>OY283142.1:2189829-5127855 GCA_958299785.1 Medicago lupulina | reverse complement strand
AGTTGAAGTGGTGCAACATCTGAAACCACACAGTGAAGATGATTTAAAAAGTGTTAATTATACTTAACCATGGTAATTATGGATTTTGTGCGGGTACACACCCCTTTGTATCTTTTAAATTTTTATATTTGACCTAAACCATCCTTACAAAACCGGCTTGTAAGGTACGACTGTCCATGCACCATATCTCTAAGCAATGTGAGAGTAAGTCCACCCCTTCAAACCCAACACAATGAAGGTGTTAGAGGCTGCAATGAAGACAATTCAAATGCTACAACTATGTGACTAGGGCGGACTGCAATGAAGGCGGAATTTCCCACATATCTATAGACAATATCATTAAACCACTGCTATGAAGCTCCAGTTTCACACTGCATAACAAAGTTCAATCGTGAATACTTAACAAGGAGATATATTTTTCCCATTTTGTGTAGAAAGCCTTGCACCAGACACAACCCAGTATCATGGAGTGTCTTTCGGCCCTCTCGTCATTTCCGTTATGTCGACATACTTTTGAAGCTTAGGTGTATGTGCTGGTGCAGGTAATGCAACATAATATGTAGTAGAACCAATGGTTACATCACCTGGTTTTGGATGGCCCCTTTTTCCCTCTTTTGGAATAAAAGCTAAGACACCCTTAAACTTGCTGCTGAAACCGCCAATATTGGAGGATTGATTCCACTCGGGTGGCACCGATAACTTTGGAGAAGCGCAACCGTAAAAGAAGACACTTCTTTTCAACTTGCAACTGGGGTCCTGTGACAATGGAAAGATTGTCATCCGATTCAACTGGTGCGGTACAAACATATGAAAAACAACTTCATTTCGCTTTCTTATGGAAGTTGCAGCTATAGGATTCACAAGACAAATAAGCATTTGCATTGTCTGCGAGTGGTAAGGACTTTGGTAAAGAAGTCAGGTGGTGAAGGTGAATGGCCAACCGATTGCTTCTTCTCCCTTCCAATTGTAATCTCAGGCCAATCACTGGTATATTACCAACATCTACCTTCTCTCAGAAGATGAAAAAAAAGAGCCAATATTCAAAGCTTTGTAGTTTACTAGCACATTGACATAATGGGAAACACCAACTCGCAAAATGCACAATAAAAAGGCAAGAGGGAAGACTTACTGAAATTATATTTATGTAAAGCTTAGGACCCAAGATACTAAATCTTAGCCAGGTATTAATTTGATGCTTCTAGTAAGAACCAAGACGTATCTCACTAAATACAGGGGCCCATTGTTTTGGTAGCTTAAACTCGAAAAATTGATGGAGGTGCCCAATTGGAGGGTTGTCTGTTTCAGTTATCACATGTTATTGCAAATTCAACAAAATCAGTTTCAGAAAGAGCACAACTCACTAATTTCTTTGTGCGTGCTAGACAAGAAAAAGTGTGTTCCATTTGTACTGAAAACTCTGAATCTCTTTTTTTTTTTAAATGTAAAAATCATCTTTATTAAAATACAATTATTATTCACGAATTATTTAACATGTGTTCTTAGATATGAGTTAGCATGACCTAAATAAATATATACTATATATTTCTTTGATGGTTACAATATATACTATAAAGAAAATAAACTTTTTTGAACTTATTTTTTTTCTTTCAATCATACCTTTAAGCAAATTTGAGCATAAAAATACTAATTTATTGGTGTCATTAAAAAAGATATGATTTCAGATTATATTTGATATATTTTTCTGAAAGATATTATATTTGTTTTTTTCTTTGACAAGATTATATTATATTTTTAGTATCATTGAAAAAAATAAGTATAATTTATTACAATATAAAAGTTTAAAATATCTATTATCCATATTGTGCTCGTGATTTTCGGGTGTCAATCCATTTATTGGTTTTTGATCCGTCAATCTTTGAACTCTCAATTTTTATCCGCGGGAAGGGAAAAAACGAGTAAAAAACCCTTAAAGAGATTAAGGTCCGGGGGTTGGTTTCGATTAGGGAAGGTGTTAAGCACCCTAAACGACTTCGGTACTCCGAAGGAGCCTCTTACCTAATTTATCTTATGCTAATCATTTGCTTAATTATTTGTAAAACATATGCCTAAAATCTAAGTGAAAGAATGGAGAGAGAAGATGCATGTTTTTGGTTGTTTTTATTGATTTGGAAGGATAAGTCCTTTGCCTACATACCCTTTAAAAAGGGATCAAAATCATGTAGTTCACCTCAAAAATTTCTTTTGGTGAGTTGGGTTATTTTTATTAATTTTGAAAAAAAGTTTTAAGAAGGAGATTAGAGGCCTCAAGGCATGAGAAGAAAAGCAAAATAAAGTGAGGTTGGTTCAATTTTAATTATGAAAATAAAGTCTAAAATAAGAATTAAATTCATTAAGCATTTGATTAAGAAAATAAAGAAAAAGATCACTTGGTTTGTTTCCAAGGTTTGTTAAGAAAATATTTTTGGTGTTATTGATTATTTGATTTTTTTGGAAATTGATTTTTTACTAACGGTAAAATTAAGCGTAAAGCGTAAAAAGTAAATAAAGCTCAAACCTAAAAATTTACTAGTTGTTCATTTTTAAAGATAATTATAGTCAAGTTTTTAATCCTAATTTGTCACTAGTTCATTTTTCGCCTCGGTCACGGTTACGGTAAAAAATTGCGGTAAATAAAGTGTGTGATTGTGTCGGTGCATTTTTATTATTTTTGATATTTACATAGATCCTAATTACATTCTAGAGTCTTGCATAAAAAATAAATGACGAAAAATAAATGCGAGAAATTAAATTACATTGAAACCTAAATACATACTAAAAGATGATAAAAAAAAAAAAAAAAAATGACAAGAAATAAAATAATGCATGAGATGAGGATGATAAATAAACAATATAGTAAAAAATGACAATTAAATAAATAATGATGACAAAAAATAAAAAAAAACAAGTAACAAGAAAGTAGAAAATATTTTTATGGTTTTTTTAGAGGTAAAAGAAAATTTGAGAAAACAAATAAATGGTAAAAAAAAAAAAACAATGAAATAGGCTCCCAAACTCAGATTTAAAACTGAACCATTTGATTGATCAACAGGTCCAGATTTGATCTTACAGCAACAGATCATGGCCTTACAAAATAGGAATAAAAATAAAATTAAACTACAAAAAAAACAGTCCATCTGATCTTAGATCAAATGGTTGAGCAACTCAGGTGTATAATAAACACAACAAAAATAAAAATACACAAGCACAAAAGGTCCAGGAGGCACAGTAACCGTTAGATCTCACGATCTAACGGTTATGAGTAAAAAACCATGGTTTAGAGTAAAAGCTCCGGTTTATTAGAAAAGAACCGGTTCAGGAATGCTTATAAATAAAAGGATCCGGTTTTTTTTTCATAACCTTCCTCCATTTCTCTCTCTAAAACAAAAATTTCTCTAACCTCTCTCTAAAAGAACACAAAACGGAAAGTAAAGGAGGAAGATGAAGACTCATCTTCTCCGACGGGATTTGCAGGTTCCGGCGCGGTGGCCGCCGGCCCAACAGGGTGGCGCCGCCGCGCCGGCCGAACCAAACTCAACCTTTTTTGAAAATCTTTTACTTTTTAAACATCCATTTTTGTGTAGAGTCCGAATCCGGACTTAGTTTTTCGAAAATCAAGCTCAGCAGTCCTAGATCTAAAGTTTAAGTTCGAAATTTTTACCCCTTTTTACTTCTCTTTTCGGTTCGGCTCTACTCTTTTCTTCCTTCTTCTTGCTTCGGATTTGATATTTTGTGGTTGTATTATTGTTTACGTGCGGTTCCGAACGGAGGGAATGGGTTTATGGTTCGGATTTGGGTTTGGATTGGGTGTGTGGGTTCGGATTTGTGTTATTTGTGTGCTATTGGTTCGGATTCATGGCTGTTTGGGTGTGTATGGCTCGGATTTGGGGCTGTTTGGGTGTGATGTTGCTGGAAATTAGTTTATGTGTTCATAGTGTTCATCATTTTTCTTGAGTTTTTTGTGGTTTGATTCTGGAATTTGGTTTTTTTAGTGAAATTAGGGTTTGTTGATTTGACTGGTGCGGCTGCCAATGATTGCTCTGACACATGAACAGTGCTTTAAATAGTGGAATGTCTCTGATACACAGCAAAGACCAAAATGCCCCTGCAGAAACTTGGAGAAAAAGTTGGACAAAGGACCAATAGAATAGTGACACATGGACAAAGAGATAAGAACAAAGTTTTGACTCTAAAATGCCATAAAAAATAAACATTAAACAATAAATACTAAAAAAGTAAAAATAACAATAAATAAATAATAATTAAAAACGAAAATTAATAAATAAATGAAAAGAAAACTTAAAAACTAATTAAAAATAAAAGTAGAAAATAAAATTGTCCCTTCGGAACCAAAATGAGGTATTTTAAAATACCTCTCTGCCGAAATTTCGTCTGAGACTAGGAAAGTACTCGGCGAATAAAATTTTCAAAAGCGAATAAAACGAGAAATAGAAAATGTGAACGCGAATGCAAATTAGATTAAAAAATTAAATTACGAATGCGACAAGCGTTAAAGCACGGTTAAAATGCAGGTAAAGATGCGAATAAAAGGATTAAAGACGAATGAAACGAGTTTTAAAAACGCTCAAGATGAAAATCAAACTGAGGACACTGGTCAAAATTTGGAGTATGACAGATGCCCCTATTTAAGTTTCTTCGTCGCGGAGATTTAAAAAATGAGATTTTTTTTTTGAATCAACGGGTCGAAGAGACTTAAATATCGAATACGCCAAATTTGACCAGTTTGAAAAGACAAGTTAAAAGACAGCACTGGGGAGGAAGGCGTTACCTATTACCCTTGAATCGCCACAATATCAACCTGTTGCAAGAAATAAAGCATTTGCGGAAAATAAAGCATGTTGCAAGAGAATAAAGCATGTCACTAGAAAGTAAAGCATTTACAGAAAGTAAAGCATGTTGCAAGAGATGAAGTATTTGCCGGAAATAAAGTGCGTTACGAGAAATAAAGCAATTTACAAGAAATAAAGCACGTTGCAGGAAATAAAGCAATTGCAGAAGATAGAGCATATGTAGAACATAAAGCAGGTTGCATAAAGCATTTTACAGGGAGTAAAGCATTTTACAGGAAATAAAGCATGTTGTTGGAAATAAAGCATTTGCAGAAAATAAAGCATGTTGCAAGAAATAAAGCAATTTACAGGAAATAAAGCATGTTGCGAGAAATAAAGCAATTTACAAGGAATAAAGCATGTTGTGAGCAATAAAGCAATTTGCAAGAAATAAAGCAATTTAACAGAAATTAAAGCACCTTTGCAGAAATTAAAGCATCTTACAGGAATCACAATATTTTTACGAAAATAAGGTAATTTTTGCATGAAGTAAAGCAATTACGAAAAAAATAAAGCATCTTTTGCGGAGAATAAAGCATTTTGCAAGAGATAAAGCATTTTGACGAGAAATAAAGCATTTAGCAAGAAAATAAAGCAACTGTGAGAAAGTAAAGCATTGTTGTAGAAAGTAAAGCATTTTGCAGGAAGTAAAGCATTTTGCAGGAAGTAAAGCATTTTGCAGGAAGTAAAGCATTCTGTCGATTACTTTTGAAATAGTAACCGCAGGTTTGCAGAAAAATAAAGCTTTTGGTCGGTTACCTTCGAAAAAGTAACCGAAGGTTTGTAGAAAATAAAGCATTTTTGCAGAAAGTAAAGCATTTTTGCAGAAAGTAAAGCATTTTTGCCGAAAGTAAAGCATTTACAGAAAGTAAAGTAAAGCATTTTGCAGAAAGTAAAGCGTTTGCAGAAAGTAAAGCATTTTGCAGAAAGTAAAGTAAAGTATTTTGCAAGAAATAAAGCATGTGTGCGGAAAGTAAAGTATTTTGCAGAAAGTAAAGCGTTTGCAGAAAGTAAAGCATTTTGCAGAAAGTAAAGCATTTTTTGCAGAAGATAAAGCATTTTTGCAGAAAATAAAACATGTCAATTACTGACGAATGTGGTGTTATGAATGCCAGATGATGACGACCTGACTGGGGACAAAAAGTTCACTAGGGAACAGAAGCTTAAAAAAAATGGTAAAGGTAAATGCAATGTTGGTGTTTGCTGTCATTGTTGGAGAGCAAGACACAAATAAAAGGTAAACTGAAAGAGATGCCATTGTCTACTATCTGTAGGATAGCTGTATGAAGACAAATTGTTACCTACTATCGTACAATGATAGCTGTATGAAGGTAAGATTGAAGAAGGACATTGTCTACTACCCGTAAGATAGCTGTATGAAGACAAAAGAAAGGTAAGTTGTCTACTATCTGTAAGATAGCTGTATGAAGACAAAAGAAAGGTAAGTTGTCTACTATCTGTAAGATAGCTGTATGAAGACAAACAAAATAAAAATGGACAGATACTGGAGAAATTGAAATGTATTTGTATACTGGTCGTTTGTAGAAACTGACACTTGAAAAAAGGTTTGATTGGTGACCTCTCTGGATCAGACACAAATAGGGATGACATTTCCTTGGAGTTTTGTTGAACCAAGACTCAGAGTAGTTGATGCAATTGTGTATGAATGATTTTTGTATGCAGTTATATGTGCAAGAATGTTTATATGCATGAATATGTGTATGAATGAATGTAGGAGTACATGAATATATGAATGTATGAATGTATGATTTAGACGACTCTATATAACAAGTAAAGCTGACAAGACTGGACAAGTAAGATGGGAGTCGGACTGACATCGCAGTACAAACACTCGGCAATCTTCATTGTGGGATGAATCAAATCACTGCCGGGGTAAAGCCCGATATCAAACCACTTAGGAGAGGAAGCTCAATGATCAAAATACCGAAGGGGTAAAGCCCATTTATCAAAAACCTGGCAGAAATCATCTTCACTTAAACCACATGCAAGAGACGCCATTAATCAAACCATAGGCAGACGTCACTATAAATCAAACCACAGGCAGAAGTTACCATAAATCAAACCACAGGCAGCAGTCGCCATTTCTCGGGATTAAACCCATCAATCAATCAAACTGACAGAAATCGCCCTTAATCAAACCACAGGCAGCATTCGCCATTTGTAGATCAGCACAATGTGTATTCTTCTGTTTGGCCCATTGGAAATGTGATGCCTCTGTCTTTTTTATTTATTTATCATTTTTTCATCATCATTTTTTTTTACAAATCCCTAACTTTTGCCTGGACCGCCCTTTTGGGTTTTCAATCCACCGGGAATATATTCTTTTTTTTTTGTATGCCCCTAATTTTTGCCTGGACCGCCCTTTCTTGGGTTTTCAGTCCACCGGGACGCTCATTTTTTTTTGCTTAAGCCGCCCTTTCAGGTTTTCGACTTAGCGAGCTCTTTTTTTGTATATTTTTTTTGTATTTCTTTTTTTTTTGACAGAGGTCATCTCACGGCCTTTGGTCATACTCATCCTGTAGTGTTTAACTGTCCTTGAGACGAATGTTGATGTATATTTCTTCTACTCATGAGTTCAAAGAAAATGTACCTGTTGTTTACGCATTTCAAAAGACATGAAAAAGTTTTAAAAGAATTTTTTTTTCTTGCTTTAAGTATTAACATCAAAAATAGAAAAGAAGAATGCAACCAGAATAAAATGAGAGTTTCAAATAAATGGGCACAGGCTCAAGTTAATGCAAATGGAGTGGTGGCCCGCCAAAGGCATGACTCCACGAATTTTAAAAGTTTGGAAAATGGTAATTATACATATAAAGTACATTGAACACAATAACCGTTATTCTCCCTGACAACTTTGAATTCCACAGTTCCGAGCCTTTGATTTGCAAATGCTTCAGATCGGCAGTCTTTTAACAGCTAGGATGCCCCAGTTGAATTATATCTGATTTGATGCAGTCACCTTGCCGTAAGTTGGCGGTTTTTCTCCTTCTTTTTTATGGGTGAAATGCCCCAAGTGAGTCATGTCCGACCAGATGCAGTTACCTTGTCATAATCCTTAACTTTTGCATAGATCGTCCTTGCTGGTTTCAACCTATCAGGATATACATTTTCATTTTTTTTTATGTCTCTAACTTTTGCATGGACCGCCCTTTCGGGTTTTCAGTCCATCGAGACGCTCTTTTTTGCCTAAGCCGCCTTTTCAGGTTTGCGACTTATCGAGCTTTTTCATTTTAGCAAAGTATTTCTTGACTGCATTGGTGTTCATAAGACATGTGAGTTTGCACAAGATCTTCTTGAAATTCACGGGGACGAACCTTCTTGTTAGAAGCCTGTTTCATTCTTTTGACATAACTGTCTGGGAGAACTTTTCATTGATAGGACTTTGACCTCTGTGTGAGGCACTACCTTTATGTTGTATACCGAGGGATGGTGGGGGGGGGGGGTTACCCCTGTTAAAGTGTGCACTTTGAAGTACAATATTCCTGCAAGGCAAATGGTAGCATCTCATGCCAGCCTTTGTAAATGAATGCCTATTACGCTTTAGACAATCTTCTTGATGTCTTTGTTTGTAGCTTTGACGGCTAAGATGCCCCAGTAGACAAGAAATCTCAACGGGAATCCCTTCGTTTTCCTATCCTCCAGTCTCATATGCAAGGAACTCAAAGTTGGGAGAGAGAGCACAGGGTTTGAGTGTTCAACGGGTTTATTAATGCATGATTTTGTTGATTTTGTCAAGTAAATAAATATTATGATTATGCAGACATTGAAAAAGAAAATATTTTTTTGGTTTTTTGTATTACCATTTTTCCAGAAGAAGCACAAAATAAAATATAACAAGGTCGGGATCGAGACGACCTTTTTATTAATGATGAAAATACGTAAAGCAAAAGCCCTAAACAAGTTCACTTCCGTCTCGGGTGGGACGAGAGGATTTTTTTTTTGAAAAACAGAAAACAACAAACAAACATATTAAATGAACAAATAAGTAGTAGAAAGAAACATCAACAAATGACCCAAATGCAGCTAAACATTCCACGTGTTGACATTAATTACTATGATCCGGTATTGTCTTGCACTGTGTCGATAGACTATGCCCATTGATTTCCTTGCACGATTGGAGTCAAACCCTCAAAAGATAAAATGTTGGCGTCGATCAAATTTTGGACTTCGATCTTCAAAGAGAAACAGTGTTCCACATCATGACCTTGTGCCCCTTGATGGAATGCACAAAAGAGGTCAGGTCTCCACCGAGCCGGAAGTTTCTTAGGCACCCGAGGAGGTGGCCTGGTCTGAACACTATGCTCCCTAAGTAAAACAGGAAGCAACTCTTCATACTTCAGAGGAATCTGATCATATTGTGGTGCTTTCTGAGCCTGATTTTGAGGGATAAACTGTTGAAGAGCCTGTTGTCGAGGTTGTTGTTGAGGTTGTTGTTGAGGTTGTTGATATTGTAGAAACTGGGGTTGATAAACCGGATCTTGAACAATGTTGGCAACAGGCATAACAGTGGCGACAGGGTGATAAGCCAGATACTGTTGTTGAGGCTGACTCTGCACCCCACTCATTTCCTGATCTTCGTACTCGGAATCATCAGCAGGAACACTTTCTCCGACCAAACGTCTCTTTCGGACCCATTCTTCAATACGCATGCCCATGGTCACCATCTTTGCAAAGCCGTCGAATGCACTTGCAAGCATATGCTCATAATAAGGCTGATCCAAAGTCTCCAGGAAAATCTCGGTAAACTCTCTCTCCTCTAGAGGGGGACTGACCTGTGCGGCGAAATCTCTCCAACGTTGGGCATAAGCTTTGAAAGATTCATTATCATCCTGGGTCATGGCCTGCAGTTCCCTTCTATTTGGGGCCAAGTGCAAGTTGTAGTTGTATCGCTGAACGAAAGCCTCGCACAAATCCTTGAAATTTTTGATATCAACCTTGTTCAGACCCACGTACCATGTCAGTGCGGCACCCGTCAAACTATCTTGGAAACAATGGATGAGAAGTTCATCATTACCTACCTGACCAGACATCTTTCTCACGTACATCGCTAGATGAGTCTCAGTGCGGTATCACAACATTGGGAACCAAGCAAAGATCATAAGCACTTTTCCCAAACAAGTCCTTCCCACTGAGAGCTTTCAATTCCAACTGCATTTTGTCAAACTTTTGGTCAAACTTTTCTTCCAGTCTATCTTTCTGGTCGTATGCTTCCACACCCTTCGAGTGGTAGTTGGGTCCATGGTTTTGCTGAGTAGTGTGAATCAAAGGCGATGAGTAAGTCATAGCAGCTAATGGGCCCGGTTGAGGGATAAACATCGTTTGTTGCACAAAAGGAGCTTGAACCTTAGAGACACCAGAACAGAGTACTTCACCAGAACTTAAAGGTGTGCTCCAGAGATAACCCTCCAGCATAGCATGTAGAGGAGTACTAGCAAACACTGTTGAAATCGGAGTAGTGGATGCAACTGTCTGAGCTTGAGTGCTGACAAAAGGAAGAGATAACGACTGACCCTGTGTAGCAGTCATCAAAGATACTAAATTCCTCAAAATCCCATTTTCGGTCCGGAGGTTCGTCACCTCTTCGCGAAGCTTGTGGTTCTCTTGTTCAAGATGATCCATTCTGATTTGCCCGAGTGTTTATAGATGCGAGTAGATTGATGGGTTGACCTTTCATGGAGAAGACACAATATGAGACACGGACTAGAAACTATGAATGCAAATGATGCATGATATGCTTATGCAAAAAGGTTTTTTTTTTTTGAAGGACTTATCAAAGTTTTTTTGTAAACATTCTAGAGGAACATGGTTTCATTTGAAAAATGCAAAGATATTGCAATCGGTTCCTTTTTCAAAAGGTAAGAACGAAACCAAGGAAGAAGTTCTTAAGCCCTTTTTTTTTATATATTTTTGGATTTCTTGGCGTTCTTTCTTACAATGTCTGTTCCTTTGATGTTTAGAAAAAACTTGGCTAAGTCCTTCAATATTTTAATGAGAAAAATATTTTTCATGAATGGATGCATGTATGCATGATTTATGCTATGAAACATAGAAAACACGGTGAGATTAAGTCCAACATGATGGAGTCAAGGGTAACAACGCCATTTGGTAAGGACTATGGTTTCTTTTGCACTTGTAACACGGGTTCTACCAAGGTTCCCAAATTACAGCCACCCTTGTGAATGTATCGGTGCTCAGGACTGCTCCTAGTCAAATAGCATTCACAAAGAGGTCTAGTTTGAGTGTAGTATCGCGTGTCGACCAAGTTTCAAGAATGCTCTTGATTTAGCCACCGCACTACGTCCTAAAAGGCCAAGATGGGTTAAAGGTAACTACGGTCCACGGCTTCACGGGACACTTCACATTGAAAGTAATAACGTCAACACGAATGCTCATGTTAACAAGAATACTACCTTCCGTGAGGCCTCCGCCGAGTGGGGTTGTATCACGTGTACACATAACTCAAGAATGCTCTTGGTATGGCACTATGATTATACCACCGTCCTATCTTATGTTTCTCTCAAGCCCGGGTGTAGGACTTATCTCACCACTCACGTTCAAAGATGAAAAAGGCATATAATTACAAGGTATAAGCAAATAATAAGCATAAGAAAAGAAAGGTAAGATAGGCTTAACCCACTTAGGAAATTATTGTCCCAGTGAAGTCGCCATTTCTGTGCTCGTGATTTTCGGGTGTCAATCCATTTATTGGTTTTTGATCCGTCAATCTTTGAACTCTCAATTTTTATCCGCGGGAAGGGAAAAAACGAGTAAAAAACCCTTAAAGAGATTAAGGTCCGGGGGTTGGTTTCGATTAGGGAAGGTGTTAAGCACCCTAAACGACTTCGGTACTCCGAAGGAGCCTCTTACCTAATTTATCTTATGCTAATCATTTGCTTAATTATTTGTAAAACATATGCCTAAAATCTAAGTGAAAGAATGGAGAGAGAAGATGCATGTTTTTGGTTGTTTTTATTGATTTGGAAGGATAAGTCCTTTGCCTACATACCCTTTAAAAAGGGATCAAAATCATGTCACCTCAAAAATTTCTTTTGGTGAGTTGGGTTATTTTTATTAATTTTGAAAAAAAGTTTTAAGAAGGAGATTAGAGGCCTCAAGGCATGAGAAGAAAAGCAAAATAAAGTGAGGTTGGTTCAATTTTAATTATGAAAATAAAGTCTAAAATGAGAATTAAATTCATTAAGCATTTGATTAAGAAAATAAAGAAAAAGATCACTTGGTTTGTTTCCAAGGTTTGTTAAGAAAATATTTTTGGTGTTATTGATTATTTGATTTTTTTGGAAATTGATTTTTTACTAACGGTAAAATTAAGCGTAAAGCGTAAAAAGTAAATAAAGCTCAAACCTAAAAATTTACTAGTTGTTCATTTTTAAAGATAATTATAGTCAAGTTTTTAATCCTAATTTGTCACTAGTTCATTTTTCGCCTCGGTCACGGTTACGGTAAAAAATTGCGGTAAATAAAGTGTGTGATTGTGTCGGTGCATTTTTATTATTTTTGATATTTACATAGATCCTAATTACATTCTAGAGTCTTGCATAAAAAATAAATGACGAAAAATAAATGCGAGAAATTAAATTACATTGAAACCTAAATACATACTAAAAGATGATAAAAAAAAAAAAAAATGACAAGAAATAAAATAATGCATGAGATGAGGATGATAAATAAACAATATAGTAAAAAATGACAATTAAATAAATAATGATGACAAAAAATAAAAAAAAACAAGTAACAAGAAAGTAGAAAATATTTTTATGGTTTTTTTAGAGGTAAAAGAAAATTTGAGAAAACAAATAAATGGTAAAAAAAAAAAAACAATGAAATAGGCTCCCAAACTCAGATTTAAAACTGAACCATTTGATTGATCAACAGGTCCAGATTTGATCTTACAGCAACAGATCATGGCCTTACAAAATAGGAATAAAAATAAAATTAAACTACAAAAAAAACAGTCCATCTGATCTTAGATCAAATGGTTGAGCAACTCAGGTGTATAATAAACACAACAAAAATAAAAATACACAAGCACAAAAGGTCCAGGAGGCACAGTAACCGTTAGATCTCACGATCTAACGGTTATGAGTAAAAAACCATGGTTTAGAGTAAAAGCTCCGGTTTATTAGAAAAGAACCGGTTCAGGAATGCTTATAAATAAAAGGATCCGGTTTTTTTTTCATAACCTTCCTCCATTTCTCTCTCTAAAACAAAAATTTCTCTAACCTCTCTCTAAAAGAACACAAAACGGAAAGTAAAGGAGGAAGATGAAGACTCATCTTCTCCGGCGGGATTTGCAGGTTCCGGCGCGGTGGCCGCCGGCCCAACAGGGTGGCGCCGCCGCGCCGGCCGAACCAAACTCAACCTTTTTTGAAAATCTTTTACTTTTTAAACATCCATTTTTGTGTAGAGTCCGAATCCGGACTTAGTTTTTCGAAAATCAAGCTCAGCAGTCCTAGATCTAAAGTTTAAGTTCGAAATTTTTACCCCTTTTTACTTCTCTTTTCGGTTCGGCTCTACTCTTTTCTTCCTTCTTCTTGCTTCGGATTTGATATTTTGTGGTTGTATTATTGTTTACGTGCGGTTCCGAACGGAGGGAATGGGTTTATGGTTCGGATTTGGGTTTGGATTGGGTGTGTGGGTTCGGATTTGTGTTATTTGTGTGCTATTGGTTCGGATTCATGGCTGTTTGGGTGTGTATGGCTCGGATTTGGGGCTGTTTGGGTGTGATGTTGCTGGAAATTAGTTTATGTGTTCATAGTGTTCATCATTTTTCTTGAGTTTTTTGTGGTTTGATTCTGGAATTTGGTTTTTTTAGTGAAATTAGGGTTTGTTGATTTGACTGGTGCGGCTGCCAATGATTGCTCTGACAGTGCTTTAAATAGTGGAATGTCTCTGATACACAGCAAAGACCAAAATGCCCCTGCAGAAACTTGGAGAAAAAGTTGGACAAAGGACCAATAGAATAGTGACACATGGACAAAGAGATAAGAACAAAGTTTTGACTCTAAAATGCCATAAAAAATAAACATTAAACAATAAATACTAAAAAAGTAAAAATAACAATAAATAAATAATAATTAAAAACGAAAATTAATAAATAAATGAAAAGAAAACTTAAAAACTAATTAAAAATAAAAGTAGAAAATAAAATTGTCCCTTCGGAACCAAAATGAGGTATTTTAAAATACTTCTCTGCCGAAATTTCGTCTGAGACTAGGAAAGTACTCGGCGAATAAAATTTTCAAAAGCGAATAAAACGAGAAATAAAAAATGTGAACGCGAATGCAAATTAGATTAAAAAATTAAATTACGAATGCGACAAGCGTTAAAGCACGGTTAAAATGCAGGTAAAGATGCGAATAAAAGGATTAAAGACGAATGAAACGAGTTTTAAAAACGCTCAAGATGAAAATCAAACTGAGGACACTGGTCAAAATTTGGAGTATGACACATATTTATAATTTTAATCAAAATCAAATTAATTTTAGTCAAAATTTCATACAAGCCACTATTTATAATTTATACACATTAACACAATAAAACATGTGGACAGACCGACACAGAATATCTATCCAAATACTAGCATACTAACACGCCCCTAAGACATTAGTTACATAAACAAATATAATAAAAATATTTTAAAACTACCTCTAAAAGTGTAAAATATCCTTTAAAAAAAAGTGTAAAATCTATATAAATCTGTAAAATATAGTAAATCCTTAAGTTTTTTCTAGGTTGACCAAATTAAATCTTTAGGTTGAATGTTGAAACAGTACAACAAAGACCAAGCCCATAGATATAGTGGTAGATTACAAAAGTACAACATTTGTTTAGTACAAAAAGAAAAAAATAAATTAAAATAAAACAAAGCACACCTTGTTTTGTTTCTGAGAAAGTTAGAGAGAGAAAATATAGGAGATGTCAAAAAACACGACCACCTTAATTTAATCACAACAAAACGTGCTAAGCATTATTCATTCCATTCATTCAGTAACAACAAACACAGTTTCAGTTTCAACGTTGTTTCAATGGCGAAAGAGAATCCAACTCCAACAATAACATTGAAACCAGTAACATGGGTTTTACCCTACAGAACAGAGAAGGTAACAGAGATATACAGAATGGGTAGAAAACTTGGTCAAGGTCAATTCGGAACAACCTATCTATGCACACACAAATCAACCAACAAAAGATTTGCTTGCAAATCAATCCCAAAGAGAAAGCTTTTCTGCAAAGAAGATTATGAAGATGTTTGGAGAGAGATTCAGATAATGCATCATTTATCTGAACATCCACACGTTGTTAGAATTGAAGGAACGTATGAGGATTCTACTGCTGTTCATATTGTTATGGAGCTTTGTGAAGGAGGTGAACTTTTTGATAGGATTGTGAAAAAGGGTCATTATAGTGAAAGACAAGCTGCTGGTTTGATTAAGACTATTGTTGAAGTTGTTGAATCTTGTCATTCTCTTGGTGTTATGCATAGGGATCTTAAACCTGAGAATTTTCTCTTTGATACTGTTGATGAAGATGCTAAGCTTAAAGCTACTGATTTTGGTTTGTCTGTTTTTTATAAACCTGGTAGGGTTTTTATTCTTTTCCTTCTTTGTTAATTTATATGGTCTAGATTTGGTTTGTGTAGTGATTTGAATATTCATTGATCTAATTGGAGCTGGATTCTTTGTTAAATTGTTGTTTTTTTTAGCTTAATTTGGTTGATTAGGGTTTACTGGATTTGATTTTCTTGGTTTTAATTTTGTTTTTCATTAGGAGATAAAAGGGTTTGCTTATTTTATTGGACGTGAGTAATTGTTTCATTTGCTTAATTGATTTGATTTTAAATTTCGGTTCTTGATTTCTGGATGGAATTAAGGGATTATTTGGTGCCTTAAACTATAAGTTTGTAATATTTGTTTTGTCTTTGTTTACTTGATTCTGAGGTGTTGGTGTTGAGTTACTCTGGATCCATATCTTGATTGTAGTGCTTGATTTCACGTGCACCTTTAATTTTTTGGATTTTGGCTTTACTTTGTATGATGATATAAGCAGCACATGGTGTCTTTGGTAGGAGTATATACTGTAAATGGAATTTCATCAAGTTTATGAATCTTTTCTACTTTCCAGGTTAATTTATTGATATTCCATATTATGGTAGAAGCAGGTTACAGTTGAATTTTTTCCAAAAATAGAATCTAGTATACTTTTGTTAGGTTGTAAATTGGAATCCCAGTCATTCAGTGTTGGAATTTTGTGTCATGTGAATGGATAAGGTTTTTAGTTATATATGTATTTCATTATTAAAACGCAATTGTCACGTCTGAGTGATGAGAATAAAATTATTTTCTTCTATAATGGAGGCTGTAGGTGATGATGCCGGAAAGCGATGTGCCATTAAAGGGGGGAAATAGTAAAGGGTGTTCACATGGGATAAGGGAAGTTAGTCACCTTTTCTGCCCCATCCATTTTGGTCCCGTACTTAACACCTGAAGTTTTTGGTATTCTGATTGCTACTAAGTATACTGTGGAACTTGTGTTTCCATATTGCAGTAATATTTGGCCATGCTATATTTAAATTTGTTTTGCTTGGAAAACTTGTAGAATAGTTGAAAAAGTTACCATCCTTCTTAAAATGAAGTCTTATGAATGCATTCCTCGTGGACTATGGTTCATAGTTGACACAGTTCTTTTCATGCAATTAAGTGTTGGGAAAATGTTGACTTATACCTAAGAGCTTTATATTTGTATAAATTATAAATAGAGAAAAGTATTGTTTTGCAATAATATACATATATCTATTTAAACTTTAATATAAGTTATGTAGTCTTGTTTTCGTTCTAACTGGAAAAACTTTCATGTTGCGTATGCCAGTGTGCCTAACGTAGTGGCATATTTTTTAGGTGAATCCTTCTCTGATGTTGTTGGGAGCCCATACTATGTTGCACCGGAAGTCTTGCGCAAACTCTATGGACCTGAATCAGATGTGTGGAGTGCTGGAGTTATTTTGTACATTTTATTAAGTGGGGTGCCACCATTTTGGGCAGGTAGGTATTTTTTATTCATATGTTAAATCATCAATTGGGGATATAAGCATATTACTGTTTTATTGATGTTTGTCGTTCATTGTTGTTGATTCTTGATACCGATGATTTGCAAATTGTCACATTCAGAAACTGAACCGGGGATCTTCCGACAGATTTTATTAGGAAAACTTGATTTTCAGTCTCAGCCTTGGCCTAGCATTTCGGACAGCGCAAAGGATCTAATCCGGAAAATGCTTGATCAAAATCCGAGAACAAGGTTAACGGCGCATGAAGTACTCCGTAAGTTACTTTAACATATATATCCATATATATCGAGCAAGTGGTATAGTAGAGTTTACAGCGTCAGTACTTAAATCAGTTTTTTTATTTCCGTTAATAAATGTAAGGTTTATGCAAGGTTATGGCACTAAAGTGTATTTCTGTGTCAGGCCACCCATGGATTGTTGATGACAACATTGCACCTGATAAACCTATTGACTCTGCAGTTTTATCACGTCTGAAACAATTCTCTGCTATGAATAAACTGAAGAAGATGGCTTTGCGTGTAAGATTTCTGTAGATCTTTCTGCTATGCCTACTATTCTGTGTGTTTGATATGAAAATAAGGGTAGATTAAGGTATAATAAATAGAGGTATTAATAGAAAAGGTAACTAATGCTTCATTGATATTCTAATATGTAAATAATGAGACAAAAAAAAATCAAAACGTGACATTTAATATGAGACGGAGGGAGTAATAAGTTTTGTTTGCCTTTTAGAAATTGGCGGGATAGTTCACTGGAGCCAAAAATTCTTCATATATATTTTCTTGGGAAAAAGTAGGAAGTATGAAAGATATTTTATATATAATAAAAATCATTAGTATCATTTTCTAGATTTGTTTTTTGTAAAAAAATATGAAATAAAAATTAAATTTTGCTCTTGACCGCCCTTTACCATTAAAGCAAGGGTATTGGATGCACTGGAGTCAAAAATATCTACATGGTTGAACCAGAACAGTTGGATTATGTTCCAATGGTTTTCTCAACAGCCATTATTGGTTAGATGCTTTCCATTGACACAAAGGCTTATTTTTACTTTTACATTCATGTTATAACGTGCTTTTGGATTTCCATATCTTGATTTTGGTTCTCTGTAGTCCGTATGCATTCCACTCCAGGTTGAACGAAGTTTCTTTACATTCTCTCGTTAAAACTTTATTTTATTATTTTCATTGTTGCAATGCTATGTTTTCCAGTAAATTAATATAAACCAGCAAATTGATGAATGGCCACTTTGTTTGCATCCTCAGCTTGAACCTCAAGCATCCTTATGTATCTGTAGTTTGTAAGTACTGAGATAGGATGTGCCATTCCTTACCGGAAACAGGAAGTTCTAAGTGGTCTATTTTGTAGTATTCTGCATATCAAATCTCAATACCACACAGCATTTATAGTTTTTGCTCACTTTATCCTAGGTTATTGCTGAGCGGCTGTCCGAGGAAGAAATTGGTGGCCTGAAAGAGTTATTCAAGATGATTGACACAGACAGCAGTGGAACCATAACATTTGATGAGTTAAAGGATGGCTTAAAGCGAGTAGGATCTGAACTTATGGAGTCTGAAATCCAGGATCTAATGGATGCTGTAAGTGTTTTTTTGTGGGAGGATAATTCATTTTTTTATGCAAGCCTTAAATTTAACCCAATGGAGTTTGCCCTAGTGAAAGCATGCTAGTGGGAGGTCTCTGGTTAGATCCCTCGTGATAAATAAATTCCTTAAGAAAAAGTCGTATCGTTGTTGCCTTTTCGGCCTTAAACATGATTGCGTCTGTTGGATGATACATGAGGATTTCATCAAAAAGCCTTCAAGTTCTTTAAGTTCATTGTTTATAATAAGATTTTATTATTTTTGGCACGTGACAGGCGGATGTTGATAAAAATGGGACAATTGACTATGGTGAATTCATTGCTGCAACTGTTCATTTAAATAAGCTGGAGAGAGAGGAAAACCTGTTGTCAGCCTTTGCCTATTTTGACAAAGATGCTAGTGGTTACATAACCATTGATGAGATTTCACAAGCTTGTAAGGACTTCGGTTTAGATGATATCCATATTGATGAAATGATCAAGGAAATTGATCAAGATAATGTAAGTGTGTTTTTCTTGTCTTTCTATAATAAGTTTTTTTTTTTTTTTAAGAGGCTAAAATGAATTTGTATTACCACATCAAAATGGCCTTCCTAGCACAAGATGTGCAAAGGAAGAAAAACCAAAATCCAAACAGTGTCAGTACTATATTTCTATAATAAGTTCTTATTACTGAACTATCTCATTTATTGATAACTTGATCAATAATGACTGCGAAAGACTCCGGGTAATCTGTCTTTGGTTAATCTACAGTATCATCTTACCAAAGTATCTCATTTATTGATAACTTGAAATGAAAACAAATTTATTAAATTGTGCTAACTTTTTTATTAATGTGAAAATTTTGTGTGCAGGATGGACAAATAGATTATAGTGAATTTGCTGCAATGATGAGAAAGGGCAATGGAGGGATAGGAAGGAGAACTATGAGAAACACACTAAATTTAAGAGATGCTTTGGGATTAGTAGGCAATGGATCCAATCAAGTTATTGATGGTTATCTTTAGTAGTAATCACTTGGAGACAGAATATTTGAGAAAATACAATTTATTTTGATAAATTTTAATATTATCTTTAGCTTGACCAAATTTTGCATATCTATTATTAGATTCATCATTCCAAAACAAGATATATTCTCCACATTTATTATGATGTGGTCCATGCGGGGTAGACCAGGCTTGGTGCATTGCTGCATAATGCATTGTTTGCTATGGTATTTTATTGCATGAAAATTGAAATGGCCCACACACAACAAATTGCAGGTTCTTAATCAAGCTATGCTAGGCTGTCCTTTTATGTTTTTTTTTTTACCCATTTCACTTTAATCCGTAATCAAATGTTAATTTTGCAAAGTAATGATGGAATCAGGATTTACTTATTTTTTTGCATTGACAAAGAAAAATGTCATTGTCATTTATGTCGGCCTATTCTTGTCATTGTCACTTGCATAATACATTACTAGTTACTAGTTTGTATGATCTTATCCTATGTTTTGAATAATTATCAGATTCTTTTTAGGAACACCCCTTAAGTATTCAGTTACACCCAAATTTACCAAAATAACCTTTTGTGAATTTCAAATCAAACCCTTTCACCTATTTCTCTTTTCACATTCTCCCTCCCCATTCTCTTCCTCTTCATATTTTCCATCTCCCATAACAACACCAGGTGGAAGTGGTAAACATTCGTTATTAAGATGGCTAGTCTATGGAAAACTGGAACTTGAAAGATTATATACTATGTAAAAGGCGGGAAAGGCGCTGAGAAATCTATTCGTTAATTTCAATTGAAAATGTAATGTCATAATTCACGCCCATGGAAAGTAATCTCAATTAAATTTAAAAGATTCACTTATGTGTACTCAATTTACGCACACATGTAAATTGAGTTCACGTATCTGGAAAAAAAAAAATTAAAAAACACTCACATGAATTGAGTTTGGGTACGATTCACATGCTTATAGAAAGAAGAAAAAAATCAATCAAACCCTCACTTACACATGCAATGAAATTTTAACAGTTGATTCAGTCTTTAATCATTCATCAAGTTTTATCACCTTCAATACATGTTTGTAATAGAGGCAGAGTAAGATTGAGAGATGAAAATACAGGGGTTTGTAAAGTTAATATGAGAGGATAATTAACAAAATTTAAGAGCTCACTTGGTTTAAATTTTGGGCAATGAATTCCAATCAAGTATTACCATTATCAGTTATCACACCATCTTAAAAAAAAACATTATCACGCTATCAATTGTTGTAACATTAACATAAACAATGTGAGGCCTTCCCAAGAGTCTGTGACTGATAATGCAGTGACCACCACCATGCAAAATGCCATTCTACAACACGAGTTCATAATCCATAATGATAAATTGCAACCACTCAGCTTTTATGCAACGCCTCTCACATACTGGTCCAACGTTGTATTGAATAGCTCAGACCTATGAAAATCCATCAAACCATGGTTAAACCTTTATTTTCCAGATAAAATCCCAAAAGAATAATAATCCATGAACCAATTACATTGAAGAAGAAAAAAATATCTGTAAATGAATACAGTTATTTAGCAACACATAAAATTTGAATAAAGCATTCGAGTACCCAGCATAATAACATAATCAGCTGTAAAAAAGCAACAAAACCATGCAAATATCCAACGGACAAAAAGAGGTCCTCGACAAATTTGGTTATGAATCAGCGACAGAAAAAAATCAAGGGGTCAATATAGGGTAAGGGGTTCTTATATTGAACTTATATCATCCTCACTATTATTAGGTTCTTATATTGAACTTATATCATCCTTACAAAACATGTAAGGTAAGGGGTGCCACTCTTTATAAGATAAATTCAGACCTAATTTTTTTCTTTCTTTTTTGAAGGTCAAACTGATTGTATTAAAAGAACAAACCAGCAGAAACAGAGAACTGGACCTGCAGGTTTGGACCAAACCCAAACCTTATCTTTGTCAATGTAGGACTTTGGTTTTTCTTAAGAATGACACCCTCACGCCCAACACTACAGGGCTTGACGTGTGGATAATTTGGTGGGTGGATTGAATGGATAGACTTAATGTCATATTAAGTTAGGAGTTTCTTCCCCCCATGAGTCTTAAGGGTGTGTTTGGATGGAGGGTTTACTTTTCATTTTTAAATTACGGACACTATAAAATGTTTTTATAAAAGTTAACATATTAACATGATAAACGATCATATAATACTTCAATCACACTTAATTTATTTTAGAAAAAAAAATGTAATATAGCCCGTAATTTAAAAGAAAAGTAAACCCTCCCCTCTCTTCCCCTCCCAAACCCTCAATCCAAACACACCCTAAAAACCGCTCCCGTCTGAATTTACCTGTTTGAACAGGGAAAAACACTCTTTTGTTTGGATTTATCCATTTGAGTGCAAGAAAAAATGGTGTTTTTCCCCGTTTGGATGGATGAATCTGAACGAGAGTGGTTTATAGGAACCCTTGGGAGGGTAAAAGTAGCTCTCTATTAAGTTTTTAGATATTGAGTCTAACTCATCATTACAAAACCGACTAGTAAGGCGAGGGTGCCACTCTTTACAAACTCTTCTCAAGTCTTGTCATTTTTCAATGTAGGACTTTGGTTTTTCCCATTACTCACTAGGCCCATAGCTAACCATACATGTTTATCAACAAAGCCGGGGTATTGTTACAGGTGACGTCACACAATTCTTTGTTTCCTAAGCAAAAGTTACTAGTTACTGCTTGGTGACAAAAAAATTCAAGGGTGTTTTTGTTTCCACTTTATTTTACACCAAATTGTATTTTTATCCCGTTTGATAAGTATATGCAAGACATACAATTACCCCTACATTATTTTGAAAAATCTGATTTCAAATATATCAACATAAACGACAATGGGTAAACCTTTTTGTTTTTAAAACATTTGAACTCAAGATCCTTTAGCATTTAAAAGTAAAAAGATGTTTCAATAATCAAAATCATCAACAAGCATATTTTGAACAGTCCTTATATTCATTTTCATCCAACAAGAATATAATGAACACTTTTAATTACACTATTGAAGTTTAATACCCAGAAACAAAATAAAAAAATCCTCAACTCCCTGCCTTTGCTATGCCAAGTTTATCATTTTCATTATGATGTTAACAGGCAAAGTCAAAAAAACATTTAAAAACATTTAAAAAATAGTGTGATGGATTGGAGCCACAGACGAATATTCTTCTATTTTTCAAAGGAAATTGCACATGGATATGAGTACAAAGTGCAAAGGGCAAGAATGCCCATCTTCTTTTTGGTGATTGGACTAGCATGTCATTTAAACAGAAGTGGAAATTATGTTACCTGATAGGAGATCCGGGTGTATAGAGTGGATTTTTGACAACATATTCAACATACAAATTATAGATATACTTTAAGGATTCCCGAAGATCACCAGTTCTCGGATGCGTTACCAAGATAATCTGCATTAAGCATGGAAATCATTGCAGTGTTACAATAAAGTTAGTACTACAAGGAACAATATATGAATATTGCTTCTTTGATTGTTTATCTGAAAGCACAATATGACAACTTTTGTGACTTTTTGCTGTAATATACCTGTTCGATTTTAAAATAGTTCACAGTTTTAATAGTTATGCATCTTACTTTACACAACTTTTAAAATAGAACTCAGAATTTCAGCAAAATTTATCTAAATCAATTATCAACTACCTTCGTGGCGATAGCTGTGTGCTGGCAGACCAATGCCAGACAGAGATCATAGAATCATAAAATCATGAATGTAAATCAGAAGCTCACAACTACATACCGAATAATTGAGAGAAGAAAAGAATATTATTCAGTCACTAGCCTACTTTCCTCACGTCCAGCCAAAGGATTGGCTTACCTATCTCACAACGTTATTTCTTTTCTACCTTTCCCTCGTCCCCCAAAGGCTTTACTATATCCCCTGTACTCATTTATATATTTTACCTTATTTTTTCTCCTACTCATCATCCCTCATCAGCATAATTAACTCAAATAGCAGTCCCATAAATCTTATTGGAATTACTCTCCCCAACCCTCTCCGCGTTTCTTCTTTCATACATCTGCCATTCTTTTATACTTTTGTTTCTTCTGTTGTGCTTATTTCTCCTCGTCTAAACGTCCCTTACAGGTATATCATTTCCAATATTGAAATGCAACTTGGGTCTAAAATTTCAGTTACTTGGCCTTGTATAATTAGGTTTATTGGAGTACCCTACATACAATTATTAGTGTTCGCCGTCAGCCTCTGAATCTTTTCATGAACCCATAAAAAAAAATAGAGCATTGCCAGTTTCCCAAGTTTTCTTTCTTGTTCCACATCAGAAGCGAGTAACATTTTGTTATCGGGTCTAAGAGTAGATTACTCATATCCTATAACCAATTTAGACTCACAGTCATTGAATAACGTTCTTTGACATGAATAGTACGATAATAGAGAAAATTCTTATAACCGAGTTGATCATTTACTTAAATCTAAATCACGGCCAAAACTAACTAGCACACTTGATCATTAAGCTTATGTAGTATTTCCTATATTCAATCTGTATAAAAATTGCCTATTTTAAAAGTAAAATTCATCTCATTTCCATAGCACAAAAAGTTAGTTAATGGTGGTTTTGAAATGACAACAATGTCAGCTTTATTTCTTACTATTCAAATATCTTAAAAAATGGTTACTCTATATAAGATGAAACTTGAACACTATGAAGCACTCACGCAGACATCTGACATGACCCATGTCCCCGACACGTCAATTTGAGAAAATGAATTATTCGAAGTAACCACACGTAGTGTTGGTGTCAGATATTGACACGTGAACGTGACACACCTTTGATCAGTGGTGTCGGTGCTACAAAGCTTGAACCTACCAAGTGAGGCGGGCTAAATAGATAAAATTGCGCCATAATGTTCAATGATAAACTATAAATTACAGACAAGAATGTACTTAAGGATACATTAGGAAAACATGTTACCTTGATACCAGAAGGGGTTTCCATGAAAGTAAGTTTGTAAGTATTAGTACGAAAACTGTGAAAAGAACAACCTTGGCCAGGTAACTGAGGAACACCAAGGTTATCTTTGTGGGCATTAGTGGGGTCCATCTTAGCAGTTAAAGATTTGAGGGAAAAAAGAAGACCAAACATTAATTTATGATCTTGATGGGGATTCAAGGTATGGAGAGGGCGATTCCATTCTCTATAAAGCAAGCAAATGCCATTCCTATTGAAAACATATAACATATGCCCATTGTTTCCTGTTGCAGTTGGCGCCGGTGGTGACGGACTGATCTCTGAACCACCAAAGAATTGCATTCTGTTCTGTATAGATCTGCTCCAAATCCAATCTCAAAAAGATCTCGGATTATATTTGTTTTCGATCTCTACAACAAGCACACCATTTTCTTTATTTTTTAAATGCTTAAAACTGTCATCGAACAATTTTCTTTAGAGGCCAAATCCTTAAAAAAAATTATTTTTGAAGTCATGCTAAGTAATGCCGGGCACCACTTAAAGGAAAACAAAAACCCAAGATTTTGTACGTTATTATTTACGTTTTGACTACACAAATTTCAATTTTGTTTACTATTAATCTTCTTAACTATTGTCCGAAAATATCGGTTAACATTCATTCTTTTTTTTAATCGAGCCCACTAATCATGTATTTTATCGAGATCAGACTCTCGGCCGGTCCATCAAAATATACATTTTTAATAAGTTTTGAACTAAAAGATAAATGGCTCTCTAAACCAAAAAAAAAAAAGAAAGAAAGATAAATGGCTCAAACTAAAAAAATTGCAAGCCTTTCTCTTATTCTCTCACTCAATATCTAATCACATGCTTGCAACTCACAATCACTCCATTCATTTCCATGTATAAGCACCCATTTAACTAAAATTTTGTCTCTAAATATAAAAATATGTCCTTAAATATACAATTTCTTTTTAAATTACTAAATATATTTACTTTCTCTGTTTCAAAATGAGTGTCGTTTAAGGTTTTCACCCACATATTAAGAAACACAAAAAAGTTGTCAAAAGACATAACTCTTTTACTAAATTACCCCTAATAAATATTGGTGTGTTTTCCACAAAAGTAGAATATATGACTTTGAAAATAGGTACACAATCTTAATTAGAGGGCATAATTGTAAAAGTTTACATTGAAAAGTGAACTTTTTTTTTTTGACAAACATTGAAAAGGGAACATGATATTCATTTTGAAACAAATTATTTTTGCTAAAAAACACTCATTTTAAAAGGGAGGGAGTATTATTTTTTTTTAAATATATCCCTAATTAATACTACTAATTTGTTTTAAATTATAAAAAGTCAAATTTAATACACGCACAAACACATGACAATTTAGTAATATTAACACACAAAATAGACACATTAATTAAACTAACAATTTTTCTTAAAAATTTGAAAAAAAGCAAAATTAAGTTATATATATGAACGGAGGTATTAATCAATTCTTCTTGTTCGTGAGAGAGAGGGGGAAAGGAAGAGAGAGAGCAAAGCAAGACGAAGACCAAAACAATATTGTAATTGCCGTTCGCAACTTCTTTGTTCTTGCTTCTTGCAAAATATTATCTTCTCTGAATGCTATGCTATTATCACATAATCGCTTCAATCAACCTATATTCAAAGCTTTTCTTTGGATTGTTATGTATAAGAAAATAAATTTAAGGGCGGTGTTGTTGTTTTTTTTTTTTTACGTAAATGCATGCAGTCCATTTGATGAATATTAATTTATGTTGGGTGTATTTCAATTGATTTACATCTTGCAAAGAAATTGTTGTGTCATTTATATCTTTTTAGTGTATGTTGAAAAGAAATAAAATAAAATAAAATAGAATAGAGTAGTCGTATTGTACATTGTATCTTTTTGTTTAAATAAATTGACAATATTTATATATAGGTTGATTTGACGTAACTGACCACATAGCTCATTTGGATCAGACCGACTCATTTAACAACTCTAATATTAGACAATTGCCCTATGCGCCCTAGAATAAGAATATACAAGGTTATGTTTTGATGAAAAAATGACAATCGGAGTTACGGTTTGATAAATCGAGTGACTTTTGAGCAAAACCAAGGAATTCGTTGAACGATTATGCTAATATGATGACATGATTAAATTGGTAAGCATTGTTCACACACACACATATTTCTATACATGGTCAAGTAGCCTAATTTCACCGATAAGGTGAATAAATGAAAAAGTCTGACGTGGTGATTTGGTAAACCAATTTCTTATATTAATTGTGCCATGACTAAAAAGAAATATATGCTTGGTCCCCATGAGCTTAGCTCACTTGGCAAGAGACAATGCATATTTATGCAGGAGCGGGGTCGAACCCCGGACACCCCACTTATTCACCTATAAGGTGAATTTCTCTAGCCGCTAGGCTACTTGACAAAAAAAATAAAAAAATATATATGTTTGCAATTTTTTTTACGGACAATTTTACACTGAAGCAAATATTTTTCATAATTACTTAATAAAAAAAAGTAAATAAATTGAAGAAAGCATACATTAAATATTTATTTCCATTATTAAAAATACTTATCCCATAATATTTTACGTAGTATATTTCTTTCTTTTTTTTGGTAATACATAGTATATTTCTTTAACTCTCCGGTTTCTAGAAAAAAGAGATATTGATGATATACAATTTAGACCGGACATAAATAAAACTTAATAAATGATTATTCCAGTCAAATTCGAACTTGTATTCTTGAGAGTGATTTGTCATTACATACTTCATAAATACAATAAGGTGAAATAGTTGCATCCTCAAGACCATACTTTCTCACTTGCCTTAGGAGATGCCAGGGGAAACAAAATAAGCAATTCTGGTTCATTGAAACTACTTGCTTTAGGCCTTGGTGACGGATGCAAATAAAATCTTCTCTCTTTGATAGCTTTCTCTTCTTCCTCTATGTTTATTTCATTTATCACAGACTCTTGTTTCTTTCCATCTTCCATAATAGTTAACTGAGAGAACAATGTTGAAGGTGTGGTAGGGCTTGGAAGAAGACTAGAACTTCCACTACCTGACCCAGGACTTGAAGGAAAGCTAGAATTTCTTGACTTAGAAGAAAGTGATGCACCTTGTTGTTTGTGATATTGAATATTTGGTTTACAAATCTCAAGTTTTGGCTTCATGCATTTCCTTCTTTCATGGAGTTTTGGTGGTGTTCTCTTTGTAATAGGTGCAACCTTTGTAGTTTGGTCTTCCATTGTTGCATTGCCTTCTGAGGGACCTGTTAATCTTTGCACTACTTCCCTAAATGCACCTGTGTTTGTGTGAACAAATGTTGTTAGTGGTTTACAATCACCTGTTGTTGAACCATGTACTGGTGGCTTCTCCATTCCCATCACTATCAGATTTGTATTCGCTTGCCACACCTCACCTACAAATATTCATGATGATTATATTAAAACTCAAAAACTATACAAGCAAGCAATGAAAGGATCCATGACATACTTGAGGATGAAACCGAAAAATGCTATTCGCATGAATGTTTTGATCAACAGTTATTTTGATCAAAATTAGCCAGAGAACTCGAGTCTCAAATTAGCCAGAGATCAAGTCTATATAGACAATGCTCACCTTACAAGCTGATTTTGCGAAGATAAATCAGACTCAAAACATAAGATGATATTAGAGTCTATCGACACCATATTTTCAACGAACCAAGCAAAAATAAAAAAATTTCAATTAAAATAATTGCAATCAGCATAAGAAGAGGAGAAAAATCACTTCACCAAGGAGTCCTTTGTGAAGAGAAACAAAAGGAAGGTATTGTGTATATGACTATAGATCCAAAGATAGATTTATTGTAGCAGAAGACTACAAAGATTAATGCAGGATTAAATCAAAAATAATTTCATGACTAGATCATAATGACCCCACATGTTCTTTAGAATGTGAAAGCAAAATGCTTTGTGTCCTATTGAAAGCATGCCATATCAAATAATTCAGGGTATGTCTTATCAATTTAGATTCTGGAAGAGTTTTTTTGGAGCTATGTATATAATCACGGGACATGTTCTTGAAACTATCTATGTGTCACTTAATTATGATGTTCTAGAAAAGGGTAGGCATTTGTTGACTGGTAAATTATGTTTATCTTATAATAGAATGTACCTTAGATTAGATTTTGCAACTCATAACACTTTATGCCCAACTGTTTATTACCTGTTTATCTTTGACTATTGAGGTCTTAGCATTGGACTTGCCTGTCTGTTCTTTTCTATTTCTCTCTCATTTAATTAACAGAAATTGATAACTCACAAATTTAGCAAGGGAATACACAGACAAACGGTTAACTTTTTCACCTCCAATAATGTTATTTTTCTGTTTGAAAAAATGTTTTACACATGCAATAATTTTATATGGCATCCCAACTTGAGGAAATTGGATCCTTTACAGCTATTGTTGTATGATGCAGTAGTTGTCGAGACCATTAAATTATAGTCTTTGTCAAAATCTAATGCTCTCTACAGCTACAATATCATACAACAGTAGTAGAGAATCCAAATTCCAGGTCGAGAAAATGCATTTATAAAATTTCCGCACATTGCAAAGCGTTATTAAATCCCATTTAGTTTGGAGTCAACCAATCTCTAATCATGGATTACAAATAAAATTTGACTTCTTCCTCCATTTCTTTTATGAATAACAAACTTGATGTAAATTTGAACCATCAAATTGTGAGGAATGAAGTAAAAAAACAACATAAATATACAATTCACGCCAATATTCATTTACTCCTTGTTCCTATTGTGTGGTATCAAGGGAAAGGGCTTCTTATCTATGCATCATTTCCTTTCCACAAATATAAGATGAATTCAAATTATTTATAGTTATAACAATTGACAAAGCTGACATGAATCCAAACCACATGATACAACAAACAAATACATCAACTTTAAAAAAACCATATAAAAAATTAAAATGAAAGGAAAAAGTAGTTGCCTACCTAAGATGATTTGATGGTAGTAAAGTAAACGCTGCTGCTTTTCTTGTATCTTAATAAAATCCAAAGAAGAAAATAAGATGAGAAAAAAAAAAAAGGAAAAAGGAAGTATATAAAAGTCTGAATGACAGAGAGAATCCTATAACAATTGGAATGGAAGTGAGTGTGTAGTTAAAGATTGCTTTCTGGTACAAGGTTGTGAGCCAGTTAGGACAAAGAATCTATGACCTCAAAAAAGCAGTCCAACCATTTAGCTTTGCCACATCAACTACCTGTTGTAAAGGGCAATGGACCACACAACACTTTCCTTCCAGCAACTGCCAAATAAAGATTTGCTTAGCTCATTCAAAGAGAATAAATGATTCTAAAAAAAGATAATTACAAATTAAGGCATTTTTGCCTTTTTTAAGATAAAATTAACAACCGTCTATCTTGAACAACTCCATCGGTAATTCATTTTCAAAAGGTAATATATCTATAAATATATATATTCAACTTTCAAGCTGTAATTTAAAAAGTCAACCATAAAATTACAAGGAAGCAAGCTGTTATCTCAAACTTTGTTAGTAACTAGGAAAAATTGACCATTATTATGGTCGTCATAATTTCATGAATAGAATGTAATAAAAAATATCTTTTGTCTTGTTGTTTGAACACTTGTTGCTTCATTCAAGAGGAGTTTGGCAACGAGTGAAACTAAGAGTCACGCTTAGAACTTGCAACTAGCCTAACCTGAAAAGCCATTAAACCAAACCAAGGAGATAATGAACAATGAATAAGCAAGTAAAAGTCATACCAAACATGAATATTCAGCTTTGCAAAAAAATATAAAAAGACATGTCTATATATGACCTTAAAAACGATGACCTTAAAAAAATATTTGTGTGTTATATCTTCCATTGAGACACAATAACGAGGAAAACATATTGTAACTATGTCCTGCTGTCTCATTTGAGGATTAATTTCATAGCGAGTCCAAAAGACTTGAGCCGTAAGATACTTTGGGGTGTCTATTAGGAGTCAAAGACCCTAATTACAGCGAGTTAACTAAACAAAAATATTATAACTAAAAAATAGAAACAAAATCAAAACGACCAATCAAAGTAGAAAGCAATCAATGAACAAATACTAGATTCATAGATCCTTATGCTATCTTGGCAATCAAATAGTGAAAGGTAATCAATGAACAAAATCTCTGACAAAGAAACATGGCAAGAACATGCAGAACATACATCAAAAGAATTCACAAACTCCGCCTCTGATTAAAGAAGGTGGTTTTTATAATGAGAGATGCAAACCTGAAGGCCAAAATGGCACATTGAAACCAACATAGGTGTCCAGGGAGTGCACAACCGTGGATTAAAGTGGCGTAGTTGTGCTTATGCCTGTGCTAAACAATGACAGAACTGCTAATATGAAAAGTACACATTCAACTGTGCTTAATTACGACATCAAATGGTGCTAACAATGCATGGCGATGCTTCTTACACAGTAGTTCGTAGTCTTTGCATGGTCATGCTCACTTGTTGGTAGTTGAAATTGACTCCCTTTCTCTCAAAAACACTCCAAAAACAGCTCTATTATGCTAAAATCACACTTAACACTAAAAAAAACAATAAATTTCACCAAAATTCCTAAAGATACAGTAGCAAAATGACAGTTTACTAGTTTAGCATGTCACGTGCGACTCATTATTTATAATGAGAGAGCAAGAGAAAACACGTAGATCAAATAACTGAAACATATATATCTCATCTTCATCGTTCCTCAAGTTTGACAGGTTAGACTGGAGGTTTCAGATCTCAAAACAATAATTTCCCGTCACATTGATATCTGTATCTAGTTTTCACAGCAGTATATGTGCTAACAAAATTAATTTCCTGGTTAGGTAACTATACCTGTCCAATGTATAAAAAGAACAAATTCTGGATTTTACACAAAAACCAGAAAATATTCAAGGAAAATTAGAAAATTTTGCTAAAGATATCAAAGGTGTCAAAAGTAAATAACATTATCTCTTGATTATCCATCAATTGATATAAAACATTAAAAATAAATCATACCTCCTCATTTTCATTATACTCAAATTTCATAATTTAGAGTGAAAACCATATTCCAATCTCAATTAAGTAGCAAAGTAGCATTAGTTAACAGAAGGCAGTAAGTATAACCTTAAAAATCAGTTAAAATCAGTGTGTTGCAGCCTTAAAAATTAACCTAATTGCTGTGAACTGATGCCTTTCATCAAGTGCACTTTTGGCTTTATACTCAATTGATAGGGAAGGGAGACAGAAACTTCATAAGGAAGCTACATAGGAATTGTCTAAGTTAATACAATTTGTTTGAGTGGAAATTGTTAATACTCAACTCACTTCCAAAATTCGGCTTGTTACACTGAGGATATGCTTATCAAGATATTGAACCAGAAGCTCAACAGTTATGTCGGTTTAAATCAGATATTCAAACAGATAGAGAAACCATAACGAACATGACAGATGGTGAAGATGTTGATTGAAAAGGCATATGCACATAAGCAGAGAAACTATCTTTGTTTAAATTGATCATTGCAGTTGTAAAATTGATTATCACATCAATGAAGTTATATTCTCAAAGTGCTTTCTTCACATTGCAGTCCTTTCTTTACTGCGCTTTACTTTATTGCTGTTAATCTCTGTTGGCTATTGCAGTAGGAAGGATTTTGAAGCTTCAAATTCTATTAACGAGAAAACTAAGGCAAAATTACACAATTCGTCCCTTAACTTAATTTTACAATTTTGTTCTATTTGTAGAGTTCGCAGAGCTTATTAACTGCAAACTGACAACCTGTAAGCTAACTAAAATGTTTACTTCCCACACAATCCAATGAGCCTTTTTGGAGTTTATTACTTACAACAAATGTAATTGAACTGAATATTGATTAATGATACAATATTGATCAATGATACAACATACAAGGTAAAGCCTTAGGGAGCCCATATAATATACCATGCTGCCTAAGATTTTGCTGAGTTCAGATTATTGCCAACCCCACTTGGACCATATAAGACATGACACCGTTGGTCTGTTGGAATCTTTAAGCCAAACATAGGGTCTATTGGCAGCAACCGCCTCTTGTCCGGTCGCTGGTTTCGAATGCTGATCATCAAGATCGAGCAGAAAAATAATAGTTACAATGCTATACACAATTTATCTAATTACCATAGGTCCTACCTCGTTTTCTTTTGAGGCTACTGCACAGTTTTCATTGTCGAGTTGTTGAATGTAATCATCACTTTCAAATCCTCCAATAGAATCCTTAATCAAAACTATAAGAAATGCTACCGATGGTCCTTCCATTCTGTCTATCGTATATTTCACTTAAAAACCCATGTAGAGGTAGGATTGAAGCAACCAGGTGCTCAGAGCAATTGGGATTGGGACATGAGGCAAGAAAGTTTATCAATAATCCGTCATGCCTAAAATGGACTGAATTACATGAGGTTGAAAATACCACTTCCTGCTCCAAATATAAATCAATTTGCTTCACACAAGTCGTTGTTGGATGAGTCTTAATCAGTTTCTCCTGACAGGAAGTCAACAGCTTTGCTCTTCAATCCTAATATCTCAGACTTTGCTTGACATTTGCAACTGTTTCTGAAAGATTCAAAGCCATCCTTGCATCGTGCGACCAGACACCGAGACTTGACTCCCCCAACACCAATGTATTTGTGTTGACTGCTCTATAATTACTGCTTCCTGCTCTTGAATTTTGCTTCTTACAAAAATTCAACTGTTCTGGGAAGAATCAACTTGACTCCAGAGTATCTCAGCATATGCCTTCTCATCTTCCTTCTCCTCTCCAACACAATTGATTTCTTCTATTTCTTCCTCTTCCTCAAGAATCTCTTCCATCATTTCTTCTTCAGCTTGTTTCTCCCCTTCTCGCTCTGAAAGTTCAGTCATCACCTCTCTCATAGCAAGCTTTGTAGCTGGCTTATCTAGAGATCCATATTTAGGAGCCGGAACAACATATGGCAGAACAATATCATCTAATTTTGTGCTTTTAGCTTTAGGACATTCATTATTTTCTGACGGAGGAAAAGTAAATATAATCCCAAGTTCATAATTGCAAATGTGAAGCCCAGAATTCACAGATGGGTCTCCTTTGTGAGGTCCACCTGCTTTTGTACCAAATGGATTTGAAATTTGTCGACCCCAGGCAGCAGCACTAAAATTATGAGACCCACAGTATACCCAACCAATCGAAGGCGCCTCCCCCCTAGACCAGAAGCATCTACGCACTACCTGCATTTTTTTCACGTAAAACACTTAATATGTTAGTAGTACAAGGAGAGGAAAACAAAGATCAGTTTAATAATTAAGAAGCCAATCACCCAAACCACGATTTAACTTTTCCAAAGTGAGGAGTTCATATTAGACAGAAAAGTGAAGCATCTCAATAATTAATGAGATAATCATAGGAGTAGATTTTAACAAGTTGACATAAACTTTTTTGAAACAGTCGATTTTAGTGTTGTTAGTAATATTAGTGATGGATTTGGATTCTATCACTTTCGTTAGAAACTTGACAGTAACTTATTCAGATAAAAAGACAGAACTTCCAATAGAGCAGGACAGAAAATGGTGGGGTAGCTTCGGCAAATTGATAACTATTATCATAGCACAAGCAGCAAAAGAAAAAAACAAACAAAAAACACTAGCAAACAAAGGAAACAATTCAACTATCACAAGCCAGTCATCTGGTGAAAAATGCCAACTCATGAGAATTACTTGGGCATGAAACATGGCCAAAGCAATGGCCCAACGTATCTTGTACTGAAATTTATCTATTTATTTATGTGCATATATAGGGGGGACTAAGTTTCAGCTGTCAGCACATGAAAAGTTTTATATCTAACAATAAATATTGTACACACACACACACAAGCCCAATGTGCAGATATTTTATTTATTTCATGTTGACACATTATTGTTGCATTTGCTTCTAAGCTGACGAATTAATATGATCATGTTGACTGCCGTATGACAGATATAACCTAAATGTGTTTAAGAATATGTCGAGATCAAGAAAACGTGCACCAAAATTTTTTTTGAGTATATTTTCTATAAACATTTAATCATCAAAACATAAGAGTTACCTTGGTATGCATTGGATGCCCTACTCTTTCATGGGGATGAGGGATGGCATCATGAAGTACATCTAAAGTCTTCAACCTTTGCCATGTTCTCTGTTCAAATGGAGAGAATCAGTTATTTACAAGAAAGCATCTATAAAATCAAAATTTCACCTCTTTAAGATAAATTCTGAAGAAAACAGTTCCAAAACGATTTCCAAAACCAATCAAAGATGAACAGCCACGAGATGAACAACATTTACATGTGTGGAGTCAAAAGATAGTCATGAACCAAACTCTTTTGATTTTCACAGCTCCAAGTTAATGTTTTGTTCAGATAATTCCTCTAAATGTGCAGGTTCTCTCATGAAGAGGACCCCACAATAATATGTCCTATGACAATGTTTCTCTCTCGCTCCCCCCCCCACATGATCCTGTCACCTAAGTTAACTCACGAGAGGACTAAACCTATCTTTGATAATTCCAGGCGTATTAAATGCAGCTATTTCTCTAGTAACTTCCTTTTTGTGAGGGTGCTGGTACACCTTAATTAATAGTTAAATATGTCCAATTGTTCTGCTTAACTGAAATATTACCACAAGTTGTTTTTGTAGTAATTAATATTGTAATCAAAGGGTCCTGTGAAAATTACTGACCATCATTCACTGAGATAACCAGTTCCCTTATAATATCAAAGGTACCAAAGTAATGTAACTTGAAGAATAATTTGCATACTCTAAAACACAGTCTTTACCCATTCAAAGCTGATAAGAAAATTATATTACCTCTGAGAAACAAAGAATACGTCTTGAAGGCAAAATCCCATTATAAGCATTCTTCACTCTTTCAATAGTGGGGAAAATAATCTTAACAGAAGGGTTCTTCAATTCTTCCCTAGCATTCCAGCAGCCCCACTGTCAAAACATCATTACATTTATGAATCGGTGAACGCAAAAGTTTAATGAATCATGTATTTAGCAGCAGATATGTAAAAAAATTCAAGCAAATCCAATGGAAAAGCAAAGGCCTTCAAATTACTTCAGGATCAGACTCCTCTGAATCAAAATGTTGCAGTGATTTCTTCCCAGCAGCAGCAGAAAATGCAGCAAGAAATTTTGAATTTACAGAACCAATGGAAGAAGCGCCTGATAGACAGAAAAGACCAAACAAAATAGTCCAAAAGAATGGGGGAAAAGGTTAGCTAGTTGATTTGAACTTCTAGTGAGATAGGGTTGGCACTGTACTCAATAATATTAAAAAAATGAACTTACCGTATACAATTTCAGACTCCAATGACTCAGGCCATCTATATTGATTCAGAACCTATTACAAACAGTAACAGTAGTTATACATAATTGGATGTTTCAAAAGTTATTTCAGGATAAACTCAATCCATATGCAAGAAGATTGGAAAGTGTTCATGCAAAAAAATAAATAAATTATAACTCATTAAATCTAACCAAACAACAAAGGGAAATCAAATATAACCTTGGCTCCAACATTAAAATAAGTGCAACCACTTCAATCAAAACAAAAAGTATTCCCATTTTAGTGCTACTTACCTCTTGTAATCTCCAGAGTCCAGAATGCCTTTGAATTGAAGCAATGAGAGAGCAAAAAGCAGCAATTTGTTCGGATTGCATCATCTTTGCCATATCTCGAAAATGATGTCCCTAAAAGTTTATAAGACATCACTTTTATAAATATCAGGTCACAAATACACAGACAATAAACAAGTCATCCTATAGAAGACACATTCAACACACCTCTGACACATTCAGTATCAATTGTACTTTCTGGCTGTTTTCTCCCAAGGCAGCTGCAAGGGCCTCTTTTGGACAAACATATCCAGAAAATGAAAAGAACCCAGCATCCCAAAGAGGAGAAACCCATTTCGCTACATTTCTAGGCAGAAAACCAAGTTGAACATAATCTAAAGAAAGAAACAAAAAGACATTATTTCTTATTTCTTTTACCGACAGCATGAACAATATAACTGTTAAGTCAAAAACACAAAAGATCAAGAAATAAAACTAAATTTGAAAATCATATAATAAATGAGGAATGACTGATTCAGCATACATGACACAAAAATTCTGAAGCAATGTAGACTATACCTCCCTCAGAAGTTTGATCAGATTTGGGAACAAGAACGCAAACAGCATTTTCATCAGCAGGCACATTGTGATTTCTTCTTAAAACAATCTCAAACCTCCCATTAGTATTCTTACAATACTTTCCAAGGACAGCAGCCAGTGCTCTTAAACCTTCACTGTTTGAGTCTGCCACAGCACGGAAAAGATGGCTCAAACCAACCACAGATGCTACAACTGAGCCAAGAAACTACAAACGAGATGATGAAATGTACTGCAATTAGTGTCTATATAAGAGTATACGATGTAGTAAAAAAATCCAGAGCAGAAAGCAGTGCAGAAAGTGGCTTTTATTATAGACTCTGTTATTGGGAAAAATTAAATCAAAAAAAAAAATTGAATTGAATTTTTAGAATAAGAGTAGGCCATAAAATAATTAAATGAAAAAATCGATTAGATCATACGGAAAAAAAATTCTTCAATTTGATTTAACTTTCTTAATATTTTTTCAGAATTTTGCATTATAAAAAAATTATAATGTCAATATTTTGCATTCGATAGTGATACGTTTAAATCAAAAAACAATTTGTGCTAAAATCCTATACTAAAAAGAAAATAAAAAAAATAAATTAGTAGATTTTTAAGACAGTCGTGAAGCTAATAATATTTAAACCCATCTATAAGTTGGGTGGGTGCAACTTTCAAATATTAAAAATCAATAAAAAGTTGATGGCAATATCTTGCATGACATACGGAAGTACTTACAGAAGAGGACTGAAAGGATTCCAACAGAACAGAAGTTCTATTAAGGTGAATTCCAGGTACTGAAGCAACAAGATGTCCTGTTGCACTTCCAAAGTCATATTTTGTGAGCTGGGTAATCCAGTGAGCCTGGCTGGGTACATCAATAACAAGTGATGCCATAAACCCAGCCAACTGAGCAGCAAAATCACATTTTGTGTTTCTATGAATTTCATCATCATCTATTTTTTGGAAAAGTGAAGCATAATCAACCAAAATAGCACGAGGGAAATCTTGCCACCATATAGTGTTAGTCACACTATTCCACTACATAGCAATACAAACTGATCAAAATATTATTATATTAATGACATATAAACATAGCATAGTAATATACTTACTATTCACATGATAAAAACGTATTTAAATAGCTATGTATCTTTATACTTCACTGTAGAAAAGCATTAGTCTAATTTCTAACCCACAAACAAAGCCCAGTCAACCTTATATTTGATCATGCTAGAAAAAGGAATTAAGTACATTACTTCCGATAGAATTTGGATACAGTGAGACCACAAAGGGACAATATTCCTAAACTAGAAACATTTCACCAATGAGTGCAATGAACCACCAGACATTTTATGTCTAAGTTAATAACTTAATCGATTACATCCCATGAAAACAACACTTTGCTCAACAACAAAAACCAAGCATTATCCCAATAAGTGGGATTGACTACATGGATCAAACTACGTCATGATGTTCTAACATAAACTATATCTCGATCCAACTCATTAATCGCTAGATCTTTCTTAATAGTTTCTCTTATAGTTTTTCTAGGCCTACATCTAGTGATTTGACTATCCTCCATCTGATCTACTCTCCCTACTAGAACATTTATCTCTCCAAATTGCAAGATAAATATTATATGTATTAATATTAACAACTAGAAGTTAGGCTAATAAAATACCTGTTTTTCCACCAAATTAGCAGATGTAATGATAACTCGAATACTATCTTCTCTTTGCAGAACAATCAACTTCGGGTGATGGCAAGCTATCCCGTGTCTCTTGCGGTCTTTACCAAATGCTATAGTTTCAGGAAATGGAGGATGTCTAGTATCCAACAAGAAAGTAAATCACTAGAGAGGAAAAAAAAATTAAGCTGTATATTCCCACCACTAATCAAAAAGGGAAAAATCCTTACACTACAACTAGGTTAGGATAATTCTGGTAAGGCACAGATACTCTTTCATCAGGCTTTGAACTCCAACATTTCTCGGTATTCTGACATGCGATTGTAACCGGAAGATGATATGGAATCTTGCAATATGTCAAGAACCTAGCAAGACAACTCGGTTAGGATTGTAAATATAAACAACTTCAAGTGTGGAAGTTCACATATGATTATTGAGATATCCACCAGTCTAAGTGTAACGAAAAAGCACATAGGATGTTGCAAGCAAAATATCAAACATGTAAACACAAGGAGGCAAGAAAAAGAAACAAAAAATCAACGACCAAAATGGTTTGAAAATCAATAAGAATATCAGCAAAGGAAAATAATACATTGGGAAAATTTAGGCAACCCCACCATGGTATGTCACTTGTAAACGTTGCAATAAACATCCTTGCGACGCTTTCAATAGGATGAATAAGTTCAGTGAGTGATATAGATTTATCAAGACCTGATGACGAGTCATGGTTCATATATTCAAGGCGATTCAAATAAAAATTCTTCCCCGGAGATGGATAAAAATCATGTTGATTTGTGCCCTGCACATTATCACTATAAGAAGAAACATTATCCTTTTCTATAGAATCTGACACTGTCAGATTCAAATTCTTATCACCAAAAGCATTAATATAATCAACTCCCAAATCCCCTTTTCGACAAATTCTTTCACCATTTTCCTCCAAATGAATCCCTTTACTTTTACAAAGTAAACCCGAACTAGACTGCACAACATCAATCCCAGTATCTACCCTCACCCTCTGCGCAATTTCAAACTTATATCCACATTGTAAATCTGAATCAGAACGCAAAATACAAGACAAAGGATCATGACTAAGCAATATATCTCTACATCTATCTACAAGAAACTTGACCCTCCCAAAAACTCCATCAAATTTTGAATCATTCGCCTTCACTGCAAAAACCCTCTTTCTCCGTTTATCACTTTGTGAATGCCCTGAAAACGTTAACCCATCAATTCCACCATCAGAATTTTCAACAATAATTCTCTCTACAACAAACCCAATCCGATTCCCAATCCCACACGAAGCATTCCAATTTCCACAAACAAGCGAAACCCTATCTCCTTCCATTAACTCCACCGCCATTCCCTTTCTAATTTCAACACCATTAACAAAAACACCATTAGAAGCTTCTAGAATCGGAAAACCCTCACTACCGCAAGAAAACATCATCACTCTTTTCCTGAACTCATGAACAATTCGAGATTTGGAATCAATTGCAGACCCAGTGTTTGACAAAACGCCACTGAGAATGTAGAGTTTACGAAGCGAACCGTCAAAGAAGATCTGACAGTGACGTTTACTAACACGTCGGTCATTGAAGACGAAATGGCAGTGGTGAGGCTTCCGGCCGATCGAGTAAGGTTGATCGGCGTGAAGATGCAAGAGTGAAACGATGCCGTTTTGGTCGGTTGAAAAGAGAGGGAGATGTAAATGGTTTAAAACGACGGAGGCTGAAGAAGGAGGATTGTGTGAGAAGGGTCTCTTGTTGTGGTTTGAATTTGAATCGATCATGGTCATGAATTCGAATTGGAAGACAAAAATGAAATGAAATGAAGCTGTTATTATATTTGTGAAGAAGAAGCGTGCTGGGGAATTTTTGGCTCTTACTATTTAATTGTTTTCCCTCCAAATTTCTGATTTTCATTTCTCATGCGGTTATATTCAAATCTATTATTTATCTAAGGTTACATAAAAAAGATTATATTTGCTCTTGCTCATAGAAAAAAATTATTTTTTTAATTTATTGACTATTGTCCCAGGGACAGCAGTTAACAATTAACATTTCCCATAAAATAATTAATACAAAGTTAAGAGTATTTAAAGAAAATGGCTCAACAAACTTTTCAAGTTAGAGATCTCAATCTTCAGCATAATATGCAAATAAAATCTTGTGCACACCATCTAACAAGGCTTCAACTAAGGGTTTGCATGGTTTTAAAACCAAACTAAACTGAACCAAATTTATGGTTTGGTTTGGTTCTTGAATTCATTTTAATAAAAAACCAGTTTTTTTGTTAATACAGTTTGGATCTAGTTTAAATCTAATCTAAACCATCTTCTAAAAATGGAACGGTTTGGTTCTTGATTTGGTTCTAGTTAACCAAATAATTTGCACACCCCTAGCTTGAACACATTTGCTAAAGCTAATATCATAGTAGAGTAATTCTTAAAAAAAAATATATCATAGTAGAGTATATCATAGTACACTTCTACTTCACACCACAATTATATGCTCTTAGACCAAGCACCATACCAAACCAACGGCAACTAATCAACATCAGAAACACCAAATACTATGCTATAAATAAATAATTTCAAATTACACGTCCCCGTAAGTTTGACTCAGTTGGTAGGGACATTGCATATTTTATGCAGGAGTCGGGGTTCGAACCCCGGACACCCCACTTCTCCACAATTAATTGTGTGAGCTCCAGCCACTAGACTACTAGACCAAAAAAAAAACTCGTTTAACATTGCACTGTGAAGCTCACGTTGTAAAATTGTAAGTTTTGCTTTAGACAACAAATGTGATTCGAGCAATTCTAGAACAATAAAGATTATATTACAATTCATATGGAGTTTTAGTTTGCCTGGTATCCCAAATATTTACAGTATCCAAATTGAAAGTTAGTGTTAACTGCCCTCATTCAGGGTCAATTGTTGAGCTCTTTACTGTTCTATTTTGTTTAGGCCTCCCTTCTTGTTTTACTCTGCATCCTCTGTATTCAGGGCCGTCTTAAAATTTTTGAAGGCCCCGTTTTAATTTTAGAAGTTGGCCCCCCAATAAAAGACAAACCAAAAAAACAATTTTTTCATGTAAATTATAAATAACATCCAAACTTTGTATAAAAAAAACATCAATTGACAATGATAAGGTTTCTTTCTAAAACTTAAAAGATGCAATGTTTTTTTTTTTTAATTAAGAGTATGGGACAAGAAAAGGAAGGCAATGTAGAGAAAAATAATTGACTAGCATAATTATTATAAAAAAATGAGTCTAATGGGTTTCTTTCTAAATCTTAAAAGATGCAAGGTTTTTTTTTTTTTAATTAAGAGTATGGGAGAAAAAAGGAAGGCAATATAGAGAAAAATAATTGACTAGCATAATTATTATAAAAAAATGAGTCTAATGGTTTTTTTTTTTTTTAATTAAGAGTATGGGAGAAAAAAGGAAGGCAATATAGAGAAAAATAATTGACTAGCATAATTATTATACAAAAATGAGTCTAATAGGTGTTGAACCATAGACCACACAACAAATCACAGTCAATTTTACCACCAGATCATGGCTACAAGATTGTATATAATCTAACGTTATCTCTATATAATTTATATTTTTGGGTGTTATATTATAAAAAAAAAATATTACGGGCCCCCAAAATTTTGAGGCCCGGTGCTCTAGCCCAGCCTCGACGGGCTTTAGGCCGGCCCTGTCTGTATTTATACATTTAGTTACTACACTTCTACATTGCAGGTCTTTCTTTTATGTAAGGATGTGGTGATTTTGCAAAATGTAAGTCAAGGAAATTAAAAAGTGTACAAAAGTGGTGTTGGAGTAGAATTTCTCATAGAGAAGAAGGGTTAAGAGATGAAAAAGAGAAAAGGTTGCCTTCCAGCATATGGTACTAATTTCGTAGATTAGTCCTAACTGCTTAATTTCCTTATCATGAAGCAATTATCTGCTAGAGCCATGTGAGGGAGAGTGAACATTGCACGAATCAGCATATTAGGCCAGGTTTTTTAACTGAAAATGCTAGCACATACACAATGCGGTAACCATGGATTTCATCTAGTAACCAAAAATTAGTGGTACATTTGAGAAACATTAAACTTTATTGTACTTGTATATTTGCCCTAAATTGAATCTATTGACATGATGGTTAAACCCATTGAGCACTAAGGTCCTAACAGCTTGAACTCCCTGCTCCAATGACTCATCAACCTGCCATAAAAGAGGCAACAGAAAAATTAAGTGTTGGCATCAAATTTCAAATACAAAAAAAGATGCACAATATGTAAAATTCTATCATTTTAGTGCCATAGGTTTTCAGGTTTATTAATCCTCCAATTGCTTTTGAGGTCGCACCAACTGTCTAAATATTTGCATTGTCTAACTTTTCATTTTCTTTGCTATATTCCTCAATTATGAATTTTAATAAAACAAAAAAATCTGATCCATCTATTAAGTGCAATTAAGTTCCACAATTAAAATAAACTTAAATTTCTCTTATCAATGGACAATCATCACAAATGTAGACCGCGACTGTGAAACATTTCACAACTAGCATAAGCTGAAAAGTTATATTCTATGCAATGACAGAAGAACTAAATCCATTTACGCATGGTAAAAGACTAGAAGGTGTTACCTGCTTTCTTTCCACCAAACTGAATTTCTGTAGAAGAAATGCTCTTAAATCCATAGTTCCAGGAGGATTTCCAATTCCTACAAACACAGTTTTGAAGCATACTCTGCTTAACAACTGAAGATTACATATAAACTTACGAAGTGACAGTAGACAAAGAACTAACCAATTGCAAGTCGAGGAAAATCACGGGAACCATCCAAATGGCCTATCACATTTTTCAATCTGTAACAACAGCAACACCAGTTATAGACTTCATAATTTTCCAGCAGAAGAGTACATATATAGAGAAATGTAATGCCAGCTCCTAAGTAGGTCAAGGAAACAAGGTTTGCAATATTGGGATGGAAGTATTTGTAGAAGAGTACTCTTTGTATAATTGTCCATAACATGATACAAATTATGACTTGATTCAGATACAAATCTTTATCACTATAAAGAATTAAAAAAAAGTAATAAAAAAAAGTTGAGAGCTAGGATTCTACTACATGTTACCCGTGACAACATTCAAATAACTATACCAGTTTAAAGATGATGGAGTCATGTTTAGAACACAATAAGAGTCCATCAAATTAAAATTCAGAGAAGAGAAAAAGAAGTTCAAATGGGATTTGCATCAAATGTATATGATATCTAATTCCTAAAATCTCAACCTTATCTATGCATGTCATAATTCATTTCTTTCTTGCGTCGATAAGTTTATAGAGATTCTGTTTCTGCCTCACTATTCATAGAGTAAAAAATTTGAATTTGCTAGACTACCAATTCATACTTTTGAAATCATACTTAGTTAAGATATACATAAAAAATCTTAATGACCATTTTATGAGAAATAGAACAAGCATTACCCGTTGTGATGCCCATGTCCACCTTTAGGTTGAAGCTTTAAAACACCGTTTGGAAGGCTAGTTTCATCATAAACCTACATAAAAATTTCCGCAAACTTAAAGTGAAGGAAAAACATCAACAAATTTCCAAACTGTATCTAAACAGAATCAAGATATTAAATACTTACCACTAGAATATGGCGTAAGGGCACTCGATAATATGCAGCAAGTGGCCCAACCTTTAACAATATTAAAAATGAGACAATTCAATAACAGAAAGTTAACATTCAAATTGACGAATCACAATAAGCACAAATAACTATAAGCACTGGATCAGATAGTTCATCCATGACCAGTTTCAGTGTGTGTGTGTGTGTGTGTGTGTGTTAATCATGAAAAATCTAGCTATTATATACGACGGAAAATTAACCGATTCCCCACTAAAATTCATGTATGTTTGAGGTTTCGCCAACAAAACTGGTACTTCTCCTATAGAACCTGTGCATATCAAATAATCAAATAATTAAATATAAATCAATGTTGCAATTAACCATTGGAAGGTTGGATAGCAAATAAAATTAAAAATCAATGGTAGGAGATGATGCACCTATTCCAATCAAGGCCTTTGACTGTATTGTATTCATCAGAATACCTTCTGATTGAGAAAGACTATCAATTATTTCAAATCCAACCTAACAAATACAAAACCATAAGATTAGAATCACTACAAATAGAAAAACATTGATTCAAACACTTTGGGTGCATGTTTGGTTCAACTTTTGAAATAGTCAAAATTGATTCTAGAGTTGTAGAATTGATTTTAACATGTTCAATTGCTCTCGAGCAAAATTGGTCTTACCTCCAGAGTCAATTCTAACTTGAAGCTAAAAACTGAAGCTTTTTGAGTTTAAAATTGATTATAACACTCAAATTTATCGTTCAACTCAGTTTTAACCAGAATCAATTTAGTCAAAATCAATTTTTATGAGCGCACAGAAGTAAAAAAGTGAATGAAATTGAGAATTACATTGTGTCTAGTGCCATGGTATTTATTTCCAGGGTTGCCCAAGCCAACAACAAGCCAAGGAGTATATTCCAGTTTATTGTCTCCATTGTTATTTGTGTTTGGAACCGAACAACGAACAGAAACTGAAAATTTTGTTGAGTAACGAGTATGATGTAGGAGGTTGTTGTTGGGGTAAGTTAAAGATAAGGTTGGAGAAGATGAAAGATGCAACATTTATTATCTGTTGAAAAATAGAAATGATTAAGAAACATATAATTGAGAACAAAACATCATCATTCATAAAATAAAGATATAGTAATTAGTAATATGCACCATATTTTTCAACATTCAAGTTCAAAAAAACTAGTAACTAGTTTCTCCTAACCGAATGAATCACTAAACATATATATATCGTTTTAGATTTTAAAAATATTTGGATACACATACATAAATGGTGAAAATTAAAAAAATAAATTAATTAATCACATCATAAAAAGTCTTGTGTAGACACAAATAATTAGACACAAAATTTAAACACATACATAAATCAAGTAAGAGTTTCTCCTCCACTAAGAGATAAGAAACTTTTGAAGTTTTTGGCGATGACTGGACATGCTGGAGATGTCTGGGCATGCCGACACTCTTTGAATTGAAAATTGAGAGTTTATAAAAAAAAGTCATGTTAACCGGTGCTCCGAACACGGGTTAAACAACAAAAAAAGATAAGAAAAGACAAAATTAACATTAAAAATAACATTTTTTTCAAGTTTCAAAAAGTATAAACAATTTTTAAGATAAATTTTTGTTTTTAAATTTTTTAACTAGTGTTTCAGAGACACTAGTTAACATTTACCTTATTCAAATTATTATGTAAGGGTAGATGACCACCGATTATTTTTTTGGTTGGAAATTAACTATCTTTTAATTGAATATTTTTTCTACAATTTTTTTTTCATTATAATCTAATATTTTGTTTAAATTTAAAATCAACATAACATGTAAATAAACAAAATTTCCTAAAAAAAAAAATGCAAATAAACAACAACCTAATACAATGTTTAGTTTCTTATAATATTTCCTCAAAAATATTATAATAAGATGGAAAAGAATTGAAAATTTTATTCAAGTACTCAAAAGTCATCTCTAATACAATTTTTAAGTTCTCTATACCAGACAAACATTTTATTATAAAGACGAATAAACTTTTCTATTTAAAGTTCTTTCATTTATCTTTTCTATTTTTTTTTCTTTCAAAAGCTTCTCTCTAAAATACTAAACATACTCTAATATTTATTTTACGTCAAGTTGATGCAAGATACAACATCCGGTTGCATCATGATCCTATATTATAATTTATTGGAAAATGATAAATGATTAAGATTATTATTAAAAAAAGATAAATTGTTGTATCAAAAATAATAAAATGTATGTTATCTTAGTTTGTGTAAAAAACCAAAAAATAACAATTAAAAATGAACGGCAGTAGTATTAAGTTAGCCCAAGCTGTTTTCGTCCATCAATTTATATCATATCTTTTTATGTTATTTTTACTTTCATTTGCATTTTAATTTATGTTACTTACCAGGCTTTATTAGCCACGTTAAAAATTTGTGATTAACCATAATCGATCATCATGAGAACGATCTCTATTTTCTCACTTTATTACTTCTCGAATTGTGTAATTAAAACTTGCACATTGCATGATTTATTTTACAGCACTCGACCTACATGATAAAATGGTCACTTTGTGTTTTGTAAGAAAAATCTACTTAGTTAATCAAATACTAATCATAGAAGATGTGATATATACACGCACGAAATTCAATTGCAACCTCCCGTGTATCAATTACTCCATCATGCATGCAAAAGAGGGTGACAAAAATAAAGAAAGAAAAAGGAAAACACAATATGTGTGGATCCGAAAGTTTTGGTTTAAGACGTTTCGTACTTTATTTCACTTGCTTTATTTTCCACTGTTTCTTACCAAATAAAGCATTATTGTTTGTTGACAAAAAAAACCCTATTGTTTGTTTTATTCCATACTAGATACCTCCACTTTCCTCACTTTTTCTTTTAAAAGATTTTCTCAGTTTCTAACTTGAATGACTAATATGATAAATTAAAATAATTTTAATGGTTTCCGTGAACATAACTTAAATAAAAATATTATATCATATATGTAAGAACCAATGTTTAAATCTGAAATTTTGTTTATTCAATTTAACAGTGAAATTATAGCCTATTGGCAACTTAACAAAAAAAAAGGTAAAGGAACTAATTTTGGTAAAAGATAATTATAATTTATAAACATTTATCCGGGATTGGAAAAGTTGGAAAATAATATCTCAAACCTTTAAATTGAATTATTGAGATTTCAATTCACATAAGTTTTATCCACAACTTTTAATGACATTTCCTTGATTGATTAAGTAATTTAATCAAAAGAAAATCAATTTTCGTTGAAAGAGCACTTTAGAAAGCTGTAATTGAAAATGACTTAATAAATAATCAAAGGTACTAATACTGACTTATACGACTGCATGTGGCTTACTTTATTTTAATCTTGGATATGAATTAATCGTCGTTTAGCATAGTGATGGTGGCGTCAGTCCAAAGGTGCTTCAGTGTATGTAATGCATCGTGGCATTGGTTAGAATCAAACTGGTGAAATCACATGGTATATGCCTTACACTACGGTGTTTTCCCTTATTTTAAAGGTTTGGTACAATGTGGTGGACTCTCACCGGCAGGTGAAATGGATTTAACATGTACATATAATGACGATCATTTTACATATGCTAAATAATATAAATGAAATACTATAATGATAAAATGATGCATATATATTTGATATATCAAAACACAAATTTAAATGTCATTTTCCACTTCTTCTTTTTTTGAGCATTTTCCACTTGTAGACACTTAGTACATGTTAGTTATGTCACTAGACTGTTTAGAACATATCAAATACAATTGAAAGAAATAAAATAATAATATTATTATTATAAAATATTTTTATTGAGTAGTGTTGTTTTAGAGGTTGGATAACTCAAATGGTTTGAACTTTGAACCAAAAATAAAAAAGAGTTTTTTTATTGGGAGATTAGTTATTTTAGTCCCTGAATAGGAAAGAAGTCGTCATTTTAGTCCTTGAATGCAGATAAATTGCAAAATAGTCCATGCATGTAGACTTTGTTAGTCAATTTAGTCATTGAATGCAGACTCCGTTAGTCACTTTAGTCTTCGAAATTGACTAACAAGTCTACATTCAGGGACTGGTTTGCAATTTATCTGCATTCAGGGACTAAAGTGACTACTCTCTTCCCATTCAAGGACTAAAGTGACTCATTCCCTTTTTTTTTAAGGAAGTTAGAAGTCCTGATTAAAACTCGACGAAAAAGAAAAAACAAATCTAACAACTAGTTACTAATATTTACCATTAAAAAAAATAGTGTTATTTTATTTACTATCATTATAAACAAAAAAGGAAATATAATGACTTATGAGGGATACTTGTAATAGTAATTAAGTTTTATAACGAATAAATAGTAATTAATGCTTCCTAAGCAAAAAATCAATTGTATTAATCAAAATACATTTGACTTTTAGATTATAATTAATAAGTTTTCAATTTATATATCTGTAAAAAGTTTTTCTTTTTTTGTTAAATAATTTAGTGGTTGGAGCTTATATATTTTAAACGTGGAGAAATAAGGTATCAGGGGTTCGAACACCAACCCCTATATAAATTATACAATATATCTACCAACTTCAACTTACATATCTGTAAAAAGTAGTTTTCAACTTATATAAAAATAAAAAAGCTATCAAAATTATTATAAGTGCGTTAGAAAATAAAAAAGTAAAAAAAGAAGCAATCATTTTTGTTTGGGTGGCTTTAGAGAAAAAGAGAATAAAGGAAAACACATACAAAACTAGGCAAAACAAGCAACGCTGTCGTTTTTTCTTTTTGGGTAAAAACAACGGTGTCTTTTTCGGAGTTGCAATGCAAGCTACGTCAAAAGATACAAACTACTTTGATTAGCTAATTGTTAGTAGATTCAATTAGCTGCTTTGATAATTAATGGTTCGAAAGGATAATTCATTTTGTATAATATCGTGGTTTTATACTAGAATTTTTCTATAATGTATTTTTATAATTTTTTTAATGGTTCAATACATGTTTTAAAACTCAAAAAACGCTTATAACAATACTTACAAATATTCATTAAAGAGGTCACTACATCGATATTGAAAATAAACTTATAATCTTGCATGTAAGTCGGTTTCTTATCAATCGAATTAACTTTTGTTGATATCTTTTTATCCGTTGACAAGAAAGTTAAATAAATTTTTTTAAAAAAAATTTAAAAGAGAAAACTACATGACCCAAAAAGAAAACAGTGAAAACTTGATTTAAGTCTTGTACCTTTTCCTATCTTTCATTATTTGGTCGCACCTCTCACTTTCAAGTTAGTACTAATTTTGCGTCATTTCTCCAACTACCGCACAATGATCCATGTGAGTATGTGACCCCCTTTTTTTTTAAAAACTTAATAAATAAAAAAATTATTGTGTAATAAAGGGGTCAATAGAATAGAAATACCAAAGTCATATCTATTAATAGTAATGTTGTATACAGATTTTGCGACTCAATTAACACACTAAATCCTACTTGCTTACAATTTTATTTTTTACTAAATCCTGCTTACAAAACTGATCCATACTTGAATAGTGTTCAAACTTTACCTTTAATATTTAATCCAATACATAATTATATTTGATTTCATGTTTATCTATATTTGATTTGTGCATAGGAGAAGAAAGCAGAAGAATGATCCATAACATAAAGTTGAAAGTGAGTTTTTTTTCTTAAACCAACAATATTTTGGGTGAAATAGTTCTTACGATGCTAAAATAACCGTAAAGTGACATATATGCGGTTAACGTGTCACCTCATATACTCTAACGACACTTTATACACTCTCATATTATAAGTTGGCAGATGAATGAAAATGACTAATGTCTTTTAAATTTCAAGAATGTTTTTACTTATTTAGATGCTAAAGTGATCGATCTTTACAATTTCAATTATCAATTCCGTGATTTTTTTTCTTTTGCAAAACGTACAAAAGATTGATTGATTGGGTGTATGCAAGTGAAAAAGGCCAACTATAGATCACCTTTATAAATGGCGTCGTTGTAACTTAAACTAAAACACTTAATTTTATATACCTTCAATTTTCCAACACTCATTCAACACCTCATTTTGTCTCTATCTCTATCTTTCCCTCACATCACTAACTTATCACATCTATATGTTCACCCTAACTTTTTAAATGCACCTTTTACTTTAAAATGATTAAGACTACTATTTATCTATATATGAAAATTGCAAAGTGTAATTTTACTTTAAAAATGCTGAAGTCTGCGAATTAAATATATTTTTCTGACAATTAAATATCTAAACAGTTAAGATGCATTCATTCTTCCGATTTTTAATATTTTAATCACTAGCAGATATATGTGCTGTCATATTACACCTATTATCTGTTACTAAAATGCAACATACGTATATATGTATGCATATGGGGGGAGCCAGTAAAAAAGAATGTATATATAGGGAGAGCAAAGACAGTAAGTAACTAACACAGAAAGGAGCAAATGAGTGTGACAAAAGAGATCAGAAAGTGTTGAATCAGTGCTTCAGAAAAACAAAACAGCAACATGGGAGGATCTTCTGCAGATCTTCATCATCATGAAGCACATATAGAACTCATTGCCCCTGAGAACAGCACAAAGTTGAGCACTGCTGAGTCCAAAGCTGTCACAGATGTTGACCATAACAAAGAAGAAGATGCAGACTATGTTGAAGTGACCATGGACATTCAAGGTGACTCTGTTGCCTTACACAGTGTGAAAACTGTAACAGAAAGTGACATGGGAGAAGGGGAACATGAGAAACAGTCTTTGACTGGGAATAAGTTGGAGAAGAAGAAATCCTTTGGTGCTTCAGTGGTTCAAAATGCTACTATTCGTATAAAGCAGCTGAAGCGTTTGGCATCGTTTTCAAAACCAGAACCAGGAAAGCGATTGGAAAGGACCAAGTCTGCAGTGGCTCATGCTCTCACTGGACTCAAGTTTATCAGCAAGACTGATGTTGGTGCAGGATGGTCTGAGGTTGAGAAAGTGTTTGATAAGCTTACTGCTACCTCTGACGGATATCTTCCTCGAGCTCTCTTCGCTAAATGCATAGGTAAGCTAGTTCTACCATACTGCTTAAAATGATAAATTATAAGTTAAGAGCTTGGATACTATAACCAATGTTTTGATGTCTTTGCGGTTATTGTAACTATTAAAGTTACATCAGCTGTGTTTGACAGTAATTTTATCAAAGACTGCAGCACGATCAAGTGATTTGAAATTTTGATTATAATTGTAGCAATTTCTAAGTGTTTCTTTGGATTCAATTGTAGGATTGAATGAAGAGTCTAAGGCATATGCAGAGATGCTTTTTGATACTCTTGCTCGGCAGAGAGGGATTCAAGGAGGTTCGATCAACAAGATCCAGTTTAGGGAGTTCTGGGACTGTATTTCTGACCAAAGCTTTGATACTAGGCTCAAAATATTCTTTGACATGTAATTCTTTGTTTTGGTTAATGTAAGCGTCGTGTATTTGTTGAATGCTCCGTAACCATATCAACAACATTGATTTTGATTGCAGGGTTGACAAAGATGCAGATGGAAGAATCACGGAGGAAGAGATAAAAGATGTATGATATTTTTAATTAACCACTAAAAAAATCTAAATATGAGTTGCATAATATGCATTGAACTTTACATTCTTTAACAGTAAAAAAATTAGCAAAGAAGTTTTTTATTATCCAACTTTTGCTTGAATGATTGTATGTGTTATTTGATCATGTTTTTATGTGATTCTGCTTTCAGATTATATGCCTGAGCGCCACTGCCAACAAACTCTCAAACATCCAGAAACAAGCAGAGGAATATGCGGCTTTGATCATGGAAGAACTAGACCCGGATGACACAGGATATATCTTGGTAATTAAATGACAATAATATCTAAACTGTAGTCTCCAGATTAAAATAACTATTTCAATATTATAGAATTGTGACCTTACTCATTTGACCATATTTTAACAGATAGGCAATCTCGAGACTCTCTTATTACATGGACCAGAAGAAACTACAAGGGGAGAAAGTAAGTACCTGAGCCAAATGCTAAGCCAAAAGCTTAGGCCTACATTTGAGGGAAATCCTATTAAGAGGTGGTATAGAGATACCAAGTACTTCTTCCAGGATAACTGGCGAAGATCTTGGGTATTTGCTCTGTGGATTGGTGTCATGTTAGGCCTATTTGCCTTTAAATTTGTGCAATATAGGAGAAGATCTGCATATGAAGTGATGGGGCACTGTGTGTGCATGGCAAAAGGGGCTGCTGAAACACTTAAATTGAACATGGCCATTATCTTATTGCCTGTCTGCCGAAACACCATCACTTGGCTCAGGAATAGGACCAAACTAGGTGCTTTTGTTCCTTTTGATGATGGCCTCAATTTTCACAAGGTAATTTTTGCTTCTGATCAAGAGTGACAAGATAATTAAATACTAGTACACACTAAAACACATATACATTAGTCATGTTTTTAGGATTATAGCAGCTTTCACAAGGCATAAAATTATGAGTATTTTTGCAGATGATAGCTCTGGCAATAGCAATTGGTGTTGGTATACATGCTATTTATCATCTTGCTTGTGATTTTCCTCGCATTCTTCATGCAAGCAATGAAAAGTACAAGCTGATTGAGCCTTTTTTCGGAGAGAAACCATCAAATTACTGGCATTTTGTCAAATCTTGGGAAGGGGTAACAGGAATTCTAATGGTTGTGCTAATGGCAATAGCCTTTACACTGGCCAATACTAAGTTCAGGAGGAATCGCACCAAACTACCTAAACCCTTCAACAAACTCACAGGTTTCAATGCCTTTTGGTATTCTCATCACCTCTTCATCATTGTGTATGCCCTGTTGATTATCCATGGAACCAAACTTTACTTGACTAAGGAATGGAACCATAAAACGGTTAGGACCTTCAGTTAACCCTTACTTTGGAATACCTTTATAACTATTTTGAACTGAAAAATAAGCATTCACAGGCACTTAATAATCTTATTATGTGTTTTGTAGACTTGGATGTATCTGGCTATTCCCATCACCATTTATGGATTGGAGAGACTTATTAGAGCACTTAGATCAAGCATCAAGTCTGTGCGAATATTGAAGGTATGTGTCAAATAATTATAAACAAATTATTTACTATATGCTATTGAAACACACATGGTTCTATCGAAATTACTTCTGTTAAGGTTAGTAAGTTATATATATGTCTGATCTCATTTTCATTTCATTGTCAAATTTTAAGGTGGCTGTTTATCCTGGAAATGTGTTGGCAATTAATATGTCAAAGCCTCAAGGATTTACCTATAAGAGTGGACAGTACATGCTTGTCAATTGTGCTGCTGTTTCTCCACTTGAATGGTATGGATTTGTTTCTGAAGAAACATTCTATATTAAATGTGGCATCTAATTAGCATCATATAAGCTTGAGCTTTTCTATTTTTACTTCCCATTTATCTGATTTCTATACCTTCATTCATTGTTTATGCATTCACAGGCATCCATTTTCCATAACTTCTGCCCCTAATGATGATTACCTTAGTGTTCACATTAAAATACTTGGTGATTGGACTAGAAGTCTGAAAGCCAAATTCTCACAGGTGAATATTAATTTATTATTATCATTGACTGAAATTGGTTATGTGTTTTCTTATAATTAACAAACTTATTGCTTTTGTTTCTATCAGGCTTGCCAGCCAGCCATCAATGGACAGAGTGGACTTTTAAGAGCTGAATGCTTGAAAGGAGATAACAGCCCAAGGTATGCCTTATTGTTTTTGCTTTTGGCAAATATTATTATTTTTCTACAAATATCTGATAGTAGGTAGGTGACATGCAAAAACTGTAGTTGGCTACGGCACTTAACAAAATATGTTTAGATTTAATTATTCAGATAACCCACAACAAGTGAGTTCCATGTTGGTTAACTTCACCTGTAAGATAAGGATTTAAATATCAGGAAAAGCCTATAACTAAGGTTAGGACACTATTCTATTAAATAGTAAGTTAGCGAAACTTAATTTCAGACCAAACGAATGTAAAGACCTTACAATAGAAGTTATACGTACCTTTGGTTAATTAAAGTAAGAGATTATAAGATAGCACAGAGTGTATGCTAGAGAACCAACTTAATTACTGGACATCATTGATCCAATAATTGAAGAACGTGTTTAAAGTGGATTATGAACATGTTTTTTGTTTTGTCCAATTTAGTTTGGATGTCAATTTATATTCCCATGTCAACTTGACACATGCCCTGATTATAATCAAATAATTATGTTAAGCGGGGCCAGACTTACCGTTATCTTGTTTTTTCTGGACGAACTGATGGTCATCTGAACTTTGAGGGAAAAAATATTAGGGTGATAAGGACGTTTTTTGAAAATATATGTATTCAATGCAAACCAAAGCCAATCCAGATTTTTTACAGCCATTATTTTCTGCAGTGTTCTCCAGCCAAACTCTTTGTTGGCGTAGATTTTTTGTTTGTAAGTGTTTCATGTAAACCCTGAGCTATTAATTTTTTGATTAATGAGTATTTAGGATACATATATTAAATGTCTACCTTAGAAGGGCCTTCTTAACAAGTATTTTATGCAAGTCTCTGTATTTTTTATTTGTCAACTTTTTAAAATGATAAATGTTAATCGATTGTTGTTAAGTAGAGAGATGAACCTACTACTCCATTTTTTTCATTTTTAAATCTCTAGTCCCTCCTCCAAAATACTAACTCGCGCTATGATTCTAGTATGTGCCAACTTGTATTGTGGATTATGTTGCTTTTGACATGATGAGTTTATTATTGTTAAAAGAAAAGAAGCTTAAAATGACCTTGTAAGCTGTAACCCAAAAAAGAAGAGATAAAAAGAAACACGTTGCCCAACGGATATTTCACAAGTGGTGATGGTTGAAACCAATAATCATGCAAACGCTGATGAATTTCCTCTACCATGCATATTTGGAATTAACAATGCTTTTTCAAGAAATTATATATGTGCATCCAAAAATGATTGTATGTTATGATTATGATATGCAGTACTTTCCCTAAAGTTTTGATCGATGGTCCGTATGGAGCACCAGCACAAGACTACAGGGAGTATGAGGTGGTTTTACTTGTGGGGCTGGGAATAGGGGCTACCCCAATGATAAGTATACTAAAGGACATGGTCAATAATTTCAAGGCCATGGAAGAGGAAGATGGATTTGCAATGGAGGAAGGGTCACCAACGACAACCAACCAGAAAGACTCTAGGTTCAGTGACTTCAAGACAAGGAGGGCATACTTCTATTGGGTGACAAGAGAGCAGGGTTCCTTTGATTGGTTTAAAGGGGTGATGAATGATGTAGCTGAGGAGGATAGAAGGGGATTGATTGAGCTACACAGCTACTGCACCAGCGTTTACGAACAGGGTGATGCTCGCTCTGCTCTTATCGCTATGGTGCAGTCTATAAACCATGCAAAGCACGGTGTGGATGTTGTGTCCGGCACTCGTGTCATGTCTCATTTTGCTAAACCCAGTTGGCGAACTGTCTACAAACGTATTGCACTTAATCATCCGGAAGCACAAGTTGGTGAGTTTCCACTTATTGAATGTGACAATTGCTTTTGTTGCTTTCTTGAAAATCAAAAGTTACAAAAAGTACTTGTTGATCAATGATCGATAATATGCTTTGGAGTGTTAATTTCAACATAAAAAGAAAATGGTGCTTGCTTTTTTTATCAAAATCAATCATGCATTTACCTTTTTATTTGACGTGTTTTCGTTAAACTTAATCATATCATATTGGAAAAAATAGACAGCATTTTTTTGTTTTGTAATGCAGGGGTATTTTACTGCGGGCCATCCACCCTGACCCACGAGCTTCGTCAGCTATCGTTGGATTTCTCTCACAACACATCAACCAAATTCGACTTTCATAAAGAAAATTTCTAATAAGATGAAAATAATTGAGGATAACAGTGGAAGGTGTGGAACGAGCCAGTCCTCCACCAAGAAAACTCAGCTATAATCATGTATTGTTTCCATCCTTTTGTTGATAACCTATAGTGTGCTTCTATACCAATGGTTGTTAATAGCTTTGTAAAAGGACCAAGGTAAACGTGGGGTAAATGGTTAGGTGGTGAGTTGGCTACCAAATACTAAAGGTGAGGTACGATGGCCCCCTTGTATAAGTGTGTCGTCATGTCTGTATAAATTTAATTAATTATGAAAGGGAAATAGATAACTACCACGAGAAGGCTTTTTTGTTTTTTGTTTTGTTTCATTCATTATAGTCATCCCAGGAGAAGGGACCTGGAAGGAGGTAAACCAAGAGGGAAATAATTTGTCCAGATGCAGTGCAGTTAATAGTTGTTTTATTTTAATTTTGTTAAAAAGTCTATTTTATTTGTTTTGTAAAGTTAATGATAAGTAAGTTTGAAGCAAAATTATATATTTAAATTTTTTTCACTTAAATGTAAGTTTGTATTCAAATTTAGTGCAAATTATCAATCAAAATTCAAAAGCTATGTTTCATCACTTCAATTTAAATCAATATTCCAACAGAAATTTTTTGAATTAAAATAAAAATAAAATATCAATGTTTCGCTAGCAGCTATCCTAGTAAAGTTAAAAAAAAAAAATGATATAGTAAAGTTTTAACCGAACAAGTAAGACACCCATAGTTCCCTCAAAAAAAAAAAAGTAAGACACCCATAGTAAAGTTTTAACCGAACTAGTAACACACCCAACTGAAGAGTTGAGCAATGTTGTTAACCTGAAGTATCCATGATCGACCTAATTAATTTAATATAAACAAAAAGACACCTAAGTATTCAAAGGATCAACCAATTATAGATGACATTATGATTGTTAAAAAGAATATTTCCAAAATTGATAAGCAGTTCAGCCCTTTGCCAAAAATAATTTGATTGGTGGAAAGCAAATCTTGGGCTTCTTAGTTACTCAAGATAAAGTTGGAACAAAACTTTATTTTGTGGAAAGGTTGATAGAAGTTTAAAATAGTAGCGTTCTTGCACCACCCTTCAAGTTGAGTGAGAAACAAATTCCCAGAACAGATGAAGAGAATAAATTATTGTAGAAACTTTTTATGCCTCATTTGTAGGAAGCTTGATGCATGTCATGATATGTGGAATAGGTCACGTAATGAGTACGATAAGTCATTTTATCTTAAATTAATGTGAAGTATATAATAATGCGGTAAAATCAATGATGAAATAACAAAGAGAAAAGTGTCACTTGAAACTTAGCTCTGATGATAGAGTGTTAGTTGGGTAAACAGATTGAGATATTGCCTGAGAAATTGACTCTCACAAATACATTTATGGAGAAGGAGCTAAGACATGGTAGTCAGATTTGCAATAGCGTTTTGCTCTACCACAAAACCAAAGTTTGTTGTTGCAATTAAAACTTGCAAGGAATTGTTATAGGTGAATTGAAGAGTTTTCTTCATGAGCTTGTTTTCATCCAATGTATTATGACAACCAACGTACTATGCACCTCACTAAGACTTCTACCAATCATGCAAGATCAAAGCATGTTGATATGAGAGGTCACTGGGTCGTGACGTGTTGAATTTCAACTTATTAGAGATTTGTAAAATTCATGCAGATAACAATGTTAATATGTTAACAAAACTGCTACACGTTTTCACACTTCTGATCCCGTGGAAAACACGTTTCCTAATTAGTTATGGTAGTACTGTGAAGAGAAGTAGAAATAAAATTTTACCAGAATTTATAAGTGAAATTTCAAATCCACTAAAAAAATTGTATGCATTTTAACGCTTCTGATCCATTAGAAAACACGTCTCGTGTTTAGTTGGCTCTTTAGCAGAAAAATAACTAACGACGTAATAAAAAAGGGAAAAGAAATGAGCTGAACTTACAGACCTTTGAACAATTGTTTTCATGAAACGTCGAGTTGCGTTCTTTTCATCTTTGTTTTCTTTTCTGCCTCTGGAAATTTGGTTTCATTAACTGGCTGCCAACTATGACTTGTTCTGTATTTTGAGTTGGCTGGAATGGTATTAGAGGCTTCTTTGTGGGCACAGCTTTATTGTTCATACAACTTTCATTTGAAACAGGAGAGGCCTTCTTTCCTTTCAATGGCCTTGGAACCTCCAATCTCTCCAAAATCCTCGAAGTTTCCTTGTCTAGCTGTCTATTACCATTTCGTGGTGATATACTTGATTGATCCAACTTGGCTTTGGGCATACAAGATGGAGAGTACAACTTGGGCTCTTCGCTTACAACCAATTGCTTCCACTCTTCTGTAATATAGGCCATGGTTCTGTCATCTTGGTCCGTAATATCCATGGACAAAGTTCCCTCATCCACACCAATGACATTAGTTGCTGATTCTGCTCTCCTGATCACCTCTGATGAAGGTTGTCGAGTAGAGCTTAGTTCAGAAAATGCACCATCCATTTTGGGAAATACTGACCTACAAACATCATTAATAAACATAAAACTTTGAATGTTCGAATAATAGACTAAATTTGCAACAATGTCTCATTTAGACTAAGAGCCAAAAAAGGCAGTCTTGAATCAAAATATCAAGTCAACTTTTATCTTCAAGAAAATTATATGCAAGAATTCTCAAATCTTGTAGTAAAATGTTCATTCTAAACAAAAAGAGTTGGTTGCTATTTCTGGCAGCATATGCTCAAAAGCACTAGCTGTTGATTCTTATTTTTACTTCTTTTGAAAAAAATTGGTTTTGTTTTGAGAAGATAATCATGTCCAAGCGTACTCTCAAGTTCATGCATTGTCATATGTCGAGCTGCATGTAGAAAGTAGAAAACTCACCCCAATTGTAGGCTTTCTTTGACAAGCACATTTAGTTTTTGATGAAAGCCTCTTTCATGTAACAGTGGATCATAGTCTGTAAGATCAATCTGCAAGCAAATTTTGGTTTCAATACTCAAAAAAATAAGGAACTTATTCAAGTTTGTGAATTAAGTGATTCAATTTGAATTCAAAATCTACAGTTTAGTCTGCATATGTTTGTAAATTAATTCTTCCAGTAATTGAGATGTTTGGACAGTCCATAATTCCATGGTCCACTTATCCGCACATATAATACCATAATTCTACAACACATCGACTACAACGCCTGCCAAGCTGAAGTTAACCAAACGACCTTTAATGATACCCATGATTGTTACTTCACTCGGGAGCAGACACAAATGTTAGTAGTAAGATGGTTGGACAGGATAAAATACCTAGGTATTAAAAGGCTAGGAGAGAAAGCCATAAGATAGCTCACAGATTCTTAAGGAGAGTATAAGGTTCACAAAGAATATGGCAAAGGAGAGTATAAGGATCATAGTCTTTAAGACAGGGATGGCATAGGAAACTGTGCAGCCTTTGGGAGACTGATTAAGAAGAGATTAGGAGGAGAAAATCACATCACAAAAAACCAATTTGATATTATGTTGGGGACATTGATCATGATATCCATATACTGGATTTTCTGCCGATAGTAAAAGGTACAAGGAACCTTGGACTTCAGATTCACCAGTACTCCGGCTTCAATTTATATGCTTTCACTGATGCAAATTGGGCAGATTGTTCTCAAACGAGACATTCCGTAACAGGCTACTGCACTTCTCTTGGTAGCAACCTCTTGTTCGCCCTAGTACCAGGGACGTGTATTTTGCTAAATTCCCACAACCAAATTCTGCCGATAGTAAAAGGTACAAGGAACCTTGGACTTCAGATTCACCAGTACTCCGGCTTCAATTTATATGCTTTCACTGATGCAAATTGGGCAGATTGTTCTCAAACGAGACATTCCGTAACTGGCTACTGCACTTCTCTTGGTAGCAACCTCTTGTTCGCTCTAGTACCAGGGACGTGTATTTTGCTAAATTCCCACAACCAAATTCACCTGGATTTCCTTTTTTGCTCGACACTGGTTTCCCTCCATTAGATTAACCTACGCTCTTCTGTGACAACTGAGTGTCTCACATCTCACAGTCAATCCAATGCTTAAATCTCACACTAAACAATCAAATTAACTCAATCTTTGTTGGAAAAAGTTGGCACAAGATTGTTAGTCACCAAGTTTGTTCTACCTGCATTGCAACTAGCCAATATTTTTAAAACCCCTTGTCTGATTCAAACTTCCATCAACTGTAAACCAAAGTCTAACTAATCACCAGTATGTCTAGTTTAAAGGATGTGCAAATGAAGGAGATCGTGCTTATCACATAATATCTTAATATTCTTTTTTCGGGAAAAAGGAGGGCCTAAGCCCAATAATATCTAAATATTCTGTTTGTTAATTTTCATGTTCTGTTATATTTTGTTCTATTGATATTTTAGTGCATCTAACTAATCTATTTAATAAACATTTTGACCATCCTTGGAGTTGAGCCAAGTCAAACTTTCTTCAATCCTCTATAGCGAACAGCCAATATTTTCTCAGATAAATTCAGCTATCCAGAGCTCCAAAAAAATTGAAGAAACCTAAACTTAAAATCTATGCATGAGGGGTTTTCCTATTTTCCATAAATCATGTCGACATCAATGCCAATCAAAGGAAAAAAGAAACAAAAAAGTGTAGATAAATCTTCAGTGTAAATGTTTAAATCAAACCTTTAGCAAACAGGCTTGAACAGAGTTCTCTACATCCTTATTGACCGATGGATCAATTAACGGATAGTCAGGACTTTGTTTGACTTCTTCTGCCCCTGCAATGCGCTGCGTGTTTTATGGATAATGAAAAATGATGAATCATCATCGAGGTATACAATTGTTGTTATTCTGCTATTAAGCAAATGTGCAGAGAATAAGAGGGATAAAGAGCAAAAACTAGTTCTCACCCTCATAAGCATTGGTCCATTATCTGATGGCTGAAGAATGTAGTAACAATGATAAGGAGCCTCTGTCATTGTTTCTAAATCACAATTTGAAGAACATATCAAACCCTGGTCCATTGAATGTAGAACGCTAGAAAGGCCTTGATAAACTGTCAAATAGTAGTCATGTTAGGAAAAAGATAAACTTTGTGAAGAATTTGACCAATATACATTGAACAGCAACAATTCAGGACTAATGACAATGGCAAAGATAATAGAACTTCAAAGTGGAAGGATCCTCTACACACGTTGAGCATTCATGTCTGACTGATCAGTATCATCGGAATTGATTTCAATCACATGATAAGGGGATGGAGTCACAACAAATGAAGCCCCCATTATTAGACCTGCATTAAAACTCAAAATACAGAAATCAAATTTCTTTGTAGCGAAACCACAAAGAGGGGTTAAGAACAAGACACTGGGTTCACCGATATTGCTTCATCAGTCTCAATACTCCACCATAAAGAGGAAACAAATTGGTATGAAATAGACTTTAAAAAAGTGAAGTGTAAACGAAAGGAGGAAACAAAAGAATGGAATTGTCTTTCTCTCCCGTAAGCTATTGATATAAATGCCCGACAAATCAATTCGATTGTACAAACACTCAATCAAGCAGCAATTTGTACAGGTTGAATTTTTAATGAAATTAAAATAACAAACAAATTCTTGTTGCATACTACTATTAGCAAAAGCTAGAAATGAAAGGCCTTAAGCAAATACACACCTTCATCAAGAGATGTCAAGTTTATCCTCTCAGTAACAGTTACGTTGATTGGTGAATAGATTGGCAGGAGCTTCAGGGAATTATGGAATGAGGGAAGAAACAGAATAGTTTTCCCCCCAACACAAACAGAATTTTCATTAACATCAAATGTTTCCAGATTGGAGCCAGTGACTGGACAGGAAAACGTGTTGAGTTTTTTTCCAGCATCATCCAAAGGAATGCCATGGCATCTACATGTCTGTAAAATTCCAATAATCAATTATTCTTGCTTTTTCCTTTAAAGGAGTTGAACTGATATTAAGATGAAAGAAAAAGAGGATTCTGGTAGATATGATATTGCTCAAGATTTTACAATAAATGATTTAGAGGACATTCAAAAGATACAATTATTTTGGAATTAGACCAATAATGAAAATAATCAACTGAAGGTGAAAATGAATAAATGAAACTATTTTGTGAGTTACGCTGTCTTTGTTTCTTATATATTCCAGCTAAGGTTTACCTAGTGTCCGGATGATATTGAAGGTTTTACATTTTTTGTCTGATTAAAACTTCCTATTGTAAAACTAATTATATTAATTTTCAAACATGGTCAGTGTCTCCAGTTTGCTTCAGGATTGGCATAGCCAAAATTGAGCAGTTGATTGCTCCAACAATAAGTAACACAATAACTTTAGCGTAGTATATTCATTAGAATGTTCTCTATACACTTGTGGTTATAACTTTTTTTAATCTAAACAACCAACATAATCATTCTATTTCTCAACAAAAAAGAATCTCCAAAATTTGGGATGGTTAGTAAATATAGATTGGATGTACTATCACCTGACATTGACTGAAGCTGTTGGTTATTGGATTGACGGGTGGAAGCAGGTTGCAGAATATATGGTTCACAGAACCTAAAAGATCGTCCTTGAAAATGAGACGTGCTAGCAAGGGCTTGTCCATGTCATCTTTCAAAACCTGCAGCCATCTTTTAACCAGGCCGTTGAACGATCTGAAATCTGCAATGTTTTAGACAATATCCATAAATTTCTTGTGATGTAGGAAAATAGTCTATTTATTTCATGACATTTTTTGTTTTTTTGTGTTTCTCAAAGCTAGTGCTATGATGTGTTTTTTGCACATGATCTAGTTCCATCTAGAGAATTGAGAAAATAAATGGATAAATAAATAAGAAGTAAGAGATGTTAAGAAAAGCTTTAGAAGCACAAAACATTCATTTAAGTTGAAGTAAAGTGGAGTATATAGAATGTCAATTTAGTAAGGGCATACTAACTCTTCCTTAATTGGAGATATTGCAAATCACCAAGTCAAAGTATCCTGGGTTCAATGTAGAAAATCAGGGGGGAACAGAGAGAGGTGTAAATTCTAGGAATAAAACATGATGAAACAGAAGACTGTTTTGCGTGATATTGTGATATAGAAGTATCATTCAAGCTTAAGGAAAATATTTATCTCATAGTTGTAAGACTTGTGATGTTTTATTGGAATTGATTGTGAACAATAAAGAACCAAAAACAAAATAAGCTCATTGTTCTAGAGATGATAATGATATGATAGATATGTGGAAACACAAGATGAGATAGGATTAGTAATTAATGTATTAGAGAGAATGTTAATTAGCTCCTATTTTGGAAAGTATTAGAGAATCTAATCTTAAGTGTTTGGCTTGGACATGTGCAAAGAAGACTTATAAAATCTTTGCAAAAAAGGGTAAATCAGACGAAGGGTGGTTAAATAGTTAAAGATAGAACGAAACTAAGAGAAACTATAGGCCAATAATTTGTCATTAGACATAATCTACAATGAGGCATTATGGCCTCATTTATCATGTGTAGCTAACTCTATCTCGTAGATAATTTATGTTGCTGTTGCTGCTGTGTTTTTCAAAGCTAAAGCTCAATTCCATATTCAAAAGCATTTGAAAAGAAATTAATTTTGGTCACTATAACATTGTGAGAGCTGTTGACCTGTGATGTAGGTCTGAACTGAGCAATTATCAAGATGAGAAATGGAACGATGAAAATTGTTAATGTTTTCACGTGAATCAATCAGATGGCTTGACTTCTGCTGAAATACAGCAAAATCAACCGAAACACATTTATCTGCAGCATCCTTTTAAACAAGAAAATAAACAACAATTTAATACAGTTTTAGACAAAATTGAATTACACAACTCAAAAGTACAAAATCCATGTCATGAATACACACACTCACCATGAGGCTCTTTTGCATTACAGAATTCACATCTTCAGGCAATATCGAAGTTAAAACTATCACTTTTCTCTCAATATCTTTACCTTGCCAAGAGTACAATACTCGTTCGCTCAAAACATCTGAAATCATTACATCTGCAAATCAACAATCAAATAATTGTCAATGCTTTCAACAAGAAAAGGAACAATGTCTTGCACAATATAGTGTAAAAAGTTCCACACTATCAACAAAACACAACCAATCTTACGTGTTATTTTAGAAATAGCTATGATTAAAGTCAAACGTTTTCAATAATCTAACTATAATTGATTGACGGTGTAAAAGTTTTTTACACTAACAATGTATATGATTTTATTTCAATAAAACAATGTCTATGAAGTAAATTCACACACAAAACACATACAAACACAAATATAGAGAGTGATAGAACCGGCACCGGATACAGTATCTATATCAGGCAGAAAGGCATCAGACGGCAGGTTGTTAACAGCGTGATGGAAATCGCGTAGGTTGAAATTTCCCACCGGACGGTACGCAATCATCAACTACATAACAAGCAGAATCACTCTCAATCAATCACTCTTACAGATCAAAATACAGACACGTCTCGTGCATTTCGAATTTATCAATCTAATCACGAATTGTAAAAAAAAATTCAGAACTGAAATATTACCTCATCGGAAGAAGATAAATGATTCTTTACAACATAACACAAACCGATCTTATCACTGAGAGTAGCAGATTTATGCGAAGACGAAGACGAACTCGAAATGACGTAGAAATTAGCGAGTTGAAGTAGCGACTGAAAATGAAAACACGAACGAAGAACGAGAAATCGAAGTTCGATTAGGAATGATGAAATTGCGCGGTGCTTCAATGAACAGAGATTGAGATTTAGGGATGAAGCTGTGTGTACCTGCTTTAGGTCTCGTAGCAATGGCGGTGCCAAGGTTCGCAGATCGAGAACGAAACACAGTTGAACCATTTTCGTCTCCAACGATCTCTCTCTGGTTTGGCGCGAAATGAAACTTCAAGCCTCGCCGAGATATTTAAACTTGAGGAGTGCTGACAAAAAGTTTGAATAAAAAATATAAAATCGAAGTAACAGAAAACGACCTAAAACCCTCGATATTGAAAGAAATAAATTTCAACCATATTCAATTGTAACTAAAAATAATAATAAATAAATAAATTGACAATAGTAAAATAATAGAGCTATGTCTAATTGTTTGAGTAAAAATATACCGTGTAATTATTCTTTTTAGTCTCATAAAAAATGAGCAAATAGTCACTTTAGTCTCTGGTTCTGCACCTCGTTGTCACATAGGTCCTTGACTTACGATTAAATACAAACAAGTCCCTGACTCTACACTTCCGTTGTCACTTTAGTCCATGCCGTTAAATTTTTTTATTAAGTGATGATGTGGCACACTGACAGGGACTATGACGTGTCACAGGGACTAAAGTGAAGGTAAAAAATGGACACTTTGGTCCCTGAATTTACTGTTAGATCCATGACTGTGTATACTTACTGTCAGTTAGGTCCCTGACAGGAAAAATGAAATTTCACTAAGATCCTTAACAAGTTGTTAGTTTAACATGCTACTTACTGTTATGGATATACATAATTTCCGGGACTTAATCTGATATGGATTTAGTACAAGAAAATAAAAGAAGCTTTAGGGCAAAATGTCTTCATGTTGTCTTTGAAACTCTATGTTTCTCTTAGTTAGTATATATAAAGAACTCCTCTTCTGTTTGTAAAGTAATTTGGTTGGTTTTGTAATGACAAGCAAAAAAAAAACATATATGATTTAAGTGGAACAAGTTCTACACTACAGGTTCATTTTTTTTATTATGTTTGAACACTACCTTGTTTATCTATTCTATTATGATTTAAGTTGTGCTCCTAATTGGCGAACTAGCTTGTTTATCTATTCTAGCATGATTTAAGTTTGTGTGCAGGTTTAGTGAAAAAAAGAGTTAAGACTAGAAATATAAAGTAGATGTCTTAATCATTCACTAATGCTTATTGGTTGCATTGTAGTACCTGGATTAAAGGTCTTAATGAATTAAGTATATTATAGACAATTCTGACATGTAGATTCAATGTTCATGATTATAAATAGATGTTGATCGTACCTGACCAGAAGGTGACTTCCCGCCTGAACGTTTATTGCGGGAACGTGCAAAGTGACATTGGGGCTCGCTTGCTACGCATGCCTCCTTCGCGGAGAAGGGAGATACCGCAAGGAAGTTTGCCAAGCGTGGTGTTGGGCTTGAGATTGTATTGGGCCTAAGCAATTGGGTCAATGATCCTTTTAGACTATCCAGAACAGATGTGTATTGACTTCATGATCATGAGATTGCTGAGATATGAGATATGATTAATGAGATATGAGATATTTCTTTTAAAAATATATGTTCATAATTTCATATGTTATTCTGTTATGGATTTCATGTGTTATTCTCAAGTAGCATGTTAAACTAACAACTTGCCAAGGATCTTAGTAAAATTTCGTTTTTACTGTTATGGACCTAACTGACAGTAAGTATACACAGTCAGAGACCTAAATGTAAGTTGATATTGATTTTCGATTAAGGGACCTAACTGACAATAAGTATACACAGACATGGATCTAACAGTAAATTGTGGATATTGATTTTTGATTCAGGGACCTAACTGAAAGTAAGTATACACAGTCAGGGATCTAACAGTAAATTGATGATATTGATTTTCGATTCAGGGACCAAAGTGATCGTTTTTTACTTTCATTGTAGTCCCTGTGACATGTCATACTCCTTGTCAGTGGCCACTTCATCACTTAACATATTTTTTTAACGGCAGAGACTAAAGTGATAACGGAAGTGTAGAATCAGGGACTTGTTTGTATTTAATCCTGAGTCAAGGACCTATGTGACAGGGAGGTGCAAAGTCAAGGACTAAAGTGACTATTTGCTCCATAAAAAATAGGTGCCTTCAAAAATATCTTTCATAAAAACTTTTCAATGGGAACAAGGGTACTATTAATAAAAAGAAAATGGAAACAAGGGAGTTATTATAAATATACTATAAAATATATATTAATTTTTTGAAGAAAAAATATATATTAATTAAAAAGTGTCAATAAGATTTACGCATATCATCTTTGTGATATGTTAAGTTTCAGTTAAAGTCTTTCGCTAGATTGAAGAGTTGAGGTTGAGAAACATAAATGAGAGGAGCCAGAAAACCTAATGTCTTGAGGTTTTTTTGTTTGTGAAGATGTGGTGTTCGATTTTATTTACGCGGTTGTTCTTAATTCAATGTGATGATCCAACTCATTGAGACTTTCCTTCATGGTTCAACAATTACATAGTCCGATTGAATTTGATGGGAGAGAGAAATATTCTTGATGTTAGATCAAAGACGGAGAGTCTGACACTTAAAAGAGTAGATGTTTTTTCGGTGAAGATATGGAAAATATTCTTGATGTGTCAAGTGCCATTTTGTTAAAGTCCTACATTAGACTTGTAAAATCTATAACTCTCAAAAGTTTAAGGTTTTCGACGGTGATATGAAATTCAATCTACATTTTATAGTCGATTTTAGTCTAATGTGACGCTCCTTTCATGGCATATCAATCATTTTGGAGGATACACGGTTGGTTTCGAAACTTTGATCAACAAAAACAAAATCAATCAAGTAGAATATGATATTGAGTTCGATTAACGGGCTGATTGGTATAGGATTATCTTAAAACTTCATTATTATATTTTTTAGAGGTGTTTTGTTGTTGTTGACCTTTTCTAAGTCGTGACTTGTATTAAGTAAACTAGTGTAGGTATAGTAAAGTAGTATAAGATAATGAGCAACGGATGAGAACAAAAGTATGGGCGGCTCCCATGATTAAAGAACACTAAAAACAGTAATCAAGTTATCCACATGACATATTTTTTACAGTAAAGTTATCCACATGACATAATCACCAATAAATTATTTATTTTTCTTAATTTTATATATAATACAAATTCAATGTACCACAAAAAAAAAAAAAAAAACTCAATGACACAAACAAATTATTATTTTGGTATATCTTGTGTAAGTAGCTCTAAGTTAGGAGTTTTCTTTTATTTTTTGTGTCAATTTTTTTAAATGACAAATATTAATATTTTAATTATTACGTAAATTTCTCTTCTTTTAAAACTTGACCCCTAAATCTTTAACTTTTTAAATTTTTAATCCCTTAGCTCAACTAATTGAGCTACACAGCCACTATTTGCCCCAAAATTTTAGTTGTATTAAAAAAATTAAGATGTGGTGATATCTTTTGGTATCTATCCTTACAAGTTAAAAAAAACACATTAATTGAATTTTTTTTACAAAATAAATTAAGGTAAATGGGCCACATGTCATCTTTTTTAGATAAGTAAGTCGGTTTATCATCTTTTTATGTGTGTCTAACATGGACGGGTCTTCAAAGTTATCAAATGAGCGATCAAAGAAAGAAATTAATTTTTAAGTACCGACGACGATGTAAAACTTTTGTGCATAATATATACATCTAATTAAGTTACACTGTAATGCCACCTTTTATTATGCTATAAATGGATACAATCTATGGTTGGTGCGTATAAGAAACAAATTTTTTTCTTGTAGAGGTCAATCTTAGATTTCAGTCATAGATTAGTCTCAATGATTGTGCATTGAAGAAAAGAACAAACCGCTGTATACATGAAATACTAAGAATGTGGAAACCAAATGTGGTACAATACTTTAAGAATCATCACACCATATATGAAAACAAACAGTACGTGTTTTTTAGACGTGTCTTTTTGTTCGAACTTGTTAGTATGAGAATGATTTCTAATATTACAAATTTGCCTATTCATATTTTTGGGAATCAAATTGGAGATTCGGAGTAGTTTGTAAATCAAACAAAACAATTAATAATGTAATTCCTATCAGAGATACATATTCAAATCAACATATTCTCTTCTAATATCTGAATTAAAAGAGAAAAATGAAAAATTATAGCTAATTTAGTTTGCACATATAATAGTCTATTCCATCATTCATCAAAAATCACTAATGATACAGAGCTATAGATTTAGAAACAACGTCAAAAACCCATGATATCATTATTCATATGAGCTTTTATTGAAAATCCATCTAATAAACACATGGAGTATAATTGAACCTAATTTTGACAACATCATTTAGATTAAGTCCACATGTCTAAATTGTGTTTACAATTATACAATTGGACATGATCAATATACAGAGGATGCTTTATAACTCACGAGTTCCTTTGAGCCAACAATAGAATGCGATTTTTTCTTAGGCGAAGAAGAGAATCCATTAGAGAATTCTGTAACAGAATTATATCTTCGATAATCAATTTTATCTGCATGAGAAGCTGGCTCTCCATGGTAGCTGTAGTACCCTTGATCAGTTTCATGGTAAAATTCTTTGTTACGTAGAGCACCTCCTGATGAAAGACATTTATATTTCCTGCGACTTTTCGTTTTCCTTATTACTCTGAAAATCATAGGCAGAAGACCCTCCATACTATGTATCACAATTCACAACCTTAATTCCTTCCTGAAGAATAACAAGTACAGAGAGAGATAGAATGTTGGTTTTTGGAGACTTTTTAAAATGGATAATTATAGGCACTTGTAGGGTTAGGTGAGTTTCGACTTTATTATTTTTATACAAGTATAAATTTATATATGAACGTGTTATATAGTGACATGTTTTGTGTGCCAAAAGGACAATGTAGTTGTAGCATATTAATTTAGTTAATGAGTTTTGACTGGGCTAGCAGGGCAAGGCGCATGCCAGTGAAACCAATCCGAATGCTGTTCTAAGGAAGAAGTTGTCCAAGTTAGTTATTTTTAGGACAATTTGACTTTTTATTTGGTCTATCTGTAAATGACATATTTGTGATGTCTACATGTAAACAACTATGCTTTTATTTTATTCCTAACCTCATTATTCCACAAAAAGCCTTTTCCCTAAAAGTTAATGGTTATGATCTGGATTCTAGAAGGAGAAGGTCTTTACATGAACTAATTACCGTGGGCGCAAAGCTGCATTTGAAACGTTATTAACATGAATGGATAAGTTAAGTTTTTCTCACTCGATGATGAAGTGGTAAAAACACAACTAATAAATTCAGGTGAAGATGTGTTTACATCGATTTTTGGTAATGTAAAGTACATTATCCATCAATGGTTTTAGGACATAAATGTCGATCGATGGTGACAAATGTATCTTTAAAGGGGATTCGTTCAATGCACTTCAGCCTTGTTTCCCGCTATGCGCTCCAATTACAACTTCGAATTATTTCTCCTTGTCTTTGGTTGAAATTGTAGTGTGTCGAAGTCTGTATGCTCTTGGTCGAAATCTCTTTGCACTTTGCCGCATGTCGAAATAACTCATCAGACTTGTCGAGAATTGAATCATGAGTTCGACCAAATATTTCATTTTGGTGTTAACAAGATGCTAACGTAACAATATCAATATTACTAAATATAAGCTAAGTTTCACACACAACAAAGTTTAGAAAGTTAATGTCACTTTCGGGTTCAGTGGTAAAACAACAATCCTTGGACTCGAAAGTCACAGGTTTGAACCTTGTCCGCTATTGCCCGGCTTCCATAGCCACACTTCGGAAGCCCTTATCACATTTAATGTGAACTAGTTTAGATACTTGTAATAAATTAACGCTCATGTTAATTAGTGTCTCCTAAACACTAGTTAAGAAAAAAAAATGGTAAGTATTTAATTACACAAATTCAATTTTTATTTACTATCTCTAATTAATCAACAATTGGAAGTAATCAAATCATCAACATACGATAGAAAGAAAAAAAGAAAAAAAAGAGAGTATATTATAAGCAATATAAATAAAATAATAAAACAAATTGTAAAATTGAATAAATTAGACGAGCGTATTGTACCTCTACCTCCCAAATAAGTTTGGCAACGCGATCGATGTGCAATGATAAGACAATTATATTGTACGAGGCTACGAGCCTATGCGATATGACTTTTAGAACCTATTGTGGTTGTGCCTTTGCCTTTTCCTGCTCTTCCGATTCATTCAACTCAAGATCCTCTGTCTCAACGTTTCCTCTCATGGTCCTGCCTAGCAAAGGCATTTGAAATATCGAGCAAACATGAAAAAATCTATGAAAAAAATTCGAACCATACCAATATGAAAGAAAAAAAACAATTAAAAATGCAAAATTTGAGCAAATGTATACTAGCCTCTTGCTTAGTTGCTCCAAACTTCACAAATGTGATGGATTAGAACAAGCTTTGATGAAAAATGACTGTGAGTTTCAGATTTTTGAGGGGTTTATTCTAACAAAAGTGAGTACTAGGTATAGTTACTTAATTAACGCGAATGGACCCGCAGCATCAACCGGACATGTACTGCAAATATAACCGGATTGAATGCATTTAAGTAAATTATTCTTCATGTTTTCATCTCGCATCATCACTATTTGCAATTGATTTTTGTACCGTTGAAAAAAACAAAGAAACAAGCAAACACCTGCCAAATCAATAATTTAAATATAATATAATAATAAAAATAATAATAGCATATTGTAGTTGACTGGATCAGAAAAGAAAGAAGAACTCCGAGTCCGTCCGAGGTTCAATTCTGAACTCTGAACTTGACGAGAGTGGTCGGAAGAAAGCAGCATGTTGAAGAACAACAAGTGTCCTCTAAATGCAGTTTCTGAACAGACACGTGGCAGCGGTGGTGGCACTTACATATTTCACTTTTCTCTCATTTCTTGCTATCTTCTCTTCTCCGTTCTCGCATATCCTTCTTCATCGCACTCACCACTTTTTTCTTCCAACAATAACCAACCAATCATGGTAATTCTATTTCTCTGCTTTTCTCACTCTTTCTTTCTTACTATCAATAAATGATGAATTAATTTTAAGATAAAAAAAACTAGTACAATGACTGACAAATGTACAACAGGTTAGAATCATAAAAAGAATATGGAAAATATTCTGCCGCAAATTGCAGGTTAGTTAGTGGATTTTTATTACTGAAGCATAAGAAAACAGTAATGAATTTAACTTTATTTTATCTTTTGTTAGATTATACATAAGTGCATATCATAATAAACGCTTATGATATTAGCTGCAAATCAAGTTGTTTAGCCAAACATGACTCAAGTGTTGTAAGCATGCCTACATAGCTCGTTATTTTCGTAATGTACTTTTTTTTTTCTTTCTATTTGATATAATCAGGGAAGTATGAAGCAAAATCAATTTTCAGAAAAGGAATGTAGTGTTCCCTGCCTGAGATGTTCCTTAGGTTTACTTGATGCCAACTTCTTCAAGGATGATCAGGTAATTTCGATTTTCATGACTTGGAGTTGTCACAGTTGATGCTTGCTGGTGACTAATTATGTTCCTCTTAGATTGAGGAGATTGCTAAGGGTGTAAATGAGTTAAATGTTCCAATTATAAAAGCCAATAGACAACTTGTAGCTTCTAAGAATGGAGGGCTGCAATATCCCTCATCTTTAGTTTTCAATGCTGATTGGGACCATAAATCACTTCACTGTGCAACTAAAAGGTTCACTTATCCTTCCATTTCTGGGATACGGAGACCTGAATCTGAAGAAGATATTGCCTTTTTGAGTGTAAGTGATCTTTTGATTATATAATGTATAAATATTTTATCATGAGGTAATATTTCATGATTGCCTTTTTTCCCATTTGTTTAAAACCAGGTTCTTGAGTTAGGTGAACTCATCAAAACAAAACAAATTACTTCCCAGGAGCTTACACAAATATTCTTGCGGAGATTGAAAAAGTAGTTGTATCAGAATGCTAATATGCTACCAATTTTTGTAATGTTTACCGCGTGTGATTGTGTTGAAACTTACATCTTCTCGAATGAATACCAGGTACAATCCTGTTCTTGAAGCTGTAGTAACTTATACTGAAGAACTCGCAAACAAGCAAGCGAAAGAAGCTGATGAATTGCTTAGCCAAGGAGTCTATCTTGGTTGTTATTCTTTCCTAGCGTGTAAAGTTGCCAACATTTATGCCTTCTATACAAGATAAACTAGAAATTTGGACTATCTGTCTATCTATCTGATACTATGTAACAGATTTCAGTCTGTTTAAATAATACTGTTCCGGAACATTATGTTTTTAAGATTAGAAAGCTGCCGCCATCTTCTGCATCCTTTTCAGATGAACTATATAGGCTAAGAAGCATTGAAAAAGTCTAGTTTTAAAATAAATCTTGATTTTCATTGAAGGGCCTCTTCATGGGATTCCTTATGGATTAAAGGACATAATATCGGTGCCCGAATACAAAACAACATGGGGATCTAAGTCATTTAAAAATCAAGTTATTGACATGGAAGCTTGGATCTATAAAAGGTGAGATCCATGACAAAAATCTACAATCAGAAATTATGTTTTTGACTAATTTTTTATACATATTTGATGATGTTGTTCGACAGGTTGAAATCTGCAGGGGCTGTTCTTATTGCAAAGCTTGTTTCTGGATCATTGGCTTATGATGATGTCTGGTTTGGTGGCAGAACCAGGAACCCTTGGAATATTGAGGAATTTTCTACAGGTTCCTCTGCTGGCCCTGCAGCAAGTACCTCAGCAGGTACTCTTCAATTACCCTCCCTAAATGCTTGCAGTTTTGTTTCTGTCTTTCTTTTTTTCCCCTAATCCCAGCCTGCATATATCGGATCATATTTAGAGGTCCTTTCTGTTATATGGTTTGTTTTAGATTTACTGGTCAAATGTGCCTAAAATTTTGTTTGTTTCCTTTATATGTGAGGCATGCGTGTATTCGATTGTTTGATTTTGTTTATTATGATAGGTATGGTTCCATTTGCAATTGGTTCAGAAACAGCTGGATCCATAACTTACCCTGCAGCTCGATGTGGCGTTACTGCATTGCGTCCAACTTTTGGTACTGTTGGTCGAACTGGTGTAATGAGCATATCAGAAAGCTTGGTAAAACTTAATATTACCATGTTCTACCTTTGGTAAAACTTAAAATTGTATGTAGAATGTTAAACTGACATGTAAGTTGTGTAACCTTTATACTAGGATAAGCTTGGCCCTTTCTGTAGATCTGCAACTGATTGTGCTGTTGTTCTGGATATTGTTCGGGGAAGAGATCCCGAAGATCCCTCATCAAAAGATATCCCCATTGATGACCCGTTCCTGGTTGACATTACTAAGTTGACTGTTGGATATCTTGATGATGCCGAGATGGAGGTTTGTCGGCTGACTAATTTTTATTGTAAAGACATGTTCAAGTTTTGACATCAAATATTGCCAAATTCCATATAGTCATTTCCATTTCTTGAATGTTGTTAGGATAATACATTAAAAAGTCTTTATTTTCCATGACAACCCAGGTTGTTGATGTGCTTGCGTCAATGGGTGTCAAGATGGTTCCTTTCAAACTGAATTACACAGTTGATTCTGTTCAAGGTATATTAAATTTCACAATGGATGTTGATATGCTGGCTCACCTTGATCAGTGGCAGCGATCAGGGGAGGATAATGTGTATGAAGCCCAAGATCAGTGGCCCACTGAACTACGCCGTGCTCGCTTAGTTCCAGCAGTGGACTATATACAGGTCTTTTATTTTGTTCCCTTAAATAGTTAAATTTAAACCATGGCATCTTTTTCTATAGTAAGAATTTGCTGCATTGTAGTGATAGAACTAGATGAGATTTTAGGAGAACAATGATCTCTGACTTTGAACTCGTATACTGTCAGAGTTTAGAGATGGAAAGAATAGAAGAAATTTATGTAGCAGTAACTCGTCAGATTAATGTGTCCGGTGTTGGACATTGACACATATGATTGCATTCAATCACTTTTATTTTATCAAGTTATTGCCAGTCTCAATGTTAGTATCATGTCTAGTGTCCGTGTTTCTATCTGTGCTTCATAGGAAGAAACGTTCTCCCAGATAGCAGCCTGTCTATTCGTATGCGAGGTAATGGTTGGGAACATGCATGCAGAGAAATCATTTTTCTTTCAGCAAAGAGAATGAAACACATGTTGGTTTAGGCTTGTCGCGCCATTTTTCGGAGATCAAGGCTATTTGATTAGCTTTTGACTCACTATATTATTTCACGACTTTTGATTGAAAAAATTTGTTTAAAGGTGGGGTCCGGGGGTTGGTTACATAAAGGGAAGGTATTAGCACCCTTTATGTTCGTAGTACTCTACGAGAACCTTTCGACTTTATTTTACTTTTTGTGCTATAAACTTGCTTATTTTTTGTTGGAAAGAAAGGGGTTTGAGAATAGTAATTAAAAGAAGAAAGAGACCTAGTTATCTACATTTTTATTGATTCGGAAGGACTAGGTCCTTTGCCTACGTACCCGTAAGGGATCAGAACCTCGTAGTTCGGGGTAAAAATTACCGTTTGATTGGTTGAGTGTTTTTTATTAGTTTTTTTTTAAAAAGGTTTTAAAATGAAAAGCCAAGTGGCAAATGAGTATTTGTTTGTGTTTTTCAAGTTAAAAGAGAAACCCAAAATAGAATTAGATTGATTTAATGTTTGATTAAAGAAATAAAAATGAAAAGAGGATCACTTGGTTAAGCCAAGGTTTATTTATGAAAATATTTTAGTGATTTTGGTTATTTGCATGTTTTTTTGTTTTTCGAATGATTAAAAACTAACGGTGCGGAAGGAATAAAATCGTAAATGTCCATGGTGACGTTGCACCACCACGAGACCGTTATCCTAACCTAGAAACATAAATAGAACAACATACACACACCCACGCACACACATACCTAATCTATTACAAAAAACCCTATTAATACATTCTATGGTCCGCGATAAAAATAAATAAATTACAAAATGCTTAGTTACATTCTAAATCTATGCAATAAAATAAATGACGAAATTTAAATATGCATATCACGATAAAGTACTAAAATGCGATGCAAAATAGAATAAAAATGCATGAAAGACATAAAAATAAAATAAAATAGAAAATAAAAGGAAAGGGGGCGCTGGACACCTAAATCAAATCCTAGCCGCACAATTAAAATCATACAGCCTTAATTTGATAGAGGAGGGGAGCAATTGAGACCGTGGATCCAGATCGAAGGGACATAGGCGCGAGGGTGCATGGTAAGCCGTACACCTTCGCGCACTGAATCGTAAGGGTATAAATACCCTCATACACTATGTTTCTCCCATTCCTTCTTTCTTTTCTCTTATTTCATTTCTTCTTTCTTTTCTCTCTCACGGTTACTCTCCCATGGATTCTTTTCTCAATTTTTATTTTGTTATTTTTTTTGAACCCTCTTTCTGCTTTCCTCCGTCCCTGAAATCCTCAAACAAAACAACAAAGAAAAATTAAACAATAAAAACCTAGATCTAGCTCAAAGTTATACCTTTCGAATTTGTGGGTTTGGTGATTGGCGCGGTCGTTTGGGTTTAGTGAGCCTTGGAACCGGTTTGAGGACTGGTTTGGTGCCGTAACGGTTTTGATATTTCAGAACTGTTTGGGTTGTTTTGATGGCTGTTCGGATCCGTCGGTGTGTCGTGACGGTTTCGGCGATGATGGTTCGGTGCTACTGCTTGGTTGTGTTGTGTTGGCTGTATGGTGTTTTTGTTTGTTGGCTGTTTGTGTGATGTTGCGGGTTAGATGATGATGATTTTTGTATATCGGATCATGTGAATTCGGCTCCCCTTTTCTTCTGTTTGCAGGTTCTCTTTTATAAGGCTCCGGTGGCTAGGGTTTGTTCCAAAAGATCCTGAAACTTAGCACCGGATTGGGATGAAAAACGTAGATTCAGATGGGAAAGAAACATGTTGCTGGATATGTAGATTGGGATGTAAAACGCGTTGCTGACTTGAACCTGGACTTATTTTTGGACCTTTATTGAATAAATGGAAAAGAAATAATGATAATGATGGAAAATAATTAATAATTGAACAGATAAACACAAAGTATAAAAAGAGAAAGGAAAAGAAAAGGAAAAAAACAAACGGACCTTAAGTAAAATAAAAATGACTAAAGTAAAAAATAAATAAATTAAGAATTAAGAATTATAATTAATTAAATTAAAATGAAAGATGGAAATTGATAATAATAATGATAATAATAAAAAAAATGAGAGAAGAGGGCCCGACTCGGAACTACAAATGAGGTATTTTAAAATACCTCTTTGCCGAAATTTCGTCTGAAAAGTCAGAGATTTTTCGGGCCGGATGACGCGTGTCAGTGTCGTCTTAGGTCAAAAATTGGGGTATGACAGATGCCCCTATTTAAGTTTCTTCGTCCGGAGACTTGGAGATGAAATCTTCGACTCGATTGGTCGAAGAGACTTAAATACAAAGTACACAATTTTTGACCTAAGATGCTTATGAATGCTTGTGATGCAATTATGAATGCAAGACGGCGAAGACATTTTGACTAGGACGAGAAACCACAATGGGATACCCGTATTCGTTGAGAAATGGATCCGACTCCGCTAGGGGATAGTGTAGTTTCACTGGGGAAAATGGTGATGTATCTTTGTAAGAACGACGAAAAATAAACCACAAGCTGTCCGTTATGTAGGACCTGCCACTTGGGAGGAAGACAAAAACTTCAAGCTGTCCGTTATGTAGGACTTGCCACTTGGAAGAAAGATGAAGATAAACCTCAAGCTGTCCGTTATATAGGACTTGCCACTTGGAAGAAAGAAAGATAAACCTCAAGCTGTCCGTTATATAGGACTTGCCACTTGGAAGAAAGACGGAAATAAACCTCAAGCTGTCCGTTATGTAGGACTTGCCGCTTGGAAGAAAGACAAATAGACCTCAAGCTGTCCGTTATATAGGACTTGCCACTTGGAAGACAGAAAAAATAAACCTCAAGTTGTCCGTTATGTAGGACTTGCCACTTGGAAGAAAGACGGAAATAAACCTCAAGCTGTCCGTTATGTAGGACTTGCCGCTTGGAAGAAAGACAAATAGACCTCAAGCTGTCCGTTATATAGGACTTGCCACTTGGAAGACAGAAAAAATAAACCTCAAGTTGTCCGTTATATAGGACTTGCCACTTGGAAAAAAGACGGAAATAAACCTCAAGCTGTCCGTTATGTAGGACTTGCCGCTTGGAAGAAAGACAAATAAACCTCAAGCTGTCCGTTATGTAGGACTTGCCACTTGGAAGAAAGACGAAAATAAACCTCAAGTTGTCCGTTATGTAGGACTTGCCACTTGGAAGGAAGACAAAAAGACACCTCAAGCTGTCCGTTATGTAGGACTTGCCACTTGGAAGATTGATGATTGAGTTGATGAGATATGACCGAACCAGACCTTGGGCGACGGATACCATTATGCGTGAATTGATATGTGTGTTTGTGGATGCATGAATGCATGAATATATGAATGTGACTCTTGAACGATCATATAAACTGCATATGACAGGTGACTTGATGGAACAAGACATGACATGTAAGATTGGAGGCGGACTGACAGCGCAGTACAAACACTCGGCAAACTTCCTCTGATGGTATTATCGTGAACAAAACGGGCTATTGGTGGTATGAAACCTAGCACACGGTGGCAGCCGATGCCCCTTAGGAAGCCAGCTCATTATCGATCGAAGGTCTGGGAGAAGTCGCCATTTAAAAATGGGAGCAGACTGTTCTTCCCTCGGCATGCTTTAGCAGTCATTCTTTGTTTTTGTTTTTGAGAATCCCTAATTTTGCCTGGACCGCCCTTTCGGGTTTTCAGTCCACCGGGAGTACATTCTTTTTTGTGCCCCTAATTTTTGCCTGGACCGCCTTTTCGGGCTTTCAGTCCACCGGGACGCTCTCTATTGCCTAAACCGCCTTTTCAGGTTTTCAGCTTAGCGAGCTCTTTTTTGTTTTTTTGTATCTTTGGATTGTGACTGCATTTTGCTCAAAGCAAAGGCCTTCTCCATAACACTTAGCCATGTTTCTCTTCCGGAATGTAAGCGTTCTCGAGGTGGATGTTGATGTATGTTTCATCTACTCATGAGTTCAAAGAGAGTGTGTTTGTCGTTCACACCTCTCAAAATATGTAAAAAGGTTTTGTATTTTTTTGAAAGAATTTGTTTCAAGTATTGCCATCAAAACTGAAGAAATTTTGCAAATAGAATAAGTGAGAGTTCCAAATAAATGGGCACAGGCTCAAATTTGATGAATTGAGTGGTGACCCGCCAATGGCACGGCTCCATAGATTTTGAAAAATTTGGAAAATGGTAAATATATGGGAAAGGTACATTGAACACCGTAACCACTATTCTCCCTAACAACTTTGAATTGCCCTTGTTCCGGGTCTTTCATTTGCAGATGCTTCGAATCGGAGATCTTCTGATGACTGGATGCCCCAAGTTGACTGTGCCTGACCGAATACAGTTACTTTGTCTTGATCCTTAACTTTTGCATAGATCGCCCTTGCGGGTTTTTCAATCTATCAGGATAATTATTTTTGTTCATGTCTCTAATTTTGCCTGGACCGCCCTTTCGGGTTTTCAGTCCACCGAGACGCTCATTTTTGCCTAAGTCGCCTTTTCAGGTTCGCGACTCATCGAGCTTTTTTGTTTTTTTTTTTGTATATTTTGACAAAGTATTTCTTGACTGCACCAGCATGAGGGTTTTATTGACATTTGTAGTCACATGAGCCACTGCACATGGGCCCCCATAGTTAGGCATTCACATGTCCGTGGAGTCTGATTGGAAAGATGGTGTCTTGTTAGCACAAGGTTTCTTGAAGTCCACTAGGACGAACCTTCTTGTAAGAAGTTTGTTTTAACCTCTTCTGACATAGTTGTACGAGGCCGTCATGTTTTTAAGTTCAATCATGCTTGGATTTCAGCAGAACTCCTGTTGACAGGGACTTCAACGATCTCCATGTTGTAGGGAAGGAGGGGGGGTTGCCCCTGTTGAAGTGTGCATTTGAAGTATGATGGGGGGTTGCCCCTGTTGAAGTGTGCATTTGAAGTATGATGTTAGCATCTCGTGCCGGTCTTCGTAAGTGGATGTCCTTTTCTGGACACTCTTCTTTGATATTTTGTTTTTGACTTTGACGGTTAAGATGCCCCAGTAGGCGAGAAAAACCCCATCGAGAACTTTTCCGTCTTCCTCTTCTTCGGACACAGGGAACTCAAAGTTGGGAGAGAGTACATGGTTAAAGTGTTCAACGGGTTTATTAATGCATGATTTGATTTTGACAAGTAAATATAAGTTATGGTTATGCAGTTATTTCAGAGTGATTAAAGAATTTTTTTGGTTTTTTGTATTACCATTTTTCCGGAATAAGCACAAAAGAGACAGTCAGGATAGAAACGACGTTTTATTAATGATGGAAAATACTTGAAGCAAAAAACCCTACACAAGTTCACTTTCGTCTCGGGCGCGACGAAAGGACATTTTTGAAAAGCAGCAAACAACAAACATATTTAAATGAGCAGATGAGTAGTAGAAAGAACATTGACAGCGACCCGATCACGGCTACACGCTCGGATTCAAATATTTGAAAGGCAAGACACCGGCGTTCGAAAACAGTTCTCAACTCCGTGACCTTGTGTCCCTTGATGGAAGGCACAAAAGAGATCAGGTTTCCCAAGAGTCGGCAATTTCTTGGATATCAGTAGAGGCGGTTAATCGTCCTTCTCGGACCCCTTCCTCCAGACGCATACCTATGTTCACCATCACTGAGAAGTCCCTGGGCACATTTCCGACCATCATCTCATAGTAGAACTGATTAAGAGTTTTTAAGAAGAGTTTGGTCATCTCCTTCTCTTCTACATGTGGGCTGACTTGGGTAGCGACGTTCCTCCACCGTTGGGCATATTCTCTGAATGTCTCGTCGTCTTCCTGAGCCATAGCTTGAAGATCACTTCGGTCTGGAGCCATGTCCATATTGAATTTGTATTGCCGCACGAAGGCCTCACGCAGGTCATTGAAAGTTCGGATTTCCGCACGGTCCAAGTTCATGTACCACTTCAGTGCGGCACCGATCAAACTGTCTTGAAAATAGTGGATGAGGACCTGATGATCGTGGACATATGTGGACATTTTCCTCACATACATCGTCAGATGGTCTTTGGGGCAAGAGGTCCCTTTGTACTTCTCAAAGTCTGGGAGCTTGAACTTGTGGGGTATCTGGACATTCGGGACCAAGCACAGATCATAAACATCCTTTTCGGGTGCCTCCTTCCCGCGGAGGGCTCGTATCTGCCGATTCACCATCTCAAATCTCTCTTGCAAGTCATCCACTCTGTCATAGGCCCCCACATTCCCGGAGTGAAAGATGGGTTCTTCATTTTGTGGGACTGTGTGGATTGTTGGTGCTGAATAAGTCACAGTAGCTCGAGGGCGTGTCACGGTTGGAGAAGGAACATAGATTGCGTTTTGAACTGTAGGCACCAGAGGTTTGCTTTGGTGGTGCGTCGGCCCTGGTGGAGGAGGGCGAGCTGTAGTTTGAAAAGTAGGCGCCGGAGGTTCGCAAGCAATAGGGCGGAGTATTTCACCAGAAGTAAAAGGCGGGAACCAAGGCGCAGATTGTGGAGGCGTGGAAGATGTTGGAGATTCGAAGCATATTTCCCAATCAAGGATAGCAGAGCCACCTGCTTCGGCCTGAGTTCTGACAGGAGGAGGAGGAGGCGGTGGTTGATTTTGTGCCGCTCTCAGTGCCCTCACCAATTCAGTTAATTCGTCCACCTGAGTTTGCATAGCTGCCATCTCATTTATTTTAGCCTACATGATTGCCATCTCTTCACGGAGTGCCTGATTCTCTTGTTCAAGACCTTCCATTGATGCTTGCCCGAGTGTTGTATCTGTGAGTCGACTGAAGACCACAGGTTGACCTTTTTGATGGATAAGGAGACTTTGTGAGACTCGGACTTTGAAACTATGAATGCAGTATGATGCATGATGCGTTTATGCAAAATTAGACACATTTTTGAAGGGTTTATCAAAGTGAATCGTAAACATCGCAGACGAGCGTGATTTTTATTCGAAAATTGTGAAGATATTGCAACCGGTTCCTTTTCCAAAAGTAAGAACAACACCAAGGAAAAAGTTTTTAGCAAAAGCTAAGGCTTAGTTAAGATTTTTGAAGTAATGTTTTTTGTTGTTCTTTCTTACAAGGTCCATTCGTCCGTGATGTTTGCAAGAAACTTTTCTAAATCCTTCAATATTTCGATGAGAAAAAGGTTTTATGAATGAATGCATGTATGAATTATGCTACACAAACGGTGAAAACATGGTGAGGTTTAGTCCATAATGTTGGAGCTGAGGGATAGTACGCTGTAGGGTAGGGACTATGGCTTCATTTGTACCTGTATCACGGGTTCTACCAAGTTCCCAAAGTTTTCAACCATTTCCGAACATTTATCGGGTGACGGGAGTACTCCCATTCCAACAATATCCGTAGGATAGTCTCGTTTGGGTGTAGTATCGCGTATCGACCAATTCAAGAGTACTCTCGATTAGCCACCGCACTACGTCCTAAAAAGGCCAAGATGGGTTAAGGTAACTAAGGTTCTCAACTTTAACGGTCACTTGAAAATAGTAAGCCAAGCATGAGTACTCACGTTGACAAAGTATACTTCCAAGATCCCTCCGTTGAGTGGGGTTATCACATGTGCCAAAACCGAAGAGTACTCTTGGCCTGGGACTATGATACCGCCGTCCTATCTTATATTTCTCTCAAGCCCGGGTGTAGGACTTATTACCTCACCACTCACAAAGAAAGGAGAAAGAAGAAGGAAAACATATATACAAGCATTTCCATCTTTTATTTTTGTTTTTGTTTAAGCAAATTATAGCACAAGAATTAAAATAAAGTCGAGTTAGGCTTAACCCTCGAATTAGTCCCCAGTGAAGTCGCCATTTCTGTCGCGCCATTTTTCGGAGATCAAGGCTATTTGATTAGCTTTTGACTCACTATATTATTTCACGACTTTTGATTGAAAAAATTTGTTTAAAGGTGGGGTCCGGGGGTTGGTTACATAAAGGGAAGGTATTAGCACCCTTTATGTTCGTAGTACTCTACGAGAACCTTTCGACTTTATTTTACTTTTTGTGCTATAAACTTGCTTATTTTTTGTTGGAAAGAAAGGGGTTTGAGAATAGTAATTAAAAGAAGAAAGAGACCTAGTTATCTACATTTTTATTGATTCGGAAGGACTAGGTCCTTTGCCTACGTACCCGTAAGGGATCAGAACCTCGTAGTTCGGGGTAAAAATTACCGTTTGATTGGTTGAGTGTTTTTTATTAGTTTTTTTTTAAAAAGGTTTTAAAATGAAAAGCCAAGTGGCAAATGAGTATTTGTTTGTGTTTTTCAAGTTAAAAGAGAAACCCAAAATAGAATTAGATTGATTTAATGTTTGATTAAAGAAATAAAAATGAAAAGAGGATCACTTGGTTAAGCCAAGGTTTATTTATGAAAATATTTTAGTGATTTTGGTTATTTGCATGTTTTTTTGTTTTTCGAATGATTAAAAACTAACGGTGCGGAAGGAATAAAATCGTAAATGTCCATGGTGACGTTGCACCACCACGAGACCGTTATCCTAACCTAGAAACATAAATAGAACAACATACACACACCCACGCACACACATACCTAATCTATTACAAAAAACCCTATTAATACATTCTATGGTCCGCGATAAAAATAAATAAATTACAAAATGCTTAGTTACATTCTAAATCTATGCAATAAAATAAATGACGAAATTTAAATATGCATATCACGATAAAGTACTAAAATGCGATGCAAAATAGAATAAAAATGCATGAAAGACATAAAAATAAAATAAAATAGAAAATAAAAGGAAAGGGGGCGCTGGACACCTAAATCAAATCCTAGCCGCACAATTAAAATCATACAGCCTTAATTTGATAGAGGAGGGGAGCAATTGAGACCGTGGATCCAGATCGAAGGGACATAGGCGCGAGGGTGCATGGTAAGCCGTACACCTTCGCGCACTGAATCGTAAGGGTATAAATACCCTCATACACTATGTTTCTCCCATTCCTTCTTTCTTTTCTCTTATTTCATTTCTTCTTTCTTTTCTCTCTCACGGTTACTCTCCCATGGATTCTTTTCTCAATTTTTATTTTGTTATTTTTTTTGAACCCTCTTTCTGCTTTCCTCCGTCCCTGAAATCCTCAAACAAAACAACAAAGAAAAATTAAACAATAAAAACCTAGATCTAGCTCAAAGTTATACCTTTCGAATTTGTGGGTTTGGTGATTGGCGCGGTCGTTTGGGTTTAGTGAGCCTTGGAACCGGTTTGAGGACTGGTTTGGTGCCGTAACGGTTTTGATATTTCAGAACTGTTTGGGTTGTTTTGATGGCTGTTCGGATCCGTCGGTGTGTCGTGACGGTTTCGGCGATGATGGTTCGGTGCTACTGCTTGGTTGTGTTGTGTTGGCTGTATGGTGTTTTTGTTTGTTGGCTGTTTGTGTGATGTTGCGGGTTAGATGATGATGATTTTTGTATATCGGATCATGTGAATTCGGCTCCCCTTTTCTTCTGTTTGCAGGTTCTCTTTTATAAGGCTCCGGTGGCTAGGGTTTGTTCCAAAAGATCCTGAAACTTAGCACCGGATTGGGATGAAAAACGTAGATTCAGATGGGAAAGAAACATGTTGCTGGATATGTAGATTGGGATGTAAAACGCGTTGCTGACTTGAACCTGGACTTATTTTTGGACCTTTATTGAATAAATGGAAAAGAAATAATGATAATGATGGAAAATAATTAATAATTGAACAGATAAACACAAAGTATAAAAAGAGAAAGGAAAAGAAAAGGAAAAAAACAAACGGACCTTAAGTAAAATAAAAATGACTAAAGTAAAAAATAAATAAATTAAGAATTAAGAATTATAATTAATTAAATTAAAATGAAAGATGGAAATTGATAATAATAATGATAATAATAAAAAAAATGAGAGAAGAGGGCCCGACTCGGAACTACAAATGAGGTATTTTAAAATACCTCTTTGCCGAAATTTCGTCTGAAAAGTCAGAGATTTTTCGGGCCGGATGACGCGTGTCAGTGTCGTCTTAGGTCAAAAATTGGGGTATGACAAGGCTCCCCTCTAGTACTTTTGGTATTAGGCCATAGAACCTCAGTTTTCAAGTATCTGAAGCCTCAAGTGCTTTTCAAACTTGAGAAACTGAATCTCATGACAATTTTCATATTAATTTTGATGGCTTGGAGTACTGTATTTTTATGTTGCTAAGTTTGGCACTTGCAGAAAGATCAGGTTATTGTTTGAACTGTGTAAATCAATAGTTGAACGCCAATCGTATATTTTATCTTTAGCTTCAATATATTAGCATTCAGTTTTAAATTATTGCATGCAGGCACAAAGAGCACGGGGAAGGCTAATCAAAGAAATAAGAGAGTCTTTTACCGTGGATGCATTCGTTGGAAATGCAACTGACTGGGAGAAAGTATGCATAGGCAACCTTGTTGGTTTACCAGTCATAGTAGTGCCAACAGGATTTACCAATATCTCTGATCCACCATCTGGCGGTAGCAGAAGAAGAACCACCATCACCACTGGCATTTATGCTCCCCCTAACCATGATCACATTGTATGTTTGTGTGCAATCTGTGTTTAATATCCTTCTAAATTTTTACTAGGATAATCATGAATCAATGACTTGATTCTCTGCTTATCATTTGATATCAAAGCTTATTTCCCCTGTTTGTCTGCAGGCTCTGGCGTTGGCAATGGCATATCAAGCAGTCACTAATCACCACATACAGCGGCCGCCTATTAATGATCTCGGCCCGAATGATAAGATACTGGATGATGCATCTATAGTTGCTTACCCTCCCAGGGTTTTTGGTCCTTGAGCAACTGGGTGCAACGGCTCAGTATCACCACTGAGTTTTACTCGTAAAAAAGTTGTGTACCTCTACTACCAATTACAGTTAGGCGATTTCTCACTCAGACAAGTAAGGATTCGGGAGTCATGTTGCAACACTAGGTGCAACTCTCCAAGTTTGCATGCTGAGATTTGTGAAACATTTTGACAACTGCTTTGATAGTGGTTCAATGGATAGAACATCTTAAATATATTGAATTAATTGAAGTATTTAACAATACATTTTTTAGTGTTAAGGACTAAAATATTATTTTTTATAATACTTTAGGAACTATATTAATGTGGTTTTTTAAATATGTCAAATAATTGAGGAACTCAATGTTGAATGGAGTATAGTTAAGAACCTTTTAATTTGACAAAAATATAAAGAAGCTTTTAATGGGTTTTAGTAGTTTAAAACCCAATTTAGAGAGTGTTAGTTCGAGGACATTGAAAGAGCTTTCTTAAAACATTGATTGCCCCTGCTTCTTTGAAGTAGAAGAGTTGTCAAGAAAATGCACGTCAACAAACAAAGTTGGTAACAATTAGATTATACTAATGATTAATTAAGAATTTTTTTTTTAATTATAAAGTAGTTATTAAAAAACTTAATTGCAAATCTCAATACAAAAAAGTTATTAATAAAACGAAGGCCATTGAAAACATGATAACTAATGGTTAGAAGCAAATCCATGAAGAGAAAAGTTCCAGAAAACTTATGGTGATGATTCGAACACAAGTACACAGAAGAAACAACGCAGGTTTCAACCATTATGGCCACGTAGTCATGACATTGGATCAAGCACATGCTTAAAATCAGGATTATAGTTAACAGTAGGAATGTTGTTTTGCAAATTTGATTTCTGAGCTACATAACTAGAAAGATAAAGAAAAATTATTATACAACCTGAATAAGCTAAAAATACTCAAGTCTCCAAAGTGACCGGCACTACGCAGAATATCTGATCTACACTCCTTATGCATATCATCTGTCAAAAGGTGAATGAGAAAATCGAAAAGAAAGTTCTATGTAGAAATGGAATTGACCTAATCTTAAACGAAGCTCAAAATTTGTGTGATAGTGATCTTGATAGGCCGCCCCTGTCTAGTTTAAATCATTTCAATTATCTCGCTTTACCCTCCGACGTGGAGCCTTCGATGTTTCCTCCTCTTTGTTTTCTTCATTCTCTCCACTGTCTTGGTTAGTGGAAGTTTCTGTGGCGGGTGTGTTTGTTTTCTCCACTCTTGCCTGCACAAGAAGAGACATGATCCAATGATTAACATGTAGGAAATGATAACAGAGCTTTTTTTTGGCTACAGGGAATTTCTACTTACTGGCTTTTTCTTCCCACCAAATATGATCCGGAGGAAAACTGTCAAGACAATAACCACAACGGCTACAAGAATTCCAACTGTGAGATTCGGCTGTGTTTCACCCTTTTCAATGAGATCCTGCAAATCAACATAGAATTCAAGTCATATTCCACAAAGTGAAACATTACATCTACAAGTGAATCAAACGCCACAGCAGGAAGATTTGTTTTTTTTTACTTACATGTATTTTAAGCTTGTAGGCACTCAGGAAGGGAATGTCTGCAATTTTGTATAACAGGTCAAATACCTTCTTCTGCAAGGGCAAAAAGTAAAATCATGCACAAGAAAGAGGAGTTGAGGAGAAAATGCTAGAAAGAAAAGACCAGACAAAAAACAGTAGGAGAGAGAGAGAGAGAGAGAGAGAGAGAGAGATGACATTACATGTATGCTTGCAAGACCACTTGATTCAGTGTCCTTTTCTTCTTCCTTCTGTTTCTCTTTCTCAATAGTAAACTTGGGCTTCCATGTAGTCTCCCGGTATGAAGCTGCAATCTTATCATCTTTAGCGATCAAAATATTGTCAAACAATATGCCATCCTGCATTGTCCAAATCTCAATACCAATAGCTGCAATAGGCTCAAAATCGGGTTTTTTAAGCTCAAAGTAATCAGGGTTTGGAATATCCTGAGGCTTCCATATACCCTTGTAAGCTGGATTTTCAATTAGGGGGGCATGCCACTTTCCCTTGTATGCTGGATTCTTCTTCATTGGCCTTTTCCACTCACCACAACCAGGGGCTGTTTCACAATTTGGGTTAGTAATCTTTGGGGCTTCCCATTCACCATCCTCTTCATCGTCCCAATCTTCTGGTTTTGTAGCCTCTGGGTCATCTATCTCCTCAGGCTCGTCATCTAACCATCCTTCAGGTTTCTCAGCTTCTTCATCAAGAATTTCCAAGGGTGCATCCTCATCCCAGTCATCAGGCTTTACTGCACTTGGGTCTGGAATTTTCTCTCTCTCGTCCCAGTCCTCAGGTTTCTTATCTTCAGGATCTGGGATTGTCTTGGGAGGGATAAGGGAAGGCTCAAAATCCTCAGAAGATAAGAAATTTGCCTTTTTCTTCTGTTCCCCATCGATCAAAATTTGCAACTCATTGTCGGGTTTTAAAATAGCAGTGTACACGTGAGATAGCTTGTCAGAAGGAACAGATGGGGGAAACTTGAGATGGTGTTCAACATACTCCCCACTCTTGGGATTCTTATGCTTGAAAATGAAGTGCACCTTATTCGTGGCCCCACACTTGTCAGGACCAAACATGATAGAATAGGGAGAATCGTTGTCAAATTCCTTGGGTTTCCAACCAGCCTCCTGTGGTCGAAGATATTTTAGATATGCACCACCACATTCGAGGCCATTCTGAAGGCGAGTCTCAAACTGAAGAACAACTGATTCGTCCTTAAGAATCACAGGCTCATCAAGTTCTTTAACTATAGCATACTTTCTTGCTTTCTCACCGACAAGCAGCCCATAATCTTCATGCCCCTCACTCTTTGAATGCTTCCAGATGCCTAGAATGCACAGAACAAATCAAATATTATACAAAGTTTTGCAAGAACAGATTATCTATCAAGTCACTAACTGAAGGGAGATGTGGATCTTTTCAGTCGAATTGCATCCAATATGCACCCACTACCAAGGGAACTAACGAGCCAAAACATGAACCTAGGGAAGGCCATGCAAAACTAAATTTCAAGGACAAGTATCTATGCAAATCTAAGGAAATAGTAGTGAAACACATTCTGAAGTTCCATCCCACAAAAGTACCGGAAATTTGTGAATCTATACAATTTATCCTTTCTTAGGAAATATGATTGGAAATCTACAATATGCTTGAATACAGTCGACTCTTATTTTCATAATCATCAATAGTTGTTTACTATTCTAGAATCATAGTAAATCTACAAATATCATCATTCATCCAATCATGTGTCCAAGTCCAACAAATACTTTTTTTCTTTCTTTCTTGTTTCACTCCTTAAAACAGTTTCCATACAATTCCTTCAACCTACATGAATTTTTTTGAAATAGAATTGAAATTGGAGTTATATGCTAATAAGTTGAGCAACATTCATCCACTTTTTTTTTACGAAAATCATGAACTATGATAGTGAGTGAGTTAGAAAGAAATTCACTCCAAAAACTAACAAAATCAATGAAAGAAAAGAAGAACGAACGCTGAAATTAAAATATAAATGAACCGCGTATTCCATTAATCCACAATTAACCAAGTAAATTCCAAAAGAAGAAAGTGAATTAAGAGCATTAATTACCGTTATACTCATCTTTATCAGAAACAATCCAACGGTCGTCAAAATCCTCATCAAATGATTCGTAGAAGATCTGAACAATAACGACACAAAACAAATCCATATAATTAAAAGCTCATAAAAACATAGATCCAAATTCAATTATCAAACAAACACAAAAAAAAGGAGAAGATGAATTACCGCGTCATCGGCATCATCGGAAGCATGAAGAAGGTGCAACGATGAAGAACAAATTACGAAGAAGAGGACCGCGTAAATTCGGAGAGGAATTCGCTTTCGTTCTCCCATATTGCACTCTCGATGAAACCCTAAGGATGAAACGATACAGAAGTTTCTAAGATGAAACGAAGAAGAGCACTGTGTTTGTTTCGTTCGAACACGAGACTCGAGCAGTTGCGGTTTTTATTTAGATCTCAAGGTCACACTTACTGCGAGCTGTTTCAACCAATGGTGTTATGCTCCACGTGACTGTTCCCAATTATTTCTTGCCACGTTGTCCTTTTTTCCACTTTTCATTTTCTTAGACCAATTTTATGTGCATTTTACTTGCATTGCAAACATAGAAAAAAACAATTGGTTTTATTTTGGTTACACCTAACTCAACTAATAAAGATTGTTAAGTCAGGCGTTTTTAATGATTAATTAAATTTATACTTTATTTTTTACTTTAAGAAAAAATTATACTTTAATTCGTTTTAATGTATGTGAATTTTAAGGTGTGTTTGACGCTAAATTTACATGCTCAAATAAAATAAATTTAAGTAACTTTATTTATTCATTGGTTTCTAATTATAAGTTATCCTTAGTAGGTGTTTATTTGGCGATGGCTCGAAAGCATACATGCCTACAGAGTCAAGTTTAAATTTGTAGCTTCTTAAAGTTGCGACGATATTGGCGTTAGAAAACGAGATCGATAGATTTTACACATAAGTAAACAACCTGTTGCTTTTTTCACATATATTGATTCTCAGTTGCAATGAAATCAACATTGAAACGTGATGTCGAATAATTGAACATAGAACCAAACAACCTATAATATTTTTTCACGTGTGTCAATTGATGAAAGTTGACATGGAATTTGATGTGAGGATTTTTCTGAGATGCTCTTTGTTGTTAGTGTATCTTACTTGAAGAAATAGTTTAGGTGACGATTTTTCAATCAATGGGGCTCACAGATGAGAATAGGACAAACTAGGTTTGACTACAACAAAAAGGTTAACCGTTTTCAATGATTAATTAGGTTTATACTTTAATATTTTTTAGTGTGTGTGAATTTTAAGGTGTTGTTTGACACTTAATTTACATTCTCAAATAAAAGAAATTTGGGTAACTTTAGTTGCTCGTTGGTTTCTATTTACAAGCTCCTCTTAGTAAGTGTTTGTTTTGGCGGTTACTCGAAAGTAGAGCATTCAAAGTCGGACATAAATTTGTAGCTTTTTAAAGTTGCGACGATATTGGCATTGAAACACGAGATTGAGTAATTTTACACAGAACCAAACAATCTATTACTTTTTCACATATTTTAGTTCTTAAAGTTGTAGTGAAATCGGCATCGAAACGTGAGGTCTGTAAATAGAAATTTTGTTGTTGTTAGTGTATCTTACTTAAAAAAATAGTCTAGGTGACAATTTTTCTATTAACGGGGCTTTAAGATGGGAACGGACCAGACCAGACTTAGTTTTATTAGGTGACTCTGGCCTACGAAAAAAGTTTCAAGTCCAAGTCCAAGTCTGATCTATGGTTTTTCTTAGGCTATCTTCAATGAAAGAGTCTTAAACATTTAAGACGAAATACCCATTAAGTATCTTATTAGGGAAAAACTTATTTAAGATTTTATAAGATCTGGGATCTTACTTAAGACCCCAATGTTGTTAGACATACACAAATAATAGCCAACAAAACTAAACTTTAAATTATTTGTTGGCTATTATCTGTGTATGTCTAACAACATTGTGAAACTTGCTCAATCATTTAGGGGTCTTTGTTCGAGTCGTAAATTGCTGTGAATTGTTGCATGCCCTTTAGATGGCTTGTGTGTGGTATATTTAAAAATCTTTATATGTCAAATATATACTTCTTCAAAGAGAACTAGTCATTGTTAATGTTTTAGACTCTATTAAATTGATGTCATGGCGGTGATTCATATCAAATATCAAAGGATTCAAACATCCTTTAACATTAAAGCAAGGTGATTAGATCAATGGTGGACACATACATCCTACAATGTGTTTGACATCCTTAGCTTGAGTGTTTTGCTTTATTCATCCTACTATGAATGAAACTCAGTTAACAAACAATTATTCGTGATAGGTATGATAGGTTCAGGACGATTGCTTTCGCTATATGAAGATTTTCATGTGTCATGGTTTTCCCAAAAAAAAAATTACATACGAAGGATGATAAGAATGATATATTAGAGAAAACTGGTGGCTATTTTGTTTCAATTAGTAATTACTAGAGCTACCAATGAACTTGTATTAACAAAAGTAACTCAAATAAAACTACTAAAATGTATTAATTTCAATGGACAATTTCTTTTGACACTAATATTTTAAACCACATGGATCCTCCCCTAAATGAACAGCAGACATCTCTTAGTTCTATACTTAGCTGCATTAACCACCCCATTAGCATTAGCACAGAGCATATCTCAATTGATTTGGAAGGGTTCGAACCCATATTTTTGTGAATAGTCATAATTACTTATATATCAAACGAAGGTCGGCCCTAGCCCTATAAATTTGAATGCCTTGGGCGAATCAAGACAGTGGTGCCCTTATAAATAAAAATTCTACAAAAAATGATAAGATTGAGAGAAATGAATAGAAAAACTATTAAATATTTCATTTGACATTATTAAATATTTCATTTGACATATTGTGTGTGTGTTCTAAGTATGAATTTTTGAAATGTAAACCAATTAACTAAGTTAGGATCTATGTTCCAAAGTCTAGTTTCACTCGACAACTTTAATTAGTAAGTAAAGACAGCATATTTATCAAAACAACATTAATTCCTCAAAAGTAAAAATCGGTTGGACTATTAAATAGTTGCATAATTGTGATGGAGAGATATTTTTTGTTTACAAATTGAGAGGAGAGGTTAGTCATAGAGAATAAGAATTAGAAAGAAAAGAGATTCATAAACTAGGTAAAATATTACGACTTTTAATATGCAAATGCAAAGAATATGACTCTTTATTATACACTCCATAACATTAATTTAATTTTAGTGCCTTAATTAGTTTTGACTTTGTAGTGCCCTTGTAATTTTGTCAGCGACTAGCATTTTACATTTTTTTTATAGGAGTATATAAATATATATGTAGTAAAAATATATTTTTTGGTGCCTAAATATAGGAGTATATAAATATATAGGTAGTAAAGATATATTTTTTGGTGCCTAAAATTATGGTGCCCTGGTGCTCAGGGCCACCCCTGTACCAAACCAAACATCCACAATCTCATATTTTATTTATGCACAATAACAACATTAAAAGGAAATAATTTTACAAAACCAGAAACTTGAGTAATTGATTAGAGTGACAGTCACACATGAGATGGATCAACACCAACAGACTTGAGAGTCTCAGCACGAGGTTGATAAGCATAAGCATCTCTGTGAATCGGACTAGAAACTTGGTTATGATCAGGATAACTACGTTCCTGAACATGTGCAATTTTCCTAAAGAACGAGCTCTTAAAGAATCTATCAGATTCTTCCATAACATGATCGGGTTCCACAACTTCAGGAACAGTCTCTCTCCTATGTTTCTTCACACGTACGGTTGGGTTATTCCTTAGGTTTTGCCACGCTGTGTGGATACCCAACATTGTTGACAAAGCTATCATTCCAACAGCAACGTAAATTGGTACGAAGTCTTGTTTTGTTGACTTGGAAGATGCTTTACCATGTTGTTGTCCGTGATGAATGTGTCCATAATCAGATGCTGGTGGAGCATATGCTTTCATTTTTGGTACTGTTGAGGTTGTGTATGCTGATTTTCCTCCTCCTCCAAATCCATTTTTAATTAGTACCATCCAATTCCCCATCTGCATCATATAATTAAGGTGTTGTGTTAATTAAACCACATTAAGAAGAATTTAATAAGCCAAAAATAGGAAGAAGAATTCATTGAAAACATGGAAGAAAATTGTACCGTAGGCTTCAACATGATTACAAATGAAATATGCCTCTAGGTTGTTGAAGTTAGTTACTTGTGCAAAATCTGTAAGCAAGTAGTTTAGTTTATGTTCGTTGCTTAATCTAGTAGTAGTGAGGTTTTATAGTTCAGTTTGTTGGATTATAAGCACTTAAATTAGTTTACAGAAAACGATGTAAGTTAGTACAGTAGAGAAGGAAAGTTCGGGAGACACGTAGCAGAGTGCTGAAGCCACTGGACACTTGTCACTGTACTTGATTCACACGATAATCATAGAAACCTCTGGATATGCCACGCTCTGTTTATAATCTGACATGTCAGTTGATGAACATATTGTGCCATTCGTTGATGAGTCATCAACATATGCATATTTTGCCATCCTAAACTTAATTAGCATAACAACGTGGATGCAGTTTTTTCAATGGGTAGGTAGTTTATCAATCTAAATAACAAAGAAATAAAATTAATATAACAAGGTTAAAAATGGATGAAAGTGTAAAAAGCTTTATAAATAGCATCTAAAAAAGTTATAAGTTTATAAAAAAAACTTGTTACCAAACAGTCACATTTTAATCCAACAAACTTATATGCTAATACAATAAGTTATAAGCTAATTTCTCATGGTTATAAAACACAGCCAAAATGTTCACCTACAATTAAGATACGGTTAGCTAAATAGCAAGAACATTAGAACCTTTTTTTAAGGAAAGATAACTTATTTTATTCATTTAAAATGTTAGAATGAATACAAGCATGATGATGAAAAAGAAAATACTGGGAGTAACATGTAATATAGACGCTCGAGCAAGGTTATGAGCGACTATATTAGTTTGTTTTCTAATATATGTTAGAGCATAGCTAGCATTAGATAAAAGTAAAGTTATACAATTAGAGAGTAAACATTTTAGTTCATTCATATAAGAGCTATTATTAAGGATTGCATTCATAACTAGTTGACAATCACTTTCGAATACTACCCAGTTCAAGCCAAGGTTAAGAGCAATTTGGAGGGCTTGTTGTAGAGCGGTAACTTCACACTCAACTACAGTAGCAACAAAAGGAAATACCATAGAGTTAACTTGGATAAGATGTCCGAGGCTATCTAGAAAACATATACCAACATCAAATTTTCCTTCGACTTCAAAAAGAGCACAATCAACATTACACTTAATCTAATCTGCATGTGATTTAGACCAACTGAAGTGGCAGACTCCACATCATCATTGAGACGATGACACCACATGTAATCGCAAACCGTATCCAGGGCTAGGACACAAGATGCATGTGCATTGACAGGTTTTTGCTACTATAAACAAGCATTACGCGAGTGCCAAATACTCCATAAAATAGTGATAAATTTAACATGATTGTCCATTTCAAGCAGAGTAAAAAGGCAATTACCCCCCTGAAATTGTAAGTTTCGTCAATTACCCCTCTAAAATTAACAAAACTTCAATTACCCCCCTGAAATTGCACAACGTTAATCAATTTACCCCCTCCGTCAAATTCTTATGTTAATTAACATCACGTTTTGAAAATATCACCCCTGAAGTTTTGCACTTATGTGCAAAATGGCCCATGAATTTTAAAATTTATATTTTTTTTTTCTTATCCTTGACTCAAAAGATATTAAAGTCAAACAATTAACTTTAATACTTTAAACTCTACAATATTACAATCCAATATTACAATTAACATTTGAATCATTTATTACAATCCAATAAATTTGAGATGGTTTAGATTGCATAGCAAGAATGAGAATATATCATAGAAAGTAGAAGAACAATCACAACTTCCTAAGGTAGTTATAATATTAAATTGTAGGCTACAATTGTGGTTTGGTACATTGAAAGGTGGTAAAAGAATGGGAATACATTGTTAATGTTTGATCGTTTCAAGGAACATATATAGTTGTATGCCGTCAAAACTTAGCTAATATGCTCACAATTTAGTGATAATGCAATCACTTTTAAGGATAAGAAAAAAAATATAAATTTTTAAGTTTAAGTGACATTTTGCACATAAGTGCAAAACTTCAGGGGTATTTGCAAAACATGACGTTGACTAACAGACGAATTTGATGGAGGGGATAAATTGATTGACTTTGTGCAATTTCAAAGGATAATTGATGTTTTGTTAATTTCAAAGAGTAATTGACGAAACTTATAATTTCAGGGGAGTAACCGACTATTTACTCATTTCAAGCACTCTAAAAATAAGAAAGATAACGGAGGAACATTAGAACCCGGTAACATACATATTGAAATACGATAAACTTTCATGCGTGAATAAAAATAATATTGAATTAAATATATCTTTTAACTAATTGACCCGTGAATATAAACAATATTTAAATTAAATGACCAGTAGAGCTTCATCTTATATTATGGTTTGATCAGAAAACTTAGTTGTAAATTGTAATGCTATGCTAAGACATACATATTAACATAGCCTTAGAGAAGATTTAAAACAAATAAATTGAGACAATTGCTCAGAGACGAGCTAATATTGTAGAAGCAAAACTCATAGTTCCTCTTAGTATAAGGAAAATTGACTACATGGCGTCCTTGTTTGCTTCTTTCTAGCAAGATAAATTTTGCCTAAATCTATTTCTAAGACTGCCTGATGATTTTGAAGTTATGTTTGTTCCTAAGTATACATTATCTTAAGTATACATTAGTATTGCCTTTTTTCTTTCTTATAAAGAAAAGTAAGTGAAACAAAGTTTCAAAGTTATCAACCAAGTCCCTCTTAGTACCCTTTAAAATGAAAAAAGTTCGTTTAATTTTAGCACCGTCTCTGCTATAGCACCATTGGTATACCAAGTTTCAAAGTAACCAACAAATACAACATGGATCAATTCCACCTTACACATGAAGATAAACTAGAAGTTATAAGGCTTGTCTTTATTAGACATCTAACTCTGTAGACTATCTTTAAAGAGGGATGACATCTCTTAGCTTCATCGATGTATTATGGAACTTGACTTTCCTGTACGTAGCAACCAATAGTCCAAATTGAAATTCTGAAGTCTAAACAAATATTATCTGAATTGGTAAAAGGGGAAATTTCATCTGATGATAATGTTTAGGAATAAAGAAATTTGTAGTGTATAAGACTGTCAATCATGTTATTAGTGAATTCCCTGATTGTGAACATAGCCTTCAACTTGTGAAATATCATGATCACTCAAATTAAAATTGTGTGGGTGGCCTCATAGTTTGTATGATTGATTGCAGACTATTTAAATTTGAGATATGATATTTATTTACCATTTTGATACTGGAGGCATCACGTTAAAAATTTAAAGGAAACGAAACTTAGCAGCATAAACGGGAAGTGGTGTGTAAGAGTCCCAAGGTGCTACTGCATATAAGTCCCACATCGGGTAATGAAGAAAGGAACTGAGTAGACAGTGGATATAAAAGCAAATGCCATGCCTCATTTCAACTCATACCTTTCTCGGCCTTTTGGCTAAGATCAAGTGTAGTATCTGTTCTTATCAGTTTAATATCTGATATGTGACCCAATGGGTCACACGATATTAAATTACTTTTTTGAGGGGGAGATGCCATTTCAATAGCTTGCTATTGGGTTTTTCATGTGTCGCTTATGCGTTGCACTATTGCATAGGCTGGCGCACCCATCAATATTAGTTCAAATTTTTTTTATATTTAACATCTAATTAATCCCTAATTTATATTTAAAATTCTTCCCTAAGGCCAGTGGTAGTCTTGAAGAAACACTCCTTTTTGAACAAACTTAACATTTAAAGTTTATACTGGTTTCTGAGAGTTGAAAGTTTATGAAACTATTTCTACAACTTTTCAAATAAATTTGAAAGCATTTGATACACCATCGAAATGATAAAATATCAGTAATGTTGTTTAACGAAACTGTTTAAGACAACAATCTTGACTTACTTCAATGATGAATAAAATGATTTCAGACTACTAATTTACAAAGATGATCAGACAAAAATATGAAGTGTGAGAAAATAATATTATTTTTTTTTCACTTGAAATGTGGCCAACTTGAAGTTGAAGGTGATGATGGCAGACAACATCCAAAGAGTTTTTTGGGTTTGGTTTATAAATTGAGAAGGTAGAAATAGAAAGTTTGTTTTCTCGGATTGGTAGAATTGTCTATTAGAAAGTCTTCAAATTCAAAGTGTATGAGTTTATTCTATTATAATGGGTTTTGAGCACCCTTGTACTTTTTATAATAGTTTCTGTTTATAAAAAATGGTGTGAGAAAATCATTTTTGCCTCTAGTATCCAACTAATCTCTACACATTATCACTTCCATGCAATTATGCAGATAGTCAATTCTAGTGTTAGTAAGGGAGCTATACACTAGTACTGTAGTACATGAAATAAATTTAACAGGCCTTAAATCTTAATTACTCATTAATTTTAAGTATTAAATCTAAATACTTATGTCAATTCGACTTTTTGCTCACACTTATTGTCAGTTTGGTTCAAATTCCGGAATTCTACATCTGGTAGGTTATAGATACAAAAAAATTGTAAATCCTCAACGAGGTTCAGAGTTCTCTCCTACTGAGCATGAGAGTATGTTTCCACTAATATCTAACTTTATTTTCATAAAAAATAATAATCATCTTGGCATCTTGTTAATGCTCATTGAGTCTAATCAAACTAGTGCCAGTGATTTTCTTAGCTCTTCTATTAGCACCAAACGATTTCCTAATCTTAACTAAATCATCCCATTGCTCTGTATTAGCATAAATATTAGCCATAACAGAATAAACCCCACCATCTTCAGGCTTAATCTCCATTACTTGCTGAGCTGCTTGCTTTGCTATCTCAACATTCCCATGTATCCTACATCCACCTAACAACCCACCCCATGCAAACACATCACCTCCATTTGGCATCCCTTTTATTAACTCCCTTGATTCTTCAATCAACCCAGCTCTTGCCAACATATCAGCCATACACCCATAATGCTTACCCTCTCTAGCAACGCCATACACAGTTTCCATCTCATCAAAAACCTTTTGAGCTTCAGAAACCAAACCAGCATGGCTACACCCAACCAACACACCCAAGAAAGTAACCCCATCAGGCTTAATCCCTTCAGCAACCATTCTAGAAAAATATTCCAACAAAACCAAACCCTGCCCATGAATAGCAAAACCAACAAGCATAGCATTCCATGTAAACACATCTTTATCTGTGCATGACTCAAATACTTCCCTCGCAATCTCAACACAACCACATTTCGCATATAAATCCACCAACCCAGTTGTCAAATATGAATCAACTCGAATCCCATTCCTTGTAATATAATCATGAACAAACCTACCTTGTTCCAACTCCCCTAACTGAGCACAAGCAGATAAAACCGACACCAACGCTATATTATCTGGAACAAATTCCAATCCAATCATCTCATTAAAAAGTTCAACAGCTTCACGACACAGTTTTGCCTGACTATAACCCGCTATCATAGTCCCCCAAGTAACTTCATTCCGCTGAGGCATTTCATCAAACAGTTCACGTGCATGATCAAGCTTAAAACTTTTAACAAACCCATCAATCATAACATTATAAGAAACAATATCTCTATAACTGCTTTCACAAAACACCTTGTATGCATCATTTACACGGTCATTAACCGAATAAACACGAATAAGTGAGTTCATAACAAAAGAATCGACCAGAAAACCATACTTCAAAACTTGGGAGTGAAGATACTGAGCAAGAGAAAGAGAATGTAGTTGAGAAGAGGCTTTGAGGATCAAAGGGAAAGTGTGGAAGTCAAGAGGGAGAGAGAGACGGCGAAGAGAAAGGAAGATTTTGAGGGCGGAGAGAGGGGAAGAGAGAAGAGTGTGGATTCTGATGAGTGTGTTGTAAGTGAATGTTGTTGGGTTTGGAATTGAATTGAAGAGGGAAATTGCATAGGTTGTTAGAGATGAATTGGAATAAGTTTTGATGTTGTTTTTGGAAATGAGTAAGGAAGTGAAAGTGGAGAGAATGTTGTTTAAGATTGAGAGAGGGTGGTGTGGTAAGAGATTTGTGGTGATTGTGTATGCATGGATTTGGTGGAGTTGTTTCATTGATTTGCATTGTTTTATCACATTTAAGATACTCATATGAATTATTAAGGTTATCAAATTATTCATGCAAATGTGAATTTGAATTTGTGATCATATGATTTCATCGCATTTCGTGATTGTGTTGATTGGTTCTTCCAATTAGCTTATGGTGTTGGTATGTTAGAGGAGCAAGAGAAAAAAAAATGAAAAAGCGTGGACGGCAGGATTCGAACCTGCGCGGGCAAAGCCCACATGATTTCTAGTCATGCCCGATAACCACTCCGGCACGTCCACATTTGTATTAACTTTCTTTACATTTGTATATTTGTTGCGAGCATGGACATTACTCTCCTTCTTCCAAAGTTATTCATATGATTTGTTTAGAGGATGAGTGACTATGATTTGTCTACAATATAAAATAAGGTTAATATGTCTTTGCCTCCCTGTAATTTGGACGAGTTTTCGGTTTTCGCCTCTGTAAAAAAAAAGTTTAGATTTCAACCTTGTAATTTACAATTATTTCGTTTTAGACCCTGACGCTGACTGTGCATATTTGATTATATGGCACGCTGACTGTATAATTAATTTTTTATTTTATTTTTTTAAAATAAAAAATAATATAAATGAAGTTATATTAATTGAAAAATAAAAAATTATTTTAAAAATCAGAAAATTAATTTTTTAGAATAAAAAAATCGTAAAAAAAATATTTTCGAAGAAAATAAAAAATTCTGGAGTTTAATTTTTAAAATTAAAAAAAACCAAAATTTAGGAAAACAAATTTGAAATTAAAATTTTTTTCAGGAAAATAAAAAATATTTAAAATAAGAAGAAAAAAAATCTGGAATTTTGATAATATTTTCCAAAATTTTTATTTTTTGTATAAAAATGAAAATCAAACTTTTTAATTACGAAAAAAAAATCTAAACTTTTTCGAATTATATTTTCTAATTATTTTCAAAAATTTTGAAATACATTAAGTTCCAAAAAATTTCATTTTCGTAAAAAATAATTATTTTTTTTCTAATATTTTAGTTTTGAAAAAGATTTTATAAAATTTTAGGAAAAAAAAAATTTGAATTTGTTTCTGTTTTTTTAAATTTAAAAAATAATCTGATTTTTTTTCTATTTTTAAATTTAAATGAATATAAAAAATTATTTATTTTTTAAAAAAGTCTAATTTATTTTCGTTTTTTAAAAAAATCGATTTTTTTTCTTATTTTTTAAAATAAATTTTCAGTTTTTATTTTTATTTTTTATCTTTTTAAAAATAATTTTTTAAAACATTACACACATGTCAGTTTTTTAAAAAATAAAAATTAAAATAATTACACAGTGGCGTGTCACGTCAGCGTCCATTACACACGTGTCAGGTTTTAAAAAAATAAAAATAAAAATAATTACACAGTGGCATGCCACGTCAGCGTCTGGATGAGGTCATGGGTGTTTTGTGAAGAATCTTTATATTACAGGTGTGTTTTGTGGAGAATCTTCATATTATAGGGTTGAAATCTAAACTTTTTTTTTACAGGGGCGAAAACCGAAACTCGCCCAAATTACAGGGGGTAAAGACATATTAACCCTATAAAATATTTTACATCGATAGTATATGAAAATTAGGCTCTTTAAAAGTACGTAATTTTAAAACTTAAATTGATTAAGGATAGTCAGTCTTTCTACTCCCTCCATCCCATAATATAAGCAAAAAAAACTCATTTTCTTTGTCCCAAAATATAAGTAAAAAAGACCATCTTTTATCCTATTTAGTCTTGTTTTTTTAAAAAATCTCTTTTTCAAGAAAAACTTTTGTTTATTCTCATAAAATTAAATGCAAATTGCATTCAATTTTCTCTCTCTTTCAATTTTTCCATAACCAATAGCCAATGAAAATTGTTTTTACATCTTCCTATGAAACTTTTTCCAAAGAAAATACAAAAAACTATATTCCAAATTCTTATGTTTTAGTTTTCTTAATAAATGTGATTTTTTTTTTGTTTATAATTTGGGACGGAGGGAGTATTATTTTTCATCATCTCTTTTTATCTAATCTAAATTAATATTTGTAAAATAAAATAATAACAAAATCAAATATGGAATAAATAATATAAATTTTATTTTTAATATAAACATAAAAATGTAATAAACAAATTTCCTTAAAAAACAATCAATGTAACTATTTGCCTATATAGTATGCATGTACCATGAAGAGAGAGGGGTTAGAGGGCCAGAGTCCGTCTTCCCCTGACTTCGTCTCGCTAGTCTCTTCTATTGCAATCAAAATTTAAATTTAAATTCGGTACATAGTGGTTACGTTATAGAAGACTGCTATTTTTTGTTAATTAATCTGAATTTTATTATTAGTATAATGAATAATTTTTTTGGTTTATTTTCTACCACGGGATGAAAAGCCAAATATTTTTATGCCTAATGGTGGACTTTGGTGTGTGTGGTGGGAAGTGAGTTTTTTTTTTTCTTCATAAACGGTGGGGAATGAGATTTGAATGTGTATTATTTTATACAAACTATTAAAACTCTTTGCAATATTTTGAAGGAGATATTTTTATCATTGTTTTTTTTTGAAGAAGCTAAAATGGATTATAATATTAAAAGCTTGATTATAATATTTTTATCATTGTTATTGTTGTTAACCTATCCAATTTGATAGATTGGTGTCTATAGTTGTGTTCAACGATACTTTTAATAACAAAAAATAATCTTCACAATTAATCCAATTTTCTTTGACAGTTTACGGGATATGTTATTTTCATGCCATATTTCACACACACAAGTTACATATTCATATATATTTTTTTAATTATATTGCCACTAGTTTGTGCTAGTTGAAAATCATGTACTATTAACATAACTTTTATTTTATTATGATTATGACTTTTAGAAAAAGATAGCACGTTTATTTAATTCCCTTGTTGTCATATTCGTACGTTCAAACCAAAGTGGTGCTATCAAAACTGTAAAGAAGAAAGTGCATGAATATGACACCAAGCAAATATCTCTGATTTGAAAATTCTATATGTGGAACAAAACAAGCAAAACCATGTCATTTCTTCAAAGCATTTTGTAAAACCTTTCCTCACATTCCATAAATAATAATATAGCCATAAAAGCAGCTTCAATAGAAAGCCAATGATTATATTAATGTGTAGAAAATAAAATTATCCCAAAGCATGCTTAAAGCATCCACTTGCAATTAGGAGAAAGGAGGTGACGACCTAATTAGGTGAATTATTTTATTGTGAGAAGCTCCAATAATTGTTATCCCTCTCAGCAAGGAAAGATTGTGATATTCTAAAACAGGTTAATTTGAGCAACGTTTTTTAATCATATGATGTAATAGTTCTATATGTGTTCATTAGGAAAATGGAGATTAGTCACTTTAGTCCTTGAATAGAAGAGGAGTCGTCACTTTACTCCCTGAATGAAGATAAATTGCAAAATAGTCTCTGAATGTAAACTCTGTTAGTCAATTTAGTCTCTGAATGTAGATTCCGTTAGTCACTTTAGTTCCTGAAAGGACCAACAGAGTCTACATTCAGAGACTGTTTTATAATTTCTCTGCATTCAAGAACTAAAGTGACTACTCATTTCTTATTCAGAGACTAAAGTCACTAATTTCCCTTAAAAAAGTGAAGTATTGGCTTTCTTTGTTTCCGTACAATCAATTAAGGATTAAGCAAATCTCACTAAAGGTTAAAAAATCAGTGGTTATACTATATGCACTCATAAAGCATTTGACCCACCATCTCCATGGGTGCAAATTGGACGGTGCCAACATATATATTATCATAAAATGCAATGTAAGTGCTTATCTACCACCCTCTCCCTCTTTACACTTGGTTGTTTTGCCACCACTACAACTACTTTAACCAACATTTCATTATTATACCTTCTATATATTCACTAAACTTCTTTATTATTCAATCCCTCCAATAAAATTTGTGTTAAGCATAAGAATCATAATAAACTTTTATGCTAATAATATCATGTCAAAAGATATTGAATGTTATAATTATATACTTTAAAGTGTGGGAGGAATGAATAACTCAACTTACTTGAGCTTAAGGGTAAAAGTGTTGGAAGTCGTGATTTAAACCTTGACAAGGAGTAAATATTTAACCTGACAAGTAACTATTAGCATTTGTTCAACAAAAAAAAAACTTAAAAGTGTGGTCTACAACTTAAAGTTTAGCAAAAACGCAAAAGTCTTGGAAGCTTCCACAATCGAATCGCATCTTCAAGTATTTTTGAGGCATCAAAAATCACAAAACTGCAATTTAAAAACTTAGTTGTTACTTTGGTAAATAAAAAACTTAGTTGTTACTTTGATGTTGCGAGTTTATTCACATATTCATCTTTTTTGTTTTAGCGATGTTTAATTTGTGTTTGTATTTGATGTATATACCCTACTAATTTGAATAAATAAATATTATTTTTTAGTAAAAAAAATTAAAAAAATAAACTTACCCATATCGTGATGCTTTTGGGAGACCTTTTGGAAATTAAACTTGAATATTGCAACTTGTTGTATACTTGTATACTTTTATTTTTGGCAACCATTCTCTTGTCTGCTTTTTTAAATTCCCTAACAAGTTAGAAATTGGATATATGATACATCTTTGCCTGCTAAGAGACACACTATATAAGCTTGAATGTCAGGGAAATGAAAACCCTCTCTTTGTCGATTGCTCTTCATTAAATTCTATATATAAGCTAAGCCAAGTAACAAACAACCAGAATATGGAGGAAGAAGGAAATGAAGAGGATGAAGACAAATGTGTTCAGATCATGAACATTATGCTTCTCTTCTTTTGAAGAGAGGAGCATGAAATTAAAAGGCAATTCATCTAGGCTAAGGGAAGGCCAAGCCTTTCTTCCAGGTTCCATTCGTGACCCTTCACCTGCACTGGTGGTTAAGACAGCTACATCAAATCATATAGAGTCTGCATTTCATCTTAAATCAATCAATGTTTGTTTAGTGTTGTATCTCTTTCTGCTCATTCTTTAAACTAGTTAGTTTGAATGGTTAACTCAGAAAAACCATGCATGATATATATCTAAATAAATATAATCCAATAGATGTATGTGTCTGTTACGAAGGCAAGCAGCAGAAACTGAGATGGTAACTTGTATTGTAATGTTTGCTCTGTTTTTGCTGCAAGCAATGAATAAAATGGTAAGTTGTCACATAGAAAACTTAAGTGTTTTCCACTGTCAACATTTACCTTGTGCTGTAAACATGTCTGTTGTCTGTTATTTTTGGAATTTGTGTAATGCGACATGTCCATTTGTTTCGAAGTTTCAAGCTCAAGTCAAGTGCTGACATAACATATTCACTCTGCAGTAAGTCACGAACAATACTGGTATATAACTATATATCATGTGAAGATTTGTGTAAGCTGTTATCCATGTACTCGAAGATTTATGTAAGCAGTTATGCATGTACTGCATCCTAATTCCTAACAATAGTATAAAATTAATAACACACCCAATTAACTACCAACGTGATGTGAGGTTAAACACATAAATGATACCATTATACATCGCACACCTAGTGCCACCACAAGTGAAAAACATACCAAAAAAAGATATTAAATGAAGACCTTGGAAAGAACTTCAAAATGTGTTTCGAATTTTGATATAATGTGAGATAATTAGATGTATTTATGCAGATTTTTCTGCCCAAACACCACACAAGACAGTATTACTTGGGCGTATGAGGATGCTGTGACTCATGAAATAACATGGCTAGACAAGCAAGAGATCCTTTTTTCACATTTACAATGGGAGACAAAGAAAACCCCAGACAAAAATTGAGCGTTTGGAACTATGGTGAAATTGTGTCCCAATCTTGGAGCTTTAATATCAACATGTGTCATCAGGTATCTGGTTATCTACCACAGTTCCAAACACCTGGTCAGAGGTCTAAGCTCTAAGTATCGATACCAAACACTTCAATAATATCAATTTCCTTTTCGACTAATGTTTGTTATACATGCATCTAGAGTTAATCAGTAGATTCAACAGAAAATGTCATAATCCGAAACTTCAGCTCTAAACAAGCCAACTCGTAAGAATGTACAACGTTGTGCGAAAAATGACTCAACTTATTGTTGCTTCATAAACCTCATATAAACATAATAAGAATGTCGTCCATCAATTCTATCCACCATCATAAAGCCACGCGCCAATCTGTATATGTTTATGATATATTCACTTTTTACTATAAGACACTAATAGTGGGTATGGGTAAAGTACATATCAAAATGGATAACACCTAATAACTTGAAATATATATAGAGTACTCAATCCTAATTTCTCAAACTTTTAGTTCAGATAAGCAAGGGGAAAAACTTTCTGACTACAAATTGTGTTTAAACACCCTCCTTGAAGAATCACTACTTGTAATAGTGCCTACAGGATTAGTTAATCTCTTTTTTCGTCACCATCAACATTTTAAGATGTCCTATATAACATTTGAAATCAGCTCTGGGCAGTAACTGTAACAACTCTAATCAAGATCTAAATTCTTCTTCATATTTTCATAAACCATGTAAGTAATACTTGCAGCCGGCACAACTTTGAGGAGATTTGGAATGAGTCCCTTGTAGAACCCTCGAAAGCCTTCGTCCTTAAGGGTTTTCCAAAAAACATCAGACATTCCCTTGTAAGCACTAGAAGTGTTGGTAGGTTGTGCCTGCAGCCTGAGAAGCATGGCAATGCAATGTAATTAAAGAACATACATTGTATAAATTCTAAAAGATTAAATTTTATTTTTGGACCCTTAAGTTGTTTTTAGGTTTTACTTTGGTCCCTTAAGTTTTTTTGGTTCCATTTTGGTCCCAAGTTACAATCGTTCGAGATTTTTGTCCTCTCTTTCAGTTTTTCATTTGAGTCTGTCAAATGTTTCCATTTCTTGTGTTTCCTTCTTCTTCTTCTTGCTGGGCGAGGCTCCTAATCAACAAATTGCAGTGCCAAACATTTGACGGACTCAAATATGGAAACCAGGCAGGAAGGACCAAAATGTCTAACGTTCGTAAATTAAGGGACCAAAATGGAACAAAAAAAAATTAAGGACCAAAGGGAAACCTAAAATAACTAAAGGACATAAAAGTGCAAGTTAGCCATTATAAAACTAGCTATCAAGAACAAAACCGATATCATCCCACACTCATTATTTGCTTTTGGGGCGAGGAGACCAGAGAAAAACATTACTTATGGTACAAAACAATACCTTGTACGAATAACCTGCAGTGGATAGACACAAGTAGCTCCAAGAGCTCCCGAAACTGTCCCACATCCAAGTTGTACTAGAGGACCAGGTTCTATGAAGAAGAAAAGAGCATAAAAAGGTTAAATATGCTAGAAGTGTCAATTTATCAATAAGAATATAAGATGTACAAACGAAATTAAATAAGTTAAAGAGATGAAGAGTGGCAGAAATATCATACCATGGTCAGATATAATATATTTCTTGGATATATCTTTCAAGGTGTCGTAAGCAGTGAGATCAATGCCTGCATAAGGAATCATACCAAGAAGAGATGGAACAAGTCCTCTATAGAAAGCCCGGGGTCCCTCTTGGATCCATATATCCTTTGTAAGGGTTCCTAGGTTCGGAGCCCTTCCACCTTCAGAAGCACAAGTCTGTAACCTAGTTTTGATAAGATCCAATGGATAGATAGCAATCTGTGCAATGGCACCAGCCATTCCACCTGCAAAAAGTCTTCCGGCAGTACCAATATCTGACTTGTTCCCTTGACTATCTCCAATTACATTTTTCAGCATTTCATAAGCATAAAACTTGATGGCGCTCTCAGGTGCAACCTTCACAACATTCAACCCATTACCTCGGAAAAACCCTAATAAACCGTCTCGTTGCCATATCTTCATTACTGCTGGCATAATGGATGCCTTTCCAGTCTGAATTTGTAAGACCACCTTTAGACGATCAAGAGGAGCAGTTGCTGTGCGAGAAGCAGCTCCTGCTATTCCCCCTGCAATAAAATATCTGCTTCTGTGCACATGCTTGCTGATGCCTTCAGGAATGACAGCTTGTTCTCCAATGTCTACAAGGCACACCCTCTCCCAATGTTGATATATATTTTCAAGGGTTGCTTCGTGAGGATAAAGAAGAAGAAAATCTCTCCATTCTTCAAAAGTGATAATTCCATTATTATCCTTATCAACATGCTCAACAAAGCGCGCAAGTTCAACCTCATCAATTTCAATCCCTGCAGCATCAAAGCTGACTTTAGTTATGATAAATACTATGATGAGAAAATGAAACAAGGGAATGGAAAAATCTTCCACAAAAGGAATACAGCCTTAAAGACCTAGTATATAAATAATAATGCCTGAACATATTGTCCCACACGATAAAGTAAGCAAGTAATTGAGTAAACATATATAGAATCCACCATCAAATATTGAAGAATTGGCCTTCACAAGTCCCACGGACCACACGCCATACAAATCCACAGTTGTTTACAAATTTATTTTAAAATTTTTCTATAAGCAACACAGGCATACATCCTAAAAAGAAACATGCATTCACAAGGTTTACCAAAGCTATGAATGACTACAGAACCTCTGCAGTCTTTCAACATTTGTTCATGCATGATATATATGAGGAAAGAGAAAAGATATGCATGTGAAGTGCTATGTGGCACACCTTCATTGGCCAATGTTATATAACATTGGTATCCCAATGGTACACAAGTGATGTCCTTATAACTATGGCTATGAATGACCTCTCAAGCAGCGCATTTCTAGCTTCCTTATTTGTGTCAGAGATGTGGTGCTGGATCAATGCTTGGAAATCAGTTAAAACTTTGGCATGGATCAATGTCACCACCTTCAAGTAGAAGTACATGGTCCACGTACGGAAAAGGCAGTGACTTGATCGATGTTATTAATTTAACAAAAACAAGAGAAACCGGATATAGGTTGAGTTTTGATGCTCTAATATTCATTTTCCTTGTTTTTTACTGAACCGGCACCGATTGGATCACTGTTTCAATTGTACGTACATGTAATACCATGAGTTTCTATTTATGGGCAGCGGCACCGGTTGTTGTATAGTTTCAAACAATTTCAAGCATCAATCCACCATAAACCATATGAGATATTTTCCCATTATAGAAGGAACCTTTGTGAAACTCAATCTCATTTAGAAAAGGTTGCATAGAATCTACAAATACTGGTATTCAACTACAATCTAAGTTTCTTTGAGCAAGGTTACAGTTACCGCAGCCACAATCAAAGGCAATGCAAGTTTAAGTTATAGAGCAACATCAAACATCAACATTTCTTGTCCCACTCAAGGAATAGCAACAACACTAGCCAACAACCAACAACACACTAACATCACATTTAAAAAATAAAAAAAGGAATAAGCATGCAATGGATGAAAGAGACAGCAACGCCACTCCCAACCAATATTAATGTTTACTATAGTGACACTTCTGATCTAAGGCAAGTCTAGTGTATGACATGTGTCCATGTCTATCACGGGCATTGACACATGCGATTACTTCAATTATGCCATTTTTTTAAATTACTACTGGTGTCTATGTGTCGGTGTTGTGTCTGGTGTACGTGTTTCACAGGTCATATGAAAAAGCAAAATTAAAAAAAGTAGGGAACGTAGTTAACAAGAGGGGCTAAAAGAATACCAGCCTTGACAAGAGCATCCCAAAGTTCTTCAGGAAGAATACAACCATTATGTTCAACATCAATAGCTTGAAAAATTCTATAAAGTTCAAGTTCCTTATCATCCATATACCGTCTAAAATCATGATAATCAATTCTCCCATCTCTATCAGCATCACAAATCTTAAAAAGCTCCTTAGCATATTTATATTCAGGTGGAATCTGAAGTGCAGATAACCCTGCTTCAATGTGAGCATAATCCAAATACCCTTTATTAGTAGCATCAAAGAAATTGAATAAACTCCGAATACGAACATCTCTTTCTTCCTTTGTTTCACGCAAAGCCAATAGAACATGATCCATTGAAATTGAACCGGGTTTTTTACCACGGCCGTGATCGGTGGTCGGAGAAGTCGCCGGAGATGATTTGGGTTTGGAGAAACCGACGTGGTCCATGTCTATGGCCCCAGACATGTTTTTTTTTTTTTGGTTGTGTTCGGGGTTTCAAAATTTGGGAATTTTGAAAACCCAGTGAAGCATTTGAATTTGAGGAAAGTGGAAGATTTTAGATCTGAAGAGAGAAAAAATGTGGGGTTAAATGGGTCAAAATCTTGAAGTTATAAAACCGCCGCAAGTGAAGAAAATAAAATAAAATAGAACTAACATTGAATTGAAAAATAAGTCAAAGGAGAGAAGAATAATAAAATAATAATAATAAGATCAAAAGTGAATTTGATTAGACTAAGAACATTGAAGCGTAGTTTAAGAGAAGAAGAAGAAGGTACCTGAAATTGAAGGTGGTGACGGTTTCTATATGAAAAATGAATTACTAGTAATGTTTGGTTTATATATTAAAAATAAAATAAGGCAATGCGTTACGTTATGTTTGATGCGGAGTTACCGTAGAAAGAAAATGAGAGTAATTAAGAGGGGAGAGAGAGAGAGGGGTTCACATTGTGATCGAGGGAGCATGCAAAGTGCTTTTCGGATTTAAGGAAATATTTTATTGTGATTGTGCTGTCCCTTTTTGGTAACAGCTAGAGAAGAGAAGAAGAGGTATATTATCATTGGATATTCCTCTCTATTAAACGTGGGAATAAACTAGCTTATATATATATATATATATATACGAGAGATACTTGGATTCTTTGACAATTTAATCTAAAATTTGATTATTGATCCGGGTGTATGAAAAAATAAATTGTTGAAAAATGTAAATGGTGAAGTAGATCTAAATCTCTTAGCTCAAATGATTAATCTTTAAGGTTGTGTTCGAATGATAACTTTGACTTTTCATGATACTTAAAGAATTTAAACTTTGACCTAAAGAGGAGCACACTTCTATGTTTCAATTTTTCACCACTATGTCAACCTATGTGGGTTCAAAGAAACCAAGGTTTTGGATCATATATGTAGTCTATTATAAATTTATTTTTATATTTGACTTGACATTTTTTTTAATAATATAGGCCGAGATAATAGAAGATTGTGTCAAGATACTTAAGTATAAATGACCGACTAATTTTTGTTCTTGTCTAATGGTTATAAATGCACATTTTTAAGGTGAATAAGTAGACAATTCAAGGTTCAAATCAATTCATGCATATATAATGTTGTCTCTAACAGCTGAGTCAAGCTCACGAAGACAATCGACCCACCTTTTATTTTGTCAAGTAGTCTAGTAGTTAGAAATTGATTTTAAGTTAAATAGATAAATTGTCTAATGTTCGAACTCCGACCTCTACATATATTATACATTGTCCATACCAATTACGATCAACCAACTTTATTACCCTTAACAATGATAATATGAATTTACTATACAAGAATTTCTTTTATTTACTGAATAAAGAAAACATAAAAACAATTAAAATCAGCTCAACTAACTAATAAAGATTGCTTTAGTTGTAAAAAAATAAATTTGATTTGGTTGATAAGGATTCAGTTTATTCATCTATAAAAAAAATAAAAATTGACAAAAGTTTATTCAACTATAATGTAGGTTTGAAATCCCACCATAAAAATGAGGAACTCATTGATAGACCAAATGTACTTATTTTAATAAGTATTTTGTAAACGCTGAGATTTTCTATTAACTTGGGTGAGCTTTTAAGATCTAACTCATCTAATATTTTTAAAATTATTTGTCCAATAACACCTTATATTTAAAGTTATTTGTCCAAATAACACACATAAAAGCATTCTTTTTCAAACAACACATTTACATATAATATACAGCCTTTGATTTTTTATTTTTTTTGGGGTAACTATACAACCTTCGAATTTTTACAAGATTCATGTTAATAGAGTTCACATTGCTTAAAAAAAATGTTAATAGAGCTCACATGCGAAGTTGCAAACATTGACCCTATTTTTTAATTATTTTTTTTGACTGGATTGTCCTAGTTCTTTTGATGAAATAAATCCTCCAACAATAAGAACATACAATAACTTTTCCTTAAAGTATGCCGAACAAAAGTTAGCCTGAAGTGTAGTTCTACACATTTGACCAAATGGCCAACATTAGTGCTTAGACCAACAACGTGGCATACATTTTCATGTGTGACAACCCATTTGTTCCTATGCATTTCCAACTTTCACACTATTCTATCTTCTATCATTCCAAATTGCAGAGGTCATTGGTGCTAAATTAACACATCCCTCAAAGAGATAGAAAGAAATGGGGCACAAAGAAAAATCAAAAGAGAAAAAAGATAAGAGATCGCAAGAGATAAAGCTTATGAGGACCATTCCTTATTCTGATCATCAGAGGTTGCATTTAATTTCTAGCTATATGTTCGTTCATTCTATAATTAGGTGTAATTTGTGTGAGTTTAACCGGATCACATAGTTTAATAAGAGGTTTTGGATATAATTAAGCATATGGCATTGATTTTTGAATCGATAGTTAACAATCCTTAATTGATTGAATTAATGAATACTAGTATATTTCTAACTAGCATGTGTTAAATTTAATTTTGGGCTAATACATATATAGGTGGTGGTCTAAGGAAACAATTGCTGTGGTTACCGGTGGAAATAGAGGAATTGGGTTTGAAATTTCAAGACAACTTGCTGATCATGGAGTAACTGTAATATTAACAACAAGAGATGCTGGTGTTGGCGTTGAATCAATTAAGGTCTTGCAAGAAGGTGGTCTCGATGTGGCATGTCATCAACTTGATGTATTAGATTCTTCATCCATCACCCAATTCTCTGAGTGGTTAAAGGAAAACTATGGTGGCTTAAATATTCTGGCAAGTTTATTAAGCAAATATGGTTAATTTCTAGCTTTCTTTCTTATAATCTAGTTGCAAGATAACTCAATTAAATTAAATGTCTGCATATGTATTTAAACAATAATGTATCATACATTTGCAGGTAAACAATGCAGGGATTAATTTCAATTTTGGGTCTGATAATTCAGTTGAAAATGCTCATACGGTTATTGATACAAATTATTTTGGAACCAAACGTATGATTGAAGCTATGATTCCATTAATGAAGCCGTCCGCTGCTGGTGGTCGTATTGTAAATGTTAGCACGCGTCTAGGTCGACTAAATGGAAGACGAAATGTAAGTACTATATACACGAGTTTAATCATGTAAACCGATCAATTGAAAAAGTTTTATACTATTAGTATCATAACCAATCATATGTGCAACTTATGAATTAACTATGATTAAAATTAAACATTTTTAATGATATGATAATTACGAATAATGTTTCAGAGATTGGAGAATGATGATTTGAGAGAGCAATTAAGCAACGTGGATAATCTTTCAGAGGAACTTATTGATGGTGCTGTGACTGATTTTCTACATCAAGTAGAGGATGGAACTTGGAAATCTGGTGGATGGCCTCGAATATTTACCGACTACTCGTTGTCGAAACTAGCTGTTAATGCTTATACAAGATTTATGGCAAAAAAACTTTCTGATAGACCGGATGGTGAAAAGATTTTTATCAACTGTTATTGTCCTGGTTGGGTTAAAACAGCTCTAACAGGTTATGCAGGAAGTGTCTCAGTTGAGGATGGTGCTGATACTGGAGTTTGGCTTTCCCTTATACCTGAACAAGCAATTACAGGAAAGTTTTTTGCTGAGAGAAGAGAAATAAACTTCTAAGAAGGTTGGGATAGGGACTTGAAAAATAAAATTAGAATCAACTTCACATATTGCAAAGGAAAGAAAATTTGAAAATATAACTCAGTAGTTTAAGGCACTTTTTTAGTGTCACACATGAGATTATTTAAGGCACTTCCACGATGGAATTGTTAGTTGTTACCATGTTGAATGTTGTTATTATGTATCATGCTTTTGAGACATGTTTTTAATGAGTTATTTTTGTAGAAATTAATTTCAGAACATATTGTTTTCTTATCAAATGCAATAAGTCTTACGAATAGAAAAGAGAATGAGACCAATTTGGTGCAATATGAATATCTTGTCACATATTTGGATAGACTAATCTTTTGCAATTTTTTTTACTCCATCAAGAGTTTTAACAATAGTGCATCTTCAATTTTGATTCAAATCAACATACTTTTAAATATCAAGAGTTTTAACAATACTGCATCTTTAAAATTGATTCAAATCAACATACTTTAAGGAATATATATATGAATTATGATGAAAAACAATAATATTCAGAATTTATTTATTTATAGGAAATGATATTGAGAATTTATTTATTTATCAGAAATTATTTACGAACAACTCATGCGACAACCAACAATGTATTTTCATAAGTATGCATACGTTTTTTGTTTTTTAATATTTTTTACCAACTACGATTTTCATGCCCACCCACTTAAAGGTTGAAGGATATAAGTTGTCGCAAAAAGTTGCCCCAATTATGTTGTACAAATAGGCATTGCTCTTTATTTATTCAAAAAATTAAAAGGTGAGTGACAATGAATCCATTTGAGTGATTTAAAATTTGACGACATTAATAATTTCGTCTCTATTACTCTTTTAATCAATCATTCTCTCACATTAAAATAATTTATTTCAACCCTTCATTTATAAAAAAAAAAAAAAATGACACCAAATATATTTCTAGTAACGATATGCGTATAAATGAAGTGATTTTTGAAGTAGTTGAGTAGAGACGTGGGCAAAGAATAGAATTTGCGTTGGAGAAATAAGCCACGGTAGCAGAAAGAAAGAAGGCACGGTAGCATAATAGTGCAATCGAGCGAGACTTTAGAAAGATTATCGAAATCGAAATGGGTTCTCTACTTCTGAGAAGAGTTGCAGTAAGCGTTCACAGAAGAGTCCTCAATTCAACCACACTTCTCAGGCCTGTTTTTGGATATCATAACATTTCCCCTTTCACTTCTGATAACAACTCTCTTCACATCGATTTATCAAATCAAGAATCCAAAAGAACCTTGTTCAACAGGTTTCGTTTCTTCCCTTTCTTAAATCTCCCTCTTTCTTTTACGCTTATAAATAAACCTCACTTGTGTCGTTACTATTGCTAACAGGTTATTGTATAGAAGCAAGCAACGAGGGTTTCTCGAACTCGATTTGGTTCTCGGAAAATGGGTTCAGAACAATATTCACTCCCTCGACGAAAATCATATTCGATCTCTCGTTCATCTCCTCGACGTGGTATTTTTTTTCTTCATTATAACGTGTCAATTTATGATCATGATTAATCAACTTTAAGCTGTTTTTATAAGCTATATTAGAGAATTTATGATAATAAGCTGAAAAAAGCTTTTGAAAATTATCATAAGCTTTTTTCATAAGTTCTCTTAAAACTTATCTCAGTAGATGAGCTCAAATAGGCGATTCCAAACAAACCCTATTTCTATCCTAGAAAGCTTATGAAAATTAGTTGAATACTTATGAACATGTCATAAGTTGTTTCCATAAGCTCTCCCAAACACTCTTACAAGTGCACATGGTCGGAGATAAGCTCAAAGAAGTCAACCCAAAATAGGCACCAAGTGTGTTATCAACCTGGTTTCGGGGTATGAACCTAACTCTATGTACAACGGGCAAGGAGGATGGAATGGAGATGTTGTTTGCCAGTTCTGTTTATAATGTTGATGAACTTGATATTTTAAATCATTGCAATACAATCGAGAAAATTCAAACCTTAGGACCTTGGATTAAACAATATATATACAGTCTAATATCATGAATTTCAGGTGTAAGTGTTGTATCTGTTTTAAAGGGCTAGAGTCCGGTCACAGAATCCTGGATGGATGTTCCAAATGCATGTTTTTGTTCTGTTTGTGTATGCAAATGGACCTCATTCAATTATTTCATTTGTGCAATCGTCCCATATTTCCCCCCCAATGCACAAATGCTTCAGTTTGGTTATTGCCTGTTAGGCATTGATCCATCTACCATACTAGTTACATGTTATGGCTGTGTCGCCATTACTGTTACGTTGCAAACCTTGATGTTGTGGAAAACTGCAGCCACAATCGCGGCTGCATACCCCAATTTAGAACTATACCATCTACTCTAAGAGGGCACAATTGTGTTTGGAATCTTGTTAGTGAAAAGTTTACTATCTTTCTTTGTACAGTAAAGTATGAAATGGTGATTTGCGTTTTGCTTGTTGGTGAGAAATATTCTAATTTACTGCCTTTTGAACTTACCTACTTTTTACACCCTTAAGATCCAAACTAGATACTGAGTCTGTAAATGATAAGGGTTGTGTGTGACGAATGTAGATAGTGTGATTGTTTTGTCATGGGATTAATTTTGTAAGTCTTGATGGGAAACGGAATGTGTTAGCAACTAGTTGCTTAACTTTGAGAGAGACAGATATCTTGATTTGAGTCTATGTTAACTTCAAATTCCTAATTCCATTATGCAGGAGAATCCAGATTTATGGAAATGGTTATCTGGGCAGGAGCAGCCCCCACAATCAATCAGCATAAACCCTGTGAGTCTCATGTCAATAATGAAATGAAATTCCAATATTATTGAGCGTACAATGCTGATGCCAGTTGTTTGTTGCTTAGGTCTTTACTGCAGTGCGGGAAGGAGTTATGAACAATCTTGATAGCCATTCTTCTCCTGAAACAAGAGCTACACCTGGGCAACCATGGGTAAGAGGCTGGGATGATATTCAGAAATTTCGGGGAGGCCCCAGTGCTGGGAATCAGTAGCTTGGGTATAAATGATATTATCTTTGTAACAATAAATTGAATTCTTGTATACCATCTTTGTTACTATAAATAAGGGCTTAGTAACAACAACTTCAAGGTTTGTTTTAGGCTAGTAGCTACTAGAGATCAGTAAAAGAATAAGAGGAGTGAAAAGTAGAAGATTGCGGTTTCGCGTTCAGTGAACCTTTGTTCTGTATTATCTATTATATTCCTATTGCTTGTGGTTGTATTGTTGTATCATATATGTTGTAGCTTAAGACGGTTGGCTCTGGATTCTTTTCCTGTTCTAACAGTTGATCTCATAAACCAATAGAACAAATAAATCAAGGGTATCATTGTGACCAATATGAGAGCCAAGATGAGACCAATATGGTTATATTAATTCAACGTAGTAGTATCACAACAGAACCAAGATGAGATCAATATGAACATCTTGGATTCAGCGTTCAATGACTAACGTGTTAGGTAAACTTCACCGCAAAGTAAAAAAAAAAAAAAAAACATTTTGTGTATGTTTGAAATTTGATGAGTTTGTAGAAATTAGGACTGTGACTTCTTTTATTTTTTTTATAGGCAAAGTTAGTTTTCAGGAGACAAAGTTAGTTAGTTTTGAGGAGGCAAAGTTAGTTTTCAGGATTTTGAATTCTGGACCTGCCGGTTAGCAGTCCTTCGATATTTTTCAGCATATCAATATAGCGAGTTGTCTTCTTAGGACACAATATGGTTTTTTAAACCTAGTCAATTCAAACATGAACTTCGAAGTAGAGGTGCTAAGGGGTTACTAATTCATTGTTCAAACCTACGGATTTGATGTGTTATTTTATAATAATTAATATTTATCTTATAATTTTTTTATAAGATTAAAATAACACAACAACTTAATGGTTGATTATTTTCATTGTTGATTAACCAAAATTTAGTGTTGCGTGGAGGATGGATTGTGCATGCCATTATTTTCATGAGAACGCCCAATATTTTGGTTTGATTTAACTTATGAGGTACGAGTTCAATAAAGATGAGTTTATACAAGACAAGATGTGTTTGTAATAATAATGATCTAACTCCTCTAAAATGACCAGCCCATTTTAGAATTTAATATCACCCCATACTACTTTTATAATTGCTTATTTATCCTACAAATTAACACGAGTTTTTTCTAGCATATTTTGTCTTCACTTCACTCTCATACTTTGAGAGAAATTTCCTGAAAATCACTTATCCAACGATTCCAAGTCCATCTGAATATTACTTATTGCTGCTATCCATAGCTTGATGGGAAGTAACGGGGTTTATTCACCCAGCTAAAACTAAAGGTTGAGAAATGTTCCACGCACTTGAACCTTATCCACGTCGTTCATAGTACTGATAGTGATACTGTTCATAGTTCATACCTTCCGAGATCAGCAAAGCAATGGCCTCTGCCTTTATGTGTACGTGTCTCTTCCTCTTCCTCTTCCTCCATCTCTCAACTTCGACTGCAGAGGATCCAATTCCGGCGCCGTGGCCGGAACAGTTCCACTCAGTCCTATTCCTCAACAGAAGCGGCTCTCTTCGAAAACAAGACTTATGGTACGATTGGCCCAATGGACGAAACTTCAACATTATCCAATATCAGCTTGATGTTCTCAAATATGACCTTGAATGGAACAATGGCACCACCTTTCTCTACACTCTCGACCCTTTCAACCACACTTGCAAAGTCACTCAATATGATGTTGGTATTCCACGACCCAATTGGCTTGATGGTGCTAACTATTTGGGTCAACAATATGCCGACAATTTTCTATGTAATGTTTGGGAGAAAGTCGGTTTTATTTGGTACTTTGAAGATGTTCTTACGAAAAGACCTGTCAAGTGGATCTTCTACGACGGTTAGTTGTTTTATGCCATGTTGTTAAAGGTGTTAAATTATAGAGTATAAACTCTAGTTCAAGAGAAAATATTAACATAACAACTAATATATTAAGTGTTAACATTTGTCTGAAAAAAGCTCATGTGTTTTAGTTTATACAATTTGTGATTTTGCTTTAATTTAAAGTTTTCATTAATTAATTTACTAATTGTGTTGTGTTGCTAGTGATTGGCAAGGCTGATATATATGATTATTGGCGAGTGCAGGAATGATTACTGATGTGATTACATTTGAGGTCGGAGCAGTTCTGGATGATGCCCATTGGCAGGCTCCTGTCTATTGTTTTAGTAAGGCTGAGGCTGAACCCCAAATACACAACAGAAGGAGCAGTTTCTCATTAGATTTAGAAGCTGCTATTGTTGATGATTTTCGTTGGACACTAATGAGTGAGATGAGATAGGCGACCCAACAATATCATATGATTTATAATTGTGATGTGTGCTCTGTATAATAATCTAGCTATAATCTTTGTTACTATAAATAAGGGCTGCGCTGAGTAGCAACAACTTGAAGGTTTGTTTTAGGCTAGTAGCTACTAGAAATCAGTAAAGGAATAGATTGCGATTTCGCTTTCAATGAACCTTTGTTATTATGTATTCATCTACTATGTACCAATTGTTGGTGGTTATATCACATAGCTTAAAACGCTTGATTGTGGATTTTTTTTTTCTTTTCCTGTTCTAATAGTTGATCTCAGAGAGCAATAAAACAAATAGGTGTCATAATCATTGTTACTACAAGGAATGGTTTCATTAATTCAATGTAGTATCACAACAGAGCTAAGATGAAACCAATATGAACCTCTTGGAATTGTTCAATGACTAAAGTGTAGGGTAAACTTCACTGCAAAATCAGAAAGTACATTTCAGTTTCACGTGTTTGGAATTTTATGAGTTTGAAGAAAGGGAAACTACGACTATAAATTATATATTTAGACACACTCACATAAAATGCAAAAATTAAAAGAAAATGAAACTAAATGATGTTGATTGATGTGATCTAATTATTTTTGTTTAAATTTTTCTATTTGATAAAAGTGCGCTCAAATATTTATCATTTGTGGTTGTGTTCATAGAAGAGTTTTTCTTGAAGAAATTAGGCACCGTGACTTTGATTTATGTAGGCATATGTTGGTTTTCAAAATTTGAATCCTAGACGCGCATTTTTCAACGTATCAACCAAGTTATCTTCTTAAGACACAATGTGATTTTGTTGAAGCTCTAAAGCGTAGTTAAATCACGGTAAGACATTGCGTTTTTTTATAAAAAAATAAAAAGAAATAAACTAGTAGTCATTTCAAACATGGACTTTGAGAACCATATGAAACATCATCAAGACCCATAAAAAATTGATGAATTTTCTACACTCCTGGTTGTTTCTCTAACTTTTTCCTAACTAGATCGTGCTCCCGTGCTTCACACGGGTCAATGATGAGAACAATAAGTATAGTAAATTAAAAACATGTTAAATATAATATAGTTGAAAGTTGATTACAACATCACATGAGTAATAATAACATTAATTAGTCCCCGTGAGCTTAGCTCAGTTGGTAGGGATATTGCATAATTTATGCAGGGGCCGGAGTTCGAATCTCGGACACCCCACTTCTCCACATTTAATTGTGTGAGCTCTAGCCACTAGGCTACTAGGCCAAAAAAATAATAATAATAACATTAATTAACGAACATTCTGAAATAATTCTTTGTAAAATACATTAGATAGTTTTTCCACTATCATTAGTCACATGGAAAAAAAATCATATTCTATCACAGTCAGCAGTTTTGTATCAGAGGAACACACTCCTTAGAGGATAACCATATTATAAAATCAACTCCATTGTAGGGTGATTCTCATAAGAGGTTTTGATCAGAAGATCATTGTTTCCTTTGATTAGAATTTTGATTTTGAAATTCTACTCAGAGACATTCTTAAACAAAATGCATGTTCAAATTTTTTAATTTTCTTCGGTTAAAGGCTCTCTATACTTAGCAAATAAAGGGGACCAAAAATGAAAATGGAAAAAAAATTAGAAAATAAAAGTTGGAGAAAATTTTAAAGAGACTAAAAACAGGGAAAAAAAAAACATGTTTAATCCTTAAGTTATACTCCTTCCGTTTCAAAATAGATGTCCATTTTGAAGATTAATTTTGTTTCACAATACATGTCCATTTCAAGTTTCAATGCAACATTAATTATTATTTTGTCAATAATACCCTTATATATTTATTATAGAGAGAAAAAAAATAGAATAAAATAATAAATGATTAAGGGTATTATAGAAAACACACAGTTAATTTCATTTTGAAACTGTGGGAGTATTGTTTGAAAAATTAGTCTAAAAAAATATATTTTGTAAATTCTCTCACCCGTATGATATCTTCTTATCCTTTCCAATTCCCATCCTTCCAAAATCAGCAATGGCCTCTGCCACAGAAGAACGCATTTGTTTGTTTCTGTGTTTCTTCCTCTTCCTCCATCTCTCAACATCAACCAAAAACGACCCAATTCCATCGCCGTGGCCGGAACAGTTTCATTCAGTCCTATTCATAAACAGAAGCGGTGATCTTCAAAAAACTGACTTATGGTACGATTGGCCCAAAGGACGCAACTTCAACATCATCCAACATCAGCTTGGTGTTCTCAAATACGACCTTGAATGGAACAATGGCACCTCCTTTGTTTATACTCTCGACCCTTTTAACCACACTTGCAAAAAGCTTCATTTTGATGTGGGAATTCTTCGACCCAATTGGCTTGATGATGGTGCTAACTATTTGGGTCAACAATATGTCGATAATTTTCTTTGTAATGTTTGGGAGAAGGTTGATTTTATTTGGTATTATGAGGATGTTGTCACTAAAAGACCTGTTAAGTGGATTTTCTACTCCGGTTAGTTAGTTATTATGCTTTTATGCCTTTACCTGATATGCTATGTTAATTTACTACGAATTATTGACACGGGCACTAATTCATATGTAGATACCGGTAATAATTTGAAGAAATGTGTCAGGTTGGATAGCTCAACTAGTTTGGACTAGTAGTTGAATGAATTAAAGTACATGAGTTTGAATTCTTATGAAGAAGAAAATACTAATGTAACAATTAATATACCGAGTATTAACATTTCTCAGTAAAAAAACTGTATTTCGTCAATTACTAGTTGTTTTGATTGTGATTGGTAAGCCTGATATATGATATTATGGTTGGTGAGTGCAGGAATGATTGCTCATGTGATGACATTTGAGGTTGGTGCAGTGCTGGATGATGAGCATTGGCAGGCTCCTCTATATTGTTTTAGTGAGGCTGAGCCTGAACCAAAGATACACAACAGAAGGAGCAGTTCCTTATTAGATTTAGAAGCTGCTGTTGGTGGTGGTGGTTTTCGTGGGACATTATTGAGTGAGATGAGATAAGCCACCCAGCAATAGCATACGGTTTATAATTGTGAGGTTAGCATTTGTACTATGTATAATAATCTAGCTATATGTACTTTGTTTTGATGGGAGTTGGGATGATATTATTGATTCTTAATAGAAGCTTTGTTTTTGGTTTGCATAATCCAAATATGCATGTTTTATGTCTTGCTAAATATCTTCTAATAGAGTCTTGTTGGAAGCCGCACTATAATCGGAGTCTTGTTGGATCATGTTCTTCACTTCTTCTTCCTTTCTTGCTTATAAAGCTTGAGGGTATGAGGTAAAAACTCCTGGCTCATATTGGGGGTAGCATTTGATGAAGAATGAGGTGGTTTGGAGATATTGCTTGATCACACGAGAAGGCGTTGGCCTTCATCACTAATTCACCTTTATCACACTCCCGAGTTTTAGGTGTGTCTGTATATTGACACTTATTAGACACCTCAAATAAGTGTCCCAAAAAACACGTCTCTTTTAATTTTTGCTCAAATCATAATGTTTAAATTTTGAATGAAAAACCAAGCATGTTTCAACTTTCAAGTGTTTTTTTGTGTCCATTTTTGGTACACCAAGCATGTCTGACTAGTAGAAATCAGTAGGAAAATATTAAAAAAAACATGCTATGATAGAATGGCTTTCCATCGACATGTGCACAAGTATTTGTTGCCGCAATAGATGATTTCAAATAGAACCAAACATTTATGCATCCATCTCAAGTTTCAATTGCATTTTTCTCATCGCCAGGGTTTTGTGGGGGTTTACTTCCCAGTCTCTTCTGGCTTTGTCCTCTTTCATCTATATTTCCTCTCCAAGTCCTCTTGACTTCTCACCAGGGATAAGGTTTTTCCTTGCTCGTTTTCTTTCATTGTTGACTCATTTATTGGTCGTAGTGCTTTGGTTCTATACTCTCCCCTAGGTTTTCACCTCCTTGTTTTCCTCTCTGCGCTTTGATGTTGTTCATGATGCATTCGTCACAGTGCTTTGTTGTTGACTGTAGCGTGGGTTATGAATCTCCTTCCTCTATGTTTTCCTCACTGCGCTTTGATGTTGATCATGATGCCGTCGTCGTAGTGCTTTGTTGTTGAATGTAGCGTGGGTTATGAATCTCCTTCCTCTATGACTTCATCACTCATCACCATGGCTAGATTCTCTTTGTACTCGCAGCGTATCTGACGCTCATTCTACTACCACCGGAGCCATAGCTCCCTTGTTTTATGCTTTGTTTTTTATCTTTGTGTTTTTATGGTGTTTGATGATACACCCCCAAAAGGGTTTAATTTGATGGACTAGAGCTTTGTGTGCAGAGCTAAAGATAAATAGCTTCCAGGCATGTGGTTAATTTGGACAAATTCAAGATCCTTTATGGTCAAATTGTGCCCATAGAAGCCAAACATATGATAAGTAAATGGCTATAATTTAAGATTGTGGACTCTCCTGTTCCCTTTGTCATGGACCATAAGCAGAAGAATTTGTTTTGTTCGTTAGGATTTAGAGATGAATGAGATTGACATTTCCCTCTAAGGTTTGTATTGCCCTTTTTTTTTTTTGGCTTAGGGTCAAATTTGTGGATGGGAAATGTCCCAACACAGTTTATTCTAGTAATTTGGTTGTATGGTGTCGCTTTATGTTGAATGAAACTAATCTCTGTGGTCTTGAGATCATTTGCAATTTTCGTCACAGCTGGTGCATAGGGCTTAAATCTTCGTATATGAGAACTATAACTGACAAAATCACTACTCCCTCCATCTGTTATTGTGTGTTGAGTGTCGGTGTCATGTTTTAGATATTTGTTTGAACTATATTTGTAAATTTAATAACAAAACATTAATTACTTTTTTCACCAATATATTTTTGTTTTTTGTCAAAAAAAAAACTAATATACCTTCTTTTATATTATATAACTACTATTAATAAAAATATTTTAGAAAATAAAATCCATTTGCTAATGTAGTAAGTGCTAAGAGATTTGAAACCGTGGATGTATTTTGACCTCCATGTCTTACCATAGCACAAATTCTTACACAACTAAAATGATCTCATTGCCATGTATCATTAAAACTTCCCAAATGAGTTTGTTTAGAGTAGAAGTGGTAATTTTGTTCAACGCAACAGCGTTTGGGATTTGGAAGGAAAAGAAAAAAATAAACAAGAAATTATCATTATTTTTTTGAACAGCCAAATATATTAAAATCAATGCCATCTCAAGAAGAGAAATGTATTGTTGAAACAATAAAAGTATCCTGCCAATGAACCAACAGGGAACAAGCAAAACTACAAAAACAACACAAAAAAAACGCGAGCCTGCCAGTACAAACGGAACAGGCAAAGGCGCCTAAAACCACAAAATAACACGCCAACACCACCTAAGAACAGGACAGGAACGGAACAAAACAGAAGACAGGGGTACAGCACACAAACAGGCCTAAATAACACACCCAGAAGAAATTATCATCTTGATATGATTCTAGCTATACACCAAGCTTTGACAGCATCAAATCCCATGCTGCATATATAAATCAAGCATTGGCTTATTGGCATGCATTGGCTCTAGCCTTCTTTTGCAAGCATTCAAGCACGTTGTCAAAGCTTCTTGTGAAAGAATCTAGTATCTCATGTTCAAGTTGTGATCCAACACCACTCCAATCAATCCCCAACTTCGCAATTGCATTGTAAATGCTTTGAGCCTCTGATACTTTTGCATCAAGGGTTCTTGAAACAATACCATGGTCCATGAATGCTTTAAGAGCAGGGTCTGGTGGCATGGTTGAAATCTGTAGATGCATTGAAAAGTGAGAACCTCAACTCAATAATCTTATATTGAATTAATAATTTACCACATTTTACATTTGTTTACCAAGATTACTATGTACTTAGATTAGAGTTGTGCTATTTTGAGACAAAATTGGGCAACAATTTGGATAGTTAATGTAGTTCAGAAATTGAGCAACAATTATCAGTAGATTGTTAATAGATATAATAAGTTGCAACTCATTGTTAGTCATCCACCGAACACAATTGATCATGATTTTTAACGTCATTAACCACTATTTTTTATGCATATATGAACACATATCGTGAGGAATGAATATCATGTATATTTATATTTACGTAGTTGCAAAACATGGTTAATGACGTTTAAAATCGTGTTCATGTCCAACAAATGGTTAATGAGGTGCGACACCTTGCTATATTCAGTAATCATCTGCTCAACATGATTAATTATTGTTGAAATTTGTTGTCAAAATATCATTTACTATTAGATAGTCATTAGATAATAGAGAAAGGTATATATTTGACTGATATGGCTTACCGTATCTGGTCCAATAAGAGAATTAACATAAAAAGTATCAGGGTAAGCTGAATTTTTCACATTTGTTGATGCCCACATCAATCTTTGCTTCTTGGCACCTCTCTTCTCCAGGCGCTCCCATCTTGGACCAGAAAACATTTTCTGGTATAGCTGGTAAGCCAAGACTGCTTGAGCAACCGCAGCCTGAAACAACCATTACAACATTGTAAATCATATTTTAGAAGTTCAAATACAAACCGACTGATCTTCATCTAATGATCTACGTTTACAAACTGCAGTGACTACAACATTTTTGTGACTGCAAGCAATCTGGATCCCGCGAAAAGAAAGACAACATAAGTTAAGGGGGAAGAATAAAATAAAAATTCTTCACACCTTTCCTTTGAGATCAAGAGCCTCAGCAGTACCAATCTGCTCAAGTTTCTTGTCAATTGTAACATCCACTCTACTAATGTAGAAAGCTGCTGCACTTGAAACCTTTGAGAGATCAGTGTTACTAGAAGCTTCAAGACCCTCCAAGTAAGCATTAATAACTGCTTCATATCTAGGGAGAGAGAATATGAGCTGTTCAAATACACAAACTATATAAGCATATTGCTATTGGAGTTAAAAATGATAAAAAAAAAAAATTATATAAGAATGTTCATAAATAACAAACTTACAGTGACATTTACACTGATCCCTAGAGAAATGACTTCCTTTATTGAAGGAATGGATTCATTAGTTGCAGGAATTTTAATATAAACATTTGGACATCCAACCATTTTATGAAGACATTTTGCTGCCTCAATTGTACCTTTGGTATCATTTGCAAGCTTGGGAGAAACTGCAATTGATACATACCCATCTATACCATCACTTTCATTGTAAATTGGCTCCAAGAGTTTGCAAGTATCATGTATGTCCTTCACAACCAATTCCCAGTAGGCACTTTCTGTGTCTTTTCCTGCCTCTACCAACTCCCTGCTTAACCATAAATCATATTAATATCATTTTATATTGGATCTAATTTCTCTAAAGTGAGCGACTCATTTTAGAATATAAAGTGAACAATATCATAAGAAAGTGAGTTTCACTTTTTATTTTTGAGTATTGAGATCCCACAAACCTTTTCCTTTAAAAAGAATACACACTTTGTTACCAAATAGCAAATAAGAGAAAGTATTACCTTAATTGATGATTGTAAGCATTTGATGATGATATTGCTTTTTCAAATATCTGCAATATGTAAACATTGTGGTGGAAATTAATGAAAGCCATTGATTCAAGATGCAAAATCATATTTTCTTTTCAAAGAGAGTAATTGCAGGTGAAGAAAAACGAGAAGAATACCGCAGGATTGGTAGTAACACCTCTGATTCCAGAAGCAATGAATGGAACCAAATCTGAAACTGGTCGACATAGGTTATCATAGTAAGGACTTTGTCTTTGTTTCTCATAAAGATCATGCAGAATAGTCCTTGTAACTGTCACGTTACTATTATTCATTTTTGCACACAAACACTTGAAGCTGTGGATTTGAAATTCAGAGATAACAAGTGTTATATAAGATACATGCAACTATGTTTATAGTTAAAAAATAAATGTGGGGACTAACCTCACGGGTCTGTAACAATATTGCAACAAACTTGTAGTGTGAAAATTAAAATCCAGTGCCTTTTTTGTAGGTATTGATGTAACAGAACTTGTGATGTTTTGCTGGGAAATTGAAGCCATGCTTTGTAATGGAATGGCCAATGGAAAGGACAACAAGTTACTGTATCTATCTCAAAGATACTTGGGTCCTTAGCATTTGGTTTCATTTCATATTTGTAATATAAGACATCTGTCAACAAATCTTAACCCTATAAATACATTAGTTGCTTTCTGCAATTACTCCTTTTTTATCCAAAAAAATAAAGTTTTTAAGCACTCCTCCTATAAGGATAAAAAAAGTATATTTATGTGGTCCAAATGATCTACCTACCAATTAAGATCACACATCAACAACAGAAGTTACACTTATATTTCTACCTATCAATTAAGTTTATACCTGACATCTAAATTCAATCAAACTCATACAATATGAGCGGAATCTTTACCAAAGTATAAGTTGTTGTAAATATTCTTTAGTTTAAGTGAAAAATATTTTTAGTTGGAAATCATAATTATTAATTGTGAATTTTTTATTATTATTAGAATTTTCTTCAAGTTATTTCTTTTGACTGGTTCTATGCTAACAAATCATTCCTTTAATCTCTCTATGAGTCATAAAAGCATATAAACTGGTTTTCATATTTCTGTCACTTTCTGAGGACAGTGCGTTCAACACGTCTCAGATCATTTCACTATTTTTGTCTTGTCACAAATTTTGTGTTTAAAATTTTGTTTATTAAGTATATTTGGTATATTTTCTCATAGAGTTTTTGTTGTTTTTTTAATGTTAAATATATTTTTAAGTCCCTATTTATACTTTTTTAAGTTTGGCCTCTTTATAATTTTTGTCGAATTTTAGTCCCTATTTTGCTTTAATAGGAACTAAACAAAGTATAACACTCTTGTTTATAAAAACTTTTTAAATCGGGGCTTAAAATTGAATAAAAACTATGCAAAACATTAAATTTAAAAAGTCATAATTTTATAGGAACTAAAAGTAAATATATTATATTTTTATTTTAATGTGAATAAATTTATCGACAATGTTTTCACTCCAAGCAATTTTATAGGAACTTTTAATGCTGATTCCGCTAGACTCAACCTAGTTGGTCTATGTATAATTTTTTTATTTATATCAACAACTTGTTTTGGAATCATGATATCGACTTTGAGATTATAAAAGATTCAAATTTATGGTTGAATTTCAAAGTCAATAACAATAGTTAGTAGAAAATTTTGCTCCCTAATTTAAAATGTTAAAATCAATGATGGAGTTTTAAAATAGTTGAGGAGGCTAAAATATAAAACCATAAAAAGACCTAGTGGCATGTTGGTAACATGTTAGGTTGCAAATGTAGACAATGTGAACGAAAATAATTTTAGTATATCTGATTCAATTAGTTTTGGAACCATGACATTGACTTCTTTTTTTTTTTTTTTGATCATGATATTTAATTTTTAAATCATCAATCAATACAAGAGGATTATAGAAAAAGTGGAGACTCGCATAAAAAATCAATGCTCTTGCCAAGATACAAATTTATGGTTAAACTCTAAGTCGATAATAAACGTAATCGAAACTTTCTTCCCTATATTTTTTTTTGAAAGGTTCTTCTCTATATTTTTTTTTGAAAGAAGGTTCTTCCCTATATTATAATGTTAAAATCAATAATAGAAGTTTAAACTTAGTTGAGTAACTAAAATAAAAAAACAATGAATGAACATTACATTCTTCTAAGGACTCTGCCCTCTTAAACAAAGATTTTTTATTCGAGTTTTGCAGATGGAAAAAATATGACTGATAGAGGAGACTCAATAAATATACCCTGTCAGATTTGTTGACAAAAAATTAATTATAAACAAAATCGATGAATACATCGCATTGGTTACTTTTTTTTTTAAGAAATAAAAATAAAAGCATGAAATGCCTATTGGCGCGTCGGTCTCATGTAAGCATGTCAGGTCCCATGTGGAGATAATGTGTACGAAGTTACTTATGGTATAATAAATCAGTTGAGTAAGACTAAAACAAAAAACTATGAAAAACCTGATCGCATGTTTATGTTATGGAAGCATTCTTGGTTGCAAGTGAAGACAATGGTTTAAAAATACCATTCCTCTCAATTTATTACCAAAAAAAACATGTATATCAGCAAAAATGCGATTCGTCTCTTTAGCACTTGGTATATGTCTAGATGAGAGACGGTCTCATTGTAATTTAGTGAAACATCTTTTAAAATCATGGTAGTTCACCTTAATTCAGGTTATCTCACTATCAATCCAAACATGTATAACGGATGATGTAATGAGAATGCATTCTAATCCGAAAATGTACCTTTGCCTTCTTTTAGCATCCCTTTTACCCTTATTCCTTTTCAGTTTGCAAACCCATCAAAGGGGTAGGTGCATCCTTGCAAAAAAGGGTAAAAATACATAATTTTATTGGTTTTGAAGTTTTTGAACTTGGTTCTTCATAGTGTTTTCTTTGCCTTTAGGAGAATAAGATTATATAGGAGTAAACTTCAATATAAAACCGTCTAACTATAAAACTTTTCACAATAGTTAAAGACAGAAACGCCAAATGGCCTATAATAAAACCAAGCTATCTACCACCCCAGCTAGAGAATAAACTAGAATTACGTATCACCAAACCAATTTTTTCATGAGAATCAATGTCTAAATTAAATAAAACTCCAAAATAATAAAGTGGTAATCAACTAGTGATTCCTTGTCAAAGAAAAAACAATGAATCCTAAAGACAAGCTTGTAGCTTATCTAATCTAAATCCTACTAAAATCTAAATGTTGGAAGGAGATCCGTTTCTTCCAAGCAAGCCAGATTTGACATTTCTTCCCACCTAACCTTTATCCACACACACAGACACAAACTATACGAAATGAGAACTTAGAGAACACAATCTAAGTTTACCAAAACAACAAGCTATGATATGCTTGAAGTCTCAATTGGAAAACAAACAAATCAGTCCATCAAGAGTAAGCACTTATTCTAAACTCACCAACTATATCATCAGAACAAGAAACACATGTAATGCTGCCATTATGACTCTTATTTTCCAATGCTGTGACACGAGAGAAAACAGACACTCTTACTAAGGCAGCAAAATAAGTTGCATAAGCATACTATGAGATCAATCATGTAGCAAATTGGATTACAGTATCATATTAATTGTGTGCCCGTATATCAAAATTTACAATGTCCACAAAAAAAGGGCACCTTGGTTACCGACCCCTATGAACATTTTGGGGAGGATTGACCAAGAGATATAAAGAATCATAATCGCCTGAGGACTGTTGAAACTGCTACCAAGGTTTAAGGTCGCCGACAGGGCCGGCAGTCCAATTCAAGCTCTTCTCCCCTGGTTTCAAGAATACACTCCTGTCATGTGGCAACTTTCGTGCAAGTCCATTTAGAACTTGATGGAAAGCGTCTCCTGATTGTGCTGGTTGAGGGAATAACATTGCTTGCTTCATAGAAGGGTTAGCAAGCAATCTTTGTTTCCTTAATATAACTTCTGGTGGGATCGATGTGAGTATGGTATCCAACTTAGGGACATCCTGCTCATCAACAAACACCCCGATCTCTTCCCACGGTATTGCATCGGCAAATGGTAGAACAATATCATCGGCAATAATAACAGGAATGCAACCAAATACCACAGCTTCAACCAATCTTGGGCTCCAGGGGGCCCATCCAAGTGGGCATAGACAAAACACGGCTCGTTGCATGTCCTCGTAATATGTTGTTGGATGCTCCGTTGAAATGTCAAATAGTGGATTGTCCTTAAAGTTCTCCCACACCGCTGCTCTTGCACCTCTGTTAAAGTTCCAAATCACAAACAGATTGACCAGTTAGGATTATTTGTTCATCCGAGTCTGTTTTGCTATAAAAACATCAATGCATGCACCAAGACATGTATGCATACTTAACTTGATTTTCAATCAGAATTTTAGAACTAATCAATTTTAGATCCTGAATATTGAATACAGTTAATCTCAATATGATTCATCAATTTCAATAATGACAATAAATACATCAATTATATATTAAAATAAATCAAAATTATTCTCCACTGCCTTTTCGCCTTTCGGTAAAAAAATGCATGCCAGAATGCATACAATAATTTGATAGAAAAAAAAAAAAAAAGATGCATACTCAAACACCCTCGTTTGAAGTTTGGACCGGTAAAAAGACCTACCTTGCATAATAACCACCTTCAGGGTCATTTCCAACATCATAAAACAGTCCTCGGAAGTACACAAAAATTGACCTGGGGGTCTTATCAGGAATCAAGTGGGTATGCATTTTCTGTGGTGGAGCATATGGAGGAATGGTTATTGAGCCATCTTTCAAGCACACATGATTCCTCTGTCCAAATGTTTGAACCAAGGTAGCACGCCGCAGCAGCGGAAGAATCCCTCTTTCAATTGCCTTCTCTTCCTGAAACAAAACAATAATAAAATATAAGTGTGTGTTATATGATTTATGTGCAGCATTGGAATTTTCAAAGTAGCTCTAACAGTGATATGACCAATAAATTTTGAATAATATATTCTAGACTCATACTTGGTAATGGAAACATGCCCCAAAGTCATGAGGAACCACAAAGAAATGATCGGCTCCTTCTGTTCGGTTCCAATACGGCCAATTTGAAGAAATAAGTTGTATGGCACTTCTCATCATTCGAGGCGACTTAAAGGGTAAAGGGAGGCCATTTGGTGTCAAGTCACAGGTGGTGTATACAGGGGTATAAAACCAATCAGCTTCTTCAGGATTAAGGGTTCGGACAGCGCTAGATAAGAGAAACCGGTGCATAAAGATCTCAGCAGCAAACATATGGGTTAGGCATCTTGGGTCCTTTTGCAGAATTTTCTTATTATATTTGCTTGGAAGTTCATAAACAAAAACCTTCAACCTTCCAACCGGATCATCTTCCAATACATCACCAGCACTACCTACAATCAGTTCAACCACAACATGCTTAGAATATTTAATAAAATGAAATATCAGTTTAAAACAACTATACTCACACATATAATTTGAAGAAATGCATTAGACCCTATTGTATCTCCAGAAACAGAATTTCATAATGCAAGTCCTTCTAAAACAGAACACAAGAAAGCCTATAAACACCTCAAAATTCCAAGTGACCAAGGATGTGCACATTTGTTGTATGTATCAAACATATTGTTAAGAATTCCTTAGAAATTACCAATCTATTAAAACTACCGAGCCTATAGACACAAGATTACCGATAATACATCCTTCCGCGAGGGGGCGTGTTAGGATACTGGCTTTGGGGAAATATCCTGTAATTGCAGAAAATTGGAGGAAGTTTATTAGGTATGTTTTACCATTCCGTTAACCATTTCAGAGAGCGCGTTAAGCTTCTAAAACAATTAATGGCGTAAAGTTGGAACATTTTAGAATCGTACTTTCAAGCTTTCCGATGTTTTGTGGGTGTGCCCAGATAATGGCAAGAGACTGAAAGCATTTGGAGAGCTACAAATACCAATCCCTGTTATAACAAAACATTTCTTGAACTGGAAGAATTGTTAATTCTGATCCAAAATCAGGAACTGTATCAAGTAGTCTATCACTTCCTTTTGTTCTTAGTGTTGCCCTCAGTGTCTACTAAAGTTCAGGCCACATACGCATGAGCCGAGAGATAGAAAAGTACTTGTAGTTGTTGATACGTCAGTCTTTCATCAACTTCCCTTCTGTTTGATACTTTGCAACACTTCTGGGTTGTTGTTGGCGGGAATCTAAAAAACTGTGTGAGGAAGAAACTACTGGCAGCAGTGATAAAAAATGAGATGGCATGCTTTAATCAAAGCGGAAAATATGAGCGTTAGGATTGTTGCAAGGGTAACTCTTGATGGTTTTGTGTTGCAGGGGTGCCTTGCCCTCATAGCTATCTTCCTTGTTGTCATCGATGTAAAGACTGGTGCTCCCATTAATTCAGAAATGGAAATTTTTGGTTGTTTAAACTAAAACCTTGAAACTCCATTGTGGCAGCTCTGTAGAAAAGGATAAATATTTGGAAGTAGATATGAGATAGTTTTGTTTGCACGTTATACTCCCTATGCACTTGGTCTTTGGTATGCTGTATGGCTCGTAAAGCATGGCAATTTTGATTTCTCTAAGATACAAATTTTAAGGCTCCTCGTGGTCACTATCTCTGTATGCTTCCGATTCCATAATTCCAGCTGGATCAAAGTTTACATTCAGGATTACTTAAATAACTTTCTTCTACTTTTGTGTTCAATAGTGATGCCTTCAGATAGCAACACTCGGGAAATGGTTCAACAAGAGGCACTGAGCTCAGTCCCTCTAGTCATAGCTAGGAAGGATACATTTCTACTCGGAAGTCAATTTCAGTACCTCATCCTTGAAGACAACGTTGTTCTTCAAGGGGCAGTTCATGTTAGGATACCGGATCTAGGCCTAAGCTCTACAAATCGGCTTAACTGGGAAGTTAGATAGAACGTCAATATAGGGGGGAGAAGGAAAGAGGAGGTCATGGAGTTCTGGCAGTTAGTAACCACTGGGGTTGGGCAGAGAAATTTCTTTTCTTCTCTCAGCCGCATTTGCTCTGATTTACAAGGGTTCATCTTTTCTGTAATATTTCCTTTTTTTCAATCAATAATACAACTCCTTTTCTCTCTTAATTCAGGTTTCTATCGATGTGTCCTGTGCACATTGAGGGGGAGTAGGAACAATAAATTTCAAATGCTCATTGGAAATCAAGCACGGCCCTATTTATAACCGCAAGATTCAATTTTGCTTGCATTATCTTTAAAGGTTCGCTGCCCATACAATTATACATTTTCAAAAATCTTAAATGAGTTGCTGACACTGGACCCAGGGGTGGACGTAAGTTTGGCATTGTTGCAGTGGCTCGAGTGCCTGCTAACACCTTTCGTAATTCTCAACAAAAATTTCTAAGCCTATGCAAAATATGATTCACTTATCCTCTTTCAAAAACACGTGTATTTTGAGGTAAAGTGGATCTAATTGCACCCTGAAAGTCTTAAAGTTTTGTTAAAAACTTGGAGAGAAAAAATAGTATTTTACCCGCAAGAGCTAATATACAAAGCTTATAAATGAATATCTGAAGTTCTGAACTCATTCAAATAGCTCTTGCAAATACGACAACATTAAAGATGCACTGGTAATACCGCAGATTTGCAGCATCTTAGTAACATAATTATGAATGTCTTAAGTGAAATTTGATGTTTAAATATTAGTTGGATGAACTTTAGGATTAATTAATAATTGGCACTGCGATCATATATGTCTAGCTCCATCCCTGATTGGACCTAATCTAATGAAATGTTCTAAAGCGAAAACCGACAAAAAAAGTTCTACGAAAATTGTAGTTACAGTATTGAACTATAAGGCACGGCACTTGAAAATTCAGATCTTAATATTAATGCAGATTCACAGAAGAACCAATCCTCTAATCGCTGAAATTATAACTGCCAAGTTAAATAATATCATAAACAAATATGATAATCAACCTCAATCAAAAGCAGATCCTAATCAAACACATTCATAATAACCATAAATTAAAGACACAACATTGAAAACCATAACATGAAGCAATCAAATTCAAACCTACATAACAACTACCATAAAGAAATTGATCACAATCAGAAAAAATCAAGACCTAAACAAAATAATCAAATCAACAAAAAGCTACCTGAAATTCTTTCAGTAGGTTGATTCCTACGAAGCTCAACAGCATCAATTGTAAAGAGAAAAGCAGCAAAAAGAAGCACCAAAAAACCCAATTTCCAAATACCCATTTTTTAGTTCCTCAAGAAAAGAATAAACTTTATGATGCTACTGCAAAAGAAGCAGTAAAGTGAGTAATATAAAGAAGTCAAATTTGGTCAAAGAAGAAGGTTAAGAGGTCACAAGAGAAAGTAGTTGTGAGAGATTTCTTAGGAATGGGATTTAGCTGAGAAGCAACAGAGACAGATAAGAAAGAGTGGATTTGCAATGAAGAAAGGAAGAGTGAAGAAGAAGATGAAGGTGGTGTTGGTAATGTAAAACTGGATTTTGCTGTTTTTGTTTAATGTTTTGTTTTTGTCAAATTTGATATCAAGTCTATTTCACACAACCATTTTTGCACCAACTGCTGTCTGTTGGGGTTAAACTTCAACTTTTTGTTTTATTTTTTGTTACAAAAGTTTAGATGATTTGAGTTTCAAAATCGAGATTCTATATGTTAGTGCAAACTTCAAGATTCAATTAGTATTTATAGAGATATTTTCGAATTATCTATTATCGACGTAAGAGTTGAATACACAATCATACGAATGAGTCATCTTTTTACCAATTAAAAGAATCTTCGTTAACAACTTTTTGTTTTATTTAAGATTAAATAAGTTTTCATCTTTACAACATTATGAAATTTCATTTTTTAATCATAGTCTATAAAATACTCCAATACACGAATTTAAGTATTCTTTTAAATTAAAATTTATTTAATTATTCTTTAACTTTTAAATTTAAATTTTTGAATGATTTCAATGCAAACATCTATAAATCATTATCCCTTCAAAAAAATGTTTAGAACATTATATTAAGTTCTTTAGGAAACAAAAAAGTTCAAAATTAATTTTTTAAGTCAAAATTTCCATTACTTTTATTTTTAACTTTTGATGTTTTAAAAAATTAATATTTAATTCATTACAAACTAATAAAATCTAATTTTTAGTAAAAAGAACTTTTTACGATGTAAACATTCTTCTAAAAAAATCATTAAAATTATTTAAAGTTTTAAAATTCTTAAACAAATTTGAATTTAACGGAGACTAACTGTATGTTGGAAAATTTAATAGTGATGCAAATATGCCACTATTTTTAATAAACATTTTTTTTTGCCAACTATATTTTTTTGTCAAGTAGTCTAGTAGTTAGAACTCACACATTTTAAATATGAAGAAGTATGGTATCAATGTTCAAACTCTAACTCTATAAATATTATATAATGTCTCTATCAATTATGCTAAACTGAGACAACAAACTATTTTTAATAAGCGTGAGAGACAAAATTGAATAAGGACACAATTTATTTAACCCTTTTATTTTATACTTATGTTTTTTTAGTGGAATACTTAATAGATTTTTGATGACAAATTATGCAATAGGTTGATGCTAAAGTTGTCGAATGTATTTTTTTCTGTAGTGAGTCGAATATTATTTTTTTTCCGAAGAAAGTGAGTCGAATGTTTTTCAAACCCAAGTCAAATTAGTTTACTTTTTTTTTACAAAATTAATATGGTTTATACTAACTAGTGTTCAGAACAGTAGTTAAGGAAAGAAAAAATGCAACTTTTACATTGAATACAACGGTTTTTATACTTTTTAATACTTGATTACATAAGTTCTAAGGAATTTCTACCAAATTTATTTCTTTAACTCGTGTTTGTGGGATACTAGTTAACAATTTTTCAAATTAATAATAGAGAAAAATTAAATTGATAGAGCATTGATGCATAGTAATTGTATGTATTGCCTAAATGGAGAGATTAAAATCAATGTTCCATCATTTTTATTTTTCTCTAATATTAAAAGAGCAAAAAGTTATATAAAATACACTTTTTTAGCTAGTAATTGTGTCTTTAAGACGTCCACAAGTACTAACTCAACTTATAAGATGTTGAAATTATTAGGTCGAACGCTATGATGAATGTAGTGATGATCGGGACATAAATTGCATTTGTTCAATATTCATGACATAATCGTCATTTTGTAAATTATAATGATTGTCATTTTGTCTATATATAAAAAATAAATAAGTTCATTTAAAACATTTGAAATATATTGACTAAATTTTTATTTTTTTACCAAAATATTGCCTAAAATATTATTTCCAATTACACTCATAAAATATAGTACCGGCAATTATAAGTCGATAAAAGTGAAATAGTTCATTGCAACAAAAAAAAAAAAAAAAAGTTAAGGAAAGAGAAATGATAGGAGTAACTATTAAGAACGAATTAAGACAGAAAATACTAAAGTATAATGTGAAGGCAATTATGGATCATGGATTTTCTTTTTGAGAAGGCAATTATGGATTTTCATGATTGATTAGTCTCCAATTTTTTTTTTGGTGATAGATTAGTCTCCAATTCAATTGGTACCACACAATAAAACTTTTCGTAATAAAAAACAATTCAATTTTAGTTAACTAAGGTTGGTTTAGTTGTAAGAATTCGATTTACATTCAGGGACATGTCCATGGGTTTGAATTCTGATGTGAAAATTTTGTTGGCAGATAATACTCATCATGTTTTATTCCATTTCATCAACTAGAGTACATATAGAATCATTCTCAACAGGGGTTAACGTCTAAAGTAAATTAAAGGGGTTAAAGTCAAGGTTGATTTCTTGAAGAATGCGGCTAAATTTTTTAACTGTAAAGTAGGTTTTACTTTGTTTATTTATTAACGTGGAATCCGGTGGTAGAAGCAACTGAAAGTAGATTGTATATGTGTGTTTGGAAGGAAGAATAGTGTTGATTAATTCAGTTATTGGGGAAGGATGTTGGGCGCAAAGAAAATCTCGTGAGTCAAATGGGTGGATGTCTATCGGAGTTGCGACCCGATCGGTTCAGCAATCTAAGGGACTTATTGAACAATCACCCCCACAACACCGAGAAAGTTGTCTATTAGGTTTCAGTGTCCTAACACTGCACAAGAGTTGCAAGACAACTGGGATATTAGCACTAATAGAGCTCAAACAAATTCAATTAAGCCAATCATTATTATTAAATTATTATTGAAAACTTTACCATTCCCAATTTTCCATAGTTCAACAATTAATAATGAAAAAAATACCATGTTCTGATCTGGCTTGACGCTTAATCCAGCCATGAAAATCATGTTGGTTGAAATAAGGTTTTTTTACCAAAAAGCAAGGAATCGCAAATAGCAACAGGTTTTGGATAAATGCTTAAAGATTTTCTGCAATTTTGAGCTTCCAAAAAGCCAATTCCAACTATCAAATTACGTTTAGTGCAAGAACCATTGGTAACCACTTGGAATCAAAGTAAATTCTAGAATTAGAAGAAGCACAGATGATAAGATCTGGTGAAGTGTTGTCAATACAAAATACTCTTAATCTACAATGAGATGATCAAAATTCCAACTTACATTATTATAAAAGTCATATGAGATTCATTAATATGAACACATGGAACCAAGTTACAAAGGTCATTGGTACTAAAGAGAAACTTCATAGTTCATCCTTACCCATTCTAATCATGAAAGTTGATTTCACCACCTCCACAATCTTAGTAATAGCCTTACAAACACAAGGGGCGCCTGGAATCATGGTAGCATCTAAAATACGATCACCCTTTAAGTACTTACAAGATAAAAGGTTCGTCCACAATGAATCTTACTTGTGAATTCAATCTCAGACATGTCTACAAAGAATTAAATCCTAGTTTCCTATTGTGATACAATTACTTATATCATCAAATTTTTGTCAAAAATAAATAAATTTGTTCATAATTATGAATGGACAATACATGCACTGCATTGCTGCCATTATGACTTTGATTATCCAAAGCCGTGACCCAAATTACCTAATCTGGTATGCAGGACAAAAAAGAAAACAGGCACTCCTGCTAGAGCAGGGAACAAGTTTTGAAAGCATGCTATAGAACAATCATGCTACAAGTTAGATTATAGTATCTAATGAATTGTGTGCCAAAATATCAAAATTTACAATGTCAAAAAAAAAAAAAAAAGACACACCTATTTGCCAAGCCTTATTTTTATGAACATTTAGGGAGGATAGATCAAGACATGTAAAATTATCCTAATCGCCTAAGAAACTACTACAACTGTTACCAAGGTTTAAGGTCACCGACAGGGCCAGCAGTCCAATTCAAGCTTTTCTCCCCTGGCTTCAAGAATACACTCCTGTCATGCGGCAACTTCCGTGCAAGTCCATTTAGAACTTGATGGAAAGCATCACCAGCTTGAGCAGGTTGAGGGAATAGCATTGCTTGTTTCATGGAGGGGTTAGCAAGCAATCTCTGTTTCCTTAATATAACTTCTGGTGGGATCGATGTGAGTATGGTATCCAATTTAGGAACATCTTGCTCATCAACAAACACCCCAATATCTTCCCATGGTATTGCGTCGGCAAACGGCAGAACAATATCATCTGCAATAATAACAGGGATGCAACCAAATACCACAGCTTCAACCAATCTTGGGCTCCAAGGGGCCCATCCAAGTGGGCATAGACAAAACACAGCTCGTTGCATGTCCTCATAATAGGTTGTTGGGTGCTCGGTAGAAATGTCAAATAGTGGATTGTCCTTAAAGTTCTCCCATACTGCTGCTCTTGCACCTCTGTAAAATTGAAAATCGCAGCCAGTTTGAATAGTCAGGATTATTTGTTGTTATAAAAACATCTATGAATGCACCGAAATTCATGCATGCATCAGAATTTTTGAACCAACCAATTTTATTTAGGTCATCAATATTGAATATAATCTCAACATGCTTAACCAATTTCAATAACGGCACAAAATGCAATTATATATTTACATATATCAAAATCATTTTCTGTTGCCTTTTCAGAGTAGAAGGATGAGCCGGCTCTCCTATGCACACGTAATATGATGATAAACTAAAATATGGCTACTCAAGCCTCATTTGAAGTTTGAGCTTGTAATAAGACCTACCTTGCATAGTATCCACCTTCAGGGTCATTTCCAACATCATAAAACAGTCCTCGAAAGTATACAAAAATAGACCTGGGGGTCTTATCAGGAATTAAGTGGGAATGCATTTTCTGTGGTGGAGCATATGGAGGAACAGTAATTGAGCCCTCTTTCAAGCACACATGATTTCTCTGACCAAATGTTTGAACCAAGGTAGCACGCTGTAGCAGTGGAAGAATCCCTCTTTCAATTGCCTTCTCTTCCTGAAACCAAATAGTTTATGTTACATGACCGACGTGAGGTATTAATAGTTGAATCAGAGGTACTTCTCAAGATAGCTTTAAAATGGTTTAAATAATCAATTTAAAAGTTATATACTAGATCTCGTACTTGGTAGTGAAAACATGCCCCAAAGTCATGAGGAACCACAAAGAAATGGTTTGCCCCCTCTGTTCGGTTCCAATAGGGCCAGTTTGAAGAAATAAGTTGTATGGCACTCCTCATCATTCGTGGTGATTTAAAGGGTAAAGGGAGGCCATTTGGTGTCAAGTCACAGGTTGTGTAGACAGGAGTATAAAACCAATCAGCCTCTTCAGGATTAAGGGTTCGGACAGCACTAGATAAGAGAAACCGATGCATAAAGATCTCAGCAGCAAACATATGGGTGAGGCATCTTGGGTCCTTTTGCAGAATTTTCTTGTTATATTTACTTGGAAGTTCATAGACAAAAACCTTCAGCCTTCCAACCGGATCATCTTCCAATACATCGCCAGCGCTACCTACAATTGGTTCAACCACAACATGCTTAGTAATCTCATCACTGGTAAAATGAAAATATACAGATTTTAAAATAATTAAACTCACACAGAAAATTAAAATTAGAGTATTTGACTCCACTATTTCTCGAGAAATAAAATTGCTTAATTCAACCAATTAGAAACAATAGACAAGACTGGCTTATAAACAACTTAAAACTCCAGGACCCCAGGGACGTGCTTTTGTTGTATATTATCAAATATGATCAAGTAATTTAATGCTTGGGTAAAGTGGGGGAAACTCTGAAAATACTTGTATTTTGATTTCACTATAAACATTGAAACTCCGGCCAGAAAGCCCCGGGATTCAGCAAGAATCCCTAAAAGATATGTCTTAAAATACATTGCATTTGCATCCGCACTTATGTAAGAGGTACACCATTGGATATATTAGATTACCATAACTGTCATGTTTTCATTGGAAATCAAGCACGACCTATTAATTATCCTAAGGTCTCAATTTGCTTGGATTATCTTTGAAGGTTCACCACCTATGAAGTTATACATCTTCCAAAATCTTAAACTAGTTGCCACTTGCCAACATTTGAAGTACAGACACGATATGAGTATCAAAACATATCAAATAAGGGCATTCACCATTCCTTGAAAAATACAGGATATGATACGTTTAGGATACATATATATATATATATATATATATATATATATATATATATATATATATATAAATAAATAAAAAATTCACATAACGTGATATATTATTGTGATTAAAAAAATCCAAACTAAGAACATGCCTCTTAAACATTAATATTATTATAAGAAATTGCAATCCACCGTCTTCCAAAAATTCAACCATGTAGATTATTTTCACACATTGGTAAATGTAAAATTAAAATTGCAAGTTTGGATATTAATGATGAGCTAAAGAAGTAATGGAATTTTGAAAATGAGTAAAGAAATAATGAAGTGCTGATATAAATTGATTCAGTTGCAACTAATATACAACTGGAAGGAGCTGAATAAAGTGGTGATGATCAGGACATAAATTGCTTTTGTGCAACGTTCATGACATAACCGTGACATGACTGGATCAGTGAGAGTTTCAACATTCATGTACATGAAATTTGAAGAGTCATAAAAAGGAAAAGTCAGACATGTCGACAGCGTGTTCGGATTTTTTTTCCTTTTCTTAAAAAAAGGGGTCTCTGATACTACACCGACGCCTATCGACAGCCTAACGGAGCATAATGCAGAGTATCAAGAGCAACACATGAGGAAATATGCAGTATCTAACGAACACCAACAACAAAAAGCTCTGCAAAAATTGTAGTCATACTAGTATCTAACTAACAGGATTGAATTGACAAAAACAAGTCAATTGATGCAATAAATATCCTAAATTCCTAATCAACCTCAATCCAAAGCAGATCTTAATCAAACAACTCACATTCATAATAATTAACAACAAATACACAACACTGTAAACCATAACATGAAAAATTCAAACCCACATGACAAAAATTGATCACAGTCAAAATATTCAAATTCCCCAACTCAAATCAACATAACTAATAGAACATGGCAAATAAAAAAACCGAAAAACAAAAAATTTAGTACAAAAAATCACCTGAAATTCTTTCAGTAGGCTGATTCCTGTGCAACTCCACAGTATCAATTGAAGAGAGAAAAGCAACAGAAAGAAACCCTAAAAAACTGAATTTTGAAATACCCATATTTGATTGGAAGAAAAAGGTGGTGCAACTAGAAAAGAAGTAAAAGTGAGTAATATAAAGAAGTCAAATTTAGTCAACAGAAGAAGGTTAAGGTGTCGTAAGGGAAAGTAGTTGTGTTGTGAGAGATTTCTTGGAAATGGGGTTTGAATGGAATTAGCTGGAAGGAAAGGGAAATGGGTTGTTCTGAGAAGCAACAGAGACAGGTTAGAAGAGTGAGAATGGAGAAACAAAGAGAGTAGCGAAGTTGAAAATGGAAGAGTGTGGAAGAAGAAGAAGATGGATTTTGCTGGTTTAGAGAGGTATTGTAATTGTGTGAGGTTTGATAACAAGTCAATTTCACACTACCATTTACGCACCAAAATTCAACTTCCTCGCCTCTTTCTTGCCTTTCAACTTTAATTCAACCTTCATTTTTTTTTTCTTAGCTATTTATTTTTTTTCCTTTGACCTCCCAATTTCAAAAAAAAGTATGGTAATCCGGAATTCGACCGTGAGATTAAAATATAATTGTTTTACCATATAAGAATTGAACTCGTTCTTCAGACCAATTTGTTATTGGTGAATTCATTTAAATTCAATTGTTTGGTTAACCTTCATTTTAAACATTCATTTTTTTAATTGTTAGATTCAAATTAAGAATTTAATTAATATATTATTAATTCTCACAATGAATTGAACGACCACACTAATTCACAGATAAAATAATGTGGTTTGAGCTGTACATCACATAGGTCATGGTTTTGTTGTCGGTACACCTTTCATCAACATCAAAAGTGCACAATTTCAACCACAACAGTGATGTTTGTAGCGTGAAATAAGTAGATAAAACTTTGAGTGGCGAGAAAATATTTGCTTCTTTTACAAATCTCTAACAAATGGAATTTGTACTTGCAAGAAATACAATCGTTCTTGCCTTTGATGATATTGTTCCTGTCAAAGGCGATGTGTTTTTGTATTTGTAAAAGTATCATCCTTTTCTCTAAAGTCAAAACTTCCTTTTATACCGGTAGGAACCATCCTTTGCTAGAACCACCTAGAGGTTATTTTTGATAACTTCCTTGTAACTTCATGTCCGGATAACTGTTAAGGTGAGCTATTTGCTTCTCCCGCCTCTGGCTTACTTAGGACGGGGTATGAAACAAAATACCATATGATGGTCTACAACTTCCCAAACACGAGACAGAGACACAGGTGAAGTGATTGATAGATGCATTCATGTACGTCGTCGAAGGTATGGAGCTATATTTTGTACAATGATCCAGGATCAAAGATGGAAAACAAAAGAATGATGAAGAAAAAAAATTGAAGTTTAACGACATTATATCAATTTAATCCACATGCTTTAGTTACATAAAATTAAAATTACAATGACTTTCTTAACGAAGTTTAACGTAGTTATATCAATATAAGTTTAACTAAGTTATATCAATTTAATCAATAGGCTTTAGTTACAAAAAAAATTAGAATTAGAATGACATTTTTAAAATGTGCAAGAAATTATAGTGACTAGAAACTTATTTATCCCAAATTTTTGTTTATTGTAAAAGATCTCACAGTATAAATTGGTTTAGACCTCTAAATTTGTTGGATCAACCCTAAACCAAATGTTAGAAAAATTCGACTGTTCATTAAGCCTCATTAAACAATATAGATCAATATCGTAGACCATTTGGATATGATAGACTTTTTTTTTTTTTTGAAAGGAAGATATGAGAGACTTAAAAATATTTTAATCTAATAAGAAATATTATATGAAACGAGTATTTTTTTTACGCAATATATATGACGCGAATACCTCAAAAAATATATATGAGAAGAGTGTTTTATGAGGAAGATTAGTTTTTTAAAAAAGTAACCAAATGCTAATAAGAATTTGTCCATAGCAAATAATTCTTTAAAGTTAAAAATGACATTATATGAGACTTTTTTTAAAAAAAAATGAGACGAGTTGTTTTTTTGACAAAAAAACATTATATGAGAAGAGTTGAGTAACTCACATGCTCCACACAAATTAAATGTCCAAAATCTGGTGCAATCAGTTCCGTCCAAAACACTCTGTGTGAAGACATTTTTATTTTTTTTTGAATAAACTTTGTGTGAAGACATTGATGATAGGAGAATGAACACATGTAGGTGGATGACCACAATGACCAAATAAAATTTAATAGTATTCGGTTTCTTTAACCATCGGATGAAGACAATTTCAAAACAAAAAAAAAACCATCGGATGAAGACCAATCGCTAATTGTGATTATTGACTATCATCTAATCTAGGCCACAAATTTTATCAACTAATTTTTTTTATAGTACTCTTCTGTTTCTTTTTGAAGTGTCTATTTCTATAAAAATAAGTTTATTTCTTTTCAGACTAAAATCATTTTAGTCTATCATAAATTTATCTGATAAAAAATAATATTAAATTAATTGTTCACATTTTTATACAATGAACAAATTAATTCGTCATATTGAAGGACTAATTTATCACATGGATAAAAATACGATGCATTAATTTGATATTATTTTTTGTCAGTGATAGATTGATTTGCAAGAAAACTATGAATGACTGAAATGAGTTTCTATTCTTCCTTTTATTTGTCGTTTCCAAAATACAAAGTTAAACTCAATTTACCTCATTATAAATGTCACAATTGAGGTATGTAGAATTCTTGAGAAAATGATTACAGTTACGTTGATTTTATTGATAAAATGAGTTTCATTTACTAAACTATTATTTTTTTTAAATTAATAAACTAGTAGTTTTTAAGTCTCTCGTGTAATATATACAATGAGGTAAATAAAAGTGCTTTGGACAATTTAACATTGAGGTGTTAGGACCGAAAATGATTATGACATCAACATAAAATTACTTAAGTACATTTTATCCTTCATGTTTTTTAGTTCAATCATAATTTTATAGATAAATATTTCCTCAACAATATTATAAATTAAATCATCGATTAATTTGTCGTAAAATAAGACTGAATAACACATCCATAAACCTTAGTTTTTGAGAGAGTGAATTTAGACTTAATAACTTAACCTTAAACATTCATATAAACATTTTTTAACTGAGTTTGATGAAAATAAGATAATAATACAACTGTTTTATCACTTAAAAAACGAATTTAGCAAAAAAAATTCAAAGTACTAACTTATATTCATCTAGGATTGATTTTATTTCTATTTGTGGTAGTTAGTATTATGGAGCGGTGCTATTCGTATCATGATTAGGGTTGTTTTCAAATTCATTTGTAACATGTCCTTGGTCTTTTTTATTTCAAAAAAGAAAATGTACGTGGTCTTTTTTTATCCATAACACTCTTTGTATTGTACCGTGATAGATAACATCATATTAATATTAGGGTTTTTTTTTTAATATCTCAACTTCTTCGGTTTCTAAGAAAAATAATTGGAAATATTTATTTCTGATTATTTTTCTGTTTGAAACCGATAAAGAAAAATCTGTAAAAAATAAGTACTTGTATAGTTGTATTTGGCTGACATGGCCATATATGTTAATACCCCCAAACCGTAAGGTCTATGGATAATGACCGAAAAATCGTATTCAACATTTATAGATCCCAAAACAAGTATAGATTTCAATTTTACCATTTGTCGTTAGCTATAGAGTTGGCTCTGAAAATGAAAGATAATATCAAATTAGGTAGTTCAACACACATTACATTGGTACAAGCATTTAATTTGCAACATAATTATCTTTGTGTATATATATGTACGATCGAGCTAGAATACATAGTAGTCCTAGAAAGGAAGCTTCACATTAATAAAAGTTAGCTTATTCGACTGTGAATAATCCACTCTGATCAAGAAGACAAAGAGGAAGAAAGGGTCGATTGTGAATGGAAGCAGTGAAGGGTTGTCATAAGGGAACAAGAGTAGAAGATTGTGACAAAGATTTAGCGTATGTAACTAAGGAATTAGAAGCAAAAACATTAGTTGCAATTGCAAATGATGTTGTCACAGAAACTGAACTGACCAAAATCCGTCTTGTGAGAGCCTTTGTTGAAACACAAGATCCATCTTCTAAGGTACTACCTAACCTCTTCCTCATTCCCTATCATACATAACCTACGTGTATAATTTTACAAAAGTTTGCTTCATATGGTTTGGTATTCTCCTCACCTTATATTCATATTTATACTATTGTCCTTTGCTAGATAGATTAAAGGACAATAGTTATTGAAAACTCACACACATAAATGAATCAATTGGAGTTCGAACTCGAGTCGTGGTGTTCAACATAACAATTTCGACATTTTTCTAATTGAGACAGGACAAGTGGACAATATCTTTGATCTTTAATGACATCAAATGTTAGTCTGATTATTCTTTTAAAATTAATTTTTAAAAATTAATTTGACCTATATTCATTTTAAAAATAAATAAACAAATTGATATATATTATACATGTCTCTAATGTCCGGCTCAACTAATTAACAAAGCTAATATCGTTGAGATGAACATCTTTATCAGAGCTTGACTATGTGACCTCGCAATAATGTGAATTTTAAATAGTATTTGTCACTTTGTCTACTACTCAAAAAAAACTAATGACGGAAAAGTGATATTTTACGTTCTTAATTAGGAGTTTTTTTTTTTTTTACAATTTTTAATTAGGAGTTATATACGGTTTTGTATTTTTTTTGGGAAACCGATTTACATGTTTGCTCTTTTTTATTTTATTTTTTCCGATTTATATATTTGCTTCATCCATCTAAATATCTAACAAGTGAATGAATGAAATATAAAGGGATGTACGATTTACCGGTTTTGTACGGTAAATGAATGAAAAAGTACGGAGTCAAATTATATAAATACCATGGGATGAAAAATGATAATGTAGGAAAGTTTATTTTCACTTTTTTTTAATGAAATTGAATAAATGACAAAATTTATATCATAAAGTGTTTGTTAGAGAGTGGAGTATGTGCTAACCTTATCATAGTCGATTAATATTTCTGATACTGTTATTTCAAAAGTTGAATATTAAGTGTTGAAATATGAAATTCCTCGTGATAGTTTACTAAAAATAGTCAATTAATAGTCGTGTTTTTCAATCTTTTATAACGAATTTATCATTTACTGATGAAACAAGACCTGATGGTATAATTTGTCTGTATGTGAAGAAGAAGCGAAAATGAGGTAATATAAAAAATCAAATTTTTTGACAAAACAAAAAACAAAATTTACTAAATTGATAAATAAAAGAAAGAAGAGTTTGGAGATTGGTTTTTTTTCTTATTCATTTAGAGTAATACCGATCCGATGATATCGTTGTGAATCATGGAATCATAGAACAAAAATCATAGATATAAACAAGAAACATAACATATATGTATTGATGAGGTAAAAACTCATAATAATTCATATTGAATGAATATAGATCGTTAAAAGATGAATTAAGATACAATAGATTGACTTATTTATAGCTCTCTACGACTCTAACAAGTAACTAACCAACAATAACCATCTAACTATAGTGGTTAACTAACTTTAACTACCTAACTAACACTTAACTAATTTTTTTTTTGACAAAACACTTAACTAATTTTAACTAACTTCACATAACTTCTAACCATTTTAACAAATATTAATGACATTTATAATATTTTTTTATTATTTATAAAAGAGACTTATTTTTGATTTCATGATTGATAACTGAGACACTGCCAAGTACTACAGCAGCATCTGAAGCTGCTAACTGAGACACTGCCATAATGGGAATTAATTGTTGAGAATATGCAGTGTTGCTGAAATTTAATATTATTCTGAAGAAAAAAATTATATCTAGTGAATTTTTTTCTTACGGAAATTTATACATAGTGATATTAAACTCCTTTTTATTTAAAAAAAGTTCAGATTAAATACAATTCATTAACAAAAGTATTTTTCCTACCTCTAAAAAAAAAAAAATTCAGTGATCGGAGGGTGTAATTCATTACTATTTCAAAATGATAAATAATATGAAACCAACAAATATGTTTAACGTGACACTTAATGGTAGACATTGTTTCTTCCAAATCCACTTCTGCACTTAGAAGTTATACTTAAATTTGTTGGCATTAGTAAATAGTAAGAGGAAATATTTTACTTTTGGTTGCAGGAAGAAGATGATTTGATGATTAGAAGATTCTTACGAGCTCGTGATTCAGATGTGGAAAAGGCTTCAGCAGTGTTCCTCAAGTACTTGAAATGGAGACATTCATTTGTTCCAAATGGTTCCATATCTCTATCACAGGTTCATAGTCAAATTGCAGACGACAAGGCCTTCGCTCAAGGACGCGACAAGATTGGTCGACCTATACTCATTGCCTTCGGTGGAAAACACTATCAAAAGAAAGATGGTCTAGATGAATTCAAACGTATGCATATATGGTTTGTGGTAAGCTAGACTAGAATGTACATGATTATTTGTTTCCACTCATTAACAATTTTGTTTGTGATACAGATTTTGTAGTTTATATTCTTGATAAACTATGTGCAAGGTAATTAATTCCTTATTTGTTTAGAAAACTGTTAAAACCGGTTAGAATCTTGATTAATAACATATCATTTGATGTATCAGCATGCCTCCTGGGCAAGAGAAATTTGTTGGTATAGCAGAACTCAAGGGATGGGGTTACTCAAATAGTGATGTGCGTGGATACATTGGTGCCCTCTCCATTTTGCAGGTATATATATTTGTAGTTATAACATTGTGAAGTTATTAGAACCTAAATATATTAAGGGCCCTCGTTAACATTCCCTATATATTAATATAACATTGGTCTTATGATTGATCTCGGATGCAGGATTACTACCCTGAAAGATTAGGGAAGTTGTTTATTCTCCATGCACCATACATTTTTATGAAAGTGTGGAAAATAATTTACCCGTTCATTGACAACAAAACTAAGAAGAAGGTGATGTTTTAAATTAAATTATATATCTCTCATTGCATTGTACTGCAGTATATCAGTTTATATATGTTTGAGATGTTGAGGGAAAAATACTTATATAGTTGAATTCGATATCCTTGCAGATAGTATTTGTGGAGAACAATAAGGTGAAATCAACACTTCTAGAAGATATAGAGGAAAGTCAACTCCCTGAGATATATGGTGGCAAACTGCAATTAGTCCCCATCCAGGATATCTAATTAATTAAACTAATCAACACCGGAAATTAATGAGACTATAAGGAAAAATAATTCAAATTTTATTTTTGTTTGTCTTTCTTTGACTATTTTCTTTTGCTCATAATTTATGTTATATATGGTGTTACAAATAAATAACTGATATAGTTCAGTTGTATTTCCAGTAACTATCAGTCATGGTTTTCTACTTTGCAATCTCGGTCAATATGATGAGAATAAAATAGTCAAGTTCATTAGTTGTTCTTAATTTTTACTTTATATGCTTCATGTTAATCTATAATTGAATGATGTTTGAAGCTTTCCCTAAATATCTTACTTTATCTGATCTATATTCGGTCATGAATGATGTCGAGTGTGGTCAATAAAATTTATATAATCTAAAGGGTACTCTCTATTTGATGAAACTTATTCTTAAATAAGATTTAAATAGAATTTTATTAAATGATAAAAAAAATGTATACTATATAAGTATAAATTTTTGCCCTCTCAGCTGCAAGAGAACATAAACTTTAATTTGTACAATAACTTTTTTCATACCTAACTAACCAGAAAACCCCAAAGAGAGAAGTGGAATTTTTGGGTTGTATATTCATCACATACTAACATGCAAAATTATTTTTTTCTCCTTAAAAATTAAAACTCCTTGTGCCAGTGGTGGATAACATAAAATTAATATATACTTCTTTTGCTTCCTAATAATTAAATTAAGAGTTATGATACATAGACAACCATAGGTGGCAATACACTCCTTAACACCCATACAAAAATCTGACACGTGACTACGTGGACCCCATGCAAGTACACTTTCTCTTTCATCTCCTCTTCTCTCTTCCTAGTACATGAGGTGTACGAGGGTGTATGAGAAAAAAGTGTGTCTATGTAACATTTTCCTTAAATTAATATATACTTCTTTTGCTTCCTTCAAAAAAAAAAAAAGTAACTAGAAAAAAGTTGTTTTTTAGTTATTAAACCGATACAAAAATTTGTCAAAATAAAGTACTTTGACATGGTCATGTGTCTTTACCCCAAACCATGCATAATGACCTAAAAATCCTTATTCGGTATTTATAGCCCTAAAAAAATATCCCAAAATAGTATAGAGTTCATTTACTACTAATTTGTCGTTAACTTCGAGTTGGCTCAGAAAATGAAAGATAAATACTAGTATAAATCAAATCAGGTAGTTCAACACACATTACATTTGTGGGCCTTGAGTGTCACCGAACTGGTACAAGCATTTAATTTGCAACATAACTATCCTTGCGTATATACATGTACGATCGAACTGGAAAATAATACAAATACTAAAAAGGAAGCTTCACATTAATATCGGTGGTGAATAATTCACTGTGATCATAGAATTTACATAGAAGAAACAAGAAGAAGCAAAAGAATGGAAGAAGCGGTGAAGGGTTGCAAGAAGGGAACAAGATTAGAAGATTGTAACAAAGATTTAGCAAAAACATTAGTTGCAAATGATGTTGTCACAGAAACTGAACTGACCAAAATCCGTCTTGTGAGAGCCTTTGTTGAAACACAAGATCCATCTTCTAAGGTACTACCTAACCTCTTCCTCATACATAATTTACGTCTATTTTCTTACAAATGTTTATATCGTATGGTAATTTGGTAATGGTTTGGTACCTATATTTCACATGTATAGTCACATGTTTCATACATACTTAAACTAAAATTGACAAAAAAACACTAAATCCAACTGAGAAATAATTTTTTCTGATCTTTAAGGATATCAAATCCAAGTCAAATTATCCATTTAAAAAGTTATTTTTAATAGATATTTTGACCGATGTTCAAGTTTTGTTTTAAAAAATTAAAGTGATATTTTACATTTTTAGGAATTAAACAATTTTTTGTGCTTTTTGGGAAAGCAATTTATAATATATTAGCTCTTTTTTTTTCCACAAGTTCACTAAAGTAATCGAATACATTTGCTCTATCTAATAAATAGTCATTTTGATTTGTACCAAAAAATAAAAAATAGTCATTTTGATAGTTTCCGACAAATAATCAACCGTGACAGTCGTATTTTTCAATCCTCTATGATGAATTCACTGTTTACTAATTCTAACAAAATCTGATAGTTTGTTTGTATGTGAAAAGAAAACGAGAAGAAAAAGAATGGACAGAAAAAAATAGAGAGAAAAAAGATAAAATCTTTTTTTTTTTGGTCAAGAAAAAGATAAAATCTAAATTTGATAAATCAAATAAACAAGAGTGTGAAATGGAAGAGACGTGAAAGTCATTTTGTTAAAAATTAGCTCTTCTACTTTGGTAATTTGAGTTCGAAATTGACACAACAAATAAAAGAGGAGTCGGATAAAAATAGTGTTAAATATTACTTTTTTCTTATTCATTTAAAAATTGATCAAATGATAAACACATCGTATATTGATGACATTTATTTTGAATTTTTTTTATAAAATACTTATTTTTAAATTCATGATAGGTAATTACCGGCGCACAGAAATTTAAATTATTTTTTTGTACAAATTAATTAATTTTTTGTTTTAATAAATCAATAATGCATTTAACAGTTTTTATTTTATTTTATCCCACATAGCTAGCTTTTAAGAAGGAGATTGAAGGTTCAAACTTTCAGAATTAATCTGACCACTAACTAAACATGTTCTTTTATGTTTGGAGTTATGAGGAATGCTTGGAGTTATTTAAGATTTTATTCCACAAGGATTATCATGAAAATAAATAAATAATCTCATGAGATGAATAATTTATTTAATTTTTCTTATTAATCATAAAAATAGTAATTCTTGTCATAAATGTACCATTGAGTACAATAATTTGATGCTAAAAAAAAGTACAAAAACTCGATAATATATTATACACTATTTGTTTGAACTGAAAATTAAATAAAAAATGTATATTAAAAAAAATGACACTTCTTATAACTGTTCATATTTTCTACATTATATTATACTTTTTTAATATGACAGTCATTATCTATACATAAAATAAATGAGATGTCAAATGTTGATGTAACATTTTTTCTTCAAATTTTATATTTCATTTGTCTTCGTTTTTACAACCTAATTATTTCATTTGTCATAAATGAAATTCTGAGTTCGATCACTAGTCACCATACTTCATCCACCCCGTAGATGTTTATTTGAGTACGTGTTGGTCACTTTATCAATAGTAAAATAAATAAATAAAAATTAAACTATTTTATTTAAATATAATCCTTATTTATTAAATAAATAATTGATTTTCTAATATATATATATATATATATATATATATATAATAGATTTATTATTTTTTTGTCAGATAGTCTAGTTGCAAGAATTCACATTTTTCAAAGTGAATTGGGGTGTTCGGGGTTTGAACCCCGGCCCCTGTATATAACAATGCATGTCGCTGCCAACTGAGCTATGCTCACGGGGACAAAGATTAAATAACAGTTCCATTTTGATGTCTTAAAAAAAAAATTAAATTAAATAACAGATTTTCTAAATAATCATATAATTTTTACCTTATTTATTTTATCGGATAAAAATGAAAAACGGTACATTAAATGCTGATATGTACTGTGCTTGTGGTTGCTTTTGCTTATTGGAGGGAGTACTTGTAGTAGTTGTTGCCTTTTGGCTGCGACGCTGTGTGTGGTTTTGATTGATTTTGTGAATGGCACTACCAACTCACGGGAGAGACTTTAGTGACTTTGTGTTGGGTGACTTTGGTGACTTTAGTTTAATTTTGATGAAAGAGAGTGATGATTGAATGATTAAAATAATATATTTTGATGAGAGAGAATTATTGGTTAGGAGAGAGATAGAGACAAAGGCACCCAAAGGCACCAAAGTCAAAGTCACCGAAGTGCTACCCCAACTCACTAGTACTACCATTTATGAAGCTGCTAACTGACATGACAGCGTCAAAATGGGAATTAATTTCTGAGAATATACTGTGCCGCAGCAGATGCTGGAATTTAGTATTTTCTGAAACAAAATATAACTGGTGATTTCTCTTCTCATATTAAATGTTGTTTTAGGCTATGTACACTTAAATTTCATCTTCTGCTATTTTTTTTTTGGTTACCATTGTTAATAAAGTATTTAGGTCTTCTGAACTTTAATTATGATTTATGACAATTGACATATACTTATTTGGTGTGGCAAAGTAGAAGTTATACTTAAATTTGCTGGCATCAACTAATTTTACTATTGGTTGCAGGAAGAAGATGATTTGATGATTAGAAGATTCTTACGAGCTCGTGATTTAGATGTGGAGAAGGCTTCAGCAATGTTCCTCAAGTACTTGAAATGGAGACATTCATTTGTTCCAAATGGTTCCATATCTCTATCACAGGTTCCTAATCAAATTGCACAAGACAAAGCCTTTGCCCAAGGACATGACAAGATTGGTCGACCAATACTTCTTGTCTTTGGTGGAAGACATTTTCAAAAGAAGGATGGTCTGGATGAATTCAAACGTATGTTTTTACTTATTAAGTACATAAACATTCAAGATATTTCCTATCCCTATATATGATCTTGTTAACATTAAATTTAATTCACATGCCAACAGGAGTTGGCACAATTGGTTAAGAATATGTATTTGGACTTCCACCGCCCTATAGTTGAGAGTTCAAATCCCCAAAATGGCTCTCTCTGCATTTTTGCTCGAGGAGAGATCCCTTGGATTAGATCTCTATCCGAGTATTTATAGGGTTAGTATACCATTTGTGCCTCACTCGGGTGCTCCCTTCGCCGCCATTTACTTTTTTAGCAGAAACTAATTTAATGCATCTCATTCAATGATCAACCGATCGAAACAAATAATTATGAAGTGAATAAGAATTTATTGATTGTCAAAAAGAAAATCATGTAATTTTAATTCCTGGTGCTACAATGTATATATATTGTATGCTAGATATAATTATTTGTATCCACTCATTAACAAGTTTCTCAATTGCAAGCAATTTTCTTTGTGATACAGGGTTTGCAGTTTATATTCTTGATAAACTATGTGCAAGGTAAATTAATTCCTTATTCCAGTACTATAAAACTGAATTGGCTAGAATATTGATTAATAATATATCATTTGATGTATCAGCATACCACCTGGGGAAGAAAAATTTATTGGTATAGCAGAACTCAAGGGATGGGGTTACTCAAATAGTGATTTGCGTGGATACATTGGTGCTCTCTCCATTTTGCAGGTATATCGTTATAGCATTATGTTTGTGTGTGAATTGTGAAGTAGTTGGAAGCTTCATATATAGCACTCAGATCTTATGGTTGTTAATTTCTTGGATGCAGGATTACTACCCTGAAAGATTGGGGAAGTTGTTTATTCTCCACGCACCATACATTTTTATGAAAGTGTGGAAAATAGTTTACCCGTTCATTGACAACAAAACTAAGAAGAAGGTGATGTTTTTAATTAAATTATATATATCTCATTGCATGGTATTTCTATATTTTAGTTTATGTTTGAGATGTGTTGAGGGAAAATACTTCATAAGGTTGAGTTTGATCTCCTTGCAGATAGTATTTGTGGAAAACAATAAGCTGAAATCAACACTTTTAGAAGATATAGACGAAAGTCAACTCCCGGAGATATACGGTGGCAAACTGCAATTAGTCCCCATCCAGGATAGCTATTAAACTAATCAGCACTGGGAAATTATGGAGACAAAATAATTCGAAATTTTAGTTGTTTTGTTTGCATTTCTTTGACTATTTTCTTTTACTCAATTTATGTTGTATCTGGTGTCAAATGAATAAAAAGATTGGAATTCTATTAGACTCGTAATTCAGTGGTATTTCCATATTAACCATTGATGTTAATCAGTCATGGAATTCATCTTTGCAATCTCAGTCGATACATTTATCTTACAGATGATGAGAATAAAATAGTCAAGTTCACTACTAGTTGTTCTTAATTTCTACTCTCTGCTCCTTGTAATAATTGATTTCTTGGGTGTATAGAAGCTACAATTGAATGATGTTTGTAGCTTTCCCTTGATTTCTAATTTCTTGTAGGCTATATTCACAGTCATGAATGATGTGTGAGTGTGGTCTCTTAAGGACTAGTAGCAAGAAGTTGCGAGAAAATCGCTTGTGTTTTGAGTTCATTAGTAATTAATTGGCTCAAAAAGCATCAGTTGCGAGAAAATTGTTCAGACGCAACAGTTCCTTCTCTAATATCACCATACTCTCTATTTGATGGGACTCATTCTTGAATAAAATTTATATAGAATTTTATTCAATGATAATAATGTATTCAGTTATATTGGATTTCCAGGTTCAGTGTAGACTGTAGGACTAGAAATTTTGCCCTCTCAGCTACAAGAAAACAGAATCTTCAATTTGTACAATAACTTTCTTCAGACCTAACTACCCAGAAAAACCAAAAAGAAAGAACACAAGAAAATAAACTCCAACCAAAAGGCTTGAACGGTCAGACCTGAAGATAAAGCAGCTGACAGACGAACCTCTCTTTGAACCTTTAATTGGCATTTAGCACAAAGCATGAGTCCTCAGCCCTTTGGCCGAATTTATCGATTTAAGATATATTAAAAATGAAAAGGGCCTTGAACTTTCACATTGATCAATGAATAGGGCATTTTGAATATGTAAGATCTTTACATGACTAGAGATTTGGTTGGATATTTCTGCTCCGCATGTAAGCTAAAAATTGAGTAGGTAATTCTGCTAGAAGTGCTTGAACTACTGAAATTTCACCACCTGCAATAGGAAGAAGTTTACAAGAGATTGATAAGTTCAAGGCCATTTGATAAAGTCATAATTTGCAAACTGATTACCTACTTTGAACATCCCGAAATGGAACAAACTGTACTATATCACGTGAAGCAACACGTCCAGATGAACTTTCAAGCCTATCTCCTTTGTCTGCATCCAAGATCTGTGACATTGAACAACAAAACTACATAAGCCCTGAGGTGACATTACATACAACTCATCACAGCGAAACGCCTCAGGCCAAACAATTATAACTAAGTTAAGACTATAGAGCATACACGTTGGATTCAATACCTCCATTTCTTTGAAATCAGCTCCTCCTACGCCAACGATAAGGATTGATAGTGGTAGGTCCGATGCTTTAACAAGTGCATCTTTTGTTTCTTGGAGATCCGTCACTACTCCATCCTAGGAGGATACCAATTAGACATTAGCACCAGGAGTGAAAAACACAAGGTCATGCAATTTTTTTGGAAGTTCTCAGGAGTTTGAATAGATATTTGTTTGGTGCACAGGGCAAATATAGAGTTGTATGCATTGTTCTAACATGGATTCATTAAAACCATTGCTGTCATTCCCATGTAAGCAGCACAAAGCGACCAACTCCGAAAATTCCCATGCGGTATATTGAATAACATAATAGTTCAATTTTATTAGACAAAAGTGAAGTTTATTTATACAATATTTCTAAAACCCTCCATACACTTATGATATCTTCTTTATGATAGTTATGATGATTATTGTATTTCGCACTATTATATTTTTCTTTTTCATATATTTACATAATAATAGAGGGGTAACCTTGGCGCAACTAGTAAAGTTGTTGTCATGTGACTGGAAGGTCACGGGTTCAAGTCCTGGAAACAGCCTCTTGTGTAAAAAACAGGGTAAGGCTGCGTACAATACACCAAATGGTGGGACCCCTTCCCGGACTCTGCGTATGCGGGAGCTTTAGTGCACCGGGTTGCCCTTTATATGTTTACATAATAATTATTAGAGTAAATTACACTACCCTTATAACATCTAATTTTGAATCAAAAAAACATGTAAAATAATTTATACAACAAAATAAATTTTGAAGCCATAAAATTCTCTTAGAATATCTTAGGAAAATCTTGTAAAAACATAAGAATACTTGAAACACTTCAAAGAAACTTCCTTCCACTTCGAATGAAATATAATAAGTTTTTACAAAACAGTTGAAAGTGAAAGATACAATATAAAAACCCTAGCTCTAGACTCAAACTGTGATCCAGCACCGACTAACTATGGCACATACACAATTTATAAATCAAAACACACATATAATCATAATAGTAAGACAATTAGTAGCCTATCAAGATAATTAATAGTAATGACTTGTAATAACAAATATAAATATTAAAAGCAAAAGATTTCATCAATTTTTGAAGATACAAAGAACTTCGATAATTTAAATACATCGTCCGAATCTCCATTCAGTATTTTACTAGGCGAATGAAGATCAGGATCATACCACTGAATAGCAACTCTACAGAAGTATCTTACAAAAAAGAAATTGAAACTAATGAGACTAAGATGAAACATAATTGCGTAAATTCAAAGGTAAAAGATGCAACGCATAAATAAATAAAATGCAAAGGTAAAAGACGTAACATCTTATTGTCTGAGAGCTTTATTGCATTCAACAAAATAATCAGTGAACATGGGAACAAACCAGTAGTTAACATTACCAAAGGAAGACAACTACAAATAAGTGGGGAGATGAAGGAAGAAAATGCAACCACATTGGGAAAGCAACTGAAGGTTAGCTCAACAGTTTAAGGTTGAGTACGACTTAGTTGATGTAATCCTAGGTTGCAAAATAAATTGTATTTGGATGCAAGGGGGCTACTTACTGTTAGCGGCCAACTCTCGGGTGGGATTTAGTCCCACATCGGATAGATAGGAATCTTGAGAAGAGTTTATAAAGAGGAGGCACTCCTCACCGTACAAGCCGGTTTTGTAGGGATGAGTTAGGCCAAATGGGCCTCCTCATGTAATTTAAGCCGGTTTTATGGCAATAAAGGGAAATGGAAAAGAATATCAAGTTTTATTTTGGGATATTACAACCCTCCCCCGAGAGATGCTTAAATTACATTACTCTCCCCTCTTATGTCAAAATAGACACTCCCCTCCCCCTCTAATGTTAAAATCTATACTTCCCTCCCTTAATATATTTTTATTTTATTTTAATATTTTAGCAACGAAAATCTAATGCACACACAACATTAAAAAATTGTGTGAATCCATTTTATTATTATCAAAATTCAAATTATATTTTTGATATACAATATCATTAACATATAGTTTTGAACATTATTATAAAATATGAAACAATGGAAAATAAATTTTAAAAAATCACTAAAACCAATAAAATATGGGTATTTAAAAATATATTTTATATTCTATATTCTAAATCAGTAATTTAATAATAAAATAATTGATTTTTTCTTATTATTGACATTGAAATTAAAAAGAAACGAATTGTTGTCATGAATAGTGGATCAAAATTAGTAGATATCAGAAAAATATTTATTTATGTAAAAATGGATTAAAATGTAGTATAAAAATAATTCTTAGGGGAGGGGATTGTAATCTAAGCATCTCTTAGGAGAGGGGAGTATAATTTATTTTAGGTTTTTATTTTCAAGGGATGATAGTGTATATTATAACATAAGAGGGGAGGGGAGTGTAATTCAAGCCACTCATAGGGGTGTAATTTACTCTAATATTATTCTTCAAAATTTACTATGGAATTGAAAATCAATTGTGAGATATGATCATATGAAGAGTAGGATGATAATACAAGTATAATTTCAAAAGGATAAAGATCATTGCAAAAATTAAATGAGGGGATTGTTTGGAAAAAGAACTTAAAATTCATTATATGGAGCAAGGAATCACCAATCCCACCTCTCTGGGGAAGGGATGATTTCTGGTTCTATGGAACAAGGGACAGAAAAGAATCACCTTTCCATGCTCTTTCTTGCGAATAAGCAAAAAACACAAGAATGTTCATGCCATGGAAATGACTCAATCTAAATGGAATAACCATTCCACATCAATTATAACCAACATACTCTCACAGATAAATAAGCAACATACAGAAAAAGTGCATATTCTAATTCTTACTGTGATTATCAACAGGACAAAGTATTTTCTTCCACCATTTGCTACAGATTGGCTGGCAATAAGTGCAGCATTATTTATGACGGGTCCAAAAAGTGTTGGTCCTGCGAGAGAAACGTTAAGCAGAGCACTTGTGTATGCCATCATAATTCCTTGAATGCCTTCTACCTGCAAAAGACAAAAACATATAATTATTAAATTATTTCAATATAGCAACAAAGGCAAGATCAGATTTAGCATTTTTCACCTCACAGTAATTATTGCTTCCATTCAAGTTGAAACAATGGGAGACAGGACCATCAATCGGTCGTGCTCCAAATCCCCACGTAGGAAATCGCTTGTCTGAATCATAAAACTGTAACACCTCTCCAACCTCAATAATTGCCTAAAAATATTCATACAACATGGATCAGTAACAAATAAAGTAGTGGAGATTCAAAACAAAAAGTAGTGGAGATTCAAACCAAAAATCATTTCTTACTCTTTGGTATGAATTTGGGCGTCCTGAAGGATCAATATAATGCAAAGAATCTGGAAGGCGTGAATTGCCATTTGAAGCTGGTAAACAACACGAGGTTAACCCAATAAAATGTATAGCACCCTTGTCATCCAATACATAACCATCATGACAGATTGAAATGTAAACCATGTCTTATAAATTATAATGTTTATAAACTATATCATTTTATAATCCGAAGAGTGGGAGTTGGGGAAGTATGGAAGGATAAGGTCAGCCCTATATCAGTGAACACTGAACAGGGGCAAAAGGGGCCTCAGGAATAGCATTTTGAGGAACCCACAAATGCTCCCTTACACTGTGTTTGGCTGAGGTGAAATAGAGAAGAGAGAGAGAAGATGCAGAGAAAAAGGAGAGAAGTACATAATTTCTCCTGTTTGGTTGCGAAGAGAAAAGGGGGGAGAGATAAAAATACATGGGGCCCACGTCTATTTTTATTCTCTTCAAAGCAGCAAAGAAAGAGAGAAGAAACCAACTTTTTTATTATTGTTCCACTAGTGCCCATGTAAAATTGCTGCAAGCTTGCAACATGGTGACGGAAAAAAAAAACTTTGTAGGGGTATCTTAGTACTTTTATAAATAATCAACACTTCTCTCTCTTCTATTTCTCTCATCTTTCTATTATACCAAACAATACATCAAATCTACTGTATTTCTCACACACTTCTCTCTTCCCACACTCTCTCATCTATTTCTCTCTTCACAACTTCTCTTCCAAACCAAACACACCCTTAAGGTAGACTGGACAAAACCTTACTCCACCCTGCCATGCACACTAGTGCAAACTGGAAACTACACACTAGAAAGGACTGAGAAGTATGAACATTTTACTAATAAATTAAGAACTAGCTAACTAATAAATTGGATGATTGGGAAGCTGAAATGCTGAATAATAGTAAATTATATTGAACTTAAGATTTCCATACATAATAAATTAAGGATATATTGAGTACCTGTAAAATCAATGGCCACCATGAAGTTCAATTCAAATCCCCCAGCCAAGTAATCCAGGAAAGTATACTGAATACTTTCAGAAAATTTGTCCACAAATAGCCGGCTTTTTAATACCTTCGTCATAGTTAAATATTATTTTAGAGAAAGATAGAGGAATTCATGATTGAAATAAACATTTAATTTAATATAATAAAACCTTGGTCTGAGAATCATGACCCACGGCTGGAGACAAAAATAAATGTTCTCCTTGGCCACCAGAATAGAGCTTCTCCAGCTCCACCAAAGATGTCTTCAGTTTTCTGATAAAATAGGATAAACAACTCTAGTATTCTTTTCAGCCAAGAAATAGATTTAAGGGACAAAAGGACAAACAGGCAAAAATTACCCCAACAAATCATGTTTTCCATTGCTATTGAAGTTGTAGCACTCTATTACCAAAGGACTTTCCTGCATGTAATGAAAATGAGATTAGCTTCCACTATGTCGATATGTCTTTACCATAACATCCAAAAAATTACCCCAAACAAGAAGATAAAGTGATGAGATACAGTAAGGGAAAACTCCATACTTAGGGTAACAATAAATGCAGAAGACCCTCGTTGTAACAGTAAGGTTCCTACACTGACTTAGCGGCAATGAGTTCAAATCATAGAAATAAGATCCCCTCACATGGTAAGTCTCACACACCAGCCACCCTCATGATTACAAGATGAACATGCTTTCAGTGGACTGTTGTCATGGTAATAATACTAACATTTTTTTTTTTTTTGAATTAGCCAAACTAGCCCACCGAAATTGGCACCGGGGAGAATCGAACCTGAGACCTTGAGAGGAGCACACTCCAAGGTCCCAAGCAAACACATTTTCATTATAATTTTACACTAATCAGAACTCCATATTAGTGATAGCATGCATTGAAATGCAGTAAAAAGTAGTTATTACTTATTAGATATAAAGCCAGTAAAAACCTCAAGCTAACTAAGCTATTAGGAGAGTTGGTTATCAAAGCCTATATGACAAAGTGGTCTGTAGTTCAATCATTTCGACCTCATATCTTAAATAAAAGTTGAATTCTGACATGAAGTAAAGAAATTTTAAGCACTGTCCATCCTTTGAGACATTGGGATCTAGCACGAAAACAAGGGTATGCTAGATATAAAGCATTCATAAATCCCTAATAGTTCAAAAAAATTAGCATAGTCGGTTATTTAGTCATTAACAATGAAAAACAATCTAAACATGAACACGTGTTCCATTGAGGGCATATTTAGAAATCAAAAGAAATTTTATGGCTCTTCACTTCATTAGGCAATCAAAAACTAGACATGTCTATATAAAAATATGCTAGCTAAGCCAAATTTTTACATAAAATATGGTAGCTATAGTAAACAACATTATTATAAAAATAGGATTATTATTGCGCTAACAATCTATTATGCTGGGAGTAGTACTGGGTTGTAGTAACAATAAAACATTTGTACTAACATATTATTAGGTTAGTGCTTTTACATAACTACATTTATTCAGAGTCCTATTAGTAACTAACCTCTCTTCTCACCCCTTTCCTAAAAATCAACACAGTATTCTGACCTCTGTCTATCTGTTTCAATGTAAACAATGTTCGCCACCATTTTGGGTTAACAGTCTCCTCGTGTCCTCATTATTGTCCAATTTATTCTTCAATCTCAATGGATTTCTCCTTCCCAGCTAAGTGTTCTTCATCTCTAGCAATTAGAAAACTCTAGATCAGATGCTACTATGGCTTGGCATAACTTTCACGCTTGCTAGTTCTTTCTCTCTCAGATTTGGCCAACTTTATACCGTTTCCAGGCCATCTAGTCTAGGTATTCTTAGATGTAAATTGGGAGTGAATTACAGTATAGAATACTGTTATTTGTCTGGCTTTTGCTAGACAAATACTTAAATAGAAATATTAAGTGTTTTTAAATCACATATAGTTGCAGTACTATTAGTAAACAATTCTCCCTCTTCTCTCTTCCATACTTCCTAAATTTCAGCAAACAAAATATCGTTGTTTGTAAGTTTTCTTAATTTGATACTTCTTGGACCGCTATATCTCATTCTAAACAGACAGGTGCACTACAGGCTATTAATGATGTCAGGAAAAGAATGTTCAAGATTTTAGTAAAATACATGCACATTTATAATAGACTATTTGCTAATATTGTTGATTATCCAGCCAGTCATTATAAATTATAATTGCACAGTTTACTATCCAGAGGAGTCAAATTCAAATTTTATACCTTGCTTCCTACTTGTTGAACATTCAAGAACACTTGCTTCCATGTTGGATTGTGATCATTCTTAATAGCTTCTGTTTTGCAAATAGGAATATGGTCACCATTTTCCACAACTTTTGATACTAATAAAAAGGGATCCTTCAAGACAAACAAAAGCACATTATATATAACAATTGATGTTCCTCATAAGGCTTAACAACAGCAATACTAATAATATGTACATACACTCTTTGAGAATAGATCCCTATATTCCAAATCTGTACACCTGAGTATCATCTCTACTGTAGTCTTTGAGCCAACACATTCCTCAGCATACACTTTGAGCTTCCCACATTTTTGTGAGTTGCCAGATCTGGTAGAATCTTGTCTGAGTAAATCTAATGTCAATGATCGATCACGCTTTGTAATTATCTGCACTAACCAAATTGTTGTTGTTGATGGGTATTATTGTTGGAATACTAATATATTTTCAGTAAAACATAGGGAATAATATTTTGAGTAAGCACTTCTTGGATTCAAAAACTTACAATATGCATGGTAGTTACCTAATATTCTAAAAACTGAAAAGTCATGCATTTTCAATCACCATTGATAGAGAAAAACAATAATAGTGTTAGATAGTGAATAGTCGTAAAGATACAGCTCCATTGAGAGTGTAGTGAATTTTTATTTAGTTGTCTAATACCAGGTGTCAAAAAGGTGAACAGTCTCTAAATTACCTCAGATAATGCACAAGTTGCCTCACCAAGAAATTGTTGTTCTTCTAACTTGAGAATCTGCACAAGTTGACCAAATAGTTACAATTTGAACTTGTATACTCGGGCTTAATACACATGTTATCATATCTATCCATCGAACAAGTGACATGGTCCACGTGGTAAATTAATATCTTGTCAACTAAACAACTTGAAAATGATTGTTGTACAACCTTACGAGAAGATTGTGCAGAATCTGAACCATTAGGAAATAAAATTTTAAGTGTAGTTGGGTTGTTTCTAGTGAAGCACAAAAAAAGAAGCGAGGAGAATGTGAGCAATCTAATTGTGTGAATAGAAGTAACCAAAAAAATCATATTCTATGATTCATGTTGTTAAACATGCAGAAAATTTTATTTCTCTCATAAAATGCTGCAACACTGTAAACTTACACATTCATACAGAAAGGGTAGCACAGCAGCATTTTGCATGTAAATTGTCCTCATTAAAAAAAAATTGAACTAAAAAAGGTGAAATGTAAGAATCTCTTGGGAAAAATAATGGAGCGTAACCGACATGCAAAAACATAAATTGATCCATTAAAATAATTTTGAAATATAAACAGCCATGTGATAATATGATATCAACATCTTTACACTTTTTGCATTCCATAAATTAATACAAGTTTTATTTAAACGAAGGAAACTTGCAATGCAAAAGCTGCAAGCCCCTAACAGATAATGATAAAAAGAGAATAGTACAAAGAAAAGCGGGGGGCATAAACATAATGATAACAAAAAGAAAATGAATACAGGTTAGATTACAAGATTCTTAAAATAAATGGGTCAGTCATCTTAGTAAATAGAAAAATTCTCAGAAACAGTAAGTAGTAGGTTATTTTCTTTTCCAATGAAGAAATATGCATCAAAATATCTTGCCATCAAAAACTTAGATTTGCAGAACATATAAAATTTTATACCTTCACGTCTGCGTTGTGAAACTGAGTATCAACATCATAAACATGAAACCTGTGATGAAAGAAATTTACAGAACAATTCCTGGTGAAACAACAAAACGCTTATATGTCTTGTTAGAAATAAAAACACCAATGTTTAAACTTACACTAAAACCTGAACAACCTCAAAATGATAAATGAGAGTTTGTTTAGTAATCCATGTCGGACTCAACGAATTCAAAACTACTTCTGTCCGGCCAAGTTCCTCAAGTGCTCCATTTTTTCCTTTTGCATAAAGAACCATTATTGGATCACTCTACAGCATTGAACAGTTACACGTTAACCATGCAACTAAATAATGAGAATATTAGCCATTAAAAGCATAACATTTCATTTAAAGGATGACAATCCATATAAACAAAATACAAAGGGACAATTTACATCAGCCCCTGATACATCTGTTGTGTTTGCTGAACTATGTTAACAAGGTCTAGTAGTTCAATATAATTTCACTTGCTACAATGATGTAAGGCTACTCCACAACCATATTTTCTTCTTGCGTGGAAGAAAGGGGGAGTTTCAAACCTTTTTGTGTTTGAGATGATAATTTCCAATTTTACTAGCTGCAAATCATTTTCTGAATAAAAAGATTGCATATTTTTTGCTCCAAATTGAATTGGATCCGGATCGCCTACCTTTAAGGTGGTAAAAGCAAGCATGCATTTGTTTCTATCTCTCTCCTATTTTGCTCCCTCTCTGGTCTTATCTATCATTTCTCTTTTATCTTTCTCTCATAAACTACACTAAAATACACTAAAGTCACATTGACTTTCCTGCGACAAAGGTAGGCAATCTATTAACAAATTAATTGCATTGCATTATGGCCTGAATTTTCTTTTTGATCTGGATTTTCTGTGGTCCTCACAAGCTAAACTTCTCTAATAATTCAGTTTCTCCTTAATTATTAGCAATCGTAACAAGAATAAAGCTATGCGAAGCACTAAACGATCTTGAGATTCATGAACGAAAGAGTTCAAACTTAAAACGACAAACCATCACGAGCACGTCTCGACTGCAGAATGTTCAAATTTCGCAACACCACAATGATATAGTCGCCATTTGACAACACTTAGTACTTACAATAGCAACTCATTAAAATTCCGCTACGCTATAGCAACAATATAGCCACTATTTGACAATACTGGTTATGGACTGAATTTTCTTTATGATTTAGATTCTCTCTGATCCTCACAAGATAAGGATCAATCCCAAGTACAAATTTATTTTTCAAACACAAGAAATTTCAATCTTTTTTTTTAAACGATCAACGTTAGTAATCGTTAGTATTATGTTGAGTGAGATCAAGTCACTCCTCTCGTCATCTCCAAGTCAACCTTATATACTCAAGGAACACTTCTACTCATATGAAAGCAATCCAATACTCTATTGCTACTTCACAGCTCATTCAGTTACAATTAGATCCTTCAGATATTTCTCTTTCATGATCTCCCCTTACGATTTGTAGAAGTAAAATACAATCACATAATAATACTCATGAAGTAGTACTTAGGAGGAGTTTGCTTCAACCTTACGCTTTAATTTTCTTATCTTATAGTATCTTGATTAATTTAATGTGCTCGGGTTTCAATGCTACGCTAAATTTATCCTTAATCATTAATTAACAATATCAATAATAAATAATAAGAATATATAAAGATACAACGAGCTATGAGAAGATTGTGAAAGAGTTAAGAGTCCAAACCTTAGAGAGTACATCTCGATCACGCAAACCAGAAGCAGAAAACGACAACTGCAAATCAGAAAAAGCAGTTTTAACTAACCAGAAGCGATTAATTATAGAAAATTGATTGAAGTAGTTTAGTTTTGTATTGTAGCGAAGATGGAAAAGGAAAGTGAGAACCTCGATCTGAGAGAAGAGACCTTGGTAGCCACGAGACTTGAAGAAGTTATCGACGGCGTCGTTGGAAGCGTTTCCCGGATTCAGTAGACCTCCGGCAGTTCCGCCGATTGCCGTGCGGCCACCGGCGACATCGGAGCAGCAATTTCCCATAGCGTTGAAATGAGTCGGTGTAATTGAAATTGAAATGAAAAAGACTAAACACGACAACAAAATTGAATATCCTTTATTTATTTATCTATATGCTTTTTTTACAACTTGCCGAATTTATTTACTTTATTTTCTTGTTATTTTGTGGATACTCTTATTTGCTTCTTTAAACAAACTACAGATAGATACTAAAAAGGAGAAGTTGAAAGAAAGAGAAAAAAAGGAAAAAAACGCGTTTTTCTATTCACAAATATTATTTGAACACTTTTGACAAATTTTTAAGTCAAGAAAAGTTGGACTTGATAGATTTGGTAAATAGATGTATTAGATGTAGCAATTTATTAGTTGTATACTCAAATGTTACTACTCCCTTGGTTTTTTTTTTTTTTATCCTTTTGGCGTTTTATCTTTTTTGTGTTTTAGGTGTTTGTACAAATATTTAATGTGGTTGTTAAAGTATAACAAGAGAAGAGAAGGTGATAAACGATGAATATTAAAAGACGTGTTTGATTCGTTAAAGAGTAAATATGAGACAAAACAACATGATACAATACGGAGGAAATAATACGTGACAAACTTTTAAGACATTAAATAATATTTTTGTTTTATACAATGTGATTTTAGTTTTTGTTAGACCTGTTGCCGTGAAACCAAACAAAAACATTAGTAGATTTAATCAATTGTTTAAATACGTTAGAAATAGAATACGAACATTGATACATTTCCACACACAAAATCGATTCCTCTTCATCTTGCACTCTTTTACCTTTGCTTATAACATTTTGGTTGATTTATAAACTCACAAATCATTATCTACGTAGGTTATGCTTAAATTAACATGATTGATGGCCATGATTCATGACAATCAAATGTGAGTTTCTTTATTTTATTTTTTATGTTTAACTCTAATTTGCTACTTTGGTTTCTATAGTAATATTTGGTGTAACTTGTTGATTTAAAAATAAAATCAATGGTTTGTTTTTGTTGCTTGAGACAATGTTATTTTGATACATAAAAGGGGACTTAGCTTAACATTTCTTATTAATAGGAGAATCGGATATCTCAACTATTTTAAACTACAACGATATTTAAAAAGTTGAGGAGTTCAAAGCTTAAAGTTTTTGACTAAAAAAAAGTTCAACGTTAAAGTCCTAACAAATGAAAAAACTAATATAACAATTAATATACTAATATTTGTAATTGATAAAAATAGTTTTTAGTTAATATACTTTTTTTAGTTGCAGTTAATATTCACATGCACGTTTGTTTTTATAAAAACGCAGCGAATTCTCACGGCAGACCAAAAGCTGCTACTACTACATATATAGCTTCATAAATATCACATAAAAAGAGGTTGCATCTTAGACGTGAAATTTGACATGCCATGATCCAAACATGCCAGTAATGTTTTTGGTACAAAGTTTATGTGACTTTTTATTAGGAAAATAGTTTAAAAATAAATCTTCATTACATTGGAACTAATACTGTTTGGTCCAGTCGGGTAAATGACCCAAAGACGAAGAGGTTGCATCTTACATATATTTGGATCTAGCTTAGCATTTTAAGGTTTATTTTGTCTTATAGCAAAGTTGAATTTAGAAGATAAATCGGATAAAAGTTTGCAGTTAGAATTTGTGCTACAATCTTTATCTTCATCAATCGTCTTAGAATGAAGGGGGAGTTGGAGGTTTCTCTCGATCATGTTTGTATGCAAACAAACCAAATTGCTAATTCGTTTGCAGTTTTACTTATACCCTTATTCTATATACGGATATCTATATTTTCGGGGTGCATTTTATGGTCAAGATAGAGAGTCGGGATATGATAACCATATCATATCTTATTGTAATCTTGTGTTTGATGCACCAACAAGATATGATAATTTATTCCATTTATTTATCCTATCCTATCACTTCTTTGTAATTTATATCTTAAGTTTAAGTTGGGTTAGAACTATCCTATCAAAAGTAACAACTAAAATCTTTATTTTGCCCTCACCCCCACTCCCCTCTTTCTCCATCGTCTCTTCTCTCTGTTGCTCTACCTCTTCATCCATAGCTCTTCAACACCATTTCTTCTATGTGTTACATATATAGTCTCAATTCATCGGTGCAATCCATTTTTCCTCAACATGCTTAATTCTCAATTTTCCCTCTTTTTTGGTTATCTATATTGCCGTGAAGTCAAATTGAAAATAATTGTTCTTTTGTTAAGTATAAAATAGAAAAATTGAAGCAAATTGTTTTAAGATGTAAACATGTGTTCGATTAAGAAGAAAATTGAGTTTATTTTTTATCAATTGTATACACATGCAGGTGGAAGTTTTAATTAATTGTTAGTTGTAGTGATAAGGTGTGCAATGTTTCTTTCCCATTTCCTCTTGTAATTTACAAAAACGGTTGGTAATGAACGAAGTACCGTAACTGACCAAGGAAGAAGATGATTAATAAAGGAAATTATAATCTTATATAATTAATATAAGTTTAATTGTATTTAAGGGGAATTGATTATAATGGTATTTTTGTCATTTAATAATAATTAAAATGTTATCATGTTTATTATCATATGTGTGTATCAAACACATGATATGATAAGTATTTATCCTCTTTATATCATATCTTGTCTTTATTTAGTTTCATATCATATCATATCTCTATCATATTCTGACAATCAAACGGACCCTTAGTCTTATGACACGACTCTATTAATGTTCATTTTAGTCGTAGAGTTTTTTTTTTTAAGGAAAATTTTAGTCGTGATGATTAACATGTGTGCATCTTTAGAGGGTGACACATGATTTTTTATTTTTTTACTAAAATCGTAGGAGCAAAAGGTCCAATATTAAGATTTTGGATCTTACCATAGAAAAATATAATATTCCAAAGCTACAAACTAAGAGGCATAAAATTCATCCCCTACAACTTTTCTAAACTGATACCCTCTCCGTCCCTTAATCTAAGTCTTCATTGTAAATTTCACAAAGATTAAGAAATGGTGAAAGTGTGATCAATATGTTCATTTTGTGTGGACATATTTACTAAATTGTCCTTGTTTGTAGTGTATTTAAGTTTGATTTTTTCATATTCCAAGATAAATTAGTATTATTAATTGGGGTTATGTTTGGAAAAATAATAATAAATGCATTTAAAAAATTGAAAGAGAGATTATATTTAAGGACAAATCTTTTTCTCAATGGATGCTTAAAACTAGGGATGTAGGGAGTACTAATTACAGAGAATTTTTTTTATCTTGTATCGTAAAATGGAGACGGTTCTCATTCCTTTTTTCAAACAATGGAAATAAAAATTAATCGTAGTCTAAGATATTAAAAAATATGAAAATTTAAGTATTTAGCATTTTAAAAAGAATTGGTCTAGTTTTTTTATTGGTTAATATTAGGATATGCTCCCAAATGATTAGGATATTGCGATGGAAGGACTTGCAATTGGGAATTGGGACATTAATTGTCTGTTTGACTCTACTGTACAATTTCCACATCAAGGGAAAAATCACGGTAGGAACCACGTTTACAGTGAAGCTACTATATGTAGCTTTTTGAAATCACGGCAATTTTTGCCTTGGGACGTGAGAAAGCTGCTTCTACCGCACATCCAAACAAGCTGTAACTAGCAAAAACTGCAACTAGACATGCCGAGAGAGAAAATTGGGCTATGATTGTGTATGTCCGCGTGGAAGGAGCATGCATAGGCTTGCTTTATGTTGACCCCCTAAAAGCTAAAAGTACACCAGCATGTAATGCATGATCATCATTCTATGTCTCATTTACGGTTGCATTTAAATGTAAATGTTTGACGAGGTGCATTTTTGAGACGACATGTTTGACCGTATTATTTTTACTAATATGCACAGATAGATAATGAGTATCATATAAGATGTTGTTGAATTCGTCTCAATTAATATTTTTAAAATATTAAAGTTTCATAATTTTTTCAAATTGATAATTAAATATAAAAAATATGCATTAATATGTGTGTCGGAGTCAACTAAGTCATTTAATATGAGACGAAAGGGAGTATGTTACTATTTTCTTTTGTGTGGAAGTTTGAATCTTTAAACATTTAATTTTTTAAACTCTTTTAATCTCTTAATCAAATAAAATACTCGTTCCCCCGCTCACTAACTTGTTTGAAAAATTAGTGCAGTCAATGATCAGCTGTAAATGAAAAAAATTTCAATCAATTTGCTTAAATTTATTGACTGCATTGATTTATTGAGGTTAGGAATATTTATGTCTTTGGGTTATGTACAATTGATCACGAATCAAACCACAATCTATCACACACTTGCGTGTATCAATTTTCAACAACTATTGTTATTTCGTTTATCTACAAAAAAAAAAATCTAAACTTACTTGAAAACTACCATTACCAAACAGAAATCAACTAATTTAACCACAATGTTGTTAAAGATTTATTTTAAAACAAATGATGATCAAAGGCAAGATGTTCTCTACCCGGGCCTGTGAAATCCAATGTTGGAATCAGATGATATGGAAATGAGAAGTGAACGAGAATGATGCCACATGGCTCTGAAGACTCTTTTCTCATGAGCTTTGATAGATTGCGAAGGTTCATGACCATTATATCTAATATCAAATATGTGAATCAAGGGATCATCTGAACCAGATGTTATGTATAAACCATTGGGAGACCAATCCTGATTTACCAGAGCTGATTGTGTATCCCTTCTTCGTTGCTTCCACCCAAATGCATGAACCTCTTTCTGCTTCAATCTAATATCAAATAATCGAAGTTGCTTTTCATGAGTCCTGCAACAAATCAATAAGCAAAATAATACTAGTTATTAGTTAATCTCATCTTTAAATAAACTCCCACGTAACAATGCAACAAAATTATACTACCAACATTTTAGCCATAATTTTTTTACTTAACCTTAAAATAAACTAGATCTGAATACATTACTTGATATTTAATTTTTAGAGGCATCAGACCAAAACTGAAGGAGGGTGAGCTGCACCAGATCCAAATCACATGCCCCCAGGATGTGAATGACAAAAGGACAAAAAATTTCAAACAGTTTAACAGACACTGATTTTCACATTGAAGAATAAAATCATTTTATGAGAGGTTAGAGAACCATAATAAAATGAGACAAATGATAGGGTGGAAAAGTGTCACATATCATTTTCCATTGACTTATTCTCGAAAATAACTCAAAACTTCAACAACACCATTAAATAGAAGTTCATGAATGTCAAAGTCCTTATGATTCAGATATCACATGATCGGCGGTAATTCAACAAAAATATGAGAAAACAAGTTTTAAGACGCTAATATTTGTTTTCTTTGTTTTTTGCCAAAACAAACATCAATTAGATCATCATCTCAGTAATGAGAACAAGTAATTTCACGAGCTTCTACTTACAGGAGCAAAACCGACTATTATTAGAGTTTCAAATTATTTCTATACATCAAACTACATAGATCATATGAGCCACTTCATCCTAGAACCCCACCTTAAAATAAACTAGAATCTTTGTACTGATTTAGTCTTCCAGTTGATCATAGCAAATCAGAAAAACCTTTGACCATTACATTGTCGTACGCATGACAATATTATCTAGTCATGTCATAAAGATTGTTTAATGGTCATGCTGTCATGCACCACATCAACTACTGTGGAATTTGACGGGTCAGGGGAATCAAAACCCATCCTTTTCCCATAGTAGGGCATTACATTGTACAACAAAACAAAAAGATTGTAATTAAAAAAATGTTAGCAACACACCTTCTAATACACATTTTTTAACACACTATTTTTGATTGATTAAAATTCACATGGGTCCCATATGAATTTGGTAGGTCCCATATGAATTTCAACCAATCAAAGAGAATGTGTTGAAAAATATGTGTTAGAAGGTGTGTTGTTAGCATTCCTATTGTAATTATTACACTCTTTTCATCAGTACAGTGCACCATGTGCAAAAGAAAATACTTTTATGACACTTAAACAAACCAATGAAAACAACGCAACAAATTTCATCTAGCGCTCTAAGTTATGTTTCTAAGTTTATATATTAAATACTAAACGCAAAAAAAATCAATACTTCGTGTATTAATTAATCTTTGAATAATAGGAATCAGTTAAAAAATGTTGTAATATTGTAATTAAAATCAAGAGAAACAATAAATATGAGGCCTGGATTGTGAAAGGTAAAAAAACAAAGTTAAAATAAAATGAGTTGAGTATTAAGGAAGATGTAATTTACCCTGTTTGAACCATGAACAAATTGAAGTCAACTGGATTTGGCAAGATACTCAAGCATTTACTATCAACCTGATGTATGAAATCTTGTCTTCCCACGTCAGCTTTGTACCCCAAGATTCTCTTGTCTCGACCAACAGACATCACAATTTTCTTGTGCTGAACACCAGCAACTCCCATTACAGCAGAAGTATGAATATTCCTATGCAATGGTTCTGACTTCCATCTTTTCTCATCATTCTCACTCCATAGCATGACAGTATGGTCAGTTCCTGCTGTTACAAAACTGGTATTTTCCCATGGCAGAAAAACAATGCTATTGATAGCACCCTTAACGTGTGGCTTGTCTTCTAAGAAATCGACTTGTCCACTCTGTCAACCACACATATTTACATCAGTAATATTTTTCAAACATGAAAGAAACACAAACTCTGTACCAGGGTTTTGTTTGAATAAAGGTCTGCGACCGCAATCTAGGCAGCGACATAATAACGACGTTGAAATTGCAACGAGACTGAGATTCCAGCCAGATCGCTACATTTAATTGTGATTATATGAGATGTTGAGAATTATGACGCGCCATTAAAAATCATGTTCTAAATTGCTACATCTAAGCTATATAACAATAATTGCATCGCAAATTTTAAGACTCTTACCCTTTCACCTTCTTTATAATTTGTAACTGAAACTTGAGAGTCAGGACCATCAGCACTATATACTGAAAAAAGGCTCTTTCCATCTGGATGCCAAGCTATATCTTCCGGCCATCTCTTCTGCTCTGCAGATGCGCAATCAGTAGTGCAGAGAAGTGTGGCTCCTAATCTACAATTCAATATGGAATAAAAAAGTGAAAACAGATATTTAAGTCAGGCTATCAGTGACTCATTGGTGATGGAAAGAACATTAAAACCAGATATTTAGGTCCAAACTAAGTGAAATAACATGCACACCATATTTTAATTTACATGATTCACTTACTAAGAAGAAGCTAGAATTATTATTTTACTTAAGAAAAATAAATGAAGAAAAGACACACCACATATTGACACAGGATTTCGACCATACAAACTGCTGACACCTTATTGCCCTATAGTGTTAATTATGTTAGATCACAAAGAGATCATCACATTAGACTAAGAAGAGCAATCAAACAAGGGGTTTAAATACGACACGTTCACTCAAAACATTAAGATATTGAGTAAATGAATCATTTCACTTATATGTTGTTCAACATTCATATTTCATCCACCATAAGATTTGTTATTCACATTTGATACTGTGGTCATTGCCCTCCAGTATTATTATTGATAGATGCAGCAAACTAATTTATCTAAAATGGTTGGATCCTCATGATGCAGACTAGAGGAATACATACAATAACCAAATCAGCATAGCAATAAATGCCACCTACAATACACCAAAAAATGATCCAAGATTTTTCATGAAATGCAGCTGTTGTTGAGGAACCAAATGAACAAAAGAGCTTCACAAACCACATTCTAAAAAATGCTTAACAAATAACAATAATGCCATAATGAAAATGATCATATAAGAAATAGCAAAAACAGAAAAAGTGCCTTGCATATGCATTAGTCCTGTCACAATTTTCCATAAGAATCCATATTCTAAACTCATTTATAATTTATATACATTAACATCTCTTTCATGGTTGATATTTTGATGGTTGAAAAAAATGTCACACAAGGAGAATTATAACTAAAATATAAAGGCTCAAAAGAAAAAACTAAGTAAGATTTACCCTCGAGATTGAACTTCCCACAAGCAGATCACTCCATCCAAAGCACTGCAACCATTCCCAAAATGAAGAAAGCAATCATCAGACTAATGAGAGTATAAGAATCTTGTATCACCAGAAATTAATTTTACCTGTAATTGAAATAGAAATTTAAACAAAGGAAGCGTTATTTTCATATAGGAAAATCTGAAGATAAAAGGAGATTGTATGACTTTAATAAAAATTAAGTGACAAATTTGATATTCAATGAATTTTCAACAACAGCAATTTGTAGCCACAGAATAATGTTTTTGACTGTCACCGTAACCACAATTGTAGCTGCATTTGCTTAGAGTTTATTTTTATAAAACTATGATTTATTAAGTTTCAAATTATGGTCCACAACTCCAACTGTGGCCGGAATGTAAAGCTTTTCGATGTCTCTGCAGCCGTAACCACAGATGCATATGTCTACAATTCTTTTGCAATATAATTTACTACTACATGATCGTAACTACAATTTAAAACCTTTCCGTACCTAGTCACAAAAAGTTGATCATTCAAAGGACATAGAGCAAGACTTCTCAATCTCTTCTTGTGTAGACTTGGTACGCAGCGGTACATTCGATAGTTCACTGATGGTGCTGAAGAACTTCTACCTATTAAAGGAACCAAATACTGCTCCTTTATTTCTGAAAGGATTCAAAACAAAAATGGGTGGTTAACTTAGCTGACCAACATGGAACCACAGAGAAAATGGCCATGTCCAAATATATGTAAAAGCCAACAAGGACCTATCAAATAATGACACTGAAACGGAGATTACAATTTAAAAAAAAAAATGGAAGTGATTAAAGACATGTTAGGTCCTATCAGTGTGGGATACACACAAGTTTTGTGGCACCGACATTTCTTATGGAAGTCATTTTTGGTGTCCAATACAGACAAAACATTGACAAACTAGTATGTAATAACAAACAATTAATTCATTTTTTCAAATTTGTACGAGTGTGGACGGATCAGTACCATGTAGTTACATAAACGACAAACACTCAGACACACCTTAAATCAGCATAAGTATCGGTGCTACAAAGACAACAACGTGTAGCTAGCCTCAAGATGAATGTCTTACCATACTTCCTTTTCGTTCCTTTGTTATCTAGATTGGTAGGAAATCTCTGAGTAAGGTTAGCTCCAGCGTTATAATTTATTGAACCTTTTGCAGAATCTGGTAATCGTATGCATTGTGAGGTTTTAGGACTAAAATGTTGAGCCTTTGATTGATGAAGGATTTTGGAAGGAGTTTCATTTTTACGATTAAGACCGTTTGATCCGTGCTTTGTCTTTCCAGCATCTAATATACTCCCCTTTTTCTTACCTTGAAAAAGAGACAACTTGGATTTAGAATTTCGGTACTTCTCTTCTGCTTTCTTAAGCTGCAAAATTTTCCCACAAACACAATCAGATGATAATTTCCAATTTTCAATGCAGAGATTCATTCAATTTTTGGTGTTTCCTTTGTTGCTATATAAATTAAACATGTTAAAGTTCACACAAGTCATTAACAAGTACATGTATTTAAGGTACGTTTGCATGGAGGAATACATATATATCATATTATATATATGTAACAAAGATAGATGGAAACTATATTATACACACCAACACCATCTATATATATTTGTATTTTATAAAATGTAAATCTAATCTGAAGTATTTGTGAAGTGAACACACATAGTAGGTATTTATAACAAGAAATCAATAAGCAAGTAATGTAACTGTTATGCATATGATGATGATTATTAATATTCAAACCAAGTAAGTAATGTAACAGTTAGGCATGATATACCATATGAGTGAACAAAGATGGTAGCATGTGACACAAAGAACAAGAAATGAAAAAGAAAAAGAAAGAAATGGAAAAGGAGGAACCTGGTCACGGAGGCTTTTGACTTGACGACAACGGTGGTTGACGAGAGCGATCAATGCTTCTTGTTGTTCTTCTTCATCAATAAAACTAGTAATTCCGTTTTGTTCATCATGTACCTCCATTGGCTTCCTATGCGGTTGTTCTTCATGATAAGAAACTACCATTTTCTCTTATTTTTTGTGTATATGTTATGTTGCGGATAGTTTACTTACTATATAGCAAAGTTTGAAAGAGGCGAAAGAAGCGCCCATAACTGATCGTGGTTAATTCTTGTAAACCATAACGGCCGGATCATACGGAACAGGTAGCTAACTGCCCACTAACAACATAACTGCATGTACTCTCTCCCTACTAAAAAACACAAGTGAAACTTCCAAAAATCAACCTATGACACAAGTGATAATAGATACTTGTGTCCCTTAACCATTTGATATAGTTTTCGATTCTTAGCCGATGTGAGTGAAAAAACATTTGTTGGATGAGATGAACACATTAAATGGATATCATATAAAAATTAAAGTAAAATTATAAATCAACTATTATTATCGTAAATTTCGTTCAGACGGACATTTTGTATCTATCTGTCTGTTTTTTTTTTTACTGTACTAACATGTGTGAATTATAAACAATTTTTTTTTTTTATAAAATTTTGATTTTGATTAAACTTACGTGTATACATGTTTGTGACTTTTAAATGTTAACAAATTATGATTATCTTTTATCAATAATATAACAAATATATTAAAAATTCTTATCTTTTTTTAATAACATCAACAATATAACATTTTTAAAAACAAATTTGTTTAATAGTATAACTGTAATAATGCAAAATACAAAAAAAAAAAAATACCTTTTATATATTGTTATAGATAATGGACCAACTTCACATACCGTCATTTTGTTTAACTATTGAATTTTAACATCCAAACCATTATATTACATTGGAATTTTTTGTATAAGATCAAAAATTATTTAGTATCATACAAGTAAAATTTGGCTTGTGTTGTGTTGTCCAAACTGTATATCACAATTGCTCGACATTCAGAGATTTTACTCAAGCGTTCCATCGATCAACATTCACATAATGTCGTCTATACCTTTCGCATTCGTTTTTAAGTTTCGTTGCTCATCCTTCTATCTTAATCTCTCTCAATATTTTCCAGGCTTTCCCTTTTTTAAATTTATACTATTGCTATTTGTTGTTATTCTATTGAAACTAGAGTAATTTTTTATCATAGGTTGTATGTTGTTTTCCCTCAATATGGTGGTCACAGAATTGCATTTATTCTTGTCAACCTGCTTTACTCACCTGAAAATTGAATTCAATATTTGAGAAACAAATTTAAAATGTCCTTATAATATAATAAAAAATGGTTCTCATATTGATTCCTTTATGTCTTAGTAGAAATGGGGTCTAGGGTTGATTCTATGAACACTCGCACTAAGATGTTAGAAACTTCGGCATCTTTCCCGGCCAGTCGTAACCAAATCCAAAAAATCATCTAAATGCCATCAAAGTAGTTGAAGGGAGAGGTTTAGAACAGTCTAAGGAGAAGAATGATGAAAGTAGTGTAAGAGGAGGGAGATAGAGAGAAAAGTTGATTTTAAAACACCCACACCTCCCACCCAAAAATTGGGAAAACTAAAACTGAGGAACAATTTAGGAATTTCATTGAGCTAAAGCATGAGCTTCGCGATTTGAATCTAATATGATATCAGACTGATTAAAATACTTTATTAAGGTCACAGAATAAAAACACCTTAAAACCCTAAGGGACAACCTTAAACAAGTGTTTTGTGGGAGACAACCCACACTTTTATTTGCTAATAAAATGTTTTGTATTTATTCTGAAGTTCATGTCAAGATAAAAACCACAATAAGAGCTGAAGAAAGGAGGTGAGAAGATTACGGGTAATGAACAGTGAAAAGGTTGTTGCCTCATAGCAGATTGAAAAGAAACCATCAATAACTAGCGGGAGTTAACAGTGAAAAGCCTAAGAATTAAGTGTATATCAGGACTACATTTTTTACACATAAGCTTCATTCAACCTCATTTTCAAAATTTGAGTTTGGTTAAAATCCAAGATAAGAAAAGGTAAAACAGTGAAGAATGAAAGGCACATTAGTTTCTACAATTTGCTTGTTAGAACTGTTAGAACAATCACTATGTTCTTTACGCAGCGGAAGTGCTTATTGAGAATAAGCTATTTTATGCAAGATGAAACGAAACGATAGAAAGATGAAAAAACAGAGGAAGAGAAAAACTCTATGAAATTTTATTTACACTTGTGTCACTTGTGTTTTCTACTATTTACATAGTAAGAGTGAGTATATATACAACAAGATGTTGTAACAAACTCTTCTAACAAGATCACTACCTTGGTTAACAGGCTAACCAAGTTTGTTACTAGACTCTGCTTCTGAACAACATCAGAAGCTACTGGACCCAGCTTCTGAAAACCATCAGAGGCTATACTTCAGAACCTGTACGTCAGGAGCTGATCAACAGTACTTCAGAAGCTCCTACTTCAGACGCTGTCTTCAGACGCACTCTTCACTTCAGACGCACTCTTCAGACGTTGTCTTCAGACGCAGAGTCACAGTTATTGATTAATATTCTAATACTCCCCCTTAATCATAACTGCTGACTTATTAAGAACACCTAATCTCTTTCTCAAGAATTCAAATCTATCAAGCTTCACTGCTTTCGTAAAACCATCAGCGAGTTGCAATTCTGTTGGGCAGTAGTGCAGTTCAATGATTCCATTAGTCACCTGCTCCCTGATGAAATGGAATATGGTCTCAATGTGTTTGCTTCTGCCATGTGATATTGGATTCTTCGCAAGACTTATGGCTGATTTGTTGTCAATTTTCAGTGTTAAAGGCTTCATCACTTCACACTTAAGTTCCTTCATCACTGAATCCAGCCAAAGTGCTTGACACGCAGCAAAGGTTCCAGCTATGTACTCTGCTTCACATGATGAGAGTGCAGTGACTGGTTGCTTCTTGGTACACCATGAAATTGTAGCATCATTGAATTTGAACACATATCCTAAAGTGCTTCTCCTATCAGTTAGATCTCCACACCAATCACTATCAGAATATCCTATGAGCTCATTCACTTCACTTTGAGCTCCATAAGGAAATAGCAGAGCAAAATCTATGGTGCCCTTTATGTATCTGAGAATCCTCTTTGCAGCTATCAGATGAGATTTCCTTGGGTCATGCATGAACCTGCTAATCACACTCACTGAGTAGCATATATCTGGCCTGCTGTTACATAGATACCTCAGGGATCCCACAATTTGTCTGAACTTTGTAGAATTCACCTTTTCTTCTTCAGTGCACTCATCCAGCTTTGAGTTTGTTTCTGATGGATTTGAAACTGTATTGCAGTCTTTCATTTCAAATTTATCAAGCAATTCACCAATGTACTTTTTCTGATACATCACTATACCAGTTTTCACTTTCACAAATTCCATTCCTAAGAAGAATGAAAGTTCACCTAGATCAATCATTTCAAACTCCAGCTTCAGTTTCTCTTTAACCTTCTCAATTTCTGAAGCTGAGCTGCCAGTGATGAGTAAGTCATCAACATATAGACAGATTATCACAGTTCCTCCATCAGAAAGCTTCTGAACATAAACACCAAACTCAACTGAACATTTATCAAAGCCTATTTGGGTTAAAACGTGATCAATCTTCTTGTTCCATGCTCTAGGAGCCTGTTTTAATCCATATAGGGCCTTGTGCAGTTTATACACCATATCTTCTTTCCCAGCAATTTCAAAACCTGGTGGTTGTGATACATACACTATCTCTTCCAGTGGCCCATTTAGAAATGCTGACTTTACATCTAAATGGTAGAGTAACCACTCATTCTTACAAGCAATAGCAATGACTAGCCTCACAGTTTCAATTCTAGCAACTGGAGCAAACACTTCATTATAGTCTATGCCTTGCTTCTGAAGAAAACCTCTAGCCACCAATCTTGCTTTGTGCTTAGAGACTTGTCCGTCAGGGTTCAACTTCACTTTGAATACCCATTTGACATCAATTTTCCTTTTTTTGTCTGGCAAGTCAACTAGCTCCCAGGTTTGATTCTTCTCAATTGACTGCAGTTCTTCAACCATAGCTCTTTTCCATACATCAGTTTTCAAAGCTTCTTTGTAATTGACTGGTTCAGCATCTGCTAATAATGCAAAATGAATGAGATCACCTTCATCATTCACTGCATTATCAGATGTGACTTCACAATCAGTCAACCTGGCAGGTGGATTTCTGTTCCTTTGAGGTCTTGTTGGTACTATGATTTCCTCTTGATCATCTGCAGTAACTCCGTGATCACCTTCACCTTCTGATTCATCACTTGAATCAGGATATATGTAGCTTTGCTGGGTTTCACTGTTGTACTCAGGTTCATTTTCCCATTTCCACTTCTCAGCTTCATTCACTATCACATCTCTGCTGAAATGAACCTTTTGAGTCACAGGATTGTACAGTTTGTATGCACCAGTGGGATGATACCCGATGAGTATCATGATTTCACTTTTATCTTCTAGCTTGCTTCTTCTAGCATCTGGTACATGCTTATAACACAAGGAACCAAACACTTTTAAGTGTTTAACACTGGGCTTCCTTCCACACCAAGCTTCTTCTGGCACCTTCAGATTCAGCTTCTTAGTAGGACATTTGTTCAGGATGTAAGCAGCATTAGTTACTGCTTCACCCCAAAATTTGTGTGGTAAATTCTTCTGCTTAAGCATGCTTCTGGTCATGTTTAGCAGAGTCCTGTTCCTTCTTTCTGCCAGCCCATTATGCTGAGGGGTATATGGAGCAGTTACTTCATGAACAACTCCTTGACTTGTGCAGAAAGCTTCAAATTCCTTTGATGTATATTCCCCTCCACCATCTGTCCTCAAAATCTTAATAGATTTGTCACTTTCCTTTTCTACTAAGATTTTGAATCTTCTGAATGTTTCTAAAGCTTCACTCTTAAGCTTAATAGTAAACAGCCAGATCATTCTTGTGAATTCATCAATAAAGGTAATGAAGTACTTACTACCACCAAGAGAAGGTACTTCAAATGGACCACAAATATCTGAATGAACAACTTGCAATGCTTCACTTGCTCTTTTAGGTGCATCAGATACAAATGGCAATCTACTTTGCTTGCTCTTCACACATATTTCACATATGGATTTCTTGGCATTCAATTTTGGTAACCCATTCACTAAATCTTTAGAACTCAATTCACTCAGACTTCTAAAGTTGAGGTGCCCATACCTCAAATGCCATAATGCTTCAGCATCCTCAATAACAGTTGCAGACATACACATCATCTTGTCACTTGATATGTTGCATCTGTAGGTTCTGTTCTTTGACAAAGTAGATTTTAACACTAGATTCTTCTTTGGATCAAACAGTTTCAAGGATTCACCCTCCATTGAAACTGAGAATCCTTTCTCCACTAATTGGCCTATGCTCATCAGATTACACTTCATATCTGGAACATAGAACACATCTTCAATTATGACTTTACCACCAATATTGCTCCTCATCACTATGTTACCACTACCTTCTGATGCAAGCTTCCTGTTATCAGCCAATTTGATACTAGTTTTCTTGCTAGCATCAAAATTTGTTAACCATTCTCTATGAGCTGTCATATGATTAGAACACCCAGAGTCAAGGTACCACTCTTCACCTCTCATCCTATCTTCACATGTAGCAGCCATTAACAACACTGCATCAGGGTCACCTCCATGAGCAATATTAGCTTCTTCTGTATTCTGATCTTTCTTGAACCAACACTCATCAGCAAAATGTCCAAACTTATCACAATTATAACACTTAACCTTACTCTTATCAAAATCCTTCTTCTTGTTCTGATTTTTCCCAAAACCTCCTCCTTTAGAAGACTCAGTTTTGTTATCAGTCTTGGATTTTGAACTGTTGGACCAGTTTGGTTTGCCTTTCCCTTTCTTGAAATTCTTGCGATTTCCTTCTTTCTTTGTTGTTTGAGCTTGAAGAGCTTGCTGAACTGATCTTTCTGAACTTCTATCAATTACCAACAGTTCATGTGCTTCCAGAGAACTCTGCAATTCTTCAATCTTCATAGTTTTCACATCCTTTGCTTCTTGGATTGCTACTACTATGAAATCAAACTTTTGGCTTAAAGATCTTAACACCTTTTCAACTACCATCTGATCAGTGATGTTTTCACCACAGTTCTTCATCAAATTCACGATTTCATTCATCTTTGAGAAGTAATCACTTACCTTCTGGTCTTCTTCCATCTGCATCATTTCATACTTCCTTCTATATGATTGCAGCTTGACCTGTTTCACCTTTTCTCCCCCATTGTGATAATTCTCAAGAATATCCCATGCTTCCTTTGATCTTGTTGCTTTGGCTATCTTCTCAAAGTGTTGATTATCAACATTCTGTTGAATGTAGAACAGAGCCTTGTAATCTTTCTTCTTGTTTTCTTTGAATGCCGCTCTCTGCCATCAGTAGCATTTGCAGGAAGTTCTTCAAAACCATTCTGAACAAGATCACTCAAATCTTGCGTGCCAAACAACGATCTCATCAAAGCGCTCCATCGTTCCCAATTCTTGCTATCAAGAATCAAGATATTTGATCCAAAACCGTTTGTGTTCATCTTGCTAAATCTCAGAAACAGAGAAATCAATGCACACACCTCACTCTGTGTTTCCCGATGATGATTCCCCTCACTTTCACTCGTGTTTCCCTAAGATTCAACCCAAGCTCTCGATGCCAATTGTTAGAACTGTTAGAACAATCACTATGTTCTTTACGCAGCGGAAGTGCTTATTAAGAATAAGCTATTTTATGCAAGATGAAACGAAACGATAGAAAGATGAAAAAACAGAGGAAGAGAAAAACTCTATGAAATTTTATTCACACTTGTGTCACTTGTGTTTTCTACTATTTACATAGTAAGAGTGAGTATATATACAACAAGATGTTGTAACAAACTCTTCTAACAAGATCACTACCTTGGTTAACAGGCTAACCAAGTTTGTTACTAGACTCTGCTTCTGAACAACATCAGAAGCTACTGGACCCAGCTTCTGAAAACCATCAGAGGCTATACTTCAGAACCTGTACGTCAGGAGCTGATCAACAGTACTTCAGAAGCTCCTACTTCAGACGCTGTCTTCAGACGCACTCTTCACTTCAGACGCACTCTTCAGACGCTGTCTTCAGACGCAGAGTCACAGTTATTGATTAATATTCTAATATTGTTTCTATTTAAAAATGAGTTTGAAGGCAAATTTAGAATCAAAACAACCAGTTACATCGGCTAACCAAAAGAGGCTTTCTACGATCACACGCGCAAGCGAACATTAGAGGGATCTAACAGCAAAACCAAACATTTGGAAGAGAAATAGAAATATATCCGAAATAGTAAAGTACTAACATATGCTAACTACAATGTTGCAATTAAAATATAATCCTCAACAATGACCTCTAAATCTAAGGACAAAAACTGACCCCAGAAGGTCACAAAAACTCCGGAATTAAGAAAAGAAAAAAAAGTACATTATGAACAACACAATAATGCACAACAAAATCAGCCAAGTACCCTTGAACCGCGCACGATGATGTGAACTACAAATTGTGCTCACAAATAGCCAAAATTTCGAGCCTCGGTTACGCCATTCTCTAAACTTGCGAGATAATAGCAATGATTCCATGCAAAAATTTAAAGAAAATAATACTAGACATTAACTTCATTCTGGTTGGTTATGTACCTCAGCTTCTGAAAATTTTGAGTGAGGCTCCTCCTAAAGGCAAAAAAATTGTGAGGCCCTTTTTCCTCATGTCAATATACATGGGGGTTGAAATCATGACATATTATGGTGCAATATTGAACAGTTAGTGCCTGCCTCCATGCAATTTCAATCGGAGTTTCCATTTGCAGTCTCTTCTCCGCTTGCTAAAGTTGAAGGAGTAGCTTGGATGCGATTCTCCTCGTTGCCAGCATTACGAGATTTTCCAGGTCTCACTCTAACATTGGCTCCAATGGGGAAAGGCTCCTGTAGAGACAAAGAACTTGGTTAACTCATTGAGATTTATTGTCAAGACATAGGTTAACTCTCATTAATTAAGCACTTATGTATAAACTATTTCTATAACAAAAGATAAAAGTTGAACTGTTTCAATATAAGCTATAAGATGTTTTCATATGCTATTTTGGAGAGCTTGTGAAAATAAGCTAAAAACAGCTTATTCACATATCATAAGATGTTTCCAAAAGCTCTGCCGAACAGGTCACTACTCACTAGTGTTTATGCCAATCAAATAGATAAACTCAAAATAAGCTAATCCAAACAGGCTGATAATCAATTACAGGCTATTCCAACGAGAAATTGTTTCAAGCAGGAATGAATGATTATATAACTAAACTTTTTGAAACTAGCTTCAGCCAATCAAATTGTATAGAATGTCTTTTGGATACTACCATTCTCATGCATGAAGACAATAGGTTCCTAGCATGACAGCGTTAAATATCGATACCAATTATATAACTATGCACACTACTTCAATTGGCGCAATGGACCACGTAAATAATAGCAAAAGCAGATTTATGAAGCAAAATATCAGGGAAGCATTGCAGTAACTCAGTATCTTTGTAAATAAGTTCAAATAAAAGAAAAAGTAGATTTACCATATCACCAGCATTTGGGCCTTCTGTCTGAAAGAGAATAGGGCGGCAACGTTTATCTTCATTCATCAGGCTTGAATTCTGGAAATGAGAAACAAGAGAAGCTCTTCCTTGAATTCGAGCATATGCAAGTGACGCTACTTTTTCACTGTTAAACTTCTCCCATTTCTTACCATGGAAAGCCTGCAAAACAATTCTTATCTATTAGTTACAATAATTCAAGAATCAACAAGTGAAAAAACACCTCAACTCAAAATTCGTTGTACATAGATGAATAACTCAAATTAATATTGCACAAGAATTTCCCAATAACCTGGTGGAAAGGAATAATTTGAGCAGGATCGATCATATTTATGAATGCATATCCAACATTACATTTGTTCTGTAAATATTGTAGAATTTAATTAGAAACATAATCACGATTTCAAAAGGAAAGAATCAATCAATTAATAATAAAAACTTGCCTTGAAGTCTATTGGTAAATAGAGGAAATCATAAGTTCCCCGACATTGCTCATCTATGGCAACAAGTAGCATCTTTGAAGTATACCTACCAAAAAATAAAAACCGGTCAAATCAAGAGGCCGGTGCAAACGAGTTTGGATGCTTTACTGCCTCTAAAATATCTACAATAATTGTTGGATCTTAAAACAATCTATTAAAATAAAACAATGGCTTTAAGGAGATTAACAATATTAGTATATTACCATTGCAACATTCAGCTGTAGACAGAAAATGAAATAAGCAGGAAAAGTATATTAAAAAAATGAGAAGATTATTCACATACTTGTTGGGAATGTTTTTTATCATGAGCGTTGTTCGGCTGTCTTCTCCACGCAATATGCGGCCCAGGTCAAGTTCATATAGTTTTTTATCCGCATTGCCGGTGGTGTTTGCTTCACTTTTACGGCTGTAGAGGTTTCTCATTCGTTCATTGGTAGGATCAAATTTTGACGTTGCAGTCGTTGACTGTCTACCATAGAGAATATGTGACAACGGATTAGGCGAGCTCTGTCCAGCACTGGACGAGAGTTCAGTACCATTCCCACCAACATGAGAAAAAATGTTATTATGAGCAGAAAATTCCATTGGACGCATTTGCCAAGAACCATGGAAACCTCCATTTCCAGGAGAACCCAAGTGAAAAGCAGAAGTCTCAGGAGACTCTCCCAAGTACGAGTTTTTCCTTTCCCAGGGAGAGGCTGTAACAACAGGTGCCGATCCAACATGATGGTCCAAATGTTGTGTTCTCAGCATATGAGGCGGTGTTCTAGCAAAGCTTGACATCTGGGGAAGACCTGGAGAACCATTAACAAAGGATGGCGTTTTCTGCCAAAGCATGTTACTTGGTGAAGATTGCTGATGCAAATTGGAGCCACTCCATATATGATTAAGTCCATGATGTGCGTTGATCCCATTTCCTGATGATCCTAAACAAAAAAAAAGATTCCACACCAGGATTTAAATGTAAAACTACTAAATCCTTATTACAAATAAAACATGAATTCATTTTGGAATACTTAATGACAGATACACTGGCAACCCTAAATTCATTTAAATTAGTCTGACTTTTAAATAGATTTTCATATTTTTGGCATATTACCAAAAAAGAAACAATATTTTTAGTATCGGTATAAAAATTACAGGAGGAATAGAAAACCTATGAATCTTCCTTTATACTAAGTCCATTATTGTAAAGTTTTAGATTCCTAAGATGCCATTCAACTTATTCATGTAAGCATAGATATCATTTGCAATAAACATCCAGCGCATAAACATCGAGTACACTAACCTCCTCCATTGAATTCCGCTAAGTTCCCAACTGAGCTTATTCCTTGAATATGCCTTCCATTGGAGGCTTCTGTCACTCCAGCACCTATATTACCAGCCTTGTTGCTAATGGTGCTTGAAAAGGTATAAGGACTACCATTAGCTAAACTTCCATGAAACTCTGGTAAAGAATGAGGATGAAAAGTTGTTGGACTAGATGCAAATTTCATTGCATCAATAAGGTTGTTGGACTCGGAAACACCAGAAAATTTTCCAATAGATCCCCCTCTTGCAGTGTTGTTAATGCCAGAATTGACATGAAATAATGCATTATCAATAAATCCATTCAAAGGTTGTTGCCGCATAGCTGATTGAAATCTCTGATTATATCCATTTTCCGAGCCAGCAGAATCAATTACTCCAGACGACAGTGTTGCTGTAAATGATGTCTAGTTAGACCAAAAAGAGCATTTGCTTCCTAAGAAAAAACTAGATGAGGCAGATAAAATCTTACGCTTTTGTCTTAATGATAAGTTGTCAATAATGCTATGACCAATATCACGCTCATCTTGCCCCTTATGAGACTGCTGCATCAGACTGCAAAAGCAAGGTTTTCGCAGTTGTTAACAGAAGAAAATAATTTTTAGAAGGAAAGTGTAACTAGTTTTCCATCAAGGGGATCTATATTAAGTATGCATATCCATTATAAAACCTTATCTACAAAATATCATTTAGATATGCACACATAAATAAATTGATGAAAGTCATTAAAAGAACTGTTTATCGCAGGTGTTAAAAAGAAACAAATAAAAAATAAAAATAGCTAAAAGGAAGTGGGTATCACCACCATGTCGCAAACCTAGGATGGCCAGGTTCAAGTTTGATCTGCTTTCCGGAAATTTCAATCCTGTTCAATGCCCGAAGTGCAGCTTCAGCAGCTCGCACGTCATAAAACTCTATAAATTTGAGATGCTTCATCTCTGGATATTCATAGATCTGCAATTAAAAACATAACATTTAAGGAATCTTGTATTAACTTCATGAAAATACAGGCAACTAAGACAGGTAAAAACCAACAATGCACACTTACTTCTTTAATTTCTCCATAGAAGCCAAAAATACGTTTGAACTCATCGTTTAAAACAGATGAATCAAGACCAGATAACATCAGCGTACCATGACCAATATCCTTCTCTGGAGCATTGACCTAAAGACGAAATCAAGTTACGATACATCTTTAAAAAAAGCATAAAAAGTAGGAAACCGAGGCGATTGAAAAAAGCGAAGCACATAGCAGTACTACTATATGACCAAAGAAAATTAACACAGCCAAGTATATCCAAATGAAGGCTACAGAAATTGAATTATGCATACAGAACACATTATTACGAAAATACCTTTGGAATCGAATAATGTATATCGAGTTTCCGAGACCTCAATGGCTTGCTTTGAAGGGCTTGCATTGCTCTTTGTGCTGCTCTTAGATCAAAATAAGAAATCATGACAAAGCCGCGATGCTTGCAAGCAGTATACATGGTACGGATATCTCCATATTGCTGCCAGAAAGAAAAAAACAGCAATCCATTTACATTTTACAATTAATGCTTTGAAATGTTTGCCAAAAATTTAAGAATACATAGCGTCGAAAAAGAATGAAGACATACCTCAAATAGAGTCTTTAGCTCAAAGTCTTCTACGCTGCTATTAATGTTTCTAACAAAAAGTGTTCTAGAAGGCTGTTCAACAAAAGGAAGTTTTCCTTTAGAACCTCCAAAGAAACCATGATCTCCATCCAAACCACTTGTTCTTCTTAGTGAACTTAAATGTTCATCTCCTTCCAGCTCCATGCCTCCACCGCTGCTAAAAACGTCAATATATTCTGAGTCATCATTAGTCCTAGCATGAGAATTGTATTCTAACCCGTCAGCAACACCAGAAAATAGATCATCTTCATCAGGAAGGAGATTATGTATATAGTCAGCCTCCATCGCTTCAAGAGATTTATATGGTTCTTCCTCCAGAAGAGAACTGGCAGCCGTCGGCTGATCGGACAGAACATCATTCCCCAATATATTTACTGCACCAAGATATGCATATGAACACAGATAAGAATATTGATTTAACTAGAGTAAAATCGGAAAAGGTTAAACAAATAAAATGTAACCACGCATGAAAAATATTCTTACATTTATGGCTAAACATATCCGACAGTGAGCTCGAAAATAAACTAGCTTCGCGAGGGAGAGCATTGGTTGCAACAACCTTGTTCCCGATTATACGATACGATGTAGGTTCTGACTGCCTGAACACGTCAGACCATGATTGGGGATTGTGATGAAATGATCCGTTTGAACCCTTCAATACATCAGCAATGCCTTGTTCTCCACCAAAAGGTAGCTTTTGTACACTTTCCTCCGATAGATTAGTCTGGGGCATCGGAAATCCAGATTTTGCATCAAAGGGTGATGAAGCACTCAAAGTACTGCCAGGCGGTGCTACCATTCCATTCATTCCTGATAAAATCAATACAACAAAGCTTACTTATTCAGCAACAGGGAGCATGTTTTTCAGATAAAGTAGTAATTGAATTATATTTATGCACTTACAAAATTTGAACGGAATACCACTGTCCAAAATTAACATGATAAAAAGCAATGAAATAACAAATAGCATATACTAGTATATCACAATTCAAAAATACATATATTAGCTTATACTGTATCATATACTTCATTTCTTCTTGAATTTGGAATCACTCGTATCAAATCTAATTGCTAGCTACATATTGATAACAATTTATTACATGAGCACACAAACATTTATAAGAAGTTCAAAACAAAAGTGTGAGAAATATTTCACGGCATTAATGATGGGATCAGCAAGCAAACCAATACTCATATAGGTCTACTGTGAACAAATAATGGGTTGATTTGTTCCTCACCTTGGGGGTGTTGAGCATTCATGTATTTTGGCTTCCTTAATCCAACGTTCCTCTGCACAAAAAGAGTTCAAGACAAACAGAAGTTAAGTACTGTAACACTTTTTTTTTTTTTTTAAATCCAAATTCTAATAACTCAGGGGAAGTTAATTACTAGCTCCATGTCTTTTTAAGTGTCATTTAAGATTATAATAAAGTACAGATTATAAAATCTAATTAATGCCTTGTGTAAAGTAAAAAATCTGATTAATCATCATGAGATATCCTTTAGCTCTTTAATTTAATACACGTAAATTTTACAAAATTCTCTCTCTTAATAGTATTTAATGTTTATCATAATTCAGAACAAAAAAAATTATCATCAAATTCATAAGATCATAGAATAGAAGTTTTTGAAGAAGAAAAAATGAGATAAATAAATTACCTCAGAATGAAATGAAATATCATCAAAAAAATTGGAAGGGTCAGAAACACCCCTCTGATCCATGACTTGAAAAGGCATCCTTCAGCACAGAATCTGGAAGGAAAAAAATAAATTACAAGTATTGCTGAAAAGTTCTTCACTTGCTACCTTCTTTGGTCTCAACTCATCATCATCTTAATCTGGAGAATAATTTAAGGAAAAAAATACATTAAACATGGCACCAAAAAAAACAAGGAAAATTTTAATATTTTAAACTCTGTTACATATAAAAGCTATATATATTATTCAATTGCAAAATTCAAAGAGATAGACGCAAAAACTAAGCAGAAAATAGTTGCATAAATATTCAACTAAAAACTCCCCTTACCTACCAAATACCTAACACAATTGAAACCATTTTCAAGCAAAGAAAAACAATGAAGAAAATTGAAACAAAAAAAAACCCATAGAAATCATGAAATTCAAATTCATCTGCAAAATTTTGATAAAAAAATCTAGCTCAAGGGAAATTTACTCAAAAAGCCCTCAATATCAATAGATCAAGTACAAAAACCCAATTTTTCAAAGGAGAATACAACTATGAACAACATAAACATATTACAATCAGAATTCAATCTCAAATTCAGCAACACCATAAGGCAAAAAAACCAAGTAAAAAAAATAATGGTTATTACAATATTAATATATCAAACAAAGCAAAATTCTGACCTAAATTCAAACACCATCTTTCTCCAAAACAAATAAAAAAACTTCAAAACTCAAAATTCTGAAAGAAAGAGAAAGAGGGTATGAGAAAAAAGATGAAAAATAGAATTTTTCAAAGGTTTAATACATAAAGAATTCAGAAACATATGATCCTGTAATGTTTTAACAAAATCTCACCTCTTATATTTGCAATGCTTGAAGAACAATAAAAGAATAAATTAAAAAAAATGAGGTAAGTTTTTTTTTTTTTTTGGTTTATGAGGACCCAAATACTGGCTTGAAAATTTGAGAAAAAGGAATATGGGATCGGAAAATGGAGGTGAGAAATGAAATTCCGGCCAGCATAGGGTAATTTGCCGGCGAGATTATGCTCGCCGGTAGCGTTGTTGTTTGAAGAAAGAAACCAGACAAAGACAAGAACAAGAACAATAGGAGAGTTTTTTAAGACTTTGTAAGAAAGAGAAAGAAAGAGAAACACAAATATAGAGAGAGAAAATACAGACAGAGAAAATATAGAGAGAGAATTTAAATTAGTTGGCTTTTGATTAAGATAAGATTAATAATTTTTTATAACTTTTTTTTGACTAAATTTTGAAAATCATTTTAAATAGTAAGGATCATGCATGAAAAATATTATGCGTTTAATTATGCCTGGAAAATGGAATTCTAGAATAATACATTTGTCACACAAATGGTGCATGTATTCATTTCTGTAAAACTTTTTTTGACCAAAATAACTTATTTATTTATGTGATTTATATAAAAGTAATCTTTCGTTTGCTTTAATTTAAGATTAATTTTAACATACTACGAAAAAAAATTAGCATTGACAAAAAAATTAACATTTTAACAAAAGAAATTAAATTACATTATATATTTTTACCTTAATACTTTATTAAAAATAACAATTAACATTTCAGTACAGTCAAAAAAATAACATTTCAATAATTTAATAAAATTATTGCACTAAACATTTTATTTGTTTATTAAAAATATTATTTATTTATGTTTCAATAAATGATTTTACTCAAAAAAAATTGTCTTATAAAAAATTCCAGTCAAAAAATATTATGTGTTATAGGTTTCGATTGGGAAATGGAAATCTTGAATACATCTGCCACACAATGCACCTATCCGTCAGAATATTATTTTTGTATAAAACTTTTTTTGACCAAAAAATTTTTATTTATGCAATATAAATAAAATTGTTATTCCATTTTTTACTTCAATATCAGTTTTTCTTAATAGTTAGTTTTTTTTTTCTTTGACTAAAAATTAGAATACTATTATGATTTTTTTACGGGCATTCAAAGTTAAGTTTTTGTGATGTCATTTAAAATATAATTCTTAATCGTAAATGTTTTTTCATCGTTGAAAAGAATAATTGTTAAGATATATTTTAAGAGTTGCGTGTTCGAATTCATATTCTTTAAACGGGTATCCACTAACTCAATTTAAGAGTTACGTGTTCGAAAACATATTCATAGATATCCAAATAACTCAGCTATATATGTTCATGAGATCGATCGTGAATGTTCTACCATTAATATTAATATAATCACATTTATCTATACAAATCATTTTGTTTTCACTCAAAGGTTATCTATCCTTCATGTGAAAAAGAAAAAAGATTGAGATGAATAAGGGAAAGGCAACGTTGATGATCATTTTTCCTCCTCCTTTTCCGGAAAAGATGTGTTCTAAGTTTCCTCGCCATTTTGTCAAATAGTGAATTAAAACGCAAGAATATCAGAAAAGTTGCAATATTAAACGGTGAAATGAATATGAAAAATAAATTAAAAAAAAAAAAAAAACAAAGAGTTGTATTTAACTTTAGATCTATTGTGTTCTTGTAAGTTGCACATCCCGATCGACCATTCTGCTGCTGTATCAAGGTGAGTGTCGTGTACGAAAATGTTTTGTTTTGGATCGGAGGCCACCACTGTACATGTCTAATTGCTCTACAACATGTTTTATTACATAGTAAGCTTCTTCTTTTTTTTTTTTTTAAAAAGTATTATTAGTAAAATGTTAACACGTATCCTTGAAATATATTTGTATATGTAGGGTATTTTTTATTTTTTTGAGGTATTGTACATGTAGTGTATTGAAAGTTGTACATTTTATTTAAAAAAATAAATAATAATAACATTAAGTCGAGTTGGACCAATTCCATTTTTTTTTTAAGATAAAAAATTTGAAGAAAAATAGAAAGAAAAAAAATAGATAGTGAATCTTATCACCAATTAAATCAGGAAGTTATTTAAATTAAAAAAAAAAAACTTATTTGTGTGTCCATTGCAAATGAAATAGTATAATATTTCATTTATCTAGAGAATTGAAGAGAATCCTAAAGCAATACCATTTGGAAAAAATGATATTTGTACAATTATGTTTTGGACAACTTTTAGAACAATATGATTTTCCTCTCTGATAAATCGGATTTAGTTTTTTTCTCTAGATTTTCTCTTCAATCTTTTGTATTGAGGGGTGGTTTTATGTCTATTTTTTTTACCTGAAATCATCTATCTTCATTTTCTATTTATTACATTATAAATAAGTGTTTCTCACATGGATCTAGTTTTTTTTATTATGTTGTCTGAGTGTGGTGTTGTATTGTTCGTTGTTTTATGCAACGTTAGTTTGATTTTTCGTCATGTTGCGGTGTACATTTGGTTCATATTGAAAGATTTTCTAATTCAATCAATAATTTGAGCGTCAATATTGTAGATTCAAAGATATAGATATTTCTATCAATTTAATTTTATCATGTTTCTTATGGAATGTTTATCGTTGTATGTTATTAACACGAATGATATATGTTTATTCGTAAATTTATTATTTACATTTTTAGCGATATTAAATTATGTATTTTATCTATATAAATGAATGGATGTTGTTTTGTTTTCTAAAAAAATGTTACAAAGCTATAATAAAAAACGTTTAAGACAACATTTTATTTTGATATTTTCTTTTTTTTTTGAACAAAAACATCAGAGGGAGAGAGTACGACAATGCACGTATATGAGATAAATTTGTCTCAAAATCATACTGCAAAATCGTTTCTCTTTTGAAAAATTTGAACTTCAACATTATTTTTATAACTATTATACTATAGGCAGAAAATATTCACTATCTTTTAATACTAATTACTGGAGGTAATATGTTGGATATATAAAATAAGTTTCCTTATTCCAACCAAATATTTTTTACACACACAAGAGTTAAAATTTCAATTGTTGATTACTTGCATTATGTGCTCGAATTCTTTACCAACATGTCGTGCTCAACTTCAATATCTAAATGATTTGTTATCCATTATTAATAATTGATTGTTTATTTATTTATATTATATATTTATTTGTTTATCGTTGTTGTTGATTTGTTTGTTCAAGGAACTACTCACTTGAATATGAGGATGTCGCCTCTCTGCTTCCTTTGGGTAGTGTGTGTGGATAAGTTTCCACCAATCAGCAGCTATTTTTGCTTATACCTAATCACATGGCCAATCATTTATTCTGAAGCTCTAATTCATTTTTTATGCTTATTTTTTGTAATAAATAATTGTGTTATGTGTCCATCCATGTTGGTTTATGATTTTATATACAAGAACAACAACTAGAACTACAACTACAACTACTATGGACGGGTCCAAATGCAAAAAAGAGCCATTTATTCAATATAATAATATATACTTTGAAAATGCTACAACTTATCTCTAACGATTATTTTACTACTCCTCTGTTTCAAAATAGGTATTGTTTTAGCCAATTGCACACAAATTAAGGAATGAAATGAAGTAATCATTAGACATAACACTTTTACTAAACTGTCCAAGAAAAAGACTAACTTAAAGTTGCATTGAAAATTATGCGAGAAAAAAGTTGGAGTATTTATTGAGGGTAAAGTTGGGAGAAAAAAATTAAAGTTGTATTGGAAATGTAAAGTGACATTCATTTTGAAACAAATTTTTTTCTAAAGTGACACTCATTATGAAACGAATGGAATATAACTTTATTCATTCAAATTGAAATGATACATCCATATAATACATATTTAAAAGTTGTTTAAAATTAAAAAAGAATCAATTTTCAAACAAACTCAGTATTTAGTTTAATCGCATAAAACAGTTAGATGCATAAACTTACTGTATGATTGTATTTTAGTGCATGGAATACACATGTCTCAAAATCTATAATGTTAACGACGTCAAAGTCAATGATCCGATCTACAGTTATTAAAATTAGTCATTTAACCTTAATTAAATGAACACCAAACCAAGATGAGAAATAACGAAAAATCAAAATTGAGAGAAAGAAAAAAAATGTTGACGGTTTGGTTAAGAGAAAAAGAAAAAAAGGATGGTGTGTTTCTATTCTATATGGATTTTTTTTTATAGAGGATTCTATATGGATTTTTTTTTTCCTGAGGGAAGGATTCTATATGGATTATTAGAGATATAAGAATTTGAGTTGTGTTATACAACTTATAAGAATTGTGCAAAAAGCACAAAAGTATAAAGCAATACCATATATTTTTCAAATTTTGGTGTCAATTTAACATTTATGTGAAAAGTTATAAGTTAGGAGTTAGTTTGTTACTAATTAGTTAGTTTGTACTCCTGTCTTAGATTAGTTTTTGTTGCTAGGTTGAAGAATGCAAATACTTATCGCAATGGGGAATCTATTCACATAGCTGGTTTAGACAATGAGGAATATGAGAATGAGATATTGCTTATGTGCATTTTTTTATATTAGGGTACGTTGGTTTATGAATGCTAGACTTAATGACTTGTTTACTATTCTTAGCTGAAAAGGCACCCATCAATGGAGTTGAAGTGGAAGGACTTAATTTGGATTCATTTCCATAAAAAAGATGTGAATAGTTATAGTGATGTTAATGATCCAATCCAACCTACATACATGGTTGATCATTTGATTGAACGAGATTTGATATTTTAATGTTTGCAGTTTGAACTTTGAGTTTATATTATGAAGACTTGTCTTTGTCATGGATTTAATGTATTTGATATGAATGCTTTTTTTGTACTATTTGGTTGGATTTATACATTTTTACTTTATTAGTTATAATTTCAAATTAATTACTTATTAAAATTAGCACTACATATATTATTTATTTGGTATCAGTCGATCCATAACTTGAAGATTACACCGATTCAACCTTTGATCCAATTGTTAAAACATTACATTGTTAATATATCTAATACATAAATTTCATCTAACCCTTGATGTGACTTTTAACTACGCACATGGTTAGTTACATAGCTTCTGGCATTAGTGGGGGCAAAATGAGCAAACTCACTTAGTAATTCATCTGAAATTATATATTCAAACATCTTCACAATAACAATAGTGTAATGTAAAAATAAAACAGGGATTTTGGTAAGACATGAAATCCAATAAGTCACGTCATGGCCTGGCTAAGCATGGTGGAAAAATTTCCTCTAAAAAAAATATAAACAGTTGAAATCACATAAAGCCTAAACTCTTTATTGCGCATGCATGCCTTATTTACTCTAGCCACAAACTCTAAAATGAATATCATGATAGACACAAATGCAAACAATAATGAACATTTTGTGTAGGGATATTTATTTATTGGAAAATGTTATCTTGTACTCTTACGATATAAGATAAGGATTTTAAAATAGAAATAAACAATAAATATTGTATTGAAAAGATAAGTATTTAAGTTTTTAAAATTATGAATGTACAATTTTTAAAATTAAATTTTTTTATTTAGTTTCTTATTTTATGTCCTAAAGACATAAGTTAAAAATACCCTTATTTATTTGATCAATGACCATTATGACTTCACCCAACCATGCAACTCATGGCCAATTTGCTTTTAAGTGCCTCATTGAAAATGTTGGTTTGGATTAACTTGACCTTCCTTTAAGGAAGGGTGGTTTTGAACTTGTCCGCTTTCAATGAATCAATGTCTTTCAAATGCACGTAACACATCACGTTGCATCAATGCATGATGAAAGTTTGAAACTTTGTGTTGGTGATTGGAAATTTTGGCTTCATCAGGCTGGGTGACGAGCCACTTCCTTGGGTTTGCCATTGCTAGCTATGTCAACATTTCTTGTAACCCTGACCTTAGTACTGTTTCTTTTTTCCAAAGCAGTCTTCTTAAGAGTCATTATATATGGACGAGATAATTATAAATTCTAATGAAATTAGAACTTTAAGCACTTTTAGTGCTTCAATTGAATTCTCTTTATTTATATTTTTTTTATAAAGACTGAGTTGGTGGGATGACTTGGTAGCTTTGGTTACTCCAAATTTTTGTAATTTCTTTTTAAAACTTTGTATCCTGCTCTTGGATCGACTAATCTGCGAGGTTTAGTCGCATTGTCCACTTACTCACTTAAATTGGTATCAGAGAGAATCAGACTTGAGATCTTGAGCGAAACATACTCTAAGGTCTCAAGCCAACACCACCAACTTAAGTGGGTTCCAAATTTTCATATATTGTTTTTTTTTTTTTTGGGTGTATTTTTATATTTATATACTTTAATAACATATATTTAGCTACATATATTAGTAGGGAAAAAAAGTCAAAAAAGAGTGTGACTTAATTGATAGATTTATTTCTTCATATTTTAACACTTCTAATAGTCTCTTCAGCAACGATAAAGAGAGTTTTATTGGCAACAAAATTCTCAAGACAAAACTAAAAAAACAAATGAGAGTTTAATGCAAAAAGCTAAGTTGTTTACATTAAAAAATAAATTTCTTGTTTGTTTAATATATAGTTGAATTATACATGAATTTGACTCATTGAAATGTAGTTGAGTTCGATTTTTCGAAATAGTGAATGTTAGTTTTTATTTTTTCTGTGTTGCTTTAATTTACCATTTACATATGCAAAATTATTATGATGTTTTTTTCTTATAAAATAATTTAATAATATATTATTTTTTAAAAGAAAATCTTTCAATTTGGGCCCTGTGATATTTTAGCTAGCTTTGCCACTATATAAAGCGAGCTATAAAATTCTTCATTCTTAAACTTTGTAGGACTATTTTTATAAATTTTACAAATTTTAGGATAGAAAGATAATATGTAATCAAAAGTGATAAAACAAGAGTTTCAAGAATTTAAATCAAATTTAAATATTTAAAATATGAACCAATTAAAAGTAAATAAATAAGGACCATTATTGACATGAGAAAGGTCATATATTTACCTTGTCCATATTAAATGTGTTTGTAGTGTATGAATTGAAAGGACACTCATTTGGGATTGGAGCTAAGGTATGGACCAAAATAACAGCCTTAAGTGGGAATGAGCATTGGAGGGAATGGACCTTAGAATTTATTTATCAAACTTAAGTTAGCGAAGTAATATTCATTTTTGGCGTATATATCAAGCTTTGGTCCTTCAGAATCAAGCTTTGGTAATATTTTAGCAAATTTTTATCAAGATATTTCAAGAGTGATTAGTTTCACAAATAATTAAAAATCATCGTGATCGACAACAAAACACATATCATTAAACATTGTAGTAATTAAATTTGAACACTCCAAAGCAATGTTTATGAGACATTAGCAAACTCATAATAATTAATCTCCACGTCTCTAAATAGCAAGTCTTTTGCAAATTCTAGCCCTATTAGAAGCACATTCCTTCCATACTACTTCCATACTACTCCCTCCATCCCGCAATAGTCGACACATTTGAAAATCTGGAATTTTGACCTAACTTACTTTGACCATATTTTTCTACTAATACACAAAGATAAATAGTATCATATAAGATGTCGTTAGATTCGTCTCGATGGGTATTTTCAAAATATCAAATTTTCATAATTTTTTCTGATATATTATTCAAGATATTTAAGCTTAAAATTATGCATTGATATGCGTAATAGAGTCAACTGGGTCAAATATTATAGGACAGAGGGAGTAGTAACCGGCTGTTATCGTTACAACCCCATTCCAGTCTCTTGCAACACTTGTGAGACCCCGATTACCATGTTCAACTGGACCTGAAACGTCCACATTTAATTGGTCGTTGAAGGTTTTGGAGACCACACTTTGTGTCAATGTTGATGAGGCATCCAATTATCTTCCCAAATTTTCACATTTTTCCACATGCCAGCTAGATCAATGACTTCATGTCTTGCTTTAAAGATATACTCCCTCCGGTCACTATTATAAGCAAGAATTTACTTTATAGGTTCATTCAATAAATGATGTATGTGGTCTATATGTAGACTACAGACCACATATATCATTTATTGAATAAATATAAAAAATAAATTTTTACTTATAATAGTAACCGAAGGGAGTATTTCTTTATGTCAAGCTTGGATTGAATCCAATGTTAGCTTAAGGAAAATTACAGCTCGGAAAATAGAGACTTTTCAAGCATTCAGCAAGAAGACTATATCTTCATGATTCAAAACTACCATCCTTGCTTGGCCAACATCACAAGACTAAAGTCCTTTGAAGTTTTGAACCCTATATGTTAAGTCCTTTTACATATACTAAAACTTTCGCACAAGCTTTTTTTTTATGAAAATGATATAATAAACACGGTCTAAAATTCACACACAACCGTGAAATGATATTGAATTCAAACTTAGTGAACATGTCAAACATAACAATATTTGCATAAGTTTTAGTTCCATCACCTTGCATTTTTATTTTTATTTTTTACTTTTTGAGTAAAAAAACTCGTTATTCCCGCAATGAGTTGGTACACCATACACTAAACCCGTTGGTCGGGTGATGTTGGTTTAAGATCTTGTGGTGTGTTCCTCTTTAAAGTCTCATGTTTGATTTTTTTCAGGGTTAATTTGGATGGAATAGTTTAACTTTTTAAAAAATAATCATAAAACTAAAACTTTAGTTTACTTTTTAAAAGTATCAAAAAAACAAAACCGGTGACTTTAGTGTATTTTGATTGGAAAAAATGATAGAAGTTTCTGATGTTACTGAAATGAAACCCATAAAAAACATTTTTCTTAGTAAAAAAATAAAAAAATCTTCAAAGCAAATCCTTCTTCTCAATGATTAAGTGTACTTGTTTTGTCCCCTAAAAATATGTACCTATTTTGTGTGTTGTACTGTTGTCCCTGTTGTGTATTGTTTTAGTTTATGGTGTACTTGTTTTCTGTGTTGTGTCGTGTACCACATTTGTGTTGCGAGCCCGCGCATTCTGTTTTTGGGTTATTGTATTTCTAGGCCTTTGCTTCTCTCACTGTGACTTTTGTGACAAAAAAAGAAAAATGCTTTTAAAAAGAAGAATAACCAAATGGATAATAATTTAATTATTACTAACTATGATTAATTTTCAAATTATGATTACAAGTGTCAAGATGGACACATGGATTAATGTGTTCGGCTTTTCATTTTTCTACTGTGTTAAATTGTATATTTTTGTTTTATCATATTTGATTATAACTGTTTTGGAATATACGACAATCAAACAAGGATTTCACTTATATTATTTTTATTATAGTGAAATTGTTCTTGTTCTAATGATTTTTTAATTAAATATTTAAATAATATTATATGAAAAATAAAATTGTAATTATAATAGTTTAGATGAAAGATAAAATTGAAGAATAAAAAGTCACCTCAAATTGTGTATCCCATTTAAATATATTATTGTGCATCCTCTTTATTTTATTTTTTTACTAGAGAAAACTTAATGCAATTCATTTAAAGCAAGAGTAGATATACATGATGGAATTCAAATGAAAATATGAAAACCAACCTGACATGGAACTACCTTAATTAAATCTTAAGCAACTTCATTGACCTGTCTCCGAATAAACCTAACATCAAAGGTTGTTAAATCATAAGAAAGTAGGGGCCACAAACATTGATAATTGAACCAAAATCGGAGACACCGAGTGTAAAACTGTAGTTAATATTTACCACCACCTTTGAGTCTATCTCAAAATCTACATTAACCAGCTGAAGATCACGTATCCAATAAAGAGCATACAATAGACTGAGTGTCTCCCGTAAGTCAACATCGAGTAACAGAGACAACCACTATGTTTTAGCTAACACAAAGTGACTCTCATCATCTTGAATACATATACCAAGACTAACTTTGTTGGCCATTGAAAGAATGAGGCATCCACATTATATTTACAACGACCCGTATTTAGTTTGCGATAGGCAACAATATGTGTCTTGAGTCGGATTATGAGCGAGGGTTCTTATAACTTGGGCATTGACCCATCTATTTAGCAGTGTGCTCGCCCGTTAACAAATCATCATAACAAATTCAATTGTATTGTTCCAAACATTATCATTTTGATGCTTCCAAATACACTGTAAGGTCACCCTAACTTTTGGTTGGGCGTCTAGTTGTTGTAAAGCAACACACACAACTGATGCAAAACTAATATTAGGATCAATGACAACAAAGAGGGAGGGCCAAATACCAGCACGTTGCCAACAAGCAACACTTTTTGTCATACTAAAAATAGAGAGGTTAAATACGGAAATAAAAGTACAAGAACTATACAGACATATATTGAATGATCTTCGATTCAACTTCTTAAGACACTCATAATAAAAACCATATTCAATAAAAAATTAATTTAAAATACACTAAAATTTTAAATATTTTAATATTTTTTGGAATATGGATATTTTTATATGAATTATTTAGGGTTAATGATGTGTTTCGTCCTTGCAAATAGGGGTCGTTTAAAAATTTGTCCATGTATTCGTTAATCCTTGCTTTTTAGCCTTGCAAAGTTTAATCAGTTAAAATTTCGTCCCTCTCCCCACTTAATCACTACCATGTCACTAAACCACACATGAAATTCCAATTTTACCCCCTGGGTTTCCAATTATTTCTTCCCCTTCTTAAGGGCAAAATTGGAATTTCATGTGTAGCAGTGATTGCCACGTCATCAAATTAGTGACGTGGCAGTCATTAATTGGGTCAAGGGACGAAATTTTAATTGATTAAACTTTGCAAGGCTAAAAAACAAGGATTAACGAATACAGAGACGAATTTTTAAACGACCCCTATTTACAAGGACGAAACACATCATTAACCCAATTATTTATTATGTTCCCATGTGCTATCATTTTCTATATCCTTTTACTTGTAAATTTGAATCAAACAATGTTGGTTAAATGTATTGTTAATAGAAATGCTTTTTTTTTCAAAGAAATTCAAAGATTTGCTTTAACATCTGTTCAAACTTTTTTTTTTTGGTCAAGTGTTCAAACATATATTTAATAGATACCTTGTTGGATATTAAAAGGTACATCATAATACATTACGAGATTAATTTTAATGCATTGTTAATATAAACCTTTTTTTACGATGTAGCAGTACGTTTGTATGATGTTTTGCTTACGAATACCTTGTATGATGTTTTGTTTACGAATACATTTGTATGAATTTTAAGATAATTTAAATATTTTAATGATATAATGGTTATGATTAATTAAATGTGTAACAAAATTGTATACCATCGGTGCACATCAATAAAATTTAACAAAATTAAGTAGTTGAATTCATGATAAAAAAAATAATCCAAAACTAAGTTTTATTGGTGATCTAAGAATATCTTTGTCAAAAATATAATATATGCATGCTTCAAAATTATTTATTAATAGGGTGTGTTTGATTGGCTAGAAAATAAAAGACATGATATTACAACTCCGATTAAACAATGTTTAAGAATATCTTGTATTATTGCTATAAGCACGGTTCCCTCAAAAAAATCTTGTACTATCATTTTTTGTTAGAGGACAATATCTTTTTATTATTAATACAAAGATGCCTATAATTAATGAAAACAGAATGCGAAAATATGATTGATTTTCACTACGATTCTTTTTGAAGTTTTAGCCTTTTAAGTGAGATATGCTTTTATTTTATTTATTTCCAAACCTGCAGATAATTTATTATCGTATTAGACCGTTTTTATCTTCTACCATCAGCACCAGGTCCATATGCATGATGCCAATTTAAGTTTTGTTATCCTTATCAATAAAAGTTTTAAGATATCCTCTTTATATTGATTCATCAAAACCCGATTCTTTTCTTTTCTTGGAAAAAAATTATTTAAAAGAAAAGAAAAATGAGGAAGTTGGTAAAGAGTTAGTAATGGTATAAACTCCTGATATGGTTTATATTTTATATGAAAATGTAACGCCAAATATGCCACTGGTTCCTTAGCTGGAAGAAGAGGGCACCCTTAAGAGGGTCATTAACTTTCCCTAAACATATAGTTTCTTGGTCTACATTTGGTCCATATAGTAAATATCTCCTTAGTTGGAAGGAGAGGATATCCCATATAAAATTTATAAATGAGTAAAGATATTTGGAAAATAATCATTTGTAGAAAAGAAGTTACCTACACGAAAATTATTGAACCCTTCTTTGGAAGTTCATTCATTTAGAATAAAAGCACATTTTTTTACTATATGAATGAATGAAAGTATCTCATCTTTCATTCTCATTTCTCAAAGTTTAGCATAATGTCAGAGATGTGTGAACCAAATTCAGAGAAAGTTAGTGAAATTAGTGCTGAGTCTCCAACTCCAACTACACCAGTTGGAGCACAACCAGTAGAAACTGCTGAACCCAAAAACAGTGAAAGAATCAAAGCCACAAGGCACCCAAGATGGACTAGACAAGAAACACTTGTTCTAATTGAGGCAAAGAAAGTGATTGAAAATGGAGATCAGGTCTGCAGATACAGATCATCAACATCAGGGCTTGTTCAAACCGACCCGAAATGGGATTTGGTTTCATCCTTGTGTCAGCAACATGGTGTCAAAAGAGGAGCTGTTCAGTGCAGGAAAAGGTGGGGAAATCTTCTGACTGATTTCAGGAAGATCAAAAAATGGGAGTCAAATATAAAGGATGAGTCTGAGTCTTTTTGGATAATGAGAAATGATGTGAGGAAAGAAAACAAATTGCCTGGTTTCTTTGATTCTGTGGTGTACAATGTATTGGATGGAGGGGTTTGCACTGCTGCTGCATTCCCACTGACACTGATCAAGATGATGCCGAGAGCAGAGAATGGTGATCCAGTTGAAGGTGCGCCGGTGTTAGAGCAATGTAATAAAGAGGATGAAAATGAGGAGGATGAGGATGAGGCTATTGTTGATAGTGACAAAATGGGATGGAGCACTGAGGAGGAAAACAATGAGACAAACACAAATGGAAATATGGTTAACAGTCCATTCAAAACACCAAATGCTAAGAAATCCAACATTATAGGGAGTCTCAAAGTGACACCTCCAGCAATCACAATCCCTGGTTCTGCAGGTAACATTTTCTCATTTCATCTTAATGTTCATTTTAAGTTTCGTAATAATATATATATTTCAGTCAATTTGATTGTACTATTGCTCAAAAATGATCATTGTCTTACTACAAGTATGTATTTTTATTTCACTCTAAATACAAATCAGTATGCTTGTGATTCCTTAAGGATATGCAGATTATCGTTTACTTATTTCTTATTGATCAATTATTTTCGTGTTGCTTTGCACTGGTAAGCAGAGAGACCGCCACACCCATTTTTCCAAGGGAACTACGATCCAGGTAAATGAAATCAACTCAGTTTTGCAACTTTTCTAATTCTTGTCACTCCTGTTTATAATATATTAACATCAACCTTTTAAGCTGTTCGAATCGTTTAGTTTGACCTGTGATATTACATATCATGCAATTTTAGTGGCTGCAATAATGTTTGATTAGCATTTTTTTTTTTATATCACACCATACTCTTTTTATCTATTTCCCCCTTTTCAAAGAGCTCTTTTGTTACCACCCCCACAAACCCAAACAAGGAGATATTCATGTGCATCCATTGGAACCTGTTTGATTTGAGAACTTTTAATTGCAGATCGTCCATTGTTTCCAATATATTTTTCATGTTTTAAAAAAATTGTAATTTTCAATGATTCATGCACAAATCTTTAGACTAAACGACGTGAAAATGAGAGACGATTTTTAAATTAAAAATGAAACATAAACTAGACGTTTTTCCAAAACCAACGTACATCTGTTATTGGTTTTATTTGGTGCCATCTATTTGTCGGTTCCATCGATAAACTCATTGGAAATATATTGATTCAGGGTGTCAGAGAGAAGCTTTGTTCAATGAGGGCTACAAAAGAAAGCGATTATCATCAGACAATTCTGAAGACACTGCAGATTTTAATGAAGATGTCATCAAAGTGCTAAGAAGGAATAGTAACATACTTAAAACTCATCTTGGAGCTCAGAACATAAATTCCCAACTGGCCAGAGACCAGCAGAAGCAGCAAACAGACAGCTTAGTTGCAGCCCTGGGCAGGCTTACTGATGCTATCACAAAAATTGCTGACAAGATGTAGATAAACTCAAGAGAATGAAGTATTCTTCATTGCAATCAGACATATTATCCGTGGACAAGGATCTTTCAATCACTTTTGAATTTGGCACTTGAGTTTTGCTGTTATGAATTCCCCTTGAAGTTTGTTTTGCTGCATATCGTTTTATTTCTTTCAATCACTTTTGAATTTGGCATTTGAGTTTATTGTTATCAATTATCCCCTTGAAGTAGTTCTTTTGCTGCATATCGTTTTATTTTAGTGAAATATTCTCTTCATATACATTTGTTCTTATGAAATTGTTGTTTATTCTTTCAATTCCAGATCCAGCTTGCATAATATTCTCTATACTTTTTTCTAGTGTTATTTGAACATCAACTTCGGATACAAAAATTCGACAATTTTTTAAATGATTAACACTGTTCACGTACGTGGTTAATCAAGTGTTAAGATTTGATCAATAGATATATCAAGTGTCACAACTTATTCATCGTCGATTGAACTTTATTAACCATAATTTTCATGTGTTCAAATCAACATGTAGTTGGATTACCTGAAATCGTGGTTAGTAAAGTTCACTTGATGGTTAATGAACTATCCAATCTAGATATACCTATTAACCATTTAAAAAGTTGTCGAACTTAGGGGTCTTATCTTAAATTGATGTTCAGAATCAGATAATGTTTCTGCTATTTTTTTCCTCAAGTTCCAGCTCACCGAAAAACTATTTTTGTTTTGGTTACAATACTTAACTAATCGTGTTACACATTACATAAATATGAAAACACCTTAAAAATTTCAGAACACGCAATGATAATAAAAGGAAGAAAATTCATCACCCAAGGAAGTAGCAAAGTTAAATTAAATCGATGCATCAACTGGCATCTAGTTTCAAATTTGGTATTCTTTCCGTTACAAATTACAAAATAAAAAACAATACATCAGCATCGTTTATGCTAAGAAGGAATATAATATACATATCCAGGGGATCATAGGATAACATAGCATACAAAAGCACAAAAAAATGGCTTACAATATACATTATGGAATTTCCTCTAATGATGCAAAACTTACCTCTGAATCATCTGGCCTCACTACATAGGCACAGCCTCAATAAGCTTGGCAAAGTAAAATTGAGTAGCGATTAAGCCTTTCTTCTTTATCGTCCAACCAACCTTGCGCAACGCCCTTTCAACATCTGCTTCGGAATGAAGATATGCCCTGGTTGCCTTGGAAGGCCCAGGGAACAACTCTCCAACCCTCTTCAGTGCATCATAATAAAATGTCTTAGGTGCAAAGCTCAGAATCAATCGCTTTTCTGCCAAAGAAGCAAGGTGAGCAATCATCCCATCCGCTTTACTCTGAGGGTAATGAATCATAACATCGAGGCACACCACTGTATCGTACAATCCATCCAAACTCTCTAAATCACTCACCACAAACTTTGGCATCGCAGGTGACACTCCATTTTCACTGGATACAAGTTGTTCTTTTGCCTACAAAGTGAAGAAAAAACACTTACCGTGTTAGTTTGTGTGTTTGGATTTGCTTTTTGATAAACATAGTTTTGAATGAATTTGACTTTGGTTTTAGACAATTTGAAATACCCCATCGCAGCCCTGTTCTTGCGCTGAGCTCTTTCGCCTTTCGGGCTCAGAACTAAGAGGATATAACTCTAGACAATGATTACGTGATTATTGTCAAACATTGTAAAAGGAGGGGCACAAATCCTTAGTTGACAGAACACACACCAGCCAAATTTGGTCTCTAAGGTTCATTTTGTAAACTGATTTTGCAAAAGCAACATTACCCTTCCACTTCAAAACGAGTTTCAAGCATTGTTATCAAATAACAGCTATATCATAGCAAAATTTTAACAAACCGCTATTGGTCTACGGTATGCAATTTAGTACAACGTGTTGTCAAATAACGACTATGATGTTATGTTAATATCATTTTATCCTATCTAAGTTTTGGAGTCAATTTTGACCTACATTTATTTTCTTCACTAAAATAACGCTTCACATACCGTAAATTGAACTCATTCTATACACACTTTTCATTTCTGCAATAAAAAATCATAAGTTATATACAAATTAAGTAACCTAACCTGTTTCTCAGCTTCAGCAACCATGGCAGCTGATATATCACTAGCACAAACAACAGCACCTTCCTTCGCCAACGGAATCGAAAGAGAACCAGTACCACAACCAGCATCACAAATAGTAACACCCTGAAGCGGCCCTTCATCTTTCAACATCTGCAAAGCATTCTCAACAGTCTTAGAATGCCCCAACCTAATATCCCTTTGAACTCTATTAACATCATCGGTATCGCCGTAAATCTTCTTCCATCGTTGAAACCCGTTGTTGTTGAAATACTCCTTCACAACTTCTTTGTCATCACCGCCTACTTCCTCGGCCTGTTCGCGTCGTCGTCTTTCCGGGTCTGTTAGGGAGAGGAGTGCGGTGAGGCCGGCGACGAAGCCACCGCTTACGACGGCGATTGTTGTGCCGTCTATGGCGCCGGTGACGTCGGCGGCTGTTGCGGTTGAGAGTGGAGGGATGGCGAATGTGGTTGTTAAGAGTTTGTTGTGGTTGGCGGGAGAGGATGGAGAGAATGTAGCGAAACGGTTAGTTTTGTTTGGGTTTGGAACAAAGAGAGAAGACCACATGGATGATGAGAACGCCATTTTGGTTTGATTTGAGTGAGAGTGTGAGTGTGTGTTTGGGTTGAAGTGATATTGTTATCCAGGAAAGATAAGATAACATTCAGCTTCCATGCTTTTGCCTGATTCTCGTGGGTCCTACTTTTCAAACTTCTTATTTCACTTACTATTAGAGAGTTATCATTGGAATTCCAACTTCAACCATTAAAACTCACACATATAAAAACAACATTTGATCTCACAATGTCTGACATTTTTATCAATTGAATCATAGTTAATGGATGCTATGGAAAGAAAACAATGTTATATCATTTAAATGTTTAATGAGTTCAATTTATATCTTTTAGTGTATAAAATGTTTTATGAATGCATCTAATAATACGTTGATATATCATTTAATGAATTATGAAAGATCATGTGTTTTTAACTCTTTAAATGATATGACAATATATGTCAATTTTTCTACATTGACAATATCTATAAATTAACTCATTATGTTAATTTTTGTACATTGACATAATGTATTGACAATTCGACTCAACTTTAATACATTTGAACATATAAGAGTCGAAGATGAGACATTAATATGAACATGAATTGACTATATACAATAAAAAAATATTTAAAATTTTGAGAGGTCGAAAACATTATTGCTTGATTTTTATGAACTAAAATCAAAATTCACAGTATTTTTATAGATGGAAAACTTATTTAACATTGTTATTAAAACCAAAATAAAAAAATTAAAATCAAACGTTTCTACCACATTTACTAAATTTATCATTAAAATGCTTGATTTTATTTTATTTATAAATAAATAAATGTTTGATTGTAATAATGTTTGAATGACATTCTATCTTGTATTTAAAGTGTTTGTAACATTATCTCTGGAATGAGCTTTTCAATATCAATTGTACTCAATTTAATAAATTTTGCCTATAAAAAATAAAACCTTACATATGAACTGTTTTGATTGGTTATAAAAAAAAATCCTAACTTAAAATAAATGTTCTGCCAAGGTTTGACAATGTTTGTCAAAGGCAACTCTAAGGACTCGAATTTGTTGATAGGGCTTGAAGATTCATAATGAAAATTGTCTAAGCGAACGAAGACATGGTTAAGCAAATAGGGGGGAGGATTCACGAGAGAATCATTTATGCGAGTCTCATAGGCGGACATGCATAATGATGAAATGCAGCACATTGACAAAAATTGTTCTTCCCCCAATCGATAGCTTGTGGCTTAAATAGGATTCTCAAATCAAATGAGAGAAGAGCCATAGAAAAGTGACATACAAGCAATCATTGTTGGAAAAAATGTGGGTCTCAGGAGTATAGGTGAAGATATGGCTAACAAATAGTTTGAAGAAGACAACGTTAGTCTGTTTCAAAACCTGCAAGTCATAGACTTTTTTTTAGCAATATGATTGTTCGACCTTCTTTCGGTCTTCTAACGAGGATTAAAGGATTACTCGTCCATGGAAGCAAGGTGGTATCGACAAGCCGCTAAGAAATAAAAATAGGGTATAAATATTTGGTGAACATACTTGAACATACGTGGGTTAGGAAGGAATTTACTGGCATAATAGATTTATGAATATGTAAAAACCAGGTGTTATCGACAAGCTAGTATGAAGGAAGATTGGTTGCAAGTATTTGGAGAACATACTCGGATATATGTGGGTTAAGAAGGAGGTTATCAATATAACATGTTTGTGAATTGACTATTTCTTACTTTATTTATGTCTCGAAAAAAGATCACCTAAGGGCGTTGGAGGATAAACTATGATTGATTTATGATTACCACCTCAAAGATGGGAAATTGAGTTATAATTTTCAACCGAGTAGTGCAACCATACACAAAAAAAGCTATTGTGTGGGTGCAAGTTCAAAATCTACCCATACGGTAACATGATGCAAACGTGTTACACTTTATTGGTAGTTAAATTGGCTAGAACTATTAAGGTGGAAAGAAACACCTTGTATCATGAAAGAGGAAAATACGCAATGTTGTGTATTGAAGTCGAGCATAACGAGCCATTTTTGGCTATGTTTGAATTGAAGGTACATGTTTATAAATCAAAGTATGAAGGATTTCATATGTTGTGTTTTACACATGGTAAATTTGGTCACTATATGTTGAAGAAAACCCGAAAAATAAAAATGATATTGTTGCAAATAATGTGTTGTATGATGAACAAGTTGTCCATGAAGAAGGAGAGACGACTAGATGAATAATGAGGGAGGGAAGAAAGTGAAAGGACTATGGGTGATGATGGAAAGGGCGGCGTGTCGACATGAAAAAAAAATGTAACTTTACCAAGACAGAAACATACTTCCGTATTATGGAATCAATTAACGAGGAAATCGATATTTCGGGAGACATTAATGAAAATATCCACACACATAAGGAAAATTCAGCTAATCATGCATAAAGTTTGGCCGACACCATGCTTCTAGGCACCTTAATGCTACAAGCTTATACCCAACTTAAAACATATGATATATTAACTCAACGGGTCTATGGACATCAACACCTTAGTCATCTGAAGCATCCGTGACGTGGATATGGAAAATGTTATTGAAATCTCAGTTTCGATTTTGAAAGAGGGGAGTGAAGGGACATGCTCCTAGCTAGTTTTTTCACGATCGCTATCCCTCGTGAATATGGTAAGAGAAAATTGTGGACTAAGTAAATTAATTTCAGACTAAGTTAGTTTTTTTTTTTTTTTTTCTCGGAAGAATTCAGACTAAGTTAGATAATACTCCCTCCGTTCCTTTTTAAGTGTCACTTTTATAGAAAAGTTTTGTTTCTATTTAAGTGTCACTTTCAAAGTTCAATGTAATATTAAATGTTGTGTTACCAATATTACCCTTAATTATTTATTACAGAGAGAGAAATAATTGAAACAAGGTATTAAATGAATGAGGTTATTATTGGAAAAAGATAATTTATTGTATCAAAAATAGTAATATTTATTGAGTTTATTGGTTTGTGTAAAATGTCAAAAAGTGACACTTAAAAAGGAACGGAGGGAGTATTACAATAGTCCTCGTGAATAGTTAATTTTGTTCACATGATATCCAATTAAAAAAAAAACCTACCTTTAAACAACCAAACACAACGTGTCACATCAACAAAAAATATAAAATAAATAGAGATGACAAAGTTAAACTCATGTTAATAATTAAAAGTTAAAACCCTAAAACAAATTTATATCAGAACGCAACTCGGAGTCGGAACTGAACTGAACTCGCCAGGAATCCCAGCGGAATTTGACACCGGTATCCAGAAAATCATCAAGGTATTCATATACCTCCTTTTCCCCTACGCGATTTTGTAATCGCGCGTTAAAATCGTCGCATGTGAAAATTTCACCAATTGGAACAACCAGATCTGTTGCATTGATTTGTTACAGTGGCCTCTCAAATCAATCTTCAGTTTTATTTTCCATCAATGCTAGATCTAATTTTATTTTTCTTTTGCTGAATCATTGTGTGAATGTTTTGAATTATTGAAGACTTAATGGGAAAAGAGAATCAATCATCTGCGATGGAAGTCGATGATCCGAAATCAACAAATTCTGATCAGATTGTTCCCAAATTCTCAATTACCGGTTCGTGTCTTCTCCTTCTTTCTACAAATACAATGCCGTTTCTGTTACTACTGATTAAGAAATGCATTATTTCAGTAATAAAACTTTTACGATTGATGTAATTTAACGTTTTAATTTTAAAATTTTACAGTCCTGCAGCTGTTAAAATCAGCACAAATGCAGCATGGTTTGCGTCACGGAGATTACACTCGCTATCGGTATGTATTTTCCGTTGTTGCTAACTGGATGCGGACATATTTTATTACCGTCTTTAGAAACATTATTGATTTAAGCTGTGTTACGTTCGAATTCGATAGATTGGTAATAAATGTACTCTTTATCTTGACACTGTAGGAGGTATTGTACAGCTCGATTGAGGAGGTTGTATAAATCTTTGAAGTTTACCCACGGCCGTGGCAAGTATACGAAAAGAACCTTAACTGAGTCTAATGTCACTGAAGTAAGGTATGCTTTGTTTACCGTGTCTCTCTTTTCTAATGCTAGCTCTCGAATTTTTGTAGTCACATTAGCATGAAATTGCGTTATTGAAGAAGGAAAGAGTGTTAGAAAGAATGATTTGTTTCAATTAGCTGTTAGGCTTTACTATCTTCATTACTATCAAATTACATATGGGTCAGCTTAAGAAATACAATGACTAGAGCTACATAGTAGTAGGCTAGGGCTAAAGATCCCACAAACATGTGCTTTGCAATCTATAGAAATTGAAGCACTTGAGACAGCGACAGTTACAAGCACGAGTGGCATTACGTTCACAGTCCATGTAATTGTGGCACCTAAGAAAATGGAATCCACGGGGCACTGGACTGATCCCTGTAGATTGTTAAGATGAGTTAGGCTCAATATAAAAACCTATTATGTTATCAGAGCTATCCAAGATCCATTGGACCACCTGCTATCAGCTCACCACTGTCGGGCAACTTGGGTCACACGCTTGATGTGAAGTCTTGGGCATGGGGTGTATGTGTTATTAAAAATCCCACATTAGATGAGATAAGACCTGATGATGTTTTGTTTGTCTGCTGCGGGCAGTCCTCACGTTACAGATTAGGCCAAGTATAAGAGCCCAGTACTGACAAATAAGTAGATCCACTCCTGTCTATCACCCTCCTCAAAGTTATCTTCTCTTTGCCTGCCACACTCTTTACCCATTTTCCAACAAACATCCTAACACTGCTTTTGTGATAAGCACTGGCAAGCAAAGTTTTCTTTCTAAGAGTTCAAAGCTGAATGGTGGTTGATAAATCTTTTATTTGTCGAGTTATAATCTCCCTGTTCTTGCTCTTGAGCCACTTATAGATGTCTTTCTCGGCATTTCTATCACATACATTTCATGCATATCATTATCTAACTCTGAAATCTCCCTCCTTAATACGAAAATCATCATTTAGACCTTGGTTTGTCTTTTTCCTTTTTTTTAAATGTTCTACTATATTTGTGAATTAAAAAATAAACTTTTTATTTTTCTGGCAAGTTTTCAAATTATCTATACATGTTTAACAGTGGAATTGGAATTTACCTTTGAGTTCAGGTTTCTTCATGTGATTCTCTATTCGGCGGAGAGAGCTTGGAGTCATGCCATGGAGAAAAGGCAGCTTCCAAATGGACCAAATGCATCTCAGCGGATCTATCTGATCGGTAGGTTGCGCAAGGCAGTAAAGTGGGCTACTTTGTTTTCACAATTTTGTGCAGTCAAGGCAGATTCGAGGACATCTTTGGAAGCTGAGGTGAGTCTTTTAATCAGTATTGCAACAAAGGCATGTGGCAACTGGCAACCATTGTTATTTACATCAAATGGTTTATTGTTAATTTAATGTAATATTTACTCTTTCTCTCTCTTCTTTGCATTCTATTTCCCAATTCTCTCTTTTGGTAATCTTTTTTCAGTCATAGAAGATCAATTAGCATTTCAACTGCCCATAGTTCTTTTAATATACAGAATAATATATTTTTATTTGTTCTTTTTAATGCTTTTAAAGTTATTGTTGGATTTGTTTCTTTCCGGAATAATCTGATACGGAGCATTACATGTTATGAAACCTTTGATACAGGTATTACATGTTACAAAACCTTTAAAAAAAGTTGTAATGAATTAATTAATATATAATAATGTTGAAAATATATTGCATCACATTAGAATAAAAAAGAAAGTTGATTGGTTTTACTTTTGATAATTTACCCGTTTTTACCTTTTTAGTCTATGGCCGAAAATACGTTTATTTTGCTGATGAAGCATGGAAATGCCTTTCTTTCATTTGTTCACTGATTTTCAGGCTTATGAGTCCTATATGAAGGGGAGTTTGTTGTTTGAGCAAGATCAGAACTGGGATGTGGCTTTAAAGCACTTCAAAAGTGCTAGGTACATATACTATGTCTCCTTGATTTATAAAATTTGACTTAGAAAAAGGAAAAAAAAAAGCAGGAACAAGCTTATGCTTGGTTGGAACGAGATCTTTATGTAAAGAAGAATTCAAATCTTTGCCTTTTTGTGCCAAACACTTGTTTATTGTGTAATCTTGCAAATTAGCTTTTGTGATGTTTCTGTTATTTTCACTCACCCTGCCAGAGTTTTTAACCATGATCCTATTTAATAGGGCTGTGTACGAGGAGTTAGGGAAATATGGAGATTTGGATAACCAAGTTTTGTGTCGTGAGCGGGTTGAGGAACTAGAACCTAGTATCAGATACTGCCTTCACAAAATTGGCCAGTCAAATCTACAAGCCTCTGAACTATTAAACATTGGCGATATGGAAGGACCTGCATTAGATCTTTTCAAAGCTAAACTAGAGGTTGGTACAGATTTCATTTGTATAAATTATTTGAAAAAAAGGGAAAATGGGTAATGTGATATGCACATATTTTTGAATCAGTATATTAAAATGTTTTCTTATGCGAACATGTTGAATCAATTGCTTGTTTTTTTGAAAGATAACTTGGTGTTTGTACCAGGCTGCCATGGCTGAGGCAAGATCTCAACAAGCTGCTTCCATGACAGAGTTTCATTGGCTTGGCCATAGATTTCCAATATCAAATGCCAAAACAAGGGTTGCCATTTTGAAAGGTTGGTATCTTCTCATAACATTTAGACGGCTATTAAATTGAAAGAAGGAAAAGGTTATCCATTGACCAAACTTTAAAAAGATGAAGTTAACCTCTCACCTTTGCCCCACGTTTATGTAACCTAATGGTCTCTTTTGCCCATGCTGTAAAATGGCATTTCTGTTTTGGAATCTTTTTCTTTCTGTGTTTTCTTAAATGAGTATGCTGTGCTAAATTAATTGCAAATGTTCCTCGTAGACTTGCTTTGATAATTTTGAACTTTGCTTTTCCCTTTGTGGAGGTTGGTGTTGCAAATTATAGACAAACTCTTTCTAATATTAAATATATGCTAAAAATGTTGGTGTGAAGAACATGGTTTGTCCCTCTGTTACTATTATTTTATGTAGATCTGTAGTATACAGTTTGGCTGATGAAAGTGTTCTAATCCCTGGACTAGTGGATTTTACTTCTGATTTGTATACCCTAGGTTGACATCCATAATGCTCCTTTTGGTGTTAAATTGAATTTTACTTCGTAAATGCAGAAAGACTAAATCCATACACATAATATATTTGTTAATATGGTGTGAATTTGTTAACTCATGTCGATGTCAGAGCCAAAGGAAACTAACAATTTTTTTACAACCTAGCTCTTGAATTTGTTGCAATCGATTTTTCTCTGTTTCAATTTACACTGTCGAGATTTAATTGGAAGTGGAATTTCTTACAACAGCTGTATACAGTTTTTTTTTTTTTTTAATTGTTTCAAGAAAGTACACTTATCAATTTGAACATGCTATGTAGTATCAAAAGAGGAATTGTTACTGGAGCTGACATTTTATTTGTACATGCATTGTAGTATCAAAAGAGGAATTGAACCATACTACCATTTTTTTTCTTATAATTGTACTTGTTTGTGTGATTTAGCATGTTTTTACTTGCAGCAAATTTTCTTTTTAATATAGTTGAGCTTTGTTTAGCTTTATGTAGTAATGTTTCTATCTGAATAATTTTATCAGCCCAGGAGCTGGAGAAAGATATCCATGGTCCCTTGGCAGAAAATATTTCAGCAGACAAGAGACTGGTTATTTTTGACAAAATCTTTTCTGCATACCATGATGCTAGAGGCTGTATTCGGGCTGATTTGGTATTGGAAATTACTTGAATTCTTGCTGTTAATTGTGAATTAATAACAAAATTTTTATGCTTTTTGCTGTTAAAATTCTGTATAATACACCAGTTTTCTTGATCTATTTTTACTATTCTGTGCATTTTAGGCCACTGCAGGAAATGCAGAAAGTGTGAAAGATGATTTGAATGGTCTTGATAAGGCTGTCAGTGCTGTCTTAGGAGAAAGAACCATTGAGCGCAACCTTTTGTTGGTCAAGGTTGCAAAAAGTAAACTTGCAAAGCGTAATGATGATAAAAATGAAAAACTCACCAAACCTGAAGAGCTTGTTCGCTTATATGATCTATTGCTACAGGTTGATATCCATGTTTTGTTTGTGAACTTGCATTATTGAACACATTTCTCTGTAAAGATCCTCAAAGCTGCTTTTTTTTTTCTTTCCCTTTAACATTAGCTCCTCAAATGGAATGATAATTTGTATGTATTCGCAGAATACATCTGATCTCTCTGATTTAGTCAGTTCTGGAAGGGACCAAAAGCCAGAAGAAGTTAGCTTTGCTGAAGAGTGTTCATGCAAAAGTTTGGCTTTTCGAGCAGAAAGGTTGTCTTGCTGGAGCAATTTTTTTCCTGATCTTAGAGATATCCCTTCTTAAGTTATTTGCTTCCTAAATGCACTGTGCATGCATGCTTACCCATATTATTTTCAGCGTTTTCTGGAAACCAAGTTTTTTAACTTCTGTAAAATTTAAATTTGTACCGGTAGCATAAAGGAAAGTTCATCATAACATGCCATAGATATTTACAGACAGTTTGCTTTCTCCCATCTTTTGAGTTTTTTATTTTTATCTTTTAACAGATGATGATTATAGGGCAACCTAGTATGTAAGGCTCCCATCACAGTAGAGTTTATGGAAAGGTCAAACCCAGTGTGTCATCTCTTATTAGATGAATAGAGTCGGGAATAAATGTTAAAGTGTTTTACTTATCACTTAGCTCTAACATATGCAAGTATTATCTTTATTGTTTTGCTATGCAAGTATTATCTTTAAGTTTTTGTCCCCTCTCATAGGGCCCCCAGGAAGGGGCAATTGAACGGTAGGTGGTGATTACTGTGGTGCCTGCTGGCAGTATAACCACATCTGTTTCTGGTCTTTGAAGAGATGTTGCCACCTAAATCAAAGGTATTCATGCTTATGACTTATGTGCAGGTGCTTTTATGTTGCAAAGTCATACAGTGTGGCTGGAAAGAGGGCTGAAGCATATGCTTTGTACTGTCGTGCTCGCAGTTTAGCTGAAGATGCCTTAGGAAAGCTTCAAAAGTTAGATGGCAATAGTAAAGTAAGTTTCGTTATTTTTTAAGATCAGATGGTAGTATTAATTTCTGTGTTTGATAATTTTTCAAATGATTTTTTGGTCTGGTATGTGCACTGAAATTTGCTTCGCTTCATTTTCCATCCTAACTTCTATAACATGGAAACACTTGTTAGATCCTGAAGTTGAGTGTGAAATCAGTTGTTGTTGACTGGGAGGAACCAAACAAAGGCCTTTTATATTTTGATCTCCTTCAACCAGGCGTGTAGACCCAAAGATGGTAATCTATTGGGCCTGACAGATCAGAGGAGATCTTTGTACATTCGAATTTTACACTAACAACTTCAGGGTCTGCACAGTGTTTTTGCGATACGGAAGTTTATTCCTTCCCTTTGTTTCTTATAATCTTCTAAATTTAGAATTTGATTGAAACTTTTGTTGAGTAAATGATAGTTGTTTTGGATTTATATTTATTATTTCTTATATGAAAGCTCGTATTTGATTTTATTGCTATTGATTGTATTTTCTTCTGATTTGTATTTCTTTTCCTTTTCGACTTGGCAGACTTTGGTGAAAGAATTAGAGGTCTTGTGCAATGAATGCCGTTCCAACAGTTGTATAGAACATGCATTGGGGATCATGGAGGAGAAGAGGACTCAAGAGAATATCTCCGAAGGGATCTCCAATATATCATTGACCGGAGCCGAGCGGGTACATAATTTTCTATTTCGCCTATGCTATTTTTTTGAGCAGGAAGTTGTAACTTTTTTTGACTCTGTTGAATCTGTCTTGCCTCTGTAGACAATAATAGCATCTGTATGAACATTTATTGATATATTCTGACATGTAATCCTTATCCGTTTCAGTTGGAGAAATTCCTATTGGAGAAACTTGATGTTTATGAGTCTGCTGTGGGTGATTCAAATGTGAAATCTGCACCCCGCATTGCTCCCTTCCCCCCAGCTTTCCAGGCAATTGCCCGTAACCCGATTGTGCTGGACCTTGCGTATAACACTATCGAATTCCCAGATATACAAAATAGGATGAAGAAGGACAAAAGAGCAAAGGGTGGCTTTATAAGCAGAATATTTGGATGAGCATATTTGATTCAGTGTTTGGTTATTTAAAATGAAAATTTCTTGAAAACTGATGACGCGGGTTCCTTTGTTGAAAATTGTTTAGAATTATGAGATGATATACCAATTTTGAGTTGTCTAGAGATATTTGGAAATTTACAGCGGACAGATATTTAAAAACTGATGACGTGGGTTCCTTTTTTTGTTGAAGTACAGGATATTTTCATAAATCGTATTTGGTCCCCAGTTTTGAACATTGATCACGAGTCACTTTTCTAGTTTTTTTTTTTGGTACAATAGTTGCCTATATAGTTTTAATTGACGAGGGATAGCATGGTGTTTAATGTGCAAATATCTTTTCCTACTCAGATCGAAATTGGTGAGAAAAAGTGAGCAGATTTGCCATGCTATAACATCACAGAGCCACTTGTAGGTCTTGTTCCTATTTCTTACTGTAATTCTTAATTTATAGTCCATTGCAGTTTGTCTCGCACCAATTTGCTTCTATTGTACCAGTGCACCAAGGGTGTGATTGGATATCTGTTAAAAAAAACACAAATATACCAACCCTTTCGGGCAATTTGTCTGAAATTTCACTGTAATAATAAGCACCCTTTCTAAGTATTAGTTACTATATCAATGTGTTTTTGTACTATTTCTCGTGAGACTTCGCCTATGTTTTGTATTGGCGGGTGGATTTGCTGTGAATGTGCGTTTGGAGAGATCTTACAATTTGTAGCTTCTCTATTATCAATTCCTAAGGCTCAAACGCACGGTAGCAGTGGTGAAACGCCAAAACAGACACATACTTAATCTCTAAATCTTACTCTGTTTCCACTCTCCATTCAAGCAGTGTAGATTGGAAGTTTTGAACTATGAATGAATGTACTAGAAAGTGGTTGGACTTAATACAAAAGAATACTACTTTGCAAAAGCCTTAAGAAAATAAATATAGCTACTTATTAATTAATTTATTGTAGGTTGGTTTTGGTCCCCAGCACAAAAAAGCAGACAAGAGGAATTCCTCGAGCAACCTACCTTATATATCTTGTCTATTTTCGATCATAGTACAGTTCCATCAAGAAAATACCAACATTGTTTGGTACAAAATAGAAGATAATAAGTTCAAGGAAAAGAATGAACTCTGAAATTATCAAAACCTTTTGAAAGCTCCAACACCAGCGGCAACAGCTCACCTTCCATACGAAAGTGAAGTTGTCTCCTACACCATTTTTCGAAGATGCAATGAAGGCAGCAGTATCCATGGATAACTCCGCAAGTATTTTTTTTTTTTCTTACAGCTAAATGTTGGAACTCTTAAACATTTTTTTTACGCTGTAAATCATAATTAATTGTGCCTCGTGGGAGTATTGACATTTCCGTTTTGATAAACTGTGGGAGAATTGACTTAAAATTGCAAACGTATAAGAATCAATTATTTTATTTTTTCTTGAAAGGAAGAATCAATTATTTGTTTATATCATTTAATTTATATGCATTATTAATGTAAATATTTTTTGTATTGTTAATCAACCGTAATCGCTGGACTATCAAAAACGCGTGATTTTAGTGATAACTAATTCTTTCTTTTTCTGGTGGAAAGTGATAACTAATTCTAAAATCACACGTATAATTAATTAATTGTAATTTGGTAACAAAGTAAAACTTTCTATAATTTCGTTTTTTTTGGTGAAAGTGTATAAAAATCAAACTTTTGTTCATGTATAATTTCGTTACCTAAAAGTTGTATAACTAGATTTCATTTATGCTTGATGATACCTTTTGCATTCTCTAGTTTTGTCTGCTGTGCAGGTTTGGTTCTTCTAGATTGTTTGGAATCAACTAAATTCATCTATTTAAAGAATTAAGCAACTGCATATTGTGCAGTTTTGGTTCGTCAATAATTTTAGAGTCAACTAAGTTCATCTATTAAAAATCTAAACAATTTATTATTGTCAATATTTTTTTTTTATGATGATTCGAACCCAAACCTTGCATATTTTGACGGAGTATATAAGTAAGCTTTAAAGTATCAAAAATAAAATTTACTGAAATTTATAAAAAATTTAAAGCATTTGTTGGATGTGACATTTAACATTTTGATCGTTGAGTTTGAAATAAGTTGGTGAGTATAATTTGTTAAAAGTTTTGAAGCGAAAACGACAGCGTTGTGTTGGAGAGGAGAGAGAAAGAGAAAAGGCGGGTAAAAATTGATTGATGAGAGGTAGCGATGGACATTAAATATCGCAAGCAAGCAAGCATCGTCAACCGTCTCGTCTTTTTTCATCATTCCAATATTCACTCTCTCTCTCTCTCTGAGTCTCATTGATTTCTCTTCTGAAGAAGAATTTTGATTTTATTAGAAAATGCATTTCTCAAATCTAGATGACACTCCTATGTTCCGCCAACAGGTTCATTTCTCAAATCGTTATTCATTGATGATTAATTTAGAAATAAAATTATGAATGAATGAATTGATTGATGCAGCTGCTATGCTTGGAGGAAAGTGCAGAATCATTACGCCTTAGAAGCTGCAAGTTCTACAAAGGATGCCGAAGATATATGTAACATAATGTTTTCCTTCATTCCGCATTTCAATTTCCCACTCCTTCTTAATTTACACTATTTGCTTTTCTTAGGGAAGGGCTTGGAGAGTCATATGATGGGGACATTGCATTTATAAGTTCCCTTGATAGTTTTGGAGGAGGCCACACTGATCCTCATTTCGTTGCTTTGGGAGGTAAGTCTGTTTAATTAAAGGAAGCACGGATACGGACACTAACCCGCCGACACTGCTAATAATTTGAAAAAATCACATAATTCAGTGTAATTATATGTGTCGGTGTCGGACAAGTACGTTTAATCCGATGAGTGTCCATATGCTTCATACATTATCATTTCTGTTCATTTTAATATATTTTGTTTTCGCTACTCCAGGACCTGTAATGAACAAATTCACCATTGCTTTGAGAGAAATCACTACATACAAGGAACTTCTTCGCTCACAGGTGATCATTATCTGTAAATTAGAAGCAATTGTTTTAATTCATATTGCTATTCTGACTGTACTTGATACGGCTTCTTAGGTAGACCACATGATTGATGACCGCCTATTACAAATTGTCAATGTTGACATCAATGAAGTCAAGGTATGCTTTTAGATACTTTTTTTTTTAATGTTTATACCTGCGTTGTTTGTTCATATACATTAAGCCTATGGAATGTTAAGGTTTCATACTTTATATGACCTAGCTCCAATAGATTCTCTAGTGGGTCTATTTAAGTAGTGATTTGTTATTGTACAGCTCTTGGTTTTGGACAAGTTTTTTCAATTGTATTTACCACAATGTGGTATCTCATATGAAACGAAATCACCATATTCAGTTGTGCTATTACAACGGGATAGTTAACTAATTTGTGCAGCAAGGAACTCCTTAAATAATCGATTTAATTAGGAGCATGTGAGCATATGGAAAAGACTAAACACAATAATTTAACTCAATCTTTTGCAATACAGATTAATATATCAATTGATATAGATCAATATTGAGAGCATGATATGTGCAGTCAACACACACATTTTCTTACAAATAGCTTGATGATAGTTAAGGACAATGATGAAAAACTATAGATCAAACCGTTAAAAGAGATTTAGGTCTCTTATTGAGAGCATGATATGTGCAATCCAATATCTTTTGGACTAAAGGTAAATCCATTAATAACTCTATGATTAAGGTCTCTTATTGCCCCAATAGCTTGAAACACTTAGTTATTAATAACTAAGTTATGTACTTCCCAAATTTCATTATGTACCTTCAGGATACCGTAGTTCTGGAATCTTATTTTACTTCTAATTTGAATCTTAAGCACTCCTTACAATTGGATGAAGGAGCATAGTGTCGTGTAGGACTTATATTTACTGATAAGTGGTCAGTCATTCAAGCGTAGCGAAGCAAAGAGAGTGGAGCTGAAAGCATAACGAGGGAAGTGTAGCAAGTGACAAACTTGTAATCTGGACTGGAGTAATTTGTAACCCTAAGCTTACTTAATAGACATCATAATAGCTACTCTGCTGTCGAAGACATAGGACAATTGGCTGGCCTCGGTGATCAATCGGCTGCGTTCTTGTGTGTGTTTTATCCATTTTCTTTAAATCTGGATTTGCTGTTCAAACACATAGCTAATATTATTTTGGGGAAAAGTGGAAAACATCACTATCATAAGACTATTCCTAGTGAAAATTACCATTGTTCAGTTTTAAAGATGGTCACTCTTTAGCCAGATTTTTTATGTCAATGACACATTCAAATTTCACCTTTGTATGGCTGGTATAAGTATATCTTTTATTTTTCCCTTCTAACAGTTCAAGCAACGCTTGCAGGAAGCTCGTAAGCGTTTTGACAAAGCTTCCCTTGTCTATGACCAGGTATTTATTGTGAAAAGATTTCAGAGTGATGAACTCCTCGTCCATAGATTTACTTTCCTTCTGTTACACACGTTTAGTTTGAGCTGTATTTACTGAATCAGAAACCCGTTTTGATGTAATTGCAATTTTCTTGTAGTATAATCAACTGCCCACAAGATTCATGGAGTTTCTACTTTGGGAAATTTCTAGCATTTAAATTAATTTGAGTTTATAGTACTTTGGAAGGAGTATGTGTTTCTGTGTCTAGTGTAGTGCTGCTGAAAGGTCACCCACATATTTTATTTTTTCTAACACAAGCAATGCGGATTTTCTGATACAGGCACGTGAAAAGTTTATGTCACTGAGGAAAAGCACTAAGATTGATATTGCCACTGTCATAGAAGAGGTATTTCCAGTAGCTTTTCTTTGGCTTTTTTTAATTCATAAGTTAATCCAATAGCTTGTTTGAGTTACTATTATTCTTTTGAATCTAATTTCGTATAGTGACATTCCAGGAATTGAAGAATGCAAGAACGTCGTTTGAGGAAGCCCGTTTCAGTCTGGTATTTTAATTGCACAGGATATACTCCTCTGAATAAAAGATGTATATCATTAGGTCTTATACATAACATATTTCATGACCTAGGTTGGTGCTCTTAATAACATTGAGGTCAAGAAGAGATTTGAGTTTTTAGAGGTTGTCACTGGAATTATGGATGCCCATCTTCGATACTTTCAGCAGGCATATGACAATCACATAAATTTCTCTTTTCCATATGTAGTATTGCACTTATATATATATATATCTGAAAACTCTTTCTTTCGCAGGGATATCAGCTACTGAATCAGATGGAACCTTTCATTAGTGAGGTTTTGCTCTTATCTCTATTTTTGCTTGATATTACACAGTTCTTTTCACAGAAAAGTATATATAATTTTCTATAGATTTTTCTAAAATTATAAACCAAGGAGGATCAAGCAGCTGAAACATAGTTAATTTATCTACCATCTGACTATTGGGTTAGTAACTTAGTAAAACACGTTTGAAATTGCTGGTGTAGCGTACTTAAAAACCCAAAACCTTGAACCACCGGTGGAGTCATCCAGATGTGAAACCACCAGTTAACCCCAGTGACATGTTTGCTTCCAAGCATATTGTTATCTGTGTGTGTGTGTGTGTGTGTAATCAGATCACACAACATGTATTTTTAATAGTGTTACAATAACTTCTTCAAAAAAAAAAATAGTGTTACAATAAATACATTGAATAAGCACTAACCTAGGAAGTTGTATAATACTAGGAATATTAATAATCAATCTACAAATTCTTAATTCTAGCACATAATAAAATTTTGGCTTGAAATTTTAATTGGCGTTTTCAATATATGTTGATTGAATGTAATATCTTTTTCTTGTCTGCAAGACACCATTTTTTGTTGTCCTAGAAATTAATTTCTATAGCATTAATTAATATTTATAGTCAATTTAGTGGTTAAAATGAGAAACTATAAGACCTGATAGTCTTTCATGTAAGCCACAATATTGGTCTAAGCGTGGGCATTACTAACTTTGAAGTTTGTGAACTATTTTTTCTCAACCTGGTGCTTAAGAAGTAAGGGGTAGAATGCTTAAATATCTGACTAAGCATGCTATGTTGCAGGTTTTGGATTATGTACAACAGTCAAAAGAAAATTTCGATAAGGACCAGATTTTACTTTATAAAAAAATGCAAGAATACAAAAAACAAGTTTATCAAGATAGTAGGCTATCCTTGAATGGCCCTAATGGCTCTCCTAGTGGAGACTCTGCACATCCCTTTTCTAGGATATCAAATGAAGTAGTAGATGTTGTAAAGGAATCTGCCGCAAATGGAAAGGTATTCTAGAATACATTTCCCTCTTTCTCTGAGAATATATAGCACTTCATTTTACAACTTTTCAATTTTGACTTCTGTTACTGGCCAAAACAATATTCAGTCTTGTTCACGTTCATTTTCATTTTTTCATCCTGTGCACAAAGTTTAGGTTCAAATCATTCGACAAGGATATCTTTCAAAGCGATCTTCCAATTTGAGAGCCGACTGGAAAAGAAGGTATTTTGTTCTTGATAGTCGAGGAATGTTGTACTACTACCGCAAACCATGCAAAGTTGTAAGTCAGCAACTGTACTCAAACTTTCGACACACTAAACCAGATGATGTGTATTCTTATTAAATGCTGAGCATTCTGTTTCAGGGCAGCAATCCATCATCTCCAAGGAAGAATAGTCCCACTGACAATGGTTCTGGGCTTCTGGGTCGATGGCTTTCTTCTCATTACCATGGGGGTGTCCATGATGAAAGGTCTGTAGCACGTCATACTGTAAACCTGCTAACGTCAACTATAAAGGTTGACGCAGATCAGTCTGATTTAAGATTTTGCTTCAGAATAATTTCTCCATCAAAGAACTATACATTGCAGGTATTTATTCTTAAAATTTATCAATGCATAGTTAGTCCTTTATTATTACTTATATGACACTAAGGAAATCAAATCAGGCAGAAAATGCAGTAGACCAGATGGATTGGATGGAAAAGATAAATGGAGTAATTGCCTCCTTGTTGAGTGCCCAGACACTAGGATCTGTACGTAATATATTTATTTTTTTAAAATACATATTTGATCTCCATTCTAATTTTTATTGCTATGATTATAAAATAATTGTGTGACAGCCTCTATCGCCTAAGTCAGAAAATGGTGATGCTTACTCTGCCGACAAGAGTTCTCTAGATGAAGATTACACTGAGGTCAAAAAGTCTTCATACAAGAGTTTCTCCCCTAGGAACCACTTACGTTCATCTAAAAGTATGCAGTTCCAAAAACACAGTATAAGAAACGAAAAACCTATTGATGTTCTTAGAAAGGTGAACGGGAATGACAAATGCGCTGATTGTGGTAAACCTGAACCAGATTGGGCATCTTTAAACCTCGGCATCCTCATATGCATTGAATGCTCTGGTGTTCATCGTAATCTTGGAGTGCATATATCAAAAGTAAGTGTTTGAGGTGACACATTACTCTTAGCCTTCAATGTTGTAGATGGTTTATATCTAGTCAACTTTTATTGAATAAAAGCTAAAACAGGGTTAAAGGACCTCTGACCTGCTAGCTAACAATGGTTAATCTTTGCTGTATGAAGATCGATAATGGTAGCCATTCAAATTATAAATAGGAGAAAAAAGTTCACGTCGTAGATACCACATTTGGACTCATTTTAAATCTTTAAGCTTAGCGAGTCCCTACGCCGCCAAATTTTAAGGCAATTGTTTTTTATTTGAATTTCTTTTTTAAAGACAATTTGATTACAATTGACCAATCAAAACTTAATAAGAACAAGTCGGTTTTACACAGTTACACCAAAACGGTTTTACATTGCATGCCGTGTAATTTTTGACAGTTGCCTAGTATTTTTAGTGGTAAACAGTATGAACAGTAGGTAAAGAACTATTTCTAAGTTTTCCAAAACAAAATCCTTTTTGTTTTAATTTCCACTTTTGTTGCTAAAGTAGAAAATATTTTTGGCAGGTAAGATCACTGACACTTGATGTGAAAGTCTGGGACCACTCTGTCTTAAGTATGTTTGAGTCCCTGGGCAATCATTTTGCCAACTCAGTTTGGGAGGAGCTATTATGTTCAAGTAGTACTTTGCAAGACGTTGACACCTCTGTTGGGTAAGAATTGCAAAACTTGATGAGATTATCTCGTTGAACTTATGCTAATATGCACTTTGCAATGTAGTTCATGCAAGGCAAACAGAGACAACCTATTTCATGCAAGAAAACCAAAACATGATGACTCTATTTCATTAAAGGAAAAGTTCATTCATGCAAAGGTAAACCTTCAAGAACTTTATGTTTCTTTTGCCATGTTTAGAAAAATGAGCTTGAATCCTTCTGATAGGAACCAGATAGACAGAAGTAGATGAAGAAGAAATAGTACTCTATTGAAGAAACTATCAAACCGAGGAAGAATCATCTCTGCCATATGTTGCTGAAACTGTAAAACTAAGATAACAATGGAATAGTACCATAAAGGGGTGGAGTCAGTTGTTACATGAGAACAAAAATAGAAAGAAAAAAAGTTATAATGATTAATCGTTAATCGTGAACAATTTAATTTTTGTTTCTTTTTATCGCTTTAATTCTCTTTAACTGAAGGACATTTTGGGTCTCAGTTGTACCAAATCTCTTTGGGGACTACTTGATCTCAAATCAAATCCCAGCCAAGCCAATTTACGTACAATTTAGCCAGTCATGCCCTTTTCTTACAGTGCAAAATTTTGTCTGAAACCCCAAATGCATTTTGATAATGGGATTATAAAATGCTTATACTGAATATTTGGTAACTGTGTTATTTGTTATTTTAAAATAGGTTTACCTTTTTTCCCGTTATTACTTATTAATGATTTCTAGCATTTAGTAGCATTCTTATTCTCGAATTATTACCTGGTAGAAGTTTAACATACTGGAGACAGAACTTAATAGTTTCTACTTATTGCAGTATGCTGAGAAAATGTTTATTTGCCGGACAGAAAAAAATATTGCACAACAGATGTTAAAAAGCATCTGTACCAATGACAAGAAGGCAGCATACCAGCACATTGTAAAATCAGGTATGGATGTCAATACCATCAGTAGGCAAGCATTTTCAGGTACGTCTTCTTGTCCCAGTTAATCTCTGCTCCAAAAAAGTTTTTGACATTGAAAACCTAGGAAGTCCTCAAAGAATTAGTTAATGTGCAGGTGAATCTTTCAATGTGGCTTCTTTCATTAATTCAAACATTTCATCTGAAAATGAAAGTCAATTGACTGACGGCGTACAAAATGGTTCTAGTGCGATTCACCTGGCTTGCCTAACAAGTGACGCCGGCATGGTGGATCTGCTCATACAGCATGGAGCAGATATAAACGCTTGTGATTCAAGAGGTCGGACACCACTACATTACTGTATTATCAGAGGAAAGCCTGCAGCTGCAAAAGTGCTTCTTACGAGGTATCATAGACATTTTCAACCATTGTATTATGCCCAAACTCACCTTATGTCGTAGTCAACCACCGCACACGTGCCAATACACAATTTTGACCATTAATGTCTGTAATTATCTATAATAAAAAATTATAAAAATATGATATTTTGAAAATACTCATTGAGACAATTCAAACTAACATCTTAAATGCTAACATTTGTATTTATATATTAGTTAAAAAAAATGTTCAAAGCAAGTTAGATGAATAGTGCTTATTTTAAAATTGTGACGTGTATTTAGAAATAGAGGGAGTAGTAATTAATTACCCATTTGCACCGTAAAACTAGAGAAGATGTCAAACTTTTGGGGTCGTCTTACATACATGCTAAACATGAGTACGTGAAGAACTTTGTAAAATTTGAACTTACTAATGCATTCTTCCAAATACACATTAAAATGATAAATACGTTTATGACTACTCTTTTCTTCATTTCCACGTATTGGAATAGTAGTACTTCCAACTTGCTTGGAATAGTAGCATTCTTCCAAATACACATTAAAAATGATAAATTCGTTTATGCTGAAAAACAGTTTTTCAATGATTTAATTCTGTTTGTCATTTCTATACTTCTACTGTCATTTCATTGGGTAATGATACCATTTTCGTAGTTTGCTGTTGCAATGTGTTTTCCTTTTTTTTTGTTTTATTACGGAAGTAGAGAGTGTGTCTGTAGTTCATTATTGTCACGTTGTACACTAGTGGATTGAAACATCATCCAGTTAATGAGGTTTATAATTGACCGTGAATGAATTTGCTTTATCACAAATACCACGATAAATGTTGCATTTAAATATTAAACTTCAGCTAATTTCATGGAAGTTTTCTCATTCATACATTATCTCATAAGCTGTTTCATGGTTGATATTTTCTGGTTTACTTGGAAAAATTTACCGAGTTGTCAATCATTTTTACAGGGGGGCCAATCCGCATTTAGCTGACAAAGAAGGCAACACTCCTCTTAAACTTGCATCAGAAACCGGCTGTGTTGGCAATGAAATTCTCACTCTCATGGAAAAAAGATGACAATGCCCAAAAACAATTACTATAAGCAATCATTAAATCCATGTCCCAGATTGAAAACTAGCTGTTAGTGACTTGCATGGAGAGAAGAATGGGGCTGAAGCTGGTGGGGTTGGTTTTATTGGGTTATGTTGTATAGCAACTATCTTATTAATTTTAAGATGTGATGTGCTGATCATGGATGGGACTTCCCATCTATGCCAACGTTCAATTTTGCAGCCTCCATCCTCTATAGTATATTTGTAGGACCATGAATGATCATGGTCATGGATTACAAGGACTGTGCAAACAGTACAATACTTTGACAAACAAAAGGATTGTCTCTGGTAAGTTATTTAACAAGGTGTTACTTCCTCCCAAAGTATCTGAAACACAACACTTTTGTGGGCTCCGTTTACTTAAACACAACACAGATTGGTTGGTCCGTTGATGTACGAGATCGGGAAACTTGAACACACCATAAAACTATACAGAAAAAACTAAAAGTTAGAAGAAGTATTAAATCATAGAAAATGAGATTAGAGTATAAACCATAACGTAGTTGGGTATGAATTGTTAAACTTCAAAACAATTTAAGTAATAACCTTTATCCAAATTCAATAACAAAACACAAATATCAACCACAACAAACCTGAAAAAAAATTCTATAATCTACCAGCAAAATCTCCATAAACGAGTGTAGATTCTTGAAAACAAAGAAGGAAAACTTGTTTCATTTTTATGTAATTCCAAGATGCCAAAAAAAATGAAAGATGGAAGTAGTAGTTTGAACATGAGAGAAAAAAACAACAACAAAGTAACATACAACTGTAAAGAAGTAACATATGAAAGTAGTACAATGACTACTTTCCATGAGTTCTAATAATGTGGAAGTAACGCATTTGAATATATAAGATAAATTATGACGATTATGAAGTTGAGGTGTTGATGGATGATATGGATTCTCTGTGTGATGTGGAAATGGAATGAGCAATGAGTTCAATTTATGAGTGAGGGAACTCATGGAAAGAGGATGGACATTCTCAGGTTTTGTGAGCTATACTCATGGAAAGAATTCAATTTTTATTTCACAATTTCATTTCTTTTGATTTCAATTGACAATATTTTTAACTCAATTTTTTATTTTATTACTTCAAAATTACTTTTTTTATCAAATGAAAGTTTGCATCCGGAAGACATCATAAAATTATGCAGAAAAACATAAAAATTCAAAGAAGTAATAACTCAGGAAATGATATTAGAGTATGAAGTACTAGTTGAGTAAGAATTGTTCAACTTCAAGATATTTCGAAGAGAGGAAATTATTTAACTTCAAAACAATTGAAGCAATAGCCCTTATCCATATTCACTAACAAAACACAAAGTATCAACCACAACTAACATGTCCAATTTTTCAGTTTTTATAATCAAGTATCAAATGCAAGTTCATAGGAATTGAAAGCCAGGTTGGCTCAATCACAACTAAAACCATTGACATGCACTAAAAGCCAGGAATAGCATATTGCCCACCACGATAATACTCAGAACTCTAATCCACAAATAAATAAATTCACCAGCAAAATCTCAATAAACTAGTGGAGGTTTTTCTGGAAAATGAAGAGAGAAAAAACCTGTTTCATTTTTATATAGCTCCATGATGCCAAACAAATGGAAGATGGAAGGAGTAGTTTAAACATGAGAGAAAGCACAACAAAAAAATCACAAACAACTGTAATGCAGTACCCTATGAAAGTAGTACTATGACTATCTCTTGCCTTTATTTACTTTGGATCTTTCTTTTGTTAACAAAGAAAGGATAATAGTGGCAGCAGCATCTGTGATAACAATTGGAATATCACAAGCTCCTTTATGCCAACATACCGTAACTAATTGTTACAAGCTTCTTTGCACTACTGTTTATAAAAAAAAAGGATAGTAGTGGCAAGAGCATCATCTGTCAATAAACATGGATCATTTTCTGGCTCATGTTGAGAAAGGTTCATAAGTATGATCGTCAATCTAATCAAATTACGATGCAACATCTTCAAAACAAAGTCCTATAAGGTTAAATCAAATATACTGTTTAGTCTAGTTAATTATGATTTTTTATCTTGAACAATGACACAGATTTGAAAACTTCAAATGGCACCACTTGGCCAATGGATACGATACACCAAACTAATTGTCGATCATAACATAAAAAATGGAAAACGGGTGTGAATATGACAAGCACAAACAATTACACACACCTCGATTCTACGTTTAACCAAGCATCAATTAGGACCCAGTGTTATTACAGGCCATTGAAAGTATTTGGTTAGAAATTCAACAACATCTGCTGAACCAGCGTTTTGCTCACCCCCTGAATCCCTTGTATACAACATTGACATATCAGAGATCATATTGAGTAATAAGCCGTAAGCACAATCAAATAACTGATAATAGGAAGAAAAAAAAATCTAGCAGAAATATGGCTTTGAACAATGTTCACTTTCAATGCAATGGAGCAAAATAAAATTAATAAGGTCTAAACAGAATTATTATCAAGCAACAATAGCAATCCACCCTAGAATTCATCCACATATTAAAGACAATCAAACCATCAAATTCAATGGTTACAAATTATTAGAATAGAAAAAAATGAGAAACAACAATATTTGGAAACTAGGTAAACTAAAATGAAAGTTTACATCCGGAAGACATCTTTGGACAAGAGGATAATTCTTCAATAATTTGCTGCTTTTGCATTCCATTTGAGGCGCGAGCATTAACATTGATCGTCATGTCTTGTAAAAGTCTGGCATTCTGCAAAATATACGTTGCGAATCGCATATCATTTTCCAAGCCTTCAAAATTTGAAATAGTACATGATCTGAGGTGAGACTCAACGCATCCAAGACCCAAAATAGGGCAATCCCAGTCCTTATCCAAGCTGGTGTTCCACTGTCAAAGGTTCATTTTCCATCAATTAAATAACATATACATGAAAAATCAAGAACAAGCAAAAAAAACATAGTAGTCCACAAACCTTTTTGATGAAAATAATTTGAAGCCTAGGACAATGTCGAAGCAAGTCTACTACACCATCCCATCCATGAAAAAAACCATGAAACACAAGTTCAACATGAATTAAGTTTTGAAACACCGGAATGTTTTTGAAAATCTCTTCAACTTTCATCTCCTCCAAAGAAGGCTCTTGTACCCTACGCAGGCACAAAAACTCAACATTCTGAATCGCAGTAAACGGAACATCAATTGAACCAATATCAGCCCTAACCAATTTGGATATGATCAAAGATTTAGACTTCTTTCCCTTCTTCTTTTCTTCACGTCTAATATATCTAGGATAAGAAATATGCAAATCTTCAAGAACAGGAGAAGCTTTTTAATATCATTCTGATTCTCAAAACAAACATGTTTCAAATGTAGGGTTTTAAGCGATGGAAGATCAACACGTAATTTTTCAGCTTCGATTTCTACCTTCTCAAGTTTCAAAACAACTACGGTTTGAGAAGTGAAAATGGTGGGATTCAACGTAGCATTATTCACGTTGAGATGAAATTCCTCGACACGACGCTGTTTTGCAGCTTCAACCCATGCGTCGAAGTTTTCATGCTCGGAGGGGTATATTACAGAACGGCATTTGAGGTGAAAGTTTTTGAGGGATTGATTTGCGACACGAGGAGAGAGCATGAGTGTGTCGATGAAACGACAGAAGCGATGGAAGGCGTCGGAGTTTTGGACGGTTTCGTCGTCGAAGGTGAGAATTGGGAGGGAAGAGCAGAGTAGGGTCCATCGTTTTGAGAGGATTGTGGTGGTGAAAGCTTGTTTGATCGGAAGAGAAGTTAGAATGCGACATATAATAACTCATCGGTTAAATCGCTGATTCTATCAACCGCCATCGCCGGCGGTGACATTTTATTAGGACTCGGAGGAGGAAGACACGGTGAAGAAGGGTTTGCGAAAGCACGTAGATTAACGCTATTTAATCTCCTAATTGTGACATTTTGTATTAATTAGCCCAAGAAAATACTTTAATTTCATTTCTAAGAAAAAATGATTTTCTTCTTGTAACAAAAATAAATTGTATTTTTGTTTTGTGTTAACCCTCCAATTCATCGAAAAAGTGATCATGTAATTCCGAGTTTGGACATAAAAGATAAATAAAGTTTTACTTATGAATTTAGCTAATTTCATGAAAAATTCCCCCTACATTTTCTCATACGCTGTTTCATGGTTAAAATTTGTGGTATACACTTGGAAAAATTTACTGACTTGTCAATCATTTATAGGGGGGCTAATCAACATGTATATATAGCTGACTTATAATCTAACACTCTTCTTAAGCATGCATGCATGCATCAGAATTCAGCGGTGTTGGTATTGGCAATGAAATCCTCTCTCTCCTGAAAAGCCGACGACAATGCCCAGAAACAATTGTTGGTGACTTGAATGGAGAAAAGAATGGGGCTGAAGCTAGTGGGGTTGGATTTTTGGGTCATATGTTGTAATTATCTTATTAATTTAAGGATGTGATTGGCTGATCATGGGAATTCCCATACCAATGTTCAATAGTGCAGCATCCATCCTCTATATATTTGTGGGACCATGATCATGGTTATGGATTACAAGAACTGTACACCCTCCGATTTGTCACACAATTTTCTCTTCACTCTTCCCATTTCTCTCCTGTGATCCGTCACCAAAACCCTAGTTTTTTCTCCTTCATCTATCAAAGAGGCATGATTTAGGGTCAATTTTTGACCCAAAATCACCCCTCTAACTCGTTTTTATATTTCCCTTTTACTGAAATAAGTGATTTTCATATCTATTTCATTTTTCTTTCGTGATTTCGTCGTCTTTGTGCGACTTTGTTGTTCGTCGCCTTTGTGCGACGTTGTTTGTCTTTCTTGTTTCGTTCGGTTATTTGTTTGATTTAGATTGTCAGATCAGCTTCGATCCAGTGCAAATCAAATCAATGACTTTGGAGTCATCAACGTTGCAGATCCGGAGACATGGGTATTCCGGAGACTTAAATATAGTCATATGTGTAGGCTTTAGTACTTTGTCGTTTTATGCTATTAACATGGATGTTGTGAGTTTGTTCACAGATTCGTCTTTTTTGTTTTTAGCGATTTTCATTGCATCGATGTACTCTATCAATTTGAATGAATGAATATTATTATTATTTTGTGGAAAAAAAAAACTATACATCCTCCGGCCATAAATATAAGCAAAAATCCATATTTTATATTCATTCAATAAATGATGTATGTTATATACGATAAAGACCACATACATCATTTATTTAATGAATCTAAAACATGAATTTTTGCTTCTATTTATGACCGGAGGATGCACAGTACTGGAAAAAAAATAAAGGACTGTATCTAATACGTTATTTAATAAGGTCAAGGTGTTAGTTCATCCTCCCTAAAAAAATCTTTTTTATTTTTATTCTTTACTATTAAATTATCAAAAATAAATTAATTTTCATTTAAGATTTTCAGGGAGTCGTGTAATACACGGTGAAAATACCATAGTTAGGTTCAATGTATTTAGGGAAATAATTTATCAAAATAATATATAGAAGGCAATAAGTTGAAACTCAGTCAGACTATCAAGTGGTGGAATTGATCGAATTGAAACGTGATTATGGGATCAGTTAGTTATTTATAATTAGCAATAGTGACAGTTGAATTAATTTATCCAATTTTGCGTACAAGTTGATGACTCGGCTTTTCAACCATTAATTAATCATTTTGTTTTGTTTTCATTCTGTGTGATTAGAGGTGAAAGTATGTTTGTTTAAGTCAGCTAAACTTAACATGTCGACGAATTTTATGGTTCTAGTCTGAAATGTTTTGTAACAGTTACTTTTTAGAAGTTTAACATGATATGTCTCCTCTCAAAAACAAAAACAAAAAACATGATATGTCTTTTTTTTTACAATAACATGATATGTCTTGTTAGATTACTTAAAAATATATTTTATATGTTCATAAGTTTTGTAAGAACAACGACCAAATTTTATTCCATAAAATCGAGTAAGTTTTCACAAGTTTTAGTTTGACTTGAAAAAATGTCAAAATTGTTAAATAGAGCTTGTGTGAGATTTTAGTAACTATTGTTATTCTTCGTTTGTGTATGTATAATATTAAAATCGTCCATGTAAGTTTGCATGTTTTTTGTTTTCATTCATGTATATTTTTTTTCTTCTAAAACAAACCATGAAGTTATAAATGTTTTGCTTTTGGTCACTACCAACATCATTTGTTACAAAACAGCTTACGTGTCTAACGATGGCTAACGTGGCGACGTGTGATGTGGCAAGTGATGCTTATGTGTCACCGGTGAGAAGGTTATATGGACCAAATCAAAAAACGAAAATTCATAGAGGGATGAAATTCAAAAACACGAAATAACAAAATTTTATTAAATTGAAAACTTTGTTTACCTTTCTTCATTTTCTTCCTTCCTCGTCTTCAGCCTCACATTCATAATCTTCATCAAACCCATAAAATATAAATTAAACATTCAAACTCTTTAATCAAAGTCTCATTTCCCATTTTCTCTTATTTAAACTCTTCTTATTTAAACACACTCTTTCTCAATTCTCCCCCCTTATTTCAATTTCATGTCCAGGGACACAACATAATAAAACAAAGGAAGAAAAAAAAACTTCAATGAAGAAAAATATGAAGGATGTCGAGAAGAAACCCAAAACTCAAATATTCTTCTTCTAATTTCAATTTTAATTTCGTCAATGTGAACTAGAACACAAGCCTAAAACAAATAAACCTACTGCTATGATAGGATTTTTTATGGCAAGAAAAACTTTGCAATGCTTCAAATTAGCATCTTTTGAAAAATCGTGTCACTAATATGGTTGAACACTTAAAAAAAAGGCAACACAATTCAACCTTTCTTTTTGTATTTTTCTCACCTTTAAAAAAAAAGTAAGAATAGTAAGGAGTAGGTTAGCAAAACAAATAGTTAAAAACTCAAATGGATCTTATGATAATTTCACGACCTCCTGTCTAATAGTTTTATGGATCCCTCTATATCGCTAACTATATCAATTCCATATTGATACCTAAAATATTTACAAGGACAAATTTGACCAAAGAAAAATTCACATGAATATACCAAAAATAAAAAATATGTATTACTGTGACAATTAATTTTAAAAAAAAATATTTATCCCAATTAATACTTGTTTTTATTTATTTAAAAGTTGTGTTATTTGAACAACTATTTGTATGACAATTTTTAAGATAATCATAAATTTATAAAACAAAAATAAGATTTTGATATAAAAACCAAAGCAACAGAGAGACAGAAAAAAACTAAAAGAGAGATAAAATTGTCAAAAAAGTTGTTAAAAAATGATTGTACAAACATCATTTCTTTTTGTTTAAATCCTTAATATGTGTAAGGACACATTTACATGACCCTTTAAATAAATAAGTATTTGTGTATCCATTCCATGATAATAACTTATTTTAAGAGGGTGTCCAAGGTAACTTATTCGTCTAAGATTTCTTTTTAAATATACGTAATACAATTAGGTATCCACCGTCGTTAGTAAGATTAGCAAGCCAGCATAATTAAAAATAAATAAATTAGCAAGCCAGCCACAAAAATTAAAAAGGAAAAAGAGGAGACTGAATAAATAAATGAGATTGTTAATGAAGTTTTGGTCTGTAGGTTAGGGGTCAAGGGGTAAGAGGTAGGGGATTGTCAAAATTGCTATTGCTAAGGAGAAAGGAGGCACACCTAGATTGGTCCCACAATTTAGATTAGGTGTAATACAAATAGGTGACATCCAGTGGGACCCACTTTAGCCATACCACAACAAGCTCTAACCTTTTTTGAAGAAAAAAACCCATTGTATGACTAATTACTCATTTGAGTATTTGATTAATATCCTAACCATAGTTAAAATTTGTTCCTAATTGTGCCAACAATATTTAAATAGCGTCTTTTAATTCATTTTAATTTTAATTACATTGTGCAGCTAGCACGGAGCATTTTAATTTTAATGTCAATGTCATCATCCACACAAATATCTTGAGCCAAGGCCACAGGGGTCACTATTACAATTTAGGTAAGGGCAGGTTACGTGTTTAATTATAACTCACAAAATTATTTATTTATTTTAGGTTGTCTTCAAAGAGTTCTGTATAATTTACCTAATAATTAGTGAAAACTAGTCACATGAATAAAATTTTCTTCGCGGATATTATTTGAAGTAGAAATGTTACCGGTATTTATATTAACACACATTTTTTAATATATTTTTAATTGGTTAAAATTTACATTTCATCCAACAAATTTATATATGACCCACATGATTTGGTGGGACCTATGTGAAGTTAAATCAGTAAAAAAAAATGTGTTAGAAAATGTGTGTTGCTAACATTTCTCGACTTGCAAAACTACTTATGTTATTATGGGGCAATAGACATTTGGGTTTATAAATGTATAACGAATAGTCAAAGTAGTTCTTCAATGTATTGAAATTTTAAAACAATTCTTGATTGTGCACTATGTTGATCAAAATAATTTCTCAACTTAAAATGTTTTTTATTATTGTCATATTAGTCATTCAATGTACTTATTTATTGTAATATCAATTATATAAGCATTTACTACTCTCATTTCAGTCCCTGTATAAAAAAAGTTGATGTCAACGATGAGAGAGTATTTTACTGTCAGAGACTATTTTTTACTAACACAGTACACGATCAGGGACTAATTTAAAATTTTGATAAATTGAAGTATTGTTGTTGCTACTTGGTACACATTTACGAATAAAAATGACTATTGCTCCTTTTTTTACTAAATGTTGAGTACTTTACCTACAATTCTTCGCAAATAACAAATCTCACCGATAATTTATTAATATATTTATTTCTTATTACATGAGACAATTCACTTTTTAGGTTTAATGACTAATTGGTATATCTTATCTATGTTGATGTATGTGGTATATAATATAAATCAGTTACATCGGTTATTCAATGAATCTAAAAACCGAATTAATATATATCAGATACATCAACTATTCAATGAACATAAAAATTGAATTGTCTGTTATAGTAAGGAACAAAAGTAATAGTGATTTCTAATAACTTCCATCTACATTCTAAACAAACTACGACTCATCTTGGCTTCTTGTGTCAAAAGTTTGTCTGATAGCGGTGACCAAACAGTGTGTTCGGTTCATGCAACAATAACGGTGGTGCAAGTGTACGTGGGTCTGCAGGTGTAAAAAAAAAAACTTCCATTTAAGAGGGAGCATAATAAGATGAACGGAATGAACTCACACTCGAGAATGGAATTGTTGTTAGGCAAGTGTGAGTTTGAAGTCTCGCATTGCTTAGAAAAGTGAATGTTGAGCAACATACAATTGAGATGACTCATGGACTCGATGTTTTGAGGTTTTGCTCTTTCTTATCGCCTCCCCCAGCCTACTCGTGCACCCTACATAGTTACTATTTTGCCTCATTCGAGTTATATAACGTGAAACTTAAAAACACATTTCAGATTATAAAATTCAAACCACGTCGATATAAAAGAAGACCCAATCTCCTACCTTTATTTCTTCAAATTTATTTTTTGAACTAAAATACTCCCAAAACACCCTAGATATGTATCTTGCTACATTGTGTTGTGTTTCAAGTTAAGTTGATCGAGTCCATCACATTTGAGACATTTTCAACCACTAAACAAGAGGTTAGTTTGTAATTGCACGAACATTCGGTGTTGGATTTGCCTTTTTTTTTACGAGGTGCTTGTTGTTTTTGGATTTTAGAATCTAAATTTTTTGTTCATCATTTAAGTTTCTAAAATTCGTAACATCCCATGGGTGTAGAAAATGATTTCTCTTTGAATTTGTGAACATTTATGACATGGACATATGTCCATCATGTTAAGGATAACAAGATGAGCATGACTATCTCGACTAGGCAGGAGCGCGTGAAGACGGTCAAAGGTGACATACCTGGACCATCTCGTGAGCAAGAGCCTTATCATATCCCCGAACATTAATTAACAAAGGATGTGCATGAGCCACAACACGAGGAGGCATGACACAACCTGTGCAAACATTTATTTTTTCAGATTCATTGAATAAATATTGTTTCTGGTTTATAATATAGACCGATTACATCAATTATTCAATGAACCTAGACAATAATTGCTTACACATGAGACTTGATGAAGTATACGCAAAATGCACACATCGATTAAAGATTAACCTTTCCTCGTGGAGTATGTGTAAAATGTCAATTGGTGCTTACAAATGGACTAAGATCATTCATAACGTGGGTCTTTCGCCTCTTTTACATTATACTAAACAACTACTCTCATTATGAACCATACATTTTGGATGCTTATGAAAACACTTTCTCTCTCCCTCTCTCTATTTTCTACGGACCCGTTTGCTAAATCTTAATAAAATAAATAAATTTGATTGAAATATAATGATGTAAAGTCATTAGTGTGACTTGCTTAGTATTACCATAAAATAAACGATATAAACATAAATGAGCCAGCAGTCAAATAGAATACTTTGTTGTAGATGGTATGAGGGGTAATAGAAACAATAACAATGCACAACACATAAATGGATTTGGAACGAAAAATGTTCAAGACACGTGAGAGTTTGATAGAGGAAGAAATTTAAGGAGAACGTTTGAACACTTACCTTTGAAATTGAAAATAAAGTACCATTAAAATTGATTTAATACTCGGCATGTCCCGTATGACTTACAGTGTAGCCTTTGGGAACCGTTGAACGCTTAAATTTTAACATAATCTACTTTTTAAAAATCCTTATATTGACAAATGCACGATTTCATTATGTAAGCGGTATTCTATCCGTTTTAAAATGAGTGTCGCTTTAGACAATTATATATAAATTAAGGAATTGAATGATATAATCATCAGACATAACATTTTTACTAAAATGTCCAAGAAAAAGACAAAATTAAAGTTGCACTGAAAATTGTACGAGAGAAAAGTTTGAGTATTTATTGAGGGTAAAGTTGGGAGAAAAAAAATTAAAGTTGTATTGGAAATGTAAAGCGACACTCATTTTAAAACAATTTTTTTTTTACTAAAGCGACATTCATTTTGAAATGAAGGGAGTACAATACTAAAAAATAACAATGGAAGTTTTTTTTTTCCTTAACAAATCAAAATAATATATATTACCATAAGAACGTTAAGCTCCCTAGCACGAGATGTGTAAGGAGGAGCAAAATAGTTTTACATCACATAACCGAAAGAAAAGAGCTGAAAAATGCAGTCAAGATCCAAACAAGCAAAGGGTTGTTTCAAACATTATCTTTAATATTTAGTTTTTCATTGAATGAGATTAATATAAATCTTACGATTTAGAAGTAGATCTCACATAAAATAGTGAAACATACTTTAATCTCATTAAAAAAAATAGTAGTATCAAAGAGTATTGGTAAAAAATAATTGTTTCTATCACTTCTCGTTATGCAAAACATATTTAAGTTAAGGGTTATGCTAACAATGGTATTTGATAAGGATTAAAAAATATAACAATTGATTATTTTTTGTAAAAGAAATTGTTTTTTTAATATTCCAATGTGTTGACTACACAATTTTTAATATATCATTTTTTTTGGTCTAGTAGCCTAGTGGCTAGAGCTCATACAATTAAATGTGGAGAAGTGGAATGTTCGGAGTTCGAACTTCGACCCCTACATGTATTATACAATGTCCCTACCAATTGAGCTAAGCTCACGGAGATTTCAATATATCATTTTTACTTTAATATTCTTGACAACTACCTAGCATTTCTCTTTAAATTATATAGATTTGTGCATATCTCAAAGAATAGAAAGTTGTACAGTTCGTAGTTTCACATGGAACCCTACTAATAAATTTGTATAAATTGTGGGGACGTGACAAAATGAACAGTGGAGGTCTATAGTATTTCTTTTTCCAAAAAATGTAGTTGTATTATTTTAAGATCGTTACAATTGAAATTCACGTGTTGTTTTCTTTTTAAATGGTCTAGTAATATCTAAAAGTCTTAGCTCAACTGATAAAATATTGAAATTGTTTGGTCGAATGTCATGACTAGAGTTTGAACCCCGGTATTTCCACTTGTTTGTGTGAGTTTATAATGACTTTGTCGTTTCGTCTATCTACCAAAAAAATGGTCCAATAATTAAAAATTTATCTCTATAAGATAAATGAGTTTGGTGTTTAGGGTTCTAATCCGACCCTTCTTGTCAAATGAATTAAGTTTACGGCAACACGTACTAGTTGTCTTTATTCAAAATCGAGTTGAATTGATGATTTGTTGTTTATTTATAACTACGCACGTTAAAAAAAATATAGTCTTAGATAGAGGTGACTTATTACTTTAGCATCACAATGTCTCTGTAGGTGCATAATTTTCATACTAGGAGCGTACGAGAAAAAGGATTAGACCTCACATCACTAGTGTATGTGATAAACCTCGTGTTTCATACAGTACCGATTACTTAATTTAAAAGATAAATGTGTATGGTTCATTTTTCTCCAAAATCATCCATTCAGACGTAGTCTTCGCTATTTTTAGGGTTAACTACCTCTCACTTTCTCTAAGTAGTCATCCATGTATATTTGGTCTGAATGGATGATTTAGGGTTAACTACCTCTCATTCTTCCTTTGTAGGGGATGGTTTTTGGTCTTTTTTGCCATGAAATCACTCTTCATCGTTTTTTTGTCTCTTTTTATTTAAATTAGTCATCCATGTATATTTGCTACTTCTTTTTCAATGTTTTTTTTGAAGTTTTTATCGCCTTAGTACAATGTTGTGTTTGTTCGTCGTCTAGTGCATCTTTGAGTTTGGTCATTGTCTGAAGCGGCGTTTGTTGGTGTTTCCATCTAAGTATATAGTTTACTGGTTCAATTTGATACATTCACTTCAACTCATTACATATTTGATAAAGACTTTGTGAGTCAATGTTTCAGATTCGGAAGCATGAATATTTCAGTCACTTTTACTTTGTCATATTTGTAGGCATTGTAGATTTCAGTCACTTTTAGATAATTGCTCTTCTCGCATCTGTTTTTGCTCATTTCCGTCTTACGTGAGTTAACACACGCTGAAAAATACATATGCGTGAGTTAACCCATGTTCAACTATTTGACGGGAATGAACAAAACAGATGGGAGAAGAGCAATTATCTTTCATCCAAGTGTTTTATATTTGCCTTGAATATAAGATAGATAACAAAGTATTAATAAAATAACGTAAGGAAAAAAGTATTCATAAAACACCTAAAATACATGCATCTTTTTTATTCTCAGACAAAATATTCTTATGTATATATTTAGAATATAGAGATGTTTACCTGAAATGTGAAAGTATTTTTACACACGAGACTGGAATATAAATACTAGTAACTGTCAACATCTCCTTACCAAAATCAGTTATATACTGATCCTTCATAAGTTTTACATGAACATGACTTAGAAACGTTCTAAAAAAAATGATAAATTAAAAAAAAAATCAATTTATAAAATTATTTTATTTCAACTAGTGTAGGGAAATCATTAAATTGTTCACCAATTGAATCCTTTCTTTGATAATCTTCTCAAACTTTAACTTTACTACTTATATTAAAATTGTGTTATACCATATGTATTATGTGTACTGGCGAAAAAGTTTAGATCACGTGTGATGTGTGTTTCTGAAAAATGAAATGAAACTAAAAAATAAATGTATATTTGGATACACTACACAATAAAGAGTGCATGACATAGAAAATTCCCAAATTTGCATGCCACAACTTTATATTTGTTGGTTCAGAAATAGCAATACTAATTTTTTCTTCCTCCATTTGTTCAACGATTCTAGAGAAGGGTGAAGCTTTTAGAGCGTGTGTAGATCAAAATGAAAGGAATTGGAGAAAAATAACACAACTCAAAACACATTTTTCTTGTTCTCGTTATCCTCTTTGAGTTGTCATAGTCCTAATTTATTTTTCACCTTTATTATTAGGTCATATCTATCTACCGAAGAAAGTTGAACATGTGCACGTTTATGTCCTATGATTCAAAGGTAAAGTCCCATCAAGAAGAGGGGTTCACATTTTTTCGGTTAAAAAAAATTGCAGTGTGTTGCATTAAAATGGCTTAATTGCATTTATTTGTTCCTTGACTTTGTTTTTGAAATTTAAGTTGATCTCTTAATTTTAAAAATTGCCACTTTTGTTATTTAATTGACTTTGTTAATTTATATTGTTAACTTTGTCTCCCGTGAAGAAAAAAACTGGAGAATATTGTGACATAATCTTGTCCCTCCATTCCATTTATCCCAAATATCAACCATTATTCTCTACAAGCCAGAGTCTTGAAAAGACCAAATCGTATGAAAAGTTGTAGAAATCATCCATAGAGTTGAGTTGATAACCAAATAAGAAAACAGGGGATTATTAAAAACGGGGGGGGGTGGGGCGGGGTTAATCACCATTGCCACACAAAGATTATGGTAATTTCATCTGTAACATGTATGCTTTAAATTTATTTTATTTTTTAACAATGTTTTCACAATTGATATTGTTTTTGTTTGATGTGTCAAGTTCTCAACAGCTTCATATTATATTTAAATATTAGATTTTTTTTTTTTTTTGAAAAGTCTAAAGATTAGATTGATGAATACAATTACAATAATGCAAAATCATTTTACATTGATCTCAAGTCTCAACAGAAAAAAAAATGTCATAAATCATAATATACAAGATAATTTTGTGAGAGGTTTACATTGACGAGCATATCGATATCATCCAATCCTGAATCTCCCACCAGCGTACACATCATCTTCAAGACTAAACCAAAAGAAGCCTCCAATGAAAACTTGAAACCATTATTTCTTCGCATCATCAAAATATTTTTGTTTTGATCTGTATCCTTGAAAGACAATATAAAATTTGAAAAATTACATTTGTATGCAGAACCGAACCTTAAGAGTGTAAGGTGCTCAACCAAGCCGGACCTCCAAATGTTATGAGCCTCAAAAAATAAATTTAAGTCCAATACCTATTCCCTACTTAAATAAAATAAAAAATATATGTTACTTCATTCTCTTTCTTCAGTAGACCTTTTAGATTTTTCTAAACTTAGTTCTCCTTTCTGAACATAAATTTGATTATATCAAATCACCCCTAATTTGTATAATCATTCAATTTGAAAAGCTATCTATTCCATTGAAATAATCACCTAAATCATTTCTTTTTTGCATAAACCATTCATTTTATCCTTTCCCACAACGGATGAATGACAAATCCAAACGACACTATTAGATAAATTTCACCTCTTTTTCACTTATTTTTTTTTATTTCCTTTCATGTTTAGAAGTTCTTCTGATTCAGATTTAAATAAAGAGGAACTTGATTTCTTTTTTAAATAAAGAGTGACTCAATTTATATCGTTGATGCTTAGACAATACTTTTTTAGACTAAATTGCTTTTTTGGTCCCTTAACTATTTAGGTAGTATCGGTTTGGTCCCCTAACTAAAATTTGATTTATTTTGGTCCCTTAACTTCTCTCGGTTACACATTTTGGTCATTTCTGTTAGTTTTAATTCAAAAACGTTAGGTTTTCTTCATTTTCTTCCCCTCTTTTTCATCTTCATATCATCTCCATCAACATTCAACAACAAGAATCCCATAAAAATTCCAGAAGAAAATGAAGAAAACATAACGTTTTTGAATTAAAACTAACGGAAAGGACCAAAATATATAATGGAGAGAAGTTAAGGGACCAAAATAAATCAAATTTTAGTTAGAGAACCAAACCGATACTAATTAAATAGTTAAGGGACCAAAAAGATAATTTAGCCACTTTTTTATTATTTTCGGCCGTTGAGATTGGTGTTTTACAAGTTCAAAGGCATGATATAAAGATATGATGAAAAACTTTTGGGAGACTAGAAGTTAGAGAAATATTTTAAAAATTAAAATATTTATAAAGATCAAAAACATATTTATAAGGACTAAAATTCTTTAAAAAAAATAAAAATTATAAGGACTAAAATAAAAAGTTAATATTTATTTTTAACTTAGTTCGATTGGTAAGGACAGTGTATTTTGATATGTAGGAGATTGAGTTTCAAACCCTTGACAACCCAATTTTTTATCTTTAAGTGGTGAATTTCGAGCTACCGTGTACTTGACTAGAAAAACAAAAACATAAAGTTCCTTTTTAGGTTTTTTCTAAATTATTTTTGAAAAATGGTGGGTTACTTACCCACAAATTAATGAAAATGAGTAATTTATTGGTGGGGGTCAAGATAGTGCATATATACCACTTAAAAAGGTCAATGGTCATTGATTGAGGTAAATTACCCACCATTCTTTCATAGGTACTCTAGTTGTCACCTTCTTTTTATGAAGGTTTAATCGAACATAAATATTAAATATCATAACCAGATAATTCAATTTTTTCGAAAGGCATTATATGTTGAACAATTATCTAAGATTAATTTTCAAAAGTTAGGTTTAATAATCATTTGTTTCTTGAATCAATTCATACAATTCTAACCATACGAGAGACATTAGACATTAAACACAAACATATAACTGAATAATACTAGATTTTAAACTTCATAAATGGTAGTGAAAGACTACATGGTTCAAGAAGATTCAAAGAAGTCCGTATACTAACACAATCTTAAAAATTTAGCTAGACATGATGATCATAAACATTGCAAATAAGTTTGAGAAATTATGTCCAAAAAAAAAATGTTTAAGAAATTATGTGTATATTGACGATTAACACGTGTCTTCAATATTGTTTGCAAGGTGAACCCTGACTTAGATCTCTTCAAAACACGTTTCCTCAATTATCCTATGCAAAACTTTAATGTGGCAATGATTTTCCTTTATGTATTTATAGAGATTTGAAATTGGGTTGAATTGTGTGCTAGGCCAATGGATCCTGCGGTAGAAGCAAGGGGCTAAATTTTCACCCTTTTGTAGTTTGAATTATTTGGTGTATCCATAAAAAGATTTATATGTGGGTGTTAACTTTGATACGCCCGTGATTTGACATTGTTTGGATACCTAAAACTTCATGTACATTTAAAACACTTCACATGGATCATGTTGCTTTTTCGCCGAAAATCAGCACTGCGCTAAATCAGTAAATAAAATGAAAATATGAGTTTATTCTTTTGGTGTATCCATAAAAAGATTTATATGTGGGTGTTAACTTTCACACGCCCATGGTTTGACATTGTTTGGATACCCATAACTCCATACACGTTTTAAATACTTCACATGGGTCATATTACTTTTTCACCGAAAATCAACACTTCGCTAAATCAGTAGATAAAATGAAAATATGAGTTTATTCTATGACAATGAAAATAAAATATCTACCTAACTCCAAGGAGGGGAAAAGATTTAATTTTTCAGATGAACATGCTTGTAATTTGTTTTGTCACCGATAGGAAAGGGATACTATTAAGGCTCAAATGAGCTTAACAAAAGGATAACCTAATACAAGGTGACTTAAAAAGGTTTAAAGTTCAACAAAGAAAAAATTGCCTCAGTGTTAATGTGAATGTAGCAATCAATCAACTATTGAGAATAATCACAAGTTATATAAAAAACATGGGCATGTATACTCACGTATCAAGAAACAATATAGTGAAATATTGTTCAAAGTCTCGCCGGTTGGGATATCATAGAGTTAAGATGTTCCTTTACTAAAAATATCTCTTATTATATGTTCTTCAATCACCTCTCTAAAGTTAATTGTATGATTGATACTTACAAGACCATTCCTTATAAACTTTAGTTTGATTATGAGATCATGTCTTATAAACTATATTTTGGGAATCAATAATTTTGTATGTTGAAATATTGATTTGCATCAAACCAACACATTAATATATAAAAGTCTCCCCTTAATATATCACTGGTTTTAGGTTAACAACCTAATATTTATCATCCAAGTGGATTTTAGATTTGTTGTATATACCACATTTGCTATAATATAATACACTAAGATAAATGTTGAAAGAATATTGGGAAAATATACTTGATGTGAATCCCCATTTATCATTGATTGTGTTGAGGCCAACTTATTTACAACACAGTACGCTGATTATCAATTGATGGATTGATTTTTCTAATATCAGAAGGACTTGTATATTAGAGTTGAGATGTTGCTTTGTTGAAAATATCTCTCATTACATGTTCCTCAATCACCTCCCTCATAACTTTCATGACAGAGTCTCTTTTCAACTTTATGTCCAAATTTTTTTTTGAGCTTTGACTACGAGATTAACTTTCATAAAAAAGGATTAAACATATCTTAATGCAATTTAAACAATCATAAGATTTTTCAAAATCAACTGGCCAATTTCTGTAGTCAGGTCATAAAATATATTGTGCCTTTTTTAATGATGCAAAATAAAAACATAGAACAATGACCAAGGCACCAGATGAAGAATATGTCAAATGCAACATCGATGCAGCGCTGTTTACGGACCAAGGCTGTTTTGGTGTTGGAATGTGTCTAAGGAATTCTCGAGGCCGTTTTATTAAAGCTTTATCTAAGTGGTATGACAGTATCCCTACCCCTTTAGAAGCAGAGGCATTGAGCTTAAGAGATGCTATTTATTGGCTTGGTCAATTGGATTTATCAAAAGTGCATATTGAGCTAGATTGTAAGCTAGTTGTAGACAACATTGTTGATAGATCTATTAACCATTCTGAATTTGGCTACATTATGGCTACATGTAGAGCTATGCTACAACATTTTCCAAACTTTAAGATAAGTTTTGTAAGGAGACAAGCAAATTTTGTCACTCACATCTTAGCACGGGCGTCAAAGTTGCATGCTTGTCACCAAATCTTTGATTTGATTCCATCTTGTATTACTACTATTGTGAGGAATGAAATGATATGAATTACTTTCTGTAAAAAAAAATGACCAAGGCGCCTTCCGTAGCTTATCTCCCATTAATAACAAGTTTAACGTCCCAAGTTTGACAACCCAACACCCAAGTAAAGTTGTATATTTAAACTTTGAGCTAACAATGCTTTTCTTTTTCTTACTTGCATCAACATGTTCTTTGTAACAAGGGGGTGTTTACCTTTTGCCATTTGACTGAGTTTTGGTTTATTCTTTGTAATTCTTTTTTTAGATTTCAAGCTTGTTACATAAAGATTATTAGGTCTTAGACTTTCATGATATTCAATTTTAAAATATAATGTACTTTCACTCTATAGTTTGAGCAAACTTTAGTTTACCCTTGTCATATTGTATATTTTGTACAACAAAAAATCACGAAGGTCCAAATCAAATAATTTTTAAATAGTTGATGCACACATTCTTCGTCTTCTCTCTTGAGCTATGGTTCAACTATTGCAGTTAAGTTAAAAGTCACACTTTCAAGCGGTGGATTAGCTGACTCTTGTTGAGAAATCTCTTAAACCAAGTCTTCAATAACATATATTTAAAAGCATTATAGATGCTCATTTTGATGTCTTATTACTTCAAAGCCATTGAAATTCGTCTGCGCATCTTGAGATATTTGCATGAGCTCACCCAGCTAAACACCGCCAATCATGGTTCTAGCCGTTGCCAAGAATGGTATTCCATGGAGGATAGGCACTTTGATATCTACTTCCATGCGAGGTATCACAAAATTTGTCGTAAACACGAACTTGTGTATTTGCACCAACTCATTCTTCATTATTAATATAACCATTAACATAGTAACATTTATCGTCCAAGAAAAATTGATGCGCAACATAATTTTAAATTTCAAAGATTTTGTCAAAGTTTTTTCCTTTAGGCAAGTTTTAGTCAAAGTAGCATAGTTAATAAATTTCATAACAAATTAACATTTTAATCCAACATAACTTCTTTTTTCTCTTTCTGGTACGGTAAATTAATAAAATACTACTAAACTTCTATGTTTAGAAGCGCAAAAGTCAGAGCAAGAATATAATTTTAATTTTTTTTAAGGAAGGGAAGAGGGGATATGAAATGTTGAAGGGAAGAAATTTATATTTGTTAAGTCTCTCACAATAATTAAAATTGAGTATTATTACTTTTTTTGGTACAAGAGTATTATTACTTTACTATGAATATAATAGCCCAGTTGACAACGTCGTGATATTATACAAGGATCAAAACTACAATTTTAAATTCTTTACTTATTCAATTTTAAAGGGAAAATTTCTACTTATTAGATTACTTCCGAAAAAATATTACAGTAAGAAATTAAAACCGTAAGGGGAGTGATTGCTTAAATCTTAGCCTTTGACTTTACTTAATATTTAATTTTTTTGTTGAGTTACTATCATTTAATTTTTTTTGTTGAGGTGAAATTTTCCTTTTTTTTTTTGGAGTGAAATTTTCCTTTTTATTGCCGTAATTAATTACTTGTATGAAATAACCATGTATAGTTTTGACCGTGTGTAGTAAATATTACGAAAGGTCCAATTAGTCCCATATTAGGGGATCTTACTTATTATTATATGAATTTTTCACATTCGACACGGAATGTTGGAAAATAATTTTGGTAGAGATAATAATATACCCCAATACAGGGGCAATAATGTTGGTTGATGAGATAAGAAAAGCAATCTCAAAGACGGAAATGGGGGCGACAACTCCTGTTCAATCTTCACGTTTCAGTGCTGCCCTTGCTGCCCAAATGCATCCATCAAACCTCTTATATTATCACAACTCATTTCCTTAAAATCATTCATTTCTTTATATAACTGCCCATACGTTACAAATTTATTATTTATTATTCATTCCAATTAATTAATTAATTGAGTGCATAAATCTAGGAAAAAAGGAATTTTTAAAAAAAGAAAACCACACTCAAAACCACTTGGATGAACCCAAGCGCTCTCCATTGAAATATCACGGGTCTCTTCTAATTTAATTAAAGTTTTAAGTTTGAATTTAACTTTAAGTATGCCGCAACGTTAAAATTTGTAGGGAAAACTTTATTAATTGAATTAATCTAAAAATTCAAAATTTACTTATAATTGACAATGAACAAAGTACTATTATTTTTACAAATTTATCCTTAAGAGAGAGTTAGTTTATCACAGCAAACAAAATAGTTGTTATTGATCGAAGAAAACATGTGTTTGTTTTAAGTTTACCAAATTTATTCTTAGGAATAACATTCCTTGGAATATGAAGATGAGAAATTTATTCTAAGGTATTTAGAAAAAAGATGTTTGGTTACCATCATAATATTCCAAAGAACCTTAAAAATAAGGATTATAACAGGTAATTACACATGATTTTATTCCTATCTTTATGAGAACTTTTTTTCCATCCTTTTATTTGGGAAAACTTTTCTATTCCCAAGAACATTTTATACCCGAGAATAAAATTTAGTAAACTTGTAACAAATATAGACATATATATTTTTATGATTTTATTTCCAAGAATCTACAAATATAACTTGAAACAAACACACCCATAGAAAATAAATAAGAGTATATTGGTAAATGAATAATTAATGTTATTGAAAAAATCCAATATATCTTATAATTAAGGGTACATAGCACTTCATCCATTGTCAATTATAAACAAATTTGATTTTTTAAATTCATTTATTTAATAATGTATGTGATATATATTATAAATCATAATATTAAAAATACAACGATGTTGAAATTTTTGACAAATAATTTAATTTTTTATTATAGTCTTATAAATAGGATTACACGTAAAAATATAAATAGAAAATTAAAATATTGATAGAAAATAAAATAAAAAAAGTGAAAAAGTAAGGGAAAATGTCAACGAGAGCCGTCAGAGTTCATTAAGATTAAAGAAAAACTAGTCGGCCTTAGTTTTTAGTGAGAGAAACTCTAATTTTTTTTAAACTTTCTTTTTAGGTTATTTTTGACATAAAATCACCCATTCTACATCTTTTTACCCCTTTTTATTTCGATCTAAATAAGTGGTTTTCACACATATCAAGTTTTTTTTTGTTTTTTTTTTTGTGATTTCGTCGTCTAAGTGTGACGTTGTGTTGTTCGTCGTCTTGTGCGGCGTTTGTTTTCGCGTCTTGTCGCAGTGTTTGTTTATTTCATATTGAAAGATCTACATTAGTCAATTACAAATTAAACCAATGATTTGGATGTCAAAGTTGCAGATCCGGAAGTATGAGTATTTCGGTGACTTAGGTTTTATCATATTATTTGTAAGCATTTTGCCGATGTATGCTATTAACTTAGGTGTTGTGAGTTTGTTTACAGATTCATCATATATGTTTTTAGCTATGTTTGTATCCTCTATCGATTTAAATAAATGAATATCGTTTTGTTTTGTAAAAGAAAAAAAAAAAAAGAGTTTATTAGGATTACACGTAAAAATATAGATAGAAAATAAAAAAAAAAGTGAGAAAGTAAGGGAAAGTTAAGTAACGCGGATGGTGTTAAATGCACCCTTCTTACCCGTACCCCATTACACTGCCCGTCCACAGCACGACAACGCCATTTCCCAATAAAAACATGACAACTTTCCCGCGACCGTTAAGACAAACGGCGTTACTTTCTCCATCCAATCCTATCTTGACGTCTATTCACTCCGTTTATTCTTACTCCCTTATTTCCAATGAGCCGCCTTTTATTTATGGCGTTGTTTGCGTTTCCCTAGCACCAGAACTTCCTCACTTGTGATACCCGGTTCATAAAGCAGGTAAACCTGTTATCACCGGTTATACCTCATTTAACTGCAGTTAAAATCATTGACCACTCTAGTTAAAGTCCTCTCTTCCGACACTCCTTCTGGTCCTCCTGCTACCATTTATCATCATCATCTTTGAGAGAGAGAGAGAGAAAGATAAAAATAACAAAACAAAATATTTAGAGAGAGAGAGATAGAAAACTTTAGAGAGAGAAAGTGGGTAGTTGAAAGAGTCTTCGTCAATTGAAGCCTCTCTGTTCTTGACAATTGTTTTGTTTCTTTGTTTTTGAAGATCAAGAACAAGAGTTGTTGTTTTTGAGTTTTCATGAAGAGTGAATGCTTGGGATGAGAGATCTGGAAGAAGAGAGAAACATGGCATCATCAGAAGTATCTATGAAGGGAAATTCTGTCAACGGAAAAGGTGAAAACAACGTTGATGCTGTTGGAGATGCTCAAAATGGTTCTTCATCGTCATCAACAGGAAGAGGTAACAATTAACAACGTTAACATGGTTTTTGTTTGTAATTAAGGTTTTGTTTAACAAATTTATGGAGCGATAATGTTTTTTTTTTCAGAAGCTGAAGCTGCACTTTACAGAGAACTATGGCATGCGTGTGCTGGTCCTTTGGTAACGGTTCCAAGAGAAGGAGAACTTGTGTTCTATTTTCCACAAGGACATATTGAACAGGTAACACAAAACATTACCGATTTTCCGACAATTATCTTTCATGGTTTGGTTCTTGTTTTGTTCAGTTAAGTTAGTTACTGCTGTTACCGGTTTATCTCTGTATCTCAACTCAGATTTGTCACACTTAACTCGTTTTGGTTCCTAATTTTGCAGCATCTGGGTTTTTTATTTTTATATTAGAATTAGAGTTATTATGATGATGATTAATAATTCCATACATTAGGTGGAAGCTTCGACAAATCAAGCATCGGAACAACACATGCCGGTTTACGATCTCCGACCTAAGATCCTTTGTCGGGTCATCAACGTTATGCTAAAGGTAAATTTGCTTCTTTTTCTTTTTTTTGAATAATTTAATAAATTCCTTCCTTTTTCTAACAGTAACAGGGTTGTTTTGTTTGTGTAATTATAAAATAAAATAATTTAATTTAATTTTTAATTTATTGATTTTTTTTTTTGTAGGCGGAGCCAGATACTGATGAGGTGTTTGCACAAGTGACTTTGGTACCAGAGCCAAATGTGAGTTTTACCACTAATTTTCTTTGGTTTGGAGTAACAAACACAGCATGTTCTTATGTTTTCTTTTTATGTGTTGTTTTGGATTCTGGATCTGGATGATACTATAGCAAGATGAGAATGCCGTTGAGAAAGAAGCTCCACCGGCTCCTCCGCCGCGATTTCATGTTCATTCATTTTGTAAAACATTGACGGCATCTGATACTAGTACTCATGGTGGTTTTTCGGTTCTTAGACGTCATGCTGATGAATGTCTTCCTCCACTGGTTTGTTCTCTGTTCCCTCTTCTTTCTCCTTGTGTTGTTCCTTTGTTTTTTCCTAATAGCTGAAATTGATGGTGTTGTTGTATGTTGATAGGATATGTCAAAGCAACCACCTACACAGGAATTGGTGGCCAAGGATCTGCACGGGAATGAGTGGCGTTTTAGGCATATTTTTCGCGGTAATTACTAGTTTATCTTCAACTGTTGACCACTTGATTTATTTCTTATTCATTTTTGTTCATATTTTATGTTTTTGTTTTGTGTTTGATGTGTGAGGTGAATTGATTTCAGGTCAACCGCGTAGACATTTGCTGCAGAGTGGTTGGAGTGTTTTTGTCAGTTCTAAGAGGCTGGTTGCTGGGGATGCATTTATATTTCTAAGGTTTGCTTAGTTGTTGTAACATCGTTTTTGAATTAGTTTTTTTTGTTATTGTTGGTGTTTTTGACTAATTTAGGAATTTTTCAGAGGTGAGAATGGGGAGCTTCGAGTTGGTGTAAGGCGTGCAATGAGACAGCAGGGTAATGTTCCATCATCGGTTATCTCTAGCCATAGCATGCATCTTGGTGTTCTTGCAACTGCATGGCATGCTGTTTTGACTGGGACCATGTTCACTGTTTATTACAAACCCCGGTATGAAATTTGTTCTAAAATCATGTCTGCTATGTTCTAACTATTTTCTGATTTGAGGTTCTTTCCGATTGACTTCCCTCTGCAGTAAGTTTTACCCCGTTCTTGCTCATATTTCATCTGCAGGACAAGTCCAGCGGAGTTTATTGTTCCGTATGATCAATACATGGAGTCTCTAAAAAATAATTATACAATAGGCATGCGGTTCAAAATGAGGTTTGAGGGTGAAGAAGCTCCCGAGCAAAGGTATGAATGATCAACACAATAATGTCTTTTTTCTCTGTTTAAGTTTTAATGTTTATACTGCTTGCTGATTTTGTCTTTTCATTCTTTCTCTTATGGTTTATTTTGATTTGGTTTTTGTATTTGTAGGTTTACGGGTACCATTGTTGGAATTGAAGACTCTGACACCAAAAGATGGCCAACATCTAAATGGAGATGTCTCAAGGTTAGATGGGATGAAACATCTAATATACCTCGTCCCGAGAGAGTTTCCCCTTGGAAAATAGAACCTGCTCTTGCTCCTCCAGCTCTAAATCCTCTTCCAATGCCCAGGCCTAAAAGGCCCCGAGCTAATGTGGTGCCGTCATCCCCAGATTCTTCTGTTCTTACGCGTGAAGGTATTGTGAGAACTTCTATATTTCTAAGAATTCCTCCTTTGCATATCATTTGTGGTTTTTGTGTGAGGCCTGATCTGTTTTTGCTGATCATTTAACAGCATCGTCAAAAGTAAGCATGGACCCTTTGCCCACTAGTGGTTTCCAGAGGGTCTTGCAAGGTCAAGAATCATCGACCTTGAGAGGAAATTTGGCTGAAAGCAACGACTCTTACACTGCAGAGAAGTCTGTTGCGTGGACTCCTGCAACTGATGATGAAAAGATGGATGCTGTTTCAACTTCAAGAAGGTATGGTTCAGAGAACTGGATGTCAATGTCAAGGCAGGAACCAACGTATTCGGACCTTCTGTCTGGATTTGGCAGTGGCCGTGAAGGCAAACATAACATGCTTACTCAATGGCCTGTAATGCCACCTGGTCTGTCGCTAAATTTCTTGCACTCTAATATGAAAGGTACTGAACGAGGCAGTGATAATGCAACTTACCAAACTCAAGGGAATATGAGATACAGTGCGTTTGGTGATTACTCACTGCTTCATGGACATAAAGTTGAAAATCCACATGGAAACTTTTTGATGCCACCACCACCACCAACTCAGTACGAGAGTCCCCATTCTAGAGAATTGTCACAGAAACAAATGTCTGCAAAAACAAGTGAGGCTGCAAAACCAAAAGACAGTGACTGTAAGCTATTCGGCTTCTCGCTTCTCAGTAGCCCAACTATGCCGGAGCCCTCGATATCTCAAAGAAATGTTGCAAATGAGACTTCTAGTCACATGCAAATTTCATCACAACATCACATATTTGAAAATGATCAGAAGTCTGAACATTCAAAGGGTTCCAAACCAGCAGATAAACCAGTCATTGTTGATGAGAACGAGAAGCAGCTGCAAACTTCTCAGCCTCATGTTAAAGATGTTCAACTCAAACCTCAAAGTGGTTCTGCTAGAAGCTGCACAAAAGTAAGTATCTACATTGTTATTGTTACTTTTTTGACAACATAAACCAGAGAATAATAACGAAATGATTCTTATTTAAGGTTCACAAGAAAGGGATTGCGCTTGGTAGGTCGGTTGATCTTACAAAGTTTAGTGACTATGATGAATTAACCGCCGAATTGGATCAGCTATTTGAATTTGGAGGTGAACTAATATCTCCACAAAAGGATTGGCTGGTTGTCTTCACTGATAATGAGGGTGACATGATGCTTGTTGGCGACGATCCATGGCAGTAAGTATCACTATTTATGGTTTCTCTTATTAGCCTTTTTAATTGATTTTTTTTTCCCTTTCTCAAGAATGACCTTATTTGCATGATTTTTGTGTACTCAAATTCAGGGAGTTTTGTTCGATGGTTCGCAAAATTTATATCTACCCCAAAGAAGAGATTCAGAAAATGAGCCCGGGCACATTGAGTTCGAAAAATGAAGAGAATCATTCAGCTACCGACGTCGGAGATGCACAAGAAACTAAATCTCAGCTGAATCAATCAGCTTCAGATAATTGATTATTTGGTAGATTGGATTTTCTTAGCATCCAGGTGTGACATTACATCCTCATTCAATAATGTTACCTTGTACTTGAAACCTTTTTCTTTATTTAATGTTGTTGCCATGTATGAACACTGACAACATTTTCCTAGTAAAATCTCATATGGTATGAACAGTGAACAATGTTTTGTTTTATCCACAGATTCCGGACTCTGGAATGGAAAGTAGAGGACTGTCATAAAGCCAGCCTGTTAGAGAAAATGTGTATGACCTGAACAAGTAACTTTTATTTCTGAAGAGTATGTGTTTGGAATCAGAATATGGAGTAGAGTTTCCATCCGATTTTGGACCGCGTCGTGGAATTAGTGTTAGTAGTATATTTATATATATGACTTTCCAATTATGATATATAGTCCTAGTATATATAAATAGTATAGTAAGTAATTGTGTCTTGAGCTAGGCAATATGGTATGGGGTGTATTGGCCTGCATTTTTCATCAATTCTTGTTTATAGTTTCTCTCCCATCTCTTCTAGAAGACTAGAACCCCTTCCCCTCAACCCCCCATTAATGTAATTAAGTAGTTCATATACAAGTGCGGTTTATCTGGTTTTTAATTTTGATTGACACTTATTTTTAGTTGAAAATTTGTGCTAGTAATAGTATGTGGAAAATTTATTGAGGATATCAATTTGCGTTTTGCTTGATTTATGTATGATTAAATTAAATTTTACACTTGTTTTTGGTTATGATTATGGTGGTGATTAATTACGGTCATATCTGGTAACTTAGTATACGCGTGGACGTTGTAGATTGAAGTTGAAGTCATATCAATAAAGTAGAAAATTGACACGTGGTTTTGGAAATCTTATTGGTAGATTTTGAAAATGAAAATTCATTGTGAAATATAATTGGTGGTTTAATTGTGGTGGCACTATTTACTAGTACTACTACTAGCTATGGTGTGGTCCTCTCTTGAGCCCTCGTTGGTGTATTTGAAACGTGGTTACGTGATTAAATTTCATTCCGTGAAAGCACCACCGTTGAATGTCCCATTATAGTTTTTGATATAAAATTATTGTACTTATCATCTATTAAAAAACATACAATATATATGAGCACGTTGTGGACCTCGTTATTTCATGGGTTCTGTCCTTTATGTCTAGCAATCTTTGGACCATGCGATTCATTATTTTATTTTATAGGTTAAAAGGTAGGGTTCAAGTGGGGACTATGGTTGTTGATACCTTTAATTTTTTCTACACATACATCATATTCCATCTCAGTTTTTTCTACTGCCCTCTTCAGAAGATAGGGTTGAAATTCCAGTTCTGTCTAGTAAAATCATTTTCCCTATCTATAATTTTTCTAAGTAAAATTTGATTTGCCTTTTTTGAGCAGTTTGGTTGCTTTTTGTGAGCATGATTTAATAAGGCAAAAGATAAAGAAAGATATTAAAGGCATTGTCTTACTAATTGTTTGTAATTAAGACAATTGAAGAATTTTGGTCATCTTGATGAGTGTATATTTTTCTTGTAAAATTGTTCAATGAGATCATAATGAAATTTTAAGACTATCATCGATTTTATTTGGTCGACCAAAGTATTCTTCGTGGGTAGTTATAGAGATTAATACTAGTACACACTAGTCAACTTTTCTTTCAACGTCAACATTCATGGAAAAGTGGAGAAACGATAGTGCTTTTAATGGTTGAATCCGTGTGGAAATATCTCCCAATTAATGGATCTAAAATCCTGCACTTGAACTGTGAAACTCGTAAAATTGCTTAATTGACCAATTTAGGGTCCGTTTGTTACGGATTAAAATAAAAGTGATTTTGATATAAAATAATTAAAATTATATTGTAGAAATTTTGTGAAAAATCAGAATCTATTTTGTGTTTGTTTACTGTAACAAAAATCACATTTTTTAAACAAATAATCTAGTTTGTTTGGATACAACTATATAAAAGTGATTTTTTGTTACAAAATTAGTTTAATATTTTAAATCTTATTTTCTCTCTCCTCTAATTTTTTTTTTTTGAGAAGCTGCTATTAAAAGTTTCTCATTTGAAACTGTTTTTAGATTTTTTTTAGATTATAATTTTTTTTAAAATCTGTAACAAACGGATGCAAAACTCCTAAAAATGATTATTTGTTTAAAAAAAGTAATTTTTTTTCTTAAAAAAGCTATAACAAACGAGCTCTTATTTTTCTGACCCAAAGTTGTTGACCCTTATTAGACTTCCTAAAGTATTCACACGACAAATTATTCTCTTGATTATTTTAGGAAAAAATATAGGTTATGTTTTATTGAATACATTTACCGTTTCTATTAAAAAAATCTCTAATTAATATCATGAAATATGAAAAGTCAAATTATTCCATAATATAAACTACTTTTTTTAAGGGAATACAAACTCTATTTTAAATTAGTAAATACATTAAGCATGTAAATGAGCTAAGGTGGTTGATAAGTTTTACCAAATAACAAATGGTTCAGTATAGTCAGATTTCGATTTTTTGGTCATGCAATTCTTGCTCATAGTTTGTTTGTCTACCATCGATCTCTGGGATTACGTGTGTGTTTGTTACAATTTTACTAAATTTATTTTTAGGAATAACATTCCATGAAATATATAGATGTAAATTTTGTATTCCAATGTATTTAGAAAAAAGATGTTTGCTTAACATTATAATATTCTAAGACCATCCACAACAGAAGACCTCATATTAGGTGCTTAAGTTGGTCCCCTATATCCAAATCACCGATTTTACGACAATACTTATTAAGCACAAATTTTCTCCAACCCAATTCCTCAAAAGAAATTTTTAAATAGACTCCACAAATAACTCTATATCATTACATTTCTAACAAAATTTATTGATTTTACTAAATTTTATTAAACGTGACCCATGAAAAATGAAGAGAGAGAGAGAGCGCGCTTCCATAGCCACCCTCCTCCATAGACACCTATATGTTACACTCCATAATGGGGGTGCCTATTTAATGTAGTGCTAAATAGGTGAAACACCCACCATTATGGATGGTATAATGAACCTTAAAAATAAATTACAATAGGTAATTATACATGAATTTATTCAAACCATTTTCTTTCGGAAAATTTTTCGGTTTATACTCATAAATAAAATTTAATAAACTTGTAACAAACATATACATATATATTTTTATGATTTTATTCCTAGAAATCTACGATTGTTATTTGAAACAAACACACCGTAAATTTTCTTTCTTCTAGAAATTGGAGGGTTATCATTAAAAAATTTACTATATACATTACCTGTTTCTTTTAAAAAAAAACTCATAATTATTATCCTTTTTTTTTAAGGAAAATAATTATCATCCCTTAATGTTTGGAATATTGAGGAGTACACAAATAATATTTTAGATACATCAATACATCTTTAAAAATACATCAATACATAAAAAACAACACATTATTTACATCATCATTTTTCCTTAATAAGAGTGGAATATGCAATAAATACTTATATTTAGAGACACATAAATATGCGTTTTGAGTCTCGACTGGGACTAATTGAATTGGACTGCCTCTAAAGTCGACGAAATCATATTTCTTTTTTTAAGGAAAGTCATTTTACCAATTCTCCTAACACCTTCTCATTGCTAAATTGACCAGTTAAAATGGTGTCTAGTTGAAGGTGTTATTAAAACAATGTTGTTTCTATTAGTTGTTTTACACCTGAATACCAATTACAAATGGAAAACAAGGGGTAAATAGCAAAACGTAGGGTGCGGAAACCAACCCTGGAATATCAATACAACTGTTGGCTGGAATATCTTGATAGGGCATGGTTTGTTGAAAGAAGTATGGTGAATTTCTTTTTCCACCCTACCCACTTATCGCACGCCCGCTAAAATTTCAAAAATGCCAACAGATTTTCAGATTTTATAATTATCACGAAAAATATGGTGGAAATTAATTTTAAAATCAATTTAAAAAAAGTCATAAAGATTTTCAAATCTATTATTTATATATTAAAACTAATTGTCTAAAATGTTCTCATTTACACTTTTAATCTCACTAACTTGGCGGGCTTCATGATCAATTTGTTATTAAATAATAAGAAAAATAATGTATTATGACATAGATATACAAAGACAATTTATCACCATCTCTTTTAATCTCATTCATTTGCGTAATTTTTTTTAATAAAAACACTATATTAATATTGATATTTTGAAAATGTCATAAGTTATGAAAATTTTATCATACGAACCTTTTGATATGAATTCATAAATTTTTTCTTCCTCATTTATAAACATATAAAATTCGCAACAAGTGCGATGCAAATATTTAACAATGTTTTTCAAATAAAATAAAAAAATTATCTAATAGAAACACTAATTAATATTGATATTTGTAATAGTCTCGAGTTTTCAAAATTTTATCATATCAATATCGATACACAAAAATTTACTTTCACATGTATAAACACATAAAATTCGCAGTTGCGCGGTGCAAATATTTAACTGTATTTTGCATATAAAACACTAAAACACTAAAAATAATCACGCATTTTCAGAAATTTATCATATCACATTTCTCATACGAATGTATAAAAATTTACATTCGTAAATATAAGCAAATAAAACCCCATTTTGCATTTTTTTTAAAGAGGAATATTACATTAATACTCCCAATATTTATTTAATAACTTTAAACATTTACTAACAAAATTACCTATGCACCTTAAAAAAAACAACAACATTACCTATGCAATTGTTTTCATATAATTACCCTCCACATATCTTTTACTAATTTATTTTAGTGTTAACCATCCCCTTATCAAAAGAAAAGAGTTTTGATCTTCGAACCTAGATTCTTTTGAATAGTTCTCATGAAGTATTTGAGCTAAATTGCTTGATTGGATCTTTTATTAGTTTGAAATCAAATTGAAAACAAGAACTAAGAAATGACAAATATCTAACAAAAGGGTGCTTGAAATGTTTCCTACGAACAAAACCGGTTTGCACAAGCAGATACAGAGATAATAGATATCGATCTAGGCAGGCAGGTGTTTGTATTAATCCAGGATGTAGGTTCGGTATATTTTAATTTTCTGTGAAATTAAATGATTACGTGGCACGTTATAGAACGCAGATGGAAGGAATGATAATTGTGTTACATAAAACATCAAAACGACATCGTAGAACTTGTGTGTAAAAAGAAACATAAACACACACATGACATCGTAGATATATATATTTATTATTAGTTGCTGTTCAACTTCAGTTTTCATTTTATCTTCTTCTTTCCTCCTTCTATCGCCCCCTTTCAAACCAAACCTAACATCTTCTCTCCCTCCCTCCCTCTACAGAGAGGATTTTTCCTTTATTTTCTCTCTCTCCATTTTTCTTTCTTCCAATTTCTTTTCACTTTTTTTCCCTTCGAATTCATCACTATTGGATTGGATAATCCCTTAAGAAGCTTCTGGTGAGTTCCTCTTTTTTTTGTGTGTCTTACTTCAATTAGGTTTTGGAACTTGCTTCTGTAACACTAGGTTTTTGCTTCAATGTTTTTATCATTAACTTAATTTCAATTGTGAAATCAACACGATGATTTCTATGTCTTTTATATATTAATATTATTTAGTGAATATGCTGACTGATTAATTAAATTTGAGGAATCTGAAATTGCGAAGCTAAGCAGCATGTAACTGTTTATTCTTGTATTATACTAATGTTTTTAGGGTTAGAAAGCAAAAACAGATTTAGTTTTCTGATTGAATTAATATGTTTTTTTTTTTTTATGGACGAAATGCAGTGAACAATTTAGGAATCATGTCTAGGGTTTTGGCACAGTCAATAAATGTCCCTGGTCTAGTGGCTGGTCGAAGGCATGTCAATAACAACAAGGGAGCGGCGAGATCAAGAAGATCTGTTAGAATGATGTTTACCATGCGAACTGCTGCACCAAGACTGTCTAGTTACTCGGGATTACGTACTTTGAATTCTTTGGATTCAATGTTGAGACCTGGCCAAGATTTTCATTCTAAGGTGCTCTCTCAGATTGGTACTACTCGAGCTAAGGGTGGTAGAGGTAGCAGATGTGTGACGAAAGCCATGTTTGAGCGTTTTACGGAGAAAGCTATCAAAGTAATTATGTTGGCTCAGGAGGAAGCAAGGCGGCTGGGACACAATTTTGTTGGAACTGAACAGATTCTATTGGGTCTTATTGGGGAAGGAACTGGTATTGCGGCTAAGGTTCTGAAGTCTATGGGAATTAACCTAAAAGATGCACGTGTTGAGGTAGAGAAGATAATTGGAAGGGGCAGTGGTTTTGTCGCTGTTGAGATTCCATTTACTCCGCGGGCCAAGAGAGTTTTGGAACTCTCATTGGAGGAAGCTCGTCAACTTGGTAAACCATAATATACTTTTATAACGTTGTTTTGCATATCTAATCAATTACATTGTTTACAAAAAATGTGTTCATGACTTATTATTTGTATGATATGTTCCAAACATGACTTGATTTTTGCTTCGAGTGATCTGTTGGTTGACCAATTTGAATTGGCATTATTTTTTTTTTGTCCGGCCTTTCCGCTCTTTTGTTTGATTTATTTGAAGTGTTTAAAAATTAGTATTCACGTGCAATACTTTGCCTGTGCTTGCTGAAAGTTTGGCTTACATTTTGGAATTTCTAGGTCACAATTATATCGGATCTGAGCACTTGCTTTTGGGTCTTCTTCGAGAGGGTGAAGGTGTGGCAGCACGTGTTCTTGAAAATTTGGGTGCTGATCCAACTAATATTCGCACCCAGGCAAGCATTATGTCATCATTTATTCCTTTTATGTATTTTTATTATATAAGAACATGTTTTCATTTTTCATTTGAATTTATGTTTTTGTGTGTTAATCTTGTACTCCACTCGATGGGAACAGGTTATTCGCATGGTTGGTGAGGGTGCGGATAGTGTTGGGGCAACTGTTGGCTCTGGAAGTAGCAACAATAAGATGCCAACTTTGGAGGAGTATGGCACCAATTTGACCAAGCTAGCAGAGGAGGTAACTTACAATTCATAGTTTTCTTCATGACAGATGGTAGATGATGTCTCATTCTGTGTCATTGCTTACTAATTGTTCTCCTTCGTAATGATGTCAAAATCCCAGGGAAAATTAGATCCTGTTGTGGGTAGGCAGCCGCAAATTGAACGTGTCACTCAAATCTTGGGTCGTCGTACCAAGAATAATCCTTGTCTTATTGGGGAACCTGGTGTCGGAAAGACAGCCATTGCTGAAGGTCTTGCTCAACGGATTGCAAATGGTGATGTCCCCGAAACCATAGAGGGAAAGAAGGTTGGTGTCTTGTTTCTATCTCTAGTCCATAAATTGGTTTTGATTTTATTCAGGGGGTTTGCTCTTTCATTTTCAGCACCTTGAATATGTTTAACTTGCTCAATCTTGATCTGATTATAATTCTTAGATGTGGAATTTTAGTACTTTTGGGTGTCCTGAATGACGTGAAAGCCTTGTTCTGCATGATGTAGGTTATAACCCTAGATATGGGTCTACTTGTAGCTGGAACTAAATACCGTGGAGAATTTGAAGAAAGATTGAAAAAACTAATGGAGGAAATCAAACAAAGCGATGAAATAATCCTTTTCATTGATGAAGTGCACACTCTAATTGGAGCAGGAGCAGCTGAAGGGGCAATTGACGCAGCAAACATATTGAAACCAGCTCTTGCTAGAGGTGAACTACAGGTAATGTTTTCTTTTGACATCTCAAAAATGGATACGCCACATTTTTGACTTGCAGATCAATGAATATATGTTTGCAGAAGTTTCAATAATTAGTTTTGGATTACTTTTCTCTATAAAAAAGTGTACACATTTTCACACCATTTTTAATCAAAAGCATTAAAAATTTAAAATTCTTAATGATCACTTTGGATTGTCCATGAAATGTAAAGACTGAAGGCATGATTAAAATACTTATGCAGTGTATAGGAGCCACAACCCTAGATGAATATAGAAAGCACATTGAAAAAGATCCAGCTTTGGAGAGGCGATTCCAACCTGTTAAAGTGCCAGAGCCAACTGTTCCTGAAACCATACAAATACTGAAAGGGCTTAGAGAGCGTTATGAGATTCACCACAAGCTCCGTTATACTGATGATGCTCTTGTAGCTGCTGCAGAGCTGTCACATCAATATATTAGGTTTGTCATAATTTATATTTATGCACATTCTCTGCCCTTTTTCAATTTTAATTTATGTTGTGGAAAAGAGAATTTTTTTTATAGTTCTGGTGTTGCATGTTTAAATGAGAATTTTTAAACCGAAGTTAATCTTCTGGAATTTAGTATTATGCCTTTGAATTGTTTTACAACATCATTTTGGAACTCTCACATGGTTGTTTCACATAGTTGTTGTATCATGTATGTGAATGATTCAAACTGCACCTTCTTCTTTCTTGTTATCTTCTACTTGCTGTTTATCTCAAGTGTTTTCTCGCTCATAAAATAATTATAACTTTTGCAGTGATCGGTTTTTGCCTGACAAAGCTATAGATTTGATTGATGAAGCTGGTTCTCGAGTCCGACTTCAACATGCACAGGTATTGTTCATCTACCTTTCCATGAACGAGCAGTTCTTTTCTCGTCTATTGTTGAGCTAATTTTGCCAGGTTTACATACTTGCAGTTACCTGAAGAGGCAAGAGGTCTTGAAAAGGAGGTTAGGCAGATAGTGAAGGAGAAAGATGAAGCTGTTCGCAATCAAGAGTTTGAAAAGGTAATGCTTTAATTTAAAACTTAACTTGTAAACTTTAACATAACCCGACATTTTTAGGATACTCAACCGCCTTCTTTCCAATGAGATTACGTTATATTTTTCTAAAAAGAAAAGTAAGCCACGGAAGGCTATTTTATCTTTCCTAAAGTTCTATAGCAGCTTTGCTCTCTAGTTTTTGTTTGAAAGACATTGTAGTGGTTTGTTCCTTCAATTATATATCTCCAAATTCTTTTACTTTCTGGCTAATAAATAGTGGGCTGATGATACCTTAATTTCTGAATAGGCTGGAGAGCTAAGGGATAAAGAAATGGATCTCAAGACTCAGATATCAGCACTTATAGAAAAAAACAAGGAGATGAACAAGGCAGAGAGTGAGGCAGGAGATGTAGGTGCGCTTGTGACTGAAGTTGACATACAACATATTGTTGCCTCCTGGACTGGTATCCCTGTTGACAAAGTCTCGGTTGACGAATCTGATCGTCTTCTCAAGATGGAAGACACATTACACAAACGTATTATTGGTCAGGATGAAGCAGTAGAAGCCATTAGCAGGGCTATCCGTCGAGCTCGTGTTGGACTTAAGAACCCTAACAGGCCAATCGCCAGCTTCATCTTTTCTGGCCCTACTGGTGTGGGGAAGTCTGAGTTGGCCAAGGCATTGGCCACATACTACTTTGGATCTGAAGAAGCCATGATTCGTCTTGACATGAGCGAATTCATGGAAAGGCACACAGTCTCCAAACTCATTGGTTCACCTCCAGGATACGTTGGTTATACCGAGGGTGGTCAACTGACCGAGGCAGTTCGGCGTCGTCCCTACACAGTTGTACTCTTTGATGAGATTGAGAAAGCCCATCCCGATGTCTTCAACATGATGCTTCAAATCCTGGAAGATGGGAGGCTAACAGATAGTAAGGGAAGAACTGTGGACTTCAAGAACACACTTCTTATAATGACATCAAATGTTGGAAGCAGTGTGATTGAGAAAGGAGGCCGTCGCCTGGGATTTGACCTTGACTATGATGAGAAGGACGGCAGTTATAACAGAATCAAGAGCTTGGTGACCGAGGAGCTGAAACAATACTTTAGGCCAGAGTTCTTGAATAGGCTTGATGAAATGATTGTTTTCAGGCAACTCACTAAACTGGAGGTTAAGGAGATAGCGGATATAATGCTGAAGGAGGTGTTCGAGAGACTGAAAATCAAAGAGATTGAGCTCTCAGTGACAGAGAGATTTAAGGAGAGAGTGGTCGACGAAGGTTATAATCCTAGTTATGGGGCCAGGCCTCTAAGACGAGCCATAATGCGACTTTTGGAGGACAGCATGGCTGAAAAGATGCTTGCTAGGGAGATTAAAGAGGGCGACTCTGTTATAGTGGATGCTGATTCTGATGGAAACGTGATTGTGCTCAACGGTAGTAATGGTGCTCCAGATTCATTGCCAGATGCTCTTCCTGTGTAATATGGTCACCTTTTCCAAGTTATGTACTTGTTTTAAGAGCCATAGTCCGTTTTGTTGTCGATGAACTAAAAGCTTTTTATTTGACTATTGGTAGTCTAAGGCAAGTTTTGCCCACATAGCCAACAAAGCAAAGTAGAAAATGGTTGGGGACCTTGGATAGGCTGCATAATTGAACAATTTCAATTCTTAATGAAAGCCCAACATTTCAAAGTGTTTTTATAAGTTGTAGGAGTTTGGTGGTCTCACATTTATGTATTGCCTAAGGGAGTCTGTAAACTATTTTTACTTATCTTTAGATAGAGTTTATGTCGCAATATCTTTAATTTAAAACAATAAATATTTGACATTGGTGGATGATAGTAGTAATAGTGCTTCTATTGCAAAATGATGTTAGTCATGGTCGGATAAACAACTTAGTTAAGTCTTATAACAAGAAATAAAACTTAAGTCAAATTGTTTACATATAAGAGCCGATATTAAATAAGTTGAAAACAGTTCATGAAATGTCATACATGTTTTCACAAGCTCTCTCAAATAGTACATAAATTAAAATAAGTTGATCCAAAGATGCGTTAATCGAAGATGAAAATGTGATTTGAATAGAAGATATGACACACCGTACATGTCTCACACAAAAATCAGTTTAGCATTAAACAATAAACAAAAGATGTTAAAAGGATAATAAGAATAAGAACCCAACCTAGCCTGTATGAAGGCCACAAGGAGAAGACTCATATGTGACAACTTTTAATCAAAGAATGATTTCATGTGACATAGATTCTGTGGTGTTATTTGCAGAAATGAACTAATATACCAAATGAAAAAAATGGGGTATGTTTTAATAGTAGAAGAAAATGAGGTAAAACAATTTAATGTATTCAATGCACATAAAAAAAAATCCCCTCATATACATTTTGCTATTTAACGTGAAGAAAAACTATGATTATTATAATAAGTTAACTTGAAGTTTTCATTCAAGAGCTAGAAGAAAGGAATATTTGTATTAGAGTTCAATCAGCAAACCGGATTAAACACACATAAAAGATTACATCCGAGTCATCCAAGTCATATAACAATTAATGCTCAATGTCAAATTTATATTCCAAGTGTACCTTCTGGTTTTGGCAGAAATTTCAAGTGTACTCATTTTCCCTTTTACTTGGCAAATAATTATAATACAGAATATTCTATATAAAAAAAGTATAATACCGAGAATATATCATATATATATATATATATATATATATATATATATATATATATATATATATATATATATATATATATATATGCATGCATTTAGTTGATTGACCTCACATATATTGAGGCTTGACCAAATTTTTTGTTTGTTTTGAGAAAGAGGCTTGACCAAATTTAAAGATCTAGCTATTAAATTATTTGACCAATTAATTTTACCAAATATAAGGAGCGTACATATATTTCACTTATTTCATTATACAATCACGTATTATGGTACTATAGATGATACTTTTCAAAGGTGCATTTAACTTGGACCACCAATTGTTTGGGTTCAAGTTGGACCATTAAAATGACCTATTATAGGAGGTAATGTTCATACTATACACCACACCAAAAAAGCATAGGATTAAATCCAAGTGTTGAGAATGAACAAAGAGTAACACCAGAAATCGCAAAGGTTCAGATGCTTAAACTGTTAACAATTGCTATGATTTTGGTTTTGGGTCGTATGTTGTTTAACAAACTAGCATGAAGGTTTAGTAGTAATGGAATCAAGGTATGAAACCAAAGATTATGATTTGTTGTTCTTGTCAAGAGTTAGTTTAGAAGTAATGTTAAGTGTTTAATACCAATTAGCTTTAATTTCTAAGCATTTGTAATGATTATTTACGAATTAATAAAAATATTGATATGTTAATGATCTCTGGATGATGAATATAAGTACCTACCTTATTTCAACAGCTTATTGCTTTTCAGCAGCTTAATTCAGCAGTTTATTGCCATTGTTTTTCTACTTTATTTCAGCAGCTACTTAATTACAGTAATAGTAGGTTTTTTTTAAAATATTCTTGCTTATTAATTACATTGTCAAAAAAATCTTTCTATGTTCAATGTAATTTAAAAGGCCTATGAAAGATTTTTTTTTTTTTTTCTGTTGAACATAGAAAGCTCATGCAACAGTAATTTATTTGTTTGAATGTAATTTATTATAGACAAAAAAAAAACGTAATTTATTTGTTTCTTTTTAAAATAAACAAATAAATTAATTGTTTCTTTTGAACATAGTTTATTTGCTTCATGCTTCAACGTAATTTATTTCTTCCTTTTCAAAATAATACTACAAAAGCCCATAAATAAGCGAGCCCAAAAAATTCCATGACAAAAAAATAATAATCTAGTGTAGCATTTTTTTGAGAGAAATAATCTAGTGTAGCATGATCCATGTAATCTTGGAATTTCATTTAACTTGTTTGAAAGGTTGCCAACAATAAATCTTGTCCGCTCCAATATTTTAGTAATAAATCTATGACCAATATTGTAGGGGTCCAAGTTGGACCTAAAGAGTTGGTGGTCCAAATTATACAAAGCCACTCTTCAAAACCAAGAAGAAGAAAAAAAATGAAGAATCAACCTGTCTTCATATATAATTCTATACACATACACTACTAACTTATATGTTTGATAATTGGTGCCAAGACTGAGAAAGATGAGCATGGTCGTCTAAATTGTACAATGCGGTAATGATTGTGCCTATTTCTTTCCACCAGACACACATGGATCTTGGCATTACACCAAATCAGTGTCGTTGCTTTTACAAGGATTTTTATTGCCAACCAGATTAAACTGTATGAACAAGAGTTGGTTGCATAATTGCATCATTAACTTCTGAAGGAAATATGAGAAATAAAATATTTTACTAGACTCAATTATCTATAACAACTGTGTTATTGTTATATCATGTTTGATTGTATGAAAATAGAGTTGGGTACATAATTGCATCATAAACCTCTTAACCAATATGTTAGTTGGCCTGCAATGTTGATTTCATTATGATAACTCTCTTGCAAAGAGTTTCCAACTTCCAATGAACATATCAACAAATAGGGGCCGCCTGTAGCCGTCGGACCTACTTTCAAACTACGAAGAGAAACTACAAGAAGACAGTTAAAGGCTTCTTCATAACAATTAGTAGTTTCTACTGATCTATTATTGAATGAGAAGACCTTTGTGTGGGGCTGACACTCCCACCACGGCTAATCTTCAAAGCTGTTAATGCCTTCTGGATCTCCATATTCATGGCACTATCTACACTACCAGATGATAACTTTCTATGTGATTTCTGCAGATGTAGCTTAAGTGAGCTGCTGCTTAGCCCAGCATTTTTCCCACATATGGGACAAACTTTCATCGTTGGTTTTCTCTGCTGCCATTCCATTGAAACCTTACCATGTAGTTTCTGATCCAATACTTGTAAGATTTTTGCAAAACCATCATTTGGCTGTGCTCGACGGTGAACTCGTTTCAGTGTTTGCCATGCTTTTGATAGAGTATACTTCCTGCACAGCGAAAGATTTCAGTTCATAACTTCCCCAGCAGTAATAATCTTAAGACCACGTTTGAATAAACAGTTTAATCAAACACTTATAACATACGCACTTATTATATAAGTATATATGTATAAGTTATTTTTATTACAAGAAATAAAACAAAGCGAAATTGTTTTCATAGCCTATCATGGACCATGTCACAAGTTGTTTCCATAAGTTCTCGCAAATGGTCTCACAAGTGCTTATTCCTGTAGATAAACACAAATAAACCATTCTGAACAGACCGAAATATCAAACAACACAAATTTTGGTTGCTGATATCATCCATGAAAGAATTGATGACTACACAAATAGTCACTTCAAAAAACTCGGCAGCAATACATATTAAGATTAATTATTTAATCACATAGCAAAACAGCAATACAATATTGAATCGATTTGGAACATTGTATAATGTCTTAATAGTTTGAATTTTTTACTTACTTCCTGAGCATTAGGTAGGCAAGGACCACTGTAACACTTCTGCTTTTCCCTTCAAAGCAATGGACTAAAATCTTCTGACCTTTTTGTTCAACACAATCTATAAAATCACACGCTTCTTCAAATATGGTGGTGATGTTAAAATCTTCACTGTCAAACACCTGTTCAAATGGGAAAGTAAATAAAACCAATACGAATACATTCCTGAAATAACCTAAAATTAAAAGTAAAGTTGTAATAGAAAATTATATTGTAGAGAGTGAACCTGACTTACAGATAAATTTTTGTATTCAAATTGATCAGGAAATTGAGTTTCAGATTGTCCGATTTCATTTGTACACAAACACAAAATATGTGTGATTCCCAAGTATTGCAGAGTGTATACAGATCTTGCAGCCAGTGCCCCACCAATAAACAGACAGCTTGTAACAGCAGATGGTTTCTCTGTACTTGCAGCATCAGATATCAATGCAATTCTCTCAAGAATATGCTCAAGTCTGACCTGAAAATTGAAAGGATAATGCATCACAAATAAGAATCCCTCATAGGTGGTAGGAGCCTAGTTTATTTCAAATTTGAATCTGCTGAAAGTGAAGATAACCTTTAGCTCATATGCGTCAACGACACTGTTATTATCACTACCCTCGAAGAATCCGGTATTGAAATTGTTCTCTTGGCATAGCTTGATGGCGTCATTTTTAAGCATTTCATTCCACTGTTCCAATTCTTTATTAGATTCAGCATCAACCTGAAAATTATGATAAACTATAAAACTCATGTAAGTTGCTTTAATATTCGTCTTTTCCATTCATATTTAGACATTTGATTGCATATGTTATTTGCACATGCAAAACAAAAATGAATGGAATTGCTGATAAATATTTGATTTGAAAACATACACATTGTCTATATTAGTCAATTTTGTGTATAGACATGTAATAAAGTCATCTAGTTTTACATATTAGAGCAATATGCTATAGACTGATTATGGTATCCAAAAAGGAAATTGGAAACGATTCAAGAAATCAACAATTTATAGTACAGACCAGCATTACAATACCATGCTACTAGTAAACAAGGTCATATTATAAGACCAACCTTGGCAAATTTATGGAAGTCACGGAGCTTAGCAGTCAAACGGAGATTACGATGCGGCTCCCCATTTCCTTTGTATAGCTTTCCATGCCAATTTTCTCTTGACACAGGAGTCGAGTCACTGCAATCTCTGTTACAAGAAGACAATGACCTTGAAGTAGTTCTCTGTGATTCTGAATCAGTAAAATCTTGATTGTTATCGTTAGCATGCCTCTCCTTACTTGTTGGAGAGGAACAACTACCACCACCAGCTAGTGAAGGCGAGTCTGGAACCAATGAGTTCTCTTTGTCAGGTTCTGCTGAAGATATTTTGCTTATAATGTTCATAAATAATCGTAACAAAGTATCAAGTCTTTGGTGAAGGGTGAGTAGGAATATATGGAATCCCTGTAGGTCCCTAAGAGCATCTCGGAAACCAGTACGGAATGCATGAACTGCTGATGATACTTCACTTGCATATATTTCACTTGTATCCACGTCTTCTGGTAGAGGACATCCTAATTTCCCTACAGTTATATCATGTAACAAGTTTGATGCATACTCAGAACTATTGATCAGCAACTCAACCAACTTAGGATAATTAACCTGATCATTTGCACGTTTTCCAGCAGGGGGTCGCCGAGGAACACCAGAATCAATGACTACAAGGTTAAGGTCAGAAGACATTGATTCTCCCGATGTTTGACTTTTAAGGCTCATGTCGGTGGATCTTGGTGATTCCATAACCTCTTGAAGATCGGAGACTTGTGATATCAAGCCAGGATTATGGGAATTCAATCTGCAATCTACTGAACTTGACCTTCTTTCTTTTTGAAGTGCCTTAATCACCTTTGGTCTATATCGATTAATTGCCGAATCCAAAGCTGCTTGTAGTGTATTTGTATTTGCAGAGATCGTCTTTTCAGCCAACAACAAATTTGCAGAATTCCCGCGCCATCTAAGCTCACGGCAAGGGAGCCTATCTTCATTTCGGATGACCAAGTCCAGCATCAATACCTTGCCAAGAGCTTCTGATGTTTTTTCTACAGATTCCCGTGACTCAAAGGCACTTGTGTTTTCAAGCAAAGGTGAACCATGAACATAACTGCGATAAGATGGTAATTTTTTAGAGCAAACAATCAAAATTTATTTGTACGTTTGAGTGTGCAGCTGTACTTTAATATTTCTCACCAGTGCTCACCAGTACAATGTGCTGTAAGTAATGAGCCTCTTTTTCCTATTATAAATAAAACTAAGATGTATAGTGCTAATCATTGACATATACATAGAGATAAGGGTCCTGTAAGATCCTTTTCGCTTTCTACATATACTAAATCTATTTTCTCCCATCGTCTTTTCATGGTACTTACAGTCTTACACTATCACTCCATTGAGGCTAAGTATCTTCGCAATAAAACATTTTCCTTTCACAATACGACTCCCGATGTATTGCTTATCATCACAAATGGAGAGAACAAAGAATTAGTTATTTCTTGGTGGCACTGTTATATAGGAATTTTTCAATGGTTTCGTACTTGCATAAACCCACAACATAGGGGGATATAACTACACAAACCACTTACAAAATTCAAACCCAAGCCAAGCATGTACATGTATATACTTATCTCTTGGAAACACAAATTCACCAATAAATGGCAAAAGTAATAAATCTCAGAGGTTGTTATTTTGGATACATTTCTCCTAAAAAGGGGAATATTATATATCTTTTTTTATCGTGCCTTTAACACGCCAACCACTCCTGGCTGGACAAAACTTTCTATTGTCGTTGGAACCTTCATAAAAGCTTTCTCTAGGAAACTACGTACTTAAATGAGTTTTGTTGAAATTAAAGAGTTTAATTAGTATACACTGTCAGTGTAAAATTATTTTACACATATTCAACGATATGTTGCCATGTCAATTAACGAATATTTCAATAAAAAAAGGCGGCACAATTGGAAACATCTGCCACATTTAAGCCAAAGTTATTGGAAATGTCTGCGTGAGCAAAGATGTTCTGTGCGGACATGTTATATGCCTGGCCATGTTAAAATCACATTTGAACCATACCTCATTAAAAACAAACATCGGCTAAGCTCAAGAGCTTCCAAAAGTTCAAAACACGTCACTTCACCAGCTTCATCACCCTCAGAATTTGCTGCCGCTTCTCTAGCTTTTTCTGTAGCTTCCTTTATTTGTTGCCACTCTGAACTGGTATTGTGAATGACTCTAGCCTGCACACTCTAAATAATAAATGAGAAAGAATATGGTACAATTACTGTCTGATAGCCTACACTTGAAGATGTGGTGCTTGTGTTATAAAAACCAAAGGGTTACCTGTGGAGTTTGGATTCCCAGCCACTTAGCCAATTCATATCCGAGACGTTCAGACTGTGTTGCCATTCTTGATGATGCTATTTTTATAACAGCTGCTGCCTCTTTTGGAGAAGCATCAACACTCCCTTGACAATTGAAAAAGGCAAAGAAGACAACACCTCCAGAATTCACGGTTACCTATGTGCACGGAAATGAGGAAACATTAAGGCTGAGATTGAGAAAATACACAAATGACGCACACTTCTCTCTAATTCAGTATTACATGCAAAAACACAACCCAATCACTAATGTTGAGCCAAAAAAAGAAAACCCTTCTCTGCACAGCTCACTTGAACAAAAGAACAGGATAGGCATGGATGCTGTACGGCGAATATCTAAGTAAAAATGTGTCGGGCGGGCAGAAGCTAAACTAGCACGGACTCATTATTCTTTAAAACTTAAAAACTAACAACTAAGAACATGATCAAAGCCACACTAAATCTTTATTTATTTGATTCTCCGTGTTAAGCAAAAACATCATGGATCAAGGTTATAGTGACAAATAAATAGAAGGGCACAAATAAAAGAAATCCAAAATGGATATCAATATGCAGGATGCAACTTGGTTTGCATTGAGACTTAAGTCGGCAATGAATGACAGGAAACTTACATCTAAGTTATCAACCTTATTTGCTATTTACTCCTCAACACCGAAAGATATCTATTAAACACGGAGAGTATTATATTAATGCTTGTGTACATAAGCAGTGTAGAAAATTGATGAACCTCAAGAGCTTTGTTCATTTCATCCTCAGAATATTCATTGCTACTGCCGTGTTCAGTATGGTGCAGGGAAGAGAGCCCATCCCAAGAAAAGGAGCTTGAGTCAACATCCAACATTGCAGCTTTACCAAGCCTCTCCCACAAGCTAATTTCTGTCTGATCAGGGTGTTTATCACATTTTGGATCCTCAATCGATTCTCTAGTGCAGAACACAAATTACATTAAATGAACGTCACAAACAGATATGGGGTCAACTTCTAAAAGCCATAATGAAAATTGCTAAAATCACATTAGTCCTTGTTTAGGGACAAAATTGAATGACCTAACAAAGGACTGATGTGATCGAGTATTTTCAATTTCAAGAACTATTTTGGAATATTAAAATTTTTAGGGAATAAGTTCACCACCCTACAATTTAAGAACTATTTTAGTGATTCACTCGAGATAGAAACTTTAAACGAGTAAATACCAAAGTTGGTCCTTGAAATTCTAGAGTTGTATCAATCTAATACTCCACATTATCAATACATCAAAATGATCTTTGAAATTGCAAAATGCTAATCAAGTTCATCGCACTGTTTGAATCTGTTATCAAATGCATCCCTAACATTGTTCACTCAGTTTCAAATTCACCTCCTAGATTACCAACTTAGAGTCGTTTTAGTCCCTACAAATACTAAGAGAGGGACAAATTTGATTCAAATTTTGTAATTTCATAGATCATTTTTTAATATCGATAATGTGAATAACTAGATCGCTATAATCCTAACCAATAAGGATATTTACTTATCTTCAAACCTATCACCTAAAATAACTAAATCTCACACACTAGAATTGATAAGCAATGAGAGAGAATGGCATATATAGTAACTAACATACATATAATTAAAAGGCATGGTGTTTGAAGGACTACGAGGGAAGCCAGAGGATCGATACTTGGAAGTGCGTTTACGAACCAATTGAAGCCATTGTGTGAACCTAAACGAAGGCCCTGCAGTTATATCTCCTAACATATACAAAGCCTGCATTGCCCATTTCCACCATTCAGCAAACAATGTCAAAAAGCTTCAAACTTTGAACATTTATCAAATTTTTATGCAGTTAGTTACACTTACAATTTCAAAATACCCTAAATTGAAAATTATAAATTAAAAAAGGAAGAAAAATTGAAGACTGACCCGAGAAGTTTCTGTGAGAGGCAATGGAACCTCAATCTCAGATTCAGCCTCGTCACTTTCAAATTCCAATTTCTTCTTACATGCAAAAAAATGTTGATGTTAATGTAAAAATGATCACAATAAGATCTAATAATTGATCTGCAATGCAACTATTTGCAAATGCAGATCACATTATAATTTATAATCCACAATACAGAACATGATTGTGATGAATTAAGAATATAAAGTTGAAGTCATGATTATGATAACATGAATGAATATAAGTATGATATGGTATGTTTCATTTGTTAATTTTAATTTTATTTTATATTTATTTATGTTGTTGAGTATGAAAGAGGGTTTGTGTGATAACCTGGTTTTGATCTTTTGCCATATGGTATTGGTATATGATTGTATAAAAATATTTGGTATTTGTGTGAGAAAAATGGACGGAGTATGAGGCAAAATAATGTGCTTTTTTCAAGGAGATGGAGAAAGAGAATTGTGATCCATATTCATTCATACATAAAACAAAATACAATACAAAGAAAGATTTTGGAGAGGAGAAACACACAACAGAACAAGAGGGTGCTTCAATTAATTACTGTACTTTGGTTGTTGTATGATAATAGTAACAAATTAACAAAAGTATGGTACAACGTAGTAGAAACATGGGAGGGTGTTTCATCCATTTCAGTGTGGAAGTGGGTCATGTCAGTTAGTTAAATAGAGTTTGAGTCGAGTAAAGCAAATCTTGACGGTGATGGAATCTACACCATCATCATATCAAATTGCTTGCGACCATGCCACGTTGAATACCGTCACTTTTTTTCTTTCTAAAGTTTTGTTTTTGGAAAATACTAAAAACAACTCATTTTTGGTACCTAAATGGGTTCCACGTGTACACATCACTAATTTATAATTTTTTAATAGTAGTACCTAATAAGCACTCAATCCCTCCAACTCAGATCTCACACAAAGTTCTTAAATGGGACCCACTAATAAACTATCAATAACTTTATACCACTACATTTCAATTTTTTAATATTAAAAGAGTGTGGGTCCCACATAAAGTTAGGGGTCTTAAATAAGACCCCGGGTCTTATAAGACCCTAACAAAATTTCTCCACAATGGAGGTACCTAATAGGTACCGGGTCTTAAATGTTTAAGACCCTCCCATTAGAGATGGTCTAATAAGACACAAATTAAGATATCAAATGTTTTTCTAAAAAACCTAAATGTTTGGTTTAATGATAAAAAAGACAAGCTTGAAGTTCAGAATTTAAACGTCTGTAAAAGAAAATAAATATTATTTTAAGATGTTATCTGAACAATATCTCAAAAAGGAAATGTCATCTTATACCCAAAAGACAAAAGTTAATTTTAAAAAAAAAATCATTCAATATATATTTATTTTTTACAATGATTATCGTTCAATTTGATAGAGTGCTTCAAAATTATTAAAAACAAAAAGGATGAATCCGCAAATAAACTGAGTTTATATCATCTATGTTAATAACATAAAACGACATACTCCTTATCAAGATCTTAAGTTCGATTCTCTCCAGATCAATTTAAATGTGCTAATTTAGCTTCTTAATTTTGTTTTTGCGTAGAACAACAAAGTGTCTATGCCTATAAATATGACTATATTCAAGTCCCAGATCTACAATATTGATGACGCCAAAATAAAAAATATATGAAAATCAGTTACTCAACTAAAAAATGAAGAAAAATAATCCGAATCGGTGATTTTGAGTCAGAATTGACCCTAGCTCTTTGGTAGATCCAATGAGAAAAAAAATGATAACGACCAGGAATCAGGACTTGTGGACATTTATTTATTGTGCATGCTTTGATCTTGCAACACCTTTTTTTAATCAGGTTCCCTTTATCCCATGAGTCTTTTCTTTTCCCTTTTCAAACACGAAGGTTTGCATATGGCAAAATTATAAAATAATAAATAATTTTTTTAATGCTTAGTGTTTGAAATTAATTTGTACGCATTATTATAGTGGAAATTTGATTTTCCACACACAATTATAGTCACATTTCATCGATTAGATATTTATGTTTGTAATTTGAAAATAAAGGTCATTAGATTGTGAACAAACGTCTTTTATATATCGTGTACATTATTTATTTATTTGGTCTTTGATTATGGTCTGAATATGATTCTAAGGTCAGAATTGATCATCCATCTAATACTTTTTTATTTTTGAGCAAACATCCATCTAATACTTGTTTTGCACTAGTTTCAAAATCAATGGTCATGTCAAATAACTTTAGGGTTTTTTTTTTTTACAAAACTTTAGGGTTGTTTTGGTGAGAAAGTTAGAGACTTAAAAATACTCCTTTCTAGGTGTCACGTTTAAATTTCTCATGTACTAACATTTTTTTATGCTAGATCTGTCCATACAAAATTTCGCTCTAATTTCAATTAGACTTCCCATTGGTAGACATTTGGGTTGGTTTTACAAATTAATCTGTCCTAACGATGGTCATGTAAATTAGTCTGTCCTAGCAATATCAATGTTTTATTTATATAAAAAAAATTGTCATGTCAAATATACATTTCCTTAAGCAAATATTGGGAGGAAATAATATTCTAGTATACTAACCCATCAGAAACCCAAAAATATTGGGGCACCTACGGGTCAAATTGTTATTGTTTAAAAATAAAATAAAATTTTGTCAACAACGTTGAGATATCTGTCCCTTTTTTTTTTTGTTGTTCTTGTAATAGGTCTCAAACTTGTGAAAATGGTAACCAGGTGAGAAACACAACTTATCTTGGTCCATGAGATTTTTCACTAAAAGCATGTTTTGATCATTTTGGGTATTCAATTTGTTCTTGTTAAATATGATATACGTTTGACAAAAATATATCCTTTCATGTGACACGAAGGTCCACTAAAATCACCACCATTCATTGCAAATGAAAGAGAAATTTTGTTTAGTAAAAAGTGAATTTTAATGATTAAGATCTCAACAAATGATAAAATTCAAGAAAAAGTTAACCTTCTTTTACTTCCTATTCCTCTCCAATAAGTCGACCCTAATTTTTTCTCTTTAGGTTTTTTCTTCGAGATTTTTCATTGAAGGGGTGGTTTTAGGTCAATTCTTGACTTGAAATCACTCCTCTTCATCTTTTTCTCTCCATTTCAATTTAAATAAGTGATTTTTCATATAGATCTAGGTTTTTCTTTGTGATTTCATCACCTAAGTGTGGTGGTTTGTTGTTCGTCGTCTTGTGCGGCGTTGTTTGATTTCCCGTCTTTCTACGGTGTTCATTTAATTCATATTGAAAGGTCGATTATTCAATCAAAGATTTGGGCGTCAACGTTGCATATTCGGAGACCATGGATATTTCGGTGACTTTAATTTTATCATATATTTTTGTAGGCATTATGCCGTTATATGCTATTAACTTGGATGCTGTGAGTTTGTTCGCAGATTCATCCTTTACGTTTTTAGCGGTGTTGAATGATATAATTTCTCGATTTGAATGAATGAATATCATTTTGTTTTTGTAAAAAAACTCAAGAAAAGAAAAATTAATCATAATGATATGGGAATGAACTTTCCCACATCAAACACATTTCAAAAGTACATATAAAAAACACAATTTTTTGTACCTTCCTCCCGAAGTGTATTATTGGGAAAAAATATGTGTTTCTTTCGGTGTGGATGTATATCTTCAAAATCCTATACGATGTTCCATGTAAATTGATTCAATATACAACACGCAATATTTTTCAAATAGCATGCAAGGCTAAAAATAATTCACATCTGAAAATGTGTTTACCAAACAAAATGTAAAACTATAAAAGTTCACATGTGGATCGAAGAAATAACAAAACTATTAAATCTTAACTAAGGTTTATGTTCAAGAGAAAAACAAAGAATGCAACAAGTATCTCCTACTAATCATTTACACATGAATTAGTAATCTAATTTTCTCTATTAAGACAACAAATATCTTTTTTTACCAAACCAAATAGAAGCAAGGAATAATAAGACGCAACCTAAGACCGTGCCTCCAACTGTGGCCCAAAATTGACGAGGTTGGCCATCAAAGAGATCAATATGAATATTCATTCCAAACAATCCAACAACCACAATACCTGCATTCACTATCATGTTTATCGTGTTGAATATTATTGATACTTGTAGAAGCTGATTTTGCTTATCATCTAACATTATGTTGATGTAGTCCTCTGTATTATCCACATACTCACTCAACTTAACAAACAAGAAAAAGTAAATATCAGTGAATATCCCATGCAAGCTTAAAATGAATAAAAGAGTTCAAATGAAATACATACACTGGACAATTTTTGCAAGATTCCATTTATTTGTGCAAAATATGCTTCTAAAAGCATCTCCAATTCTTTAACATCAGGCTTAGGACCATATGATTTGCCTTTAATCGAACCTGATTCATCACTAAAATTAAGGAACAAAATGTGAGCATGACTCAAATAATTGCTATACATGCAGAACTATGTTTCAAAATGGAGCTGTTATATATTAATCGACTAATGTTTATATTGTTTTTCGAAAGAAGCAAAAAGGATACATCATTAACAAAATTATAAGCCAATACCAAAAGTCGAAAAGGATAAGACACTAATGGCACCAAAAGCCAATGACAACCATGTGAAATCCGAAAACACCAGTGTTAATATGTTTGTACCTTTCGTCTCTATCTTCATCAGATGTTGAATTGTACCCTTCTTTTGCCGATGTTTGGTATGATAAGCCAGCATCAAGCTTTTGTGTCAAGCACATTTCAGCCATGTCATTATCATCATCCAACAAATTTTCTAGTTGATCTGCTACCTGTTAAACCCAAGAATGTTAGTATCCGTTTTTAGTTTTTAAAGAACAAGAAATTATTTTCGAACAATCGAAAAGTCATGAGCATATATACTCCAGTTGGCAGCAAAATATATGTCCACACATCTATAATGAGACTGTTTGTAACAACTTATGACATATTCAGGGGGGGATCCATAAATTTTACATTGTGAGGGCTAAATATAAGTCCACATTCAAATACAATATTATGTACATCATTCATGACTGGCTTAGCAACACTCTCACCGACTTTAATAAACCTAGCTACACAAGTAAAGGTTTGTCACTGTAAGGGCCTCTGACACCATATTATGTACATCATTCCTTTTACACAATGTTGCTAATCTCAAATACAATTTGCATAAGTGTAGTACTATATTAATGAACACAAATGGAAGGTATGAAAAACGGATTTGGATCATCTCCTTTACTATTTTTCTACATCTCTCTCTTTAACTCTTTATCTCTCTCTTAATTTTCGTCCTCTCTTTATAAAAATTAATCAAATTGTCAAGAGAGATACTAAGGTTAAGAGAGAGATAAAGAGTTATGAGAGATATGTGTAGAGAATAGCGAATGAGAGGATCCAATTTGATGAAAAACATGTCAAAAGGAAGCCATGCATAAATTATTAGCCGTGAATAATCAAACATTATGTTGTCTTGTCCCATTTAGATAGTTCGGTTGTTGAACTAAGAAACACCGAAGGAATTTTAAGGAGGTGAAGGGTTTAGTCTCTAAAAATAACATAAGTACTAACTAACTTACAAACATTTTTCCTATTAAAAACTTTGAAAACCAAAACCAAGCTTTATTTACATTATCACGTATTACAAGTTAGAATTGTTAACAAAAGGGTGCATTAGATGATGAGACATAACAAGAGATCAAACAAAGAGTGAACACATATGGAGAAATAAATGATGAGTATTTATTTACCTTCTGCACACGACCAAAAAGTGAAACCAAACGATTCTTGATTTGCCTTACACGTTCAAGGTTGAGAGTACTAATTCGAGAGGTCAATTCATCCAAAGCTGGATAAGCCTCTTTTTCTAGCCCTTGAGTCTGATATATAATATAAACACAACACAAATCAACGGTTGAATAAATCTTACAAATATACTAAACTTGTGTTGCATTGAGTTGCATGAATCGCATACCTCAGATTCAAGGCACGTACAAGTAGATTCAATACAAGCCTCAAGAGCTTTAAACTCAAAAGGTAATTGCTTAGGAGCCGACACAATGCCTGCAATGGCGTTCGGTGAACCAATTCCCTCAGATGCATTATTAGGAGAATCATCGAACAAAGGTTTGGCTTCATAATCACCATCCACATTATTGCTAATTTGGATATTATTATTAGAATGAGGAAGCCGCGCTTGAAGATCTTGAAGGAAACGAAGAAAGAAAGGGTTTGTGGAATTAATCATAAGCACTTCATTGGAAGTGATAATTGCTTGAATGTGTTCTAAGTTAACAACAATAGCTTTTTCTCGTCCTAAGATAGAAGAAGGGTTAGAGAGTTTTGGATCAAGAGCTCTAAGGTCACGCGTAGGTAAACCTGTTCGTTGCATGATGGAGTGTTTGTCAATATCTTCAACACGTGATTCACCTGTCTCTGATACTACCATCCAACTCTTCACTACCATTCCATCACCCTTTCGTCGACACACTCCTCTCATCGTCGTCGTCGCCATTGTTGGTGTTTTCCCTTCTTCTCTTCCAATTAATATGTTCCTCAACCTTACTATCACGCATCAAAGTGATTCCATTCAATACATGTGGTCTAACTCTAATTTTGATGAATAATAACTAGGTCTTTACTGGTTCAGTAAAATAACACTAGAACTTCTCTTGATCCGTTTGATTTGATGATAAGAGTAAAATCCCACCAAATTCGGTATGAACTGTTTCATTGTGTAACAGATTTTTTTTTTTTTTTAATAAGTAACATATTTCTGTTTTTTGGCGATGAATAATTATAAATAACAGATTAGTATCTTAGATTACTAGCAGAAATAGAATAATTTCTGTTTTTTTTTTAAAGGAATTTCTGTTTTGTTTGAATAAGTATAATGCTAACAAATTATACTTATTTATTATTTTTTTACAAAAATAACATTAACAATATAAAAAATATAATTTAAATTCTTATCTTTTTTTGTTTTTCTTTTAACTTTCAAATATATCAAGTTTAATTTTTATTTCCTTCCAACTTTAGACCTTCTAATTTTTTTTTCATAGTGCACTATTAGATACAATAGAGCTTCAAGATTTTTTTTTTGAAGGAATAGAGCTTCAAGATGAAAATGACACAATTCAATGTATATCAATCACATTTTTTTTTTGGGTAGAAAAAAGGGCTTACGCCCTATCAATCACATGTTTTAATCAATCAAAATATCACTACCTCATGAATAATATACTTTCTACTTTGCTTATCATCGTCGTTGAATTTAACAATGAAAAATACTAACAAATATCCTGAAACATTATTTGGAAACAAATATTTTAAAAAATCTCTTCAAACTTGTGTAATCAAGCTTTTAAAAGTGTAAAAGATATTTTTTTTCAATACAATGTCTTTTTTGTTTCCTTAAATTAATGTCCATGAGACATGATTAGTTAGCATCACCTTTTAACAATATAGGAGGAAAATGTGACAATCACCTCAAAATAATTATAGAACTGTCCCAACATATGGGAAATGGAAAAACAGTCGATGCCTGAGAACACGTAGATCCCTAGTTTAGGGTCACTGTTTTGGAGCTACATGACACTGCAAAAGGGCCATTATTAAAGCATAGACAATTGGAAAGCTTCTTTTGAACCCATACAGGGGGCAGGACATCCCATTTTGTCTTGAAAATTATTATGATATATGGGGACAAACCTGCTAAGTGTTGAGTATGATTCATATTCATCGGTAAGTAGGCAGACGTTCCTTCGAGTTTAGTCATTTATATGTTAGGTTATGATAGCGGGCGCGGTGCGTTTGCATTGTGATTTAAGGTTAATTTTGTAATCTAAATTGTATTATTTAAACACTTCTATACTTTGAAACCTAAAAAATTACATAACTCAAAAAACTACATCAATCTCACTTTGATGTAGAGACATAGAGACAATTGACCAACCGAACTCTAAAATCAATTGTGTGTACGTTTACTTGTCTATTTTCTATAGAGTCGGGTTTTCTGTTCTAACACCAACTTATGCTTACATTTTATTCTCTTCATGTTTTTTTTTTACTTAATATACACATTAGATATTCATTAGTCATGCACATTTTCAAAGTTTAATAATCTCTTAATATCTTTGTAATTGATATATCTATAAGTAATTCAGAGTTATATTCTAAAGCAACAAATAAAAGCTAATATTTCTAACATAAGATGGATGGAGTAATTAATTGCCACTTATGAACCCAATCTCATATCCCCTTAAATCATTTTTACTAGCTTTTCTTTTGACATCCTGCACATCTTGCTTATATACAATCTCTGAACTAAATCATAAAAACACTTAACAATTTGTCAAAAAGATTTAGGTAAAGGTCTGTTTTCTAAGAATGACTTGAATAAAACAAGTGATCTTTCAGGTTGTGAGAAAGGAGCTTCATGGGAGGCACCTCTGATGGTGGCAAATGTGAGAGTATTTCCATATACTTGAGTCCATCCACCAACCTAAAGCAAAAAATAGATAAACTTAAATTACTTTATGATGTGCATATATATCTAAGTTTAATTATGTTTTGAATTAAAGTGCTTTAATTTCATGATAAAAACAGTCTACAACTATTGTGCATAGATGCACACATGTATATGACAGTCGTAGCTTGTTTGAATTGATTTATTTGAGCTTATATATTGATATAAGCACTTGAGAGACTATTTCAGAGACAATATCAAAACTACTCATGACATGTTCATAAGCAGTTTTTAGCATATAAGCGCTTAATTAAATTGTTGATCCAAACATGCAACATGTTAAGTAGTATTTATTATATACCTGATGACCTTCAAACCATACCCTGTAAGGGATTGTTGTTTTAAGTGCTAATTGTCTTGCTAGCTTTTGAACCAAGGTGCGGCTACCAGTGAGTGGAATTACTGAATCTTGATCTCCACTATAGTGAGAACAAAACAAAGTAAAATTAGCTATAGCATATATATAAGTTCCATCAATGAAGAATAAATGGAATTATTTTAATTCTAGTTACCTATAAATTAATACCCTAACTCCAGCTTTTATGATTGATCCAACAACATGGAGTGTAGGTACTTCCAGGTTGAGCATATTGTAGTCCAAGATGCTGTTATCAGCATAATGTAGCACTGTTATTAATGTTTACTTAATTACAATATTGTTGATCCTGTTTGGAATGACTTGTCTACTGACATACACACTTATGAGATTGTTTGAGAGAGTTTATTGAAACAACTTGTGAAATATTTGTAAGCTGATTGAAAGATTATTTCCATAAGCTATCCTAGACAGCTTATGAAAACAATTTTACTTTATTTTATATTTCGTTGTAGAAATAACTTATATATAGGCACTTATATAATAAACGTTTATGCTATAAGCGCTTAATTCAATTGTTTATCCAAACAGACCTATATACAGTGTTTATTTGTTTAGGATAGAAGAATATACTTGCTGCAGACATCCCACTTTGGAACTCCAACAAGCTCGGCATGGAGCGCCTTTTGTACATCACGTCTGTTTAAGTAATTTGTGACTTTGTCATCTACACATACATCTATACTCTCATTTGCATGCTGTTTGGAAAAATGAAAGAATTTCTCAAATCACAATAATCAAAGCCAATTTGAAAAAGCAATATTAGAGTTAAGTAACCTAGTAAAAGAAGTTGCATGAAAGAATCTCCAAAGGACAATACTTACATGGTTTTGAGGACAAATAACTTTGGATTGTGAAAGCACTGAGGAAATGCATACATCAAGAGTAACATCATATTTGTCCACAAACTTGCTAGTTTCTCTGCTTACTTGGCTCATAACCTTTGAACAAAGCGGCGAAATCGAGTTTCTATAGTACTCACTTACATACTTCGAATAATTACAGCCTGCGGTGAACATTTTGTAAGTGGAATCTGATATCAGTCCATGAGACCAAAAGAACTCAGCCCTTGAATTGAAGTCAGTGGCATATTCTAGAAGTGGATTTCCCAACTGCAATAAAAGAAACCACGTCGACATTAGCAATGTCTTTGGATTTCTGCAGTCTGTACCATTGGATCGAGATCGGACAATCTAGATTTTAACCTCGATATATTAGTTTTTTTTTTAAAAAATAAATCAAAATCTGCATTGAAACTGGACCGTCCGATTTCAATCCAACGGTCACCGATACGCTGACTACGTGAACGCGATGCAATCCAAATACCTAAGAAAGAAGCATCAAAACATGGTTGATATATAAACGGTATAGTACTTACTGCTATGCCTTTTAGATTGAATATCTTTTCCTTTTTGTTGATTCCAATCATGAGATTTGCTAATTGTGGAATGTAATGTCCTAATGTTTATTGACAATTATGTGTGAGAAAACAAATAATATTGATGTCTGTATGTTAACCTGCTTTTGAAATTGAATTTATCTACAAATGATGTGACACGCTTACCTGCATAACTTTCTCCTGTCAAAAACAAATCTCTGTGTTTGTATTGGGGGAACTTGTTGAACCAATGTAGCAAGAACACAAGGTTGTCCCTAGCTAAAAGAAATCAATTTCAATAATTAATGTCTAATATTTGAATTTTATTATTCCAAGATTGATATATCAAAACCATACCAAAATATAATCAAATGGAACATATCATATCTCTAAAGTTATGTTGCATTTTTTTTAGTTTAAACTTTTCTGTTGTCTCAACTTTTTAAAAGCCTAAACATCATAAAGAGGAAATTATTTATCTCAAAAGATGAAATAAAAACACTAAGGTCTAAAGTGATTGTTAATAATAGTATTAATGCAAGATCAATTACCTGTCATCTCATCATTCACTTTCATATTGGAGAAACTACCTTTAGCATAAGAAAACCCTACTCCAACTGGTGTCTCCAAATACAACATGTTTGCCTCTACATCACAAAATCACTTAGTCTATATCATAATGGTAAATTCTTGAAAATCTAATGCAATGATCAATAAAGTACCTCTATTCCAACTATGCTCATTTTTAATCAGAACTTCTCCATTAGGTCTGAAAGGTCCATTCTCAGAGAATGCACCTACTCCAAGAGATGAACAACCTGGTCCTGTTCCAAATAAAAATTAGCTTAAACATTTAAAAACTCTTTAGGAAATTTTAAATCCATTTTTGAAGCAAAAATATATTTATTAGTGTAGTTGTAGCAAGTGAGAGATTAGAGACCTCCATTGAGCCAAAGGACTAAAGGTTTTGAAGATGGATCAGTTTCTGATTCAACAAAATAGTAAAAGAGATATCTGTGTTTTTTTTCATCTACTGTAACATATCCTGAAAAGTGTTGAAAGCCTATGTGGGGTTGTCCAGGAAGCTTATGAATTCTATCTGCATGAGAAGAGAGACAGAAGATTTCCATGGAAGAACTCAGCTGAAGCAACACCACAGTCATTGCCATGGCTTTCCATCTTTGCCAGCACATCTTTTTAGCACAAAAACTAATGAGAGTAGTACTTAGGAAAAGTTGTATCAGAGAGAGAGAAAGAGGTGGGATGTGTTTAAAATACACAATATTAATGGATACATAATAGGGTTAATTTAAATGTGGTCCACATAGTGATCCAAAGGCTCAATATTTCATTTTTTTTATTTTTTTGCAGGCCGGTGTTTAAGAGTCTCACATTGGACCCAATCCAAATTCGGTTTTCTACGACTTGAGTTAGACCCAATCCAAATTCGAAGATGGTACTAGAGCCAACCCAAAATCTGTTGGTTAACCTGCAATCAGGTCATTGTTACCGGACGACTCATGTCACACTCTAAACGTATAATTCTGAACGCGAGTAAGGTGTGTTAAGAGTTTCATATTAGATTGATTTAGGCTCAACCAAAATTCAAATACTAGAAAATGGATTTTAAAGAGATGTGAGTGAGGGATACAAAATAAGTGTATTGGTTCTGTCTATACCCTGCACTGCAGCAAAAGGAAAAATGTACACATAGTTGGGGCCTCTTAATGCATGAATCTGAGTCAGCGTGTAAGTTTTCTGCTAATAAAAACAAATTAGTGTTTTGAGAATTACAGTGTGTACATGTAGTTTTCTTTCCTTTTTTGTATTTCTCATTATAAAGTATCATATGCATCAACCACAAATATCCTGTAACTTTTTTTTGACAGATTTGGATCCTTCCATCCGTTGCACGCTAAGCAAGATGTAGAGTCGTTTAAATTTAAGAGGAAAGTTTTCTTTCTCTAAATCTTACGGTTCTACAAACTGCTTCATCGTGCAACAGTTCTAGATTATCTCTACACTGTTTTGACTACACCAATTGGGTAGTGTCCCTTTCAAGGTAAATGAATAAAAATGAGTAAGGTTTTGTTTGATAAAATTGTCTCATTTCTGTGTACTTTGCTGAGCCCTGAGAGAATATGAGCATATCATAGCATCCTGGGGTGGGGGATATTGCAGGGTGAAAACAGATATACACAGCTCCTTTTTTGTTTTTATCAAAAAGTTGTTTGATTGATTAACTCTACTTGATCAACAAGTACATGCAAAACTTATCTTATTCATCCATAAAATTAAAATAGACTAATAGAGCAATCTTACTTCTGTAGTGGTCACTACATTTTGAATGCATGATGGCTAGTTAGTAATATAGAGTTATCAAGTACATCATTGATCATAAAAATTAATCATTAATAAAATTAGATGATGAATCATATATATTTCATATAGTTACAAATGCATTTCTTTATAATGACAATGTTACACATTGGTTCCTTTTATTTTTGAAACTCTTTTTGTCCTTGTTATGGAAGGCAATTATTCTAGGCTCATACCCCCCCAACTTCATCATCCATCACTTTTATTTTTCATGTACAAACTCACATGCTAGCCTATAGGGAACCACATGTTCCCATTGTGGCCTCAAACCCTTCCATGCTAGCCTTTTCATTGTTGGGGTGTGGCGGGTCCTTCATCCATACAAGCTGTGTTAAATTTGTATGCTAGCAATGCAATAGTTCAATTTATGGATGCTTATGTTTTGGCAAACATATTTGAGTGAATATGAATGGACCCTATCCGAGTACAGTTGAAAGGAAAAAGATTGTCTGATCTAATCATCATATAATTGCTTGAAAGTCTAATCAATTTTGCGCTGTTATATCTTTGGAATATAGTCGGGACATACTGAATTCACGCAATCATACATTGGCTAAGATCGAACGGTTTGAATTTCTAATTTAGTATTTTGGATTTTTGAAAGAAAAAAAAAACCAAAACAAAATCTTAATCTAACTGTCACCAATGCATTAATTGCGTGAATGTATATGAATATCTCAACTGATGGGAATCCATGTTCTTAGGAATTTTTTTAGCAGAGGAAATTCCATTAAGCTTAGGAAATAATCTAAGGACTAGCAGTGTGAACAAACAAAGTAGAAAGGGACAAATATAAAGTGGGCTTAATTACACTTTTGGTCCTCGTGTTTTGGCCTACTCACGAAACTGGTCCTGCCCTTTTAAAACAGAACAAAATTGTCCTTCAATTATTATTTTTGTTGCATTTTTCGTCCTACCCCCCATTTTATTCTCAAAAAACGTAGAGAAAAAACAGTTTTAGACCTACCCTCTATGCTCAACCATGAAATAAACAAGGAATAAAGCATCTGAGTACAAAGAATCAACTTTATTCAACACACTAACCAAAAAAACCTTAATTTCTAAGATATGTTTCAAATTAGGTTTTCTTTTGTTAATGTGCTGAATAGAGTTGATTCCTTGTACCCACATGCTTTATTCCTTGTTGATTTCATGGTTGAGCATAGGGATAGGTCTAAACTTGCCTAAAACTGTCATTTCTCTACGTTTCTGGAGTTTGAAAATAGGAGGTAGGACTAAAACTACAAAAACATGATAGTTTAGGGACGATTTTGTTCAATTTAAAAGAGGCAGGACCATTTTCGTAAGTTGGTTAAAATGCGAGGACCAAAAATGTAATTAAGCCATATAAAGTGGTGGATGGGGGGGGTGTGATTTTGTAATATATGCAGTTGAAGTTCAATCAAATCAACGGAAGGAAAGGAAGTGGTAAACGAGAAGAAATGGCCCCTACCTTAAAAGCTTTTACAAAAGGCTTCAGATTTTTCATCATTAGCTGTACCACTTTCACTGCCATTCATCTATATTATTACCACTCGTAAAAAAAAACTATATTGTTACTAAAAAGGAAAATTATTTTTGTACTCTCATTATTCAATCAACATCATGAGAGATAGAGATGGAAAATAAAAGAAAAGAAATAGAGAGAAAATGTGATGTACAAATATAAAGATTGTTGCCAAAGTTTTCTCTTTATTCTAACATAAATGAAAAAAATATCTCTAAACACTCGTACTCGCACACAAGTGTATATGCCTTGAGAGAGAAATAAATAGAGAAAGTGAATGATAGATTGATGATGTGATAAAAAGATAAAGATAGCAAAAACATGATAGGTTGAATAAGTGGAAAAAAATAAGAGGTGTCTAAATATCATTGTTGACAATGTGAACATTGATATTGAAAACAAACTCCAAAACATAAAACATGATTTGCTAAAACCAACATTATAAGCTCTTTTTTTTTATTTTCTTTTTCCTCTATATCGATAATGGAAGAAGTTAATTTTTCATATACATAATTTATGAAATAGTTTTTTCAGTGTGTTAATCCTTCAATTTTCAAGAGAAAGAGGTTATGGTAGTCTGAAGTTCGACTTTGAAGTAATTATAGTCTGACAAAGAATTATTTCATCTAGGCTGAAATTAAATTGGGGTTCTTTCAATCAATTCATCATTTGATGAAGCTGGATGCAATTGTTTGTTTATTCTTTAAATAGTTTTAGTTTTTACCAATTTGAAATTTATATAATCAATTTGTAACTTAGGTTTTTGATTTGAAGTTTAATTCTATTATAAAAAAAGTTTCATTTTGTAACGTTGTTTTGTTTTTTTAAACAAAATTTGTAATGTTGTTGTTTTCATATATTTACAACTGTAGATAAAAAGGCAATCCATATGAGAAAACATAACTCAGTTCATAGAAACATTACATTATATATGTAGGGATGTGAGTTTGAATTTTGGATTTCCCATTTATTCACAAATGGGTTCTTAATTTTACTTATTTCTAGTTTTCTTGAGTTTTTCTTTTTCTCATAGTTTTCTTGAGTTAGTTTGCTGGTTCTCCTCTTTTGGCAAATTAACTCCGAATTTTGGTGAACCAATTCGTAAAAGTATCGTGAACTTTAGCGAATTATGTTATTATGCTGCATATTGAAGCTCTTGTTTCAAACACATCAAGAAATACTTTTATGGTTACAACGTAAAATCAAAATAATCTAGGGACAAAAATTAATATATATATATATATATATATATATATTATTTAATTATTTGAAAAATATATATTATTCAAAAAATTGTTACATTTTTCAACTTGTGTGAATGTGTCCAAATATTTTACATTTATGGTTGGTTGTGACCACACAAGTGTTCCTCAAGCACGTCTACCTTCATATCATTATCTGGGAACAAACATGTTCTACAACCAAACTCAAGTTTCATTCATCATGCTTTGGGGAAATTTATGTCACAGCATGCTTGAAGTATATATTTATAGGGTTTATTTGAATAAATTGATAGTTATACATGCATTCAATCAAATCGTATCATATGGAGATATTCTAAGAGTAAATGTATCAGAAGCATTATTCACCGGCAAGAAATCCAAGAAATATTAACAGGGAAAGTGTGAGCGTGATCTTTATGAGTAATTTCCCAACACGGGTGCGGTGCTGTGATCCACTTTCAGCTTCGAAAATCCTCTAGGCTGCTTTCTCCACTCCATTGTCTTTTTGTTTAGACATATATATTCATCTTAAAAATGGTTGTTTTACTCAATTTTATTTCCTTGCTAATATAGTATGACATAAGTGGTAAATAATCGATTAGTCGTTAACAATTTCTAGTTCAATAGACAAAAATGTACTAATTGTTAGATTAGACGTTGTAATTGGAGTTTGATCCTGACTCCTCCCTCTTACTTCTTTTAAAAACAGATACCATGTGCCTAAATTCTAAAAACCACATTAGGCACAAGGATGGAACATTGCCATAATCTTGACCTAAAAAGCAAATGACATGCTTGACTCCAATAAATATAAAACATTTTCTGTCACCATGCTTGCAACAAAAAGCAAGTTAACCAAGTTACAAAAAATATTCAAATTCTTTCCTAAAGAATACATAAGCACAAAAAATGGCCAAAAATAAATTTGCTGATGATTATCTTAACTCAGTTGCTCTTCACCTCTCAATGTATTTTCCGTAGAGCTTTCCATTAGGTTCACCTCTTAAGCTTAATCTTTCTTTTGAATCAGTTTCTCTATCAAATCAGCAGCTTGTTGAATGGTTGTGATGTCTTCAGCATTATCATCCTCAATATTAAGGTTAAACTCTTCCTCTAAACCCATCACTATTTCCACCTGCCACATTAAATCAAAATCAATCAATTCAATAATATCATAGCTCTAGCATAAACAACACAAACATCTACGAAACATTGTTTCAAGTAATCAACCAAATGCACCATCAAAACCAAAACCAATAATGTTCATGCAGGTGTCAGCTCAGCGATAAGAATCCGACCTTATAACCAACGGAGTTCAATTTTTTTTTTTTAAATAAATAAATAAATAATGAAAACTAACAATGATTGATTGATTACAATTGAATTTCTTACAGTGTCAAGAGAATCAGCACCAAGTTCTGAAAACTTTGTTTCTGGGGTAAGCTTGGTTTCAGGAGTCAAAGCAAGTTGTTTCCTCACAATTTTGCTCACTTTCTCCACTGTCTCAGGCTGTGCCTGAATCTTTTAACAAAATTCAAAGTTGTTATTGTTCCTTACATGTTTTTTAATGGTGAAATGTATTTTGAAGGAAATCAAACTTACTGCATAAATGCGGAAACGAGAAGATAGTATAGAAGGAAAGCTTCTCCTTCTACATCCCACAGAAATTGCACCAAAACTTGAAGTTCTGTAAGAAACCTGCATACATGTTTTAACCTCTCCAATTAAATTTTTCACTTCTTCCTCATTACATCATAAAAAAGTATTAAAACCACTTTGTTACCTACAAGAAGCTAACAAATCAAGAGTTTCAAAGTGGTTATATAATATAACCCATGTTTTATCTAATAGATATTGTACATCAATCTTCTTATCTATACTGTGTCACCCACTAAAAGTATATGCATTGTCTTTAATTTTAGTTTATCTACCGATTTAAGCAATTGTGAAAATGTTTGGAAAAACTTACGAAAACAACTTATAACATTTTTTTAAACATATATGATAACAGCTTATAACATGTTCATAAGTTATTTTCATAAGCTATATAGGATAACTTGTGAAAACAACTTATATGAATTTTTTTGACTTATTTTTTCTTTTGTTGTAAATATAGCTAATACATAAGCACCTATGTTTATGCTACAAAGGCTTAATTGTTTTATCCAAATAGAAAAAGCAACAAAACACAAGAGTGAACATGAGATTTAGTCCTGAACCAAAACCTTAACATATTAACGTGTATGTTTTCTTACTATGCTCTGAACCTACCAATGTAATTATGCTATATACTTCACTTTCCAACACCTAAGTTATCAATCAATTGCACACTCCTTCACGTCCGTGCGTTTAATTTGCACGTGTGCAAAACAAAAAATTTACTATAGAGAAATTTCCTAAAGTAGTTATTTAATGCATTTAATATATACTCCTATACCAAAAGCATAGTAACATTTTTTTTTTCAAAGAACATCTCATACATCAAGTGTGGAAAAGATGAACATTGCAAGTTCAAACATGCGTTATATCAAATATCTCCGCAGTCTTTTACCAACTTACAAGACAAAAAATATAGCATTTCTAATGACATGAACCTATTGAAGTGTAGATACAAATAAATAAGAAGTATATGCATTAAGAGAGGATGATGAAAATTTGAACCTGGTTAGTTCTTGTAGAAGAATTGAAAGAGGGTTGAAAGGTGAGAGAGGTGGCTGAAAGAGAGGCCATTGTATTGAAGCTTAGGAAGAAGATAGAATAGTAAGAGATATGGATTGGGTTGATGGATCGGTAGTAGTAGTAGTAAGGTAGATAAGTGTGTTATCTAGTTGGTGCTTAGTTGGAAAGTAAAGCCATGTCAGGAATAAAATTGGCTTATTATGGGTGATGCATGTATGAATGAGTGGTGAACATTGCTCTTCGAAGGTAACTATCTATCCAATCATCATCATCATGCTAATGCACATTTTCAATGCATATATGTGCAATTACCTTTTCAATTTACTCCCTCGGTTCAAAAATATACAAATTAAGAAAATTAATGTATGAAACAGATAAGTGTAAAAAATTTATAAAGTCGTCTTTATTACCTATTGACTATTAATAATTCTAATATTCTACAGCTAGTGAGTTCATTTCATATTCATTTCATGGAGACACCCTCTTCTAAGGTTTCAAATATCCTTTTTATGACATTTTTCTAGGCTTGTATACCTAAAAATATTTGTGTATTTATGTAGTTCTCTTTTCTTTTTTGAGCTTTTATTACCATTTTTTTTAATAGATGTATAGCATAGTGTGATATATCGATTTTTTTTTTTTTTTTGATATAATGTGATATATCGACTTAAAAGTATGCAATAGCAGTTTAAAGATAAATTAGAATAAATTAATTAGTGAATAATCTATCAAAATTGTTTATGACCATGTAAAATGCTCTAAAACGTACCCACGAGATTATGATTATTTTAAAAATGGTGTTTGATTATGTCAAATGTTCTCATTTCCACCCTTCTCAAAGTTCATCGATTAACGCCGTTTTTCCCTCACGATCAATTTAGTCTCTGTAATATACATCTTGTTACCAAATATATCCCGAACCTTGCATTTAGTCAAGTATAATTTAGTAATTTACCTAAGCAGGGCTACAACTAAGTTGATTAATTTTTATAAAACATAATACCAAACCATATACATATATGGATGGAAAACATTAACAATAGTGAAGATTGAAGGTGGGTTCTATAAAGAAAATTAACTAACCTGTAAATTGGAAGGCGTTAAATAGTCAAAGGCAAAACGAAAATAATGGACACGATCTCATATATTACCTCTCTACTCTTGAATTAATTTTTCTCTTCTCGTAACTCTCTCCCTTCATTTTCATTCATATACTCACACGTACACTCAATTTCCAACAACACTACCATTCCCATAATTTCCTAACCACAAACATTCCCATTTTGTCGCTAATATATTACTACTTCTCTTCCACTCAAACAACCATTTTCTACCTTTTAATTTGTTTCCTAGACACATAAACACATAATCAAACAATGGCTTTGTTTGATCAATCATCTCGTCACTCTCTTGTCCCTGGATATCTTTACTCATCAAATGCACTCTCATCCCATTTGGATACTTTTTCAATCAACAACAACAACATTAACCATGTAGGGTTGCCAACATCATCACATTCTTCATCACTACGACCACATGGCTATACTAGGAAAAATGTTCCTATGATCCCTTCACCAAATGAGGGTATCCGCATGTTTTCTCCTTCTTACTATGCTGCATGCAGTGCCGGTGGTGTTTTCAGCTGTGGTCTTACACACATGGCTGTCACTCCTCTTGATCTCGTCAAGTGCAACATGCAGGTATGTATGCAATATTACAATGGGGATGGAAAATTATTATTAAATAAATTGGCGTTGATGATTATTTTACAATCATCTAAACGAGGGTTAATGATTATTTTACAATCGTCTAAATGAGCGTTAATGATTATTTTATAATCGTCTATATGAGATTTGAATTGTGTCCCTCTTATCTTAGGTCACACTCGCACACAAAACAAAAGATATACATACCTTATATAATAATAATAATAACATTAAGCTTTGCTAAATTCAATTTAATATTTTATTATTTCAAAATTTGATATACAATGTATGGTGTTTCAAATGAATTCTAAATTTGTTTGGTTCATCATTTGCAAAAATGGGGAAGGAATGAATGTGTATATGAGAAAAACATGCATAAAATAAAAAAATTGAGTTGTTATTTTCAGATTGACCCTGCAAAGTATAAGAGCATCACTTCAGGATTTGGAGTTTTACTTAAGGAGCAGGGTGTTAGAGGTTTCTTCAAAGGCTGGGTGCCAACTTTGCTTGGTTACAGTGCTCAAGGAGCATGCAAGTTTGGATTTTATGAGTTCTTCAAAAAGTATTACTCAGATCTTGCAGGACCAGAGAATGCAGTCAAGTACAAAACTTTCATATATCTAGCTGGTTCTGCTTCAGCAGAAGTTATTGCTGATTGTGCACTTTGTCCTATGGAGGCAGTCAAAGTTCGTGTACAAACTCAGCCTGGCTTTGCTCGTGGTTTGTCTGATGGATTGCCCAAGTTTGTCAAGGCTGATGGTGTTTCTGGGTACTTTTTTTAATCCAAAATGTTAATTGCTTCTAGTCTTTTGTTGCTTCTTATCATACATCAGATATGTAGCACCGACACTTCAAATGGATGGCGTGCATGGTGTTCATGTTGTGTCGGTGATTCATAGTACATTAGTAGTTTTAGATTTTTCACCCTCCAAATTTGATCAGAATTTCATATGATGTGCAGGTTGTATAAAGGACTTGTTCCTCTTTGGGGCCGTCAGATACCATGTAAGTCTCTTAAATCATGTCCACATTTTTTATATTTGGATGTAACAAACTGATTGCAAGTTAACTAAGTGGTTGGACACAAGTGGCTAATTAATGAACTCTAATTAAGTTCGAATTGATCGGCAGTACTTGAATTTGAACCATGGCTGGAACTATCCTAGGTTATGGTTAACTTTCCTCTCGACCAAACTTCATATTACTAAGGTCCGCTCTCTTGAAAACCAGAGAGTTAAGACAAAAAAACATTAGCTCTAAGTTGTTAGATAAAGACTCGTTAATAGTTTAACTTTAGCAGTGTAGAAAGTACAACTTATTATTCTCTTGTTAGATAAAGACTCGTTAAAAAACAATTGTCTAGAAAGAGTGAAGAAGGTACCTAGCAAAGACATGAAAGAATGCATAATGCATTAATTTGAACTGTGATTGATTATCTTTGCTTTATTGTAAGGAAAGAGGACAACTAATAATAAGTTTTTCTGTTTGTTTTTTGTGTACATTCACATTACATATTATGTTGCATTCAATTTTTCATGCTTCTTGTATTATGCAATTTTAAGTTGCATTCTATTTTGTATATATCTTTTACCTATTTTTGTTTTTCTCTGCTCTTCCCCCTTACACATACTTTTTGGCTTGTATCAGACACAATGATGAAATTTGCTTCGTTTGAGACTATTGTGGAGATGATCTACAAACACGCCATTCCAACCCCCAAAGATCAATGCAGCAAAAATAAACAGCTTGGAGTGAGTTTTGCAGCAGGATATGTTGCAGGTGTACTGTGTGCAATTGTTTCACACCCTGCTGATAACCTCGTTTCCTTCCTCAACAATGCCAAGGGAGCCACTGTTGGCGATGTGAGTTCATGCATACATACATACATACACACATACATATAGATAGGAGCAAAAACAGCATCCACCGTGTTATGCTGTTCTTTTGTATAATGTTTGCTTGTATTTTCACTATTGAATTTGCAGGCAGTGAAGAAGATTGGGGTAGTTGGTCTTTTCACTCGTGGCCTTCCTCTTCGTATAGTTATGATTGGAACATTAACTGGTGCTCAGTGGGGTCTCTATGATTCATTTAAAGTATTTGTAGGGCTGTAAGTACCTGATCTTATCTCCTATAACCTACCTCAATTACTTTCATCTTGCGTAGCACCTACGCCTTAATTAAAGATGTGTGAGACACTAACACGATACTTACACATGTGATCACATTCAATCACTTTTAGTTTTTAAAATTATTATTAGTGTCTACGTGTCCGCCAGAGTCGTATCTAGTGTTCGTGTATGTGTTTGTGACTCATAGCTTTCAATTTATATATAGTTGCTCCATAACATCAAATGTCCCAAGTTTCTGTGTTCTGTTTCTCTTTTCCTGTTAATCACTGTCTGTTTGCTCTTTCAGGCCAACTTCTGGTGGAGCTGCTCCTGCACCTACAAAATAGAAACCATTCAAACAACAAATGCCTGGTTATGCAGAAGAGAGATTATTATGATAGACAAATAATGTTAGGTTTTTAATGCTCCTTAGCTATAGCAGCTTTACCAAAAAAACCGCCATTTAGTTTATTATTAAGATGAATTTTCAAATTTTATCCTTCATTTAACTTTTTTCAATTGGTATTTAAATATGTTTGCCTAGTTGTCAATGTAACAATAGGTTTGAAATTTTCTAAGTTAACAACATATACAATCTTGTTAGTTGGTCGTGTTGATGCTATGAAGTTTTCTTGGGCATGTGTCATGCAAAATAATAACTCATGTTACAAAATGATATGAAAATTGTACTTCTCCCTTTCAAAATTGCTCATTTCCATAATTATGCCCAATGTGACACAGTTGTTGGGCATTTTATTTCCAAATGATAGTGTAAAAAAAAAAAGTACTGCATAGTGTAAGAATTCTCTTTTAACACCCAATATACCTAAAATTTCATCGATGATCCCAAATCAAAAAGCAATTGAGCTACTTTTATATTGGCTTGCATTGTTGAGCTAAAAGAGTAAAAAGGGCTGGCAAAGGAAAATTTGTTTTTAAGGAAAAGAAAACGAAGGACAAAACATGTTTGTAGTTCTAAGCAATTCTTGTTTACTTAAAAAAAAAAAAAAAAGGACTCTAGTTGTTTTTCAATTGTGAATTAAACAATTCATAATAGAGAACTTTTGGCAATTTCATCTGAGTTTGTTGTACATACAATGTTAATGTTAAATTTGGAAGTATAATGTTTACATCACACCATAAGAACAATATGAAAGTTTCATAATTGATATATATATATATATATATATATATATATATATATATATATATATATATATATATATATATATACACACAACTAAAATAAATAAATAGAATATTGGAACAAAAAATAAATAGGTGAATTTTGTTGGGGGTGGATAAGTTTTCCACTTTAATGATTTTTTTCCGCCAACTATTTTATTTTCAAGTTATAGCAAGGTAAGTCCCACCCAGAAGCTGTTGTTGATTAAGGGCTTGAGTTCAATAAATATCTCTGAGCCAGGTCGTGATGATTTCTGCAAATACCACTCAAATGTCAGGTGCTGGAATCTTGCCTTCACCGCACTTTGTTCCAAATTTCATCCGACCAGCCGTTCCCCTATGATTGAATGCTTATTGCAACATCAATTTTATATTAAAACTTCAAAGTAGTGTCCTGAAAATTCAATGGTCATTTAGGACTGACCAAGGTGTAGTGGATATACAGTGTCAAATACAACCCTTGCAAACATGTGTCGTATTTCTAGCAGGTCACCACGAGCTAAGGATTCGTAATCAATTTTTCTGCTTTTCTTGGACAAGAATTTCTTGCAAGAACTTACTTTCAGACAGTCAAAAATGCTTAGAGCTTTTAGGTACATTCCTAATGGGATGAACACCTGTCAAATTGTCGAAGATTAAACCAACATATCAACAAAGACAGCCCCAAATTCATAAACAGCAATCAGATTATCATACTTCAAATATCTGGTTGAGATGTTGAATTCTCTACCATCATCATCAACCATTAAACAATGAATTCAAAATTACAACAGTTTAATTTTCCAGGTAACTACAATTCAAATTCAACTTTTGAACTGATACCAGTAGTGCCACTGCCCACTAGGAAAAAAAAAATTATTCATTTTTTTTGGCATGCTAGCAAATACATGTATATGTGCTGTTTGTGAGTGGGGGGTGGGGGTAGTATTGAGTATCATTTATATGGAATGGTGAATGATTAGGTTCAGTAACATCATACTCCAGTCCACCTGTTGGATAATAATATCAAGATGTATAAAATCAACAAAAAAAAATATAAGCTCACCATATCTGAACGAGGGGCTTGTGGATAGTCAACCATAGCTCGAGCTACCGAGTGCTTAGATGTCATCTGCAACAGTGACACTTTAACAGACTCTGCAAGATCCAAAATCTCATTTTCCAAAGCCTTGGCATTCAAATTGCAAGGATCTAATAATTCAGGAAATCTGATGTCGTGTGGTTTGTTTATCCTCCTAGCTATGTCTACTGCTTCCAACAAATTTCCACCATTATGAACCGCAAGGCTAAATGCAGCAATCACCAAGGGATTCCTCGGTTGATCACTTAAAGATTTATGCAATGCAAGGATACCAACCCTGAAAGCATTGATTCCTTATGAGTCTTGACGTTATGAGCCAACATGTAATCAGCTCGTAAATCTTTCTAATCGTGCATATCTGATATTTTATATCACATTCCACATGGACACTAATAGTTCTTAGAAGAACCTATTATTAACATTGAAGATAATTGTGAAAAGCAAACGCGATACATAGAGAAAATAAAATTGTGAAAGTGACCAAACAATTTAGATATATAATTGATTTCAATAAAAGGCTTCCAGGGCAAAGCATCAATTTGAAAATAAATTTCTGAAGAACTGAAAATCAATTTTTTTTAAAAAAAAAAAAAACATTATTGCTTAGACTTGGGTGCAACACTCTTCATCCTGGCACCCAAATCCCATGGCACTGAGAAACAACTTTAACCTCATGGTAAAAAAAATCCCATGGCACTGAGAAATAACTTTAACCTCGTGGTAAGAAAATAGCTTCCCCCAAAGCAAAAGATGGCATAGATGACTACAGAAACAACTACACCCTAATGGTTAACAACCATCTCTTTATGCAGAGGAGAGTAAAAAAGCATGGATTCATTTCATGTAAGATCTCATTTCTGGAGGAAAGAACCCTTGTTCACATTACCCGCAAACCCTCTCCAAGTTAGACCCCATTGATGCATGCAAAAAAATTATCGGGCTAAGATCATTACAGAACATTCCATGGCAGCCACAGGCACTGGAAATTTAACAAAGCAATAACAACAGGACTATTTTATAACTTTAACTGCTTCACGAAACAAGAAAGTTGTTGATTAAGAGCTTGAGTTCCATAAATATGAGTCAGGAAACTACTAAAGTTATTTGTATAAACAAGAAACAGGCATTGTTGTTGCATGGATCTTACCATAAGCTGCTATGACACGGACTGTTGGGAGCCAAAAGTTTATCCAAATTGAAGAAGAAAGACTGCAGATGAAATTCCAAAAATCCAATAAAAAATGTGCCAATGTGATGCAAAAAGTTTGTGTTGAATTGATACTCAAGTAAAGTAACACAGAATAATTCTGAGATAATCTACCGAGCCATATACATGTTAGGAAAAATAAATCCCCACCATGGCCCCTTCCATTTGCTGTTCATAACTTGAAAGTCTTCTGTCTCTTTTTTAATAGGAATATCTTTACTAGTTCAGAGCCAGACCCTAAAAATACTCGAATAAAAACAACCACCTAATTATGATGATAAGTAATGTACTTACTCTGGATGAGTATGATATATCCTCAGGTAGTGGAACCAAGGAACTCAATATCCTGCATATTCTGGTTTAATACTTGTTTGCAAGGATTATGTAAAGGCAGGGTAGAAGGAAGTGCATTAGTTGCCAAACACATACTCCCTCCATCCCTAATCTTTAGTCTTTTAAGATTTTTATTTTTGTTCTAAAACTTCAGTTGTTTTAAGAAAGCAAGATACAATTAAGCATGTTTTTTATTTGTATAACCAACCTTACAAGAACTGAGGGGTAACCTTGGCGCAACTGGTAAAGTTGTTGTCATGTGACTAGAAGGTCACGGGTTCAAGTCCTGGAAACAGCCTCTTGTGTAAAAAACAGGGTAAGGCTGCGTACAATACACCAAATGGTGGGACCCCTTCCCGGACCCTGTGTATGCGGGAGCTTTAGTGCACTGGGTTGCCCTTTAACCAACCTTACAAGAACTAAAGTCATAGATTTAATAAATTTTATTTTTACTACATGAATTACGGGTAAATAAGTCTATAGTTGTCTAAATTTATTGTTTCTCAATATGTGCGCTCAAACCTTAAGGACCAAAGATCAGGTAAATAAGTCTATAGTACATGTTTATAACCAACAACTTTTGAGTTAGTTTAAGAAACTTGTCTTTTGTATGGTAGACCAATGCATAACTTGAATTCTGCATGTTTTCAGTATCAACTTCAAAAGGAGGAATGGTTACCAAAAGCATATTGGTTCTTTTGTCCCGTCTTCGAAATCCATGACGAACAAAGTAAAGAGCCTGCAATGTCAAAAGCAAACTGAGCTAGCATTCCATGATTAAGCTTTATAAATTAGAATGCAGAATCATCAACTACCTGAAAGGGAAGAAGAATATCTAGAAGTCCAAATTTCCATAATAGCCTCAAAGAAGCTTCACCAGATCCATATGCTAGCATATAATTCATTTCCATCAGGAGCCTACCCTAAAAGGCTAAAACAGTTAAAGAGGCACCTAAGCCACATAATATTCTTGCCAATGTCTAAGTTAAAGCAGAGAGAAGAAATAACATTTAAAATACCTTATCAAGTCTTAATACTGAATATGAAAGATGTTTAACAGAACGAGCAGTTTCAGTTGAAATACTAAACCCCAAGCGAGCAGCAATTCTAATTGCACGAAGAATGCGAGCTGCAGAAAGAAATGGAGGCAGAAAGACCTATGTATTCACTATTCAGAAGAGTAGGTATGTCCGAGGTAGTTTACACTGCCCAAAATATGAGAAATGGTGACAAAATAGGTTTTATATTGTGAATCATAAGCCAAAACTCACCACAATCCTCTTGAAAAGAAGTAGCGGCAGGAACCATAGTTCGGACCTGTTTAATAAAATTATAATAGAAAAGTTTAAATTTCTGACTTAAAAAAAGCCATATGAGAAACTACAGAATCAAAGAGATACATACGCACTTTAGCTTTTATAATATCTTCCATTCCTCCCATGTAATCATATACAATTTTGGCAAATGGATCAAACATGAACCTGAAAGAGTATAAATTTGGTTAACGACAGAATGAGCTGTACTGTATAAACATAAATGTCATACACAAACATTCGCAGCAAAAAAAAAATAAAAAAAAGAATAGAGTTTCTGCTTTTAAAATTGAAAGAACTGGTGCACAACCCGTTAATTGTAAAATCTCTATTCAAGCAATTCCTCCAACGAAGATAGTCCTCCTTGTCCCATCCCTTGGGTGCCTCGATATCATGAGTGAAATGTCTACTAGGCTTGCATTTGGCAGTGTTAAAACTTGAAACCTAATTGGAAGGGAGAATAGAGTTATTATGAAAAGAAGAGTAGATGAATACTCGAGCAATCACCCCGGTGAAGATAACAAACCAAAGGTGAAAACAGATTGAGAAACGTAGAAATACACCAACCTCAACGATGATACCATCCATATGAACATGACATATTGGGAACCTTTTACCAACTATCTCACACCATGAAAATATTCTCATCACCTAAAAATTGAGTCAAGATTCACCTAGCAAAGTTAAGGTTTGAAGATGACAATCTCAAAACATATTTAATTTATAAATTAGATTTTATGCAATGTCTGCATGTTACAACCAGTGCCTATAACTCAATTCCCCTTAAGGTCTAAAGTCAAATTCTGTGGATGGAAAATGCAAGGCTGGGAGAGGTTTGTTGCTCATTAATTGGGTCTACTCAGCTCAAATTTGATTAATCAAAACCCAAAGTGACTTTTGAATACCAGAGATCAAAGCCATAGATACACGTGTGTGTGTATATATATATATATATATATATATATATATATATATATATATATATATATAGGGAGTGACTCAAGTGAGAACACTTGGTTTATGTGGGAAATCATAGCAAACAAACATAACCATCATCTTAAATTAATGGTCCTTCCTTTCATTGCTCGGCCGTCATTTTTCTCATTTAAGTCTTTGCGGCATAAAGCATCGCTGATGCTATTTAGAAAACCAACAAGCCGAAATAGTGTAGCAATAGCTCAAATGATGCAACATTGTTAAAGGGAAAAATTAAACGAAGAAAAAAAGCCATATAAAATGAAACGGAATCTGACAAATCAAAGCAATAAAAAAAATCCGAACTTTATATCTTAAATAGTGCTGGGAGAATCGAGCATTCTGTTACACAGTAGTAGGCAACAAACAATGAAGGGGAGGAATGGAAGTGAGAAATGGTGTCTCCCATTTTATAACACTAATAAAAATGATCATAATCTAGACCGTTAGTTTTAAATTAATTTTGAACTTGCAGATATGATTGTTCATTCTCATTTCTCACAATAACCAAGTGTTCTCATTTGAGTCACTCTCTATGCATATATGAAGGCACATAAAGTCCGTACGTTACAAACACCATATGCCAATATAAAAACACATAAGCCCTTCTAAGTTCTAACTGTTTATAGCATTGCTCTTGATATACAGAGTTTTCCACGTAAAAAAATAATTCAAAAATAAGATAGAAATAGGAAATGAAGGTAACCTCTTTAAGATCCGCTGAAGTTAAAATATCAAAATCTTTTGGTGTTTGCTTTAGTATCATGTCTCGAACACAACCTCCTACAAGGTAAACATTATACCCTACAACAACAAGAAAAAGGGTTACCGACCTAGAAAGCTTGGAATTTAAGTAACATGCAGAGACGCAACAAAACATACCCTTTTTCTTCAACATGTTGAGAACCTTTTTAATTGGACTAGCAATCATGGAATTTCGAAATCCAAGCTCTTTTGAATTCATCTTCTTCCATGCTGGTGCCTTCTTATTTACTTGATCAATTTCGACAAACCAACATATAGATAAATATAAATTTGAAAATCAAAACTTATATAAAACTAAAAAATCACACCTTTAATAAATATTAACACGAAATCAACAATATAGTTATTCTTCAATTCAGTTCAATTCAATTTATGGCTAATTTGACTTGCCTTGTTTTAGATTTGAGCTTCTATTAAATTCCTCTGGCTCAACAGAAGGTACGGATCTTGGTACAACCTAGAAGCGGAAAAAAATATTACAAAATTCAACAAAAAAATAAAATGAATGCGAAGAATTAAGTTGAATGTTGAGAAATAAGTAAGATACCTTGCGAACACATTGGAATGGGATAGGACGAAGATGAAGAAGACTGGGTTTGCAGACTAACTTTAAGGTTGAAATTGCCATTGTTCAATTCTGGTTTGTTCGGTGCGTCGTTGATAGATAGGGTTTAGGGGTTTTAGGATATTCTGCAACTGCAACGAATCAAAGGATAATTGTTTCTTCACATTTTTTATTTTGTATGGCAAGTATTTCTTTTATTTTTTTTTTAGGTTTAATTACACTTTTGATCCTTATATTTTGACTTACTCACGAAACTGGTCCTACCTATTTAAAACAAAACAAAATTGTCCTTCAATTATTATTTTTGTTGCATTTTTCGTCCTACTTCCCATTTTATCCTCCAAAAACACTGATGTGTCTGAATTTTAACTGATGTGACAAATAAAACACCTATGTGGCACTGCATACATGGAAAATGACATTAACATGTCATCAAATCAAATATTTTAATTAAAAAATAATTAAAATATTTTATAAATTAAAACAAAAACATTTCATGGTAAATTGAAAGCTCAAATTAAACTAATTATGGGTTTCCAAAATTAAAACAAATAACCCAAAAATATTCATCTTCTTCCTTTGATTTTTTTAAAGATTCCATGTTGTTTTTCATCTTCACCCTTGGAAAAAAAACTCATATCCAAAAACCATCACATACCAACATATCTCTATTTTCTCTTGTCTCACATCTCTCCTTAAAGCACCATCCTCTTCGCATAAGCAAGCTCAAATCAAAAGAATAAATCACAAATTCACAAAATCCTCTTCACAAAACCCTATTCCCATTTAAATCAAAATCCCAAATAAATAAACAAAATATGAAATCTGGAATTAAAGAGGAAAAATGGGTAGTTTATGTTTTGAATTGTTTTTATACAACCACACGTCGCAGAATCAAAAGGGTATGGATTTGTGAGGTTCAATTCTAAAACTGCAGCAGCCACATCTCGCAAAGAATTGCACGGCCAGAAAAATACCACTATTTTGAAACAGCTTAATTTTACTCTAATCAAAGTTGTATGGATTTGTGTTTTCCCCACTCTGCTACTGTTAGACGTTGTTGTTTGTTGTTGTTTTCCCCCTTCTTCTCCCTTTGAGCGGCTTGTACATAAACAAAGCTTGAAAAATACAACACCACACAAGGAATAGAAATACCAAAACAATGGTATGATGAATTTGTAAAGATGGATTTGAAAATGGTATGTTGGGTGTCGATGATGGTGTTGGTATGATGAAGAGGAATGATGAATCTATGGGAAAATGAATTGTAAATGGATGAAATTATTTCAATTATAATTGTTTTTTTAATTTATGAAATATTATATTGTTTTTTAAAATTAAAAATTGTTGTTTTAATGACATGTTAATGTCATTTTTCAAGTTGGCACTGCCACATAGGTGTTCATTTGTCATCTCAGCGTTTTTGGAGGATAAAATGGAGGGCAGGACGAAAAATGCAACAAAAATGATAATTGAAGGACACCTTTGTTCTGTTTTAAAGAGGTAGGACTAGTTTCGTGAGTAGGTCAAAACACGAGGACCAAAAGTGTAATTAAGCTTTTTTTTATGGGATTATGCTTTGATCTAAAGAATTATATATTTTTTTATAAAAATAAATGATATTCATTCATTTAAATTGACAGAGTACATCGCAAATTTGCTAAAAACAAAAATGATGAATCTTCAAACAAACTTACAACATTCATGTTAATAGTATAAAACGGCAAAATATAAAAGTCTACGTATATGACTATGTTAAAGTCTCCGGAGTACATATGTCTCTGGATCTGCAATGTGGATAACGTCAATGTCATTGATTGAATTTGCACTAGATCGAAGCTTATATGACAATATGAATCGTACAAATACTAAACGAAACAAGAAAGACAAACAACGTCATACAAAGACGAGGAACAAACCAACATTGCAATCTGACGACGAAATCACAATAAACAACAAAATAAATGTGAAAATCACTTATTTCAATAAAAAGGAAAGAGAAAAACAAGTTAGATGGGTGATTTTGGGTCAAAAATTGAATCTAAATTACCCCTTTTTGATAGACAAAAAAAACGAAACTATATTTTGGTGACGGTTCACAAAAGAGAAAAGGAAAAAAGAAGTTGTTTCTAATCTCAAACTTCCTACCAATAAAGAATTAGTATTATTTCTTTTTGAAATAAGAGTGCTAAGAATACTATATTTTCAACACCACATGCGACCCTCGTTATTTTATTAGATGAAATTTGTATGGATTCTATGTTTTAGAAATAAATCTAACATAAAATGGCAGGACTTCTGTGAATTATACTCAATATAATAAAGAGCCATGTTACGCGACCGTGTTTGTATCATTCATCTTTCGTCAAATTCTTTTTATTTCTTTTTTCTATGTTATTAACGAAAGATAATTTTGTAACATTATTCAAAGTTTTTTTTTTCATACAAAATTAACTAATTTCACATTATATGCGAAAATCGTAAAGTGACATGTAAACAAAAACAAAGGAAATAGAGTGCGAGGAGATTTTCTTTCCAACACTGAATCTAAGGATCGTTCTTTTTTTTTTTTTACAAAAGGATCGTTCTTTTATTTGGTGAAATTGATATAAATTTCACCCTCTAAAAATGATAACATATAAAGTGGCGAAACCCGTATTATTAATTTAACTTGTTAAAATAATGAGTAATAAAAATAGAGAGTTACTCCTCATTTTTTTATCTTATTACTCGACATTTTTATTTACATAAAAAGAACATGTATATGTTTTAATATTTGTTTAGATGCTATTAACGAAAATTATGTGTTTGGTCTTTACCCTATTGTTGTTATGGAAAATGGGGTTTAATAATTCGAAGCTCAACCATAAGCTAAATAATATTTAGTCAAAAGTTATTTAGTCAAGATTTAAACTTGTGTTCTGAAACAATTTGTTCAAAGTATATGTTTTAATTCATTTACATATAAAATAGTTTAAATATGATATTTTTTTAAATAAAATTGGATTCTTTCAAGCTTAGTTTATATTTAGTCGTTACTATGTTTGCTCCTAGTATTATACATTACTTTATTAGGAATAGATTTGTTACTTTTGTTGCTTTGCACTTCACTTTTTTCCTTTACCATAATTTTATCCCATGGGTTTTTTTGATAGTATTTTAACAAGGCAGTTGTTGTATAATCTTTTGATTGTTATCTTAGGTTTTGGTCTATTTTCCCTTGAATTATCATTTTCGTTTATTTTAATGAATTTTTTTAGGGTGTTGCAAATGATATTTGATAGTTTTGGGGTCCAATATAGTTGGGAATTCAAAGGTGTCATGTGATGTTTTTGCACTATTATTTTTACTTTAGAAAAAAAAAGAGGCTACAATGTGTACAAAGTACCAACAAGTAGCCGTTCTTCTAGATGATGATGCACAGGCGGAAACAACTCTCGCGGTGGTGAATGTGCGGTAGAGTGTAGAACCTAAATGATTTAAACTTTCAGTGAAAACATTCATTCAACAATATAAAGAGCTTGAAAGTTCATGATTTTTAAATACCCAGATCTAGTGAGAAAGTCCTAATAGCAAACATGCACAAATTGGTTTCTTTCCCTTTCTCCCCTTACTAACACACACGTAGAGACATTTATAGATTATATCATTTAATATGAGATGTCCATCATATCTCATAATCAACTCATGCGATTGATTGCTTGTTCAAACAAGATAGATTTAATTAAAGAAATACAAGGAGTACTCAAACTCGAGACAGTTTGAGATGATATATAAAGGGATACCAAAACAACTAAAACATGATTAGGTGACTCTAGACCTATTTACTAGAGAAACAATACATAAGGTTCACACTTCTATCATAAAGGAGACAATGGTAACATTTTGACCGATTCAAAAACAACTTCCAAGCTCGCTCATTGATATGATCCATCAATAACACTATCAAGATCCCTATACATGAACAAATGCACCCATTTCAGAGTTCCCACACCGTCGTCCATAGAACTTACGGTCAAACAATAGTATCACCCTTTTTCACTTTACATTGGACCATGAAATCACAAAGTATATGGAGTAAAGGAGAGAAAGGTCGCTCTACATTACATATATTCCAAGTTAGATGAATATAAAATTCAAAATCATTTTTTTCATATTAATGTAAACAATTTTGTTAATTTTTTTTTTAATTGATAATAAAGTCAATTGATTAAAGCTTATTGAGATACTCCCTATGTTTGAAAATGCATGTCGCATTTTTACAATATGTGTTATTCACGTAAATTACTTTGATCCTATTTTTTAACTTATATATAAATACAAATGTTAGCATGAAACTTATATTTTTAAACTTGTTTGATTTGTCCCGACAAATATTTTCAAAATATTAAATTTTTATAATTTTTTACTATAGATAATTAAGGATATCAATAGTCAAAATTGTGTCGTGGCATGTGTGAAGTGGTTGACTGCGACATGTATTTTGAAATAGAGTTGATGATACTAATTTTATATAGGATTATTAATTCTAGCTTTATGTTCATGAAGTGTTAGTTCAATGTTAAGAGTTTGATTTCGTAATCTCTAAAGATGAAGTTCAAATCACCTTAGAAACCATCTTAAAAAGTGTCACTTTATTGAGTAATAATTTCTCCCTCTCTTAATTTATTTTTAAAAATTTAATTTAAATTTTAAAAATAGGGCTACCTTCGTCCCTATATATAAAATATTTTTGTGATTTTTTCCCCTTTTTATAAGATTCTTTTCAATTTACAAGATGCATTAATTATTTTTATCACAAAGGTGACTCTAATTAAATGAAGATAATTTTTTTTTGACAACTATTAAATGAAGATAATTAAAAATTAAATTTTTCTCTCTTAATAATGAAATGAAAGTTTTATTAGCAAAAAATAAAAACTGAATGATAATTTTGTAGAGTATATTGTTGACACTTTTTTTTTTGTGGTGATACCGTTGACACATTTAATATATCAACGTCTCTAATTACTAGGTTATTTGAAAAGAAAAATATATATTAATGTCTTTTCTTGATTCTTGTGTGTTTATCAAAATGATCTTATATACAGTTACAAAGGTTGTATTATATAAGACCAATTATTTAAGTAATTTTTAATATTTTTCTGAAGGCATACAACATTCTTCTTAACCTTACCTTTCAGTCGCCACTCGACATGTGATTCACAAATTTAATCACAAGAGTATGATAATCAGCATGTGTTTATCGTTACTATTGATATGAAATGGCTTATCATGATATTGTATACTACAATGAACTGTTATTTTTTATTTTTTTTGGTTTTGGAAAGGATACTACAATATTGAACTAGGGTTGTACAAAAATGTACTTCCTCCATCCTAAATTATAAGCAAAACAAATTATTTTATATTTATTCAAAAAACTAAAGCATAATAGTTTGTAATATAGTTTTTTGTGTTATCTTTAGAATAAGTTTCATAAAAAAATGTAAAAATAATTTTTATTGATTAATAGTTATAGAGAAAATGAAAGGGAGATAAAAAAAATGCAATTTACATTTAATTTCTCTTTAGAAAATATGATTTTTTGAAATAACATAATTAAATATGATAAAATTTTATTTTTTTTCTTCTTGTAATTTGGGACCAAGAAAATGAATTGTTTTGCTTATAATATAAAAATAAAATAAACAATCAATTTAGTCAAAAGTCTAAACTATCACTCTCACACAAAAATCAACTAGAAGCTCGTTAAACAATTATCCCGTCCAACTATTTAGTTTTTCACTCAACATAATTGATTGTTTTTCATGATAGTTGAAGAACTAAATTGGCTTTCCAATTTTTTTTTGAAGGACTTATTTTCCATATTTTAAAGATCTTTGAAGTAATTTTAACGGTTTATATCATGGACTAAATTAGTGATAGTCTAAAGACAAAATATTAAGTCTTTATTCAAAATAAATTGAACTGACACCATGTTACACAAGCACATTGCACATATATGAATATAGGTGCATGCATGCACTGCATGTGTTACCTGAAGAAGTAGAAGCCGCGTGCTGTACTACAAGTTAATTTCCAACCCATTAATCACGAGCAGTCGATTCTTCTCTTCTGCGTAGAAAGATTTGCTTTCTCCACCATCAACAACACAAACACAACACTTTGTATTTTTATTCTTTTTTTACTTTTTTTTTTCCACTCATTCAAGACATGATTTTTTCTTTATCTCTATTTTTCTATCGCATCATCAACCTATTAATTTTATTACTTTATTTCCTTTTGGGTGTATAAGAATTAATCTCTGCACAAATATAGGGACGGTTCTTAAATTATGATCATGTAGTAGAGTACCCACCTAGATAATATATAGTCTTAGTTAGCTTTGCAGATTCAATTAAACATGGCCGTACGTATACTCATACTTGATCATATTCATAGCACATGTGTTATCAGTGAACTTTGGAATTATATTCTCTTTTGGTTTCATCCTAACTATGCAATGTCCCTACGAAAATAACAGGAAAAAATTAATATTAGTTACATTTTGAGACAATAATATTTGTTTTCTTATTTTTTCATGAATAGCATTCATCAAACAATCATCTCACTAATGACGAGTAATACTATAAACTTATACTTCTTAATAAAATTTCAAATGATATTTTCTAAGGGTCGGTCTATTGTCGACCATATACAACAATTTTCTACCCTTAAGCTACATTTATCTTATTTGAAAAGTCTTCTAATTAAAGTGTCACAGTCCTAGGTCACTTTAACGAGTTTTATATATGTTATTTTGTATGATGCAACTTATTGTTTGCTTATAATAAACGTTGGTGTGTTATATGGTTAAAGGCAATTATTCTCAAGGTCAATATGCATGAAAGAGATAAATCTATATAGGACGGGCTTTATTATCGAGACATCGAGAGAATATTTGATCATGTAGTTATCGGTCTTCTTTTGAACTTAAAAAAAAAAAAAAAAGATGATTTTGTAGGTAAGTGTTAAAATCAATTAGAAATGAATGAATTCAAGAGGTTAATAAGTTTCTTTAAAGATGAATTGTTTGAGATAATTTAAGTTTAATTTTTAGATAATTTTTTTTTTCAGACTTTACTTTATTTCCCGATTAAACTCTGAATTGTCAGGATCTCTTTCTCCTAGAAACCGGAAGGTTGACAAAAAATCAATCGAGAAATCAAATAGAATGTTTTTCTAGTTGTCATATCGATTATGTTTAACTAACATTAATTGTAACTCATAAGTAAGTTGATACGTTATGAGTGATGAGTGATAGGTGATAAATTAATTAAAATATTTGGTAAAATTAGAGGTTCGTCTAACTGATAAATGTAAAAATGACAATTGATAATTTAACCTTTTGAATTTAATATATATTTTATACATTATTAAATTAATGTTTTTTGATTTTATTTTATTTTAAATTTATTTAATTTTCAGTTTTTATAATTTATAAACAAATTAAAGTATTAAAGTTTATTTTAAAAAAAAAAATCGTATATATCTTATCAAAAAGAAAAAAATAGTAATCGTACACATACACATGTATAAATACCTAGCACATTTGGAGACAAAAAATTAGCATACATACATAGCCTTCTTATTTATTTAAAAGAAAATGCTAACAAGCTTCATGAGACATTTGTTAGAAATTCAAAGAAGAAACTTTTTTTTAGGAATTATGTATTCCACATAATGAAACTTCAAAAAGAACATTTTCTATCTGATATTTACAAATAATTTTTTCTTTTAAATCATTGACAAGTGCTCTAAAAAAATTTGTTAGCATAACCCTTATTTAAATATGTGCAAGGTATTAGCACGGTTGAAAAAATATATATATGTACAAGTCATGAATTTTTTTAGAGGAGACATGTTCTAAATGCAACGTAAAAAAAAACAAGTCATGACATAATTTTTTTTTTGAAGGTCTCTTACACATTGAAACAAGCGGTGCCGAACTTAATAGTATTAGCCTTCTTTTTGTTTTAAATTATAAAGGGTAAACATGCGTTTTCATTGAAATGATAAGGATAAAAATAGAAAAAAATGATAAGCTGTAAGTTTAGACACTAATTGAAATAATGTTTGAAAAATAAACTATAACATCGTAAAATAAACTATAAATTCGTTATGAAAAGACAATTATCAAACATGTCTTTTTTAGCTAAACGAGCTCATAAACTATAAAATATTCGCTATAAACTAGCTTCATGCCCTTACCAAAAAGTCCCTTAAATTGGTTGATCTAATCAACATATGAGTGTTTCGGCTTACGTACCCAATTTTCTGTTAAAAAACAATTTGAATAGGAACATATAAAATTAACTAAAGCTCATTACTAGTAGGGTTGGGAATAGGTCAGGTCAAGCTAGACTTTGATAGGCCTGAGCCTGGCCTATGAAAAATTTTGTAGGCCTGAGTCTGAAGGTGGGAAAAACACAAGAAGGAGGGGTTGAATTGTGTTTTCAAAAACGTTTCTTTCGTACGAAAAATAACACTGTTCTCAGGATACAGAGTCTGATGGAGTTCAGACTTTGATCAGAGTTCAGAGTCTTAGCAGCGGAATAAAGAACAGATGCAAGAAAGAGAGAAGACACAAGCAATTTTATACAGGTTCATTCCACAAACCGGAAGTAGTCCTGTCCCCCTTGCACTTCCAAGGAGAGTTTCACTAAAATGTAATATCAAATTACAAGTTGCTCAAACATACAAGTAAGAGACTTCCTTTGCTCAATCACACAAGAAAGAGACTTCAGATGCTCAAGCACACAAGCAAGAGACTTTAAGACAATTACAGAGAATTGAAAAGAGTTTTGAATACTTGATATACAATCAGAGGTATTCACAATACAAAACGAAACAGAACAGACTCTGTTTTCTTAGATACTTAGAAATTCTAAAATGTGAGCTTTTGTAAGAATTATCTAAGTTGTTGATGAGCAAATATTGCGACTTGGAATATGAGAGAAGGACTCAATTCGCGTGTATTCGTTGTAACTCTTGTCACTAGGTTCTTCAAGTCTTCAGCTCTATTTATAGAGGTTTTGAGAGACGTTGGAAAACTGCCAGCTCATCACTTTTTCTTTACCGAAGCTGATTTGACACCTTTGATCCTTTGCTTGATTTGAGGCTTGTACAATGAAATCAAATTCAAATCCATTCCATCAAATATGGAAAAGTTTCTGCTTTAGTTACTGTTATTCTTGTCGTGTATAGAAGACACTGTGCAGAGTTGGTGGTTGCAGGAACATGCGTAGGCATAGTGGTTGTACTTTTCGTACAATGTACTTTGTCAACGCTTCTCAGTGTCTGAAGAATCTTTGCTTCTGATGAATCTGCCTCTGGATACCATTTGCTTCTAATGAGTCTGCCTCTGATGAACTTGCTTCTGATGACATCATCTTCAGAAGCTCTTTCTTCAGACGCATTCTGACTCTGATTTTCCAGGAGCGCTTTCATTCAGATGTTCTTCAAGCTTCAGTCTAAAATTTCCTTTGCTCTTTAATTTATTCAAACAGAACCTCTTGTAAATAAATCTTTGATAATGGTCCTGTACACTTGAGTAAATATTTAGCATATTCAATTGATAATTTTTAATACCTTGTTATCATCAAAACTTAAGTGGTATACTTGTGAAACACCCTTTGTTCCAACAGAGTCTGGCCTATGACCTTTCATAGACCTATTTTTTTGGCCTAGCCTATTTAAAAGTCTGGCCTAAAAGTCTATTTACAGACCTACTTATTATTAAATTCATTAAAAATTCAATTTTTTATTCTTTTAAATAGGCTTAATAGGCCTCAAAGTCTATTTCAGTGTAAGACTTGTCTACCACTATAAGGCCTTAAAAGCCTATTTCACTATAAGGCTTTAAAACCTATTTAAAAAGTCCATTATTTGAGTTGTTTCTTTATTTTTATGTTTAATATAAATTATATTTTATTATAAATAAAAAATAAATTTTATTAAGATGCATAAACAGGCCGACCTATTAGGCTTCATAGGCTTTTTTTGATAGTTTAAGTCTGACATATTTACTTGAATAGGCTTTTTAAAAAGGTTAAGCCTAACATTTTTAAGAAACAGGCCAGACCAAACTTAAACAGGTCAGGCCATAGGCCCCAATAGATCGGTCTGATCTATTCCTAACCCTAATTACTAGGGATACAACTCATTAATTAATAGCACATGATACACCACTTTATATACGAAAAGACAATATTTCATCAAAGAGTTGCAATAATTTGAAATTAGAACTTTTGACTCAAGATAATATTTATTTAGTTAACAATGAAACAATACTTAGACTTTGCCCTCTTTTATACCAAAAAAAATAATAAAACAATACTCCCTCCGGTCACTATTATAACCAAAAATTGACTTTTTAGGTTCATTCAATAAATGATGTATGTGGTCTATATATAGACTACATACATCATTTATTAAATGAATCTAAAAAGTGAACTTTTGCTTATAATAGTAACCGGAGGGAGTACATCCTAATCAAATCTACTAGGAGTTTCAATCATTGGCACTCAAAAACATGAGAAAAAGCACAAAACAGAGGTTTATGATAGTCCTTTAACGGACTCGTTGCCCATATATGCACACCTTATCTTTCGTGCCTAGCGTCAATGCTTGGTTTTGTGCTTCTAGCACGCAACAATGTTTTCTAACCATTTTCTTGTGTTTTTCATCATATAATTGGTCTTGGATCTTTCAACGACTCTCATGTAATTTGTTGTGTATTTTATTTTCACACCTAAAAACTAAGGAGTGATATTAATTTATCAAAACAAAGATAGAAAGAGATATATATTAAAGATTTATATATAAAAAAAGAAAGATATTAATTTAAACTGAAGTGTTGAAGAAGATGTAACCAATAAAGTGTTGGCTGCATTCAAAACTCAAACCTTCTATTCTAAGGATGAAATTGAAATTTGTTTGGATTGTTATTGAAATTGAATAGGAGGCCCGTGTAAAATAAACAGAGTCCTCAAACTAAAAGCTACAATATGACTCAATTAATCGTGCAAAAAAAGAAAAATACAATTTTTAATTTCTTGCAAAAATAATTAGGCACGCTTGAGTTCTTAGTTGAATTTTGGTATAAAGAAAGTAGTTTTTACTGATGTAACTTTTGTGCACAACCGCCAACATGTCACCGTGATGGCTACTTGGTTCTGGTGAATTAATGAGATTTTAGTCCCTAACAAAATCTTTAAGAATCTAATTTGTATATATTGACAAGATAAAACTAATCAAATTATTCAATAATGTCATTTTCTTTTAATAGTGCATAATTTTTATTTTTTTTATAAATGTATCTATTTGTCATGGTTTAAAAGGATGCATGTGGTTTCTATGAGCTTAGTTCACTTTTTTTTACAAAAACAAAACGATATTCATTTATTCAAATAGAGTACATCAGATACAAACATCGCTAAAAACGTAAAGGGTGAATCTGCAAACAAACTCACAGCACCCAAGTTAATAATATACATCGGTAAAATGCCTACAAATAATATGATAAAACCTAAGTCACCGAAATACCCATGCTTCCGGATCTGCAACGTTGACGCCCAAATCATTGGTTGAAGTTGTAATTGACTGATGTAGATCTTTTAATAGGAAATAAACGAACACCGCGACACGAAGCGAAATCAAGCGCCGCACAAGACGACGAACAACACAACGCCGCACTTAGACAACGAAATCACAAAAAAAAAAAAACAAAAAAAAAACTTGATATGTGTGAAAACCACTTATTTAAATTAAAAGGAAAGAGGGAAAAATATGCAGAGAGGGTGATTCTAGGTCAAAATGACCTAAAATCACCCTTCTTCGATGAACGAAGGAGAAATAAAGTTTAGAGAGAAGTTAGAATTTTTCTCACTAGAAAACTAGGGCCGACTACACTAGAAAACTAGGGTAGATGAGCTTAGTTCACTTGATACGTGTGTGTGTGTGTGTGTGTGTGTGTGTTCACCTTTAAGTGAATTTCTTTAGCCGTTAGGCTACTTAACAAAAAAAAAGATGCATGTGTAATTTCTTTAAATCTTTTATTTTTTTTAAATGAAAGAAATCTTGTAACAACATAAAATATATGGTTAGGTGAGCTCTCAAGACTATAACGATTATAGACACAAAATTAATGCACGAAAAGTTACAGCTTTCTTCTATAAACTCCTTTCGTCTCGGTCATTCCTAATGTTGATGGAAGTTGTTTTAGCTCCCCCACTAAATGATGCAGACTTTTACTTGTATGGGTTTTCCGGATATATCCATGATTCTTCTGACATTCTTTATGCTGAGTTATATGCTATCTACCAAGGCTTCCTACTAGCCAAAGAGAAGGGTATTGTTGATCTTATCTCCTATTCTGATTCCTTATTATGTATCAACATCATCATCGGCCCCCTCTTGAAGTTCCATGCTTACGTTGTTTTGATTCAAGACATAAAAGAGTTGATGGGAGCATACTCAAGCAATTATTTGCCACACCCTTAGGGAGAGCAACTAGTGTGTGGATTTTATGGCCAAGTTCAATGCCTCATCTAACAATGAGCTCATGTGTCTTGATTCTCCACCTACGAAGCTCTTGCCTCTCCTCCGGACCGATGCTGCCGAAACTTCTTTTTTTTTGAGACTTTAGTTCTTATTTTTTTTCCCGGTTGTTTCCTTGTTCTTTAGCCTTGGTAACCAAAAATAGTATATAAAATTTATCTAATTTTTTTTTTTGAGCAAAATCTAATTTTTTTTTTTAAAACAAATGAACATAGAAATATGAAATTAACATTGAATGACATCATTGAATTCCAAAAACAATGAAGAAGAAAAAGAAAAGAAACTTACGAGATATAACTCCCTTTTTCCCGTGGATAAGGGATATAAGAAAAAGGTATAGATCCAACCAACCAAACATAACATCCAGAAACAATGCCTGGTGTTTTAAGATTATTAACTCTTATTTTCTACTGTTCTACCATGTGAAATTTCCGGTACATAACTGTCCGGTTTTTGTGGCAAGGACCGTTACAAGTGAGTAACATCACAATCACAATAAAAGTTCAACTTGAGTTTTGTCTCTCCGACACCTTATGAATAACGTTTTTTCTGCCACAATTGAAGCACTTCTATATTCTCTTTTCAATATTAACAAAAAAAATAGTGGATATACCCAACCACTCAATGATTTTAAGATAAACTACGTAAAATAAAATTTGAGGGAAAAAGATAAACTATGAGGCGTTTGTTTCACTTACACACAAATTATTCATACGTTTCTGGAGAATGAAAATATAAAAATTTGGTTCGTGGGTATTTTAAAAATATATATATTTTACACATAACTTGACATTTCTAGTAAAATCGGTAGTTACGTTTTATTTTAAAAAAAAAATCTATGTAGAATTTCATGGAATTGCATGTTTACACCTTCTCACATGAGAATAAATCCATGAAAATAAGAGAAGTTATTTTATTCACATAAACTTTTATATCTAGAAATATTTTTCCTCAACCTTATACCAAACATGAGTATAGGCATTCTCTAGCCATGTATTTTCAAAAATGTCATTCTTAAACTTTAAACAAACACCACATATAACATTATTAACTATGCGTTTGTTTCTATAGTGACAAAATAAATTGGTTTTTAAAATTTATTAAGTCCATTCTAAACTTTTTAAAGGTAATATAGTTTCTCGTATGCCTTTTTGACTCATGTAATATGGTCACTTTTTTATTTTAGTCTTTTAGAAAGAAAAAAATATTTTGTCCTATTAACTTAATATTCTTGATATTTTTATCTCAAATGTCACATTCTTATCCAATGTAATCTAAAATATTGAGAAGGCGACATCGAAGATTAAAATAATGAGAATCTTAAATTACAAAGATAAAATATATTTATTTATTTTCAAAACGATCGAAGCCAAAAAGTGATCATATTAGATGAACCAATAATGCATATTACCTATAAAAAGTTTAGAATGGACTTATTAATAAATTTTAAAACATTTATTTTGCCATTATATGATTTAAAATGAAGTTTTCAGTTATCCTTGCCTCGACATCTAACTTGAATGAGAATCTGACATCGGAGATCAAAATAATTAGAATTTCAAGTTATAGAGAGATAATCTTTTTTTTTTTGAAAGGATTAAAACAAAAATGGCCATACATGAAACAAAAGCATAAATTACCATATTTTTAAAATGTTGCCCTGGTGCAAAATGTCGTAAACGTTTTTAATGATCCACAAGTTTAAGAAGAAGGACAAGTTTATAAGAAAATTTATGCAAGCAAGATACAGCTGGACCTCTCGATTCCCTTTAAAAAAAAAACTAGACCTTTAGAAGAGAGTTGTTGGAAAATAGAATAGAAAACAGAATTCAATTGTATATATATTGAGGAGTATATATACAAGTTTACAACTCTTAAATTTATAAAGGACTAGCTGGGTTATAATCTCTCCATTATTTATAAAAAAAAAATGGATGATTTCAATTGAAGAGAGACTAACACAAATAAGTGATTATGATACATTTTATATTATATATATATATATATATATATATATATTAAAATTGGATCTCACCGATCTTTTTACTTGAATTTGTTTCTCTTGTAAATGAAACCTAAAGAAATGGAGATTATCTCAGAGTTGTTTGCAATCCCAAAATCTAACCACTATTAGGTTTATTGAACATCAATAATGTGTTTTTTGTAATAGTGATTCTTTCGTTTCTATGGAAAATACTTAAAACATGTGTTAAAGATCTATGTATAGTAATTTTGTCTCAAAAGTTGTGCATTTAAATTCTTAAAAGCACAAACATTACTGTTTTTAATATAAAATTTCTACTATTATTTTAAGTTCTTTAACATGTGGCCTTAAGAAATCATTAAGATCTTTGCTGCCTAAAGACCTTGTATACCTATATATTACTAGAAACAATATGTACTCAAAATTTTAGTGATAGAATCTTTCATTTTTATCTAAAAGCACTCTTATGAGATATTAAGAGATCTCTTTTAGGTTAATGAGAAGTCAAGTCATGAGTTTGAATTCAAACTTGAAAATGCATCAATATGAAATCTCTTAAGTGATAGTTTTGTCACCTATTACAATCTTATGGGTTCGAGATATTAGTCTATCTAATTACGTGTAGTGATATCCAATTTTTAAAAAAATATCAAATAAAATCACCTTACTATGTAGAGTTAGGCATGTGAAAGACAATTATGGTGGTGGTAATATTTGCTCAATAAAAATCAATTGAACATTTTTTTTATTTATGGTCACAGTCCACAGGGCTCATTTATTATTGACAATTATGTTATGTTAGAGAAAAAACATAGAGGTTGATGAGATTAGACCGGTCAAATATACATGTACTGGTCTCTCTGCATGGGAATGAGTTAATGGTTAAAGTTTGAGCTATTTTATTTTTATATGCCACAATATGTTTATATATAGGTCTGTCCTCTGAGTTTATGTGACAGACCAACTTTTGCTACTGAGTCCAACACTGATACCTGCTGCTTTTGAGTATCATCATCACCAACACCAGAAACAGAAACCAGTGTTTGCCTTTCCCTTCTATCATTTTCAAGTCCTCTCATATCTTGATCACTCATATGGCAGCTTTTTCATACCAACCCTTTCTTGTTGACTCTGCTGGATACTTCACCAATATTAACACTTCTCTTCCTTCTCATCTTTTTCACAATCATCAAGAACTCTCTCTCAGTAATCAAGAAATTAGTTGTGTTGATCAAAACTCTAAGAATAGCATAAGTAACAACCAGAGTACTCCTGAATCATCCATGGTAGTGGACAATCTTGAAAAGGGTGAACAAGTTACTCAGAAAGCTGTTACTTCTATGGAGAAGAAAAGAAGAATCAGAAATAAGACTTCTTTGAGTAGCCCCTTGTCTAAGGTAAATTTGATGCAGTTTTTGTTTTTTACCCTTTTTTGAATATGTTTCTATATTGTTTCATGTTATTGATTTTGTTACCTTGTGGTATTTGTAGGATATCTCAAAAGAAGGGAGAAGCAAAAAACAAAAGAAGAGTAGTGGTGAGGGGATGAAAGGAGAGGAGAAGAAAAAAGAAGAGAAGAAAGATCAAAAGAAAAATATTGAAGTTCCAACTGGTTATATTCATGTCAGAGCAAGAAGGGGTCAGGCAACAGATAGCCACAGCCTTGCTGAAAGGGTATGCAATACAAATTTTACCTATGGAGCCCTAACATAGACACAAACACCGAACACGATACTGACACATCCATTAATGTAGTAATTTAAAAAAATTGAATATAATAACACGTGTCAGTGTGTTGCCGGACAAAAGTGTCGGAGCAACATAGGTTGTTACAATTTACAACTGAAGGGGAATTCCTCAATTGCCTCAAAGTTCATGTCTCATTGTTAATAAATGTTGCAAAAAATGGATTTCAGGTGAGAAGAGAGAAAATAAGTGAAAGAATGAAGATATTGCAGCAACTTGTGCCTGGCTGTGATAGGGTGAGTCTTCATTCCTTTAATCCTTTTTGTGTACTTTTAATGTTGTTTTTGAAAACTTCAGATTATTATGTATTTCTATTTCTATAGCAATGACATAGATACCGGATATGACATTGATACCGACACATTGACCCTTGTAATAATTTTTAAAGTAGAAGTTATTGTATGTATCAATGTTGTGTTTGTGTCAGACAGTAACACTTATTCAGTCTCCGTCACGTCTTCAATTTGAAGTATCGGTTTTAAATTGGTTTGAGTAGGCTCTTTTCACAGCCACATTTGATTTGGTTTCATATTAAATAGGTAACTGGAAAGGCCCTTGTGTTGGATGAAATAATCAATTATGTACAGTCCTTACAAAATCAAGTAGAGGTACTGCTGCCAAAAATATAAAAGTTGTACTTATGAATCATTGAGTCATAAACCAACAAGCCTAACTTTATAATTTCTGATGCAGTTCTTGTCAATGAAACTTGCTTCAGTGAATCCAATCTTCTTTGACTTTGCAATGGACCTAGACACACTCTTGGTTAGACCAGATCATCAGGTAAGGAAATATAACTCAGTAATTAATTTTCATGTACTTGAATTTATATTAGCCGACTCAAACAAATTTATTAATGATGCAATGAAACTCTGTCACTGAATTTTCAGAGGTTAAATAGCATAACATCACCATCAACACCAATACCACATGTACCATTGTGCAGCTCCAACCATGCCACACCTTTTGCTGACACAATTACCACAAGCTTCCATCCTGCTAACAATGACTATGTTTTGGATTATCCAACTTCAATTTTTCTTCAAGGGCAGAGGTCGAATACCTTCTTTGAGGTATCTTAGATCATAAGATTTTGATACTATATGATTATAATTGGCTCATGAGATGTTAGGGGGTACAATTATGTAATTAACATACTAAGTATAATTGGATCAATAAGTCTGATAATTTTTGTCCTTATTCTTCTAAGTATAAGTCCAATACGGTACTTCCCTTTACTTACTTCAACAATTAAATATATGAATACAAGTGACCAAATAATAATTAATGAGTATATATCAAAATTGATCTCTTGCACCTTATCAAGAGTCCCTACATTATAGATATTTTGATATGATCTTTAAAATTGTAAAATGTTAATCCGTCTATAACACCTCCTTAAATATCAAGATTCATTTGTTATCAAATGGATCTCTGACATTATTCACTTAGTTCAAAATGCACTACTAATAGTAACAACTCAACAACGTTATAGTCCCTCTAATACCAACGCAAGGACAAACTTGGTTAACATTTTGAATTTTTGAGGGACAATAACGTTGTTGAGTTGGTACAAACCTAATTAACATTTTGCAATAGTTATTAAGTAAATATCAAATTTAGTCATTGTAAAATGTAGAGGACTAGATTGATACAATCTTACCGTTTAAATGACTAAATTGTGTATTTACTTAATTATTATTTTACATAAAGAAAACAGAAAACAAAAAGTACTTTCATCATTTCCATATTATGATGAAAAGCATATATCATTTTCAGCACACTGATGGACCATTTTGGGACGTAGAAGACCAACGACAAAAGCTTCTTAATCCATATGGATTCGGCAACAACACATGTTCCTTAAATTAATATCAATTTCACATATCTGCCCTACAAGTCTACAAACATGTTGTAAGCTTTCAAATCATACCTTGAAAAAAAAAAACTATATACTATATATTTATCATTAAAATATTTTCAATTTTTTCTTACAATGTACTAACCCTTTGTATTTTAATCTTTTGTTAGGTTTTATCTTTTCTAGTATAGATAGAAGGAAATTCCAAACAAGTAGCAGAATGAGTGAAAAGAAGGGTGTTATGCACGAATAAATCAAAAAATCTTGGTTTGAATGAAGGGATTCTGTTCTATGGCATGGTTGCTCGTCCACCAAATTAAAGTGACATATGAACATGATGAATAAAGTGTAGCAAAATTAATGGATGAGGAAGCCAAAAGGACAGAAAATGCCGACAAAATAAGACCATATCTTTTTCTAGATCCTTTGTTCTAATAATAATATTTGACTCTAAAGTCTTATTCTGTTGCACAAATTTCAAGACACTCTGAATATGAATGAATGAATCCTAGAGATATCATATCAGGAGGAGGACATTGAAATTTATGTTATATATGTAAATTATTAGTGTAACAAGATTGATTCTTGTTTTGTGGTGGTGGTGACAGTTATTCTGTTGAGACAGTTAATTTTCTCACGGTTATTGAGAAATGATTAATGGCTGATGCAACTGAACAGTATTTTGACTAGACATGCCATGCAATTTTTTTGGTTTAGTTAACTTCATGTATATTTGCAGAATCTTCAGAGTTTTGGAATTATTATGGACTTTTCTTTTATTTATTTATTTGTTATTTATTTATTTATTATTATTAGTTTTTTACCGTTAATTTGGAGCCATTTTGGCTTTCACTTTCAGATCATAGACAGATCCTAGGCTTAGGAGTTAGCTATTGTCCCCATTTCAATAGCCACCTTAATTAAGCACTTAATAGTATAATAAACGTTTATTATATAATACTATACGTATTAGTGCAAAATCTATTTCTATAACATAGAAATAAAATAACACCAAATTTATTTTCATATAAATTATAAGTTGTTTTCATAACTTATTATAACAAGTTTACAAAAATAAGTTGACGTTGAAAGAAAAAGGAAGTTAAAAGATACCATATGAATATGACATAAAGTGCTTTCATAATTTTAGCTCTAGTCTCAAATACTGATCGATGTAAGTGAATATGTTCAAATAAGTAAATCTAAGCAAGCTCAAATCATGTAATCGGTGTCATAAAAATGTGATCAACTTTTCTCCCAAATTCAATTTTATTATTATTATTGTTATTATTATTATAATTATTAAAGATGTTTTGCTGGCAACTTTTTATTATTATTTTGACCATGCCTACAACTCATCTTTAATCATTAATTTACAAAGGAAAATCTGTGTGCATTTTTTCTTTCATTAAAAAAAAAATCATTAGTCAATCATTTTTTTGTTTGTTTATTTGTAAGTTTTAATGTATATCCTAAGGGCATGTAATAGTTGACCCAACTAGCTAGTCGGTTTTTAGTACATGGTGATGACAATTACTCCATCTATTCCTTTTTATGTTTAGGGGACACTCTATTCCTAAACAACAAACTATTGATAAGTAAGATTAGTCTCACATGTGTTAAGAAATAATAAATAGATATATGTGTAAACAAAAATATCTTTATTTAATGCATTATTATAAAACATTTTTATTTATGATAACTCTAACAAATATAAGACATGCACAACAATAAGAGTTTGTTTGATGGTCGGGATAAGATAAAGATATGATATGGAGTTGGATAGAGACAAGATATCACATGAACGGATAAATATTAATCTTATCATATGTTTGATGCTCACGTAATAACAATATGATATCATTACTTTATCAAAATTAAATGACAAGATTACTCTCGTAAATAATTAAATATTTTTTTAAAAAAGGGAATTAATTATAATAACGGACACATGATATCATTATTTTAAAAATTACAAAATAAAAAAAAACAGAAGAATACCATGCTAATAAATAACAAATGAATTTTTAATCCTATCGGGATAGTTTCTAACCCTGTCACTGCTTAGAATAGAAATTACAAAGGCATGTCACTATATGATTAGAAAATGATTTATTTTATCATATCTTTTTGATGCATCAAACGAGAGTTTTTAGCAAGATATGATAAATTTATAATATTTTATCTCCGTATTCTAGCCATCAAACATGCCCTAAGAGCGTAGTTATTTCGGAGTGATTTGTTTAACCTGCATAAGTAAAACAAATGAGCACTGGCACATCCAGAAATTTTAAAATTGAGGGCACCATATATATTTTTCTAAACATTAAATAAAATTTTGAAAATAAGGTTGTGTTGTTGTGTCTTGTGTCATATACACAAATGGGTCATGAGAGAAATATTGTGTTATAAGTAAGAGTCATTTGGTCAAAATATCAACTATTACCAATCTAAATGCTTTGTGTAGGCACAAGCATATACATGCATCCCTCCATGCTGATGCGCCACCATGCACAAGTATTTTTTCCACCATTTGATGAAAAAAATTACTTCACTTAATTTAATGGTGAAATTTATTGATATAAAGTTTGAAACTATCGTTGTTGATGTACATCATTGGTGCGTGCATATATATCGTAGGTGGTATAAATTAATAAAAAAACAATATTTTGGTTATGAACTTGCCATTGCCAAACAAAATATATTCTAAAGTTTATGCATGTCTGATTTTTGCACAGATAATTAAATCTCTGTGATCCATGGAGACTTGACCATGTTCCCCATAATTCACACCGTTCTTGTCATATCTTTTAAATTTTACTCTCGATTTCTCAGTTTTTCAATAACTTCTTTGTCTTCTTGCACTAATTTTTGCAGCTGCAGAACCAGCATGACTTCTTTGAGTCTTTGTTGTACTTTGTAAAAGTTTGTACCCACATGGTGAGACCTAAAGCTGGGTTAATTAAGGCTAGAAAAAGCCACATATATGGTTGTTACATTGATGAGTCTCATCTTATGATTTTCAAATCATGTTCATTCAATGCTGGATTAGGACACCAGGAACTATTCTATGGGCTGGTCGGTGCATATTTTCCACACTTGGCTTCTATTAATTCCTATAGATAAGCAGTAGCAAACTTTTGAAAAGCTACGTACCAGGAAAGCAATATCATAATTTTGAGACACTTCTAAACCAAAATCAATTGAAGAAAGTATTGCCAGTTGTTTTAGAAAATGAGCAAACAGTATGATAATCTTAATAGACTATTCTTATCACGTTTTTTAAGATTGATTATTTTTCACATCAACAATTTTAATAATGTTATCACAGTTAAATTGATATTTTGAAAACACTAATCATAAAAATATTTTAAAATATATACACAAAATGTGTGTTTATAGCATTTCTTTAAATACCCAAAACAGTTAAGGTCGAACTTAAATTTTTAAAAAGCCAACCAAAAAGTACTTTAAATCCTATTTAATGTATAATGCATGTGTCAAGAATATCAACAAATTATAAAATCACACAAAGAGACCGTTTGTTGCAACTTTTTTAAAAATTAGAATATAGATCAAATATTTGTCAATGATATGATAGGCACGGCAATGAGGTGAGGGATTTTATCTTCCACGTCCTCACACCATACTCTCATACACTTACACATTACCTTATCTATACCTAGTGGGGATGAGAAATCGAATCTCATCCCCGTCCCCGACGGGTTTGGGTATCCCCACTTCATCCCATCCACGTAGTGGATAGTTTTTTTATGATAAAAACACATGTATTTTTCAGCCCCGAGCGCAATGTTGTAATGCATTATCCAACAAAGAGATGATGGCGATCAATGACTATGGTGATAGAGAAGAGAGAGGCTGAGAGTGTGAGATATGGAAGGAGAAAACAAAAAACTATAATAAGTGAGTGTCATCTGAAAAACTAAGACTCTGAATGTGTGAGTGAAATGATTTAGGGTTTGAGTTTCTATTTATATAAAATGGGTAATAAATTGATTTTCTACATTCATGACGGGTTTGAGTATGAGTTCAGGATGGACACCTATATCCCCGTTACCCGTCCTATACCCGCATTTTGAAATCGGGAAAAACCCAAACACATACTCAAACCTAGTTAAAGCGGAGAAAATCCTTCAAATTGTATTTGGTTCGGGCAGAAACCCGCATATATTAGTTTTGTTGTCATGTCTACGATATAATCATGACTATCTTTCGCAACACCCGACCATGCTCGGTCAAGCTAGAGAACTAATGAGCATGGTATGAAACGCGGTTCATTAATGCATAGTTATGATAACTAATGTTTATTATGCATCAATCAATGTATTGTGTGACGAGAAAAATTCATTCACGAGCTGTGAATATACAAGAACGTAGTAATGGCTTTGTCTTAGGTTTAATATGAAAGGTTTAGAAGATCAAATTTCTTAATGAATATCTCTTTTCCTCAAATGTTCCAAACTCATCGATCAACCAAGCAATCATGCTACATACATGTGAGTCGTAGTCATTGCTTTGATATAAATAATGTCTTAATTCCTTATTTACCCATTGTATTTTGTTTGTTAAGACACTTCCAAATTCATTAATAATTATGTTTGTTTTGTTGCGATTGTGTCTGTATGCTGCTAGAAGTATAAATATACATATTTACATTACATAATACCAATAAAGCATTAGCATTGGAGTGCAAAGAAAATAGAACTGCTCGAAAAAGGAATCTATTATGAATATGTGATGTTGACAGAAACAAAAAAACAATTTTGCTGCCAAACAAACACAGGAAATGTCTTCTAATCAGACAAACGTCACAAGGGATGGAGCTAGTTAATGTCTATAGATCATCTATTAATAGTGTGTGCGTACAAGCTATTACCAGTCAGCATCCATCCAAATTCTATCGGACTTTTATGTATATCAATTAACATTCATACCTTGACACATGTCTAAGTCTACCCCTCAAGGGTGAAACATAAAAAGTTAAATGAAATACTACTATTTAGGATATGTTTTTCTCATGTTTAGATTGACGGTATCACTTTTGTCAAAATTATTGTGATACTATTAAAAAAAATATTATGATAAAATTAAAAACGATAAGTAAATTTAATTATTAACTTGACGTCTCTAGCACTCTTGAACAAAATTAACAACGAATTTTACTTTTTTTTTCTAATGAAAATGTTAATCGATATTTCAAATTTTTTTAATATGTGTGAACCTCTCAGACTTACTATCAATTCATAAGATAAGGAGGACTATCAATTTAATCACAAAGTTTTCAATAGAAATATATAATATTTGATAACCATGAGAATGAGAATATAAAATTTCTCTAAAAAAAAAAAAGAGAATATCAAGTTGGTTTGGTCGTTGGAGTGAGTGAGATAAAGATATCGGCAATTTGTTCCTTACTTCTAATATAATGTCAATAATTACCAACGAGTTTTCTAGAAGAGAGGCTAATATGGTTGTTCATGAACTTGCAAAGGCGGCCATATATAATACCAGTTTTCATCTTTATTTTGACATATCTGATTGTATTGATCTTTTGATTTTTAATGAAATGAATTAGTACTTTTCGTAAAAAAACAATATTAACATTAGGAAATTGGTAAAGTAAATGTTGATTTATTTTTTTGGTACAAAAGGGAGGGGGGTCCTTCAAATTGAATTTGTAGTTTACGGCGTACATATTCTGTGGGTCTTCTCTTCCCATTTCATATGGCGTGTCTTGTCCCAAATTAAATATGGAGTGCAAAATGGGGCTCAGGGCCATCCTTGTATTGTTTGGTAAACAGTCCTAGCTATTGATCTCGTAGGGGCTAAAATTGCAAGCATTTTGCTTTGGTAGTTTCCCAAATTCGTGTGTCATATGCTTTTATGCGATAATGGGAAATATGAAATTTTATGTCATAAAAGACACAACCAACAACGACAAGAAGTTGGGCTATAGAAGGATAATTTGGTCAAGGGTGCAGCAACTTTTTTGGTTTTTACCTTTTCTATCACCATTTTCACAATTTTTAGTTTTTTTTCCTTTCCTTTTGATGTATATAAGTATAACTCATTTTTTTAACACTTTCTTTTTGAAGAGTCAAATTTAAGAAAACTAATTGAGATATAATATAAGGGAAGCCAAAATTAGCAGAACTATGTTTTTTTTTAACTAAGCTGATATATCACTCAGGTCATTAGCCTCAACTTATATTTATTTTTATGATAATGGTAAAAGACATAATCTTTAACAAGGTCAATTGCATAAAATTATTATGTCATTACTTTCATTTATATATTCTCTTTTCTTTTTATTCTTCATATATAGATTATCATTCTATTATCCTGGAGTTTGGTTGGATAGTCCGTCATCCAACATCATGTCATATTTTATATTAATGTATTTAAAATATATTTGAATTTTGAATGAATTTTGCCTTCTAGGTATATATTGATATCCAACCAAACATCAAGGTACCTAAGATTTACCTAATTTATATGTGTTTAAACAAACCTTCTTTTCTTTAACCCTCCTTTGTGAGGATAATGGACATTAATAATTTGTAGTTTGGTCAAAAGGTAAGTAAAATCTGATCAATAATTCTTTCGTTTAGAAATTAAACTCGGGTTCTCTTGTGTCACTTTTATCATTTTAAGCTCGTTAACCACATGAACTTTTTTTATCAAGTATCCTAAAGATTAAAACTCATCTATTAAAGATGAACAAATGAGGTGTCCGAAGTTCAAACTTCGACCCTCTACATATTACAGTGAATTGTCTCTACTAATTAAGTTAAGTCCACGAGGATTTAACCAACAGAACTTTATCAATTGGTTAAATAAAACACTCATGATACAACTGAGCGAAAATTTTATTTTATTTTCCTATTTTTCTCACTACAAAACAATTTCTAAAAGTTAAATAAGTTTTTTTTAACGGAAGTTAAATTAGTTCATTTGTCATGTTGCTAGCCGACATTCACATTGATGCATGGATACGCCGGTATCTTTGCTATCAACCCAAGTCCTTGTAAACATGATTAAGAAGTTTCAAATTGAATAGAGTGTGAAAATGAAGTATTTTCATGGGTTTGTCAAAAAGCTTGATAGCGTAATCAGTAGTATGAAAGAAGATCTAATCCAAAAAATTACTACCACCAATAAACAAAACTCAATTGTGAGGTACTCATTTGGCGTAAATAGCCACTTAATTATTGACATGTACATTTCTTGGGTAATATTAAAAGGATCTAATAGTCAAAGACAATTTGTCGGGGACACTTTGCATCCAATTAAGGCCATGATCAGTATGCACAAGTTGAAAGTAATAATTAGTAAAGGTGTGATAATGACACACAATGTAAGCAAAAAACTGTACCGTCTTTTATTTATCTTAGGATTTGTCAGACAATTGGGTGCATATTTTAATGTTGCATTTTGGATTTTCAAAACCCTAGTTTTAACAAAAGCTATATGAAATGATGTTAAGATCAAAATTCCTACATGGATAAAGATCATCGTGAGTTGATGTTGAGTATGTCTCATAATCTCATCTCATATATATGGTTTGGGGGTGTTATTGTAAACTGAACTGAAATATTATATATGTTGACACTTGGTTGTAACATCGTAAACATTAATTCATCACAAAAATAAAACAGAAATATAGTACTCTATAGTTGCAGAGGTAGACATTATTGGCTGAACAATATGAGCATGTCTTGTGATTTTCGTTTCTTTTATACTTCTGTATTAGTTGTTATTCTAACAGTTGAGCTAGACTTTACTGACCACTTATAATCAAGGTGTGATGGATGATGCGATGAAAAGGAAAGGAAAAGAAATAGAGACCGGAGATATAGGAATTAAGTAAGAGATTCTATGATTTTGCTCAAAAAACAATAAATGAGAGAGTGTATACGAGTGAGTGATTATAATTCACTTTGATGGGTGCTAACAATATTCACTTTAACATACTTTTTTTTAATACTCATTCTTTTATTATAGATAAACTTAAATATATGCATGTTCCGTTATTTTGTAAATAGGTTTCATCTAAAGTGTGATGTCCACGTATTATTTTATCCAACAAGAAAATGAATGTTGAAAAGAGAATAATATTGCGAGTGTTGTTGGCACTATTTATTCATTTTTACTCAAAGAGGGGTGAATTGTGTTTGGTTGAGTAGGAAACAACCAACATTGTCAGTTTGGAGCTCTCCCACCATGATTCTTAGAAGCTTCAAATGTGTGGTTTCTAATTCATCTTGTTTTTCTACCGTGATTTTAATGTTTTTCAAAAACACACTAGTTAATAGGGGGTAAGGATAGAGTGTAACTAAATAAATCGTGTTTATACATGTATATTTGGATTGTCAGTGATGCTAGTTGAAACTTTAAATGTAGCTTTTGTGAAGAAGAAGAAAACAAGGTTCATCGTGGTTCTTTCAAACTTACCACCGGTTCAAATATACGATGCCAAAAAAACATGACAAGGATGACATAAAAAATGTAATTTATTTTCGACTTTAACATGACAATAGCTAATTTTCTAGTGCTTTTGACAAAATTTACCAAATAATTAGCAAACAACCAAAACAGTTTCAAGTGAAGTGTCTCCTTAATATCTTTGTTGCTGGGAGGATAAGTACAGAAGATTATGATATTCCTAATTTAAATGAGGTGTCTCCTTAATATCTTTGTTGCTGGGAGGATAAGCACAGAAGATTATGATATTCCTGCATTCCTCTTTGTTGGAAGAGTTCTAATGGTTCCATGCAAAAGGTCTTATTAAGTAAGGAAAGGAAGGGAGGGCCCACCTTTGGAGGCAACATTGGGGATGGTCAAGGCACAGGGGACACTAGGAGCCAATTCCCAGCGGTGTGTATATGTGGTGGTCCCACACACAATCCTTAAGCCATTGAATTGCCCTGTCCCTTTTGTCTAGAGGAACAAGAGAAGAGAAGATAATATAAACTTGACATTGATTTATAACACCTTATAGTTCTAAGGCATGGGCAGTCCCAACGATGCTCCTTCAACTTAATTTATGCTCCACTTGCTTTATATACTAGTATCTCTTCCTTAGTTCAATTACTTGTTTCTCTCGGATTCTCCTTAATTGTGCCAACTATATATTAATTACTTTCCAATGCTATATGAAGAAAAGAAAAAAAAAAAAGTAATATAGAGCATCCACAATGGAGTTTTTTGATTTGATACTTAAATGTGTTTTATGTGTACACATCACCCGTTTCATAATTAATATTTAAGAAACACTTAATTTCTCCAAAAAAACCTCACAAAATTATTAAATTGAGCAAAAATTGTATATCATTAGATTCAAACAATAATTATCTTTTTTTTCTTTAAAATTTTTTATCTAATTTTTGAAATATTAAATTATAAATAATGGTATTTTTCCAATTTTTTAATGATTCAAAAATTAATTACAGCTTGAAAAAAAATGTCAATTTTTAAGAACTATAAATTATATAGAATACTTGCTTAAAGAAACACGGTTATACTTGCTTAAAAATGAAATAACAACGTAGATTAAGACAAATAAATCCGGCCCATAATTAAACAAACATTTTTTTAAAAGGATTTTTAAACAAATATATGTATTGTTTATTATTATTGGTCAATAAACAACTCTTTTATTTTTAGTATTAGAATTAAAATAAAATAATATTATAATTTTGAACCACGATTCTCATAACACTTGTTTGGAAAACCACATAATAGAATCTCTACAAAGTGGAAACATAACCCCAAAAAAGAAAAAAAAAACTCATAAATCATGGTTCGACACTTCATAACTACATCCACAATCTCTCGACAAAAGTACTTATTATTCAAACTGTAGTATTTTATATAGGAGAAAATTGCAATCTCTCTCAATTGCAAACCCCCTTCATAACACGCAACTACCCAAGTCTCGTATACACCTAAGAGAGTAGAGATTTTGTGTTCAAGAAATGTGAAAATAACTATAAATAATTTGATATGTCAAGGAAGTTATCAAAATTAAGATCTTATGAACTTTTAATAATCGAGTAAATTTTAATGTATCTTATTGACATATCAAACTATATGGTTAATCAAGTAAATGAAAGAAAAAAATAAATAAAGAACGAATATAAAAAGATTAACGTCTTATTAACTTTTAAAAAACAAGTAAAGTTTGATCTATTTTAAAGTGAAATGTGACAATAATAAAAAATTATTTGTCATAGTCGTTAAAATTAACATCTTATGAACTTCTAAACAATGTCACACTTATAAATCATAAATTGCTACACAACAAAATGAAGAACTATAATTTATCTCCCATTGTAAAGCTACACTCGCACATTTTTCGCTATCAAACTAAAATGTCCTTTCCTATTTTATTCTACTATTTTCTTTTTCTCACACCTCACTTTTTCCTTTTTGAGATTTAGTTTGTGATACACTATTTGGTTAAAAAATAATAATTGAATGATGTATTACCGTATACTCTATTCAAAAAATGTATATTATAAACGTGAAGTTTACGAAATTCATTTTAAAATAAATGTTAACTGTATTATTAGGGGTTCCTTAAAAAAAAAACTGTATTATTGGGGGTGTGGATGAATACTCCGAAGGTGTTGGTAGTATTTACCAAACAATTAAGAGCATTCTTGGTTGGTCAATCAATGGGCCATGTTCAACTTCTTTAGATTATTTCTCCTTGGGAAATTGCTCTTCTCCCTTTCGAAATTACTCATTCATTTAACTCAATGAAAGTTAACTCATGCTCGGCATTTTTTAGTGTGAGTTAACTCACATTGACACTTTTAAGTTCGGTTCAATCATTTTTTAAGTTAGTTCAACAAATCTTAAAAGTGCTAGTTTGAGTTAACTCACACTAAAAAATACTGAGTATGAGTTAATTTCCACTGAGTTAAGGAAATGTGTCATTTTGAAAAGGAGAAGAGCAATTTTCCGAGGAGAAATAGTTTAAAGAAGTTGAAAATATAATGATAACAATGGAGTGAATACCCAAATTCGTCCCTGAATTTTCACGAATTTCAGACAAAAACGTCCCCCAATTCATCGAAATGCATGCTTTGTTCGTGAATTTAACAAACGTCCATCAAAATAGTCCAAATGTTATGTTAGTGTTGTTGAGCTGTCGTCCTGCATGTCTTGTTGTCTTGTACACGTGTCAACATGGAAGCCACGTGTACAAAGACCAATTTGATTGAAACGCTAAAAATTTCAGTTTTACTTTTTAAATTCATTTTTTTCCGTTTTTCCAAATTTACCCCTCTATTACCCATACCTTTCCATCCTCCTCACATTTCAGTCAGAACATCAAAAACGTCCCTGACCTTTCTCCTTCCCGCTGAAACCTTCATCATCTTCACCACTCCAAAATCATCATCATCTCTAGTGAGGAGCATTGCAAAAGATTCTGTTTTGACAAAAGATTTCGTCATTTCTTAAGGTAACACCGTTCCTGTTCGTTTTCCATTAAGTTAGCGAGATGAGTATCGGAGCCAGAAGAAGAAAAGGCTGAAAATGCAGAAAAATGTTGGAAATGATGTACCAGGAAATGGTGGAAATGCGGGACATGTTGTAAAAAATGCTGGAAATGTTTATTTTGCAAATCTTGTTGCTGAAAATGATGGACAAGTTTTAGAAACTGCTGAAAATGTCAATGTTAGAAATGTTGCAATTCAGGGACAAAATATTGTCAATGTTGTTGCAAATGAAGTAGTGCTTGGACATGTATGATTGTTAAATCTTAAGGACCGATTTGATAGTTAGTGATATAATTTAGGGACTTATTTGATTAAACGTTTTATGATTTAGGGACTGATATGATTGAAAATGTTGTTGCAGGGTGTTCCTGCAAGGAGGTATGGCATTAGAGGGCCAATTATTTCAAATGAGAGGCCTAAGAAAACACCAGTGAGAGATCCTGCACCAACACATCCAACTGCTCCTGCCGTTGTTAGAGTTCCATATCCAAATTATGGTCTATCTGGTTCAACTCAACCTAAGTTCATGGAGTTTATCCCAACCCTCGGGTTTCCAAAGAAGTGATACTTGATGCATGTTTAGATTATGTTTTTTTGGAATATTTTGACTTGTTTAAATTATTCCCCCTTGTTGAGTATCTTTTTGGTTATGTAATATTTAAGAACATCCTTATTGACTTATGACTTGTTAATGCCCCATAGTTGGGCTGCTTTTGCCTATGTAATATTTAAAACTGAAGACATATGACTTATTTAATAGTATTTTCAAGGATGAAGTTGTGTGTTTTGTCATTTTTACTTTGTTCTACAAATATATGCTTCAAGGATCAAATTGGATATATGTTTATATAATTCAAGGACTTATTTGACGGTATTTTAATATAATTTAGGGATCGATTTGATTGTAAGTAAAAATTAACGGGGACTATATTGCATAATATTTTCTGAAATCAATCAATTTCGTCCTTGAAATTTTTTGTCAATATCGATCAATTTATTCTCTGCTTGTGTGACATCTAACATGGCGACCTATATGTGAGGTTAATGGCCACGTCATCACCGTTAATGCCCATATGGACATAAGGACTAATTTGATAGAGATATGACAAATTCAAGGACAAAACATGCATTTCGATGAATTGAGGGACGTTTTTGTCTGATTCGTGCAAATTCAAAGACGAATTTGAATATCACTCGATAACAATGTCAACAAGTTTGTTATAACTATAATACTTCCAAATAAAGAAAATCATGTCATTAAGGAGCGAACAAGCTAAGGCATGTCTACGAAAAAAAAAAGACATTGAATATGTGATTGAAATTTTAATTTCCTCTTTTCTTCTTTGATAGTTCTTATTTTCCTTCCTTTTATCTTTCTTTAACTTTCAATTTCACTTATTTTTTCCTTTTCAATTTCACTTTTATCATGTACTTAAGGATTATTTCCTTTATTTTGTATTCTTTGATATCATCAATTTACTAAGATATTACATGCTCCACTTTGTGTTGCTTATTTCTCTAATAGATTATTTTTTTATAGATAGACGAAATGACAAAATCATTATAAACTCACACACATAAGTGGAAGTATCGAAATTCGAACTCCGATCATGACATCCGACCTACACAATTTCGGCATTTTGTCAATTGAGCTGAGACTTCTAAATTGTTTATCATGACATAGTATCCATAAATTATGAATGGTTTTAGTGATCGTTCAAATGAGATAAAAAAAATGGATGTCCTTTAAGTTTGATGGTTCTTCAGGGCAGTGTAATTTTATAATGGCAGAAAGATATTATGCGACCATTCATTACATCAAAATTGTTTTTCAAGGGTCGAAATTGAGTTTATTATTACATGAAAAAATAATTTTACTATCATTTTTACGATAAGTAAATACTAATTTCTTATAAATATCTAAAGTTTTGTTTTAATGCCTATAAAAAGTTTCACTTTTACGTTATGTAACATTTTTAAAGAAAAAAATGCCGACGTAAAATTTAAAAAACTACAATAATTATAAATGTTGATGGTAAAATTACCGACGAAATTTTTTATAAAGCTTAGAAACAAGAAACGAAAAAAATGTTGACAAAATAAATAAATTTAGAAGCGAAATTTTAAATAAATTTTCCCATAGAGACTATTTATTTAATTAACACTAAAATGTATAAAAGGGAAACCCACATTCTTGCATTTATTTAGCGTGTTTTTATTTTCTCCAAACAATATTGGTATTTTATATGCAAACTCAAATTGAAATTGCAATATTTGATCAACGAGACATAACAAATTGAGCGTAGATTGATTTTGCAATCATAGTAATAGAGTAACAAGTGCTTTCTACACCAGATTCAATCTGGAAATTTCGATAAACCCTAATTCATACATTGCAAGTAGCTTCAATTGGCAACTAAGTTCAATGAGGATTCTTCGATTGGGTTTGTTGCTTGCTTTAGCATCTGGATTTGCAGCAATTTGCATTTACATCACTGGACTCTCCGAACCTTCTGTATGTATGTATGTATGTATACAATGTATATTTTCTTATCCAAATTCCATCACATATTTTTTCAATTACGTTAAATCTAATCATTGATTGCAGATCCCAGCTATCACCTCTCCGATGAAGAAGCCGAATCGTTGCTTTCGCTTCACAACTCTTTCCAGAAATGTGTGGTAAGGGTTCTTGTTAGCAACTGTTGTGTTTTTGGTTCTGATTTGTTTTCTTATTTATAGTCCCAATTTTCCAATCTTGTACTGAGTATGAATTATTTGGTGTTTTGTGCAGAGTGCAAATGGACTTGGTCTGAAAGCAGCTAGCGGCAGTGATTACTGTCAAACTACAATAAGTTTTCCCAGTGACACCATCCCCAAATGGGTAAATAAGTAAAATGAAATATTTCATATATGGTCTGAAAAAATATGTTAATCATGACAACTTTGAACCCAGGGGAATTAGTTTCCTCATATTAAAAAATTATGGACAGTGTTATACATATACTCAGTCACATGTGGTGTAAAAGTAGTTAAACAGTTGTTGTGATTGTTGGCTGATGACGGTTTCTGTATTGACAGAAAGATCCCAAAACCGGTGAACTTGAAGCTCTATCTTTTGATTTTAATCTATGTGAAGCTGTGGCCACATGGGAACAGGTAACCAACTGTGTTACTTTGAATGTGAATACCCATAGATTTATACTCTCCTTTGTGGTTTAAATATATGTTTGTGATATTCTATTTTTGATAGATACTATCATACTGCTATTATTAGAGTGTCTAAATATATATATATATATATATATATATATATATATATATATATATATATCTAATAGTGTACCACAAGACTGTTAAATTACTTACCCTTACCAGCTTATTGACGTTGATGTCAGCTTTCTTCCGAGTTTTTTTTTTCTTCCTTAAAGTGTTGTAGAAGGTACTTATGATGATGTATGCCTTAATTTCTATTGCCGTGTGTAATGACTGCTCAGGTGCGGAACAGCACCACTATACTCACCAAGGAATTCATTGATTCTTTACCAAATGGGTGGGAGGAGTATGCTTGGCGTAGGATCAATAAAGGAATACAGCTGTAAGTGAACGTGCATCTTGATTTTACTAAACAATTATATCATCATTGAATAGTGGTAGCCTATAAGGAAGAAAGGCAAATTCAATTGCATTTTAATTCATTCATTTATTATAAATGAAGTATACTGAGCATAGTATTAGTATACTCTATATAGTTGATTATATACTGCCACAGAAGTTATGCGAATTTCAAAACCTCAAATGATCTGAAGCTTTCTTTATCCTAAAAGGCAGAGTGTATGTTGGCATTGAACTCTTCATCCTGAAGAAGGCATGTGGTATATCATGTGAACTATAAGTAGACTTATGTCGCATAGTATTACAAGACTTCTTTTAATTTGATGTTGAGAAGCAAACCATCACTAGAATTAGCTGTGTTTTATTTCAACATTTGGAAATAAGTAGACTTATGTCGCATAGTATTACAAGGTTCAGCCTATAGTCTAGCATTAACTTGCTCTTATAGAAGTGATAAAACCTTTTTTTATGCCATCTTTTCCACTCTGCCTTGATTGCTAAACGCTACATAGGCTTCTCAATCTCATTATATAACATGATTACCACATTCCATGTTTATCCTTTTACAACTACTTATAGTTATAAATTCAGGAGTTCTTAAGAAAGAAATTGAAGTTGTTATAAAGTCTCAGAAATAGGATTCTTCTCTGTTGCAGCAACCATTGCGAGAACAGGACCTTGTGCATGGAGAAACTTTCACTAGTGCTCCCCGAAACACCACCATACTTCCCTCGACAGTATGGGCGCTGTGCTGTTATTGGTAATTCGGGAGATCTCTTGAAAACAAGATTTGGAAAGGAGATAGATGGTTATGACGTGGTCTTAAGAGAAAATGGTGCTCCAACACAGGTTAGTTGATCAACCATGTTTGTGTAATTTTCTTTCTATTCTGTCTCAAAACCTAAGACCTTGCCCACTAAGTTCTATTCACGTCTGCAGAACTATACGGAATATGTGGGTAGGAAAAGCACATTTCGTCTTCTAAATCGAGGATCTGCCAAAGCCCTGGATAAAGTTGTTGAATTAGATGGTATTATTGCTAATTGTTGTAATGAGTTCCACTTGTTACAATGCCATTATGAATTACTAGAGCCTTACTATAAATGCTGTTTCTGCAGAGCAAAGAGAAGAAGTCTTGATAGTAAAAACAACCATTCATGACATCATGAACAAAATGATCAAGGTATGTTTCCTTATCAATGGAATCCACCTTCAAAGATCCTTTAATTGCTGCACCACACATTCTATATACCCATTTGCAAAGCAATCGGCTTTTGTCTTCTGCAGGAACTACCTATAAGAAACCCTGTATATCTCATGCTAGGTGCTTCCTTTGGTTCAGCTGCAAAAGGAACTGGTCTTAAGGCTCTTGAATTTGCCCTCTCCATGTGTGATTCAGTGGATATGTATGGCTTCACTGTGGATCCTGGCTATAAAGAATGGTATTAAACGATTTGCTGGGAATTGGTATTTCTGGTTAATTAATTCTTTCTTTGAAATGTGATTATTTGATCAGTGGGCCTTATAAATTTATTTCAGGACAAGATATTTCTCTGAATCTCGTCAAGGCCATACGCCGTTGCATGGTAGAGCTTATTACCAGATGATGGAGTGCTTGGGAGTAAGTAAAATATACTTATTACTGCTAGTAGAAAATGATTTTAAAAACAGTTAAATTTAGCATCATGAAGATGATTTTAAGTTCCGGAGGGCGTAAGGAAAATAATGATACTAATGACTTTCATTCGGTGCGTAAGGAAAATAAAGATTTTTCTTGATGTTGGCTGATAATTATGTATATATACTTTTTTATCAGCTATAATCACCTCAATTATTGAAGTTTTCAACTAAGGTTGTATAAATCATAAGCAAGTGGTGTTTATTTTGTATTGAATTAGTGCCTAGCAGTTTGAATATAATCATGTGTCTTGTTTTCTAATCATTGACCTTCTCATCTACCTTCTTTGTTCTTAAGCTGATCAAAATCCATTCTCCCATGAGAGCTGATCCAAACCGTGTGGTAAAATGGGTTCCAAGCCCCCATATTATAAGGGCGGCTAGGATTGCATCAGAGAAATTACTGAGGTAAATGATTCCCGCATCCCCCATTTTGTTCTTTATTTCCCCTTCAAATCGTGTTCTGTAGATTTTAACAGGGACCATATGAGAATAAATGTATAATTGTCATGGACCAACTATTCAAAAGTTTAAGCTGTTAGATGAAAGCTCATGAATGGTTTTATGTTGTAACTCAATAAATTATAGTATCAAATTTCTTAATTTCTTGGCTTGTGATCCTATTAAGACAACTGAAATTTTGACAAATAAAATATTTAACAGTTTGTAAATCATGTTCATGAGTGAAGGCTGCTGGTCTTTGACCTGCAATATTTAAAAACTTGAAAATGCTGATCACAGCCCTTTTGTATAACTTCATTTTGCCTCAGTCTTTTGGCCATGCTAGTTTACTGTTGTACGTGCCTTCAGATTATCTCTCTAACTGTAAAAATTAAAGATAGCATGTGGTTTGATGTATAATATTGACCTTGCATGCCTCATGCTATCCTGCAATTGTCTGATCACAAATCACAATTATTAACTGTTAGCTGAGCTTGATTTTAAGAGTGTATTAATTGAATCTAAAACTAGTCGCACTTTCTTAATTTATGATTTTTACAGGAGAGTTGGAGCAGGATCTGAAGATCCATTGCGTGCATGTTCCATAGTTAAGAAGCAAGCTAAAAGAAATATAGATGCAGTTTCAAAACTCCGAAAGGCAGCACTTGATCATATGAGGTATGTGAAGAGCACAACCATGTATCCTCTGGAGCATAGTCCCGGACATGGGTTGCTTTGCACTGTGCCAAGTGCCAACTGATTAAACCGTACTGAAATCTTATGCGATCAATTTCTTCTGTCGGGAAGCATCTGGCTGCCTACCATTGAAAATCTTCTGTTAATTTTCTTGCAAAACAGATGTCATCAACGTGATAAAATGGCAATGGAGCTTCATACTTGGGGTTTGGAGGCAAATCTGCAATTTTTTAAAAATCTTTCTCATTCTTTTTTTGTTTGAAAACTACAAATACTCTGATTTTTGGTTGAGGACAAGATGATAGAACAGCTAGGATACAATTTTTATGTGCTGCTTAGTTGAACCATAACAAGTTGAGCTGTAACGTTTTTTTTCCCTTCATAAATATAATATAATCGGAATAATAACTGTACACCCATAATATAAACACGTTTTACATATATTTAGGCATATAATCAAAATATTATATCTTCAAATGTATTTACACTATTAGTGTTGATTTTAGATGCTCTAGAGGACATATCTAGTTAATGGTGTCACTCAGACTGCATTTTTGGTTTTGTTGGAGTCTAAGAAAAGAGCTAAAAAATAAATTATAGATATGTCGGTAAGCCTTGATCTTCCTAAGTAGGATCAAACTATTTACACTTACAATAATACCTCTCAAACATGTTGATACTATTTATGTTGCTTTTTTATGCTCAATAAATATGTCTAGAAATGGCGTGACACGGCATAATTTTTTAATTGGAGACTCAAGAAAAGAGCTAAATAACAAATTGGAGATATGTCGATAAGCCTTGAAGAGACATTATTTCTTATTAGATAGGATTAAAATAGAATACTTTTTAAAATAGATTTGACAATTGGAGGACATAAATGAACATGCCATCACACTTCAAGCACTTACAATCTATCATGAAAAGTGAGGAGATAGAGGAAAATGTTAACCACGTTAACAGAGTAGGATGGAAGATATGGAGAAATGATTAGTGTGTGATTTGCGATGTAAAAATGCTTCTCAAGCTTCCTATTTAAGTGAACAACTTCAATAGTAAAAGTCCAAAAAGAAAGTAGATTCCTCTTGCAATGAAAGAATAGTTGCATAATGCAAGATTTGATAGGTAAAGATTAGATGAAAAACTAGAATAGTAACCACGATAGAGATGGCAGAGTTCCAACAATTGGGATAAGACTTGAGGGAAAGAAAGGGTTAGAGAGAATCCAAATCCAAAGAAAATAGATCAAACAGAAAATAGTATTTAGTTAGAGGTAGAGGCCAGGGGGAGATGAAAGAAGTTTATAAGCTAAACTAGTATTAAGCGATGTCAAAAAGTTAACAATCTACTTTAATTGTGACTATTAGAGACTTTACACTTCGAGCAAAGTAGTTAAGATACAATAGATTAAGGCTTTGTTTGCGAGTTTAGAGGACGAGTTTTTTGAAAAAAAGGAGCAAATAGAAGAAATAGAGACCATTGGAAAGGAAGAGTTTTGTGGTTCATTTTTCTTCGTAATACAAAATTCTTCTCCAGTTGGGAAACTAAAAAAATTGTATTTAAGAAGCGTTTTGAAAGGTTTGCATAAATTATTCAAAATTAATCTATGTTGGTAGTATTGTTAAACTAAAAAATATATATTAATCATAAACATTAATTTATCATTATTTAAAAAACATTCTTTCAAATGTTTTGAAAGATTTCCATTCTCTCCTTCAAACTCCCCAACACAAAGTCTAAGGGTAGGCGAATCTAATTTTAAGATTACGAGGCAACATTGAAATAAAATTTGAAACATGAGTTGTTCAATTTTTTTTTGCTAACCATGTTATATGCATAAAAGTATTTATCAACTTTTTGTTGACTAATCTCCGCCATAGAACATACTTTACTACGGTTAGTGAGATTTCTCTTCCGAATCACATTTTTTCCATTCATATGACTCAGACCAAACATTTTTGCTTAAGAGATTTAAATCCAGCTTCACTCGAAACAATGCAAAGAGACTTTCAATTTAACCAAGTTATTTGGAGTTCTTAATGCATAAATGCTTTTAATTATTAGAACAATAGTGAATCCCCATTTTTAATTCCGATTCTTTTTTAGGTCAGCAGACGAAGTGACAAACACTACATAAAACTCACAGACAACTGCAAGATCATAAACTTAGATTTGAGTGAAAGTGTTCAACTTAACAATATCTTGATAATTGAACTAGACCTTGTAGATATCTCAAAAACACTTTGCAAGACAACATTGCTAAAGTGGGGAAGTCACATTTTCTCAGTCACCAATGTTTGAAATTTTTATTTTACAATTTTCATCTCTATTACAATTTTCAAGATTTTTCATCTTAATTAGTTTTTATTTTTGCTAATATTACATTGCCGTTAATGATGTGACGATCACCATCGACAAAATGTCATCAACATTAAATATTGTGGAAAATCAAGTTTCAAAACAAGAAACAAAAGATCGAATACAAATTTAAACTTTAATATATTTGAGTAAACCAAATATTATTGGCGCGTAACTACGAAGATTATTATTATTTATTTATTTAAAACCAAATATCCACGTCATGTTGATAATTTATACAAAATAAAGGAACAAGTAACACGTATCTAGTGTAGATCCTGTTAGAAGCCACCAGATCCACCACAATTGCAATGTGAATGTCGAGGAAAGAAAGAGTCAGAGGATGAAGTATAGTACTTCACTTGAGAACAACTAAAAGTTAATAAAACAAACAAACACTCACAACACAACTAAGTACACATTTTTTCTCACTCACTTTGAACCCTTCACCTTCCACAATTTCATTTCATTTCTTTAGAACCCTAATTCTGCATTTCTTCAAGACAAATCGAAAATGGCGGAGATTCAACCGGCGGAGGGACAGATAAACGGTGGCGGAACCCTAATTTTGAACCCAACTGAACAAATCGGAACGAAGCGACAGAGAAGACCAAGTGTCCGATTAGGTGATATTGGCGTCGACCCACCTTACGATTCTCACGCCCGACGCAACAATAAGAGCTGGAAACTCTCCTTCGATCATCAACGCAAGGAGAAAGATTCAATTGTTTCAGGTAAACCTTCAAAGATTCGACCTTTAACTAATTTGAGTTCGGTTGGTGAATTCAATGAAACCCTAGATGGAGAAGGGAATATTGATAGTACTGTTGCAATTGGTGGCTGGAAGGTTAAAGAATCAAAGAAGAGAGGTTCTGTTGCTACTAAGAGAGTTAGATCGAATTGGGTTTCGAGAATTGATGAAACCGGCGGTGGTGTTGTTGAGGAAAAATATAGTGGTGCTGAAGATGTGGATGATGGGTATAGAGAATTTGATGTGGAAAATTCCGAAAGTCCTTTGAAAGAACAAAGTCCTATTCATTCAATGGAGAATTTAGGGATTGATGGGCATAGAAGGAGTTTTAAGAGTAGGGATCATAATGATGGGATTGAGTTATCTGGGCCATCTGAAAATGGTGATAGGAATGACAATGTTGGGAGGATTAGGTCTGGTGAAGACGGGATTAGGATTTGGCTTAATGGGTTGGGATTAGGTCGTTATGCGCCCGTGTTTGAAGTGCATGAAGTTGATGATGAAGTTTTGCCGATGTTGACGCTAGAGGATCTCAAAGATATGGGAATTAATGCTGTTGGATCGAGAAGAAAACTGTACTGCGCTATTCAGAAGCTTGGTAAGGGCTTCTCTTGAGTACTTAGATTTACTTGTTTTTGTTTTTTAGTACTAGCAGGGAAGGAAAGGATTCTCGGCCATAGCAAAATTCAGATGCATGTGAACTGAGTTTTAATATGTTCTCCAATGATTTTTTTTAGACTTGGAATCGTTAGGTTCTCATTTGAGAAATGTCCTTTTTAAAACCCAATGCAAGTACATATAACTGCAAGTTTTGTTCGAGTAATTTGTTGTTTTTTTCATTTCAGAAGTAGTTCCAGTTGTATTGTTGTCATTTCTTGGAAAGATTAATATGAGGTTAAAAAATAAGCATGTTGTATGTAGCGCTCTTTCTTAGAAGGAATCGGAATTTATGCTGCTCCATTCTATCCATCGGAATACCAAGGATACAATTGTCAGTCTTGAATTTTTGTTATGTAGACCTGTTTACAACAAAAGTTATGTTGGCTAAATCATTCAATATTTGATGCATCACCAATTCATATTCATATACAAACATCCTTGTGCAATGTAATTAATTTACATTTAAAGTGATATATATTGTCGATTTTGAATTACGTATGTAAACTTTGTCTGCTCAAGCCTTTTTCATTTTTTATGTGGATGCTATGATGTGGTGGTCCAACCAGGCAACCAATAGTAACAATTTTTCAAAACTTAACTAACTAGTCATTTAAGGGGCTGTCCTTTATGTAAATTAATTACCACAGCTATTTTGTAGATATGATTGCATATTGGTATCTTTGATGTGATTACCGTGGATTTAATGGAATGCTCTGATTCTTCTTAGTTACATTGTTCTTAGAATAATGCCATTGGCAATGTCTGTCTCTGCGCCAACCGTCAGAACTCAACACTGAGTACTAGTTTGATTTGAAGTTTACAACTTTGTAAATCCACTTAGTGACTTAATGGTAGAATCTATCTATTGTTTATAATGATAACCGGGATTAATGTAATTCTTTGAGCCGATCTTTGTGGTTACTGTTAGCTGTTTTCCCCAAAGCTCTTTGTTTCTTGGGTTCATATGCTATGTTATTGGAACCCTTTTGAGGAAGTGTAGATTTGATGGTAGTTCGTTGTCGGAATTCTTGTTAAGCATAGATACATTGCAATTTGCAACTGGATTCTTTTTGTTTTGTATATCTAGTGATGGAGCCACAGCCTAAGTGCATGTTTGGATGAGATGTAGGAGACAAAACCACGGTGAGCCATCATGATTTTGACAAAAGCTACATTTTGTAGCTCCACAAAATTATGGTGCCTCACCGTGATTTTTTTCGATAGTACCGTTCATCAAACATGGACTAAAAGGGAAAATTTAGGGGTGCTTATTGGATCAGAGTTAGGATCTTATTATTTTGTTGGTAGCAGTTAGTATATTATTATTTATTGAAATATGATTGTGCATTTCTGTTGAGTCTTGGATCAACACATTCTGAAATTGTCTTCACACGGTGATGAATTTGGTAAAAGATGATTGAGGTAGGATAAGGAAGCTCCACTGACAGAATTGGGTGCTTTCCGGTTGCCATAAGGTTAGCTTAAAGAACAATCCGGGCTTGTAATAATGCCTATACCGCTATATAGACAAAACCTACCCCTTATGTTTTTTTCCCCTTTCATCCCATGTTTGTGTGGGACTCCTGGTAATGGGACCACCAGACCATTTTGATCATCTTCTCTTGTCAGGAGACCATAACTGTGCAATTGAAAGGTAGGGAATATTTTGGGAAGATGAAGAATTTTATAATGATTGCATTAATGGAGTGTAAATACCTGATAGGCAGTTGGGAAATTACGTGCTAGTAGTAGTTAGGTGTTCAGAGCGGCAGTCTGCATTAAATTGCAAAAAAGAAAAAACATAATCATGTTATAGCTCGAAGAATCTACTCCAGTTTAGAGGTGATTAATATAGGGTCATGCTAACAAGTTTAGAGGTGATTAATATAGGGTAATGATTTAAAATTAGAAATGATGGATGAAATTTAGGTAGAAAAAGTTGCTTATTGTTGTTTCAATGTGTTGAGTACACAATTTTTAAGATAAAGTGTCAATTTTAAATTTCTTAACAAATACAGGAAGGACACTTGTTATCATTTTTTATTAATTTAATCACTGTTGCCGGAGAATCCGTTGGACACAATGAGTACTCTTCCAAACTGAATTTCTTGGAATTTCCGCTTAGAAATTCTTATGCTAGATTTTATATTCATCCTTTGGTAACAAGAGCTGGCATTTGATTGGGTGAATATACCAGCCACTATCACAGTTCAACTCACTACTTTTTTTTTTTTTTGAAGGCAGTTCAAGTCACTACTGTCACGATAAGTTTTTGTTTATTCTCAAATAAGTTAATGGTGACTAGAGTTGGGATCTGCTCTGGTCATTGGAAAGCTTTAGTAGGGGAGAGAGACATAATGAGTGATAAAATAATATTAAGTTGGAGAGAAGGATGAAATGTCAGTCCAAGAGAAGGATCACCCTCAACATCATTGTAGCATTTGTGGATATGTCAACAAAACCCTCTTGTATAATTAACCATGTCATGGATCACCCCAAAATTGAGAATATAAGTAGACAGTCATATATGTAAGAATCATCACCATTTTTTCAACAAAAAAAAAAGTAGCATCACCAAAAAGCCACCTAAGGCCTTTTCCTTTGTCAATGCTTGAGAGTTCCAAATATTTTGTCTTGCATACCAGAAGACCCTTTCAGGTAGTGAGTGGCTTTGAAGTGGTAAGATACCGAAGTATTAGGATTGAAGAGAAACTTCCAACGATACTTCCCCACCGTTGCTAAACTGAAGCACTTAAATTTTGAAAAACACATACATACATGCTTCTTACAACACGTAATTCTTTTTCCAAGATAGCATTTAAGCATAACATTAATGTTCTTTGTAGCACAGAAGCCTCAGATTGAAGGTGTCTTAGTGTGAAACCATTGTTGGTGTTTGACACTGGTATGATTTCATTTTGGCAAGTACAAAACTTATGTTTCCGTCCCTTATGCATATACCAATACTAACTTTGTTTTGAGTGATTTGTGATTGGTTAATAATGTAAAAGCTGTTAATGGAAAATGCATCAATAATATTCTGTACAACATTGTCTCAAGATTTGTGATTTATGCATATACATATACCAACTTTGTTTTTCCTCGATACATAAAATGCGTTAAGTTTGATCATCGTCTTAAAATCAAAATCAAAATGATGAGAGAAAAATGAATATGCCCAAATCCTTATTTATTAATTTTAGGCTTAACTACAATTTTAACCCCATAACTTTCACAAAGTTGCGATTTTGGCCCCCAAAGAAAAAAAGCTACAAAACGGCCCCTTAAGTTTTGCATCTGTAGCAGTTTTGGCGGCAAAAATAAATAAATAATAACATGTGGCACCTCACTTAGGGTGCCATGTCAACGTAGATCGAATCAAAATTGGCATTGGGGGCCAAAACTGCCACATACGCAAAACTTAGGGGGCTGTTTTGTATTTTTTTTTCTTAGGGGGCCAAAATCGTAACTTTGTGAAAGTTAGGGGGTTAAAACTGCCATTAAGCCTTAATTTTATTAAGTCTTAACCTAATTTTTTCCCTCCATTAACCCTTTATTAGGTTTGCAACAACTATATCCTAAAATTTTGGCTCTAAATTTGCATCATATATGTTTTTCATTTCTCTCTCTAATAATCGTGAATATTTTTCAAAGCAAAAATTTATGGCTTAATAGGTTATTTGGTCCTCTAATTAATTTCAAGTTTTCATTTTGGTCTCATAACTAATAAAACTCATGTTTTAGTCCCTCATATTTGCTTCCGTTAGTCAAATAAATCCCAACTGTTAACTTTAACCCTAAATATGTGTGATGGACCAACATTGTAGGTGGTCCACCATATACCCTATTAATTTCTTTAATTTAAACCATTTGATTTCTTTAGCTTAATCATTTGATTTTTTTTTAAATGACAACCATAAGATGATGCATGTCTCCAAGATCTAATAATACATCATCAACACCTAACTTTTTCACTTTTCTTCATCTTCTTCCATCTTCTTCTTGTTCATTTGCATCAATCATATTCATAAAAAAAAAAAAAAAATCATACCAATCCAAAAAAAAAAATTGGACCTATTTTCTTCTTTTTTCAGGACAATAACACAGCAACACAAAACCCAGTTTCTCTCCTTCCCCATCCTTTCCATTCTTCCTTCTTCTTTCTTCTTCATTTCCCTCTCTTTCTGTCTATTTTCTTCTTTTTCTGTTTTTTCGTATTCTTGGTTTGTTCCTAATTGAGTTCTAACAGCAACTATACTTCTTATTATTCTTACCTTTCTCTAAACAATCTTCTTTTCAACCCTCCAATTTTGGAATTGTGTGTGTAACTTAAATCTTTGTAGTTGTAGTACATCAGAAGCATTACAATTGAACATTGCAGGAAATCTCTCATATCAGTTTCTTTTATTAACAACTCACACAACAGTATTAGGAAGTTGCTTTTGTCTGGAATTTCGGATATGTTACGACATTCTTCCAGCTTTAACGTTTCTAAAGAAGCTAAACCGCTAACCCATCCCTCTTCCTCTCACGTGAACTCACAGCCAGATCTAGAAAAAGTTTATTGTTGGCTTCATATCTGGAATCATATGATTTTAATTGATTTTGATGTTGTTTGTTGTTGATGGTGTTTAATTGATTATGGATTTTTTATTTTTTCTGGAATTTTTTTATGAATATTGATGAAGATCATGCGAAGATGATGAATAAGTTGAGGAAAGTTGACGAAGATGATGAATAAGTTGTTGGTACACCGTTAGTTACAATAGTCGCGTATGATTTAATGGTCATCTTTTAAAAAAACAGATCCAATGGTTTAAATTAAATAATTTAGTAAAGTCTATGGTAGACCAGTTTTAAGGTTGATCCACCATAGATATTTGGGGTTAAACTTAACAACCAGAGATTTATTTGACCGACGAAGAGACAATTAAGGGACCAAAACATAAGTTTTATTAGTTATGGGACCAAAATGAAAACTTGAAATTAATTAGGGGACTAAATGACCTATTAAGCCAAAATTTAATAGATATCTTAATCATTATCCTTATTATTTATTAATTTTATTAGGTCTGCAACAAATTAACCTATTGTTTCTGTAATTTTTTTTTTGACAAGTTGTACACTTATTTAATACGTTTACAAACTGAATACCTTAATTTTCATGCAAACTCGACTACCCTAAATAATTTGTTAGAACCATGAACTGCATTAATTTTTTATGTTTAACTATAAAAGTAATAAATAAAATGGACTCGTGCAACAATATAATTTTATAGTATTTTTTATGTGTTTTCTTTGTAATATTGCATATCTAATAATCTAATTTACGTTTATTGATCAACTCATAATCTTACGGATTAAAGATTATTTATTGGTCTCTATTATAGTCAAGAAGACGCGTGCGTCGTATGAGTAAAAAATCTAGTTATCCATCAATTGAATGCATTACCTGGAGTTGCTACATATAGCATATTGACAAGGTAATTAAGAGTGAAAAAGGTATAGTAGGTAAGACAAGAAACAATCAAATAGCCAAGGAAGCTCGCCAAATTAACCAAACAAGGTTAGTTCCAAATTAATCAACTCACGAAACCATCCATGAATATTGGATAGGTAGGCAAGTCATCCTTGGCTACCAGACATGTCTCTTTGTCCACGTACAAGACCCTTCCTCTCTACCAGTTGATTAATATTTATGAGTTGAGTTATGTTGTCTCATCTCAACCCTCTATTTATATAGTTATAGCTAGCTAGCCACTTCAATTATTATTATTATTATATACATACAAAGTCATAATGTGACATATTGACATATTTATTTTGACTTATTGACATACTACGTTCGTTATCTCGCACGCACATAATTAATGGAAAAATCATCTCCAGGTATTACAGAGTTAGCACATGTTAGTATCAAAATACCCAACTTGCTAATTTGATTCTCTTCATTTTGACATTCACTCTTTTTCCATTCCAGCCGATTCCATTTGGTTGACTCGTTTTGATTTCTAATGTCCTTTATTTTTATGCATTTTTCATTTGAAGTATAATTTATTAATTAGATCCATTGACCGAATTACGACCAAACAAACAAGACATTCATAAAAATAAACAAACGAACGAACAAACAATTCAGCAAAGAATTAATTTACCTGCACTATTTAACATTTTGAGAAATAAATTAACATAATTTTCAATGTGAATTTCTATTTATTTTTTTGGTTTGTATCTATTTTTAGTACATTAACATGTGAATATATTAGCATTTTTCATTTTTAGTGAATATATGTATAAGTATATTTTGTGTGTGACACAAAGTCTATAATTTACATTTATTAGGGGCAAAAATTTAATAAAAGTGGCGAAGACATGTTTTAACGTTGATAGAAGACACTTCTTACACTATAAGTTCATTTGTAAGGATAGTTTTAGAGTGGTTGATCACCTATGGATTGGTTTAAGTGGTAAACAATTTGGAATCTTACGTATGTAATTAGAAATCTGAAGAATTCATCCCACACGTCTCAAATGTTTTATGGAAAATTAATTACTATTAAGCCGTAGTTGGGAGTGTCTATGATCTCTGCACTCATTTTTCCTTTATGAGCTCATATGCTATTCCAAATTTTTTAACAACTAAAGGTGATCCCTTGTTCTTATTAAAAAAAAAAAACGAAGTGATCCCTTGTTTTGAAGCTAAATAACGTGTCAATGCTTAATAAGTACATAATAAGACAAACAGTAGTCGGTCAAAATAATATATTCATTTATTTTTTTTTTAAATATATTCATTTATCAAATAATATATGTATTTTTTTAAATTGAGTTCAAATTGATAGTCACAATTTTCATAGTTGACTTCACTATTTTGTTTGGGTTCTAAACCTATCTTTATTCCTTTTTTTGTTGTTAATAATTATCTTTATTCCTTCGAGTTTGAGGTACAAAATCTCCATAAATAAATAAAAAGAATCAATTTACTCCAGTTGACTAAAGAATGTGGTCACACATATAAATTTTCAACTCTAATTTCCAATTATCAATGTGCATTATTCCAATCTTCTTCATTAAGAGAGTATATATGTGCGTCTTCAATTTTCACATGCAATCCATTTACCAAAAAACTTCTTCATTTTACACAGCTAAAGTATTAAGATAAGATGAATGGTTCAAATGCATTATATGTGGAAAAATAAGGTTTTCGTTGCTTCAATATATTGGTTCACAAGGTGCAGCGAACTACTAGTTCCCTGTACCCCTACAATGCAGCCAAACAAAACTCGAATTAGTTACTTTTTTTTTGTGGTCAGGATTCAAACTCTGAACCTTACGTATATTTTGTATTTATTTCTATCAATTAAGTTAAATTCACAAGTGTAAGGGACAACTGTCCGCTAATATTTTGATTATTTCTCCTCTCAAAACAATAGATTACTTCTACTAAATGAAAATTTATATCATAAAAAGAATTTCTCATGAATTTTTCATACATAAAGATAAAGACACGTAAAATACAATTTTAATTTGTAGGTGTTAAATAATATTTAATTTTTTATATACAGTAGTATAGCTTTTTTAGGAGAATGGTTTAATGTTTATAATCTCAAGTATTTATCTCAATGATAACAGTGTTATTATTTTATCACCTGTATATTGCTCAAAATTTTGTAAAACTATTTATCATATAAAATTTTGCCGCCATAAGTCAACATTTTTAGATCCGTCGGTGCTCGAGATCCTCAAAAGTTAGGTCCATGAGTTTCCTCATTTTACCATTTGTTTTAGTCAACAATTTTCAACTGAATGAATATGCTATTTTACTTTATCTTTTTATTATACAATGGTCATGTAAGTTAAATGTTAAGTTCTTTTGTTTCAGCCCAGTAATATTTGAACAGCTGTTAAATGAATTGACTTTTTTATTGATTGAAAAATAAATTTTAAATAAAATCATTTATAATAATTCAATCAATAACTTAGCATTGGAAAAAAAATCATAAAAAATAAATTTTAATTAAAATATAATAGTTTTTAAAAATATTATTATTGATTTTGAAATGTCTCAAAGTTCGCCTTAACCTTCAATATGTTCTGTGTCAACCCTGCTAAGATGTGACATGCATTGTGTTATAGTATAATTCCAACCTGTTTGCTATCATTTTACGACTCAAATGTTAGCATATTTTCGACTCAAATGTTGGCTTATGAGATGTCTGAGTATTTTAGATTAGACAACATTGTTTATTTAACTGGTAGTGTTCTTGAAAATGGGTTGTATCCAATTTGTAAGTGTTGTAGCTCAAACAACAAGCCTAGTTGGTAGTGAACCTTCCAATGCATTACCAGCTTAAATGTATGAATTTGAGTCTTCTCAAAATTCCATAACTTGTGGTATTATGCCATTGAAGTAGCTTCCACCAAGATTAAGCTGCTCTAGAAATGGTAGCTTGATTAGTTCTTAAGGAAGAAGGCTTGTGAAACTATTGTTGTAAGCATCAAAGATTCTTAAGAATCTTAGCTTGGAATTATAGGTGGGAAAGTTAAATTGAAGGAGTTATGACTTAAATTTAGTATCCAGAGCTGGGTGAGTTGGAAAGTTGATGTTTGGGGTGAGATTATGCATGCAAGGTTGAGGTTAGAGGGGTTTAGGGAAGTGACTTGGGCTGCTTTTAGGTGACAAACGATGCCTCTTTGATAACACCAAATTGGGTCTCGATGGTTATTTGAGTTTGAGAATGTGGAGGAATTGGAAGGAGATGGGTTTTTTTTTTTCTAATCATTGAGGCGATCGAGAGGGTCGGTAATAGACGATTTTATTGCTTTTCACGTGTTTTAGCATAAGTGTTATGCCACCTATTCTAAGTGTTTTAATATATAATGCGATGAGAACAATGACGATTTTAAGTATGTTTAGGGTGTGCGATTCCGCACAGCCCCATATTTCTGGGGTCACCAAGTTGTTGAGCTATATTATTTAAGGCTCCCCTCCAACACACACGCGCGCACACATATGTGTGTGTGCGCGTGTGTGTGCATAACTTATAAAAAAATCGGGCATTGGGTTTATACTTCATATAGGACACACAAGGACAACCCTTCTTTACCACATGACGACGACATGCATCATCCTTTTTTTTTTTCTTTCCATTTGGTCTTTGATTTGATTTAATATTTTATTATACACACACTCTATATGATTAGCCTAGCTATATGAGTCAGAAATGAAGAAATCTCTTCAAATTAAATTTCTTGATGACATGCTAAATTAAAAGAAAAACAAAGTCTAAGATGCAAGCTCGACCCATGGGATAGACCACCAAGGTTCTTACCTTGGGCGGCACCTTGATGCAAAATTGTCGGTGGGTGAACTACGATTCCCCGAAATCGCTCTTAGCACATCTCATTAACAATTACGTCGTATTTTGTTCCTTCATTCTTATTTCGAGTAAAAATATTTAATATCTAAGGTTACCATATCTTTATACCATTTTATTCATATTACAAATGATATTTTAAGGATGAATGGATCCTTATCTATCTTTTTCATTTGGAGGAATTTGTTTCTAACATGGATTCATATAGTTATGTGTTTTTTCATTAATTTACAGATTAAAGTTTCTATGTCAGGAATTTATAAAATAACAATGTTTCTCACTTGGGGAATCAACATCATTGAACTTAAGATTCTCTTCAAATTTCTCCAACTTGACGTGAAAGAGATCGTGGTTGGCCACACCCTTTAGAGGGGAAGAGTTTTGAGAGTCTTCATGTCATAAAGATGAACCACATTGGCCTTCTCACAAACAACCTTGTCTTAATCATCATCAACATTTTCCTTGTCTTCATCTTCCTCATCATCCTTATCTAAATTGTTGAGGATATTTCCATTACAACCTGCTTTGGTGCATTGCGCCTCATCAGGGGCTATCACCTTAGCTTGCTTGCTAGTTGCAACAAAACCTAAAACAAACTCAACAACAACTTTCTCATCAGCATCATGGACGACTTTCTCCAAATCGTCGATACTTTTCATGGATTCAGCTTCTTCCTTTAAGTAGCCTTATCTTTCTACAACTCCTCCACCTCATACTCTAAATCCTTAACTCGGAGTCTTAAACCTTCATTTTGGGTCCCAACATGCGACCCATTTATTTTTTAAGTATTTTCACGAAACATGCTTTCTGACTTTAACATCCTCCTCAACTACTTTATGGCCTTTCAATAATATACATCTCATTCTTCATTTGTTCATCATTATCCTATACTTTCTTGGAGTCTAAAGTATCACCTACCTTGTTTACCTTATTCTGGAACTTGGAATTATCCATATTCAAAATATCTATGATATACTCCCTATCATAGACGCTTTCTTCCAAGTGGCAAAAGCCACATAGCACGAGTAGTCACATCAATTAGATCTTTGGACTTTCACCTCAACCATAAGCTTCAAGTCTATGTGACAAGAGTTACTATACATAAACGACATCCCATCTCTTAAATTTCAGATACATATTTTTTTTTCATACTTATTTCTCGTCTAAAAATTTCAAAAACTTACCACTTATATACTTTTAAAGCAATTGTTCATCACACTGACTAATGATCTAAGGGAATAATATAATGGCAAGGGCATAGTTGATCATGAGCATGGTACATAGGCCCAATATTGAGAATAAATCGAAGACATTCAGAGGTAACCACCTTATCATAAAGCATGGTCTAGCACATGACTTCACCTCATGCACCTTCTTAGGAGACATCACATTTTGGGTCCAACGCGCTGCACAAGATAATGCCTCTTGCGTTTCCTCAAGAACTGCCTCATTTTTTAAGTCGAGAATGGATAAAGTGCCAACATACTCCACCGTCTTAAGCACCAACAAACTATCCTGCAACCATTGGGTTTTTTCTCTCTCTAGAAACTGGAATTGGTTACCCTTATATCATGGAATTGGTTACCCTAAACAAGCCAGATTATATTCGTAACATACTACACCACATCGTAGGAGCAAGAATAACGGCATCATGTAGCATATCACCAAGGTACTTCACAATAAATAAGGGCCTCACCCTCACTTCACTCTTACTCACCTTGAAACATGCTAACACCCATACTTAGTTGGATGTCGGTGTATCTTTTGCAAGCACCCCCACCCCCCCCACCCCCCCCCCCCCCCCCCATTAAAAGAAAGAGTGTACGATCAGTCGTGACAAATTAAATCATCAATGTGAAGACTAACCTCCTGCTTAGGAGGTACACCACACTTGCTCTTACATGAACAAAGACCCAAACATGGAAAAAAAACGAAACAATTTAATTGGTTTTGTTTTGATCTTCAGTTCTTCGAATCATTGATTTGATTCTTACATCTCTAACCTTTACTATGTTGACAACTCATAATAGTCCTCTATCTTTTACAATACTTTAGTGATTAATCTTAATAAGTTGATTTATCAAATTTGAAATATGTATTAGAAGCTCTTAACCTAAAATGATAAGAAACAATTTTTTTTTGTTGTAAACCGGATATCCTCCGCGCGCAACTGCGGAAACTAATCCCTCGAGCATTGCGCGGCAGTCTCTCCCTAAGAGTTTTAACGCTGCTGCATGCCCAAGGCTGGATTCGAACTCAGGACCTTAGTTAAGCTAGAAGAGACCCGTTCCATCTCATCTAAGCGCTCTTGGGTAATGATAAGAATAAATTTAGAGTGAACCATCAATTTCGTCCTTGAATTTTCATGGGTCGGCCAAATTCATCTTTCAATTATGCGAAATATCTACTTAGTCTCTGAATTTGTCAGACGTCCATCAAAACGGTCCCTCTGTCCAAGAGCTCCGTTAGCCAGGATGATCTGTCACCCAACATGCTGTGTTGTTTTGTACACGTGGCAAGAAGGAAGCCACGTGTTCAAGGACTAATTTGATTGAATTCGTAAAAGTTCAGTTTTTCACTTTTCAGATTACTTTTTGCTGCTTTTCCCATTTTGCCCCTGCATTACCCTTAACTCTCCTTCACATTTCAGTAAGAAACATAAAAAACGTCCTTGACCCTTCTCCTTCCCGCTAAAAATTTCTCCATTCTCACCCCTCCAAAATCATCATCTTCGGCGATTTTGATGTTTTTGAAGTCTCTTTGTTCGGCTGTGATTAAAGGTAACACCTTTCCTGTTGTTTATCAAGTTTCTGTGTTCGTATTCACCCTGTTTTTGTCCTTTTTTTTGTTTTTTCGTTTTAAGTTTTGATCATTTTGTTTATTTTGTTTCTGTGATCGTTGATGGTTGCCTTGTTTTTTGTTTGTGTTTGTTGCGTTTTTTAGACATCTTTTTTGATTATTCGTTTTAGGGTTTTGGGTTAAGACTTAAAATTTTGAAAATTTGATTTTTTTTTCTGGTTGGTTTCTAAAATTGATGAACATTTAAATTTGTAACGAAAGAATTACAGGTTGAATAAAACATTTTCTGAATAGGGTTTGTATTTTGTTGTTGTTTTGTTTGTGATTAAAACTAAACTTGTTGAAATCTATAGGATGGAAGAGTATATCACACTAATACTGCATCACGGTGGTGATTTAGTGCGAAACGAGAATTAGAGGCTGCAATATTTCAGTTTCAATTTGTGTGTTCTAGCTTTTTTAGTTTATTTTCTACACATATTGTCATACCCCAATTTTTGACCTAAGACGACACTGACACGCGTCATCCGGCCCGAAAAATCTCTGACTTTTCAGACGAAATTTCGGCAAAGAGGTATTTTAAAATACCTCATTTGTAGTTCCGAGTCGGGCCCTCTTCTCTCATTTTTTTTATTATTATCATTATTATTATCAATTTCCATCTTTCATTTTAATTTAATTAATTATAATTCTTAATTCTTAATTTATTTATTTTTTACTTTAGTCATTTTTATTTTACTTAAGGTCCGTTTGTTTTTTTCCTTTTCTTTTCCTTTCTCTTTTTATACTTTGTGTTTATCTGTTCAATTATTAATTATTTTCCATCATTATCATTATTTCTTTTCCATTTATTCAATAAAGGTCCAAAAATAAGTCCAGGTTCAAGTCAGCAACGCGTTTTACATCCCAATCTACATATCCAGCAACATGTTTCTTTCCCATCTGAATCTACGTTTTTCATCCCAATCCGGTGCTAAGTTTCAGGATCTTTTGGAACAAACCCTAGCCACCGGAGCCTTATAAAAGAGAACCTGCAAACAGAAGAAAAGGGGAGCCGAATTCACATGATCCGATATACAAAAATCATCATCATCTAACCCGCAACATCACACAAACAGCCAACAAACAAAAACACCATACAGCCAACACAACACAACCAAGCAGTAGCACCGAACCATCATCGCCGAAACCGTCACGACACACCGACGGATCCGAACAGCCATCAAAACAACCCAAACAGTTCTGAAATATCAAAACCGTTACGGCACCAAACCAGTCCTCAAACCGGTTCCAAGGCTCACTAAACCCAAACGACCGCGCCAATCACCAAACCCACAAATTCGAAAGGTATAACTTTGAGCTAGATCTAGGTTTTTATTGTTTAATTTTTCTTTGTTGTTTTGTTTGAGGATTTCAGGGACGGAGGAAAGCAGAAAGAGGGTTCAAAAAAAATAACAAAATAAAAATTGAGAAAAGAATCCATGGGAGAGTAACCGTGAGAGAGAAAAGAAAGAAGAAATGAAATAAGAGAAAAGAAAGAAGGAATGGGAGAAACATAGTGTATGAGGGTATTTATACCCTTACGATTCAGTGCGCGAAGGTGTACGGCTTACCATGCACCCTCGCGCCTATGTCCCTTCGATCTGGATCCACGGTCTCAATTGCTCCCCTCCTCTATCAAATTAAGGCTGTATGATTTTAATTGTGCGGCTAGGATTTGATTTAGGTGTCCAGCGCCCCCTTTCCTTTTATTTTCTATTTTATTTTATTTTTATGTCTTTCATGCATTTTTATTCTATTTTGCATCGCATTTTAGTACTTTATCGTGATATGCATATTTAAATTTCGTCATTTATTTTATTGCATAGATTTAGAATGTAACTAAGCATTTTGTAATTTATTTATTTTTATCGCGGACCATAGAATGTATTAATAGGGTTTTTTGTAATAGATTAGGTATGTGTGTGCGTGGGTGTGTGTATGTCGTTCTATTTATGTTTCTAGGTTAGGATAACGGTCTCGTGGTGGTGCAACGTCACCATGGACATTTACGATTTTATTCCTTCCGCACCGTTAGTTTTTAATCATTCGAAAAACAAAAAAACATGCAAATAACCAAAATCACTAAAATATTTTCATAAATAAACCTTGGCTTAACCAAGTGATCCTCTTTTCATTTTTATTTCTTTAATCAAACATTAAATCAATCTAATTCTATTTTGGGTTTCTCTTTTAACTTGAAAAACACAAACAAATACTCATTTGCCACTTGGCTTTTCATTTTAAAACCTTTTTAAAAAAAAACTAATAAAAAACACTCAACCAATCAAACGGTAATTTTTACCCCGAACTACGAGGTTCTGATCCCTTACGGGTACGTAGGCAAAGGACCTAGTCCTTCCGAATCAATAAAAATGTAGATAACTAGGTCTCTTTCTTCTTTTAATTACTATTCTCAAACCCCTTTCTTTCCAACAAAAAATAAGCAAGTTTATAGCACAAAAAGTAAAATAAAGTCGAAAGGTTCTCGTAGAGTACTACGAACATAAAGGGTGCTAATACCTTCCCTTTATGTAACCAACCCCCGGACCCCACCTTTAAACAAATTTTTTCAATCAAAAGTCGTGAAATAATATAGTGAGTCAAAAGCTAATCAAATAGCCTTGATCTCCGAAAAATGGCGCGACAGAAATGGCGACTCCACTGGGGACTAATTCGAGGGTTAAGCCTAACTCGACTTTATTTTAATTCTTGTGCTATAATTTGCTTAAACAAAAACAAAAATAAAAGATGGAAATGCTTGTATATATGTTTTCCTTCTTCTTTCTCCTTTCTTTGTGAGTGGTGAGGTAATAAGTCCTACACCCGGGCTTGAGAGAAATATAAGATAGGACGGCGGTATCATAGTCCCAGGCCAAGAGTACTCTTCGGTTTTGGCACATGTGATAACCCCACTCAACGGAGGGATCTTGGAAGTATACTTTGTCAACGTGAGTACTCATGCTTGGCTTACTATTTTCAAGTGACCGTTAAAGTTGAGAACCTTAGTTACCTTAACCCATCTTGGCCTTTTTAGGACGTAGTGCGGTGGCTAATCGAGAGTACTCTTGAATTGGTCGATACGCGATACTACACCCAAACGAGACTATCCTACGGATATTGTTGGAATGGGAGTACTCCCGTCACCCGATAAATGTTCGGAAATGGTTGAAAACTTTGGGAACTTGGTAGAACCCGTGATACAGGTACAAATGAAGCCATAGTCCCTACCCTACAGCGTACTATCCCTCAGCTCCAACATTATGGACTAAACCTCACCATGTTTTCACCGTTTGTGTAGCATAATTCATACATGCATTCATTCATAAAACCTTTTTCTCATCGAAATATTGAAGGATTTAGAAAAGTTTCTTGCAAACATCACGGACGAATGGACCTTGTAAGAAAGAACAACAAAAAACATTACTTCAAAAATCTTAACTAAGCCTTAGCTTTTGCTAAAAACTTTTTCCTTGGTGTTGTTCTTACTTTTGGAAAAGGAACCGGTTGCAATATCTTCACAATTTTCGAATAAAAATCACGCTCGTCTGCGATGTTTACGATTCACTTTGATAAACCCTTCAAAAATGTGTCTAATTTTGCATAAACGCATCATGCATCATACTGCATTCATAGTTTCAAAGTCCGAGTCTCACAAAGTCTCCTTATCCATCAAAAAGGTCAACCTGTGGTCTTCAGTCGACTCACAGATACAACACTCGGGCAAGCATCAATGGAAGGTCTTGAACAAGAGAATCAGGCACTCCGTGAAGAGATGGCAATCATGTAGGCTAAAATAAATGAGATGGCAGCTATGCAAACTCAGGTGGACGAATTAACTGAATTGGTGAGGGCACTGAGAGCGGCACAAAATCAACCACCGCCTCCTCCTCCTCCTGTCAGAACTCAGGCCGAAGCAGGTGGCTCTGCTATCCTTGATTGGGAAATATGCTTCGAATCTCCAACATCTTCCACGCCTCCACAATCTGCGCCTTGGTTCCCGCCTTTTACTTCTGGTGAAATACTCCGCCCTATTGCTTGCGAACCTCCGGCGCCTACTTTTCAAACTACAGCTCGCCCTCCTCCACCAGGGCCGACGCACCACCAAAGCAAACCTCTGGTGCCTACAGTTCAAAACGCAATCTATGTTCCTTCTCCAACCGTGACACGCCCTCGAGCTACTGTGACTTATTCAGCACCAACAATCCACACAGTCCCACAAAATGAAGAACCCATCTTTCACTCCGGGAATGTGGGGGCCTATGACAGAGTGGATGACTTGCAAGAGAGATTTGAGATGGTGAATCGGCAGATACGAGCCCTCCGCGGGAAGGAGGCACCCGAAAAGGATGTTTATGATCTGTGCTTGGTCCCGAATGTCCAGATACCCCACAAGTTCAAGCTCCCAGACTTTGAGAAGTACAAAGGGACCTCTTGCCCCAAAGACCATCTGACGATGTATGTGAGGAAAATGTCCACATATGTCCACGATCATCAGGTCCTCATCCACTATTTTCAAGACAGTTTGATCGGTGCCGCACTGAAGTGGTACATGAACTTGGACCGTGCGGAAATCCGAACTTTCAATGACCTGCGTGAGGCCTTCGTGCGGCAATACAAATTCAATATGGACATGGCTCCAGACCAAAGTGATCTTCAAGCTATGGCTCAGGAAGACGACGAGACATTCAGAGAATATGCCCAACGGTGGAGGAACGTCGCTACCCAAGTCAGCCCACATGTAGAAGAGAAGGAGATGACCAAACTCTTCTTAAAAACTCTTAATCAGTTCTACTATGAGATGATGGTCGGAAATGTGCCCAGGGACTTCTCAGTGATGGTGAACATAGGTATGCGTCTGGAGGAAGGGGTCCGAGAAGGACGATTAACCGCCTCTACTGATATCCAAGAAATTGCCGACTCTTGGGAAACCTGATCTCTTTTGTGCCTTCCATCAAGGGACACAAGGTCACGGAGTTGAGAACTGTTTTCGAACGCCGGTGTCTTGCCTTTCAAATATTTGAATCCGAGCGTGTAGCCGTGATCGGGTCGCTGTCAATGTTCTTTCTACTACTCATCTGCTCATTTAAATATGTTTGTTGTTTGCTGCTTTTCAAAAATGTCCTTTCGTCGCGCCCGAGACGAAAGTGAACTTGTGTAGGGTTTTTTGCTTCAAGTATTTTCCATCATTAATAAAACGTCGTTTCTATCCTGACTGTCTCTTTTGTGCTTATTCCGGAAAAATGGTAATACAAAAAACCAAAAAAATTCTTTAATCACTCTGAAATAACTGCATAACCATAACTTATATTTACTTGTCAAAATCAAATCATGCATTAATAAACCCGTTGAACACTTTAACCATGTACTCTCTCCCAACTTTGAGTTCCCTGTGTCCGAAGAAGAGGAAGACGGAAAAGTTCTCGATGGGGTTTTTCTCGCCTACTGGGGCATCTTAACCGTCAAAGTCAAAAACAAAATATCAAAGAAGAGTGTCCAGAAAAGGACATCCACTTACGAAGACCGGCACGAGATGCTAACATCATACTTCAAATGCACACTTCAACAGGGGCAACCCCCCATCATACTTCAAATGCACACTTCAACAGGGGCAACCCCCCCTCCTTCCCTACAACATGGAGATCGTTGAAGTCCCTGTCAACAGGAGTTCTGCTGAAATCCAAGCATGATTGAACTTAAAAACATGACGGCCTCGTACAACTATGTCAGAAGAGGTTAAAACAAACTTCTTACAAGAAGGTTCGTCCTAGTGGACTTCAAGAAACCTTGTGCTAACAAGACACCATCTTTCCAATCAGACTCCACGGACATGTGAATGCCTAACTATGGGGGCCCATGTGCAGTGGCTCATGTGACTACAAATGTCAATAAAACCCTCATGCTGGTGCAGTCAAGAAATACTTTGTCAAAATATACAAAAAAAAAAACAAAAAAGCTCGATGAGTCGCGAACCTGAAAAGGCGACTTAGGCAAAAATGAGCGTCTCGGTGGACTGAAAACCCGAAAGGGCGGTCCAGGCAAAATTAGAGACATGAACAAAAATAATTATCCTGATAGATTGAAAAACCCGCAAGGGCGATCTATGCAAAAGTTAAGGATCAAGACAAAGTAACTGTATTCGGTCAGGCACAGTCAACTTGGGGCATCCAGTCATCAGAAGATCTCCGATTCGAAGCATCTGCAAATGAAAGACCCGGAACAAGGGCAATTCAAAGTTGTTAGGGAGAATAGTGGTTACGGTGTTCAATGTACCTTTCCCATATATTTACCATTTTCCAAATTTTTCAAAATCTATGGAGCCGTGCCATTGGCGGGTCACCACTCAATTCATCAAATTTGAGCCTGTGCCCATTTATTTGGAACTCTCACTTATTCTATTTGCAAAATTTCTTCAGTTTTGATGGCAATACTTGAAACAAATTCTTTCAAAAAAATACAAAACCTTTTTACATATTTTGAGAGGTGTGAACGACAAACACACTCTCTTTGAACTCATGAGTAGATGAAACATACATCAACATCCACCTCGAGAACGCTTACATTCCGGAAGAGAAACATGGCTAAGTGTTATGGAGAAGGCCTTTGCTTTGAGCAAAATGCAGTCACAATCCAAAGATACAAAAAAACAAAAAAGAGCTCGCTAAGCTGAAAACCTGAAAAGGCGGTTTAGGCAATAGAGAGCGTCCCGGTGGACTGAAAGCCCGAAAAGGCGGTCCAGGCAAAAATTAGGGGCACAAAAAAGAATGTACTCCCGGTGGACTGAAAACCCGAAAGGGCGGTCCAGGCAAAATTAGGGATTCTCAAAAACAAAAACAAAGAATGACTGCTAAAGCATGCCGAGGGAAGAACAGTCTGCTCCCATTTTTAAATGGCGACTTCTCCCAGACCTTCGATCGATAATGAGCTGGCTTCCTAAGGGGCATCGGCTGCCACCGTGTGCTAGGTTTCATACCACCAATAGCCCGTTTTGTTCACGATAATACCATCAGAGGAAGTTTGCCGAGTGTTTGTACTGCGCTGTCAGTCCGCCTCCAATCTTACATGTCATGTCTTGTTCCATCAAGTCACCTGTCATATGCAGTTTATATGATCGTTCAAGAGTCACATTCATATATTCATGCATTCATGCATCCACAAACACACATATCAATTCACGCATAATGGTATCCGTCGCCCAAGGTCTGGTTCGGTCATATCTCATCAACTCAATCATCAATCTTCCAAGTGGCAAGTCCTACATAACGGACAGCTTGAGGTGTCTTTTTGTCTTCCTTCCAAGTGGCAAGTCCTACATAACGGACAACTTGAGGTTTATTTTCGTCTTTCTTCCAAGTGGCAAGTCCTACATAACGGACAGCTTGAGGTTTATTTGTCTTTCTTCCAAGCGGCAAGTCCTACATAACGGACAGCTTGAGGTTTATTTCCGTCTTTTTTCCAAGTGGCAAGTCCTATATAACGGACAACTTGAGGTTTATTTTTTCTGTCTTCCAAGTGGCAAGTCCTATATAACGGACAGCTTGAGGTCTATTTGTCTTTCTTCCAAGCGGCAAGTCCTACATAACGGACAGCTTGAGGTTTATTTCCGTCTTTCTTCCAAGTGGCAAGTCCTACATAACGGACAACTTGAGGTTTATTTTTTCTGTCTTCCAAGTGGCAAGTCCTATATAACGGACAGCTTGAGGTCTATTTGTCTTTCTTCCAAGCGGCAAGTCCTACATAACGGACAGCTTGAGGTTTATTTCCGTCTTTCTTCCAAGTGGCAAGTCCTATATAACGGACAGCTTGAGGTTTATCTTTCTTTCTTCCAAGTGGCAAGTCCTATATAACGGACAGCTTGAGGTTTATCTTCATCTTTCTTCCAAGTGGCAAGTCCTACATAACGGACAGCTTGAAGTTTTTGTCTTCCTCCCAAGTGGCAGGTCCTACATAACGGACAGCTTGTGGTTTATTTTTCGTCGTTCTTACAAAGATACATCACCATTTTCCCCAGTGAAACTACACTATCCCCTAGCGGAGTCGGATCCATTTCTCAACGAATACGGGTATCCCATTGTGGTTTCTCGTCCTAGTCAAAATGTCTTCGCCGTCTTGCATTCATAATTGCATCACAAGCATTCATAAGCATCTTAGGTCAAAAATTGTGTACTTTGTATTTAAGTCTCTTCGACCAATCGAGTCGAAGATTTCATCTCCAAGTCTCCGGACGAAGAAACTTAAATAGGGGCATCTGTCATACCCCAATTTTTGACCTAAGACGACACTGACACGCGTCATCCGGCCCGAAAAATCTCTGACTTTTCAGACGAAATTTCGGCAAAGAGGTATTTTAAAATACCTCATTTGTAGTTCCGAGTCGGGCCCTCTTCTCTCATTTTTTTTATTATTATCATTATTATTATCAATTTCCATCTTTCATTTTAATTTAATTAATTATAATTCTTAATTCTTAATTTATTTATTTTTTACTTTAGTCATTTTTATTTTACTTAAGGTCCGTTTGTTTTTTTCCTTTTCTTTTCCTTTCTCTTTTTATACTTTGTGTTTATCTGTTCAATTATTAATTATTTTCCATCATTATCATTATTTCTTTTCCATTTATTCAATAAAGGTCCAAAAATAAGTCCAGGTTCAAGTCAGCAACGCGTTTTACATCCCAATCTACATATCCAGCAACATGTTTCTTTCCCATCTGAATCTACGTTTTTCATCCCAATCCGGTGCTAAGTTTCAGGATCTTTTGGAACAAACCCTAGCCACCGGAGCCTTATAAAAGAGAACCTGCAAACAGAAGAAAAGGGGAGCCGAATTCACATGATCCGATATACAAAAATCATCATCATCTAACCCGCAACATCACACAAACAGCCAACAAACAAAAACACCATACAGCCAACACAACACAACCAAGCAGTAGCACCGAACCATCATCGCCGAAACCGTCACGACACACCGACGGATCCGAACAGCCATCAAAACAACCCAAACAGTTCTGAAATATCAAAACCGTTACGGCACCAAACCAGTCCTCAAACCGGTTCCAAGGCTCACTAAACCCAAACGACCGCGCCAATCACCAAACCCACAAATTCGAAAGGTATAACTTTGAGCTAGATCTAGGTTTTTATTGTTTAATTTTTCTTTGTTGTTTTGTTTGAGGATTTCAGGGACGGAGGAAAGCAGAAAGAGGGTTCAAAAAAAATAACAAAATAAAAATTGAGAAAAGAATCCATGGGAGAGTAACCGTGAGAGAGAAAAGAAAGAAGAAATGAAATAAGAGAAAAGAAAGAAGGAATGGGAGAAACATAGTGTATGAGGGTATTTATACCCTTACGATTCAGTGCGCGAAGGTGTACGGCTTACCATGCACCCTCGCGCCTATGTCCCTTCGATCTGGATCCACGGTCTCAATTGCTCCCCTCCTCTATCAAATTAAGGCTGTATGATTTTAATTGTGCGGCTAGGATTTGATTTAGGTGTCCAGCGCCCCCTTTCCTTTTATTTTCTATTTTATTTTATTTTTATGTCTTTCATGCATTTTTATTCTATTTTGCATCGCATTTTAGTACTTTATCGTGATATGCATATTTAAATTTCGTCATTTATTTTATTGCATAGATTTAGAATGTAACTAAGCATTTTGTAATTTATTTATTTTTATCGCGGACCATAGAATGTATTAATAGGGTTTTTTGTAATAGATTAGGTATGTGTGTGCGTGGGTGTGTGTATGTCGTTCTATTTATGTTTCTAGGTTAGGATAACGGTCTCGTGGTGGTGCAACGTCACCATGGACATTTACGATTTTATTCCTTCCGCACCGTTAGTTTTTAATCATTCGAAAAACAAAAAAACATGCAAATAACCAAAATCACTAAAATATTTTCATAAATAAACCTTGGCTTAACCAAGTGATCCTCTTTTCATTTTTATTTCTTTAATCAAACATTAAATCAATCTAATTCTATTTTGGGTTTCTCTTTTAACTTGAAAAACACAAACAAATACTCATTTGCCACTTGGCTTTTCATTTTAAAACCTTTTTAAAAAAAAACTAATAAAAAACACTCAACCAATCAAACGGTAATTTTTACCCCGAACTACGAGGTTCTGATCCCTTACGGGTACGTAGGCAAAGGACCTAGTCCTTCCGAATCAATAAAAATGTAGATAACTAGGTCTCTTTCTTCTTTTAATTACTATTCTCAAACCCCTTTCTTTCCAACAAAAAATAAGCAAGTTTATAGCACAAAAAGTAAAATAAAGTCGAAAGGTTCTCGTAGAGTACTACGAACATAAAGGGTGCTAATACCTTCCCTTTATGTAACCAACCCCCGGACCCCACCTTTAAACAAATTTTTTCAATCAAAAGTCGTGAAATAATATAGTGAGTCAAAAGCTAATCAAATAGCCTTGATCTCCGAAAAATGGCGCGACACATATGTTTCAAGGATCAATTTGATATCTGATTAAACAATTCAGGGACTTATTTGATTGTTTTTTAATATAACTTAAGGATCTATTTGATGGATTTTCTGATTCAATACGAAAAAATTAGGGTTTGAAGTTTTTTTAATTGGGGAAGAGCTGAACCACTTATTATTGGAGGAAATTTTGGTGATTTTAGAGTGTAGATTGTGTAATTAGGGTTCCAATTTTATACAATTGAGGGAGAAAGAGCCGTTAGGGAAGAAAAGAGTCATTTGGGAAGAAAGCCAAAAAAATTCCGAAAAATCAATCAATTTAGTCCTTCAAAATGTTTGTTATTATCTGCCAAATTAGTCCCTGCCTACTGGCCTTTGGCATGTGTGAGGTTAACAACCACGTAAGCACCGTTAACGCTCCGTTCGAACAAAATAACTAACTTGATTGACATTTATCAAATTCAGAGATTAAATTGATATTTCACATGATTGAGGGACGAATTTGACCGACCCATGCAAATTCAGGGACGAAGTTGATGATTTAGTCAAACAATTTTTTTTTGGTTACGATTTACTCAAACAATTTAAAAACAAACAATTACTTTAAAAAAATAAAGGTTTAAATATGTAAATCGTCCCTGTAAGTTCGCGTGTTTTTGCTTTTCGTCCCTGCATCTTTTTTTGTTCTAAAACAAACCCTGTAAGTTACAAACGTTTTGATTTTCGTCCCTCCCGTCAGCATCTGTTACAAAAACGCTGATGTGTCTAACGGTGGCTGACGTGACGTCGTTTGACGTGGCAAAACAAGCTTATGTGTCCTTCCATGCAAGATTAAAGGGACCAAAATCAAAAACGAAAAATTACAAAAGGACGAAATTAAAAATCACTAAGTTACAAAATTTGAAATTAAAAACTTTTCCATCTTTTTCATCTCTCTGTGTGTCTTCTTCCTCTCTCTTTCATATTCTTCTTACATGAACCTGTAACATTATTTCCTTGCATTCCATTGTGGTAACCCATTCTATTTCATCTGCGGACAACAACAAGACAACATTGGAACTAAAGTGACACTTCCAGCAGTGATACTTTCACAAAAAAAAAACTTGAATAACAAAACCAAAATTTGTGCATTGAAAACTAGTTAGGTTTTCAAAGCCAACTCATTCATGTGACGTAGGACAAAAAATGGGACAAGTTTTGGCCTCAAAATGATAAAGTATATATTTGGTGAATGGAGAAATCACGATACAAAGTCAGGAGAAGTTACAAATGGTTTCTTTATAATTTCATAGTGAAGAGAGTCTGAGCAGAAGAAGAATAATAATACGGATGATAGAGGGAGAAGCTGGAAACATCAAGGATTTTTAATTTCAAATTTGTAACTTAGTTATTTTTAATTTCGTCCCTATGTAATTTTTGGTTTTTGATTTTGGTCCCTGTAATCTTGCATGGAAGGACACATAAGCTTGTTTTGCCACGTCAAACAACGCCACGTCAGCCACCGTTAGACACATCAGCGTTTTTGTAACAGATGCTGACGGGAGGGACGAAAATCAAAACGTTTGTAACTTACAGGGTTTGTTTTAGAACAAAAAAAGATACAGGGACGAAAAACAAAAACACGCGAACTTACAGGGATGATTTACATATTTAAGCCAAAAATAAAATAAAAAAAATAAAAAAAAAACAAAAAAACAAAAAAGGAAAAGGGAGAAAACGAAAACGGCGTAGTTTTTGTCAGTCGATTAATGGGAAGAGAAAACATGACACGGGTGAGGAAGGAAGGTGTGTGTGAGTGAAAACTCTTTCTCTCTCTCTCTCTCTGGTTTTTTCTCTTCGATTCCGTTTCTATAGCTGTAAGTTCTCTCTCTCTCTCATTGTGTATTTATATATATCTCTCTCTGTATTTTCCCAATTACCATTTTTATTGTTATTCTCTAAACCTTTGTTTCTAGGTAATGTAATCTTTCACTCTATTCCTTCTCGCTTCACTTCATTTTTTGTTCTTCATTCTTCACTGTAATATTCACTCAATTTGTTCCCTTTTCCCCCTTTAATTCTTTCTTTTTCCATTTTGTTTCACCCAATGTACAGGTTCATGTTCTTTAATTTACAAATTGAAATTTTATATTTTTTACTTATTATTTGTTTTGTATGTACTGATCAAATGGAATGAAATAATTATTCAGTCTTTGAGATTTTCTGTTCTGTTAGAGCTTTATGTGTAATAGTGTATGATGTGATCAAAAATTGGAAATCTATTCATTAGATTTCATTTTTTCCTCTTTTTGGGTACTGCTCTCGACCACCCTAAGCAACTGGTCAGGGTTTCAATCCTCGACTCTTTGGAGGGGAGAATCCATCTCTTAGTCACTGTTAAATTACGGTGGATACTTCATAGATATAACATAATTACAAGAATTTACAACGGGCCATTAGCTAAGGTTTCACCATGTTGAATTGTTATTCATGTTAAGGAAATAGTGGGAACTGGGAAGGATTCATTGGTGACACTGAAATGTCTTTCACTTGGTAAATCTGAAGGATTGATATTTATGGCATGCTATTTATCTCTAGACGATTGAAAGTCATTCTTTTGGTATATGTTTATCTCTACTTGCAATTGCATATTTGATGAGAGATTGAGACATATGATGATAACAATGTTCTTAGATGTACTGCTTATGTGTGATGGACAGGGTCGTTCATTAGATGTATTGCTGTTTTATCTTAATGCCTGTGTTGCAATTTATAAGTTTTGTCTCTGGTTTTGATTGTAGTGCAAAGAGGAAAGTGACTTCCTTACTTAATGTAGCTATACTAAAGAAGTAATTCACACTATAAATGTTTTTTTCCCCCTTGTGGTGCTATTTTATGTAATATTTTGAAATTGTGATCTTCAATCTTCAAGGGTGCGAAGAGACTGCAAGTTTCCCTTTCCTTAAATAGTATTTTTTTTGTAAAAGACTATCAGTTGATATGCATACAACTCAGTCAACAGATATTAATATCTTTTGTTTTCGCTGATAACTAATGGTCTGTTAAATCTGTGTGAACTACATTATTTAATGATTATTTGTTTAATTTTTAGAAAAGGAAAAAAAATTCTCTAGAAAGATTAGCAATTAACGAATCCTCAAGTGCCTAGCTTATATTTGAAAAGGGAGGCTGAATTGCATGTAATTTTACAGAACACACATGTTTTTTAATGCTATATTGATTGAATCCAAACATAGTGGTACCCTAGAACTTGACACAAATACAGCTAGCGAAGTCATACCCAGTATGTTATGTATACCTGATTTAGAAGATTTGGAAAATATAAGATATGTGTACAATGGACTGCTATATATTAAATATTTAAATCACACTCCCCTCTTTCTTGACCACAAACTGTATGCAGTCTGTCTTATATAGCCTACAAATGTAGGAAGGACTTTCTCTAGAGTGTCAAGTCAAGTACCAGGGATTTATCCATATAATGTGTCTTTAACATTAAGCAGTTTTTTCCAAACCTTTCATTTGTCCAACATGTTCCACTCACAATTTTGGCCCAAGACTTATTTCAACCCCACAAAATCAATTTGTGAAGTGGGGATTGCCCAAGCCTTATAAGCTCTACTTAGGTCATATATATCTCTAGTCGAAGTGGGACTCTCAACACAAGCCCCCCACCCGCAGGACCATATATGTGAAATGTGGAAAAATGCGAGTGGAATAACAGAGATTGTGGCCAAACAACAGGTCTGAGATAGACTATGATACCATATTAGAATTTGAGCTTAGGGGCTAACTCAGTTCCACAAAAACTACTTGTAAAGTAAGAATTGTCCAAGCCATATAAGCACTACTTAGGCCATATCTACAATGAATGTGGAACTCTTAAAGTTTCCATACTACAATAACAAAGAAATCAGCCTTTTTGTGTACAGAAACTACAGTTGAATGAAAAAAAGGATTCATAAATGTTTGCATTAAGGGGGCACTCTTTCTGGATACCAGTCATTAATATGGTGTCATGGTTTGTTTGGGCCAGAATGGAGGGTAATTATTCAAGCTTGGATTTGACTTGTTCAGTTTTATACAAGCTTAACCGGTCTTTCTTTTGATATAAGAAATTTTAGATTTATGATATCCTTCTTTTGATACAAGTTGTTCTTTCTGATTGGTTCTACCCAAGTTTAATTTATTAGTTGTAAAAAGATTTTCTACTAGGTTTTCTGTTGTTCCTTCTAAATTTTTTCTCTCTGCATGCCTTTCCCCCCCTTGTTTATTGACTTGATGCCAAGCTGTTGCTTTTCTCATTTGTTAACAGGATTTGTCTTTCAGCCAGAGATTATTGATTGATTTTTTAAACCTCAAGACTTCTTGAGACCAATTACGGCATCTGTTGCAAAATCATCTGGATGCAAGATGGATGATGACCGCCAATATGAAAACGGTAGGCATAAGATGGACTACTACAGAGGAGCACATTCCGTGGTAAGTAGAATGCACATATTTAGTATGATTTATGTTATTTTAACTTGCGGTTGCACTATCAGGTTGATTTATTGGATTGGATTTTAAATGTGCAGTGGAATGTGGATCCCCAGCATCAAATAAAGGAACAAAATGCCCTAGTTATGAATAAAAAAATTAGGTCCATTATGGCTGAAAGGCAGGCTGCCCTACTTGAACTTGAACTAGAGGCTGCTATATCTGAAAAGAATGAAGCCTTGGCTGCTCGAGACGTAGCCCTTCGGCAGAGGGATGAAGCACTCGCTCAGAGGGATAATGCTCTATTGGAACGGGACAATGCGCTTGCAGCCCTTCAAAGTCGGAATAGTACTGCCAACTTTCCATTCAATGGTGGAATTCAACGTGGATCCAAGCGGATGCACCATTCTTCAAATCATATATCCAACATGACAGAAGCAACATATAGCACGACGGATATAATAATAAGAGATGCCTCCCCAGTTACTGTTATAACTTCTGAAGATGTCAAATCTCATCTAACTAAGAGAACAAAGGAGAACAAAGCATCAAATACACCTACCGGAATAAAGAAAATGGGTGAGGATTTAAATAGGAAGGCTTATTCTGAAGGGACAAAGATCAAATCTGAATGGGATAGGCAGGATGTTGGCTTGAATTTGATTGCTTTCGATGAAACTGTCATGCCTGTCCCAGTTTGCACGTGTACTGGAGTACCACGACAGTGCTACAAATGGGGAAATGGTGGATGGCAATCATCTTGTTGTACCACTACATTGTCAATGCATCCACTACCACAGCTTCCGAATAAGCGCCATGCTCGTATTGGAGGGCGGAAAATGAGCGGCAATGTTTTTAGACGACTTCTCAGTAGGTTTGCATCAGAAGGCCATGATTTATCTATACCATTGGATCTTAAAGATTACTGGGCCAGACATGGAACAAATCGTTACATTACTATCAAGTAGCTTCCTGACATTCATTTCTTTCAAGTTATGTGTTCCTTTTTAGACCGCCTATCACCAGCTGTAATCAAAACCATGCCTTGGTCAGCACGATATGCTTGAATTTAGCGCATGCAGGTGATTTTTCAATAGAAGGCTGTCCCCCTTTGTTTATTTCTAGTTACTGGTATGACTAGATTCCATTTTTATCCTTTTAAATGCGATGGCTGTAAAGTTTGTGTATTTACGCACATGTGGTTTTCTAGGTGGTTTTTATTTGGTTCCTGCATGTTCTTTCCTTTTTCTGTACATTACTAATCCGTTGCATAGAAAACTTTTCTCCCCCTGAGATCCCTTTATTTTTCTACATTTATAAAATTCAAGGGGAAATTTTCTACTGCCCTTTGGGATCAAAAGTATCCAGCAAAGCTTCGCGTCGTTCGAGCTAGAGCTGTTCATCCAGCTTGGACTTCTTTCTAGCTTTAGAGACACCATAACGAAACTCAAGTATCTACGTCAGGTGACTAATGATTTATGTTTGTAGTATAATGTTTTAGTGAGTAAAATCATTCTAAAATGTAGATTTTGCCAAATCACAACAGAACAATGTGATTATGCTAAACTCACCGCTAATCTAAACATGTTCTTAATGTATCTTACTTTCAATAAGTCGTCTTATTATATGTGAAATATGAATACCTTATATTATAGCAACTCAAATCAGAATGATCACTAATATTTCAAAAGATAGTAAAAGGAAAGCATAGATAGAGAGTAGATAGGTCATAGGATTAAAGTCGCACCTCTCCAGAATTATGAACTTAGCACTAACAACCAATTCCCACCGGGGTTTTGGGTAGTTAAACTAGTTTGAGCTAAAAGTTAAAGAGTTGGAGGTCCTAGATTCAAATGAGTAAATATTAATCTAACTTCTACCATAGCCAATAATATCTCCGGTTTTAATTTTTTGTTTGTTCAAGTAACTTGTTTAAAAATGCTCGATCTTTTTATTTTTGTAGTAACGAGGGTATTTAGCATCTCACAATTTATCATGCACGAGAGTATATTCAGAGTAATATTTAAAATTATAATAATAAATAAAGTTTACTAGTTTTTTTTTCTTTCTCTTTTTCTTATAATTGGAGCTAGAGAAAATATACATCCTACGTTGTTAGACTATTACCTTCTTCTACTTCAAAAAAACATTATTTTTTTTTTTTGGTTAGACTTTACGACTGAATTTACTAATTACTAATACATGTTTTCTATGGGAATCGTAGGGTTAAGATGAAAAAGCTAAAATCTTACCATATAGAACTCAGATATGGACAAATTTATAAAAAATTATAACAAAAAAATATGAAATACTCCCTCTTATCCTACTATTTATAAGAGACATTAGAGTGATCAAAAGTTGATGTACATGGTTCAAAATTTGAACTAGACACATCAACTTTTGTTGACCAAAATATCTCTTATAAATAGAATTGGAGGGAGTGTTAAATATGAGAACAACTATTTTTTTTCCTTTCATTAATATGTACTATTATTTTTCAAGCAAACTTCAACATCTATAAAGGTAATCATCCTCATTGTACATTATGCACAGCAAACACTTTTATGCAGATTGTAATACACATCAATGGGACCAACATTAAAAAAAAATGAATAAATAAAATCCTCATTACAGCGGCAAAAATGATTTATGGAGGTGTCATTCATTGCTTTCCACATTCTAGGATGCTATAATCCAAAAAGAAACAGATTATCTTCTTCTGCTTCTAAATAATAAATTAAATGAAAGACCCACAGTTGAGGGCTTGAAAGAAGAACGCATAAATTTCCATGATGATATCCTGGAATCTGGTTCATTACCTTTCCTCCTTTTATAAGAGCTGCCTGCATAGCTTCCAACAGATTTAGAATGTATTGAATTAGATAATATTGAACTAAACGAAGTTTTTTCAGTTGTTCCAAATGAAACAGCTCCTTTATTTGATCCATCCCCTGGATATCCAACAGCTCCATCTTCATGAGGAGGTGGAAATTTCTCACTTTTACTTTTTCCATTTCCATTTGTCACAACTCTCAACCTCTGAAAATCAGTAAGAAAACACATCAATGTAATGTTGCTTAAGGTAGCAACTATCTAGGTACAAGACATTGGGGGTGGTCGTAGCATATAATATATATTATATGATTAATTTTTTTTTTTTTTTTTTGTTTCTATGGACTCAACATAAGGAATTGTGGGGCAGGTAAGTATAGGGGAGTAAACAAACATAAGAAAAACATTTGCATACATCTAAGTTTGTTTGGATCTCTGCATTGGCTTCTGGGGCTGGAATGGCATAACTGCGCTCACGTGCTCTACTTTGTCTGGCACCATCAACTGCACTCGATTTTCCACTTAGAGTTCTTTGCCTGAGAATGATAAAAAAAAAAGCTTTAATGTGCACGCGGATAAAAACGGTGGTCTAGAATTTGATAAGAACAATAAGAGAACCTTCTTGCTTCTTCGTCTCTCAGCTTCACATCCAATTCTTTACTGGGAGGATACTTTGGTAAACTCGATGGTTCACAAGCATAGGGTTCGGTGGTAAAGAACTGCACATAGAAAACAGCTTTGATGTAAATATGTTATATCTCAAATAAATGGTGGCGAACAAAGAGCGATCACTCACCTCACTAATCAGAGCAGACGAGGTAGTGCCGCGATCATCAGGATCTATTGCAAGAAGAGTTCCAATTAAAGGCAATGAAGAAGGTGGAAAAACAGCAAATGCTTCTGAGATGTGCCTTTTATAAGGTTGTTGTGGCTTAAAAAGAGTAGCGTTTGGCAATCTATATTTCTTCCAATATTCCTCAGATGGAGAGCCACATAACTTAAATATTTTGTGCAGTTGCTCAACCTAGGTCCAAAAATCCAAAAATTAGTTACATACTTACATACCACCCAAAAAATTAGCATGCACACGTGTACACACATACAAACACTTTAGAGCAGGAATACAAGACATTGTTTGAATAAACAACTAAATTAAATACTTGTCATACAAGTGCTTATCTATAAGCTATTTATATAATAGATGATAAAATAAAGTCAAAGCTAAAACCAAACTACCAAATTGGAAAAATGGAGTGCTATGAGTGCTATCATATAGTTTTATATCATCTGATATAGACTATAAGATGTTTTCAAAAGCTATCCAGTCAAGTTTATGGAAATATGTTGAAAACAGCTTATGGATATGGTGTCATAAGCTATTTCAATAAGCTCTCTCAAACAATCTCTCAAGTGCTTATACCAGTAGAGAAACTCAAATAAATCAATCCAAACAGACCCCAAAAGCAAGCTGATGCATTGTCAAGACTTTCACTAAAGGAACAAGACACAGATCAATACCTCGGTTCTTCCAGGCATGATTGGTCTTCCGGCAAGAAGCTCTGCCAAAATGCAGCCAGCGCTCCAAAGATCAACCCCAACACCATAGAATGTAGCTCCAAGAAGAAGCTCGGGGGGACGATACCAAAGGGTCACAACTCTACTAGTCATCGGATGCTTTTGCTTAGAATCATAGAAAGTTGCAAGTCCAAAATCTGCAATTTTGAGTATTCCTTCGTCGTCAATAAGCAGATTGGAGCCCTTAATATCGCGGTGCAATACACCTCGGCTATGGCAATGCTCAAGGCCAGACAATAATTGTTTCATGTAACATTTGACCTGCCATAGACAATATACCGAGACACATAACTCCACATGTAAAAATCTCCAAGTGTCAAATTTGACAAATTTTTACCCTTAATAATTTGCAATGCACCCATAGATTAGTTGGAATACAATTACGTACTTAACTTATTTTATGAAGAGATATAATATAACAAAGGAAAAGATTATGCACATGAGGTAAAAATAGAATATGAAATCATCATACAAAATCAAAACTAGATACAAATAGAATCAAGCATGAATGTGATCAAACGAGGCCTACGAAGCTCAAATCAACTCAAAACCAATGTAAAATAGTATTTATGTATAAGCTCTTTATATAACAAAAGATAAAATAAAGTCAAGTTATTTTCATAAAAGTCGTTTTCATGGAAAAAATTTAGAATAAGCTAAAAACACATTATAGAAATGCCATAAGTTGTTTTGATAACAATCTCACAAGTGCTTATGTCAATAAATAAGCTCAAATAAACGAATCCAAACATAGCTAAGGCAACAAAATGATGGGGTGAAACACATCTAAATCAGAACAATAGATGATGCAAATAACATATTAACAAAATAGTGGAACAACCTGAGGCAGAGAGAATTTGACACCAAGGCCAGCTATAAGACCAGCAAGATCATGTTCCATGTACTCAAATACCAAGTAAAGACTTGATGATATTCTTGAAGTAACCAAACCTTCAAGCTTTATAACATTGGGGTGATCAAGCTTCCTCAAAACAAGAATCTCTCTTGCCATAAACTTCACACTCTCAGTGTCCAAATTATCGATTCTAACCTTCTTCAATGCCACTATCTTTCCAGTAACAAGGTCTTTAGCTTTGTACACATTGCTATAAGTCCCTTTCCCAATCTGTAAAAACAACCACCCAAACAAAAACACCCTTATACAAAACAAACATACTACACCTTTCCTAAATATAGAATCCCTAAAATTTTTTCTAGTCTCAAATTTTAAAATGCATTAATTATTTCTTTGACAAACTTTGAAGTTCAAATCTATGAAACAATGACACTGAACACCATACCGACACATTGATACCGGCAGTAGTATTTAAGAAAATGACTTCCATCAGAAGTAAGGTTCAAAGCACCTTACCTTAGCAAGCTTCTCGAACGTGTTGGCGCGGCGAGGAGTCCAATCTCGGATTGCATCACCGGCAACTTCCATCAACCATGGCGGCCAACTCTGTTGAGTTTCTCCCAATGAATTAAGTCGAGGTAGCCGGCTCACCGGTGCCGGAATATTGCCAGGAAGTTCACCGGCGGTAGGAGCCTCAGCCTCCTGCTTCTCCCGAACTTCAACGGCATTATTACCTTCGTTAGCAGTTGTAGTGTTATCTCGGCGACGATGCCGAGCTCCGGCACCGGCAGGTTTTCCGAGTGCGCAGCCCATCCGTCAACGGTTGGCGGTGGAAGAGTTTGGACAACGCATGGAGCCGCCGTAAGAGGTGGCGGAAAATAAGCAAAGATTTTTTATTTATTTATTTTTAAGGTTGAAGATTTTAAGGTGAGGAGTTTGAGGTTGTCACTCTACTACTTGCTGCTACTACTAGCTGCAACAAAGTGCACTTTGATTAAACAAGACATGTTTTTGTAAAGAATAACTAAATTGCCACTGAAATTCACTGGGATTCATTTGTAGTTAAAAAAAGTCAATATTGGCATAAAAAGCCAAGTGTCTTTTTGTAACAAAGAAAGTCATAGTTCATGGTTGGGACCAAACCAATTATTGCCGTTTTTGAATTGCTTTGCTTGGAAATTAAGGAATGGATTGGGACCAAATTAGAATTAAATTAATTATTATTCAATCTAAGTGGGAAGAGAAGACTAAACTTCTTTTAATGACCGATTTGACAATGGTGATCTTTTACTTTTTACAAAATAAACATTTAAACATATGTTAAATCTTCATTGTCTAATTGATTGACATTGTTTACTAGTATTTTGTTAATGTATAACAACAGTCATATTGACTCACTTTATGTTTGATATCATGATGGATGTGTTCGAATATAATGAGCCACTGTGATACAAAACATGCACCTAATTTAACTACAATGATAGAAATTAAGCAATGTCACTAACATTTATGTTTAAGCGACCAACAAACAGCTGGTGAATAGTGGTGATAAAGTTGTCTAATTAAAATTTGTTGATGAAGTTTAATAAGGAAATATATGGTTATTTGAGGAAAAATAATTATTTGCAGATTTTCTTTGAGGATAACGAGTTTCTTTTTTAAGCAATTTAGTTGTTTGTAATTATTATTAGGGTTATGTTAACCAATATCTCTGGCATTAATGCATTGGTTAAGAAAGCTTAAAAGGAAAGTTTTATGTTTGAAAATGTAACTTTTTAGATTATTGATGATGAATTGACCACACAACTTTCAATATAATTATGTTATATTTGATCCTTATAACTGCGGACACCGGTTTGTATTTCCATTATTATTAAGGGGTCAAAGCTAGAACCACAAACCATGAATGTGGTATGATTTTCATGCTGACAAACTATACGAGACTATGTACATTACAATTGATTAACAGACAAATAATTTAGTTAACATTTGTTGTAACTACATTTTTTCGATGTTATATGATACATCACCCTGGCACAAACCATGATTTGGATGCCATATATGTAAATGGCTCAACAACGTCTAGTTTACATGAAGATATGTAAGCTGAGGAAAATAATTACATCAAAGCTAGAACCAGAGAAAAATGTACTAGGCATTTCACATAATGAACAAAGACAACCATATGTTGTGGTCTAATTCTGATTCATGTCAACATCAGAAGATGAGGATCCAGAAGGAATTGAATCGATTAAACAAGCCAAAAATGGCTAAAAAGTAATAGAAAAAAAGAGAGAAAAATGAAATTATTACAAGCTGCTTCATTCTTCTAATACCTAGTAGCACGTAATAATATCATATCATATATGATGATCAATTTGCTGCTTTTGCAGCAACAAGACGGCTTCTGTGTTCACCTGTACAGGTAGATATTGGGTGGTAGCATGACTTAACCTTTAGTAGAGTTCTCACTTTCCCAAATTTCTTGTTCTTATTCCCTTTTCTCTTTGTAATTGATTCACTTTCAACAATCTGAGGTACCTATTAGAAACAAGGAACAATGTCAGTCTTTAGATGGGGTGTACACCAATTTTTTTTTCATATTTTTACATCGTATTTTTTTTCGTTGTAGGAGTTTGATTTTTCGAATATTTAGAGGTAGACCTCTAAAACCTTTTTATTGTGACCGCATTAATTGCGGTTGTGGATTGCAATTTAAAACAAGATTTTAAGAGAAGGTTAATTACCTCGTTTGAGATTTTTGTTTTCCTTAATGCAACACTTTGAACACTGTCAGCACTACGTGACTTTTGGTGCATGACAATAATGGTTGAACTCTTACATTCTTCTTCCTCTTCCTTCCTTGTATCAGCTTCGGTGCAATAAATCCTGAAACTCGGAGATCCAGGATATAAAAATCTTCCAACTTCATCGTCGTCATCATCATCACTATCATTATCATCATTCTCTCCATTTTTTTCACTTACTTTTTGTTCATTTTTTTCTTCCTTTACCTCTACCATTCCTTCCTTTACCTCTTCCACTATCCCTTCAATATTTCCTTCTTCTGTTTTGATCTCTGCCTCAACTTTTTCATTTGAATCAACCACTTTCTCTCCGCTTAGATCAATGTCTTTGTTAATGTTAACCTTCTCCTTCTTCTCTTCCGTAGTTTTGCATTCGGAGTTTTCCATCGGAACAACTCTAGAAATTTTTTCTGTGGTTGCTAGTGGCACCGTTGGTTCTTCCTTCGTCGAAACCGAATTCTTACGGGCTTCGGTTTCATTAATTTCACGAATAGATGATTGAGAAATATTACTAACACCATCCCCTTGTTCGGCCTCTTTCAGTAGTTCTTTCTTTGAGAGGGTAGCTCCGGCATTCCTACATTTTCTAAACTCTTCAAATCGGCCAATAAGTGTAGATCGGGTTTTGCTTGGTATTGTTTCTCCTTCGGCCGAATTTAACCTTGAATTTCCACTTCCCATTGCAGACAATTAAATTAAATAATTATTTAATTATTTGACAATTAAATAACTATTTAATTATTTGTCTGCAACGAGATCATGTGGAAATGAAGGCAGAAAAAGAAGAAGATTGAAATGTGGATAATATGATGAAGGAGTTGTTCTTATTAATTAAGGGATTTAATTTGGCAGTTGAAAAAATATGACAGCATCTGTACATATTGTTTTTACAGTTATTAGTTTGTTAAGAATAGAAAATATTGAATTGAATTGGAATTCACAAAGAAAGTGGGAGGTTTGGATTTGCTATTTAAAAATCTAATTTACCTAACATGCTCTTAAGGGTTTTGTTGTAACTACTTTTTCTATGTTGGAAATTTGCAAAATGTAAATTTAGGAATACTCATATATGGCTATGTTGGTAGCATGAAGACTATCCTTAAACTACGTTGTGCCAGCTACTTGTGTTTTCAAAATGAGGCTATGTATTTATTCACTTCTTTAGCACAAAATTAAAATAGTGTGTTTGTGGATTTTATTGGTTGGTAGAGAGTTTTAACAAATTCTGTTATGCTAGTTTTGGCCAATTGGATGAGACTCAACCATCCATGTATGTAAGAAAAAAAGTCACATTAAGATCAGCTATGAAAATAAAGTGGCCCATTCATTAAGTTCCTTATATTCATGCTAAATTTGGCATCATCCAGTCCACATATTCTCCACTCCATTGATCATCAAATTTATAATAGTTGTTAGCATGATAATTATTTTATACTACTTTGTTCTCATATATAAGGCGTTTTTTAAAATTGAATTTGGTCAAGGGAAAGTCAAAAATCAAAATAAAATAGTTTGATAATATATTTTTTAATTAAAATGATCATAAAATATTCCACTACCCTAGTATATATCTTTTGCTATTGGAGTAAAGTAAAATGTTTTGGTAATGTTTGTGTCTAAGTTTTGTTTTTGTTTTAAAAATTATTTTGTTAAAAGAATGATTTTTATGTTCAAAATAAAAAAGCTATTCTGATTATCTTTTTAAAAAATAAAAAATAATAGAAGAGGGATAAATAACCTCTTTTCCTAAGAAAATCATTCTTAATAAAAGAAAACTAGACACGTTCTTAAGTTCATTTAACTATTTTAAACAAACACAAAATAGTTTATACATTCTTTAAAATTTCTAAAGAATAATATATTTTATTAAAATAAATAAATTATTTATATCAAAATTACTTTTATTTTACTTTTAATCTATTACGAAGGACAATTGTCATGTACATATTTAACTAGAACATGATTACAAAGGACCTATTTATATATATTATATGACCAAATTAATGTTTATGTCATTATTTAAACTTTCCCAAAAACAATGTTATTATTTAAACTTCCTTTAAAAAAAAGAAGTTATTATTTAAACTTTTTTTGAGAGGGTTATTATGTAAACTTGATTAGCGTCATATGCATATAATAATGTACACTAAGGTTCACTGATATAATAATGGATATGTCATGTGTATAAAGAAATGGTTCTTGGCTGTGAAATTTTGTAACGTAAAAAAATTGCTACTTTGGCATGCAGATTGCAGACTAATGGAGCGCACCATATAAGGTATACAACCCTTTTACATCTTCTTTTGCTCTCTATAAAGTAAAGCATGAATAGATCACCAAAAATAAATAAAAGTAAAGCATGAATAAGACACTATGCTTTACGGTTTGTAGAGAAAATCAAAACCTTTAGATGACCAAATTTAATTCTTTATATTAGTTACTATTTTAGAAGATACGTTAAATAATTGGTTATGTACCGCAAGTGCAGCTCATATGGTTGTTACCGGAGATAATATTTGCAGAGGTCAGAGTTCGAATTTCAAATTTCTCATTTCACCAGACTTAAGTGTGTGAATCTAGTCAACATAAAAAAAAAAAAACACTTGGTTTTTGATTTTTAATCTGGAGCTTATAACACATCGAGCTCAATGAAATCACTACTATTAAATTAGATAAGCATATTAGTGCAATATTTTAATCATAGCTAGGAAATATGCATGCATCTAATACATCAATGGATCGATCATTCCTCTGGCGTTCAATGGATGTAGCAAAGAAATGGACATTAACTGATTATAAGAATATTCACTACTTAGTTAAAAATGATCAGCATAGTCTTGTTCATGATCTTGTACATTTGAAGAGACCTCTATGTTGTTGCTGGAACTTGAACATGAAGAGGACGTAGAAGAACATGTATTGTTGTTTACCATCATAAAGTCAAACATTAATCTCGAATTAGGAGGAGGAGGATTATGAGTACTAGTACTTCCATATTCTAAACCACTTCTTTTCCTCACAGATAACCGACATAGAACCCATTCTCCTATCTCATTTCCATAGTTCTGCAAACCCAAAAAAGTTAAATTATATTAAATAAATAAATATATTTGCAATTTCCATAATGATCTATTTTCACATACACACATATACAATTTTTCTTTAAAAATATTGGGAAAGAGAAAAAATTATTATCGATTAAAACGACTATTTTACAACCATCTCCAAAATAATTTGAACTATGTTGTTTAAAGTTATAATTTCAAACTCTTACGGATGCGTAAGTAATTATCTGAGTTGAGTTGTTAGTAGTAGTTTCTACATTGATGAGTCGATATTCATGCAAAATCCAATCGGTTCTAGACCCATTTGGGGATTTCCCTTCATAGAAAACCAGAGTTTTTCTTAGCCCTAAAATGCCATTACAAGTTGAAGATGAAATTTTTTTGTCTGACCCTGTTGCCTTCCAATATCCACATTTTGTTGTTCTACTCATCCGATTACTATTTCTATACTTTGCTTCCTTGGAGCTGAAAAAGTGTCTCTCTTGTTCATCACAACCTCCTATACCAATCAAACAAAACAATGTTAATCACTTAATATTTTTCTCCTTTATCATGTATTAATGGCTATCATATATAGCATTATTAGCATGACAACCATAACTAGTTAATGAGATTTAAGTTAGTAATTTTGTACATTACAAAAATATGCATGGTTTTATTTATTTATATAATTATTTAATGTAAAAAAGAAGAACAATATGTTATGTGTATATATTAAAAAAAGTTCAACTCCCTTGGAAAAAAAAAATAAGGTTTAAAAAAAGTTTATAAATAGTAGCATCTTCGTTTTACAAATTAGTTTTGCGAAAATGAGTTAGACTCGGGTGTAGTATTAATTTGTTATTAGTTACTGACCTGGCAAATCCCAAGGATCATACTTGCAAACATTGACCTCAGGAATGATGGAAGCAGGCAAGGGGCATGAGAAGATTTTACATTTCAAATAATTAAACACAAGCTCTTCATCTGTTGGTTGGAAACGAAAACCAGGAGGCAATCTACTCACTCCATTTTTAATAAAATTCAGCTTATCCATTTGCTTAAACACTCAAATTAATTACTCCTTCTCAAAATTGGAACAACCAAAGGAAGAAAAAAAAAAAGAGAGAAAATGATTAGACTTTGGTGTCTTGACCAAGTGAGTTTGAGGACAGGCACAACATGCATTAAGTTTGCATGGTATTTATAAATATGGGGTGATAATGAGAGAGAAATACTCCCTCCGTCCTTTAATATAACCCCCCTTTTGTTTTTTTTTTGTCCCTAAATATAACCCCTTTTCAAATTACAACACACATTAATTATTTTTTTCCATAGATACCCTTATTTAATACTACTACTAATTCTAAAAGTACAATAAATTGACTTTTCACTTTATCTCTTTAATGAGGTTAATTTTGTAAAATTGTACTATAAAACAGACACATTAACTACACCAACAACATTTCTTAAGAAATGTGAAAAAAGCAATAGGGGGTTATATTAAGGGACGGAGGGAGTAAAAGCTAACAATGTCTTTGTGGAAAGGGGACAATACTTAACATACTAAGTTTCATGTTTGACAAACAATTTTTCTTTACTTATCAATAAAGGACTTTTTAATTTGCCTTTTGTAATGCTAGCTTTATCTTTATATGATGATAAAATGGTAAAGAGGCCAGGTTTAATTTCTTCTTTGGAACAATTGTCAAAATAAAATACTTTCATTCTTTAACAGAAATTTAAATATTTTGATTGAAATTATATATAACTTCAAAATTATCAATGTGTTGAATATTGTAATTTTGAATTAAAAAACAATACTCCAATAGTTACCAAGTCACTCATTACCAAAGGCTTCCATAACCTTTATTAAGTTTTATGCTTAGAACTTTCGAAATCCCTTCAATGATGGTTCTAATCTTTGTGATAGATAATTAATCAGACTTCAAACTTGCTCACAATTGCATGCATGATACATCAGCGATCCAAGCATGTTGATATGAAACTGTCATTTTTGTTGGTGTGTTAACTGTTAAGTGAGTTACTAGTCTCACATTAGATGAAAAAGTGGATATTGAGAAACATGTAAGTTAGAGAACTCATTCTCTTAAGATTTTGGATGAAGATGTGGTATTCAATTCACCCCGAGCTCTCCTCGTGATATAAAAGTGGTATCAGAGTTGATTTTTTTTTAAAGAAAAGAAAAAAAAAGAAAGAAAAAAAAAAGAAAAAGAAAGAAATGGTATCAAAGTTGATGGTTTGCCTAAAGGGGACCACAAATTATCGATGTGTCGATCGTGAGTTAGAAATCTAACATTAGAAGAAAAAATAAATGTTGAATAACATATTAGGTGAGGCCTAGGCTACCTTTGAAAACTCATGGGCAATTTACCCTTAACCAATAGAAAATAGCCATGTGTCTTTCACTATTTTTTTTGTTTGTGGAATGTGTCTTCCACTATAACAAACATATTTATTATTTTATTTTCCAAAAATTTAACATGTATTTTATTATTTGCATATTCACCCATTTTAAATCAATGGCATTTTACAAGTTAAACCATCAAATTAATTAAATGTTTCCTCCAATCCAATCATCACTCTCCAAACTATTTTTTTTCCTTTAAAACCAAAGTTTACGAATGGCTTTGCAAAAATCATTAAAAATTTCACCCATGGGAATCGAACCAAGGTGCTCACACTAACTGAGATCTTACTCCCCAACCACTTGACAAATACATCTTTTATGAAATAATTTAGAATGCAAATATATATTTATTTTTTTGGTTACAATGCAAATATATGTTACTAGTGAGCAATTGTATAATTTTCTTTATGCAAGTGTCTTATAAACCTAGCTTTAGTAAAAAATAAATAAAAATTATATGTGTGTATATATTCCTAAAAAAAAAATAATACGTGTGTATATATGAAATAATAAATCTTTCCATCCTTAAAAATAAAAAACTTTCTTAATAAAAAAGTATGAATTCATTCATTTGATTTTTTATATTTTAAATATTATTATTTTATATAAATTCATATTTTATTTAGATTCGATGAACTACAACAATGTTTCATTTATAATCAATCGAATTGTGATTTATTTTAAATCCGACATTTCGTTTGGTTCAGATAAACTATTTAAAGGTATTCAATGAAAATTGTGAGAATAAATGTAATGTTTCGATTAAATATTTTTGCATTGTATATGTAAAAAAATATGTTAAATATTTGTTTTGTGCTCCTTGAAGATTTTATTTGCTTAAATCTGTTGATACAAGATTTTATGTATCAAGATGAGAAAGTTAATATGACAATTTTGAAAACTAATAACTATTTTTAAAATATTAACATCTATGTAGTGTTTCAATTATATATATATATATATATATATATATATATATATATATATATATTATTTTATTTGCAAAACATCGTTAAATAATTGCACCACACACGTCACGAAATTTAATTGTTTATATTTGCGGAAGCAAATTTTTATGTACCGATATAAGAAAGTCGATATGATAAAATTTTCAAAACTCGATATTATTTTCTCGATGAGTTACAAGCGTATTTGAAAACAAATAAACTTGAATTCAACAAAATCATATCTTCTACAAAGAGATTCACTACATAAGCCCTTTTAAAGGAAGTTATTCAGGAAAAAATGGAACTTTTTTTACTTCTGGAATAAGTGCAAAAATTTATCATTAGTTTCATATCTTTATTAAACACCAACCCTTGACGGGCACTGAACCTCGCCAAACAACAACCCCTAAGTGGGCTCTGAATAAAAACATGACGCCAACCCAAAGAAGGGCTCTGAGCACGATAATTCGTCATAGATTAAAACATAGGGGGTCCTCCAGAGAGGCTCATCAAGCTAGCTTGAATCCCTTCTTGGGACTTCCCGCCATAGCAATTGTTTTGGACCGGTCAAAGACATGGGCTTAACTGCTTAGGCCCAAGCAAAGGAGACTAGTTCAAATGTTTTGCAACATTCGACAACGTCTCTTTACCCACGTTTCCGCGAATATCTCACTAGTAGTTGCACTTCTCCTGATTTCGTAACCGTCGGACACACGTGTGCCAATACAACGCTCTGCATTCACCAACCTCTATAAATAAGAGGCTCCTTGCAGCCTCCAAGGTAGAAGCTCTTTCACACTCTCACCCTCATTCTGAAACTGTATCTGACTTGAGCGTCAGAGTGTCTGCAGGTACACACCCCCCATTCGGTCCAACGCTCACCGGAATATTTCAACCACCGTGAACCACCACATTCAATCAAGCACCGGCAGCCACCTTCTGATCAGATACGATCAACAATCATCTAAGAAAAGTAGCAACAAGCAGCATAGCATCCAAACAGACAAATTCACCACTTTGCCTTGTCCCAAGTCTCATGTTTAGGGGGATGTGGACCGTCATTATATTCTCAAGGGCTTGGAAGCCCTTCAGAAAGGCTTGGAAGCCCTCCAGAAAGGCTTTGACGCCCTCCATAAGGGCCCATGAGGCTTAGACGCGCCCTCCTATGGGCACCACCTCACCTAACTTCAAGAAGTCTATAGAGCTTGGTAAAAAGACCTAACTTTAAGTACGAAATTTTTTTTTTTTTTGAAAAAAAAATATTATTATTCAAATTATACAAATAAACAAATTTTCCAATAATAATGTTGATGTAATTTGAAAAGATAATTACGTTGTTACAATTTGAAATCTCAAACGTCAATGCCAAGAACTTACACAAATAATCCAATCTTCAAGGTCTCTTGAAATCGAGCAAACCACCTTTTAATACATAAATGTGTAATTTTAATCCACTAAAATTAAAATCCTAAGATTCGATGATTTTATTAATTAAAATGAGTGAGGGACTAAATCTCACATTTTTTCTAATATGTTCTCTATCAATCTATTAATCTTGCTACTATGCATATAAAATATAACAAATATTTCTCTTGTACCAAAATAAAATAAAATTAGAACAAATATTTAATGAAATACTAGATTAATGTTGATATTTTAAAAATAATCATGAGTTTTTTAAAATTTTATCATATCAATGCAAAACGGGTATTTCATTAAGGTTATTTTTATCATAACAATCATATGATAAAAAATTTATCATATCAATATATGACCTTTATTCATATAAATACCTTTGTTACTTGTTTGTTTGGTTTAAGGTTATAGTCATTTTTTGTACTTTTTGTTGTTAATAAACCATACGAACAATCTTCTAAACTATCTTCTGATCAACCTTATGAACTCTGACCGGGTTCATAATCTTTAATGTTCTTTAATCACTTGATTTTTGATTTGATTTACACTTTGTTCATGTCTTAGTTAATCACTCAAAAATACATATTAAATACGAAGAAACTATCAAAGGTCATTAATCCTTTAATCATCATGTTTTGTTTATCTTTAAAACATTTTAGGGATTTTGCCTCAATATAGTTTTCAAAATTTTACACATCGACTTTCTCATACCGGTACATAAAAATCTATTTTCGCATATATAAGCACATAAATTCAACGACGAGTGTGCTGCAATTATTTAAAAATGTTTTGCAAATAAAATTAAAAAAAAAGATATTTAATAGAAACACTACGTTAATGTAAATATTTTCAAAATAGTTATTAGTTTTCAAAATTGTCAAATTAACTTTCTCATCTTGATACATAAAAATTTGTATCAGCATAATATAAACAAATAAAATCTTCAACGAGCGCAATGCAAATATTTAACATATTTCTTACATATAAAAGGCAAAAATATTTAATAGAAACATTACATTTATCTAGACAATTTTTGTTTAATACCTTTAAACAACTCATCTGATCCAAATAAAAGGTCGGACCTAAAATAAATCACAACTTGGTTGATCACAAACGAGACATTGCTAAAGTTCATCGAATCTAGATAAAAGTATGAATTTATATAAAATAATAATATTTAAAATATAAAAACTCAAATGGATGAATTCATATTATTTTTAAAGAAAGATTTACTATTTCATATATATATACATATATAAAAAAAAAAATTACTAAAGCTGGATTATAAGTTACTGCAAAAAACAACAAGTTATTCAAAAAAAAAAAATTACTCACTAATAATATATATTTTGCATTCCAAATTATTTAATAAAAGGTGTATTGGTTAAGTGGTTTGGGAGTTAGATTCCAATTAGAGAGAACACCGTGGTTCGATTCCCATGAGTGATATTTTTAATTTTTAATTATTTTTGCAAAGTCATTCTTAAACTTTGGTTTTAAAGAAAAAAAAGGCACTACTAGAAAAATTGAAATTAGACACGGGAGAAATCTGTCTCTAAATTGCCATATTTCCGTCTCTAAACTTGTTAGAGACGGAATTGGAGACCGATCACGTTCCGTTGCTAAAGTCGTGGTCTCTAAACAGTTTAGAGACGGATTTTGTATTCCGTCTCTAACAGAGACAAAATTATTCCGTTGCTAACAATAAAATTCAGTCTCTATACTCCCTCCGTCCTATAATATAAGCAAAAAAAACACATTTTCTTTGTCCCAAAATATAAGCAAAAAAGACAAACTTTTATCTTTTCCAAGATTTTTTTTGTTTATACTCCAAATTCTTATGTTATAGTTTTCTTAATAAGTGTGATTTTTTTTTTTTTTGCTTATAATTTAGGACGGAGGGAGTACGTTGATGCTATAACAAATAAAATTTCGTCTCTAATAATCTTTTTTTATTTAAAAAAAAAAAATTGCCTCAAATCTATTCCACGTTGGCTGTTGGAAACTATATCAGCATACATGTATATTTTATGAATTTTTGCTCGAGTCTACATAGATAATAACATAACATCAAATGTTATGGATTTCCTAATGAATTTTGCTTATATAGTTAATAACATAACATTATCTATAGATAATAACATAACATTATCTACTAGAAATACGACATCTAATGTGTAGTCCATAGCATCTACTAGAAATCCATAGCATCCACTAGGAAATCTGCAACCAAAAATATTAGCAAGTTGTAAGTAATAAAACCAAGACTGATACTATTTATTTATGTAATATTAACAAAAGAGAGAATTATAGACTAATGTAATCTGCATCTTCTTTGTTGAAACATAAGGTAGGTGTATTTCTGAATACATTTCTATAATAGCCACCTTTTCGAATCAGCACTCCTAATTATGTGGTAATAGCCGAAAAACTAATTAGTGACATAGAAAACAAATAAAAATATGGCTTCAAAACTGATTTAGATCAACTTTCAAGCTCTATAAATCAGGTTTAAAAGTAGTAATATAAAATGACCCAAATACAAGATCATTGTGTGACATGTTCAACTCCAAGAACTAAATTCACTGTAGAAAACCCGGAACAACTTAGCCTATGGAATTGAGACTTTACCTTTCATTTGGTGCATCACATGTAATGTTTCATCTTTTGTTGGTGTTTTAAGTTCACAATCTATGACATGTTCAACTCCAAGAACCAAACATTTTCCTCTCACATCAACAATTACTATAAAAGAAAAAATACAAGTTTATTTAGTGACAAAAAGAGAGAAAAAAAAACAAATTTTGATTAGCTGTTTTAGATATAACCTTTTGTTCTCCATTACATGAGTGCTTTCTTGTGCATTAATCTTGGATGGTAAAAGGATAATTGAAGAAACCTTACATTCATGTTTGTCTTTGAGTGCGTTAAGCCTCTGTTTCAAATTAGACCCCACTATTTCCTATTACTTTTAAAAAGCCCGATCCCAAAGTTGTACAAATAGGATTTTACCAAAGTTGTTAAAGTAACTTAGGTGAGTCAAGACCTTTGCAATCTTAGGACTAGTTACAACAACACTAAGAGGAATGCCATTTCCAATACCTTGTCAAAAGAAAAATCAAGGAAACAAGCAAACACTAATGAGCATACATACTTGACAAGGTTATGCATTTCATCATGTGTAGATATAGATCTTCTATATTCTTTAGCAAAGAGAGTTAGGCTGTTCTATATTCTAAATTAAATGAAGATGGATTCTTTCTACTCTGACAAGGAGAGAAGAATAAGTTACCTTTGCCATTTTTAGTATATCAGGTTGAACACCATGGGCTTCAAATCCCTAGAAATGGCTACCATTGTGATCAAACCTAGATTGAACCACATTAGCAATACAAATACCTACAATTTTTAAAGTATAATCAGTTGTACTTCATGATACATAAGCTTTTACAGAAATCAAAATTATACCATCCAAATCAAGCTAAGACATAAACACACACAACATGAGACAATATTTCCATACTCTAAATTCTGTTGGTAATCTGAATTTTCGTACTGGTGTAATTATAAAGAAAATTATAGTTTCAAAACTTAACTTTCCTCCATTTGTTCATTATACTAAGCTTGTCATGTAACTATATAAATGATGGTGAATATCCAACCCAATACCCCTGTTGAACATGAACATAATTAATGTATGACATTTTATCAAGTTATTGAGTAATTTGATCGTTGATAAATCCCAATAGATTAGTCTATAATCAAGGTAGTCTGGCAACTTTGTAAATATTGATAATCAATAATCAACTTACATGATGATTCTATAATCAATTTATGAACTGTTACACATTGAATATCATGACAAAGAAACTTATTGAAACTAACCTCATTGTAGTTGCTGGAATATCAACCACCAACCTAAAGTTCATTGAGAAAAGAGTGTTAGTGTTAGTTAAAAAATTTTAAAAAAGGAGTAAACAAGGATGAAAAGAAGTAATCCAATTCTATTTTGCCAAAATTGACAACTTCAATGTGAGATTTGGCTATTGACACAATTTTCCCCCAAATCAAAAGAAAAACCCTAAAATCCCCCTAAACAGCCAGAACCAAATTCATCGGTAGAACTTCCACAAAAAACAAGAATAAAATAGAAGACGATAAAACAACAAATACTCACTCAAAAATTGATGATCGTGAAAGTGGAACTCACAGGAAGAAAAATCATTAGGTGCGGATGAGACCCTTAAAGCTTGGTACCCTATGCAAAAACAAGGATGAGTGAAGGTGAAGGAGAACGAGGGTAGACCAGAAACGTACTTTTGACTATGGATAAACCGCAAACCGTCGCCAACACAGGGAGATCTGTCGAAGACAGAGAGAAAACGAGGGTGAAGGAGGGTCGTAAATGAGGATTTCTGGAGAAAGAGGGTTTTTTGTGAGAGAGGGAAAAATACAATTGAGAGGCTTTTCGATGAGTGAGGGAAAAAATGAAAGTGAGTAGGAGAAAATTTTGATTGAGAGGGAACCTGAAAATTGTTTTAAGGTTTTGAGAAAATATGAACTGATGGGGAAGTTTTGGGGTTGGAGGGATTTTTCTAGTGAAAAATTAATCTGGTCTCTACTCCCTTCCGTCTCTGAATTCTGTGACTACATATATTTTTTTTTATTTTTTTTATTTTAGCCTTGTTAGAGACGGATTTAGACACGGAAAACACTTGTGACGGACATTTCTGTCTCTAATTCCGTTTCTAAATTCGGAATTTTAGATTCCGTCTCCACTTATTATTTTTCGTCTCTGATTCCGTCTCAACTTGTGACCAAATAAATTCCGTCTCTAAATTCTGTCGTTATATGAAACTTTTTTAGTAGTGAGGTTTGGAGAGTGATGATTGAATTGAAGGGAAAATTTAATTAATTTGATGGTTTAATTTGTAAAATGCCATTAATTTAAAATGGGGCGAATATGCAAATAATAAAATACATGCTAAAATTTTGCAAAAAAAAATAAAAATAAATATGATTGTTATAGTGGAGGACACATGACTATTTTTGATTGGTTTGGGTAAATTACCCATGAGTTTTCAAAGGCAATTTAGAAAAAACCAACATATTAACATGTAAATGAGACAACCTATATATCAAACTAGTAATAGACCCGTGCGGATGTAACATTATGGTAATCATATAAAAAATAATTGCATTGTTAATATCATCAAATATTTAAAAATATTAAATAAAAGTTATTAACATTAATATAATGTTTTTTATTTAAAAAAAACATTAATATAATGTTTTTATTGAATTATTTTTTCTTATATATCATTAAATATGTTAAATATTTGAATCACGTATATTCTGGATTTTAATTTTTTATGTATGCGAAAACAAATTTGAGAAAGTCAATAAACTATTTTTTTTTAAAACTCATAATTATTTTCAAAATATCAAAATTAATGTAATGTTTCTATTAAATAACTTTAATTTATATGTAAAACACCGTTCAATGTTTGCATCACACCCATTGTAAAATTTATGCGTTTTATCTGTAGAAATAAATTTTTATGTAAATATATGAGAAAGTTGATATGATAAAATTGCGGAAACTCATTAATATTGTCAAAATATAAACATTAATATAATATTTCGATTGAATAAGTTTTTATTTTATATGCAAAACATCGTTCAATGTTTGCACCGCACCCGTTGCAGATTTTATGTGCTCATATATGCATAAATAAATTTTTATGTACATATATGAGAAAATCGATACGATAAAATTTTAAAAACTCGTGACTATTTTCAAAATATCAACATCAATGTAGTGTTTCTAATAAATAAATGTTTATTTTATATGCAAAACACCGTTCAATGTTTGCATCGCACCCGTTGCAAATTTTATGTGTTTTATCTGCAGAAATAATTTTTTATGTAAATATATGAAAAAGTTGATATGATAAAATTGCGGAAACTCATTAATATTGTCAAAATATAAACATTAATACAATGTTTCTATTTAATAAGTTTTTATTTTATATGCAAAACACCGTTCAATGTTTGCACCGCATCCGTTGCAAATTTTATGTGCTTATATATATAAATAAATTTTTATGTACATATATGAGAAAATCGATACGATAAAATTTTAAAAACTCATGACTATTTTCAAAATATCGACATCAATGTAGTGTTTCTATTAAATAACTTTTTTATTTTATATGGAAAACAATGTTCAATGTTTGCACCGCACCCGTTGCATATTTTATGTGTTTTATCTGCAGAAACAATTTTTTTTCTAATTATATGAGAAAGTTGATATGATAAAATCGTGAAAACTCATTAATATTGTAAAAATATAAACATTAATATAATGTTTTTATTAATTAAATTTTTATTTTATATGCAAAACACTTTTCAATGTTTGTACTGCACCCGTTACAGATTTTATGTGCTTATATACGCATAAATAATTTTTTATGTACATATATCATAAAATCGATATGATAAAATTTTGAAAATTCGTGACTATTTTCAAAATATTATCATCAATGTAGTATTTCTATTAAATAACTTTTTATCTTATTTTTAAAACACCGATAAATATTTGCACCGCACTCATTAAGGATTTTATAAACTTATATATGTATAAGACATTTTTTATTTAACGATATGTGATAGTCGATATAATAAAATTTGGAAAACTCGTGTCTATTTTCAAAATATCAACATCACTATATTGTTTCTCCAAAATACCGTTAAACATTTACACATCACTCATCGTAGAATTTATGTGTTTATATATCCAAATCAAATTTTATGTATACCGATATGAGAAAGTTGTTATGCCTGAAATTTGAAACTGATGATTATTTTAAAATTATTAACATTAATGTATCGTTTCTTTTTTGAAGAAATTAATGTATCATTTCTATTAATTTTTTTTATATGCAAATTAGTAAGATTAAGAGATTAAAAGATATAAGAATAAACTATTTTCCTATACTTATAGCAGAAAAGAGTAACATAGATTGTTTTCGTATATTTATGCTATAATACACGGTTTTTTCATATTATTTTATAGAGAATTGATGATAAACCCCACTAAATTAGTGATATTAGAAGTCCGACCGACGATTTTTTGTGCAATTTATTTAACAAATAAAGAGAATCAGATAATAAGGAGAAGAAAGAAGAAACAAATTGACTTTTTTATTTGTAAAATATAGGGAATTAATTAATTTGTTAGAGTTGTGATGACATTATCCGTAATTTTTTTATAAAATTAATTAATTTCATAATTATCCTTAGAAATTTGTTACGATTGTGATGACCATTATCCATTATTAATTTAAAAAAATTAAAAGGATTAAATTAAATTTTGCAAAATGACGATTATGCACATAAAATTAAAGAGATCATTAGTTTTAAAGAGGACGATTATGAAATTTTGTTGTACTTCAACTTTTATATATTGTTAGTAGATGTCTCCAATATGATATGATGATCCCCTCACTCCCTCGTAACCCAACATATGTAAGACAACATGTAGCTTCATAAATCTCAATCGTGTTGCATTCCAATTCCCAACAAGAGCTTGCAGCTTCATCGCAAAAGTTCGTCAAGTCTCGCATCCAGTATCTTGCATTAATTGCCTTGTTGGATATTCATATCTCCCAATTTGAGGAGGAGTTGCACTGATTGGTATATTCACTTGTGAGTCAAGATTCGATTTGAATTAGTTTTGAGATAAAAAAAGTCATTTGATTTGGTTTGAATTTGCTTTTGGTACCCTTTGCTTGATAGTGTCAAGAAAAAGTGATTGTTAAAAGCTAAGCATTTGAATTTATCTTTTGAATTATATTCTTGGTGGAGGAGGGGTGTTCATGGGTCTGGGTGACCCGTTTAACTCAATGACTCAAACTAATTTAATATGCATTTAAGCTAGACTTTTTAAGTTCATGTCCAACATGAATCAACAAATGGTTTGGTTCGAGTAAGGAATTTATGATTTCAAACCCGCGAATCCAATCCGTTTAAGAAAATTGTTAATTTTTTACTTTTTTTATATATAGTTTAAGATTTTTATGTTTTCATCTCGAAGTGTTTAAAGTAAATTCAACTGTTAAAATTTCTAATGGTAAAATTTAATCTAAATATTAAAATTTTCATGAAATAAAATGTTATTTAATCATGTATATTTTTTAGATTTTTTCTAAATGTAATGTCTAATGACATGTTGACCCAACCCAAATCAACACGACTATCAACTAGTTGAGTTTAAGAGTTTGACGTCCAAAATATGAGTTTTTTTATCCAATCCAAACCAATTAAGTTTGATTGAATCGCGTAACGAATTTGGTCAAAACTAACTTAACTCAACCCTTGAACATATCTATTTATGGTGATCTATGATACTATTTAAACCTTTATATGCACACCTTGTGTTGGATTTGATTTAATCGTGGTTAATATATGTTTGCATACCTAAAACATTTTCTCAATTCTTTAGGTTGATTTTCACACTAAGTACAATGCCCTACAACCATCAATTAACAAAATGCATTTTCCTTTATTAAAAAAAAATGCATTTTCCTCCCTTTACCTTCGAACAAAACACATTGAAACACAAGAGGTATCACGAAAATTATAAAAAGAAGTCATAATTTACGATTTCATGCTACCAACAAATGAGTTTTAGTTGAGTTGGCAATGTCAATGTATTGTTATATGTAGGGGTCGAACTCTGAACAACTTACTTATTAAAAATGAATTTTAGCAATCAGACTAATTAAAAAAAAATAAAAAATCGCAGCCTATAAAAAAGGTGCAAAGACACTTGCTAATTTATATTTTTATGTTGTTAATTGCTTAACAATTCGAGTTCTTTAGTTATTTATATAGCTATAAGCACCATAAGAAAAACAGTAATAAGCAGACAATAATTTATTTAAGGAAAATGCTGGAATGTTCTCTCTATCTATGGCAGAAATAGAAGATTCCTTGAATAAAGGAAGAAGTATATGTCAAATTTATGGTGAAATGAGAAAAGACTTTGACTTGGCGCGTATGGGTAAGAAATCAACAACACAAATAGATAGTTTTTTTATTTTATTAGGGAATCCAGATAGATAGTTAATCATAAAAATAATGTCAGTACTCGTGAACTTAGTTCAGTTGTTATAGATAATGTATAATATATGTAAGGTTGGGGTTCAAATCTCGACCACCACAAAATAAAAATGCAAGACACTTGTAAGTTTTCAAAATGAAAAATGATCTTAAAAATTATATAAAAAAAAAAAAACATCTAAAAATTTTATAAATAAACTTTTATACATAAAACTTATCTTTTAGTTTCTTTTTTGACTTCTTAATAAGTGTTTAACATTTTGTTAGCATGCCTCTTAATTGTATTATCTTGCAAGAAGATAGTTAATTGTATTATCATAATAAAATCAAGTGAAATTTATATCATCACAACCATAAATCTAAATTATTTAAACAAAAATATAAAAAAATACATATTAAATACCTCTCTTTGAGAGGTATTAGATAACTATTCCATTAATAAATTAAAAAAAAACTTGATTCTTAATTAATTTTTTGGTCAAATATTTGTTACTTGATTCTTAATTTTACTTCTTCTTTCTATTTGTGTGTTCGTCTAAATAGTTTAGATTTGTGGTTATAAACACAAACATGACTCATCAAATCATATAGACAATGATGCCAAACTAATTAGTATTCTTAATTAATTCGTTTTATTTAAAACTAATTATAGTTTTCTGACTAAGAATTTCCCCCAATTGTTTTGTTACATTTTATTGGTAAAGGTCTTTTATGTGAGTGTGAGATCCTTGTATCGATTCTTAGATAACTCGAGCTGTAATTTCTGCGTGGGAATGCAAATTAAGTTTTTAAATTAATAGCTAACTAACCTTAACTAATTTCGATTTTAATATAAAAGACTAAACCCTAATGATTAATCCATATTTAGAGGAATATGTAGACTCGATCTTTAATTGTCTATGACTCGATTTTTATAACGCTAATGTTTGAAAATTATAAACGGTATTTTTTTATGAAATTTTGATTTTGATTAAAAGTAAAAATATAGATGTTTTTTTTGAAGGAAAAAATATAGATGTTTGTTGCTTTTTTTTAATGACACGTACAACAATCTTTATTATAGAAAAAGTTGTTTAAGAGTATAATTGGAATAATGAAAAAGTAAGTATAAATATACTAATCTATTATGTTATTCTTTTTAAATGGTAAAAGAAAAGAAAAAAAATATATACATATATTCATATCGTGTTTGTTACCTTTGTTTTAATATTTACATGTGTTATTTGTTTTGAAAATTAAGGATATTCTTGGAAATAAAAATTCAACCCAAAAGTGTTCAAAACATGATTCCTTTCACTGTGTTTTTGAGATTTAGGGTTATAGTGGTTCCTTTCTCGGTCAATCAGAAAACGAAAACATGATTTAAGATGAGGGATTGTTGATTATAGGCAGAGAAAGTGGTGAGAGAAGGGGATTGCAACAAGAATTCAGAAGAAGAAAAAGAAGAAGAGGGAGATACGAAGGGATAGTGAAGGAAAAAAAAAGAGAAAATAAAAAAGAAAAGCTAATTACATTTTTGTCCTTTAGTTTTGATTGGTCCAATAAACAGAAACAAGGGGCTTTTTGTCCAAGTGAAAATGTGTTGGTTGCTAAAATAGACCTTCATGAAAATGAGTGGGTCTATTGTAGCAAACTCCATATATATATATATATATATATATATATATATATATATATATATATATATATATATCCGACAACAAATTGCGCTACTATACCTTTTTTATGGTAAAATCAATACTTGTAAACACAACATTTACGAATATATGAGACATGACATTGCTATGTATATGACCTGACCATTGTTCTATTATGCCTTAAAAATAAAAATGTCCCAAACCTTATGATCTGGCCATTGTTTTTTTCTGCTTTGATGTCTTAATATAAAGTTTGTTTAACCTTAAAAAAACAATTATCCTTTTTAAATTTTCTTTTGCTTGATTTGCTGTATTTAAAGCTTTCTTTTCCATATAATTTGACTATCATATAATATGATATATGTTTTTGTCCTCCTCCCTTTCATTATTATGAATTTGAATTATCAATGGATAGATGACTCAGGCTCACTTTATGTCATGCTGCAAATCTTTCTAAAGCAGAAACTTAATTCTCTTTTATCTTTAATAGGTTAATTATCTACCACGATCAGCCTATGTTTTTGTTTGGTTGTAGGTCCTAAAATTGATTCCAGCTCTAAATCCAAATTTACTCAAAAGCCTAGAATTCTAGTTTTTACGGTGGCATAAAATCAATTTTTTAATTTATTAATGTATTTAAACATAAATGATTTTATTTTTAATCATTTTTTTCCAAAACTATTTTTTTTTTCAGAAGTGTTTTTTACATTACTACAAAATCAAACATGCACTTAGTTCGGCTATGCTACTTTTAATTTTGGGGTTTTTTATGGTGATTATGTTTTGTAAAGTTTACATGAAATTGAATTTGATAAAAGAAATAAAAAGGGAAATCAAGAAAGCAAAATCACAATCTAACATGGACATATAGTCAGCTAAGATATACTACTGCTGCAGCATGCATTTTCTTGTACCCCATTATTAAAAAAGTTTTGGTACTTTCCTTCATCAAGAAGATGTTGATTTAAAGAGCTTACTTTAATTTGTCAAAGTAAATTAGATTTTGAATGGTTCAGTCACTCCTAGCAAACTAAAAGGAAGAAAATAAAAGTCCAACTTGTATATAATTTTCTTGTTTAATCCCTTTGCTTAACAACACAGTAACAAAAGGTTCCTTTATATCCTTTAAACGAGTGTCTAACTCGTAGTACTACACATGGGTCTCACATCTCTTTCTAGTTTTTATTTTATTTATTTTTTATAATGTAGTGTTTTCCCTCCCCTTTTGTGGAGCCTTTGATCCTCTACTATAAACAATCCTTTTTTTTTTCTTCTTGGATTAGTTATTTTGATGTTCATAGTTTCTACGCCAAAGTGGGTTGTGCTTTTTGTTTACAGCAGCAGAAAAGGGCATGCCATGCTTAATGCGTAAGAAACTTGTTATTGGTATTTTTTTTGGGATCACTTGCAGTTTTTTTTAATTAAAAGCGGGGGATCACTTGAAGTTAATTCATATTCCTAGGGTGCATAATTGTTAATTTTTGATAATTTACTTAATTGCAACTATATTTATGAATTACAGAGTACTAACTAGGTGGTTGGAATATAATGTTTAACAAACTCTTAAACTCTATAAGTTTTGGTGGAATTTATCTCTTAGTTAAACTTTGTCAAACTCTTAATTTAACCAACTCTTAAATTAAATACACCAACGGCTAATGAGTATACGATTCTAGATAAAAAAAAAAAAAAGTTATCTTTCAAACTCTTTCAAGTTCAAGTAAACTCTCATGAACTTGCTTCGTTATTCAAATCCGTTCACGAAAATGTGGGAATCTTTGCTTATTTTTCACTGCATCCAGGCGACAATGCAACGACGCTTGCTCATTTGATGTTGGAACATATGTGGAAATTGAGTTAAAAGATTAAACACAAATTCTCATGTTGGGTAGAACTAGTGTTGTATGAATTGTGTGAAAGTCCCACATCGGATACACACACATTAGTAGTGTTTATATAGTGGGGGTGTACCTCTAATTAATGGGGGTACAAATTTATGTGAACGAAGTAAGCACTAGAGAAAAATATATAGATATATATTTTATTATTTGGAAATGATAAATTAAATAGTTAATTTAATCATTATTAGAAAGTGATTTCTTAGTCCCCAAATTTTGCTAATTATTTGGAAATGATAAATTAAATAATTAATTTAATCATTATTAGAAAGTGTTTTCTTAGTCCCCAAGTTTTGATAAAATATTTTGAAACGCAATCTAGAATATTTTGGAACACAATCTCAAATATTTTAGTAGGCAATCTAATATATTTTAGTGCTCAATCTGAAATATTTTAGTAGGCAATCTAATATATTTTAGTGCTTAATCTGAAATATATTTTTGTACTCAATATAATATATTTTTGTACTCAATTGAGATATTTTTGTACTAGATCTAATATGTGAATTACTTAATCACAAAGTAATGTATTACTTGTTCCAAAAGTTTCTCACTTATTAGTTGTGAATTTTCTCTATAAATAGAGAGCTCACATAATGCATTCCACACACCTAAACTCACAGTTGATGCTTCCTGTGTTTTTCCTCTCTTCTCCCTCCTTCGACTCGTGTTGACGAGTCCTTATCCTTTTTCTACTCCTTTCTGTCCCTTCGGAACTAAGAGTGTTCTTAAGACCATAGTCCCTTTTCGGTATATTGTCCCTTCGGAATCAAGAATGGTCTTAAGAGCATAGTCCCTTCAATTATTTATGTCTCTTAAGAATAAATAATATTTTAAGTTCATGTCCCTTCAATTATTTATGTCTCTTTAGAATAAATAATATTTTAAGATCATAGCCTCTTTTCAGTATAATGAGAATGATCTTAAACATATATATTCTTCTTCAATTCATGGAGAAGTTAGATGTTAGAATGGTCGTAGCACCATATTTGAGTGGTTGAACTACCATATTAAAATTTGGAGAAGTTAAAAATTAGAATGGTGGTAGCACCATGTTTGAGTGGTCTAAACACCATAATAGAGTGGTCACAGTACCATATTGGTTTCAGTATTAAAAGAATGGTCTTGGTACCATGATGAAGGTGTAATTCTCGAATGGTTTTCTACAGTGCAGTAGTTAACCGCACAGTTGTAGCTGGACTTGTTTTATCCTGGAGGCGGCGTGGTTGATAGTCTGTCTTGCACAATTTTGGGTAGTGCCACGAAACGTCTTAAAGAGAGCGACCTGGTCGTGACTCAACCTAGTAACAACTTCGGTAGATATTCTCTTAGAAAATAGAATTTGGAAAACTAAAATACAATAGTTTGGAAATCCAAAAACAACATTTGACATTGCACTCGAGATGTTGCTCCACACAATGACTTGGCTTTCACACTATTGCGTATTCGATTCATGTCATAGAGATTGGATTGGACAAAGTTTTACGCTTGCTATGTAAACTTAACACAACTCTTTCCTTTTATTCGAGTTTGGGACCGGCTACACATAACAGAGCTAAACATAGGCCGGATTAAAAGAGCTAAAATTATATTTTAAAAAAAATATCTAATACCAACACAAAAAATCAATCAAGTCCAAACAAAATCAAAATTAGATCCACTAAACTTACAGTTATTATTGTAAATTTTTCAAAACTTTAAATAGATAAGAAATTTATAAAACTAGACCATATGATTTTCCTCTTTATCAAATTGGTGTTATGAGTTATCTAAACATGTGATCTAGTGTTCGAATCTCATAAAATTTATCTTTTGGGAGAACCATATTTCAAGTGTGTTCTAGACATAGAAGGATTCTCTATCTTTAACAATGAAAAGTCGTAATTTGATTATGTTGTAGCAAACACATAACATGTCATAATTTGGTTGAGCTATGCTTTTTGCTGTTTTCTCATTGTTTGTAGCTTTTGCCAAATGTTTAGTACAAATTCTTAAATTTAGTAAAACTTTAAACTAGAATAGTACATGTGTAATGTAGAACAAGTTTGTTTTAATAGTGTTTTACCATGGCAAATGGTAGGTATATGGAATGCAATAAGTGTTTAGGACAGTGAGGGTGGATATTTTTGTTGCTATAAACTATGCAGTGAAAGTGTATCACATATGCTCTATAGACGTAGTGAAGGTCAAACTTCTCCTTACAAAGATATCAATGTGTTGGTCCTTGAAATAAAAACTTTCATCAACTGATGAAATGAGTCTCCACCCATGACCTTAGACATGTAATCAATGGAATGAGTGACATGGCATTGGCATAGCAAGTTCTTAGTTGGAAATGTGATGGACCAAATGAGTTTATTGAAGCATGGCATAACAATCATAATGGAATGGGTGATTATGTTGGGATTTGCATACAAAGAGAGAAGTGAATGTAAAGTGTGTGACGGAGAGGGAAAGTATGAAATTGATTATGCAACAACTTATTTTCATTCATAGCTTCAATGCATGCTTATACAACTTTGAAAATGGGCTTACAATCACCTAAATAGGCCCAATACTATCTAATTACATCAGTCCGTTGAGTTGTTTGTGCTCCAAGCATCTTAACTAACTTGGTTGGTTAGTCACTTGCACTGCAAGTAATTTAAACAAACCTAACTAAAAATCTGAGTTTATAACTAGCTCAGCTTTTAACCAACATTCTTAACCTCTAATTTGAATTATATCTCAATAGATTAGATCAAATTGCAAAGAAAATCATTTTAGGGTGTTAATTAGATGGTTTAAGTTTGTAGCATCCATTATAGCTTTCTTATACTATTTTTGAGCATAGTGTGATGGACTGATGAGTTGATGGCTAGGTTCCATTATTTGATTGTTATGCCAAACTCAATTATTAGTGCTTGAAGGTTTAAGTTGATGAGTTGTACTATACTTATGAGTAGACACTACTTTCTTTCTATGTATATGACAGAACACCAATTTAAATATAAGGAAATAAGATTGAATAATATCTAATAGAACACTAATTTGAACAAAAGAAATTTAGGATTATCCCACCAAATCATACAAAACACATCATTACAATTGATGTCCCCTCAATTTTGCCTACAACCAAAATAACAACCACACACAATAGAATTTCGTATGCCGTGGTAAGCAAATTCCTCTATTAGGATTTTTTTTTAGAGTCTATTAGCATTGCTATCCTTCCCTATTAACATTGGTGTAACATTAGTATCAAATTAAATTGTCATTTTCATTGTAGTATGACAAATTTGGATGCGGATAAATATGGGTGGCTATGTAAGCACTTTCTCTCTTCATTTGTTTGCATATCCAACCTAATAAATTGTATTAAAATAAATAAGTTTTGATGAATTATAATGGCAATGCCAAAACCTATAGAGATTGGATTCTTTTCATTTTTCCCATATGATTTTTCAATTTCTTGAATGGACGGTGGAGATTTCAGTAGTCCAAGATATCACAATAGAGAATCAATTCCTAAAAAACTATTGGTTGGGCTTATTCAATTTTTTTTTCTTCAAGTTGCTGGGTTATTGAGGTTGAAAGCTTATTACCATTAAAATTTTATAAAAATATGTGTACATATAGAAACAACTTAAGCGCTTGAAATGATGAGCTTCATTGTCATGTTCTAATTACCTCCTAGTAGATAGAAAACATAGCACAATTAGATAATTGCACTAACCAAAATTTTGAAAATTGGATACGAACCAACATAACCGACTTGAAATCGGTGGAATAAGTGAAAACCGTTGGTTTCACGGTTTCAATTGTATTCGGCAAAATAGATGTTCACATATATCATCAACTAGTAACTAGTTTTTGCAACCGTAAAACCTAGATAATAGATTCTCTCTTTTTCACCTTATGTTTTTCCGACATTTTTTTTTTGTTGAGAAAGATGTTTTTCCGACATTAAAACTTGTATTATTCTTCAATGGATGATGAAGATTTTAATGGACCAATGTATCATATACTTGCTCCGTCCTATAATACTTGACCCAGTTGACTCTATTACGCATACCAATGCATAATTTTGAGATAAAATATCTTGAATAATATATCAGAAATAATTATGAAAATTTGATATTTTGAAAATACTCATCGAGACGAACCTAACGACATCTTATATGATACTATTTATCTTTGTATATTAGTATAAATATATAGTCAAAGTAAGTCAGGTCAAAATTCCAAATTTTCAAATGTATCAACTATTGCGGGACGGAAGGAATAATACAAAAGGATCCATTCCCCAAAATCATTTGTTGTTTTAATTTAGTGCCTTGGTGGCTATCCCCCATCTAGCCCTTTTTAATTTTGTCTATAGTAACAATGAACAGTACTCATGTAGAGGATAACTAGAGTAGTCAATGATTGGCATCTGGGATTGTTACGCAAACTCCCTAATTCCTTGGAGTTTTAGAATTTTTTTTTTCTTTTTACAGAGGCTCTTGGAGTTTTAGATTTACAGAAAAAATTTCTTATTATTTCTTTCGTCTCAAAATATAAGTCTTTTTTTTTCGTCTCAAAATATAAGTCTTCTTTTTTGTTACAACATATATACATATAGTTAATATTATACAAGAAATAAAAAATGATAATTATTTACGACATAGTCATCTTTAAAAGTGTGAAAAAGATAAATTATGAGAGTTGGAGAATAAGAGAAAAGTAAAAACTAGTCGGATTATAATAAGAATTTTTTTTTAATATTTTTTTATATTGGAAAACATGTAAAAGGTGACCGAACTTTTTAACTAGAATAACTTATATAATAGAGGCATTGCATTATATATGTAAGGATCGGATTTCGAACCTCTGACATCTCATATATTCCTCTTAAGAAGCGAATTTGTAGACATTATAGGTTACTTGACCTAAAAAATATAACTATTTCAATATACTTATGTGTAAGGTAATACTCATTATTTTTTTACAAGTAAGGTAAAACTCATATATTAAGAAAATAATTAGTTATGTTAATTATTTTCAGTAAAATGATATGTTTAGATTAAAATAAGTTTTTAAAAAAGTAAAATATCACATTAATAGATTAATTAAACAGATATACCACACCGTATTTCATAAATGAAAACATTATTACAAGAATAATTATTATTATTATTATATTAATATTTTAAAGTAAATTGCATTATTTTAAACTGTATAAAAAAATTGCATTATTTTAAATAAAATGTTTCAAACAAAACACTTCTAATGAGAATTAATGTGTGTACTATTATACTCCCTCTGTCTCGCAATACTTGACTCATTTGAAAATATGTAATTTTGACCTAACTTACTTTGACTATATTTTTCTACTAATATACAAAGATAAATAATACTCATATAAGATGTTGTTAGATTCGTCTCGATGAGTATTTTCAAAATATCAAATTTTCATAATTTTTTTTAATATATTATTCAAGATATTTAAGCTCAAAACTATGCATTTATATACGTAATAAAGTTAACTGTGTCAAGTATTATGGACGAATGGAGTAATTTAAACGAGCCAAAAGACACCTATGCTACCCAAAAAAAATTGACACCAATGCACGTTCATGTTTCACCATGTGGCACCATCACTGTGGACAAGTTGGCTTCCATTAATTATTCACAAACACAATGATTTTTAGGGTACAATGAATTGAAATGGAGGAGCTTTTCCTTAGACGATCGATGTATTTAATTAATTTCACGAAATGAAAGGTATTTCTATGGTTGACATTTATTTAGACGAGCTTCATGCGAGCCGTGTCTAGTGGGTTAGATAGGTCCATCCCCCATCATTGTGGAGACATAGATAGACCTCAAACAAATCCATGCTAATAATACTGATTTTTTTTAGCAGATCATAATGATTACGATTATACATATATAATCAAACAAATTTAATTGAGTTTGGAAAATGTTAATTATAAAAAATGTAAATGTGTATGGGGCTTTGAATTTTAAAAAGGGTAATGTTATCCACTGTTCCTAAGGCACAGGTTAAAGAGCAATAAATGAATAAATCTCTTCACCTTAATTAAAGTGATAAATAAATCAACTAATTAAAGTATGAAAAACGTGCATTCAATACTATATTAAATTTCCTATTTTGTGATACAAGCATGGAATTTCTACACATTTGATGATTTTGTATTTGATATATTTGTTTTAGAGATTGCATTTGATATTTTAATTGGTTATGCTTTATTTTAGAATTGTTAATTTATTTTAGACTTTATTTTAATTGAATATGTTGCTAATTATGCATAGGCTTTCCGTGAATTGGTTTGAAAGAAAAAATGATTCACAAAAAATTTACGGAAAGAAAAATTGGTTTGAGTAAAATCCACAAGAAGAAAAAAAAATTGTTAGGAAATGAAAAGGATACATGAATATGAATGTAAATATGTAATGGAAAAGGAAATTTAATGGAGTATTAAATACAACTTTTTTATTTTAATTAATTGACTTATTTATCACTTCAATTAAAGTAAAACAAGATAAATGTGTTCATTTATTGTTCCTTAATCAATGTCCTAAAGGTACCGATTAACAACCCTATTTTAAAAAATATAATCAAATATTAAAATAATGTTTTGTGACTTTTAATAGTTGAGGTGATAGAGATAAAGAGTTAAATGACTTGTTTAAAGATCTTATCCTTTCCAAAAATATTACTTCTAATTCTACCTCCAATCTTTTTCATAAGAGATATATGAGTCTTTAAAAGTTAATATATTTGATCTCTTAAAAAAAAACTTTTTTTTTGAGCAATAATTTTTTTTTTGATATATACTAATATTTGTTATTCTTATAAATATTTCGTCACTTCAAAGTTTGAGATGCATATGCAGTTAAGATTACATACAGTCTTAAAGTCAATAGATTTGATTGCTTATCAAACGGCTTAGATTTTAAGTCGATTTATTCTTTTATTTAAACATTGTTTCTAAAGAGGCCGTTGGTGGTGTCTTAGACGGTGGAGATGGAGTCATGACGTACTTCTCTGCGGTGCTCTTTCATCGTATTTTGCCTTGTTTGTCTTGGATTTGAGTGAATACCCATATTCGTCCTTGAATTTACACCAATCAGACAAAAACGTCCCCCAATTTATCGAAATGCACGCTGTCCCTGAATTTGTCATATCTCAATCAAATTAGTCCCTACGTCCATTTGGGGCATTAACGGTGATGATGTGGCCGTTAACCTCACAGATGGGTTGCCATGTCAGATGCCACATAAGCAGGGACTAAATTGATTGATATTGACAAAAAAATTCAAGGACGAAATTGATTGATTTCAGAAAATATTATGCAATATAGTCCTTGTTAATTTTTACTTACTATCAAATCGATCCGTAAATTATATTAAAAAACCGTCAAATAAGTCCGTGAATAATATAAACATATATCCAATTTGATCCTTGAAGCATATATTTGCAGAACAAAGTAAAAATGACAGAACACACAACTTCATCCTTGAAAATACTATTAAATAAGTCATATGTCTTCACTTTGAAATATTACATAGGCAAAAGCAACCCAACTATGGGGCATCAATAAGTCATAAGTCATTGAAGGATGTTCTTAAATATTACACAGCCAAAAAGATACCTAACTAGGGGGAATAATTTAAACAAGTCAAAATATTCCAAAAAGCATAATCTAAACATGCATCAAGTATCACTTGTTTGAAAATCCAGAGGTTGGGATAAACTCCATGAACTTAGGTTGAGTTGAACCGGATGAACCATAATTTGCATATGAAACTCTAACAACGGCAGGAGCAGTTGGATGTGTTGGTGCAGGACCTCTCACTGGTGTTTTCTTAAGCCTCTCATTTGAAATAATTGGCACTCTAATGTCATACCTCCTTGCGAGAACACCCTGCAACAACATTTTCAATCATATCAGTCCCTAAATTATAAAACATTCAATCAAATAAGTCCCTAAATTATATACTAACTATCAAATTGATCCTTAAGATTTAACAATCATACATGTCCAGGCACTACTTCATTTGCAACAACATTGACAACATTTTATCCCTGAATTGCAACATTTCCCGTAACAACATTTCCAACATTGACATTTTCAGCAGTTTCTGCAACTTGTCCATCATTTTCAGCAACAAGATTTGCAAAATTAACATTTCTAGCATTTTTTGCAACATGTCCAGCATTTTCACCATTTCCTGGTACATCATTTCCAACATTTTCTGCATTTTCAGCATTTTCTTCTTCTGGCTTCGATACTCATCTCGCTCTAAACAACCACCGTGATGCAGGATTAGCGTGATATTGTCTCCATCCTAGGGATTTTGCCAACATTAGTCATAATCACAAGCAAAGCAACATAAAAATGTAAATCACAGTACAAAATAAACCCTTTTTATAAACTATTTTAATCAACCACTTTTTTCGTTCATAACTACGTAGTTCATCATTTTTAGTAACCAATACATAAAAACATGAAATTTTATAGTCTTTAACACAAAACCCTAAAATCAGTAATCTAAAAAACGCAATTAAAGCAAGCAAAAACGAACATCATGATGATAATGAAAACCCTAAAGTTGAAAATGAATGCCTAAAAATTGAAAACGAAAATCACAATAATGGACAGAAAAAGGGAGAAACGAACAAGACTTAATGGAGAACGGACAGGAACGACGTTACCTTAAGAAATGAAGAAATCTTATGTCAAAACGGAATCTTTTGCAACGTTCCTCGCTAGAGACGATGATGATTTTGGAGTGGTGAAGATGATGAAGGTTTTAGCGGGAAGGAGAAAGGTCAGGGACGTTTTTGATGTTCTGACTGAAATGTGAGGAGGATGGAAATGTATGGGTAATAGAGGGGTAAATTTGGAAAAACAGAAAAAATTGAATTTAAAAAGTAAAACTGAAATTTTTAGCGTTTCAATCAAATTCTTGTATACGTGGCTTCCATGTTGACACGTGTACAAGACAACATGACATGCAGGACGACAACTCAGCAGCACTAACAGAGCATTTGGACGAAATGACTATTTTGATGGACGTTTGTTAAATTCAGGGATAAAGCGTGCATTTCGATGAATTGGGGGACATTTTTGTCTGATTCGTAAAAATTCAGTGACGAATTTGAGTATTCAGTCCTTGGATTTTGGCTTAATTAACCTTATTTTATTGGACTTTTAGTCGATCTGAAAGATAATTTGATCTTTATTAATAAATTTTCCTTGAAAAAAAATATATGGTCTTCAATACTCCGCGTATGTATACACCGATATCCTAAAATATAATTTGGTATGAACTGAGAGGTCGCATTCTTTCAAAGCACAAAAGTGAATGGATATTCAAAGATCGAGTATTAGCTAGCAGTAGCAAATATTGCATTGTCCATTTGAATTTATAACAATTCGTCGTATTATATAACTGTTTGAATCCCAGCTGATTCCAGATGGCCTGCCTAGACATTTTGAGCCACACATATTTAGACCCTCTGTTACAGTTCATTAAGAAAAAAAAAATTGTAGCTTTTTCTTCATGGTTTAACCAAAGGTTGTGATTTCAATTCAGATAATAGGTCAAACTCTTGAAGGGTAATTTGTTGTCCATTGTGGTCCCTACTTTTTGACACTATTGAGCATCTTCAATGAATGTTTTCAAGTGAGTTTCATAGAACAATGAACTATTTCTTATGTTTTATCCATATTGGAGGAACCATTACATGGTGGTGTGGGTAACAAACAAATGGTTGAAGTAGCTTAAATAAGCTACCTTATATCATCAAATTAAAAGTTGGTTTATTTTCTCGGATTAAAAGTTGTAAAAAAAAAAAAATCACTAAAAGGTTGAGTTTCATAAAGTTGTTTGCTTTTTCTATCATTTGAGTAAAATATATTTGAGTTGCATAGATGTGGTATGATGAAAGTCACTTAATAGTAGTTATGTAGCCAAGTTTAAGGTCTTTAGAAGGTTGTCGTTGGAGATGTTTAAGTGTGATTTTTCTAGTTATGTAGTTTGTCGTTTAGTTATGTAGTTTGTCAAGTGACCTATGTTAACGTAACCCTAATATTATTTATTTTTGTATATTATTAGTAGAAAAATATGGTTAAAGTACGTCAGATCAACATTTCACATTGTCAACTAGGTCATTTAATATAGAATGGAGGAAAATGTTAAAGATATGAAAGATAAAAAAATATACATTAATATGTGTGACATAATCAACTATATCACTTAATATGAGACAGAGAAAGTAATGTTTAAGGACACTTATTAGAATTTCTATAAAAACTTAAAACTATTTTCAAAAATTCCTTTCAAGAGAAACCGTTAAAAAATAAATAATCTGGTATGTACCACTTGGGAAAACTCAGGGCCTGGGACTATTTTCTTTTCCTTTTTGGTTTCTTTAGAGCCATGTCACTTATATTATGGCGTGAAGAATCAAAATTCTGTATAAATTACAACAGGTTATGCAACCACAGCCACTAAAGTGATAAAGCATTAATCACCCTCAAATCGTGATATGCGAAAAATCGTTTTTGTTCCGTTTTGTCTCTAAGACGGCCAAATTCCAAAAATTGCATTTAACATTCACAGTCTCTGGCTAACAAGGATCACTATCATTTTATCTTTTTTACTTGAAGGATCACCATCATATTTAAAGATATGCTACTGCTACTTCCCTTCTTAAATAGAATCAATATTTAAAACAAAATAGTCTCTGACTGTAACTAGTTAATTAAGCTTTAATTCAAATTATTAAATGCATTTGTTATTAGCTTTTTCACACACACATATGACCCAACTAGTCATGTCTTCTTGATCCATCTTTGCTTTCATATGTAATTTCCACATGAAAGTAAAATACAATCTTATATAATAAGTTTAATTTAGTTAATAAAGATGTTGTATAATATATAAAGATGTTGGAATTCGAATTCAAAACACTTAACTTTTTCACTTTAAAAATATGAATTTCTAATCACTGTATTAATTGACAAAAAAAACATATAAAAAGTTTAGATCACACTTACCAATTTGATGTGGAATTTAGACCTAATCCATTCCTATTACTATATACCCCCAATTAGTAGTTCTCATCGGTTCAAAGGGTGACAGACACACGTGAGTTAATCACCAGGACGACATTGAGTTCCACTGTTCACGTGTGGCAGTCAAAAGCTGCATGAGATAAAAATTATGGTTCCATCTGCATGTATTAATTGCAGTTGCATCGTCACCCATGACCCCTCAATACGTCATCATGGAATAAATACTTCCTCCCAACACATTTGAAAATTTAGAATTTTGAAGTAACTTACTTTAATTATATTTTTCTACTAATATACAAAGATAAATAATATCATATAAGATGTCGTTATATTCGTCTCGATAAGTATTTTCAAAATATCAAATTTTCATAATTTTTTCTAATATATTATTCAAGATATTTAAGCTCAAAATTATGCATTGATATGCGTAATATGGTCATTTGTGTCAAGTATTATGTGACGGATTGAAAAATAAAATCACTTACTCGTATTCTTTTGAAATTATTATTCCTTTATTTTTTATTTATTTTGGATTTCTATTACTCGAGGAAATGAGTATATTTTGACATTATTCATTTACTCTTTTTCATTTTAAAATTCGTGCTATATTTTGATTCAAACAAAAAAAAAGCTATCGTATTTTTGTAGACTTAAATATATGGAATTTTTTTTACTAACCTCGCAATATTTAATCTTATCATTTTCAAAATATCCTTTAATTAGTGCTTTAATGAAACAAAGTTTTATGTAAAATCAAATTAGAGAACGTATAATTTGGACGATGCAACTATTTTTTACTCCATTTAGTAAATTGACTGAGGTTAATTAATATTATTTATAAATTTGGATTTAGAATGTGTTTTATGCTTACAATTACTACATCTCAAATATCAAATATATTATCTGAACTTTGATGCTCAGATTAACACAACCAAAAATTTTATGCAAATCTTAAAGATATTTTTGAAATGTAAAAAGCAGTGCACTCTAACTTGTGAAATATATAATGAAACAGTGATAGGTCTCACCTCATTTTGACACCTGTCTCGTTTTCAACTATAGCAGATGAAAATTTGGTTGCCAATTTTGCCAATAATTGAGGGGACACAGCAAGGGTTATTTGGCGGCGGATTGCACGTAGAAGAAGATAAACCATGAAATGAATTGAAATGTATTTTTTTTAAATGGTGAAAGAAAAAATTATTGATAATAAAGTAGTACTCATTTTTTTGTCAAAAGACTTGACGTATTTAGTTTAAATTTTATGTTAAATTATACATCCACTTTGTTTGATTATTTTTTATTTAAGGAGATTCATTTTTGCTTATAATCAAGGGTGTGAAGAGTACATTGGTTTACAATTAAGGATGTGAACCGATAAAAAAACAAAAGAAAATAATAAACTGAATATCTAATCGGGTGATGAGATAATAGCAACCAATTAAAAAGTAAAATGAACATTGAACTTCAAAACTTAACTTATCCATTTTTTCTTATGAGTGGTGCTAACAACATTCTCTTCAACACTCGCTTTTTTATTGTCTTAATCACGGTGGGTCTCGTATTTTGAAAATGTATTTCACTTAAAGTAGTGTATTATACATTGGTTTCGTCAGATAAAAAATAAGTGTTGAAGAGTTGTTTTCTATGGGTTCATGATCATAATTATAACAATGTAGATATCGTTCTAATATTTTTTTTAATAAGTGTTGAATATTTTACTTAAAAGTAGCAACATCGGTATGTTAGCAATGACATTCTGAATGATTTTTAAGTTATCAATCAATCGTAAACCACATAATACACTTCTTCAGCCTAACAATCCCATGAATTGAAAGGTAGCAAATAATGGAAAAGAGTCACGTGAGAAGAGAACCGATTAGCCATTTTCATAATGTAAAATAAGTGAAGGGACGGCCCAAGTAATAAATGAAGAACTACATCAACCAACTATAGATACAATAATTTCCTGAGTTGGCACACTCAAAATTTGATTAATAGATTTTGTGAACCCAAGATTGCAACGCTTTGGACATTAATAATATTTGACTTATGTAGTTCCATAATGTTAATACAATGGCATCCCGTGAAAAATCCCTACCCTATATATAAGGGACCTCCATATCATATTTTCTTTGTGGCGGAGGTGAACATTTAAGCTAAAAGCTAGTTAGCTTCCCTTCAAAACCTTCCTTGTCTTTTCTCCCATATTCAACATACAAAAGGAATATTACTCAAACATATTCTGATACCATGGTTCACAGAGACAATACTGCTATTTTTGTAGTTGGTATTCTAGGTATCTATACAAAAACCTCAGCCCTACATCTTTTTTTCCTTCTTATTACGAAAAAAAATCACGCTAGAAACAAATAGAGAAAACATCGTCTTTAATGTCACTACTAGATTTAGTGATAAAAAATAAGGAGCTTTCAGCTGACTTTATGGTGCTATTGATCGTAGATCGTCATATAAAGATAAACAACTTTTATCACTCTTGATCTAACGGTTATGGTCGACTGAATCATAATAAGTCGATAGGTGGTAGAGAATCCAATTTAAAAAAATTAGTTGGACATTTTATTTATTTTTCCTCTCTAAACTTGATTGTAAACTCTTATTTTGTGTAGTATGCATGTCATATCCTTCTCACAAGAATTAAATAAGAAAATTCTCTTCCTCATAACTTTTTTTTGTTTAATGTTGTAGGTAACATCGCCTCCTTCTTTTGCTTTATAGCCCCCGTGTAAGTATTTTAAAATTTTAAGCACAAACGTTCATTAACATTATATAAGTATTTTTTTTATACATAACAATGTTTAATATTCAAAAACAAATACTAATTCAAATAAACACATACATGTATATATGTATACTTTGCAGATCAATATTTTATCAAGTTTGTAAGAAGAAAACAACGGGAGGTTTCCAATCTGCTCCATATGTGGCTGCACTCTTCAGTGCAATGCTTTGGATATTTTATGCTTACATAAAAACGGGTGAAATGCTTATCATCACCATCAATGCATTTGGTTGTGTGATAGAAACAATTTACCTCGCCATCTATATCACTTACTGCTCCAAGAAAGCAAGGGTATGTAATACTAATACATACGTGTGTATATAATATAGTTACTAATATATACCATACTACTAAACAAATTATGGTATTGAATATAATTTTGACCGAGAAACCCTCTAAATTCATCATAAAGTTAGTGAACAAGGAGATTAAATAAAAAAATAAAATAAAATTGGTCACTAGTTATCGACGCTAATTTTATTATTTTTAGTAGGTATGGTTAACTTTATTTGAGACTTGAGAGTGTTATTGGATTTGCAGACGTTCACATTGAAGCTGATTGGGTTGTTTAATTTGGGAGGAATTTGCTTGGTGATTATTCTAACACATGTTCTAGCAAAAGAACGAACAGAACGTATCGAACTTCTTGGATGGATTTGTGTTGTCCTCTCAACTAGTGTTTTTGCAGCACCTTTAAGCGTTATGGTGAGTATATATATATAGTTGTCACTGCCTACAAAATTTGCTTAATTCTTCTTTAATCTTTATAATTACCATGTGCTTATGCATGAATAATCTTTGTTCAATTTTCAGAGAGTGGTTATTCGCACCAAAAGTGTAGAGTTTATGCCTTTCACTCTTTCACTCCTCCTCACAACAAGTGCAATTATATGGCTGTGCTATGGTATTCTCCTCAAAGATATATTTGTTACGGTAAGTACTCCAATTTATCCATGACAAGCAATTCTTTTATTCCGGAATATTTATGCTACTATAAGTTGTTGAATTAGCAAAACAATAGAATGATTAGAAACTGAAAATATAAAATTCATCTTTAGAAGTGTTACTATGGCTCTGGCTCAGATGGGCAAAAAATAGATGATGAAAAAACTAGTTTATTGCTTATAGCATATGAATTTATAACAAATAAATAATATATAAATACTAGGAATTATGGTTGATAAGGTAGCTAATAAAACTAGCATGCTGTTGAACTAACTATAATAGATATGAAATGACAATTTTTTTTTTTTAAATTTAAATAATAACGATCAAAATGAGCGAAGATATGTTTTTTTTTTTTTTTTAGAGGAAAAATATGATATGTTATCCTTCAAAAAAAAATGATATGTTATAGACTATAAGTTCAAATACTAGTAGCATCTCAAAAATAGTTATAAGCTTATGAATTAAAATTTAGATGCTATAAGTTATCCATTACATGCTAGCAATTTAGACCAAATTTATGTTATCAATCTCCAATTCTCTTGGTAATTAATTCAACATTATTTTTTTTTATAGTTTATATGGTATTTTGGTTAGTTTTTTTTTTTTTTTAGGGAATTTTGGTTGGCTTTTATGTCCTAATGGATTGATACTATTAACTAATATGAACATTATTAATGTTTTTTGTGGGACAGCTTCCGAACTTTGTGGGTATCACATTTGGAACAATTCAGATGGTGTTGTATGCAATATACAGAAAAAACAAGCCTGTAAATGATCAAAAGCTACCAGAACACAAAGATGATATCAATGAGAATCAGTTGCAAGTAGTAGTGATCCCTCTTCAAAATGTTGTTGATATTGAGACTACAATGGAGAATAAAGAAGAGAAGAAACAGGAAGAAACAAAACCAAGGGAAGGAAATCAAGTACAAGAACAAAAGGAGGGTTGAGAAGTTTGATGAATTGAAGGGATACTTGTGCATGTGTGATGTCTCTCTTTCTAAAATGTCTCACTCTGATCCCATGTGTGTTGTTTAGTGCATTAAAAATCGTAAAATATGGGATAGAGATGCAAATTTAATACACAAACATATCCATATATTATGGCATAGTTAGTTTTATGTTTTTCATATGTAATCTCTGTTTTGTTCTGTCATTTAAGTATCCAAATACAAAAAGTTCATACAATGTAGCAACAATAATTAAGCTTGTATCCCTTACATAAATGCATGTATGAAAAATCATCATTTAGGAGAGACAATATTTATATGTGCACTCATTTTTTTACGTAATTAATCTTTACACTTGTGCGTAGGAGATACCTTTAAAAAAAACAAAGATCAAGTTTTGTTTTGGTCCCTTAATTCCATCTTCGTTTGTCAATTTGGTCTCATGCGGTTAAATTAATATAATATGACCAAATTGACAAACAAAGATGGAATGAAAAGACAAAAACGAAATTTTTATTAATTAGAGGATCGACATGAAACTTGTAATTTAATTAGGGGTCAAATGTTCAATTTAACCAACTTAATTCCATACCAAACTCGTCCGAAAGTATAATTTCAAAAGGGATGTTTTTGTTAAAAAAAATAAAATAGGAGAGTTTTAAAGAACATAAGGGGGTTGAAAGAAAAGTCAACAAAATGATTTGAGCCAGACCATCTCAACCCAAAACACTCACCAGCCCAATTTGATGACCTTCATTCTTCTTAGAGATGTGCTTCTTTTGCCCCCAAAAAAAAATGCTAAAACCATTTGCTTCATAATCATCAAACGATTTTTTTTAGTTTTAACACATTCGGTAAATAATTTTTAAGGGTGTGTTTGGATTGAGGGTTTAGGTGGGGAAGGGAGGGGAGGGGAGAGTTCATTTTTATTTTTTAAATTACGAACAATGTAAAATGTTTTTTCAAAATAAGTTAAGTGTTTTTGAAGTATTTTATGATCATTTATCATGTTGTTAATTCAATTTTCTAAAAATCATTTTCTAATGTCCGTAATTTTAAAAAAGAAAAGTAAGTCTTCCCCTCCCTTCCCCTTTTAAACTCTTCATCCAAACACACCCTAAAAATATTTTTCAGCATAAAGAGCAATTGAGGGGCCAGTAAAGCACAATTCATCCACTTAGACTAAAAAGGTCCAATGGATAAAAAACGGGCTCTACATATCTATACATGGTCTGGACCGAATTTGACATATTGTGCCCAAACCCTACCAGCAATCGGAATTATGTTCTTCTCTCAATTCGTTTTGCTCATTCCCAACCAAACTTTCGAAAATGCTTTGCGTGAGTTAACTAACTCACGCTAGTATTAATTCTGCGTGACTTAATTCACCTGCATGAGTTAACTCACGCTAGTGTTAATCTATCGTAAGTTAATTCACACAGAGACATTATGAAAATTTTAGTTAAGAACGAACAAAAACAATTGGGAGAAGAGCAGAATACCAATACGAGTATCCGTACCTGCATCATACCACTTCTTTTCTTGATGAATACCTACCTGAATGAGAATTTCTTTTCCCAAGAGGGAAGAGGAAGGGGTATTGATATTTCAAAAATTGTCACTATATTTTAAAAAGAGATGATTAAAATTGATGACATAATGTCTCATAAGTACAACAAAATTGATAAAAGGTGCAATAATATTTGATATTTTCTGGTGTGCGAGTTTGAATATCAATTTCCCACTTCTCTATATTTGATGGTTGTGAGTTTTGCTGCTATACTTTTTGAAAGTAAAAATAAAAATTGATTCTATCAACAAAAAAAAATTGATAACATGATATATGTTTTGTAGGAAAGTTTGAAGTAAATTTCTGCAGGGCAATAATATTAACCTGCGATGATTTTTTTATAAAACGTTACTTTTTGCATCAAAGGGCAAAATATAAGTCCACCTTACCTAAAACAACGTTGAAATATATCTTAATTTCTATTTAAGCAAAAGTGGAAGTTCAAAAATATCATTATAATTTACTAACATGAAAAATGTGTTATATCAAATATATAAACTTATTATAGTATTAAAACCTATCGATTTGGGTCACCCACCGTTTGTTTTCTTCCACCAAAGCTCAATAATATTATGTGTGAATGGATGTACTGAAAAAACCAAATCAGTACAGGTTAAAGATAAATGGAGAAACCTTTTATATTTTTTGAAAGAGTCTTTTTTTAAATAATAATAAATTAATGTTTATGATTAATATATTTTAAATTTTAATAGTATAACAACGTAAATTAAATTTGAAGAATTTATATAAACTCTTCAAAATCCTCCTCAAATATATACAATTGAACCTTCCAAAGTCCTTTATTTCTTCCACATTCTCCTTCCTTCTTTTTTCCTTTCCAAAATCATTCTTTTTTCCTTTTCAGGTGTTTTATAGCAAACTTTGAAGTGTAAAAAACAATTTTCTCCACCAAATTACAACACTAAAAAAAAACTCTTCTCCCAACTCCATAAGCTATCTTCAAAATTACTCTATATTTTTTTGAAATGTCATGACACGCAACTATCCAAACCCCCAATACACCCAAGAGACTAGAAATGTTGTGATGAAAAAAATCAAACTAACTGTCAATATTTATACAAACTCCCTACCTCGTTTTTTCTCACCACATGATGTGAGACTTAAATGAGAATACCCACTTTGACACAACATATCCTCCCTTCATTTAAAGTTCCACATTTCTTCACTTTGTTGTTAACTTCATCTTCAAAGAGAAATAATGTTCTCATGACTATCAACCATATTTATAGAATGAGTTTTCTTCATCTTTTTCAGCTTCTTTTTAAGGCTTCACAAATCTTCCATAAATTTTAAACTTGTGCGTTGTCATAAATAGAAGTTTATCGTCCCATCAAACAAAGGAACGTCCAACTTCAATGTAGCAATAACTCATTAAAAAATATATCTATTATTGAAACTAAACTCTCTTCAAATGAATGACGCATCACACTAAACGTATTCTCTCTCTTCCTCGATTGAAAACTTCTTTTCTTCCTCACTTGATCGGAACCTCAGCTATAATGTCATTGCTAAACCATGAGGGGGGAACCTCGCTAGGTTGGATTGCCACATTTGGTTAAGAGCAACTACAACTGAGTTCGACGCCACATCTTCACTCAAAACTTTAAGGCCTCAAAACTTTATGTATCATCTCACTTACATATTGTTAAACCTCAACTTTTCCATTAAACATGAAATTTTAACTCACACTTAACAACATCATAATATATTTCCCTCGTGTGAGACTCTTCGTTTCAGATCACAATATCCATGTTTTCTCAACTTTTATCTCATTAATAATGGATAACATATAATTTTATTGTAAATTCTTAAAATAATTAATTTTTGTCTTAAGTAATTAAAATAAGATTTAGTCTTTCTTATCTTGAATTTATAATAAAAATCAGGTTCTCGTGCATTATGGTTGAGAGCACTTTAGCAATCATTGTTTTTTGTTGAGGCAATTCATTTTATAATGTTTCAAAAAAGAATTCTTCAATAAAAAAATATACATTCTCTTGCATCATACAGATATTGGTTTGGTTCAGGACATTTTTTATTTAAAGGGATTTGGTTCAGGATTAGTGAGCGATTGTGAATGTTATAAAATTCATATCCAAACCAGTAGAGGTTGAGTTTGTTTGGCTTGATTTGATTTAAATTCAAACAAATAAATGAAAAACCGAATTACCAATTTAATTGATTTGAATTAAAATGTTCATTTGATTGAATTGTCAGTTATATCAATAGCTAAATCTAATGGTTTACAAGTCAATCCAAGATTCCAAATGCACCATTATTGATAATTGGTCAACTTTTATCTCATTATTAGCGGATAATACATAATTTTATTGCAAATTCTTAAAATAATTAATTTTTGTCTTAAGTAATTAAAATAAGTGGATATAGTCTTTCTTATCCACTTATGGTTGGGAGCACTTTCGCAATCCTTGTTTTTTTATTGAGGCAATCCATTTTATAATGTTTCAAAAAAAAATGTCACTAAAATAAATATACAGTCTATTACATCATAAAATTAAAGGTAAACCTGATCCTGTCTTCAACTTTTCCATCCCTTTTAGCTATTAGCTTTGATAATTCTTTTGTATGAAAAATGTGTCCTACCTCTGAGGAGATTACATTTAACAAATCTTGTGTGTGTAGGAGCCACCTGAAAATGCTTTTTCACATGCTTCATATCCAAAGTAGTGGGGAATATACAGAGTTCTCCTATTCACTTTGTCATGGCGTTATGTAAAACACATACAAAAAAGTGTGTCTTTTTTCTGTTAGGTTATTGTATCCATGCACTTGTTCATAATATCATAACCCTTTTCATTATTGGTTCGATTAAAAATCAATCTTGCGTCATGAAAAATAATTTCTGAAAATGAGAACCAATGACCCATCTTTTCTTTTTCTCAAATTTTATTTTGGGGTCTAGGTATCTCGTCACCCATGCCAAATGTACAAATCATAATTCAGACCTCCAAATCAGTTTAGAATCTTACACTATTTTCAAGTGCTTTTGAATTATTGGAAGTTTTTACCATTTTGATCATATATATGTCGTACGCGGCTATGAATTTAATATTATTTGTTGGGTAACCTTACGTTTCCTTGAGAAGACTATACAATTACATGCATTCTTTTTCCTTCTAGGATTTTCTATTTTACTTTCATATATAAATAAATATTAGAGATGTATTATAAAGTTTTAAAAATACATATATTTTTTTTAAAAAAATATACTCAATCTGAGTAAATTTACTTGGGTCCTAGATTATGAAAGTAACAAAATCATTTACTCTCTAGTCATTTTGGTTCTCAAATACTCTCTTGTTAACTAGTATAATTTCTTTATAAGCAATTTTTTTATAAGAAAAAGTATAAATAATACTCCAAAGCAAAACCTATAATGAAAATCTTCATAAAACTTTCGATGTTAATAAATTATACTGTACGGAGTTTAGGCACACAACTGAATTCGCATATAAATCAAAGTAAGAGAAGCTAGTCCTCATACGTACCCTCCTTATAAATGAACCACCCCCATGACAAAGATTTTACGTGAGATATTATATCCAAATTATATTAGTCACATTTTTTGTTAAAGATGGAACATTAATTCAAGGACCCACATTTTTTAAGTTTCTATACTTTTTTTTTTGAAGGAAAGTTTCTATACATTTAAAAACTATATTGATATTCATAGTCTCATACATTTAGAGATAACATGATTGTTCACTCCCTGGCAAAAAAAAAAATGATTTTTTCACTCTTAAATATTTTAAAACAATGTTTTTGGTGTTCCGAAAAATGCATACTTTCTCGTTAACTTATATATTTTCTCTATCACAACCAAGCGATTTCAATCACTCAAATATAAAGTAAAAATAAAAAATAGGTTTAATAGGTCATTTTGTCCTCTAATTAATTTTCAATTTTTATTTTGGTCCCATATGTAATAAAACTCATGTTTTGGTCCCTCAAATTTGTCTCCGTCGGTAAAATAAATCCATGGCGTTAAGTTTAACCCCAAATGTCTATAGTGGACCAACCTTAAGAGTTGTCCACCATAGAACTTATTAAATTTTTTAATTTAAACCGTTTGATCTATTTTTTTAAAAGATGATCATTGGATTACGTGTGTCTATTGTAACTTACGGTGTAACAACAACAACTAACTTTTTCCACCAAATCTTCATCTTCTTCCCCCAACTTCTTCATCATATTCATAACATCTTCCCCAACATTCATAACAAAAATCCAAAAAAAAATAAAAAAAATCCATAATCATTTAAACACCGTAAGTTACAATAATTATGGATCATTTAAAAAAATCCAGAAAAAATCCATAAAAAAAATCCATAATCATTTAAATGATTATGGATTTTTTATTATTTTTTTTCTGGATTTTTGTTATGAATGCTGATAAAGATTTTATGAATATGATGAAGAAGTTGAGGGAAGAAGATGAAGATTTGTGGAAAAAGTTAGTTGTTGTTGTTACACCGTAAGTTACAATAGACCCACATAATTCAATGACTATCTTTTAAAAAACATATCAAACGGCTTAAATTAAAAAAATTTAATAAGGTCTATGGTGGACCACTCTCAAATTTGATCCACTATAAACGTTTGAAGTTAAACTTAACGGTTAAGGATTTATTTGACCGACGGAGGCCAACTTGAGGGACCAAAACATAGTTTTATTACTTATGGGACCAAAATGAAAATTGGAAATTAATTAAAGGACCAAATGACCTATTAAGCCTAAAAAATATTATTAAAACTAGAAAGTAAATGTTTCCTAAAACTACTTTGAAAAGGTAAAAAAAAAATTAAACTTCAAAGTTCAAACAAATTTTTTTATTTTTCTAATTGATGTCGACCGTGTGTTTTATGATTTCATTTACTCAAATCACTCAAATATAAAGTAAAAATAAAAAATATTATTAAAACTAGAAAGTAAATATTTACTAAAACTACTTTGAGAAAGGAAAAAAACAAACTTCAAAGTTCAAACAATTTTTTTTTTTTTTTTGAATTGATGTCGACTATGTATTTTATAATGCTTACTAGGTTAAATATCTAACATCTTTTTTTGAGAGGAAATATCCAACTACTTACATAATTTAATATAGGCTTAATACATACTTTGGTCCTTTAACTTATTTTTGGATTTCATGTTGGTCCCCTAATTATAAAATGTCTCAATTTAGTCCCTTATCTTTACTTCCGTTAATCAAATTAGTCCTCTCCGTTAATTTTTTGCAAAATCTGTTAAACACTTTCCACTTGTCACTTAAGATTTGTGATCAATGGCTGGATTTAAAAAACACACATAGTATACAATGGAGACACAAACATATGATAATTTCTTATTGTCTTTCCATATTTTTTTTAATTTCCTAAAAAAAGAAATTAAAAATAACAACAATCTTCATCCTGCAACTTCTCTAGCTCTATTCCTTCTTCATCTCTTATCCTCTTCATCCACCTTCATACCTCATCATACTCCAGAAAATAAAAAAAATTAAAACTTCAAATTCTTTTTTTCAAAAACTCAATCTTTTTCATTATTCAATCAAAAACTCATAAATCCTCAAATGAATTTTTTTCTTATTTAAACTAATTTCAATATCAAAAGAAATTGAAAGATTCAATCCAACTTGTAATTCCAATTTTCGTATAGTTTATCGGCAAGGTTACGGAGCACGACGGCCGGCATGAAAGTGAGAGCATCCGCCATAAAAACGAACCCTTATTTCCCAAAACGCAGCCATTGTCCACCACCACAACAATGAATCTTTCTCCTTAATCGCAGTCATAACCCACATGTCCTTGTTTCCTTCATTACACTCTTATTCACTTGGTGCTACTTTTAGATTCAAGATTTTTTATTTTTTTTTCAGATTCAAGAAGTTGAGGACTGATATGTGTAATTTGTCCCAAATTGAATGTTTAACTTATGTACAATGAAATTAAAATGAATGGAATAATTATATGGCACTTGAATCTTGTTTTTTTGGATCTGCTTGTTGTTAGTACAGGTTTAGATTCAGTGGTCTTGTTTAGGAAGGAAGATGCTTGTTTTCTGTTGTTAGCCTGTGTTGGGTTCTTCCTGGTGCCGTGTTTTTACCTTTGTACTGCCTTTTGCGTTTGCTGATTTTTGTGGCAGTGGGCATTGGTTTTTGTTTGTTCTGTAACAACTTGCCATTTTAGCACTACTGGTGTGTGGCTGTCTTATATATATGCCGATTAAAAAAAATAAAATATGGCACTTGGATCAGAGGGTTAAGATTTTGAGGTTGGAAATGGAAGATATTGAAGAAGGAATAGAGCCAGAAAAATTGCAGATTGAACGTTAGAGGGAGTTTTTACAGGTGTTTTTGAGCCAGAGGGTTAAGAATTGGATGGCCATTGAAGAAGAGGGAGTGACCGAATGAGAAGAAGAAGAAGATGCAGCAGGGTATGTGCTGCTGTTGCAAGATGAAGATTGTTGTAATTTTTAATTTTTATTTTTAGGAAATTAAAAAAATATGGAAAGACAATAAGAAGTGATCATATGTTTGTGTCTCCATTGTATAGTATGTGTGTTTTTTAAATCCAGCCATTGATCACAAATCCTAAATGACAAGTGGAAAGTGTTTAACAGATTTTGCAAAAAATTAACGGAGAGGACTAATTTGATTGACGGAAGTAAAAATAAGGGACCAAATTGAGACACTTTATAATTAAGGGACCAAAATGAAATCTAAAAATAAGTTAAAGGATCAAAGCATGTATTAAGCCTTTAATATAATATTCCTAGCTTTTATGCGAAGGTGGTGGAGAATATATATAAAAATGGTGATATGGATAAGAGACTGGTGCACTTTTTGGAACAATATATAATATGACTTTTTCTTTAAAATGGAAATACGATTGCGAAATTACTGGAATAATGGCTAAGGCAATTGCCACAAAACTCCAATTTAATTCACACGGTGACACACACTACTCATTAGAAATTGAGTACTATTAGTGGTAGTAGAAGAGTAGTGTGCATTGCGACTGAGATACCTAGGTCAAATTGCAAAGGTGTTCTTGTTTAAGCATGACAGCATATTCTCCATCATGAAACTCAACTTTCTTATCCACCGTTCATTCCTTCCTTTATACCAAAGGAGTTAAGATCACAACCATCAAATGCGATTACATATCAAAAGGAATACTACTATAGTTAGTTAGCCAGTGTAATGAATTTTACCAATGGATATCCCAAAGAGTATCTCCCAAAACTTTTCGAGAATCATCTAAAAGTAATTAATTCATTAAATTAATGGAGTTATATGTGTGGTTCATAAGGTGCTTGGTTTTAACAACATGAGCGGCGGCGGGTTTAACAACATGATCTAGTAAGCACCTTATGAACCACACATAGCCCAATCCATTACAAAATGTGATGCTGTATCTCGAAGCAAAGAAATTCAAAGGACATGAAAATTGATTCTTTCAATTTTTCTTTATAGATTTCCTTATAACTTTTTTATCCCAACCTTTAAAACGCACTTTTTTTTTATTATCTCTCATTTACAATAAATGGTAAAGATTTTAATGGATTTTATGTCATTCATATAAAATATATATTATTTCTTTTCTAAAAAAAAAAATTCATTATTTTTTCTTTCTACTTTTTATTTTGTAAGTGCCTTTCAAGCCTTCCCATGGCCTTCGACAAGGTGATCCGTTGTCACCCTACCTTTTCATCCTTTGCATGGAAAAACTCTCCGCTGCCATCAACTCCGCGGTCATCCAAGGAAGATGGGAACCAATCCAAATCACCCCTACGGGGCCTCATCTATCCCACCTCCTATTTGCAGATGATGTTCTTCTCTTTGCAAAAGCGAATAGCTCTCAGTTCCATGTTATTCATGATTTGTTTGATAGATTCAGTCGAGCATCGGGGCTGAAAATCAACATCTCAAAATCAAGAGCTTACTATTCATCAGGCACTCCTCATGGCAAGATCACCACTCTCACCGCCATATCCGGAATTCAAAGCACAACTTCCCTTGGAAAGTATTTGGGATTCCCCATGCTCCACGGCCGCCCTAAGAAGAGCGAATTCAACTTCATCATTGAAAAAATGCAAACTCGCTTGGCGTCTTGGAAGAATAGGCTCTTAAATAAAACAGGTAGATTAACTCTAGCAACATCTGTCTTATCCTCCATCCCTACTTACTACATGTAGATTAATTGGCTTCCTCAAGGTATTTGTGATAGTATTGATCAGACAACCAGGAATTTCTTTTGGAAAGGCACTAACAATAAAGGAATTCACTTGGTAAACTGGAAGAAAGTAACTAGCCCGAAACAGCTTGGCGGTTTAGGCATTAGAAAGGCTAGAGATGCTAACACTTGTCTCCTTGGAAAGCTTGTTTGGGATATGGTTCAATCTACAAACAAATTGTGGGTCAACATTCTCTCCGACAAGTACACAAAAGGGCCTAACATCCTTCATGCCACCAGCACTAACAGCAGCTCCCCATCATGGTCTTCCATCATTAAAGCAAAAAATATCCTTTGTAATGGCTATCAATGGCGTGCAGGTTCAGGCTCCTCTTCCTTTTGGTTTCAAAATTGGAGTTCTCATGGCTTGATTGGTTCCTTGGTTCCCATCATTGACATTCATGATATTCACCTTACCGTTAGAGACGTTTTTACTCATATCGGACATCACTCCCAAGCTCTCTACACTATCCTGCCTCCGATGATTGTGGATTCCATAAACAACACCTCCTTCAAGTTTAATGACAGAATTGAAGACACTTTCATATGGAGCCATAACACAAATGGGGTCTACACGACTAAGAGTGGTTACTCCTGGCTCCTTTGCAACTCGGATCTTGAAAATAATCAGCAATCTTCCTTCGCTTGGTCTTGGATTTGGAAACTTAAGATCCCCGAAAAATTCAAGCTCTTCATCTGGCTCGCTTGTCACAATGCGATCCCTACTTTATCTCTACTCCACCACCGTCAAATGGCTCCCTATGCCACCTGCTCGAGATGTAATGAGGACGAAGAATCCATTCTCCATTGCCTTAGGGATTGTCGTTTTTCCTCTAATATTTGGCTGCAGCTCGGATTCGTGGACAACAGTTTTTTCAATGAAGGTACTGCCCGTATTTGGATTAAAAATCATGCTTCCGGAAATCTTTCTTCCCTCTTCCTTGCCGGACTTTGGTGGACGTGGAGACACCGCAATTCAATGTGTCTTAGTAATGATTTGTGGTCTATTCATCGGATTATTCTAAATACACACCAAACGGTTACTGACATTGAAACCGCTTTTCATGAGGCTCCTGGCCAACAATCACAAAGAATGATTCGATGGAACAATGACAACTACAGCTGTGTGGTGCTGAATGTAGATGGCAGCTGCATGGGTTCCCCAATTCGGACGGGTTATGGGGGCGTAATGCGCAACTCAGCGGGTTTCTTCCTAGAAGGGTTCTCCGGCTCTATCGCAACAACAACGGATGTCTTGTATGCCGAGCTTACGGCAATTCACAGAGGGCTGCTCATGGCAATTGAAAAGGGAATTGAAGTTCTAGTTTGCTATTCAGATTCACTACTCTCAGTAAAGCTTCTTAATAACAATACTTCTCGGTATCATGCTTATGCTGTTTTAATCCAAGATATAAAGGACATTCTCTCCTCCAGAGATTTCTCCATCCATCATTGTCTTAGAGAGGGAAATCAATGCGCTGACTTCATGGCTAAGCTGGGTGCAGTATCGAACGAAGAGTTTGTTAGGCATACATCTCCTTCGTATGACCTCCTTCCACTGATCAGATTAGACGCCATGGGAACTGTGTATCCTAGAGCCTAGGCGTTTCCTTTTTCTTTTCCTGTCTGTTTTCTTTTTTTTTTTTTTTAGCTCTGTAACCAAAAAAAAAATAACCACACAAGAGTTTCTTTGTTATAGTTCATTTTATATCTGCTATGGCTCAATACTTTAATTAATACTTCGTTGGTTGCCTAAACAAAGGAAATCGATAAGAAGAATAAAATATACGCCTCTTTAATATCCACTTGAAGTAGCAAATTGATGGAATACCTTAAAAAATGTTGATAAAAATAGTGAAAAATCACATGATAAATTATAATTTATTCCTATAAGTGAATGGTTCATACAATTGTTGTGGTTGTGAAGATGCATATTGTAGTAGAGATTACTATTGTAACCTCCCCATTTTACTAATATTACCCCTCCTCGTTCACTTATGAATAGACCCCAAATTAAATCTCAACACAAAATACTCCTTAATATGTTCATTTTCTCTCATCATCTTCCCATCTCATCACTTTAAGCCATAGCTCCATGTCATGTTGAATTCTTGGATTGTTGTGTTGTTCACAACTCTCTCCTTGCATAACAATGAATCTTTTGTGATAAAATATCTATACATGGTCGGTCCTAAAAAAATTATGTTCTCGGTGAATCAATAAAATTATGCATTTTCAATTATTCAAATGTCCTAAAATTGTTCCGCCTAATAAACGAACCGAGCTCTTTACAATGAATCATCTTTTGGTATGACATATTAATTATTTGAGTATAATCACTTCTTCAATTAGGTTAGAGTTTAAACAATTGTTTAATATCAATTTAACATGACTTAGGATTTGCTATTACTTTGCAGGCTTAAATATGTAAATCATCCCTGTAAGTTCGCGTGTTTTTGCTTTTCGTCCCTGTATCTTTTTTTGTTCTAAAACAAACCCTGTAAGTTACAAACGTTTTGATTTTCGTCCCTCCCGTCAGCATCTGTTACAAAAACGCTGATGTGTCTAACGGTGGCTGACGTGGCGTTGTTTGACGTGGCAAAACAAGCTTATGTGTCCTTCCATGCAAGATTACAGGGACCAAAATCAAAAACCAAAAATTACATAGGGACGAAATTAAAAATAACTAAGTTACAAATTTGAAATTAAAAATCCTTGATGTTTCCATCTTCTTCCTCTATCATCCGTATTATTATTCTTCTTCTGCTCAGACTCTCTTCACTGTGAAATTATAAAGAAACCATTTGTAACTTCTCCTGACTTTGTATCGTGATTTCTCCATTCACCAAATATATACTTTATCATTTTGAGGCCAAAACTTGTCCCATTTTTTGTCCTACGTCACATGAATGAGTACATGTTTATGGGAGAAGAATATGAAAGAGAGAGGAAGTAGACACACAGAGAGATGAAGAAGATGGAAAGGTTTTTAATTTCAAATTTTGTAACTTAGTGATTTTTAATTTCGTCCTTCTGTAATTTTTCGTTTTTGATTTTGGTCCCTGTAATCTTGCATGGAAGGACACATAAGCTTGTTTTGCCACGTCAAACAACGCCACGTCAGCCACCGTTAGACACATCAGCGTTTTTGTAACAGATGCTGACGGGAAGGACGAAAATCAAAACGTTTGTAACTTACAGGGTTTGTTTTAGAACAAAAAAAGATACAGGGACGAAAAGCAAAAACACGTGAACTTACAGGGACGATTTACATATTTAAGCCTACTTTGCAAAACAAAATAACAAAATTTGCTGTTTAGCATTATTTTATTTTTTATTTTTTGACATATATTTGCCCTTTTTTTAAGGGATCTATCTATTTGCCTATTATAGAGCAATAAGTGCACGTAACAATCCTTAGAAGAAAAAAAAATGGTACACGTAATATAGGTTGTTGTGTTAACCATTCGATTTCTGGAAAAAATGGTTTTAAGTAATTTAACGTAGAATTATGGCACACATAAATTGTCTAATTCTCTTGAATATTTGTAGCTTATTAATCATTTAAGTTTAATCGTTTGGTTAATACAATAATTATCCGTTTTTTGATTGAACTTATTAACCATTTGAACTCAATTACTTATTTAGTACACGTAATATTTAAGAGGAATGTCAGCAACACACATTTCAACACACTCTCTTTAATTGATTAAAATTTGCATGAGTCTCACCAAATCATGTGGGTCTCATATAAATTTGGTGAGTCTCATGTGAATTTTAACCAACCAAAGAGATTGTGTTTAGACATGGCAACGAGACTGGTGGGGGCGGGTTTAAACATACCCGACCCCGCCCCGTTTCATGGTACCCAGCCCCGCCCCCGCGGGGACAGGATAGAAACTTTACCCCCAGACCTGCCCCAACGGGGACGGGTTTCTCGGCCTCGACCCACCCTCACCCGCGAAAACTCTATTTTTTATAAAATATTTTAAAAAATACATATTTTTTCATAGCAATAAAAATCAATAATTATATTAATAATTAAAGATCTAATAAACTTTTTTTAAAAGAGCAATATAATTATAATAATTATAATTTTAAAGAGTAATAATATATTAAAATAGGTCGGCATTTATGGAAATAAGATTATAAAATTTAATAAAGTAAATCTCAAAAAGCGGGTGCTGGGCGGGGTGGGTGCGGGGCGGGTGTAAGGATCCCCCACCCCCGACCCCATCCCCGTACTAAAAACTCAGATTTCCACCACACCCGCACCCGGATCCAGTAAATTTGGCTTTTCTTCGTTAAAAATCGAGACGGAACGGGGGACCCGACGGGTGCAGGTTGTGGTTCCATGTCTAATTATATTAATAGATGTGTATTAAAATATATGTTGCTAACATTTCTCAATATTTAAAATAGCTACCACATGTCTACATATCAATTACAATGCTTTGTTATTACCTAGCTTAAGGGAAAAAATAACGGATACGCCTTCCTTCTATTTTTGACATAATAGAGAAGTATAAATGGAAATAATTGGAAATGACACTTTTTATTTTTGTTGAAGGAAATTGAAAATGACTCATATGGAGTAAAGAACCTAATAAAACAAAACGTATAAAAATAAATAATTGCACAAAATATAAATTGAATTGTATAACTAACCTATTAGGTTCTTTAACATAATAGAGAAGTATAAATTTTTGACATAATAGAGAAGTATAAATTGTATAAATAAATAATTGCACAAAATATATAATAGTAGGTGGTAGCGTTAAAGGGTGGTTTGAGAAGTGTGTGGCGCGACGGGTAGGTGACGGGGCAGACACATTATTTTGGCATGATCGTTGTTGTAATGGGTGTTCTTTTTCATGAGCGCTTTAGTTGGTTATTTGACTTAGCTGATTCACGGTTAGAAACATGTTTTTGCAAGGTTGGGAGGAAGGGCGTGGAAGTGGCGTAGGAGTTTGTGGGAGGAGGAGTTATTAGAGGAGTGTAGGTTATTACTCTATGATGTTTCTTTGCAGACTTGTTCATCCAATGTGTGGCAGCGGCTTCGAGACCCGTCAGAGGGTTATTTAGTTCGTGGTGTTTATGATATGCTGACATCTTAGGAGAGTTTGCAGGTTCAGTCTGATTTGGATCTAATTTGGCATAAACAGGTTCCGCTGAAGGTTTCCATTATCGCATGGCGGTTGTTTCGAGATAGACTACCTACGAAATCAAATTTGGCGACTCAAGGTGTTCTCTCCCAAGAGGCGTGTTTGTGTGTGTCTGGTTGTGGTCAGGTGGAGGACGCTCGACATCTGTTTATATCGTGCTTCTTAAGCTATCTTTGGCCTTTACTGCGGTCGTGGATTGGATTCGAAGGGGCAAAACATCAAGATATTTCAGCTCACTTTACTCAGTATATTTTTTTCACAGGTGGTTTGAAATCGCGGCGGTCTTTCCTCCAGCTTATTTGGCTCCTTAGTGTTGGGATTATGTGGAATAAACATAACAACTGGTTATTTAATAATAAACAAAACTCTATAATTCGGCTACTAGATAAAGTAATGTTTTATTCCTAGTGGTGGCTGAAAACTAAAAAGGCTACTTTTGTATTAGGTGGTTATTTGTGGTGGACGAGCTCTTTGCCGTGTTTAGGCATTGACTAACCCACTTTTGTATCTCTTTTTTGACTACTTGAAAATTTCTAGTAGTATTTTTAGTACGTCTTGTGCTGAGGAGACTGCTATAGCAATGTTAATATAATTTATTTTTGCTTGTTAAAAAAAACATTAAAATTTCTCTAAAAAAAAACATTAGATTGAAATTTTGTAAACCTATTAATGATGATCATATATAAATATTGATTGGTTACATTAACGTGTTATAGAGGAACGTGATTGAATTCTTTTTTTCATTTAAGATTTTATAATGAGTTAATTGTTGAAATTAATAACCTAACATATAGGAATTTTGAAAAATAACCATATGGAATAAAAAAAAATGTATTTTAACCCTGTAATTTAATATTCTTATTATTTTTTACCTTGAAATATACATGAAGTTCAAAAAAGTGGTTTAGCGGTTGAATTTTTTCTAGTCATGTTTAAGACGTTAAAATATGGTTTTACACAAAAACAAATTGACTAGGGACGAATTAATTATAAAGTTTTAAAGTGCCAAAAACTCAAATAGCAAAACAGCGAAAAATCTCAACTTAGAAATCGAATTTTGAGTTGATTGTTTGTAGAGAATCTTTAAAAATACATAAAAATATCAGCAAAGTTTCATAGCATTTTGAAGACGTTTCGATTTATTTTTATTTTTCAAGCAAACCATTCAAAATTGCAATTTTATTCCGAGTAAGCGTATACTCACGGATCAAATTTTATGTCCTAATTTTATAGGCATAGTAAGAACACCATAAGATTTTGAAGTTTTTAAACTGAGAGACAAATTAATTATGAATTATTTTAAAAATTCAGAATTATGTGGAATAAAAATCCATAATTAATCCATCTCTAGTCGAAAAAATTTAATATTTTGTGTAAAAACCATATTTTAACGTCTTAAATGTGTCTGAAAAAATTCAACCTTATCTAGAGTTATATTTATTTCTAAATAGAATCGCAATAATAAATATGTCAAAAAAATCATTTTGTATCATTGCGATCCTATACAGAGATAAATATCTATAGTTATATATATAATATCTAATTCATATTAAAAAAAATAATCCATTTGAGATAACATGTGGTCATTATGAAGGAAAGGAAGCTCTCCAACAACAAAAATAAAATAAAAAAGCAATGGAAAGGAAATTGGACGGAGCAAGCGTATCAAACATGAATAATAATCTAATATGAAACTCCTAAAAAAAAAAAAAAACTAATATGGAAGTTTACATCATTCTTCGCATATTGAAACTTTTTGGTGGCAGGCTGCCCAATTATTAAAAAGAAAAAAAAAAGGAAAAAAAAGAAACACGTTTATTCATAGAAAATATGGACGTAAATTAAAGAGTTGTGGGAGTTCATTTGCCTGTCGCTAACCATAGTTCACAAGCTGGACCCGGAATCATTGTTCAAATAAAATAAATATTTATATAAAACAGAGATATAGAAATGGGAAAAAAATATCTACCAATATAATGATAAAGAAAAATGGAAATGTGACGATTATTATACTTCCCTCGTTGTCCCAAATGACAAAATCACACCTAACATCACGCTAAATTCTCCGGAGAATGCAGATGAGAAGAAGTAATTATGAAAAGTTAAATACAATGGAAAATATTTAATGAGAAGTGTCGGTTAAACATACACGTTCAGTTAGCAGATTAGGAGGTTGCTTGTAGCAAGAGGTAATAGATATATAACTGAATGGATCATCGTCAAAATGCTCGTTTCGTACTAGTTGCAAATTATTCAAATAAGTATTAGACATATGTATTTGACGGTTCACATTTTATCACATGTACAAAATTGAATTGATGTATGTATTTTCATTCGAAACAAATTATGTTGTAATTTTAATGTATCAAATATTATGTCAACGCACATACTAAATATTTTAGATAAATTTAGTATGAGTGTTAGGCAGAGGATCTGATGCAAAATCATCTTAATGATAATAGTTTTGTTCTTCTCGAGTATTTTCTACCTCGCTAAATAGACGGGTCATTTGGTTAAACATTATATATTTCATTACCACTACTCCTACTCATTCTCATGCTAATGTGAGCGTCTGAATAATAATTACAGATGCCACCCCCACCTCTACAGCAACAAAGTGTTATCCAACTCGGCCAATCTCTTCAGTCCATCCTGGATCGGGGGGTAAATGTTACCCTTAATATCCTTCTTAAACTCCTTCAATGTTCCAATTAATATGTACCACTGGATTACACCTGAAATAAAATTTTGTACAGTCTAAATCATTCACATAGTAATGATATGCGTAACGAAATGATTTAAGCTTAAATGGTTAATGGACAATTGTTTGATAAACCTTGAGTTCAAATTCTAGTTGAAATAATTTTTTATCAGATTTTACTTATCTTTGAGCTGAACTCTAGATTATGGTAACGATTTCCTAAAAATTGAAGATTAAGAAAAAAAAGAATGTAATTATATGTGTGATTTAAAGACATATGGAGTTAAAAATGATACATTTATATTGATACGAATGTTATTTTTATCGACGAATTTTACACACTCATGCAAACTAAATTGTAGAGAAGAATATAGAAAATGAGTGTATATGTTGCCAAAATGGATACTGAGGTAACCACCGTAACATTTTGAAGGTAAAAAAATTCCGTATAGGAAAGTTAGAGGAGTCACAAGAGCACCCTGACCCTTTAGAATAGGAAGGAGGCAATGAAATGGTTACACAAGTGTATTAGCACCTTGTATGAGCTGTAATGCTTTAAACCACTTGGTGGGTGACACATCAGAAAGAAGGTTGGTGGGCCCAACGTAATTTTGTGTATTGTAACTAGTAATGGCACGAGTTACCCCATGAGAAGGGTGTATGTTGAAATGGTTTAAACCAAATGAGGTAAAAGAGTGTAATAGGGTAAAAAAGTGTATTTGGATAAAGTGAATGGCGTTTGGGATGAACAACTGGAAAGTAGGTTAGTGTTCAAAAAATAAATATTAAAAGGTTCAATGAAACTTCGCATTTTCGTTTGCAACTTGACCATGCTCAACTAGTATGTACTTTTTGAGCACTATAAATACACTCTCATTCTATACATATCGACTCGTGGAACTTAGAGAGAGAAAGAAAGAGAGCTTTTGAGATAGCTTGAATTGAGGGTTTTCACTTTGAGATAGAGAGATAGTGTTTGTGTGACACATATTTTTAACTATTCCAAAATTTACAAATAGTTTTACTATATTCAAGAAGAAATGGCCATGACTCGTGAATCTTGGGCTTTTGTTTTCGGCATTATAGGTAGAATATACCAACCAGCTCTAGCCATAATCCATGCATATATTATTGCTTTTCAATTTTTCTATCACTCCAAACCCTCATTTATATCATCATTTTCTTCTTCTCCTTATTCATCAATATCATCTTCTAGTTTCTTTTTATAAGCGTTTTTTTTCTTCATCTAGTGTGTTATGCTTGTTTGGATCATACATCAAATTGATACCTAAAATTTAACGTTAGCTTTTGTTGTCCAAATGTTCTTCTATAGAGTAAAATTTTAATTAGCTATAGAGCATGGTGATTGGAACCGTATTAACATGCAGATTGCATGGCGATATGGCATATTTTTATTTCCAACTTAAATGCTATAGTAAACAATATAAGTGTTTTCTCAATATATGTCAAAAAAAAAAAATGTTTTTCTCAATAAACTATTTTTTTAGCTCATAAAATCTTAGTACAGATATTGAAAAAATCAAATATATATGTAGGCTGAAATAAAAGTAGTCATTTGTTAACAAGTGCTGATGGATATTTCTTTTTTGTCTTCTTGTCATTGTTTTTACAGGCAACATCATTTCCTTTGCGGTGTTCCTCTCACCATTGTAAGTAACCATTTTGTTTTCTTGTAAATTAATTAAACAAAGTTGAAGTAATAATTTCCTAAACGTATATATGTATATTTGTATATTTGCAGGCCAACTTTTTACGTAATCTTCAAGAAGAAATCTGCTGAAGGATTTCAGGCACTTCCTTATGTTGTGGCACTTTTCAGTGCAATGCTTTGGATCTACTATGCATTTGTCAAAAGAGAATCTGCTCTTCTTCTCATCACCATTAACACTTTTGGAATTGTTGTTGAATCAGCTTACATTATAATGTTCCTAATTTATGCCCCAAAGAAACAAAGGGTATATATATTTCTTTTAATCTCATACATAAGTTTATACTACTTTTAAACATTTTTTTCCTTATAATAAAATATATTTTTTTTTTTAAAAAAAAAAAAAAAAAACTTTGCTATAAATTTTGAAGTTGCAGTAGTACTAATTTTTTTTCTTTCATTTCTCACAGCTTTCAACCATAAAACTACTTCTCTTGCTGAATGTGTTTGGGTTTGGAGCCATGCTTCTATCAACTCTCTACCTCTCAAAGGGTGCAAAACGTCTTGCTATCATTGGATGGATTTGCCTTGTTTTCAACATAAGTGTATTTGCTGCACCTCTCTTCGTCATTGTAAGTATTATAAATTTATATACTAATTATTTTGAATTATATATTTAAATTTACTTTTTTCCCAATTAAATGAGCAAGTAATAATTAAATAAATAATAATTATGATCATTTCCTTCCATGCAGAGCAAAGTCATAAGGTCAAGGAGCGTTGAATACATGCCATTTTTCTTATCCTTCTTTTTAACCATCAATGCTGTTATGTGGTTCTTCTATGGCCTTCTCCTCAGGGATTACTATGTTGCTGTAAGTCAATATTCATAATTCACTTTCCCATTTGTTTGTATGGAAGATATTAGATATCCCTTTTAACTTTATATTTGATAATGTTTAAATAATTTTAGAAAGAATAAATTAAGTTTTCTGTGCTTCATTAATGTGGAGTTTCCATGAAAAGAAACATCTAAGTGCTATATGGACCCCTACCAATTTTATTAAGTACGTTAACAATATAATTAGAAAACTTTACATATAGGACAAGTTATTAATTAATTGATTCTTTTCTTCTTTTGAATAAACAAAAGTATTTAATATATGAGAACTTAATTAATGTTTGCATTTTTGGATGATATGCAGCTACCAAACACACTTGGATTTGTGTTCGGAATAATTCAGATGGTGGTGTATTTGATATATAGAAATGCTACACCAGTGGTAGAGGCACCAATGAAGGGTCAAGAGTTGAATGGTGGTCATATAATTGATGTTGTGAAGATTGGAACCGACCCCAATCGTGCAGGTGGAGGTGCCGGTAGCAAAGTCTGATTTTAACAATTGAGTACAATCTGAAGAAAGAAAAAAAAAAAAAAAACTTGGGATCCATGACCGGGAAAATAAAAATTGAAAAAGAAAAAATCTTAACCTAAACTTTCAATTTCATATAATATTGTAAAATGCAAGAAGGGTGTTTAGCCTCTGGTATAAGTATTTAGTTTTATTATTAATGTAAAGGTGTGTGATTTAAATTCGGTGTAATTGGCAAAAATGGTCATATAAGCAAGCTATATAGCAATATTCCTAAGCTTTGGCCATGTATCACTCCCATAATTGTACTACTACGTGTAACGTAGCATATTCTCTTCTCTTCTCTTAGTGTATCCCTCAGTCAAACTCATTTCAAGTTCACTTTTCCTTGTATACGTAATCGATGTTCCAGTATTAATGAAAACGAATTGTTTTAGTAATTTTGTCGTTGGGTACTATACAATGATTTACTTGATAGCTACACTTCTATTTGAATTTATAATTTTTTTTTGTTGAACACTTGAATTTATAATTTAATCATAGCTCTATACGACAAATTATTACTATGGCAAGTAGCTCCTTTGGTAAGTTAAGGAACACCCGTAACAAATGAGATTTTTTTTTATTTTTTTATGTAAGAAAAAAAACATAAAACAACTATGCATATCCCCAATTAGATTCAAACTTGCAATCCCAAGTAGGACAATCCGTATGTGCGCCTAACAAACGGTGAGTTAGAAGTTATGGAAAATATCACTTGGCTTATTAGTGTCAAATAATTGTATTTTTTTTTTTTAGAGGCCAAAGGCCTTCAAAAAATGTATTTTGAATGTCAATATAACACTACTCTTTTCAAAAACTTAAAGTAAAGATTTGAGTTACCTTATGTATGAATCAACTTAAAAAACATCGAAAAGAAGTTCATAATTCTTTTTTTTTAAAGGAGGTCGAAAGTTCTAACTCTGAAAATTAACATAACCATTTACTAATATATGTCTATTCACATATAAAAATTATGCCAATTGCTATAGTCATCAAATCATCTATAGTTAAATGTTTATCAAAAGTAAATCCATGATATATAAATGTGAAGGGATGGGTACTCTTTGCTTTTTCATGTGTCATATACAAAGGGACAGATAAGCCCTCCCTAAAAGTGCTTCATTTTAAAAACAATCAATGTTCATCTTGATAACGGCATCTTTCTAATAAGAAGAAAAAAAATAACGAACACTATATGATTAAAGGATACTAATCTAATCTACCTAGTCAAATCCCATTCCATCACAAAAGGGAAAGTGTTAAAAGCAATGCCATTATGCCAATAATTAGAAATTAATTAAATATAGAACATCTAGATTAGAACGCAATACAATGAAGATTGACTCTTAATTAAAATTTACTTACGAGCGTTTGCTCAAAATATCAACCATTTGAGACATATAAGCCAAAGTCAAAAACAGAATAAAAGTGCTGAAACGTGAAAGTGAATTGCTTAATGCCAAGGGAACCCACATGTTTATTTGTCTTTTCTTTCATCCCTTGAATTTTTTATTATAAAAAAACACTTTTTTCTCCTTTTTCACTATACCAGTACCAGGTAGAATAGTTTGTTCTAACTGAAGTAGTAACCGTTACGATAGTGATTTGTCATTTGCGTAATTAGGTAATCGTACGTGTCCTATAGATTAATTAGGTTTTTGGTAGGAAGGTACACATTTTATAATTGCACATTTTTTAATCAATATGATATTAAAAACTGTCAAAAAATAAATAAATCACTATGATAAAATGGAATTGTTCTCCGTTAAGATTGGCTTGATATTTTGTATGATATTATTATATACATAATTCCTTGCAAGGTATTTTTATATGAAATAAAATGAAACCCCACCACTTCATATTTTGTGGTAGCCTCAATTGCAAGGTAGACAGATCGTAGGTCTTAAAATAAAAGGTACATACTACTATAAAAAGAGCAAAATGACGACAAAAGTTAGCTAGGATTTGTATATATTTTATTTTATTATTTAATTCGCTTATCTTTTTATCAATTCTTCCACGGGGGGAAGAAAAAACAAAAAAAAGCTTGATCAACCTTTTATGTATGTGTTGTTAATTCGTTTTGTGCTTTTAATCAAATGTCGCGTTCTGATGTAGAGACGAAAATTATGGATGATTTGTTTCAAATGGTTCAATTTTTTTGATTTATTTAAGTTATTTATTTTTGGAAGATAACCACAATTAATAAAGGGAAATGGTAGGCGGAGGAAAATGCACTAACTAAAAAACGCAATATTGTGAAAGAAATGGGCCAACGCACCATAGGCATTATAGGATGAGTATGCGTCTCAAGATAAGTATTTGAAGGCTTTACGCAAATAAGTGATCCAAAGGGTTGTTCTAAAAGTTGCCTATGATTGTGTTGAAAGATAACATTACCATGCATGCACAATACTTGGTTGGCTTGTTCCCATGTTAATTCAATCCTACAACGGATGTGCCACCATGCATATAGCTAGGTAGATGTAGATAAGGGGTGATGTAATAAACCACTTGTTAGGGTGTACCTTTAAATACCTCACTTAGATTAATTATTTAATTCATCAATTAAATGATTCGATATTAATAATTTGGACTATATATTATATGGATACAATAGCAACAACAACCAAGTTTTATCCCACTAAGTGAAGTTGACTATATATTATATAGACGATTCAAAATATATGGATGATCCAAGATGAGTTGATATGTTCTCGGTTAGCCCATCGGGAGGTCACTTGCCATCATCAAATGAATTACATTATACATAAGGGCTTAACCCTAGCCACCACCTTTATCAAATAGAGGATAATAATATTCCAACACTATTTTCTCTTCTCCAAAGACAAATACGGATTCAAAGATACACATCATTAATTATTCTTATATATTTACTTAATTACACATACAAATAATCTAAGTTGTCATGTGAAAAAACTAAGTTAAGAGTTAGAAGATGCTCATATAGTCAACTGATGGATTGGTCGAACTATGGATAGGTGAATACAAAGGATTACGAAGGCCGTGGTGTGTTAGAATTGATCAAAGGCATGAGGAATTGAAAATGATTTGTACTCAAAGACTCATGTTCATGTTTTTAGCTCGAAGTAATAGAAATGATTATATTATGCGAAGCATGATCAGAGGGATAGTGTTGCATAGACTAGATACTAGAAACCACCGTAAAATAACGGAAACAAGGTCAAGCGTGGGGTCCCACACACACACACACCTAACAACGGTAAAAAAAACACATTGTTATGCTAGTTTAGTCGAATAACGACAGTCAGACTAGTCTTTGTAAGCCACATTCATAGCAAATAAAATTATGTGGTCTAACACATTATCAATAAATATCGGTATAAATTCCATTTTAGACCTACTTAATCAATAAAACTTTATTTTTTACTCACAATTTACCTTTTATCTATATGTTTTTCATTTTAATTGTGTTTTTCTTAATTAAGTAGTTCTCGAAAACCCCAAAAGTATGTACTTAACAGCAAACTCTTTAGATACGTTAAGTAGCTCACAGTTGAGGGACAAAGTTCTTTTCTTGATATAATCGCTTAAAGAAAAATATACTACTATTAAGAGCTATTAGTTGAATCTTCAACTAACTTTCAAGTTTGACAACAATATCTATTGGAAAAATTTAAAATTACTAGGAAAAACAAAGACTAGAAAAATAAAATTGTTCATCAAAGTTGGCATCTCTAACACTTAGCGATGAAATTAGAGACGATTTTTTTTTTATCCTTTTTTCATCTCTAAATTTTCGTTGATATTCCAACTCTTTCTAATAGTATATATTGTATCGACTTATGCGGAGTCGGCTCAAAGATAAAGTTATTAAGACAATACTAAGGATTAATAGGAACACTTAGAACCTTTCGACTCGATTGAGATATCATACACAAAATGCAGCTTCATCTTACTTTTATTCAATTTTGTATCCATAAAATCATTAGAATAATATTAAAATCCTTCACTCTCCTAAAACCCCAATAGAGTATTTGTCAACTTGTATCCATATCAAACTCTGTCTGCTTAATTAAATCGCGCTTTATATCAATGTCAATCAAATGATCAATGTTTATTACATGGCCATGGGGGGTGCCAATTTCGACCACCTAGATATGATTCCCCATTTCTTTGCTTTTTTATACATACGTACTTTTCAGTGGCTAACATCAAATGTATTAGCCAATGATTGCCCCATAATGGTGTCCTTGATATATGTATGATTTGGTTATATTATATAGTTGATTTGATTTATCGGAGCTGGTGATGTACCTTGTGTCATGCATCAACTTTGTGGTGGACCTTGCTTAGCTCATTCTTTAATTCAATCATATCTTACTCTTCCTACTTTTCATTGTCTTTTCCCCGTTAATAACGATTAATCGTCAGTTCAGTTGCCAATTGCCAAAAATTTATCTTAATACGTGTACTTTTCAACTCTATCATTTTGTGCCACATCACTCATTGAAGATTTTGTGTTCCCATCCTGGTCTTTGATTTATTACCATAATAGTGCAATTGAATCCGCAAATTATTAGAGTGATACTGACTAGTACGTATAATATTGTGCGTACCCGCAACCATAAGTTAAATTGGTGGTGAAAATTTAGATTGAGGAAATTAAATTTGCTAATTTGTATTTTCTTATCAGTGCGGTTTTTAACTACATTTTTTTGTTTATACTTTCCATAATCAAGGGCATAATTAGGCGAGCTCTTCAACCCTTCTTAATTAGAAGGTGAAAAGAGTTTTCACCGAGTACGGTTTTTGCTTTATTGAAGCAAAATGTGTATGAGTTACAAAGATACGGCGTAGACTTGTAAAGACCGTTTTTCAATAGTGTAAGAAATTTGAACTAAGTTCTTTTAAAAAAAGAAGCATTAATTAGAGATATTATAATTTTGCCACTAATTTTAGTGATTGAGAAATTATATCAAAATTTTAATCACAATATAACTTTTTAATAGTGTAACTGAAAGGTGGATTTTCCAAGTCACATTGAGCACCAAACCCTTCGATATTTCCTTACCTTCAGCCTCAAAGGATACAAACACCAAAAACAAATTGTCCAAATCAGCTGGCATGCATGATAGCCATTAGCCACTACCCAAGCCATATTAATCAAGTAATTGTATGCTAAAAAACGTACCCAGAAAAAGTGACACCTAACACTAGATAGAGTTACTGAGCCCCTGAACATTACCCTTCTCTAAGTAATTATTAGTCAAGGAGAGTAGGATCCTTTGCCAAAATAGCTTCCATGAGAAGGCAAACTACCTTATTTAGAATTAGAATATAGACCCGTTGAATAACATGCACCATAATATCTTTTGCAGATAAATCTAGCGGAGCAATGAATTTGAGAGATAAAAGTATGACTTTTTAGTTGATTGCAAGACAAATTTGTTAGCTGGAATCAAAGTTTGGACTTCATTTTTAGTACTCCTTTCAACATCTTGACTATATTATTAATATCAGTTAGCTACATATACTAACGAATAAAAATTATGATCTAACTGAGAACATACTTCCATATATTATTGCCCTCCCAAAAAATGGCAAACACGAAAGGGTTAATGAAAGTATTTGATCCCTCCAACCTCACTCGCGAGTCGAGTTGAGGGCAGATTTTTTTATAAAAAAAAAAAAAAAGATATATACCTATATTGAATAAGTGCTCAATCAAATTGCTTGCCGAATACCTAGTACAAGTGTACAACCTTATTAAATGATATAAGCTGAATGCGTACGTTGTCCTTCATGTCAGACTTTACATAACATTTTATCATGATTATGTTGTATAACATCGTCACGTAATTAACAAGATGCAATATTTGTTACTTGACTAGAAACTCTAATTGAGCTTCCTCTTTAAAAAATGGTCCATAGTTTAGAGTGGAGACAACTGTTACAACATGCCTTAATGAACTTGACTTGCATAATTTGCATGTTATAAATTAATCACTCACACCAATTATGTCGGCAAATACAAAGCATTCACGTTTTAATCAACAATAGGTCTTGTTTGACTAGAAAAAGTTAACACACAAATGCACTACGAAAACATTATGTATAGTCTCTTCAAATGGAAATTTAACATCTAATCACTCTCTTCTATACAATTCCACCACACAAAATAAATATAAAAGCAACTACGTTTCAAAAATAAAATAAAAAGCAACCACAAAACTAAAGGATATTAGGGGAAAAGAAGAATAAGGACCATTTTGTTCTGTATCCCATGAATATTTGAACAGAGATATTAGTGAACAAAATGAGTTGGCTCAGCCAGCAATGATCAATTCAAAACACTCCACTTGTAAGACAGGGTTTGATTGTCACTTCTTAGTAAAAGAATTAAGGTGGGAGTGCCATGCTCATTGGATCAAATTGCAAAAGAGGGTCGGGTTTGTAGAGTCGGTAGAGAGAAATACATATTTGGTCACAAACATAAATAACAAATAACAAATGTTTAGACACACATATAAATTGAAAAGATTAAAAGAGAAAATAATTGAATGATTTGATTAATATATATTTTTCTCATTTATATTTCTCTATGTGAGTGTGCCCAAATAATAAGACTTTCTCGTCGATATAAGTTAGGTCAAATGCATCTAAATGTCCTTTAAGTTTTTCATTTTTCCCAAAGTGGTCCTTTAAGTTTTAAAAGTCCCAAACAAGTCCTTTTAGTTTTTGAATCGTTTCAAACAAGTCCTGTTGTAGATAGCATAGTTGGTAATTGCTTCCTTGAACTCATCTTTGGTACCAAATTTGGCTCCTAACACCCACTTAAAATTAGTCATCTTTTTAGGCATGGCAAATGGTGGATAATGCTCTTTGTTGCTATCATCTGAATCATCATCATCATCCTCTAAAAGGACTTGTTTGAAACGATTCAAAAACTAAAAGGACTTGTTTGGGACTTTTGAAACTTAAAGGACTTGTTTGAGACTTTTGAAACTTAAAGGACCACTTTAAGAAAAATGAAAAACTTAAAGGACTTTTAGATGCATTTGACCTATAAGTTACTACCTCTAGTTATGAATATAAGATCTTTTGAGTTTTTTTTTGTCCTTTTCAATAAGACTTCTTTCAAATTTTAAAGTGCTATAGTTTTTTCTTGTCAATATATAGTTGTTTATGTCACGTATTTTTCTGCAATATATAATAAATACTCTACTTAGTTTTTTTTGATGAAGTAAATACTCTATTTAGTAAAAAATATCTAATAAATACTCTATGAAAACATTATTATCTAGGTAATCTTCTGCTAAAACATAACGTTTGTCTATAAAATTAATACAATAATTAACTTTTTTACTCCTTGTGTTGTTCTCATAAAGATCCTATATTTAGGAACATAGGTAGTATTTTTACGCGTCACTTCTAAAAAATCGCTTATAGATATAGTTTTTCAATTCTAAATGCTTTTTTCTAACCATAAAATTTACTTCTTTTTTTTTTTTTAAATGTAGAGTATGTATAGAGAAAATCATTTTTTATGTGTGATAACCTTCTGATTCTCATTGGATAGCAGTCATGGTAATCTGGAGTTAAGTATGGTAGTCTCTTATATCAATAATTCTTTCAGACCACACATTTTATGTTTTTTTTTTATACGTGCACATTTTAAGGTTCAATCAGAGCTTTGAGAGTGTAAACAGTTCTGCATAACTAGACCTCCAAAATTTTGGTGTCCAAAATATATTTTTTTATATATGTAATTCATGGAAAAAATGATTATATACTAATAACACGGTAATAATTTTAAATCTGTAGACTGGCCAAGTGGTAGTATTCGGTGTTGGTAATTTTATGGTCATGTGTCCAACTCCCAGGCTTTATGCTCTTTCCCTTCAAAAAAAATAAAAAAAAATCAGCATGATAGGGCTTCATTTCATCAAAAAAAAATTTCTTTTCAACATGACAGGGCTTTAATTTGAGTCTAATTTATTATGGATTTGAGGTCTATATATATGTTCTCATTCTCAATACTCTCTCTTCGGTGCAACTTTCCTCAACCAATTGGACATATTTTTACAAATAAAAAATATAACCTTTTTCTTTTTATTTTTTAGAGCACTTCTTATAATTTTTTGTCATACTTATCATATAAAATAACAAAGTTATAACAACAAACATTATAATTATTCTATCCAAAAATAAAACAAACATTAGAAACATTTTTTCCTCTTTTAAAAAAATTGTATTTTTTTCTTCTAGAGTCTTATCTTTACTACACGAGTCAAACCTCCAATTTATAGAGACTAACACTTAGTTCAATCCACAAGAAACACAATAAATTGGGTTGGGGCACTTATATTTAGCTAAGTAAATGAAAAGGAAAGTCTCCCTTGTACTTCTGCAATTAATTTCCTTACACTCGTCTTTTAAAAAAATAAAAAATAAATAGTATACTTTTTCGCTTTTCCTTCTCTAAAAAAATTCAGCAAGTTTTAAATGTGAGCTTTTCTCTATCTATCAGCAAATTTAGTAACTAAAAAATAAAATCAGCAACTTTAACTATCTGTAATAATCTCATTTCAAAATTTGACTGTGGGTAACCTTTTTTTTGTTAATTTTGAAATTTTTTCTTTAATTGCAAATTTTTGGAATGTATTTTTCCGATGATTTTAATTAAACTTTACAAAATATTCTTTTATTTTGAAAAAAATGGAGAGTTTTCTATTGATAATTATATAAGTTTATCTATTTAAAAATTGTTAGGAATAAAATGAGAAATGGAAAATATAAGCAAAAAGTTTATTTGAAAAGTTGATCTATATAGTTTAAATTACATACATCAAATTTTCAAATATAAATTTGGTATATTTCTCATTTCGAAAGTAGTATACATATTTTTTCTAGGGGGAAAGAAAAAAATATACATAGATGGGGTGGATGGAGTATATACTATATAGGGAAAATTTTCTAAGTATCTCATCTCTTATTTATAAATAAATGTTAACATGTAATGTTATATTTAACCTAATTTTAACCAAATTTTTTTCTTATTTATAAATGTTAACCCGTAACGCTATATTTAACCTAGTTTTTCTCTTATTTATAAATGTTAACCCGTAACGCTATACTTAACCCAATTTTAACCTAATTTTTCCCTCCACACTTTTGCATTTAATGTTTATCTAAAGTCAAATTATGTTCCTAATTTTATGCTATTTTTTTGGAAAGGAATTACTCCGACCTATATCTCTTATTTATAAATGTTAACCCGTAACGCTATATTTAACCTAATTTTAACATAATTTTTCTCTTATTTATTAATGTTAACCCGTAACGCTATACTTAACCTATTGGCATCTCTTACTTATAAACCGTTTATCTCTCAGATCAGATGGCTATTCAAAAACTAAAGATTTTCTCATAATATGGTTTGTATAATATGGTTTATGTATAATGACCATATGCAAAAATCAAATCAATGGAAGAACATGTGACATACGGTCATTTTGAATATATTCACAAAGTATAAAACCTTTTTTGTGTTAAACGTCTTATGTCATTTCAATATTATATTATGTTATATTCGCAAAACAGATGTTTCAATATGAAATGAACTATGTCATTGCACTCATATTATTTTATATTTCTTTGGCAATTATTACTATTGATATGCCCCGTGCATAAGCACGGGTCGGTCTAGTAGTATCTCAATTAAGAAAATGCACAAAGTATAACTTTATTGGTTAACAATAACACTTTGTTGAGCATCATAAAAAAAAACACATTCTTAAGTCATATTTTGTTACAAAGATAAAAAAAAAAATGCATAACAAATAGATAAATAAGACATCCCAAAAACTTTAAACGGTGATACAATTAGCCAATTCAGACCTATTGCAATGGCTAACTTCAAATTCAAGATTATTTTTAAGATTCTTGCTTATATTATCTCTAATTTATATTATCATATCGGTGATAATAATGTATTTGTTACAACTCATTTGTATAAGTTAAACCGTTATATTATTTACGTCCTACAATACTATAAATTAATATTATCATATCGGTGATAATAATGCATTTGTTACAACTCATTTGTATGAGTTAAACCATTAATCCATTATATTATTTATGGCATACAATAATATAATCATTTGTTTGTATTGTCATATATTTTTTGGTTTTGAATTAATCAACTCATTGAAAACTTTTAATTAAATACTGTAAAATTCGTCATATTATTTTTGTTGTAGAACACATATTAACAAAATCATTATAAAGTTTTTGTTAGAATATATTTATTGTAAAAATTATTTTCTAATTATTGTTTGAATATTAAATATATTGTTGTTGTTGTTGTTATTAGCGAAAAGACGCTCTTTTTATTGCGCTAAAGTTTGAAAACTATGAACGGTATTTTTTTTTATGAAATTTTAGTTTTTTGATTAAAAATAAAAAAACAAATACTTACTTTATTATAGAAAAAATTGTTTAAAAGTATAATTGGAATAATGAAAAAGTAAGTATAAATATACTCATCTACTCCCTCCGTTCCTTTTTAAGTGTCTTTTTAGAAAATTTCCATCAAAATAGCAAAGTGTATTTTTTCACGTTTTCTTCCAATTATACCCTCCTTTTAATTCAACAATAAATTCATATTTTTTTGCACACACTTTATCTTTTCAATAAATTTAATATGTTATCTTTTTCTCGTAACAAACAGTTGTTAGTTATTATCTTTTTCTCCTACAAATTCCTATTTTTTTACGCGCTCTCTCTCCCAAAATAAACAATTGTCAATTTTTTAAATATTCCGCACATCTTCTTTTAAATTATTATAAGTTAATATAAAAATTATTCCAACTTCACATTAATCAAAAACTAAGAAAAACTTTACTTCCTTCCAACTCCTTTAATCAAAGTTAAGACTTCAACTATGGCTTCAACCAATGCTAGATTCGCATTGTGTGACATCTTATTTATAGAATTTTTAAATTTATAGAATTGTTATTCATCTTATTTATAGAATTTTAACTCTTCTTCGAACCATTGTTTGTAACAAAATTTTGTTTAAATTTAAAGATAATAAGAAACAAACTTTGTTTAAAAAAAACAAACAAACTTTGTTTAAAAAAACAAACTTTAGCTTTCCAAATAAATAACATTAATTAGATTTATTGAAAAAGTTAAGAGTAATTGAAAAAGGGTATAATTGACAAATCATACCCTAAAAATACAAAAAGGACAGTTAAATAGGAACGAAAAATACACGCTAAAAAGACACTTAAAAAGGAACGGAGGGAGTAGTTTGTTATACTTTTTAAATAATAAAGGAAAAAAAACAGATAAACATATATTCATATCGTGTTTGTTATATTTGTTTTAATATTTAAATTTATTCTTATCTATTTGTTACATGTGTTACTTGTATTTAAAATTGGCTTAATTGCACTTTTGGCCCCCTAAGTTTTCCAAAGTTGTGATTTTGGCCCCCCTAAAAAAACAATTCTTTCCAGGCCCCTAAGTTTACTTTTTGTTGCAATTTTGGCCCCCACGCCAATTTTGATCAGTCAACGCTAACGTGGACGCAACGTGTGTAATGTTTTAATTATTTTGTATTTTTTAATATTTTTTATTTTGTAATTAAAAAAATAATTTTTGTAATTAATTTTTTTATTTGTAATAAAAAAACAAATAATTTTTTTTTTGTAATTAAAAAAAACAAAATTATTATTTTTTAAATTAAAAAACCAAAAATAAAATAAAATAAAAAAATTTACACATGTGTCCGTTGACTGGGTCAAAATTGGAAACTTAGGGGGCCAAAAGTATACTTAAGCCTTTAAAATTAAAGGTATTTTTGGAAAGAAAATTCCAACACAAAAGTGTGTTAAAAGGGATAGTTTCCTTTATATATACTATAGATAGTTTCTTTTATATATAGTATAGATTATAAAGTTTGAACATAATATGTGTTAGGGTAAAAAATTTGATGTAATATGTTTATGGTAGAACCCATAGTATTTGTATATTTCACCATACTGACAAGATTATATATTCCTGTTTTAGGAACAAAAAACAATAACGTTGTTCTATTTCTTGATCCAGCAAACCTTATTCACGGTTGCATGAACCCCACGACTATCGGGCAGGGAGATACGTCGGTAACCAACTCACATCACTATATCATGCTATAGCTCAACATGGCATGAGTAATTTCCTTGTTGTCAAAGTTGATCCCCAATTTCTTTATGTATTTTAGGGTCAATCGGTCCATGCACTCACAATGAAGAGTCCCCGAGAGTTTGTCCGCCTTCACATTGCTTAAAGGATTCCACCATGGATTCAAATTAACGATGGTGCAAACCCACCACCGCCATTTTTTCAACCAGATTTGCTAGCCATTGTGCATAGTATATCAACACTCGTGCTTAATGCGAATAATGTTCATCATCTTGTCATCCTCCTAGGTCCAGGGGCCCTAAATCCATTCATTTACATGCTATGCAACATACCGAGCAACAAATGGCCAAATTGAATGCCTAGTAGATGGTGGGTGGTGGTAATTGATGTGATTTTATTTTTTGGAAAATATTTGGGTTACATTAATTAATTAATAGTTAATTTATATTTTGCCATTATAGAGAGTATTTTGTGGGGGACTTTGTAACTTGATGTTTATCTATGTAATATCAACTTGTATGCAATTTAAAATTTTGATTTTTTTTTTTCCTAGAAAGGTGCAAATAAAAGATTTACTCCTTTCTCCATTACAAGTATAGCGCGTAGTGAAATAATAGATGACAAATATGATCTGGAGTATATTATTTAGAAAGTGGAGGAAGGTGGAACAAGTGATGTTGCATTCCTTAAACATGTGTTGCTGATTATGGATATAAAACACAAATGTTAATTAAAATTTATGTTACAAAATAGTTTCATTAAGAGTGAAAATTTACTAGTAATACGAGTTAACTTAATGATTTTGGAACCTATATTTTCCTTTTTGAATTAACCAATCTATGTGATGGTGAAGGCAGATGACAATAGTTTGGAGACAATGACTGATCTTCGCAAACAAAAAGGTTAAATAAGTTTTCTATGTTTTTCTTTGAAATAATGTTTTCTTCAAAAGTATTTTTTTTTTCTAGTGAGTATAGAATGGACATAAGTCAAAAAGAAAAGTGAATTTGGAGCCTTTCACACTAAATCCACAAAAAAAAATGATTTAGTGAGTCAATGCTAAGAAAAATGTTTTGTTATAGTATACTTATTTTAATAACTATGTATGAGTTAAAGAATTATATTATTTCGAACTTCTCGTGCCCCCTCTTCCTTCATTTAAAGTTTAAAATTTGAACCACCAATCATTCTATGGTTCTTAAAGTTTATTTTGATCTAAATCATCATATTTCAACCACTAAACATAAGGTAAGATCAAATTTATTTTATCTTTTGTTTCTTAATTTATTTTTTCTCGTGTTTGTATTTTGTAATTTGATTGTTCATTATTTTGGATTATATTATTCAAACTTGTTCACGATGTTTTGGAAACTTATTTTTGTTGATTTGTATAATCGATTTCGATTGTTTCATATATGGACCAGATCTCAAATCGTGTTAGAGGTAACAAACCTACAACGACATCATCTATAAAGGTGAGAGTGATTACAACATGCCAAAATTGAGGGTCAAGTTAGAATGAGCACAAATAGGGGTAAGAGTAATGTCGTCGGACCGTCTCAGGTGCACATGCTCGAGCCCAAGGAGGAAGGACACTTCATGAAAAGCATTAGGAGCATGACGAAGCTGAGGAGTCTAATAATGATATCCATCCATATGCTAATGGCGAGGGGGAAGAGGCTGAGTTAATTCATATTATGGTGGTCCATCAGACGTGTCTGTCTCACCCACTGTGTGCCTTATATGTCACATGTGGAAAAGAGATGTAAGATACTCTCACTTATATATTGTTTATCTTTTAGAGCGCATGACATGTTAGTTCAGTAGAATCTAGACCATTCCGCGACATCTACACAAGTTTCATTATGTTTATGTGTTGTTTTGTTTTCTAACATTTGAATATTGGATAAATAGTTCAAATTTTATTTTATAATTTAAATGAGGACAAAATAAAAAATGCAGAGAATGCACGAGAAAGTAAGTTTAATGTCATTAATAACATTCATAGTTGGGCCGGAATAAACCCAAAATCACACCGTTATTACTATCTCAATTCAGAGTAACGGTACCGTTTGTCTTAACGTGAACAGAAAAACGGTGTTCGTGGACCGTGTTTTTTGACTACTACTACTACCTTGTAATAACTTAATTAAAAAAATAAAAAATAGAAAAATATTTTTATTATTGTTTAAATTAATTTAATCTTCATTATTTTGTTGTTGAGTTAAACAGATACCACCAACCGAAGAAGAAAATAAAAACATTGAACGGAGCTAGGTAGCAAAAAATCGAAGTCAAAACCTTTGAAATGGTTTTACTGTAATCGTCAAAATCAAATCAAACCCAATAAGGTAATATTCGATCTCTTTTAATTATATTACTGTACAGATCTTTGATTTTGCGCGTGTATATTATATGATTCAATAATAATAAAATCATTTCATTTTCGATTGAAAATTTTAGGAATCAAAAGAAAGATAAGATTAGGGTTTGAGTAAGGGAAGAAGAGTTGAAGAAAGTGAATTGAAATGCCGGAAGAAGATTTGGTTGATATCAAGTTTAGGTTATACGATGGTTCTGATATTGGACCGTTTAGGTATTCATCTGCTGCCACTGTTGATATGCTTAAGCAAAGAATTGTCTCTGATTGGCCTAAAGGTTTGTTTTTTCTTCTTTTCTTTTTACCCCTTTTTGTTCAATTCAATTTTATTAACTTTATTTACTCTTTTTATTTTCTTTAGGTTTGATTGTTGATTAACTTGTTTGCTTGGTTTAATGAGTTTGATTTACATGTTTGTATCTGAGATGTTAGTTTAGTGGTGAAAGTTTGACTTTAAATTTCATCGGCAACCACGGTGAAAAATGATTGTTAGTGTCACTTGAATTCAAAATAATTTTTTCTTGCTATTTTCTTTAAGTTGGATTTTCATATTTATATATGAAGTGGCCAAAGTAGGAGTGTCATTTTGAGTTTGGACATATTTAGAGTTTGTGTGTTCTGTGTTTTTATTAGAAGTTAACCGAGGATTTGGGGCTGTTGGATTTTTATGGTTGTGTCAATATGTGGTGTTGTTCATGACTGGCCCAAGATTAAGGCCATGAACACAATTGTCTTAAGCCTCCAAAAATATTTTAAAAAAACATACTTCATGAAAAAGGTCTCAGATTCTATTACTTTTAAAACTAAAATCGATAAAATCTCATGTAACATTAATATTACCTCAATAAAGATCTAAAATCAATAAAAAAATCTCATGTAACATTAATATTACTTCAACAAAGATTAAATTTGATTGCTTTTTTTCTTTCTTTGTGCTAACTCGCCGAATTAGGATCTTTGACCCCGAGTAGGCGCCTCATGGTATCCTGACGGCTTAGCCCCTTTGGGTCCTATGGGACTAATCCTCGAGTCGACAAAGGGGCATCTGGTTTTTCCAGAGTTGGACTACCTCCCAAACGGGCAACTCAAAGAATTGAACCCGGGTTCTTCTCCTAGAAGAGAATCGCGTTTTTTCGGGGTTGGACTACCTCCCAAATGCACGACTCAAAGAATCGAACCTGGGCTCTTTTCCTAGGAGAGAGTCATCCCAACACAGTGTTGGTTAAGTCAGTTGGCTTTATTATAAATTAAAAATGAAATATTAAACTAAATTGATTACATTAGTTTAATAATGACTTTGTATTTTAAAATGTCTTAAAAATAAAATTCAAACAAAAATTAGTGATTTTGCTAAAACGCTATTATGAACTTTAAAAACTGAAATCACTATATTGATGATATTAAGAAAATCTTAGTTGTCTTGCATTGAGCAAAATCTGAACTATGTCATCCAATCTAAAGCCAATCCAAGCCCATTTTAGGTTTCTGCGTTCTTTTTATTGAGGACTGTATATTGTCTGCTGTTACAATCGTACTTTCATAGCTGACTATTATGATTTATGATTGTTATTGTCTTCAATATTGCAAAAATACTTAGTTTTCCTATTCTCGTCTGTGTTAGTTTCATGGGTAGGGTATGTATGTGGGTTTATTTGGTTGTGATGACTGAATAATGACGAGAGGACACGGGTTTTCCATCATAATTTTCTTTTACACAGAAAAGCAAGCACGCATCACTTGTTTTTGCTTGAAACTTGTCTAAATAGAATAAAATATAATTTTCATTCACACAAGCAAACAGGCATGTAGCACTTGCTTATGATCTGAGCAGAGTAAAATGCAATTTTCATTCACACAGACAAACAGGCGTGTAGCTCTTGGTTTAGTTTAAACCTTCTCTGAATAGAATAAAATATTATGGGATTGTCATTTGCCAATGCCAATCTATTTTCCTTATCAACAGCCGTTATGGACATCGAAGCCAGTTCATATGCCAATACTGATATTAACAGCTTTTTTTCATAAGATCTCTTGCATTGCTGAAACCAATCAGAATTCTGTATGAGTTATGTTGAAATAAGACAATCAAACTCTATCCCTCTCCTAGTCTCATGCTCTCCATTCTAGCTGTCCAATTCTGGTTCCGTCCCCGTGTCTGTGAATGATTGGCACCACTTGATTCAAATGGAGGCATCGGTTTATTAAGTGGGGTCCATGAAGGTGAAGAACTCGATCTAGCATCAGTGGGAAAGAGGAAAAGCATGGCAGAAGTAGGAGTGAAAAGTAAAATTGTGGTTAGATGGTGCTCAGCCAACAAGGACATAGTCTAGACAATGATCACAACGGATAGGAAGGCCACGTAAAAGGAGTTTAAGATTTTTGTAACTCAATAATGGAGATTGTGATATAATTACTAAAGGAGAAAACTAAGAGTGTGGTTGTTGTACATTCTGCTCAGCCAACAAGGACATGTTTACTAGACAACTGTCAGAATAGAGAGGAATGCCAAACAAAAGGAATTTCAGATTTTTTGAAACTCAACAATGGAGATTGTGACAGAATTAAACCATGAAAGATTATACTGCTCTGATGCTATGTCAAAATTACACGGAAAAGGTGGAAACGATAGGCATGCTATATCTCACAGATGATGAAAATGTGTTTGATGCAAAATCTAAATAATGAAAATCTGTGCTTGATACAAATACTAAGATGTGCAACGGTATGGTGCACAACACTGTCTAACATTATTAACGGTATATTGAAAACCCAAACCATTACGATTCCTTGCATAAAAATGTTCCTATAATAATAAGAACCCTATTATTTTAATGTTGCATCTGTCTTTGACCCCTTCCAATAATACATGAAATATAAGTTCTTTTTATCTTAATTTCCAGTCAACCCTGTTGTCTTACTGTAAAATGATTGAGGACACCTGAATCATAGAAGGAATGGCAACCAACATTAACTAGGCCTCCAGAGCATTTGAGAATCTTTTTCAATATGAAAAATATGTTCAACATGCTCGCTATAACATTTGGTGTATAATACATCGTCCTCAAACTTTCTGCAAGGAAATTTTGGCCCTTCACTTACTCGGTTCAAACTACAATTTGGTTGTGTTTTTAGATGAATAGTAGAATAAACATGATTTTTTGTTTTAATTAAGTTTATATTGAATGATATATTATGGCCATATGATTGATTATTGTTAATTCTAACAGGTTTTCAGCATCTACTTATTCAGTCAATTTGTTATGATGATTACTCATGTAGATCCTTAGGTTCTCTTTTATAACTTATTGAGGATTATGTATGCACGGGTTCTCTCATGTATTCTTTGATTGTATTGTTGTACTTTTCCCCATAATGTAGGCAAAACGTTCCTGCCAAAGTCAGCAAATGAAGTGAAATTGATTAGTTCTGGTAAAATATTGGAAAACAACAAGACTGTTGGTCAGTGTAAAGCACCATTTGGTGATATCGCGGGGGGAGCTATAATCATGCATGTTGTTGTACAGCCATCTCTAGCAAAATCTAAGGCTGGTAAGATCCATAGTTTCTATTGTCAGTGCTTCTTTTTTTAGGGACATTAACATGTAATTCAGCCACCTCTTGATGAAATAGATGAGGTAGGAATGGCTGAAAAACAAAATTTGCAGGGACGCTCGTAGATTAGATGAGTTAGGAGCCAACTTTTCCCTGTAGAAAATTCTTTTTTCAATCTTTTTACCTTGCGTAATAGGACTTTGTTACTTTGAACAGTTCAATAAACAAACATTTGTAGAAGTAGTTGAAAGCCTAAAGTAATATAGGACTTGTCACCTATGAAGCACACACACTGGACACAACACTTACACAGACACCAATAATATTTTGAGAAAATGAATTAATTAAAAGTAATCACACGCCTCGTTGTCGGATACCAACACATGTCGGACACCAACACGTGTTAGACACTGGACACACCTTTGACCATAAGTGCCGATGTTACAAAGTTTGTAACGGATAGACTTTTGAGAAGTTATCCGAGGCATCTCGTCAACTAAACATTTACCTATTTACTGAAAAAACACATTTGTCCAAGATAAAACCAATTCTAATGATTTCTAACTTAAAACCTTACATGTTTGGGGGGAAGTAGTCCCACCTTGTAATTTAATTGTCTGATAGGGGTAATATGAACATATTAATGTTTGAAGGAGATACCTGGGTTAGAGTCACCATCCAGTATGAAGCATTTTATGAGCTATGTTCTATTTTGCAAGAATCCAACAATATCTTTGATTTGAAGGTTGAAGAAATTGTGAAGTTTGATATTTACATTTTTCTTTTACTCAACAGAGAAGAAGGTTGATGATTCATCCAAGAAGGTTGTCTGTTCTTGTTCTATAATGTGAAGACAGTTTGTGAGTTGGAGATGCTTTCATCAATCACTTGTGAACCACAGAAAACCATCTGCTTGATCAAAATCCTTCTATTTTCAGCATTCCTGTGTAAAATACGTATACAAGCAATTATATATTTATAGAAAAGTTTGGGTTAATGGTGTAACTTCTGAAGATGATGTCATTCTTTTTATTACAACGTCTAAAAGGATTGAAAACAATGTAACCATTGATTGCTACCATTATGCATGACGTTTTCACTTTGCATTTTCGTTCACGTGTCTGATAACCTATGCATTTTTTATTTTATCATATGCATTTGATAGTGCGTAAGTACTACTGTTGTAATTTAAGTGTCGTGGAAAAAGTGTAAAGTCATTGCTTTTTTAATTTGCTGAACAGCCACTACAACCTAAGAAAACCAGACAAAGCACACCCAAAACAGGCCACACGACACCCAGTAAATCTGCCCAGAACAGAATCGCAGTGGTAGCGAAATAGAAAAACATCAACCCCTGCTCAAAAGCAGTGACCCAAACACAACTAAGGCAACCAGGAAATCAACCTGCTGGTCATAAACACACCGAAGCAGAACCGAAACATCTCCTGCTGATGAACACCTTTATATGGAGGTGTTGCTGGCGATAGCCGACCCTTCCAAGTTAAAGAAAAACTCGCGCGGTGGCAGGTGCCAGAAACATCTGGTTCAAAGCAACCCCAATCGAGGTGGAAAGGTGATGCGGAGAGAGAGCATGTTTCACCACCACAAGATCCACATCTTGAGGGGGTGTTTGGACGTCCTTTGGAAAAACCGTATAGAAAGGATTAAATTTTAGAATCAATTTACAAAACATGCAGACATATATTTTTAATATTTCCTTTCAAGAAAAATATAATACTTATTTTTTTATTTTTGATATATATTCTTTGGGTTTTGCTAACCAGTTCCCTCAGGGCAATGGTTAAGAAAACTATAAATAGAAATATTGTCTTGAAAATATAAGTTTTGACTTTTAATTAAGTAATAATTACATTATTTTTTATAAAAAAATTACTTGTTTTAGTTGTTTAACCAATGCCCTTTAGCATTGTCCATATTCTTTTAATAGTTATTGGTTTTCACTTTGTTTTTTATTAAGACTTTTCTTAAATGCTTTGTTTTTATTTATTAAGACTTATTAGTTTAATTCATTTTTTACTATTTCATATAATTTTAACATAATTGATCATTGTTATGTAATTCCATAATATTAATATTTAGTATATTATTTGTTATATTTTGCATTAATTCTATTACTCTTTTTTTTTTGTTCAATAAATACTACTACTTTGTCCCAGTGAGTCTAACTCACTTGGTAGGGATGTTGTGATATGCAGAGGTTAGGGTTTGAACTTTGGATTCGCCAGTTATTCACTTTAAAGGTGAATTTGTAGCCATTAGTCTAATTGACAAAAAAAAAATCTATTACTTTACCTTGTCTTTATAATATTGATGTAAATAAAAAAAATTGCAATTGTAATTTGTATAATGATATCCTACATTAAATTAGTTTTGTACGATTTTTTTTTCAAGCAGCCTAGTGGCTAGAGCTCACACAATTAATTGTGGAGAAGTGGAGTGTCCGGGGTTCGAACGCCGGCTCCTGCATATAATATGCAATATCCCTACCAACTGAGCTAAACTCACAGGGATTAGTTTTGTACGATTTATTATTATGTTAATGAACAAAAATATTTCTAATTCTTTTTAATAAAATGTTATTTGGAATTTATATAAACACAAAATATTTGATCATTACAAAATATATTGATATTTTGACAACCAACAATAACTTGGTTCGAGTAGTAATGGAGGATAACTAATTAAACAACAAAATAACTAACTCAAGATTAACAAGAGTCACACCACACCTAGCAAGATGATGATGAGCACATTGATTTCGCCACATGATGTATAGTCTGGAAGCTGGAATATAATAGAGAATGAATGAATCATCACATCAATCAATGAGAGGAAGATCTTTCTTGATTGTCCCATTCAAGTATAACATCATCATGCAGGTGATTGAATTCAATATTCGATTATAGTATATCTCTTTTAAATTATTATCATTATTACTATCAACCATTATTCTAGGAAACTACGTATCTTTGATTTTGCGCGTATATGTGATTGAACTGTAAAATTATAAAGTCATTTTCGAAGTAGGATTATTAGGGTTTGAGTAGGAGAAAAAATAATAATAAAACAAAGTGAATTAAAATGGCGGAAGAGGAATCGGTTGAAATCAGGTTTAGGTTATTAGATGGTTCTGATATTGGACCGTTTAGGTATTCTTCTGCTGCCACTGTTGATATGCTTAAGCAAAGGATTATCTCTCATTGGCCTCAAGGTTAATTTTTCTACACTTTTATGCTTGATAGAATTTCAATTTTATTTACTGTTTTTGTTTAATTATGATTGTTGATATGTTTTTGACAATGTTAGTAGAAGTGTTTTTTTTTTTTAGTTTTAGAAGTTGCTTGTTTGTTCTTAGGACGTTAATTTCATTTTTCAATCTTTAGGTTTTGTTTCAATTTGTTTGTTGTGTGTGACTTTCACTCTTCACTTTTGTTCTTACATTTCTCTTCTGTCATGGTTCTGATCTTTATGGTTTTGAACTTAGTTTAATGTTGTGATTTAGAATTTATTTTCTTCATATATGATGTTTTTGTGCGTGTGTTTGTATATACTTACTAGTAGTAAGATCTTAGGATTCATGTTACGATCAATGAGTTACGATCTCATAACCTCTTATCGATCATTTGTAGACTCTCAAGTTTTAAAACATTAGACATAACATTAATATTATCTCAATAAAGATTAAATAGATTGCCTCTTTTTTTTTTGCTAACCCACCGTATTAGGACCATTGACCCCAATAGGCATCTCAAGATATTCCTACGACTTAGTCTCTTTTGACCTTTTAACACAACATTTGATTTTTATTTTATTTTAAAAGGGTTGGACTACCTCCCAAACATGCAACTCGAACGTGGGTCATTGGAGAGAGTCATGTTGCCATCCCCCATGATACAATGTTGGCTAAATCAATTGTCATTATTATAATGATTTTGTATTTTATGAAAACACTGTACTTTAAAATCTGTAATCATGATATTGATGATATAGAAAATCGAAGTTGTCTTGTGTTGATGAGTAAATGATTATGGTAGATTCTAGATTTCCATTTGGCACCTATTGAGGTGTCTCAGGTTTTAGCCGATGATTTTTAAGGTGTCTCCTTACCTCGACTAGTAACAAGGTAGTTTTTCCCTTCTTTTGGATTTCGTCCCCTCTGTATCCCAAAAATAAATATAAAAATCTGAACTGCGATCATACAATCTAAGCCAAATCAATCCTATTTTAGGTTTCTGCTTCCTTTTTATTGAGGAGCATAGATATTGTGTACTTTTACAATCGTACATTAATAGCTGACAATTATGATTGTTATTGTTATCAATGTTGCTTTTTTTATTCCATAATGTAGGCAAAAGGTTCCCGCCATTGCCAAAGTCAGCAAATGAAGTGAAATTGATCAGTTCTGGTAAAATATTGGAAAACAACGTGACTGTTGGTCAGTGTAAAATACCATTTGGTGATATTGAAGAGGAAATTATAACAATGCATGTCCATTTTGCACCGCCACCACCTCTAACAAAATCGAAGGCTGGTAAGCATCTTTTTTTAGCGACATTAGCATGTAATAGGCATTTTTGTTGTTGTTGTTGCTGCTGCTGCATTTATTGCTATATTTACTATTGGTATAAAAATCGAATGGAATTCACATTAGAATGTAATTAAGCATGTTATGGGCTATGTTCTATTCTGCAAGAGTCCTATGGTACATTTGATTTGAAGTTTGATATTTGCATATTTCTTTTCCTCAACAGAGAACAAGGTTGATGATGCACAAAAGAAAGTTGGATGTTCTTGTTCGATAATGTGAAGATTGAAAACAACTGTCTGTTTAGAACCTCGTCCATGTCTCTTTCACCATGATTGCTATAACTTACAGCTACGAATATGTTTTGCGTTTTTATGCTTTCAAACGCGAATCCATAGCTATAACCATTGATTGCTACCATTATGCATGATGTTTTTTCACTTTGCTTTTTTGTTTACGTGTGCGTGTGATATTCATATTCATATGCATTTGATAGTGCTTAGTACTACCGTTGTCATTTAATTATCATGGAGTAATTTCATGATTTTTTTTCTTCTTCTTTAATTTGGTTTTTCTAAAGTGAGTATAAAATGGTGAAATCAATGGAAATTTAGAGTTAGAGACGGACTCACCATAGGTAATCTATACTCCATCTATGCGAGAGCGAGATCACCTGCTATAAAAATGAGCAACCCCAATAGGTACAAGGACAAGGTTACGGTTGAACGTGATTCCATTATGATACAAATATAATGTAGAAATCCTAAAACACGAGAGATTATTATTATCTAACTAATTGGACATATCAAAATATATGATGAAAAATAATAGAAACACACATGGTTTATATAAAATAGGATAACATATAACGTTAATAAACTAACTAAAAACAATAACTGTAACATATTCAAGGCAAAATAAAGAAACATGTGTAAAAATGTAAAACAGTAGGAGAAATTGATAAAAGAAACGTAGAAGAAAATGTTAAGTTTCTTAATAGAACTATAACAACTTATATTATAAGTTTTTTTTTGTTACAAACTTATATTATAAGTTTTATTACTTGGAATGAATTATTTTAACTCTATTAATTTTTATAAAAGTTAACCCTCCGATTTCTCACTTAAATTAAAAAATGTTAAGCCAAAAGTTAGATAACCCTCCGATTTAACAAAACTTAGATTACCCTCTGATTTTTATAAAAGTTAAGTTTTCTTCTTTTCTATATGCTTTATGTGCATCTAGGGTTGTAACGGTTCGATTGGATCAATTTTTAGTAAAAAAATGTTTGAATCGATGAAGTCTTTATCGGATTAGTTTGGTTTAGTTTTCACTATTTTTTTTAAAAAGGACTGAACCAAACTAACCGGATTGGTTTGGTTTGAAAATACAATTAAAAAAATCATATTCTCACAAATTTGTATTTCATGCACACAAAATACTTAAATATTTTATAGAACTTTGTTTTTCATACTCTCTGTTTTTTAAACAACTTTGTATAACTAACATTAAAAAAAACTAACCAAGAGATGACGATTTTAGTGGTGGTGAGGAATAATAGGTTAGATGTGGCTGGTGGTTAGGATTTCTTTTTTAATAGAAATAAATTAGAGTATGAGTGATTAGATGATGTTGGGAGAAAGTGAATAGGGGTATTTTATGTTGGAATTTCATTTTAGGCCTAATCATAAATGTTATGTGAGGAGAGATAATATTAGTAAATTGGAGAATGGGGTTAGATGAAGTTCGATTCATCGGTTCTTTGAATCTGAAAATAAAAAAATTGATAACCAAACCAAATTAAATTGGTTTACATTTGTTCGCTTCGATTTTGAACTAAATCAAAAAAAGTCGGATACTTTTTCAGTTTGGTTTAATTTAAAAAATTTATTTCGTTCGTTTTGTCCGTGACGCTTACACCCTTATCTACATGCATATGGCTAATTGCATTTTTTATAAGCGCATGGTTAATTTCTTTAGTTTTGCACCCCGGTTAATTGTGTTTTTTATATGTGCATTTTTTTCTGAATCATATATGTGCATGGTTAATTGCATTGGTTTTGAGCACTATTATAGACCTGAACTATATTGACTTTGATACTATTTCTTGTTTTTACTTTTAGTTAAGAGCAGTGCTACATATCTAGAATAATTTTATCCAGGGGCGGAGCCACCCCCCAGCTAGCCTGGGCATTAGCCCAGGCTCAGCTCCAACTCTCCTTGTAGAAAGCCCAGCCATTACTAGAATTTAGTTTTTCCTGCGGATTTACCTGCGGATTTTTGGGCAAATTCCGCAGGAAACACATTTCCTGCAGATTTTGTCATGGATTTAGGTTCCCAGGTGAGGTAATACTAGGATTTTAGAATCCGCAGGAAAGATATATCCGCAGGAAATGTGAAATTATCTGCAGAAAATGTGAAATTATTCGCAGGAAGGAAGTAATGTTTTGCGATAATTTTTTTTGCCCAGGCTCTATAAAATTTCTGGCTCCGCCACTGATTTTATCACGACACCTTCATATTGGCCAATCACAATTTTGCCTAGCACGGAATCATGGCATACCGGTGTTATATATATATATATATGGTTATGCTAGAAGCCACCCATAAAGGTGCTTTTTAGCAATCTACACCTCAAAGTGTGATTTCCACTTTTTAGTTATAACTTTGCTAAAAGACACCTTCATAAAAATTAGTTAGTGTCTTTTAGCAAATGCTCATAGAATAACTTGCTAAAAAACACATTCATAAAAGGTGTCTTCTAACAAAACCCATATATATATATATATATATATATATATATATATATATATATATATATATATATATATATATATTAATGAAGCGGTGGATGAAAAAAATTGAAATCCAAAAGCTTCAAACATGCCACATCATTCTTGAAAGCAATCACGAAAACTAGTTCGCTATATTTATCATTGGGAGCTTCTACGGTACACTCACAAAATAAGGTGTACCGGTACTCTTCCTTCATAATTTTATAAATAAATGATTCTCTTTTGTGTAATAAATAGTTATTTGTCAACATTTATATTTTATAGAACATCATTTTATAAGAAAAAACATCATTTCATTGTTTATAAAAATTATTGTAATTTTTTTTACATATTATCGTAAAAAATAATAAATGTTCTCAATTATGAGTGATAAAAATTCAAAAAAAAATTAATTTTATTTCGTTGACACTTTTGATGAATAAGATTTAGTTATTATAATTATAAGTGATAAAAAAAATATTTATCTTCAAAAAAAAAAAACTAATTTAGTTATTAATTTAAAGAATGAGTGTACCGGTACACTCAAATATATTGGGTGTACCATAGAATTTGCCTTTATTCATTCATTACCCTTTAGTTAATGTACTATACAAGATTATCGGTGCCACATCAGCCGGGGTAACTTTTACCCACAATTTTGCAAAGATAACCTTGAGAAGAAGAAAAAAACCAATATATTTTACTATTCATTTATGGTAATGGTGATTACACTAATTTAGTAAAAATACCAATCTATCTCATTCATTTATATAATTCAAGATATCCAATTTCATATGCAAGTGCTAACCTATAGTACCATTTTATGGAAAACCTTCACACACACAAAAAATAAAATAAAAAATACAACAATAAATAACATCATTAACTTCAATGGTAATTTGTTATTGGAAAAGACTAACATTTGCCCTTAAAAAGTCCATGTTAATGAACTTAATAGAAAAATATTCATCAAACATTCAACTTTTTAAAAGTTAATCTATTGTTTTTTCAATGTAAAGTTGCTACTTCAATGTCCCTTAACATGTGTCATTAGAGACAAGTTAGCAAGATCATTTGGTATTCTTCTTATAGCAATCGCGACTAGATTGAGTACATGTCAAAAAAAATTGCAAAATCCAACTGAAGAATTTTGCAAAATGCAACATAATCAAGATCAATTGCAGCGTACAGAAGAAACAGATAGTGGATAACGAATCCTGTTGGTATATTGAAAAGAAACAATGCCTCCATTTTGAAGAATCTTGCCATTATTAACAAGACAATCATTTTTATTGAGGCGTTTGAAAATTGTTGGGTTGATAAAACGTGCAGAACTGAAACCACCACAAGCAACATGAATGTTAGAGATTCTGCATCCTTTCACACATGTATTTGCTAACTCAACTATGTATGTTGTAATGCCATTAATTGATCTAGCTGGACTTTGGTTTATTTGAATAAGAGACTTGTTGCACTTTTCACCATCTGCATCAAACAAACATTTCAACAAAATTAGTGTCGTATGAATATACCAAAATTAGACTTTCAAAGATTTTTTTATAATAAAGTATTTAATCTGCAATACCGATACATGAGAAATTAAAAACAAGAACAATAATCATTAACCAAATAAAACATAACAAATTGATCACAACACCAGGAATAATTTTTTTTAGAGAATTTATTTATATATTATATTAATTCATTGATCACCTGCAACAAAAAGGAGCAATCCCATTAGGAACAAGAACGAGGTTACGGTCGAATGTGATTCCATTGAGGTACAAATCAACTTAGAAATCTTAAAACACGAGAAAAACTGATTATTATCTATCTAACTAATCTAACTAAATAGATATGATGAAAAAGAAAAGAAACTCGCATGGTTTATATAAAAAGGGTGACATAAGAAATAACTTTAGGACTAAAGTGATAACTGATAACATTAACGTATTCTCCTTAAAAGAACAGCTACATATTCAATGTCATTTACGTTTGTCTTTCGTTTTGAGTATGTGAGTATGTGACAAAGGAATACATAAAAAGCATAACATGGATCTCTGAAGTTGAACCTATTTTTGAAGTTGAACCTATTTTTCATAATTGTTACATCTACCCCATTAAACATGAAAGAAAGAAAAGGGAAATGCTAACTTCTCAATTGTTGGTGGTGCGTAGGTAAAATAGACTTGCGTAATCTAATGGTCATTTTTTAAAAAAAAATAAAAAATAACTTAAACGGTATAAATTAAAATAATTAATAGGATCTATGGTGGATCAGTTTTAAAGTTGGTACACCATAGATAATTAAGGTTAAAATTAACAATAAGTGATTTATTTAAATAACAAAGACCAAGATAAGGGATCATTTTACTATATATGGAACCAAAATAAAAACTGAAAATTAATTAGGAGAACAGTGGACTAATTATGTCAAAATCTTACTATACTTGTTTTCTTAACCATTGTCTCAAAGACACTAGTTAGCATTTTTCGTTTTCTAGTTAGTATTATTGTTGACTGTCGAAAAAAATTAGTTTTATTCTTCTTATGTTATATAAATCATATATACTTAAAGAAGTTATACCGTTTAAAACTTTAAATTTTAAGCTTTTCATTTTGCATTTCACCCATAATTTATGATTTTAAATAAGGTAGGAGGAGGAATATGAACATAATTTTAGTACTCCTTCTGTTTTTAAATATAAGCAAAATTGACTTTTTAGGTTCATTCATTTAATGATGTATGTGGTTCAAAATATGGACCACATACATCATTAAATGAATGAACCTAAAAAGTCAATTTTGCTTATATTTAGAAACGTAGGGAATAACCTTTAGTTAAGTTGACTTGTCTTGGAACCAAACTAGTCTTATTCTCATATCACATTAGACTCAGAGAGCACCTCCAATGGTGATCCACACAAATGATTATTTTGTGGGTCCCATTGTGACGCATCATTTTGAAGTAACGCCCTCATTTTGAACTCCAATGGTGAACTCTAAAAAACTCATATTGGGTCCCACAATTTATCTCATATATTAATATTCTAATCAAATGAAAAGTAAAAGTAAAGAGCGAATCATCAACTTCGTCCCTGAATTTGCAAGCATCAGCCAAAATAGTCCCCAAATTTTGTGAAATATCAATTTCGTCCATGAATTTGTAAAATGTCAATCAATTTCGTCCTTTCAATTAACTGGGGTGTTAACGGAGCTGACGTGGTCGTTAACCTCTCACATGGACTGCCATGTCAGAAGTCACACAAGCAGGGAAAAATATGGCCGATTGTAACCAACATTTTCAAGGACAAATTTGGCTGATTTGCAGAAAATGTAAGAATGTCATCTTCCCCAACATCTCTCTTCCCCACTGGCTATTTCTTCCCCAAATGTATAAAATTGGAACCATAATTTTACAATCTTTAATCCACACTCCAAAATTCCCAAAAATTCTTCCAATAATTAATGGTAACGTTCTTCCCCAATTGAAATAACCTCAGACCCTAATTTTTTGATTGAATCCAAAAACAAAAAATCTCCAAAATTCCTTCAAACAAAATTGTTGTAATTGAATCTGAAATGATGGGGTGGGTGTATGGGCAAAAAATGTTTAGAAAATCAATCTTCATGTTCAAGTCAAAGGAAAGTGAGAATGAAGTTGTTTGGAGGGTGAGGTTGATGGACAAAGTTGATACTTTAGGAATTGAGCTTAGGTTGATTAAGTTTTTGATAGTCATGGTTTGCTTGTTTGAGTTTGTGAACATGCTTCTGAATTGTACTAGACGTGTGTAATGTTGTAATTAAAAGAGGTTGAAGATTAATCTTCATGTAACCTTTCTGTCAAAATATTTACATCTGATTAGTCCTTAAATTTTATGGTTATCCATCAAATCGATCCCTAGATTATGTTAAAAAACATCAAATCAGTCGTTGAATTATATAACTAACTATCAGTTTGGTCCTTGAAAGGCAAGCTTTGCAGAACAAAATACAAAACGCAAAAAACACAACTTGATCTTTGCAGCATTTCCACCATTTGCAGCATCAACATTTACAACATTTCCACCATTTGCAGCATCATCTTATGCATTTCCACCATTATCAGCATCAACAAGGACTGCATTTCCACCATTACAAGCATCAACATTTTCTACATTTCCACCATTACCAAAATAGTAACCAACCATAACAAAATCATCTTTCTATTTTATAAACCAAAAACCCTAATAAGACTAATCTAAACAACCAAAAAAAATTGAAAACTTGAAAACGAAATAATTAAAACTAAAAACGAAATCTTCAAAACTAAAAACGAAAATATATATATATAAAAAAAGGCCAAAAAAATGGTGAAAATGAAAAGGAGGAGAAGGTGAGATAGACGTGAGACTTACCTTAACCAAATAACGTTTCGTAGAAAAATATGGTCAAAGTAAGTTAAGTCAAAATTATAAATTTTCAACTAGGTCATCTATTGCGGGACGAAAGAAGTAAAATTAATTATATTAAATATCAATATCGTCCAATCATTTTAAACACGCAGAAGGCTGTATTAAGTCGAGAAAATAGAGCTTTTAACAACGACAGTATATTAATATTGAACTTAAGTTTAAATGCATATACTTCTCAATTTGGAAAAAGTGTTTTAGTGCATATAGTTTCAACAGTTCTGGAGATCTAACAATTCCAAGAATATATTTTTTTTGTATGTACGTAGAATTGAATCAAACGCCTGTTTACATTGTTCAATTAGCCAACAAGTACTTCATTACTATCTACTGGGCAAGAAATTTTAGTGTTAGTAGTAAAATGTCAAGCAGAAAACATATACAATAAAATTATTCTAAACGGTCTCATCCTACGTCTCTAGTGAGGAACTTCCTAAAATATTAAACCAGCGCGCCAAAAAGATTGGGCTCCCAATGCCACCATAGATGCACCACACAGAAGCCAAATGAATGCAGTTCACAAGGCTTTCAACGTTCTACTTTGCCACTTGACTCGAAGACTTCCTTTCAAGTGATCTAACCTTCTCAAGCAGCTCTTGGATGGTATTTGATGCTTCCTAAAACGAAAGACAAATCTTGTGAACAATAATACTTCAAATAAAAAACAATTGATTTTAAGCATTTGTAGTGCAAGTGTGAACAGATTAACACTGACAACCAATGAAATCTACTATTTTATCATGTCACCTCACTTTTGTAAGAGTATTTTGAATAACATGACATGGAAAATGGTAGTTTCTCACTGGACTTCAGTATAAAATTATTATGCTGGGATGTATGCCCATTGCCCATAAAACTCAAAAACTGTAGCACTTTTTAATAAACTAATTCATATGCATAAAAAATTACAAGACACAGATATTTGTAGAGATATTTTAAGAACTAACCTAAAAGTGGCATTATGAAGTGATTTGATTGGATGATGCATAAAAAGAGATTTACGTTATCGGTGATTAAATCATTTTTAATATATCTTAAAAAAGAGGGGCGTAAGATAAGAACAAACCTGAAGCTTCTTTCTCAAACTTTTTTCTTCAGCATTACGTCTATCCCTCTCTTCAGAGAACACGTCAATAAGAGTTTCTTGTTCCTTGTTCAGGTCTTCTAACTTTTGTTCAGAATCACGGAGCTGATAAAAAAAAAATTAAGAAATATGTTAAAATTAACCAGGAAAAAGCAAATTTAGGTGTTACATGAATTTATCAGGTGCCGTATTCAATGTCCTCACATAATGCTTCGATTTAATCTACAACGTTATTTCTATTCACCTCAACCATAACTTGGACACAACTTGCAAATGACGTAAGCATAGGATGGTGTAAATGGTAAACAGAAATATGAAAAAAGCTTTGGGATCACATGGTGTAGTTACAAGTAAGATGAGTGTATAAAAGCAAGCTCAACAATATGCGCCCTAGCATTAGCTTCAGGGTGAAAATTGAGATCAGGCCATATTACATATCACACAATTTAGTCATTCCTAATCATCTAAATTGTTGTCAAAATTTGATGTCAATTGCGGGTCTAAATAACACAACTCAATATGGAAATGACTATTTATGGTCGGTTTGGGTCAGAGGGCGATAGAGGAAGGGGAGGGATTTTAGATATGTGTTGTGTTTTGATTGGAGTAGGGTGGAGAAGGATTTTAACGGAGGGGAAGAACGCGCTTACTTTTTCACTATCGTTATATATACTCCCTCCGTTCCAAATTATACGTCACTTTAGCAATTTCACATGAGTTAAGAAATGTAGTTAATATTGTATAGAAAAGAGTAATTGTGAGTTGTTTTACAAAAATATCCTTCACTAATGGTATGGAAAATATAAATTAAAAGAATTGGAAAAAGATAAAATAATAAGTAGTAAAGGGCGTAATAGGAAAATTAACATTAATGATTCCTTGATATATTGTAAAGTTAGAATGACATAATTTGGAATGGATGGAGTATTTAATATCATATTTAATATAATCATGAATCCACTTGGGTTGTTGGCTTGGTGGTATTGGCTTGGGACCTTGCAGTGTACTCCTCCTCAAGATGGCAATAAAGGTGGGCTAGTTTAGCTTCTTCAAAAAAATATATAATTGTCAAAATAAATCATATTTAATTTAAGGATATTTAGTCCAATTTTTGAATAAATTTCCCTACGCATTTTGTTCGGCCATCTCTCCTTTTACTGTTCGAACAGTTGATTGCCCACAATAGAAAGCAAAAAAAAAAAAAAAACAGTACAAAAGAAAGTGAAAAAAGGTTGGTGAAAGGTTGAGATTAAGGCAGAATTGACAGCATAAAAGGTCATTTGCTCATACCCGGGTTTCCAGAGATTTGCACTTATCTTTCTCCTTGTCTAAAGCTTGCAATACTTCACCTATTTCTTCCTCTTTCTTCTCTAATCTAGAATCCAGAAACATTTAAAAAGGAGAAGGATAAGAGTGCATGAATTATAATAATATTCAATCAATAAACCAATATATGCAGTTAGATTTCTAAAATTACAAAATACCTCTCCTTCAACTCATGATTCTCTTTTCTCAGCGGTTCTAGAGATGATAAATCAGCTTCACGAACATCTTTTCCCTGAAATTCAACTACTGAGTCTGAGACATTTTCAAACATTACAAAACAAGAAAATTATCAAGATACAGTGCCTTTTAGGCTCCTAGCTATCTTGGCCACAGTCACAATGCAGTTTTTTTAATCAGTTCTACCAAAAGTCATTTTGAGATATCTATATTGTTCACAGTTTCATTAAATTAAAATCATGAATGCCTTGAATTACACATTATGGCTGATGGTTTACCTCATGGGATATTATCAAAAAAATCTTCCAACATAACATCCAGTACAATTACACTAAAATGCTCTATAGATTAAACTTATGTGTTTGAATATCCTAACAGCATTAGTTATAACCTGGACATTTAGTTTAAAATGCAAATCGCATACCACAATGAGCTGGTATCTGTTTCAGCATGCTTGTGTATCTAGAGTATTGTGATATTAAGACATATAATCCTCAACTCTCGTTGCTTAATGTTTAAAATGACTTAAGGCCACTAATGTTTAAAATGAATTAAGGCCACTGCTTTAACATGAAACCCATGTTCTACCCACCCCCTCAGAAATAAGACCTAAGCTCTGCAGTTTTCGATGTTTAAAAACTCCTCGCTTTTACTTTTGATGTTTTAATTTTCTGGCACTCTTTATTCATTCGTCTGGATAAATGCAGCACATTTACTTGGAAATTATAGATTACCAAATCCACCCTTAATCAAGTTGCAAAACATAGATGTATACTAGCAGAAACAGAGACGACAGAGAAATAGAGATATGGCAATATCAACAACCTTTGGGTTAGATCCTTGTCTAGACTCCTTCCCAGATGACTTTCCAGCACTAGATATATTTCGACTATCACCCTTTGCTTGGTTCTTTGATGAGACATTATAATTTTGATCACTTTCGTCATCAGCATATGACGATTGTTCTGATGAACTTTGATTCCTATTTATAGGGGAAACTGATGAGTGACCATTTCTGTGTTCACTATATCTTTTTGTTTCTGTTCGTAAACGTTTCTCTTTCAAGTGTGAATCGTCAGATGCGAATGCTGTTGCCTTGCCATTTGTGGCCGAACTTTTCCTTTTCAATTGAGATGATTCTGGAACAGGATCGGGAGATGCCTCTACAAAACAAGTTACATTGTTAAGCAAGCATGATATGAAAGATTCTACAACAAAGAAACCTTTACCCGCAGAACTACCATTTTGCTTTCTATTTCGATGTGAAGTATAGCCAATTTTATCGCAGTTAGCTCCCCTAAATAAAGTACAAAGAAACAAATTAGTAAAACAACAACTCATAGTTTATGCAGGTAATATCGTGATTCATGAATAACCCAATGACAAATCAAAAATCACCAATAAGTTTTCTGCATTTGTATAAGCCGTTGCTCCAGTCTTGATAAAACTAATGTACGTTCAAAGCCTTGCTTGTCATGGGCAGGTTCAACAAAGTTGGCTTCCAACACGCCTGTAAATACAAATGACCATTATGTTAAATATGCATAATCGATTCGATAAGAGGACCTCAAAAGAACAGAGAAAATGCCCCACCTATGACCCCACGTCCACCACTTCCTGCTGGATTCCAGATCCTCCAGAATGGCTGAAAATCATTAAAAGCACAAGTAAGCATAAGTTCCAATTACAAATACAGAAATATCAGAACAGACCCCGACAGACACAGAAGATTAATAAACCTTAACAACAACACATGAGACAAACTGCAAAATGATGATGCTGAGAAAACAATACAAATTATTATTATATATTGTTTCTTAGCCCGCAAGAACGATGATAAAAGTTTGCAAGTATATAAAACTTGTGTTCTAAAATCAAATGGCATAGTAGATTGAATCAGCATAGACACAGATTACCATCTGAAAAGTTTTTTTTTTTTTTTTAAATAATCACAAACGCACTTAAACCACATAATTTTAAAGGGGGCGGGGCCGGAGACGTAGGGATAAACTCTAAAAGGGAAAATAATAGTGTTCCTCATCCTTTGCTAATCATAATAAACTCTACCTTGATGAGTCGATTCTTATGATAAACATTAAACCCTGAAACATCAATATGATGTTTTGCATCCTTGACAAATCCGATAGTAACAGTAGCAACCATCTGTTACAAAAATTTGATGAAATCACACTGCTGTACAAGTTATGAAAAATCACTTCAAATTAATTTAATAGACAGTACATTTGAATCCTTTAGAAGCCCATCAGCAACTCCAGATTGAGGCCTGTACGTGACCTCCTGAGAATACATCATATCATTGACTATATTGTGATGCAAAACATCTTTGCCACGAAGAATAATTCGGAAACCTTGAGGAATCCTCAGATATAAAATTGAAGCGTAACTCTGCATTGACAATGATAAAAATAATATTAATAATAATAGTGAGAAACATTATAACACACACACACACACACACACACACACACACACACACACAAGTCAATTACAAGCCTATACTGAATATGAAATTGGACTAAAAATTTGTTTCTTCATTATTTCAAAAAATAGATTTCTTTACAGATTAATTCTCTATTTTCAACTTTTGGTTAATTTACACATACAGCAGACCAGGAATGTGGGAATTAGATTAATGTGTTGTTTTTCTTAAACAATTAGCACTGACAGTTACTTGCATAGTACTTACCCTCAGTGAATGTCGATAAGTTAAGAAGTGAGTGGAGTTGGGATAATCTTGGGCCATCTTTATGTTTTTCTCATCTCGATTTACACCTCTTATTTGAATATCCTGAAATAACAACAAACAAAAATGTATATGGAATTTATTTCGTAAAAATATATTTTGGAGGGACAAGGAGCATGTGTATCAGTTGGTGGACATACATGTGGATCTTCATCAAAATTGAGTTCCAGCTGACCTTGGTCATCCTCCCAGAGATTGTATATAATTACCCGTGTACCTTGAGTTTTCAACAGGTCGAACTAAAAATTGGATAGGAGTAAGAAGAAGAGTTAATAGACATACAAACATATAACTTGATGACATGGTGACATTGGGCATTAAGCACAGAGAAAAAGAAATGTCAAAACCTAAAAGGATAAGATTGATCCCCCCTCTAAATACCTGACTAAGAAGGTCGGCCTCATCAGAAAATGGTGACCACTGAACTACTGTTTCAACATTATTGTTCCAGTCATCCAGAGAAGTTCGTAACATCTTTTTCCATCCCTGTCTATCTTTTTCGTAGTCCAGCTTTCGTTTTCAGCATAAGCAACAATTAGATGCATAATAGAGAATAAAACATCGAATAATCAAATTCAATAAGAAAACACCTAGTGCATGTAAAATTTATAGAAACAAATATTGATATGGTGGGACCCCTTCCCGGACCCTGCATGTGCAAGAGCTTTAGTGCACCGGGCTGCCCTTTTGTTTATTAACTTTTAATCCAGAAATGAGTTTTGTAAAACATGTATTCAGTGAAAACCTATTTCGCAATGCAAGTGTTACACTGGTGTAAGACAAAAAAATTACCATGGGCACTACAATGTCTTCCTTCCCTGTATTCCTCAAAAATGTATAAGACAGCAAGCCTATGCTCCGTGTAGGCCTAATAAAAATTTCCAGGTCACCTAGTTAGATACAGAAGCATGCCAAGAAAAGTGAAGATTATCAAATATGAATATAATAGAGTAGACGCATAAGCCAGACAAATCCATCCTCAAGCACAATCATTGGGGGCTGTGGGGCTTATTTGGATTTGTCATATTACATGAGCTCTTAAAAAAGGTGTTTGGTCAGGTTATAAAAAAAAATTAAAAAAAATTAAAAAAATTTACCACCTTTGAAGAGAGGAAATAAATGGGAGGATAGTACTTGGAGAAAATCTTTAGAAGTATATGGTTTTCGTTTGAGTAGAAGTAAGACTATAAGGAATGTAAGTTTAGCAAAAGGAGAAGCACGCCTAGTTCAGAGGTGAAAGTCAGATACCATTTAAATATCTTGGGTTCATTGTACAAATGATGAAGAAATGGAGGGAGAAGTAAAGCATTAGATTCAAGTGGGGTGGATAAAATGGAGCAGAGCCTTAGGGGTTTTATGTGATAAAAGTACTTTAAAAGCAAAGTTTTATCGACCAAAATTGAGAAACCTGAGAATTTTCTAAACTCATGGAACCTCCATAAACTCAATAATATCCACACAAAAAAAGTAAGTACAAAACACAATTAAATACTATGTTCAAAGTAACTATCTAACATTCTAGCTAAGTAACAAATTCTAAAAAACTAATTCAGAATTCAATTCTCCCTATATGCAGAGCACATCTTAAACATTTAGGCAAAATTGAATGAAGCACTGAGAAAAATCAAACAAACCTCTTCCCATCTTTTCCTTGACAACAGGAGAACACAATTACATCAGCTCCAAGCCTCATTGTACTTGTTTTAAAGCCATTTCCATCTATCACATGAAGCCATGAGCAAGAAAAAATCAGTATGCCCTCTAAAATGAAATACTTAACAATTATCTTCTATTAAAGACTTACATTGTCCAATTGTATTTGCCATCTTGCTTTTCTCGGAATATCCCAGCGACATGCATTGACGTATTTTATCAGGATCCATCCCACCGCCGTTATCTGAAATAAGAATGAACAATCAAACTTTGAAAAAAGTTTGGTTCTGTTATGATGTGTTGCCAACTAAGTTAGAAGCAACTTAAGTTTGCATAGTCAGGTTATGAAAACCTGCCATTGCCCTCCGTACTTCATAACAAAATATGACAGTTTCAGAAATCTAATGATTTCTCTAACTTTCTCTCCCCACATTGGTTCTTATCATGGTATCCTATCCAGAACTTATTGTTTTCGTTAACAAGTCATTTTCAGGGCCAAGCCAAGATCTTTGATATATCACGTGCATTTGTTCACTTTCTAGATGTTCAGTCGTCTGCGTGAGGGGTGTGTTGGAAGACTCACATCAATTAAAGATATGGCTTAAGTTAGTTCTGTGGAAGTTGAGTTCGAAGAACACTATGAACTATCACCCTTTTTCATTTTCGTTCCTATAGATTGAAATAAGTAAATGATTGATAGATTAAAATACCTTCTATTAGCAACATCCTGGAGCCATCTTTCTTACTCGCAAGCATATCTACATTTACATATGTGGCACCATTACAAACCTGAAGTCCAACTCAAGTAAGTAAAGGAGGAAAATAGTCAAAAATTCACAATCAGTGTTTTATTCAAAAGACATGAAAAGCAAGGCATACCTCGTCCAATGCATTGTCCAAAAGCTCAGCAAAAGCTGCAGAAAAACAGCAAAGGTTATTGGTGATGAGCCTCTAAGGGCTAGGCGGAATAGAAATTTACTCAAAATTATGAAAATGGCTAACAACGGTTACAAATATGCTCGGTTTACCTCCAAGAGCCCACTTATGACTTGTGGCATTAGAATGCAGAAACTTCGGGTGAACCCTGACATGATCCATACCAACTGCAGATTTTACAATAAATGTCAGTCTATCGTCGCATTCTCAAGAGCATTGTCTAACTTAAAGTACCAGTCCCCTTATGTTTGAAAGCCATACAAAAAAAAAACATTTTTTTTTTTACCAAACTCCAGATTACCAGGCCCCCTTTCCCTGATAAGGGGAGGGCTAACACACACACAGCAAAACACACTAAAATATTACAAAAGGAGTAAAAAACAAACCAGAAACATTAAAACAGGTAAAATATTTAGAACAATTAAATTGAAGGTAACTTGCATTCTGAAACAATGCCATAAAAAATTTCCCTTCTGAAAAATCTTCCAAAAATAAACGCTAACATGCATGCTATGGATCTGTCTGGCTGAATCATCAAATCAAATGTAAAACTGAACCTTCTACAGTTATAGTTACCCAAAGAAAATGCAATGTGGTAAAATTCATTCAAAATACAACAAAACACAAAACCCTAGAAGGAAAAAAAAAAAGTTACCGGATGAAGATTCGAAGGCACGAGCAGGAGAACCATCATAATCACCGGCTTTCCAAAACTGCTTACAGCCCTTAAGACTAAAGCTAACACTTTTATTCACCCTGTTCGATGTAGAAGCCCAATCCGGCGCAGGCAAACCCAAAACACCATTATTAACCGGCGTCGACGCCGGAGAAGGAGAAGGAGCAAGAGGACTGAGAAATCCCGCCGGTAAAATAGCACCACCTTTGTCATTAACCTTTCTTTTTTTGGAAGGACTTTCTGCCGTGTTTTGAACAGCGGTAGCAACAACCGATCCTAAATCTAAATCAACATCGGAATCGGAATCGGAATCACTGCTACTAAGTTCGATGACCGAGTCAGGTATCGGAACCTGTGAATTTGAGATTCTTCTTTGTCTTGTTTTTTCGGAAATAATGTTGTCGAGTTGTTGTTGTTCTTGTTTGACAGAAACTTGTTCCATGGTGTGGAGAATACGAGAATCGAGAATATTCTAAAAGGTTTAGCAACGTTTGAAAAGTGAAACTGAAAGCGAAATTTTGGCGTTAGAAAGTAAAACGGCGAAGGTTGAACGCTTCGTGGTGAAACCTTTGATTTGTAGAAGAAAAAAAAAAACTGAATTGAATTGGTTTAGGTTTTAATAATGTTTGGGTTGCTTTAAAATTGGGATGCACATTTATTATCAAACAAAAAATAATAATTTAAATGTTTAGGTAGTCAATGGAGTGTATATATGGGAAATTAGGAAGAATATGTTCAGACTATTTAGGAAGAGGATTTTGTTTTATTTTATTTTGGCTAAATTGTATTTTTGGTCCCTTAACTATTTAAGTAGTATCGGTTTAGTCTTTAACTAAAATTTGATTTATTTTGATCCTTTAACTTCTCTCTGAAACACATTTTGGTCATTTTCGTTACTTTTAATTCAAAAACGTTAGGTTTTCTTCATCTTCTTCTCCTCTTTTTCATCTTCATGTCATCTCCGTCAACATTCAACAACAAGAATCCCAGAAAAATTTCATAAGAAAATGAAGAAAACCTAACATTTTTGAATTAAAATTAACGGAAATGACCAAAATATAAAATGGAGAGAAGTTAAAGGACCAAAATAAATCAAATTTTAGTTAAGGGACCAAACGAATACTAATTAAATATTTAAGGGACCAAAAAGATAATTTAAGCTTTTATTTTATATACAAAAATTTGGGATTTTTTTTTTGGATTGTTTTATTTTATTTTATATATAAAGATTTGGGAGTTTTTTTTTTTATTCTATAGAGAAAATAAGGAAATTGATAGGTCAAAATAAGTTAATAATGTGAGTAAAGTCAATGGTTTTAATTTTTGGGTCTTGTTAACCGGTGCTCTAAGGGCATTGTCTAAGAAACTCATAAAAAGAAATTATGTCTTGAAAATATAAGTCAAACACTTGTTGAAGTTATAATCGTACAATTTTCAATACAAAAGTTATTAATTTTAAATGTTTAAACACTGACATCAATACACTTGTTAACATTTTCCTTATTTTTTTACAATTAAGAAAGTCAATGGGGGATGGACAAACCAAATAATTTGTCTTTCTGCATTACTCAGTTGGTATGTAGCATAATATATACATGGTTTGGGGTTCGACCCCGACAACAACAAAAAATATATAATTGTCTAGATAAAAATATTTACATTTACTAACTTGAACCTTGGTTTTTTTTTTATGCATAATCTCATCAAAATATAAGCTATTAACTCATGTTAATTATTAGAAACCATTGTTATTTCTGAAAAAAAAAAAAACCATTTTTATTCATATGATCATCAATCATAAAAAGACAATTAACACGTATTAATGTCGGTTATTAAAAAAAATATTTTTTTTCCTTTTAAATTATCATTAATAATATAACGTAATAATTGACATTGATATCTCATACACATATAATCTTCATATAATTAGATAAAAAAAATTATATTGAAAATCGAGGCCAAAACACATTTTTTTTCAACTTTCATCATCACATGCTTACGAACTTCTCTTACACTCTTACATTTTCACAATTAAGCTTCTTTTAGTCACATCAAGTCACTTAAGACTCTCAAATTTAAGAAGAACCTGCAATTTTTTAATATTAAGAAATTTAAATAAAATTATATAAAGTTATTGACAGAGTCCCATTTAAGAAAATAGTGTTAGATGTTAGGTTGGACGGATTTAGTGCTTATTGGTTACTACAATTAAAAAATTATAATGAGTGATGTGTATACGTGAGACATATTTAGGTATCCAAAAACAGGTGTTACTGTTGTGGATGATCTAACATATTTACTCGACTTAGTGATTTTATTAAAAAATTAAAATATATTTTGTGTTTGTTTATTGTAATAAAAATTAATTTATTTTGAAAATAATTAGTTTGTTTGGATATAACTTTAGAATGTTTGTTAGCATTGTGGTACAAAACTATAATGTATCTTCATGTATTTATTTTATGCCATGTACATTCCTTAATAAAACTTATTTGTTAGGAAAACACAATCTATTCACTAATTATGAAAACTTAATTTTCAAATAAAACACAATTATGTCTTATTATATTCATTTGACATCTCAGCATTTTTTTACTCTATTATGTCTCTGTACCCAAAAAAATATCCCTTTTAGAAGGGAGAGAGAACATAAATGTGTTAGATTATTCATAATGGTGACACTCATTTTTAAGTATCTAAATATGTCTCATTAAGAAACGTATCTAGCATAAAATAAATACATGAAGCACTAAATGTTTGTCAAAACAGGTAGAGAGGTAATGATCAAATATGTTTTGTAATCGATTTCCTCATACATTATGAGTATTTTTCTTCTGCCCAACAAATTAGTCAATGATATAGAAAAGTTATCAATGCTTTTTGGTGGGGAAATGGTGGGTCCGTGGGATGAGGTATACACCAGCTATCATGGGAAAAGTTCCATGTCCATAAGAACCACGGTGGAATAGGATTTAACATCCTTTAATGTGGCAATGTTTGGTAAACAAGGGTGGACTTTTCAAACAGAAAATTCCAACATAGCTACATGTTTATTTAAGGCATGAGGGACGTTTTATAGGAACGTTACCTTCAAATTTAGACAAAAATGATGTTGAAAACGTACTTTGATTACCAGATTGCTACTCCAAGTCACGTTTTCACCCAAAATAATGTGTTTTTGGAGGTGTAGTGAGTGTTTGGTGATAAAGGTGGTAAACTTCTATTAGGTTATGTGCAAACCTTGTATATTCAAAGGTGGTAATTTCTTTCCTTAGTAGTTTGCTTTCATTTGAATTAGTGGTTTCCTTGTATAATCTGAAAGTATTCCCGTTTTTAAAAAAACGAAGTTTATACATTATATAATCCGAACAATTCAAATAATTTGTGGATTGTACTTTCCAAAGTGGATTTTCACCAACTATAGACAAGTATGAGTCTTAGCCATGTTGTCCTTCGCTTTTTACGTTTTTTAGGTTCTAAAATATGAATAAAGGGTAATTTTGAAAGAAAAAAATATGGCGTGCGAGAATATCATAGGATGAGAAAAGTAGTAGTCTGTCTACATACACCCCCACCTTATAAAACAAATTTGGCCCCCTACGGGCATGGTCCTTAAGCCACCACACGCCCGATCTATGCCTAGAGTCGGCCTTGATCAAGACCATTGTGATAGCGAGGTGTAAAATTAGGAACTAATATTTTTTTTAGTGAAGGAACCAAAATGCTTGTTTCTCCCTCTTATATTAAAGAACAAAAGAAACTGATTCTTTTTTTCTTATAATAAGGAATGACGAAATGATACAATTTAAAAGGAGTTAAATGGACCAAACATGCCACATGTTCTTACACCGCTAGTATGGTAGTATATAATAACAAACACGGTTCATGTTAAAAAAAAAAAAAACGCAACTTATTGCACACTAACCCTTGAATAATTAAAATTTAAATATGAATTTAGTCCATTCAATCGTTGCGTTTTTGGGTATCAAAAGCTACAAGTTTTTTTTTTTTAAAAATTCAGTCCAAGTAAATTTTAAAATTGTTGCTTTTAATTTTTGACATCATACATGATCTAAAAAATCATGCCACATGACTCGGTAAGTTGACGTCAAAGACTAAAAAAAACAACTTTTGAATAATTTGCATGGATTGAATCTATATTATATATAAATAAAACTATCACTTTCGGCACACTTTTGGGTTGAACTTTTCTTCCAAAAAATACCCTTGATTTTAAATACCAGTAACACATGTAACAAATAGATAAGAATAAATTTAAATATTAAAACAAATGTAACAAACACGATATGGATATATGTATATATGTTTTTTTTACTTTATCATTTAAAAAATATAACAAACTACATGAGTATATATTTATACTTACCTTTTTCATTATTTCAATCATACTCTTAAACAACAAATATTTTTATCTTTATTTTTAATCAAAACCGAAATTTTATTAAAAAAAAAAATACCGTTTTTAATTCAAACGTTAACACAATAAAAAGAGTGGAAAGATGGGCACGGAGTGCCCGTTTTTCGCTAGTCCAAATAAAAAAAACTTACTGGAACTAAAACTAAAAAACCATCATAATTGTACTAAAATCATATTTAAACGAATACTTAGATAAGTTTTCACTAGTATGATTGTGATATAAAACCAACATGACATTTAATGTGCGTTTGCTTAAGACTTTTTTATTAAAAAAAACCATTTTTGTCATTTTAAGTGTATATTTATGATTTTAAAAAGATCATTTTTTTGTCATAAAAAAAGATTTTTTTTATTGTGTAAAAAAATGGCTTAATTGGTTCAGGTGCCTCAACTAATTTTCAGTTTTCATTTTGGTCCTATAACTCGTAAAATCAATGATTTTTAGATTATTTTGTTTTGGTGTTTGCCTAGTGTTAGGAACAATTCAATTATGTCAAAATTAGTTGCAGCTCGAGTCATGTTTACTTGAAATAACATGAATGCTATATTGTAGTAATTTGGGCTTGAAAGTTAGAATTTGGGACCAAAATTTTGATTTTACGAGTTATGATACTAAAATGAAAACTGGAAATTAGTCGAGGGACCATTAGACCAATTAAGCCTGAAAAAATCTATTAAAATTAACCTTTTCCAAAATCTATTTAAAAAAATAAAAAATTAAGGAGGCAACACATGAACCAATTAAAAATTATTTTTTTAAATATTTTTTTAGTTAGTAAACAAACATAAATTTGATCACAGTTTTTTTTTAAAAGGCGGGTTATATATATATATATATATATATATATATATATATATATATATATAAAGAAATCACTTTTGTCATATTTAGGTGCTTGTTTTTGATTTTTTTTATAATAAATTTGATTCTTAAATGAAAAACTATTAGGATTTTTTTTTTAATCTCTAAGTTTTTTTTAACACAAAATCTAACTTAAAAAAAAAAAACACACCCTTAACTTGAAAACTATTATCGATAATGTTAGTAAGCCGGTTAACAAGTATAATTGTTATGGTTCAGTTATTGCTTACGTTCATGAGTTATCGAGAATGGATTGGGAGGTGCAGTTATGCCACTCTCTCAAAGAAGGGAATGCTAGTGCAGATATTTTTGGTTAAAATGAGTCTTGTCAACGATGACAAGTTCAAGATTTGAGACTCCCTTGCAAAAGACCTGAATTCTTTTATTTTAAGCTACTCCTTGTATCAAGAGAGTGAAAAGTGAATGAAGATAATGATTTTTTCATTAATAAAAGTGAATGTACAATGAGTATTTATAAAAAACAGCTATAATACTGTAAGATATAGTAGACACTACATTGCAGTTAATCACTCCAAACTTAATTGCTTGAGATGCAAGTAAGGTCCTCTATATGTGTATTATCCAATACCTTTAAGATTATATATATATATATATATATATATATATATATATATTTATATATATATATATATATATATATATAATGTGGACTCAAAAAAACTTAATTCAGATAACCTGAAAAGTGTGAAGAGATTCTAGAAAAGGTTAGCCACTTGTGTTTGAGTGTATAAGGAAGGCTTTTAAAAAGTTTTAAACGCCCCCCTTATGCCTTAACCCATCAATAGACTATAAACCAATTAATCAAATAGACACTTTAATATTAATATAAGATAAATCCGAATTTAGCATCACCTTTAGTTGAAACCTAAATCATTCAACTATTTGACCAATTAAAAAGCTTGTTCGCATTTGTTTAATGTTGATAGAAGGAAATGTACCAGGTTATTTTCCACTATGAAAGTGATAGATATTCAATGTTTCAGTTTGTACAAGGCAAGTATCGTCGTATAACGTATCTCGTCTTACGTCGTATAAGTACTGCACTTTCCACGTACAAACGGGAATTGTTTTTTGTGGATCGTAGAATTTTCAATTAACCGTCAGAAACGACAGCGCACAACAACTTCCTCCTCACTTTCTTTTTTCTTTGTCTATTATTGTTATTCTTTGACGTTTTTTATTGGTAAGAAATTTTGGAGAGGAATATAATATATGGTTATGGTTTCTCCTCCCACACCTCCAACTAAGGTGACTAAGCAAGCATGCTCACCATCTCTTTCTAGAGAGAAAAACAAAAGGAGGTTTTCACTAATCACGTATTGTTTTATCAAGGAGGATGGGGATAGTAAAAACTAGAGCACTTTAAAAATTAATTCAACTTTTGTTCATTAAATTAATGTCTTATTTTCCACAAAGCAAACTATTTTAAAGGATATTTCAATATTACTAAAAAAAAGATATTTCAATCATTCAGTATGTAAATTAATATTTCACTAATCATGTATTCTAGAAAAATGCTAATGAATATCTTCAAATATTAATTAACAGGTAATTAAAGAGAGTCTTTAAAGCCAGACCAAAAAACAAAAATAGTCTTTAAAAAAAGTAATTAAAGATAGATTAAATTAATGATTGTATTCTTAAAATTCATGGTTGAAGCTAACTCATCCTTATAAAAACAACTTGTGATGAAAGGATGTCTGCACATATTCAGACTATCTCTCATTCAATGTGAGACTCACACACCTCTAATGCTCAAGAGTAAGGGGTGGGCATGGTTCAAGATGAAAATTAAACCGAATCAAACTGAACTGTCAAATTCAAAATAACTGAACCGAATCGAATTGTTATTATTGGTACCGTTAAAAAATGTAAAAATCAAACGAATTCGAATTTTTGAAGTTTTTAAAACCGAACTGTTCCAAACCAAAGTAATAAATCATGAACTGGACCAAACCGAACCATTTCATTTTTGTTATAGAATTGTTAGTAATGGTTTAGTTTTTTTGTTTGGTTCGGTTCAGTTCAACAATTAGGTTTGGTTTTTTGTTTTTTTTTTCCCAACCCTACTCGACGCTGTTGAGTTTGGTGCGTGAATATAAATAGTTGGTGGTAACGAAAACCTAATAGCAGGTGACCCAATTGATCTTGTGGATACCATCTTAATGTTCTTAGTATGTTGAACAAGGTGTTGAAAAGATAAAATGCATTTACATCACCACACTAAAGTAGCCTATACGGCAAGACAATGAAGCTCTATAAGTAATTAAGTTCCTAAGCCAACAAGACTCAAAAGATACATTAGCAACACATCGAGACAAGGTTGGTTGTCATTTCGCAAACCACACCACTCTTAACATGTATAAATGTTACATAAAACTGTTGTTATTTTTTGTTGATAAAATTCAAGGGTTAATAGTGTTTTACCCCCTTGTAATACAGGTCATTTCCGATTTTCGCCCCTATAAAATATTTTTTTGGGATTTCGTCCTTGTAATTTAAAATTTATTTGGTTTTGGACCTTCATGAAAAATTTCACCTCCTGTAATTTGTGGAAATTTCGGTTTACCCCCCTGTAATTTGAGCAAATTTCAGTTTATCCCCCTGTTAATTTGATCAAATTTCGGTTTACCCCCTACCATATCATCGATTTTGTACAGTCAAAATCCATGAAGGTCTAAAACCAACAAACTTCAAATTACAAGGACGAAATCCAAAAAGAAAATTTTACAGAGGGAAAACCAGAAATGACTTATATTACAGGGGGTAAAACACTATTAACCCAAAATTTAAAAATCTCAGTGTCATAGATGTTAATATCTAGTTTGACGTAAATATGGCATTAGATGATTGTACCTCCTTTTTTTAAGCAAATGGGGTAGATGTTAAACCATCTGCAACTAATTATGTAGATAAAATAAAAAGTGAGAGTATAAAAGACCATGCGAGATAAAACTTGACCCAGTAAAAGCAAAAACAAATTAACCAAATGGGTAATAAAGTACAACCTCGAAGGGTAAAGAAATAAAAACAAGATAAACATATCCAAATACGCACACACAACATGCACAAACCAGCGAACTCACATATAAACGCGAAATCAAATGGCAAAAATATATTGTGTGTGAATTGATAAGCACTAAAACCATATTTTGAGAACAACGAATGGACTTAACTACCAACACAGAAACAAATCCACGACCTGCCAACTCATTGCGACAAAGCCAACAATTGCAACAACGAACTGAACCAAAATACCACATGCAAGCACAAATTGGAAATCCCTTAACAAGTTGGGAATCAATCCGAATTAACCAAAACTCAGGTTAACAAAAAAAAGGTCAGATCAGAAAAGGGGCAGATCGAATCATATGAACAAACAAAACAACGACGAACCCAAATGCGATAAACCTATAGACGCCACAACGAACCCCATATGTGATAACTACACCTATGAACATGAACAAGTTGACAAGCCCATGCAAAATTGAGCTTGACATGCGAACAATGTCAGTCGTAGATGGAAGCGTGGACATCGATGACTTTGAAACAACAACAATGACCCAAACCCAAATAGAGAACCAATATCACACGATCTAAAAAAGCATGATCGGAGAATAAAAGGTGGATAACCACAATGGTGATGCCATCAGTTAACTCCCAACAATGTACAATGTTAGAAACAAACCTTAACGAGTTTTTTGTGTAACCTTAAATGAGGGTTGGATGGTAACACAACCAAGAGGACCACAACAACCATCAACCATGCCCACATCGTGGACAACTTATCTAGGTTTTGGAAAGCGTGTCTCATTTTAGAGAGATAAGAGAGCAAAGTCGGTTTAAAGAGAAAGAGAGAGAGCCTTTTATCAAAAAATAATAATGATAGAGGCTAAAAACTAGTAGTATATACTAACACTTTCATCTTATCAAACACATGATGAATTAGAAGCACCTTACTACAAAAAATATGAGAATTTATCTCCTTCCAAATACTTGAAACACACGCGAGCCAAATATTATGGAAACTTGACAAAATCCTTTTTACAAAATGTAACCACCAAATAGTGTATCAGAACTAATTCTTGCTTTTTTGTACAAATGATTAGTAATGTCAGATATTTTAGATATCTACTTTTTTAAGAATATATATATATATATATAAATTAGGATAATTGAATGATGCTCCCGTGTAAGATAAGAAAGGTCGCAAGGTTAAAAAAGAACACACAAATATTTATATTTACTTCCTTTCAAATTCATCAGCGGGGATCAAACACCCGAACATCTAAATTCAAAAGCCTAACTTTTTGCCATTAGACAAATATCAATTTTTTTCGGAAAAAATATAATTATTCAACTATAATTGAATTCTATAATTCAAATTTTAATAGTAGTACCTTTTGTCTCTCCCCAAACATGGAACCATGTTATCTAAATCACGAAAATCAAGAAATTTTTAGTGGCTTTAAATTTGTTCGCATTTGACATTGTTTTACAAATTTACCAATCATGAGAGGTAACCAGATTATGTTTATATCATAGTACTCTTCTGTTCGATAACAATTGTCACATTTGCGCACAAATATAGATGTCATAAAAAAGAGGGTCACTTTCTCATTATTTTTTTTAGATAGATAAAATGACAAAGTCATCATAAACTCACACATATAAAGTGGAGGTACCAGAGTTCAAACCCCAGTCATGACGTCCGGCCTAACATACACCCCATGCCTACATTCTCATTTCCATTTTACATTTATATACATTTTAATTAATTTTATACGCCCCATGCCTAAGTTTTTCATTTATGTATTACATTTATAGTATTAGTTAACAAGAATAGTTTGATGGAAAATTTGTACAAATTTTAACTAATAAAAAAGTGTGTTGAAATTGTCTCTCAGAAAATGTATTATACATCCATTGGTAAATTACAACCAATTATTTTTATGATTTTTATAAGTATGAAAACAATAGTTCTAAAATCACAAATATACTTGATTGTATATATATTTATGATTGAAAAGTCAAACTTATGATATGAATATTTTTTTTTTTTTAGGATAAACTTATGATACGGTTATCGTGATTGATTGATATATTGAAGGAAAATATTTACCATAAATCCTATTGTTCTTACCCAACAATACAATACCCGACTTGTCCTCTATAGAATTTTTTATTTTTTTTGGTTAACTGTCCCCTATAGAAATTTAGTAAAGGAGATTCATTTCTATTTAGAACAATGCCAAAGAAAGTTAAAAGAGATCATGTTTTTTGACCGAAAAACCGAGTAAGTTTAAAACTACTCCATCTCTCCCATTGTGATGATACCAGTACCAGCCTACTAGGTAATTCATAAAAAAATATTCAAGATCCATCAGCACGTGTAGATTGACAAGTAAACTAAAATAGAGGAATATAAAACCTTAGTATAAGACCAAGTAAGACCATTATATTATATTATATGATAGGGTGGGACCGTGCAAGACTTTAATGGTCTATATAAAGAGTTTAACTCTTAGGACCATTTCATACACATTTTTAATCAACACCTTCATTTCTAATCTCTCTTGCTCTTCCCCTACGAACTAGCTAGCTAGATATATATATATAAAACTTTATATCTTGCTTAATTGTCGTGGGATTATAGAGATGGATTTTGTGAAGAAGTGTAAGAGGGTATGGGGAAGCAACAATAGATTATATCCAGAAGAAAGTGGTAGTGGCAGCTATGGGAAATTATCACAAAAGAGTCACAAAAAACAAAAGGATAATATTAAGAAAACACCACATGGTTGTCTTTGTGTCTACGTTGGAAATGAGAGACAAAGATTTGTAATCAAGATCAAAATATTCAATCATCCTTTGTTTAAAACTCTTTTAGAAGATGTTGAGAATGAATATGGATATAAAAATGATGGTCCTCTATGCCTTCCTTGTGATGTTGACTTGTTCTGTGAGGCACTTGTGGAGATAGAAAGTGCTGAGGATGATAAGGGTTTTGTGGGTTGCAATTTTTCAATGGTTCACAATCACAAACACAATCGCTCTTCTAACCTGAGTTGTGTTGCCAATTACGAGATTTTGGTATAAAGTTGTAAAATTAACTGTTCCATATATATGTATCTCTCCCAAGATAGAGTACATGATAAAATTCCAAACAGAATTTAGTTGGAACATTTTTGTTCCTATCTTATTTATACATTTTTTTTTGAAGGATTCTTTATACATTTTTGTTGACCGAAAGATAGAGAAAATGGTATATTCATTTTTGTTGAGCGAAAGATAGAGAGCGAAAAGAAGAGAATTTTTTTTTAAATAAATAAATAAATGTTAGTATGTTAAGTGCATTACCTTTGGTTAAAAAAGTATATTATTTTTTTTAAGGAAAAAAAGACATTAATTGTTATGTTAGTGTTCTCGTTGTCAAGACTTGAATTTTGGAGTTTTAACTTGTCAACTTTAGCTCAATTAAATTAAGCTACCCACCCTCAAAAAGTAAAATAAGATAATAACAGACAATAAATATGTGTAGGGCATGATAAAAATTTATAATTGAATTTATTTCTTTAGCAAAATAAATTGGAACATTTTAGTTTGTAATTTTATAACGTAAATAGTTAAAAATAAGATAAGAAAAATACTAATAAAATATTATATAATTAATTAACTATTTTTGAACAGAGACTGTTATTGTTCTTTTGATTTTATCATCTAATTATTAATTTTTATTTATAATTTGGAAGGATTAAATTTTAAAGTGAAGACTCGTTTTAATCTTAAAAAAAAAAACTATGAGACTCAATTTAGTTCGTTTTAATCTTAGAAAAAAAGTATCCAACAATACATGACTTAATTTTCATCCATTTAACATTGTGTTTGAAAGCATGTGATCCTAAGAGAAAAAGAAAAGGAAGAAGATGGACAACCAACTCCTTTAGTTCTTGTTGAAAAGTGGCTTGAAATTGAGATTTGAGAAATAGAGAAATCGTGACACGATTTCATAAGCGTGTCACGATTTTGGTAGATAGTAAGCATGTTTTGCAGGGTGTTCAATCGTGACACGATTTTGGAAAATCATGACACGATTTTGATAGTGTCTGTGTACTATTTAAGTGTTTCAACTCATTTTTAAAGGAAGGGTGAAAGAGAACTTCAAGAGAGGAAAACTTGGAAAATCAAAGGAGGTAACTTTAGGGTTGAGGGTCTTTGATTAGAGTTCTCTTGGGTTGAAAAACATTGTAAACACCTTGGGATAGTGCAAATCATTGAGTGTCTTGTTCATTGGTGAGATTGGGAAAATGGGTAGAAATTATGTTTTGTTCTTTGTGAGTTCTTGTGCTAATTTCTTGTAACCCATTTGTAATCTCTTTGTAAGAACTCTTTGATAGTGGATTGGAGAGATCAATCTCTCCTCCAGAGTAGGCCAAGTTGGACCGAACTAGGTGAACAATCTTCGGTGTGTTTGTTTCCTTTCTTTCATTGCTTGTGGTTTTATGCTTTCTCACTTTGATTCATATATATTAGATCTATGTGCTGTTGTTTATCATTGTTGATTGTTTGTGGTTACTTTGATATTGATTACCACTTTCCTTTGCTCCACACACATCATAGTTTGTATTGGTGTGAGGTTTTTGGACCGAATTTCATAACAGTTCTCAACCTTGGTCCAATAGGAAGGTAAATCATTCTGAGTCGTCATATAAAATTCTTAACTTAAGGAGAAACTTTCTTAGCTCACAACTTCTTTTATTTTCCTTCCACTTTCCACTCATCACATTCAATATATAAGCATATTAACACATATTCTATGAGAACTCTTTACCCATTATGAGATTATCTAGAAGTGAGATTTATTTTAAGTTATGTTTTAGTCTATTAATGGTCTTGTTAACTAATCGACTATGTTGGTGGATTAATTAACATTATGATATTCCGAAACATTAAAAATATGGATTATAATATGTAGTTTACACATAAGTTTATTCCTATATTTAAGGGAACTTTATTCCCACTCTTTTTTTTAGGGATTTTTTTCTATTCACATAAACATTTTATATTTGGAATAAAATTTACAAAACTTTTAACAAACATATGCATATATATTTTTATCATTTTATTTTTCAAGAATCTATGAATATAACTTGAAATAGACGCATCATTTGTAAAATAAAATTAGTCTCTTGCGTGCATTATAATCCAAATAAATGGGCACGTGTGGATTTAAAAAAGGATAGCCACTTGTCTCAAATTAAGGCTTTAAAATATGTTAATTCACCTCCACTAATTGTTCTAGTACATCCATTATCCATAGAACATAAATCCGAATTTGGCTCCAAGATTCTACATTCACCTTTTGCTGAAACGCAGACATGTATCTAATCATTCAATTATTTGAACTCTCGATTTGTTTAATGACAATAGAAGGACCATTACGGGTTAATATCTACCTGTGTTCTGTTTTTTCTTTTGTAGTCAAGCACAACCATATTTTTTATTTTATACAAATACGCAAGGTTCAAGCACAAGCTATTGTTTCTTTTCCTACAATAAATTATCATTGCCTTTCAGAAAAAAATTGAAAGTGATGATAGATATTCAACTTCCAGTTTAAAAAAAAAAGTAAGCAATGAAGTGTTGACCGATTAAATCCATGTACTGTTTTCTCCCTCTTGGTTGAAATGGAAGGTTCTTATAGGTGAACTAGTTGAATTTGGGCTTCTCGATTACCCATTAGAAATGACAATGTGAAGTTGGTTTGTTTGAAGGGTTTTGTTAACAAGTACTTTAAGGGTATTGTTTAAGGAACCAACGTAAGAAAATTATGTTTTAAAAATACAAGTAAAACAATTGTTAAAGTCAAAATCGTACGATTTCCAATGTAGAAGTTGTTACTTTTAGATGCTTAAACAATGTCTTTAGGACACTTGTTAACATTTTTCTTGTTTCAATTACCCATTAGAAATTAAGAAAGGGTATTTAAACAATCATTTTTTTTAACAATTTATGGAACAAACAAAAGTAATATTGAAGACAATATTGTTTTTTAATCACTTTTTTGTTTGTTTTGTGTTAATATCAACATTTATAATATAGGCAAATTCTATGGTACACCTACAAATTTGAGTGTATTGATACACCAAATCAATAAATTAATAGTTAAATGTGTTATTTGTTTAAAAGAAAAATTGTTTTCTTTCACCTATAAATATAATAATTAAATCTTATTTATCAAAAACGTCAACGAAATAAAATTTAATTTTTTTAAATTTTTAGTACTCATAAAAAAGAATTTTGATTATTTATTTACAATAAAATATAAAAAAATAGTATGACTTTTATAAATAATAAAATGATGTTTCTTCTTATGAAATGACATTTTCTAAAATACAAATATCAACAAATAGTACTTTATTCCATAAAAATAATAGTAAATTTAAAGATTTTTTGAAGTAGGAGCACCGGTACACCTTAATTTGCGGGTGTACCGTAGAAGTTCCCTTATATATATATATATATTTGGTTGTCACATAAATTATCACAAAATAATTGTTTAAATAACACATCTCTTAAAAATTTAATCAAGTGGGATCTTTGAAGAATCAGTTTTGTTCTTATTAACTCACAAAAAGAGTAAGTATTAAATCAACATCAAACAATATTATGAAATGGCGATGACTAATAGATAACACACTTCTTGCATTTGTTATAGATTATTTTGATGACTAAAAATATCCATTTTTCATAAAAAAAAGTTTTCAAAATAAGGACTCTTCTTGCAAACTGCAATTTTATGAAGGATTAAAATTACCATTAAAAGTTTATATTGTCTTAACTTAAAAACTTGTACTTGTATGTACTAAAACCATATTTAATCTATTTTATGTTGAATGATCCGTGTTATGTTTATTCATTATTGTTTTGAATGAACACAAGGATTTGTGGTTGAAAAGACGATTTTCATCTTATCCATGATAAATGTGTCAACATGAATTTAGTTAATAAAATCCTTTAAAAAAAAATTAATTCATCAATATGAATGACAATATTGCCAAAACAGAATTAAGAAATTAAAGAGGGGTGATGTACCGATTTTCAATGTTGGTTTGTAGCCTTTGAATCTTCATGTCGAAACTATATTGATGGTGTAGTGTAATTTGTAATCGTGAATTGTATGTCATGTGTTTAATATCTTTTGAATTTTGTATGGTTACATGCTTTGTTGTTTTTACCAATAAATCAACTTGAATTTTGGTCTCATTATTTATATTGTTTGATTCAAATTAGATTGTTTGATAATAGATACATTGACCCTATACGTACACACGGGTCTTACATTAGTTAATCCACAAAAGGGTAAATATTAAATCAACATCATACACAAACACATTTAAAATATTGAACAACTACTATTTGTTATGTACAATACTTGAACAATTGACCAAAAGATGTAATAAGGTGAAATTTACGATAAATCTACAAATGCTCTTTATAAATATAAATATAGAAAATATCTTTTTTAGTAGAAGATAAAAGAACATATACTTTGATATTTTAAATATCTTGTATTTTGTAGGGAAGAATATCTCTTTTGTTTAGTCTCAAACAATTTTCAAATCAAACACATTAAAAAGAAATTGTGATGTGCAATTTCTTATTTTTCAGTAAATGAGACGCATGCTCATATAGTCATATTCATAACAACTCCATCTATCTCCCTTGTCATTCCTTTTTTGGAGAATTCCTTGTCATATTTTAGTACTAAGCATATTCATAAATAGTAATATTTTAAAATCCAACAGCACGTGTGGCTGATAAATTAAAATAATAACAATGAAAATAAAAAATAGGTATGTATGTAAGTTGGCTGGGACCGTGTGAGACTTTAGCCGTCTGCATACAAAACAAAACAAACACCTTAACTTGTTGGGTAAGTAGTATATATAGGACCCTTTCACTGTTTCACACATGCATTAATCAACACCTTCATTTCCATTCTCTCTTGCTTTGTCATACGACTAGGTATATATATATATATATATCTTGCTTGTCGTGGGCATAATCTACATATCAATTATAATAAATAATTATTTATAGAGATGGATTTTGTGAAGAAGTGTAAGAGGGTATGGGGGAGCAACAAGAGATTATATCCAGAAGAAAGTGATAGTGGAAGCTATGGCAAGTTATCAGAGAAGTGCCAGAAAAATAAAATGGATATTAAGAATAAGAAAACACCACATGGTTGTCTTTGTGTCTACGTTGGACATGAGAGACAAAGATTCGTAATCAAGATCAAAATATTGAATCACCCTTTGTTCAAAACTCTTTTAGAAGATGTTGAGAATGAATATGGATATAAAAATGATGGTCCTCTATGGCTTCCTTGTGACGTTGATTTGTTCTGTGAGACACTTGTAGATATAGAGAGGTGAGGATGATATATATTGGTTTTGTGGATTGCAAATTTCCACATTCTTCATTGTCTTATCGTTGATCTAGCCCGAGTTTTGTTGCAAATCACGAGCTTTTAGAATAAGGTAGGGTGGTGTGTGACATTTAAAATGAAACAAATTTTCTTCTCGAAGGGAAGCTGCTTGTTAATTAACACTTCAGCTTGTTAGTTACCCACTTTTAATATACTTCATCCAATCATTTTTATTTGTCGTTTTGGGCCTTGTATAATGACCAAAATAATCAATAAAATTTCTTATTTTTCTTAGAATTATTTATGTTTATATGATAATATATTCAAGAATTTGTCCTCGACCATCACAAAAAAAATCAATAATTTATTATCTCATTTCATCTATTTCTTTTTCAATAATAAATAACTAATTGAGGATAATTTTGACAAAATAGTAACTAATGTTGTATTAAAGTTTGAAAAAGACAAATAAAAAGAACAAATAATATAATTTGGAAATGTGAAAATTAAAAAGAAATAAATAAAATATTTTACACGTAACTGTGAAAATATGTCCCGCCGTTTGATATAGGTGAAAACTCAAATTCCTATTTACAACCTAGTCCGATTTAAACTTTTTTTTTCTCAAAAAAAAAAAAATTAAGCTTTTTTATAAGACCTTTAAATTGAAAAGGCCACACTAAGAACATTAAAATTAAAAGGCTTATATTAGGCATTGCTCGATGACAATGATAATAACATAATTTTCAAAAAATAATAATAGTAGCGGTGTACACTTTCTTAAAATAATAGTGAATTAGAATTTGAAACAAATTCTCATGTTCTGTCATGCTTTCAAAATGATCGGATTATGTTACCGTGAACTTAACTCAATTGGTATAAACAATGTATAATATATGTAAAATCCGGGGTTCAAACCCCGACCACCACAAAAAAATAAGATCAGATTATAGATCTTAAAATAGGTTTAACAGATAATATACTAGGTTTAGACCTAACTACTTTGCAATGTCTAGTCTAACTAGCATATTCATACCCTTACTACTTTTAAGATTTGTTTTACCCAAAGTAAAATTAAGAAATAGCTATCATTAATAAATAAATTTCATATATACTCTTATCTACACACGGGAGTCTAACACAAAAGTTTGTTAGACGACCTTTATGAGTGTTATAAACTTCAAAATACAAGTTTCGTTCATACTCATAAAAACATACACTCTTGACTTACCACAAACTAACCGTTCTTTTTTCAAAATTAAATTTATACCTATGTCACATGAGAAAACTCCAAAACTAAGTAGCAATTTTAGTTTGTCATTTTAACAAATTTACCCTAACAAAACAATTTTTTTTTTAAAACTTGTATTTGACCTAAGAGTGATAGATTGAATTCCTCAAAGGATTAAAGATTTTCATTAAGTCGTTTCGAGAAGATCAAACTACAACCAATTTAACCTCTGATGGCTTTTGTTCCAAGTGATAAAGCCATTGTGAAAACTAATATTATAGTCGGTTTGACAGAAGTAATCATAGTGGAAATATGCAAAAGCAAATATAAAAAAATGGAGTTTTGTATTTTTTGTTCAAGGTAACAAAAAATGTAGCACGAAGTACTACTCCACTAATAAGTACTTTCTCTTATCGATAATGAAGGAAGAGAAACAATAGTTAAATAAATGTGCACGTTTTCAAACGGTTGAACCTAATAATCAAACAAGTTTCCAGATGCCAAATATACTCCATCTAACTTGATTCAGATAACCTAAAAAGGGTGAAAATATTCTAGAAAAAGGTATCCACTTGTCTCAGGTTAAGGGTTTAAAAAGTGTTAATTACCTCAATTAATTAATTTACATCCATAGACCATAAACCATATAGACACTTTATTCTTAATATAAAAACATAAATCCGAACTTGACTGGACACCATGGTTCTGCATTCACCTTTAGTGGAAACGCAGACACATATGTATGTAACTAGTCATTCAATATTTATTTGAACTATTAGTTTATTTGATAAATGAAATATAAATTTGACTTGCTTAAAGTAATTTTATCATTTGGTTGATGATATAATTTATGTTGGTTTAGTTGGTGTTTTAAGCTTTCCATTTCATATAATATAGTAGTACATTATACTCAAGCACAAGCAAGCTGTTGTTTTTTATTTCCTTCTTCAATAAATTATCTTTGCCTTAATTTCAAAACATGTATGAAAGTGTTGTTAGATATTCAACGTTCCAGTTTGTGTAATAATGCAAGCATCATCTTCATCGTATCTTGTTTTACGTCGTAGTAGTACACGTCCTTTTCAATTACCCGTGTCAGAAATGACTGCAAGAGGACACAACTTCTCCTCACTTTCTTCCTAGTTGTCTACTATTTTTGACATTTTTTTCAGTAGTACGAAATTTCGGAGAGGAATGTATGTCATTTCTGTTCCCACTACCAACTATGAGTTGACTAAGCAATCATATGCTCTCCTTATAAGAAAAAAAAAATCTTGCTCTCTATTTTTTTAAACTAAAAAAAACATATCTCTTTTTAAATAGGTTTAATTACAATTTCCCTTATTTTCAATCATTCACGAAATCAGTCTATTTATTTTAAAACTATTATGTGTTTTCTTAAAAAATACTATTCAGTTTTGGCCGATTTTCATATTTTTGAATTTAAATGTTTATGGTAATCTATCATATTTAAATGGGTTGAATATATATTATTTTTCTCTGTCATTTGAACGAGTTTTGATTTATCCCATGTGAATATTTTTTTGGATTCCCCAATACCATACAAACATTCTATTAAAATCAATCTTATCTAACTATGCAACTTACATCATGTGATATGTTGACCGAATAAAATCTTTTATTTTTCATTTATTTATATATCCATATCCACATATATTAACCATGAGTCCATGACCACAAAACAAAACAACCACAAACGTTACATTCTCTACAACAAAACATAAATCCATAACTTTTACATTAATGAAAACTAAATAAAAAAAATCCAAATTCACTTACCACAAAATAATTTCAACATCTGCAAAACTTCCTTTTTGGGGATTCATCTATATTTGAAGATGAAACCCACGTCCTCATAAACTTGTCACATCCACATTTGACTGGTTTCCTTCCACTAAAGCAACCTATTGATGAGTTTTTGCTTCAACCCATTTGAAATCCTAAATTTGTTGTTGCCAAAAACCAAAAGGGAGGGAAATAAGATGAAATGAAATATACGATGATGATGAAGTCGAAGAGGATAAAGGTTGGGAGAGAAATCAAGGGAGATGGAGGGATAATGATGATGAAGAATGTGTCATATTTTATTTTATTTTTTTTAATTTGAAATTTGAAATGGTGAGGTGGCAATGGTTAATTAATACACGTGGATATAAAAAAATTAAAAATTAAAAAGATTTTATCTAGTTAACATGTCACATCATGTTAGTTGCACTGAGAGTTGATTTTGTTAGAATCTTTGAAATACAAGTGGAATCTATTTTTTTTTACAGTAGGTAAATCAAAATTTGCTCAAACAACAAGAGGAATATTATTTAACCATGTTTAAATTGAAGCATTTAAAGTAATTTCATAATTATCGTTCATTCTACAATATATGATCACATGACTCGTCATTTAAAATATGTCACATTATCATATTTTAATTCAAAAAAAAAAAGACTGAAATTGAGTTATTAGAGTGAGGATAGTTGTTCCATGAATGACTAAAATAGACAAAATACAAGAAAGTAAAAAATCAAACCTTTGGCGTCAAATCCACAAGAGAACTTGCCTTTGCAAAGGAATGGGCATATCCACCTTTACTTGTATTCGAGCACAATCCATTTCACCCTCGTAAACTTAACCAAAAATTTCGTACTAAACGATAATGAGGACCGATATTGTGCTATAGTAGAACTGAATTCCGAGATATCTATAGCATGATTCAATGCATCAACTACAAGTTGTGAATACAATTCAAATATAACGTTTGATAGTTCCAGCTCCACAATCCATTTCACCCTCTGATCACGATTGATGCATCTTTGTTGAACAAAGTTCCCTTTTCACTAGTGTTGTCATTAAGTTTAAACATATGTTTAAGGCAATCATGAGAGTTTTTAGAGTAGGTTATAACTGCTCCGTCTATTCCATTATCGTATCAATACTAATAACATCTCCAATAAAAATCTCTTTCAAACTTATAGACCATAAACCCTAAGAAAAGAATCAAACATTTCATTTTTTACAACTTGAGTTTGCCACAATGAAAAGCAAGTCAGTGAAGGTTCATCAACTTCTCAAAGTATAAATATGTGAGATGAATTGTGAAATCTTTTTTTTTACGATTTGTATGAGTTACAGGACTTATTTTGAATTTTTATATTATATATTTCATCGTTAGAATAAAAATTAAATGATCACCAAAAATAAGGATAAAAATTAAATAAGTGTGTTTTTTATAAGTGATGCGACTCATGGAATCCACTTGAGCAATGTTTGTGTTCACCAATATTAGAGGTGCTCCAAGGCAATTTCGTAAAAGTTAGTCAAAATCCAACAATACGCGTTGACTGATAATTAAAATATCATAAAAATAATTAGAGGTGCTATGAGACTTTACTGGTCTATATAAGGAGTTTAATTTCTTGGGTAGTTTAGGACATTTCATACACAATCAACAACATAATTTGTAATCTCTCTTGCTTTCCTCGTACGACAAGATATATACACAAACTATATATCTTGGTTAATTGTCGCGAGTATAATCTATTATTATTAATTATTTTTAGAGATGGATTTACTAAAGAAGTGTAAGAGGGTATGGGGAAGCAACAAGAGATTATATCCAGAAGAAAGTGGCAGTGGAAGCTATGGCATATTATCAGAGAAGAAGCACAAGCAAAAAGATAATACTAAGAAACCCCCAAGTGGTTGTCTTTGTGTGTACGTTGGACATGAGAGACAAAGATTTGTAATCAAGATCAAAATATTAACCCATCCTTTGTTTAAAACTCTTTTAGAAGATGTTGAAAATGAATATGGATATAAAAATGATGGTCCTCTATGGCTTCCTTGTGAAGTTGACTTGTTCTATGAGGCACTTGTGGACATAGAGAGAGCTGTTCGTGATATGAGCTTTGTGGATTACAAACACAGCCCAGTTTCAAATTCTTCATTATCTTGTCGCTCTTCTAACCTGAGTTGTAATGTCAATTACCAGGTTTTGGTATAAAGTTGTAAAATTAACGGTTGTAGATATATATGTATGCTAAGATAGACTCTTGTAACTTTTAAAATGAAACAAATTTTCCTAAATGAAATGTTTCTTTTGACTCCCCTCCTTAGTCCTTACATAGGATAACTTATGCGGTACAGAAGTCTGTATCATAGAAGTAGAGTTCTTTTTTCTTTTGACAATTCAAAGTATAGTAAATATTTTTATTTTTTGACAAAAGAAAATTAATTCATATCTTTAAGAATCCAGTGATCAATATTATCTACCAAGAATAAGAACAATGGTCAATATTATCTACCAAGAATAAAAACAATGGTCAATACTTTGTTATTTATTGATTTCACACATAAAACGTTGAAAATGAAACATATATTTAAGTATAGATTTTTTTTTTGAAAGAATATATTTAAGTATAGATTATTAGGTACATAATGGGTACACAAATACATGTATGGGTATTTTATTTTTTCAACTGTGACTAGCGTCGTTTCATAGATTTTGGTAGTGTAGCACAAATCTATAATTTAGCCTTTAACTAATAAGTATTCCATCCGGTCCTAAATATAAGAGATTTTTTTTTTAAGTTCATTAAATAATAACATATACAACATTTATTCAATGAACTTGAAAAAAAAATATTCTCTTATATTTAGGACCGGGGAGTATATAAAAAATTTAATTTGCTTGAAGATGAGAGTTTTTCTTACGTTAAGAAATAATTTAGTAAAAATATCTAACTTTTTTATATAATATCCAAATGCTCATACAAAAGGATGCCCATGAGCATTTCTATATGCAAAATCACTAATAATTATATCTACATCAATATGTTATATCATATCTTTTTCAATATATAAAATGGCTAGGTCATTCAACCTTTATTGGGACATTGACTATCTCAAGTAATTTTTCAATAACAATCAATGACATAGTTAAAAGAATTTGATAAGCAATTGAAACATTTGAATAACAATTTGCGGCTTTGACAAACTAAAGAATTTAATATATTTACATCAACATATTTTGCGAAGACATTTGCAACACTTTCAATTCAAAAAAAAGGTCATCTGTACCAAAATCGGACAAATCCGTACGAGAAGATGCAACCTTAAAATTTGTGCAAGATTTTCTTTTAATTCATTATTATCCAATGGTTTCAACATTCTTGCATCAAATAAAAATCTTAAAATACTTAGTATTTCTAACAGCTCAAATCTATTCTTCAGTGACGTTATTGTCATAACAACAACACCCAAAAAGTAATTGAATTTGAAAGATTTCTCGGACGATTATATTACCTCATCATTATCTCATCATATTTTTTCTAAAAATACGATTCTTTGTTAGAAGTATTAACTCTATACTCATATCAAATGTAAGGCTTTTGACAATATTCATATTAGATTCAAAGCCTTCATTTATATATTTTTCAACGTATAACATACCTTCGATTTTTTTATTTGATTTTAGGCCCTAATTTTATATTTATATTTTTTTAGTATAGAACAGTCGTCCTGCCTCGTATACAACCTTGACTATGACTACTGAAATGAATAATATAGCTCCATATTCATATGATGCCAATTGTCATCTCTAGTAATTTGAATTTTTCGCCACCAGTGGCATTTAAAATATTTCCATGGCTTCAATAATTTTGGCTTGACTTATTTCAGTTCACAATACTTGTAGTACTTAGTGTTGATGTTGGCTTTAGGAAAGAGAGGGAAAAAATCTATCGAAAAAAGAGAAAATATAACTTTAAAAGGTGAAACCGTATTTTATACCGTTGTCTAGCTTTTTTTTTTGTGTGAAAAACTTTTTCCTATCAACAAACAAATTAGACCTAACATTCAAAGAAAGAAAAAAGAACAAATAAAAAAGCAACAAACACACCAACAAGACACAGACAAAAAAATACAAACCGAAAACCTAAAAACAACAAGACTGAAACAAAAACAACACACCAAACTAATACAACCGTCATCAAGGGCCCTATCTCAGCAAGAATAATATGGGATCCACTAATCCACTCATATAATCTGGATTTTTCATATTTAGTATGAAGTACTCCACCACTAAGTACTCTTAATTCTCATATATATAATTTTTGCACGTGTTCAAACGGTCAAATCTAATAATTAAATTCCACTGGCTTAATTTTGAGTCACATATGATTTGACTTAATTCAGATAACCTAAAAAGGAAGGATGAAGAGATTCTAGAAAAGGTTAGCCACTTGCTAAGGATAAGGCTATAAAAAGTGTTAATTACCTCCTAATACATCTAATCAAATACACTTTACCATTAATATTTGATAAATCCGAATTTGGCACCACAAGTATGCATTCACCTTTAGATGAAACGCAGACATGTATAATCTAATCAAGCAATTATTTGACTGATTAAAAAGCTTGTGTGGATTTTTTGAAAGACCATAGAAGGACGTTTAGCAATATCGACTTTCTTTAATTTAATTTTGCTGTTTGGCATGATGAAGGAATTTAAATTGTTCAGTTGGGTTTTTAGGCTTTCATTTTAGATTGATGCCATGTTTAGTTTTCTTTTCTTTGTTTTTTTTTTTTTGAAAGGCAAACGAATGTATTAAAATTCAACACCCATGCATGGATGGAAGAGAACAACAAGAGTTTAAGGGTAAACTTAACAACAACACAACCAACTAAACCCCAAATACAAAATACACCTAAACATAGAAGTAAATACTTTTCTTGTTGCAGTCAAACACAACTTAATTGTGTTTTTCGGACACATGTTAAAAAACCTAATAAGATGTTTATTTTAAAAGCATTGAATTCAATTTTTTTTAAAATCAAAATATTGCATTTAAAAAAAATCGATTTTTGTAACAAATACATCATTCGGTCACTATTATAAAAAAAATCAATATTTTATATTTATTCATTAAATGATGTAAATGGTTTGTGATGAAAACCATATACACATCATTAATTGATTAAGGTGAGGCCTAGGCTACCTTTGAAAAGTCATGGGCAATTTACCCTTAACCAATAAAAAATAGCCATGTGTCTTTCACTATTTTTTTCTTTTTTGTGGAATGTGTCTTCCACTATAACAAACATATTTATTATTTTATTTTCCAAAAATTTAGCATGTATTTTATTATTTGCATATTCACCCATTTTAAATCAATGACATTTTACAAGTTAAACCATCAAATTAATTAAATGTTCCCTCCAATCCAATCATCACTCTCCAAACTATTTTTTTTTCTTTAAAACCAAAGTTTACGAATGGCTTTGCAAAAATCATTAAAAATTTCACGGAATCGAACCAGGGTGCTCACACTAACTAGGATCTTACTCCCCAACCACTTGACAAATACATCTTTTATGAAATAATTTGGAATGCAAATATATATATATATATATATATATATTTTTGTTACAATGCAAATATATGTTATTAGTGAGCAATTATATAATTTTCTTTATGCAAGTGTCTTATAAACCTAACTTTAGTAAAAAATAAATAAAAATTATATGTGTGTATATATTCCTAAAAAAAAATAAATATGTGTGTGTATATATGAAATAATAAATCTTTCCATCCTTAAAAATAAAAAACTTTCTTAATAAAAAAGTATGAATTCATTCATTTGATTTTTTATATTTTAAATATTATTTTTTATATAAATTCATATTTTATTTAGATTCGATGAACTACAACAATATTTCATTTGTAATCAATCAAATTGTGATTTATTTTAAATCCGACATTTCGTTTGGTTCAGATAAACTATTTAAAGGTATTCAATGAAAATTGTGAGAATAAATGTAATGTTTCGATTAAATATTTTTGCATTGTATATGTAAAAAAATATGTTAAATATTTGTTTTGTGCTCCTTGAAGATTTTATTTGCTTAAATCTGTTGATACAAGTTTTTATGTATCAAGATGAGAAAGTTAATATGACAGTTTTGAAAACTAATAACTATTTTTAAAATATTAACATCAATGTAGTGTTTCAATTATATATATATATATATATATATATATATATATATATATATATATATGTATGTATTATTTTATTTGTAAAACATTGTTAAATAATTGCACCACACACGTCACGAAATTTAAATGTTTATATTTGCGGAAGCAAATTTTTATGTACCGATATAAGAAAGTCGATATGATAAAATTTTCAAAACTCGATATTATTTTCTCGATGAGTTACAAGCGTATTTGAAAACAAATAAACTTGAATTCAACAAAATCATATCTTCTACAAAGAGATTCACTGCGGAAGCCCTTTTAAAGGAAGTTATTCAAGAACAAATGGAACTCTTTTTACTTCTGGAACAAGTGCAAAAATTTATCATTAGTTTCATATCTTTATTAAACATCAACCCTTGACAGGCACTGAACCTCGCCAAACAACAACCCCTAAGTGGGCTCTGAATAAAGACATGACGCCAACCCAAAGAAGGGCTCTGAGCACGATAATTCGTCATAGATTAAAACACAGGGGGTCCTCCAGAGAGGCTCATCAAGCTAGCTTGAATCCCTTCCTAAGACTTCCCGCCATAGCAATTGTTCTGGACCGGTCAAAGACATGGGCTTAACTGCTTAGGCCCAATAACAAATCAAGCCCAAATGCTGCATTTGGTGAAATTACTCGCAACACACCCCTTCCCCACGAAAGGGGGGGGGGGGGTGCTCGGAGCAAAGGAGACTAGTTCAAACGTTTTGCAACATTCGACAACGTCTATTTACCCACGTTTCCGCGAATATCTCACCGGCAATTACACTTCTCCTAATTTCGTAACCGCCGGACACACGTGTGCCATTACAACGGCTCTGCATTCACCAACCTCTATAAATAAGAGGCTCCTTGCAGCCTCCAAGGTAGAAGCTCTTTCACACTCTCACCCTCATTCTGAAACTGTATCTGACTTGAGCGTCGAAGTGTCTGCAGGTACACACCCCCCATTCGGTCCAACGCTCACCGGGATATTTCCACCACCGTGAACCACCACATTCAATCAAGCACCGACAGCCACCTTCTGATCAGATACGATCAACAATCATCTAAGAAAAGTAGCAACAAGCAGCATAGCATCCAAACAGACAAATTCACCACTTTGTCTTGTCCCAAGTCTCATGTTTGGGGGGATATGGACCGTCATTATATTCCCAAGGGCTTGGAAGCCCTCCAGAAAGGCTTTGACGCCCTCTATAAGGGCCCATGAGGCTTAGACGCGCCCTCCTAGGGGCACCACCTCACCTAACTTCAAGAAGTCTATAGAGCTTGGTAAAAAGACCTAACTTCAAGTACGAAATTATTATTTTTTGAAAGAAAAAAAAATTATTATTCAAATTATACAAATAAACAAATTTTCCAATAATAATGTTGATGTAATTTGAAAAGATAATTACGTTGTTACAATTTGAAATCTCAAACGTCAATGCCAAGAACTTACACAAATAATCCAATCTTCAAGGTCTCTTGAAATCGAGCAAACTACCTTTTAATACATAAATGTGTAATTTTAATCCACTAAAATTAAAATCCTAAGATTCGATGATTTTATTAATTAAAATGAGTGACGGACTAAATCTCACATTTTTTCTAATATGTTCTCGATCAATCTATTAATCTTGCTACTATGCATATAAAATAGAACAAATATTTCTCTTGTACCAAAAAAAATAAATTAGAACAAATATTTAATGAAATACTAGATTAATGTTGATATTTTAAAAATAATCATGAGTTTTTTAAAATTTTATCATATCAATGCAAAACGGGTATTTCATTAAGGTTATTTTTATCATAACAATCATATGATAAAAAATTTATCATATCAATATATGATCTTTATTCATATAAATACCTTTGTTACTTGTTTGGTTTAAGGTCATAGTCATTTTTTGTACTTTTTGTTGTTAATAAACCATACGAACAATCTTCTGAACTATCTTCTGATCAACCTTATCAACTCTGACTGGGTTCATAATCTTTAATGTTCTTTAATCACTTGATTTTTGATTTGATTTACACTTTGTTCATGTCTTAGTTAATCACTCAAAAATACATATTAAATACGAAGAAACTATCAAAGGCCATTAATCCTTTAATCATCATGTTTTGTTTATCTTTAAAACATTTTAGGGATTTTGCCTCAATATAGTTTATAAAATTTTACACATCGACTTTCTCATACCGGTACATAAAAATCTATTTTCGCAGATATAAGCACATAAATTCAACGACGAGTGTGCTGCAATTATTTAAGAATGTTTTGCAAATAAAATTAAAAAAAAAAGATATTTAATAGAAACACTACGTTAATGTAAATATTTTCAAAATAGTTATTAGTTTTCAAAATTGTCAAATTAACTTTCTCATCTTGATACATAAAAATTTGTATCAGCATAATATAAATAAATAAAATTTTCAACGAGCGCAATGTAAATATTTAACATATTTCTTACATATAAAAGGCAAAAATATTTAATAGAAACATTACATTTATCCAGACAATTTTTGTTTAATACCTTTAAACAGCTCATCTGATCCAAATGAAAAATCGGACCTAAAATAAATCACAATTTGGTTGATTACAAATGAGACATTGCTAAAGTTCATCGAATATAGATAAAAGTATGAATTTATATAAAATAATAATATTTAAAATATAAAAACTCAAATGGATGAATTCATATTATTTTTAAAGAAAGATTTACTATTTCATATATATATACACATATAAAATGTTTTTTTTTTACTAAAGCTGGATTATAAGTTACTGCAAAAAACAACAAGTTATTCAAAAAAAAAATACTGCAAAAAAAATTGCTCACTAATAATATATATTTTGCATTCCAAATTATTTAATAAAAGGTGTATTGGTTAAGTGGTTTGGGAGTAAGATTTTGGTTAGAGAGAGCACCGTGGTTCGATTCCCATGAGTAATATTTTTAATTTTTAATTATTTTTGCAAAGCCATTCTTAAACTTTGGTTTTAAGGAAAAAGAGAGTGATGATTGGATTGAAGGGAAAATTTAATTAATTTGATGGTTTAATTTGTAAAATGTCATTAATTTAAAATGGGGCGAATATGCAAATAATAAAATACATGCTAAAATTTTGCAAAAAAAATAAAATAATAAATATGATTGTTATAGTGGAGGACACATGGCTATTTTTGATTGGTTTGGGTAAATTGCCCATGAGTTTTCAAAGGCAATTTAGAAAAAACCATTGATTAAATATAAAATGTAAATTTTTTCTTATAATATTGACTCTATTCTTAAGACATAGTAACTTTTTTTTTTACGCAACCTTCTTATATTTCCATTCTTCAATAAATTATCTTTGCCTTACAGGTTTGAAAAGTGATGATAATTATCAAGCAATCATCATCGTATCTCGTCTTACGTCGTCGTAGTAGACTAGATGTGCACGTACTTAATTACTGCAAGTGGAATTAGAAAGTTCTTATTGGTGAACTAATTAAATGAAATGTAGGCTTCACAATTACCCGTCAGAAATGACTGCGCCAGGGCAAACTTCTCGATCATAACCTTCTTTTTCACTAATTATTATTCTTTGACTCTCTTTTTTTTTCTTAAAAAAAGATGGAGAAGAATATACAAAGCAGTACTATTTTTTTTCCGTTCACACTACCAACTATGAGTTGACTGAGCAAGCATACTCTCTATTTTCTTTTATGAAAAAAAAAAATGTTTCATCTTATTTAGATAAGCAAAGAAAGAGCGTCGTGACTTCCAAGAGCACCGTGGATCATTAGGAATTAGGATAAAGTAAGAGCAATCATATTCAAGCGAGTTCGACATTATATGTTTTCACTCAAAATTTTAGAGATAAGTTTGAGAATTTAGTAGAGGATGAGAGATGAGAATTTTGAAAATAAGGAATTACAAAATGGGAGGAATTGAAGACTTTGAGAGGGAGGATTTTGTGAGTTACTCCCTCCGTCCCAAATTGTATATCGATTTTGAAAAAAAAATTGTCTCAAATTATAAGTCGTTTTACAATACCAATGCAACATTAATGTTACTTTTCTTATTATAATCTTAATTATTTATTTCTCTTTCTTCTTTCAATTCTTTCATTTATTTTTCACATATTATATATTAAGGACAATTTTATAAAAACAACTCATAATATCTATTTTCCACACAATATTAATTGCATTTCTTAATATGTGTGAAATGTCCAAAACGTCATACAATTTGGGACAGAGGGAGTATTTTTTTTTTCATAATATAAAGTCATACAATTTGGGACAGAGGAAGTAATTTTTTTTCAAAATATAAATTTTTTATAATTAATTTGAGGAAACAAAAAAATGTATAGGAAGAAGATTTTGGAGAGTTATAAAAAATTCTTCAAATTCAATATGTTGTTATAATATTCTTTATATTTAAAATAAATCAATCATAAACATTAATATCTACGAAATTTCTCACTCAAATAAGGTGTAAAATTTCTCTATATTTCTATATTTATATTTCGATCTACTCTTAATATTTGAGAGATTTTTTCTCTCCTCTAGTCTCTCAAATAGAGTCTAAGATGTTGGGTATAGAAATTTTCACTCATCTCACTTATATAAGTAGCTAAACATACATTTTTACATCTAACGTAGAACTTTGAATTAACTAACAATTGACAATTTACATTCCATCATTCAAGTATAGACTCTCCACATTTATGGGTTCAATGGTGCTAGGAACCACTCCTGATCTCTCACAAAGTTGAATTACAGTCTCATATCATTGTTGAAACTAAAATTATATGTTACGTATTTATAAATACTTCTTCATATGTCACTTAATAAGTGATCCATTTATAAATTAAAAAAAAATAGTCTCAAAATAAACGACTCTTTCAATTTTCAATATAATACAATTTCTTTTCTTCAAATTTGTCTGATGAATAATAGTTTCATCACTTCCAAATCAATATATTAATTGTGTATTAAAGATAAATATAGACATGCATAAATATGAAGATAACTATAAAAAATAAAAAATAAAAAAACTAAAAATATAGTTAACTATGAACACTACAAAGCAAGAATATAAAATGTATATGTGTGTGTGAAATGTTTAAGTCCACCACTTAATATGGAACATTAGAGGGAGTATTTGAAAATTCAACAGGACGTGTGGACAGTATTTTGAGGGATTATAAAATAAAATAAATTTAGAGCAATAAGACCAAAGTATAAGACCAGCAAGTAGAAGAGGATATATGTCTAATAGGGTGGGTCCGTGTGAGACTTTTATGGTCTATATAAGGAGCTTAACTTGTTGGGTAGTCTTGGAACCCTTTCATACACATTAGTATTAATCAACACCTCCATTTCTAATCTCACTACGACCTGGTATATAAATAATTATATATCTTGCTTAATTGTCGTGGGTTTATAGAGATGGATTTTGTAAAGAAGTGTAAGAGAGTATGGGGATGCAACAATAGATTGCATGATCCAGAAGAAAGTAGTGGCAGTGGCAGCTATGGCAAATTATTAGAGAAGAGTCACAAAAAGCAAAAGGATAATAACAATAATAAGAAACCACCACATGGTTGTCTTTGTGTTTACGTTGGACATGAGAGACAAAGATTTGTAATCAAGATCAAAATATTCAATCATCCTTTGTTTAAAACTCTTTTAGAAGATGTTGAGAATGAATATGGATATAGAAATGATGGTCCTCTATGGCTTCCTTGTGATGTTGACTTCTTTTGTGAGGCACTTGTGGAGATAGAAAGTGCTGAGGATGATTTGGGTTTTGTTGGTTGCAATTTTCCATTGGTTCACAAACACAACTCATCAGTTTCACATTCTCCATTTTCTTGTCGTTCTAACCTGAGCTGTGATGCCAATTATGGGGTTTTTGTATAAACTTGTAAAGTTAAATTTTGTAGATATGTATGTCTCATTGTGAAACAAATTTTAATTTCCTTCATCTTAAATGTTTGTTTTTATTTTCTTCTCGGATGGAAGGAGCTTGTTAATTAACAACACGGCCTAGGAACTCGTTTTTGATACATGATGGTCCTGAATTTATGAACCTCTTGTTGCTTCCGGCACTCCCTTGGACTCCTCAACAAGAGTCTTGTTTCGACTAGGTAGACTAAAACAAAAAGTTGAAATATTTATTGGAATCAAAAACATATTAAATCATATAAGAAATGTGACATATTTGTCGCGTCATTTTTCAAAGATCAAGGCTATTTGATTATCTTTGATACACTATTTTTATTCACGACTTGAACTTTTAATTGTTAAAGAGAATGAAAAAAAGTTCGAATAACCATTAAAAGAGATTAGGGTTCGGGGGTTAGTTATATTTAGGGAACGTGTTAGCACCCTAAATATCCATAGTATTCTATGGGAACCTTTTGATTTTATTTATTTTATTGTGCTATAACTTGTTTGATTAGAAGATGGAATTAAAGAAAAAGCAGTGACTGATTAAAAGAAAACGAAAGTTTTTTATTTACATTTTTTACTGATTTGGAAGGACTGAGTCCTTTGCCTACGTACCCATGAGGGATCAAAACGTTCGGGGTAGAAATTGACGTTTGATTGATTTTGTGTTTTTTATTGGTTTTGAAAAAGGTTTTAAAATGAAAAGCCAATTGGCAAAGTAAGCTTGTTTGTATTTTTTATATTTGAAAGAAAAATGACTCAAAGTAGAATTAAGGTTGATTACAATTTGATTAAGAAAGAATAAAAATAAAAAGGGAATCGCTTGATTTTGAATCAAGGTTTATTGTGAAGATATTTTTTGTGATTTTTAGTTATTTGCATGTTTTTTGTTGTTTTTATTATTAATTAAAATCTAAAAATAAACTAACATAGCAAGAAAATAAAAGCGCAAGAGAGTTTTGATAAAGACGTTGGATCAATACGAGAACCCCTTTATCCAACCTAATATTTTGCATTTTTTAAATGTATAAAAACGAAAAAAATAAATAAAGTAAAGACATATGCATGATTCTTCTATGCAAATAAATAAATGACAATAATTAAAAATGCTAAGCAAAATAAAATGCAATGCAATAAGAATAAAATGCGATAAAAATAAAATGCAATGAAAATAAAAATGAATGAGAAAAATAAACAAAATAAAATAAAAGAAAGTAGGGGAATAAACTGAGCCCTTGATTTGATCAAGGGCCCGATCTGATCTAAGAAAGCATGATTGCAGGCCGTTGGATCAAGATCTGAAGGCTAGCAGGGCGAGGGTGCATGGTAAGACATGCACCCGTACACACTGAATCACAAGGTTGTACAAATAACCCCACCGTCCCATTTCTTTTATTTTCTTTCATTTTTTTCTCTCTCTCCAACTTCCCTTCTTCTTTCTTTTTTTTTTTTCCTTTTTTTCTTTGTATTTTTTTTTTTTTTACACAATCACAAGAAAAACTAACTAAACTGTAATGGTTTCTAAAATTGATGATGGAATAAAATGATAATTGTGAAATGAAAGATAAAATTGATAGATAAGAACTCAATTAAAATTGATGTTCTTAGTACATAAAAAGATTAAAGAAAAAGATAGAAGAAGATTAAGTCTAAGACTTAACCATTACTCTACTAGAGAATACCAAAGCGAGAGAGGAGAGACGTTTCTTCCAAATTCTTCGTACCCTTTAGTGATTATCCTTTCCTTATTTATGCATACTCACTAGCCACATGTCCATATACCTCAACCAATTACATTTTGCCAAGTGTATTTTCTCATATGCTATTTGAATCATAACATTACTTCCCCCATTAAAATCAACCTTGTCCTCAAGGTTGAAGTTAAGGCAACGCTGTTCGGAAATTGTAGTATCTACCCAAGTTGCTTCAAAGTCGATTAAACCTTTGGAATGAAAAAAAAGAACACCCACCCGGATCCCATTGGTGAAATTGTGAGGACCCATTTTTATGGACAAAGCAACCATTGAGCAAGGTAACAACATCAAGTGGATAGTCCTCAACATTCTCAAAGTCAATGGTAAAGCCTTCAGGAACATACTTTTTCAGTGCTATAATGAAATATGGTTCTTCTATGTAGGTAAAATTTGCATTGTAGCCAAAGATAGTGAACAACAAAGCAAACTTTTTCACATTTTCTGCACATTCAATGATAGCAGGCCCTGCTAGTGATATAAACTGCTTGCACCTGCCTACATATGATAAGTTATACGACTGGAATTGAAACATCCATTTCCTCACCTAATTGAACTTCACAAGCTGTGCAACAATAATTGTCATAGGCCAACTATAACCTTCAATTTTTGACTTGTTTTCTTTATTGAGATATTGAAAAAGCTTCATAATAAAGTGGAGATCAACATAATATTCACATGCACTAAAAGACCATAAGCTGAATAGAAGGAGGTCAAAACATGTTGAGGATGCATTTAGTTATTCTATGGATGACATTTCTAATTATGTTTTTAGAGTAGACATCTTTCTTCTTTATTTTTTGAAAATTTGGTTGAGTTTGTTAGGATAAGAGTTAATACTGTTTTAAATAAAAAGGAAGAGAGCAAATATGGTAGCTCATACTTTAGTCAAACTTATCACATATTTATTTTGATTTCATCCTTTCATTAATGTTTGTTATTGTATCGATTGATTGATAAATTATATGATTGTAGCACTGTAAGAAAAAAGCAGTTGACAATATGCTAATCCAAGCAAATGTAAATGTAAGAGTGAGAAATATGATATGAAACGTGTATCCATAATTAAATTAAATCTTAAGAAACCTCAACATCCAAGTAAAAAGTAAACAAAATAAAGTATTGATGAAACAAATCACAAGTTTTTTTTTTTTTAATTATTATACATATCTTAATATCGAGATTAGGTGTCCTAAAAATGATGTGTTCCCTCATCCAAGATTTGATCCATACATATCTCCACCTGCTCTTCAAATATTTGCATAGTAGAAGTAGGCAAACCCACGAACACATTAATACTTTTTGTATCTTCACGATGTGGTAAAAACAAAATGACTTCCTTTTGTGGCAAAGTAACAGGACAAAAAAACTTAGGTTTTCCCCAACCAAAATCAGCTTCATGAAAAGACAACCTAGTCCATGTTGTGATCAAAAGTGTTGATGTTAAAGTAGGCTTACTTCTTTTAACTTCAAAATAGTCAATAACAGATCTCATATAACTATTTGTCACCATCTCAATTGCTTTGTTAATCAATTCCACACTGAATGATAATGGATTCTTCAACAATTCTCCTGCTTTACACATAGCATTTGACAACACAATTGCATTTCCAAAGTAACCTTTTGGTAATGGTGGAACAAATCTTGATCTTCCATCAACAGCAAAAAGTAGCTTCACTTGTTGATTAGGATGTACTTTTAAGGCTCGAGTTCTAGCTCTCCATACAAATGCCGAGAGTGCTTCAAAAGTAGAACACTTGTTCACAACACCATCTTCTGTAGCCTTTTTCTTGAGAAGTTCAAGCTTGTTCTGATTAAAACAGAATGACTTGTATATCATCTCTTCTTCCTCATGAATTAATTTGTTTGTATCAGATAAATCTTCGAGTTCGTCGAATTCATGATGTGTGAACTCTATTAGTGGGGGATTGCGTGATTTGAGTATTGTTCTATCAAGAGATGGTGGGATTTTTAAGTCTAGTCCTCTTGCTGTGTCACTCCAGGAGTTCACAAATTGCATAGCACTTATACCATCATTCATACAATGGTTCACGTTTACCCCCAAAACAAACCCTCCACATTTAAATTTTGTCACCTGCAAAAGAGGGTTTAGTTCCACATTAAATATATGACATTGTTGAATCATAACATTTAAAGGAGCTTAAGAAAAACATGATTCAAACACTTATTACCGCATAAAATATCAATAACTTCTTTAAAATAAATAAATAGCAATAAGTAACTTAATTAATAAAAAAAAACTTATAGCATACTTCATTCGGTAATGTCCTGTTGCAGTGAATATCATGCCACTATATTACTTAAACAAACAAAAGAAAACTAAGTGTTTGGATGTCATTTTTTTTAGGTAATGTAATATTAAAGGATAATTCAAAATTTTGTACATAAATTTTATTGTTTGGATGAAATTTTTTGAGAATTTTTAAAACAAAGATTTTATGAAGTATTCTTTTGAATTATACAAATTACTTCCTTTATGTTTCAAAATTTATTATTCGAATTTTGCAAATTGATTTCTGTATTTTTAAAAGTTTACAAATTGATCCCTATAACTTTTCAAAAAATTATAAATTGTCGTATAAATATTTAAAAGTTTTGATTCTTATAAACTTTCAAAAAAATGCTAATCGGTCCTTATATTTTTTCGAGAATTAGAATTTTGTCCTAAAATTTTAAAATTATGCACATTAGTCCCTATTTTTTCATTTTTTTTTATATTGGTATCTAACCTTTTAAAAAACTACATAAAAATAGTTCAACAAAGGTTACGAATACTAAATATTTTTACTATATCCAACAACAAAAAATTAGAAATAGATGAAATTTAATCAAAGCATTTAAATCGTCTAGATTTTTAATATTTAGAAATATTGTCAATTATATATATATATGTGTGTGTGTGTGTGTGTTATTTAAAGTATAATTAAATGATACTTACACCTACGCCATGTTTATTTAAGTGACATAAATCGTTAAGGAAACCTTTTACAAAGGGAGTGTGTGTTATTTAATTAAGACGAAAATAACAAATACATCTTAATATTTATGGTTGAGTCTAATTTAACCCCACAAAATCGATTTTGAAGGTGATGATTGTCCCATCTATAAACGCTTGTTCACGCCATGTCACATTTAAAGTGGAACTCTTGACACACCATTGGATCTGGTGTGTGGATATAGTTGGTGGGTGACCTAATATCAAAACCTGATAACTGGTGTCCCAATGGATTTTGGAGAATGCTTTGATATTGTCTTAAGATTTGTGTTTCAGCCTCTATCCCACTAAACTGACTTTTTAGGTGAAGATTGTCCACACTTATAAACAATTGACACTTGTCATGCCATATTACTTTCAATTTGGGGACTCATAACCCCCGCAGCCCGCAGGTGATCCAGTGGATCTTGGATAGCTATGATACACACACACACACACACACACACACACACACACACACACACATATATATATATATATATATATATATATATTATGGGTTTTGCTAGAAGACACCTTTTATGAAGATTTCTTTTAGCAAAGTTATAACTAAAAAGTGGAAATCACACCTTGAGGTGTGGGTTGCTAAAAGACACCTTTTATGAAGGTTTCTTTTAGCAAAGTTATAACTAAAAAGTGGAAATCACACCTTGAGGTGTGGGTTGCTAAAAGACACCTTCATAGGTGGCTTCTAGCAAAACCCTATATATATATATATATATGCATTAATTTGTGGTTAGTTTTAATATTATTAAAATAATTTCAAGCCCCACATATGAAAGAAATTACTCGTAATATAAGAGTTTATAACGAGAGACTCATCCCACCTTATAAGTTGATTTTGTTAGGATGACTTAAATTCAACATAAAAAAAATCTAATATGGTATTATAGTCCAACGGTCGGGCCAACCGATATTTATATACACGCATCAAACTCAATAGTGTCTAACGTGAGGTGTGTATCATGATAACCCAAGTCCCGCATATAAAAAATAAGACACGTAATAAGAGTTTGTAAAGAATGATATTCATCACATTATAAGTCGGTTTTGCAATGATGAGTTAAATAGAATAAGTTTTTAAGAGTTGATTCAAAACAAAAGCTCGGTAATTTAACTGACATCCAATTTCATAACAATTAATGTAAAATTAAACAAAAACCTGAATTAGAAGTGGAGGCACCTCCAATAAGTTCTTTGCAGTAGGGATGTCATAAACTAGTTTTCTAAGAATTTCAAGGTCAGGTTTTGTCACATCACCCAAATCATCAACCATACAGTTTGCTTTAGCTTCCACAAATACAACACCCTCTCCTGTGCAATCTATTATCAACTTTCCTTCTGAGCTTATTTTCAACCTTCCAGCCATGGGATAGTAGTGAACAAGAATATTTGACAATGAATCTTTAAGAACTTGTGCAACATCCTCATTGCCTTTTGAAAGTGATTTATAACAGTAAATTGTACGAACTGGATATGCTATATTTTGATCAAGGTTAGAAAGAAAGTAGAGTCCCTTCTTGGTTTGTTGTGCAGGAAGAACAAGAGTTGGTTCTCCTAGCTTTATATTTAATTTATTTGCCATTAGATACCAGAATCTGTTCAAAATTGAAATATAGTTAAATTACTACTAAGCACATGTTATGTCTTTGACACATGTTAATGCAAAACAAAGAAACAACGTACCTTGTGGTTACTAATATGAAAGTAAGAATATACAAAACAAGTTTCCCAGGACACTATATTGTAAAGGAAAATTAAACAGACTAGAATTATTAAAGAACTGAGATATGTGTTGTTCATTTCTTTCAACGAGTTTATATAAGAAGAGCTTAGCTAAAAAAGTTGACGACAAGATAACAAATAATAGTTGCGAAGTTATATTACAACTCAATTTCGTCTGTCCAATAAATGTCAATTTGTTTTCTGTTATATATTTACTTTATTGTTAAAACTACAGGTAAAAATATTTGTGGCTTTCAAATTGTAACAAACCCAAAAAAACAATGTTTATTTTTTTCAATAACAACAATAATTTAACAAATATAATATAAATCCTTATCTTTTTTAATACCACCAACAATATATTATTAATATGGAAATATTTGTTATGGAAATATTTGTTTAAGGGTACAATTCAAATTATAAAAAATTCAGGCCAAAATCTCTACCCCCTTCATATATAATATTGATAATATTGTTCCTATTGTAGTGGGATATTTTCTATTTTAATGAGATTTAAATTTTTTATTTAAAATTTATAATAATATTATTAATGTATAAAATAGTTTAAATGAAGGGTAAAATAGGTAATGAAAAAATCAATCCAAACTTATGTATTTTAAGCCGATTTTTTTATATATATAGTACATAATCTATATTTTATTTGTAATCAATTGCGAGACTCCACAATAAGGAGAGTTAATTTTATATGATATGATTTGGTATATGTGTCGGTTTTTATTCGGCAAAAGGAGTTTCACATATTTACGTCTTCAATGTATCTATCCCCATGTTAACTTTATTTTATTTTTATAACATGTGTATGCGCCAAGTGCAACTGCATATACAATTTTTTTAGCATTGTAGGACTCAAATGAATGACAAACTCTTCCTACAAATTTTAATGCTATTGCATGTCCAATGTTAAATTCAAACTCAAGACTTTGGTTAAGTTAGAAGGTACATGTATCATATCGTATAAGCTTGGTTGTGGCCATGTGATATTGATATTGATTGTTCATAAATTCTTACAATGGTTTAATGCAAGCTGAATTATTTGTCAACAATGTAACATGTTATATGTTATAGTAGTGCCATGTGTATAGTCAGTGCAACTAATGTTATGTTGTTGGTTTAGATAGCACACAGTATGGGCATTGATATGAATTCAATCATTTTTTTTATTCTTGTAACATTTGGTAAGGTGTTTGGTAGGTCATGATGCATTGTTTTCGGTGCTACATGCCTTTAGACCGGTGAGACCTACGTTACCCTTTCATGAATTGGTTTACGGTTTAATTAGTTTAATTTTTATTTATTTTTAGTCTTTACATATGTGAGGATTTCTATAGTTTTGAATATAACAAAATTAAAAAAACTTTATGAGTGTGTATTTTGTTAGTGCTTTGTTGGAGCAAATTGATCAATATAAAGACACGTTCAAAGACCAAAAGTAACTAAGGAAAGATATAAATTGTGACTAAATTAATTAGTGAAAAACATTTAAAATTGTTTTTGTAATTGTGATTGATTCATGAACTAGGATGATAACACGATGGTTTACAATATTTTTTTTTTTAAATAACAAGTTTTACTAACAAATATCATTAAGGATCCTTAAAAAAAAAGTATCATTAAGGATTTTTTTTACAAAGTATCATTAAGGATATTATTTAGCGAACAAAGTTGCCTCACCATGTACAACGAAATCATTTAATTGGCTATATACCCATGTTTTCCGGCTAAAAATATACTCCAACTTTTTCTCTCTCTAGTTTCCAAACAAAAAGTTTAGTAAAAAAGGCTTCCAAACAAAGTTAATGAATTGTTAAAATGCCAATTATTCCTTTTTTTTCAATGTAAGAAAACATAGTTCTCATGAAAATGTAGTACTATTATTCAATGACATATCACATTTTTATATTAATTTATTTTAAAATAAGATTTTAAATAGTTTTACGTATAGAGTATCAATATTCAACTAAACTCTAGAGTATTTTTTTTTTTGAGATATAAACTCTAGAGTATCTAAGAATTTACTTAAAATAAACTGCATATTAGTCATATCCTATCATACGACATGAAATTAAATGAATTAGAATACTTTGAAGTCTAAGTCTGGACCACACGTTTAGGGATTTGAATTTCTATTTTTGGGTTCTCTACATTTGAACGATTTTACACTCTATAAAAGGAGAGAGGATGCGAAAAAATTATGAGAGAGAAAATAAGAGATGAGAGAGATATGAAAAAATATAGATGTATTTGTCTTCTTAAAAGTAGATATTTCTTGTCCCAAATTTGATATAAAAAAAAAGGATTTTGCCGAGGAATACCCTAAAACATTGGTTAAAGAATCCATTTTTTTTTATTTTAACTCAAAATATTAAGTCACATGTATTTTAACTTTGCATAGTTAAAGAAAAACATAACGTTACACTTATTGAGATTCATGCACCAAAAACATAAAAGTAAGGCCTCACTTAACTTATTGATGAAGTGAATATGTTTGTTCGTCCTCAAATTTATACCAATTGATCAATTTCGTCCTTGAATTTTCAAATTAGAAAAATCGTCATTTAATTTGTTTCACGTTTATCAAATGAGTTATTTTGTCGTGTTCATATGTTGGACACATTGACATGCAATGTTAAAGGCTGACGCGTCCATCCATGTCGCATGCACGTAGAAAGGGACCAATTTTCTTGAATTTCTTTCTTTCCAAGAAAATAAACAATCATCAAGTCAAAAATAAAATAAACCAAGAAACCCAAAAAATTCCACCTCTTCGTCATCTTCTTCCTCTCTAAAATCCAACATTTGAATTTTGAGATCCCATAACATTCTTATGAACCTATACTCTAATTTTGTATATGAATAAATTGTGACAACTTTATGATTGACTATGACGGTTGTATGGTGCTCTCGTGTTCCAATTGAAAACTCGTTGTCTCTGTCTGAATTGTTTAGATATGATATTCTAGTTGCAAGATAGATAATGTTTAACTACATATGTCTTGTTAGGATCGAATTGTATATATGACAATGTATGTAAGTCTAGTCCTATTAATTTTTCAAACAACGAATTTGAATTAGAAAACACAATGTTAGGAAACATGATATCCATGAAGGAATGAGAGAAAACTCAAAGATTATTTCTATTGATGATAAAAGTGAATATTACAATGATAAGAGATACCTTCTAATGAGGTGGTTACATTATATATACTACTACATCACTAATACTAACTAGTGTCTAACATATATCTCTAATAGTCCCTCTCAAGTTGGAAGGTGTTCAAAACACTTCCAACTTGAAATGAGAAAATACAAGGAAATACATCAAGCAAATGAAAATACAAGGAAAGATGCCGAAAATACATCGGCCAAGAGAATAGCAACAACGCTTAACCACCATCCGGCAGAAGCACACAACCACAAAGCCATAAAAGGCACAACGCTTAACCATCAAGAGTGCCCAATTACTCAAGACAAAAGCACAACACTTAACCATTCATGACGGAAGCATATCAACATGTCTTAACCATCATGAACAGAAGCACAAGACAAGAAATACAAGGATATCCAAAAATCAATGATGATATCCAAAAGAAAAGAAGTGCAAGGAAGGGCCGAAATCTTCAATGGAAGGAGGTCATATGTTGAACAAACTTCACACACTAAAGGTACCATGAAGCAACGAGACCAAGGTTCCAAGAGATATAAAAAAAGATACCCTCCAATGCCAAGTCGAGGCAAATAAAAAACAAATGCAACCTGTATACTTCAGGGCATGTCAACAACAACTAAAAACAAGGAGCTAATGGAGATGCATAGCCATGTGATGTGTCTTTAAACCATAGAAAACAAATCCATGTTGATGCAACTTCAAGCCACAGGCCAACAAAAGAATACTTCCAACAATGAAGCTTAAGAAAGAACCAACATATAGTTTCCAATCTTCATCAACGATCCAGGAACAAATAAAAGGCAATCAATCAAAAAGGACTACAAACCATCCAAAACTGAGATAGTCCTCTGAGTTGTATTTGTCTTCAGCCCATGTACACAAAACAAATAGCAGGTATAGTTTGGATTGGCTTCAAAAACAGAGGTCAATAATGCAATCAACCAAATAGAACCATATCATGGATCCAAAATGAGACTCAAAACAGACCAAAGCAATAAACCAGAAACCCAAGAATCATAAGCCAATATGTGATGAACCAGAAGCAAGCAATAACCAAACTTCAAGGATGTAAAGGTAGCAGCGTACATATCACAAAACTCAAAATTGTCTTCAATTGCACCAGTTGCAGATAAACAACATGAGGTATAAGCCAAAACAACAACTCCAAATAATGTTGGTATACCTTAGTAGCCAAAGTGTGAATAGGATCCAAATACCAAAGTAACTCAAACTTATCATTTGTGCAAAAAGTTGATGCAGCGAGTAACACTAACAAAAGAAGGCAGTGCCTTCACAAAGCATGATAAGAACATACCCAAAAGATGCCAAAATCACAACAATTTTCAACGATCCACGACGATAAAAGAACAGGGCAAAGAATCACAAGCTGCCAACAAGAAATCTCAATATGTCTGCAATCTTCACAATTGTGAACATCAATCACAAATCAGAAGCCAAATGCAAGAAAAAAACTTTATCCAGTAGCTAGGAAATTGTAGATCAGATGTGAGACTCCAAAACGCTTCATAGAACCATCTCAACAACTTGTGAGTTTTCAAAGGAATTTGAATCAATGATAGATGGTTGCTCAATCAGTATTAGTTACCTCAACATACCAAAAATGACAACTATAGTTACACCAACAACCATTGCTGGAAATCTGAGCGTAACACCAAAAGGTTCTCAGTGAGGACTTTCCACAAGCACCTCGTGAGCCCAGTAGTCACATACTGAACTGAACAGAGTGCAAACAAAAAATCGAGCAATGAATTAGCGAATATGACGCAAACAAAATTGTTACGAAATTGAAAATTGTGATGAAGTGCGAAGGAAACAGAAACAAGATTGCAAGAACAGAAACATACTCAATCGTGAAATCCAAAATTCAGAAAGGCGAGGACGAATTCGATCGATCAAGAATTCGAACGAGAAAATTGGATCGATCATGAAAGTGAACTCGTAATCGAAAAGATAGGATATGAACCAGTGTTCAATCAGAGAACATAGGATTTAATTATCTTTCTCGAATGAAAAACAAAACAGAAACTGTGAAATCGAATTGAAATTGCAAAACCCTAAGAATTGGGGAAAATTGCGATAACAAGGGATTTCTAACAAGAAACGCGAATTGAATATGACAGTGAACCAGAAATTGAATCAGAGAAGGAGAAACAGTGCCAAGAAATTGCGAAAGAATCATGAACTACACAATGTTGATGAAGAGGTAATCGATGAACAAATCAAGAAAGGAACTGAATCCGAACACACAAAAATTGAATTTGAGATTTTCTCTTAGAATAAGGAAAAAGAGGATGAATGAGAGAAGAAACAAGAGAGATGAGAAAATTGGATTTTCTCAAGAAAGTACAGCGGAAAATATCCTTCAAGGTGGATACCAGATTCACTCTGATACCATGTTAGGAAACATGATATCCATGAAGGAATGAGAGAAAACTCAAAGATTATTTCTACTGATGATAAAAGTGAATATTACAATGATAAGAGATACCTTCTAATGAGGTGGTTACACTATATGTACTACATCACTAATGCTAACTAGTGTCTAACATATATCTATAATAATATGAGTTTTCGAACAACATTGGCAACATCATAAACTAGGCTATGAGTTTATGAACATAACAATCTAAACAAGACAACTTGCCTATGAGTTTTTGGAACACCAAAGCTTACTAGAAACATATGTTTGCGTTTCCGCTAGAAAAGAAATACCAGAATCGATTTGAAAGTGATTTTCAGAAGAAATTGTTCAACTGGAAAGTGAGCAGTTGTTTTCTGATGCGAAACTTGTACTGTGTCTCTCTCTCTCTCTCTCTCTCGCTCCGTCGTTGCAAATGAGAAACCTTGAAATTTATTTAGACAAATGAATAAAATAAAGTGTTTCATGTTTACATAGGAGGGTAAAATAGGTAGTTTGGTTAAAATGAAGGAGTGGTATTAACCTACTTAACCTTTTGGCCCAAAAGAGTGTTTAAATTTCTATTCACCCCTCCCTTTTACTCAGACGAGAGAAAATGTAACCTACATTATTCCCGCTCATTCCCGTCTAGGGGAAACGAAGAAGGAGAAAACCACATTTTCAAAAAAAGAAAAATGCACATACGCCGTCTCAGACTCGACGACGACGATGAAGACGATGAAGCCGCCGTCATCGCTGCTGTCGAAGCCATCGAAGCTCAACCTCAAACAGTTCCCTCGGAACCAGTCGTACTCTCCGACGATGACGTCATCGACGTCTCCGATGACCACTCTCTTCCCACTCCTCCACCACCTCCTCCGCCGGTTCCTCCACCTCAAGCTTCGGACTGTCCCGTCAACGATTTTCTTCGCCGTCTCGGATTCTGCATAAAGAGAGACTCGCTTGCTACTTGTCTTCGCGAACTAGGAGAATCGGTAAATGGCTTCCAAGGGTTCGATGTTGCTACAAAGGCAAAACTCTGCTTCGAGCAGTTTCTATTTTCTGATCTCAATTTATGTGGTAGTGGTGTGCTTCCTTCTAATGTTGCTTCCATGCATCTCGATACTCTCCCTGGTCCCTACGTATTGCAGGTTTCAATTCCGTTCCATTCGACTCGACGGTTAATTTGTTATATTCTTTATCTTATTATTGTTAGAATTATTGTGAATTTGGAGCTATAGGTAGATGTTTGAAAAAAATGCTTAAATCTAATGATTATATGATTCAATTTTGTTAATTAGGACTCAAGGTTAGTTATTGTAATTGGTATGGAGTTTATTGTTTTACCTTAATGTCAATGCAACTGATTCGGTGGTAAGAGCTTGAATTTGCAGCTGAATCATCGTTATTAACACTTTAAAAAAAAATGCAATTTGATGTATTTTAGAAACCAAAAAATAATTTGAATTTGAACATTCCTTTAGTCCATTATGGAAGTTTATAGTATCTTGGGTTGCTAGGGTCCAAATTGTGCTCCTATGTGATGGACAGTGGGTTAAGTATTTTTTGCTTAGATGGTTGCTGATATGCATTTTCTGCGTGTGTCATTAATTGCGATCGATTTCATTTGTGGTACCTGAAGACTTTATACCTGAATGCGTTGGCAGGTTGATGAAATTGTCAATCTCTGTTGTCCTCTGCGAGGCAGATATCAACAAGCTCCTCCAGGTAAAAAAAGGTGCCTGAAGTTGTCAATGACTGATGGTATTCAGAGAGTCTTTGGGATGGAATACAGGCCTATTAATGCTCTTGAAGTTTGTGCATCTTCTGGTTTAAAGGTTTCTTCTATGCCACAAGTCATCCCTTTTTTTTCATTTTTTTTTTTCATTCGAATACACATATATACATGTCCATGGTGGTTTTATTTGCTATTCTCTCCGAGTAAGGGTTAACTTGAGGCATCTATTGGTACTTGTAGGTCGCAATCTCTAATGTACAAGTGTGCCGTGGAATGTTGATGCTGGTTCCTGAAACCATTGAAGTATTGGGGGGATTAGTTGAGCAGCTGGATGCAGCTCGAAAGCGGCTGGTTGATGAACTAAATAAGCCAGCTAGGGGAAAAAGGTACAAATTAGTCATTCCAATAGGATTATTCAGACTGATATGGCAGGGAAATTTATGTTTTAACAGGGAAGCTAAATTCATGCAAATTTCTTGTTGTTTCTATCTTTCTTGCTGGCTTCTACTACTATAATGTGACTTTACTGTATATAGGTAAACCTTGATCAGTTAATCTTTGTTATCCTCATGCAGAACCATAAATGGAGTGCTTCCTCCTTTAGCAACCAGAGCGACTCTTGCTGCATGGCCTGCAAGCAGAGTTGATGATCTCAGTCACAGTGGCCCAACGTTGCACGGTACCGATACTGTCCAGGCAAACAACCAAGGTAAGTCCTTATGTTCTAGATTAGGGTGCACAAATGTATGTGTGAGAAAGGGTGTATACACATATGATGTAACCAATCTCAGTCTTAGTATGCTTGACTCTGATCACATCTGTTCTTTATGTATGTGTTTTACAGCAGGTACCGGCCACAGGATTTCTGGCACCGGTAACAACTTAACGACTGAAGATACTTCGCGCATGAGTGCACAAAATGCTACTTCCAATTCAATACCCCACATGGTTTCAAACGTGGAGCAAACAAATATTGACATGCGGCGCCAGCAGGGTGCCAGCATAACAACTGAATACACTTCGCGCATGGGTGCGCAAAATGCTAATTCCAATTCAATACCTCGCATGGTTTCAAACACGGAGCGAACAAATATTGACATGCTGCGCCAGCAGGGTGCCAGCATAACAACTGAATATACTTCACGCATGGGTGCACAGAATTCTACTTCCAATTCAATACCCCACATGGTTTCAAACACGGAGCAAACAAATATTGACATGCGGCGCCAGCAGGGTGCCAGCATAACAACTGAATACACTTCGCGCATGGGTGCGGAAAATGCTAATTCCAATTCAATACCTCGCATGGTTTCAAACACGGAGCGAACAAATATTGACATGCTGCGGCAGCAGGGTGCCAGCGTAACAACTGAATATACTTCACGCATGGGTGCACAGAATTCTACTTCCAATTCAATACCTCACATGGTTTCAAACGTGGAGCGAATGAATATTGATATGCAGCGCCAGCAGGGTGCCAGTATAACAACCGAAGATGCTTCGCCTATGGATGCACAAAATGCTACTTCAAATTTAATACCTCACATGGTTTCAACTGTGGAGTCAATGAATATTGATATGCAGCGGTGTACCAATCCCGTGTCCCATAATAGTTCAATGGCTAACCGGACATCTTCAATAGCCGAGGAGATGCATATAGATACTGCTAATATTACCATGGAAAACTCTGTCTACAACCAATCTTCTCACATGAACTCAAATGTTGCAGTGGCACATGAAGACACCATTCATGTAACAAGAGATAGTTCTGTGACTGCTGTGTGTTCTTCTGTTTCTGAAAATCTAGAGACAGAAAGGGGCAGAGTTCCTGTAATCACAGATAATACTTCTCTGAATGGATCTGCCTCCAATGTTTTTAACAATGAAGATATCCTGATGGATGACGCCAGTGACAATCCGCTTATACTGTCTGTAGACCAAGAAGTTCCTTTCACATACTTAGCTAGTTTGTCGGCCAAGTGGGCAGCAATGAAGGAGACAGATCCTCTGGTTCGGGGTAAAATTAAGGTAAGGAGATTAAACTGTCCAATGTTCTTTCTTTGGATAGTGATATTTAGCTCTCGTGCATATGTTAGAATCGGTATTCAAATTAATTTTACTGACTCTAGCTAATATGAGTTGTTAGAATAGGCTACCTACCACCATATTCTACAATGATGTTGTTAAAAGTTTAAACATGTTTTACTCTGATGTTGTATAAAGTTCTTTGCGCTGATTGCGCTGAATCCATGTGTGGTGTTCTCTCTTCTACATATTAAGCTTCATATTGTAAGATTTGAGTATCAGGCATTAATTGCTATTCTATGGTGACATTGGTTTGTGGATGAAATTTTCTTTTGAGTATGTATAGGTGATGCATCTTAGTTTCTGTAATCTTGATTTTTCAATATTATAAATACATTATTTTTTTGTAGTGCTTTCTGACTGGCGTAAAAGGATTCCAGTATAAGAAAAGGACAACCTACGAGCTTCGAGCCTATGTAGATGACGGTAGCCTTATTTCTGAAATCCTCATTGATCATGATGTGAGTTTGTTCTAAAAAATAAGCTTTTAAAGCACGAGCTTTATCTTTTTGCCGTACTAAGATGATCAATGATACAATATTTTAGGTTGTACAGAAAGGAATTGGTTATTCTCCTGTGGAGGTCACTGCGGCTCTTTCTTCTTCTGACACAAATATAGTCAACAACATGAAGGAGACTATGCGCAAATTCCAAACTTTCTTAGCAAACTTTGAGGTAATACAAATCTTTCTCTGTATATGGCAGATTCCTGTAAGTTGGAAGCAGTTGTTAGCTAGCAGCCAGCTATTAGTTGTTTCTTCATTCTGTTAATTCACGCCTTTCTTTTTATCTCCAGGGAGTAATACTTGTGGAATTAAATAGAAGATATTCCCTTCCAATTGCCCTAGACATGAGTCAAGGCTGTCCTAAATCTGATGCGTGGTCCCTTCTGACAAGGCTGAAGTCTTATCACCCTGCACAAGCTCTAAATCATTTTCCTTCAGACACAATCGTTTTATCCCCATAATTATTTGAATGGCTATCGTTTTATCCCCATAATTATTTGAATGGCTACCGATTCCTAATTTGGCTGGGAGAGAGCTGGGCTCAAAATTGTTGCAACCTAACGCAATGTGAACGGCAAGATGCCATTCCAGCCCCTGTATATTGAAGATGATAATAAAACTTTTCTCCATGCTTCACCAAAATCCTTGATCCCTAAAACCTAGCGGAACTAAGATGGACTTAGAAATGTGGCTGTATGGGATAACATGGTGCTGCCATCTGGTCTGAGGTGAAGGCTCAAAGTTGACCTATTGATGTGAGGAAGGCATTTTACGTTCACGTCCAGAGAAAAGTTGATCAATTTGTGGTTTTCAAATTCATCAAGACAAGGTATGACTCTACCTTTGATCTCAGGTTTCCGTTGGGGCTGGTGCACTCAGTGAATGGCATGTAACAAATGTTTTAGTAATTTAATTTGAAATGTAAATTTTTTGTCAAGTAATTTTTGCTTTTCTTCACTTTTTAGCTGATTAGTTTTTATAGGATCTGATGTATTAAAAATCAGTCAAGAGACCAAACCAATGAGACCATAATAAGCTTAATTGGTTCAATTTCCTCAAAAAAAAAAAAGAAGCTTAATTGGTTCAATTGATGGCAAATAAAAAATAAAGTATTTAAAAAATAAAATAAAAATGTAAAAATTTAGTCCCTGTTCAACCGGATCAACTATGAATTAACTGGTTTCCGATTGAACCGCCCTCATCTCAGTTTGAGGCAGTAACCAGAAACGGGTCTGATAATTTTTTTCTGACCCCCCAATTTTTTTTATGGGTTTGTGGTGTTTGGGTGGGAATTCCTGAGCCAATTTTCCTTTGTTTCAGAACCATCTCAACATAGTATGTGTTAAAAGAATACAAAAATAAAGATGCGTTGAAGAATATAGTAGTTTTGGTATATATTGTTTATTTTAAGAAATGTTAACAAAGAACTGTCTTCTCTCCTATTTTTTGGTGGTGGTCATGGATTGAACCCCAGACCTTACCTATATTATGCATTGTTCCTGCGAACTGCGAACTGAGAGAATTAAAATTATTTTTGAAATGACAAAAATATCTTTAAACTTAAAACATAATATTTATTTTATCAACTAATTTGTAAAAAAAAAAACTAATTTAATTAAGATTAGTTAATTAATTAATTAACGATCCCCTTGATATAAAAGAATGTTTGCATGTTCTCGCAGACAAAGTTGATCGGGCAATTAAGTGTGGTATGGATAAGTCTAAATGTGGTTTCTTAATTTTTATCACACGAATTGTCTTGTACATGTACAATTGCCAAGAAAATCAAGTTCATCACTCTCCTCCGTTTGGATGAAATTCACTCATTTGAAGAGGTTGTAGTTGGAGTATAAGGTATCAATAAATACAAAAAAAAAAAAAATGATTATCTTGGTATCTAATGAATAAATTTTATTCGTAAAGCAACTTGTCCGTCAACGTTCTTTTAGAACTGAAGCTGAACTAAAACCAGATCTTATGAATGAATTATTCTTATTCATTCATCAACAGTCTTTGTTGAGGAATTGGATTTAACCTGTTTTTTTCCTCACTCACAATGCTTTGTTTTGTTGCAACCTAGATAACAATGTAATCCAATTTGTTAAGGTTAGTACGCAGCTCTCTCTGATAACTCCACTCCCAATTTGTTTCTTGTTAATCAACTGTGTGCAGATTGTTTTGGTCTTTTGAGAAAAGTTACACGATTGGAGAATGGTGTTGGAAGATGATTTAAAAAATAATCTATTGTGGAAGGACTATGATAAAACTTTGTCCCTTATGTGATCTAAAGGTTAAAAAGCAACTTGGTCATTGTGGGGATGTTTATCACTTTCTTATGTTAAATATCGCCCCATATTAGACCATTCATATAATAGTTAATTAATAACAAGTCCCCCTAATATAGACCCTAGTCTAACGGTGCACTCATAAATTTTACATAATCTGAAGAAAATAAAAAAAAAATTAAAACATAATTTTACATCATTAAGATACCATGAGAGTCAAGAGTAATTTTGTCTTATTATCCTGTCTTAAGCACTTAGTTATTCTTAGACATACGAATATCGTCCTTCTTACAAGAAGGCTTTTGGCAAAGCCCAAAGATGTGTCGTTGAGCCCAGTCCACTAACTCAGGATAAAGCACCTTAAAAGGAAACATCATTTTGAGCCATGAAGGGTTTGTCACATACATATCTCCTCTGCACGCACTTTTTACTATGTCTTTGGCACATTCATTTGCTGATCCTAATGGAATCCTTTGCAGACTTGCCTACAATTGTTAATGTGAATTAGAATAAGAACAAACACAGTAGTGTAAACTGCATTGGTTGAGGTTTAAATTAAAGGAGGTGTAATATTATGCATGGAACCAATTCACCAACCTCGTCTTCATATGCCTTCAATGCCATATTTGTTTTGATAAAACCAGGTGTGACGATTGTAATGCCAATGGACCAACCAACTTCAATTCTTAGAGTCTCAAAGAAGCTTATTGTCGCAGCCTTACTAGCCTGATACCATAATGTATATAATCACAGTTTAAGACTATTATTTTGGACACATAAACAAATAGAAAAGTAAATTAAAATAAAATTGATGGGTTGTAGCATGCCCTTTCTCTATAATTTTGAAATGAGCTGATGTCTATGTTTACATTATAGATACTTAATCTTGGAAGTGGGAACCATCCACAGCCCGAAGCAACCACTATGATCCTGCCTTTGCTGTTTTTGAGATGTGGGATTGCATATAGAGTGCCATGAACTGCTCCCCAGAAATTTATATCCTGTCAATAAACACTAAAAGTGAAACTACTACTTTTGAGATAGTTATTAAGAGTTAAGACTACCCACTTTTGATGTAGGTCAATTTATTCACCGTGAGATTAATATCTAAGCTGATATCTATAAAATCATAAATGACGAAGGGAAAAATGCTACTCATTTTGTTCGTCCTTGTATCATAGAATATAACTGTCAGAGCATATATCATTCCTTAAAAATATGTTCGAACCGATCATAGGTTTTGTCAAATATCCCAAAGATGAGCTTGCTAACTTGACTGAACTTAGTAGCTACCTAAACTTTAATTTGGCTCCGCAGTGGGATTTTAGATATCCTATATGTACCTATATCTAAATGGGATACTAAGTTTTATATAAATTTTGTAGTTTGAATAATTTTTATCGAGAAAAGTTGACAAATGTGTATATGTAAATTTGTGGATTCTTTACTTGTCGAGTAGTTTTTCAAACCTTTAGAAACTTTGATGATTTTAGTTTCACAGGTTCGAAAATCCATTGAAGCAGAACTTATAGCTTACCATTATTGGAGTGTATTTAGTTAAATCATGAATATCCTCTATCAACGTTGGAACCACACCAACTCCAGCATTATTTACCAGATGATCCACTACATGAAACACACAATTTTTATCAATTTTTTAGATATATACTCACTAGAAAGAAGACATTAATGAAAGTACTTCAAAATTTCACTAACAGTCACATACATCGTCCAAAGTGTTTGATTGTTTTATCAATAAACCGCTTACTGTCTTCGACCTTGGAAACATCTGCACCAATGATAGTAACATCAGGGGAACCAAGGGATGTTGCCATATCAGCCACTGCTACAAGTTTCTCTTTTCGAATGTCAACTAGAGACAACCTTGCTCCTCTCTTGGCATACTCATAAGCTAGTTCCTTTTTTAGAGTAAATTAATTAACAAATAAAGGTTTTATTAGCAACATTAAAATTGGTAGCAACTCATGCACCCTAAAGTTTTATTTAAAATTTTTATAAATGTTTCTTTTTTATGAGTTGTTATGATGCTAGCTCTCTAACGTCAGCGTAGATCTCAAAGCGCATAGAGAATTGATGGAGATTACAAATCATCAACCAACATGGTTTTTAAGCAATGATCAACTTCTTATCAATTGAACCAACTTTAGTGAACTGCTTTTTAAATGAATTGATTTTTTTTAGCTAATTTTGCATTATTGATACCAGTATCCACATTTTTCTCGTAGGTATGAGATAATTCACCAAAACAGAAAATTAATGGAGTAAGTTTGGTACCTCGCCAATTCCTGAGGCTGCCCCAGTGATTAGTACTACTTTTCTTTCCATGCTCTCTGTGTGCACCAACTTTTTTTGCATAAATAAGCAATTTAACGAAAAGAAAAGGTAGCATGATGATAGGGAGCACAATTAGTGACAATGGGGGTAATACTACATTCAGTATGTTGCAAATTGCACGCATTGTTTTGGGAGATTTGTTTGGCAGCTAAAACTAAATTTGCAGCTTCTCAAGCTAGAGTAGAAGTTGTGTCTTCAAATTTTTTTATAACTATAACTATAACTATAACTATAACTATAGAACATACATGCATGTGTCGATGATTGAAGCTATGACTTGAATTTATATTGTAATGTGAGACATGTCTGGCAGTGACTGCTAACTCCATGACATGTCTATCAATGACTATTTTACGTACAATTGCCAATTTTGTTGAGGGTTGTTGGATGGGGCATGAAATAGTTATTGCATCTAGCAATCACAAAATAGAAAAAATCAGCGTCCCTATCTACCGGCTGTTTTCAATGGACCGACCGCGTGGGATGAAAATATTGGTGGTGGATAGGAATTTCGTAAGGTTGATCATGGCTACTTGCTTTTGTAAGGATTTTTACACATTCGGCATTTATAGTAAAAAAATCACAAGTGTTTTTATATACATTCAAATTTTACATGTTTTGAACCTTTCTTGTATCAAAATTAAATTTCACTTTTTTCATGTTTTTTTTTTTTATACAAGAGAGTTTGAAGCATGTAAAGGGGTCATTCGGATCTTAAAATACGAGGTACTTGTTTTGTTTGGATATTAGAATCCAAAATGGTCAAAAAGTCTAGGAAAAAATAGCCAGCTAGAGTTCAACTGTGGCAAATTATTTGCACTTGGAAATGGTCTAAAAGCTCTATTCGGATTTTAGTATTCAAAACTTGGAGGCATTTTCGGAATTTGAGATAGTGCACGAGAAAATAAATTTTCTAAAAATATTGACAAAGAACTATTTTGGTTTATGAGTGTGCAAAACTCTCTCCCATAGTCATTTAAAGGGCAATCCGGTGCACTAGAGTTCCCGCATATGCAAGGTCCGGGAAGGGGTCCCACCATTTGGTGTATTGTACGTAGCCTTACCCTGTTTTACACAAGAGGCTGTTTTCAGGACTTGAACCCGTGACCTTTTAGTCACATGATAACAACTTTATCAGTTGCGTCAAGGTTACCCCTCTCTCTCATAGTCATTTAATGTATTAAAATTGCAAACTTATCTCTAATGCCTCTTTTGTTAAAAATTTAATAGGTTAAATTGATAAAAAAAAAAAAAAACATATTCGATGACTAAATTGACTATATAAAAATAGATTTGAAAACCAAAATAACTAGTAAAAAAGATTTAAGAATATAAATACAATTTCGTTACATTTAAAAATCAATGTAATAGATAGTTCATTTACAGGAACCAAAATCGTGGTTTGGCCATAATTATTTCATTAGATGTAACCGGAAGGATTTCTCATGAGATAATATCCACTCCTTGAGTGGATTCAAAGTAAAATTTGTGCATCATCAGAGCCTCGTCCCATATTACTAATCTTGTTTGGACTACCAACTGAGCCAACGGGGTATTAGGTTTGACATTACACGTGGAGCATTCATCGATAATAAAGGGAATGCCAAATCTCGAATGTGCGGTTCTACCTCCTGGTATTAATAATGCAGCTATACCACTCGAAGCAACTGTTAAAACTATTTCCCCTCTTGACTGTATCGCTGCCGACAATTCAGGTGTATGATCAAAAAGTTACCAGTTAAGCAGTGGTATGAGAGGAAAGTTGTAAGGTCACGTCGTTCCATTTGCAAACCTCTAAATATCAATAGATATGATTCTTGTGATGTGTGTGAAATTTACCACGGGTTAAGGTTTTTTTTAGAGAAACACAGTTTAGGGTTTGGTATATATAGCCAAGTTATCATGGAAATTAGGGTATCATATAAGTCTATAAAATATTGTCAAAAAAAAAGAAAGATGCATTTTTTTAGTATCAAAGAAGTGTATAAAAAAATGCAAGAGGATAGGAACGATGCATTTTTTTAGTATTAAATAATTGTACAAAATACTTTGTCAAAAAAACGTGTAGAACACAAAATAAGAAAATTAGTTAAAAAAAACAAAGATTAATAAGAAGAAAAGAAAAAAAATATATATGTAGAAGTCTATCGATATGTGTAGCCTTTTTTTTTTTTGCTATTTATGAATGGATTTGTTTAGGCTTTTTTTTGCTATTAATAAAAACATATTTGATGCATTTTGAGAGACAAAATTTTAAGATAGATTTGTTGCAAACCTAAAAAGCATTATGGAGGAAAAAAAAATTAGGGGTTAAGGTTTTTTTAGAGAAACACAGTTTAGGGTTTGGTATATATGGCCAAGTTATCATAGAAATTAGGGTATTATATAAGTCTACAAAATATTGTAAAAAAAAAAAAAAGATTCATTTTTTTAGTATGAAAGAAGTGTACAAAAAAAAAAGGCAAGAGGATAAGAACAATGCATATTTTTTAGTATTAAATAATTGTACAAAATATTTTGTCAAAAAAAAAATGTAGAACACAAAATTAGAAAAATAGTTGAAAAAAAACTAAGATTAATAAGAAGAAAAGAAAAGAATATATATATATATATATATATATATATATATATATATATATATATATATATATATATATATATGTAGAAGTTGATATGTTTAGCCTTTTTTTAAAAAAAATTTGCTATTTATGAATGGATTTGTTTAGTTTTTTTTTTTTTTGCTATTAATAAAAACATATTTGATGCATTTTGAGAGGCAAAATTTTAGGATAGATTTGTTGCAAACCTAAAAAGCATTATGGAGGGAAAAACTTAGGGGTTAAGGTTTTTTTTAGAGAAACACGGTTTAGGGTTTAGTATATATAGCCAAGTTATGATGGAAATTAGGGTATTATATAAGCCTACAAAATATTGTCAAAAAAAAAAAGATGCATTTTTTTAGTATCAAATAAGTGTATAAAAAAAAAAAAGAGGATAGAAACGATACATTTTTTTAGTATTAAATAATTGTACAAAATACTTTGTCAAAAAAAAGTGTAGAACACAAAATAAGAAAATTAGTTAAAAAAACTAAGATTAATAAGAAGAAAGGAAAAAAATATATATGTAGAAGTCTATCGATATGTTTAGCCTTTTTTTTTTTTTTTAATTTTTGCTATTTATGAATGGATTTGTTTAGGTTTTTTTTTTTTTTGCTATTAATAAAAACATATTTGATGCATTTTGAGAAGTAAAATTTTAAGATAGATTTGTTGCAAACCTAAAAAGCGGAGGGGAAAAATTAGGGGTTAAGGTTTTTTTTAGAGAAACAGTTTAGGGTTTGGTATATTTAGCCAAGTTATCATGGAAATTAGGGTATTATATAAGTCTACAAAATATTGTAAAAAAAAAAAGATGCATTTTTTTAGTATCAAAGAAGTGTACAAAAAAAAAGGCAAGAGGATAGGAACAATGCATTTTTTTTAGTATTAAATAATTGTACAAAATATTTTGTCAAAAAAATGTAGAACACAAAATAAGAAAATTAGTTGAAAAAAAAAACTAAGATTAATAAGAAGAAAAGAAAAAATAATATATATGTAGAAGTCTATCGATATGGTTAGTTTTTTTTTTTTTAATTTTTGCTATTTATGAATGGATTTGTTTAGGCTTTTTTTATTTTTGCTATTAATAAAAACATATTTGATGCATTTTGAGCGGCAAAATTTTAGGATAGATTTGTTACAAACCTAAAAAGAATTATGGAGGGAAAAAATTAGGGTTAAACTTAACAAAATTAATAAATAAGGATTTCTGCATCGCAAGAAACCTACTTGCCATTATATATTTGAATAAAACACGCATATTTGATTGGTTTTTTAAAACTATATATACTTTTGGATGTCATGTCTCTACACATATAGACCAATCAATACTTATGCATAATTGTAAAAAATAAGTGTTTCTTTCTTTCAACTACTTCTCTCTAATTTTAGAAAATTTAATTTTTCTTATGTAATTCTATGCGACTTAGAAGTTTAAATGCGACGGTGGTGTGGTGTGATTTTTCATCTTGTTGGTTAGTTTAAATTGACAAATTTTCTTCTTTAGTGTTCGTTAAATATTCAAAAATAACTTTTATATGTTCTGAAATCATAGTTACTCCAAACACTTTTGTCGTACCCCATTTTTTGACCAGTTATTTTCTTTTTATTCGTCTTTTGAACTCATTTTACCCAGTTATGTTTTCAACAATTTACAGTTTATTTCCCAACATTTTATCTTTTCACTTCCCAAAATTTTACCAGTTTATGTCTCGACATATTATCTGTTTATTTTGCAAACATTTTACTCGTTTATTCCGCAGCTTTTATCCATTTAAATCTCAACTTTTTACCAACATTTTATCTGTTTATTTTTCAACGTTTCACTTTTATTTTCTTGTTTTAGTAGTCTTTTAAAGTTGATAAGTTTTCGTCGTTTCAAACAAAACTTCGGCAGAGAGGTATTTTAAAGATAACTTTTTTTGGCTTTCGAGCCCACTTTTATTTATTTATTCTAGTCTTTTTATTATTTTTTATTATGTCCTTTCATTTTATTCTATTATTATTATTATTATTATTATTATTATTATTATTATTATTATTATTATTATTATTATTAGTTTCTTTATTTCTATTTGAAAATTTTCCTTCACAAACAAATCCCAAAATTCACAAAAAAAATATATAAATGTTAATTTGTTTAATTGTTTTCCTTCATATTTAATTTCCTCCAAAAAAATCATAAAAAAAAAAGAAGAATAAAAGAAACATGAAATAAGGTGACATCATCAAGGTGATATCATCAAAGTGACATCACCAAGATGATGTCACATGACAACTTGCATCCAACAAAGTGTGACTTGGTTCCCAAAGCAACCATACTCAAACTTGAGCTCCAAGTCTCATTTCATCTATAAATAGAGATAGAACTTGTCATTGAAAAGGAGGGAAAAAAGAGGATTTCTATTTTAGAGAAAGGAAGCTTGAGGAGAGGAAGAAACAACACTATAATCTTTTTAAGTCTTACAACATTTTTTTTTCATCATCCATCAACAATACAAATCAATACAACCACACAAAACCACCACAAATCAACAAAAATCACTACACCACCACCATCAAAACTAAACAGCCTCTTTTCTTATCTTTTTCCTCCTATTCTCCCCCTTCAAAGGTACACTCTCTCTCTCTCTCTCTCTCTCTCTCTCTCTCTCTGTTTTTCTCTTTTGTATGCCGAGCTCGAGCTTGTCTTCCTCGACCTCAGCTTTATAACCCTGAATTTGAGTATGTCATCCTCGACCTCAGCGTTATAACTGAGAGCTTGAGTTTGTCTTCCTCAACCTCAGCGTTATAACTGAGAGCTTGAGCCTGTCATCCTCGACCTCAGCGTTATAACTGAGAGCTTGAGCTTGTCTCCCTCGACCTAAGCTTTATATCCCAGAACTACGTAGCTTTGATTTCTCCATCGCACCTAGAGATACGTAGGAGCAAGATGTAACTCTTGTCAAGCACAATAAGAAAAAAAAACCTTTTTCCTCTATATTTAAAACATTTCATTTTCAAATCAATAAAAACAACAAAAAAACATACTTCTTCTCCCTCCATTCTTTCACTTAGAATTTAGGCAATATTTCACAAATAAATAAGAAAGTAATTAGCACAAGATAATTTAGGCAAGAGGCTCCTTCGGAGTACCGAAGTCGTTTGGGGTGCTTAACACCTTCCCTAATCGAAACCAACCCCCGGACCTTGATCTCATAAGGGTTTTTACTCATTTTTCCCTTCCCACAAATAAAAGTTGAGAGTTCAAAGATTGAAAGGTTCAAAACCAATTAATGGATTGATACCCAAAAATCACGAGCACAGAAATGGCGACTTCACTGGGGACATTGTCTCCTAAGCGGGTTAAGTCCACCTTACCTTTCTTTACTTGTGCTTTATTTTTACTTATACACCTTGTATATACATACTTGTTTATTTTCAAACGTGAGTGGTAAGATAAGTCCTACACCCGGACTTGAGAGAAATATATGATAGGAGTGGTAGAATCATAGTGACATTCCGAGAGTATTCTCGTGTTTTGCCACACGTGATATAACCACACTTAGCGGAGGTTCTTGAAGTGATATTTGTCGGCGTGTGTTGTCACGTTTAGACTTTGTTACTTTTAAGATCCGTCGAAGCTAAGGACCTTAGTTACCTTTAACCCATCTTAGCCTTTTAGGACGTAGTGTGGTGGCTAACCCGGTGTTTTCTCGGAATTAGTTGACACGCGATGCTACACTCAAACTAGACTTACCGATGAATGTTGTTGGACCGGGTGTTGTCCCGCCATCCGATAAGATTTGGAGGAGGTTGTAATTTGGGAACTTTGGTAGAACCTTCGTTACATGTGCAATTGAAACCATAGTCCTTACCTAATGACGTTGTTACCCTTGAGCTCCAACATTGTGGAACTTAACCTCACCATGTTTTCTATATCCTTTAGCATAATCATGCATACATGCATCCATTCATGAAAAAAAGTTCTCATCGAAGGACTTAGACAAGTTTTTTGTAAACATCACGGATGAACGAACCTTGTAAGAAAGAACACCAAGAAATACAACTTCAAAAATCTAAACTAAGCTTTAGCTTGTGTTATGAACCTTTTCCTTGGTTTCGTTCTTACCTTTTGAAAAAGGACCTTATTTTAATATCTACACAAATTTCAAATGAAACCACGTTCCTCTACAATGTCTACAATTCACTTTGATAAGTCCTTCAAAAAAAAAATTCATATTTTTCAATAAACATATCATGCATCATTGTGCATTCATAGTTTCTAGTTCGTGTCTCACATTGTGTCTTCTCAATAAAAGGTTAATCCGTTAGTCGATTCGCATCTACAACACTCGAGAAAGTCAGGAAAAAGAAAATGGAACATCTTGAGCAAGAGAACAAGGAACTTCGTGGAAAATTGGCATCCATGCAAGTTGAGATGGAGAAGCTAACTGCCATGGTGGCTACTCTGATGGCCGCTCAGAGTCAGACATCAGTCTCTCAGCCGATTAGCACCACTTTGGAGCCAGTTGTGTCTGTTATTCCCTTTTCGATTGTGTTTACCAGTACTCCTCAACGCACCATGCCAGGAGCTTACCCATGGGGCATGCCGTATATGCTCGGTAAAGGTCCTCACCCCGTTGTCACTGAAGTTCCAACTCCTTTTGTGTCGCATCCTCAGCCAGGTGCACCTGCTCCTCAAGCTGCCATGACCTATTCAACACCGTTTGTTCATACAGTTCAACAAGGCAATGCGCCCATTTTCTATTCTGATAATGTTAAAGCATCTGATAGAGTAGAGGCTTTGCAGGACACAATTGATGAAATGAAGCGAGAGATGAAAGCTCTTCGTGGAAAGGACGCATTTGGACATAATGTGTATGAACTCTGTTTGGTTCCTAATGTGGTGGTGCCACCCAAATTTAAGGTCCCAGACTTCGATAAGTACAAGGGGAATACTTGTCCCAATGCCCATTTAACAATGTATGCAAGGAAGATGTCCACCCAGGCGTACAATGACAAAATGCTTGTTCACTTCTTCCAGGACAGTTTGACCGGTGCTGCTCAAAAATGGTACATGAGCTTGAATAGCTCCAGAATCCGTACTTTCCATGACTTGGCAAATGCTTTTATTCACCAGTACATCTACAATTCAAATATGGTTCCGGATAGAGAGCAGCTTAGGGCAATGACTCAAGGGGATAAGGAAACTTTCATGGAATATGCCCAAAGATGGAGAGGATTTGCCGCTCAGATCATTCCACCACTACAAGACAAGAAATTGACGAGGATCTTTCTCAAAACCCTTAGTCCATTCTACTATAAGAAGATGATCGCCGGTGCACCAGGTAACTTCGCCGAAATGGTAGGTATGGGTACGCGTCTTGAAGAAGGGGTCCGAGAAGGACGGCTGGTCAAAGAAAGCGTTTCCATTGACGATTCCGCAAAAGAAGATCAGGAAGTGAGTATGGTGAAAGGTTGGCCTCAACAACAGTATCCGGCGTATCACCCTGTTTCCGTTGTTATGCCCGACGCTAATGCTGTTCCAAATTCGGGTTATCAACCCCATCTTCAACAATATCAACAACAGTATCAACAACTTACCGATTGGATATTGATCTGATCTCTTTTGTACCATCCATCAAGGGGCACCCGACTATGACATCGGGTATTGTTGTGCTTTGAAAGCCGAAGACCAGAAGCTGATTGAAGCCAGTATCTTGCTTTCCTAAGATTAAATTCGGACGTACAAGTTAATCCGCTTCCGAATCATGGTACCTAATGTCAACACATGGAATGTGTTAGCTGCACTTGGGTCGCTGCCGACGTTTCTTTCTACTACTCTTTTGTTCGAATAATATGTATGTTTGTTGTTTTTTGTTTTTCAAAAAAAAATCCTTTCGTCCCACCCGAGACGGAAGTGAACTCGTTTAGGGCTTTTTGCTTTACGTATTTTCATCATTAATAAAAAGGTCGTCTCAATCCCGACTTTGTTATATTTTATTTTTGTGCTTCTTCTGAAAAAATGGTAATACAAAAAACCAAAAAAATATAATTTTCTTTTTTTCAATGACTGCATAATCATAATATTTATTTACTTGACAAAATCAACAAAATCATGCATTAGTAAGCCTGTTGAACACTTTAATCTTGTGCTCTCTCCCAACTTTAAGTTTCTTGCATGGGAGGCTGAAGGAAAAGAAAATGAAGGGATCCCCGGTAAAGTTCTTGTCTACTGGGGCATCTCAGCCGTTAAAGCTACAAACAAAGACATCAAGAAGATTGTCCAAAATAGGGCATTCACTTACAAAGACTGGCATGAGATGCTGACATCTGCTTTACACGAAGTATCATACTTCAAGTGCACACATCAACAGGGGCAACCCCCCTTCCTTCCCTCAATGACCAACACATGGATACCGTACTTCAGTACGCACTTCAACAGGGGCAACCCCCCTTCATCCCTCAGTATAGAACATGAAGACCGTGTCCACCACAGAGGTCAAGGTCCCATCAATGAAAGGTTCTCCCGGATAGTCGTATCAAAAAAAGGAAACAAGCTTCCAACAAGAAGGTTCGTCCCTGCGAATTTCAAGGAGACCTTATGCTCAAAAAGTCACTATCTTTCAATCAGAATCCAGGGGCAAATAAATGACTAATCACAAAGGATGGTGACAAACTCCCTCGTCCTGTGAATTCTGATGTAGTCAAGAAATACATTGTCAAAAAAAAATAGCTCGATAAGTCGCAAACCTGAAAAACGGCGACTTAGGCAAAAAATGAGCGTCTCGGTGGACTGAAAACCCGAAAGGGCAGTCCAGGCAAAAGTTAGAGACATACAAAAATGATGAAAATGATTACCCTGATAGATTAGAAACCCACAAGGGTGATCTATGCAAAAGTTAAGGGTTGTGACAAAGTAACTGCATCAGACTGGACGTGACTCACTTGGGGCACTTCAGTTGTCAAAAGGACCTACATTAAGTCAGATATGACTCACTTGGGGCATTTCAGCGGTCAAAAGACCTCCATTTTGAAGTTGCTGCAAATCAAAGACTCGAAACAGTGGAATTCAAAGTTTTCAGGGAGAATAACGGTTATTGTGTTCAATGTACCTTTCCCATATAATTACTATTTTCCAAACTTTTTAAAGATCCGTGGAGCCACGCCTTTGGCGGGTCACCACTCTTTCAAATTAATTTGAGCCTGTGCCCTTTATTTCAAATCCTCATTTATTTCTACTTGCATAATTTCTTCTATTTTTAGATGTTAATACTTAAAGCAAAATTATTTCAAATTTTTTTTTCTAACTTCTTCATGTCTTTTGAAAAAACTTTAAACAACAAACACACTTTCTTGGAACTCTCGAGTAGGTGAAACGTGCGTCAACATTCGCCTCGAGAACAGTTAACCTTTGCAGGATGAACATAGTCATTGCTTGAAAAAAAAAATAAAGAGCTCGCTAAGTCGAAAACCTGAAAAAGGCGGCTTAGGCAAAAATGAGCGTCCCGGTGGATTGAAAACCCGAACGGGCAGTCCAGGCAAAAATTATGGGCATACAAAAAAATACATTCCCGGTGGATTGAAAACCCAAAAGGGTGGTCCAGGAAAAAGTTAGGGATTCAAAAAAAAAAGAAGCAAAAAACAATGCAAAAGAAAAACATGACTAGTGAAGTGTACCCACGAGAAAGCACTCCGGGCCGTTTTACAAATGGCGACTTCTGTCAGACTTTTGATTAATGGGTTTCATCCTCGAGGAATGTTTACTTCATCACCAACTATTACTTCATACCGGGCTTCACCCCGACGGTGACGTGATTTCTCTCCAGTGTTACTATCTTCAAGGAAGTTTGCCGAGTGTTTGTGTTTGCGACATTGGTCCGACTCTCACCTCAGCCGTCCAGTTTTGTCCCATCAACTTATCTACAGTCACATACATGCATACATACATACATTTATACACATACACTCACATATTTAAATACATACATGCATGCATACATACATTTATACACCTACACTCACACATTCATACAAATCATACATGCATACATACGTACATTTATGTACATACTTACACATATTCAAGCATATACACTTTCACGCACATACATACGTACAAAGGTCATTTATACACCATTGCATCAACCACCATGAGTCTTGATTCAACAAAATCCAAAAACAAAACAAAACGACAAAATGTCATCCCCAATGTGTCTAACCCAAAGATATCACCAAGTATACACTTCAAGTGGCAGGTTCCACAAACCGTCAGTGTACAAAGTACATTTCTTTTTCCCCAGTATCTTATCAAGTTTTACCTCTCCAACACTACATTTACCGCATTTCTTGTGTCTTGCTCTCCAACAATGACAGCAAACACAACACTACATTTACCGCTTTTCTTGTGTCTTGCTCTCCAACAATGACAGCAAACACAACACTACATTTACCGCTTTTCTTTGTGTCTTGCTCTCCAACAATGACAGCAAACACAACACTACATTTACCGCTTTTCTTTGTGTCTTGCTCTCCAACAATGACAGCAAACACAACACTACATTTACCGCTTTTTACTTGTGTCTTGCTCTCCAACAATGACAGCAAACACCAACACTACATTTACCGCTTTTTACTTGTGTCTTGCTCTCCAACAATGACAACAAACACAACACTACATTTACCGCTTTTCTTTGTGTCTTGCTCTCCAACAATGACAGCAAACACAACACTACAGTTACCGCTTTTCTTGTGTCTTGCTCTCCAACAATGACAGCAAACACCAACACTACATTTACCGCTTTTTACTTGTGTCTTGCTCTCCAACAATGACAGCAAACACCAACATTGCCTTTTCTTTACTTTGTGTCTCGCTCTCCTACAATAACAACAGACAAATTTATCCCTTTACCATCTTCAAGCTTTTGTTCCCCAGTGAACTTTTTATCCACAGTCAGGTCATCGTCGCCGTCTGGCATTCACCACACCACATTCACATCAATATATTCATAACATTGCATTCATAGCATCACATTCATAGCACTTTACAGTCAATACGGGTCAAAAATGGTGTACTCTGATATTTAAGTCTCTTCGACCCGTCAATTAAAAACTTTCGTTTTCAAACCTCCGTGACGAAGAAACTTAAATAGGGGCATCTGTCATACCCCATTTTTTGACCAGTTATTTTCTTTTTACTCGTCTTTTGAACTCATTTTACCCAGTTATGTTCTCAACAATTTACAGTTTATTTCCCAACATTTTATCTTTTCACTTCCCAAAATTTTACCAGTTTATGTCTCGGCATATTATCTGTTTATTTTGCAAACATTTTACTCGTTTATTCCGCAGCTTTTATCCATTTAAATCTCAACTTTTTACCAACATTTTATCTGTTTATTTTTCAACGTTTCACTTTTATTTTCTTGTTTTAGTAGTCTTTTAAAGTTGATAAGTTTTCGTCGTTTCAGACAAAACTTCGGCAGAGAGGTATTTTAAAGTAACTTTTTTTCGCTTTCGAGCCCACTTTTATTTATTTATTCTAGTCTTTTTATTATTTTTTATTATGTCCTTTCATTTTGTTCTATTATTATTATTATTATTATTATTATTATTATTATTATTATTATTATTATTATTATTATTATTAGTTTCTTTATTTCTATTTGAAAATTTTCCTTCACAAACAAATCCCAAAATTCACAAAAAAAATATATAAATGTTAATTTGTTTAATTGTTTTCCTTCATATTTAATTTCCTCCAAAAAAATCATAAAAAAAAAAAGAAGAATAAAAGAAACATGAAATAAGGTGACATCATCAAGGTGATATCATCAAAGTGACATCACCAAGATGATGTCACATGACAACTTGCATCCAACAAAGTGTGACTTGGTTCCCAAGCTTCAAAAAGCAACCATACTCAAACTTGAGCTCCAAGTCTCATTTCACCTATAAATAGAGATAGAACTTGTCATTGAAAAGGAGGGAAAAAAGAGGATTTCTATTTTAGAGAAAGGAAGCTTGAGGAGGGGAAGAAACAACACTATAATCTTTTTAAGTCTTACATCATTTTTTTTTCATCATCCATCAACAATACAAATCAATACAACCACACAAAACCACCACAAATCAACAAAAATCACTACACCACCACCATCAAAACTAAACAGCCTCTTTTCTTATCTTTTTCCTCCTATTCTCCCCCTTCAAAGGTACACTCTCTCTCTCTCTCTCTCTCTCTCTCTCTCTCTCTCTCTGTTTTTCTCTTTTGTATGCCGAGCTCGAGCTTGTCTTCCTCGACCTCAGCTTTATAACCCTGAATTTGAGTCTGTCATCCTCGACCTCAGCGTTATAACTGAGAGCTTGAGTTTGTCTTCCTCAACCTCAACGTTATAACTGAGAGCTTGAGCCTGTCATCCTCGACCTCAGCGTTATAACTGAGAGCTTGAGCTTGTCTCCCTCGACCTAAGCTTTATATCCTAGAACTACGTAGCTTTGATTTCTCCATCGCACCTAGAGATACGTAGGAGCAAGATGTAACTCTTGTCAAGCACAATAAGAAAAAAAAACCTTTTTCCTCTATATTTAAAACATTTCATTTTCAAATCAATAAAAACAACAAAAAAACATACTTCTTCTCCCTCCATTCTTTCACTTAGAATTTAGGCAATATTTCACAAATAAATAAGAAAGTAATTAGCACAAGATAATTTAGGCAAGAGGCTCCTTCGGAGTACCGAAGTCGTTTGGGGTGCTTAACACCTTCCCTAATCGAAACCAACCCCCGGACCTTGATCTCATAAGGGTTTTTACTCATTTTTCCCTTCCCACAAATAAAAGTTGAGAGTTCAAAGATTGAAAGGTTCAAAACCAATTAATGGATTGATACCCAAAAATCACGAGCACAACTTTAATTTTGACAAATTTGTCAGGTTTATTTTTGCCTTTTTCGTTATAAACCTGGATATTGTGAGTTTATTTATAAGGTCATCTTTTTTGGTTTTAAAATTTTTTAAAATTGTATTGTTTTTGATAGATGTAATTTTTTTCTATTAGTGCTATATAGTACGACAAATTTGTCACACAATTTGCACAAATACTCTACCATATGTATACAACTCACGCCTCATCCTGATTAGCAATTTTTTAACATAAGTAAGATAAAATATTGTTTTCTGACACAAGGAAAATAATATATAACTAAATTATTATTATTTCACAATACGAATTGCATTAACTTTGTAATGGATTGCCACAAAATATTATCCATCAATAGTTTACAAGCGGTGCTTCTGCCACAAAACATCCTTTGGAAATGTCGTACTGTAAATTCAACAAAGCCACACCCACATACACCATATCATACTCTTTTTTTTTTTAAGGAACACCATATCATACTTAACAATTTAATGATTCCATTTTTTCTACTATCAAAGATAAGTGTCGTGGCAAAAATAAAAACGTTGAAGTGATAAGTTAATTAAATGAAAAATAAGAAAGGGAGAAATGACTGAAATTAGACTTTATAAAAAGAGAATTGAGAATTGAGGAATTCGTGCAATTGGTGCGACATTTTTGTCGTACTATAAAGCATTTTCCTTTTTTATTTTTTATCAAATTGGAGTAAATTAATATTATTTTTTCAGAAGAAAAAAATAAGCACACTTCATAGCAAACAACATAGAGCATTTATCTGTTGGACACTTAGGCTAGGGTGAAATTACAAATATAAATAAATTAAGGTGTTCCATTTACCTTCTGTTTTTTACTAATTTCTTTTCGGGGCTTTGTTTATGCCCCCAATTTATCATTAACGGTTGGGGGTGCCATAATAGTTGAGATGCCATCTCAGCATCAAATAGAATTTTACCTCCTTCTATATTGGTGATTTGATTTCTCTTCTTAAAAATCTTGGTAAAATACTCTCTTCTATTTGTGATTTAATAATTTTCAGGACCTATCCCCAAGTTTATAAGCAAATGTTGAAGTATCAAGAAGCACTACTATGACATTGTTGCCCTTAACATTTTATATTATAGGTTTTTATTTTGTCAAAGACAATTTGTTTTTCCATACAAAGAGTGAAACCATTTTTTTATAATTAAATTTTGGGTTAATAGTGTTTTCCCCTGTAATATAGATCATTTTCGGTTTTACCATTTCACCCTCTGTAATTTGTGGAAATTTCAGTTTACGCCTCTGTAATTTGAGCAAATTTCGATTTACGCCTACCATATCATCGATTTTGTACAGTCAAAATTCATAAAGGTCGAAAATAAAAAAATAACAAATTACAAGGACGAAATCCAAAAGAAAATGAGAAAAAAGAAAATGAGAAAATTTTCCAAGGAGAAACCGGAAATGACTTAAATTTCTTATTGAACATGTACAACGAACATCTTGATGTACAAGAAAACTATCTACACTACTTGAAGACAGCCCAAAAGAGAAAAGACACTCCCATTTGACAATCACGCATCATTCAGTCTTGACCTCAGGAGATCGAATTGAAGATGGATAGAACACGTTTTTGATTCCAGTAGCATCCAAAATCTTTTTGCTAGGTGCTTCTCTTGCTGGAGTATTACTTGATCTAGTCAAGTACAACATTCTGAAACTCCACTCCAACAGTTCTGGACACAACACTTTCACAACATATGTCATTCTAAACCATGCTGGTGCAGTCAAGTATCTATCTCCTCTCAATGTACCATTCACTATTGATTTTGCACATTCACTCACTGACCCTACTGGCGTTGCACTCACTTCAACCTACATATATAACATTAATAAGTTATAATAGTAATGTAAACTATATGAATAGCATGTACTACTACTAGGTAAATTAAAAAATGAGATTGAAAATTTTGTTACATCTCTCATATCTTGGTCCACGCCCATTTTGCCTTCTGGTGGCAATAAGACTTTGCCTTTGGTTAATTCAGATTCTATGTAACCGGGTGTAACAATTGTTACACCTATGTCTGCTCCAACTTCAACCCTCAATGTTTCATAAAGACTTACTAATGCTGCTTTGCTTGCCTGCAGGGTAGTATTGTTTAATTTAATAATTAAATGAAATAATATGAAGAATGTATTGATTGAAAATAGAGATAGATTATAATAGTAATATAACAGTCACTTAGTACATTATATATACTCCTTCTGGGTGCAGGCATCCAAGAATCAATCGATGAAAGGACCACAATTTTGCCTCTAGTATTTCTGAGGTGTGGTAAAGCAAAACGGGTGGTGTAAACTGATCCCCAAAAATTTGTGTCCTACCAAAATACATAGCAAATATACTTGCAATAATTAGTTAAATCAATTCAGCTCAATAAGCCTAGATGAAGTAATGTAGTTAGCTTTAAATTACCATGAGAGGTCTCCAATTGGTGATATCAGTTACATCTTCAAACATCATGGCAGCACTGATTGCAGCATTGTTTACCAAATGATCCACTGCAATGCATTATAGAAAATTAACAGTATATAACACAGTGAAATGAAATATATATATTTTTATGTGATGAATCAATATTTGTTTAAGGAAACTTTGACTGTCACATACGTCTACCAAAATGGTTAACGGTTTCATCGACCAAACGCCTACAATCATCAACTTTAGAAACATCTGCACGCACTATAATAACATCAGGGGAACCAAAATCACGAGCTCTATCAGCAACTTCACGCAGTGCTGTGTCTCTTCTAGCAGAAAGTGCTAATCGTGCACCTCTCTTAGCATACTCGTAAGCCAAATGCTACAAATATTAAAATCATTAAATACAATAATGTTAGTTAGTGTATATATGAATTAATTGAGAGTAGTATACTATATGAATTACCTCTCCAATACCAGAGGAAGCACCAGTGATGTGAACAACTTTACCAGCAACATTTTCAGGGAAGAATGTAAAGATAACGGAAAGGAAGAATCTGAAGGTCCAATATGGTGGTAAGAAAAGGAGTAAGGAAAAGAAGGTGAATGGAGGAGCTACTATGTTCAGGAACTGATGAATAAGGTCCATCACTAATTGATTACACTCTAAGAAAATGGATAGCAAAACTTATAATTATATAGTTATGATTGATCATAAGAAGAGGAGCATGCAGGGGAAGGTTAAGTGTTAGGAGTAGAAATAAAGGACATAGGCAATGTGTCACGACCCGAATGCCAAGTGTAGGACATGTGTCTTTGAAAGAGAGTGAAAAACATCATCGGTGTGTTGCGGTTTGTTTCAAATCGTTGATCCCCTCGGCAAGAGAATAATGTTATGGCCAAGTATTGTAACAACATTTTCTAGAAACAATATCTAGATTCAAAGAAGCCTGATAGAAACCGCAACATAAATAAGGAATTTTCAGGTGCTTCATTTTTACTATTTTTTTTAGATAGACCAGATATGATAAAGTCATCCTAAATTTAAACACACAAAGTAAAAAAATTGGAATTGAAACTCCAACGTCCGGCTTAATAATTTCGACACTTTTACCAGTTAAGTATGAACTTATGGGATTTCATTTTTACTAGTTACTAGCACCTAAATATATCTATGAAGCGGACAGTTAAATGTCAACCACAAATAATATAATTTGAGAAAATAAACCTATAAAATGTAATTAAATGTATCAGTTACTGTTTAAGAATTTAGGTTAACCTTTACAAAATCGGTTTCACATATATTAAAACAAATGTATAAATGACGTTAAGAAAAAAGTGGTTTTAAGTGTTTTTGTTGCATTCTCTACTATCATAAATGCAAAGTGGAATATATTGAATTGAGAGTGATGAAAATAGTATTAATTAAAGTTATAAAAGAAAAAAGTAATTAATATTATATTGAAAAATGAAATATTCAGTTATTTTGTGACACTTTTTTCTTGCAAATGGTTCAGTTATTATGGAACGGAAGGAGTACTAATTATTACTATAAATCGATATGATGAAACATAATCATTAAAAGTGTAAAATTTGATTAAATTTAGAACATCATATGTCACAAATTGGTTCATTGTACAGAAAATATGAAGTACTAAGGCAACATAAAATTTCATGTTATGAAGCGTGAAGTTCCCGTTTCCTTGGCCCTTTTTAGCTTCTCTTCCACGTTTTTTTCTCTCTTAACTATTAAAAATTGTTTTTTTGAGCACCTATTAAAATCGTTTGCGACATGTATTATAACTTAATTCTATGTGGTAAATATCCATAAAATCAAATGTAAACTTTCACTTTCTGGATTTATTTTGAGCAATTATTCAAATTTAAATCTAAATATATTTAGGAGCTAAACATTATCCATCATAAATTTGTGCCAATTGATATTGAGTTGAAGTACAATTTCATCTCGCCATCTAATTTACAGACAAGATTCCACACAGTTTTTATACATATATACTTTGGAGATAGTCTCCTCATCGCCCATTTTTGAATACCTTGGAACAGATTCATCATTCATCTAAAACATTCCCTGCGCAATTTATTTGAAGTTAGTGGAAATGTTCCCTTGAGAGAGGTAATTAAGAGATGCAAAGAAGCTTCTAAGCACGAGCGACAACCACAAAAGCACATGCTAGAATCCTGAAATTAAATTGCTACGGTGGGTTCATGCACTATATAAAATTAGCACGTGTAGAAGATATTCACGTACAAGTGGGACGTACGTATATTTAGTTTGCTTATCCATGAAGCATTTTTGTGATGATCATGGCTGAGATCCATAAATCAAATATAAATATGTTATAAAAGCATGTTAACGAATAAAACGGCTTTTTATATTGAATAAAGTGACATAAAATAACACTAATTACCATTTTACAATGCTCCCATCCCAAAGATTCATGGACTAAGTATCATGAGGTTATAATGCTAACCTCTTACTAGTTACTAGGGAGTTAGCACCTCACGTATATAAAAAAATTAATAAAAAAGTATTTTACTAATAATTTACATAGCTCATGATGTGTACCTTTAATTAGTTGAAGAAATTTAATTAGTCTTTTAAAAAAAAAATTACAAATTGTTAGAAAATATTTAAATAAATATTGGATAACCAATTTATAATGTAATTGTATAAAAAGAATCATGAAAAGCAGAGATTATCATACTACTGATCTCATAATTGAAATCATTTGAATTTGGTATATAGCTTTTTTTTTTTTGAAATAAAATTTGGTATATAGCTATGGAGTTATGTCTTCAGATTAATTCCAGATTTTTAAAAGATCGGGCAAGATTTTTTTTTTTTTAAGGAAATCGGGCAAGATTTTTTAAAAAGCTTAAATATGGATTTTGAAAAATTCAAATGTACAATTCAAGCATATAATCTAAGATTTTATACTGATCTCAAAAGCATATTTACGTTATACTCAGATGTCTAACTGTCCGTAAAACAAAATACTGTATTTTTGAGTGTAAATGTTTTCCGCTTATCTTTTATAAAAGACGTCTCATTATATTGAGAAGAGTGAGTATTTTATATAAACTAAACTTGACATCGATTCCCAAGCAATATGGGACATAAAGTGTACGCCCAACACTACTTCATCGGGTGAGCAGACTCAAGAACTCTATTAGCCTCAATTGGGGGAATTTGTTTCGGTAGACCTTAAAGTTTTACATTGTTTGGAAGTCAAGATCAGAAATAGTTTATATATCCTCAATGCATCGAGACTTACAATCGAAACAGACAATATTGTAGAACACAGTGTGAGGTGTACCGAAACACTTACAAAGCCAAATTTATTTTCACAGCAACTTCAATTTTCACATGTGACGAAGAATAGAGGCTTTTCTCATTTTCACTCGTATTCTCTCTCGTTTTTGCTGAGAATAATGCATGTTCGAGAGTATCCTAGTCAAACGAGGATTAAATTTCAAAATTTTAAAATATCGCTAATATTTAAGCAAAGTCTTACTCGATTCAACCTATATTCATATGTCTAATTATATCCCAAAATCGGATAAACAAAAAGTTTAAATATTGGATTTTGTTCGAAACTTGTTAATAAAACCATTAAGCTTTTTATAATGGTTTCTTTAATTTGTTCCATCAATATTTGACTCAGTTAACATGTGCACACAGACATTATAGATGGAAAACTCATGCACCCTTCACCACTACTATTATTAGTCTAGTAACAACCATTTTGCAAACGACTAAGTTCTAGTTTCCTATGCCTATTTACTCTTGCAATGAAATCTTCAGCCCTTCTACTCAATTCATCAGAAGAAGAAGCAACCGAATTACTTTGTTCATCTCCTTCATCAAGATCACCATCTTCTTTGGCTCCCCAAGTTTTTGTAGTTTCCTTAATCCACAAGTTTCTCTTTAAGGTTATAGTGTTCTGTCCAACATGTTTCTCAAAAATGTTCATAATATTCTCCTCAACATGTTTCTCAAAAGTTTTAGTTTTGTTGACTTCAAAACTTTGAATCTGAGGCTTTATAGTTTGACTACTTTGAATGTACTCATCAAGGTAAACATCAGAATTTGAAGATGAATCTGAAGAAAGGATTTTGGAGTTTATCATAAGGACCAAAATGATGATGTTACAAAGGATGAATAAGAGCCTTGAACTCAAAAGAAGAGGGATTAAACTTGATATGTACACCAAGACTGAAGAAAGATAAGGTAAGCAAAGTGTGACACAACAGAATAAACTACATATTAATGATGTTAAGGAATAGAAATGTAAATTTTCTAAGAATTGGTGCTTCTTGTACTTGTTCATGGCTTGAATCTTCTTGATCTGGTTAGGATCCATTTGATTCAAGTAGGGGTGTAAGGTAGCTAGGATTAATAAGAGAATATAGAGAAGATTAATTTTATTTCTCTGAAATGAGAGCAAATAAGAAAGGGTGAGTTATATAGATTGAGAAAGGGATTGATTTGCAAAATTATTTACATGCTACTTTAGCATTATTTGATAAGGATTTCACAACTTTTTTTAAAGTCATAGGACATAGTGGTGTGGCGTTTATTGGTCACTTTTTTTCATTTCAAATCTTTAATAATTTACTCTTCACTTCAGTTTGAGTCTACCTACTAATGCTTTTCAATAGCATTTTTAATTTTCTTTTATTTATTTTTTTCATAAGAAAATTTGAGAAAGTAGATTTTTTTTTTAATTAGTTGAAGTTCCACTAATGATCATTTTATAAATGTTTTAGATGAAATTTGATTTGCACTCTAGGACGCGTTTTATAAATGTTTTAGACGGAATTTCATCTACACTCTTAAACATATAATATCAAACTCTTATCACTAAACCGAAACATCATGCACATGTTTATTTTATTAATTTTTTATTTAGTTATAACTAATTGTATAATTAATATTGATCAACTATTTGTCGAGTATGCTCTTTTTAAAGATAATTTAGAAAAATAGTAGTTGCTATCAAAAACTAATTAATCAAATGCTCCCTATTGCTTATCTGATTGTGATTCCACATTGGCCACGTACTATTATTGTTTTTTGGCTGCTATACAAAAATAACCCCGCCATAGGTAAATTGTTTTGTTTTACTTTTACCCCAACATTCCTGTTAAGAAAAGAATACATTTTTTTGACTGATCTTGACTCTAGAAAGCCTTGTTATCTTTTTTTTCTTTCTTTTTGTGGTCTTATACGGAAGAGAAGTGGGGATAGATTTCGATAAAAAAGAAACTCTTTAACTTTTTCTTTTACATTTCTTCTTGAAGAAGCCTCATTATTGGGTGGAAAGCAGAATAATGTAACAAAGAGAATCAAGGATTGACTGTTTAAGGCAATCACATAGAAGAAACTTGAATTTTTTTTAAAGAGACATATTTATATTTTGTAACATATCTACACAAATTTGAAAAAATGATACTTGTTTGTGTATTTTCGCTATGAAAAACTCTTACATATGTTCAAATATAGAAACAAAAATTATCCTAAAGAAGTGTATAGATGTAAAAAAGCAAGCAGCTGAGTATTTAATTTTTTCTAATTTGGTTAAATAGTTTGTTTCATCTATTGTTAATTAGTGTTAATTTTGACTAGAGGCCTGGTACTTCTGCACATTTCATTTTCAAAATAATAGTAATTGTTCAAAAAAAAAAAATTTGAGTTAACTAATATGGAGGAGACTCTCTAACATATTCTTTTCAATACACACACTAGTTGAAATTTAAATGAATTTCATTAAATGATTTGATTTCAACATGTGTGATTTGAACACATGCATGTGAATACATTGCAAAGCTTATAAAATGCAAAACTAAAGATTTATAATTATTCTGAGAATCAATCAACCAAACTTGATAAGGGAAGAAAACATTAAAACAATATATTATCAGGAAATGTTTTAGAATTTTCTTGATAGCTTACTCATCTTTCTAGCTTTATTAGTCAGTGCAAAGCAAGGACCCTTCGGATGTGTGGTGGAGCATTTTTTTATAGTGTTCTGCAAAAGTTGCCAAAAAGTATTTTGGTTTAGACAGTATGGGACCCTTCCATTCAAGACAAGTAAACCATAGTCTATAGAGAAGGAAAAAAACACTAAGCCATGTTTGGGAAGATTAAAGGGAAAAATGCTTTGAGTAAACATACTTTTATGTGATTAGATTATGCAAAATGATTAAAAAAATAATCGGTTTGACTTTTACAGGAAATTAATTACAGTTTTACGAAATATTAGTGCCATGATTAAGGTTTTGTTGGAGCCATCTAAATCACTTAAAATGACATGCCATGGTGTATGTTGGACTAGTTTGGTTTTGTAAATTTCTAAATATTAACTTGAATCAATCCGATTGATTTAATCGACATGTTATTTTAGATTTATAGATTGAATTTTTGTTTATTTTGCAATTCTTATCTAGAGGTTGTGAATTCATAATTTTCTCTCTTGCATAGTATCTCTTCAAACATAATCATGTCTGGTCCTTCCACAATTATGTGTGTTCATATCCACATTTAGGCTATGCTTGTGAGTTTAGAAGAGAAAAAAAAACAGTTTTTGATAATATTTTTAAGAGAAAGGAAAATTGACGCTAGAATTATTGGTGTGCATAGACCATTGGATCCCTCTCCTTGTTCAGATTTTATTAAGCTTCAAAGATTTCTTCAACATTACTCCACCATCTTAATTAGAAGAGGATGAACCATTAGATGATGCATGAATAAAATTATTAATCTTATCATTGATGATATTTGGTATGACGGTGAAGAAGTGTTTCTAAGAGAAGCCCAATTTTTTTTCAAAAAATTGTTTTGGTCTAGTAATTATGTGCTCCTGAAAGTTTTCAACTTCGGAATATTTATCAAATTATTCACGTTCTTTTTTATTCTCTTTTATTTCATGTGTCAATGAGAGAGGTGAATGATTCAATTTATTCTATGCCTCCCTATAAAGCTGTAGATCTTGATGGATTTCAACCCATTTTACTTCTTATATGTAGATCGTAGGGAGTGATATTGTTTGAAGGCTTGTTTTAGTGTGTATTATGATGTATTACATAATATGCTAAAAACAATTATGATTTATTATTTTTTTATTTGGTAGTGACTCTTCCGTAATACATCATAATTGTTTTTAGCTTATTTTTTTTATTAGCTCTTCATTTAGTTTTTTTATTTCGCTTTTCACTACCAAATAAATATTTTTTTAGACAACATCTGAAAATAAATCAAATACTCTATACACATCAAAACAAAATAAAATATTGTAGAAGTAGAGAACAATAACACATGCGAAGTAAACTAAAATTTTAGCACCCAAAACATCTTATGTCAAATGCAGCTATTGATAAAAAGAACAACAAAACAAAAAAGTTGATGTGTCTCACATCGGTTTTTTATTTGTAGTGATCTCACATCGGTTTCATAATGATGAATGTGTTTCGCATGATCTTGCATTATCAAATTCAATTCTGCAATCATTTCAATCAATTCAAAAAAGTTGACATTACTATATTGATATAATTTATTTTTTTGGATTATTTGAATGACAAGATTAAGATTAATTTTTCTAATAGGCTCATTTTCAACTAAAATAGAATTTATTTTGTTATGAAAATTATCCCAATTTTTGGATAATAAATATCACCGATATTTTTAAATATTAGTGAGACATATTATTAGGAACAAAAGGCCCAAACAAATATCACCAATTTCTTCGATAATAAATTTTTGGCTATTACTTTTCCCACCCTATTGATTTCTCGCGCGCCCTATTTTTTTTTTCAAAAATGCCCTTGAAATTTTTGGATTTCATAATCCGAATTTAGTTTTTCTTTGCTATAGGTTGGAAAAATGAGTTACGAATTTTTTCGGATTATATAATCCGAAAACTTCAAAAAATAAGACACGCTACTTGATTTTTTCGGATTACATAATCCGAACACCTCCTAAACACCATTTTTCAAGGGTAAAATAGTTCGGATTACATAATCTGAACTGTATCAGTATAAATTTTAACCATGTTTCTAACATGGATAGTCATTTTATGAACAATATTAATCTTCTCAACTTTCATTTTTCTGTTTTGTGTCATTGTTAGTTGTTCTTAATAAAACATCGGGGTTTCGGGCTACTTGATCAGATTGCTCCGAAACTTACCCAGAAAATCAGAAGAAAAAAAAATATCAAGGATGAAGACTCTCTTAGAAGGAACTTCTTACGGTACTCAGCCTCTCAAAATTCAAAATTCCATTGTTAAACCCATTTTTCATTTTTTTTTTATAATTTTTCATATTCTCAGAAAAATCCGAAAAAATTTGCATTAGTTTTATTTTACTTTTAGAATTTTTTGGTGGTATTTTTATGATTTTATTTGACAGATTTTTAGCAGTTTTTACTTTGTTTTTTGTTGTCTTTAAAAGCAAAATTCAAAACTGCTGAAATGTGAGAGATTCTGATTGTTGATTATACATAAGCATAGTTTGGATTATAAAATCCGAATTAGTGAAACATGAATTCGAATTATGAAATTCGAAATGCAGAAGGGCATTTTTGAAAAATTTACAGGGTGTGTGAGAATGTAATAGGGTGGGAAAAGTAATAGCCTATATTTTTTTACCACATTATTAAGAACAACCAATTTTTTTTCATAGGTGTATATAGATTTTTTTGTGCTACATGCGGTATATATAGCAAATTGTGCCAAAAGGGCCAAAAACAGTAACAAATTTCAGTCCAGTCTTTCATAATGTCAATATTTAAGCCTTTACAAAGAATTTTGCTATATATACCCCAAAAACCAAATATTTTGATATCCACCCCCACCTTAAAAAATTTCTTTTGGCTCTCCCAATGGAATAGGCCCTAGGTTGTCCACCCCAGCCTATGCCCCGGGGCCGGCCCTGATAATGGGAATGTTGTTTCTCATCTTTTCATTATTGATGAGTATTTACTTTTTACCAAAGCTAGAGCTTCTCAAATTTGGTTAGTCTATGGGGTCTTGAAACTTTTTATAAAGTATTGGGTATGAAGACTAATGTGCATAAATCTAATTTTTCTCCCCTCTAAAAATGTGGCTCGTTCTATAGTGGAGAAATTTGAAGGTATGATAAATTTTAACCACACTTGCTCCATTGGTAAGTATCTTGTCTTTGCTGTTAGCGTGTTACCAATCCAAAATTTTCCTATATGATCGATATGATCAACCCAAGGCTAGCTGGTTGGAAAGTTGGGCTTTTAAGTAGATCAAGGAGAGTGATTTTGGCTAAGTTAATTTTAGTATGAGATAATATATTCAGTGACGGATCCAGGATTTTCGGTTAATGGGGGAAAATTATATATCACAAATATTTTTGTAAAATTTGTATTAACATATGAACAATAAATTGATGTCATCATTTTCATAATGAAAAGAACTAAATTATAAAATTATATCATTGTATACCTAACATAATGTTTAGAATTTTTTCATTTTCAACACTGTTAAAATATTTCTCTTTGTAATTGACAAAAAAATAATGAAAAAAAATGCAAAATGCTAACAAGCGTCTTTATGACATTGGTTAAGCAACTATAATAAATAACTTTTGTCTTGAAAGTAATGTAATTATTACATTAAAACTATTTTGACTTGTATTTTCAAGATAAAATTTATTTTTGTAGGTTCCTTAAACAATATGTTAAAAGCACTTGTTAGCATGACAAAAAAATATTTAATATGTATCTCTCACATTATTGTATATTTAACTCTTCGTAACTTACATTATTCAATAATTTTTAGTGGGGGCAACACTTAATTTTACTTTAGAAAAAATTAAATCTATTCAAAAACTCAAGAAAAAATTAGAATGTATGTGGGATCAGTTGCCTCCATTTTACTACACTTGTATCCGTGCCTGAATATATTTGGGAATAAGTTCTTCCAAAACCTTAGTAGATAAATAATATTTAATACCATCTATCTCTTTGTAATTTCTTTTTTAGAATATCTCGTTTCTAATTATTATTTAATGATTCTAATAAAAAATTCACTTTAGAATTATCTCCTTGATAATTGATATATACTAGAAGTTGCCAACGTAAACAAAACTAAAGTAGGTGCTACTTAGCTTGAGTTTTTAATAATGATGATTTATTCCACCGGTGGGGGTGGAAAGCACCAACGAATTTGAGAAGGAAATTGGGGTTTACTTCCACTTTCGGCAAAGTTGAAAGGGACGTTTAAATTTTCATTTTGACTAAGTGTGATCATCGGCAACACTATATCCGAACCAAATCCCAAACCCAATCACTCCAAAATGTTTGGATTGGACTATTTTTTTTATTGGACACAAAATCAATTAAATTTACCCATGTTTCGTTTGGTCATCATCTTCTATCAAGTCACATGACATTTGTATCTACACGTCATATGTCTCGTCTTAAACATAAGAGAATATGTTAAAAAGTTTCCCATCATATAATAGATGGTCTGATCTTATGTTTATAAGTTTTTTAAATTTGACAAAGTTCTCAGATAATTTAATACATTTGTTGTTTATTGTACTCCATCAATCCAACCAAAACAAGCTTGCTGTTTATCTGTTTGATTGTATTTAAATTATATCCCAAAAACGTGTAAACCCTAACCAAACCGCCATACGAACAATCCTGTTCTAATAATAATATCCCAATTTCGTTTGGACACGAGTCTCATCTAGTCTAGTAATTGAATTTAACATTACGTAATGTAGTTATGATGAAATGAAACAACAATGCCATAATTTGAAACTGTGGCAAAAGCCATACATTAGAGATGAACATAAACCCAATTAGTATTAATTTCTAATCAAATACTAAAAAATAAGCTCGTCCCAAAGACCAAAAACTATAACGCATTCAATCTTTGGTCCAAAGCTTAAGTCATCCTGCTCAGCAGCACCATCCTTCTTCTTCCTTTTCAACATGCCTCATGAATCATTTTATACCTGTTCACCATTATAACACCATGACTAATCTCATCAGAAATTGAATCATTTAAATCATCAAAAGAAATTTAATAAAACAAAAATTCCCTAACTCACCTTCTTAGGTGTGATGTATTTTCGAACGTGTGGTCTCACAAACTTTTCATACAAGAAAGCAGCACCTTTGAACTGTGGCAAAACTAGCCATGCCACCAGAAATAGTTTCGCATTATACCAAATCGGTATCCTACAAAATTTAATTTATGTTCTATTAAACATGAATATAAGTTCAATTATATTTTATTTAAAGCACAAAAGTAATTTAATAAAATTTTAATTAATTTTTTATACATATTATCTAAAAATCATACCACTCTAAGAGGGACGCAAGAACAATTTCCACAAGGGTGAGAAATGAATAAATGATCCAATAAGCAAGCCATTGCTCATCATCCACCTTGGATGTGCTCTCAATTGCTACAACCGAAGCATACCTATGATAATATAAAGAAAAAATTAATCAAAGTTTATATAAATTAACGATATGTGTATGGTGGGGGATTATACTTACAAAGGATATAGTAACATCAACACTGGCCTGCAAAAATGAAAAATACATAAATTAGTATTTCATAGCAACAAAATTATCCAAATCTTGATTAAGGAATGAAATGAAATGTAGAAAATAATAGGGAAACATAGAGGATTTTGCATATACCCAGCAATGGAATTAAGTTGGGTGATGAAAATCCACAACTTGCTCATTTTGGTGACGAGTGGTTGGAAATGAAGAAGGGTTAGGAATGAAAGATTCGGAGACAAAGTAAAGTGGAAAAACGTTCGAGAGTTACAAAAACAAACAACGTTGGTAGGTACATGGATTAAAGAGGCAGTTACCTCTTACATATATATTGGTTCTAATGCCTGAATATCTAATTACTTTTTTAACCAAATCTAGTTTCATTAGTACATTGATTGGAGCAGGACCACGTGAGAAAGAAGAAAGGAGGGGTAGGAGTAGTAACCAGTAATAAGGTATCAGATTCTTTAAGAAACTTGTCACGCTTAATTAGCACCCAGTGATCTTCTTATTAATATAATCCCGTGTTACTTTCTTTTTAACTAAAAAAAAAAAGAAAAAAAACTATCAATAAAACCTTTTAATAAGAAATGTAAAAGAGTGTTTTGAGATTAGGAGAATGAAAATAAAAATATTGTATTGAAAAATGATAAAAAGATGAATTTAACTTTTTTAAAATTAAAATATTGTTGAATTCAATGCAAACGATACTATTTTTTATTTCTGTAACAAATGTCATAAGGATATTTAGACACTTGTTAGTCTAACCCTATTTTAATTTGGAGGAATTTTTTTATGATGCTTTAAATATTAAAATACATTTCTATTTTTTTGCTAATAAAGTATATTTTTATTTATCGTCCTTTTAATTTTTAAAAGGAAATAATAAATAAATATATTTTTTAATCAAAGGTTGTTTGCTCAATGTACAAGCCACGTGGAACGTTTCTCAATACCAGGTCGGTGAAACACGTCACATCAAAGTCTGTCTTTGAATTATTTTTTCCTGACAAAAAGCAGTGTGTCTTGATTTTGAATTTGATGCATACCGACATGGCTAGATTTTTTTTTTACGAGTTTGACTTCATTGGGACATAAACTACATAAAAAAACAAACAATTAATTTATTTCTTTATTTGAAATTGAAAAATGATATTTGAACGATTATTTTATAACAATTTTTTTAACAATATTATTTTTCATACTTATAATATATTTTTATTTTATATCTTTATTACTTTGGTTTTTGTACTAATACATTTTTATTTTATTTTTTTCATAAAATTATGGTTGGTTATTTGGTTGTAAAATAAATAGATGTTCAAATAACAATACTTTTTGAAATTTGGCTCGAAAGAGAATACCTATCATGAGTAAACTCAAATCCTTAGAAATTTGTTTTACCCTTCACACAAACCCCTTGAAGTTAATGTTCATGAGTTTACTAAGATCTCAAAATCCTTGACGATTGAGTCAATTGAGTTTACTCAATTTGGCTAATGTTCATGAGTTTACTAAGATCTCAAAATCCTTGACGATTGAGTCAATTGAGTTTACTTATTTGGCTTAAAAACTAATGTTCAACTCAATTGAGACGGTAAAAATGGATTCTAAAGACAAACCGATAAAATCCAAGTCTCAGTATAAGAATTCTAATGATTTATAATAGAATTCGATAAAAAAAAATCATTGAGAATACTATTGAATAAGAGTTTTAGGGTTTTAGAGAGGAGAAGATAATTGTTGAAAATATTGATTGATTGTAAATGAGGCACAAAGCCAAGTTTAAATACAACCCTCAAAGCTAAAAGAGTAAAATGACATAAGGTAAATATTATTTAAAATAAACTAATTAATCTAACACTTTATTCCTGTAACAATGTCAACCCATATACGTTTTTCATGTATTATATTTGTATACGCGAGAGGAGGATCGTCAAGGATTTGAGTGAAATTTGCTTCAACTCAATTGACCAATAAAAATATGTTTGATTTGATGTAAACTTTTTTAATTTGAAATTGACTTTTTTTTGAAGAATAATTTGAAATTGACTTATTTCAAAATTGACAGACAATTAACTTCAATTGATTATTTCAACTTGTTTGCTTAAATCATGTAATTTAAAATTTTGTTTTCACATTTTAAAATTTTGTCTCTTTGTGTTTTTAAAAAATAAAATAAAATAAAATTGAATTAAAATAAAAGTTAGTGCAAACATATAAAATTCGGACTTGCATAAATATTAAGAAAAATGTAGAAAACCTAAAAAAACTCAATCTACAATGAGAATAGATAAATGTATCAAACGAGTTTATAAGAACATGTCATATTTTTCCTCTTGGAGCATCATTATCGCAAGTTTTTTAGCCGTGTCTTAGCATCCATGTCTTATTTATTTTCAACGTTGGAGCTTCATGTCCCTTGTCTACATGGAACTTGCCTGTCCTTAATTTTTCTTGCCCAGCCCTTATACAAGAGACGCAAGGACACCATCCCTTGGCATTATATTATTACAAAATATTACTCAAATTTGTTCATATCCCATATACGTGTGTGTTGCTTTTAAATGTAAATATTAAGGTATGACACGTGGAATCCACTTTATAGACTCATTTTAAGGACTATTATTGTATTTGAGTAAAATAAGTGTGTTGTTTATAAATGATATGTCATGTAAGATCCATTAACTTAAGAATCTAAAATAAAAATAATACACTGGAGATGCTCTAACTCAAATTTCATTCATTAACAAATTTAACTTGCAAGTCAATTGATTAATGAACCAAATTATTGTTAGATCGAATTTTAAACTGAATTAGGGTGAATACATCTTCTTTTTCTTTCTTAGTGAAAACTGAGTTAATACTTATTATGTATCTAGTGGATTTCAAAGTATGCATGTCAATATTCACGAGTATGAAGGTGTGGGGGTTTTGACTTCCATCATTGTCACCCTAAACTGTTACCATTTGGTAACCTCTTGTTCATCCATTCCAATTTTCTAATCCAAAACAAGAAGGGAGTATAATTGAGAATTAGGTTAAAATGAAAAGAGAACACGAAAAAGATAGGAGCAATTTGAAATTGATGAAACAGTCTAATTAGTTTTTATTTTGGCGAGTTCTTTCAAGATTTTGGGTATGATAAATCAACCATCTTTTTGCATCACGATAATGAAGCAAAATCTACCCAATTGGGATAATAAATAAAAATTAAATAGATTGACGAATTTAAGCTATTGAAGAAAACTTAAAACACAATTTAAAATACGAAAAGATATTAAGATGAAGAAAAGTAAAGTGAATTTTGAGTTTCAATAAGCTAAATTAGGTATTATAGACATGTGATCCTTGCAAGTACGAGGAAAGTTTTGTATGGTCATAAGATTTGGATACAATACTTATACACATAATCCAAAAAGTAAAAAGGTAAAAGAAAAGCAAATTAAATATGTGTAATTTTAGTAATTGCAAATGAAGCCAACATACCGGTGTATATAAGTTTATGTGCATTGTGGACCACAAAAATTATCAATGCATTATGGACCACAGAAAAAATATTTATTTGATTGATCTCGATCGTTCTAAAGCTTCCAATACACAAAATTTCAAACATTATGAGCATCAATATATTGATAGGTTTCAAAATTATATAAATCAAACAACTAATATACTATTTTGGTTTGTATAATCCAAACTATGGACTCATAAGATTTTACAACATATACACTCTCTAAACAACAATATAACAAAATAAAACATGATATAACAATATAAAACACAATATAAAAAATAAAATATCATATAACACATAATATTGTTCAAACATTATATGCTAGCATTAATGCATAATGTCAGAGAAATGTAACACGACCACAATCAAATAAAGTTCAAACGAGTCAAGATTAAGCAAAACAATAGTCATGTGACCAACTATATGGTCAAGTAAACTAACAAAGGAATACATGTCAAATTCCTAATAGGATGATGAATAGGATAATAGCCACATGACCAACTATATACCGAATAAGATGATGAATTCGTTTTGGATAATATAAACCAGGAAAAAAAAATCTAACAAACAACAAAATTTTGAGGAAATGTATACTAACTTTTTGTGCGATACATATTTCATTTGAGGAATTCGACGAGATTTTGATGAAAATTGACACAATGAGGAGAGAACGACAGAGAACAAAAAACCATTTTTTTTAATGTCGCTTGTAAAAGGCTCGTGAAAAAACTTCTAAAAACATGCCTTCAATTGGCTTATGAAAACATCTAAAATCACATAAATGCTCTTATAAACACCTTTAATTGCTCACACACATCTCACAATACCAGAAATGCCATCATCGAGTCATGATTCCCGTTCGTTTGTGTTTAAGAGATAACTCTTGATCTCTTCTTTTTAGATCGGTTTTCCCTTCAGCCAATTTAACAAAGCTGTATCCCTATTTCTGGCCACACATGTGGCCCACGTTACATGCTTTAAGAGCAATTTTCTTTACAAAATAAATTATAGTTTATTAAAAAATGGTAATGGATTAATGTGTTTCAAAATAATAATATGAACGAATGTATGAAACATGTCAACGAAGGCATGTTAGATCGGTTACATGTTTAATCTCCCTAAAAGTCATACATCTCTATTTGAAACAAGGTCACACATATGTTTCCAATCACAAGCAAACGGAAATTAGGACTCGATGGAGATATTTTTGGCATTTCAAAGTGGCTATGAGCAATTGAAGGTGCTTTAAGAGCAATTCTCCTAAAAACGTTGAACAAGCCGGTAAAAGGCCTGTGATAAAACTTTAGGCCCATGATGAATTTATGATTTGCTGATTGCTTTTTAGGCCTCCATAATATCTCTTTAGGCCCCCAAAAAATAAGAAATTAACCTTTGTAATTAAATACCGGAGCCTCCGGCACATATAATCCGGTAGTTTATTTTTATTTTCCAAATAAATTAGTTTTTTTTAGAGAGGGTCTAACTAAATTAGATAAAAAGGTTTCTTAGTCCCATTGATATTTTTACTCTTTTTGTTGTCACAAACAAAAATAGTTTTAGTTTTAAGAGACAGAGCCTTAAAGAAGGATGGGTTGATATATATTACATTTCAATAATTTCACACACACACACACACACACACACACACACACACACACACACACACACACACACACACACACACATATATATATATATATATATATATATATATATATATGTAATACTTTGCAAGACATTGTCAAATATTATAATTTACGTGGTCGATCTAAATATCATAACCATTGCTATATCATTTAATACTTTTTTTTTGAAAAAAAAGTGGATTGATCTGTACTAATTCACGGGTATTTTTACTACTTATTTGTATAACTAGGATTTTTGTTTAAGAGCTTGTATAAGTAGGAACTTAACATGTCTTTAATGGTAAATCTATCTAGAGTTTTTTTTTTTTTTTTAGAAATTTAGATTATGCACCAGCATGATCGAGTATACCATTCAATGCTACTTAGGGTACTTGGTCCTTTCCGCTGAAGTCCTTTTTTCTTTAAGGACGCTGAAGTCGTTTTGTGAGTGGCTCACAAGGTTGTGTGTGCTACTGCCTGCACTACTTTCTCTTGAAATTCAAAGATACTCGCCTAAATATGAGTGGTGAAAGCAATGATATGCTTTCAATATAAATGAACTATGTGAAGTAAGCAACTGCATTCCATTCTTAATGCGAGGCCGAGTTTGAGCCATGTTTAGTTGAATTAGGGGTGGCAAAATGGATGGATTAGATGAATATAAATCATAATGGATAGATCAAAAAATCCATTAGTCCATTAAAATTCACTATTTATTTCTTTTTTTTTGAAAAAAACTATCCAATCCATTCGTTGAATATAACGTCAATCCAATCCATTCATTATTAGATTTTAATGGATGGATATCCATCTATTGAAATGTGTATTTATTTTTTAAAATTAGTTTTACATAATTATTTTGTTAAGAAATTGGTGCAAAAAGTAAAAACATTCTACTCAATATTAAATGTTTAATCCCATTTTTTATTGAAGCCCAAAGCTTATTTTTCACTAAGCCCGAAACATACGTTTTTGTCCAGTCGAAAACATTTTTCTTTTTAAATTAAAATAAATAAAACGTGGTGGTGCTACTATGTTGACCTGCGATCACCACAGTTGGCCATTAGAAGCTCCGGCCACCTCTACGTCGGCAATATGCTGGAAATTTCAATTTTTTGGTGAGTCATGATGGAGCTTTGGCAAGTTGGTGGCGACAGGAGGTTGGTGTCTGACGGTTGTGACGGAGCTACGGTAGCCATAGATGCTTGTTGCTTTTATTTTTTTTCAAGGAGAATGGGCTGATTTTTTTTAATGGAGTGGGCTTAATCTTATGGACCAAATCATTTGAGGAAAAAATAAGAAGATTAATTTTTAGGCCCCCATAATTAAAAAAATAGTTTGTTTTTATTTATTAACAAAATTAATTTAAATCATGTTAAAAATATTTTTTTGTCCAATGGATTATTATTAATATTTTAGGTGATCTATTGAATTTTTAAATTAAGGTGGATCATATTCTCACCCCCTAAGTTGAATACCTCAATAAGAAACTTGCTTGGGGCTGCTTTGATATTTTTATTGTTTAGGTACCCTTCAGCAAAAAAACTATGTAGAGAATGAATGAGCTAGACGTTTGAGTAATAGTTCAATTAGTTCAGTATTCTTTGGTTATATTTGTTGTTGAACCGTATACAATGCACTGACGAATTCAGGAATTTTAGAAAGTGGGGGCACCACACACACATTTTTAATTGCATAAATATACATCATAATTTTTCTCTACGGTTCTCCATATTTTAAAAACATTGAATGTTTTCTCATTTTCAATACCAACAAAAGTATCTCTTAATATAAGTAACTAAACAATTGTCCTTGTCGTGTCAAAGTGTGTATTTATGTGTGTGGTAATAGAAAAATATTGTGTGTTTTGTGTGGGCCATTTAGTCAACATTTCAACTATAATTATATATTTCTATATTTCTACCACCTAAAAAAATTCTCAAAATTTAGTGCAGGCAAGCCTACATACTCTTGTGCCTGCATCCGTCCCTGATACAATGGAGAAATATTTTAAAAGCAAATCAATTTCAGAGCAATCCTCTACTTTTAATCCTCAATCATTTCATCAAATGTGAAAATATAAAATAGGATCCACCTTTAAAAAATAGATGTTTAGAATCGGATTTAGAAAAGCTTTCTAGTTATCTTGGGTTGAGGCCAAGACTTTTAGATGATCTTCTAAGTGAGAGAGAAAAAAGTAGGAGATACTATTTTCAAAAGGGCCCTTGTCAATCAAGAGAGATTAATTTTCCACTTGCAATATTTAGAGAGGCCTCTCTAAGATTAATTTAAAATATATTCAAAATAAGGTGGTTGGTTGGAATATAGTCAAAAGAAATATGCAACATATTGCTTATGTTGTTATCTCATACGATCAGATGTTACATAACATAGAGATTTTGGTGAGGCCTTTATAACACAAGGTTTTACAATTGAAAAAATGTGACAGGTTTCATGTCCATGTCCGAAGTTTAAATAACGCTCATAATCAAATTATATGTATCAAAGGAGTCTTTTTCACTATTAATGTTTTTTTCTTTCTAGTATCCATTTATTATTTAATCCTCTTTCTTATTTTAACTCTTTAAATTTCTCAGAGATAATTTTGTACAATTATTTATAATTTCCTTTTTCCCGTATAATATTGATTGTGAAGTATTTTATAACTTGTGTGAAATTGTCAAAACGACTTATAATTTAAGAGAGTATTGTTAAAGGTCTTTGAAAACAATCAATTATTGTATTTATTAATGGATGTAACAAAAATCATTCAAAATACCTGGAAAAGATATTTGCATTATCAATGTATAGAAATTAAAATCATTGTAACAGTGTCTTTCGCAAATTACTTCATAGTTACTTGTTTGAGTAATGATTAAGAATCTGTTCTATCTTAAAGAACAACTTTAACAAGTGACATTATGTCATCATCCTTCAGTGCTAGTGTTTTCAACTAGAAATGGAGAACAATCTGAATCCATCATTTTTCAAAAGTGTAATCAATAAAGACAATGAAATTTATGGAAGGCCAGCAAGAAATATAAGCAATTGATAAAGTAATTTTCGAATAATCAAATATCACTCTGTAAGCTATCTGTTTCCTTGGCAATAGCATTAATCTCATCCAACCAAACTCTGATAAGACATGTGACACTAAATAATTGATGATTGAATCTCCCTTTGTTTTGTTTGGTGGTGATTCAAAGTTTTTCTCGTAATGGGAATATAATTAAGATTGCCCCACACATAGACACACCCCAATCAGTATAATTTATCTCTCATTTCACATTTTTGATTAAAAGTACAAACTTTTTCTGATCAACCATGTGACATTAAACATATAGATATGATATATTCATGTACATGTACTACTGACCCAATGGTCCTAACTCCTAACTCTTCAGTAATCATGATGATATTCTTGTTGATCTTATTTTTTCCCTTGACCATTAGTAATTCTCAATTTTGGACGCAAGTGGACATACATTTACTGTTATTAGCAATAATATAGGGTGGCATTTAGGGTGGGTAGGAGGAATTCTTTTCCATTATGGAAAAGTAAATTTTAATGGTTTGATTAAATGAAGAGTACATTCTTATTATACTTTTGGTTTCGTTATGGGCCTCCCCTCACCATGATTCCACAACAAGGTACTGTCAGCCCTTGGAAAAGGTTATCAATATTGCATTTGCGGAGTGGCAATGCAAGTAGCTACAGCAGCCACATGTCCTTGATAAATTATTTTTCCTTCTTTCTAAGTAAGGTAGTAGCTCCAACAATGGTTTCATCAACGAGCGTTAAGCACAATATCAGTTCACAACTTTTGTTTTTGTTCAAGTACATCTACGTAATGGATAAATCTTACTTGAGCATAATCCCAACTAAAATTGTGTCCAAGTAAGACTTTCTTCTGGATAACAATTTGAGTTCAATGAAAAATTGTAAAGCACCTTATTTAAACTACCGTTGCATATAAATATATAATAATTAACTATACTTGCACCCAACAAAATAATTAATTAAGCTACCATACCTTATGAGTTGCTTAAAAACAACCATTATGCACCATTTCTAATTTTTTTTTTTTTTTACTTTTACTTTTTATCGAGTATTGTAAGAGTATTTGTTAGATTTTTTTTAGAGAGTGTATAAATATGATGTGGCACAATGAAGCCCACTAAATAAGTGATAAGCTACTTAACATTTAAGAGATAAGCTACTTAGACTTTGTTTAGAAGTTTGAAGGGGAGGGGAATGAAATGCTTTGGAGGGAGAGAAATATAGGAGAAAATTGAAAAATCTTGTACAATTTTTGAAAGAGTGTCTTTTTAGAGAGTGACAAATTAATGCTTATGATTAATATATTTGTAATTTTAAGGATATTATAACCAAACACCCCAAAATCTTCATTCAATATAATTTTTTAGTTCCCTCAAATCATGAAGGTTTTATATTTTGAAGAAAAATAAACCCCTCAAAATCCCTCTTTCCAATGTCCTCTATTCTTCCACTTACTTCTTTTTTTTTTTCCAAAGCTTTCCTTTATTTTTCCTCTAAACTCGCAAACAAAGTCTTAAAATAAAATGACCCAGCATCTTAAATTTATGTTGATTTTGCAAAATAAGTTTTATTCCGATCATGAATCCCCTTCCCTATACATTCATATAGGAGACTCATTTGGTTCTTTTTCTAGACTTTAACTTGAGTCACATGAATTGATTCTTGAGTTAATTAAAATTAAATTCTATACATTTTATTTCGTACAAAATGATCATCAACTAAACGAATAAATTATGGGAAATGTTAACTTGTGCCCTTAAGACACAAGTTAATGAATCAAATATGAAAATAGTTTATTGGAAGGTGTGCATTATATTTAATTTTTAACTTTTTAATGAGTTGAATGCACACAATTTTAAAGAATATTTCTCTTTTGGGTTTCTTAACATGTGTCATAAGGGCACAAGTTAACACTACCCATAAATTATACTACTAAGCTAATTAACTAAACGAGTAAATGATCATCAAATGTATTTTGGTAAATTACATGGAGCGAGTCCCCACGAGGTGAAGGTATGATTCTCATCTCTAAACTATCTGAGATGAATTTCTTACTTGTCTCCGTGAGGAAAAATTCTCTGCTATGAACCTTGAATGGGGGAGTGGTGGAGTAAGGATTATTGTAAAGCTTGGGTAACAAAAATTTGCAACACATTTATAAGGGTTTACATAAGAAATTGTAAGTAAATAATAAAAAAATCTAAAAAAATTGCTCAATTTATAAGGGTTTATATAAGAAATTCATAGAAATTTATATAAAAAAATTACAAAAATTTAGCCCAAAACTCAGAGAAGTGCCCAAAATCGCCGGGCCTTAGAACCGTCTCTACGGGGCAATAATCCTTTCAGAAATCCCTACCTTGGTACACAAATTCGCAACTCTAGATAGATTTGAGTCCAAATATAAATCAGGCGACTTTTAAACAGCACTCGTTAGTTTTTTTTATTAATTGCAGTTTCTTTTTATAAAGACCGATACTACCTAGGTTTCTTTTTTGTTGTCATTTTAAGGCTGTTTACACGAATCAATGAAGCTTTTAAATTTCGCTACTTTTCATAAATAATTTCATTTTTTTTTCTTTAACTATTTATGATCTCAACCCACTTATTTCTTCAGCAACAAGAGAGCATGAATAATCTTGGTAAAACAATATTTAACACCACTTTGAAAATTCGAATGCGAAAAATAATAAGAACAAAAAATCTTGGAAAAATAATGGCAGTTAAAAACAAATGGATGAAAATAATATTTTGACTAACTTCAAAATGCGTGGGAAAATCAATACTAACTACCAATTGTGTTTGGGACTTTTGAGTATAAATTCTCTCTTTTTTTTTTTGTTAAAAAAAAAAGTGCTATCATCAAGATACTTGCTAAAGTCTCAATTTTTAAAAACTCAATTTTTATTTTCTATGAATTTCCAAAGCATTCAATATATAACCATGCATCTTAAAGGATTAAACAAAAATTGGTTATATTGTTTAAATTTGTTACATAGTTCTTTAAGAATTTCAAACATAAGAATCAACAGACCAATCAGTGCCGTAATGTTATTGGTTTTAGTTTTGCATTTGATTCAAAAATTTATTTCATTCGATAAAATTCATTACATGAGCGTAAAACATATTGTCAAACCAATTTTGTTTTATCATCAATGAATTCACATAAATTAGTTTTTAAATATGATTTAAAGAAATCAATTAACTCTGAATTCTTAGAAACCCTTTTCTCTGATAATATGAGGATTAACAAAAAAAAAATATTTAATTGAGTTTAAGATGGAATTATTTAGAACCAGTACCTGCACAATATCTTTAGATTAAAAAATGTTTCTGTGTTATTACATACAGAGCAAAGCGCAAACCTTTACCCAAGGATGCGTGTAATATAGTATATGATGTGGTGGAGTGCGAATGAAGGTGGCACCACAAGTCCACAAGCCATGATTTGCATTGCATCACTAGCCCTTTGGATTCTTAACTTTTGCCTATTATTTTACCCCAAAAAAACAAAACAAATAACTTGCGCCTATTAGAGACAAAAATGGGTAGGGGAGTTACGTCAAACTCGTGCATGTCAATATTATTATCATATGGGATTTGAATATTCTCTTTTAGGTGTCACTTATCTCCTACCTGGCTTTGCGTTATCCGGTGAAGTGAAAGGATTTCTTACATTGGCTAAGGAAAATCCAAGGGATAATTACGAATTTGACGTAAAAGAACTTAAACTTACAAAACATGGGACCAATATAAATAACCAAAATTGAAGAACTTAAAACTCAATTATGCAATGAAACTTGACCCGTAAGTAACCAAAATGGTGTAACGTTTGTAGTATGTTCACACAAATAAAACTTGTAATACACGTAATTAAGGGAAGGACTTAAAACTCAATTATGCAATGAATAGATTAATATCAACGATATGATACATTTCATGTTACATTTCAAATACAAAATAGGAAGAGGATTCCACCTTTGATGTCATTTCTCCCACATAGTTTTAGCTCGCCATATGATGGTTTGCCAAGATTCGAATTTGTCTCATTAGTACAAATTAAGTACATATTTTTCTTTGTTAAAAAAAAAAAAAACAAAATTGCACGTTTTTCATATACTCTAAGGTAAAATTTTGAATACACCAAAATTTATCGGCATCAAGAATATTGAATACACCAAAATTTTGATCCCATGCATTAATAGCATAAAGTAAAACATAAAATATGTAACCCCACAAACCTTCCTTCTCCCAGCCAGTGGCGGAGCCAGAAATTTTATAGAGTCTGGGCAAAAAAAAAATCGCAAAACGTTACTTCATTCCTGCGAATAATTTCACATTTCCTGCAGATAATTTCACATTTCCTGCGGATATATCTTTCCTGCGGATCATAAAATCCTAGTATTACCTCACCTGAGAACTTAAATCCATGGCAAAATCTGCAGGAAATGTGTTTCCTGCGGAATTTGCCCAAAAATCCGCAGGAAAAACTAAAAATTCTAATAATGGCTGGGTTTGCTACAAGGAAAGTTGGAGCTGAGCCTGGGCACTAACCCAGGCTAGCTGGGGGGTGACTCCGCCCTGCTCCCAGCAGACTTGCAAGTTGGTCCTAAAACAATGAATTTTAATGTTTTGATGATAATATAAATATAAGCGAACAATTGAAGTGAAGATCCCTCAACAAAAAAAAAAAAAAAATTTGAAGTGAAGATCATTATGGTATTTACGGTATATTATTTCAACGCTAATACCTTCTATAGTGCTTATGGTGTATATATTACCTCACAAATAATACCTTCTAGTGCTAATGGTGTATATATTACCTCAAAACTAATACGTTCTAGTGCTTACAATCTCTTGATCAACGTATAACACATAGTTCATCTGGTATACCTTGAGCTTACATTATCTAATACTTATAGTGTCGACTTACATCACATGAAGCACAAAAAGCATATGGAACTTGGACCTTACCCAAAAAGATATGAAGTGTGTCTCGCACTCAATGAATGGCATCATATAATCCTGTGTTGAATACTTCATCCGGTCTCAGTAGTCAAGCACATCATTTACTAAAAGAAGGAAGAAATTTAAGTGGTTTAATCTAGGGTTTGTCTAACATGTGTAATATTAGGGTTTAGGGTTTAGGTTAACTTTTTATCAAAAAACAACAATTATTTATTAAAAGTTACATATTTAATATAAAATGCACAAAGTTGTTTGAAATCAACGAACAAGTCTATTGTTTGTATCTTTTTATCTATTGAAAATCAACAACTGCTCAACACCGAAGAAACTAACAAAGAAACATTTAACTTATTTGAAATCAAAGTTATCGTGCACAACCAAACAAAAATAATATTCTGAGTGGCCAACGAACAAGACTATTGAGAGTTGTCTTGTTGTTTTTGTACTTAAACTTCTTATCTTCTCTAATTGAGAGTCATCTATTGAAAAAATCCTTACAAACATTTAAGTCATTTTGAGTATATTAGAATACAATAAGTTTGACAAGTGTTTTATGTCATTTTGAGACGCTAGTTGTATAGTCTGCTTGACAGAAGTGTATCATATTAGACTTTCTAATCAATTTGATTATAGTGGAGCAATCCTTGAGTGTCTGAAGGGACCACAAGTAGCTACCAAGTTGGATACTAGACTAGTATAAGAATTCTTTTTTGATTTTCTCTCTTAATTATCTTCATCTTTTCATATGTATTGTTTTTATTTAAACTTGATTTGAAAAATGTATTTCCCAAATGGAATGAAATGTTTCAAAACTGTATTTTAAAACTAACATAACTTATCATTTTTTGTGTTTTCTACATCTTCATTGACCTTTTCCAACTTCCTATTTCTATACTTTTTTTTTCTTTCTTATATATATTTTGACTTCCTAAGAGAGGTTGTTGTCCTATAAAAAATTTGAAAGTTTATGCATAATAACAATGTTGTATCTCCTAGGTCATGGATGTTGTATTAAGAGGATTGGATTTGTAATAAAAAAAGAATAGCAGCACAATTACTTGTTGCCAATTTGCCTTTTATTCCTATATAATTTTTTATATATTCATGTATTGATAAAAAAAAAAAGTATTGTATATTTAACTTCCTATAAAAAAAAATTCAGCTTTTTTAATCCATGTTAAATTTAAATTTTTTAATTATCCTTCAACTTTAAAATTTTTGAATAATTTTTCAGACATGTTTAGAACATTATTTAAAATTTCTCTGTAAAAAATAAGCTCAAAGTATGAATTTTAGGTCTAAATTTTCATTACTTTTATCTTGAACTTTTGAAAGTTTAAAAAACTCATTTACTTCTTTCATGTTAAAAAATTCTAATTTTTAAAAAGGTTTTTATAAAATTCTAAACATGCATCTAAAAAATCATTCAAAAATTTAAGAATAATTAAACGAATTTAATTTTAATAAGGGCTAAATATGTCATTTTTTATGAAGATTAAAAACAAGATTTCATATATTTATTGAGACAAAATATTTATTCACCAATGTTTTCTTTGTATACTTTCATGTTGCCCACCAATTTAAATCTAGTAAAGTTATAAAGTGTATTAGTTATCATTTGTTAATACTTTTCGCATCTCTCTTTATTTTATTTTTGTTGTCAAAGGTATCTACCCCATGTTGAAAGCTCGATTCTTTTCATAAACATCAATTAACGTAAGGTACTGATTTTTTTTGTTAGTTTAATGGTTAGAAATTAACCTTTAAAATAAATAAGTGAAGAATTTAAAATTCAAACTCTAATCTTTACATATATAATGTGATGTGTCTACCAACCAAACTATTCACACCGGAGCATATAGTGATTATTTTTCGTATTCACTAAACTGGGATCAAATTCATTTGTAGGTTTGATCATTAACATAATATATGTGACAATAATCAACAATTGAGTGATACAATTTAATATTTATAATAAAGATATCAATCAAGGTTCTTCACTTCTCAAGTAATTCAATCATGGATTTGAGGCTTAAAATTGATCAATTAAGTTTGATAAATATTGATTATTAGTAAGTCATGTTATATATTTATAGTTGAATTGACTTATTTTATGATATTATTCAACCCAAAATCTTAGAAGCCTAAAGCCCTTGCTTAGGTGGCTTGACCCTTAGACCGGCTCTAATATATACTACCTACGTTTTTAAATATAAGTAAAATTGACTTTTTAGGTTCATTTAACTAATGATGTATGTGGTACATATTAACAACTACATACATCATTAATTGAATGAACCTAAAAAGTCAATTTTACTTATATTTAAAAATAGAGGGAGTATTGATTTACTGATTTGCAGACTATGTCAATACTAATTGTCCCACCATTAAGCTTTGTTATTCATTGAATATTGATCTAGGTACTTTGTGCAAATTACTAAGTACTAATATCTTTATTATCTAAATAAACTTTTGCTTATTAATTAAAAAAGCCAGAAGTAGATCGCATAGCTTTACCAATATTCTCCTCAGAAGAAAACAAAACGAAAGCTCTCTAAGCAGGAAGAATGATGAATTTTGCATGTGAGATCGAATCTTTAATTAGGCACAACAAACAGTCATAAGACCTTTTCACATCAGAATTTTGAGTCATAGAGAGACAGTTACATATAATCAATATATGTTGCCATGATGCATGATTAACTTGTGTATGAATATTGTTGTTGGCACAACTCTCGACAATACCACTTTGAACTCACACTAACAAAAAGGCACCACATGTGCAAATATCTGCGCAATTATGCTAACTATAAGGCTTTACTTGCACTAGTACTGTTATTATTTGATCTATTATTAAACTCACCATACCATGTACTTCCACTTTTAATTGCCAACTTTGTCAGAACACAAGGGTCTTTTTTTTTTTTTTTAATCTTAAGATTGCATTTTTTAAAGTCGTTAAATTTATTGGATTCAACTTCAAATTTTGCTTTTTCCCTTTTGCTTTTCTTTTTTCAGGCTACATTTTTCTCATCAATCTATGCACGATAAAATTACATTACTCTGTGAATTGTGGTGAATCTAAGTTGCTCAAATTAACGAGAAATTTTATCTTAGACACAGCCTTAAATCAATTTTATTTGAGTATATACTCAGAAATTAGATAACTTAAAAAGATAAAAGATTTAAGTGATTAATTTTAATAACTTCTCTTTTAATTTTTTACATTTTTGTGTGTGTTCAAATTAATTTTATTTGGGTTTGTGTCCAAGAAAGAATTGCTACAAATTAACATTAGGTTTGCAAATTGACATTAGGCATGGAGATGAGGGCCCATGTGTGGTCCTACAATAATGCGCAAACTTTGCATGCATGAAACAACAATGTTAATCAAAACGCTTTCGACTTTCGAGTTTTGAACTTTCACAAAATCTTAATCAATCTCATGCAATTCGGTGTGTTTTTAAGCTGCTCACTGGGTTGTGATTTTCTATTCTACCTGGGAAAATGAGAACCACCATTTGGGGTGAAAAAATCGTTTCGTTTGTTGCTGCCCATGGATTAGTTTTGAGGACCAGTGGTGTACGTGGTCTTCCAAGAGATGCCATTTCCAAGAATCCCAATGAAAACAATGCAAGTTGATTGTACTTTTCATGAAAAAAAATAAAAAAGCATTATGCTATGACTTGGTAATTGTCTATTACTATCAATAAGAATCTAATCCATCTAATTCAAATGCTCCCTCCCATTGTCCATATTTATAACATTTATCATTTTTCATAAGAATAATTAGTACTGTAGTATAGTTAATTTGTACACTACTCCTATATTCTTGTAGAACAAGTTTTCATGAGGGACAATCTAAATAGAAAAATGCTATCGTTATATTCTAATAGATTGTTCTAACGAGTGCTCTAAGAACATTGTTTAAGGATTATACTAAAAGAAATTTTGTCTTGAAAATGCAACTTGTTTCTTTTGTCAATGCAAAAACTATACAAAATTCTATATAAATTTTCTATTTTTAGTACTCTAATCAATGCCGACACTCGTTAGCATTTCTCCGTTCTAATTTACATATTCTAAAAGTTTTCGATAGACATGAAGTTTACTTTGACCATAAGGATTGACATGTAGTTTACTTTGACCATAATTTATCACAACTTTCTCCTTTTCTCCACCAATTCCTGAGCTTACCCCAATCCACAAATAAGCACATTGGCATTTTGTAAGTATATATACCTTCCCGCTAAATAGCAGATATAAAAAATGTAAGGGTTAATGATGTGTTTCGTCCTTGCAAATAGGGGTCGTTTAAAAATTCGTCCCTGTATTCGTTAATCCTTGTTTTTTAGCCTTGCAAAGTTTAATCGGTTAAAATTTTGTCCCTTGACCCAGTTAATGACTGCCACGTCACTAATTTGATGACGTGGCAATCACTGCCACACATGAAATTCCAATTTTGCCCTTAAGAAGGGGAAGAAAGAATTGGAAACCCAGGGGTAAAATTGGAATTTCATGTGTGGTTTAGTGACATGGCAGTGATTAAGTGGGGAGAGGGAAGAAATTTTAACTGATTAAACTTTGCAAGGCTAAAAAGCAAGGATTAACGAATACAGGGACAAATTTTTAAACGACCCATGTTTGCAAGGACGAAACACATCATTAACCCAAAATGTAATTACCATTTCTCTGGTTATTTAAAAAAAAAAGAGAGATTAATTATCCATTTAAAGAGTGTGAAACACCATTTCTTTTTTGTTTCAAATTTCGCTTATATACATACCCGTGAAGTCTGCTTATAATGTTATGACTTAATTTATGTGTGATTTTTTGGAATAACTAATTACATTTTTTTTAAGTTTGTGTTAATTAAATAATTTTAATTTAACTTGCTGTTACATAAGTCCAAAAACTCATGTCAGAAAATTAATTTATTCCAACAAAAGCCAACATACATACGCCAACTTATCTTTCAAAAAAAAATAAAAATACATACGCCAACTTAGACATGCATGCAGACCAGAAATTAACAATTCATTCTACAGTAACAGTACCCACATACCATACATAGATAGCGACGCAACAAACCGGAGAGGATACACTACAACCGACATTCTACTACTATAGTTTTACCTTCAAAAATCAATTTTTCCCTCCATAGTAAAGTTAAATATTTATTCCCTCATTAATATAACTAGTATTTTATTTGTTTCGTATTATGTCTCAATAAACTATTTATCGTTTTGTAATATATATCAATTCATTAATTTATTTTTACTAATAGTATTAAGAAGTTGTTGAATCTTTAAAAAAAATAAAATTGTTGCAAATATAAGGTGGAAGGTGTATATGATTTGTTTATGTTAGGGTTTAAGCCCAGTAATTTCCTTTGTGTACATAATAATACTCTCTCTTTGTCCCAATGGATATATACTAGCTAGCAAATTCTTAGAGACAATCATTGTACGTACATAAAATTAGAAAACTAGAATTGTAAAAATAGGTTGGATTGAAGCAGTTTGTGTATGGGAAAGACAAAATATGGATATTGGAGAATTGGCGAATGGCAAGGGGGAACAACCAAAAATAAACCACCGTACATGAATTTGGTTTATAAGTAAAAAAATAAATGATTGGCAAGAAAATCTTGTGAGGTTTGCTGATGGATTTTTTCTTGAATAGCAGCTTTAGTTTTTGAGTGATCATAAATTTTTTGGAGGGATCAATTATTATATACTACAGTACGATGCCAAAAACGTCACATGCTTCCTTCGTACTGTAATTATTTCACCTAGCAATAGAAATACTTCGTCCGTTCCTATATGTAACTACCTATTTGACTTTATTTTTATCTTTAAATGTAAATTCTTTTTCAAATAACTAGATGTATTTATTATTTTTTTCCTAAACATACCCCTAATTAATACTCCCTCCGTCCCAAATTATAAGCAAAAAAAAAAAAATCACACTTATTAAGAAAACTAAAACATAAGAATTTGAAATATAGTTTTTTGTGTTTTCTTTGGAAAAAGTTTCATAGGAAGATGTAAAAACAATTTTCATTGGCTATTGGTTATGGAAAAATTGAAAGAGAGAGAAAATTGAATGCAATTTGCATTTAATTTTATGAGAATAAACAAAAGTTTTTCTTGAAAAAGAGATTTTTTTAAAAAACAAGACTAAATAGGATAAAAGATTGTCTTTTTTCTTATATTTTGGGACAAAGAAAATGAGTTTTTTTTGCTTATATTATGGGACGGAGGGAGTACTACTAACTTGTCTTGAAATTTGAAAAATTAAATTTAATACACATACAAACAAATGACTATTTGGTAATATTAACACATAAAACAGACACTTTAATTACACTGACAACTTTTGTCAAGAAATGTGAAAAATATAAAGGGGGGTTACACTAAGGGACGGAGGGAGTATAATCAGAAAACTTGCTCTCATTAGACTCCAAGAGGCAGAGCTACTCTACTTGAAAGCGGTACTACTCATCTCCAAAGCCAGATTGTTGTCGTTGTCAACATATAATAACACAGTACCCATTTGTCATTACATGGCGTCATCAAACGGGAGGGTGAAAGAAAGAAAAACGATATAAGGGTTGGGTTCATGGGTGGAAATTTTTGTATTTAGGCTAAACTATCAATGTAGAAGAGCAAAAATCTTTTGATGCGTGGTCGCTTGGCGTTTTTGATGTTTGTCATGTCCTTCGTCCCAATCTATTTTCTTTCCTTCTTCAAGAATCTTGTGGGTATCAATTCTTGTGTCAAATATATTTTTAATTGTTTTTTGTAGCGGGAAAGTGGGGATTTTGGGAGGTAGAACGCATGATTAAGGGTGACGGTAGATTTGGTTCTGTTTGGTGGCGAAATCTTTCTAGTATTTGTGAAGGGCTAGGTTTAGGCGGTAGAAACTGGTTTTTGTATAATTTAGATAGTCCATAGGTGATGGGTCTCGATTTTTTTTTTGGCGGGACCCTTGGTCGAAGGGGGAGTCCAAAAAGACAGATTCACACATCTTTTAAAAGTTGGTATTCATTTTAAAAATTAGTCTTTTGGGATGGGGGATGATGGGCGGGCTTGGAAGTGGCGTATGCGTTTATTAGCATGGGAGGAGGAATAGGTTGGGGATATTTATGCGTTGTTGAAGAACATTGTGTTTCAGGTTCGAGTGGATGACAGGTGACAATGGTGCATACAATCATCTACAATATATACAATTAACTCAACTTATCACTTTTTGTCATCTTCCGAACACGTTACAACGACAGATTCTTTACACAACATTTGACAAAAGGCAGTTTCTTTAAAAATCAATCTCTTTGTTTGACGTTTGCTTCAGAATCACATTCCTACTTTCGACAACTTAATCATCAGCAACGCTGTGACTGTATGGGTGGTTGGGGTTCTAATGAAGATATTAATCATCTATTTCCATTATAACCTCTTTAGAACAATTTGGTCTTTGATTTTTAATTGGCCAGGTTATGTCACGGTCAATTATTCTCACATTTCCAACCTTTTGGTTCAATTTGGGCAGGAAGTTCAAAGCGTCATCGATCAACAATGAATCTTTTATATATGGCTTGCTTGCATTTTAATGATCTAAAATGAAAGAAATGGGCGGATTTTCAAGAACAAGAAACACATTATCACACAATTGCTCGATAAAATCAAGTTACTAACGTATTGGTGGTTGAAAGCGAAATTTGTTACTTGTGTTTTTGATTACCACTCCCGGTGACTTTATCCATTTATGTGTTTTGGTGCTATAACTTAGAGTGCTCATTTCTTTCTTAGCTCGTTGTTTGTTTTGTTAAGAACTTGACTTTGTAAACTCTTGTGTTTAAGGGATTTGGGTTTTTAGGTAATATAATCTCATTTTAGCTTCTTAAAAAAAAAATTATACAATTAAAAAAGTGTATGTATTCTTTCAAGCAATGTGCAACGTAGCAGTTATGAAATAGATCTAGATACATGGTTTAATTTTTTTTCTTCTCAAGGACATTACCCAATATAAAATACATGTCATACAAGCTTATAAGTTATAAGCTCGTTTACTAGCCTTAACAAACATTGTCGTCATCAAACGTGAAAGATAGACGATGAGTCAAAAAGATTGATAATTTTTTAAAATATAAAGATTGAATTTTACACATGAAAAAAACATAGATGATTTAATTGAAGATAGTCCTTTCTCAAAATCCATTGGTCATTCATGATTACATATGTGATACATGAGAGGGAAAAATACAATGAAATCTTAATATTAGACCTTTACCTCACACCTTTATAGTAACAAATTACAGGTGTTGGTTTCTAAGCAATGCCACTTATTAATCACAATATTATAGAGTACAAGTTTTTATCCTTATTTAGCTTTCGATTTCAAATTTCAAACTAGCTTTAAGATTCAATTTAATTGGGCTGGGCTTCAAATCAGGCCCATTGATTTTGTAGCTTTTTGACTCACAAACAAACGGTCTACCGCAACACTGATTACCAACAGGGAAGCGATTCCCCTATACCAGAATGTCATCTTCTTCCCACAACCCTTATTTCATGCAAGTTTTTCAGATGTCTATTTCTCTCTCAATGATGCAGGCTAAGAGTAGCACAGGAATCTTATCTAAACAAGGTTTCATTGTAAAACTTTATACCTTATGTCATTATCTAACCCTAATTTCCTCATATTTTAAACCTCCATACACATATCCCCAATTCACAAAAACCAAGCCATTTCCTTTCTCAATCAGATTTCACTAATTCAATATTTTTCCACAAAGTTGACTCTAAATAATCTACCCATTATCAGGAAATTAGGGCAGCTGTGGAGAGATTCGTTCTGCCTTGATAACAATGTAAGTTTAAATTTTCATTTTTGTCACTTTTTTCTATGGGTTTTTAATAGATTATGTGGTAGACTCGAGGTTCTATAAATTGGGGGAAATATTGAAAGTTTACTCACACCACAATTCCAACATTGTATTCAAAAACTCTTCTCTCTCTTTTTCTTTCAAAACCCTTTTGTTTTCAAAGTTGAAATGGCTAACAGTTTTCACTCAATTTCTGAAATTAACACTTCTGAAACATGTTGGAATCTTAAGGCCAGAATCCTTAGGTTGTGGTTGGTCAACAATTTAAACAAAAATGCATTGCCCTTCTCTGTTGAATTGGTTCTTATGGATGCTCAGGTTAAAATTACTTTCATTTTTTTTTACTGTTCTTATTTAGCTAATAATGTTACTTATTTTCTGCAAAGTAGTTTTGTAGTAGTTTTAGTGCATCATATTTATCATCACAACAATTTTTTACAACTGTGTTTTTAATTCAGTACTGATTTTTGATTGATATTGTAGTTTTAAGTAATAATTTTTAAGGTTTTACCTTTAAAGTATATTTAGTGGCCAACAGTTATTGTCAAAAACTTTTTTTTTTTTAACTTTGATTTTAATTCTGTAGTGATTCTATAACTTTGATTTTACACCAATAACATATTTTAAATGTGTTTTAAATTTCGTGCTGATTGTCTAATGATACAATAGATTTACATAAGTTTAAAGCTTTCAACTTTTAAGTCTGTCTATGATGTCCTGTTTTCAGGGAGGTAGGATTCACGCCTCCATTAAGAGAACTCTTCTTTACAAGTTCCAGAGCCAAATTGTTGAAGGCAGAGTGTATGCTTTTGAGAACTTGACTGTCGACACTAATAATGGTAGCTACAAAACCACAACACATCCATTTAAGCTGAACTTTCAGATTGCTTCTAAAGTTATGCCTCTGTCTTCTGCCATTGTAACTGGCTCTCCCTTTAAGTTTGTTCCCATATCTGAAATATGTGGAGGCACTTGTGATGATGAAGTCTTAGTTGGTTAGTCTTTCATCAGCCAATTCTTAACTTTATATCATTTTTTTCCTTTTTGAATGCTTGCTTAATATTATTAAATTTCATCAGATGTGGTTGGAATGCTTACTGGAGTTGGCTCTGAACGTGAATATGATCGTCATGGAAAGACTACAAAGCTTAATGTGATCGCTCTCGAAGCAGATGGGTACTTTCTTATTTAATAGTCTATGTTAACATTTCAAAATATATTCAACATTCTATATTAATCATATTTAACACTTAATGTCTGGCCATTCTAATATATTTAAAACTTAACCTTTGATGCAGCCATAAGATCCAATGTACCCTTTTTGGTTCATATGTTGATGAATTGAACACATTTTTAGCATCTGGAGAAACCCAGAATGCTGTTGTAGCAATCCAATTTGGAAAGATCAAAAGTTTCCAAGGTAAACTTCAAAACATTCTATTTTTATGCTTTTTCAAGGTTCTTAAAATGACAGTTGTTTAATATGTGCTCTTTTTTTTTTTTTTTTACTTCAACAACCCGTGGACTGAAGTTGTTGACATGGTTTTTGTAGATAAGATTCATATTCAGAATTGTATGTCATGTACGAAGGTTTTTTTTAACCCTACTTGTGAAGAAGCCATAAGCTTGAGACATAGGTATTTTTTTAAACCTTCACTTTGAATACAATGAATATCTATGTAAAATTATGTTAACTAACTTTGATTAGTTATTGTTTTAGGATGAATGGCAATGATGATGCACCTTCCCCTTTGAATGTGACACCAATTGCTGCTCAGCCTGTAGTTGAACCACTGCAGGAATTTTTGTACAACACTCCCAGGAGCACTGTTCGAGGTCTTAAGGACTGCACAAAGGTTACCCCAGTTCTGCCAGCTTATGTATTTAGCTTATAAAATTAAATTAAATTACTATGATATATATGAAATATTTTCCATCATACTTTACTAACTTGGCTTTGCATATTTTATATTACATAGGATGGTACATTTGTTGTTTTTGGGACTGTTAAGCATATTGTGGATAGTAACAATTGGTACTACACTGCCTGTGTATGTAACAAGTCAGTTTATGCTGATTCAGGCCTTTGGTTTTGTGAGAAGTGCAATAGGCACGTTAAAAATGTTACCCAAAGGTATATATAACTATCACCAACCTCATACTTTGATAAAATTCTTGAATTCATTTAAGCTAATAAAAAAAACAATCAAATTTTTTTTATTAGGTTCTCGATAAAAGTTCGTGTCATGGATGATACCGACAGTGCTACCTTTGTTATATTTGATCGTGATGCCACTATGCTGTTTAACAAGACTTGTGCTGAGGTCTTGGAGGCACATGATGTGGTCTGTTACACTCTTTGCTCAAAATCTGTAATTTTTATATGTTAAATGTTGAGAATTTGAGAATGCTTTATACTTATGTTTATTAATTTGTTCAAATTTTTCATTCGTAACATAGAATGTTGCTCCTGGAGTTCTTCCAGCCGAGATTTCTGCTTTGGTTAATTCCACTTACCTGTTTAAGGTCGAATGCAAAGTGGATACAAGTTCTAGGTTTGAACAGTCTTTTCGCGTGCGTAAGATTTGCACCGATGGAGTTATCATAAATCAATTTAAGACCAAGTGGGCGAAGGAGGTGGCAATCTTCTATAGGAATGTAAATATTTCTTTTGCTTTTCTATAATCATAAGTATTCATTTCATTTTTTTTAATTAATGTATGAAATTGTATTTAATTAATGTTAGTTTTACAATTTCAATTTGATAGGAGTGGGGTTCTCTGAGTGAATTGGTAGGAGATAGCGGTTCATCTAAGGCTGGTGCTTCAGCTCTTGTGATGTCTGAGGTATAAGTTAATTTTTTACTCTATGTTTCAACTATAATGGAATGTAACAACAAACTAAATCGTGTAACTTATATCTAATTTTATTATTCTTAATAATTAATTTAAGGGACTTGAGACTTTGAGTGCATCTTCTTCCAAGGGGAAGGAACTTGTGATTGATTCTGCTAGCCTTGCTGTTAGCCAGGTACTTTTAAGAACCCCATCAGATGTACCTTACTTATATCTCATTCTGTCAAACAAACATAACATTCAAAATTAATTAATTGCTGGACTTTAATTATCTACTGTGTATATTTATGATAAGTGCCAGAAAGTTGTGTTTTAAAGGATTAAATTCGGCACATTTGTTTCGTGTTTTGCAAGTTATATAGGGAAAGGTCGAGATATCAGTGTAAAATTCCCTATTATGCTTTAATTATCTTACTTTACCCAATTGTGCAGGTATTGATCTTAAGACATGAATCAAAGAGGAAAAACAAAGAAATATTCAAAAGGTTAACTCGCCACAGCGAGTAAAAAGATGTCAAAGGCGAGCTAGAGGCGAGCAATTCCAGAATGGACCAAAGTTACTCGCCATCAACTCGCAAAAGGCGAGCTAAAGGCGAGCTACTCGCAATGGCGAATACAAGGCGAGCTCCGAAGGCGAGCAATTCCAGAGAGCAACAAAAATCACTCGCCCTCAACACGCCAAAGGCGAACTAAAGGCGAGCAACTCGCAATGGCGAGTGATTGTACTCGCGAGGCGAGTTAGGGCGGCTTAACCTTCTCAGAGCTGACGTGTCACAAACCCAATGGCGAAGCAACCACTACTCGCCATGGCGAGTAACTCTGCTCGCGAGGCGAGCTTGTGCAGAAAAGAAACTCTATATAAAGCCACTTGATTCATTCATGAGAAGTTTAGTTTTGATAGTTTTCACTTCTGCAACATTAAAAGAGAGAAATAGGGCGTGTACTTCAGAGAGTGAGAGTGATAGAGGGATTAGTTCTTCATACTTAGTTGAGAAATCACAAGTGTAATGGATCCTTCTCTTTTCATTCATTCTTGCAAGGCTTCCATGGAAATGAGTAGCTAAATATCCTTTGTTGGGATTAGAGGTACTTGATCGTAACTTAATATGTAATCTTTTGATTTATAAATACATGATTCTAGCCTTTGATTTGATATTGATGTTATTCTTACACTTTCATGCTTATGTTTGATTTAATTGTGATTGAGAAATACATTTGAATCTAGGTTTAGAATAACCATCTATCAAAACATAGGTTCTAGACATGGAATTGATGTTTTGATAATCACTTTTTGTATCTAAACTTAAGGCTTTCTTATCATTAAATAGGTTGAGAAATCATCGATTAAATGATAAGATCGACTCTTGGATCGTTCAATAGTTTGAGACATCGACGATTGAACGATACACTTGATGTCACGATAATATTTGGACACGAATGTTATTGCCGAGGGATACGTGATAATATCAAAGAAAAGCTAGAATCCGTATACGATCATTAGGTTACGTATGACGTTTAATCAAGGAACTCTAATCCTAACAAGTTTTACGCCCCATTAATCTCAATTTATAATTTTGCAAAGTAGTTTCATAGTTACAAACAAACAAACTTATCTTTCAACTTAAAATGATATTAGTTGTCGAACGGTCTGTGATATCGCACTAGTCCCTGAGGAGACGATATAAATACTTACAATTGTTTGATGCAAAAATACTACATCAATTTACAGGATCTGCTTCCCAAATTTTCATCTGTTGTTGTTGAGCTAGAAGAGTCTGTTACCCCTTTGGGCATTGGTGGTACTTCTGATGTTGTGATTGAAAACAAGGGGAAGGAACTTGTGATTGATTCTGCTAGCCTTGCTGTTAGCCAGGTACTTATAAGAACCCCATCATATGTACCTTACTTATCTCATTTTGTCAAACTAACATAACATTCAAAATTAATAAATGGCTGGACTTTAATTATCTATTGTGTATATATTTACAGGATATGCTTCCCAAGTTTTCATCTGTTGTTGTTGAGCTAGAAGAGTCTGTTACCCCTTTGGGCATTGGTGGTACTTCTGATGTTGTGATTGAAAACAAGGGAGGTAAAAGGGTTTCACCCACTGCTGAAGAAGATGAAGATCTGAACCTTCCTATCAAACTGTTGAAGAGGAGTATCAAAATTGAGAAGATCTAGCTAGGAAGTTTATGTCTTCTAATTTTGGGATATTGGCTTGCAGCTCAATCATTATGTTTTTCCTTTTATTTCAAGTATTGTTTTCTTAATCAGTATCACTCCCACATATGGAGGATCTTTTGTTAGAGTCAAGTGTGGCATCCCACCAAATAGGAAATTTGGATGACTTTTAGTTTATTATCATTAAGTATTTCGAATCAGTGTAAGACCCAGTTATATTGGGCATTTTGGTTGTGTTATGATTGATCCATCTAACACCCATTAGTTTGTTGTGGGCATCTATGCTATTGTTGTAATGTTAACTTTTTAGACAATCAAGTGTGAAAGCTGCAGTCGGGTTTTTTGAATTATTCCTCATTGTTGATGTGTTTTGTTCAGTTTTGCTTTATAGTTTTCTAACACTTTTCTTTTACAAAAAAGGTTTTTAACACTTTTTAGTTAGTTCTAAATACTATTTTAAATAACAATAACATCACTTTATTACAGGATTTGCTAAATGCATTAGTTAGGATGCACTTTATCAATATTTAAGAAAAGAATCTCAACGATAAGTTTTGATAAGAATTAATTAGTAACTACAAGAATAACATACATGGGACCTTAACAAACTAAGCTATGGTTTGGAAAAAAAAATTAAAAATAAAAGGGTCATTGACATGTGAAAAAATAAGTTTGTGGGCCAAGTTAGTTGTGCACATGTTTGTTGTGGGACAACAAAATTATAAATCAGCTATGACCATTATTTTATGACACCACATCATGTGTCATGTTACAGGTGTTGGTTTCTAAACAATGGGTTTTATCTTAATTTAGCTTTCGATTACATTAACTCATCACATATTGCTTATGGGTTTTATCTTTTCTCCAAGTCCATCACATTCAAAACTGAGAACTGTTCACTCCTCTGGATCAATTCATACCAACTTCGGTAACACTTTCCATTATGATGCAGTGTTTGTCTTTTGGTCCTATGTGTTCCTTGAAATCTTCAAACACACCTGGTATTGACTCTTATCTTTTGCATGTTTGTGTTTGTTAACTTTTCTCATCTTTCCAACTAACTAACAATGAATATTCGATATGTAAAGCGTTAGAGGAATCTTTTGTAAGAAAAAATGTAACTATAAATAAATGGGTTGTACTATAAATCTGTGGATATATATAATTGAAATTGAAATTGTAACAAATAATTCCTTTAGTTGTGTTTATGACTTTATCATGATAGAAGTTAAAAAATGTACTCTTTTTTTCAGATTTCAAAACCCTTCCATTTCCCTTATATAAAGACAAATTGACCTCTACAATGAATATACACTGTGTCATCGTGATATGTACGTATTGGACACAACAATAGAAAATGTTATTACTACTTCAATGAAATAGATTCTTTTTATTTGTCATGTGTCTTTTTCACTAGCTTAAAAGAAGTTTTCAAAAGGTTATTTTTTGCTAGCTAAAAATATAGGTTCTTTTTTGCCGAGACATGGTAAACAAGTAGCATATTACTACTTAAATAACATAGATTCTTTTCATTTCTCATGTGTCTTTTTCCATAGCTTATAGGAAGTCTCATTTTACCATTAAAAGTATTATTTTGTATGTTAGCTTAAAAGCCACTGTTGTCATTTCTCAATCACACATAGTTGACCTAAAAAATTAACAATACATTTTCCTTTCCAAATAATTAAAAAATGATACTAACCACATCAACTTAAGCAACACAGAGCGCAGCCATTATTTTTTGCCAAATACATTGACCTAAAAAAAATTATATGAATTTGCATAGTTGCACATCCTACATCAACAAAATGTTAGCCAAATGATCTTACCTCCCTAAAAATTCCACTACATCAAATAACATAAACATTGAAGATGGAAGATGATGCTACAAAGATTGCAAGGTTTAGAAGAAAAACTCTCATGAAGCAAAGGTCTGATAACAAGCATACTTCAAATTCAGGTTTGTTTACATTGATTACTTCATACAAGTTTTTCCACTTTTTCTTTAATTCTCAAAAATGTATTGTAATTTTGAGTACTTATTTGATTTAATGGCAGAAAACATTAGTCCAATAAGTGTGGAAAACACATCCCAAGTCACATTCAACCTTTCTTGCAACAACGCAAATTGCCCAAGAAATGGAAAAAATGTTAGCTTCAACAATGGCATTGTTAACAGCAATGTTCATTCTTCTATAACCAAGAGAAAGGCAACTAGGATACCTTTGTCTCCTTTAAATAGAGGTAGCTGTTATTTATTGATTTATAATTTTTCATAAAATGTTGCATGCTACCTAAAACCACATACATCACTAACACCGATATAAATTAATTTTAGATGGTTCAGCAATCAGTCCAAACCTAACACAATCATGGAATAGCAAATTCTCATCCAAAAGACTAAGGAATCATAATTCTGAATCTTTCACTCCTGAGTCGTATATATTGAACAATACACAACACACTTTCGGAGAATCATCGCAGAATTATCAGACAGGATCTAAACAAAACTCAGGTTTGAAGTAGTCTTTACATGTATAATTTTGATTTCAATATATAGTTAAACTTATATATTAGTATAATACATTAACTATGTGTCAAAATAATTTGTCAGGAACAATATCTTCTTTGGCATTGTCTGAAGTTATAGATCCTACATCCAATACTACTCATCGAAAGCAGAGAACAAAAACTACAAAAAAAGGGTATATATTGGCGTCAAACGATTAGACTTTGAAGAGGATGAATCTCCTAATGGTATGTTCATTAACTAATGCCAAGTAAAAGTTAGTAACTTAGAAGTTTTTAATTTTATTTTATAATGATTTTTTTTTTGTATTTTATGTACTTTAGACAACGAGACTGGTGATATTGTTTCATTTGAGTCTAGAATGTATCAAGAATCAGAGAACGAAGGTAATTAATATTTCGGACACATTAACTAAGTTATAGTTTAATGTACATTGGATTAAATTTATTTCCCTTTTACATGTAGGTTGCCTAAATTTTGGAGGACCTGAGATAACTTGCAGATGGTGTTCTGCTGAATTATGGTTTGAAGAAAGACCTGACAAATCAAGGGACTCAAAGGATGTTGATTATTCAATTTGCTGTCAGAAAGGACAAGTTGAACTACCACTTATTGGAAGACCACCAGAGTTATTGTTATCATTAATACAAGGCCGAGATCGTAGAAGCAAGCATTTCAAAGAGAATTTTAGGACTTACAATAGCATGTTTGCATTTACATCAATGGGGGGTAAGATTCAATCACACATCAACAATGGAAGTGGCCCTCCTCAATTTATTTTGGGTGGCCAAAATTATCACAGGATTGGATCTTTACTTCCAGAACCAGGAGCAACTCCCAAGTTTGCTCAGTTGTACATTTACGACACACAAAATGAATTGCAAAATCGAATCGGACATTTTAGGTACAGCCAGACATTTTTATATTATTCAATTTCATAACATTTGAAGTTTATAATAACAAGTACATATGATTTTTATTGATTTCAGCTCAAGGAGTGATTCAGAACCCTTAGATGCTTCTTTAGTTCGGGATCTTACAAAGATGATCGATGATTGTAATCCACTTGCTAAAAGCTTTAGAAGAGTCAGAGATGTTGTCGAGGCCGGAGATCCTCCCACATTAGCTCTCAGATTGTATAGAAAACGCTCCAACGATTCAAGAATGCACAATATCCCTACAGTAGATGAGGTAGCTGGTTTGATAGTTGGTGATTTTGACGATTCAGATATTGGCAGAGATGTTGTTGTTAATGATACATGTTTAGGTTTGACCAGGCTGCATGAAACACATGTATTAGTCTTGCCGCTTCAGTATCCTTTAATGTTTCCTAGAGGTGAAAATGGATGGGAACCAGATATCCCATTAAGAGAAGTGGAGGAAGATAAGCCTAAGAGAAAAAGAGCAAGAGTTACAATTAGAGATTTCATGGCGTTTAGGATTATGGAAAGATTGATTGAATTTGGTACCATCGTTAATGCTAAAAGGTTGTTCCAACAATTTTTGGTTGATTGTTACACAATGATTGAGGCCCAGAGACTTTCTTACATCAGGGAAAATCAAGATAAAATTCGAAGCGATCTTTTGAGTGGTTTGCAAGAGGCAGTTGAAACTGGAGACATACTACCGTCATCAGTTGGAAAGAGTGTGATCATTCCTGATTCATTCACAGGTGGTCCAAGATATATGTTCAATAATTGTCAAGATGCAATGGGGATTTGCAAGAGGTTTGGCTATCCTGATTTGTTTATTACTGTGACATGCAATTCAAATTGGTCTGAAATACGAGACTTTGTTACTTCAAGGGGTCTCACAGCATCAGATCGGCCAGATATTGTTTGTAGAGTCTTTAAAATGAAGTTGGATGAAATGATGTCAGATTTCAAAAAAAAAGAAATTTTTGGGAAGGTCATTGCAGGCAAGTACAAATTAGAATAACCATCATTCGTTTGAATTTTACATTGTTAATATTTTATATTTATTATATTAACAATATTAATCCACGATTATTTTAACTTAATAGGCATGTATACGGTTGAGTTTCAAAAGCGAGGACTACCACATGCACACATATTATTGTGGTTGGATGGTGATAACAAATTGAATACGGGACGAGATATTGATAAGGTGATCTCTGCTGAAATTCCCCATCCACAGCTTTATCCAAATTTGTATGCTTCGGTTTCATCTTTCATGATGCACGGACCTTGTGGGGCTGCCAACTATAACTCGCCCTGCATGAAGGGTCCTAAATGTACCAAATATTTTCCAAAAAAACACCAGTCATCTACTTATATAGACGATGATGGATATCCGTCTTATAGACGGCGTAATTCCGGTGTTGTTGTTAACAAAGGTGGAGTCAAGTTGAATAGTGGGAATGTTGTCCCATACAATCCATATTTGCTTATGAGGTATCAGGCACATGTCAATGTTGAATATTGCAATAAGTCAAATGCCATCAAATATTTGTTTAAGTATGTGAACAAAGGCCCTGATCGTTCAAATATTGAGATTACCAATGGTTCTTCAACTTCGCACAAGTCTGAACCTGTTGATGAAATCAAAAGGTATTATGACTGTAGATATTTGTCACCATCTGAGGCAGCTTGGAGAATATTTAAATTTGATATTCATCAGAAGTTTCCTGCTGTCATTAGGTTATCTGTTCACTTACCAAATGAACAAACAGTGAATTATAAAGAAAACCAAGATTTGCATAATGTTGTTGCTTACCATGAGATGACTAATACAATGTTTCTTGCTTGGTTTGAGGCAAACCAAATATATGAACAGGGTCGCAATCTAACATATGCAGAGTTTCCTTCAAAATTTGTTTATTTGACTGATAAACATAGATGGCAACCAAGGAAGCAAGGTTTTAGTGTTGGGAGGCTTTCATATGTTCCGGTTGGTGCTGGAGAATTGTATTACCTAAGGATATTGTTGACTATGCAAAGGGGGTGCACTTCATATGAAAGTGTTAAAACAGTTAATGGCAAGGTGCTGCCAACTTTCCAAGATGCATGCTCTGAGCTAGGTTTATTAAAAGATGATAAAGAGTTTATCGATGCAATCATTGAAGCAAGTCTCACCGCATTTGGTTTCCAGATGAGAGACCTGTTCGTTAGATTGTTGATTATGAATACCATGAGCAAACCAAATGTAGTATGGATTTCCACATGGAAATTGATAGCTGATGGAATTGTTTATCATAGAAGAAAGGCGCTTAACATTCCAGGTATTTTAAAATTAGCACACTCTTATGTTTACAATAATACATATTAAATTTCAAAAATTTATGTTATTATTTATGTATATGTATTTTAGGTTTACAAATTGGAGATGATGAGCTGCAAAATTTATGTCTAATTGAGTTGGACAAATTGTTGATGGCAAATGGAAGAGCTTTAAAAGATTACAAATCTATGCCTCATGTTGAACATGAAGATTTGTTAACCTTTGAGAACCAACTGATAGCAGATGAACTAAACTATAACCGAGTTGAGCTAACCCTATTGCATGAAAAATTAATTGGTATGTTGACTGCTGAACAGTTCAATGTCTATCAACAAATTATGCAATCAGTTTTATCAGGTGATGGAAGATTTTATTTTGTGTACGGATATGGTGGAACTGGAAAAACCTTCTTGTGGAAAACATTGTCCGCTGCTCTTAGATCTCAAGGAAAAATTGTTTTAAATGTTGCTTCAAGCGGCATTGCTTCTTTGTTGTTACCAAATGGAAAAACTGCTCATTCTACCTTTTCTATTCCATTGGACATAAATGAAAAATCCACATGCAACATCACACAACAATGTCCTAGAGCTAAACTTCTTAGAGCGGCAAGTCTTATCATATGGGATGAAGCTCCGATGATGCATCGATATTGCTTTCAAGCTTTTGATCGGACTATGAGAGATGTCATGAGGGTTCAAAATGAGAGTAACTTGAAAAAACCTTTCGGTGGCAAAGTTGTTGTTCTAGGTGGTGACTTTAGGCAAATTTTACCAGTTGTTAGAAGAGGACCAAGAGGGGATGTCATAAAGGCAACAGTTAGCTCCTCTAGAGTTTGGAGGACATGCAAAGTACTCAAGTTGACAAAGAACATGCGGTTAAGTGGTGATTCAACGAGTCAATCATATTCTGAGATCAAAAAATTTGCTGATTGGATTTTGAATATTGGTGATGGTATCATGGAAGCCGATGAGAATGGTGTTGCTGAGATTACTATTCCAAAGGAGTTGTGCATTCTTGAAGGTGCAAATCCTTTACATTCGTTAATTGACTTTATCTATCCCAAAGTAGTTGAAAATTTTCAAAATGCTAATTTATTTCAAGACCAAGCAATTCTGTGTCCTACTTTAGAGGTTGTTGAACAAGTTAACGACTATGTTTTATCTTTGATTCCTGGAGAAGCTAAGGATTACTTAAGTGTTGATACACCATGCAAGTCGGATGAGGACTATGAAGTTCAAGGTGATTGGTTTAACAGTGAGTTTCTAAATGATATTAAATGTTCTGGTATACCAAATCACCGTTTGACTTTAAAGGTTGGTGTTCCTATTATGCTTCTAAGGAATATTGATCAAGCTAAAGGTCTTTGTAATGGTACACGGCTGCAAGTTAAGGATTTGGGTAAGAATTTAATTACTGCAACTGTGATCAGTGGCAAAAATATTGGTCAATCAATTTTTATTCCAAGAATGGATTTGGTCCCCACTGATTCAGGATTCCCTTTCAAATTTAGTAGAAGACAATTTCCTGTATGTTTGTGTTTTGCAATGACTATCAACAAGAGTCAAGGACAATCTCTTTCAAAAGTTGGGTTGTATTTACCAAGACCGGTATTTACACATGGCCAATTATATGTTGCAATATCTAGAGTTACAACTACAAAGGGATTAAAAATCCTAATTTTGAATGAAAATGGTCAGCCTTGCACAACTACTAACAATGTTGTTTATCCTGAAGTCTTTGAAAATTTATAGAACTTTGACATTTCAAACTTAGTCACCCAAAGGTAACTTTCATGCCCACCTTATATTTATATAGACTTATCATTGATCTTTAATTATAATTATAATTAGCTATGATACATTTAAACTGACTTTTTTTTTTGTTGTTACATTTTACAGGAACGACGACTCACACCCAACTTAAGAACTGGAATTTTTTCAATATCGACATTAAGTGTCTTTTTTTTTTTTTGTAATATGGTGACTTTTTTCTTTGGTAAAATTCTGAATGTGTTTTGCGACTAACACTTCAACTATATAATTGAAGCAGTTCGTATGGTATGTAAGAACAACTAAATGAATCATGTCATTTGATTTTAAATTTGGATTATCTTCATGTTTTTATTATTTGAATTATCCAACCTATGTTTTTTTTATCGCAACTATTAGAAATCAGTTGTTAGTGTTAGTTTTGTGAAATGATAGACATATCAATACCCACTTATGTTTGCATTTGAATCCAATAGACATGTTACACATTCATTGAAAATAGTTGCATATCTTATATACATATATAATCAAGGTATAGTAGATACATATTCCCAAACATTTATTAAAAATACTTTGCAATTAATATTTTAACTATCAACATATAATTTAGAAGTATCCCGTGCGTTGCACGGGCGTTATTACTAGTATTAAACAATCAAGTAATTTAAATTCATTTAATATAAATAATGTTTAAATAGTTAAAAACTAAGTATAAAATATTTCGAAAAGGAAAAACAAAACCAAGTATGAAAAGGATGAAAGATAAAAATACCTGACAGCAATCGGAGAAACAAAAATAATTTAAAATAATTTTCATAGAAGTAAAAATCAAAATCATATTTTTATATACAGATAATGTCACTTTTTTAGACGTAATTTTTTTTTGAAAGAATAAATTAATCTAATTAAATCAGATCATGATATCATATTATTATATTAACTTTTTAAATCTATCTATTGATTTTTACATATATTGTAAAATATAGTTGGATACATATATTGAAAAGATGCTACTATTTTACTTTGATAATGTATAAATTAACAATTTAAAAAATGATATTTCATATACAAAATATACAAAAACCAATTGTTGCTTATAATTTAGCTAGAGCGACATATTCTTGGGCTATTCACCATATTTTTTATTTTTATCTTTTTTGTATTGAATATTAATTGATTAATGATAATAGTCAACTTTGTTTTGGTAAAAAAAAATGGTTTGAAAAAAAATCAAAACTAGTTTTAAATAAATGCAACCATTTTTTCATCCATATTTTTTGACATGAGTCTAAGTTAAAAAAGAAGTCGCAAATTCTATTCAAGTGACTAAAGTGTCGAAATTAATAGATTGAGCATTGTGATTAGAGTTCAAACTTCAACTAATAATAAAAATGTGTTTATGATTTATTTTTTATTATATGTTTTTTAATTCCTTATTGTGACGTTATTTTCTTAACAAAATCAATCAGTATGTGAAACAAAACAGTTTTTCTAAAGATGAATGTTATTTGAACAACCATTTTATAAAATAATTTGTGGGACAACAAAAATATACAAAAAGTTGTTATAAAAGTTATCACAATATAATTTTTTTAAAGGAAAAAATAATTATCACAATATAGTTGTTTAAATATCATTTCTTTTTTAAAAAATGTTTTGCAAAGCATTATTTAAATTTAAAAATATTGTTTTATCGTTAAAAAAAGGTTAATAGCAGTTTTAACCCCTTAATTTTCCTAAAGTTGCGATTTTAACCCCCTAAGAAAAACACTACAAAACCACCCCCTACGTTTTGCACGTGACAATTTTTCCCCAAGACCAATTTTGACACAGTCTATACTGACGTGTACCCTAAGTGAGGTGCCATGTTTTGTTTTTTTATCTTGAAAAGCCAAAACTGATACAGATACAAAACTTAAAAAACGGTTTTGTAATTTTTTTTAATGGGTCAAAATCACAACTTTAAAAAAGTTAAAGGACAAAATCTGCTATTATACCTTAAAAAAATTAAACTCATCTTTTCTCAATACTCCTACTTTACACAGCTTTAACTTACTTTTTTTTAAAATTAGTTAAACTATAGTACCGGTATTGCCTTTGGAAAAATAGTCATGTATTTCTGCTGAATTTTCTTTTCCTTTTCACATACCAAGTAAAGCCATAAACACTTGTTAGTTGTCAGCCATAAATGCATATAATAACCCACTTATGGAAACAGTACGCATTCAGAACTTCTCCCAAGAAAAGTAACGGACAATATGGAAAATTAAAAATACTAAATGTTTTTTCCTTAAATAGGGTTGAGATAACAACAAACGTAACATTGAAAAATTGAAAAGTTTGAAACTAGCATTAAATGTAATTTTTTTTTTGAAGAAAGCATTAAATGTAAAATTGGAAGGGTTACACTACACTACTTCAGTATACCCAAAAATCTAAATAAAGATAAAAAAAAAACTTTATACTTTAAAAAAAGAAAACTTTAATTATTTATTTATATTTTTGATATATAACAATTAATGTTTTAAAAGGAAAAAAAGGCACAAAGAGTTGCAAAATTCTACAGTTGATCTGTAGATTACACTTTTCTACTTGCAGGGAAAAGTACATAGGGCACATCTTACCCAGGATATGGCTTTCACCCAGATTTCATTATCATTATCATATAATAATAAAATCTTCCATAATTCCAATATTACCCTTATCATTCCCAAATATTTACATGATAGAACATGCATTTGGATTTTCATCACTGAAAATTTGAGGAGGGTAAGCTGGACCAGGTCCAGGATATGCATAATACTCCGTACCATACCTTGGTGGATTAAAATAATATTCATTTCTTTTTAACTCCACCACCTTAACTTCTTCTGCACCTCCTCCATCACCGCTTGATTTTCCATCTCCTTCTGCAGCAGCTTCTTTCTTTTCCTCTCCTTCACCACTTCCTTTCTGATCTTTTTCACCTTCCTCGGCTTTTTTCTCTTCTTCTTTGGTTTCTTTTGGTTCTTCTTTTTTCTCTGGCTCTTGTTTCACTATCACAGCTTGTTTTCCTGTTCTCTTGTAAACATATTCTACTAATTTTTCAGTTTCAAGTACTCCTTTCACTGTCACTAGTGAGTTCTTCAGATCCGGTTCAGCTGATTCAACTCCTGCATGTGAATATAATTTTAATATAAGATTGATTAATTAACGTCACACCCACTTACAAATATTTTATGAAGTTAAATATATTTTATAATAAGGTCTTTATAAGAGAATCAAAGTGTAAAGATGATATTGACATGTTAAATAAAATTGAATTGTATAATGAAGTGAAACAAAGAATAAAATCTGACAAATTCCTGAAAGGATGGGACCTGAGAATTGAAACGAACCAAACCAAGTGAATGAAATAAAAGTGAAAATCTGAATTTCAAAACAGGACACGGTAACATATTTACCTTTGATTCTCTCAATGCGTCTCTTGATTTCTTGTGAACAAGCTTCACAATGCATGTGAACTTTCAGAATCACTATCATAACCTTAGGCTGCACCATATAATAAAACAAAATAAAAATGATCATCACAGATTCAGATAAATTTAAAAAGAGAAAAATAATAATAATAATAATAATTAACCTCTTCAACTTTCTTTTCTTCCTCTGGCTTAGGTTTCTCTTTCTCTTCAGTTTTTTTCTCTTCCTCTGAAGGTGGTTTTGGGATCGGAGAAAGAAGCTCAACTTGTCTATGACTCTTCCTCTGAACTCTTTCAAGAACCTTCAATGGATCCGCTTTTTCTCCTTTAACAACAACCTTGTGAGATTTGCAATCAGTAGCCACATCTTCAACTCCTGAAAAATTCATCACAAACAATTAATCATTATTAACATAAAAATAACAGAAAAGGTAAAGAAAAAGGAAAACTATTTACCTGGAAAACCTTTGAGTGAACGACGAACTTTACGAGCACAACCTTCACAATGCATGAAGACTTTAAGCACAATTTCTGGCGGTGTAACTTCCTTAGATTCCTCCGGTTTTTTCTCCTCTGTCGGTGGTTTCTCGGTTTCTTTCTTCTCTTCTTCTTTCTTCGGTGGTTCCTCGGGTTTTTTCTCCTCTACTTTGGTTTCCTCTAGTTTCTTTTCTTCCTATTCAAAACAACACAACAACAAAAAAAACAGAACCAGAAACAATATTATTAAAATGATAATTTGAGAAAAATAAGAAGAAGAATGAAAAAGCATTTGAAGAGAACCAACCTCTCCCATTGGTTTAGTGTGACTGACTGACTCAAAGAAAGGTTTGAAGTTGCTGAGATTTGAGAGAGAGAGAGAAGCTAGGTTGGTTCTGCGGCTACTTTTTTTGCCTTAAAATTTCGGTGTTTTTAATGTATGAAGTGAAGTGTATGTTGTGTTGTGTAGGTTCTTTCTTTTTCTCTCTTATCTTATAATTTTATTATTATTTTTGGACCATCTGATTTGAACCCACTCATTCTATCATCATCAACATGACGTGGCAAACTTTGAGAGGCACGTGCAGTGAAGGAGTTTCAAGCTTAAGACACATGGAATAGAACATGTACCCTTATTTACCTTACCATTGCATTAATAATATTTACCATGACTTTGTATTTATTCACAGTAGTTTGGGTATTTCATACATCGACTTTGACTGTTTTGGGAATCTCTAGAATCTTCTCCTGTTTCCTGTGGGAGTTCCTACCTCACTCTCCTTCTCTTCACACCTAGTAATAATGCTTGAATTTAACGGAACAGATTTAATCAATTACTCCCTCCGTCCCTTAATATAATCCCCTATTGCTTTTTTCACATTTCTTAAGAAATGTTGTTGGTGTAGTTAATGTGTCTGTTTTATAGTACAATTTTACAAAATTAACCTCATTAAAGAGATAAAGTGAAAAGTCAATTTATTGTACTTTTAGAATTAGTAGTAGTATTAAATAAGGGTATCTATGGAAAAAAATAATTAATGTGTGTTGTAATTTGAAAAGGGGGTTATATTTAAGGACAAAAAAAAAAACAAAAGGGGGTTATATTAAGGGACGGAGGGAGTAAAAATTACAATCATTACTAAAATTGACTATAATATATGAATTCATTGAGTACTTTGTCTGTTTACATATTCGCAATTAACTACCATATCAACTGCAACACTCATTTTTAAACCCTCTTTTTAAGGGAGTTTCTATAATACATTCATAAAATAAGGTGTATCGGTATTCTTCTTTCGTAATTTTATAAATAAATGATTCTTTTTTGTGTGATAAATAGTTATTTGTCAATATTTATATTTTATAAAACATCATTTTATAAGAAAAAACATTATTTCATTGTTTATAAAAATTATTGTAATTTTTTTACATATTATCGTAAAAAATAATCAATGTTCTCAATTATGAGTGATAAAAATTCAAAAAAAAATTAATTTTATTTCGTTGACACTTTTGATGAATAAGATTTAGTTATTATAATTATAAGTGATAAAAAAAATATTTATCTTCAAAAAAACAACTAATTTAGTTATTAATTTAAAGAATGAGTACACTCAAATATATTGGTTGTAGCATAGAATTTGCCTCTTTTTAATATTCACTCTCTTATTTTATATATATATATATATATATATATATATATATATATATATATATATATATATTTGTGTGTGTTTGGTTGTCCCATTCAAGCTGTTGTAAGTGCACCAAAGTCCTTTTCATGGTTTAAATGGTAGATAACACAAGTTGTGGGTCCCATTAAATATAGAGACATGGCTTTCCAAAACTTTGTATACGTATTTGGCAACATAGCTAGGAACACTAAGTTGCAGTGTTGAGGGGTTATGCATGTGATGTGCTTCAGTATATACACTTATCACCAACCCCAAACAAAACACGATTCCAGTAATCACATGCAAATTCATTGATTCAGTAAATAGATAATCGAATACTTTTTGCAACAGAAAATCGAATACTATTTAATCATTTTTTTGTACAGATTTCATCATTTTTGTGAATACAGATTTCATCATTTGATATTATATATCAACGTTCGGAAAATCAGAAAAAAAAAAAAAAATCTGATACATGAAACAAAGTTCATATCTCTAAATTATTATCATCATTATTGTAACAAAAAAAAAATTATTATCATTATTAATTAAACACAATTTAACTGGTCAATATAATCGTCGTATTATTTCCGGCCACTACATATATAATTAATGACTCTACAAAATTGGGATCGGAACTATTCCAATATTCTAAATCTTTAGATAAAAAAAGTACTCCATCCGTCCCATAATACTTGACACAGTTGATCTTATTACGCATACCAATGCATACTTTTGAGCTTAAATATCTTGAATAATATATAATAAAAAATTATGAAAATTTGATATATTGAAAATACTCATCGAGACGAATCTAACGACATCTTATATGATACTATTTATCATTGTATATTAGTACAAAAATATGATCAAAGTAAATTAGGTCAAAATTCCAAATTTTCAAATGTGTCAACTATGACGGGATAGAGGGAGCAGTAAAAATATCAAAATTCAATACTAAATACAAGCTTAAATAAGTCTGAGACCGATTTGACAGCAAAGAATGACAATCGACATATCGCCACTTCAAGATGATAAAACTTAAAAGCAAAATATGTTGATTTTAATCATGCAGCTAATTAATAAATAATAAGATCACAGTTATGAAGCAAGAAATTAGTAAATGAGAAAATGCAATGAGGAAAATGAATAAATGACGGTAAAATGCTTGATAGTCTACGAATCAAACTTAAATATGACAAAATTCATCTAGGTCTGTACATGACCAACAAGTCTATATATTTATCTTAAATTTTACGGGCATTGTCATATATAAGGACCAATTTAAGAAAGCTTTTCGTATTGGTATACTTCCTAAAATAAGAATAGGTGACAAAAATTTAAATGGAGTTTGTACTCTGTATTGGTATTTTACTAGTGATTTGTTTTCTTAGGTCTATAGTAGATAGATTTTGTGTGAAGAATTACACATTACACACACTAAACAACCCTATCGTGACGCAAGGAATTACGACAAATTCCAAATAAAACATGACAAAAGAGATATGTTAGTTTTTCAAAATGATGGGCAAAAAGAAGTTGACTCGAGGGACGAACATAGGACGATGAAAGCCCATGACATGAAAGGTGGCTCCAGCCTCTACAGGATGATGATGATGGAAAGGATAAGGTGCCGGAATTATATATTCATGCATGGATGCAAACGTTGTTGATTCCGATTCATAAAACCATTTGCAAATCAAATCACTATCTCTATAGAAGAAATATTATTGGGTAACTAAGGTGTACTGTATATGCATGTGCTCTAGTGCAGCATGTCATGTCTTTTATAGCATCTCCATATATGTCTATTAAATGGCTTCCATTATTTCAAATCAAACTTATGTAACTGACGCATATTTTTACTCTGATAGAAAAATTAAGCTTTTCTAAACTCATATTTTTAATGATTATTATTTGAATTTTTTATTTAAGAAAATATACTAACTTTTAATTTGATGATAGGTAACTTATTTACACTACTTCAACTCTTTCTTTGCTATTCACACAACCAACATCACAATTACTGCAATGATAACAAAACAAAAAAAATAACGGTTCATCATTTTATGAAATGACATATTTATCTTCTTTAAAACATTAACGAGACTCGAATATGATATGAGACATTCGTATAAAAGATACATTATGTCATTTCACAACTAGACCAAACCCTTAAAATTAACATGTTTTATAATTGTACTAGGAGTGTAAGTAAATTAATCGTTAATCATTTACTCCTTTGATTGAAAACCATTCCGGATGGTTTTGTAAAAATCCAGTGTCCTCAAGAAAACGCTTCATGGAGGCAATCTGACTCAATACACCGGCAAAATCCACAAGGTATTGTCCTCTTCATGTTGTTTTTGTCGGATTTATCACATCATAAAAAGCACATCCATAACAAATAACATTGACTATGAGACTATATAATTAAATTAACCAAAAAAAGGAAAAACATGCTACACTTTGATCCTTGTTACTTCAACTCAAAGTATGACCAATGACTTTTGTTTTGAGAGGTAGTGATCGATGACTTGTCTAACAACAAGCCTATGTACTGACACGAGGCAACATAATTTTACTAGTACACCTGTTATTGGCGTGGAAGCTCAATGTCCTAACACCTGAACATGAACTTTATAATAAGAACGGTTACTATCACCAGAAACAATGGTGTTGGTGTCTCTTGCTAAGTTCCATCAATTTTTGCTTTAGTGTTTTTAGTTTTGCATAGATTTTATTCATCGAATTTAATCTTATTTGCAGTGTGTCAAACATCTAAATGTAAGTACCATTTTCAACGGGTAGATATTATTCTATTTAAGGTGTGTCATACATTAATTTGTTTTCCTTGCTAAGTTCTTAATTTTTATTGAGTTGTGTTCGCGATATACTAATAGAACTTTTGTTAAGAAAATTGAAAGTAAACAGTTTACATTAAAAAATAACTTCTATGAAGTTGAAAACATCATTTTCTAATAGAAAATTTCTATATTTATGTTCATAACAAATGACTTAGGGCATTTTTTAGTGTTTTTTTCATTTTTATTCTATCACCATAAAACGGAAACATAAAACGTATTGAAGTTGACAAATTTGGAAACATTTTCATATGACTTGTCAGAGTTGTGCAGAGCAACCGAACTGAAAGGAAAGATATGCCGGGAAATTGGGCCTAACTGTTGGGTCCACTACCAACTTGTAGGCCTATTACCGTAAGTATTAGAAAATTGCTCATTTTACTTTGTAAATTGTTTTATTTTTTCAATTATGGTTGATCTAACGACAATTAATTATGTTTGACATTTTTAAGACCGGTTAAATAGATTTAAAAAATATTAAATTGTTCTAAAAAATGGTCAATGATATTTAATTGTAGTTGGGGCAACGACAGTTAAAAAAAGAGCAATTTTAAAATGTCCAAAAAGTTTAATTTTCTAAGTGTTTTGTTGCTCTTGTAATAGAATTGTAATACAATAATGTTATGTATAATAAAATGTCCAAAAAGTTCTGTCAAAAAACAAATGTCATAAATAATAATTGTTCTACTCCTACAAAAAGCTATGCATACGAAAAACTAGTTGTTGGTGGAATATGGAAACTGGAAACAAAATTGGATTAGTCATAGGTATGAATCGTTAAAACATTTCAACTGACCCATCAAATCAGTCGTTTCATCTTTATAAATGTTACTTAATTGTTAAGTTCGGACGCCTTTGAGTAGACAGTAGAGAACAACATCTTTAATTTGCAACCAGTACTATTATTTGATTTTGATGTTTGCATTTGGACGATTTTGAGTTTTCTAATTTTACTTATTGATAACTTTGTTTCAATCTTTCTTTGAATCAATCATCTCTCTCATTTAAATAATTTATTTTACTCATTGATTCATTCCTTAAATATATCAAAATCGACCCCGTCAACTGTGAGAGACCTTAGTAGGTCTTCTACCATGCGTGAGTCAGATAAAAAAAATTATTTTTTTATAATGAAGTCCTATGGGCCTTATCATATATTGTCGGTACCTAATTTTTTTTAATTCATTTCACTTTTCAAGATACTTGCAAAGATGATACTCTAGGATGTGGTGGAGAGGGGCGACAACCGCAGTGAAAATATGCACCAAATGAGTATGGTCGAGAAGAAGAAGAGTTTTGAATTTGAAGGATCCACTCTTTGATTGTTGAAAGACATTAGATTTTTGTTGTGGTTTTTAGGGGTTTTTTGTTGGTTGTAGAGATATTATTTTCTATTTAATAGATATATAAATTTTTTTCCTAAAATATATATATATATATATATATATATATATATATATATATATATATATATATATATATATATATTAACATTTTTATGGTCACGCCTCAGCCTCATGGATTTTACTATTTATATTTCGTTTGGTATCCAAATTTTGTTCTTTTTATCTTTGATGGATTTGAAACTTGAATGTTTTATTTATTGGGTTTCTCTATAAAAAAAAAAATCATAGTAGATATTGAGATTTGAGTACCATTCTTTTCTACGTTTATGTCAAATCCGGGAATATTTTTTTTTCTTTCAAAGACACATGTACAATTAGTTGAGAGTTGGGGTTAGATTGAAGTAGAGTGATGAGGGAAAATTGGTATTTGCATGGCTGAGAAATTGGTATTTGAGAGGTCCAGTCTATTACTGATGAAAGCTCATGGAAGGGGAGAAAATGTTTATCTTTTTCATATGTAAAATAAATAGAGATATACGAAATAGTTAATACAATAAATATTTAAAAAATATTATAAAAAGGGAAAAACAAATATCAAAACACATTTATATTTCAAATTCCCTATTTAGATAATTCAGTTTTATTGATATTTTAAAAATATTTCTATATTGACGATATTTCCCTTTTTTTTATGGTGGTTAGGTTTCAAACTTCGGACCTTGCATATGCTTACGAGGACATTGATATTTCTCTGTTGACGATGTTTTACTGTCACGAAAAATTTCATCCAGCCACATGCATGATTTTATTTTTTTGTTTGACACAACATGCATGGTATGTTTGATTTTATTTTTTCGTTTGACACAACATGCATGATATGTTAAAAGGCCGAAACATCGGTCGTTGTTAGAGAAAAGTTATAACATATATCCTGCTGAAATCATTTCCTTTTCTTTCTACTTCTTGTTTTTGGGAGATGCATGAGATGATGCGTCGTGGAGCCTATCCCATGGAATAAAATGTGGGTTGGCCAAAAATTATGCCCACTTACCCAATCACGGACACCTATGAAGTAGGGATGAGAATGAGTAGGATTTGGATATATTATCTTTGTGTAAATAACATACCTCTGCGTATATAGATAAAATTTTCAATTTGGATATGACCATAATAGATGGAAAAGTGTTCATCCTAAAAAAAATTAATACTGCTGTACTTTTAAAGATCTCTAATTAAGATAATTTTTTTATTATTGTTGAATTTTGACTTAAAATTTGACGTTTGTGTTTTAACAAAATCGTGAGACGATTTTAGTTCAACAAATACCATACCACGATTTGTAGAAATCAGGCATGATTTTTGATAACGTTCATATGTACTGTGTACGAACTGAAAAATCGGGGCACAATTTAACCGGATCAGAAACACTATTTAAGCATTTCTTGACCCATTTGTTGAGTAAACTTGATTTGTCATTCCCTTGAGGTGAGTTGAGTTAATAAATTAATTATTTTTGGCAAAATATTATTAAGTTTTTGAAAACTATATGAGGAGTGGATTGCTATTTGTTACAAGGGTTTAGACAGGAAACCAACTAATGAACTATTGTTTCAAATTATTTTTTAACTATTACTGTTATATCCTATCATGGAATTGGCTTGGTGAAGGCTGTTAAACTATTGCGGCAGACATTTGGAATGAGCTTTTGTGTTATATTTTTTTGGATTTCCTGATGTTACAACAGGATGTTGTAACAGATCAGGATCGTCCGATTTGATTTAATGGTTAGGATCATAAAACTGTTTTGTGATCTACACTGTTCGATTTGATATCAATAGTTGTGATTAAGTACTGCGTGCTTTATTACAACACCAAATCTAGATCCTATTCTTTTTTGTTGATAAAATCAATAGGCGAGTTGTACCAAAATAAAATACTACATCTGTCATATTTATAAATAAAATACTATTTTTTTAGGTTTATTGAATATCTAATGTATTTGATCTATAATATATATCAAATACATATTAGATATTTAATAAACTTTGAAAATTAATTTTTTTGTAATTCTTATAAATGTAATTGGAGAAAGTAGATGAGTAGAGTATCCAAACTTATTAAAGTCTCTAAAGGTGACAAGGCTCAAATATTGGTCAAAGATACTTAAATATTACCTTTTTTATTTCTTTATTTGTTAGACAAATCACTAATGTTTTTCTTCTATCTTTCACCAGCAATTTCATGGAAACTTGCGATAGGCTATAATAAATCATTACTCTCTCCGTTTTAAAATAAGTATCGTTTTAGTCAAAAAAAATTGTTTTAAAATGAATATCACTTTTAGTTTCCAATGCAATAATAGTTTTTTCTTTTCAGTTGTACCCTTCAATTAATATTATGTTACACTACTTCCAAAGTATTATTTTTTCTTTAATAAAAAACAAACTAATAGTTGATTAGGATAATTTGGTAAAATAACTATGACATTTGACTATTTTATTTCATTTTTAATATGTGTGCAATTGGCTAAATCGACACTCATTTTAAAATGGTTAGAGTAATGTTTTGCTATCTTTCACGAGCAATTTGCTATAGGTGGTCCTTATTTACGAGTCTTGACCTATTTCAAATGTCTGCCGCAATAGTTTAAACAGCCTTCACGAAGCCAATTCGATGTTGTGTGTCTCATGTTTGTCATTAAAGTATATTCGTACAGCACGTTTTTTCTTGTTCTCAAAGTTGTCACGTAAATTTTCCAAATAAAAAACAAAATGTGCAAACTATTGATATTAAAAAAAAAGAGAAAATCAAGTTCACTAAACTTGGACATCCTAATATTGACTCGGCCTCCACCCGTACATCGATTTTGGCACACTTAATTTGAAATTAATTGAATATTATGGGTTTCTATAGAAAAGTATGTAAACATATTGACATACAAAATTGAAACTACTAAAATGGTTGCACTATAGTTTATTTATTTTCTTGACAATTGTATTTATAGTTTATCAGATTCCATGTTTCACGGTCATGAAGTTCATTTTATGAATTAGTTTCTTTTTAGTCAGATAAATTAGATCTTGACTACACATATTGACCTTCTTGCCGCCCACATGTTTCATCATCTCCTTAGAAAATGCATGCATCCTACATCTTTTTTCCCATTATATACATCACATGCATAAATTTTGCTATAGTCCTTACGTACTACCTTTCTTATAACTTCGAAACCAATGGAAAAACATGAAGTGTTACTCCCTATTTCATCTTCACAAGATGCTTCTCCTTTTAATGTTAAACCCGGTAATTGCTCTAATATTCATGTTAAAAAAGCAGAGTATCTAAAAACTAAAAAGAAGGACACTTCAAGCAAGAAAGGAGGCAAAGAAATAATGAAGCACAAATATGTATTTCAAACTAGGAGTCAGATTGATATACTAGATGATGGTTTCCGGTGGAGAAAGTATGGGGAAAAGATGGTGAAAGACAACAAATTCCCTAGGTTCGTCTCATTATTTAATAGTTGTTTTTATTTTTTGTGTTAACCCTTCAGTTATCCGGGAAAGGGACCCCAATAATCTAGAGCTCAGCCAAGAGGTAAGATCAGTCTGGCGAATAATTGTTCTACCTGGAAATCGAACTCAAGTTCTTTGAACTCAATGGTTATGTTTATTTAATAGTTGTTTTGATTGCATATTTGTAGCTAATAGTTCTATTGTGATAACTATCTTAGTAACAAATGAACAAACTAGCTTTCATTTTTAGCAATTAGTCATGAGCCCTGAGTCCTGACCTTGTTCAACTTTTGGTCCAACTTTATTTTTCTGCTTACAGAAGTTACTACAAATGCACTTATCAAGGCTGCAAGGTAAAGAAACAAATCCAAAGGCACTCCAAAGATGAGCAGGTCGTGGAAACAACTTATGAAGGGATGCATATTCATCCTGTAGAGAAGTCAGCTGAAAGCTTCGACCAGATCTTAAGAAACTTCATTACTAACAATCAACTATGTAATGTAACTCCAATGTAACAATATTTTAAATAAAATCACGTGAACCAATTCACTTTTATGGTTATGGTTTATGAACCAAACCGTTTGATCTCAGAGCCAGTTTGTTGTGAGAAGTGGTTGCAAAATGGTTCGGATTCGGTTCGCAACAGATTTTGATTATAATTGGTTTTCTAACTTATCCTTTGTTTAGCAAGATATCTTAATTAACTTTCATAAAAAATGTACCCGATCAATGAATTAACTTGTATTTATACGATAACAAACAAACCAATAATCATAGTTAAAATAAAAGTAAAAAACCTAAGGCTAGGACACACACTCATATATGCAAGGTCCGGGATTCGAATCCCGGTCACCACCAATTTTTTTTCCTTTTCTATCTCCTTTGCGATTAAAAGACGCACAAATCATACCAATAGCGTCTTCAATGGCAAGTTACCACAATGACACATCATAAGTAAGTGGCTCCCACAATGTTACATCATACACGGATCTGGATTCAGTGCTATTACAGCAGGACACTGTAAAATTGATTTTCAATCTGAACCGTCGAATCACAAATCAATGGTCAAGATTCCTTACAGCGTTGAACTGCGTGTTGTTTTTACAGCAGGGAATCCTGGTCCATCATACACATCATGTTTATGCAACTCAAGCATATTTTGCTCTAATGATGATAATAAAGCAACTTTTAGGACAGGTGCAAGCAAAGAAGGTTATCCAAGGGTAGAGACGATGATGAAGTGGCTACAGCCAACGCAAATGTCCGAGGGGAGCAAAAGCGTTTAAATGTAGACGGTGACAAAGCAAGAAGTTATGAACTTTTACGTCGGAGGTTTTTTGTTTGGGAGCATCAACTTCTAGTTAATATGTTGGAGGATTTACGGGGCCATGTGTGGAATCAAGAGATGGGTGGGTGTGGAAGCGAGAAGCGGAGGGTGTGTTCACGGTGAAATCCATGTATAAGAAATTAGAAGCCATGTGCATTTTGGATGATTTGTGGGGGGTGGAGGAAAAGCGAGTGTTTCATCATTTATGGAAAAGCCGGGCTCCGTCAAAAGTGGTGGCGCTATCTTGGAAGATGTTGTTAGACCGTATTCCCACTTGATTGAACCTTAGTAGACGGCATGCACTTCCTTCGGAGGTCCCCTTGAGTTGTGTTTTGTGTGAAAGGGATGTTGAAACGATGAACCATCTTTTTATGCATTGTGAAAACATGTTTATTACTCCCCATAATTTGTTCATTCATTGGGAGTGTTGGAATGCGGTTTCGTCGAACAAAAAATTAACACGAGGTCTTAGGCTTATTTGGCATGCCACCATTTGGTTGATTTGGAAAGCGAGGAATGATAAGATTTTCAATACCAAGGATATGGAAGTGTCGAAGTTGGTCGAGGATATTAAAGTTTTGTCGTGGCGGTGGCCTCTAACTCGTGTCAAAAGTAATGCTTGTCTTTTTTACGAATGGTGTTGGGATCCTATGGCATGCCTTGTTCTATAGTTTTTTGGGTTTGGGCCCTTTTGAGTGCTGTTGTGGATCTCTGTTGTGCTGCTACTGGGGTCTGCTATGGTGCGGTTTTGTTGTGCAGTGCTGCTATCATGTGTGTTTGCTGGTGTGGAGGGGGCTGAGTGTTGTTTTCAGCTGGTTTCTGGTTCGTGTTTGGGTGCTGCAGGAGCTTTGTTGTTCGGCCTGTCTGTGTTGCGGCAGCAGGGGTCTTGTTTTTTGGCAGCATGTTATTTGGTTCTGGTGGTTTGTTTTAGATTTTCCTTTGTTGTTAGGTGTTGCTTTTGAGCATGTTTGTACTTGTCTTCCTGTTTCTGTCTTATATCAGGAAGTAGGAGGTTTTTTAGTGAGCTAGATTGGTGTTGGGGTGCTATTAGCCCTATCTTGTACTATTTTTCCTCCTTGGCAGGTTTAGTGCATCTTGTGCGAACCTAGCCTAATAATATTTGCTGATTCAAAAAAAAAAATGCCGATTTATAAAAAAAATTTGATGAAAAGGTTGTTCAGGTTTTCTTTAAAGATATGAGGAAACTTTTTTTTTCAACGGAATTAGTAAACTCTCAGAAAATATTCCGACTTCGGTTCTGCACATACAAGCAAGAACTATCTATTCTTAAAAAAGATATTTTAAAATAGAATTTCATATTTGTCTGAGAAAAATAAAGTTCTGAGTCAGATGTGTACTAACACAATTTGCGTAGGGAAAATGAGTTTCATAATCCAGTAGAGTACTAAATGGATTCCACTCTTCTCACTTTCATTTTTGCTCCCAGACACCGCAAAAAATACCAAAATACACTCGAGCACTATTGCTCCCAGACACCACAAAAAAAATACCAAAATACACTCGAGCACGATAGGTGACTGTTGCTCAGTGTTTAGAAGCAAAAATGGCAAGTGATGAGATTAATTTTTGTACTAAATATGCTCGTCTAAATATATGTTTAGTAATTAGGATAGGTACTACTAATACTGATATCATCAACTCAGCAAAACGGACAATGTATGAATACAATTAACCAGGTTTATCTGCTGGAGAATCTAGAGCATAAACATAACAAAAGCTTCTTTCGGAACAGAACCATCACAAGGCTTTTATAACTTCAAATACAGGTTTACTCGCTGGAGAACCTAGATTATAAACATAGACATCACAAGGCTTTGTAACTTCAAAGACAGGTTTACCAGCTGGAGAACCCAGAACATAAACATAACCAGCTTCTTTTGGGACAAAACCATCATGAGGATTTAAAACTTCAAAAGACAGCTTGCCCTTGGAGAATGTTTTGATGGTCAGCATACATACATTTGAGTGTCTACATTACGAGACAATTTGAACCCTAATTTGTCAACGCTCTAAATAAATGAAACTACAAAACTATAAATAAGTTAACACAGCAAAGATATACCAGTCTGTTGACTGAAATTTACTAGTTTTCTTTGTTGCATATGAAGTTTCCATATTCACAATCAAGATTTCCAGTGACTCAGAAAAAGAAACACTTCCCAGAGATGTCACTTTCCAGTATTTGAATCAGATATGTCTTCTATGATACCCTTCCCATCAGAAGCATCAAAATAGAAAAAGTTTTTTATGGGATCTCCTTTCCCAGAAATTGCTTTGATAACCTCCTGTGATGTTACAATAGTAAATCTGGTCAGTTAATATTGCAAAAAGTCTTATCTTGTAAACCATTATGACCGATAAAATACCTGTCCAAGGATGCCCCCAATAACAGCAGAAACTGGAGGAAATTCTGTTGTATCTGCTACCAATCTTTCCAGAAGAGTATCAGGCACATGAGATTCATTGAGAGACTGTAATGTAAACACAGAAGGATTGGATTAATAATGTAAATAACTTTAAAAACATAAATAACCAATTCCAGCAAGCATACCTGTGCAGTACAAAGCTCCTTTTTCAGCTTAAGAACATTGGAAAGATCTGCATCAGAAACATCTCCGGCACTGCGTCCTTCAGCCTCTTCAAACTTCTCTATTACTGTGACATGAAATGAAGTTATAAATTGTACATTTGTCTACAGAAAGAACAACTATGTAATTGCAATCGATAAACTTCAGGTAGAAAATAAGACTTTTTTTTACAACAAACAAGCCACATAATGTAATTGCAAACTTCAGGTAGAAAATAAGACTTTTTTTTTACAAAAAACAAGCCACATATGTATGCTCTCTATCTCCATTAGAGCATGTTTCTATACTTGCCTTTTTTTTTTGTTCATTTTGATATTCTCACGAGCATACCACATGTTCTTTGTCATAATTTATAATATAATATAAAACTTAATAGAATTGACTGAAAAATAAATCCAAGATGAAACCAAATCAACCAAAGCAATCAGGTTGGATTTCATTTGACCAAAACTAAACCAACCCGTGAATACCGTGCTCTCCACCTCTCTCTTCGCTTAACTTAGTTGAAAGATCTAAGTTGAGAGACCTAATATATTAGACCACTTAAGCAGACACTATCAACTAAAAGTTCAAGCTCTTAATTGATTTGAATATTTTTTTCCTATTTCACACATTTTATCTACAAAAAAGTTGCATAGCTTATCGAACCTCTCATTGCAAAGTACAGCTTTGACATTCTCCTGTGAAGTGCCCTCCAAGGTACTGATAGAGCATCCTGTAGCAAAAAGAAAAAGGCATACCTAGGAATATGATGTTCACTATACACAATTCATTGTAAAGTAAAATAAGTAGCACATATAGATTAACTATAAATTACAAAGCATGTTTGTTTTGGACATAAGGCAAAACGTGAATGTATGTTCTTTTAGAAGCTTGTGTGTTTGTTAATTTGTTTTGCAATGGCAGTGACTGAAATGCACTCCCAAACATATACATAGAAGATTAAAACAGAATGGCGTGCATAATAACCCTAATTGCAGATCTTCTATTTGAACTTTATAAATGTCCATTGTCTTAAAGCAAAACCAACAAAATTCAATAATTTTGAAACCTGCAAGAGAATTTAATATACAACATGGAACACCTAGACCTAGTACATGACAGGAAAGGATGATGCTGATTCTTACTGACTTGTATCTTATCATTATAAGATCATTGCATATACAGTTATGAATTGAACATCACCCCATGGGCATCTAATGCAAGTAAATGACTGGGTAAGCCATCGAGGTTATCACAGGTGCATCAAATATCTTTCATGTCAAGGTTATCACATGATGCTGCTCTTTTACCAAATAAATTATATCATTGGAACACATCGAGAGTCTTTAGGGTTGCAACTTGCAACTCATCAAGACCCTAAGTTTAATTAATGCATTTTTACCAAAAGATAAAGGAATACACGATACAAAATGCAACAATAATGACAGGAAAACCTACATACCTCAAAACTTGGATATTTTAGGTGGCACTCAATAGTTTCCTCCATTTTTTTCTGCCAAGGAAGAATTGAACATTAAAACAAAATTAGATGTAAAAGCCAGCACAGTATCCACAGATGCTAATTATCTAGAACTTTGGACTCAACAAAAGCAATTTTTTACAAACAAAGATACGGGAAAAACAAACAAGATTTATAAATTCTTAATAAACCGTTATTATCAAATAGCCAACAAACTACAATCAACAGCTAGGACTGCTCAAACCGTTTATTTTACGCATTGCTATACAATTATTTTTTGATTCCACATATCTGATTCTTTTTTTGTATCTCTCACTTCCACTCCCAATTTTTCACACCACAACTCACTCTCAAAACCACCATTTTCCCTTTTCTTTCATTCTCTCTATTCTTCTTCAAACTGTGCTACGGGGTTTAGAAGAAGACAAAGAGGCAACAAACCCCTTTACAATTTCACATTACCAATGGTCAAGTGGGGAACTCAACAACGACTAAATGCTCCAACGCCACTGTTTGTTTTTTGAACAAGCACTAACGCCGCCGTTGCTTTAACCTGCAGAGGTCTAACTTCAACGAAACGACGACCACACCTAACCAATCGATTGGTTCTGAACAACGACAGAGCCATCAATGGCAGTAATGATAATGAAGGGATTCCAGATGTGAGGGAGAAGTTGATTCATGATCTATAAACCGCTGCGGATAGAATGAAAAATGAGATTTTGATAGAAAAAAAGGGAAGAGAAATAGACTCTTAAGTCGTGGAATCTGAGAATGACGGTGAGTACAAATTGCGGTGAAAGATGTTGTGTCTGATATTTACAGCTATATTGAATTGAAATTTGTATCTCACTGCCATTTGTACTCACCGTCACCCTCAACTTCCAAAGACTTCAGAGGATCTGTTTCTTTGCTTTCTCCTATAAAAATTGCATCTTCCATTCTATCTACAGCGGTTTCCAAATAATCCGGCAACTTCTCCCTCACAGCTGTGATCCCTTCATCATCATCGTCGATGACACTTCATCGTTGTTCGGAAACAACCACTTGATTAGGGGTGAGTGGTCGTTGATTTATTGGAGTTAGACCTTGAACAACAATTGCCACTGCTGGTTGAAGCTCCGATGACATTGGTGCATCTCAGGTGATGTTGAGTTCATCACTTATAGATTGGTGATGTGAAATAGCAAAGGGGTTCGGGTCTCTTCGCCGTTGTCTTCTAAACCTCATAATACCATCATTTGTAGAAGAATAGAGAGTAAGAGAAGAAAGAAAAGAGAAAATGTTTGAGAGTGATGCGGTGGTATGAAAAATTGGGAGTGGAAGTGAGAGATACGAAGAAAAAGAATCAGAGATATGTGGAACCGAAAAAAATATGGTATGGCAGTTCTTATAAAATAAATAGTTTGGATTGAATAAAATTGTATAGAAACGGATCGGTTCGGTTCAAAACTAAGAACCGCTAATCCAGTTCGGTTCAGGTTGGGGTATAACTAAATGCTCATTTCAGTATTATAAACTATTGTTATGGTTCAGTTCAGTTTTTTGACTCAACCGAACCATGAACAGTCCTAATTGTGATGAACATTTTAGTATGAAACTGAACCTGAGATACATGTGATATCGTTCGGTACGGTTTGGTTAAATTCAGTCAAATTAAAGGCTTAATACATCATTTGGTCTCTTAACTTATTTTCTGTTTTCAATTTGGTCCCCTAACTATTAAACATTCCATATCGGTCCTTTATCTTCTTTCCATCATTCAATTTGGTCCTATTTTATTCATTTTAACCCCCCAAAAAAGAAGACCGTTGGATAAATGAGGTCTCTCTGATCTAACTGTGTGTGTATCACCAACACCTGATTCATCTTACTTTTCTTCATCTTCGTCCCTCATCTTCATCAATCTTCATCATCTTCAACTCTTTTTTTGTTCTTTCAAAAATTCATCATTTCAACTTCAACAAAAACCACACAATCAAACTCTTAAAACTATAATTAACATCACAACAATCATCCAAAATCGGATCACCAAAACCCATTCATTCCAAAAAGAAACTTTCATTCACCAAAATCCTTCCTCTTTGACCACCAAACAATGAAAAGAAAAGTTCTCACAACTGACGCGTGCACCATTCAACAACGAGGGACTTTGCAGGCACTCTTCTGTCTCTCTTCCATTATGCTTCCAACACAGATCTCTCTCCAATTCTTCATCTTGGTATGTTTCTTTTTCAGGGCCTTTTTCTGTTTTTTTTTTAATTCATGTCCTATAAGCTAGGAATTCATTATGTATGATTTGTTAGTTTTGATTATAAAGTTGCAACCTTTTATGTATATAAATTAAAGGGTCATCGTTAGTTTATAATAATCCAATAAAAAATACCATAAATTATCATTTTTATTATTTTTGAATACTTTTTAGATCATGGGTTATTGATTAATTAATTGGGTTATTGATTAATTAATTGGGTTATTGATTAGTTAATTGAGTTTTGAAATTATTTTAAGGGTTATTGATTAGCCATGCTTCAATTCACCCAGTTGAAGAAGTTCCAACTACTGATGGTGATGGTGGTGTTGTTGTTGCTGACCAAAATGTGAATGTTCCTATGGCGAGGATGAAGGACATTCAAGGCATGCCCGGTACTGTTGGTGGCCTTTCTCTGCGTGTTTTGCAATTTGTTTTCGCTGCTGCTGCGCTGTCTGTTATGGCTTTCACTAGTTATTTTCCTAACATCAAACACCTTCCCTCTATGGCTCTTGGTGAAAGGGAAGGATTTTGGTGAGAGAAAGTTCCTTTTTGGAGTTAATGGGCTTTGATGATCCGATTTAGAATGATGGTGGTGGTGTTAATTATAAATTTAAAGGTTTGATTATGTGGTTTTTGTTGAAGTTGAAATGATGAATTGTTGAAAGAACAAAAAAAAGTTGAAGATGATGAAGATTGATGAAGAAGATGAGGGACGAAGATGAAGAAAAGTAAGATGAATCAGGTGGTGGTGATACACACACAGTTAGATCAAAGAGACCTCATTTATCCAACGGTCTTCTTTTTTTGGGGGTTAAAATGAATAAAATAGGACCAAATTGAATGATGGAAAGAAGATAAAGGACCGATTTGGAACGTTTAATAGTTAGGGGACCAAATTGAAAACAGAAAATAAGTTAAGGGACCAAACGATGTATTAAGCCTAAATTAAAATTACAATTGGACATTGGTTCAGTTAAATTCAGTACAGTTTGGTTCAGTTGGGCAGTTTTTTCACCAGCCCTATCCACCACCATAAACATCATTAAGAATACTAACATTTAACGTTTCATCCATCCCAACCTCTGCTTTCTCTAGGTTTCCTGCTTTAAGTGATTTTGTCCTCAAATTTTGCCTTACTGACTTCTATGCTCTATCACTAATTGCAAGGAAAAATCCTTACAGACGATGATGACTTTAACAGATTTCATGATGTTCTCCTTTGAACCATCATCATGAAAATAAATGCATGGGGAATGGGATTGACGGAACAAATCAAAGAAGATATCAATGTAAAAGGAAGTAACACAGTTTGGTAGCGCGTTTTGTTTTGGGTACAAAATATCGAAAGTTCAAATCATGTCACTCCTATATGCCTAACTATTGGTTATCATATGAGCACTAACAAGAGATCAATTGTGACCGGTTCAAATTCGACATACATACTTGGTATGAATAATTCTCAATTAGTATAGTCAGCTAATGATTTAGTGTGACAAATTAGATCAACAAGGGTGGTACCTTTTGATATTTATAGTCCTGCAGATCAACGAAAACTTCACCGCAAGAATCTTTACAGTCAACAGTATAAAATGCTACACGTTTTGATGCTTTCCGGCATTTTTCATTGGCTAGTTTCTGCAGCAAAACAATATAATGTTAGAAGAAAATTTATAATATCAGAAAGCCAGAGTAGTAAAGAACATGGAAGAAGGAGTTTCCACTGTACTTTGGCTGAACGTGAGCAACAACTGACAACAACAACATCGAATTTGCCGAAGAATTCTACATCAAAGCTTGACAAATCACCTGAAGACAAGACAAACAAACGAGAAGGGTAAACAAAGAAAAGATATAAAACCCAAAAAAAGGAAAGACAAAAAAAAAAAAAAAAGTCTATAAAAGAAAACAACTTCACAAGAGAAAGGGTAAATAAGAACCTTTTTCCACAAAAACACGAACCATAGGATTAAAGTCCTTAAGTGAATCACAACAAAGCTGAGCGATGGTTTTTCCACTATACACATTCTCATCAGGAGGAATAAGAAAATTTGAAGAAAGCACTTCCTCGGTGACCATTCGATCGTCAATTAAGGTCAGACTACCAACTCCGGCCAGAACAATATTTTTGCAAAACTAAACAACAAAACCAAAGTCCTTACAAATTATGAGAAGAAAAAAAAAAAATCAAACAAAACCCATTTCACACACAAAGGGTCTGTTTGGATTGCCTTATTTGAGCTTATCTATTGACATAAGCACTTGTAAGATAGTTTGGGAGAATTTATGAAAACTGCTTATTACATGTTCACCAGTGGTATTCAGCTTATTTTCATAAACTCTCAACATAGCCTATCAAAACAAGTTAACTTTATTTTATCTTTAGTTATAGAAATAACTAAACATAACTGATTATGATAATTGATAAGTGCTTATGCTATAAGCCGTTTACCCAAACATGGCCTAATTATGTGGGTCAAAGTCAAATAGAGTTACCATATAGTAGACAAGTTATAGGTTTTACCTCAGCAATAGTTCCTTTCATTCCGTAAACTAAGACATGAGCTTTGCTTAATCTAAAACAAACATAATCACAAAATAAAACTAAAATCAATACACTAATAACAGTTATTAATAATACTACTATAAAATTATGAAGACAACAAGTAAATAAATTAGCAAATTAAATTAGGTTAACAATTAATCTAACAAAAGTTAATTAAAAGAAAAATAGTAATGAAGAAAATAGAAAGGAGGGACCTTCTTTGAGCATCAGCACCCCAAACCCTAATCTGACGGTCATACAGAGCGGTTTCCTGCGCCGTTAACTCTTCGCCGTCGCCGTTCATTTCCAACCGCAACCTGTTACACGACGTTAACGGAAATTTGAAATTGGATTTGGAAAATGCAAAAGAAAAAAGCCAAACTTAAGCAACAGTAAAAAAGTGAGAAACTAACAAATAAGCAGAAAATAGCGGTGAGTGGAAGTTGAATTCGCGGTGAAAAAGCTGAAAATTCGTATCTGAGTCTTAGGGCGCGGAGTAGAAGGGAACTGTCGGTGACTGTGAGTGGAATGAGGTCAGCGATTTTCGTTTATTATAATCTAATTGGGCTTTTTTGGATTGGGCTTTTACTGGCCCATTATAAGAACTTAATCAACAATACTCTTCTAAATAAACCATTTTTTTAGAGGTTTATTTTAGCTTATATAGGTGAGGAATTTATGCACTTTTTTTAATAAAATGATTAAGCTTGTTAAAATATCATTATTTTTTATTTATACTTGTGTGTAAATTTCGTTTCAAAAAATATTTTGTTACAAAATTAATTTTATGCTGAAAACAAAAGGCTATTATGGTTAGGTTTTGAAAAGAAATCTTTTTTATAGAAGAGAGAAAAATGAAAATTCTCTTTTTATAATTTTAAGCAGACATAAATAATTTATTCTCTGGTTATGTCTTTTTTAAAATATCTAAAAAAAACAACCTAGAGTTTTTTTTTTTTTTGAGGGTACCTAGAGTTTTTTTTTTATGAAGTCCACTTATATAGTATGTGAGTTTTCAATGATCACTTTCATTTTGTCTATCTGCAAAAAGAAAAATATATTAAAATCATTTTTCTTCTAATTGGAAAACATAGAAAATATTCTTCTTTTATAATCTTAAACAACGGGGTCTATTTTTATAAAAATATATCCTAAAAAAGATTTTCTCTTTTATCAAAAACAAATTGGATGGAATCAGTTCCTGAACAGATCCAAGCCCATTTGTATCATGGATATTATTCATTATTTTTTGAAGGAGGATATTATTCATTATTGTTAGTCTTTGATTATTAAAAAAAATTAAGCCAAAAGGCTTACTACTAAATTGAGAAATTTGTCCACCTAAAAAAGAGTGTGCATCAAATCAAAACATTTGCCTCATGCGTACTTTCAATTTTATTCCATTTTATCATATCTCTTTCTTGTTGCTGCAACATGGCTTCACCATTTTCCAAAACTTTCTTCGAGAAAAAGAATGGTACCTGCATGTTAATACTCTTTGATTTGTTTCGCTTTCCCACAAACATGGGTATTCTTTTTGGCTTGTGTTAAGTTAAGGATTTAAAAATGAAATTAATTTTGTATTGAAAAAATAAGTTTTTAAACTTTTAAGACATTAAATGCACAAGTTTCAAAATTTAGTTTCTATATTTAACTTTTAAATTTGTGTCTTAAAGGCACAAGTTAACATTTCCATTTCTTTTTTACAAGCAACCAAATATGGATTTATGAAGGGGTATTTTAGAGTATCCACAATAGAGATACTCAATCTTGAGGTCTTAAACGGGTCCCACATGGACACATCATTTTTTATAATTTTTAAATAATAGTACCTAATAGGTACTCAGTCACCCCAATAGAGATCCTCTAACAAAAAGTCTACATGGGTCCTACCAATAATTTTTTATCATTTACTACCTTCGTCTCTAATTATAGGGCCTTTTTAGAAAAATAACGGTAATTAAGAAAATTAAAAATGATAATAAATTTGTTTGTAATTACTATTGTTTTTACAAATTTGTCCTTTAAGAGAGAAGGTTAGTGTATGTTTTCAATGTAGTATTTAATGTTGATTGAAGAAAAAAATATAAAATAAATAGGGGTATGTTAGTAAAGAATTAATTAATGTATTTGGAAATAGCAAATGGGTCTTATAAAAAGAGACAAAAAAAATTCTTAAAAGAGTCCTATAATTAGGGACATAGGTAGTATATTTCAACAAAAGTAATAAAAGCAACTCAACAATGATTATTTTATCAAAAAGAAGTGTGGGGCTCACTTAAGAATAGGGTCTTAAGTTAGACTTTGGGTCTTAAGAGACCCCCAAAAGTAGTTTAATTGAATGTATTTAAAAAATGAATTTTTGCTTATATTAGTGACCGGAGGATGTATTCAACAACTTTTTAGTTATTTTTTTTGTCAAGTAGCCTGGCTGGAGCTCACACATCTTAAATGTGGAGAAGTGGGGTGTCAGGGGTTCGAACCTCTGTCTGTGCATAAATTATGCAATGTCCGTATCATATTTTAGTTATTTTTTCTAATATAACCTATTAAAAAAATAAGCAGATGTATTTTAATAAGGGTTTTTCTCTTATGTGCAAATTCACCTCGTCTATTATACAAGAATTGAGGTTCGAACCTTGAATTTTTCATTTATTTGTTTTAAACGTAGTAGATTTTTAGCCATCGGAAATACTTGACAAAAAAAAATACTAGTAATAAAATATAATAAATGAGGGGTTTAAGGTTCCAACTTCGATCATTACTAATACTCCATCCGTTTCAAAATACATGTCCATTTTGGAGAAATTGTTGTAACCAAGAAGCCAAATAAATTTTGTTACTTTTGATAAAATTATGTGTGTGTTTTTTATAATACCCTTAACCATTTATTATTTCATTCTATTTTTTCTCTCTCTATAATAAATATATAAGGGTATTATTGACAAGACAATAATTAATGTTGCATTGAAACTTAAAATGGATAAGTATTGTGAAACAAAATTAATCTCCAAAATAAACATCTATTTTAAAACGGAAGGAGTATTATGCAATGTTCCTAACGGGGGCAAGTTGATCTTTAAATTTATCAAATCATTTATTTGTTTCTTAATTATAAGCAACTTGGTAGAACACGTCTTATGTGTGGAAGTGGATTTATCTCAAGAAAAAGTGTGGACCGTGAATTTCAAAGGGGTCAGTTTAGGTGGCAAAACTATTTGCTTAATGTCTAGAGTAGCTTTTTATTTGACTCAATGTTTAGAGTAGCTTTAGACAAGCTAGTACCGACAATAATTTTAATGAGTATGTTATACGAGGAAGTATTGTGTTTTTTTGTAAGTTTAAAAAAAAATATTTGGGTGCAAAGTAAGTATAAAAATTTAATGAGACGTTTCTTATACTCATGCATGTGCCACCTACTATTTCATTTAATTGGTTTGACGGTAGACAAAAGGATTTAACGAAACTTGCCTAGAAAATAGAGAGACGATGGTTACAATTTTCCTGTTCCTGGAAACAATACGCTTCGTCTTTGCATCCTCAGCATCACATAGTAATATCGATCTTAGCCCTGCCAGCCACAAATAACTTAAATTAATAAGTGATTAATCCAAACATACACTTAAAAGGAATAGGACAGATGACATGGAATGATAGTGATAGAGAAAATAACACTCAAAAGGAAAGGCAATGTGTGTTGAAAGAGTTGGGTGTGACTAACCTGTATTCGTGAAAAAATCCTGATTCCATGTTCCTATAATGGTCCACAATCCCACGAGTTTCGTATCACAAAGCATCACGAACGGTGACTCATTTAAATGTGTACTTCCCTGCCTAATCTGCCACAGTGACAATTCAATAAGTTTGCTTTTATCTAACAGGTGGGGTGGGGATATGCTACTTTTTGCCCATACTTACTGCTCTTACTCACTCAACTCATAATAAACCATAATAATAATTCAACTTCAACAATGAATGATTTAATAAAGTGAGAGAATTATAAAGCCTTTTGCTTTTCTATTGACGAGGAAACAGAGGGTCGGGGGTGAGTGAGCGGTACTGTGGCCCTAACTATCAGTTTCTTGAAATCTTCAAACTTCTCACTAATTCAATCCACCCCACATTTTTTAAAAGCATGTCCCTATTTTATTTTATTTTTTAGTTAGACGGTTCTCCACCCCTTCTTCCCGTACCCTCCATTTTCAAACTAGATGATGGCATGTCTCCAAAGACACACTAATACTAATGCAAGACAAGGACTAATCAAAACTTGAGATAGATATGAAGTGAATGATCATGTCATAGGTCAACCCACTATTTTATATTGACTGCAAGTTCAAGTAGGCTGTGTTATCTTTATTGAAGTCATCTTCAAGATCATATCGGGTAGGAATTACACGCTTGTAAGAGCGTTTATCTGAGTTAAAAAATTCTCTCGTATACAAAATATTAGGGGTACGTAGATCCTTCGAGAATCTTTATTTGTTGACATATTTATCTTCTCAGATAACGTCGGGGGGTAGCCTCTTAACTCGCATATGTGAAGTATTTTGCAATTTAATGGATTTAACCCATGCTTCTTTAGCACATGTGAGCCACAAGCTTCACGTATGCGAAACAACCTGAAGTTGGTTTCCCCCCTCTTAAAGGGTAACACGCCTATAAATACATCAAACTTTTTTTAGTCTAATAGTCACAATCTCAATCATATATGTTCACATCGTATCAATACACAATTAAACATATTCATATCTAGTCAAATTCAATCACATCATCAACATATCAATATTAGCTAGGGTATGTACTCCTCATCCATTCAGTTAATGTTGTATCATATTTTTATATTAATTTGTTTTAAAATAAATTTAATTTTTAAACAAATTTTGCATAAAAGTTACTGGTACCCATCCAAACTCAAACATACCTAAGAATTTACCTATTCTTTAACAGAAGTATGTGATTCACCGCTTCAAAAAACCATGAGTACGTTGTTAATATAGTTTTCTCAATAATTGTGCAATGCTTGCAAGTATGTGTCGTCGAAATTGATTTTTGTTTTTTGAGACCTAATTATTTTGTCATTTTCAATTATTTCTATTTTAATATTTTTTGTTGGATGAATTTGAGGCGAAGTAAAGAGATTTGATATTAATTTTGTTGGGTGAATTTGAGACGAAGTAAAGAGATTTGATATTAATCTTGTTTTAGAAAATTTCTAAACTGAGATCAAACCTAAGATTTTTGCATGTTATGTTTTTTACGTTCAAATCTCAATTTCTAATAACACAATCCTTTTTTTTCCTCCAAAAAAGTAATAAACAATTCATTTTTATAAAACAGGTACTCATGAAGACAACGTTGAACTTACACGTATATGCATATCTATGATTATTTTTATTATGAGCATCTAGAGTGGGTTTCTGAAAATATAAAAAATGCCAATTGTGCAAATATTTGAATAGAGCGACACTTTTTTTTTTTAATGAAAGAATAGATCAGTGGCATCCTTTACGTGATAATATTACCATATTTTGAAAGAACAAATGAATTCTTGAGGTTCTGTGCATTACGGTCACGCTACTTTGTTACCTTACATTTAAACTCCCTCCCAACAACCAAGTACAGTATGAAGTATTATTGGAATCAATATTTGCTAACAAATCTGGGGCATATATAGTTGAAAGCCTATTGCAAAATGCAAGCTATGCTAACTCAGCTGCACAACCAGAACCAGGCCCTATGTATATAAATTGTAAAGGCAATAATTTACCTGCGTGACAATAATTGACTTGCTCCAGGCGGCAGCGTTTTCATTTTCCAGAGCTCGTGGTGACTGGTGACTGGTGACTGGTGACAAGTAGCAGCTCACTAATTTACATGCGTGTTTGGTTTTACTGCCGTGATAATAATTTATTTTGAATGCGAAATGAATTGGTTTATACATAGATATATTTACGTAAAAATGAGTTATAGTAATAAATATGAGTGTAACAATTATGAAGTCAAGAACAATAAATTTTTTATTCAAGTTAAGAATCAATTATATATTTTAAAATCAGTTTTACCTTATCCAAATTTGAAATCAAAGATAAGCTCCTTTTTCTCTTTCTTTTATGAGTAATGCTAACAAATGTCTATCACCAAGTACCTGTTCTAACCATCTAAATCTATCCGTGTTCGAGTTGAAAAAAAGTGTTAGACTAAACCAATTTGCATCGAGTCTAACCGAACTATATGAAGTTCGCTTTGGCTCGACTGGTTTTCCAACCATTTCCAACTGTTTGTGTACTACAAGCACCATAAATCTTTCTGAGAGTATTAAATATCAATTATGCAGCATCAGGGTCGCAGGATAGGACGCGAAATTAAGACATATCGGGTAAAAAGAATCACGTGCTAGGAAGTGTTTGAGCAAATGACATTTTATTGTGTCATATAATTGCTGTGTCTTAAATCAGCAAGGTTTCTAAACCTGGAGCCCTCTAAATTAATGCCGAGTCTATTGCAAAGGCCCACAGCATGGCTCATCATTAGCCATGTGGGATGAAACCACAGTCCAATGTTACTGGTACTATTTTTTTAAAGAAGTAAAAACAAGTTATCTCTGTGAGCCTAACTCAGTTGGTAGGGATATTGCATATTATATGTAAGGGCTGGGGTTTGAACCCCAGATACTCCACTTCTCCACAATTAAATTGTGTGAGCTATAACCACTAGGCTACTTGACAAAAAAAAAAACATGTAAAAACAAGTTTATTAGAATGAATAACGGTACTCCAACACATTTTATTAGGTGACAAATTTAAATTCGTCAAAAAGATGGTAGAGAGTACAATTGATGTTTACAGAAGAGTTGGTGAATGATGATGAAGAGATCAAGAAAGGAGACCAGAACTGAAAATTTAACAAAGCAAAGTATATTCGACAAAGACAAGAGAGTTTCAATGTGTATACCGTATAGGATGCGTGACATGCATCCAAAGCCACTAGCCATTATACTATTTTTATATAAATAATCATCGATTAATGCCTTGTAAAGCTACTTAACATTTTAAATATATTTAATGGGAGATGTTTTGCCCAATAATATGTGTAGTTTATTAGCTACTCTCATTAGTGAAGAAATAAGAGATATATTGTTATTGAGATGCAAAACTTCAACAAAATTGTCTCTCTTGAATTAATTTGGGTCACATTGCATACTTTGTTCAACTTCTTTCATCATATTTTAAAAAAAATAGTATTTAATTACCGTTAAAATGTAATAATGTAAAGTTATTAATGTGATCAAGTTGATAATTTTTGAATAGTTCCTATGAGTGTTTATTAAACATTAACCCTAAAAATGAAGAGAATTAGTGATGGGTGTGCGTGGAAACAAGTTGAGATACCTCTTAGAAAAAGTATCATATGAGATTTTTCTCATACAAACCAAAAATGATCGCAAGTATGACTAATTTAATTTCAGATAAATGTTTCTCCTGTTTTTAGTTTGTGTTCACCTAACAATTGTTTATGTTCTTCTTTACTTACTTTCTGTAATTCTATTTAGATAGTGTTCAAATCTTTTGGAACTTCGAATCAATTTATGCTGTTTTTACAAGTTCTTTTACCCTTCAACTTTTTTTACACTTCAAGTTCAACTTTTAAAATACTTGTTTGATTCACATTGCATTTTAATTCACTTATAACTTTCAGAATCGTTATAAGTAGTTACTTTAATTTGTTTTCCAACTTGTGCTATTCATATAATTTATTTTAATACAAAGGATTTTTTTTCTATGCATATATTATATTATATATATCTTCATTTAGTAAGTTCCATTAAGTATAAGATAACAATTAAATGATTTTTTCAACTTGTACATAGCAATGTCTCGACGTGCATGTTTCTTTTAGAAACGATATGAGACTTGAATGTCAATTTGCACCATCCTTTGAATGTCTACATTTATTTTATTCGATGCCTACATTTATTTATGTAGAAGCTTGCTTTTGAATTTGTCAAGACCACACATTAACAACTACTGATTGATTTTTCTTCTAGATTTCTTTCAAAACCAAAAATCAAAGTTAACACGTGCACATAGGGCAACCATACACTGACCACATAGAGAGAAAAAAAGTAGGCAAAATTAAGCAGCTAATACTTTAAGCTTGACCCATTTTATGAATAGGTCCTACAAAAAATCATCGAGAAGATTAAAACTCAATTTGAAAATTCATAAAATAAAAAGGCATAAAAAGATGCCTCATCTGCTTTATCTTCTTAGTAGAAGATTAAAACTGAACTGATGAAATTAAATTGGTTCGAGCAGTTCAGTTCACATAATTTTGGTCCAGTTTTTATGAGTTTGATTCAAATTTGTGAACCGTATTTGAATAAACAGTTTAATTTGTAAACCAACATAAACAATTTGGTTTTTATCAGTACGGTTTTGTTCAATTTTACGGTTCGATTTGATTTTTCAGTTATTTGAACATCCCTAATCACAACCCATGATATTTGATTGTATATTCATCTCATTCCCATTTCTCCCCCTCCCATCTCATATATGATTGCCTACAAAGAATCTTCTGTTGAATTTGGATGCTAAGAAAGTAACAAAGAAATTTGGATTTTTGCTAGGATTTAGGAGTTTGAGTTTTTCTGGTTTTTCATGTTCAACTTACTTTACACAAATATACTTCAAAAAGAAAAATGTTCTACCTACTTAAGAAAAGAAAAAAAAAACTAGCTAATAATGGAGTTGTATATAGAGTATTGATATTTGAACAACCATTTTCTTTGTGTAAATTGGGTATCCTCTATGTGTAATTGCGGATACTAATCCATCGAGCATTGTGGAACCTAAATGGGCGGCAAACTCTCCTAAGAGTTTTAACCTACTGCATGTCGTTTGAACAACCATTTGAGACAACTTTTTGTGACAATTTCTTTTTTTTTTCTTCTGTTTTTATTGGTCAAAAACAATAGAAAGATAAAAATGAAGAGAAAGTAAAAATATAATGTAAATATGATAAAGATGATTGTCCTAAAGTGGTTGGACTAATATAATTTATCTTATATATGTCATGATTTTCATTATTTATTGATCTACCAATTTTGAGTTGTCGACATGTTACTTTAAAAAGATAAAAAATAGTCTTCGTGAGTATAGCTCAGTTGGCAGGGACATACATTGTTATATACAAAGGCTGGGGTTCGAACCCCAAACACCTCACTTATTTTCCTTGAAAAAGGTACCAAAAATAAACTTTCACTAAATTGCAATTGAGTATTTCGCAGTGGGGGTGGGGGATGGCGAAGACAGAAAAATTAAAATGGAAGGAATATTTTTTATTTTTTATTTTTTCAATGAAGATGGTGAAGAATAACCCCGAGAAAGATAAAGAAGAACATGCCACACGTGCAGTTTTTTTTTAACATAAAAAGTTAAAAAAGTCTAACGTTGTAAATATAATGTAACACTAAAAAAGTCTAACGTTGTAAATATTATGTAACACTAACGTTGTAAATACATGTTATGCATGCATGGAATTTTTTCAGGGATGATGACAAAAGGCTTTTTTTATGGGATGAAAAATGAAATTCACTAATTTTGGAGAGACGATAAATTGAAAGATCGTTATGTTAAAAATATTTAATTGTTAATTTTTCCTTTTCTATTTATATTATCAATTATACAATTGAGATTGTTTTTCAACATATCTCTTTTTAAACAAACTGAAAATTTCAGTATGTGTTTGGTTGCAAATTTTAAAACCATGGAAGCCATACACGCTGAAGCTCAGATATTATAAAATGGATGATATAATAGTATTTGATATGTATCCTACACCGATACCTATCTGATATGTTCAATAAGTGTTGAGATAGTATCCAAAGATTTTTTTTTTTTAAGAACAATTGTCTGATACTTTTCAGATACATCAAGGATACGCGAGATATAGGCGGTGGAAAATTGAGATGCGCGGATACGTGATGTTTCTATTCTTTTTGGAATATAGGAAACTGACTAAGTAATGATGTTCTCTTTTTGGGATATATCATGTAATTGACTAATTGTCACTTTCTTTATTTTCAATACTCCTTATATTTTTGTTGTTGTCCGCGGTCTATTTTGTTTGTTTTTTTGTTTGTTTGAGAATGTTGCTATTGTTGATTACCGTGTGAATGCAATTTTATTGTTGTGCCTTATCGACATCGTTGTTCTATTTTTGTTTGGTCTAGGTTTTGCGCCTATTTTTTTGATTGAGTTTTAGCCCATATATTGTATTCTGAGTTCTAATCTGTAGTTTAAATTTTATTTTTTTTATTAAAGTATCTTAGCCACATCGTATCTTAAATTTTCCTGCATTAGCGTTTCAGTGCTGTATTATATATGTATCATATCAGGTATCTGGGCTTCATAACATATCCGAATGTACTATTTTTGCCATGAAATGAGAAACTAGGAGTTCCAACTTCACATAGACGGGCGTTTTTTTTGCCTCTACCGCATATCAAAACAAGTACTTAATTGTTTTCTACATATATTTTAAGGTTCATGCTAACAAGTGTATCAAGAAAAAAAAATAGAAATTTTATATTAAAAATACAATTTTTAAACTTTTAAAAAGATAACTACACTTTCTAAGATAATATTTTAATATTTGTCTTCTTAATCCATGCTCCAAAATACTCATTGGCATTTGTCATGTTTCAAAAACAAAACATCGAGCAATGTTTTAATAATTAAACATAAAAACTGAAAATATTTCCACAAATATGTCGTCTTGAAATTGGAAGTGTTTTGTTTTGTTCCCCATTGTGGCTCCAAGGAGGGTGGGCTAGACTATATACACTTTGCGAGCTTCCATTTTCAAATTTTAAGTAAATAACACTCTTTTCGTTTTAAAATGAGGGTCGTTTTAATAAAAAAAAATTGTTTTAAAATGAGTGTCGTTTTACATTTTCAATACAACTTTAATTTTGTCTTTTTCTTAGGCATTTTAGTAAACATGTTATGTCTAATGATTATTTTATTCAATTCCTTAATTTATGTGCAATTGGCTAAAGCGACACTCGTTTTAAAACGGAGGGAATAGTATAAAAAAAAGAATGCTAACTAGTGCTCTAATGATTTTGGTTAAGCATATAAAATAAGTAGGTTTTTATGAAAAAGTTGTGTAATCATTACTTGATAAAAAGTTATACCTTATATTCTATTAGTAAATTTCTTAATCATTTTGTCCACAAGGGCACTAGTTAGCGAGACCCGATATAAAAATATCAATAAAATGAAAATAATAGAAAAAAACCCAAGAAGAAGACATGCTATGAAATGTGAAACACAACTCCATATGCTTAGTTTGTCATGAGCATCCATTCTTTCTTTGTACTTGTCTTTTCCTGACTATTATTAAAAGTTGAAAGCAACCAACAGCCTGTCCTTATTATGACAATTATCTTCTTTCTTTCCTTTCTCAAGCTACATATACAGAGTTGAACCCTCTATTTTTAGTAAAAAAGAAATTCTAAATTATTATTATATTACTTGGTTGAACTAGTTAAACACAACACACCCTTTTTCAGTTTCATTCATCTTCTTCTCTCTTTTTCCTCCCCAAGTTTTAGCTTCAACTTTCAATACACATTATCCACACATTTGTACTTACAAATTTACAATTTCATCTTCATAATAAGGTAGGGTTAGTAACTTACTCTTGATTCCTTCTCTATATAACATAAAATCCTCTCTCTTTTTGCCTTTTTTTTTTGTTTTATTTTATTTAAAATATAAAATTAAAGAGAGAAACAAATGAAAAATCTAGCTCTTTAATTTGACGATCTGGTAAGCATCTTCCTTCTGCAAGTTTACTTCTCCATCTTTCAGTTATATTTAGTTCCTTTTTTACCATTTTGTATGTACAATTTTTCTTACCTTTTTTATTATACATTATTTTTCTTACCATTTTTTTTACAACATGGAATGTTTGTAACCCTCTTAATTTGTAACTTTCAGTTTCCTTGGAACTCTCTCAACTTGGCTGCTATGATAGTTATCATTAATTATGTTTCATGTTTTTTTTAGCACTCTTTGGTGCAGGTTTCTTCTACTCACTCTCACTCTCTCTTTTCCTTAATAAGGACAAACCAATGTCTATTATGTTTGCATAGGAAGTGCCTATTTTATATCTTGAAATTTATTCATAATTTTCTCCTCTATTTGTTATCACTTTAAAAACCTTGCTAAATTAAGTGCCAATGTTGTTGTTTTTTTATTTTTTTTGTTCCTTCTTAATTTTCTCCTTGTTTTCATTTTCATGAAATTGAGAAGCATCTTGTGTTATGGAGTGGAATAATTTGAAAGCACCTTCATGGGATTTAACTGAAATGGATCAAGGAACCTTAAACAACATAGAAACAATGGATGGTTCAATTAGGAGGTTTGGAGATTACAGAACAAAAGGAGAATTTTCTGTTGATTTGAAGCTTGGCCATGTTGGAAATTCTAGCACTGAATCAGGCCTTACAAAGTCCAAAGATGTTGGTGGATTTACCAAAATGACATCTTCATCATCTTCAACTTCAGGGTCATCTAAGAGAGCTAGAGCTATTAACAATGGTACTCAGATAGTTTCATGTCTTGTGGATGGTTGTCAAGCTGATCTTAGTAACTGTAGAGACTATCATAGGCGCCATAAGGTCTGTGAACTTCATTCCAAGACTGCACAGGTCACAATTGGTGGACATAAGCAAAGGTTCTGCCAGCAATGTAGCAGGTTCTTTTTTCTTATCCATAAGCTTTTTGTGTTTCCCCTTGTGTGTTATGCTTTGTCATGAGTTTGTTTATTTTCACTTTAGAGTGCTAATGAATTTTTTTCTCTTAATTAATGCATTTGTTTGTACCTAGTAAACTTCTAAATTATGTGCATGTATTCCCATTTTTCATGCTAACTTCATAAGTATTCTAGCTAGTTGCTTTCTATTATTCTTAGAATCTTAATTTAGCCTTCATTAGAAGAGGTAGAAGCACAATCCTTAATAAAAAAGGAATCTCAATTGATAAAACAATTCTAACTAGAAAATAATTTCTTATTAATCAAGATAATCCCTTACTAAAACACTTGTTAATGTTGCTAAAAAAAAAACACTTGTTAATGGTTAATTTAGTTAACAAAATACAAATTGCAGACAACACATATAGGTAGACATTCCGCTCACACATGTTGTAACTTGGTTAAAGTATATAATTATGTACTTTGTTATAAATTCTCACTTAGGTTGATATGATTTTATCCGATCTTGCATATGGATGTCTCATTTGATTTAAATATGGGTTTTGCTAGAAGACACCTTTTATGAAGGTGTTTTTTAGCAAGTTATTCCATGAGCATTTGTTAAAAGACACCAGCTAATTTTTATGAAGGTGTTTTTTAACAAAGTTATAACTAAAAAGTGAAAATCACACTTGAGGTGTGGGTTGCTAAAAGATACCTTCATGGGTGGCTTCTAGCAAAACCCTTTAAATATTTATCACAATATTAAAACAAAAAAAAAAACTTACTTGTGAGACCCCATCTAAATCTTACTAGTAGATTCTGTAATTAAAGTGGTGAAAATGATATTCTCTAGTTATGAATTATTTTCACATATTTAGGTTCATTTATGAAGTTTCCTTAATTGTGTAGGTTCCATGCTCTAGAGGAATTTGATGAAGGAAAGAGGAGCTGTAGGAAACGTTTAGATGGGCACAACCGACGGAGAAGAAAACCACAACCAGAACCTATTACTCGAAGTAGTAGCTTTTTGTCCAATTACCAAGGTTAGTTTAAAGTTATAGCTAGCTAACATATTATCTGAGTGGACCCAATAATTGTCTAGATTTGGAGCAGACAATTGCTGAGGATCCCCACATAGGTACAAACATCTTAAAAGAGTCAGAAATAACACAAAAATTACATAATGCACTTGGCTGGCTGGCTAGCTACCTCACCATGCTGCCACCATCCTTGATTTGGTCCACTTATTTGCCATGTTTATGACAATCTAGTGGCCATTACTAAAACAACAAACATGTCACTATGTCAGTAGTACACACATAAAAGACTTTTCAGCTTTTGAGTGAGGGCAAGCTAGTTGGTCACTACTAGACTGTCATTTCTAACAAGTTTATTGTCTATCTATTTGCTTCAATAATTCTTGCATCATGAGGACATTTATCTTCACACAACATTTCTAGCTAGACCTTGTATTTCTACATGTGAAACAAAGATTTGACTGTGTAGTTAATTGGTCTCAGAAAAAATTGCTTCTATTATTTGTTTCAACTAATAATTGTAAAAATTTCATCATGTTTTTAGAAAATGTGTCTACTAAACCCAAAAGAAAGAAGTGATATTTCTATATTATCAATCAAAACTAATAAAATATTAATAAATAACCAAACCAGTTGCTATGTCTACATATATATAATGTAATGATTTACTTGCAAATTGCAATTATAAGTTATTAATCCATATATACTACTTTATATGAGAAAAAATAGAGCTATTCTTCTTATTAATTATAAGAAATATTGACAAATTTTCAAGAGTATCCACGGTTGAAATTCCTGTTATTCTCTTATTTATGTCACTTCAAAAGTGTCATAGTTATTTTTAGGTTTTGCTCTGATCTCTTAAATTTTTTCTTTCAATTTTAGTCTGTTAAATTTCAAACGTTAGACATTTTGATCTTATAAGTTACAAACATATGATACTTTGACCCTTTTGTTCATTAAGTTCCAAACAAACGATACTTTGACCCTTTTGTCTATTTTTCGTTTGATTTTGTCAAATGTTTCTTACGTGCCATTATATTTTGGTGATCAGGTTCACAATTTAGCAAGAAAAGAAGGAAACATTTGACAAACGCAAACATAAAATTGAAATCAATAACCATTTATAACTTAAGGGAGCAAAATAGAACATAACCAAAATGACTAATGTTTGTTATAACTTGAGAGATCAAAATAAAATGGAAAAAGTTAGTACCCAACATGATTAAAAAAGAAACTTGAGGGACTAAAATGTAATTTAGCAAAAAAAGCATCCACTCATTTGAATGTTCTTTATCAGTATCAGTATTATTAATGATTTGGTGTTATGTTTTTGTTATGAAAAGGACCCTCATGAAGTAATACAGTAGAAAGTAGATATATAAATTTACTACAACATTTTTTTTGTCAGGAACACAATTGCTACCATTCACAAGTTCACATATTTACCCTTCTACTGCTATGATGAACCCTACTTGGGGTGGAGGAGATGTTAGGCTCCACAGCCACAATCAACACCAACAAATGCACCATCTGGTCAATAAACAAGACCTTTTTCTTGGAACAACATCTTCAACCAGCAGCTACAAAGAAGGGAAACAGTTATCATTCATACAAAATAACCAGCCAACAGCAACAGCCACTGTGAACAACCAACCTCTTCCAGCTTCTTCCATGAGTCGCACGTTCAGCAGGACCAATCCTTTTTCAGAAAGATACAAAATGTTTTGTGACAACAACACTTCTTGTGCTCTCTCTCTTCTGTCATCACCAGTATCACAGACACATGATCATCCTGAAAATGGATTGAATCAGATGGTGAATACTCACTCATCTTTTATGCAACCCATAGGCTTGAGTTTGCATGACCATAGCTTGGGGTCTGTGGACTCAGTTTTGGGTTCAAATGATCAGAGTGGTCATTGTTCTTCAATGTATAACATGGGTTCTAGTGAATCCCATTCTCAGGGGAATAATAATGAAGCTCCTCCATTATTTCCTTTTCAATGGGATTAGATTAGAGGATTTTCTTCTTCTTCTTCTTCTTATAATGTTGTCACCTTAATTTGTTTGCTGATGATCTGTTATTTCTATTGTACTATTTGTGAATTATCAGTTTGTCTTTTATTAATGCATGAAGGCAATGGATTATGAACCATCGTTTAAGAAAATCATATTGGTGTGTGTTGTGTGAATTTTTTTGGGAGCTACTTTCCCAACAGTTTTTAAACTAGGAAAATGCTAAGGAGTGCCTCGAAAATATTATCTGAAAGGTCTTTAAACTATCTAGAAGTATATTGAATAAAGACACATCATTACTGTCTAAAAATATACTGTCGAACACATTTTTGAAAGGGTGGACAAAGCGTTGGTATATCAAAAGTGAGTGAGGGTGCGCTTGATTTGTAGAAAAATAAGGAATTCAATGGTACAACTTGATTTAAAAATAACTATTCATGATACAAGACACATCGGAAGGTAAACTTTTGTCCAATATATAAATATGTAAAATACGAAACCAAATTTTTAATAAAAATAAATTATCTCGTTCGTTATCTTTTTTTACTCTTGATCTTCTCTTTAAAATTTAGAAAGAAATAAACACAAACCGACCGAAAGGATGAAGAATGAAAGAGTGGAAGAGTGGATGAAAGAAGAGGACCAGGATCCGTCAGCTCTATCTCCCCCTCCTTCTCCTATCTCTCTCTTTATTTCCCCTCTCTCCTCCCTCTCTTATCTCTCTCTCCTCTCTATTACTCTTTGTATAAGTATATATTTCATCTCCCTCCCCACCTCTATTTCTATCCCTCTCCTTTCTCTCTTTCTCACTCCCTCTTTCCTTTATTAATATTTACATTATATAATGGGTATTGCTAGTAATTTATTTTTTGCGTTTATGTTGCCCAAGTGTTCACCAAGCATGATACATGATAGAAATTTGTAATGTACTTTTGAAGATTTGCCATATGTTGTTTTGTCCAACACTTATTTTTTATGAATCAAACGAACTTTAAGAGTCTCATATATTAGATTGAAAAAGTGGATATAACAATGTATAAGTGAGATATATAACTCATACTATTTAATGTTTTAAGATTTTGGGTTAAATTAGTATGTCTAATCCACTTGTATAATTGCTCTAAGTTTAATATAATGATCTCCAAACTCCCCTCATAATCTGTTGTGAACAATGAAAGTCAATATAACAAATATGATTTATGTCATTAGAAAAGTTACATATATGATCTGATTTATGTGAGGAATCTTCGCAACATGTGTTCGCTACAACAAAGCATGATGATGAGATCGATCATAAGTGGACTTAGCTGTACAAACAAAATAAGTGGACAAAAATGTTTCAGTTTGAGGGGAGCATATCCACATAAATGGATAGACACTTTTTTTTAGAGAGGATGGACACACACTTGAAAGTAAGATTGTTGATTTATCAAATGTGAATAAAGAGTTTTATATTGAATGGAAGATCGAATATTAAACAATATATATGTGAAATGAGCCATACATCTAATATTTTATTCAATGCACATGTGTGATTGCTTTTAGTCGAATATAACCTCGCACTCCCTTCGAATACAAAAAAAAAGAAAACACATTTTTTTCACGTGTCATAAGTGACTGGGTTGCTACAGAGGACTACCAAACTATTTGCATCATTGCCTTGGATCGGGAAAAGTAGTAGAAATTTTATTTTTTATTTCTTTTTAGGGACAGTAGAAAATATATTAATGGTTAGTTAAAGATTGGGCCGTGGAAAAGTGTTTTTATTTTTACATTTTGTTTCACAACTAGTATAATATTTTCAGTTTTCAAATATTTTTATAAAATATAATGAAAATAATACTGTTAATATTTTCATTGTTTTATATATACAAATATTAAAAATTGGAAGAAAAAAAAAACAGAAAACAGGGTCTCATTTTTGTAATAGAAGATAACAAAAAAAATAAAAAAATACCTCAAATCAACAGCCTTTAATATTATAATAGTTTTTTTTTTTGAAGGAATATTATAATAGTTTTTTATTTGTTGACAAATTTTCTGCTATTAGTTTATCGAAACAATGCTTTATTTAGGTCGGGATAATCCATCAACCTTGAGTAAATTATATATATAAGTCTAAGTTTTGTCCTAAAATATAAGCTCCAAACAATTTTATTTCATCAAATGTTGAACATATGGGATAATCTACTAGGTGCTATTGATTAAAAGAGAAAATTACAATTAGAAACTAAGAAACACTACGAGGGAAAGACATCCCTCTATAGTCATCATCCAACAAAAGTAAAAAAGGTTTAGGATAGGTAGGAATTTCAACTAAGCTGAAATCACCATTAAGATCAAGTTGACCAAGGAGGGGGTGCCACTTAAAGTGAGGCCCGAAGATAAAGATGTTGATGATGATGAAAAAATTAGCATTGCATTGAATTTTGAAAATGATAAATAAATATGAACAAAAACATTTCTGCAAATGCGATAGTTAAAAAGAAATGGAGGAGTAATGTTTTTTCTATTGAATCGAGTCTTTAGTGAATTTGCATCATTGTTGAGTGCTACATTAATTACTAGACCAATAATTTTTATTTTTAATTAAAAACACACATTTTTTATTATAGGTGAAAATGTTACAACAATGTAGTAATAGTTCAACAAATATAGTGTGACACAAGTATTAATCGTTCTTATTATCTCGAGAAAATTAGTCTTTACATTTGTAAGAGGATGATACATTTCGTTTACCCAAGAGAAAAGTAGTAATAAGTCATCTTACCATTAAATCAATATTAATCCTTTTGCAAAACAAAAAATATACTAGATATATGCCCGATAGATATTGATATTGGCGCGGCTCAATAATATAATGGACCCCAACCAAAGGAAGATTGATTTGATTGAGCCGTTCCAACATCATTTCCTATTTGGTCAAAATAAAAATGAAAATTCATAAACATAACAATTACTATACCATTGTGTATGTGGGAGATTTTAAAAAAAAAAAGTGTGTGGGAGATTATGCTTTGTTTCTGGGTAATGATATTCTCGAGCAACAAAACTAATAGCTGAAGTAAAGTTTGTATCGAAGGCATCTAGGGTTATGAAAGAATGAACCTTAAAATGGTTTGCTTTCTAATAGGAGAAATCATACATTTATAGCAAAAGTTTGATTTAATTAAGATGGTTGAAATGTCAATACCTCTCAATATATTATATAAAATTCGAATTCCTTCCTATGACTACATTGTGGTTGATGATTATATAATAATCCCACAATGGGGAAATTTCTGTCCTCACCGGTTTCCGATTGACTTCAATAAAATAATCCTTCCAACAATATTCTGCCAAATTGCCAACTAATTGATATTGTTCATAGTCATACCCATATTTTCTTGCACCTTCTAATGGAAAAGGAAATAAAACCAGTTTAGGGTTTTTGCTTTAGTTTTTAATGCGTGGTTTTGTTTAGTTTACGTGGGTTGATTAATGAGAAATTAAACGGATAACCTTAATCTTATGTTATTTTTCTTAGGGTAAATACATGCTTTGGTCCCTTAACTTATTTTTAGATTTCATTTTGGTCCCTTAACTTTAAACTGTATCAATTTGGTCCCTTAAGTATCTCTCCGTTTAACAAAGTGGTCCCTTCCGTTAGTTTTTTTCAAAAAACGTTTCATTTGTCCAGGTAAGCTTCCACGTAAGCATAACGTTACATTTCTTAGAAGTTAGAGAGAGAATTTTCGAAAACGTAGAGAGAGAAGGAGAAAGAAATCCCAGACTGAGAAGTTGAAGAAATCTGCAAAACGAAGAAGAAAAAGCTGGAAACGAAGAAGAAAAAGCTGGAAACGAAGAAGATTCAGGAAGCAAAGCGAAATTCCAGGTTAGTTTCATCATCTTCTTCGCGAATCTGCTGGGTTTCGAAAAGAAAAAAATCTGAATAGGGTTTCGAAACTCTATGGTTTTGAAAAATTTCAATGAATTTTTAACTGATTAAGGTTAATTTCCTATTCTGCTTTGCGAATCTGAAGCTAAAACATGTGTATTTGCCTGATTTCGGTTGCGAAAATTTGTCTAGGGTTTTCAAAAATTTCAATGAATGTGTTAATTTTTGAAGGTTCTGTATGCATGGATTTGGTTTATGTATAGTTTATTCCTTCTCAAAAGTCGATTTTTGTCTGTTGTGTTGAATTTGTATATGTTAAATTAGTGTTTTATACTGTTGTGTATCTAGTGGTCCTGCCAATTTCGAATAATGTGCATAAAACTGATTAGGTATTTTATTCCTGTCTTATATTAATGGTAACAAACAGATGGACCAAATCTTTGAGTGTGTGGTACATCATGCTGGGGAATTTAGTTGCTTTTTGGACCCTGAGTATGTAGGACCACAAGAAACACTAGAATGTGACCCAGATTATTTCTGCTACTTTGCTTTGTTAACAACCTTAAAAAGATTAGGTTATGTTAGTCTTAAGTCTCTGTGGTATTTTGATCCTAGTTTGGAAGATGGGATGATTCCTTTGAATAATGATGCTGGTTGTACAAGGATGCAGAGTATTGCCCATCAATATGATAAGGTTCATTTGTATGTTGTCCACCCTATGTCACAACCTGATGTTGTAGACCTTGACCCATTGATAGAATATCCTTGTATGGCCCCACCTGCCCCACATGTCCCACCTGTTGTTAATGAAACAAATGAAGAGATTCCCACTAGTGTAGGTCCCACTGCTGAAGATAAAAATGTTGATAGTGGTGTAAATGGTCCCAACTGTGATGTGAATGAAACTGGGCCTGAGTTGGACTTAAATGACTTAGGCCCAATGATGGATGAGACTTATTTGTTTGGTGAGAAGGGGCCTGAACTGAATGAAGGTGAGAATGGGCCTGAATTGAATGAAGAGGGTAATGCAAATCTGGAAAGTGAGAGTAGTGAGAGTGAAGATAGTGCCTTGGAGATACATTTTGATGGTGAGGAAGTAGAGTTGGATATAGGGGGAAATTTAGACAGTGAGGTAGGTGGGAATGAAGTTAATGGAGCAACTAGTTCCTTAAATGAGGAGTCTTTATTTAATGAACCAACTGTGAATGCTGAAACTGTGAATGTTGAAGGAGCTGTGAATGATGCAAATGTGCAAGGTGAATCTGTGCAAGGTGAGGCATCTGGTACTGCTAAGAAGGGGAAAAAGAAGAAGGGAGGCTCTGGTAAGAGGAGAGGAAGAGGAAGGCCTAAGAAGAAGAAAACAACTGAAGAGCCTATCTTTGAAGATGACATAATTGAACATCTTAGGAGACCTGTTAACAATGAAGGAGAAGTAGGCCAATCAAGTGTTGTGGGGGACAAGGGATTAAGTGATTTGGAAGAATACAACTCTGATGATCTTGTGAGTGGGTCTGACAGTGATGAAGATGGTGTAGGGAACCCAAAATTTCCAGTTTTTAAGATGCCAACTAGTATGAAAAATTATGAATGGGAGGTGGGAACTTTATTTATGACAAAGTTTGATTTGCAGCGTGCTGTTAGAACTTTTGCTGTTGAGAATGCTAGGGATTTGAAATTTAAAAAAAATGACTTGAAGAGAGTGAGGGTATCTTGCAAAGGTGATGGTTGTGAATGGGAGATGTTTTGTGGTAGGATTGAAGGTGAGGAAACGTGGCAATTGAGGAAAATTACAGGGGAGCATACATGTGCACCAGAGTGGAAAGTAAAGATGATGAACTCTAAATGGTTAGGATCTAAACTACACACAAGGGTTAGAGAGAATAGGGACTTAAGTGTAACTACAATTATGCAGAGGGCACAACAGAAGTGGGGAATGAGTGTCAACAGATGCAAGGCTTACAGGGCAAAGAACTATGCAATTGAATTTGTTGAAGGTAGCTTTAAAGATCAATATAGAAGGTTACATGACTATGGTCAAGAATTAATTAGATCCAATCCAGAATCATCTGTAACCATTACTAGTACCCCTTATGTAGGTTCTGAGGCTGACCTACAATCTCCTGATGCCATAGTTTGTCCTCACTTCCAAAGAATGTATGTCTGTTTTAAGGGGTGTAGGGAGAGTTTCTTCAAGTGCAGACCTATAATTGGACTTGATGGGTGTTTCCTTAAGACCCCTTATGGTGGAATGTTATTGGCTGCAATTGGAATGGATCCTAATGACCAAATACTTCCAATTGCTTATGTTGTTGTGGAAGGAGAGAATAAAGATTCATGGACATGGTTTCTGGAGCTTCTCATAGCTGATCTTGGTGGCACTAGACTTTGCAAAACTTACACTATAATAAGTGATCAACAAAAGGTAAAGTTAACTAATGAATTTTCTTTAATAGGTTCAAATACTTAGTTATTGTGATTGTTGTTCAAATACTTAGCTGATCTTGGTGCATATGTTTATTGTGATTGTTGTATTTTGTTAAACAGGGACTTTTGCCAGCAATTGATGATTTGCTTCCAGGAGTTGAGCAGAGGTTTTGTGTCAGACACCTCTACAACAACTTTAGGAAGAGATTCCCTTGGAAAAAGTTGAAACAACTGATGTGGAGGGCAGCAAAGGCAACATACAGGAATGCATTTGAAAGGGAGATGATGGCAATTAAGGAAATAAGTGAGGAAGCATTTAACTACCTTTGTGAGATTGAACCAAGGCATTGGACTAGGGCAATGTTTAAAGGTGATTCAAAGTGTGACACACTAGTGAATAACATATCAGAAGCATTCAACTCTGTTATTGTTGTTCCAAGGTCCAAGCCTGTGGTTTCTATGTTGGAGGATATCAGAGTGTATGTGATGGAAAGGTGGCAGCTCAATAGGGAGAAAATTGCTAAGTATGCTGATGGTGAAGTGCTGCCAAATATCAAGAAAAAACTTGAAAGAGAATCTTCTTATACTAATAATTGGGTAGTAAGGTATGAGTTACTTAATACATGACTTTTTTTATCTATATTTATTTGGTGAAATATGGTGTTAATATGCTGTTAACCTTAACGTAGGCAAGGTGGAGATTATGATTTCCAAGTTACACATATGTCAAACAATGGAGACAAGTTTGCTGTAAACTTGTTGAACAAACTGTGTGATTGCAGGAAATGGTTGTTGACAGGACTCCCATGCTGTCACGCCATTGCTTGCATAAAATACAAAAATTACAAGATAGCTGACTATGTGCCATCCATTTTCAAGAAAGAGCAATATGCACAATGTTACTCCAACATCATTTTTCCAGTAAATGGCCAAGATTTATGGGTGCCCACAGAATGCACTGATCTTCAACCACCACTTGTGAAAAGGCAACCAGGTAGACCTAAAAAGAAGAGGAGATTAGATGCAAGTGAGCTGATGAGAGATGACAAACAGATGAAGAGAGCTACTTATGGAATTAAGTGTAGTAGGTGCAAGCAAACTGGACACAACAAATCAACATGCACACTACCTCCACCCCCACCACCACCTGAATCAGAGGCTCAACCTACAGCTCAAACACATCCAGCACAGGCATCATCTTCTCAGGCACAAGCAGCACATGTTTCATCTTCCCAAGCACAAGCAACACATCCTTCATCTTCTCATGCACAAGCAGCACATGCTTCTCATCACCAAGCACAAGCTTCTCAGCCACTACCTTCTCATTCACTACCTTCTCAGTCATTACCTTCTCAATCACAGACACAAGATTCTCAACCACAGTCATCTCAACCACGAATTCAGAAGAAACTGAGATCACCTAGGAAGAGAAAGAATGTGAACCAAGCACAACCAGGTCAGAGACAAGCTTCTCAGCCACAAGTTTCTCAGCCACAGACACAAGCTTCTCAGCCAAAAGCTTCTCAGCCAAAAGTTTCTCAGCCACAGACACAACCATCTCAGCCACAGACACAACCAGGTCAGACACAAGCTTCTCAGCCACAAGTTTCTCAGCCACAGACACAAGCTTCTCAGCCAAAAGCTTCTCAGCCACAGACACAACCATCTCAGCCACAGACACAACCAGGTCAGAGACAAGCTTCTCAGCCACAAGTTTCTCAGCCACAGACACAAGCTTCTCAGCCACAGACACAACCATCTCAGCCACAGACACAACCATCTCAGCCACCAGTTCAAAAGAAAATGAGATCACCTAGGAAGAGAAAGAATCTGGACAAAGTTGCTTCAACTCAACCAACACAAGCACAAAAGAAAGGAAAGAGGTTGTCAAAGAAGGCAGGAGCAGGGTCTGCATCTCAGCCTTAGAAATTAAGCACTATGAATGTCTTTTTGAATGTAATTTATGCTATTAAGCACTTGTGATTGTCTTTTTGGTTAACTGGTATTAAGTAGCCTATTAAGTACTAATTTTTAACTGTTAAGCACTTACTGATGTAACATTGGTGCAATGCACTTATTAGTATATGGAATGGTGTGCTATTAAGCACTTTTTAATGCCTTATAGCAGCCTATAATACAGTTTTTGTTATAATTGTTTATGTTCAATGTTACAGTTGGTATATTTTGAATAGGGACACAAACAATTGCATGCTATAAGGTTCCTGCTATAGCAACATATACCAGTTCCAATTGACAGTTACAATTCAACATAATTGTAGCTTTTTATACCAATTCCTTTTATAGCATCTTAAAAGTTTCCTGTCAACATTATATGCTTAAATAGAACATCAATAAAACACAATTCATTAAAATAATTGCATTCATTCATTCATCAAACACTACACATTACATTCATTCATCAATACCATTACATTCATAATCAACCTAAACATGCATTCATTCATAACAAAACCTAAATACATTTGTGTCCCTATCTCAAATAATTTCCACTTATCATGGATGTGGTTTTGCAAACTAACACTGTCCCTAAGACCAACACAATCCCAAAGCATACAAATCCAAAAATTAAAGCCATTGTCAACCATTTCCTTGTTCTTGATAAATCACTCTTCAACTTCTTTTTCTTTTTCTTCTGTTTTTCAATCTTCAATTTCTGATTTTCAATCTTCAAATCCCTTTCATCCATAACATCATCTTCATCAACTAACTTAAAGTAACTGCATCCTTTGTCACTTGAATTCCTATAATTTCTACAACCCCAGAATTTCTTCCCACAATTAGGATTCAATGCATCAGTTACAGTTCGAATTACAATTGTTTCTCCACACTTACAATTTCGTGTTGACCTTCTTCTCAAACTTGACCCAACAGATCCAGATGCTGCCGAATTTTCGTGAACCCATGGTGTTTTTGATGTCTGGTTCGACATTTTAGGTTAATGGGTTGTGTGGTTTGAAATTCTGGGTGGATATATGGAGAATAAAGAAGAAAAAGAATGGTGGATGAAGAGAAAGGAGGGTCACAATGGAGAACAAGAGAAATGGTGGAAGAGGAAAACAAAAACCCTAATTTTCACCAATCTTTTCCTTTTTATATTGCTGACAATGTTTGCCATGTAATCTACTGATAGGCCCACGTGGAAGCTTACCTGGACAAATGAAACGTTTTTTGAAAAAAACTAACGGAAGGGACCACTTTGTTAAACGGAGAGATACTTAAGGGACCAAATTGATACAGTTTAAAGTTAAGGGACCAAAATGAAATCTAAAAATAAGTTAAGGGACCAAAGCATGTATTTACCCTTTTTCTTATAAGGTTCTAGTGGCCATTTCAAACATTAGTAATATACAACTATGTCCATGGCCTAATCCCTCACTAATTAAGTGGAGAAAAATTTATTGCTTAACAACGTTTGACAAGTAGTTCTGCAATAAAAACTTAGCCAATTCCAAATAACTTTCACTACGTGGAAAAAGCCTTTTGAGTCTTGACATAAGTGTAGGTTACGGGATTGCGCCATCAATTATGAGAGAGAAAGTGAGAATTAAATTATAATAAAAAGTGGTTGTTATATTTTAATGGTGGAGATTGAAAATAAAGAAAACTTAAGAAAATTTTCAATTATTATTATTATAAATGCAAAAGCTGTGTACACTGCATTGTTCTTTATTTTTTCATTTCTCCTCAATAACTGGTGTTGGTCTTCGCAGTATTTTAAGTATGATGTTGGACTATGTATGAATGTCAACTTACATCTATAAGTTTTTTATAGTGCTCTCCCCTAAGAAAAAAAAGTTTAATATAGTGCTCCATACACCGATTCTCCGTTAAAGTGGACCATTAAAATTGAGAAATATAAATATTTGTTACGACATTTTTTCTCAAAGTGTCTAGCATCAACAAATCAAACACTTAGTGCAAAAAGTTTGAGAATTGCGTGTGAACTCAGTGCTGCATCCTTTTACCATACAAGATATACTTAAGAGGATAATTTATTCCAACTCCAATCAAGAGTCTATTACAATGTATACACTGAAGTGAATAAAATAGTCACAAGGAAGAGGGGGTTTGAATTGTGACCCTTTAAAAATTATCCTGAAACTTAAAAGTGATTCTCAAGTTGTTTACTTGGAATGGTTAAGTTAACTCTCTGACTTCAGAACGTTCTGAAGTTCATACACAAAAACTAATTAACAAAGTAAATGTGCTGGTGTGTGTTGTGTATACTGAAATTAACGAGTATAGGGAAGAGAAAGAACACACAGAGATTTATAGAGGTTCACCCAATGTGGGCTAGTCCTCTCCTCACAATCTTGTGAGAGTTTCCACTATGATGCCTTGAGATAACCTCCCAAGTCCTGCACCTTACAATCTTTGTTCACCTGAACAATTACAATTCTGTATTCTCTAAGCCTCAGCAGGCTTGCACCTTCTTGCTAAGTTACCCACTTAGACTTTTACACCCTTTGCTCAAACTAACACTTTAGTACCCCTAAAGCTAGATGAGACTTTGTTTACAATTTGAATGGAAGTTGAATGTTTGTGAAACAAACAGATGAGAAAGAAAAAGAAGAAGTTATCTTTCAGATAACAAGGAGTATTGATGTGCACTAAGTAAACGAAAGCCTTAGTGATTGATCAATTTCAGATTGCAAAAGCTTCAAACAAAATCAGAGTTGTTTTCTTGTATGCTTTGCAATTTGTGTGGAGTTTGAATGTTTGAGAATCAAACAGAGGAGGGGGAAGAAGAAAGTTATATTTGCACGAGATAACAAAGAGTATTGATGTGCACTAAGGAAACAAAAGCCTTAGAGATTGATCAATTTCACTTGCAAAAGCTTCAAACAAAATCAGAGTTGTTTTCTTGTATGCTTTGCAATGGTGCAAGTTTTGCTAAGGCCTTGATCTCTATTTATAGAGCCATGGGACTCATATAGCCGTTGTAGGGTGTCCAATGGTGTTATGCCATGTGTCCTTGGGTCCCACAAGCTTTAACTTGAAAATCTGGGTGAACATTCTGATCTCTGATGAACATCAGAATGTTGTTGCGTTCATGATGATCTTCATCTGGGTTCATCATGTTCTTCATCTGGGTTCATCATACATGAATGAACATATGAAGTTCTGGGCGTGCCATGTGTTTTTTACATGAATTTCTGGGCAATAGCCAAAGTATGGACTTTTCATCATACTTCAGAAAGTTCATTTCCCAGATCTGCCTTGGGACTTGGTGCAGAATTGAGTTAGTGGATTCTGCATCTTCATGCCCATGCTTTGAGAGATTGTGTTGTCCTTGTACAGTACCAACTCCCATGCGTGTCTATCTCTGATTGATCAGGACAGATTTGCTTTGCTTTTGCTTTTTGCTTTTCACCTACTGTACTGTTCATAAAGTAAGCATGTGCAGAGCCTGAACATTCTGATCTTCAGAATGTTCCATCTGTTTTCACTTAGGATGATTTGTAAGACTTGTACTTGATGTAATCAATCCTAATAGTGAAAACATAACTGAAGTGCAGTGAATGCATCATCTAGGATAATATTCTCATTGGAATATTCCTAGTGCTTCAATGTTCATAGTCTTAGATGAACATTGAATATCCTTTTGACATTATTCTTGTAAATGCCTTTATTGCTTGATTGATCCATGCAAATGTACTTTCCTGGACATTTATCTATGTCACGTTGTAGCTTGCATGTCTTCAATAATGTTCTTGAGATTCTGGGTTTGGTTCTTGATGTTCATCATGAACAAGGTTCTGAACTCTGTCCAGGCTTCTGAACTCTGTCCAGCTTCTGAACTCTGTCAAGCTTCTGAACTTTGTCCAGCTTCTGAACTCTGTTCAAGCTTCTGAACTCTGTCCAGCTTCTGAACTATGTCCCGCTTCTGAACTATGTCCAGCTTCTGAACTTTGTCCAGCTTCTGAACTCTGTTCAAGCTTCTGAACTCTGTCCAGCTTCTGAACTATGTCCAGCTTCTGAACTCTGTCGAGCTTCTGAAGTGTAGCTTCTGAAGTATTGCTTCTGAAGTGTTCAGAAGTTTGAGTCTTCTGATCTTTGCGCGAACATTCTGATCTAACTTTCTGACCTCAGTGTTAGATCATGAATTCAAATGTACTTTGATTCTTTGAATCTTGGTATGATTTAAACTTTGTTTGTTTCTTGGTTAATCACTCAAGAACGCACAAATACCAAGAACTATCAAAGTCCATTAATCCTTTAATCACCATATATGTCTTTAATGATTTCTTGATCCAAAGTCAAAATCATTGTCTGCATAAGATATGTTCATGTCACATCTGTTCTTGCATGTTCTTGGTGTGGACATTGATTTATGGGTTTGCTCTAATGAACCTTCTGAGCAACCTTCTGAACAACCTTCTGAACTTCTTCTAGGTTCAAACATATGAACTTCAGAATGTTTCTTCTGGGTTCCTTTCTTTTTGACGGTTGTACTTTGTGCTGAACATTCTGATGTTCTTCAACACTTTGAAACCTAAGAAGGTTGTTTATTTATTTCCTTCAAAAACTACTTGAAGCATATAAATGAGAGATCATTTGTTTTGACAAACAAGATGATTCTTTCTTTGAAGTCCAAAAGAATATTTCTTTGCATCTAGTTCATCATTGCATGAAACTGATGACTTTAAATATTCTTGTTTATCCATGAAGTAATCCTTTATTGTTTCTGGATATATTCAGGGTTAATGTTCATGATTATTATGAACTCCATTCATATGAACATTCTGAACTCTGAACTTCTTATCTTCAGAAGCTTTGGAAGTGTGATACTTTGAGGAGGTTCTGAGAATCTTCCTATCTTGTATGCATATTTCCTTTTATCATGTTTACCCATGGATGATCTTCAAATCATATAACATAACACTCAATGTGAGTTTTGTCACATAACATCAAGCACATTCTTGTATAGCTTGTGATGTAAGTTCTTCCATCATGATTCATGTTCTTCCATCATGATTCTTGAGCTATGAATCTTCATGGAGATATGATATTGGTGTTTCAACTGATGATATACTCATTCTTCCATTGTTGAGTAGATATAATGCACTTATTGACGTGAGTGGCTTCTAGCTCATCCACTTGTGTGATTCCTGTTCTTTTAACAAAAACTCAAGTGCAAACATCAGTAGATCACCATTCATAAAACTTATCATTTATTCCACGAGGTTTGTTATCATTAAAACATTCATCAAAAAGATTTTTGCTTCAACATACACTCCTGTCTTCTCTAATTTTCTTACAACAAGAAAATACTAGTTATAGTCTCATTAATCATTGAAAATTAAACAGTGTTAGTTATAGCCAGCTAGTGCTTTAGATTCTCTTCAAGCAAAAAAATGGAAAATGGGCAGGTAGGAAGAATCAAATGTGATAAACTGATAATGTTGAATGTCTCAAGTTGCCTCAAGCCAATTTTGATGCTCAAAGTTACATCAGCATTATTATTCACAGCCGTAGGTTTTTTCTGATAGGTTTTTTAAGAAGAACCTCCTTTGAGCAACACAAGAGAAATTGCAACAAGGTTGCCCACTATTTCCCATCTAGATATGACGCACAAAAAGGAAAAACTAATGTCCAAAGTACTGATGATGCATCTCATTTCTTAACATATTATCTGCAGTCAATTATACATGACATGATGTCTTCAATCAATACTTTCAGAAGCAGCACAAAGGAAAACACAAAAACTTGCTCTGTGTTTAGATTCTTATTTCCTTACAAGCAAAAGTCAAGCTAACACATACATTAAAGAATAACAAGTTAACAACAAAGAGCATCAAACAGAAATACCCAAGGACTTCTTAAATTTCTCAACCTCCAAATATACTGTGGAATACGGAAGGAACTCATGGTAATGATCTTTGCTTAAATCATTTATTGCAACTGCGAGTTTGGGGATTTCTAAGGTTTCTTCATGGGTCAAAGTCCTCACAAACTTGGCTGGATTACCTGCCCAAAGTTCACCGGATGGAATTATCCTTCCTGGTGGAACTACTGACCCAGCTTCAAGAATTGAGTGTGTCTCCACTATAGAACCTTCCATGAGGATGGAGTGCTGCCCAATAATGACCTCTGGCTCGATAGTGCAGGATCTTAACAGGCTATATGCCCCAATAGTCACATATCTCTCGATTGAAGTCTCAGCTGGAAGGCCTGTTTTGCAGAAGAATGCATACATAATAAATAAGTAATGCATTGATAAATCATAATTAAGCATAACCCATGTTCATTTTTCAAGGATCTTAGAGTAAAGTTGGAAACTGCAATGAAAATAAATACAGTAAACAACAAAAAAGAAGTATACCAATCATCAACTCCACTCTACAGAGAACACCTCCATAATGAATATAACATTCTAATTTCCAATACTGATATACATTCAAAGACAATATATAGGGAACTGCTTTGGCTGCTGAAGACTGGCATAAGATCAAGCAAGTATCAGGACCATTACTTTCCTTACCCCAATGTGTTACCATCAGATTTTCAAATAACCCAATGTTTGTTCATCATCTCATTCATTTTTACACCTCTTCCCAGCAATGGAGGATTATGCTATTTAATTAAGGTGCACAAAAGAAAATACAACAACCAAGCCTTATCCCACTAAGCGGGGTCGGCTAGCACAAAAGAAAATAACAAGCAAAAAAATGTCGCCAAAAAGTGCAAACTGTAATAAGTTAACCACCACCACACCAGCCATCAGAGAGAGTACTTTTTATGTACAAATTAACTATTTGGGAATGCTGAGACAAATCTTCTAATTCCTTATTATAGTCTATGGATTTAGTCATTGCGATGAAATTTATGTCAAAATATAGTCAACACATATTTTAATGTTTAAAACAAATTGGAAGAGAGACACAGGAGGTTTCAAAATGAGGCTACCTCATGCAAGCAAAACAGACCAATAATAGTGGAAGACTTCAAATTACTTCATAGTAACTATTTGGGACACAACCAACAACAGAACAGAGTGCTTCAGTGCAAGACTGAACAGAACATGAGTGACCATTTTCTATTTTCATTTTCTAAAATGTGTGTTCATTTTAACTTGTTAGTAAGAAGATGCGAGACTTTTGAATGAACCGTTTTTCATTTCAAGAGTCTAGTATCTCTCTGTTAGCGAGTAAAATTAACACAAATTTTAGAAAATGAAAATAGAAAATGTTTTCACAAAGTAAACGGTGTCTAACATTACTCAAAACAAATTCAAATTTCTTGAACATGGAAAAAACAATAATGTGACTTGAACTTCTGCTAACTTCAGTAACTTGTGCCAACACGGAAAAGATATTGGATAGTGACTTTGTAGAATACCGCCCATATCATCTGAGGATTAATACCTTCACAAAGTGAAGTAATCGGAACAAACAAGCATCTGCATCAAACTCCAGCCCCACTTTCCCATCTCTCTTTAAAAAATGAATAGTATTGTAGAAATAAATTGCTGTGGCTATCTACAAAAGGAATATTTTAAATAGTGCTTTCATTAAGCGTTGATTGATATGCATCTAAAGGTGATCCTCAAAAAATACAGTACCATGGTGGCTTCTTGGAAAAGAATAACATGATTGACCCTGGAGTCTGTGGCATTCTACCAGAGGCTCAGCATAAGAGATAATCTACTGAAGAGCTGCTATAATAGCATAAATAAACTAATCCGTCCAAGGAGAATGCATCAAGAGATTGAAAGAATATGCTTAAAAAAGGTAATACTAGATCATAAATATTTACTTAAAGGATCAGCAACACAAAGAACTTCTACTAAACTTAAATTGTGTATTCTAAATAGAAATAGCTAGGGGTGTTCATAGTTGGGTTTTGACAAAATCTGTACCGAACTTAACTGAACCAAAAAACAGATCTAAGAAACTGAACTGTAGCTCATTTATTCTAAATAGAAATAGCTAGGGGTGTTCATAGTTGGGTTTTGACAGAAAACTGTACCAAACTTAATTGAACCGAAAAACAGATCTAGGAAACTGAACGGACTGTGGTTCAGGTTTATAGAACCAAACTGACTGGGCAAACAAAACAGCAGCAGGTTTAGCCAAGCTCTTGTCAGTTTGTCACATACTCACCATCACCACAGCGTCTTTTGCAAATTTAAGAGAAAGATATAATGGCTTGCTAAAGTTTATTTTGAAATTGGAGAGGTTTATTCCTGTGGCAGAATTTCTTTTGGCATGCACACGTTTTGCTATAAGATGTGAACACTCCACCAGCACACTAATATAAAGTATTGATAAATTAGTCAAAAAAACAAATAAAATAAAATATTAACAAATGTTTACAAAACTAATGATAAATTCATAAAAAAAAATGTTAACATAAAAGTTAGGGCAAATTACACCAACAACCCTTCTAGTTTTTAACTGAACACTAACATCCCCTGTCATCTATCACTGTTAGTTTCCCCTTAGTCACAAGAAGAATTTTAGAGATTAGCTACCATTATTTGGCTACCACTACCTGTGGTAGTTAACTCGCAGGCTGCTAATTCAGTCAGTATATGCTACATAATGAAATTTATTAATTTATATATGTATTTCTCGTGTGTGTGTGTGTGTTTCAATCTTTAAAAACAGAGCATTTTTTAACGACAGAAACAACTCTTATTTTTCGTTTCGGGAACCCGTTTCCCTCATCGCCCACACTATGCTCATCACACCTACTTAACCCAAAATTTATGTATATCATCATTCTTTCACCGTAAGTAGTGTTCAAGCATTTCAATTGACATCAATTTCCACCTTCCTTCAATTCACTCCTAGGTTTTTCAATTAACAAGTTTCTCTTGCTTTTACATCTTGGGGAATTGATTTCAGCAATATATGCTTCTAATGAGTTAAGATTTGCAATCGATTTGTTTATATTTCTTAAATTCCTCTGTTTTCCTCTTAAATTGGGTTTATGGATTTTTTTTCAAGCTAGAATTTCAATATAGGATGAATGCTGCGTTGAATCAAATGGTAGGGAGTTAGTTAACAGAGGACTAACAGTCTTACATGATAGGGGAGGTGTTTGTCACTTTGAATAAAAATTAAGGGAGGTTAGTGTTTAGTTAATAACTAAAGGGTATGTTAGTGCTATTTGAGAAGACCTCAAGGGAGGAGAATGTAATTTGCCCTAAAATTTAAAATAATAATTTTTAAAATAAATATTTACAACCACAACAACAACAACAACCAAGTCTTTTCGTTTTTAAAATAAATACATAGTTTCCCATAAATATTTTCATTCAAGACTTTTATTCTACTCCTCAATCATCAATATAAACAAATTTAAAATTATAAATTGACTGCAAAAAAAAACTGAAAAAGTAAAACATTTTCCATTAATTTTTCATCATCATCATGGTGTCTACCTAAATAAATATCCCATTTTGATTGTAATGGTATTTTGATCAATGAAAACATGGTTATCGGCATGAAAGTAAGGAACTTTGTGGAGATTGAAGTATTGAACTGCATTATGCCATTGTAGGCATAACAAAGATGGAAATGCAAAAACGAGAGTCAGTCGACAGCAGTTCAATTAATGATGTTCACCAAACTATTTTTGTAGCACAGTTCAGTTCACTGATCATGTTTTGAAATAGAAGTCTAGTTCGCACAATAATGCTAACAATTCAGTTTCTCAAAGATCGGTTCAGTTAGGACTTTTGAAGGCCTAGATAATTTCTTCAAATCTTCCTTATGTTGTTGTAGCACCTACCCTCATAATTAAAAATATATAAATTATCAGCATTCCCTTATAATTCTTTATGAAAACAATCTCTCAAATAAGGGGAAGATTTCTCTCTCATTCCCTCTCATCCCTTCCCCTAAAGCCATCCCTTCCAAACTCCCAAAGAGATAGAACAATAAATAAATATCTGGTAAACAACTCGGTGTTAGAAACTTAATAAGCAGCATGTTTTAAGGTATTTGATAGATGATTAATTATACGATGAACTAATGTCAACTATTCTTTATCTTCAGATATTGCATTCTAAGTGTATGTTTGGTATCACACTGGATAAGCCAGAATCACGGTATGCCCACCGGGATTTTGCAGAAACTAATTGTAGCTTTTGAAAAAATTGCAGCGGGTCACCGTGACTCTGGCATACGGACCGATATGCCAAGAGTAGTAGGGTCAATTCAATTCAAGACTACGGAATCACACCAACATTTCCCAATGTAATTTATACATTTAACATCAACTAATACAATAATTAGTATAGACAAAAAAAATTACCACAATTCACAATGTTCCAAAGCATAAACAAAATTATTTAATCCCATCAACACAACAAAACAAACGAATAAAAAGAAAACCTAACCTGTAGGAGAAGACCAAGCGGCATGAAGAACAGAGCGTTCCTGAACATTAGAACAAAAACCAATACTAATCTTATTCAGATCACCACGAAGAACACAACCAGGCCAAACAGAAGCACCATCCCAAACATGAACTTGACCAGCGAGAACCACATTAGGTGCCACGTAAGCATCGACAGCTATCTTCGGAAGCCATTGACCCAATGGAATTATCTTCCTCTGTCCTCTATAATCCCAATTCACCCGATCCGGTGACGGAGTAATCGATTTCGCAGCTTCTGTTGCAAAAGCGCGTTCGGATGAAGCAAGTTGCGGTTGTGCGTGATGCTTTGTTATGAAGTATGCGGTTCTTAGGGCTTTGTTGGTAAAACGTGCTAGATTCGCCATTAGAGAGAGAGAACTGTGAATGAATGTGGTGGAGCTTGGAAATGGAAGAGTGGAAAGAACTATGAGAGAGAAATGAGTTTTTGGGCTCCAGATCGAAAACGGGTATTTTAAGATCCATATTTGGACCCAGCCCAATACAGGTTTTTAAAGCTGTAAATAATATTTTATGCACCCCTAACAATTTTTTCCAATTTCCTATAAACTCCTCTCAAATTTATCTTTGCTATTTTGCTCAGGATTTTTTCATCAACTTTAAAAAACAATTTCCCGTTTTACACTACACAATTTTTATATAAGAAAATCAATACATTAAAGATGACTTTACAGTGAAAATAAAATGAACTGTATAAGGTGCACGGGTTTTTTTTAAAAAGTAAATAAATACAATAAATTACATTTACGATAAAAAAAATTAATTTTAAAGATGATTTTTACGGTGAATAAATATAAATTGTAAATATGAACCTAGTTATTTAATAATCAATATTGGGCGATGTCCATTGCCCATCAAGTTTTGCATTTTGTAATGAAGCTGAAGACATTTTACAATTTTATTTTTATTCAATAAAAACAAACCGTGCTTGCATCATATAGGCTTGTGGAGTGCCATCATAGAAGTGTTTCACTTGAACAACAATATCACGAAGAATTTATTTGCGGTTTGGGAGAAAATTGTACTTCAACGTCGATCATTGTTTAGTGTCATGTGGAGCAACTTTTATTTTTTAATTTTTCGTGAATAAACGGGGGTAAAACCCCCCAGGAAAGAACAAAAACTAACAACCCCTAGAAAATAGGGTAACGTTCTTATTAGCAAAGCAAGCTACATAACATAAAGTAGAAATATTCTCAAAAAAGTATGACACTGCATACTTTGGATGTTGTGGAGCATATGGAAGAATAGGAACAGCAAAATTTAGAATGATGTCAACGATACTTGTCAAGTTGTATGAAAATAGTGCAATGTTGGAAGTCAAGCTGGCAAAATGCTCAAGGAGTCAAAGTGCTAAGCGTAGAATTCAAGAACCACTAGCTTCTACAGTAATGTCGAATTGGGTTAAATCACCCATAGGCGATAGAAGTGAAATGTAGATGCATTGTTCTAAAATGCACTTGATAAAGTAGCATTAGAGATAACCAGAGAAGCATTGTCCTAGCAAGAACTAAGTGGGTATCCCTTATTCTTGCAGTTGAAACGGGTGAAGCAATAAGACTCCTAACTGCGCTGAAGTGGGTAAGGGACTTGTAAATGTTTGATATTGACTAGACTCTTGACCCTGGGCTTTCTACCGAAAAGAAGTTAAACAAATAAGTCGCAACAATATAACATATATAGTTAATAGAAGTTTTAATAAAATTTAAAAATATGTTCCCTTCTACGACAACAATAGCAACAAAATGAAATGGTAGCATACATAAAAAAAAAGTTTGAACTTTAATCATCAAGATACATTAAGAAAGACTTCGTGATAAACAACATTTAAGGTCGTATCAATATTCTCTCCATCTTCATCAACGATTAGTATTTTCAATCATTGTTTTGAAGTGACCCTTGAGATTTCAACGTACAATTGACCATGCGAGAACACATGATTCGGCAAATAAATTCCAATGAAATATCATTAATAAGTATTAATTTTTCTTTTAATTTTTCTCGCAATAATAAATATCAATTCCAACGAAATATCATTAATAAGTATTAATTTTTCTTAATAAATTCCAACGATTAGCAATAATAAGTATTAATTTTTCTTTTATTCACAATGAAATATCATTAACTTCCATAAATATTTGAAATTCGATTTGTTGTATCTGATATACCTAATAAAGATTGTGGCACACTTGATAAATGATTAATTGGTAAACTCTCAGCATTTATGAATGTGTAAGTAACTGTGTAATTTGTCTGCACGCTTTAAATTTTAGTTTTGGTTTCTCAGCCATTGCACGCGCATTACTAGCATCTTTTATTTGATATCATTATTTGAAATGTCCTTCATAGCATGATTTTCGTGATCTATACAATATGTTTTGTTGAAGGCTAGTTAAAACTAAAAGTGTCTTATTAAAATTTGAATTTGTTCTGTAAAATGTTATGAAGTAACTAGTTCAAATAGATTTGGACTTGTTTTTTTATATGTAATCCAAGAATTATAATTTTGTTATGTTTGCTTTTTCGTATGGTTTGAACATTACATATTGTATTGTGTCTTGCACTTGATCTATAAGAATTCTTACCTGTAATTTTCATATAAGAATTATATTATGACTATGAATTAGTGAGTCTTAATAGTCAAACGAAGAAACATTTTAAGACCATTATTTTAGCTCCATGAAGGATTATGGTACAATATAAATTACTCGTAAACAATTTTTCATAAATTACATTTAAACTTAATAGTCAACCGAAGAAACATTTTAAAACCATTATTTTGGCTCCATGAAGGATTATGGTAATATAGAAATTACTGATAAACAATCATTCATAAATTGAATTTAAACTTAATAGTCAAACGAAGAAACATTTTAAAACCATAAATTGCATTGAAATTAAAAGATAGTATATTAAACTAGAAAGATAATACCATAAATTGCATTAAAATGAAAAGATAACAGTTATGGGATCTACGGTTGAGATGTAGGAAGTTGTTAGGGAGGAAAAATGAGACTGGATTAAGGCTAACATGTCAGTTTGACAAATCTAGTTTTTATAATAAAGAATATTAAAATAGACTCGAAAATGGTAATGGATGGTATCTATCAAATTTTGGTGACATTATCGTTAATTATAGACACATTTCAACGATAACTCTTATGAACTTTCGTGTTATACTCGTTGAAAAACAAATCAATAAAGTTGTTCTTAGTCTTGCTAAAATGGCTCCATATTTATCTAGTTTCCGTATTTTTATCTGTCAATAGATCCAAACATTATCTTAAATAAAATACATTAAGTTTGTTTCCATAAAAAACATTAAAAAATAGGATACTCTCCGCCAAAATCTCCACTCATAAAGAACAAGTCAACATCCCTGGTCTCCTGTTTGAGGAAATGAAACTTAACGCATTTCATATTCCGCTCACTATTACATTTTATCGAGTTTCTAGTAAGATACCTCATGGCATTGGCAAAGACACTACTCCTCAGTCCCACAATATATGACTTATATGAAAATGTGCAATTTTAACCTAACTTATTTTGATTATATTTTTTTACTAATATACGAAGATAAATAATACTATCATATAAGATGTCGTTAAATTTGTCCCGATGAGTATTTTCAAAATATCAAATTTTCATAATTTTTTTTTAATATATTATTCAATATATTTAAGCTCAAAATTATACATTTGTATGCATAATAGGGTCAACTGTGTCAAATATTATGGGACGGAGAGAGTATTACCTTTTATCGAGTTTCCTTCACACTTTGTGGTGGAATTAAAGTCTAAAAAACTAACTTGATCTATAAATTTTGCGTCTATAACACTATAGCGAGATAAATTACGCGTATGTTTGTTTTGGCTTTTCAACTTCAAGAAGCAATTCTACAAACTCAAAAGTAAAAAATTAAGATTTTAATGATGTTTGTTTTGGCTTTTGAGAATTGTTTTTATCCTCCAAAAGCAATTATCTTTAAAGCTACAATTCATAGCTTCTAGCTTTTCAAGAATCAATTCTACATTAAACTATTATCAATTCCATAAATGCCCTCTTAAGACTATATTGCACTTAATTATCCTAATTTATTAATTTCTATTTAGCTATGTCCATTTTGATAATTATACATTCAAAATCAATTTTGATCAAAACTATCCAAACAACATTCGGTTTGTTTAATCAATTCTGCATTATTGTATCCAACATAAATCAATTCTCTTAAAATCAATTCTGTCAGAATCAATTTTATCAAAGCTGAACCAAACACAGACTACCTCTTCTAAATTCTAATCGTATTAAGTTTAGATTGCTATTTAACTTTTAAAAACATCATAAAAAGAAATCAACTACAAGTTATCTTCACTGGAATTGATTTTGAGTGGAATCCAGTTGGACTCGCCAACATGTTAGTGGGTTTGTGAATCAACCCCGGCACATGGGGAAAGAAGGAAGGATGTTGTAGCTTCTACCCCCGTGCAATGTCATGGGGAGTGGGGACACAAGATTATGACACCACTAACTCAACCAAACCAAAGAGAATCAGTTTGTTTTACCTACTGTACTATCCTGATTGACGCAGTCCCTGCCAAGAAGGGACCCTAATCGTGTAAGCTGAAGACCTTTTCAATTTTCTGAAAAATAAATTATCATGATCACTCACTAAAATCAATTTTGGAGAAGAAAGAAAGAGTCTGCCTGCCTTTTCCTTGCCTGCTTTTCAGTTTCATTTGACAAGTGCGATGATGAAAAAAGTTAGGAAAAGTACATTTACGTCAACATCGCAAGTCATTCAAGGCAAATCCACCGTCACAACGCAAAAATAATCACAGATCGTATCTTCTTCACAACACAAAACAATCAATATCTCATCCTTATCCTTATCCCTTAATTTCTTTCATTTATGGAGGGGAAAAAGTATCAACAACTACTACACAAACCACGAACTACGGAGTACAGACATAAGACAGAACATAAAATAAAATAAATAAATAAAAACAAGTAAAAGAAAAGAAAATGCATCGATCTAGATCCCCTTCCAGTATGTTATTATATTTACCCAGTGTAGACGTGAACACCAACAGCAATGAGTAAAATAGTGATGAGTCCAAAGTAAATGATGGCATGAACAAGAATGGAAGCTCCACTTGTTTGCATGTTCCCAAACTCAATCACTCTTCCTCTACCTGGTATTTGAAACAGAAGACCTGGACTCAACAGCACAAACAGCACCACCGCTATGATCACCGGACCCCAATCAGCCATTTTCTGAACCTTTTGCAAGCACCGAACGAGAGAGAGGGATATTGAGTGTGTGACCTTTGGAGAAGGATCTAGAACTGTTTAGGAGGAGGAGGAGGAGGAGGAGTAGGAGAGACGTTTATGTTTGATTTGATTTGAGGGTTTGGAGAAACATAACACACACGAAATAAGACAATTGTATGATTAACACGTGTCAGCTGTTATTTCGATTTAACGGCTCAGATCACTCTCTCGTGATACGGTAGTGTTTTAAAATTGTACGTAGAACTGTACAAGTGTTTTTTTACGTATTCCTACTTTATTAATAACAGGTCCCAAACACGGTCGGTGCAGCTGTATCCCGTTTCACATTTTTTTTTCTGTGTACTATGCTTTTGCTACTTCGATACCAAATTACCAGGAACTATTTTTGGCTTTTTTTTTTGAACAAACTATTTTTGGCCCCTTAATCAATTAAGATAAAACGGATTGATCGGATTTATCACTGTTATAAACAAAAAATTAATATTTTAAATTTATTTATTAAATTATATATGTAATCTATAACAAAGACAATATATATGGTTAATTAAATAAATCTATAATTTATTAAAAAAACTATATATATCATTAATTAAATAAATTTAAAATATAAAGTTTTGTTTATAACTGTGTGATCGTAGGTGTATAAATTTTATCCTCTTTTAATCACATCACACAACCCGAACTAAAAAATGTCCAAATCGACATTTTATTACACTAACATCATCAAACGAAAATAAGATATATAAAATATGTTGCATATACTTTAGGAAAAAAAAAACAGTTTTTTTTTAGGATTCTTCAATCATAGTTTTTTTCTGGTGAAGTATTTAAACACAGTTTTTTTTTTTATGGTGGCTAGGGTTCGAACTTCGGACCTTACATGTATTATATATTATACATTGTCCTTACCAACTGAGTTAAGCTCACAAGGACATTTAAAACATAGTTATAAAGTGAACTATAAACCAACAGTACAACATAATTAAACTCCTACTCTTTTTATTTTAATTTTTAAATATAGTATTTAAACACCCCAATTTTCACATACTCTAATTTAAAATCTTGTATTATCTCTCTCGATGTCTAAGTTTCAAATTGAGTATTTCAAAGTGGAAGGATAACATTGTAACCAAATGATCTCTTGGAAAACTAGTATATTTCTATCTCTTTTCACATGGTTAATCTATCCTACCTAGACATGGCAACGGGGCGGATCGAGGGCGGGCTTAAGCATCCCCGTCCCCGCCCCCGCTTCCATGCACCCACACCTACCCCTGAACTATATCGGGAGTAAAAATTGAACACCCAACCCCGCCCCCAATGGAAACAGGTCTCCCGAACCCGCCCCCGCCTCCACCTACGAAAAATATATTTTTTATAAAATATTTAAAAAATACATATTTTTTCATAGTAACAAAAAACAATACTTATATTAGTAATTAAATATCTAATAAAAAAAATTCAAATGAGCAAAATAATATGTTTCTAAAGAGTAATAATATATTAAAATAGGTTGAAGTTTATGGAAATAAGATTACAAAATTTAATAACGTAATTTCCAAAAAGCGGGTGCGGGGCAGCGGTGGGTGCAGAGCGGGTGTAAGCATCCCCCGCCCCTGGACCCGTCCCCGTACTAAAAATTAAAATTTCCCCCGCACCTAATTAAATCGGCTTTTCCCCGTTAAATTTGGGGCGGGAGCGGTCGGGTTTGACGGAGCGAGTTTTGTTGTCATGTCTAATCCTACCAAACATTTCCCTTCAATTTCGTCTCACATGTGACAAAGAGATATGTCATATTTATTGCACTTGCTATATTTTGAAATTTCTGGTTTAAAAGGATATTACTTTTGTATGTATGTAAAATCAAAAGTTGGAGATTATATCATATTCAATTTTAGATATATGCAAAAGTCAAAATGTATTTGATTTTCCTTCCAAAAAATAATGTAGTTGGTCGTATTATGGCTTACATATGTTTTGACTTTTGCTTGTATTTAATATTTAAAATCGGAAAGAGTGAATGTTAATAGTTTTTTTTTGAAAATACAAGACAAACTAGGGGAAAAGAGAAGAAAAAAAAAGAGACTAAAGCATATCCAACAAAATTATAAAGGATTTTACCGTCGGATAAACTAAATCTGTAAAGCATCATATTGCAGGAGAAGGTATATTCCATTAGGGGGACTATGAATGTATGCGAGCCCACAATGTTATTGCACCGTACTTCGTCAAAAAATTTGCCGCATCATTAGCATCCCTCCAAGCGTGGTTCGTTTGGATATTCCAAGCACGAGACATCAACTCCTTAATGTTACTAATAAGAGTCGCGTACAAATGCAAGTATTCACGTTTGCGGTAATCAATTTAATAGACAAAACAGAATTCAAGTAGCAAATAATGTATTTGTACCTCGTCTTCCAAGCGACCCACAAACCATAATAAATGTCCAACAATTCTGCACGAAGAATAACTTAGATTCCATTGTTTCCTTCGAATCCAAATATCCAAGAACCATCAGGTTTTCTCGAACTACATTAAGCACGATGGCCAAACTAGCCATTATATGCAAAGAAATCCATTGTCTCGTCTCAACTTCAGTTCCACCTGAATTAAAAATCTTGGTAATAATGAGTGCATGCCTATATATATCCACCTTCAGTTGAAAAATTGAGACGGTTTCACCTTCCAGGCACAATAAATTGTGGGGTGTCCAAATCCACCAACAATTGGCCAAGAAAATGCTCAGTCTATCACATTCATATCCCCTTCTTAACCACGCCGAGATAGATTAATCCATGAAAAAATTGATGTTAGCAAAACCAATGGATAACCACAACTGTTTGACGAAACCACAGTCCTTGAAACAGTGAAAATGCTCCTCAATTGCCATTGTACACCTCGGGCAAGAGGGAGATCGAAACATTCCATGATTTATTTGGCATGGCTCTTGTAGGGAGAGCTTGATGGCAAGCAGTCCAAATGAGAAACTTCATCTTCTATAATGCATCAACACATCAAATCCACTTTTAAGACCCTGCAATATCAAGCATTGTAACAATATCGACATGTCTCTTAAGCATTCATACCTTGCTTTTGCACTATACACCCCATCATTATTACTCTTCTAAGTGAAACTGTCTCGAATACCATCATTCAAATGTAAAGGAATCGATGTTATACTCTCCCCAACATGATCCGATAGTGTAGTGTATAATTGATCCAACCTCCAACAACCCCATAAAAGATATTAACCATAGACAAATGCAAATTATGAATATCTAAATACAAGACCGGTTGTTGAGCTTCCCAAAATTAGTCCACACAGTAAATGTTAAAGTTAAGAAGAGTAGATAAGATTATGACAATCAAATCATTAAAAATAAAGATAGATCAATAATAATTCAGAAATTATTTTAAAGGATCTAAAATAAATAAGTTGAATTAAGATATGATTTATATAACCGTTATGCGAGTAAAACAAAACAAAAAAATTAATAAAAAAATAAAAGAGTAAAATTAAATTAAATTAAAAAAAAAAAAGAGTAAAATCGAAAAAGAAATGGTGACGTGTAGCAGAGTGATTGTAGCCATTAGAATCGGCTTCAAGTTCTCCTCTCCCATCATCCCGCCTTTTTTCTTCCAACCATCCTCACAATGCAATCTTCCCTCTTTCTCTCCATCTCTCTCCTTCTCTCTCTCCTCGCCGGCTGGTCACCGGTTCCATTCTCCGATCACTTTCCTGACCATTTCCATTCCCCCAATCCCGATTAACTCTCCGATCATTTTCATTCTTTCCCCTTTTGGTGAGTTTCATATAATCTTTTGAAATTGTTTCAGTCATGCTTTCATTATTCTAACATTTGATTTGTATTCAGATATAGTATACAATAACAAATTAACGGAAAATGCCTAGTAACGGTGGTTCTTCTCGAATGAGTGGTTCGTTCTCCACTAGCCCTACTCGCTCAAGGAAGAAGGCATCAGAGTTTTCACCTCCTCCTAGACCATTTCATCCTATGCGCGCCACCACCCCGTACTTCACTTCCTCATTACTCATCTCTCATCTAGAAAAAATTAGCAGCGCACTTTGTTGCCGCTTGCCTTCCATTTATGTTTAAATAATTATATATTTCTACGAATCAAAAGGCACAACAAAACTACATAGTTGATTTAATTCCGTTGATACAATGAAATTGAAAATTGAAATAGATTTGATAGCCTCAATGTCATCGTGTGAGTTATGATTTTCATTTTTTTGATTTATAAAGCTGATAATTTTTGAATTGCCATGACTACAAACAGAATAATCTTAAAATGTCAAATTCTAATAATTGTAGCTTAATCTAATTGATTCATTACAATGACATAAAAAATTAATGAGAAAATTCACGGTTAATTCAAGATATTTTCTTTTGTTCAATAGGATAGCTCCACTGAAAGTAATTATATTCTAGGCCTGTTGGAAATTGAATGTGAATATCTTTCCCAATTGGAATTCGAATTAAAACGAGTTTTTAAATGCACTAGCTTAGATTCTTTTTAAAATAAGTATTTGTGATAGCTACATTGAAAGATTCTCCTATTTGCAATAGATTACAGTTACCAAACTATAGGTTCTTTTTAACAAATTAATGGTGTGCTAATTGTTAGATTTTGGCGTGTCAATATAGTTGGGATTCATCTATCTTATACCATTGCTTTGCATTCTATTTCTGACCGGATAAAGAAAAACATCAAAAGGTTATGTTAATTTGAATAATTGGATGATGATGATGTTGATGATAATGGATTCTCATGGTTACCCAGAAGAATACTTAATTGATGTGATCATAATTATGCATGTAGAAGGAAACCTATAACTCAGAACTCCGAGGATCTTATCGCAAATACAAAAAATATGCATATGAAAATGAGAGAATGAATCATCATTACTCTAATTAACATTACATGCTGGTCAGGTCACTATATAAAGCAAAAGTCTAAATGGTTGAATATTCTTAATCTGTTAGGAAAAGAAATAACAATCTATGTCACTACACTAAAACATACTATCATGTTTTCCTGCACTTGCTTTGTCAACATTTTTTATTTTCATGTACCAATAGTTTTGTTTCTTCTTGGAATTGGATCAGGGGAGAGCGAACTGTAAAATCACTGCGACTTTCAAAGGCATTGACTGTGCCCGAAACAACAACGGTCTATGAAGCTTGTCGTCGAATGGCTGTTCGCAGAGTAGATGCTCTGTTACTAATTGATTCCAATGCTTTGCTCTGTGGAATCCTCACAGACAAGGTATGGCTCGATCTTCCTTTTATTACTTGTTTAACAAGAAGGAAAAATATGGAAAGGTTTTGAATTGGATTTCTGCACAAAAAGCAAGCATAACTGGCTATCCTATTTTTTGTGGTTAAAGGATATATTAACAAGAGTTATTGCGCGTGAAGTTAATCTTGAAGACACCCCTTGTTCCAAGGTTATGACAAGGAATCCAGTATTCGTCCTTACTGACACCCTTGCTGTCGAAGCTCTCCAAAAGATGGTGCAAGGTTGGTCATACTTGTTGCAATGTTGTTCATCATTACTTCATGCTATATGTTATTTGCCTGTTACATTATTTTGCCATGCCTTCTGAATACAAGGCTGATTTATGTTTTGCAGGGAAATTCAGACATTTACCGGTAGTGGAAAATGGAGAAGTGGTTGCTATCCTTGACATAGCCAAGTGTTTATATGATGCCATTGCTCGTATGGAAAGGGCAGCAGAGAAAGGAAAGGCAATTGCAGCAGCTGTTGAAGGTATCGACAAACACTGGGGAGCATCTGCCTCTGGTTTGTAGATTAATTTCTTTTTGCACATCTTACTCTCTTATTTCTAATTCGGACAACATCAGACAGTGTTTTAAGTTAGGCTCCCATTTTCCATATCAGCTAATTTTGTTTCATGTTAATTTGGTCTATGTACAGGATCCAATTCATCATTCATTGAGACTCTTCGGGAGCAGATATTTAAGCCATCATTATCTACAATCATTCCTGAGAATTCAAAGTAGGTAATACCTTTTTTTGATTAAGCTAAAGAAAAACCACATATGTTTTAGTTAGTTTTCGTGTTTGGCGTTATCATCCGAAGTTAATTGAGATGAACTTTCCAGGGTTGTTACAGTTTCACCAACAGATACAGTTTTGACAACAACAAAAAAGATGCTTGAACTTCGTGCAAGTGCCGCTATTGTGACGATTGATAACAAACCTTGTGGTATCCTTACGTAAGTCTGTTGCTATGAACATCGCCACCCGTTTCCTTTTTATATTTTGAAATGTCACACCTTTTCTACCATTGCCACTCCCTCCCCCACATTGAAAAATCAAGTTTATGTTTAATTGGAGTATATATTTGTGGCTCACAAAAATGTTACATTATATTTTTATTAATCTTGAAATTTACATTAAAAATAGTAAAGTAAATTTTTGGTGCTTTACAAATCATTAAAAATAGAAAATAAAAAAACATTTTTATAGTTAAAAATGAAAGCAAAAATAAAAACAAAAAGTATTGTTGAAACAAACAGACTATAGTTTTTTAACGTCACAAAATATCGTGGGAATGATTTTGATGGATGGTAATGTGCATACAAATTTCAGTTCAAAGGATATCTTGATGCGGGTTATTGCACAGAATCTCTCCGCATCGTCAACTCTTGTTGAGACGGTATATCTTAATCTAGCTTTATTTGGGATCGCATTTTTCCTGCCTTTTCTTCTCCTTATCTGACATATATTCAACTCAATCTACAGGTCATGACTGCAAATCCAGAATGTGCAATAATCGATACACCAATTGTTGATGCGCTTCACATAATGCATAATGGAAAATTCTTGCATCTTCCTGTGGTTGATAGAGGTAATATACTGGCATGAGATGGCGAACAGGTTACTTCATTGATATTTTTCTGATTTTGGTTTTTGAAAACAGATGGCATTGTTGTTGCAACGGTTGATGTGATTAATATCACTCATGCTGCTGTGGCCACAGCTAGTCAGGTATGTGGCTTTGTTTATGCTTTTACTTAGATGAAATAATTGTAAACTTATCTTGCCCTTGATTGGTACTTCTGCAGTTGTTAACCTAAAGTAATTTTCAAATTATACCTTCTATGAACTGATAAATATCAATATCTCAATATGTATGCAAGTTAAGGATGTATGTCTCAGCAGTCAGCATTTTGGTCGTAAACCTGGAAACATATTGTCACCTTTTATATTCACCCATCTGCCCAAGCATATTGGGCATATTAGAATCTGAAATCTTGTTTTGATTATTCCCTAGCCACAAAAGAATTATAGATGTTAACTAATTTTCATTTATCCAATTTTCTTGAAAACCAGAATTTGGAGTTAAAAGTGAGAGAGTTGGCATATGAACCTAAATGATTAAGGCGTAGTTATTGGTCAATGTTGTGAATTTGATCTCTCAATAAGTTTTTGCCCAAACTTATTCTCTTAACTTCTTAATTGCTACAATCAAGTTCTTGTCAATAAACAGCTCTTGAATCCTTACTTTTTTTTTTAAGAAACTCTTGAATCCTTACTTACTACTTAATAACTAGAAGTTCATGAAAAATAATTTAAAATGTTTAGAAGTTGAAAGTTGATGGGAATTTAATGAGATTTAAAAGATCTTTTAGGAAGTGAGGTCCAATTTTCAGTAGGTAGAAAATCAGGAAATTTCTTTTGCCTTCTGCTTGCAATGTGCAACTTCCTAAGATATGAAGAAAATATTAATCTGTTTCTCTCAAATGAATATTATTCACTATGAAGGTGTGGAGCATTTCTCACGTTAATTATGAATAGGCAGACATTAAAATACCAAAACCACTTCTGTTAATTTGTTTCAGCTTCCTGTCATATATTCCTGGGTACTGGGAAGCATTTACAATGACGGTATCATTTTTCTCCATTAATTAGGTTGGAAATACTGCTAATCTGAACAATGAAACTGCCAACTCCATGATCCAAAAGTTTTGGGATTCGGCCATGGCCTTAACTTTAAACGACGAAGAAGAAGATTCACAAAGGTTAGATATGTGCACTGACGTTTCTAGGAAAAATTATTTCCAATACTTTTAAAGCACTTACACATTATTAATGGTATTGCCAGCGACATTTCCTTGAAAATGATTTCCGAGGGAGGAGAAACAGGGAGATTCATTCCTTATAATGCGTCAAGCGTGCAGACCACATTTTCCTTCAAACTACAAGATAAGAAGGGTAGATTACATAGATTCACATGTGGTATGTCAACCATTATATGTTACCATTCATAGATTACATTTATTTTCTTCTATAATAAAAAAATAAAGAAAAAAATAATGGATTTCGTGTAATCTGTACTTGTAGATTATATTTAAGTTAGCTATAAAATATTGTCAGTTGAGTGATTTGTGTGTTTACTTGCAACTTCAGATACTCGGAGCTTGACAGAGGTTATAACTTCCATCATTCAAAGAGTTGGCGATGATATCAACCCCAATAACCTGCCCCACATTTTGGTATGATTCAAGATGTTGCATTTATATTGACAAAGTTGTGTTAATGTTTCCTTCTTTTACTAATGCAAACTGGTCTATTTGTTTGTAGTATGAAGATGAAGAACACGATCAAGTTGTATTGGCTTCAGATAGTGATCTCGCTGCAGCCGTGGACCATGCAAAGATGGCTGGTTTGAAGGTACTGTCGATCTGTTGCTGGTCCAGTCTTAAATGATATTTATTTTTGTGGGGGCTATTGATTTGTTTTGAAGAAAACATAGATTTAGAGCAACACTCTAATAAGTGCTTTATTTTCTATTTTTCTTATGTGATTGCAATATAAAAATGAAATAGCAAAACCTAAGTCTGGGTAGAATATAAAATGCATGTATCTTGCATGTATTGCTGGTGCTTAAATTCCAATTTAATTAAACAAAAAGGTCACAACAATGCAAGTGTAACCACATAGTAGAATAAGCTTTGATACCTCTAAACTTAAAGCTTGCTGTTAATTGGGAAAGGGACCTATGATCCACATTCATTGTAGTATCTGTATATATCAGTTGATTTCTCAGGAACATGAATTGGTGAATTCTGTAGGGATTGAGATTGCACTTAGACTACTCAGGAACACGTGGTTATGGAACAGAAGCAAGTTTAGGTTTGGAATATGCTGAGTCTGAAGCATGGGCCTCGGCCTATCATACCGTTGCAGCTGGAGCTGCAATTGTTGCTGCTTTCGGTCTATTAGCGTTCTTCAGGCTAAAGCCATAATGAGAGAGACAAAAGTTTTTATTGGGGTAAAGGCCAATCGTGAAGTCAGTTAGAACTTTGGAGGGGCACACATTTTACACTTGCCAATCTGTAAGTTCTGACGTTTCGTACAACATAATGTATTCATTCATACACAAGAAAAGAAAGAAGTAAAAGCATTTTTTTTTTAAATCTTTCCGTGAGCAGGGATTTATTATCCCTTGCTGCCTGTATATTTGTAATTCAAGGTTTCATAGCCTCCTATCACAAGCGCAAACGAGATAGCCTGATAGGCATATGTAATCTGTCCATTTATTTATGACATTTTAATTATTAAACAGTGGATCGGGATTAAGAACATCGTTGTTTATAGTTTATTTACCGCTAACTTTGAACATTGCTGTTTATCTGATAATCGTTGTTTCTGTTTGTCAATTAAATGACAGTTGTATATAGTTCATTTTATTTGATTTGAGCGATAGGACCTGAATTAGAAGTCAGTTCAATTAGTTAGAAAGGATGAAAATAACTATTAAAAACCATCCCATTTAAGTTAATAAACGTTGCTCTACAGTAATGTTTACAAGGTTTATTCAAATTGTGTTCATCTATTAGTACAGTAAAAAAAGTTGAGGGTTATTTCAACATTTTTTTGGTTATGCATATGACAGAGTACGGTTTGTTATTTAATCCATTTCTTTGCCTCTTTAACAGTTATCACTATACAGTTTCCAGAAAAAAAACAGTATCACTATACTTACCAAAAACCATAGCCAACTGTTTCTATTCAAAATTTTAGGCTGGTAATACATGCGTTACTCTTTTGAATGGTTGTCGCTGTCTGTAATAATCCAATCCAATATTAATAATAAGGAATAGAATAGCTTTGTTAAAACTTATCAAAACACGAAATGTTAACGTATATTTCCAACTTATCTCAAATCACATGCAATGAGATTCATACAGCTAAAACAGGAAAATGATGTTACATCAATCAAAACAGATCACAAAACAAGTGGCCTTGCTCACTTTCTCAAATTTGAAAATATCACACACACGTTAGTGTCCAAGATGAGGACAAAACAAAGAAGAAATAGGATGAGGATGACACGGACCCGGTCCCCGTCGGATATGCTGCTGTAACATTTTTAGGTCCTTTCACAGTGTAATTGAGATCAAACAATTCAATTTCAAATTTGAAGCTCGGTTATATGTAGTAAAACGATCTCAACTGTCCATATCAAACCACTCATATTTGTTAGAGCTTCGTGCTGTAACATCAGGAAATCCAATTCGGGATGACGCCACCCCCCACTAAACCGCTTTCAACCATGGTAACTAAGTTCCCCGAAAGGTTGTTGTCACAGGTATCCCAATGACAGTGTGACATGTGTCCATATTCGATGACATCAACGTTGTTATCTCCAATCTGACGGAGATGTTGATTATGCCATGTCCCCTGGAACCGTCTTTACCTCGTAGCCGGTAACTCAGGTACCGGACTGAGCCCGGTGTAAGAAGCCCGATATCTGAAGCCGGAACAAAACACCACCCAAGTTGAGCCTGCCCCATGATTCTTCTCTTGGTGAAAACCTGAAGGTATAGACAGGAAGATGGGTCTGAAAAGAAGGTAGGATCGAGTGGTACATGGAACATGTTAATATTATCACATGCCTTAGGTGGTGTTGAGGTGGTTGGTGGGAATTTGGTTAGTGTGATGAAGGGTTTTATGGTAGGGTTGAGATAGGAAGTGTAGTTGTTTAGGCCTTCTGTTGATATAAGGGTGAGTTCTAATATTACGGTCATGATGATAAGTCATCAAGAAACCGAGTATTAAGTTAACAATGGAGTAATAAGAGAGTTGAGGATTTTTCAAAATATAAGAGGGTTGATCATTGATGACTGAGGAGGGTGGAAGGATCAAGTTCAATAGTCACTGTGCAGTTTCCACGCTGTTGGCAGGAATTTAAATCCAATCATCAGGCTTGTGGAAATTTTAGTTTTCAGACTTTAAATTCCAAATGTCAACTATAGTGCCTAGTGTAGTGTGACATATGAGTATGAGAAAAATTGACTAGATCAGCACCCCACCACAAAATATAAAAAAGGAGCATCTCCCCACAAAATATAAAATATTATTAAGTTCTAAATTTTAATTTTTTTATTTTAAACAAAAAGTGCCACAGGAAGCACGTCCTAAAATAATATAATCTACTCTTTGTTTATAGACTTTCTTAAATTCCTAAGTGAGTGTGACTTCTTTTCCTTGCTGGTCCCTAGTAGTGCATATTTCCAATCAATTTTCCAACCATAGTTATCATGATCAACATCCTAGGATAAGTCCAATAGTATTTTTTTACTTTTATATTGTTTTAAAAACAATCATTGTTTTAGAAGAGTTGATTTGTTTTAAATTAATTATTACTTTAAAATTAAGAAAATAATATATATATTTTTTATAAATCATTTTTGTCCTGAAATATTCACCAAATGAAAAATAATAATATAATTAAATGAATCAATAAATTAAAAATAATCATCGTTCTCTTTTAAGTTTATCAAAATATTAATTGATAATTATGTTTAATATAAAATGTTTATCATGTTATCTCTTTACATGAGTTGAGACTCGTTAAAGAGTTGAAACTTATTCATTATTAATGGTCAAAGACATGAAATTGAATCATCTCTTTCGCTTTTCTCTACATCTCTTTACTTTTTATTTCTCTCTTAATCTCACACACTCTTTTTTGATTGTCTTATTATCTTTAATGAAGAACAATAGTGAGATTGATGAAGAGATTGAGAGTAAGGAAAGTGGAGTAGAAAACATACACTATTAACATATGAGTTTCTTTTCTTTCACAATTTTTCATTTCTATCTTTCTTACTTTAAATGTAAAAACATCACAGGGAAAAACTTGTCCAACGATTTGAACACGACTTGCAAAGTCAGGGACAAATCTTTACAAACACTATTGTCGCGGTGATTAAATCAAAAAGTTTTCACCAATAGTCCTAACCAAGCAAAATTTAAACGAGGATTCATATACTGTTGCATTTAACCACAAAAACCAATTCTATCGGCTCTCTAATTGAATATCTCTTGAAAGCAATTTGCCAAGACTCAAGGATTAGGGTGGTGTTTGTTCAATCTCACGTGAATCTTGGAAGAATCTACATTTCACCCGAAAATTATTTTATTTTTGAAACATGACGGTAGAGCTGTCAAAACGGGTACGGGCCGGCCCGTTTAGCCCGATTAATTTTAAGGCTTGGGTCTTAAATATTGAGCCCGAATTTTAATAGGTTTTTTAGCCCGGCCCTAAAAAGCCCGGTACCCGTTAGGGCTAGCCCGAACGGGCCGCGGGTAGCCCGTTAGCCCGCATAACAAAAAAAATCCTATAAATTATATATAATTTTTCAAATAATTCTTTACTTAGTTGATTATCAAAGTAAAAAATAAAAGTGAAAATTCAATGAATTAACACATATAAATGTAATATAAAATTATATTTACTCGTTTCGTTATTTATAATTTTAAAGATCGAATATATAAAAACTATAACCATAACGTATCTAATTTATTTAAAATTGTTTTCCTCGCCGTTTCAGTTTACGACTAGTGTACGAAAATATTTACAATTTATTTTTGTGCTAGACATTATTTAAACATATTAAAAATATTATTTATAAATAAAAATTATAGGAGTATTTTATAATACTTGTTTTATATATAAAAAATGTAATTTTTAATACGGGCCGGCCCGTTAGCCCGCGGCCCGTGTAGGGCCGGGCTTGGGTAGTATATTTCAAGCCCGTTTTTCAACCGGGCTTTTTGGCCCGGCCCGATAAAGCCCGAAGCCCGTTAGGGCCGGCCCGTTTAGGGCCGGGCCGCCCGTTTTGACAGCTCTACATGACGGCGTTGGATATTGGACAATGATGAAGCAACAACATTCAATGACATTAGCTTTTCTGTTGATTTCTCTAGCTTGCGACCAAAGAAAGAAAATTTGATAATGTTACAAGATAAGCATGTATACGTGATTTTTCACTAAAATATTCGCCTTCGTCAAAAGAAGAGAAAAGACAAGATTATTGAAATCAGTGAACATTGAATAATATATTGATCAACATGAAAAGGGTTACTGCTATTTCATTTCACAAAATCTGCAAAATGGGAGAGCATTTCTACAAGTTTATAACGTTGTTTTGAGGAAGCAACTGGAAATGGTGTGGCACTATGGCAAAAATTGTTCAATTTCATGGCGATTGAATCTTTAATTAAGTGATCGGGACATTTACGTTTATGCTTTATTTTCTCTCTTAGATGTCAAATAGTTCTGCTGTAAAAACAGGCAAAATTATGGTTTCCCTTTCAATGATAGCTTTTACTTATGATTCAACAGCACTTGGCCAATTGAACCGAGAAACATATCACATTATCAGTTTCATGATCACTTTAGTTTCAAATATATCTTTTACCTCAAAACCAAACAAAATTAAAGTTTCAAGATAATATTACTTTTATATATCTATGCAAAAAAGAATATCATTATACATTTTTTTTTTTTGAGGGGAATATCATTACATTTGAATAATAGAATGTCCAGCTTTCTTCATTATTTTCAAAAAAAGCAGACAACTTTGTTCTCAAGATTATTAAGTCTTCCTCAACAATGGGAGGCCTATTTGTATGTAAAGATATTGGTTAAGCTGATGATTCAAGGCTTCCTCGAGTAACCCTGTCGGTTGTTCTTCAAGGCTTCTTTGAGTAACCCCATGGGTTGTTCTTGGCCCAATTCCACTGATCCCTGCACATCTCCTCTACACCATATTTGGCCCTGAAGAAAAGGTCCAAATTATTAATAACTAAACAAGAATTACAGGGTAAAATCAAAAGTTGATTATCAGACATGCAAGTACAATGATGCATAATATGCCAATCTTTTTGTGTTGAGAGTATTGATCTTTTGGTCATCAAAAGCTTAGTTAAAAACCAGATGATTAAGAAATTAACTTGACCATGATTGTTACGTACTATAACATGCTCAAATTACTTACTTCCAGCCAAGTTCTTTCTGAGCTTTATCTGTAGATGCATAAACCTCCGTAGCATCTCCTGGCCTCCTTGGACACAACTTCAATGGAATTTTCTGAAAGGATACAATATCCAATGAATAAAGAGAAATCTTAATTGGTTATTTACTTATTTAATTTTTTTTTTTTGAGCTACTGTGCATAAAATATCATGTATATCAGAATGATAAACAATTACCTTGCCAGAAGCCTTCTCAAATGCAGAAACCATTTCAAGCACAGATGTACCACAGCCAGTTCCCAAGTTATAAGCAGTACAACCTGAAAACCAATTTATCACTTCTGACTTTATCATACAGAGATGCAAGGCAATCAATCTACAAAAATACTTGATATATTTGTCTATGATATTGTTTCAATTCCAGTACATGCCTAACGTAATAATCTTACTGATAAAAACAAGTTTGTCATATCAATAAGTAAGAGGAGATAAAGAACAACTCACCTATGTTTTCCGTTGAGAAAAGCTTTCTCACGGCAGCAATGTGACCATCTGCCAAGTCCATCACATGGATATAGTCCCGAACCTTATTTTATATAAGAAAACAGAAAGAGGATTAGCATTTCTGCAGTAGTATGAAGTATATCTAAGCTGTTATTTGCTTTATCACCCAATAATTTGTCATGCTCTCACAATTTTAAGAAATGGTTTATTGCCTTCACTACAGTACAGAGTATACCAGTGAACTATAATTTTAAAGCTTATAAAGTATTTTGACTTTTGATTAAAAAATTAAGATTTATATTTCATGGAACAAGCACAGATGTATTAAGATATATTCCTTTAATTTCATAACCAAAATATTTGAAATGCCATAATTTTTTTTCTTTCTCTAAGTATGAATTTTTAAATATGTCATTGTGATATGATTGTGTAAAGAAAAAAATGCAGTATATGCGTGACTTGTACATACCGCAGAGCCATCCCTGGTAGGATAATCATGACCATATACATTGAGCTCAGGTAATCTTCCAACAGCTACTTGCTGTATATAAGGCATGAGATTATTTGGGATGCCCCTGGGATCTTCACCGAGTTTACCACTTTCGTGGGCTCCAACTGGATTGAAGTATCTCAGTAAAATGATCTTCCATTCTGGCTCAGCTATCTGAATATCTCTTGCAATTTCTTCAAGGAAAAGCTGCAATGTGAAGTGTCAAAGAGCAAAGAAAGACAATTCATTAGAACTCAAAAACTGGCACATTATTATTTGATTGAAACTACAAGCTCGAAACCATCAAATGGGAAAACAAAAAGAATGAAAGAAGCAATCTAGAACAAACCGATGGGTGATAGTTACCTTGGTCCGGCCATAGGGATTCATGGCTTGTAACTTGAAATCCTCCACACAGGGTATCGTTTCAGGTTGGCCATAAACCGTAGCAGAAGATGAAAAAACCATCTGTCCAGAAGCACAAGCATGTTACGACAATCATACAGTCTCGAAATCTCAGCAGTTAGATAAAGATCATACGACTCTTATTCTAACTTCACCAAATCAACTTCCGGTCCATGCAATCATAATCGAATTCACGATTATTGAAATGCATGGCAGCAGAAAATCCAAACATTCTATGGTATCACAAGATTAAAAAAAAAAAAAAAAACTTACAATGTTTAAGTTGTCATTATATATAATTTCAAGATATTATAAGCAGAAACAGGGAATAAAAAATAGCGCAACTTGTGACACTTATGCTCCTAGTTTTTGCCATATATAGATAAACAGCTTAATTAAACGCACTTACCATATAAGTGGTTTTGTTTAAGTTATTTCTATACCAAAAATCATAGAAAGTTAAATTGTTTTCATATAAGTCATTTTCATAAGCTCTCTCAAACAACCTGAGAGAGAGAGCGCTTATGTGAGCAGATAAACTCAAATAAGAGCGATTGGACAAACATAAATGATTGTAGATTTTCATTTTGAGTTATATACATTACCAAATCATAATCAAAAGTAGAGCAAAATAAATAAATAGATAAAATTGTCTAACCTTTTTACAATTATATTTGGCCATAACTTCATAGAGATTGATAGTACCAACAAGATTGTTATCAAAATAGCGACGGGGATTTGCAACACTTTCACCAACGGCTTTTAATCCAGCAAAATGAATCACCGCGTCGAATCTATTATTGTTATTCCATCAAAATAAATAAAGAATGAAATTCTTCAAAATAAAAAATAAAGAATGAAATGTTCTTACTTAGTTTTAGAAAAGAGTTTCTCCAAATCATCTTTATTTCTGAGATCTCCCAAAGTGAAATCGAGCTTCTGAGAAAGTTGAGGACCAACAAGTTCACGAACACGGTCCACAGCTTTCATAACAGAATTATCGAAATTATCAATAATGGAAACATCAAAACCACCATGAAGAAGCTGAACCACCGTGTGAGTGCCGATGAAACCAGAACCCCCGGTGACAAGGATCTTTTGGGAAGATGAAACCATTTTTTTGGATTGGAACGAGAGAGAGATTCAGAGAAGAAGATTATGGAGAAACTAACTTGTTGTGTTGGTTTCAGATTTCGGATTGATTAGATTGGGAATTTATAGTTACACTCTGCCTTCTAAAATAAATCTTGCATTTCAAAATTAGTGTTTATCTAATCTAATTAATAGTAAGTATACTGCTCTAATTTATTAGAGGTTTACCTCATTTTGTATTGGTGATAATTACAAATCAGAGTTAAATGCACTTTTGCTAATTTTAGTCAAATTTCGATATAATTTTACTATTTTTCTTTTTTTTATATTTCAACTTTGTAATTTTTTTCTTCTTTTAGACTTTTGTCAACTATAACCTTATAAAATAGATGATAAATTATGGTAAACTCAAATTTTGTAGATGATAAATCATGGTAAACTCAAATTTTGTTCTCAAAATTTGATACCATTAATAGTTAAAAAATAATAATTCTTAAAGACAAATAAAAAATCTCTCAAATAGTAAAGAGTAAAATTGTATTTAACTCTTAAAAATAAGTATTATTTCATTTAAATTGATTGTTTACAATGAAACAACGTAGATTTTATGTCTTTGAAATTGAGAAAACCGAATCAAAGACATGATACCTGCTGAAGGGATAAACTTAAAATGATTGAGATACACATGATTTTAAATTTATACCATTAATGCTCAAATCATGATGGGTTGAATATGTAATGAATTAAAACAGATAAGTCAATCTAACAAAATAAACATTACAATAAAAAAGAATAAGAAGAAAAAAAACTGAGACGATCAAATATTTTGCTAAAAATATTATTAAATGCAACAATTATTTTAAGAGGGATAATATACTTTTTTGGGAATAAAGTGAATTAATTAAATTTAGGATAAAGGAGATTGGGATAAGGAATGTATTGCCATGCTCTTTTAATATCTTTCTTTTTATAATAATCCGTTTGATTTGTTAAGTTTGGCGCGCGTCTCCCCTATTAATTCGAGTTTACGCGTGGGTCCCATATTTTTAGCTTGTGGATAGGATCACCATGTAAGCTCCCTTTCAATCGCGCGTCATCACGAAGCTCTTATTTCTTTACTTTGTTTCTTTTTCGTAAGAAAAATTGTTCGTTTCTACTTTTTTAACTGAAATAAGGATTTTAAGGCGGTAACCATGGGGACACACTTGCCTAAAGTATTATCTTGAATTACAAGTTTATCTATAACTTCTAGAGTAGCTTACTAATGGATTTGAATATGAATTTGGATTTAAGGCAAGCAGCTTAAATCCAATCCGGTAAAGTAAGAGCTCTAAGTTTAAGTTTATCGAAGGGCAGGACGAAAATGAAACCATCTAAATCTTAAAAAATAAGTTTAAAATTTAGATTTCAAAATATAAAATTAAGAGTTTATTAAAGCATAAATTGTAGGTTCGTTGGTAGGCCATAAGCAGTGGCGGAGCCAGGAATTTTATAGAGTCTGGGCAAAAAAATTATCGCAAAATGTTACTTCCTTCCTGCGAATAATTTCACATTTACCTCACCTGGGAACCTAAATCCATGGCAAAATCTGCAGGAAATGTATTTCCTGCAGAATTTGCCCAAAAATCCGTAGGTAAATCTGCAGAAAAAACTAAAAATTCTAGTAATGAATAAACTTGCTACAAGGAAAGTCAGAGCTGAGCCTGGACACTAGCGCAAGCTAGCTGGGGTGGCTCCGCCGCTGGCCATAAGAAAGAAACGGCCTTAACTTATCAATTTTTTTTTTCTTCAGAAAACTAAATATATTTAATTATAACATGTAAAATGTCTGACAACTGTGACTATACAACAATTGACATATCCATCATCATCTATTTAGTATTTGATTGACACACTCTTACTAATTTAGCTAAATCGATTGGTCCATGCATCAAAATTTATGGGGCCATCTTAATTGTTACGTAGTAGACATATCATGACATAAAGCTCGACAATAATGGAATTCGCTTGAATCCATAATGATGATAAAAATAAAATAATAAACTGTTAAATTAATCATTTAGAAAAGTTTAAGAATTAATTTAAAGTTAACTCTTTCCCATGATAGAATTTAGCGAGGCACACGGTTCATGAGTTCATGTTTATCATCATCTGGCAATGGTAGGATCTTCATGATAACCATAGTTGTGTTGTGATTCATTTGCCCACTTGATAACGATAAGCGATCTCAAAACAATCACGTAAAAGAAAAGCAGCACAATCGGGTCCCAGCGTTAAATAGCATATTCCACAAAGAGACAGGTCTCATGATCAAGTTGTGAAAATATGAATATGCAAAAAAATAAAATGTTAGCAATCAAGAGGGATAGAGTTTGTTACGCTAACTTGTTGCTCATTTCATTGATTGAAAATGCCTTCATTCTAAAAAGCTTTTTTTTAGGCCCTCCCAATATTTTTAAGTCTCTTAAATTTTCGTTTTTATCCCTAATCTATACATTCGGTAGATATCTTCAACAACGTTTTCTTTCACTTGATTTTCATAGATAAGTATAAGAGTATTGAGAGTTATCTTCTCGAGTAATGTTTATTTACGTATGGCTTATATTTTTTATTTTTTTTGGTAATAGTATGGCTTATATATTTTATTAGATCACAAGAAATGAGTGAAAATTCATTTTCAAAGTTGGTCAAACCTATGTCTAGCATAATAAGACACTTGTACTTGTACAAGTGAAGATAAGTAGAGGGTGCAAAAGACAGATCACAATAGCGAAGTATTGTATTGGGATAAATGAAACAAAATAGTAATTGAAAACATCCACGAAATAGAAAATTGCTCTTCTTTCTTTTATTTTTGTTCATTCCCACGGTAAATTTTCCCAATTAACTCAAACGATAGTTAGGTGCCGCTCGATATCCAGCGATAGTTAATCAATGGAAATTAACTGCAACCGACCCCAACAACGGTTGATTTGCGTCGGTTATAAGTATTCTAACAGAACAACAATTCCTAACATAATTGTTGTTTTTTTAAGCACATAAACATGTATTTTTGACAATATCCATTATCAGCTACCACTACATTCATTCACCACATTCATTCATTCACAATACCTTATGTTCACCACATTCACTCATTCACAATACCTTATGTTCATCTTTTTTTTCATTTCCAATCATCCACTGCATTGTTTAAACACGTTCATTTGCTCAATGGTAAGCATGTCTTAGAAAGGTCAGTTCATTCATTTCCAAAATAAATTCTAACTAAAAATACACAAGGATGAAAATCAATTTCAAAACAACAGAATACGACAAATTAATATATACTATTTAATTTCATCTCCGTACAAATCTCGAAATAACCAAAGCATTACGTTACATTACATTCTCCTTAAGGATGTTGTATCATCATGATATGTTGGATTAAAATTAAATTCATAGTTGTTTGCTCAAAATGTTGACATTGAAGTCTCTTATACTTAGTGTGTCAGTCTCTTTGAAAACTTGAAATAATGAAGAGAACACGTGTTCTCTTCATTATTTTAATGTTGTACTCACCAAATATCGAGAACAGACTCCTCACGTCTTCGTCGTTATAGAGCATCATATGGCTGAACTGCAATCTCTCAGCTGAGTCGATCTAAGAACGTTGATACCCAACACCGTTCACACTCATTGTGTCTCTGTGATCGAGTCGCCAGTTGATTCGATTCAATGATCCTTTAGATCTACTAACGTGACACCAACCCGAACCCTGAATAGATTGGGCTTTCCATCGTTAAGAAATTAAAACAATCAATAAAAAACTCATTCAAACACTTGGAGTGCAAAATATACATAAACTTTGAAACTAAAAACAAAAACATAAACATGTAAACATTTAATGAACTTAAATCTAGTTTAACTAGAATTCATAACATAGACATGTAAACATTTATCATTTATTTCAAAAAAAAAAAATCAAAATTTACATAAACCCTAAAACTAAAACATTTCTAATATAAACATAAAATGTCAATGGTAATGGATTATGAAAAGTTACTTGTTATTGGAGGGGTGACTCATTTGAATTTGAAAAAATGCGGTGTTGGATGATTTAAGAGAGTTTTAGAAATTGAATTTTGTGAAATGGAAGAAATGGGTTGTTGTGTCTTTTATAAAAGGACGCAACGACAATTAATTGTCGCTGAGGCAACGCAAGTTAACAGTTGTTGGATCGCGAGCGACAATTAACTATCATTGGAGATTAATTAGAGAAATTCAAGATGAAAATTAGAAGAAAAAAAAGGGTAAAGAGCAATTTCCCATGCAATAATATAGCAATTTTATACATCGGGTTGAAGCCTGCAACTAATTACATAAGGCCCAAACATATTAAATAGGCTAAATTATAGAGTTAGTCTCTGTTTTTTTTAAGGAAGTCTTTTAGCTTATTTATGATTTTTATTTTGATCTACTAATTAATCGTTGTCATAATTAGGTCTCTTTATTCTACTTCGGTGGCAAAATTCGTCTTTTTGATGGTTTTTATAAGAAAAAAGTTAAATTTTGTTAATATATTAAATGCGAGTAATATATCTTACATCAGATGAAAAAGTGAACGTTAAACATTTTATAAAGTAAAATAACCTACAAACCTAATGTGTTAAAGTTTTTGGTTAACACATGTGGTGTATCTCTCAATTATATGATTATTCAAAACTCAATATGATGAACCCTGAGATCCCCTCATGATTAAACAGTGGTATCATAGTCGAGTTTCAACGAAGGGTTCAACTGACTCCTTACATCGAAAGTCTTTCAAACAAGGTATTCAAGTGGCGGGTTCGTTGAGTGTGGCAACGATGACACATGTGGATTATAAAGCTTTCGTTTGAGGTATCCATAAAGAATAGATTGACTCACATTATTTGAAGGGGGAACTGTTGGTATTTCAAACATGAGTAATATGTCACACATCAGATGAAAAAATGAATGTTGAATCATTTATAAAGTTAGAGGACTCATAAACCTAACACCTCATGACCCAACAAATTATGTACACATAACAAAGTTGACTTGTGATGTGGTAAACTAGACAACATTCCCGATTCTGTGATTGAATTATATTCTTTCTGGTAACTCTTATAATCAATATTCATTTTTCAGTGAGTGATGTATATGTTACTCCTTCCGCTTTAAAATATATGTCGTTGTCAACCACTTTACACATGTCAATGCATAAATTTGACTGTTAATATTTTTAATTATCTAAAGTAAAAAATTATATAAATATAATTTAATATTTTAAAAATATTTGTCGAGACAATTCAAACAACATCTTATATGTTAACATTTGTATTTATATATTAGTTAAGAAACACGGTCAAAGTAAGTCATGTGAATAATATACATTGCAAAAATACGACATGTATTTTGAAATGGAGAGAATATATTATAAATAATTATTGATAATTAAAACATCCATTAATTAATTGTTGTTCTTTTGGATTGGGTTTTCATAAACAAAAACAAAATTTAAGGAGGCAGTTGAATCTACGTCTTAGACTAGTTTTTTTTTTTTTTTGACAATAGTAAACAATATTCATTCATTTAAATTGATAGAGTACATCGATACAATACAAATCTAAATTCGCTAAAAACAAAAAGGATGAATATGTGAACAAACTCACACCATCCGTGTTAATAGCATAAAACGGCAAAGTATCTATGCCTACAAATATGACTAATATGACTATATTCAAGTCATTGTCATTGATCGGATCTGCACTTGCTCAAAGCTAATCTTTCAATCTGAATCAAATAAACACCGCACTAAGACGGGAAATCAAAAACACCGCACAAAGAGTCGTTCAGAGACGACGAAATCACAAAAACAAACGTAAGAAAACTGAAAATATGTGAGATCACTTATCAATTAGGATAGAAGGAAAAAACAACTCGGATGAGTGATTTTTTTTGTCAAAATTGACCCTAAATCACCCACAAGAAGAAGAAGAAGAAGAAAGGGGTGACGGCTAGGGTTTGAGAAGGAGAAAAGGAGAAAAGTTATTTCCAATTATCCAAAAATAAATTACCCATCAAACATAGTTTGAATGACTTGATGAAACTCATTCAGTTTTGGGTTTGAATGGGTCAAAAAGGAAGGTGCCAAAATAATTAATGGAATGGAAGAAAAAGAAATTGCGCGAGAGAAAATGGTATTATAGAGAAAGGTAAACCGTGGTTGGAATTGGAAGTGGTTAGTGAGTGCCATGGTCAAATATGAGTTTTATAGAAAGGGGAAGTTTTATTTTAGAGGAAAAAGGGTAAAATTGTTGTTTTCTTTCATTTGGGTTATTTAAATACTTTCTTTGATTTGGATTTTGTAAAACGGTGAAGTTGTTGTTGTTATTGTAAAAAGAAAAATAAATTTCTTTTTTTTCTTTCAGGAAAAAAAGAAGAATATGGAAGAACATGAAACGAATAAGAATTTGATTGAGGAAAATAAAGCTAACGGACTAAATGTGACAATAATTCATTATGGAATCAAAATGAAAATCATAAATAAGTTAAGCTGTATGTAATTTTATAAACATTAATATATTTATCGTGAATCTCAATAACTCTTCCTTGTTGTCTTGTCTTGTCTCTACTATACATAATGCTCAAGTTCAACGTTCCCTTCAAATATCTTAAAAACTCTTTTCATAGCTTGAGTATGCATGTGGGAGTTTCGATGCATCTTAATGGGGAGTTTGCTTGTACCTGGTAACATTTCATACCTAAGAAATAGCTCATCCTTCCTATTCCTATGTTAGACATTTCAAATTCTTTCTACAATGATTCTTTGAATTCTTCAAACGACTTCATCATTTCTGGTAAAAATGTGGTCATTTACGTAGATAGATATTAATTGCCAACAATTTTCCATTGATTCTTATTTTTAGAAATAATTTGTATACTGAAACACATTTTACCAATCTTTCTTTTAAGAAATAGCCTTTTTTTCTTGTTATGTTATGTCATTGGTGCTTGTTTTAAGTTATATCATGATTTCTTCAATAAACACATCTTCATTCAACTCTCCATAAAAATAAAAATAAAAAAAGACACTTTTCACATCTAGTTGGAACACATTTTCCATCAATTCCCATTGCCTTATTCATCAAATAAAACACATATGCTGGTGATAATTATATTTAAGATAGGGTCCAAGAGTTTGTATGCTTTTGACTCTTGACTAACTCAAAGATAAACACATTTTCTGCTTTTATCATCAAGTTTCTTTCTTTGACTATCTAAAATATGAACAAAAGCCAAACAACCAAAGACACAAAAGTTTTTAACATAAGGTTTAATCCCACTCCAATAATCTTGAGGAGTTGAATTATTCACATCCATAATGGGCAAATTTTATACCATTAATTTAATTAGAGGCAACAAATTTAGAATGTTTTGAAAAACATAAACTACTTAACTTCTTTTCCTCATGACAATTTTGTTTCCAGAAAAATCTTTTAGTCTTAAAAGTCAATAACAGTATTTTTTGTTTGGCCAGTCAATGACAGTTATGTACGTTCGTAGTTGTTTCTTCAATGCTTTGTGCCTAATATGTTTGATTCCACAAAACCATTGAGAAGCTGACATTTCAACTACTACTAGTGTTTTATAACATAGAAAGGTTGAAAACTACAATTCTCTCCGGCCAAGATAACATATCTTTTTACAACAAAAATTAATTTCAAAATAATTTATATTCTCAATTTGAACAAATAACTAGTTAGGATTACGTAAGAAGATTTATGGCTTCTTTCTTAATTTCATGAAAATTTATTTATAATCTTACACATCCTTTATTTATAAGCTCACAAAGTGCACATACATGCCCCTTTTCAATTTATTTTCTATATTTAGTGCATGCATATATATAGAGGTAAGACTAATTAATCGACCCCAAGGCTGCATGCAGTTCATGGGCAAAAGACAACCTTGTAATTGGTTCCACCTTTGCAACTGAATGTACTTGTCGCATCATCCTTTGGGTAACTATAAGCATCAGGGCACTTATTCTTGAAATATTGAGAATACTTAGTGGGTCCACAATTACCAGAATTACAACAGTAATTATCGGTTTTAAAAACGGTACATGCGTTGTTACAACCGCCTTGAGTTTTAAGCTCATTAGGACATTGTCCGATGATATCCCCCGTACATCTTATGCCACGTGTACAGCCATTAGAAGTTGGACTAAATTCCATAGGAACGTTGAATCCATCAATAACAGATATATCAAAAAAGTCCAAATTCATATACTGGTTTAAAGAGTATTCTGCTAGTGTATTTGGAGGTGTACCGTAAGCTTGGCAGTTCAGCTTACCGCCGCAATCACCGGTTTGGCATCGACCGTTCCCTGAACCGTCGAAGCTACAGCCGGTTCTGGCCCAAATACGGGCCGATGTGGTTCCTGCAGCTACGTTGATAGTCCATTTTCCACCCCGGTCTAGTTGCTTACCGCCGCCTGGTACGGCTGCGGCCCACACAGTGTTAGGGCAATTGTTTGTGATATCGAACGTTGCTGCATGTGTATAGGTGAAAGAGAGAGTAATGAGAGAAAATAGAAATGTTTTTATGAGAGAACTCATTTTGACAAGAAAGTGTGCTATGTTTTGTTTTGTGAGTAGAAAGTGGGAGTGGTGCCTGAGTTTATAAAAGGCCATAGAACATTATTGAAACGGTGAAAAATTGAAAAGTCTGGTTAGAAATGTGCATATAGTCTTCGCAAACGACACATTTTGTCATGCAGTACTACTATACACGGCATCTTCTTTGATTGTAGGACCATGGGAGTAATATCGCACCTGTTTTCAATTAAATTTTACTAAAAAACAAAGGGGTTACTTAAAGCAAAGGGTTTTAATATGGAAATTGTTGTGTTGTGCAAAAAAGCACCGACGAAAAACGAGCATGTAAATTAACATTAGTATTTGAGTGAATACCATTGTTATCCTTCACCGATATTAAGGAATCAAATATATCAATATTTTACATTGAAAGTTGTGTAGTCAATGCATTAAAACAATGTTATTTTTAGCTTAAAATTTTCACTTTTGACTTCTTTAATTAGTGTCTCAAAAACACCTCTTAGCATGACTCTATTTTTATTCTCTCTAACACTATTTTTTTGGGGCATAACGGGTCTCGTCATTTTATGTGACATAAGTATAATCTTAATGTTAAATTCTAATTATAAAATGGAATTATGTAGTAATATGAATTTTTATGTTAAATTATATTAGAGAAATGCTAACGATAGTGTCCTAGATGTATTTTTTAAAAATCTTAAAAGGTAAGTTTTTTATGAAAATTTGTGTTTTTAATACATTAGAAATTGAAATATTTAACTATTTAAAAGAATATTATTTTAATTTAGAATGCTTAAAGAGTATAAAAGGTATTGTGTGTCTCTTTTTAAGACGAAGAGAGTAGCATTAAAGAATTTAATTTTATATGATGTTTGTGTAATAAGTTTTACCCCGTCAACACATCATAATATTATTATTATTATTTTTTGACAAAAATCATCTTCATATTTATATATAATTCCTTAAACAAAATCTTCATATATATGACTTCAAAATGAAATAGTTTTAATGATCCATCAATTATAATTAATGGACACTATAAATCTCTTAGTACGTACATGACACGTCTTGACTAGTCTAAGTGTGTTTTTTAGCTAAGTTTTGTCTTTCAAATAATCTTAAGTAAATAGAGATAGTCTTACATATGCACAAGCATTTGAGCATAATATTTAAACACATATATATAAATAAATAAAAAATTAAAGAAATAAAATAGTCACATCAATAATCCCTTCAATCATTTTCTTTTTAATTTTTATAATATTATGTGTGTTCCTAACATGTAATATTTGGTGTTGTGCCTAACTAAGTATTTCTCAAGTAAATATTAGAATATCATTCCTTTCAACCTCATGATGGACTTTAGTGAAGTAAAGAAAAAAATAGAGCAAATGTTCACTTTAATCTCTGACTCTGCACTTCTGTTATCACTTTAGTCACTGACGTTAAATAATTCTGTTAAGTGTGTCACATGGACTAAAGTGAAAGTAGAAAATCGTCACTTTAATCCCTGAACTAAAAATCAATATTTCCAACTTGAATCTCAAATCCTAAAAAAAAAATATACACTAATATGTGACTTTTTTCTCTTGTCAAAAAAAAAAATGTGACTTTTTTCTAAACATTATAGACTCTTTTTTCTTCAGATATATTTGAATATTGTATTTTTTTTTGACACATGAATATTGTATGTTTTATAAATTGTATTCAAAGTTTTATGTGTTTTTTTTTATGCTTAACGGTAAAACTTTGTCCACGGTATTAAACAACCAATTGTGTAAAAAATAATAATGATAATATTATTAATCTCTATTTTTTAATTTTAAATAAAAGAACGCTATATTTTGACCCAAACAAAGTTATATTAATATTGTCAAATAAGATAATAAATTAGGGATTTGAGATTTTCAATTTAAGGGATTTAGGGATTTGAAATTCAAGTTGGGGATATTGATTTTTGGTTCAGGGACTAAAGTGACTATTTTCTACTTTCACTTTAGTTCTTGTGACACACTTAACAGAATTATTTAACGTCAGGGACTAAAGTGATAACGGAAGTGCAGAGTCAGGGACTTCTTTGTATTTAATCCTGAGTCAGGGATCTATGTGACAACGAAGTATAGAGTCAGAAACTTAAGTGACCATTTGCTAAAAAATATAGCGTTTTTGAATACGGATAAAGCTGTAATGATTATCAATTTGCTAATTTGATTTTTGAGAAGTGTGAAATCACAAAGTTTTTGATCTACATTATGAAGACTCAGACGATGACTAAAAGGTTTTGAAAAATAGCAATGACTATCTCGGAATATAGGAAATAATAAGACTAGAAAACAAAAGATTTAAAATTGAAATTTAATTGCTGAAATTTAAAGGAATGTAATTCGTGAAAGTTGACCTTAGCTTTTGATAGCATAATTCGAACTTAACATCTTTGGTTACCAGAAGAAATCCCTTACCGTTTTATTGTACAATTGAGTATAACGTTTTCATCCAAAATCTTAATATATTGAGTTTATGATCTTTCTCACTTATATATTGTTTAACACCGACCCTTTCATCTAATGTAAGACTCTTTGCGTTCATTGAACTAAGGTTGTGATATCACTATTGGGTCATAAAGGAGAGTCTCGTTGAGTTGGATCATCACATCTAATAAGATTAGACACATTCATCCAAAACTTTAACGTATTGAGTTTCGATAATTTCTTATTCCATTCTTACCTCTTCTCATGTGTCCTACGTCATTTCAAATTTTATATCCGAAGTGGTAAAAAACATACAAAATCCTTCCGATTTTTTGGATTTTAAAGTAGGATGCACTAGCAATTGGACGATGGGAAAATAAACCACCTCAAGTGTATAGATTCTCTTACTTATACTATTTTTAGACTATGAGTGTGAGTTGAATCATCATATTGAGTTAAGAGCAACCATTAAAGTGAGATTAAATATCACTTTTTCGCTTAAAATCTAAGACAAAATCCACTCACTAATATATTGTTCAACATACTTTAACTCATACGTAAAATATCATGGTATCCAAGTGCTTTTTTTATCTAATCAATCACTTTTTTTCAGTTATACTTATTCAAATTTTGCTTAGGATCGGATGAAGCATATCCCAAGCATGGGAAACAAACATACCAAGATAATGCTATGATGCACATAAGTAAAGCAATTTATTCCATATTGCTTTCTCGGTCATTTTATTTATAATTTCTCGAGTAAACCAAGCAACATAGTAGTATTATTTTGCATCCTACACAATTAATGTGCAGACACAATATTACATAGTATTTAGTTTTATTTTGTAATAAATAGAAAACACTAGGTTCAATGATTTCAAGGGCAAAAGACGATTCTATAGTTGGTACCACCGGGGCATGTAACAGTTTTAACATCATTGGGTTGATGATAAGCATCAGGGCAATTAGAATCCCTGCAGGTTAGTACTTTGTTGCATCCATTAGAAGTTGAACTAAATTGCATTGGAATGTTGTAACCATCAATCACGGATATATCAAAGTAATCCAAATTGTTTCCACCATTAAGTGTGTATTCGGCAAGTGTGGTCGGAGCTCTACCGGATACGCTGCAACTGAGGGCTCCAGCGCAATCACCGGTTTGACAACTACCACGGCCTGAACCATCAAATCTGCAACCAGTTCGGCCCCAAATTCGGGCAGCTGAGGTTCCAGCCGGGACGTCTAGGGCCCATGTTTGGCCCGAGTTCAACTGCCGACCGCCACCCCTGGGAATGCCGGCTGGCCACACGGTGTAGGAGCATCGGTTTACTATGTCGATCCTTGCTGCTTGTGTAGATATTGAACAAAGAGCCAATATAGGCAATAATAATATTTTTATGAGAGACATATTTTTGAGAAACAAAACAATTAATTCACAATATGAGAACACAAGAGAAGGGATGGTGTTTTGTTAGTAGAAAGTGAGAATTGAGCCTTAGTTTTATATAGGCCACAGCCCACAGGACCTTAATTGATAATTATGAAACTGAGATGCCGTATGTGGAAAATTAAATTGAAAAATATAGTTATTTCATCTTCTTTTGCCAAACTGCAGAAGTAATTGACTATTCTTTACACGCCATATATATATATATATATATATATACACACACACACATACACACAACACACACATTAGCAGCTTTGATGACATAAACAAGGAGAGCTCTGTTGAATTTTCTTCTATTTTTTAATCCTCCGCAGATATTTTATTTAACATTCTATCTAGCTAGTACGTACCTACGTGTAAGTTAATCTTATATACAAATGTAAGGAAATGTTGCAAGTAAACCCTAAAATCACCCTAAGTTTGTCATTAGCTTTTTTTACCAAAATGCCCTCTCTTGGGCTCCAAAATGCAAAGCCATGTGATAATTCTGTCCATTGATGGTATCAATGCAATCAAACAATGTCATTTGTATTATAGTTTCTTCTATAAAAAAATCACAATGATTATCCAAATCTTATGATGCATTCTTAACCAACAATAAAAATGATTTTGTTAGCCTAGATAAGAAAACAATGATTTCATTGTTACTCTATACCTAAAGGCTACATCTAGGCGCAATGTTCTATGCACCTTTAACAATATTTCAAATTTACAAAAAAAAAAAAAAAAAACTATACATGAAGACATGACATAGAAGTTGTAATTATTAACAACAAGAGGGTTTGTCTTCTTTGGTTTCACTTTTTTAGCTACACAATAAAAGGATTTCGTTGCAATGCATTCAAATCTTTTTTGATGTCCTTCCACTTCTGGGTATTGTTGACTTATGACGAGGGTTCGGATACCAATCTGACTTCTAAAGAAGTTTTTCAAAATGTCCATTGATTATTGTTGTTGTTGCTAATTATCTATCGTAATGACATTTCATATGGAATCTCTCATTGGTTGTCATATTTTGTTGTTTTTCTATGTAAATTGAAAATGACTTTTTCATATATATTTATTGTGGCCATCGTTGACCCATGCGAAACACGGGAGCACAATCTAGTTACTATTAACAGTTTTAGTTTCGTCTCTAAATTAAGGGTTACTCCCTCCAGTTTTGGTGGGCATGCGGGTTTTGGGCCTGTTGGGATTCTTGGTGATTTGGATAATGAGATTTCTCTAGCTAGGTCAGCCACATCAGACACATTCAATTCTTCAAATAAATTTTTTAAGGTGTTCGAATTATATAATTTATCACATGTTTCGGGAGTTTTAGATTATAGAAGCTTTAAAACGCATAAGACCAAGAATTTTTTCAATAAAACTAAGTGCAGTAAACCTCAACTACAAAAAATTATGTTTTATTGGTTAGGCATATGCGATCTAAGAAATATTTTATTTCTCATATTATAAATTCCTAATTGTTTTAAATCTCCCATAGACAAATTTTAACCACGTTTGAAACTTCCTATATTGATATATTTCAGATTCTAAATAATAGAACATGTAAAATGTGTGTTCGTAGGAGCGGTTTTACCACCCAGCTAGCTTGGGCACACGCCCGGGCTCAATGGCGGATCGTCTAGGAGACCTATAGGAGCCACTGTAGTTCAGATCTGCATCCCCCAAGTTACCTATAATTATCATATTATCCATAATTTATCAAAAGTGTGTCGCAGTGGATTGGCGAGCTCCCTAAACCCTAGAGGGCATGGGTTCAATCAATGCTACTCTTTTTTTTTTCTTCTTTTCTATTGTATTAATAATATTTTTATTCAAAAAATGAGGTCGTGTAGGGACTTGAACCACCGTTCTCTATGTTAGATTCAACAAAATAAACCACTGCACTGCACTAGTCCACAATTTTGCTAGTATCTAAAATCTGTTTAATATATATGCTGAAAATATTTGGCAAAATATTTTGCTCAGGTTCTTCAAAATTCATGGCTCCACCATTGTGTGTTCGGCTTATAAAATCTAAATTATATCAACACATAGAAAACACGATGTAAACAAAACATAATGGATAACATAAACTTTATGCCCATCCGCAACACACATTAGAGACACACATGAAAACATATCACCAACACACATTAAAACATAATCAAAACATAACAATATAATATAACATGTCCAAATATTATACATTCATAACGAAATATCCCAAAAATACAAAATATCCAAATGAAAATATCCATAAATACAAATAACTAAACTTTACTGGATCATCTTACTTGAGTTTATGGATCCTCTTACTTATACCTCTGTTAGGCCATAAATAGGAGCTTCACTTAATTGAATTATCACAATGGGTTAAAAGCAATCATTTAAGTGAGATTAAAAATCATATCTTTATTTAAAATCTTAAGATATTTGGTTTCTAAATTTCCCCCCTTATAATTTGTTCAACTTCAATTTTTTTCTTCAATATAAGACTTTAAGTCTTTAACTCACTATATACATCACGATATCCAAGTACATTTGTATTTTATCAATTACTTTTTTATTTCAATTATATTCAAATCTTAATCTTAATATATATATATATATAATACTAAAGTTCACAATGCATGCCCCTTTTGCCTAAACCCTAAGTTCCTGAGCGGGAATTCCGATCATCTCCTTCCCTATTATCTACTCCCTTCTACACCTCCTCGCCAGAAACATGCCACTCCTTACTTCTCCGATTTGTCCTCACCGCCGTTATCAATTTCGAAAGGTTTACGGCTATTATACGAAGCAAGATTTGTGTGAATCGAGAAACCTTGATAACCAATTTCATCATTGGCAGGATTAGCAAGATCAGCAAGAGCAGCTATACCAGTTTCCAACTGATTATTCCACCAAGAGGTTCCAGAAAACCAATAACCGGAGGAAGTTGTCAAGATCAAAGTCAGTGGTTTCGGTTCTTCATTGGTTAACGATGGAAGATCGACGATGCCGAACGCCGCCGTGACTGCCGACGTAGTCAGTTGTTTTGGTTGGAAGGATAACGGCGGGGATTGTAGAATATATCGCACCGAGGTTTCTTCGGTGGTTGGTGGTGGTTTGTTTGCGGCAGTGGTCGATCTATGGCTGGTATTATATCATTCTGTGTGAATTTTAGAAAAACTAATTGTTGGGGTTTGGTTTTTTTGTCAATTTAAGTATTTTCATGTTAGGGATTTTCTTTCCCTGGTAATTATTTATTCAAATAATTGTTTTTTCTTTTCCCTGTTATGTTGAATAATTTAGGAATTAGATGATGGTTGCAGTGCAGTTCTGAAACAGAGCACTGCTGTTTTAGTGCTGTCACTTGCAATTGTGACAATAAGATAAAGGTTTATTGTCCATTTCTCTTATTCTCTATAAACATTGCATTTGGTACTATTTCATGATTATTTTGTCTATTATCTTTTGTAAATGAGTTATTAATTATGTTTCGGCTGAATTAGGAGCCAATGCTTGATTGCAAAATACAAATCTTGATTTCAAATTTTTCTTATTCTAACTTATTGATAGTTTCTTTTTAAATTTTGATATCTGGTTGCAGGGGAAGGACTTTAGGAGGCATATGAGAATGGTGAATATTTGGATGTTTCCGATAACGATTATGGAATGATATCAAGATGAGAAGTATTGTAGATAAGTAATATGTCTCACTGTTCTAGAAGAAATACATTCAACTATTAATGAATTAGTTAGATAAATAATAATGTGATTGATACTCCTGGATGTATCTTCTTGCCTGAAAACAATTATTTATCCATTGTTAGTTGCGATGTTTGGATAACAGTTTACATTTGTAGGTTTATAGCCATTTTTTTTCTACGCTAAGTCAAAATTTTATTTGTTTTTGTTTTGTTGTTGAAATGAATTAGATAGTTGTGACATGTGATTTTTTATAAGATCAAATGTTAAGTTAGTGTTTTTTCTTTATATAGCTTATGTTTAAGTGAAGTAGAATATCAATTTTTTTCCTGATACATGAAATCAAAGGTCCTATATATAATTGTTATAGATTTAAGGAAAACTATGTAGGTAGATACATGTTTAATGCTGACCACAAATTATGCAGACATTTTGAGCAGATTTTCATCTTTAATGTCATATGTCTATTTTTCTCTAAGTTAGTCCCTTACTTATGTTGCTGGCTTCTATTGTCAACTAAGTTCTTCACATAGATAACATGATGTTTTCAAAATAATGAGATTAATAACAGTTCAAGTTTTAAATTCTAAAATGATATGTACATATTTCAAATGTAAGCTGAATATATTATTGTTTGTGCTTTCATTTTGATTGAAAAAGTAAATTAAAATTGAGGCATATATACTTATACATAGAAATTGATACCTTCAATGTAAATTGATACAAACTGTATATTGATTTTGCAGTACTAATCTTTCAAACATTGAATTCAAGAATGAAGCAATATGTGTCTGCTTCTTCTATTGATGTAAGGTCTTCTATTATTATTTTTCAATGCTCTTTTCTTTTAATGTAGATGGTCAATACTTTCCTTTATCTGGATTTTCCCCCCACTTTCCATTGTTTTTTTTCCTTTGCCATTATTTTTTCTATCTTATTTCCATTTTGTTCTAATTATTTATGAAGTTCTTTCACTTTTTGACATTGTACCATCTACCTATTGCATTGGCTCTAGAAATACCATGTTAATTCATTTCTTTATTTAAAGGCATGGTTTTGAAAATAAAAATTTGAAAAACCTCTTAGATTTTTTACAAAATGCATAATGGATAAGTAAATGTAAACATGCATGTGCCTATTGGCCATTTGACACTATTAGATTATCATAATTAAGTCAATTTGTAGAGAATGATTTTGACACTAATAGATTTATGATTGTTGATGTTAGTGTGTGCTGCCATGTTGTTGAGGTATTGTTTTCTGGTGGGTATTTCATTCCATCCATAGATGATAGTGTAAAATTTATTAAACAGTCACATAAAATACGTGCCTTGGTTTGTAATAATTTTTGGATTAGTTTCTTAGTTGAATGCTTCTATTTGAAGATATTGGCTTAGAAGTAAAAACTGAAAATGATTATTGATTGTGATTGGCAAAAGAATATCATAAACAAACATTTAGTAAAATATGGTTTAGTTATATGCAGACTGTTTTTCCTGTTTTAAATCAAGACAATGGTTTGTTTTATATGCAGACATGTGAAGTTTGAGTCTTAAATTGCTAATACATTGTGCTCATCATTGAAAACACCTTTGAGAGTTCCACAATCTTTTTCAAAGTTTAAATTGAATGGGAAGGACTTTATGAGATATATGGCTGGAAAGTCTTTCAAAACACGTTTGAGAGTTCCACAGTCTTTTTAGTAGAGTGCCAAGAATTGGGTCCCTAAATCTGGAAATGCAACATATTTGTTTAGTTTTAGTCAGTGGCGGAGCCAGGATTATTGTAAAGCCCGGGCAAAAAATTTTGCAACACATTTTATAGGAGTTTACATAAGAAATTGCAAGCAAATAATCAAAAAATCTAAAGAAATTGCCCAATTTATAGAGGTTTATATAAAAAATTCATAAAAATTTACACAAGAAATTGCAAAAAAATTGGCCCGGAGCCCGGGTGAGTGCCCAGGGTCACCGGGCCTTGGAACCGCCACTGGTTTTAGTTCGGTTCTTTATCTTATTTTTAAATCCAGTTTGGTCATAATATTGTCTCATTTTGTATTCAATTTAGTCCTGATGATCCTTTATTTCTATGACAAATTTAAGGATCATGAGTTGTGAGGATTGCAATTTCAAAAGGTAAACATTGTTGAACATGTGAGGGCCAAGGTGTCTTCTTGAGAGACTGCAATGATCTTTTGTTGAAGATATATATTGACTTTTTTCCTGATCTATGCTTCTGGAGTTTTCATTCTTTACTATATGTTACTACTACATGTTTTCATTCTAAAGTTGTCGTATAAATTTCAGGAAGCAAATCATTTGTATATTTTTTTGACAAGGCTCAAATTCAAAGACAGTATCATACATGTCCCAATTCATTTTTGGACTTTGGAAAGGCTTGAAAGTACAATAGATAAAGAAAAGGATTTACAGGAGAATGTAAAATGTTCAAGAGAGACATAAAAATGCTCATTAAAAAATTTCATGATGTAAATGATTGTAAATTTACATCAATGTAGTATCATTGTAAGACAAGATTTTGTATTGTATTGAGAACGAAGAAACCCACAATGGCTTCCATTTGTAGGTCTTAATTTTGCATTCCAACAAGTAATTTTAATTTTTAAGAATATGGCACAACTTCAGAATATGTAAGCATCACATGATCTCTTAGTCTAACGTGATTTCTTATTATTTTTTGAAGATAGCTCATGTTGTGGATTTTTTTTGTTCTCCCTTTTCATTAATTATTATTTTTGAGTTATATTCAACACTTTTTTTTTTTTTTTGCAAAAAATATAGATAGTTTATGTGATTATTTATTTTTTCTCTCAAAATGATGACAAAAAAATTATTTAGTTGCAATTGTGCTATTAAATCTTGCTTTTGTCTATTACATTTACGATATATATGCACCCTAATCCAAGCATTGGAAATAATCAGACCAAAAAAATGTCATGGGGAAAATAAGTAAGACCAACTATTCCATATATTGCGTTCTCAAGAAATTATAAAAAATAATTTCACGAGTAAATTAAGCAATACTCTCTCCGTCTCATATTATAAGAAAAAAATAAATCACACTTATTAAGAAAATTAAATCATAGTAGTTTGTAACATAGTTTTTTGTGTTATCTTTGAAATAAGTTTTATAGGAAGATGTAGAAACAATTTTCATTGGTTGTTGGTTATTGAGAAAATGAAAGAAAAAACAAATTGAATGCACTTTACATTTAATTTTCTTTTGAAAAAGATAAAAGTTGGTCTTTTTTACTTATAATTTGGAACAAAAAAAATAAATTTTTTTTTGCTTATAATTTAAAACGGAGGGAGTATGTATCATTTTACATCAAAGAGCATACATAAAACAACATAGTAATTGGTTTTTTCTTTCATGCTAACAAGTGTTTCTAAAGTATTTGTTAAAGAAATAAATAAAATAAATTTTTATTTTTACACCTTTTAAAGATTGACCACACAAATTTGAGATAATTTTACTATATTTATTATTTATTTATTTTTTTTGTGGTGTAAATGAGTTTTTTTTTGTGGTGAATTTTTTTAATAAGTGTCCATAGTCGTTTTTGGCTGTACTTTTTTTAAATCTTTAGCTAGATACTTTGCTCTAGATGTTGACCGCCGTCGACTAATTATGTAATGTTGGAAAATTCTTCTTTCTTATCATTAAGTATCGGTTTCGGGGAGACTAGACTCTCTTTTTTTAGGGTGGAAAGACTATACTATTTTTTATAAGATTGAAGGGATAATAATTAAATATTTATAAAAATTAATATAACAGTAAATTAGTATATTGAGAAATTGATATAACAATATCAACAGAAGATTTTAAAATGAATATTTATTTATTTAATGGAGTGCATAACTAAATACTATTTTGAAATTTCAATATATTCAAAGATTAATGTTTTTACTTGTTATACATTTAAAGACTAAAATAATTGTTATCCTTATTTTTAATTAGAGTGTATGAAATAGTCTAACTCATTTTTTATCATCTTTACCTTTATTTAGTTCCCACTCTACTCTTTCTATATACTCCTCTAATAAATGGGAGCTTTTATAATACACTTGTAAGTTAAAGTATATTGGTACACTTACTTCCTAAATCAATAAATGATCATTTTAATAAAATAAAGAGTTATTTGTCAGTTTTTATATTTATGAAATATTATTTGATAAAAAAAAACATTTTTCAATCAGAAAAAGGAAAAAAAATTGTTATTTAAAAGAATCATATTAAATATTGGGCTTAAACCCTCTTTCATTCAAAAAAAAAATCATATTGAATATTTTATATTTGATCATAAAAAATAATCACCATTCACTACCATGAGTAATAAAAATTAGAAAAAATTAAAAATTTATTTCACCGATATTTTTAATAAATAAGTTTTAATTATTATAATTATCAATGACAAAAAATAATTTATTATTTTCTAAAAACGCATTTAGCTAATAATGTAGATACTAGATAAACTAAAACACTTGAATTTTCGAGTGTACTATAAGATATGTTTCAAAGATATTCATGAATTGATTGCTTAATATATGTAGAAGGAAAAAAAAAAAAAACACGTGGGCAGCTATCTGTATAGTATATTTGCTACCTACATTTATTCTATTTCATTTTTTCCTAATCGTCGACATATTTAAAATTTTGTTTTTAATCCCTACAAAATCAAAATTACATTTTTTAGTCCGTGTAACATTCCTTTAGCATTTTAAGGACAAAAAATGCTAATGAAAATTTCACAGGGACTAAAAATAGTTACGAAATTTTTTACAAAGATTAAAAAGTACGATTTTATTTTATAGGGACAAAATTTTATAAATATTCATAATTTTGTTTTTAATCCCTACAAAATCAAAATTACATTTTTTAGTCCGTGTAACATTCCTTTAGCATTTTAAGGACAAAAAGTGTTGACAAAATTTGTTTGAGAGACTAAAAATGCTAATGAAAATTTCACAGGGACTAAAAATAGTTACGAATTTTTTTACAAAGACTAAAAAGTACGATTTTATTTTATAGGGACGAAAAATAATTTTTCTGAATATTTATAAAGACTATTTACTTAATTAACCCTAAATTTTATTGTTATTTTCTCTAAAAAAAATCTATTGTTTTTTTAACAAGGAAAAATATATATTATTTTCTCTACTTAATAATCACATTAGGTTAAAAAAAATCATTTAAATGAAACTAAACATCACATTTTTTAACCAAGTTGTTTGGGCTTCAGTGGCAAGGAGATCCTTCCAAAGACGTATTCGAGAAATACCGGGTTATGGCCAATGCGCATGCCTCTACGCATGAGTTGGATTAGTCGTCCACCATTAGTGGGTCGAAAACCGGTGCGAAAGCCAAAAAAATAAACATCACATTTTTACTCAAAATCATAAAACATTATGTAAGAGTTCTCATATATTGTTCAACCTCAACTCTTTTTACAACGTTAGACTTTAACTAACATTTAATACATCGCGATATCTAAAGGCTTTTTTATCTTGTCAATTGCTTTTTTTTTTTCAATTATATTCAAATTTTGCCTGAGAACGGAGGGAGCATATGCCAAGCATCAGACATAAACAGACCAAGACAATGTTATGGTGAAAATAAGTAAGACCATTTATTCCATATATTGCTTTCTCGAGAAATCATTAATAAATAACTTCACGAGTAAATTATGTAATATGGAGTATTGTTTTACATTAAAGAGCAGACACAAAACAACATAGTATTTTGTTTTATTTACTATAGAAAACGAAGGTTCAACTCAACGATTTCAAGGACAAAAGACAACTCTGTAGTTGGTACCACCGGGGCATGTAACAGTTTTAACATCATTGGGTTGATGATAAGCATCAGGGCAATTAGAATCCCTGCAGTTTAGTACTTTGTTGCATCCATTAGAGGTTGAACTAAGTTGCATTGGAATGTTGAAACCATCAATCACGGATATATCAAAGTAATCCAAATTGTTTCCACCATTAAGTGTGAATTCGGTAAGAGTGAGCGGACTCTGACCGGATAAGCTGCAACTGAGGACACCACCGCAATCACCGGTTTGACAATTACCACGGCCTGAACCGTCGAAGTTGCAACCAGTTCGACCCCAAATTCGACCTGATGAAGTTCCAGCTGGGACGTCCAGAGGCCATGACTGGCCATTGTCCAACCGCCGACCTCCACCGCTGGGTGTGGCCGCTGCCCACACGGTGTAGGAGCATTGGTTTACGATGTCAAACCTAGCTGCCTGAGCAGATATCAAACAGAGAGTGAACATAGACAACAATGATATTTTAATGAGAGACATTTTTTTTGGAGTGAAGTAAACAATTACTCACAAAAGAAGAGATAATGTTTTGTGAGTAGAAAGTGGAATTGAGCCTTAGTTTATATAGGCCAAAGGTATGTGGAAAATTGATCAAATTGAAAAGTCTTGTTATTCATTTTCTTGCCAAATTGCAGAGCTTGACTATTATTTACACACCATGTCTATATTTCAACATCAGCTTTGATGTCATAAACAAGGAAAGTTCTGTATAATTTCTTTTGGGTTCATGCAAATGTGTCCTTAATGCACATTTAAGCATTCCATACATAGCAAGTATTTATAATGAAGAATTTAATTTCAACTTCTTGATAAATAAATTGACACGATTTGTAAGACAAAATTTTTACATTGAATTTATTAAATTTCTTATGCTCATGTTAGCATTTCTCATTTGTTTTATTCTATCGGGTAAACAATCATTTAAATTTTTAAACATGTGAGAAGTTGTCACTGTAAATGTATCACTTCTTTTTAAAGAAAATATTGTATCACTTTAAAATCAAATAAAAACAATACTCTTTTCGTCTCATATTGAATATCACTTTCATTTTTTCAATAGTACAAAATTTAAATATGTTAAAGAGTCGTAACTTTACAAAATTACTATTATTAACTATTAGGTTAACTGTTATTTTATATTTTTGGTACAAGTTAACTATTATTAAATGTATAGTGAAACATAATTGACTTGAGATAGAAAGAAATATATAGTAAGTTGGATAAAAATAAATAAATAGACGGAAAGAAATGTAGTGTGTCATAATAAGTTTAACTTATTTGATATGAATATTGTATTATATATATGTAAGGAGCGAGTTTTAAACTTCAAACATCTTATTTATTTATTTATTTTAAAAGTAAATTTATAGTCAACCAAATATATAATTTAATATAATCATTTTTATTTGAGCTGTCTGTGGGGAACACGACATGAAAGAAAAATATATGGAGCCCATTAATTTTTGTCCTTACTGCTATACATAATGTCAAGCGGACTTAAACGCATGGTGGCTGAAGAGATAATTGTTATTGAGCTGAAGTCTTTTATTTTTGGGGTCAATGCCCCGAAATCATTAACACGTTTCTTTGTGGAAAAAAATTTAAATTAGTGACACATTCCATTTTATTTTATTTTTGACAAAAGTGGACACATTCCATTGTAGAGTAGGAAAAGAGGAAATCACAACCTTACTTAAATTTAAAATTAAAATAAAATTTAGATATAACATACTCTCTCTCTCCTAAAAAGTACTCTCTTTTTTCTTTTTAATTGTTGAATTTCTATTTTTCTTCTTATTTACTTGTCGTTTTAAAAGTTCAATGCAACATTAATTATTGATTTATCAATAATACTCTTAATTATTTATTACGTATTGAGAAAAGGTTAAAATGAGATATTAAATTATTAAACATATTATAGACGAAAGAGAAATGATAGTATCAACAAGGGAGCATTCAACAGTTAGACATGACCTTACAATTAAGCCGCATCAACGACCATACCTTAGAGAGATAATGGTTGGTGGTCAAATGGAGTGGAGAAGTCCAACATGGCTGAACTTGAATCAAATTTTGAATGAGGTTTGAGGAAGGTTGTTCATCTCCAAAGACGTAGAGGGTTGGTAGGGGTGGGCATGCGATTCAATAGTGTTGTTTATGTGTTGTAACATTTGAGTAATTTGTGTTTTTAGCTTATGTTTGGAATTGTTGATGTAACTTATGAATAATGATGCTACTATTTTTAATTTATGTTTAAATTGAGTAGTTTCATATGCTTCAATTATATTTGTGCTAATAATTTGTTTTGATGCATGTTGAAAGCAATCTATCGTCAATTTGTCCCAAAAAATGTGTTAACTTAAAAACACAAACTCTAGTTTTGTATTTACACAATACAAATTTTATAATCCAAATTTGCATCATACAAGTTCAAATTATATGATTTGAATTATATCAAGTTATGCAGTGCACTTGGTCTTAAACTTTTTGTTGGGGGGTTTTACCCCTTTGAGAGTATATATCCAAGTTGATCTTAGCTTGTTTCGAATTTTATTTTTCGAACCATGTTGAAACAAGATTTTGAGGAACCAGGGCAATTTTTGGTTGTTTTCTAACTTTTTAGAGTATTCGGATTATATAATCTGAAATATGGTAAAAAATGGTTCGAATCATATAATTCGAACAAGATAAAATGGAAAAAATCGACAGACTTATGAGAAGCTAGTAGAATGAAAAAAGGAAATCTCTCATCATTCTTACCAATAAAATAAACGATTATGGAAATGAATACTACTTCAGCCCAAGCAAAGAAAAAGAATCACTGTACTAAAATTGCTTTGAATAAATTGCTAAAAGACGAATAGTAGAACAGGTTTAAAATTTTATGTCAAAAGTAAAACAAGTGTAAAATATCAGGCACATGGTCCTAATTGTATCGAAATGGTCACATTATATAGTTAATAACACCGAAAAAAATTAGAACATCTATTCCATTAAACACATTAAGACTCAAATTAATGTTGTTTAGGAACAAAGCAAATAGCAGTCCTAATAAAACAATTAAATGAGCTGGTATAGTCATTTCTTGAAAGCATGGCCTGAAGCTTATGTCTATTGTCTATCATAACATCACTTTCCAGCTGGATATAACAATAAACAATGGATATACATTACACTATAATTGTTAAATAGCATAGTAAAGGAAAACTTAGTTTACAACCTAGCATTTTGCTTACCTAACACATTGCAAAACAAGAAGCAGAACGATTTGGTAGTCTATAAAAGTACAATCAGATATTAATGACAGTTATCACAGGTTTAGCAACAAATGTAAAGAGCTTACCTTCTTTGAAAATTATTATTGAACTGGGAATATTGTTGTTGTGGATCAACTCCGGGACAACCTTGCAGGCTCAGAGAGGGGAATGCTGCCCTGGCATGGACTTCCCTCCTGTGTCAAAGTGAAATGAGAAATCACTTTGTGAAAAACTGGAAAGCTATGAATGCTTGGAGCCGTACCATTACCATACAACCGCCAGAGTTGTTAATTCCGCAGAAAACACAGCTGTTGAGATTGACAGTGTAACTGGGATTGAGCATTAGAAAACATAATAGGTAGAGTTATATAAGTACACTAATAATTCAAGGGCAAAAGACGATTTTATAGTTAGTACCACCGGGACATGTAACAGTTTTAACATCATTGGGTTGTTGATAAGCATCAGGGCAATTAGAATCCCTGCAGGTTAGTACTTTGTTGCATACATCAGAGGTTGCATTAACTTGAATTCGAATGTTGAAACCATCAATCGTAGATACATCAATGTAGTCCAAATTGTTGTTGCAGCCATTGGTGGTTGAACTAAATTGCATTGGAATGTTGAAACCATCAATTACAGATATATCAAAATAATCTAAATTGTTTCCACCATTAAGCGTGAATTCGGCAAGTGTGATCGGAGATGTACCCGCTAAGCTGCAACTGAGGGCACCACCGCAATCACCGGTTTGACAACTACCACGGCCTGAATTGTTGAAACGACAACCTGATCGGCCCCAAATTCGTCCCGATGTTGTTCCAGCAGCGACGTCAAGGGACCATGTTTCGCCACTGTCCAACTGCCGACCTCCACCGGGCATGGCCGCTGGCCAGACGGTGTAGGAACATAGGTTTACTATGTCAAACCTTACTGCTTGTGTAGATATTAAACAGAGAGCCAAGATAGGCAATAATAATATTTTTATGAGAGACATTTTTTTGGAATGTGAAATGAACAATTATTCACAAGAGAGAAGATGGTGTTTTGTGAGTATACAGAAAGTGAGTGGAACTGGACCTTAGTTTATATAGGCAACATGACCTTAATTAATTCAATTGAAAAGTCTCTCGTTATTTCATGTTCTTGCCACCTTAATTTATATAACAGTTTACAAGGATAACAAATACTGATGGTAAATTTTACAAGAATTAAACCGAAAAAATTAGGAATAAAAATACAATTTTTTTGGTAAAAATTTAAAATAAAATTTTAGATATTTATAAGTTTACTTTATTAACCCAATAAATCACGTTTAAATTATTTCTCTCCTTAGTGATGCCAAGCAGACTTAAACGCGTGGTGGATGGGTCGGGTGAAGAGTGTATTGACTTTAGGAACGTTAACGAGTGCCTTCGGACACTCTTTAAAGGTCTTAAATAGTAACTTTTTATGAAAAGTTATGTATTCAATGCATCAAAAATTGAACTATTTGACCGTTTTAAAGAATATTTTCTAATTTAGTATGCTTAAAAGTGTCCCGGAAACACTCGTTAACAAGACCCTTTTTTTATTTTTGGGGTTAACGACCCTTTTTTTATTTTTGGGGTCAATGCCGTTAAATTATTAACACTTTTGATTTATTACGATAATCAGGCTAATGAAAAGTCTTGTTCTCTAAAATCTCAATTATCTTTATGTTTTTGCATATTACTATTTGTTGAGATCTGTCTTTAAGCCCCACTCCACTGGACACGTTGCCTGAAGTTCTCTCGAACAATCAACTAGTTTACTTCAGCATTTGTGTTTGGCTTTGGGACATTTTCCTTCTCTTATCTTTTTTCCCCATAAATTGAAGTTCAAACTTTATTTTAGTTTTGGCATCTTATTCCTTTCAATAAAAAAAAGTGTAAGCAATAATTTCTCCTGATTTTTTTTTTCCGCATAATCTCCTGATTTTAATACCACATGACAATTGACAAGTGCTATGAACACTTTCTCTTACTATGAAGAGTGTTATGAACCCTTTCTTTTTAACACTCTAAAACACATTTTTTTACTTGAGTGAAAACCGTGTGGATCCCACACTTCGGAAATGGATCTTAAATAAAGTGGTGAGATTCACACGTGTTTCACCCAATAAAAGAATGAGTGTTAGAGAGTATTAGAAAGATAACGTTCCTAACATTTCTCTTAAAATGTTATGTCAAAAGGAAAACAATTATAAAATATCGGCACATGGTCCTAATTGTATCCAAATGGTCACATTATATTGTTAGGAACAACAAAAAATTATAACAGCTACTCCATTAAGCACATCAAGACTCAAATTATATAATGTTGTTTGGGAGCCATGCAAATAGTAGTCCTGATAAAACAATTAAATGAGCTGGTATAGTCATTTCTAGAACCATATTATAACAATGGATATACATAATACTATAGCTGTTAGATAACATGATAAAGGAAAACATAGTTTACAACAGTAGGACTGACTACTGAACCTAAAGCATTTTGCTTACTTAACACATTGCAAAACAACAAGCCAGACCTTATCTTCAGAATGTATTCACAAATACCGGGAAACAAAAGGATTCTTAATGAAAATGATTTGGTAGTCTATAAAAGTACAATCAGAGATTAATGGCAGCTATCCCGGGTTCAGCAACAAATGTAAGAGCTTACCGTCTTTGAAAATTATTATTGAACTGGGAATATTGTTGTTGTGGATCAACTCCGGGACAACCTTGCAGGCTCAGAGATGGGAATGGAGAGCTCATTGATGACTGCTGCCCTGGCATGGACTTCCCTCCTGTGTCAAAGTGAAATGAGAAATCACTTTGTGAAAAACTGGAAGATCCAAAATCTGGCAACGCTGATACACCATCCCTTCCATCATGACAGTTAACAGGTTCCTGGACACCCCCTTGAACTGCTAAATTTTCCTCTACTGGAATCACACCTGTAAGAGTCTTAAATGCAAATTCTAGGCATGGGTCTGACCAAGAATTCATAAAAGATTCACAGAACTGTAACTCAGTATTGTCATGGTTTAACGTTACAGTTTGAAATGGCGGTGGTTGCTCCGATGTACCAAATTCACCCTCAGCAACCTGGTCATTTTTCTTTACTGGCTCTTCATGTATTTGTGAGTATGCATTAGTTCTAGAATGATGCAGAAGTTGGGTTGTGTTTTCATCTTCAACATACAGAGGTTCACCAAACAAACTCATCATTATGTTGTCTTCGTGACTATGAAATTCTCCAGTAGCTAATTTAGACACATTTTTTCCAGATGGGGAGCTAGTCCTCAACACAGGTTCCAGATTCCTTATGTTGTTGCCTTCATGACTATGAGATTCTCCATTGCCATGGTTAAACGTTTTAGTTTCAAAACCCGGAGGTTGCTCCAGTGTACCAAATTCACCCTCAGCAACCTGGTCATTTTTCTTTAATGGCTCTGCATGTATTTGTGAGTATGCATTAGTTCTAGAATGGTGCAGAAGTTGGGTTGTGTTTTCATCTTCAACAAATAGAGGTTCTCCAAACAAATTCCTCATCATGTTCTCTTCATGATTGTGAGATTCTCGAGTGGTTGACACATTTTTTCCAGATGTGGAGCTAGTCCTCGACACAGGTTCCAGATTCCTTATGTTGTTGCCTTCATGACTATGTGATTCTCCATTGCCATGTTTAAACATTTTAGTTTCAAAACCTGGTGGTTTCTCCAGTGTACCAAATTCATCCTCAGCAACCTGGTCATTTTTCTTTAATGGCTCTTCATGTATTTGTGAGTATGCATTAGTTCTAGAATGATGCAGAAGTTGGGTTGTGTTTTCATCTTCAACATATAGAGGTTCTCCAAACAAATTCCTCATCATGTTCTCTTCATAATTGTGAGATTCTCGAGTGGTTAATTCAGACACATTTTTTTCAGATGAGGAGCTAGTCCTCAACACAGGTTCCTGATTCCTTATTATGTTGCCTTTGTGACTATGAGATTCTCCATTGGTGCATTTAGGCATATTTTTTCCGGATAAGGAACTAGTCCTCAACTCAGGTTGCCCAAGCAGTATCTTTGAAGACTGACCATTCACATTATGCTCTTTCTTGTTTTGGGATTGGTTTGCTTTGTCATGAACTTTTTTATCCATGCTGGTTGTCACTCTCCCATACAACTCATTATTTGGCAGTTCACCAACACTAGGAGTCGAAACTTTAAAAATCTCAGCAGAAGAATCAACCGGCAAGGCACCAGTGAGAGTCTTGAATGCAAATTCTAGGCATGGATCTGACCAGGATTCACCAAATGGCAAGATGAGCTCTGACTTTGATCTATCATTACTAATATTTTTAGCTTCAGCTCTCTCCAATTGTTGTTCCTTGTGAACAGTTTGGGTATCATACGACTTGCCACTCTTTCTTGATGATTCTCCTAGCACTTCTGTTTTCAAACTGTCAGACGCATAACGAGTAAGCTCGGTTTCTTCTCCAACATAGAGATGGTTAGATGCTCCATTAGTTAAAAGTACAGTTGCAGTGGGCTTTTCTTTACATGGTTTTCTACTCGAATACTCAAGAGCTTTATCGGAAGGACTTGCCTCCGGTTCAATGCCAGCAAGTCGCTTTGACAACCGCATAGGGACTTTGACCTCTTTCTTTCTCTTGGATTTTGACTGCACCTGTGGATTTTTGTCCCTGCTTTTTGTAACATTGTCAAGCAAATTGTTTTGACTGTCATTGCTTCCTCGAGTAACGTCGTCAAACAATGTTTTTTGAATATCAGTTTCATGGACGGTAGTGGGTCCATTATAAACTGAATTGTTTTGACTGCCCCTGCTTCTTCCAGTGACAATGTCAAATGCAGATTTTAGAATATCAGTTTCAGGGACTGTAGAGGGTCCATTATCAACAGAATTATCAACTGGTGGTAACACACCCGTGAGGGTATTGATTGCATAATCCAAGCTTGGGTCAGACCAAGAGTAGTGGAATGCAAAGGACAGTTGAGGTTCTGATTTCTCGTCATCCACTTCAGGTTTTTCCACTTGTTTGTCTGCAGCAGGTATGACTCTAGGAGATTTTCTTCTTTTATTTCCTGACTCTCTATGTAATGGTGCATGGTCTGTAAGCTTGGTAACTGGCCCACCCCCACTTTGTTGCAATTCAGCTATGACTTCTTTAGACCTTGTGCTTTTACATTTGGAAGCTATTTCGCAGGATATGGAGTTCATCAGCCTGTGTTCAGATCCAGCCAGTCGTTTTGAAGCCCGACAAGGAATGCTGGGCTCTTTCTTCTTACTGGATTTGTTTGAGTTGGTATGAAATTCTGGCTTATTATCTTCAATTTTATCTCTTTCTAGTTGAAGTGGTTGTTCTTTGAAAACTACTTCAGAAAGAGTGTTGCTTGTGTCCATTGCCTTTGGTTGCTCAATTTTCGGGACACCATTGAAATGCTGAGATGATTTATTTTCCATATCAGCGCCTAGAGTAGTTCTGTTTTTTTTCAAGTTTCTTTTTGGAACTAGAAGAGCCTGATCATTAATCACATTGTCAACCAACTTGACAGGTTCAACACCAGCCAGTCTCCGTGAAAACCGATGACTCACATTGACATCATCATTGTCAACCAACTTGACAGGTTCAACACCAGCCAGTCTCCGTGAAAACCGATGACTCACATTGACATCATTTTTGGATAAGCTATGGTTACTGTGATCCATTTTCAAGGATTCCCCTGAGGCATCAAGAGCAACCATTGTTCCAGATGGCACATTCACATCTTGCCCTTTCCTTGAGTTGTTAGCATCGGGCAATTCTAAGCTTTCAACTGCTTTGGCTGCAGTAAAAAGTAGAAATACATATAAGCGGGTATTAAGTATAAATGGCATATTCTTCATCCTTAAGTTTGTTGAGCTTGAAGAATTACCCTAAAATATATTTCATTAAATAGTTTCTTACCAACAAAAATCTTTTGCATGGGTGTAGACTGCTTTGGTTTTTGTCTCTTGGCAGCAGGTGAAGGCTAAATGCACAAGAAGAATAATGAAATCATTCACAGCTGAAATTTTAATATGCAAGCATAAAACATTATTGATCAGAAGATTCACATTAAATAGCACACTTGTGTTTGAGGTAACTAATGCCAATGAAAATTTGTGAAGGACATTATTCAGTTAGGCATATCTTAATAGAGAAAATCACCAACGATAATTGGAAAAAAGATTCATATCATATTTGAATTTTAGTCTCAACTCTGGTGTAACTGAAGAATCACTAGATTTGTTTTAGGCAAAATTGCAGTATAGCTCCTTTATCTTAATAACAACAATTGTGACCAAATCTCATTATTCTTCCATGTCTGCTACCAAAAGTCATACTTGATCAATCATAAAGGTAAATGACATCCATCAAACAATATCTAAGTTGCACCAAAATAATAGCCAGAATTCCTAATCCATGAAAGTAACATCAAAATTAACATGATCATTTTCAGTTTTATCTAAGATTGTGGTCTCTTTGTTGACATGTACACAAACATGTAACAGAAGTGGATGGGGGACGAAGGTTGGTCCAAAAGTGCAAACATTTTTAAACATAAAAAATAACTAACATGGCGTGTGGAAAAAAAAAGGACTGTGTTGATACAAAAAAACCTACTACATTTTTTAATACTTGTAGTTTATTGGGCATTTTTAGGCTACCAAGGATTAGCTTGTTTGATAAAATTATTCCTATTATACCCTCATATCTCACTTCCCCCACTTCATCAATTTAACATCTCTCATCATTTAAGTATTAAAAGAAAGTAAACTTTTCAACAAAAAAAATCTGCTCCTTTATTTTTATTGATCGCTTAGTGTTTGTGAAAATATTTTCTATTTTCATTCACTAACATTTTGTTAATTTTACTTGGTAACAATGAGATACTAGACTCTTGAAGTGAACAATTGTGTGCATATTTTGGAAACAATGAAGATGTCAATAAGATTGTTTTCATTATTTCCAAAAATGCATCATCCCTAACTAGCATTTCATCTTCTATCTATCACAATAGTTTATTTCAAGAGTCTCACATCTTCTTATTAGCGCAAGTTGAAATAAACACATCTTTTAGAAAATGAAAACATAAAATGTTTTCGCAAAAGTAAACAGAGCCTAATTTGCTCCTCTAGTCTCTAGTGAAACGTTTCAATTTAACCCTCACTCCTCAAAAGTTTTCCAACACTAATATGCAAACCGTAACTACGGGTATTTATTCCTAACTTGAACTGTTTTTAGCTAATCATTATCCATGACTGATAGTATAGGTGATTATATATTATCTTGGATTAAAGTAGCAACCCCACTTTATTTTTCATGTTTAGCCTTGGACTCCTCTCCCCTTCTAACTTGCTCAGATACAATTGTTGTTAATGTACTGGAGGCAACATAAATTATTGTCCTTTAAATTTAGATTTACGGCCACCATGTGTCATTAATTTCATTTTCGGAATAAAGAAGTTTTTTCGGGAGTGAATGTAGTACCACAAATTCATCTTCAAACTTTTCAACCATTTAACTATCATTGTATGGAAAATGTGAAAGATGATTAATGAAGGGCAGAAATGACAAAATGTAACCTTAAACTATCAAAATGACAAGTAAAAAAAAATAAAAAAATCTTTAAAAACCACAAGTATTAAGGATCAGAGGGAGCATGATAAAAGACCCACTGCAAATTTGTCAATCTTTCAATAAAAGCAGCAATAATGAGATAGTACTCATGCAAAAAATGTCTTACAGTTGAGTTGTCTTCATCTTGATATTGTCTTCTACTTGGTTTAATGCAACACTTGGCTATATCTCCAGTTTTGAGATAACGTTGTACGTCCTTCTTGGAATGGAATGCATATCCACTCACTGGATCAATATACAACTGTTGGAAGTGCAACCCGGTCATAATTTGTTTAAGCATCAAACTTTTTTAAACTGTAATTGTAGCATATCACGCTATAAACCACATAGGCATTTGCAACTCACTATATTACGTAAATATCCATCTTTTTTAATTTTATAATAAAGACCTCCTTTTTGGAAGAGGACAGCAGATCATAACTCCAGCAAAACATAAAAAGAAATTTCATACCCAATCTTTCTTTATGCCACTTTTGTGCTTCCGAATCTTTACTTCTTTAATCCATCCAGGTGGTAGATCCTCCACAGTGGAATTCTCGCCTGCAACCTAGAGCATAGCAAAAACTATAAAAATTAAATACTTGAAAACAAATTTACGAAGACAAACAGCAAGTTCTAATAATAGTTAAAGGATTAAATACTAGCTCATCCAATAATCAATATCATGTACCTATAAACTTTCTGCTCCTTTTTTTTCCATAAAAACACGGATGCATTAGAATTACACTAATAGCGCACAACCCAAGTATACAAAAATCACAAAACATACTAAAATTTACGCAACCTGAGACACAAAAACACCCTACAACGTGAAATACTTACAATATATAGTATCTAGCAAACGAAACATGACCCAACCACATAAAAATGAGGCCTTAAGCAAGACGACCATTTTTATTTTAGAACAGCATTTTTATTAGGTCACATTTTTCATGTTTTAATCTGTAAAACTTTCTTCATCATGTTTGTACTTACAGGTTATTTTCATGCCGTGATCCTTTCTTCAAAACAAATACAGTAAACAAAACATGCGCCATAAAATTCTAGGGTGATACTGGCTTCGTTCCAGACACAGTTCTAAACTTCTAATTGTGAGATGTCATAGAATAGGGTAACGAATAGTGATAAGAAAGGATCTTTCAATTTGATGGTGAAGTTCATTGATAACAAACAGAAAAAGAAAGGTAAAGATAGAAAAGGTATAGAGGTACACACATTGCTTGGAGAGTGCATTTTAGTGCATTTCTCTCCGTCCTTGCTTGGAGAATGCACGTTGGTGTATTTCTCTTCCCCCTTGCTTGGAGAATGCATGTTAATGCATTTCTCTTCCTCCTTGCTTGGAGAATGCTGGTTACTCTTAGTGTGTTTCTCTTCCTCCTTGCTTGGAGAATGCTGCTTACTTTTAGTGTTTTTCTCCTCCTCCTTGCTTGGAGAGTGCTTGCTAGTGCCTTTCTTCTTATTGGAAGAGCATTTGCTGTCCTTTGTAGTTTCAAGATGTCGTAATACCTCAGGTTTGGAGTAGAATTTGTATGTATTTGATGGATCAATGTAACACTGTAACAGGAAAAAAGTTTTATAGTGAGTCATAAGTTACATCACTAATGTTCACGAATACAAAACATTTTCATCAGGAACATTTAAAAGAAACTTTTACTTTGCCCTTTTTAACAATAACCAAAATGTAATTAACTACTAAAGAGGATAAGTACTAAACAAGATAACACTATCATGTAATTAATATGCTTGAAAAGTTGGTCCAATAGATAAATAGAAAATAAATACCAACAAGGAGTACAAAATCACATGTTCACATCTATCGAGGAGTGTAGCTTCTATCAATGAATACAACCATTGCAAACTAATGTGCGCATGGCCTCTAAAGATATGTCCCAAAATCAAGCTCACCGATTTAGGACAACTGTTCACAGTCCATGCACATGGGAAGAACAAAATTACAATTTGTAATAGTAAGTTACCGTAAGTTAAAGTCATGAACATTATTATGAATAAGAATTTTGATTTCAAAAATAAGTTTCTTCAACGGACAAATTTACAGAATTTATTCATAATTCTAGGCCAGAAACTTTAGGATTGTGCATGTAGACTGAAAAGGTCAGCGACACATTAGTGAAATGGTTGCTTTCTGACCTTAAGGAAGGAATGATAAACACTGACTACAAAAAAACTGGAAAAAAATAGTCTAATTAAAGTTGCTAATGGTCAACAACGACGATTCATCCCTCAAAAAAAAAAAAAAAAAAAAAAAGATAATATCAAGCAACTAATTAAGAGAATCTATTAACCACCTTATATGCAGATCCCATAGCCGGACCACTTTTTCTGGTTCTAACTTCGATATCCCAGCCATCAGGCAACCAATCAGGACGTTCATCAGCTTTCTCTGGTGTCTGAAATTATGATACATTAACCAAGTGACAAGTGTGAAAGGCATTGGCTAAGTAAGAGAATAAAACCTCCCAAGAAAGGAAAAAAGTCTTCAAAATTTATACTCACTTGTTGTTTAGACTTGTGTTTTGTGTCTTTGTCAATCCGTTTGTTGGTTCCTCCAGATTTTTTAACGTTCGGTTTTCCCATTTTCAAAAAGGCAGCTTATGCTGTCAAATATAAAGCAAAATGGTTTAAACAATCAAAGCATTCTAACTCGTTTCATTAACCGGCAACAAGAAATAGCAAGCAACGCACGTAATGAAGAGAGAAATCTATGCAATAAACAAAATGAATAATTCATTCCAAAGCATAAAACAAATTGGTTAAAACAGTCAAAGCTCAAAGCATATCTCCCATGGTTCCTTATTCAAATAAGTTATTCCCTCTGCTAGAAAACATGCATTCTAACCTATGAAGCACTAACACATACACGGACATGACACTAACACATCCACAAAAGTAGTAATTTAAGAAAATGACATAATTGAATGTAATCACATGTGTCGGTTTCATGACCAATTTTACCATTTCTCTACCCAAAAAAAAAAAAAAGATTACGAGAGAAACAAAAACCTAAAAAACTTATCACTCCATGAGGAAATTAGGGTCAACTTAGTCAAAATCGGAAAGTAGTTGAACTTTCTGTGGAATAGATTTCCTCACCGTATTTGAACAAGAATTAATCTAATCCTCTTTCAAAAAGGAAAAAAATGAAACAAACACAAAGAGAATGAATTTTTAAATAAATAATAATAATAGAAATGAATCTAGACACAAGAAATGCATGGATTTCAACTAAAATCTAATTCATCGTCATCAATTTACTTCTTCATCCACTTTCCCAAACAAATCATCAACAAAATAAAGAAAACGAAATGAATAATAATTGAAGGTTGTACAATAAAAAGTCTTCAACAAAAAAACATTGAGTATTAAGAGTAAAACAGAAGCTAATCTTGAAATTAGGTAGTAGATGAGTGAGTAACAATTACCCTAATTGAGAAGTAATTTCATGGAGAAATGAATGAATTGCAACAGGATCCGATTATTGGTTTTTTGTGACGGAGAAGAAAAGGTGTGAGCTATGGAGACAGTATAAGGATTAGTCTTCGATTTCATTACTATTATTACTATGCGCATATTTCTTTGTTTTATTTATTTATTTTTTAAACTTTCTTTCTCAGTCCACGAATGAGGCTCTTAACCCACGTGTTCATTCAATCAAACCAAACCAAAAATATTGAAATGAAATACTGCACGAGACACATTCTTTTTTTAACTGTTTTCCCCTCCCTGTGAAAAATGAGAATATAAGGAACCCGCGTCTCAAGGCATATTTAAAGAACTCATAAAAGAAATGATTTTTTGAAAATATATACCAGGGACTTGTTAAAATCATAATCGTATAATTTTTAATGTAAAAGTTTCTAATTTTATATGATTAAATAATATATTTAGAACACTTGTTAACATTTTTCAAAAATTAGTTAATTGGTTAAATTAAGTCAATCAAAAATATCGATATAATTGGATTAACATTTTTATTTGATTTGAATCAAAAGTCTGTGGTTTCGTGAGTGAGTTTTAGATGATGTTTTTCATTTTGTAGACTACACAAATTAATTGATGAATTAATTAAAGATCAGTTCGAAACAGAAGTGCGTTAGGTCAGTTACTTGTTCAAACACGCATCTCGCTCTTTGCAATGTTTCACAGAACAATTAACAACCGTTGATTTCAGCCTACATAATTGCCTTTTCAAGGATGAGAATATGTACTGTATGCTGGTAAGTTACATTGTTTTGTTAAAGTAACTTTTTCTTTGAGTCATTTTTTTGAGGAAAGTAACATTATCTTTGTTAAAGTTGTTTATACTAATAAACTTATAAACCTCTCAATTTTTCTGGATAAAATCAAATCTATTAAACTTAGCTTGAAGATTCATTTTAATTTTTACGTGAAGTATTTGAGTGGGAATATATATAAGGACTAGGGTCGGTGGTAAACGAACCTCAGCACCAAAATTTGTACTTCAAGGTGATATTTGGATCTTTATGGTAAATAAATATGGTTTTGGTCCCTATAAAATTGCGACCTTCTAAGTTTATTCCTTACTTAATTTTAATAGTTTTTTTAATCCTAAAAAAAATTTCTGCACTCAATATTAGTCCTTACTCAATCCAAATTTGTTTAACTTATGCTTAAACTCTTAAGTTTTTCAACACTTTTTTAAAGGCGTGTTAAGAACGTTATTAAAAGTTCCTCCGAAAAAAAATATCGCAAAAATTTGATATCTACGTCCATATTTTTGTTACTTATATCTTAAACTTTTGTCGTTTTAAAAAATTCATATTTAATTTATTTCATGTTAAAAAATTCTAGTTTATAGTAAATGAACATTTCATAGTATTCTAAACTTGTATAAAAAGAACCGTTAAAAAATTTAAAAGTTTAAGGATAATTAAACAAAATTTGTTTTAGCAGGGACTAAAATTATAAGTAATTTTTTTTTAGGGATTAAAAAAGTTATTAAAATTAAGTAAGGACTAAACTTAAAAAGTCACAATTTTATAGGGGCCAAAAACATATTTAACCCTTTTTTTTAGGAAAAAAAATATAATTTTATTATTATGGTATCGTTGTTTCTTAAAATATTCGTACAACACACATGACTAATCAAATAAATTATTATTTACTTCTAAAATATGCTTACTCACACACACATGACTTGATCAAATAAATTTAATTTATTTCATATTCATTTATCTATCAATTCTTTATTTTTGCGTCGTTGTTTTCTTCTTTTATTCAATCATGTCCTTTGTTTCAAAATCTATTTGAATGTTTAAGAGGAGAGGATTTTGAACAAAAGAAGAATGAAGTGAAAAGAACAAAGGGTTTTAAGAAATGGGGATTTTGGAGGATTTTTTTTCTCTCCATAATATAAAAGTTCATCCATTTAAATGAATAAACTAAAAAATATATATTACACAGCATGGAAGATTTTGAGAAATTTGAATCAATTTGTTCCCCAACAATTTCGGGGAGCAAAAGAGGGTAGGGGATCAATAAGCGATGGTTTAAAAGATAATTGGTGCGTATAATATTTGAAAAGATATTCATATCTAGAGATAAATTTTTTAAATTTTTTTTATATTTAATTTTTTTAAATATTCTTAAAAAAAAAAAAACAAACAAACATAGTAACATATGTTCGCTATTCTTGTGCAGTTAATTCTCTCATGGAACTTATCACATTTATAGCAAACAATTTTTCACTTATAATTAAGGTTAATTCAAGCTTCAATGGGAGTTTGTTAAAACAAACAAACATGGACGTTGGTGATAATATGCCACGTTCTACGATGATTTTGTCTGAACCAAAGTAGAGGATTGTAAACCACGTGATGTACACCACCAAGACCTCTCGTCCTTTTCTTCGCATGTCAAAGTTCTCAACATGCATCTTTCAGATTAAAGTGATCTTAAGAAAACAACCACGAGGAGTTTATTCAAACTTAATAAGCGTTGTTTTGAATGTAATCGATGATGGTTGCCGTAACCAGTTAATTGAAAAGGTAAATGACATTTGCATGGCTCACAACTATGACAACAAATTTTATGTTCCCACCTAATTGTTGAAGGTTTATTCTTGGGGGGAAAGGCAACATTAAATGGATATAACTGACTGGAATGGTTGCGGTGCTGAGACTCATTCTCATGATAAACTCATTTTCTTTTTAGTTTGTGCAAGTAAATTTGTTTGGTTGAATGATATTTGATCAAATTTTAATATTTGGGCGTAATAAACACAAACACAATGACATATTTGGGGTGACTTGTTGGTGTCATGAATTAGTCGTCCCAAGTCTGATTATGTCGACGTTTATTTCTGTTAAACTAGTATGGTGTATGTCTATATGTCAAGTTTTATTGTCTGGTATTTGTTTATTTAATTTTTCAGTTTCATCATGTGTATGCCTTATTTTGATCAACGAAATTTACCTTGTGGATAGACAAGTTGAATGATTAATTTCCTTGTAATATACCGTGATACAAATTTTCCACCAATGAATGATGGTGATTTGAAAATAGGGGTATTCTAACAAGTACCATTTTCATTAAAAGAAAATCATTTTGGACTTTTCAACAAGTTTTCGGTATTATCCCCGTGAGTTTAGCTCAGTTGGTAGGGATATTACATATTATATGTAGGGGTCGGGGTACGAACCCCGGACACTCCACTTTTCCACAATTAAATTATGTGACTTTTAGCCACTAAACTACTTGACCAAAAAAAAAACAAGTGTTCGGTACTTTTTAGCATCTACAGTAGAAACTCTATAAATTAATAATGTCGGGACCGGAGAAATTTATTAATTTAGAGAGTTATTAATTTATCGATAAATTAATAATTATTAATTTAAAGAGTTTTTAAGTAATTATACCGTACATACCAAACAAAAAGGCAAATTAGTCTATGTCTCTTAGAATTACGTTGCAGCAAATCTTGGGACTCAATGTAAATTAATAAATATTGTATTCATATCCATTGGAAATATGACTTTTGACTTTTGAAGTGTATAGTAAATGTAAACAAGTGGAATGTTCAATGTATTCTTAAGCAAGTTTGGCATATATAAATTACATGAATGTGTTAAAAGTATTCAAACCATATCTCACTCATGAGATGGCTTCTCATCTAAAAGGTGTTGCAAAATCAACTATGTCATATCAAATACGTAAGGAATTGTGCGAGTACAAGAGAGATAATCCTGCAAGCACACAAAAAGACTTGCAGAGATGGCTTGAGGGAAAATTTCAGTTGAAAGTTAGTCAAGGAACAATATCAAACACACTTAAGCACATCCAAGAAATATTGAAGAGTTCTACTTGTGGTGGATAATTGTCCAGCACATCCAAGAAATATTGAAGGGCTAAGAAACGTTGAGTTGTTCTTCTTGCCACCCAACATGACATCAAAGATTCAACCTTGCGATGCTGGGATAATAAGAGCTTTCAAGATGCATTACCGTATAAGGTTTTACCGCAAAATATTGGAAGGTTATGAGGTGGGACAATCTGATCCAGGGAAGATAAATGTCCTTGATGCTATCAATTTGGCAATCCCAGCTTGGACGATAGATGTTCGAAAAGAAACAATAGCGAATTGCTTCCGACACTGTAAAATTCGTTCAGCTAGTGACGTTGTAGGAAATTTGGATGAATCCACTTTTGATGAAGAAACTCAAGACCTCCAAACTATGATCAATCAATGTGGCTATCGTAATAAGATGGATATCGACAATCTAATGAACTACCCAGGTGAAAATGAAGCATGTTCGGAGGTTCAGAGTTTAGAAGATATTGTGCGTACTATCATTGAGAACAATGCATAGGATGACGACGAAGATGATACGGTGTCTTTGGAGCCTGTTACGCGAAAGGAAGCACTTATGGCGTCGAACACTCTTCACAACTTTATGATACAATACAAAAATACAACACCTCAGCTATTGGATGCAATAAGAAAAGTTAGAGATGAGCTCCAAACCGACTTGAACTTTAAAGGAAAACAAACAACTATTGAATCATATTTCAACAAAGTGTAATATATTTTTTTTTCAGTTTCTATGAATTATTAATTTATGATTTTCTTGGGACCGAAAATTATAAAGGGATCTCCCAAAAAATTATTATCTTATTATTTTATCGAATTATTCAATTTTTTACACTGGCCCAAGTCGGGACCGGACAAATTTATTATTTTAGAGAGTTTATTAATTCACCGAGTATTAATTTAAAGAGTTTCTACTGTATTTTAAAGACAAACATCCAAGAATTGTTGTTTTTTCTTCCAAATAATATTGATGGTAGTTAATTGTGTTTACAAAATAATGCAAACTTTTGTGTTTATTAAAATATTTTATCAAGAGAGATGCTATTTTTTTTAGAGAAAGTGACTTATAGCTTTTCATTAATAATCAATGTTGAGATACAAAAAGGTATATCATTAAAGATATGGAGACTAGCTAGAGAATATAGAGGCCTTACGAGCAAGAATATGAGCGACATCATTCAATTGTCTCCGACTAAACTCCACTTAGAGTTAAAAAAAATGTAATGACTTCTCCTAAACTCATCTATGATTGCTCCGAATTCAGAAACATAGTTGCTGCCCCTATTAAAGTAATCCACGACTTTCTTAGCATCTATCTCAAAATCCACATTTGCAAGTTGTAGCTCATGCACCCACTGGATAGCATGAAAAAGTCCCATCGCTTCTCCAACCTTTAACGAACACACCAAATTTGACCACATCGTCTTCACCCTCATAAATTTTTCGGAAGCATCCGGTGTGCACATACCAAAACCAACACAGTTTAATACATCAGAAAAGGATACGTCTACATTATACTTTAGCCTACCTTGCAGCGGTTTCTTCTACTGAACCTGTGCTGACAGTAAAACTTGTGTTGTAATAGTTGACACTTGGTCATTTGTGTTTGCCCTCGCTGAATTTCCAACCAAACCACCGTGTTTTCCCTTGTTATTCGCTTGTGTCCAATCCTTCAAGACAGAGAGATGCTCGTTTGTATTACTCTAAGCACTATATTTGCATTTGATTCAATTAAGTATCCTTACAATTAATTGTTGTTGTCAATGACATTCATTAAAAGAGCTTTTATTGCAATCAAGAAACGTCCCGAAGCAAGCTACGAGTTTGTTTCAAAAAATATTAACCTTAAGGTGCTTATGTTTTGAGTTTACTATATTTATTCATTCATAGGAATGCTATTTCTAAGAATAAAAAAAAGTTTATTGCTAGATATTTTAAAAAACAATATTTGGTTAATATTTATTTATTCCTAGGAACCAAACCATTATTCCTAAGAACCATTAATAAAATTTATCTATCACTTGTACTAAATACATAACCTTTTCTTTATTTTGTTTTAGTTTATCATTATTTGTAAAAATAATAATTGGATCTTTATAAAATTCGTTGAAAAAATTAGTCAGTTTTTAAATAATTTTTTCTTTAATTGTTAAATATTTTATTTATTTTAAAAAAATTATGATCAACACTTTCAATTAAAGAAATTATAAAAAAAAAATCAACAAAACATTACTAGTTTAAAGATAGTTCTAACAACTTTAACTTTATTTTTTAAGTACTTGTATATTACCTTAATTATAAAGTAGTTTTTTTTTGGTGGCCGGGATTTAAATCACTACCTTACATATTTTATACATTATTAGTGTTAACTAAGCTAAACTTACGATAACAATTATAAAGTAGCTTTAAACCTATGTTTGATGTTCCAAACAACATTTTTTATTTTTTTTTACGAACAAATCACAATCAATTCTTCTTTTTTTTTTTTTACAAAAATCACATCAATTATGTGCGTGACTTTAAATAATTTTGAATTTTATGAGAAAACTTAGACCATCTACAATGGGGGTTCTTCCCCCTATTTAACACCAAGCTAAATAAACACCCCCATTATGACACCAATTAATTGAATGCCTATAAAGATGAGTGCTTTTATAGACACCATCTCTCTTCTATAACATGTGGGTCCCACATACATAATTAATTGTAGATTTTTCTTTATTCAAATATTATATTATTTTTTAATAGTAAAAAATAAATTAAATAATAATTAAAAATGTTATATTTAATCTTTTTGTTTGAAGGAAAATGTTATATTTAGAACTTTTTTTTTACTACATCAAATAATTTATTCATCTTAAAGATAAAAAAGAAATCAAGTGTATGTAATTTATTATAATTTGATTTTTTTTTCAAGTTTTAGTTTTTTTAATTACTAATAAAATTAAAAGAAGTCACTTTTTTTATAGTTCATAATTAAATTAATTAATTCAATATTTCAAATTTATATAATTATGATTAAATAGATAAATCATTCTTAAAATTTAATGATTTATAGTTATTACTGAGACCCATTTAATAATTTCTTTCGGGTGCTGGGTTAGAGAGTTGAAGTACTTATATAATATAATAATTTATACGGTCAAGACCCGTTTAAACACCTAAACTAGGTGCTATATTGTGGATGGTGATTTAACATATATACTTGCTCCTCCGTCACGATTTATTTATTTTCTAAATAAAATAAATTAGTATCCATAATCCAATATGCATCGTCTCAGCGAAGTAGAAAGTAGGGTCGAGATTTGCTGCCGTCATTGATTGCACACAACACAACCACACAGTCAGTGACCAGCAGATCCACTGAGTAACGAAAGGTGCCGCTAACTCCGTCTTCTCCATGTTTTCAATTCTCCTTTACTTTTTATTTTCACAACTCTTAAATATTTCAAATTAACCACATTCATAATTCACTTTTTAATAGTTCTCTAAAATCTTAGGGTTTTTCGAAATCTCATTGATGCATGACTGACTTAGTGAAAAATCCTTTGTTCAGGTGAAGTTGTTCCTGCGATTTTCAATTTTTTTGGTGAAAAATGGCTTTGCAAGAGCAACTAGATAGGTTCAAGAAACAGCAAGAGAAGTGTCAATCAACACTCTCGAGCATTGCGTCCAGCAAAGTTGGTAGCAGAAAACCTAATACTCCGGTGGTGGCTGCAAATGGAAGAAATTCAAAAACTGGTGTTAAATTCTCAAGTGATACTGAGAGGCTTCAGCAGATTAATAATATACGTAAAGCCCCCGTTGGTGCTCAGATGAAGCGTGTTATTGATCTATTGCTTGAGGTAATTTTGGGTTTTCTCATTCAATTCAATTTCGTTCTTTGTTTTTTCATTTATTGGAATGTACTGGTGGTGTTATTGTAGTGATTTCGATGCAATGGACGAGGGAAAAAAAATGAATTTTATTAGAATATATACACTCATTTTACATATTCTATGAGAAGCCTCGCTGTTAAGTTTGAGGTTAATTGAGCCACTATAGCTCAAAGTCACTAATTGCAAATTGAAACTAACATGTTTGGCTGGACAGTGAGTTTGGCGAAATCATTGTGGGGCTGTGATTTTGTTGAAGTTTGGCTGGACGTGTAGCTTTTGTTGAAATTGCGCCCTGTGATTTCGTCAAACTCACCGCCCAGCAAAACATATTGAGAACTTAATTTAAGAAGCAAAAATGTTTTTTTATTGTTTGCAAATTAAGCCTACAAGGTCAGGTTATGACTTAAATAGATGACATAAAGGGTCAATTTGTTTAAATCCCAATCCTGCCACAGGTTCGAAAATACATATCACTTATGTAGAATGGTGTGGTACGTAGTTTCAAAATTGTATTCCGTAAACATTGATTAAGAGTATTTTTTCCATAACAATCTACAAGATGCATAGGTATGCTTTACTTGCAGAAATCTTCCAAGATATTTTGGGGTTTGATGGATGTTATGTTGGTTCTCTTAAACTGAGTTGAGTTCTTTTTTTGAAGAGCCATGTTACTTAATAAGATAGCTTACCAATGAAAGTCCACTATTAGGAATTGATTCGTCAAAACGATATTGATTTGGTGCTTTGGTTTGCTGACAGACACGACAAGCGTTTACACCAGAGCAAATAAACGAGGCATGCTATGTTGACATGAGGGCTAACAAAGATGTTTTTGAGAGTCTGAGGAAAAACCCAAAAGTAGAATATGACGGGCAACGGTTTTCGTACAAGGTAACTTTTATGAGCTCATACATCTAAAACAATTTAATATTTAAATATTCCGTTAGCAAATAACTTCTTCATCTGTTGTTTCTGTTTTGTCTGTAGGCAAAGTATGGCCTTAAGGACAAAACCGAGCTTCTTCAACTGATACGTAGGTATCCAGAGGGCCTTGCTGTTTTTGACCTAAAGGATGCTTACCCCACTGTGATGGAAGACTTGCAGGTAGAATGACTTTTGTTAGAGCCGTTTCCTTTTCTTTGAAGACCATTTCATGACATTGTTTATTTAGGAGCAGTGGCTGTTTTGTTCATGGATGGATATATGTTAATTCTCATTTCTCACAGATTGGACTTCTGTCTGCATAATGTGTTTTGTGAGAAATATTGACCGAAATTCTATACCTTTTGACAAAGATCAAATGTTTTATGGGTAATATAATGTGTTTTGTGGGTTTTATAAAATCATCTTTCCACTTTTTCCTAACCCTTGACATTAAAACTGCTGCCATTATTATAAATTAAGGTTAGCACTGAGGAAATGAAAACTCTTTTAATTAGTCATTACAAAACTTGTTAAAGTGCTGGATGAAATGCGGTTCAACTTTTCCTGCTACCTTGTTCATTCACTTCCCATTCACTTGTTTCGTCTATTTTTGAAAGACCGTTCTCTTTGCTTCTATTCTCATCGATGTTTACATGATACTGAGACATTAAGGGAAGAGTGATTTTTTTTAATGTTTTTCTTGAAATATGGAAATAAGGATTAAGGATGTAACTATCAGATAATATGTCTTAGTGATAGGTGATGTTTTGTAGAAGTGAAGAGTCAAAATCTTGTATATAGTTGGCTTCTCAATGAATATGATCTCATACAGATATCTTTTTGTAGGCTTTGAAAGCAGCTGGGCAGATTTGGCTGCTGTCCAACTTTGATTCACAGGACGACATAGCATACCCGAATGACCCCAAAGCGAACATTAAGGTGGATGATGACCTAAAGCAGCTGTTTCGGAGTATTGAGTTGCCTCGTGATATGATTGATATAGAGAAGGATCTTCAAAAGAATGGAATGAAGCCTGCTACCAACACTGCAAAGAGGAGGAGTGCAGCACAAATTGATGGCATTTCTTCCAAGCCCAAGTCTAAGAGCAAGAAGAAGAGTGAAATCACCAAGAGGACCAAGCTGACCAATGCCCATCTTCCAGAGCTTTTTCAGAACCTAAAGTAGACAATTTCTGATTAACTCAATGCAAGTGAAGTATTTGTTCAAGTAGATAATTTTTTAGCCTAAGCTAGATCAGCAAGTTGAAAAATATTCAGGAGGTTCTTATTACTGTCCTACTTTTTATAGTTTTTAGTTTTTTATACATAAGGGTGTAAACTAATGGTGGAATGGCGTGATCTAATAACAATTCTACAAATAATCTGTGGTGTGATCTAATAACAATTCTAGAAATAAACTGTGAATCTGTGTATATCAAAAGCCTTGTTTAGTACTTTATTTTCAGCCTGAAACTATCAGGAGTTGGGTTTGGTTGAAAATACCCTAAATTCACTGTGAGCCATAACACACATTCCTATTAAACTTTGATTTTCTTGATGTAGACATGGATCATAACTATTCGCTGCTCAGCTAGTCTAAAATATGGACGATGAATGTTCATATGCATGCACACAAAAATAAGACAAAGCTGTTGATTAAGGGTGGAAAGGGAGATAAATGAAGGAAAATAGGCGAGGTAGCTTGACTTTTGTGTGGGAGTGAAGTTTTACGTTGTAAATACGAGTTTTTATTTCGTGCATATTTATAAAATCAAAATTAATAATCTTGTGTCAGGTAAATGTAATCATCTTTTTATAAGACATTGTCAAAAGAAAAAGAAAACTTAATTGACCATAACTACATCTCAAAATCACTGCTCAAAGGGACGGATTGTCCAATTTTATACAAGCCTTCCTTCAAGTTCATGACACCCGATGATGGACTCTGTGTCGAATTTATGAAGTCTTCTTTTTCTTTGCACATGGTAAATATCAGGGGAGGGCTTCATACTTACACAGGAACACCATCCATTCTACTGAAAGTTTACTTTACCAATTTTTTTTAAATAAATAATCAATGTAAAAATGTATAGAAAGAAAAAGTAGATATGAATTTCGTTTAATGGTTATGCACCTACAATTGAAAATACTTTTTCACTATCCGTCATGTAATGTGAACCGATCATCTTGCCATGTAAGCTTGATTTATAACCGTTTTTTAAAACTATTGATTACTCTATTTCTATTGGATGTTGGTGTAAAACTAGTTTACTCCGACTATGTATATACTCATTTTTTTTTTAGTGTAATCATCTGTAAAAAAATAAAAAAAGTACATGCAAGAATTAGAAGATCTCCAAAGGAAGAATATAATCTCCAAATCACGCATGGTGTATTGTTAAATTAAAAGGAAAGGTGCTGTTTATTTTTCCAATTTCCAATCCATCCTGGTCCACCCATTTTTATCGTCCTTGGTTTTGTGATGCTGATGCACGCACCTCAATATCTCTATCACTTTACTATTAGCCATTAGGCATGCAAATAAGGCAGTGAAAATTCAAGACACAAAAATGAGTTTTGCAATGCAATGCTCAAGCTATGGTTACTCTTTCTGTGCCCCTCATCGATTCACCACAACCCCCCTATCTTTTCAAGGTGAGTCAATTACTTAGATTAGTTAGTTCAACTCCCTTGATTCATTTTACTTTATTATTTTGAATTTCTTTTCCAGCTTGTCATTGGAAAGGATTCAAGAGCCAACACAAGAATCAGATGAGAGTACTTTGTGGTGCTACTGACGACCGAAGCTCCAATCTAGCTTCTCAGAGGAAAAGGTATACTCTTATTTTTATAATGTTATTATTATTATTAGGTTCAAATTCTCATTTTCATATTATTATGATTATGAATATGATTAGTGTTTTAATTTCGTGTAGAAGAAAAGTTGTGGAGCACATTTGTCTGTTAAAAGCAAAAAAGGATTTGTCTGAAGAGGAAGAGAATGATATGCTTGATTATTTATACACAACCCAATATCAAATGGGTGGTATTATTGCTATTTCATTAGGTAAAGTGCAGCTCTAAGTGTAGATTAATTTAATTTTTATTATATACTATAAAAAGCCACATTGCTTTATATGCTATTAAGCGCAGGCATAGGACACAACACCACTGACACGTACGTAAACACCGGTAGTAATTTAAGAAAAAAAAGTGACGGAATGTAATTCAAGTGTTGGTGTGATACACGAGACACTCCTTTAATATGGAGTTTCTATGCTTCATAGTTTATAACACTGATATTAAATAGCGGCTATAATGCTATTGCATAGTGGCTATAATGCCATTGTTCGATACACTTTTAGTACAAAATATTGTCAAGTAACAGCACTATAGCAGTGTTGCGTCGTAGAATTTGAAGAAACTGTTTTCCGGGATCCGCAATTGACAATACTGGATTATAATGTTTAGCATTGCTTAACTATGTGTAGTTTTATTCATTCATTTATTTATTTTGTGATTGAGCACTTTTTCATATGATGAGTGATGACTGATGACCTTGTTGCTTCTGCAGGGCGCGTTTCTGCTGAGAATCATGATCAATATACTCATGCCCTATTCATGCGGTTTCAGAGGAAAGAAAACCTTGAAAAGTTCTACGAGAATTCCTTTTACTTGAAAGTTCTGAAGGAGCATGTAATGACTTACTGCCATGTATGCATCAACATGTAAACACCGATTCTCTTTTCCTTTATTTTTCCGTTATTCTTGAATCAATCTCCTTATGAATGTTTTAACATGGGCCTTTACTGATTTTGTTTTAGGGATTAATTAATGTTGATTACGAATCTGAAGTTGATGATGACATGATTTATATATTTCGCAAAGGAGAGGTTGGTAATAACTTACTTTTCCCCTTTCGGATCTATAAGTTGAAGGGTTCATCTAGTATTTTTGCTCAATTCTATGTCTATGTCAAACTGTGAATGAAAATGAACATAGATGCTCCTGGGTTCTACGTATTTGTTTCTATTTACTCTAGTCTTAGGATAAAGATGCTCCTTGGTTCTACCTATTTGTTTCTATTTACTCTGGTCTTAGGATAAGTGTGGTCAACTGTGAATCGCAGAAAATAATGGTTTGTTCTTGCTACACAATAGGCATATAGCGCCACTATAGCTGCTATTCGTCAACAGTTTGTACTAAATAACACATCGCATAACAATAGTGATTTGTTCAAATTCCACCGACTGTAGTATTATAGAACCGCTGTAGCCACTATTTAACAACACTGCTTTAGATCACTGATAGAATGTCCAATATTTTATTCTAACTGTAATTTTTGGGGGGTCGGGGTCTGGATCTGGGTGGATCAAATGAATTTCATGGCCAGGAGTTCAGCTATGGAGTGGAGTTTGTTCTTTTGTTATCATTTAATGAGGGTACCTTAGGTAACCAGGCGGAACATGCATTGGCATCTATGGAAACAGTGATGTTGGAATCTCCTTCCTTGATAGTACAATTTACACAAGGTATGTTTTCAGTTGCACCAACATTTATTCAGATGTTGCCTGGTGTTATCCGTATTGTAATTAGATCTTTTAGCATGGTTTGTTGGCTCATCAACAGTTCATTGTTTTGACAAAGGGATTATATGAATAAAATAATTTCCACTATGTTTTGATTTTCTTCTACTAGAGATATTAATATTTAATTGTCAGGTTTGAATTTCAATGAAAGCTCTAAGGAGTATACTCATGGAGTAGTGATACGATTTCGATCAGGTGATCCCAATCTCACGGTCTGTTATGTCTGATTTTTTTCCAATTTGGTTGTGCTAACCAATTCTGGTGCATGATGTCACCTGCAGTTGAGGCCTTCGAGATATTTATACGCAGCCAAGAGTACAAAGATGTAAGGAATCTAATTTTTTGTCTCTTAAACATTATTTTATGCTTAGGTTGTTATTTGTTACACAACTTTTGGTGGAAGGTAAGTAAAAACATTATTTTATGCTTAGGTTGTTATTTGTTATACAACTTTTGGTGGAAGGTAACTTGTTAAATGGAAAATGAAATGCTTCCCTTTCCTGTAAACTATATAATTCAGAATATTTGTTTGGGGGATCATGCTATCATATTCTCTTGGTAAACGACAAAATTCTAAAACGATGGCTGACACTTTCATTGTTACTTGGAGATTTTTCATTTTGATAATATAAATTTTTTAAATGAATTCTAATGAGCAAAATTGAAATATAACTTCCTGTAGATAAATACATTTTACAAAACTGAAATAATAACTCCTTCAAAAAAAAAAAAAACTGATATAGTAACTGTGTGATTATATCTTGACGAGAACAAGCACGGCAAGAATGTAAACTAAACTATATTTGGATTTGATAAACAGGTATGGATATCTAAGTTCCAGCCTATTGTCCTGAAATCACTGTCTCTTCATTTCTCTGTTGATCCAGTTGGAACTGAGCTTATGTAGTGAGGATAATTTATGTAAGTTTTTAACTTGCCATATGCTTCAAGTGGCAGACATATTTCTCATATTTATTCCAAATGCTCACAGGTTTTCTACATGAAATGTGACTTGGTTTCCTCTTCTTTTTAGGAACAAGGAATATGGTTATTTCCTGCTTCTATTTCCACTCACATGTTCTTTTGGTTATGAATGAATTATGACTAGTATTGATGCCAACATTCTGAAACCCAATTGCCATAGGAAAGTTTTTGTTGCTTATTTGTGTACGTGTATTTTCTTAAAGCTCAATGTGTCTGGACCTGCTATCTGTTTATTATTTCGGGTCAGATATTATGTTAATGTCAAAATCAAACCGTCAAGGTACTCGTTCAATATAATTCAGACACCTAACATATTGTAACCTTTTCAATATAACGCATGCAATACATCATATCTTTCTATTGGATCAAGTACAGTTTCTATATATTTGAAAGGCTAGAGTCTTGATTCTCTCAAACTTAATCTATTCTATACACCTTTGCTATGAAACTTATGTACTCTATACGGGAAGCCTGCAAAACCTTGTATAACTTGATAAGCAGCTGATTGCTAGATAGTTGACAACCTGATCAGTTATGAAGGGGGTTTGGACCTCCCGGAACATCTCGTAGAGAAACTCCATAAATTGGGTGGACCTCTTCTGTGTCGGGTCCCTTTTGTGTGTTTGTATAGAAATGCAATGAGCCTGAGAAATGCTGAAAAGAGCTTATCTTTTCTGTCTGCTTGATTCCTTTACTCATCCATCTTGATCTTGTGGCCTCACCACAACTCGAGAGCTGGCTAGTCATCAGTATGATCATTAAGATCAGAAGGAGGAGTCTTGAATATTGAACTGTCATCATGACTACTGTCTTATGAGAAGACTGAAAATTCCAAATAGCACAGTAGGTAAGAGAAGTGATGAATTTAGTTTGTTCCCTTATGCAGTACGGTTAATCACCCTTTAATATGAGGTCAGAGAAACTGTAGCAAATATAGAGCCAAAACTAAATTAAATTTAACGAAATGGCGAAAGTGCCCATCGATCATATAGACAGGTTTGCAGCCGGATCATTGACTAAATTAGCTGACAGTTCATAGAGGATAAATCAGTTGTGCTTGTTTTGCACAGTTGTACATGTCCAGGTATTTTGATTTTGGCCAACTTGTTGTCTTGTTGGAATTTCACTCAAATGATTCAAATAGCTTAACTTTAAGAATAGTTAGGAGAAGTAGATACTGCCGAATTAAATTGAGTCTCTTATAGAAACTGAGCTTTCCAATAATACTGTCCAAAGTTGAAAGGATCCTCTTTCGTCCTTTTAGCTGTGGTGGAGTGCCAACTTAAAACACTGCTTGCAAATGGATGAGACCATTGACTTCTCTAGCAAACAGGTCTATGATGTTTATGTACATGTTATGAATCTGGCACATTTAAAGTGAACGATTCATTTTTTAGAGTATAATATCAATTATATAAATCATTGATAAATTATACTACCGTCAAATGCAATTGCATCGAATGGAAATTATACTACCGTTGACCAAATTCGATTGAAAATATGATATGAAACTTATTGAATTAAAATCCGTATTTTCTCTCTTTCAAAATAATGTCGCAATCAATCATTTTAGTCACGTCAATACACAACTTTGACAGTTCATATTTTTAAAATATTTATTGAGACAAATCGAACAATATCTAGCATGCTAAATTTTTATTTATATATTAGTTAAAAAATATGATCAAAATAAGTTATGTGAATAATGAACCTTGTAAAAAAACGACATGTATTTTCAAACGCAAGTGACATAATAATAATAATAATAATAATAATAATAATAATAATAATAATAAAGCAATATAAATGTCTTGCGTTTTATTTGTCATTTATATTGATAATATTTGAATAGGTAAAATTGTTTTTTGAATAATGACAACTTTTCGGTCTATCAAAATTAATGTATAATAATAGGATAATAAATCAACATAAATGTTTAGTCAAAACAAAAATAAACAACACGAATATCTTACGTTTTATTTGTCTTTTATAATTTTATTTTGTTGACCAAATTTATAATTGGTAACAATTTTTTTGAATACGTAAAAAGAATAGTTTGAATAATGGCAACTTTTTTAAGCTATGGTTCCTTCCATAAGAATGTATGCGTCTATCTACATTCTCACATATAGTCTATAAAAGGCAATAGATTACATAAACGTTGTAACCAAATTTTACACACCTCTCGATAGCAACAATGAACGCACTTTCCTTTCTAGCCCTTTTTTTCTTTTCCCTTTGTTTCATTGCTTCTTTTTCTGATGCGTTAAACAACGGTTTTAGTGTTGAACTCATCCACCGCGACTCTTCAAAATCACCATTCTATCAACCTACACAAAACAAGTACCAAAAAGTTGTCGATGCCGCACGTCGTTCTATCAACCGTGCTAATCATTTCTACGCAAATTCACTTGCAGGGACACCTAAATCAACTGTAATCCCTGATAATGGTGAGTATCTGATGACCTATTCAATTGGTAGCCCACCATTTAAGTTATATGGCATTGTTGATACAGGTAGTGACATTGTTTGGCTTCAATGCGAGCCTTGTGAACAATGTTACAACCAAACAACTCCTAAGTTTAAACCATCAAAATCATCAACTTATAAAAATATCCCATGTTCATCTAACTTATGTCAATCTGTGAGAGATATCTCTTGTAATGCCCAAAATTTTTGTGAATATACTATTGCTTATGGAGACCATTCACATTCACAAGGAGATCTTAGTGTGGATACTCTTACATTAGAGTCCTCTACTGGCGGTCATATTTCATTTCCTAAAACTGTGATAGGATGTGGAACCGACAATACAATGTCGTTTAAAGGCGCAAGCTCTGGTGTAGTTGGCCTTGGTGGTGGTCCCGTGTCTCTTATAACACAACTTGGATCGTCAATTGGTTCAAAATTCTCTTATTGTTTGCTTCCATTGTCTCTTGAGTCAAACCCAATTGAGTCAAACAGGACAAGCAAACTCAGTTTTGGAGATGCCGCTGTGGTTTCTGGTGATGATGTTGTGTCAACTCCTATAGTGGAAAAAAACCCTATAGTTTTCTACTATTTGACATTGGAAGCATTTAGTGTTGGAAACAAAAGAATAGAATGTGGCAGATCTTCAAATGGTGGTGATGAGGGTAACATCATAATTGATTCAGGTACAACATTGACGATTTTGCCATCTAATATTTATAATAATTTGGAATCAGCCGTGGTAGAATCTGTGAAGTTAAAGCGTGTCGATGATCCAACTCAACAATTAAACCTTTGCTATAGTACCACAACAGACATATATAATTTTCCTATAATAACAGCGCACTTTAAAGATGCAGATATTAAGTTGCATCCTATTAGTACCTTTGTTTCAGTTGCCGATGGCATTGTTTGCTTTGCTTTTACCGCTTCTCCGGGGGTTGCCATCTTTGGAAACTTAGCTCAGCAGAATTTGTTGGTCGGTTATGACCTTAAACAAAAAACCGTGTCATTTAAGCCTACTGATTGTAGCAAAGTGTAATGATTATTGAAGGCTTTGTTTACTTTATCAAATTAATAATAAAAATAATTTGCACTGTATGTCTTGTCTCTTTAATAACAAAGTTAATCGTAACAAAATAATAATAATAACAAAGTTAATTCACATTAGGTTTTGTTCATTACTAGTATAATGATCCGTGCACTGACATGCATTGTCTTTAAAAATCTTCTATGTTTTTTACACATTACAATAGGTATAGGTATTGATATGCTTAAAAAAAAGGTGTATTGATACAATTAGTACTCCCTCCGTTTTAAAATGAGTGTAACTTTAGCCAATTGCACATAGATTAAGAAATGAAATAAAGTAGTCAAATGTCATAGCAATTTTACCAAATCATCCTAATCAACTATTGATTTGTTTTTCATTAAAGAAAAAAAAAATACTTTGGAAGTTGTGTAACATAATATTAATTGAAGGGTACAATTGAAAAGAAAAAGTTATCATTGCATTGAAAACTGAAAGTGACATTCATTTTGAAACAATTTTTTTTTTGTTAAAATGACACTTATTTTGAAACGGAGTACACTCTTAAGAAATTAACTAATAATTAGTATATGTATCATATCTATAATATTATACGCAAATATGTCAATTTTGATAGTTAAACTGGACCATATCTATATCCTTAAAAAAAAAAAAGAGGACCATATCTATATTATACCTCCACCCTTGAATTTTATGTGAGCTTTCCAGTTTTTCCTCTTGTATAAACTAAAACCTTTCACTTTTTCATTTTTTTCCTCGTAATTTTTCAAAGGTTTCCAGTATAAAACAGAGGACGGGAAAGTAAGTGGCCTTTTACATACTAGAAAACATTAATTTAGTTTTACTGTTTAATTAGTGGTTCGAGTGACTAACATTGAGTGTCAGTCAACCGATGGTCCATGCAAATTCAATTCATGTGCCTCATTCTCCTATTTCTTATTGGTCAGCATGGTATCACATGCTATGGTGCATTTTTTTGTTTTTTTTGTTTTATGAATCTATCGATAAAAGTCAGCATGTGATTCATCTACTTGGACTAAACATTTTGCATATTTACCGCTTGAAACAATTTATATTGATAGGCAACAAACTCTATTTGAGAGGAAAACTTCATTTTAACGATAGTTAACCGTACTAATATTCACAAATGCTTAGATGAAATGATTTTAGTCTTCTCCGCGATCTAATTAGCTTTACTAAGTTAAAATTTCGAGTTTGATTAAACTTTTTAAACTTGAGACTTGTCGTTACCTTGATGTATCCTTTGAAGTTAATTCCCCTAAACTTTTTATTATAAAAAAGAAGACATTTAATAAATTCCAAAATTGAAAAGTAAAAGTATTTAGTTATTATTCCGAGAGATAAGTCATAACTCACAATTTATATGTCTAAGAAAAAAGTCATAATTTATAAATATAAGGGTGCATTTGTTTCGAGTTTACTAAATTTAATTTGGAGAATAATTTTCCTTGAAATATAAAGAGGAGAGTTTTATTCCCAAACATTTTAAAAAAAAGATATTTAATTCATATTTATATATTCCCGGAAACCATTATAATAAAGAAGTTAATGTGTAGTTAAACATGAGTTTATTTTCATCTACATGATAACTTTTATTCCCACTCTTTTCCATACAAATGTTTTTCTTTCCCAATATTCTTTTATATCTAATAATAAAATTTAATAAACTTGCAACAAACATTAAAATGCATATTTCTATCATTTTATTTTCAAGAATATTTAAAGATAACTTAAAACAAAACATCCTAAACATAAATTTGAAGGAATGATAACGAGAGTGATTAGCATGAGATGAGATTTCTTGAAAACCCGAACGGTTAAACGTATTTAACTCCTCCAAGAAGTATTTTCAATACATCGTTGTCCACAATTATGCACCAAAGGCTCAATGCTTAAGCTTTGTGATATGCGTGCTTGACAAGGTATCTGAAAAGCGTTTCATCAAAGGAGCATCTAACTTTGAATTCAAAGAAGTCCTTAAAAAAATGTTTATTTTTCATTTAATTTTAAGAGCTAGCTTCAAAAGCAGAGCACTAGGAATTCATTAGGATAAAGGCCTCAAGTGTTTCTACTTGCATGTTTGGTAAGCAACGGAAATTTGATGGTTGCTCTATAGACCCTCAGGCAATTTTCCGCAAATCAAGTATTAACTCTTCGAGTTTACGTTTTTAGGTACCAAAATCGTGTTAACTTCTGGTAAAATCGGAAGGTCTGACCGAGTTAACACTCGATAAACTCGTGTAAACTCGACCGAGTTTTACGAGTTTACATCTAAAAAAAATAAAAAATTGGCCCTTTTTTTGGACCCATTTTTTTCAAAACCCAATTCCTTTTCTACCCCAAAGACTGAAACATTTACTGAATAGTTACTTTTTTTTTGTTCTTATGATTTTGTGCGTTAATTTTTGTATTTTGATGTTAAGTTGAGCATAATGTTTTATTATGGTAGTTTGGTATAATTTACCTTTGTAATTAAGTCATATTTTGCACTATTGACTTATTTACAATATTATATTAGCTTATATATGTCATACATATAATAAATTTTATATAATTTTAATTTTCGGTAAACTCGTACGAGTTCTCGAGTTGAGTTTACAAATCAAGTTTACCTAGGCAAAATGAGTTGAGGTAAACTCTCAAGTTGCAAAACCTTACCCTCTGGTTTGCTCAACCGCTGAAAAAAGTCGTTAGAAAATAGCTTCTAATGAAAAAAAGCCAATCAGAACACATATCCCAATAGATTTGTCCCATCGGAAGATACATTCTGATAAATTGAGGGATTTTTGAGCAAAAATGAGGACCTATAAAGCAATTTCCCCGTGATTTCGGCAAACCCTTAACGATATCTCTCAACCTTTTTGAATTTACAAGTGCCATTGGTATGCTTTAACTTTTTAGCTTCTGGTTTTTAGAAAAGCTCCCACGTGAGCTTATGTGAAAACTTACTCCAACAGCTTTCCTGTTCTCAATTTATGTAAAACTTCTCAGAGGAGCATATAAGTATAATCCTACATAAATTGCTTACTGAGAAGCAACTTCTCGCATTATAAAATGCAGCACAAGATGCTTACAAATCTTATTTCATTTTTTTATAATGTACACACGAGCTATCTACGAATTCTAATGCCAGGAATGTCTTTCAAACCCATTTTCAGTGCAGTTTTTCGGAAGAGAGAAGGCGGCCTCTGTAAACCAATTGATTCGGAAAATCGGCTTGCTAGCTCAGCTACTGTGCTCTTCTCCCTCCCAATTTCCCTGACGGAGTTATAATAACCAAGCCAAGCATGATAAGCTGCTTCTTTGATGTCATTATCAATCTTTGCCATCGACTGCCCAATCTGCGAGAAAATAGAACATACATAAGTATATAACTGTAGGTATGTTCCACATAGCGGCTATAACAAAGACACAAAACTAATGTGGTCAATAACTTATCGTCAATCATATAAGCCGGTACCCTGAAATATGAGGATTAAAATATCTATGTACACAGGGAAATGATGTAGACATTAGAACAAGAGCACAAAGCATACCTTAAGTTGTGCCTGTGGATCTAAATCTGGTAAGGGGAATTTCTCCAGAGGGAGATCCTTGATCTCATTTAAAAAGTACTCTTCCCAAGGTGCAATCAACAATATGCCTTTCCCTTCTTTGCCTTCCCGTCCCGTTCTTCCAAGACGATGTATATATTGTTCACGGTCTGAAGGAATTCCCACCTGGATTCCAGATTATTGTTAAGGACATGGTGAAAATAAGTTGTTCAAAATATAATTATTGGCTACCAGTTTAAGTTTCTCAAAAATCCAAGATAGATTTTGCAAGAAATAGTTCTGTCTCGTAAGCAACTCAGTTTCAGAAGTAGTTAACCTCTATCACCCAAAAAAGAAATAAAAAATTTACAAGGAACAACTCATATGAAAATAAAATCATGAGTGGGAAATACATTATAAGATTGAGTATATACCTGTATCACTAAAGTAACATCAGGATAATTCATTCCACGCGATGTAACATCAGAGGAGACAAGAATCATTTGTTTGGATTCTTTAAACTCATCTGATACACGAGTTCGATACAGCTGAGGTTTTCGAGAATGTATCTCCCTAACATTCAGTTTCATATCCCGAAGAAGGTGATATGTGAGTGATGTCACCATCCCAGTTATACAGAAAACAATAACCTGAATGAAATCAACCAGTTAAAACCCACCGAATAACAAAGCAATTCAAACTCTGAAACAGGAAATGCATTAACCTTATAATCAGGTGTTTGCGAGATATGCTCTTTCAAGATATGATGTACTATCTGAAAGTGTGATTCATGTGGAGCGGTAAGATAGAATTGCTTTACCTGTATGCCAAACAAAAATAAGCATTAATGCCCATCACTGGAAAATTTTAATGCAATCATTAAGAAACAAGAATTGTAAGAATAAATAACAAATTATTAGCAAAAAAAAAAAAAAGAACAAAGAGCAAATCATATAGCCTAAGGATCCAAAAGTCAATCAAATATGTATTTTATTTTGAAACTATAGTCTGACAATAGTTACTGTATCTTACCTGAACAGGAGTTTCCACACAACCCATTCCAACTGTATCAACATATTTGTGTTCCCTTTTCAAAACAAGCTGAGATACTCGACGGACCTGCATATTTTGAAGGGTCAGTTATATTGTTGATGGAATACTGCAACGACGCAAACATGCTTGTAAGAACCTTCAGTCAAAAACTGATCATCAAAATTAGATTAAAACAAACCTAACCTAACCTAACCTCCTTTGGGATAGTTGCAGAAAACAGTAAGGATTGTCTTTGACGGGGCAAACAATCAACAATTTTTTCTATATCTTTTCGAAACCCAAGGTCCAGCAAATGATCAGCTTCGTCAAGTACAAGCATCTGCAAGCCCATGAGTCGTACAGATATTCCGGTCTTATTCTCAATATGATCCAGCAACCTACCAGGTGTAGCAACAAGCATCTGAAAAATTCAATACAGGACATATGAAAAGCATTATGTGTTGCTAGCATGAAGATTTTTCCATAAAATATAAGCAACTTCTCCTTTTCCCCCTCCCACCCCAACTAAACAAGCATTAGTCTTAAACCTGGCCTGAAATCACAGGCTATGAAACATAAGAAGTTCAGTTATAACACAAAACCTGGCATGGGTCTGATTCAAGGCGTTTCTGGTCAACTTTAAATCGTACACCTCCAACTAGAGTCTGCACCCCTACACCATCGTGATATTTAAGCAAAACCTTTGCTTCAGCAGCAATTTGACTAGCAAGTTCTCTGGTAGGGCATAGAATAAGAACAAATATCGGTGGTGCACGATGAGAGGTCTTGCTACTCATAGCTTTCAAAACTGTTTCAATAGCAGGAAGCTGTTTGCACTTAGCATCATTCATAGAAAGAATAAAAATAGGATGCATTGCATTAAAATAACAAGGGTGTACCAAAAAAGCTGCAGTTTTTCCAGTGCCAGTTTTAGCCTTGACCATAACATCATTACCTGTAATGTAACCGAAGTGGATGGGTCATCAAAACAGAATCTAATAGCGATATTAAGAGAATGAGAAATGTAATAACAAGCAAAGTAACAAAATAAAAGATTCAAAGAATTGTAATGCAACAACTTTTACAGTACGCGTCTTTTGTACGATTATCAAGTGTTAATAATGATGATGAGATGATAAAAGATATAAAAAAATTGGATTGCAAGATATAGGAAACATACCCTCAAGACAAATAGGGAGGCTAGTCTCTTGAACCTGGGTCATATGAGTGTAACCAGATGTAGAAAGTGCTTTGATTGTCAATGGTGATATAGCACACTCGTCAAATCTAGGAAAAACAAAACATCCAAATCACTGATTGTAACCATGCTGATCCACAAAAACAATCAAACAAAACATGTACATTCATCTCAGGTTGTATACGCTTTTGCCATAAGCAAGCATTAACCAATCATGATTACTTACGGTCTGTTTGGGTTAACTTATTTGAGCTGATCTACTGGCATAATCACAAACACATGTGAGATTGTTTGTGAGAGCTTATGAAAACAACTTATAGCATGTTCATTAGGGTGTGTTTGTTTCAAGTTTACCAAATTTATTCCTAGGAATAACATTCCTTGGAATATAAAGATGAGAATTTTATTCCAAGGTATTTAGAAAAAAAGATGTTTGTTTGACATTATAATATTTCAAGGAACCTTAAAAATAGGGATTATAATAAGTAATTATACATGAATTGATTCCCATCTCCATGGGAACTTTATTCCCACCATTTTCTTTGGGAATTTTTTTTCTATTCCCAGGAATATGTTATGTTATACCCGGGAATAAAATTTAGTAAACTTGTAACAAACATAGATGTTTTTATGATTTTATTCCCAGGAATATTCAATTATAACTTGAAACAAACACGCCCTAAGATATTTTCTGTTTATTTCCATAAGCTTTCCAATATAACTTGACTTTATTTTATCTTTTGTTATAGAAATAACTTATACATGAACACTTAAAATATGATAAGTGCTTAACTAAGCTGCTTATCCAAATTATGGGACTTATCTAAGTTACTCAAATACAAATTCCCCACACAAAGAAAAATATAACCATTTCCATTCCATCAAGGAATAACAATACCTTGTCTGACTAAGAACATTTTCAAGCTCCAGACCCTGATTCTCCTCCTCATGGCGACTCAACTTCTTCTTCTTAAGCTCATTCTTAATCAACTCAACCTGCTCCGAAAAATCAGTTTCATCATCAAAATCCTTAGGCTTCATTCTCCTCACCCTCTTCACATCAAATTTCCCCAAAGCAGCAATACTACCCACCTTAGAATAATAACCCTCATTCTTTGATTCCACTTCATTCTCACTCTCACTATCACTCGAAGAATCATTCTTTCTCCAAATTCTTCGCCTTTCAGGCTTTTCCGTCCCAACCCTCTTCTGATCACTCAAATCCCTAACCCTAGGAACAGAACGAATGGAATCCCTAACCTCAGGAACAGAACGGTAGCCTCTAATTTGTGAATAATTATTCAAATTACGATTGCGAAAATCAATTTGCGGCGATGCTTGGGATTGAATCTGGGCCTGGGCCTGGGCTTGGGTTTGGGTGGTTTGTGGGCCGTCGAGGTCGTTCCAGAGATCTAGAGCACCGTCTTTCATGAAACGATCAGCGAGGGCTTTGATGTGTTGATCGGGGGAAATAGGGTTGTGAGTGGTGGAGGAAGATGAATACGAAGAAGGTGAGAGAGTGGAGCGAATGTGAGAACGAATACGAGCTTGGTAGAGTTGTTTCTCTTGTTCGAGAAGATTACGCTGTTTCTCTTTGGCGCGTTTTTCGTGCATACGTTTCCATTTCCATTTGCTTACGCCGCCGGGGAAGGTGCGAGGGCCGCCGCCCATGTTACGGCGGAGGGTTAAGTTCCAGGCTGTCAGTGACATTGATGCTGCTGACGATACCGTCCGGCCTTCCCTTATCATCCATCCCCACATTTCTGATGGAAGAAGAAGGGTTTTAGGATTGTTTTGTATGTGTGTGTTTAACAGAAGAAACAAGGGTTTTAAGGCTTTGCTCTTAACACAACCACGTCCTCAAGCAAAAAACAAAGTTGATACTTTTTTGTTCCCTCCTACAAAATAATGTGTCATAGAACAATTCAAATTTTTTTTTGTCATAAAAAAATTCAATTTTAATTCAAGAATGAAGATCAAATTTGCTCTTTTGCAAAGAAAGCTATCACGACTTGTTTAGGAGAACCTAAATTCGATTTGGCTGAAAACAATATTTGGTTTCGAATTATTAAGATCACATTCATTTTTTAAGAATTGAAAGGTTAAAACAAACAAAAAAAATTGTTCTTTCACAATTTTAATACGAACCGAATTTTATTGAAATAAACTTGTCTCGGGTTCACCTAATAGAGATACTAATTTGACTTTGTTATAAAAATTTAGAGACTACTTTAAATTTAATTTTTGTCAAAGACTAAATTGGTTCAAACAAAAATTATAAAAGACCAAAGTACGTCTTTACTCTTAATTTAATTGGTATATAATCCTTATTATTAATATTAGTTTAATCTTTTAAAAAATTTAATATTAGTTTAAAAAAGTAAAAAATTCACAAAAAATATCAAATTAATTTGTATGCATTAATAATATAAAATTTATTTTTACACCCCTTCAAAAAAAAAATTTACACATACATTTAATCCAATCACACTATAATACAATACGTTCTTTAGATTAATATTTTTTTTGTTGATAAAATACGTTCTATAGATTAATACTTATATCTATTTGGATGAATTGATTGAATGCACATGAAAAAAAAAAGTTTTAAGTTGTCCGACCTTTTTTTTTTTTAAGGGATTAAGTTGTTCGTCTACGAAAACTAACCTAAAAAGTTTTACATTTCTCTACGTAATATATGGGGAAATTTATGCATCAATTAGATGAACCTGATTTATAAACGACTTTATTGTCCCATTTTAACACGCCATAAAATGACCACAGACATACATTAATCTCTTAATCTTGTAACAAAAAAAAAAAAAACAAAAAAAAGACATTAATATCTTGTTTGTGCTTTGTATAGATTGTAAAGAAAATTGCATGTGTTCTGTGCCATTTTGAAGTTAGGGACTTCTGACTTTTCTCTGCTCATGAAATCAATAGTAACACTTCTGATATTAACCATTCAAGTAAGATCTGGTGCTCACAAAGAATATACAAGTCATCACACCAAGGGATCCTAAAACTAACATGAATTTCGCAAGTACATCTCTAGCTGCACTGCAGACACTCATCTCTGTTGCCTTTCTTTTCAACAACCTTCAAAAGCAATTCATGGGATATGTATGCATATAGAGGTTCTCCTTCAACCCTTAGATTGGCTCCTAGCAGCATTTCGTCTCGCGTGGCATCCCACAAACTATATTAATAGACTGACATCGTACAAAATAAACGTGAGTAGAATTAATACAAAGCTGAAGAGAGTATTGAAGAAATGATTAAGACCGTAAGAACTATTTTGTATTTATCATATATGTGGTAGTTAGTTAAATCTCAGTTATTATTATTTATTGAAGAACACAACATATAGAAACTAGGTGGGTTTAAGAACTTTTGTTGATTGCTGTTAACCACTACTATCATCTTACTTAGAGGCAACAATATCTTACCAAAACAGCAAACAAAGAAATGAAAGACTCCATTCTTATGCTTTTTAGTTTATAAAACCAAATAAACGTCGCCAATTCTAGAATGTGTCTTTTACAGTCAAACATATTAATGGAGCCCTTTATTCCTTTTCAGAAATGGAGAGGATCTATGACCAACAAAAGGCATGCTTACTTGCAAGAATCACAATCATAGCATTTGACAGCTCAAGAATTTATGTACCGCTTGCAGTCATGGTTAGGGCTAACTGGTTGAAAGGTCAAGTCGTAGTAGGATGCATTTACAGCAGGATATCCACATCTAAGTTAAATAAATTCCCAGAATATAAGAATATCAGAGACATGTATTGAGTTTCATATCTGAAAAGTAAACTGTATTCTAAATTGAAATAAACTTGTGCGGTTATTATAAATAAGGAAATTCTACGGAAAGAAAGGAGAACCTACTCAGAAGGTGGTCGGCACAATTGGGGTCAATTTAGCTAATTTATATTGTTTCGGAGTCTGCACAACATGAAAATTGGCAAAGGGATAAATAACAGTTGTGAGTGTAGGCCACACACCTCATATCTTTTGGATATGCTATTGCAGCCTTCAGTTATGACTAGACAAGCCCTCAATTGCTTCAAATTATGAGAATTGATTAACTAAAACAAGAAAAAAAGAAAGCCAAGAAAATGAATGTTGAAGTGTCTCTGTGCAGACTTTTCTCTATGTTGACAAGAGTCTTACTTATTTGTGAAGCAAAGAGCTATAATCTTGAAGTTAATACTCCTTGTACCAAAGCATATGAGAATGCTGTCATATATTGAATCACACTATGATCTCAAGAATGAAACAATGGAGTCCTTACTTCAAGCCAATCACACTATGACCCGATCAATTATCAGTCACAATGAATCTGAAAAAATAGCAGAAAATTATATAAGAATCCAAACAAGTCTCCAAAATCAAAGAAAATAAGTCAACTTTAAAGGACAATCAAAACAGCAGATAAGACTCAATTCATGAATTCATGGCAGAGGCAATAAGTATTATTAAGCAGTTACAAGAAATGATAATGTAGAAAGCGGCAATAACTGTCACCAAACTTGAACACGTACACCAAAGTAACACATTAATAGGATTAAGTAACATTTGGTATCCAGGAACCAACCCAAGCATGAAGCATGCCTCGCTCTCTACAAACTTTATGCATATCATTGTCATCATAAACAGGCAAAAATTAACTTCTCTTTATAGTTTCTCTGCCATGTTAACAAAATGCAGATTGGTGTAAGATGACTCCTTATGGACTTGAGAAATGATCCAATTACCATATGGTTCCTTAGGCTCAAACATAAATACCATCGATCATTTGTGAACCCTCAGCAAACTGGTTTGGTTTCTGCAGATGTGCAGCTATAACTGTTGGTAGATTGTTGCATAGCAATGCAACAATCAAATAAGTAAAATAAAGCAAAAGCCGATGACAACCTTAGCTTACACACTAGCCACAAAACAATCCACAACCTTAGCTTACACACTGCAGCTACAAAAACATTCAGTCAACGCCAAAGCACACCATCTCAAAAACAGGTACCTGCTAAAATGGGCACTGATACGAAATCAGCCCCACAAAATAATACAAAAACCTGCACTTTGCTAACAAAAACTCAGCTGCAGCAGGATACATCAGCCCAAGAGTACAGCTGAGAGTACTAAAACTTATGAGTGATTTTTTTATTTTTTTTTACAAAATGAGTGAGTGAAATTTCTTATATGTTAGAAATTTGAAATATACAATACCAACATCATACCTAAGGTTGTTGACTTAATTTGAGTTTTGTCTAACTGATTTTTAAAATAGCTGTTTACTGTTTGTTTTGACAATATATATAATAGGTACTTCTAATAGTTTACTTAGAAATAACTTGTAAGCGTAAAAGAGGTTTCACTACCTTGCAAAACGGAAAAAAAATGATAGGTCATAAGTGCAAGCATCATTTTTTATCATTTCAATGAATGTTTTGTTGATATAGATATGATATGCTTAAATTCATAATCACTATAACACTTACTTTTTTTGTTTTGTTTTTAGTTTATAGAAGACCATATTTTAACCAACTGCATTAAGTTGTATGCAGTTAAAAAGATATAGGAAAAAACAGTCATGAAATTGATAATACGAAGAGATGACGAGCAAACACCAAAAACTGTCTAAATAAATTGGAAACTCCGATTTGATTTAAACATTAAATTGAACATAAAGTTGAAAAACAAAGAAACATAAACTGAACTAATAATTCATCAGAAAAGAAACTAAACTACTTTCTACCTAAATATAATTCTAACTGATAACTCAACTAAACCCTTAACCCGTGTATTTTACTAACATAATTCAATTCATAAACCCTTTTCTCATCCTATCATGTTCATCGGTCCGACGATAGTAATCACCGCATCTCAGCTGGCAGGACTCCAACTAGGGAAAGAATCACATCGGCTGAAAAAAAGGAGACCTTCATCCTTGACTTCTCTAGGGAACCAACGTTCCTGATCCAGAAACCGATGTCCCGCTTCTAAGACCACAATGGGGATATAGTGTGGCAGGTCTCTCCGGCAACGAACTTGACTCAGACCGAAATGAATAAGAGCGTGCGAATCCATTAACGTGATTCTCGCCATGTGGTCATTATGAAGGAGGGGCGGATTCTATCAGCCATGGTAGGTCTTAAAGGGGATTGATCAAACTCATCCAAACAAACGACACAATTTTCCTCTTGTTTAGACTTTGCGTAGATGAACATGGGAATGGCGTTTATAATGGACTTTTCTAAGCCCATTGTATGTGCATGTGAGCCCCCCACCACTATGGTTGACTGTGACTCCACATCATTGTTGGAAGTGAGAAATCTCCGGCGTTGGAACCAACGGCAGATGGCAGGTATAAGGAACGTTGTGAGTGATAAATCTAGAATAAGTTACTATAAAGAATGTGCCACCAGCCAGCGTAACCAGTAGCAGTCCTATGATGGGTACAACTATGTTCATGAACATTGAAAACAATAGATGAGATTTAATGGTCATAGGTGCTATGCAAAATTGAAAAATGGATGAGCAATGGCGATACGTAATAGTGGTTGCTCTGTAATGGTTGTGTGTGTGTTTTTTTTTTGGTGATACAAAATATGAATATATGGTTTATATTTTAAGTTTTGGAATTAATTTTGTATTAAATACCTATTAATTAAGTTTCGAAATTTATAATCTCATCCACCTTCAAGCCTCGTCAGCTCTGGATGCAGCTTTACGAGTCTTACTTAACTTTTTTTTCTTGTGTTTTACTTTTTGCCTCATTTTACCAAAAAGAAAGAGGAGAATGTGGGTTTAATATATCCAAAACTGTTGAAAATATTGGGACAAATTTTTTAAATTGATGTGGTTAAATAAGTATTAATTTAAGAGTTTAATTGTGGTGGGTTGACAGTCCAAAACAGTTTTGCACACACAACCGATCAAAACATTCTGAATTGCTACGTTTAACCCACATAAATTAAAATCATTAATTGATGTGGCAATTCAGAATATTTTGATTAGTTGTGTGTGCAAAATTGTTTTGGACCGTCAACCGACTACTATTAAACTCTTAATTTAAATAAAACTAATAATTTAGCAAAAAAAATTATGTTTCTTTTACTTAAAATAATGAGACATTGCTAGATATTAAATAAATATGAGCAAAACTCATGGTCGAAAAATAATTCTAAATTTTAATGGATGTTTCAACCCTAAATTAGTGGAAAATAAACATGCAAAAGAATGGAAAATCTATCATCCATTTGTTTAATATTTGTTGACTCTTTAGTTTTCAGGGAAAATAAGATCTAATCCAAAGTTCGGCTCAAGGACGACCTCACCAAAAATTGTTTCTATTAGTTTTGATGAAAAAATATAAAAGATATCATTCATGACATATTTAAATAATATACAAGAATATTTTAAATTGACCTTAAAATACAGAAGAAAAAAAAATTGCATTTCAAAACCAACAATGAATTGATCTTACTATGGTTACTAGATTAGTTTAGGTCTGTTGTTATTGTTGTTGCTTTTGAAATTGAGTCATATTGGTTACTACTTCTTTTTGCTCCACTCATCTAAATTTATTGGTGTGAGTTTTGAGTCCAAATTCACAACAATTAATTTAATTTTAGTATTGCCATTGGATACAAATCATGCTGCTATTTTACTCAACAAATTTGGTTGCAACATTTAGTGTTGGACACACCTTAAATAGGACTATCTCATGTGGAGAACCTATGAGAAACCAAAATAGTTATAAAAAGCTATAGTAATAATTGTTATAGAACAAACAGGCGTTAATTTCCTGTTTGTATAGATTGTCAAAAAATAAATCATGTCATCAGTGTTTGGTAATTCTAAATTTTCTCTGCTAATGAAATCAATAGTATCATTGAAGATGAAGATATTAACCATTCAAGTAAGATCTGGTGCTCATGAAAAAATATACAAATCCTCACACCGATGGATCCTAAAACTAACATGAATTCCACAAGTTCATCCCTAGCTGAAGACACTGATCTATGTTTTTTCATCTTCAACAAATTTCAAAAGCAGTTCATGAATGCATATAGGTTCCCCTTCAATTCTTAGATTGGCTCCTAGCAGCATTTCGTCTGGCGCAGCATCCCACAAAGTATATAATAGACTGGTGTTGCACAAAATAAAAGTCAGTGGAATAATACAAAGCTGAAGAGAGAGTATTGAAGAAATGATCAAGACCATAAAACTATTTATCATATATGGCTACGAGGTAGTTAAATCTCAGTTATTTATAGAATAACACATCACAAGTTATTACCATATTACAAAGAGGCGACAATGTCTTACCAAAACCGCAAACAAAACAACATTGAATATTGCAACAACTCTCCACTCGATTTTCATGTACTGTGCCACGCCGGCCCTAGAACCAACATTGAGAATAACACAATGATAGTGAGATAATGTACTCATCTAGAAAAATATACATGGAACATGGACAATCAGGAATAGAGATCCTCTCCAGCAGTCAAAAGAAATGAAAGACTACATTACCATGTTTTTGGGTGATAAATGTCGCTAATTCTACAAATGTGTTTTATACACTCAAATACATAGTAATGGATGGAACCGTCTATTTCATTTCAGACACGGGGAGGATCGATAACCGGCAACAAGTCATGCTTACTTGCAAGAATCACAATCATAGCATTTGACGACTCGAGAATTTTTGTACCGCTTGCAGTCATGGTTAGGGCTGACTGGTTGAAAGGTCAAGTCGTAGTAGGATGCATTTACAGCAGGATATCCACATCTAAGTTAAATAAATTCCCAGTATATAAGAATATCAGAGACATGTATTGAGTTTCTTATCTGAAAAATAAACTATATTCTAAATTGAAATTAACTTGAGCGGTTATTATAAATAAGGAAATTCTTCGGAAAGAAAGGAGAACCTACTCAGAAGGCGGTCGGCAACAGCCAGCCTCAATTGGGGTCAATTTAGCTAATTTATATAGTTTCGGAGTCTGCATAACACCAAGATTGGAAAAAAGGGGTAAATAACAGTTGTGAGTGTAGAAAATAACAGTGAATTCAATTTTCGTTAGTAGTATAGATAACACACCTTATATCTTTTGGACAGGTTATTGCAGTCTTCAGTTTTGACTAGACAAGCCCTCAATCGCTTCCAATTATGAGAATTGTTTAACTAAAACAAGAAAAAACCAAGGAAATGAATGTTGCAGTGTCGCTGTGCACCATCATTTCTTTATGTTGACAAGAGTGTTACCTCTTTGAGAAACCAAGAGCTATAATCTTGAAGTTGATACTCCTTGTACCTAAGCATATAAGAATGCTGTCATTTATTGAACCAGGCTATGTTATCAAGAATGAAAGAATTGACTCCTTACCTCAAGCCAGTGACACTATGACCTGATCCATTATTAGTCACAATGAATCTGAAAAAATGGTAGAAAATTACATAAGAATCAAAACAGGTATCCAAAATCAGAGAAAATAAGTCAACTTTAAGGGACGATCAAAACAACAGATAAGACTCAATTTATGAATTCATAGCAGAGGCAATAACTAAAAGCAATTACAAGAAATGATAATATAGAAAGCGGCAAAAACTGTCAACAAACTTGCACACTTACACCAATACCGTGAAGACCAGGATTCCCACCAAGATGAAGAACAACATGATCAGATACTGCAAGTGCAATGTCAAGGACGATTCCCTTAATCCAAAATTTCTTTAGCAGAGTGTTTGGTTTTATGGTTACGAAAATTGATTTTAATTTGCAATTGTTCACATAAACTGATAAAAGTTAGAATCATAAATTTGAGTATAAAAACCACGTTTGGAGGCAAAATCAAGTTAGAACCAATTCTAAAGGAAAAATTAACCAGAAACTCCCAAGGATACGGCCCATAACAGTATGGAGCTTCTTTTCATGGCACCTAAAAAACCAACAATGGATCTGTATGTACAAAACAAAAACGTGTTAGAAGACAATAGAGTAAGCGAAAAGATTCAAAAGAAAAGAAGGCACCAAAATCAAAAAGAGTGAAAAAACTGACATTAAGAAAATAACAGCTCCAATGCTTAGCACAGGTATAGTGAGAGACTTTCTGCAGGCATCAGGACGAGTGCTCATCCACACCCCAAATATTATCACAACTACGGCCAAAACCTACGCAATGAGAATATTATCAACATGTAGCACTCACAATTCAGATTGAAGACATGTCTGATGTCCAACACACATGAAATGTCTAATATAACACCGACACAATGCTGCCTGACACAAACGGTTACGTTAAATCACTTTTTTTAAAATTAGAGTGACGACACAATTTGGTTTCTCACAATTTTCTCTCAACCCAATACAGTCTCCAACAAAAAATAATACACATACTAGTCTCTAACATTTTTATACTGGAGACAAATTAGTCCATCTGTAATAATGTATCAAGGACTAATGTGGGGAAAAATTGTGAGACCGAATTGAGCATTTACTCTTAAAATTATTACCAGTGTCTACGTGTGGGTGTTGTCTCTTGTCTTAATGCTAAGCACAACATCAACAAAAAATGCTGGAGAGTTCAATTAATTAGTACCCAAAATAAAAACTTGCTAGAAATAGAAAGGGTTAACAGAATGAACAGCAAGTACAAAATACAAAAGTGGCTATGCAAAATGAACAGCAAGTACAAACACAAAGTGAAAGCAAGCGGAAAATGGAACAAACGGCCCAAGTGATTTTTTTTACTGGTTTTGGAAATTTTCAGGCATTCCAACAAGTGTAAGAGAAATGTAACTCAAAATTAACAGTAAGGAGAAGATTACTTACCATGGTGAGAAAGTTGATCCATCTAGTAACAAAGGTGCTAGTTCCCATCCCCATTTTTTCAGAAGAAAGAAAGGGAAAATTATGAGCTAAGCTAGAATGTGTTTATTTTATTCAAATGATTGATTTTTGTTTGTTTCTAAAACAAGAAATGGAAATTAAAAAAGAGAAAGGAAGAAGAACATGATATGATATGAATGAATATTTATGATGATGGTGACGCACACGGTGTGTTTAATGTAACCTTGTAAGCCAAAGAAAACCCAACACCCTACGACACAGCATCCTATGCACACCCACGTCAAAGAGACCGTAACATAACCGTGACAACCAACACAAACAACTGAACCACTAAGTTTTTTTTATCAAATAGTTTAATAACTAATACTTCATATTTTTTAAGGTGAAAAAATAAGATGTTTAAGATTTGAATCTCGACCCATATATATTATTTTAGATCGAACTAATGAAGACACCCAAAAGCTGTCAATAATGGATAAATATTAAATAAATCTAATAATACTAGTAATTCAAACTTGTGAGCCTAAAACATTGGGTCACAGTCACACATTCCACTTGCAACGTTCACTTGTTATTCAAATATTGCGGTTTTACTGTTATCGATGAGAAAGAAACAAAAACAAAAAACAAACAAGAAATAAAGGAAACTACTCCCTATAGAGGAAAGATAAGGAAGATGGTGATTGAACCAAAATGTGAAGTGCATGATCTACACTAGATATTCTTTGTTTGTTTAGCTAACCAATCAATACACATGTATGGACAAAACTCAATTCAGAGTAATTAAATGCCGGATATATAGGCTACAGTTGCATAAACCTGTACTTCCCAGGTTTTAAAAATTAATTTTCGTTTTTTTAATTTACTTAGTTTAAGTTTACTTATATATGTATAAATCGAGTTCACGCGCATTAGTCATATACACGTAAACTTAATTTATGTAAATTTAGTTGAGTCCACGCGCGTAAACTCAATTTATTTAATTTATATAAATTGAGTTCACGCGTTTACACTTATTAGACATAAAAAGAAATTTTTTCTTAAAAACACAAGTAAAACATATGGGAAAGTAACAAATACTCATATTCTTATACAAACGTTACTACTTTTAATTACTTAAACAATGCTACAAAAGGCAATGCATTTGTTAGCATTTTTCATATATCTATCTTGTTTAACGTCAATTCTGAATCATTTATTGCTATCATTAAATCACTTATTTTGACGCAATTTTTTTAAGCGAGTTGAATACTCATGATTCTGACCGTACAAGAGTGTAAATTAGTAATTTTCTTCAAAAAAAAGACTAACTTAGTAATTGAAATGATGATTAGAGTATTCATAATGAGGCTCTTTTATTTAGATTCGCAAGTGAATCATATATGCATACGAGAAAGTCTTTCATGGGTGCAACTCCAAATAAATATTATTTGGGCACACTCACATAAAATTAACAAAATTAAACAAAATATATTTAGTCACATCAAATGATTCATCTAATTTTAGAGACATTCTTACATAGACACAATTATAAATAAATAGTGTTTAGTGAGACACACATCACAAGTCTTTTTCTTAAACTAATAAATCACTTTATTATCAATTTTTTTTATTATTAGAACAAATCTTTTAATGTGTGTGCGCCTAAACACTATTTTTTTATGTTCGTGTCTGTAATGATCTCAAAATTGAGAGTGTAATAAAATTGATAATTGTGAATTGATTATTGACTGAAGAGTAAAATTGATAGATTAGAACTTAATTAAAATTGATGTTCTTATTACATAAAGGATAAAGGAAAATATAGGAGAAATTACTCTACTAAAGAGTACTTAGAGAGGAGAGACTTTCATCATTTTTCTTCCTACCCTTCTTGCTAACCATTGCACCCTTTTATAGACGGTTAAGAGAATATTTTCTTGCTAGAATTATCCCTTAATTGTTGGATTAATTGACACATGTCCCTTTTCTCTAACCAAATATTGATTCCACTTTGATGACTTGGCTTGCATATATTTGGATCATAACAGTGTCCATAGTAGAATTCTTCCTAATTTTATTCTTTTTTAATTTTTTCTTGGTTATGTTCCCAAATATTTTTGTTTAGGTTTGTGTCGAAGTAAGTGTGCCCCTATGCATACACTATTAATTTTTTCTATGTGAAAAAGGATATGCATTGTCGCTTGTCTGGGTAAACTAGTTTTATATCGATATCCAATAGAAATTTGGTAGTTATCTTTAAAAAGCAGTTATATATCAAACATAGATGACAATATGATTGGTTCTCATTGAACGACAGTGTAGAAATATTTTACACTGCCAACACATAATCATTAAACTCTATCTATTATCAATATCTATATTATGTGCAATTACCAAAGAGATTATACTACATATATGCAGTAGTTGTTTCAAGAATTGCTACTATGATTGCAGCCAGAAGATTAAATAATTTCTCAAGTGGTCGCTGTGCAAAAGAAATAACAGAAATATATGACATCATTTTAACCTAGGAACACGGATTTCACCCGGCCTTTTTTCTGGGAAGGAAAACATCGACCCACGCCACAAACCTCTTGTATAATTAACTTGAAGTGCTCCTATGATTGCAGCCAGCACTCCCCATAAGAATGCACAATCACCAAAAATCAGGCAATGACTTGTTTAGAGGCACATGCCACAACTATTCTACTCTATTTGCACATGTCATAATAATTGATTTCATCATTTCTTTATCCAAAGATGTTTGAACCATCACCTGCTCAAGATGATTACTGATTAGGATTAAATTATACTATGCATGAATATGAAAATAGGCGATTTCCATCAATAGCCAACCAGCATTTAGAAGAGCAATGATAAGAGAAGAAAAAAGAGAAAACAATCAAACCGCCAAAAAGCATATACAAATAAGTGAACCTTTCATTGGAAAAACCTTAGTTGAGCTGTGTTTGAACATATTTGAGAAAACCAAGGTCGGATTGTGCTTGAAACATGATTTTGGTTCTAAACTAAAACCTTGGAGTGTGGAAATGAGGAAAAAAAAAGTTGTTTTTCCGTTGATTCGAGCCATGATTTGCAAACAACAATCCACAAATGCATTGTTTTGATTGAACGTAAGCAACTATAATATGCAACAAGTGCATTCTTTAACACCCAATTATTGAAGAAATTCATTTACATTCCAACTAAATCAAGTGAATCCCACGTCATTTTCATCCAATAAAAAGATTGTGTTGCTAGTATTTCTAACATGAAAAGTCATTTAAAAAGCAATATCATGAAGTATATATAACTCAAAATTCATCATTGATATAAAGAGAAAAAGGAATACTAATGAGAAGGGAGACACTCTTGAATGGTACAGCAAAATATGTTTAACAAGAAGCTAAAACAGACTAAGACCAACATTACCTCTTGTATTTTGTTTTCTGATCGGGCAAGCAACTTGTACTGATTCTCAAATATGGATGCCATATAAACCTGGAACAAAATTTGGTTTGCATGCGCATAAATCAAGAACTTGAGTTTGCTAACAAATATTAAACTGTTTCAAGAAATGAACATTAAATAGCTTCCCATACGTTATTTATGAACACGGAAGGTTTCAAAAAAAACTAAAAAGAGTTTGTCTATGCATTAGCCTTTTTTTTTTAGAATTACAATAATTTATACGTGTTTTTCAATAATCTGGTAGTGACTGCTCAAAACAAGAAAAATTACTTACATCTTCAAAGGGATATACATCTTCAAAGGGAAAATGGAAAAATAATAATTTGACAGAAATGGTTTTCTAGTTAAACAGTAGATCGGGATTTATAAATTTCCAATTAAAGTTTATAAGACAACCATATTATATCTGACAGTTGATTAATTTTAACATTTCATAAACCATATGTGGAATCCATGACTCATAATGCCAGCTCAATCAACGGAATAAAAATTGAACTAATAGTCTTTCAAGTAAATAATAAAATGCAAAATGAACTAATATTCTTTCAAGTAAATAATAAAATGCAAATCCAAATAGGTTTCATTATATTATGCAGAGGTTTGAATATGTGTCCATACCTGAAATGTGGGAGCTAAACCAGGGCTCCTGAAAAAACGGCCTTTTGAAACAGACTGGATGCCCTCAATTTTTTGCAATTCTTTTATAAGAGATTCGACTTCAGACCACTGTCCAAAAATGAGCATAACATGATTAATCATTCGAAGCCATGAATTAACGAGATAGTAAAATAAATGTTGCATACTTATCATTGATTCATTGTAGGGCAAGAATAATTATTTATCTGCTACATCACAAACAGCGTCTGAACGAAATGATTGATTGAAATGAAAATACTATGCATGGAATGCAGGCATAACCAAAGGGCCAAAAGGCAGAACTTGAATAGCTTGTTAAAAAAAAAGAGCTTGAATAGCGGAACCAAAATGCAGAAAACATTCATTATTTCAAAATTATATTTTGATCTTGTACTGCAAATTATGTACCTTCACAGACACTGAACCGATTTAAAAAATAAATAAAAAACTTGATTTCTCCAACAACACATCAGAACCTCTACTTTAGTTACTTTTACCCTTCAAGTTTTTTACAAAATGCGGTCACAATCTACAACATTTGGAAAAACTTGTACACTTTCAAATCAAGCACAAAACTACACTATGTTTGATTGACTTTGAAAGTCACAGATACAAATTTTCTTTTTTAAATCCATAATAAAAGTGGTAGGGCGATCTATAAGCATTTTTACCCACAGCAGCAGGAAAGCTCTACCTGGAGCCTAGACAGATTTTATCATTTTGCCTGATTTGTGCCCAGACTCATGTCCTGCATTGATCTACCAAGGCGGGTCTTATTTTTTGTGAATCCACCAAGTAGGCATGGCAACGGGGCGGAAAATAGAACCCCAGCCCCATACCCGACCGGGTTCGGTATCCCCGCCCCACCCCCACATGAACTTTGACCGCATTTTGTTAAAATCATTATTAAAAAAAAGTACAAAAGCTCAAACTTACTCCGTTTCAACAATCTGATTTTTTTAAACAAAAAATAAATAGAGAAAACGACTTAGTTCAGACTCATCTTTAAAATAAAAATAAATATATGAATGTAATTTAAGGGTTTGTTTCAGGGTTACTAATTTAATAGAGGTAAAAATGTAATTTTGATACAAGCGGGGCGGCTTTGGGGTGAGCATTAGTGTCCACATTACCTGCCCCCGTCTTTTTAAATCGGGGAAAACCCAAACCCAGTCAATTCAAGTTTTCCCCTTCAAAGTTTGGGTGGATATCCATGGGTACGGGTTCTGTTGTCATGCCTACCACCAAGGTAGGTCTTACCGTAATCCAAACTCACTTAACCAAAGGCAATGGAGTATAAGTCACCTTGCCCCATTTTCACACTTCACATAATCAAACCCACTTTATTATCACCAAACTTCATGGGAGTGAACTTTACCATTTAAGCCAACCTATTAGTTGTGTTTTGAACTTTATTCAATTCTTATAGTTATTCCCACACAAAGACCCGTAGATTTATCACTACCATCAGCAGAAATGACCAAATTCAATCTAGCAGCTTGTTATTGACTGATAGGTCCATTATTATTAATAATAGATCTATTATTAATTAGAGGAGCAAACATACACGTGGGGTAGAAAAGGAAATAACAGAATGGACACTAGATAGAGAGGAGGGTAACCATAAACGGTATCTGTGAATTAGCAATGTGTATTGACGAATTGGCTGGGAAGCTAGGTTGGCTCTTAGAGTTGAGATTACTATTCTTTAGTTTTATTTCCATGTCAGGAGACGACATCCTCTGGTTGTAAGGCTGTTTTCCTTTTAACTCAATAGTCAATAATACATAGTAATATAGCATATAAATTGACACAAACACAAATAAATGGTATAACTTAAATACCAATAGGGACATTTATGTGCTATATTACAATTTACAATATCAATGCCTGAAAATTATATTCTCCTAAGCCTTCTTGTTGGTTGCTAAACTACTGAAAAAACAAGATCCAACAACAACGCAATTATTTAATCAATTCAATAGGTCTACATCGATTTTTCTTTTTTTTTGAATTTAAAGTTACTTCTATTTTCATGTAAAGATTACCTCTACATCTGTTTGAGCTGCTTCCAATCTTCCATCAAAGGGTTCATGATCCCCAAGTACAGACTCTAAGGAGTTCATCAAAGGATCAGGCTGCAATCGGAAGGCAATGATTCGTTGAATCAAGAGTCAAATACTGCATAGTTTACATAGATTCTGCCAAAATAACTATAAAGATAATCACCGTGACCTCCTTTAATGATAAAAATATGCGCCCAAGAGCAGAGTTTATTTGGTGAACTTTTGCCTCTACAACCTGTACCAAACAGTGGACAGATGAATACAAAATAAGTAATATATAAATATATCAGATTTCATGGGTACTCAATTGATTCCATCCATATTGAAAGCGCCAAGCAAATAATAGATTGCATAATAATGGAAGCAAACAAAATATATTTTTCTGCACTTCATTAAAGTCCAGTTTGTTTTTTCTTTTTTCTAAACAAAAATATTTTTTAAATGTGTTCAAGAGAATTATAACTAGGTAAATTGCTAGAACTAGAAGATATGAAAATATCTTATAATATGTCAATATTATTTTAAAGTATATCACATCTTGGTCCAATCGATACAAATTTCTAGTATGTTTCTATTTTGGACATGAATCTCATATTGAATCCCGGTTCACTACAAAGAATCTTGATTCACTCCAATGAGTTGCTGCCTAAACTTAGTGTAGTCAGCCACTTCTTTTTGTCAACTTTGAATAATCATCCACTTTTCTGTTGTCATTTGATTTATGACTTGAATCTTAAATTATGGAGAGGTAGGTTCGAATATGATATACTCCCTCTTGTCTGAAATATAAGCAAAAACGTACATGTATTTTATCAAAATTGGACCAAATACATGTAGCTTTTTGGTTATATTTACGACCAAACAGAGTATCAGCTTACTGTTGAGCTATGTCATTTGTTTTCTCTTAACAATGTCATATTTTTATTAGTAATGTATCTTACAACTCACAATAAGATTGGATTCACAATTCGGAAAAGAGTTCTTATGATTCAGAAAACAGTTCTTATGATTCACAACATGAATCTCAATTTGATAACCTTGATCTTATGCGTTTTTTAAAAATATGTGTTTACAAAAAACCATGTAATTTCTTTAAAAGCAAAAACGCGTAAAAAAGTAAACATAATAACTTCTCCAAAATAAATATAAAATATCTTAAAATAATTGTATTGTAGAATAACATTTTTTGAAGTTTAAACAAGCAAACTTTAATTTGTCACCCCGTCAAGAAGTATAATACCTGATCAATCTTAAAATAATTAGATGGGTCCAACGTGGAATCCCACGATATTTCTGATTGATGAATTAGTGCAGAAACTCCTTCAATCTACATTAACAACAGGTCAATATTTAGAATTTTCTGCCACCTCTGTGAACTTGATTACATTAACGAATATCCAAGCACTAGCTAAATACAAAGACTGTGTCACAAAGCTAAACATGTTTGTAAAAGTGAACTGCACAATACTGAAATCAAATGTTTTATATACCTCAACAAAAATTCCAAAGTATGTTATCTTTTGGATGCGGCATTTCACTATATCACCAACTTGAAGTCTGGCCTGCCATAAGAAACACAACGAATCTGAATACCACTTTGTTGCATTCAATCTAAAACACCTGCCCCGGGCTAATTCAAGAATAGTTATGTCACTAAAGCATTTACCATGAGATTTCTCTTCTTTTTAGTTAGTTCTTCCGTCACTTTTGGTTTTAGTGAAAATATGAGATTTTTCAATTTTCTGTCTGCTAGTAACACATATGCTTTGAATTGCTGCAAAACAAAGTATTCGCATCTCAATATTAAGAATGACAATATTGAAGTTTCACCTTTTGCAGCAAAAATAGATAAATACATTTGGGTTGTGTACTTATATTCTGAATACCAAACCTGTCCAATAAATGATGATAAGAACTTGATTTTCTCTTGGTCATAAATCTTTAACAGATCTTCCAATTTCATATCTGGTGAAATTTTATCTTCAAGTTTACCATCATTCTCCATATGTGAAGGTGAATCAGCAGAAAAATTACTATTTTCAGCATCATAATTTGTCACAGTGGCCAAGTTTTGCCTGTACATTGACGGATCCAAGCCCTTCTGTCTTAACCATGACTCAAACGCGAAAAATTTCCACCTTGACAAAAGATTTCGGTATGGCAGAAATCCTACCAAGGTACCAAAAGAAACCTGTAAATGGTCAATCCAGTTCAGAAGATAAATGAGACAGACTAAGAAATAGTTTTTATCTATAAATGAAAGTCCCTTTTACTGTTTTTTAAGTACTTACAACGAAACCCTTGGCGTTGCAGCTTACTACGTCCACATCAACTCTATCTCCAGTCTTCATCAAATCTTCTGCCTTGGTCCAGTCGGCATCTTCACCTTCCTACAATATCAAAAAACAAAAAGGTAAATAAACATAGAATTTAGGAAAATAGATGCATACTAATGTCTCATATAGATAAGTAACTCGGATAATCCAAAAAATCTGACCTGAGTATCTAACACATCAACAAGATTTCCTGTTTCATCACTGTTTTGAAGACTTCCAGGATCAAGGGAAGCGGTTTCTTCTCCAACTGATTTTGAGGGTTGTTTCACAGATCGATCTAATCTATAACAAAATTACCTTTAAGTAATGAAACATATTTGCAACCATAATCTGAAATATACAACTGTGAAACTATTATCATATACCTTTTTGGCTTTCCTTGTATTGCAGCTTCTACGGACAACTCCGCCTTAGAACCAACTGAATTTAAATCAGACGGTTGATTTAAATCAATCAGTTCCTGATGGACCTCTGATTGTCTCTGCTTCTGTTGCTCTGGTCCCTAATTAATCAAGCATAAAAAATTTAAAAAATATGCTTCCGCTATCGAATTCCATAATTGCAACAAAGATTAGCACCTACATCAATTGGGACCACGACTCTCACATCTCCAAACTTCTCTTCTTCTACTTTGTCACCTGCTCTTTGTGGCTGTTCCAACAAGGTCAAATTTGTGACTTCATCACTTGGCTCTCCAAACTGCTCTTCTTCTTCTTTGGCACTTTGTCTCTGTGGCTGTCCCAACAATGTCAAGTTTGCGACTTCATCACTTGGCTCTCCAAACTGCTCTTCTTCTTCTTTGTCTCTTGAACTTTGTGGCTGTTCCAACAAGGTCAAATTTGAGACTTCATCACTTGGCTCTCCAAACTGCTCTTCTTTGCCACTTGCTCTTTGTGGCTGTTCCGACAAGGTCAATTTTGCGACTTCATGACTTGGTGCAACAAACTTCTCTAGTTCTTTATTAGAACTTGGTCTGTGTGGCTGTTCCAACAAGGTCAATTTCTCGACTTCATCACTTGGCTCTGCAAACTTCTCTAGTTCTTTATTGCAACTTGGCCGGTGTGGCTGTTCTAACAAGGTCAATTTACTAACTTCATCACTTGGCTTTGGAGACTTCTCTACTTCTTTATTGCAACCTGGTCTGTGTGGTTGTTCCAACAAGGTCAAGTTACTAACTTCATAACTCGGCTCTTCTTTCCGCATCTTCAACTCACTATCAACATTTTTACCAATTACCGATCCAGGCTTCCTCAACAATGTCATGTCACTAAACTTCTCCTTCACTTGTCCACTCTGCATTTTAAGAGACAAATTCGGTTTCATTCTCAACCTCGAAGACATGTCCACATCTTCATCCTCATCCTTGTCCTCATTATACAAGGACGGCTTTCTCAAAATAACATTAGGAACATTACTTTTTCTAGCATTCCCCGGTTTCCTTAGGGCTTCATTAGGTTTCTTAATGTCCATTTCAACGTTGTTATCACCATCATCATCATCAGATTTGAATTTCAATCCTTCGGGTTTGGGAGGTAATTTCTTTGCCCATGGTATTTCAACTTCAAAGGGAAGCTCCTCAATTTCCACAGCTTTACCCTTTTTTCTTTTATAAAATGATTTCTCAATATCAAGATAAGATGCACCAGGGTTGGCCTTTCTTCCCATAACCTAAATCGTCAACATGTATAATGATATTATAAAGTTTTGAAACAATGCTTATATATATATGCCGATATTATCTTCACCGGATTCGAGCAGTTACGTGTGTGAGTTTCAAGTGATGTTTATCACTTGGCATACAGATAAAAACAAAATTGAAAAATATAATAATATGTATGTTTGTTACCTTGGCAAGGGTGAGCTTAGGGTCTTCACCAAGTAAACGACCGAATTTGAGTTCCATGAGGTCGTAGCTATCGAGTTGAGGGGTATTTTTGTCTTCTTCGCGTGAAGATGAGGCAAAAACCTTGTAGTTTTTTCTCTGCTTCAGAAAAACAGTTGTTGTTTTTCTTGTTCTACTTGATGATGAAAAGAAAGGAAATTGAGCTGTGGTGGTGAGGAATGAGGTTTTACTGGTGAGAGGAAGAGAACCCATTTCGGTATTATAACAACCACAATTGCTATCATCAAATCAATTAAAGGAACTTCACTTGCTGCTGAAGTGGATGGAGATGATGATACTCACAATCACAACACAACACAGGGTTATCTCAGTAGCACGTAGTGACGTGGTTTCTTGGCCTTTTATTTTTTTAAAAATATCTTCTTCTTCTTTTTGAAAATAAAATCTTTAGAGGATGTTTTAAATAAGTTGTAGTCTCCAAACATGGTTACATTAATGAAATGATTAACCTCTCTTAAGATAGTTCTCTTGTTTAAATAATGTGAATTTTTTAAATAATATCTTGATGTGTGTTCAAATATTGTGTCTAAATCATTTTGATTATATAAGTATTTTTTTGATTAGAGATATTCACAATACATTAGAAACATTTTCTTTTCAACTTTGTTTTTACTTTTCGATCTCTTATTCAGTTAAATCAACATGGATCTCACACTATAAAAATGCTACTAACGTAAATTGGTGAAACATAAATTGATTTTGTATATTTATGTTTTATATAATTATCGCTGTTGTGAATTTCAGACTCAAATCTCAAACTTCACACCAATGAAATTTAGATTCGTGAAGCAAATATCAATGACAACCAATAACCAAATTAAATAACCACAAGCAACAACAACAATCTAGACCTAATCTAGGAATCAAGTGCATAGCAAAACCACAATCGAATCAAAGAATAAACAATATAAAGAGAGTAGAGAAAAGATAACAACACCAAGAAATGTTCACCCAGTTCGGTCCAACTTGACCTACTCTGGAGGAGAGATTGATCTCTCCAATCCACTATCAATGAGTTCTTGCAAAGAGATACAAAATGAGTTACAAGAAATTAGCTTCAACAAGCTCACAAAGAACTACCCTAATTTCTACTCATTTTCCCAATCTCACCAATGAACAAGACACTCATGAATTTTCACTATCCCAAGGTGTTTACAATTGTTTCCCAACACTAGAATCTAACCCCCAAAAGAGAACCAACCTTTAACCTTTGATTTCAGTAAGGATCTTCTCTTTTGGTTTCACAAGACTCACTCATGTTGCTCACAAAAGACTCTCCACTCATGTGTTTCCCAACCCCATGAATCTTCCCCAAAAGGCACCAACCCTTTTCCCAAGAGACCTCTCTTTTGGTTCTCCATAGATTCACATCTTGAAGCTTTGAACCTCACCCAAAGACCCTCAACCTTTAGTATCTACAAACCCTAAAAGTTTCCTCCTTTGGTTTCCATGAGATTCACCAAGCTTACACAACAAATGGGTCATGGAGTGCTTAAAACGTGTTTCAGATCTGTCAAAATCGTGTCACGTTTTGCCTTCAGAACCAAGCATGCATTCGGCATCAGAAATCGTGACACGGTTGCCAAATTGTGTCACGATTCTTCACTTTCATGAAGACTCAATTTTGAGTCATATACCAACAATCGCAGTGTTATGCAACTCATGCAAAAAGACAAACCTTTTACTAGTTTAATAAAAAAGTGAATATTAAAAAATAAATTAAAAAGAGTGTTCTTAACGTTCATTATTCATCAAATATGGATTGTGTATATACTACTACAAGAGAAATTGAAAGTTTTTTTGTTCCAAATTAAGCCAAAGTCCCCTTTTCTCCTTAAGCTTCTCAATTGTCAAGAGTGTGAACCAGTGGAATCACCTCCCATAATTGAAGCCATTAACGAACCTTACAACGTATATGCCATGAGGCATAGAAGATGAATTGGACTATAGAGAGGAAGAATTTTGATATTTTTTTAAGTCCATTTTGGATTATACTTTCTAGTCCATTATCAATTGATCAAGTTTTAATTAGTTTGTATAATGTAAATGACAGCAAATTACTCAATATGAAGCAAATAAGATATTGATGGGATCATATAAAGAATAAAGAATGAAGTACATATGAAAATGAGTGGGGCATAGGCATGCATCACAGACTTTGGCTTCTAAAACACATCTACTACATAACATGCCCCCAAAGAACATAACTTATTTATCATCATCTAATGTTTGTTCATTAACAAATTAATGAATGAAATATGTGATAGCATATTTGCAGGATAACCCTCCCGAATGACATAGTTCGAACCACCCAATCAAAAGGTGGGGTATGTTTACGGCCAACCAATCATATATACTGATAGATATCATACAAAGATGCAACCTTGTTGAATTACTACTCCATCAGCTACTACGCCTCTTGTGTAACAGCAGGGTCTTGTTCTTCCTTTGTCTCTGTCTCTGTCTCTGTCTCTGTGTCTGATGCTGGTGCTGATTCACTTTTCTCTGCTGCAGCTTGTTGCATTTCTTCATTTTTCTTTATTGAAGCTTGTTTAGAGAGATAACTATAGCTACCTTTTGCCTTAAACAACTGAGAAAAGTGGGGCTTGCAATAGATGAATCCATCAAGAGCAGCATAGGATGAAGGGCTGAGAAAACATCCTCCATGTGTACACCTAAAGCATGACTTGTGGTAAAACTCACCTTCCACTGTCAACTGTCATAAACAGAATTCTACAGTTAAATATCAGAAATATCGGAACTACCGAATCTATGTCTTTTTTTGTCTCTTTAACTTTTTTTACTAAATTTTGTAATAACGGAACTATTAACCCAAATATATACCTTTTCCAATGGATATACAGTTTTCTTGCATGATGAACATTTGTCTTGAGTCCCTGAGAAGAAAGCAGAAAGTTTGCTTGGGGCCCTAGGCTGTAAACATATGAAAGAAATTTTATTATATTGTAAATTGATGTTATACTAGAAGAACAATATTAAAAAAAAAGAGTAAATGAGTGTTGTGTCAAAAGTGAATAGAATACACACCAGTTCACTAGGCTTTCCTGCTGTTTGAAAATCATGAAACAATTAAGATTAAGTGATTATTCAGCCCCAAAAGCAGCACATAACCTCCTATTATTATAATTTGAAATAGAAAAGTATATAAAAAAGGATCTTATTACCCGTGGGTTTCTTGGTGGCGAAGGAATCCTTGAACAGCTGCTCAGCGTGAGTCTTGCAGTATAAAACTCCTTCGATCGATTGATAGTTACTCATCTGCAATGAAAATTAAACCATATATGTTATTATTAGTGATTATTTGTGTTTTGATTTATTTATTTTTACAAGTAAAAGTTTAGGTGAGTTGAATATGTTGGCCTAGAAAAATTCTTATATTGTCACACTCCCGTGTCATTTGAGATTATGCAAGCTCCTTCTTAAGAAAATCATCGAGTATAAATTTATATAACCAAGATAAAGATAATGGTATTGTGAGAAATATACATTTACATTTTGTATTATACCCAAAAAAAACATAGATAACTATTTTTTCTCGGCATGCAATTGATTATTTTTTGCTTATATTTGTGTTTACATAGGGTATTCCCTATCATTTTGGGTTTCATAAAAAATAAAATCTGCCTTTAGATGCAATTTGATTCATCTTTGATACATGTAGAACATAAACGAGGGGCCATATAGCAAAAACAAATTGGTAAAACCAGAAAACAAATTAAGGTACGTATGTATATATACCGCAAGAAGGCCATTGCATTGATTACATCTGAAGCAGTTCTTGTGAAAAACATTACCATCAGCAGATAATGTATCAACCAAGTGAACAGTTTTATCACAAACCTTGCATTTCTGTTGGGTTCCAGTGAAAGACATGGTTATCAATTTGTTTAATAAACTTCCCCTCTGTCTTGTACTAGCTGATTATTGTTTCTGTTGGAATTATTGAAAGCTAGCACAGAAAATGGTGAGGGTTCAGCTGAAACACCAAAGATATTGAGCTATATATGGTTCAAATAACTAAAATATTGCGATTCTTTGAAGTTGTTGTGGTGTGCGAAATTATAGGACTAGAAAATGAAAAAAGGATGTAAAATGGGTGGAGAAGGTGCACACACCTATAATTTTGCAAGCTTCACTGCCTTTAGATTTTGCATGGACACAAATATATCATTGTCTAATTGCAGCTCTCCGAGTATAAAGGACACATGAGACACAAAGTTAACAATTTGACCAGGTCATTTTCCACAATGATATGCATGATGCATGAGCTTATTTAGTTTGCTTAATTGGATGGTTTGTGAATATACTTGTATGTCTCTATTTTTGGCAAATTAGTAGAGAAAAATAGTCCCTAAACTTGCTTTCCTTAATTTCTAACATAAATTAGCAAAATATGTTTCAACATTTTCCAATACCTCGAAGAAACATCTAAGATTACCACAATCACATGTTTTCCTCCACATAAATTGATTTCTCCACATTTGCGAAATTCAAACACTATTATAACATTATATTTCGCTAAATGCAAGGCCAAACCAACCATGAGCCGTCAAATATTAAATGTTAGAAAAATATTGTTTATTTTTGTTTCAAGCATCAAATTCTAAACCTCACTCAACGTTGTTGAGTAAGAACACTAAATGGAGAGATCCTAATTCCAAGTTGTTAGTGTGCAATGTGTGAATGTTATGAATTCCAAAGTTCTTGGTTTGATTTCTAATAATAAAAAAATATGTTTGATAAAACAAAATATTTCCACGTGTATCTGCAAAAAGGTCAACAAAGCAGGATGTGATACAAAACATCATGATATAATGCCATATGAAAATAAGGAGGTATGATTCACAAAAGAACAAAATCCAAAATAATTCTAAACTTTATTACAAGACAAGACAAGATGAGTAGTAGATTTAATCTCTTGAGTATATGAACTTCATTAAGTACTTTATTTCAAATAATTCAAACCATCATAGTATTTGTAACCCATTTGAGCCTTTAAAAGAAGGGAGATCTATGAGGTATTCCCTTTCTTTTCCTTTTTCCCAACGAAGGTCCAGAAGTTCCCTCCTGTGTTTCCTGATGCTGAGGAGGACCCTCGATTGAAGGTACTGAGGAGGACTCAACTGGTGTTGTGCTAGCTGGATCCTCAGACTCGGACTTTTTTGAAACTGCTTCAACCTGATGAAAATTCAGATAAAAAAGATCAAACAATACTATTCATATATCGAATGTGTGATCAAAGAGGACAATAAGTGGTTGTGATTTTCAAATTATAGTCATCACCTTGCAAGAAAGGGCGCAATAGCGATATAAATCAGGTTCATTCAACTTTTTGTTGCAAACTTCACAGGAGTCTTCAGCATTTGATGCTATCTCACTGAACTGGCGAGGTTTCAGAGAAATAACCACTTTCCTGTTGCTTTTGTAAGTCTACGTCCAAAGAAGAATCAAAATCAAACACAGTGAAAAAATGGGTTCGGTTGAATTATCATGAGTCTATATCTAACTGTGTCATAAATTTCGATGAACAGATTTATTGAATCAGAGTTATGTGTAATTAAGTAGGGTGCGTTTGATTTGCTAGAGAACAGGGGACTGAATTTGACAACTCTTTTTGTGTCATTTTGATTTAGAAACTGATCATAGGACTCGATAAAATAGATGGCAAGGGACTAGACAAAAACATGAATTTTTGTCCTTCACTAACCCTTTTCATTTTTCACCATAAAAATATTATTGCTCTATCTCTCTCCAGTACTGCTCTGTCTTCTTCTGTACTGTCATGTACTGTTCTGTCAGTAATTGTTGTTTTGCGAATCAAACACACCCTTAAGCTAGTAAAGTCGTTCTATGCAAGAGAATCTCCGAACAATATGAAGGAAAAATAGTGCATTTAAATCAATTTGATGCATTTCACAAGATGCACACTTAAGAGTTACACAATGATCTCTTACAACTTGCTACATGAATTTAAGCAACTATGATTAGCAAAAAAAAAAAAAAATCATCAAAAGTGCATAAACTTGTTGTGATTCACATAGTAAAATTTAAAGTTAAGCTATTAATCATACCTGAATTTCTGAGCAATCAAAATATTTTTCCATAGCACTCAGAGCGACGACATCCTTGTAAATATGTCTATATATTTTCAGTATTTTGTGGTGGCGATGAACACCAGATGATATACAATATTGGCAACATACCATATTGCAATCTGTACAATACTTTTTCAGCTCATTCCTACGAATTTGATGAGTAGAACATGAGCCAAAATAATTTTCTCTCAAAAGAGCCTCAAGCCAAATTGGTTTTTCAACATTACTTTGGGTTGCCTCCAGCAAATTAAACATGTCAGTAAAGTTTATATTGAAAGTTACAGAAAATGAAAATAAATGTTCATCTTGTTCTCTCTTAGTTAATTACTTTTTAAATTTTTTATTTTTTATTTTCATTTCTCAAGTCTTCATGCATATATGTTAATTAGCATACAATGGAAAAGAATGTCATACATTTTGATACATCATTGTGTTCAAAATATATTGTATGTTTAATATGGGTGCCTCCTTAACTCATGTCACCATTAAGACAACAAAAAAACCAGTATTTAATTGTGAGCCAAACACAAATAAATATAATTTATACACAAACCAAAATTGATACTTCCATATTGCTACATGTTTCTTCAATTGATATAAACTTGTGAGATCTTGAATTATATTAATATGCCGAAATTCCAAGTGATTTCCTGTTGAACTTGAGAATAACTACAACTAGAGGATTAACTACGCTAAAAGGGCTATTTTGAAAATAAATTATGCCAGCTTATTTCAATCATGCTTTAAAATGAATTGGTTGGAATGAGATATTATTCAATCAGAACTAGTGTGACAACAAGCTCTAAGATTTTCAAAGATAAACATGGTAGAAACATCTTATTAATGGAGCATTCCATGTAAAAATATATTAAGATAAGTGAGATCATCAACAATATTGCGAAGAAATCTGGAAGATAAAGATGCATAATAGCAAAATCATTTCGATTTATGCCTAATAAAGTACTTCATATTCAAATGAAACAACACAGGAATGTTGTAACCAAAATTTAAGAGCTTATCTATATCAAAAGGACAGCTTATCACAAAAAATTACAATATTTTTTCAGAAATGAAAAAAGAGTCACAAAGAGACCAAGGAGTTTTTATTGACTATTGCACCATTTAACACAGGAAGTACACGGGCAAAAAATTATGACCACGTACCATGTTCATTTTTGTAGAAGAAGCAGCGCCTGTCATTACCCTCTTATACAGATTAAAATTTAAAAATAGGTTTAATATTTGAGAACGAAAAGATGCTCGATGAAGAATTCAAATTTCAATCGTGATTGAATCTGACTAAACGGCCAAGCAGTAGAGGAAAAGGGGAGAAAGGATAACCCTAGGCGGCTATTTTGATACGAGGCTCGGTTTCTGGACAAGAATGAGTTCATATACTAAGTGCAAAAAAGGAAAACCAAATTTGGTAAAGTCTACGTTGCTAGTCTCAACATCAAAAAAAAACAAAATGTCATAAGCTGAGTTTTGATACCGGGCTCACTTTTTGATTATGAAAAGATTCATATAATTGGTACAAAATGGAAAATAAATTTTGTAAAGACTAAATGGATGAAATTGATCAAGCTATTCTTCTGAACTTCATTTTCATATTCACAAGTTTCTAGTCTCAATGTCAAAAAAAAAAAATGCCAATGGAAGAGTTATGTTTCATCATTAAGATCATAGTTACTTTTTGTCAAAAAAAGATCATAGTTACTATCCTTCCATAGAAAGATATATTATGAAATCTAGACAGAACCATTGCAAATTTCTCAACAAATGGCCAACATAAACAATTTTTTTTTCTTCGAAATATATAGGATCACAAGGCCGGCCCCATGCAAGTGCAACAAGGCCCTTAGCACAGGGCCTCAAAATTAGGGGGTCTCAAATTTGGGTTAATATGTTACAGGCCCAATCAACACATCCACTCCCTCGCTTCTCACGCTAGGAAAATAGCAAGCAAAACGAAAAAAGTAGGACGACTCTTTTTAAGTAGCTAGAAGATTGATACTAACTTGAAGTTGTATTTTGATCATGAAGCACGGACACTCCTCGGATTAGGCATGTCCTGGTGTCGGACATGTGTCGTGTCTGACACCGACACCGACACTTGTAATTACACTGGATTATGTGATTTTTTCAAATTATGAGCTGTGTCGGCATGTCAGTGTATGTGTCCGCATCCGTGCTTCGTAATGTTATTTATTAAGACATTATTCTTTTTGTGTTATTGAAATTATTTACAATTTAAATAAATAAAAAATGGCTCTTTTTGAGTATTTGGTGTTTCTTTGTATTACAGACCCAATTTTTAAGACTAGAACAGCGTCTCTAAATTGTTTGAGACTACCCTGAAGCACACACATTGAGCTTAAAATTTAGCATTAAAGGATGGAATAGGTTTTCTGTAAAACGCCATAACAATCCCAAGACTTGGTATACAAATTTCCCATTTTTCGAAAGACCCTAATTTTCAATAAACCTCAAGCATATAACATTGAATTCTTCCTTAAACCTAGAAATAATATCCATGGAAATTTGCATCTATGATAGAGATTAATTCAAACAGTATTGTTCTAAATCTAACTAACCGAATTGGATTCCGCTAAAATGAATTGAAGCAAATATACAAAGATTATGAGTGAAATTTTACCTTGGAAGCAGAAATCCATGAGAAAAGGAGAGTGAGCTTTGTTGAGAAACGTCATTGCACTGAAGAAGAAACGATGCGACTATCTCATACATAGCAGGTGAAGTGCGAGTTGATGATTCGAAGCTCGTAGTTGATTGTATACTTTTTTTTTTAGTGAAGACCGGTTTTTTTGAAAGAAGTGAAGACTGCTTTTATATGAGAGACAAAAAAGACATGAGATGAGACCCACTTTTGGTTGCTTACAAGTTACAATAATTTATTTATTTATTTTTTATATAAAAAGGAAAAATTAAGGTGTCGATATAGAAGAACCATTAAGTCCTTCACAAGTGAGAAACCAACACCATGACATTTAGGCGTTAGGGCGTCAACATAAACGTTGGCGTCATGTTGAATGTGATTAACCTAGACATTCCAATCTCATGAAGAAGAGGTTAAAGATGAATGGTGGAAGTAAATCAATTATGGATCATATTGACAACGTAACTTGAATCAACTTTTAGGATGACATGAGAGTCAACAGAATTTCTCTAGTCAGTTGACAACCAAATAAAATACAATAACTTAGAAAGTAAGATGTGATTACTAAAAAAAAAACTTTTCATAAAGTGACATTCGTGATCTCGAACGAGACTGTTACAAGTTGTCTTACCATTTATGCGGAAGACATCCATGTTGACTTTAACAAATTAAGGAGAAGGTTTATCCATTGGGTATTGTGGCTAGTTATATTCTCAACCCGAGATGCAAAAGAGAAATTTATCTATCACCCCCTTGAAATTGTAATAGATAATAAAACTTGATTTAAGAGTAAATAGTCAATTACTCTTCTAAAATTGTAAGTTTCGTCAATTATCCCCCTAAAATTAATAAAACTTCAATTACCCTCTTAAAATTGCACAACCTTAATTAATTTACCCTCTCCGTCAAATTTTTTTGTTAGTCAACATCACATTTTGCAAATACCCCCTGAAGTTTTGCACTTATGTTCAAAATGCCCCCTAAACTTAAAAAAAAAAAAAAATTATCCTTAAAAGGTACCAAAACACAATTGTACCAAAGCATCAAAGGAGGAGGGGGTAAATTGCTAATAATATACAAAACCCCCTAATGCACAGCTCAATGGTAAATTCCTTCTGATTTACCTCTAATGCATAGCTCTAGCGTTGTTCGGTTTAGAGAAGGTTTAGAAAAGCTTATTTAAAATTGATTTAAACTCATGTCATAGCATATGCTCTTAAAATTGATTTAAACTCATATCATAGCATATGCTCTTGTGTTAAGATTTAAATAAACTGAAAAAAGTAAATTAAAACATGGATAAATATTTAATTAAGCTGTTTAGAATAGTTTATTGAATAAATGTTCAATTAAACTCTTGATTCAGCACAATAGTTTAAAATTTATAAATGCAAAACTTCAGAGCGTATTTGCAAAATGTGATGCTGACTAACAGAAAAATTTATCCCGTTGAACTATGCATTAGGGGGGTTTTGTATATCCTTAGCAATTTACCCCCTCCTCCTTTGGTGTTTTGGTACAATTGTGCTTTGGTACCTTTTAAGGATAAGAAAAAATATAAATTTTCAAGTTTAGGGATATTTTGAACATAAGTGCAAAACTTCAGGGGGGTATTTGCAAAACGTCATGTTGACTAACAGAAAAATTTGACGGATGGGATAAATTGATTAACGTTGTGCAATTTCAGAAGGTAATTGAAGTTTTGTTAATTTCAGAAAAATAATTGACGAAACTTACAATTTCAAAAGGGTAATTAACGTTTTTGAATCTGAGACAACCCTCCTCGTATGGGCGGCAAATCAATAGTATTTCTGCTGGGAATAAAACTAATTTACGTGTTCGAAGCAACAGAAGGTACGATGGATCTAATTCTTTAAGTTAACACTTTAGTTACAATTTTATAGATCACGTTACAAAGAGCAATGAGACATAAATATTTTATTCATCTATATAGAAAGTCCAATGAGACATATTAATTTGGTAATGTAGATATATATGATGCTCGGATTTTCTTATCTTGTAATCCTGGTTTCAAGTCCCACCTTTTGCGTTTTTTTTCATTATTTTTTTAAAGAATTATATGAATAACATAAATTATAAAAAAAAATATGATCAAGTGGAATCAAACCTGCAAAGTAAAACTCCATTGAACCCGTGAAGTAAAACGATCAAGTCCGAATTAATTTTATAACTCTATAATCAATTTTGACAACTCTTAAAGTGTAACTAAACATACATCAAATTAAAGGAGACACATTTTTGTGTAAGGTTGAGATGATTCTACTCGTGCGAGGAGAAGGTTCAATTACATATTTCAACACTAGTTAATTTTTCAATTTATCATTAAAAATTAAACATATAAACGAAGTTTGATTTGTTTTCAAATGCAAATTTCATTGTCCATCTTTTATTACCAACAAACTATATAGAAAAAAACGATACAAGAAGCAAAATTTAAATTAAATGTATAACAATAACAAGCAAAGCTAATTAAGACCAAAAAAAAAACAAGCAAAGCTAATGAGAGTTTTGCTCTTGCATTTTTTTAACTGAAAAACCTTAAACCACTGAAACATCCAAGAAGTCTTCTTGGTTGATAGCCACGAGTACGAAACTTTGCAGCTGTCTCCTCCACCTTGAGGATTTCTTCCCCTTTTTGAGCTTCAATCATTGCCTTTTTTTCTTCTGCTGATTTATGAATTTCAGCTATTTTGTTTTGCATTACTTCAACATATTCACTCTTCTTTCTGTCCAACTTTACCTGTTAATTGGTACAAATTTTCATTTAACATTTGGTTCACGTAACTAATATTGAGATAGAAAAAAAATCAAATTGTTGCAAATATGGAACACATTTAACCTCAATTCCTTTGAATTTTGCTTCAATTGATGCTTTCTTATTATCCTCCCACAAATCAACAGCAGATTGCATCTTATATGCCCTGTTTGACATTATGAAGATAAATTAATGGAATTGGAGATTACTGAATTAATGTCTAATATTGATATTTGAAGGCTTTTATATCTTCCTTTCTAGCATCTTACCTATTCTCTACTTTAGTCTTCTCATTTTCTTCCCATGCTTTAATTAAAGCCAATCTTTTCTGTGATTCAACCCTTGCTAGTACAGCATCTAAAGGAACTAAAAATTGAGTTAATCATCATCATCACTCAAAACAATTTAAATGATTAAATATAAAAATAAAAATAAAAGGGAAAATAACCTCTGTCAACTGAGTCCTTTGTATCCGTTCCAGCAGTAGGAGCTGCAAAACATCAATAAGGAACATCGGTAACAAATAAATTTGTCCCTACAATTTTACTAAATTTCTATATCTTGCTGATTCTGTGTTTAATTGAATTATATTAATTTTTTTTCTGAAGAAAGACATATAGTACCATGGAAAGAAACCTGTGCAATTCATGCAAATAATGATCCATATTATTTGTAGCATTGATAGTAATTAAAGATCAAAGATTCAAAGGTTCCTCCACCTTTGAGAGGATTAAATATATGCATGAAACGTTCGGTAAAAAAAATTATATGCATGAAACGTACGTCTATTTAGAAATAATAATTAGACAAATCCTAAGTATCAAGTAAAATAATAAAAGCAGCCCAATGCTTTAAACAAAATACACCAAAATAAATTCATACATCTTACACAATCAGTTAAACTAAGAAAAATCTTTATCACCTTAAAAGGAAAAAAAAATATTCTTTCCTATCCGAAAAAGTGGAATTTGATAGCCAACTCTACAAAATAATTAGCAAGTTTATATAGGATTGTTTTTGTTTCATACTTAATTTCATTGGTTAATCTGACATCATCCTACAACTTCATGAATCAAAATAAGGTTTCACTCCATAAAAAATGTATATGTTGGGGGTTTTTTATAGAGGAAATATATATGTTGGGTTGAAATTTTGCTTTGCTTATCTTAAATTAAATAGTAAAGATAAATATTCTTATATTAATTTATTTAACGACCAATTAAGCCATTCAATTACATTCATAAGTTCCTCAAAAAAAAAAAATTACATTCATAAGTATAGGCGATCGATATGACAAAAATTTGATTAATTAAAAATTAGAGAAATATAGATATTTTGTTAGACATCAAAGAAAGAAACAAAATGAATACGGTAAAAATGGCTATCGATGGTCAATATTTAGAAGCAAATTAGCAAAAAGATATAAGGATATGAATATGATGAATGCAATTGTGAGATTCAACTATTGTCATTTCAATTTTGTCATTTTAAAAAAAAGAAAACATATATGATGGAGGTAATTGTGATGTGATATGTGTGATACATACTTTGATCAAGTGAAGAAGTAGCATGATCACTCACGACACGCTCTTGTTTAACAACACTGCTTGAAGTTCCTTCGTTTTCCGGTTCCTTTTCTTCAAGGAAGTAGGAAAACTCTCGAGGTTCAGGTTCAGATTGAGGTAGTGGAGTTAGGGTGTCAACTAATTCTGGTTGTTTGTTTTTCGATTCTTCCATAATGTATTTCTAGGGTTACAGCAGCAGAATTTCTATTAAACTTAGAATATGTTTGTGATCACACTTAAATAGAGATGAAATTGTTGTTTTTGCTTACAACAAGCCAAAGCTGTTTGGTCACCACTCCAATGGCCTCAAAGGTTTATGTAAATTGCGAAGATTCGAGCGGGGTCCACTAATAGTTATGCGGGTATTCGCTCCTTGTCTCTTATTAATTATTTCAAATATTTTTACCATATATTTTCTATACTTTCTTTTTATTTGGGGTTCATTTCACAATTTACATTTTACACTGCAATTGTATGCCAACCAGAGGTAAGGTATTCAGTTCCATTGAGATGTTGGTCACGATATGAAATATTTTCATGGAAGATTTTTTAAATTCTATTATAGTAGAACTAATTGATAAACCAAATTAAAGGTGATCTAAATCAAAGCAAGGCGTTTGAAGTTTGGGAAAGACTTGTGAAAATGTCATTCAAATTTAACCCCCTTATTTAAACTAGCGTAGTTTAAAAATTGATTTTATATTGATTTAAAAATATGAAATTTAAATTTGATTTATTTTAATTCAATCTTTATCGTATAATAGAAATTCCCTTTGAAACTTTTTAAATTTTATTAATTTAACCACCTCAAAAAAAAATTATTAATTTAATGGTTAGAACATTATATAATACTTTTTAAGACATTATAAAATAAATGAGTTGGGGTCCTGGATATATAATTTAAGATTGAAAACTAAAAAACAAGCCGGCTTTGATTTTCTCTGTTTAAGTTCTCTCTTCAATTTTCTTCACGAAGGGGGTGGTTTTAAGTCAAGTTTTAACTTGAAATCACTCATCTTTTTCTCTCAATTTCAATCTAAGTGATTTTCACATAAATCTATGTTTTTTCATCGTGATTTCGTCGTCCGAGTGTGACAGTATGTTATTCGCTGTCTTGTGCAGCGTTGTTTCCGTCTCGTGTTCATTTGGTTTCTATTAAAAGATCGTCTATTCAATCAATGATTTGAGCGTCAACATTGTATATTCGGAGGCACGTGTATATTCAATCAAAGATCCGTCACTTTAATTTTGTCATATTGTTTATAAGCATTTTGTCATTGTATGTTATTAACTTGGATGATGTGAGGTAGTTATGAGATTTAATCTTTGCATTTTTAGTGATGTTGAATGATGTACTCTATCAAAATGAATAAATATTGTTTTGTTTTTATATAAAAAACAATTGAAAACTAAAATTCACAATAAAGATGATTGTTCTTTCAAGAGAATATCGATATATATCCTTTTAAAATTGGGCAAATTGTTACTGTCACCGAATTCTCCTTTCTTTGGTGTTAAGGAGGGCCAAAGTTCATCTTCCCCTTTATTTAAAACTTACACTCCTCTTGACCCAAAAAAATAAATAAAACTTACACTCCTCTCTCTCTCTCACTTGGGATATTGACGGAGTAGTCTATAAATATTTTAACATGAGCTAATATATTCTTTTAATATTGAAGTATAATTTTAAGAAAATAATTCACACTTATTAAGAATTTTCAAATTATAAGAAAAAAACACAATCCACACTTATTAAAAAAACTACAGTATACTAGTAAAAGGAGAAGTGAGTCTACTTTGGAGGTGAAAGTTGGAGATCATATCATACCTCAAGTTACATGGTTTAAATATCTTGGGTCTATTGTACAAAATGACGAAGAAATAGAAGTAGATGTAAGTCATCGTATTCAAGCTGGGTGGTTGAAATGGAAAAGAGTCTCAGGTGTTTTGTGCGATATGAAAGTACCCCTTAAATTGAAAGAAAAGTTCTATCGGACAGCAGTTAGACCGGCGTTGTTGTATGGTACGAAGTGTTGGGCGGTTAAGAGTCAACACGAGACTCAAGTAAGTGTAGCTGAGATGAGGATGTTGCGCTGGATGAGTGGTAAGACTAGACATTATAGGATTAGGAATGACACCATTAGAGAGAGAGTGGGGGTAGCACCTATAGTAGAAAAGTTGGTAGAAAATAGGCTTAGATGGTTTGGACATGTAGAGAGAAGGCCCGTAGATGCCGTCGTAAGAAGAGTAGATCAAATGGAGGAGAGTCAAGTTAAAAGAGGTAGAGGAAGACCTAGGAAAACTATTAGAGAAACCATTAGAAAGGACTTAAAAGTGAATGAGTTGGACCCAAATTTGGTTTATGATAGAACACTATGACGTAATTTGATCCATGTAGTCGATCCCACTTAGTGGGATAAGGCTTGGTTGTTGTTGTTGTATACTAATTAAGAGTATAATTTTTTGTGTTCTCCTTAGAATAACTTTTAAGAGAATATGTAAATATAATTTTAGTTGGTTATAGAGAAAATAGGAGGGAGAACAAATTTAATGCAATTTGCATTTAATTTTATGTGAACAAACAAAAGTTTGTTGGAGAAAAATTGATTTTTTGAAACAACATAGTTTGTCTTTTTTACTTATTTAGGATAAAAGAATGAGTTTGTTTACTTAAAATTCGAGACGGAGGAGTATATTTGAGATAAACTAAACAATGATACAATGAATAAAATAGTAGTAGTTAACGAACTTACAATAGCAACTGAGCAATTTGAAACGGTGTTAAATCTCACGAGAATATCTTTTTTATGATTCTATCCAATTTAAGAGATTAATCTCTACCATTGTTTACGGAAAATATCACATTCACCCTAAAAATTGGGCCAATTGCAAGGCATCACTTCGTCCAACTGAATAGCTTTGGATAAACTAAATTATAATGGATAAGATATATACTTTAATTTGATGCTCATTTTATTATTACCGTTATTGGAATAATATATGAGCGATAAGGTGTTAACTCTGGCTCTGAAAGAAGAGCCGTTGGGGTTTGAATACGATTATACATTGATGCATTAGTTGATTGAATTGGATCATAGACTACTCTTCTCTTTTCACCAAAGGATGTATGCATTTTTATGTATGCAAAACCAATTTGATTCGGCTACAAAAGAATATAATTTCATTTAACAATTTCTGAAAACAATCTATCTATAGATTATACGTTATGCACCTCAACACTTTGATGTTGTTAGAACCCGGGACAAGTATAGGTTTACTTAAAAAAAATAGTTTGTAAGATGATGATTGTTTTCATTTATAAATACATGAGACTCTTAACTCACCTCTCACGTTTAGGAATGGGCATATGCTGCATGACCTGGGTTGTCTGATAATGGTGACTTGACAACAACCGACACAACATGTCTTAGATAAGTTTTAATGGCATATTATAATTTAAGACGAGTCTAACTCAACATCACGAAACGGTCTTGTAAGATGATAGATACTACCACATATAAATGCTTTGTTAGATTACATATCATCAAGTGTAAAAGTTTTAACCATTGCTTCATTTTAGAGGCTTATGACTTTTGGACGATGGGAAACAACAAACTGAATGCATCCCCACCCCAACCCAAACAACAAAACAATGATCATATCATATAAATTTCAATATAAAATGTTATAGACAAATTACATGTTATGTTGAAATTGTTACCGTTTAATTATTTTCTTATTTTTATCATATAGTATTTTGATACCAATTAACTGATGGAAATAATTTATTTTTGTTTAAGGAAGGAAATTATTTAATTGTTATCAAAAGAAAAATTATTATTTTACGCTAAATGATAAGATGTCAAACTCTGGTGTGGACGATTGACTTCTAGTCAATTTTGTGGTCGATTTGGTCGTAATTGTGTGAAAAGGGATTTGGATATGAAAATCATTCTAAAGTTCATTGTGAGTGTTTTAGGTTTTGTTTTTCCTATTGAATATGAAGGATTACATACTGTATAGTTGTGGCCTTGTGGAAAATATAGCCACAATACGGGAACTTGATAGGACCACAGGATTTTTTACGTAAAGAAGTTTGTGTCCGCTGCAAGAAATGCTAGTTTGTCTACGGTTCAGGTTTTGGAAGTGCAACAACTGATAAACCTAAATTCTATAAAGAAGAACCCTTTGACTCATGAGGAAACTTCACATACGAACCAAGAAGATATTCATCATATTTTAGTCCCTTGATGTTGGTCAAAATACATAACATAACATGCAGAAGCAATTGAGTAGTGCAGCTCAACCAAAATTTTCAGAGAAAAAAAAAAAGCCATGAAGATACTAAATAGGGACAGGGCCAAAAATTTAGTTTATGGGGAACCGAATTTAAGAGTATAACTTAGTAAAGAAAAAACAAATTTTTATATGCATAATATATTTAAGAAATTTAAGAAATCATATGATATATCCAAAAATTAAAAGAAATTTCAAATATATAAGAAAGATAAGTTCCTTGAAGCTTGCTTTAGTATGACGAGACTAAAGAAGATATTTTGAATAGTAAAGGAAGAAAAAAAAATGAAACAACAAAATGCAAAGGTAAGAGGATAAATTCAAGATAAAATCAAGAGTACCGAATTGTTCGTATGAGATTACGTAAATAACATTGCATGCAATAAGTAAAAAAAATCGTAAAATTGCAACAAGGAATCATAAATTGATTTTCGTTAAGGATTAATTTTCTTTTGTAAATTAAAAACAAAATTTCTTTATTTTTCATTGTTATGCATTCTAAATAATAGTTGGTATAATTAAGCTTTAGAAACTTGAATGTTTAAGGCTAAGTAAATTGAGTAAAAAAAAACTATTAGGATTAATTTTTTCTAAAATCTATTTTGTTTAGAGATCAAGAGAAAAATATATCCTTTTAAAGCACAAGGGGTGCATAAAAGAGATTAAAATGTGTCAACAATACACGTAACAATTGCAAAGATAAAAAAGACGAAAAATAAATTACATAGCGACTAAGCTTTATACAAACTAAGGGAGTTAGACCACCAAGAATGAAAATCTACGAAAGAATTCAGTACGTAAGTCTTCAGCCACTAACAAGAGTGAAGTTTAATGTGATTAAGCAGCTGCTCAAAAGTAAGCTTTGCGGTTAGGATTGGGAATAAGTCGGGTCAAGTTTTGATAGGCTTGAGCCTGGCCTATGGCCTTTCATAGGCCTATTTTTTTGGCCTGACCTGACCTATTTAAAAGTCTGGCTTGGTCTGAAAGTCTATTTACAGGTCTACTTATTATTAAAGTCATTAAAAATTCTATTTTATCTACTTCTAAATAGGCTTAATAGGCATCAAAACCTATTTCAGTGTAAGACTTGTCTATCACTATAAGGCTTTAAAGCCTATTTAAAATGTCCACTATTTGAGTTGTTTTTTTATTTTTATGTTTAATATAACTTATATTTTATTATAAATAAAAAAATAAATTTTATTAACATACATAAACAGGCCGGCCTATTAGGCTTCATATGCTTTTTTGATAATCTAAGTCTGACCTATTTACTTAAATAGGCTTTTTAAAAAGCCTAAGTCTAGCCTTTTTAATAAACAGGTCAGGCCATAGGCCGGCCTGACCTCCCAACCCTATTTGCGGTACAAAAATTCTAGCGCTCCGCTTTTATCAAATAGTTAAGATACAAGACAACCAGACTATCTGAAAGCACGAACGAATATCCTTTTTAAAGATATGTCAACCGCCAAATTGCAGAGCATGATCACCAATGTCGGATGAGACATAGAGAATTCGCAACCACCGTAAAACAAGATCCCAAACACCAAAAAAAAAAAACACAACCAATAAAAAAATGATTAATCGTTTCCTCCTTTCCACATCCTCCCACACATAGAAACAAATCGGATTGTACCACACCACGATGAATATAGTTATCCTTTGTTGAATGAAATTCGTCTATTAAAAATTCTCCAAGCAAAATCTTTTTTTTTAAAAGAAAGGAGGTAACATGTGAACTGATTAAAAATCATTTTTTTAAAAAAATTAATTAATTTTTTGTATAATAAACAAACATAAATAACTTCATTTTTTTAAACCTCTAGAAAAAAATCTTAAAATCTATATTTTTAAAGTTAAAACAAAAACACCCTATAATTCTACGAAAAACTTATATTTTACAAATTTAAACTATTAGTTATATTAAAATATTTAAACGAGAAATCCTTACCTTTCTTGCACATAAACAAGGTTTTGGGTTTGAACTCAATCGATTCAACAATGTTAAAACTTATTTTATTGTCTGATAGAGTTCTGCAAAAGCCAAAAAATTAATCTTGCAATTGCACGCTGATTAAAAACTAAATTTTTATTTATTTTGTAAGTGGCTAATTGTGAACTTGAGTGTTTTGAGAGCTAGGTAGTTTAACTGATTTGATTTAAGTGATAAATTGGTGATTTATGCTCCAAACAATATGACCATTATACAGCGTAAGTTAACTCACGCACGTTATAAGAATATGACCATTATACAGCGTGAGTTAACTCACACACGTTATACGGTTCTGTGTGACTTAAGTCACGCTGCGTGTCTTAAGTGTATATGACAGCAACACAGAAACATAACATTCACTTTTCTTTTCATCCAAACTTCGAAATTTTCCTTTCCAAGTGTGAATTTCACAAAACTCAAGCAAATCATCATCAAATCACGTAATTGAACAAGTAAGTGTTGCTTATTCTACTTAATTCCTTTTTTTTTGTTGAATTTTTTTATTTTTTTTGAAGAAATTAGACATTTTTAGGTTTATGACTTTTCTAGTTTTTTTATGCCATTTTGTCAGATTTGGATGCAATCCTATTACATTTGCGCTTTTTGGCGTTTTTATGACATTTTCCGTTATTTTATTCTATTATTTTTCGTAATTTAATTATGAGTGAATGTTTGAATGAATGATGAAAACTGTACGCAACTGACTGAATGAATGTATGGATGAATGAAGGAATGAAAAAATTAGGAAAAATAGAGGTATCTCTCAGTTCTGGCTTGCTGCATAGACTGAGCGTGACTTAACTCACGCATGTGTTAATTGTTGCGTGAGTTAACTTATGCAGTGTTTTACACTTGTGTGACTTAAGTCACATTACGTGTATTAACTAACAGAGTCTTTTACACTTGCGTTAGTTAACTAACGCAAAGGTATTTCGGTCATTTTGTTTGGACGCGAACAAAACTTGTTGGAAGAAGAATCTAAATTGTTTGATGTCCTGATTCAAATCCGCTCCAACGAGAATTAATTTTGTTGATACACCGGCATTAGGACTAGAACGCTATTCCAAATCGACCCAATTCCCATGGTATGATCTCCCACTTTGTTAAACCTAAAAAACATGGGACTAAAAGCCCATGGTATGATCTCTTGCATCTCCCTATTAATTAACACTTAATATCAAGATACAATTCTTGTAAAAAAAATAAAAAATAAAATATACAATTAACGTATGTTATATTATATGGGTTTATCTTCTTTATCTCTCACACTCATCTTAAAATTTTTGTAAGCAAAAAAAAAAGAATTATATGGGTTTATCTTCTTTATCTCTCACACTCGTTTTTTTATCTTTTATATAAAATAAAACACGTTTTAATAGCACACAGACACGAAATGGTTGGTATTTGCCATCAATTTTTTTTTTTTTTATCCCGGAATTTCCCTATAAATATACCTCTTTATCCACCACATAGGCACATCACATACATCTCAAACTTCTTTTTTTTTTTTTCACTCAACTCAACTATATTTTTCTCTTAACTAAAGCAACTTCTTGATTTTCACACATTATGACAATTATGGATGTATTTATTCCGGAAGAGTACGTTGTTAGGCGAAGGCTTGAGAAGAAGAAGGCATCAACAACATCTAAAAGAAGCTACAGATCACATTCACAAAGGAATGATGGCTATAATAGGATTGAAGTCACAGATAACAAAGCAGCTTCATCATCATCATCTCATTCACCCTTGTCCAACAAAAAGGGTTTTGGTCTCCTTGAAGATAATGACATGTTCACTTACTTCTCGGTTTAATTGATTAACTAATTATTCACAACGTTTTTATTGCATGTACTAATTGTTAGGTCGAGTATGCAGTGTGCATTTGGATTTGGCTTAGTTCATTTGTGAAATATAATGGATGAACTTGCTTGTATTAACAAAATGTCTAGTTGTGTTTTTTTATGTTACTGTGTATGTGTATTATTATCATACTAGCTAGAATGCAAAGCGAAATTATATACTAGGAATATTTCACAAGCAAGTTTAGTATTTAAAAGAATAATCTTCTGATCATAAATTAGAGCATGAAACTTTCAAATGTATTTTTAATGGTTGACTCAATTCATATAAGACAAGACTTTGTTTTGTTTTTAGTTGAACTTTTTTTAATGGACGGTGAGATTGATCTCAAACATTATTCGGCATTTATACTAAATACCAATTTTATTTTATTTTTTAAATCTTTGAGTGTTTCATAAGCTTTATAATTAGACCATCGAACCAATCTCATAATTAGATCATTGAACCAACCTCATATAACCAGGACCTAAATGACACATATACCGAAATATTGAAGAAACAAAAAATGTGTATTTCGTAAAAAAAATTAAGCATTCTTTTCCACTTTACCATGAAATATATAGTTTAGATATCTCTATGGTTATTTTTTTGAGTTGATTAGACTGACCGGTCAAACCATGAAAGTTTTGATGTCTCTCAAGATTCAAGAGTTGATCAAAACTTATTTATGATATATTTATTCTACGAAAATGTTTTCAAGCAAACGTATAATTCAATTTCCATTAGATCGACAACTTTAGTTTTGATTTCTCTATTCTTTTTAAAATGCTTACATTTGGTGACTATATAGTTAAATCAAGGTTCTCTTTGTAAACTTTTGATGAAAAACTCTTACAAACAGTTTTATACAAAACTATAAAAATAAGAATAAAAAATTATGATTGTTATTATAATAGAACGAGAATGAGGCAAATGATGAAAAAAAATGATTTATTGATAGATATTGTACCGAGACGAGATTATTCAAAGACAACCTACAAAACATCTTAATATATTTGTGCTCTCCAAACATCCTAAACTTTAGCTACGTTTCTTTTTGTCTTATGCCAATAGAAATCGTTTTACACAAATCCAAACCTGTTTTTCTTTTAACAAAACAAAAACGTGATGCAAAACCAAATCCAGTGCAACGTGATACACAAATATAAAGAAAACAGTGGCGCAAATGCAAGCCAATATCCAGTAACGTGATACACAGCACCAAAGAAAACGGCAGCACAAATCAAAAAATGTAACTGAAAGAGGCAAATATCCACAACAACTACAAAATGATTTTTCTATCGTACGTAAATTTTCACATATTAAAAAGTTTAAAATAGCAAGTTCGTATTGAAATTAATAAATTTTATATAATTTTTTTAATAAATAATTGTTGATTTCAATAAAAAAAAAGTTATTTTATAGTTGTTTTAACAAGTATAATATTACACATGCTACACAAACCCTTATTAACATTCTCTCTATTTTTCAATCGGTTAGTTTCTTCCAAACGGTAGGGGAAGTAGCCATCATAGAAGAAAGAAGAGAGAAATAAGAAAGGGACTAAAGTTTCAACATTGTGAATAGCAAAGCGAGAAGCTTGGAGGGTGGGAAAATAAATTCTCATTTTAATTTTTTCAATTTCCATGGAATCCAACATTAATGAGTAATGGGCTTTGTTCCAACAGGAAAGATATAGTGGGCTATGCATAAAGAGGATTGCTTTTCTGACCCTCAATGTCTCTCAGCCTCCCAAAAAGTGCTAAATTTTTCGCCATATAACTCATCGAAGATTTTTTTTTTTAGTTTTAAAATATCGGTAGATAAGTCATGAAGATCATTTTTCAGCATGAAGAGATATTGAGGGGGCCAGAAAAACACAGCTCTTGCGTAATGGGTCTTTATAAAGCCTAGTAAATGCAATGGAGAATGGACACATACAGAAAATAGTGTTAATTCACAATAACCAAAGATCAGGTAAAAGAAAAGAGTTGTGTTATTTGAACAACCATTTAATAGACAACTTTAGGGACAACCATAATTTTACAAAGGAAAAGAGATATTGACATAAAAACCAAAACAATAGAGAGAGAAAGTAAAAATATAATGTGGTATGAGAGAGAAAGTTGTCACAAAAGTTGTCAAAAAGTGGTTGTACAAATACAATTTCTCAAAAGAAAACATAGGGTGTTGTTATGTCCCTGAGTTCATATTTTTTTCATTTATTAAGAGATAGATAAAAAAATTAGTGGGATCCACTTAGTAAAATGAGTTTCACTAATATATCAGGAAATCAGAAAAAATTTGCACTAGTTTTATTTAATTTTTAGAATTTTTTGGTGCTATTTTTATGATTTTATTTGACAGTTTTTTTAGCATTTTTACTTAATTTTTTTATTGTTTTTAAAAGCAAAACTCAAAACTGCTGAAATGTGAGAGAGTCTGATGGTTGAATGCTGATTATACATAAGAATTGTCTGAATTATAAAATTCAAAATAGTAAAACATGAATCCAGATTTTAAAATCCGAAATGCACAAGGACATTTTTGGAAATTTTACATAACGCAGGAGAAGGTGATAGGGTCGGAAAAGTAAAACTCAAAAGAAAGTACCTACATCAAATGATGTGGCCTAACTCCCTAAGTACATGTTGGGCCTTATGCTGAACAAAGGGTGCAGTTGCCATCTACTAATTGTCCCCCACCTATTTATGAAAAAATAATAATAGTCCTCCCAGCTCGAGTGCACTTATGTTTGTTTACATTTTGCTTTTGGGACTGTGAGTTGGACTTCAGTGTGATTTCTCTTCCCTAGCCATGATCCACTCACCAGAGCCTGTTCAATCCAGACACAAATACTATATCATTTCTGAAATGATATCTCATGTCTAAGAAAAACTTGTTCACTTTTGTAATTTAATTACATTCTTAAGAAACACATTAGTATGAATGAATTTTAAATTTTAATACTGATTTATGACATGGTATGGTCATATTATTTTTATTATAAGAACATATGTTCATATAAATTTGTGTGATGCTTCTCATTCTAATTATCATAGTCTATATACATAGATTTAGTTGTTACCCTGCTTAATTCCGGACCCATAACCTTTTCATCCTCATCAATTTTGTTACTTGCTAAAGAATTAAAGAAAAAAAGATAAAGATCAAAGTGAACAAAGGTGTAGGGTTTCTTTCATCACGTGAGACATCTAGGCCCTTGATTGTATAGCACATGAGAACCCTTTTTCTTTTCCCTTTTATTTTCCATCATCTATTCTTTTGGAAAAACACATCTTGGCATCTATTTTTTTTATCTTCTTCCTTTCTTTCTTTAACCCCTTTTAATTTTTCAGCGCCAAAGGAAGCAAATGGGCCAACACAAATCATGTGTCGTGGAAGAGTTTTAGGGAGCTTCAGGGACCCACTTAAACAATGTGCTTTTATTGCAATTTGGGGCTTCTTGTGAGTTTCACTGTGCTATGGCCTATATGGTAGATAATGGATGAAGGGGTCGACCACCTTCACGTGACCACCTTCTTCACTATATTGCCTTTCAATTTCATGTCTCTCATCTATGTATCATATATGTGTGCGCATGCTCACAAACAACACAACCTCATCATGTTTCCTCCTTTAATTTATGCTCACTCACTCTTTGATCGAAAATATCTTAGTTAAATTAAATTCGATAAGAAACAAGGATTTCACATCTCATATCATATATTGTTGTCACGTTACTCACATCCTATAAAGTGAAATTAAGGTCTAAACTTTCTAAACCAAATATTCACGTGATCAATAATAATATGTGATTCCTTTATTAAAAAAATAATAATAATCATAATATGTGATCAAAAAATCAAAACTAGCCAGCTATATAATTCTCGGCCCACATGATGCTTAGATAGTTACTACTATTTGTTTGTTTCCCTCTGCAGTGCCACTGCCAGGTATATATTATTTTCTTTTCTTTTTTCCTCTTCACTGATTGGTATTTTTAACCTAACAAGTAGCATATGGAAAATGTTTTCGGTATACCCCATTAACGTGTATATACCTTGAGATAAAGAGGAAAAAAAAATGATATAACAGATCTGATATATTGATGATGTAATAGAAAGAGACAAGATGATAGAGATAAAATGATATGTTGAGTGAATATAGAAAGAAAAAAAATGATGTACACGTATCGTTGTTGTTTGATAATTGAGTGTATATTTCGTAAAAAAATAATTGAGTTTTGTTTGACATAAAATATGCATTAGATATGTTTTGTTTGACACTTCATTAACTGACAAAAATAGGGACACAAATACTCAATAATTGTAGTCCTACTTGCTATTAAAGAAACCAATGTGTGTTCCTAATTTTTTTTAATTTATATACATAGTATACATACATATAATATATAACACGACGTCCAGATTAGGAAGTTGATAAAGAAAGTTAAACAAATGTTCCCCTCTATTGATTGATACAATTGTATTTGTATGGAAGTTTGTTTTGGAAGCAAAGGATCTAAAACATAGTCAATGATTCCCGCATGACCGGATCTTGGCATATGATAAAGCTGAAGTTTAATCACATGTAAGAATTTTTGTGCACATTCTTCATCCCAGCAAATAATTTGCTTTATCAGTCACTCACCGCTAGCAATGGACTCTGCTTCATTGATCTGTAAAATACACACATTAGAGTATATACCTTCCCTAGCATGGATTACAATTGAATGTGTTCTGTGACCATGAGTTGTAAAGGACATAAAGGTGCTAATTAATTTTCAAAGATGGGTGTGTTTGGTTCGGCTTGGATAGAATTGATTTTGATAGAATTGATTTTATCAGAAATGATTTTAAGAGATTGATTTATGTTTGGATACAATAACGTAGAATTGATTAAACAAAATGAATGTTGTTTGGATAGTTTTGATCAAAATTGATTTTGAATGTATAATTACTAAAACGGACATTGCTAAATAAAAATAAATTGATATAATAGATAAATGTATGTGCAGATCAATACTAAATGTGTGTGTGTCTATATATATATATATATATATATATATAAAATTGTAAATAAATAATTAATAAATACGATTGTTAAACCAAATTTTTTTGACAAAATATTTGTTCTATGTATTTTATATTTTTTGATAAAATATATTTAAGTTAAATAATAATAGAGTTTTTTTAAAGAAAATAATAATAGAGATGGTTGACAAAAATGATAAAATGTAGCGTAAAAGAAAAATATACAGCAAATCTGAATGGAAATACGGTAAAAAAAAAAAAAAAACTTGGTAACTCATGTTCATAAATATTTTATGGGGCTAATTTGGTTCGTTAAATTTTTTGATTAAATTTGGTTCCTCAAATTAAATACAAAAAAAAAATTGATAAAGGACAATAAAGAAAAATAATGGGTTGTAATAATAAAAATATAAAATTTAATAGAGAATTGATTCTAGTTAACTCAAAAGCTAGGAATTGTAGCTTCATCCAGAATTGTTTTTGGAGGGTAGAAGCAATTCTAAAAAGCCAAACCAAACATGATTGAAAACTCAATTTTCACTTTTGAAATATTGTAGAAGTGTTTCTGGCTAGAAAGAAACCAAACCAAACACACACGAAGATAAACTATAGTGCATCCTTAAATAATAAGTGTTTCGAGAGTGCGCAACACTTGTTTATTTCTTGTGATTTTTTTGGCACCCTGTGACATCATGTTCGACAGTGGCTCGGGCTTTCAGGTGTTGATCATACCGACATAGGTACTCATTTCGCTCAATTTACAAATTATCTGGATGGAAGAAGGAGGTGTCGCTCTTTTTTACAGCTTTTGTGGCTCATGTGTGTTTGACTCATTTGGAAGGAACGGAATAATAGAGTTTTTACTAATGTTCATATTTCCATTGAGGAGCTTAAGGAGAAAGTCATTTTTCATTCTTATTGGTGGTTAAAGGCGAATAATGCCTCTTTTGTGTATGGTTGTGAACAGTGGCGGTCGGACCCCTTATTTTGTTTGGGTATCGACTGATGCTCATTTTTGTATTTATCTTTGTATACATCTTGTATTTTAAGCGCTCTCTTTTGTACGTCTTATGCTTTAGAGGCGTATCCGAGTTTGGTAATATATTTCATTTTAGCTTTAAAAAAAAAAAAAACATTTGATGAGGTATAATATTGGCAAAGAGGAAAATTGAACAAAGTAGAGTGACCGACAAAATTTGACTCTCGTGTCAAAATTAGTTAGTATGTCAGTTAGATCATTTGTATAATTGAGTTAGGTGGAGAGTAGGAAATTAACTTTTTCGTGATTAAGCCCTTCCATTTCATTCCTGATTGATTATTAAGAGCATTGGCTATTTTTTTTTTTTTCAAGAAGATAAAATGGACCATATTAAGAGCATTTAGATGTGATGAACTAATAGTATTAAATTTATAATTTATAATACAATTTAATTTTTTATATTAAAGCTATAAAGTGAAAATCATAGTGAACAAAGTGCATTAAGGGTCCCTCTCGTTGAAAATAATGAATGGGACCACTGACCCTATTACGATGGTCTGCTACATAACATCAACATCTTATATATGGTACCCATTTTTGTGTCTCATAATAAAATGGACCTATGTCTCCAAGAATCAAGTCTCTCCAAGTTACGAATGAATATTATTATTATACTGTAAACTTCAGATTATTCATTCGTTCAGTAATTTCCAGGGGCAGGGCAAGGGTATCATACAATTGGAGTAGCCTTGGCTACCCCATTTTCCATTTTTTTTTTATTTAACCTTTTCATTAAGATAGTGTATTTTTATTTTTAACTAATTCTAGTAATATCCCTAAAAAAAAACTAATTCTAGTAATAGTAACCTTAAATAAGTTTATACATAAAAAAATTAGTAGAATTTGGAAAGGAAAACTTATTATTTAACAGGTAAACCTATTTTTCTTGTTTTGACCAATTCAACATCTTTGGTAATTGCATAGAAAATTTTATCACAACAAAAAGTGTCAAGACAAAATTCCTAAAAAATGTATTTTATTTACATTTGGCCCTTTGTAGAATTTTGGTTAGCTTCGTCACTTATTTTGATATTGTTCATGTGTTGAATGCGTGAATGTGAATAACTACTTTCGCCACTTATCTATACCTAGCTTCGCCATTTATGTTAGCTTCCCCATTTATGTTAGCTTCCCCATTTAGTTTTTCCTAACTTCGCCGCTTGTCTTTTTAAGTAACTGTTGGAACTTATGTATTACACTAAAGTAGTCATTTGTCACTTGTCAAATAATATTATCATCAAGTAAATCATAGCTAAAATACAATACTAAAAGTTAAAGATTGAACATGCAAACCCATTCAATACGGTTCATACTAATCTTATGTTACAAAAAAATGATATTTATATAACCATTTTTTAACAATTTTTGTGATAATTTTCTCTCTCATACTCACATTATGTTTTCACCTTTTCTCTCTGTTACTTTGATTTTTGTGTCGATGTCTCTTTTTTGTTGTTGTAAATCTATGATTGTTCCATAAGTTGTAATACAAATAATTGTTTAAATAACACAATTCTATGTAAAAGATTACTATAAGAAACATATGAATGGCAGAATGACAAACAATGATACTCGAAAGTGATGATATATCCCAATAAGGGAGAATACTTGAGTTGTAACTCTGTTGAATTATTGCCTAGATTACCTAGGCACATGGTCGTTAGCGATTTAAGAGTGTAACGAGAATGCACTATCGATATAAATTGATTTCACGATCAAAATTCATCACTTCCCTAAAAAAAAGAAAAAAAAAATCATCACATTGTTAATAAACTCATTTTGTAACCATAGTGTAAAGATAACCATAAAGTATTTGATTGTAAACTACACGATTTGAGTATAGTGGATGAATTAGACTATCACAGCTTAACGAACCACGATTTAAACCACATCTAAGAGATATATTCGTACTTGGATTAATGTGGATTTGATTATTCAGTTGCAACATCAAGGTGTTACTAGTTGGTCAAACCCGATGCGGGTTGACACAAATGTAACGTTAATGCCTCATTGCCAAGCTTACACTACAAACAAAGTCAATATTAAGAAATGATCACAGTTGTTTTGTACTTGCTAAAACGGAGTGGTTCTTGACTATCTGTGAAACTTTAGGATTTTTAACTAATCTAAATTTGGTCATGATTTACAACTTAGCAAAGTGGATTTTGAGTTTAATTTTAAGTGTGCGGGGGATAGTATTTATAGCAATCAATCAAACATCTTAACTTTTAGTGATATTATATTCAAACAAATGAATGCAGTTAAACATAAATCAATTATACTAATTCATTTTTAACCAAAGTCAAATTATATCAAACTCAACTTTATTAAACTCGATTCTTGTTCCCCTATATAAAGAATCAAACGCACTAAAACTATCCGTTGAATATACTTGTAACTTTGGTTTAAAGAAGAAACTATTCTGCCTTTAATTGGATATATACCAACCAATAGGCATACATACCCCGTCAAAACCGGTGCTGCCATAATTGGCAATTTGGCATATGTTCTATCAGCAATCAGTATTCAACAGACAACAAGAACATTGTTCGTGTGGAAACAAAATATAGTAACATATTATATTGACTTGTATGATTTTCCAAAAGAGGCAAACACTGAAGATCCGAAACACTTACCCTGCCTTGTGAATTGTGATTTGACGGTTCCTGTGCGATTAATAAGAACAGTGTTGCATATACTTGATCCAGGTAAAATTGTTGATTGTGATAGCAATAATAGGTTATCATGGACCCCAATTTAATTATGTGTGGACTGTGGTTAGGTTTGGCAGATGTGGATTGAAAATTGAAAATTGAAATGTACCGTAGACTTTTTTAGAATTGTGATTTTTTCTTTCAATTACATGACACTCTACCCTGTCATCATATTATTAAGATATAGTATAATTAAAATTTAGGTTGAACTTAATTCAACTGTTACAAATTTTGTTAAATTATAATAAATTTTGAGGTTGTGGATAGATTATTTATGTGATTCATAGATCACAATGTGATATGTTTGATTATGTCATGATTGATTACATACAAGATACACATGTATGAATTGATATTGTAACATTATAGTGTGTGTCTTTGACACGGCGATTGGACATGCCTTTTCTGAAACACTGCTTAAAGTTTATAGTTAGGTGTCTATATCAGGTATACTCATACTTATGAAATTAGTGTGCAAAGCGAGAGGAATAACTTCTAAATAAAATATTTCTTGCAATATAATTATCGTGTTTAAAAGTGACATGAAACTTTCAAATTTATTAAGAATGTTTGCATGATATCTTTAGATTGAGAAGTTTATTTTGGTAGCTTGTATCTGCGTACCAACACTTTGAAGTTAGTTATGACTAATTAACCGATTGATCACGTAGTGACTGGGTTGAGCTCACCTCACTCTTTTCATATGACCAATTTTAAAACCAAGTCAATTAAAATTAAAACCCAAGGAAACTAATCTTAAGCTACCACTCTAATTCATGAATTTTTTTTTTGACCCTATTGCCAAAAAAAATGAAATTTTTGACCCCTGTCGAAATTATTTACCGAAATGACCAAATTTAGGGATTTTTTTTTTTGTCGTTTTCCCATTACCGCCATTTGGTTTGGCGGTATGGGCTGCTTTTTCTGACCCGCCTGCTGCATTTACAGAGAGCCCAAACGAAATCACTGTAATGAATAAAAAGAAAAAACATGACGTGATAGGCTCTCTGTACATGGAGCAGGTGGGTCAGGAAAAACAACCTATTACCGCCAAACCAAATGACGGTAATGAGAAAAACGAAAAAAAAAATCATTAAAGTGGATTATTTCGGTAAATAATTTTAAAACGAGTCAAATTTTTCATTTTTTTGGGCAATAGAGTCAGAAAACTATTTTTGCCCCTCACGTACCACGTTGCTTCTATTGTTTTTATTAACTCGCAATTCTTAAGTAAATTGGTTATGATAATTTGTAATTTAATGGTAAGTAAAATTTGATTAAAATTATCTTAATAGAATTCGGATTTACGTCTCTTAAACAATTTATCCTTAACTAAAATTTAATAATCACTTGAGTCTCTTTTAAAAAAATAAAGATAAATAATTATTTAAGTCAAACCAATTGATTTCCCATTTTATATTTTAAATCATAGAAGCTACATTACAGTGCTATACAATGGATGGGTGGGTGTTTTATGACTGGCCCCTTAGTTTTATTTTTTATTTTTTTAACTAGTACTAGACACTTAAGTCAATGGGTCGGTATAATTAACGAATAAAAGTGAATTTACATTTAATTTTATGAATGAGGTATTTATTTTGTGAATAAAAAATAACATTCTTTAGTTATGTTGTGGACCCGTAATGAATAAAACCATATCATCATGTACATTAGGAAATTTATTTACATTACGAACGGATACACCAACCTAACAAAAAAACCTAACAACCAAGTCGTGTAATAAATTTAATTCTTTGCTTATAAAAAAAAAAAAAAACGATTTAAGTCATCAGCCATGTTTGATTGCCTTCAAGTCTCAACTAATGCTTATAGTTCGGTTTTTTTGGCGGTGAAAGATTTTTTTGGGGTAAATGCTTATGCCTTATAGTTTAATTACCCAAAGGAAATTAATTGACTACATCCATAAATTAATTATTGCACAAATACCTCGATTTACATGAGTGAAGGACCATACATTAATGGACTATATGAAAATCAATATTCAAATATATTGCATGAATATATGGTCGTTACCATTAGTATCATTTTTACCCGTTTCCTTTTTTTGGTTTTGGTTTTTACTATCGTTTCATGAAATTGTTTTTTTTTCTTTTTCTTTTTTGAAACAAATCAAAATTACTTCATTTCATTAAATATCAAGGTATACAAAGTTGGAGAGACTTCATGAAAATTATATGGCTAATTTTATAAAGATTGTTTTTTGTTTACATAAACCAAAACCAAACCAAAAAATAAAAATAAAAACCTTTATAAAACTAGCCATATATTCTCTGTTTTCATAAGTATTCTCTGTTTTAGTTTTTTTTTTTTACAGAATTAATTTTATTTTTTAAAAAAACCACATTAGAAAATAGTTTTTACAAAAACAACTTAATCAAACTAGTTTTAAATTATCCTGTATTTATTTATTTTGCTACACGTTCTGAAGAAGAATTTAATGAGGTCGTAAATCGTTTGTTGACATTTCGTTGTCTACATTTTAGGTTAGTGTAAAACAACAATATACCTTAGCCATTTTTTTAAAGAGAAGTGAAAACAATAGTCTTAATATGTACTTGTGTTTAAACGGACACTCTATACAGGTCTGTCAAGTCTTCTATTTCACTTAAAGATGGCAAAATGAGTTAGATCCGTCAAGTTATCCGTTTAATCCGTCATTTTTAGTGAGGTGAGTTGTGATTTTGAACCTGTCACAAGTAGGGTGTCTGCTTCGCCTAACCCGCTAAAAAACGGGGCGGTGACGGGTTGGCCCGTTGGGTTGATATGTAAAAAAGAAACTATTTTTTTCGTTTCTTTTTATTTATAAGTCACAGTCAATTTTCAATTTTCACCTTCATATATCGGGGAAAAATTCAATTAATTTTATCACTTTTGGTTTATGATTTTAGACTTATATTTTTAACAATTAGTTAATTTATAACTCATAGAGTTTTTTCTTTCCAAAAAAAAAAAAAAACTCATGGAGTTTTTATTTTCTTGATTTATTATAGAATTTTAGAAGACGTAATTTATATGTTTGAATAATTATTTTTAGTGGAGTCATTAGTTATATATTTAAATTTATTTAAATTGACTTTAAATTTATATATTTTTACATTGTTTACGTGAAAATTTTAATTAATAATTTTTTTTTTTAAAAAACATTGACAGATCAACCCGCCGTAAAACGGGGCAGGGTGAGATTTGTAACCCTATTTATCTAATTGACCCGCCGCGCTCCGCCCACTTTTAGACGAATTATTGACGTGGCGGGGTAGGTTGGCCCTTTTTGCCATCCCTAATTTCACTAATGTGTATATATTGCAAATAATAGTTTATATGAAACTTTGATTAAAATTATAGGTATAAATAATATATATTCGCTTTCTTATTGTAACAAAATGTACTTATCTTTTTCATTAATAACAACAATATAAGAAATATAATATGTTCGACATTGGTTGGGTGTTTATACAGCAGATCCCTTAACCATTGTTGACCATTATCTTCAGTTAGGTACTTCCTCATGTCTTATAAAATCTCGGTGTTCTTTTATGCAGTTGATCTGGTTCGCAAGCACTTGGATTATTTGGAAGGAAATGAATGCTAAAATTTCATGTACAAAAGAGAGCACACCTTATCAGCTCTTCAAAAATATCAAGCTTCTTATCATTTGGTGGTTTAAAACACTTGTTTCTCATTATAAGATTCATGACTGGTGTTAGAACCCATATTTTTGCTTGGATGCAGGCTAATGCTTTTATTTTGTTTCAGACTTTGATGTAATTATTGTCTATCCTCTTTTGCACACCTTGTGCTAGAAGGATAGGTCGTTGGGTTTAATATTCCATTTTGATCTGTTAAAAAAAAAAGAAATATAATATCTTTAAAAAAATATAACAAATATAACATAAATTCTTATCGTTTTAAATGACATTAATAAAATAACATTTTTATAATGAAATTTTAAAAAAATAGTCCAAAATAGTATATATATATATATATATATATATATATATATATATATATATTTTGTGAAGAGGCTAAAATAGAATATATTACCAAATCAAAGTGTCTCTCCTAGCACAAAGTGTACAAAGGAAGATACAATAAAGTTGAAACAGTATTTACAAGATAAAAAATGTACAAGAAATTATAACTAAGAAAGAAATAACTCTTAGCTTATTCCAAGCATGGTGAACGGACTAAGCCACCAACCATGATAATTGAAGGAAAAAGTAGCGTAAATTTCGTTTTCAACCACCTAAAGACAAGAGACTTAATCTTATCAACCATCAGAATTACCGAGCTTTCGTTATTGTTAAAAAGCCTGTTATTTCTTTCTTTCTAAAATAGTATATGTATTTTTTTATATATAGTATAGACATCGATAATTTATTCGAGGGATTAAATTCAAATGTTTATGAACAAAAAAAAAAATACATCAAAGATCGATCATTCCGGTGAATCAATTCCCACCGTCACATACCAAACACATGCTCAATCTTTTTCTCTGAAGTGTATAATGAGTTTTTGAAGTCTATTGATCATTTTCAAAACAAATATTAATCCCAAGATGCCTATGGTCTATGGATACGCTTGAAGTTTGTTTACACGTCTCTGTTTCGATTGAGCAAAAGTGGCAGCCTAGTGAATGTAACTCAGTCAGATTTGAATTCTATCATTCAAGTCATTGTTACTGTTCCAACGACTCACTTCATTTATTTTTGTCCGCATTGAAATTCCTTTTCCGATTTTTCCTTGAGTCAAAGAAAGATCAAAATTTTCTCTTCCTAGTAGTAATAGTTTTTGATTTAATCTTAATAGAACTAAAAATACCTCCTTGGAAGTTTGATTCGATACCACGTGTAAAATCTTTTATATAGATAAATATCCGGTTGGTGTTCTTTTAAATTTGAAAATACAAAGAATAAGGAATACAAACAACGGACTATAAAATAAGGACATCTACTGAAAACAAAGTAATGTATAATAATGAAATCCACTTAATAAATAATGATTTACTTATGTGACCTTAACTCAGTTGACAAAGACAATGCATAATATATATAAGGTGTAGAGTTTAAACCCTGGTCGCCAAAAAAATATATAACCTACCTTCAAAAATAAAAATATAGAATAACACATTTGATCCATTAGTTCAACTCATAATTAATTATACAAGGTCATGCTAATTTAAAGAACAAAGAGACATTTTTTTTTTTTTTTTTTAAGAAAGGAACAAATAGATTGCATTGAAAAAATATTTTGACACTTTTTAGAGGTTCATTACACAATCCATAAATAAAAATTTCATTGCACAAGCTCTAAAATGATTTTACAAAATTTTGCAATGAAATTAATGCAATATAAATGTGTTTGTTTCAACGTAAGAAATTACATTCTTTAGAACGATATTCTCATAAATAATATTTTAAGGAATAACATTCCTATGCATATGTTTGGTAAAAATTTAGATTTCCTATAATATTTTATAAATTATTTAATTAAAAATATAATAAAAATGAAAAATGTCAGTGATAGTGGGAAATTCTAGCAAGTTGATTTCTATTTACATGAGAATGTTAAATTTCATCCTTTAAGCATGCGAATAGTAATAGAAGAAATCACGTGTAAATAAGATTCCTTAAAATATAATATTACTCGAAACAAAATTTCAAAACTTTCCCTAAAAAAAAAAAAATTCAAAACTTAAAACAGACATGAGAATGTTGCATAATATTTTAATAAAAATATCTCTATATATAATTTTTTTTTTTGAGAAATTATCTCTGTACAACCACTTTTTGACCATTTTTGAAACAATCTTCTCTCATACTCACGTGTGTTTTTATTCTGTTTCTTCTTTTTTCTCTCTCTATTGTTTTTGTCCAATCACAAGAAAAGAAAAATAATTGTCGTCAAAATTGTCTAATATTAGTTATATAAATATCACTTTTTTTTTTAATCCTATGTATATGTAAAATTCTTCCACCCTCAACATTTAACTAGATTCAATTCATATACAATATTAGTTACTTTAAAGAATTTTTACAATGTCGATCAATCATAAATATCAAATTTTTTGTTTTGAAAAAATCAAAATGGATTATATTAATTACGACATTGGAGACCCCTCAGTACAAGGTGTATCAGAGGGACCAACCCGAAAAAAACAACTAGTCACAAAGTATATTTACAAAACAAGGTCAGTCGATACCCATACAAGATAAAGGGTCCGACCACCAATTCTGAAACCGTGCACAAAAGTGGTTTTATTGGCCTTTAACCACCACAAATAATGATATTTTACTTTTTCTATGAGTTGATCTATAGGTGTTTCAATATTATTAAACAAACTGTTATTTCTTTCATTCCACACCAGCCAAACACAAATGAGCCAAAGTAATTGAAGGAAGGATCGTCGCGCCTTTGAATGACCTGTATAATGAATAAATTGATGAAAATGCTCACTAATATTTTGAGAATTTGCTCCATACACGCCAATCCATGACCTAATATGCAGCCATAACAAGCCAAAGACATCGCAATGAAGGAACAAATTTGTTGAAGACTCATCTTTGCCACACCCCGAAACACAGAGTGTTTGCAGCCTGTAGGATACCGTGCCTTTGAAGGTTGAGCTTCGTTGGAAGTCTGTCCTTCAATAATCTCCACGCAACAATGGAAACTTTCAAAGGAACTTGCTTATGCCATACAATATTTTTTGTTGCATCAGGAATGTGAGTGTCCGTCGATGTCAGAGCATGGTATGCGCCCCTCAGTGTGTATCCAACATGGATGTTTGGATCCCATTGCCACCTGTCAGGAACATTAGGCTGCAAAACAACATTATCAAGTAAAGTCCTACATTCCTCTAGCATCTCCTCCTCCCACGCCCACAAATGTCTCCGCCAACTCCAAGCCTCACCACCTTCCTCCCAACCAAGGTCACACATATCCGTCACAATACTAAACTTATTTGTTGTAATATTAAATAAACGAGAAAACCTCCTACACAAAGGAACGTCTCCGACCCATCTATCCAACCAAAAAAAGTGTCTCTATCAAATATTAAAAATGTTTAACTTTTATTATAATAATTTCTAAACTCACGGACATAGATGAGTTGCAATATATACCAACTACGTAAAACTTTTTTTTTTTTTAAGAACCAACAATGTAAAACTTTTAAAACTAACATTGCATAAAAATTAAACTCATGATACATAATCTCACAATAATAACAGTACAATAAAATCTATAAAATCAATTTCGTAAGTATCTCAAAATATATAATTTTGTCTCATCAATCTATAGCATGTTGTCAATACATTGACCGCAATAGCTTAATAAGACAAATTTTAAAACTTTATTATTATTATTATTATTTTATTAAAAAATTCTTCTTAAAAAACAAATTTTCTTTAAAAAAAAACTTAGAAAAATGTTAACGAGTGTCTCTAGAAACTATTTGACGGTCTTAAGTGGTATTTTTTATATGAAATTTTGTGTATTTTATGCATTGGAAGTTGAATTATTTAACTTTTTAAAAGAATAATTTCCCAATTTAGAGTGGAGAGCGTAACAAGACCTAAAACCTTATTTTTAGTTAGAAGTAGGAAAATGATAGTTGACGGATCAAATTAGAGGTAAGTATTTTATTCATTATTTTCGCAAACATAACTTTGTTAGCATATTGAATTATTTAGGGAAGTGATTCATAGACCACCATAGATGGCATATACCACTTATACATCCATACACAATCGTGATACGTGTCCCCATGGTGTTCACAAAAAAAAACTCACATTTTCTTTCGTCTCTCACATACTCTCAGAAAGGGGTCGGAGTGGTACATTATGTACATGTATAATAAAGGGTGTCAATGGAACATTATCCATTATCTAAATATCGGAGTTTGAATCGAGATTCACCCCTTATTTATTTCAAGAAGTAAAATTTTAACCAAAAAAATTCTATTCATTAAAAGGAGATAATCTCAAAGTCTTAAATAAATGAACTTTTATATGATAAAAATGAATTGATTATACAAAGAAGGTTCGAATTGAATAAGGTAAGGCTAGTTTGTTGTACTTGGTAGTAGTAGTAGTAATTTTAAAAAACTGTAGCAAAGAGGCAAAAGACAGAAGGACAGACAAGCCGTGCTACACAGCAGCGCGCATGAGAGGTTGATATGAGATCTGCTTCTTCTTCTTCTTCTCTTTCCTTTTATTCTTCTTCTTCTTATTAAACTTCGGTTCTTTCATTTCACTTCATTCTTCCACATTCTACGGAACATCAACATTGTTAATATTATTCAACACTGGATCACCGGAACAGTTCATTTTCCGGTCACCGGAAAATCCACCGTCAAATCATAAGTTTCAGAATCAGTTACATGTTTAACTAACTTTGTCGGTGTGAGTGATTCATCCAAAATGTTCAGATGGAGGAGTGATAAAAACAAAGTCAAAGCTGTTTTCAAACTTCATTTCCATCTCACTCTCACTCAGGTACTACAACCTTCACATTTCTTCATTGTTCTTTTATTTTTTTAACTCTATCCGGTATCCGACTCAAGGACCGACTTATATGGAGACCAATTCAATTGTACATTTGCGGCGGTCGGTCAATTGGAGTCAGAACAAAGCTCTGTATGGACTAGTCCACCACAAGAATTGTTCATCATTCATTAAATTAAATCAATTTCAAAATTACTATTTAATTTTGTTAATTTTGTACTAATGTTTGTATAATTTCAGGTGCTGCAATCTGGTGTGGATTCTTTGGTACTCTCTATAGTTCCTGGAGATAATGGAAAACCAACTACAAGATTAGAGAAAGCCATAGTTCATGATGGAAATTGTAAATGGGAGAATCCTGTTTATGAAGCTGTTAAGTTTAATCAGGATCCTAAGAATGGGAAATTTAGTGAAAAAGTTTATTATTTTGTGATTTCAACGGTATGCTTTCTTCTTGTTGTTGACTTTTTGGTTGTGTCATGTGAATGTGATGTTTGATTGTGAATTTTTGATATGGTTTTTTGGTTCTATTTTGTGTAGGGATTATCAAAAGCTAGTATCTTTGGAGAAGTTTCTATAGATTTTGCTGATTATGCAGAAGCTACAAAGATTTCTTCTGTTTCTCTTCCCATCAAGAATTCTCATTCGGATGCCGTCTTGCATGTCAGTGTTTGATCTCTTCAATTTTCTGTTTTTTTTCTTCAAGTTGTTGAAAGTTTGGAGAAAACTTATCAAATAATTGAGGAGAAATTAGTAAACAATTTTGTGCAACAATGATTTCAGTAGTTCTGATTTTTAGCTTAATGGACAGGTATCTATTCAAAGGCTACAAGAAAATAATGATAAAAGGTATTTGGGGATGATTATCTTGATTATTTGACCCTTTTCTGGGTATAGATTTTGATTTTGCTTCATACTCAACTGTTTTTTATGACAGATTTTGTTCTTGTTAATTAACATTTGCAGAGAGGAAGAGGAATGTGAAGATGCCAAACAAAAACTCAATGATAGGAGCTTAAGGACCTATTTAAGCACTGGAGATATAGATGGATGCACTAAAAGTGATTCTTCTGAAGTAAGGTTTCACTCATTGGGCCAAGGAATTATTCATTATTGTAAATTTACCTTTACTCAACATATGTATTGAACAGTCATGTCCTGTCTTAGAGCTAAAGTTGTCTATTTTCTATCCTTCTTCTATTCCTACGGTTAAAATTATGTTTGAAATTACTAAATTTTGTTTTTCTTTCTAGATTTCACAGGATGTGTCTGCAAATGCAAACACAAATAGAGCTGGATTGAGTGCTGATTGTAGGACATCTAGTGGATCTGACATTACAATGTCAAGTTCCGATGGAAGCTCTGGACTTGATACTCCCCGAGAACTTGGACTAAGAAATACTAGCATCCACCCTACAACAAATGGTGCTCCTTCAGTCACCAGCCACTCTTCAGAGCTTCAAAATCTTGCTGTGGATGGCTTAGCGTCAATGTATGATGTACATCAGAGATCATCACATTTCCGGGACTGCTCAGCTGGTTCAGAACTTGGTCTGAGTATGGACGGTTCAATACATGGCTCTCAAGATGCCCTTCCTCGGGAAAGATCCCATCAGGCAGTGGATATAGAGAATGAAAAACTCAAGGCTGAAGTTGCTGCTTTGGCCAGGCAGGTGGATGTGTCAGACATGGAACTTCAAACTCTTCGGAAACAAATTGTAAAGGAAAGCAAAAGAGGGCAGGAGCTCGCAAAGGAAGTTATCAGCTTGAAAGAGGAAAGAGATACACTCAAGATAGAGTGCGAAAACCTCAAATCTTTTCGCAAACGAAGGGACGAGGCTAAAGTGAGTAGCAGATCACAATTGGAAGGCGGGGATCTTCATACTCTTATTGAAGAAATCAGACAAGAATTGAATCACGAGAAGGACATGAATGCAAATCTCAGACTACAGTTAAATAAGACACAGGAATCAAATGCTGAACTAGTTCTTGCTGTTCAGGACCTCGATGCAATGTTAGAGCTGAAAAATAAGGAAATACACACTCTTTCCAATAATTACAAACAGACTAATAACTCCCATGATTTAGGGAGAAATGTCTCTAATTGCGAAACAGACGATGAACAGAAAGAATTGGATGAGCTTGTTAAGGATCAAAGCAGTGCCAAGGAGACACACTTGCTTGAGCAAAAAATCACGGATCTCTATGGTGAAATAGAGATGTATAGGAGAGACAAAGATGAGTTAGAGATGCAGATGGAGCAGCTTGCACTGGACTATGAAATTTTGAAACAGGAAAACCATGAATTTGCATATAAGATGGAACAGAGCGAACTGCAAGAACAACTAAAATTTCAATATGAATGCTCTTCTCCTCCTCCTGGTATAAATGACTTTGAAACACATATCCAGAATCTGGAAAATCAACTCAAGAAACAATCAGATGAATTCTCAAATTCTCTGGCTACCATCGAGTCTCTTGAGAACCAAATCCGCAAGTTAGAGGAGGAACTGGAGAAACAAGCCCAAGGATTTGAAGCTGACTTAGATGCAGTGTCACATGACAAAGTTAAGCAGGAGCAAAGAGCCATTCGAGCTGAGGAAGCTTTGCGAAACACCAGACTTAAAAATGCTAATACTGCAGAGAGGCTTCAAGAAGAATTCAAAAGGCTATCAATGCAGATGGCCACTACATTTGATGCAAATGAGACAGCTACCAGGAGAGCGCTGACAGAAGCAAGTGAACTTCGTGTGCAGAAGAGACTACTGGAGGAAATGCTGCGTAAAGTCAAAGAAGAGCTTGAATCAGTCAAAGCCGATTATGAGGTAAAACTGAATGAAATTTCAAACAAAAAAGATGCCATGACAGTTCAGATGCAACAGATGTTGTTGGAAATTGACGACAAGTCCATGCAACTTGAAAATCAGAAAAAGCACAAGGAACAAGTTGGCAGGGATTTCTCCGAGGAGATTCAGTTGCTAAAAGCTGAGAAGGAAAAGCTTACAGTGGAGATCTCGTGCTTATCTGAGCAAGTAAAACAAAAAGAAATCTTAAGTTCTGACTTGGAACTTATGAAGAAATCACTTGAGGAATATGAGATTCTTTTAAATACTCGAAAGGAAGAAAGAAATGAGCTTGTGAGTACAATTGCTTTGTTGAAGAAGGAAGCGGAACGGTCACTTGATGAGCTAAATAGGATGATGCATCTCAAGGATGAAGAGGAGAAAGTGGGTAAACTCTTGCGTTCAGAGTTAGACGCACTTAAAGCTCAATATAATGACCTGAAACATTCTCTTATTGATGATGAGACTGAGAAAGATAATCTAAGACAACAAATTTTCCATCTTAACGATGAACTGAAGAAGAAGGACGATGCATTAACCTACATTGAGACTAAAACCATTCCAACGAACCAAAAAAGTGCTTCAATTCCTCATAACTCCAAAGAAATGACAGATCTGAGAGAGAAAATAAAAATGCTTGAGGTAAATTTTCAAATCCTTTTGGTTTGAGCGGATAGGTCCTTTGAGAAATATGCTTGATAATCAAATGTTAATTCCTCTATAGATATTTTTGTCTAGTAATTATTATTTTCACTCGACTGTATTTTCCCTTTGATAGAACTAACTTAAGTTTGAGATCTGACAATTGAGCGATGGCATATTAACAAAATGATTTGCTTATGACAGGACCTGATAAAATCAAAGGAGACTGCTTTGGAAGCATCAGCTTCTTTATATTTGGAGAAGGAAAGGGAACTTCAATCCAAAATTGAGGAACTGGAGGACAAAGTGGAGGAACTCAATCAGAGCATTGCTTTGCCAAAGGTATACCAATTTGTACATTGCAACACTTAAATTTATAAGTAAAATGCAAACATGATGAATTTGTTTAGCATACATATCCACCAAAGTGCATTGATGACTGATAGAAATAAGAGAATGTCAACTATTTTTTCCTGTTATTTATGATTTGTCTTGGGCAACGATTGATAGTATTTTCAGTTACATGAAGTTTAAATTATAATGTATGTCTTGCTTGGTATCCTGATTAAGGTTTTATCATGAATTGTTGGTTTATGAATTATGACATAATTGAACCGTATATCTGCAATAAATATGCATTGCTATGTGCTTTAAACAGGTTGTTGCGGATAAGAGTTTTACTACTACAAGTGACGGATCTGAAGAAGTAAGATGTACAATTGAGCATCTCAATGATACTTCATGTATCTCGGAAGAAAACGGGGTTGTGGTGTCATCAGTCAAGAGGTTTGATTGCTTTCTACTTTTATTGCACGTCCTTTTCTCTTCCCTATGGCATTAAGAACACATAGTTTACTTTTAGCACCAATTGTGACACTGATAAATTTGTGAACTGAAGTTATTGAATGGTTTATTTATTGATCATTTTCTGTCCATGGCAGTCATGCACATTTGTCAGAGAAAGAAGCAAAAATACCGGTAATGGATAGTAATGGTGATGGCAGCCTCAGCAACGTTTTAACTGAATTATCATCATTGAAAGAAAGAGACAAATCAATGGAAACTGAACTGAAAGAGTTGCAAGAAAGATACTCAGAAATGAGTCTCAAATTTGCGGAGGTAGAAGGTGAAAGACAAAAGCTTGTTATGACTGTAAGAAGCCTCAAGAATGCTAGGAAGGGCTAAATATTCCTTCCTGTTATCTTGAGACCTGCATTGTATAGTTGCATCAGTGAAACAATTTCAAATGAATAATTTATGTGTGCTAAGATATATACATCTTATTCTTTTTTCACTCCTTTTCCCCTCCTAAGCCCATCATAAGGGTACCATTTTAGAGAGTTATCATAGCAGTTTGACAGAGTTTGCAAGGTTTAAGTATTTTTTAGTTACCAATAGTGCTCTCTCTCACAACAATGTTTCCAGTAAGATCTGGTGATAATTTTTTGTTTTTGTTTTTGCGGTTATATAATAATATTCTTTTATTGTATCCTTTAATTTTTATTGTTATAATATACAAATGAGAAAATTGCTTTTATTAAATTCAATATGTATACATTTTTGCTGTTGCATTTATTTGCACTTGTATGTGCATTCAAGTGTGTTTGTTATCCAATATATTTTTTATCCTTAGCCTGAATTGGACTAACTTCTCAGCAGTATTAATATTCCAAACTTTTGAATGCTTACACTCCCTTCTGACCAGTCACAAAAATCTACTTATCTTGACATAAGAATATGCAGTAAGGATGATAATGGTGGACTTCGATACACAACTCAAGAAAATATAAAATCAGTGGAACAATAATACATATTGAGCTAACAAACTTCTAGGATATGGTTGTTTTGAAATAAATAGAGGGAAGAAACACTATATGGACAAAAACATGTTTATGCTTTAAATATGGACAGGCTTATATATGCATATAGAAAGGTCACTTTACTGCAAGCTGCTATTGTCTAAATATCACTTTCACATGCCAGTGTTGTTGTGTTCTAGCAAAAAACATAAAAAACACAAATGACAAACTGAAAAAAGAAGTGCTACTAATTCCGGTGATGTCTTTATTGATCGCCCGTGTTTCCATGGGAACAAACTCAGGCCTGGTTTTATGAAATTTAATGGGGATGAATCAGTTACAAATAATTAAATTTAACTTCATGTGGAAGTGTGATTTGCAATGCTGATGGGAGGTTTTTAGGTGGATATGCGATGGATTTAGGTACTTTGCACTATCACTATGTCTGGGCTATGGGCAATTGCGAATGAGCTTCAAGTGTTCAAGAATTGCGATTGAATCCGACTCGATGACAACCCTATCTCTATGCAACACCATTGCCACAAATTTGTTAGACAAATTAAGATCTAAGTTATTTTCATCTTATTCTTTGAAGTTTGAATCATGTGCGCCGTGAAAGTTCTTGCCAAGTTTGGCCTTAGTTTGACCCTTAGCATTAGGATTTTTGATGTAACTGCTCCTAGTTTTATTTCTCTTATTCTGTCTGCTGGTTGTATATTTGTAACCTTTCCTATAGGCTTTTAGTTTTTTTTTTTTCCTTCTTCTTTCTTTCTGTTGGGGCTTTCCCCTTTATTTTCACTACAAAAACAAGCTTAATAACATTAGCTATATATAGTTTTTATATGTATTATGTACTGTAACGAATTTGATTTATGTTTCAAATTTTGATTTATGTTTCATAACAAGGACACATAATATTGATCTTAGTTCTAACGTGTAGGATCAGATAGTTTTATTTCCAATATTGACAGAAAGAAATCTTCTTAAACACAAAAATTTGGACCAACAAAAGACTCAATATTGATGTGCATGGCGTACCAACAACGACTGTGAAATATAGGGATGGACCATTGAAGCATATCTCATAACTGGGGCCACAAATATGATGTATATACAATATTGCAGAAATGCATAGAACAAGCCAATAAGGAGAATGCATATTTTGTAGTCTGAAAATGATTATTCACTTTGTCTAGTGGTTAGGGTGTTCAATCCAAATATCATTATTTTTATGCAACCAATTATTCAGCATATTTTTTTGTCTTATACTTACAATGTGGAACCCTTGCATAGTAGCAAAAATTGGGGTTGCAGTCAAGCCAGCTGTAACTTAATATTATCTCCCCCTCCTTCAATCTTGTGGACTGCCTCTCTAACAACTTGACCCAAAAATCCACTGAAAGGGAGAGTGGAAGTGGATCTATGTACATCATTGAATCCTAGTAGCAAAAGTAGTTTTCACTCTTGGAAAGATTGTTTTAATTCAAATGTGAATAATTAGTCCTAAATTTGATAAGACTTGAGCTAAATAAAGGTCCATATTTCCAATATGCAAAGCTTTTGAGTCAAGACATTGTGTCAACTCTCACTTCAGCATATTGATTTGAGGCGTCCATCCTGCTATCCTCGTTTCAACTTTGCATTCATGGTAATGGTGAATACAACAATATTTAATAAAAATAATGTAAAAATATTACTATTATCTTTCTTTAGCAAACTTTTAAGTATTTAGCAATTTCAGACCATCTCATATGGTCTTGATATAACATGAAATAATGGTTTCCGAAACGTTATTTGTGAGTTTGATTTTGTAGGGATCCAATTCCTCATAGCCTAATTTCTTTGCTGCTTGTTTTATTTATTTCCATTGACATAAAATATGAACATGCATGCATGGTTGGATTCACATTGAGAATGATAGAATCACGGCGAGTCACCACATTTGGAGCACATTGTCACCGCGATTTTACAAAACTCACAGTTTATCCAAACATACGGTAAGAGTTACAAAGCCTTTCTTCATGAAAGAGACGTGTATTCGGTCGAGAAACTCAAAGTCTTATTTCCTTGTAACAATCGTAAGAAATAGTTCAACCAGAAACTGTAATGAGCCAAAATGGAGTTGAGCAAGTTAAGTCATCACAATGATAAGCAAGTGCATCAAGGGGTTTCAAAGTTAGTTAAGGAACTGGAAATCCAGGAAGCTTAGAAAGGCTTGAGTTAACCTTCTTCATCACTTGTATCATCACAGAAACTCAAATTTTAACCAAAACCAAAGATAAAAAATACAATTAATTCTATCATTTTCATTATAAACATATCTCTCTAATTACATATCCGGATGATGCTCAGTGAAAATTTTAAAAAAATCCCAATAAAGCTTATGATCTTTTAATACAAACTTAGCCAAACACTACTTACAAAACTGCACAAAATTTACAAGACAGCAAACGATGGAAAAAGTGTACAAAAGCGAAAAGTTTGCCGAATCAGGGCCTTCAAATGAATCGCGCATAGTATGAAGTATCTACAATAAGCCGCATATTGATCCATAGACTGTTACCAAAGCCATTATAAGGGAATGATCCGTGCCTGCGGCCAAGTCCAACGTTAGAACATCATTACTTAGAACAACCCCTGACCCTGTCTGTTTTTGCTTTGCCTCTGCAATGATTTGTCCATCTTTGTTTACTATCCGAAAAGAAAATGATTTTCCTATACTGATTTTTTCTATACACAAATTTTGGCACCCCACTTTAATCTGGCAAGCTATTTTCCCTGTAATAATCTTATGACATCTTTTGACTTGAAACCATGGTTCCTCCTCCTGGCTTCTAGTATTAGAATTGCTGCAATATTTGTGGCCTTCCCAACATCCAAAAGCTAGTAATCTCTGCAAAATATAGATAAAAATTAATTAGAAATAAGTTAAATTCAACATTAAATTATTAGTAGATGACTTGGTTACATATACTATTAGGCAATTAGCAGAGGGGCATATATGGTGTAGATACCTTTTTGATGGTGCAGAGAACGTTTCCTTTTAGATTCATGAGATTAACTTCTCTTCCACCCTTTCTGTCATAGTTTTCAACTCGATAAACGATGACACCGTTTGAATCATAGACAGTACAACCATTGGAGTGAAGAACAAGTGATTTCATCCATACAGTATATTTTTCTCTTTTATTAGAGATGCAGTTGATGGATTCTTGATGTGGATAAACTTTGGCCATTTTTTTATTACTATTGTGATTGTGATATTCAAGAGGATCAAGCTTCTAATTAATTGGTGTCTGTTGAAAGAAGAAGAAGAGGTGTAAGTGTGTAACCAGCTTATTTATATGCCTGTTCTATTTTAGGCCCTACTAAACTAATTTGGCCATTTCATGGAAGCACTTTTTGGAGAGAATTCAGTATAATATCATACCACTTGTGGGAAAAGTGCTTCCAATTAGTTAATTAATTATTAACCGAATAAAAAAGAGTGACGAAGTTCAAACCCCCCGAGTTTTCAACCACATTCTTCTTATGCACTGTTTGGTAAACAAAAGTATACGCACAACTGCGGAGAATAATTCAATTAGAGATCAATTTAAGGAGTTGGTTTATATCAACACGTGCAACCACTAGAGATCGAGCTTATGACCAAATGATTAAAAGACTAAAATATCTACTAAAGTAAAAATTGATAGTAAAAATTGATAGTATAGAAACATTGATAGTTTCTATACTAAAGTAAAAATTTAATTCAAAGTTTAAAAACCTTAATGGATGTTACCATCAAGTTTTATGTGGATTGAGCACTTATCAGTCTTCATATCATTACATTTAATCTAAATTTTTTTACTGCTGTTTAGTAGGAGGCTGCTTTCATAAAAACAGACGAAGATATTGTCACAAATTATGGTTTGATACCTTCTTATTCACAGATATGAAATTACGCATCCCAATTCTTTTGAAGCTAGTATAATTTATTCATTTGAGTTAAAGAAGTATTATACATTCTAACTTTTTACCATCTGACTTATCCTATGGCATTAACTTGATCCTAGTAAATTGTATATATGTGTACATAGACATATATCTCTAATTACAGATCCTGATGATACTCGGTGAAAAAAAAATCCCCGTGATGATCTTTTTATACAAACTGAGCTAAACACTAGTTACAAAACTTCACAAGAAAGCAAACAAAGGAAAAAGTGTACAAAACCGTAAAGTTTGCAGAATCAAGGCCTTCAAATGAATTGTGCATATAGTATGAAATATCTACATTTTACCGCATATCAATCCGTAGACCGTTATCAAAGCCATTATAAGGGAATGATCCGTGCCAGCCGCCAAATCCAAAGTTAGAACATCATTACTCAGAACAATCCCGGAGGAAGACTGTTTTTGCTTTGCCTCTGCAATGATTTGTCCATCTTTGTTTACTATCTGAAAAGCAAATGATTTTCCTAGACTGATTCTTTCAATGCACAAATTTTGGGACCCCACTTTAATCTGGCAAGCTATTTTCCCTGAGATAACCTTATGACATCTTTTAACTTTGAACCATGGTTGCTCCTCTTGGCTTCTTAAACTTGAATTGTTGCAATATTTGTAGCCTTCCCAACATCCAAAAGCTAGTAATGTCTTTTTGATGGTGCAGAGAAGATTGCCTTGTTGATCCATGAGATTCACTTCTTTTCTACCTTTTCTGTTATAGTTATCAACTCGATAAACGATGCTACCATTTGAATCATACACAGTGCAACCATTAGAGTGTAGAACAAGTGATTTCATCCACAAAGTATATGTTTCTCTTTTATTACAACTACTGATGAGACAATGATCATGCGATTCAGAGGATGTTGTGGATTCTTGATGAGGACAAACTTTGGGCATTGTCTGTTATGTTATTGTGAGCAATGTGATATTCTAATTAATTGGTGTGTTTTAAAAGAATCGTTGTGACCATCTTATTTATAAGCCCTACACTAACAGTAACTAGGCTGTTTCTTGGAAGCACCTTATGTCGGTAATTCAGTTTTGACTTTAATATGTGTTTCGTCTTTGCAATTAGGTGTCATTTAAAAATTGGTCCCTGTAATTGCTCATCCTAGCAATTTAAAAATGTGTTTCGTCTTTCGTTCTTTGACCAACTTAATCACTGCCACGTCACTAATTTGATGACGTGACAATCACTGCCACACATGAAATTCCAATTTTACCCTTAAGGGGAAAGAAGATGGAAGAAAGAATTGGAAACCCAAAGGTAAAATTGGAATTTCATGTGTGACAGTGATTGTCACGTCATCAAATTAGCGACATGACAGTGATTAAGTAGGGAGATGGACGAAATTTTAAATGATTAACAATGCAAGGGTAAATTGCCAGGATTAGCGATTACAGAGACTAATTTTTAATTAACGCCTAATTACAAAGACGAAACACATATTAAAGCCTTCAGTTTAATATCATCCATCCCACTCGTGGATAAAGTACTTCAAATTAATTTATTACTAACGTGGTTCAAACCTCCTGAACTTTCAATAAGCTTCTTCTTCTTCTTCTTATTGTTTATTTATAAATTAATATATCCTCATGTGCATAGCTGGAGACTAACTGAGATCAACATAAGGAATCTACATACCTCAAAACAGCCAACAGGTGCTTTCCTAAAATGCACTATCTAGAGATTTAACATCCAACGAAATGGTTAAAAATACTCAACATCTAACACTCACTTGTGCCGCACCAAATTGACTACTATATTAATTTAAAGTTTAAGCCTTAATGGATGTTACAGTCATGCTGTATGTCGATCGAGCACTAATTGGTCAATTTAATCTTAACAAATTAAATTATTACTGAATAGGAGGAGTCTGCTTTCATAAAAACACAAACATTTTTTTTTTGAAAGGACATAAAAACACAAACATGAAAACTTGAAATTACGCAGCTCTGTACAAAAATAAAATAAAGAATGCAATGTTTTTTTTTTCTTCCAGTAATTTTATATACATGAACACTAACGATCACTTTAATGAGTAATTTTTTTGAGATGAGTCAAATGTTGGATTCAAATGACTAGTCTATTGAATAAGAGAACCTCATAACTTAAATACCACATTGAACATTTTTATCTACTCGATCTAGACTCCTAACATAATCTACCAAATTTTGGAGAGTGGAACAACATCAAGTGATAAACTATTATGGACAAAATGGATTTTTAAGTTCTCCTCACATTTATTTTTATTGTTATAAATAATTTCCTCTCTTTGTGTGTCTAGTGTACGTGTGTGTGAGAGAGTAAACTTAGGCATAAGTGGAATCATATCTCATTAATAAAGCATGTTTTAGGCCATGCCGCCATAGAGTGGTCGTGGAGTTTAGTATAAAATAAGCAGGGAGGGACCAAAGCCAACACGGCTTAATAGTTCGGATGAATTAGTTTATGTGTTTCTGACTTTTAATTGAAATTTTTATTTAATTTAACAAGCTACCACTTATGAAAACGACCTCCCTTTTTGAAAAGTAATTTCGAAAACATAGTCCTAGATAGGATTGAACTAAAAACAACTTTCGAATTAATGTAACGTAGTTCATTTTCGATTACTATAAATGGTGGCTGTTGATGTCATCATCGTAGTGCAGACAAGTGCTTGCCTTTGCTCTTGTACTAAAATAAATAAATTAATTCATTAATGATCGGTGGTGGCAGTGCATGTCATGGACAAAATGGTAATAGCATATTCTTGTTTATTGTATTACACCGCAAAATTAATCATTATCCTTTTTGGGAACAAAGTGGGTGTTAGGTAAACATAACAGTAATACTATGCATATTATGTGAATAAACTATTTCATGCTCAACTTTTGATATAATGCTATCTGAAAATTATTATGTCAATTTTTTATATATTTTAAATTTTTTATAATTTCGATTGGATTCATCACACGTTTGATATTTATGAAAAAAGAGACAGCATCTTAATGGCGATCGGAACTGAAGAAGAAGGATGCATTAACCAACATTGAAAAGATGTACAAGCTGGATAAATAATGAATTAATGGCCACAGCTTAATTTCTGAAGGAACTAGAACAATTCCAAAGAACAAAAGTGTTTAATTACATTCCAGTATGGTTCTTTCCTGCATTTTTCATTTTTGAAAACAGTCAATACAGTATACGGACAACACATGGTTGGGCTTTATACATGCATTGACTATATTAGCATCTAGAAACGTCACATTATTGCAAACTGCTATTTTCTCTCCAAAAAAAAAAAATTATTGCAAACTGCTATGTCTATACGTATCATGTTCACATGCCAATGTTGTTACTTGTTATGTTCTATAAAACACAATTCAAAATGAAAAAAAATAATAGTTAAGATCATATATAAGGATATATAATGTTGATCATATAACATATTCTCACATTGTCATATAATTTAAGGGTGATGTCCTAACGATATTTGTTACGAATATAAAATGGAAATGGAAATAATTAATCAATTTTATGTAGTAAAAATTAGTGTTTATTTTTTGTCAAGTAAAAATCAATGTTTAAGGTTTTGGAATATTTATTTTGAGGAATATTAAATACACAAATCTTAATTTTATTTTATTTTTCTGAATTTTCTAAAGGTATTTGTTAACAATTTTCATAATTTCACGGCCAATATTGACCAAATGAAATCTTCTTTTTGAAAAACGGGCTATAAAAGAATATAGAGATTTATGATTTTGAAGCATATTAAGACCCCACGCGAATGTGTTGCTCCTCTTTCATATACAACATTGCAGAAAACATGCATAGCACACACCATTAAGGGGGATGCCGCTTTTGTGGTACGGAAATGATTATACACCTTGTCACAAAACCAAACAATACAACAATTAATCAAAATATTCATGCACAACACAAATCAGTAAATAATCAAAGATTCTTACCCCAATGTCACAACTTCAACTTTGTAATACTATATCACTCTATGCGCTATACATTGCACATAGCATTCACTCAAAAGACTTTTTGTCGTGAATATTCAGATGAAAGTTTGATTCAAATCATGTTGTTGAAAATAGGTTCAAGTATGACTTTTGGTTTGGTTCATTGAATTAAGGGTAGCATCATAAGCGGTTCTAAGGCCCGACGAGTCTGGGCACTTGCCCGGCTCCGGCCTAAAATTTTTACCAATTTTTATCTAATTTCTCTAAATTTCTTATATAAACCCTTATAAATTGGACAATTTCTTTAGATTTTATTACTATTTGCTTGCAATTTCTAATGTAAACTCCTGTAAATGTGTTGCAATTTTTTTTTTTGCCGATGCTTTATAATAATCTTGGCTCCGCCATTGAGTAGCATGATTTGAATCATTTTGCTGAAAATCACTTTTTGATGTTTCCTGTATGGTATGATTTAAATCGTGTAAACCACCAAATTGGTCCCAGTCTTTGTAACAGATTCTCAAATTAGTCTCGGACCGTGATTGACTGCAGTCGGCAATTTGCCGCATTCATGCATTCTCGACCGTCCAATCATGATCGGATGGTCCTGATTTGAGAACAGAATTGTAAATAAAAATTAAATACTTTTTTTTTTGTTCTGCTTGATCAAGATCAGATGGTTAATAATGGAATGAATGTGTGACTGCGTGGAAAAGCTGATTGCAGTAAATCATAATTAATTAGTCTCAGACTCTATTAATATTTCAAACTAGTCCTTGTTTTTGTTAAAGGTTTCTCAATTTGATCCCTAGTCATGTGAGAAAAACATAAAGACAGGGACCCAATTGAAAAACTTTTGACAAATACAGGGACTAGTTTGAAATATTAATAGAGTTGTGAACTAATTTGAGAATCCTTTACAAAGACCAATTTGATGATCTACTCGATTTAAATCACAGTTAAAAATCTGATGGGTCGATTCGAATCATGTTATTTTTGCCGCTGAAAATAGAGTCTAAAATCATATTTTAACACATCAGAAAAGTAGAAATACAAAAGTGAATCAAGACTTTTGTGTTGAGAGCTATTTGGTAAGGTTTTAGGGTTGAGAAACATATTGTAAATATCTTAAAAAGTTAGGAATCATAATAGGGAAAGGATTTCAGCTTTTTCTATTAAGTTCTTAAGTGAAAATCATTGACGGTTGTAGAAATTAGAGTTTATTCATCTGTCTCCCGCATATGTATGTTATTTTCGGCCGAACTGCATAAACAATCACTAACTGCCAAACTAACTCACAGTAACATAATTAACCAACTCTAAAAAAAAAACTAACATACTTCCTTAATTGTATTAATTAGTAAAGTGCTGCAACACCTAATTTACTCTCGAGGAAACTCAGATTCTTTTCAAATAAAATTTCTTTTTATTTTGTTTCCAATTCCAATCATTCATGATTAAAAATCATGATAAAGAATTGCCAATGTTCTCTACCAGTCCCTCTCCCTTATCTAGTATTTTTCTAGCCGGCTCTGTATGGGCATCCAATTCCTCAGAGCCTAGTATCTTTGTATTCATACCCATTGACAAAAAAATATGAACTTAACTGTTTGGATTCATGGTGAGAACTGAGAATGATAGAATCATATAGCGAATCATGACGAAGACAATATAATTTTACTAAACTCACCGTGAATCCATACATACCTTAATAGTTACAAAGCCCTTCTTCATAAAAGAGAAATCTGGAAACTCAAATTCTTATTTCCTTGTAACAATTTTAAGAAACCAGGAAACACAAATTTTAACGCGAACCAAAAATCAAATATATAATTAATTCTATCTTTTTTCTTTTTATACAACATATATGTGTACTTGTACATATCTCTCTAATTACAGTTCCTGATGATGCTCAGTGAAAAAAAAAGATCCTGATGAAGCTTGTGATCTTGTTATACAAACTGAGCTAAACACTAGTTGCAAAACTTTACAAGACATCAGACCATGGAAAAAGTTTACAAAAGCGAAAAGTTTACCCGATCAAGGCCTTAAAATGAATTGAATTGTGCATAAAAATCTCTTAGTATGAAATATCTACATCAAGCCGCATATCAATCCATAGACCGTTATCAAAGCCATAATAAGGGAATGATCCACGCCAGCGGCGAAATCCAACGTTAGAACATCGTTACTCAGAACAACCCCTGAGGATGACTGTTTTTGCTTTACCTCCGCAATGATTTCTCCATCTTTGTTTACTATCCGAAATGCAATTGCTGCTGCTTTGCCGGTCCTAATTTTTTCTATGCACAAATTTTGGGACCCCACTTTAATCTGGCAAGCTACTTTCCCTGTGATAATCTTAGTACATCTTTTAACCTGAAACCATGGTTGTTCCTTTTGGCTTCTAAAATTAGAATTGTTGCAATATTTGTGGCCTTCCCAACATCCAAAAGCAAGTAATCTCTTTTTGATGGTGCAGAGAAGATTGCCCTGTAGATCCATGAGATTAACTTCTTTTCCACCTTTCTTGTCGTAGTTATCGACTCTATAAACAACGCGACCATTTGAATCATAAACAGTGCAACCATTAGAGTGGAGAACAAGTGATTTCATCCATACAGTATATCTTTCTCTTTTATTAGACTTGCTGAGGAGACACTCAGAGGATGTGGATTCTTGATGTGGATGAACTTTGGCCATTCTTTGTTACTATTGTGATTGTGATATTCAAGAGGATTGAGCTTCTAATTAATTGGTGTATGTTTTGATTTTTGAAAGAGTGGTGATCAACTGCTTATTTATATGCCTAATGTTCCTATTATAGGCCCTACTAACTTCTGGTTCTTAGAAGCACCTTTTGGAATTAATAATTCAGTTCAATATACTCGTGGAAAAAGTGATTCAAATTAGTTAATTGGTAACTGAGTGACAAGTTCAAACCCCCAGAGTTTTCAACCAACTTCTTATTGATTATTTATGGGAAAAAATATCCATATATGCACAAATGTAGAGATAAATTATTTGAGATAAATTCCTCTAAAATAAATAAGTAACTGTGATCAATTTAAGGAGTTCATATATTTGAACATGTGTTTTTCATATATGCAGTTGTTAGAGATTGAATCTACCAACAAATGGTTAAAAGACTCTACCATACCAAGTTGATAGTTTCTTCTTATAATTACTATACTATAATAATTATTAAGTTTAAATATGTTTTTAGTCCCTAAAAAAATATTGAGACTATTTTGAAAGACTAAAAGTATCCATTTTTTGTATTTTTTTTAAAATAGAGACCATTCTTACAAACTATAACATTATGGAGGACTAAAATTACCATTAAAATTTCTTCAAAAAAAAAATTACCATTAAAATTTTATAGAGACTAAACTTAAAAACTTATAATTTTATAAGAACTAAAAACATATTTAACCATATATATTACTATACTATAATAATTTAATTTAAAGTTTCTTCTGATAACTAGAGTTAAAATATGAAAATAATTTAATTTAAAGTTTAAAAACCTTAATGTTACAATATTGTTTTGCCTGTGTTTGATATTAGGATAGGTGTGTCAAAATCACCTTGATTCATCATGATTTTCTGACATACTCATTATCATACCAAACACACACTTTATGTGGATGGAGCATCCTCATATCATTAAATTCAATCACAATTTTTTTTGTTGTGTTATGCCTTAAAATCTCAGTTGTGTTAATCACTGCCACACCTGTAAGGCGACGAACAAGAACTGCGAGCGAGTGGATTGTCATGTTTAAGGCTTTTCGCCACTGTCTTGTCCGCCTTGCGGACACGAGCATTAGCCGCGAGGCAAGTAAAAATGGGGGCATTGGGAATTCAATTTAAAATTTTCTTTTCTTGAGTTGATGAAAGACACAAAAAAATATGCTATGAAATTTGCGGAAGTGAAATTAGCCCAAGGGACAAACTATTATGGGACAAAAAATTGATTTTCAATTTCCTTCGTCGTTTTCTATTGTGTGTGTGACTGTTTTTGTGTGTGAGAGAGAAAGAGAAAGAGAGTAGACTTGGCAGGCATAAGTGGAATGTGAGATCATATCCCATTGAAGCACGTTTTAGGCAAATAGAATATTAGGCATGGAAACAACACTTTTATAATATATTATATAAGCATGGGGCAGAGCCAACGCGGCTCAATTATTCGGATGAGTTTGTTTATTTATTTATGTGTTTCTGACTTGAAATTTTTATATGAATTGTTTAACAAGCCCTAAATTTGAAAAACAACCTTCCTTTTTGTGCATTAGTTTGAAAAATTATTTGAAAAACAAAGTCATAGATAGATAGATAGATAGGATTGAAAACTAAAAGCTACTTTCGAATTCAACGTATAGTTCATTTCCAATTACTATAAATGGTGGCTGTACTGTTGATGTCATGATCATAGTGCAGACAAGTGCTTGCCTTTACTCTTGTGTAGTTTTCTGTTAAAATAATGAATTAATTAATGATCGATGGTGGAAGTGTATGACATGAACTCAAATTGGTAGCATATTCTTGTTTATTGTAGCACACAGCATAATTAATCATTATCCTGTTTGGGAACTAAGTGGGTGTTAGGTAAAGATAATACTAGCATAATGTGAATAACTCATTTCATGCTCAACTTTTATTATTACGAAAAGGCTATCTGAACATTTTTATATCAATCATTTATTTTATTTTACAGAATTTATAAATTGATTGGATTCATCACAACATATTTGGTATTTATGAAAAAAAAGTATCAATATTGGGTAAACTCTTGCACGTATTTTTCAGGGTTAAAAGCAAGCACTTAAAGCTCAATTAATATTCTGTTATTGATATTGAAAAAAGAAAAACTAGGAAAGTAAATTTTGCATCCAACTGAAGAAGAAGAACCAGAATGTATTTAACCAACACTGATCAGTTGTACAAGCTGGGTAGTAATAATGAATACACAAAGCTTAAAACCATTCCAAATTAAAGAACAAAGAAAGTGTACTAATTGTTGAAGTTGATTTTAAAATTACTTGTAGTTTGTTGTTAGTCTCACATCGCTCATATTCCCGGACTATTAATAATCTATTTTTCTCGTTATACAGTATTCTTTTATTGTTCTCTTAAAAAAAAGTATGCCTTTTATTTAAAAAAGAAAAGAAAAGAAAATACTATATGGACAAACACATGTTTATGCTTTATATACATGCATTGACAATATTGGAATATAGAAAGGTCACATTATTGCTAACTCCTATGTCTATAGTCTTTACATATATCATGTTCACATGCCAATGTTGCTGTGTTCTATTAAAAAAACAAACGACAAAATGGAAAAAGAGTTAAGATTACATATAAGGACATATATTTTTGATCATATCATAAATTCCCACGTCTATGATCATATAATTTTATGGCGAATATTGACTGAAAGAAATATTTTTTAAACATAAAAATGGATTATAAAGGAATATTGAGATTGATGATTGAAGCATATCTGGGACCCGACGCGGATATACAACATTGTAGAAAAAATGCATATAGCACGTTAATAAGGGAATATAGTTTTTGTGGTATGAAAAGAATTGCACAACCTGTCACAAAACCAAACAAAACAACAACAATAAATCAGTTCTTTATTTACAGTGTTCTCTTCTCTTCATATAATTTTTTTTTTATAGAAAAATTACGTATTAGCATAGAGTAAGGCATTACCAAAGTTTAGGAGGACAATTATTTGATGAAAAATTTTGTGTGGACAAAAAAATAAAATTATAACTTGATTTTTCTTTTACTATTGCCTCTAATGAACGTTTCAAGTTACTAACCAAGAAAGTCATGATACAACAATAGTATAAAGGCTAAATGGCACTCTATAGCCTTGGTTTGCACAACTTAAATCTTTGAGCGGATTACCTACTAGACTACTACTTGTTAATATGATAGAAAGTGAAAAAAGAAAAGAAAAAGCAAGATGCAACAATTTTATGGGCACATCGTCACGCTCCAAATCTCTAGTCCTTACACAAGCCTAACTATCCAACATGACAAACATGTTGGAGCAAAATTGATCAGGCACTACATCACTTAATTAGTCTTTATTTATAAAATGTAGATCAGGAAAGTCCCAAATGGACCAAGTTAGAAAAATAAAACGGTTACATCATTAACTAACTCGAGCACCTCCTTAATTCTGTTAGTAAGTGTTACAACACCTAATTTGCTTCCGAGGAAAACTCAAATTCTGTTAGTGCGTGTTGGAAAAGAGATTGCACCTATTCAATCAGGAAACTCAGATTCTTTCTAATAAATTTTTTTTTTATTTTGTTTCCAATTCCAATCATATTCATGATTATGAGTTGAGAATGTTCTCTAGTTACAAAAGCCCTTATGAAAGAGATGTGCATTCAATCGGGAAACTCACATTCTTATTTCCTTCAAATATATTTCCTTGTAACAATCTTAACAAACCGTAGGAAACTCAAATTTTAACGCAAACCAATGATAAAAAATACAATTCATTCTATATTTTTTCTTTGCATACAATATATATATGTTTACATATACATACCTCTCTAATTACAGATCCTGATGAAACTCAGTGAAAAAAAAAAGATCTTGATGAAGCTCATGATCTTTTTATACAAACTGAGCTAAACACTAGTTATAAAACTTTACAAGACATCAAACGATGAAAAAGTGTCCAAAAGCAAAAAATTTGTTGAATCAGAGCCTTCAAATGAATCGTACATCGTATGAAATATCTACATTTTTCCGCATATCAATCCGTAGACCGTTACCAAAGCCATTATAAGGGAATGATCCGTTCCAGCAGCCAAATCCAAAGTTAGAACATCATTACTTAGAACAACCCCTGATGAAGACTGTTTTTGCTTTGCCTCTGCAATGATTTGTCCATCTTTGTTTACAATCCGAAAAGCAAGTGATTTTCCTACATTGATTCTTTCGATACACAAAATTTGGGACCCCACTTTAATCTGGCAAGCCACTTTCCCAGTGATAATCTTATGGCATTTTTTAACTTGAAACCATGGTTGTTCCTCTTGGCTTCTAAAATTAGAATTGTTGTGATATTTGTGTCCTTCCCAACATCCAAAAGCTAGTAATGTCTTTTTGATGGTGCACAGAAGATTGCCTTGTAGATCCATGAGATTCACTTCTCTTCTACCTTTTTTGTCATAGTTATCAACACGATAAACGATATTACCGTTTGAATCATAGACAGTGCAACCATTGGAATGTAGAACAAGTGATTTCATCCATACAGTATACGTTTCTCTTCTATTAGACCTGCTGATATGACACTTATCATTAGACTCAGTGCATGTTGTGGATTCTTGTTGTGGATAAATTCTGGCCATTCTTTGTTACTACTGTGATTGTGATATTCAAGAGGATTGAGCTTCTAATGAATTGTTGGTGATGGGCAGCTTATTTATATGCCTAATGTTCCTATTATAGGCCCTACTAACTTGGCTGTTTCTTGGAAAGCACCTTTTGGAGATAATAACAATTCATTTCAATATGATACAACTCGTGGAAAAAGTGGTTTGAATTAGTTAATTAGCAACTGAATTTAAAAAGAGCGAGGTTCAAACCCCCGGAGTTTTCGACCAATTTCTTATTGAAATTTTGGCAAGAATTATCCTAAAAAAAAACTATAGAGACTAATTAATAAATTGAGATAAATTTAAGGAGTTTATTCATATCAACATGTATTTATCACACATAGTTACTAGATATTTCAATCTACAATTCTTCAAAAAAGAAAATCAATCTACAAGTGATTAAGAGACACTGATATCTACCACTTTTATCATACTACGTCGATAGTTTCTTTTGATAACTTAATTTAAAGTTTAAAAACCTTAGTTTAATTAATTAAAGTTTCTTGTGATAGTGACTGTAATATAATAATCTAATATGAAGTTTAAAACCTTAATGGATGTTACAGTCATGCTTTATGTGGATCAGCACTATCCGTCTTCATATTAAATTTTATCTTAAAACAAATTACTACTCAATAGTAGAAGGCTGCTTTCATATACACAAATGAAAACATGAAATTATACTTCTATAATAATAATTTATTTATTTAAATTAAAGAAGTTAGTTAACGGTTTGTATGAATTTAACTCAGCTAGTAGAAACATTTTATAATATATGTAGAGTCCGATGTTCGAACCTTAAATACTTCACTAATTCATTTTAAAAATATGAATTTTTATTCATTACGACAAAAAAAACTAGTTAATGAAAATATACTTTTCATTTTACTCAACCAAAGTTTATACTAATTCCTTTCTTAGTCAGTTGAAAACTTTATAATATTGATTTTTTAAACTAATATACTTATATAAAAGAATAATTATAATAATTAAACTATATAATTTAAAAAAAAAACATATTTTTCTTAATAATTTTTCATTTTAAAATTCTAGATATATTCACTCATTAACATTTGTCATCACGCAAAAAAAATAAAAAAATAAAGAGAGTCGTTGGAAATCTAATGTGTCTTTTTCTTGATACGAGTCAAAGACACAAAGAGTAAACTACCAAATTCTGGGAAGTGGAATTAGCTCAAGGGACAAACTATTATGGGACAAAAAAGGATTTTTAATTTCCCTTGAATTTGTGTGTGTACGTGTATGCATGAGAGAGAAAGAGAGTAGACTTGGGAGGGAGGCATAAGTGGAATAATATGATTCATATCCCATTAAAGCACGTTTTAGACAATAGATTGGTCGTGAAACGTCCCATAGATTATAAAAATATTAGATTAGCATAGCCAACGCAGCTCAATTGTTCGGATGAGTTAGTTTATGTTATGTGTTTTTGACTTACTTGAATTTTTTATTCAATCAATAATTATATTAAATTATTTAACAAGCACTAATGAAAACGACCTTCTTTTTGTGGCATTAGCTTAAAAGTAATTTGAAGAACCAAGTCATAGATAGATAGATAGATGGATAGGATTGAAAACTAAAAACAACTTCGAATTTACTAACTTAGTTCATTTTCAATATTACTATAATACTATAATGGTGGCCGTTGATGTCATTGTAGTGCAGACAAGTGCTTACCGTTGCTAGTCATAGTCATGTATAGTTATCTGTTAAAATAATGAATTACTTAATGATTAGTAGTGGCAGTAGATATCATGGACTTAAAATGGTAACATATTCTTATTTATTTGTACACATCATAATTAAGTTCATTATCCTTTTTGAGAACAAAGTGGCCGTGTTAGGTAAAGAGGACCATGCATTATGTGAATAAATTATCTCTAAGTTCAATTTTTATTCTGATAATTAAGGTTATCTGAAAAAATTTACGTAATTTTTTTAGAAGAATATATAAATTTTGATTGGATTCATCACTCAAAAAGGAAGTATTAAAATTGGTAAACTCTTGCATTCAGAGTTAGAAGCACTAAAACTCTTACATTTAAAGGAGGTACAAGGATAGTAATGGACGCACACAGCTTATTCTGAATTCTGATGATGGAACTAAAATCATTCCAAAGAACAAAAAAAAGTGCTTCAAAAGTCCTCTGCTCTGCTCTCTCTCACTACAATGTTCCTGTAAGATCTAGTGATAATCTGTTTTTTTTCTTGTCCAATGTTCTTTGTTCTTAGCATCTCAATTGTATGATTTTTCCAAGCTTTTGAGGGATTACACTTACACTTCCTTCTCAGTCATCGACATCTAAGTTACATAAGATTATAATGTAAGGATGATAATTGTGGACTATACAGATCTCAAGAAAATATTAAATGAGTGGAATAATAATACAATCTTGAGCTAACAAACTTATATGAGTTGATGATCCTTTATATTGGGGAGTTCCGAATCATTGTTTTCTAATGTGTTTCCTTTATGCAGTACTTGATTGTTACTTAGATAGAAACCTTGCCCAAAGATTATCTTTTGGCTTTGAGAGCTTTTTAAACAAAATTCTAATCACGATTTAGATTACATATGTTGTGTCTCATGCATTTCTATTTCTTTGTCATGTATGTTATGATTTTGACATTTATGTTTATATTTTATGAAACTACAACATTCACATAATAAAGATATTAAAAGATATACTTTCATCTATGATGATAAAAAGTAAAAGCAACAAATCATCCAAATCTCAGTCTATCTATTTCTCATTCGTTCTTAATTACTCGCGACTTGTTCTTGATATAAATTGGTCGAGAAATTTTATGGAAGAGATTTAAGTCATAAAACCCTTAACATTCATCCGTAATTTCCATCAACTTACCAAAATAAATAGAAACGTATTTATCTAGTAAAAAGTATCTCAAATCGAGGTATTCACCCCTGAAATGAAAAGAGGGGAGGTGACAATGAAATTGGGGAAAATGGTGGTCTAAAAGGTCACGTGTGGCACTCACATGCCGGAAATCCTTAATGACCACCAGACAAACCACCAGAACTATACTCAATGAAATTGAGTATAGTTCTGGTGGTTTTGTCGGTGAAGGTCAACGTGCGATGGAAAACAAGGATCTTGTTCAAATAGTGCTTGATGAAAAAACAGGGTAAAACAAATATGTTGTGTAGTAGAACGAAAATAATACAACGAACGCTGTAAAAAAAAGAGCACAATGGAGGTGGAAAGAAACAAAGGAAATCATAGCGACAGATAAAGTTTACGTGGAAGAGAGGCACAAAAAATCGAAGGCTCGTGATACCATATAAAAAAATTATTTTAATATATTTCAAAGTTGTATTTAAAACATCAGAATTAACTTTTATACTTAGAGATAAATTTAATTTTAACAAGGTTGTCCAACAAGCCTCGTACTAATAATGTAAAATAACTACAAATGTTATTATTTACGTTCAAACATTTACAATATATAGACCCCATAATTAGTGTTGAGCTAATTTTCTATTGAATATTGAAACTAGAAAAAACACATATCAAAGATGAAATATACGATATAATTAAATTCTAGTATCTTTTTTCTTTCTAAACAGTATATTTATACATGTGTAGGTATACATATCTCCCTGATTATAGATCATGAAGATGCCTCAGCAAAAACAAAAAACAAAAAAAATCCTAATTATGTTCATGATGATCTTTCTATACAAACTGAGCCAAAAGACTAAATACAAGAATTATAGAAATTTACAAGAAAGTAAGTAACGGAATCAGGCCTCCAAATGAATTGATTTGTGCTTAATATCCGTCATATATGATATTAAAATCTACATTAAGCCGCATATCAAACCATAGACCGTTATCAAAGCCATTATCAGGGAATGATCCATGCCAGCAGCCAAATCCAAAGTTAGAACATCATTACTCAGAACAACCCCGGAGGAAGACCTGTTTTTGCTTTGCCTCAGCAATGATTTGTCCATCTTTGTTTACAATCCGAAAAGCAAATGATTTTCCTATACTGATTCTTTCTATGCACAAACTTTGGGACCCCACTTTAATCTGGCAAGCTATTTTCCCTGATATGACCTTATGACATCTTGTAACTTTGAACCATGGTTGCTCCTCTTGGCTTCTTAAACTTGAATTGTTGCAATATTTGTGGCCTTCCCAACATCCAAAAGCTAGTAATCTCTTTTTGATGGTGCATAGTAAATTGCCTTGTAGATCCATGAGATTCACTTCTCTTCCACCTTTTTTGTCATAGTTATCAACACGATAAACGACGCGACCATTCGAATCAAAGACAGTACAACCATTGGAGTGTAGAACAAGTGATTTCATCCATACAGTATATCTTTCTCTTTTGTTAGAGATGAGACACTGATGATGAGTCTCAGAGGATGTTGTGGATTCTTGTTCTTGAGGATAAACTTTGGCCATTCTTTGTTTCTATTGTGTGATTGTGAATATTGTGATATTATTGGAGGGGAGCTAGCTAGTTAGAGTGGTGTTTATGTGCGTGTGTTGAAAGAATAGTTATGACCAACTTATTTATACATGCCTATTAAAGGCCCTACTAACTTGGCTGTTTCTTGGAACCACCTTTTTGACATTATTCATTTCATTGTCATACCACTCGTGGAAAAAGTGCTTCAAATAAGTTTATTACAAACTAAATTTAAAAAAATGACGTGGTTCGATTCAAAAACCTACTTGTACTAATTAGTTTTTTTTGGTAGAATTGTTTTTCCGCATACAACTATGGAGACTAACTAAAAATAAATTAAGGAGTTGACCTTAGTCAACATTTTTTTTTTCCTCCATATATATGAGTTAGAAATTAAACCTCCAATAAAAATGGTTAAGATATCTACTAAAACATCTAGTTTTTAGTTTATTATAACATTTTAGAGTTTAAAGCTTAATGGACGTTACAGTCATGCTTTATATAGATTGAGCACCAATTTGTCTTCATTTATTATTAAATTTAATCTTTAAAAATTACTATTCATCAATAGCAGGAGGCTGCTTTCGTAAAAAAACACATGAACAGATGAAATATAGGCCTCCTATTTCTATTAAAGCTCGAAAGAAAAATCTATTGAAGCTAGTATAATTAATATTGCAACTATTTTTCATGTGTCACTCATATATACCAATTCCTTTCATAATTGGTTAAATTTTTTATAATACTTTTAAAAAATACTAACAAAAATCTTCAATAATAAAGAATAAAAGAATAACAATATAAAATTAGTTTTTCTTTTTAAGAATAATATTTTTTAATTAGTTTTTCATTTTAAAATTGTTAACGTAATCATACATTAACATTTGTGTTAATAAAAATATAATGCATAATCTTGAAAGCATAAATCAGTTGGTAATTATAAGGACAATTTTGTGCAGAAATTGAGGGTCAAATCTTTCTATTAAAATATGTGAACCTCAATTACTAGACTGAAAAAAAGTATGATACCCAACAATAAAAAGATTTGTTGCTAATCTACTGTGTCATTTTTTCGGTGAGGTGAGTCAAAGACTAAAAAGTACGGGACAAACAAACATGGAACAAAAATTTATTTTTTATTTTATGTGTGCGTGTGTGTGACTGTGTTAGAGAGAAAGAGAGTAGACTTAGAATTAGGGGGCATAAATGGAAAGTGAATTCATATCCTATTGAAACACGTTTTAGGCAATAATAGCATCCGACGGTTTACAAAACGGGTCATGGGCATATTTTTTTTTTTAATAATCAACTAGTAATAGACCCGTGCTTTCGCACGGGTCGCATAACATTGCGGTAATCATATAAAAATAATTACATTGTTAATATTATAAAGTGTAACGATATTAAATAAAAATTAGCAGCATTAATATAAATTTTTTATAGATTTTTTTTCTTATATGTAGAAAAATATGTTAAATATTTTAATCACGTATATTGTGGATTTTATTTTCTTATGTACGCGAAAACAAATTTTTATATACATTTATGAGAAAGTCAATACAATAAATTTTTTAAAACTCTTGATTATTTTCAATGTTTGCATCACACCCGTTGTAGATTTTATGCATTTTATCTACAAAAACAAATTTTTATGTAAATGTATGAGAAAGTTGATATGAAAAAATTGTGGAAACTCATTAATATTGTCAAAATATAAACATTAATATAGTGTTTATATTGAATAACTTTTTTATTATATGCAAAACACTTTTCAATGTTTGCACCGCATCCGTTCCAGAATTTATGTGCTTATATATGCATAAATAAATTTTCATGTACGTATGTGAGAAAATCGATATGAAATTTTGCAAACTCAGGACTATTTCCAAATAATCAACATCAATGTAGTGTTTTTATTAAATAGCTTTTTATTTTATATGCAAAACACCGTTCATTGTTTGCATCGTACCCGTTGCAGATTTAATATGTTTTATTTGCAGAGAATTTCTATTACATAACTTTTTATTTTATATGCAAAACAACGTTCAATGTTTGCACCGCATCCGTTGCAGAATTTATGTGCTTATATATGCATAAATAATTTTTTATGTACGTATGTGAGAAAATCGATATGATAAAATTTTGCAAACTCATGACTATTTTCAAATAATCAACATCAATGTAGTGTTTCTCTTAAATAACTGTTTATTTTATATGCAAAACACTGTTCATTGTTTGCACCGTACCCGTTGGAGATTTTATATGTTTTATCTGCAGAAATATTTCTATTAAATAACTTTTTGTTTTATATGTAAAACACCTTTCAGTGTTTGCACCGCACCCGTTGCAAATTTTATATGTTTTATCTGTGGATAGTTGCATTATATTTGTTTTTAAGTCATTTTAAAAAAAAAACAAATAAAATGATTTCATAGTTATCCGTGAAAAAACTTGTGATGACCATTATCGTTATCCATAATTAATTTTTGTTTATTAAAACTATTAAATTAAATTTGCAAAATGACTATTATGCATATAAAACTAAGGAGATCATGAGTTTTAATTAATTTTGTATTTATCCGTTGTGATAACCATTATCGTTATCCATAATTATTATTTTTTTATTAAAACTATTAAATGCATTATATTTGTTTTTAAGTCATTTTAAAAAAAATAAATAAAATGATTTCATAGTTATCCGTGAAAAAACTTGTGATGACCATTATCGTTATCCATAATTAATTTTTGTTTATTAAAACTATTAAATTAAATTTGCAAAATGACTATTATGCATATAAAACTAAGGAGATCATGAGTTTTAATTAATTTTATATTTATCCGTTGTGATAACCATTATCGTTATCCATAATTATTATTTTTTTATTAAAACTATTAAATTAAATTTGCAAAATGACCATTATGCACATAAAACTAAGGAGATCATGAGTTTTAAGGAGGACGATTATGAAATTTTGTTGTACTTCAATTTTTATATATTGTAAGTAGATAAGAGCACAAATTAAAGAATTAAGAAATAAATTTTGTATTGAAAAGATGAATGATTAACCTTTGAAAATATTGAATATACAATTTTCAAAGAAATATTTTTATTTGTAACTTTTAAATTTATGTTTTAAGGTTATAAGTTAACATTTTCCTAAAATAGTTAAAGCTAACCCGACTTAGTTGTTAGGATGTGTTAGTTAAAAGTTTAAATTTTTTTTTGGTACAATAGTTAAGAGTTTAAATTTAAACTCTAGTTAAGAGTTTAAATGGTGTAGGAATTCATGTGGTAAAACGGTCTTAATTGTTTATTTGAGATTAGATGGTTAAGAACGGGATGTAAGAGCATGAATTCTATTTTGTTTAGTTTATGTGTGTTTTTATTTGACTTTGAAATTTTTATATTAGCAATTATCTAACATGCACTTATGAAAACGACTTTTCGATTTCCTTTTTGTGGCATTCGCTTTCTTTAGCTGAAAAGTATTTTGAAGAACAAAGCCATATATAGATAGATAGGATTGAAAACTAAAACAACTTTTGATTCATTTCCAATTACTATGATGGTGTCTCTTGATGTCATTATAGTGCAGACAAGTGCTTGCCTTTGCTATTGTGTTTTTATCTGTTAAAATAAATGAGTTAATTAATCTCGGTGGTGGAAATGGATGTCATGAGCATAAAATGGTAGGATATACTTTTTAGTCGTATTTTATTGTATATACGCGGCATAATTAGTCATTATCCTTTTCCCGAACAATGTGGGTGTTAGGTAAACATAATGTGCATTATGTGAATAAATTAACAAACATAATGTGCATTTTGTGAATAAATTATATCATGCTCAAATTCATGTTTTAAGGAATTTATAAATTTTAATTTGTTTTACTCGTAAATTCGAGTTTACAACACTCATACATACTACCGACTTCTTACGCTAGACTAAAATTGTGGTGAATAAATTTTGATTGAATTCATCAAACATTTGATATTTATGAAAAACCAGAAAGTATCCAAATTGGGTAAACTCTTGCATTGATTGTTAGATGCACTAAAAGCTCATTATTGATGATGAGATTGAGAAAGAGGAAGAAGGATAGTAATTGATGCACACAGCTTTCTAACGGAACTAACCATTCCAAATAAGAAAGAAAGTCCTTTAATAGTGCTCTGCTCTCTCTCACACACAGCTCATGAAGGCTTACATTCTTCATTGATCAGTGACAAACATCCAATTACTTATTTTGATACAAGATTATACTGTGACAATGATAATGGTGGACTTTCATACAAGATGGCTACCAACGATCAAATAGTTCAAACAACAATTTTTAATCTAGAATTAGGGTCGTTCCGATTAAATTGAAGGCCATGTTTTAATAATAAAAATGGGTCCCTAGTAAACAAATGCAATTTTGTTTAAAAATTCATCATCCAATTTAGATCGTAAATAACATAACAAATAGGAATTCTTGTAACTCCCTAAAAAAAAAGGAATTTTTGTAACTGATCAAATATAAGAAAAATTGGGTTTCAAATAATTTAAGATTTATATATTTTTCACATACTTGGTTGATATGATTGTTTATTTGGTGATCCTTTGGCTTTCATTAATCAATTGTAGTTCAATGCCTCAATGCCTGGACTTCAAACCTCACTATACATGCTTTTAAAATGAAGGAGTCGGGACTTAAACTGCCGTACATTAAGACTCATGAAAGTACACAATCTCTTGCGCCAAACTTGGAATCCTTTCCAACATGTCATGTGCATCGACTATATACAACTATAAACAACCACTAGGCCATTAAAACTCAAAATTAGGGCCCCTAAAGAACAAATGGTTCCACACCCTCTAGGTCGGGACTATCTAGAACAAATATAGCAACTTCGCGTATAACAAATTCACAATCAAACCAAATAACATATAAATTGTTGAGCGTAACTTAAAATGTCATTATGTTTTTTAATGGCAAAATCTTATTATCATATATCAAGAGAAGGGAGAAATAAATGTAAAAGAGGGTTTTTAGCACAACCTCACGCGTGTGGTGCATGATGTCCAATGTGAGACGCATTTGTTGGCTATCTGGATTCGTGGATATCATGTGTGAGGCACATGCATGACGAAACTCAATTAAAGTCGATTCTTATTCTTTTATGGGGGAATCTTTGATTAGAAAACTTTTATCAAACTTAATTAAATGCCAAGAGTTAAGGATCTTTGAGTGGAATTTAAAAAGGGTTAGAAATATGTGAATCTTGAGAAACCAGAAGATGAGACTCTTGAAAAATGGTTGGTTCCTTGAGAAAATATTTATTGGTAACGCTTGAGTGTAAGAGATTTGTAAGTAACTTGATTGTAAATCTTGATAGACCAAAATATGAAATCTTTAGGAAATCAAATGTTAAGTGTTAGTTCTTTTTATTGTTAAAAAAAAAGTGTTAGTTCTTTTTAGTATATAGATTTTAGAGTTGAGAAACAATTTATCTACTAAAAACCGACTTCTAAAAGAATCAATAGTATTTGGTCAAAAAAATAATCAATAGTACTAATATGTCAAAAGAAAATCAAAATTAATTGCCACTTAAAGACATGCTCCCCACCGAAAATGGAAGAAACACACTATATGGATAAACACGTGTTATGCTTTTTATGTTATGCATTGACGACTATATTGGCATCTAAAAAGGTCACATTATTGTGATGCTATGTCTATATTATACCACGTTCACATGTCAATGCTGTTGTTCTCCAGCTGCAAAATTAAAACAAATGTCCAAATGAAAAGAAGAATGGTTAGATGAAACAATCTTAAGGACATAAAAATGGATTGATTAAGTATGGGAAACTAGGACCCCACAGGTATGTCTTCGTGCTCCTGTATGGACAACATTGAAGCATAGCACGCCAATATGGTAAATGCAGCTTTTGTGGTTTGAAAAGGATTATACACCTTGTCTAGTGGTTAGGGTGTTAAATCTAAATATCAGTGTTTTTATCCGACGGGTTGTTCTACTTTTGTCTGACACTCTTGCAGTGTGAATTTACCCTTTCATACAGCTAAAAACTAGGGTGCCGATCAAGCCATCAAACTAACTTAAAAAATATGTGTGAGAAAAAAATATGATAAGTTATTTTACAAAATTATCTTTAATTGACGGTATGAGAAAAATAAATTAAAAAATTGAAGGAAGAGATATTAATAAATAGTTAAAGATAATTAAAAAAAACAATATTAACGTTTTATTGGTACTGCAAAATGACATATAATTTGAAACAATTTTTTTCTAAAACGACATATAATTTAGGATGTGAGACATAGATTCACACGTGTTATTGTTGTAATTCAAGAGTGAATAATATACCAGATGGAAAAACAAATAAATGATATTGAAGACATAAAATCCATGCATATGTACCCTATATCTAAGTGATTTGGGTCAAGATGTTGTGTCAACTCTTACTTCAACCAATTGATTTAGAGCTCCACATTGTTTTCTCTTTCAAAGTACTCCACCTAGTTGGTTGCCTATTTCCAATAAATGGCATTAAAATCGATGGTTATTTTGAGTCAAGTGTTTGTCGACAATGATCTAATGTTCAAGTTTGCTCTACGCAGTTGTCGATAACCCTAGAAACTTAACAAGATTTTTACTTGAGAGTGAGCATAACATCTTGGAACATGAGGGACATATTGTGTGATAAAATGCAAGAGTGGAATTGTGAAAACTTTTCACGCTCATTGAGTGTCTATTTTTTTGCAATTAATGTCCATTTTTTGCGAAACTTGAACTGAATAAAAAAAATGCAATTCTCTATTATTAACTCGATCATACCAATTAGGTTTTCATGCCTCAAATTAGTGTTCAAATTTTGACTACAAGAGATGTTTGATTTAGTGCCGCAAGTACCCGAATAAGATTACCTCCAATAAAAAGAAACTATAATAAACAAAATTAAGAAAATTACATGCCAAAGATACGGAAAAAAAAAAAACTCATACCAAAGATCAATATACAATAAATTCTAGTAACTTCTTTCTGTGAACAATATATGTGCACATATACATGTCTCTAGTTAAAGATCTTGATGATGCTTCAGTAAAAAAAAGATCTTGATGAAGTTCATGATCTTTTTACTGAGCCAAATACTAATTACAAAACTTTAGATAATTTACAAGACATTGTGTCAAAAAAAGAAGAAAATTTACAAGAGTACTGCAAACCATTGGAATCGTGTACAAAAGCGAAAAGTTTCCTGAATGAGGGCTCTCAAATGAATTAAATTGTGCCTAATATCTACATTAAGCCGCATATCAAACCATAGACCGTAATCAGAGCTATTATTAGGGAATGATCCGTGCCAGCCGCCAAATCCAAAGTTAGAACATCATTACTCAGAACAACCCCGGATGAAGACTGTTTTTGCTTTGCCTCAGCAATGATTTGTCCATCTTTGTTTACTATCCTAAATGCAAATGATTTTCCTATACTGGTTCTTTCTATGCACAAATTTTGGGACCCCATTTTAATCTGGCAAGCCATTTTCCCTGAGATAACCTTATGACATCTTTTAACTTTGAACCATGGTTGCTCCTCTTGGCTTCTTAAACTTGAATTGTTGCAATATTTGTGGCCTTCCCAACATCCAAAAGCTAGTAATCTCTGCAAAATTTGATTCAAAATTAATTAATAAACTAATTAATGAATGGTTGATCAAAGATATATTGTTTATATACCATATATATTATTATTATCGCTAGCAGAGTGGTATGATGTAGTACCTTTTTGATGGTACAGACAACATTTCCTTGTAGATTCATGAGATTAACTTCTCTTCCACCCTTTCGGTCATAGTTTTCAACTCGATAAACGATGTTACCATTTGAATTATACACAGTGCAACCATTGGAGTGTAGAACAAGTGATTTCATCCATACAGTATATGTTTCTCTTTTATTACAACTACTGATGAGACAATGATCATGCGATTCAGAGGATGTTGTGGATTCTTGATGAGGATAAACCTTTGCCATTTTTCGTTGTAATTGTGCTTAATGTAATATTCGAGATGTGAGCAGCGTATTTATATCCCAATTATAGGTCCTACCAATATGGCTGCTTCTTCGTAGCACCTTTAATTTGCTGATTATTAAGTTTAATATGATAGCACTCGTGGAAAAAGTGCTTCAAAAATTATTAAAAAAAAATATTAAGGGAAAAAGTGCTTCAAAATAATTAGTTAATTGGTAACCGAAACAAAAAGACTGACGTGGTTCTCAAACTTCATATCCCTGGAGTTTTCAACCAACTTCTCTTATAACTACTTACTATATACTATATATAATATAATATAATAATTTAATTAAAGTTTAAACCTAATGGATATTACAGTCAGGGTTTATGGAGATAGAGCACTAATCCGTCTTGATATCATTAAATTTAATCTTAAAAAAAATACAGCCGAATAGTACGTCGAAGGCTGCTTTCACAAAAAGCACGTATGAAAACATGAAATTAAGCAGTCCTGATTCAATTGAATGAGGCTGCTTTCATAAAAATACACATGAAAAAAAAATTACGCAGTCCTACAATCGGCTGAGGAGAGTTTGTCATACCTTAAATCATTTGTTTGTCGATCTCATCTCAGCTATAATAAGTTGTTTATTTTTAAGTGTATACACATTCATTAACATTTATCTTAACAAAAAGATATGAAGAAACAAAAATAGAGTCCTTGGTGACCTAATGTGTCATTTTCGTGAGGTGAGTCAAAGACTCAAAAAGTAAGCTACAAAATTCGGGGAAGTGGAATTTGCTTAAGGGACAAACAATTATGGAACAAAAATAGATTTTTGTGTGGGTGTGTCGTGTGTGTGAGAGACTAAACTTCAGAAGTACTATAAGTGGAGAGTGTAATCACCATATTCCATTAAAGCACAATATAGGAGATAGATTGATTGGTCATGGGTAATAGGAGTTTAATTGTTCTCTGGTATAATAGGATTAATTGTCACAAAAAGAATGATATCATCATTTTTTTTATCCGGTATCTTTTACACTCAAATATAGAGATTAATTTTTCGAGTAAGAAAAAATCACAGTATGTGATAAAATCCAATCTCAAGAGGTTTAACATATCAATTTTTGTTTTTAATACAAGTTTATTTTTTATCGTACTTTTAATAATGTTATGGACATTCCTTAAAAAAAATGTTATGAACATTCCTTTAAAAAAAAAAATGTTATGGACATCATTCTAAGTTATTATTTTATATTTTACATTTAGGATATTGGAGTTACATCAATAATTAATATGAATAATTGGATAAAGTCGACATTATTCTTTTTTTTGGTACAGCTAAAAAGAGTCAACATGGTGTGGTGGTAAGTAGCCTTGACTCTCAACAAATGAACAGTAAAATTAGTTTCCTTAAATTAGTCGGTCAGATATCAAATTTAAAAAAAAAAAAAAAACTTAAGTTTAACATAGTTAATTTCCAATTACCACCATAATAATGGTGGTTGTTGATGTGATTGTAGTGCAGACAATTGCTTACCTTTGTATAGTTATCTGTTAAAATAATGTATTAATTTATCATCGATGCATCTCATGAACAAAAAATGCAGTACGTAGTGATAAGGTTACCTGAAAAATTATATATCAATCTTTTTTCAAAAAATTTATAAATTTCCATTGGATTCATGGCACATATTATATATTTATGAGAAAAGAGATAAGTATCAAAATTTAAAATAATGTTTTGTAGGGGAAAATTTAAAATAATGTTATACAATAAAAATAATTTATTTGTATATTTATTGCAAAATACAATGTTTTATAAATATTTTTGAAAATTAAATAATACTAGACATTTGACTTGTGCGACGCACGGATATTCTTGACTATAATAGAGACCAATAAATAATATTTAACCCGTAAAATCGTGGATCGATCAATAAACGCAAATTAGATTATTGGAGACACAAATATTACAATCAAATGATAATAAAAAAAATTATAAAAAAATAAGATAAAAAGAATACAAAATTATATTATTGCACGGGTCAATTTCATTTATTACTTTTATAGTTAAACATCAAAAATTAATGCAGTTCATGGTTCCTAACAAATTATTTAGGGTAGCCGAGTTTGTGGAAATTAGGGTACTCTGTTTGTAAACGTATTAAATAAGTGTAGAACAACTTGTCAAAAAAAAATCTACAGAAACAATATGTTAAGTTGATGTAAAACTAATAAAATTAATAAATAATAAGGATAGAGATTAAGATATTTATTAAATTTTTGCTTTGAAAAATATTCATAGTTATTAGAGAGAAAAATGAAAAACATATATGATGCAAATTTTTCCTTCAAAAAAAATATATGATGCAACTTTAAAGCCAAAGTTTTAGAATAAAGTTGTTACAAATCTAGTAAGGGATTAGTGGAGAGAAAAAGTTAGGGTAAGACTTAACAAAATTAATAAATAAGAATAAAAAATATCCCCTAAGAAAACGTAAAAAAAATATTAAATTAGTAAAATCTCTCAAAATATTAAATTAGTAATTATTGATAAAAAAAAGATAAATAAATATGACGACTTTTTCTTGAATAAATCTTATCATGTAGGATTCATTTATAATTATTACTCATTTTCAATAGTAATTTAATTGATATATCATATTAATTTCCATACATATTGTGGGAACACTTGGTCTAATATGAGTCGATCGATTCATATATATCAAATTGATAAGAGACTTAGACCCCTTAATTAAGTGGTCACATTTTAAATTATTTGTTTTGTGTATGAAAACGAATTGGTTGAAAGGGAGGAACTTGATTTGTGTGCTCTATAAGTTCTCCGATCGAGATTAGTCACCACTAAACGGCAACATAAACATCTTATCAATAACATGATAACTCAAAAATTTGATGAAAATCTATCGATGTTTGAAAATACTTATTAATTTATATCTATATATACCTTTATATAGTCTTGGTGTGGTTTCTTCCAATTATATTCCTCATTTAAATTATTGTATTTACAATTTTCTTAATTATTATTTGAATATTCAATTAGAAAAATCAATTTAATCTCGTTACAATAGAAACAATTTCACTATAATATGAACAATATTTGTCTTTCAGATAGTAAAAGAATAAGTAAAGGTAAATTTTTCACATGATGACATTATGTTAAGTTCAAATACTAACAATAACATTTATACTCATTTCGGTCACATTTATAAGCAAAAAACTACTTTTAGGTTCATTACTATTTTTTTTCTAAACACTGAAATTTATTCAAGCATAGCCTACACAAGAGGCATAAAACTAGCCAAGGAACACAAATAGAGGATACAAGTGCATCATATAGACGAAACCCCAACAAAGCACAAGGGCCCCCAAAACAAACTCCAAAACAAAAATGGAGTCATCTAGACCCAAAAACACAAACGAAACACAACTAGGGGTATGGCGAAAAGACTCAAATCATGTAAAAGAGCCACCTGATCTCCACAATCATACTACACCAAACCGAACCAAAACAACAACAACAACAACAACAACAAAAGAAAGATACAAACAAAACACCTGCAAAACAACCACCAACATAAACTTGACCAAAATGTCCCGAACAAAAATTGTGGTTGTTGAAGTCTGCTATGAAACATCAGAAACAGAAAAGTGAAACTGCCACCATCGAAGTTTTGCACCCCACCGCCTACCAAAAAACAAAGACGACACCTTCTACCTTAACAAACATTCCCTTGGATTCCAACATCATTCATACTATAAGCACGACATGATGTTGATTCTTGAGAGACTCCATAACCTTGACAACTCCTTTACTTCTTCGACAATCTCCTCCAACTTAATGGCATCCTTAAAAATCATCTCGTTTTTTCGTTTTTCAAATCACCTAAATCATTGTATGCCAAATAAAAAGAAAACACTTACTAACCGTATTGGTCCTTGCTTCCCCGCTCCAACATTCCCAACGAAGAAATAGATTCAGTGACGTAATAAAATGAAATCCAAGCCACCTCATCAATACTTTGCGCATGACATCATAATACAAGAATAGTTGGTCGGCCGTTTCCCAAGACCGTTACACATGACATAATGCTTAGGACTCTCTCCAAAGCAAGAATGTTACGCTTAGAAAGATTTTCTTTAGTAGGAATCTGATCATGAATCAACTTCCATGAGAATACCACAAATTTCAATGGAGCCGTACTTTTCCTAATTAAAAGTTAGTTGAACTTTAAATTTGTGTGTAAAAATCAATTCTAGAATAAAAAAAAACTACAAATTATAGCTTCATGTAGAATCAATTCGGAATACAAAATTAATTATACTTAAAAGCAACATCAAACATGTCAGAATCAATTTTACACCTCATAATCAATTTTGGCTCCTATAAAAATGAAACCAAACATCCACCGAGTGAAATTCTTACAAATCCCACCACTTTATATAGGATTCATATTTAAAGTATGGGGCACATAATGATTTTACTCAATAAAAAAGTAAGTGTTATAGAACCCCATAATTAAGTGTTATTTGTATAGACATTCAGCACTTTCCCTTGTAAAAAAAATGTTTTGATGACTTGAAAGAGATTCTATCGAAAAGTAAGATTTATGAAAAACAGTTTTAAAGTTTTTACCACTCTATATATGTATCAATCTGTTGTTCATATCTTAATTATGCATATCATGTTCAATATATAAATCATAGAAACCCCTCAAAATATATATATATATATATATATATATATATATATATATATATATATATATATATATATATCATAAAATTGTCATGCCCATATCTCAAGGCATGTACAATTGAGTATTATACTTAAACAGACATATTCGACCAAGTCAATCAAAATGTGTGCAATCAATTATTTGAAAGAAATCAGTACTCCACGTAGATTTGAATCTCCAGATTAAAAGTATACTTGCAACTTGTAAGATGTATATACATTTTTTTGGTGAAAAGTATGACGAATAGTAACATATTAAATGGTTAAATGATCGGACATTGAAGCAAATAACAAATAAAACTGATCTCTTGCGGTATGCATAAATAAATTAAGAGATACTCCATACCTAATAAACATAAATTAATTGGCTTCACTTCCATTACTCCCATGTTTAATTGGACAATATTATTATGCCTATCATCGGGTATACCCTAATAAAAGAATGACCTGCCAAATCATTCGATAAGGATTAAGTGGGAAACAAATCGAGAACAGGGTTCAGACATAAGAAACGTGTTTTCTGCGGCATATGCAATTGTGTTCTTAATATTATAATATAATAACTACCTCTAAGATGAAATACATATGCTGTTATCGGTAAAAGTAATAAAAGTTGTAAATTTTATCTGATTCTGATTATTTATTAAGTTAGTTATTGAATTGATATAAAACGATAAAATGGTAAAACAAAGTTTTTTGTTTTTTGTTTTTTGGTAGTGTCAATTTACAATGGTAAAACAAAGTTTCATACTTACACAGAAGGAAATTCCCTACTATATGATATTGTTTCTTGATGAATCCCAAGTTACTGTCTTATCAATTGGTATCAGGGCTTCGATCTTAGAACTCTTTGGAGGTTGTGCATGCTGTCTAAAATGAACACAAGAGTTGAAGGATGAATCGAAACTTTGGAGAAAATTGTAGAAAAAATTCACTTGGAGATTCAGACGAAATTGTCAAGGTAAGAATCGTGCCTCATGAACGTGAAAAAGATAACGGAAAAATGTCTTAAGGAATGGAAAACTCACTTTCCGTCTACATGTTGAAAATCATAGTATTTTTTTTTAAATCAACAATTGACGTGCATCTTGAATCCAACCGAAAAACATCTAGAGATTCCGTAGGGTAACAAATGCGGAGAAGATGGATGTGGCTATGGTCTAGGGTGGAGGGTAGTGTTGAATTAGGGTGGCCTTGGCTACCATATATTTGTAATTAATTTTTTTTTTTTGACAAGTTAGTGTATTTTTATGTTTAGTTACTCTAATAATGTAGATTTACCTACCTCAAATAAGTTTATTTGTGAAATTTATTAGTATCAATGTGACAAATTTATATGTTTTGCCACATTCAATCTCTATAGTAACTACATAGAGAGTTTAATCAACAACGGATATTGTCAAGATAAAATTTGTAGAAATACTTTTTTTTCTCTATCTATTAGCCCCTTATAAAATTTCGACTAGCTTCGCGCCGGCAATGGTAGCTCTAGACGGAGATGTTTTGGGTTGGTTCAAATGGTGGAAAGTATAACCCAAACCTAGAATACAAAATATTCCGAGAGGCCTTAACGTAAAGATTTTAACATGCTCTTTTAGAGAATCTATCACAAGCTCTACTAACTCACAAACAAGATCGGTCAATTAAAGAGTTGGTTACCCCAATTCGAGAAGAACGTTGGATTTGTTAAAGGGATTGAATGACGCAATGATTTGTTAAAGGATGAAATTAGTGCAGAGTTGAGATTGTACAAACCAATTTTTTTTTTTTATGCCATGAACAAAGTGAGGTGCATCCAAGAGAAGAATAATGCAGTAAGGTGACTAACAATAGCAAAAGCAGTAAAGGGCCAAGCCAAACAACACATCTGATCGCAATTATTCAAGTTCAAGATTCACAAGAGACCTCCATTTGTCACTAACTTTTAACTAAAAACTATTTAAACTAATTTCTCATTTGAAGTTTTCTTAAAAAAAAATTGTTTAAAAAGTTATAGCAAAAAGATGAAACACAATAAAAAAAATATAAAACAAACATGCTCTTAAATAGTCTAAAAGTTATATTTTGAAAAAGGCAAATAAAATATCATTTGAACAAACTACAAATAAAATTGTTTGTGATGTATTAGCAAAAACGTGGGGTGTGAATAAAAGCCCTCAATATGGTGATATGTGTTGGAGAAAAGGTGGAGGCGCAAGATTCATGGGCTGCATGTAACTTGATCTAGTAGAGGAGTTTGATTTCCTGTTTATTTTAGAATTTCTTATCGTAGCCTTCCCCCATTCCTTTTGCACACCCTCTAAAATTCTCATTTTACTGCGTTTGGATTTTATAATCCGAACCGTGATATTACTATTTTGTATTATAGAATTCGAAATCGCTGACACTTTAGAAAGCAACACAAAATGAAACTTTAACAATTATTCCACAAATCAAATTATACATCAACACCACTTGCAACAATGACAACAACTATATAACAACATATTTTAAGTGGATAACGAACTTCATTGAGCCTGCTCTAAACAATCCATCTTTTACCGGATTGTTGCCTTTGTAATCATAAAAAACTATTTTTTTTAAGAATTTTAGACCAAGCTTATGATAAACTTTGATTTTCGGCTAACCCGGCACCAACTCTTCGATATATTTTTTTTTTGGCTGGAAGTATCCTTGATCCCATTGATAACAAGTAGGACCGAATAACTCAATCGGAATAGTTGTTGAACCACATTCCAGCAACAACAAAAGTTATCGTTCAAAAAAAGCCGAGTTTGATTGATTCTTGGATGAAATAATTATTAGTCAAGTTTTACTTAACACACAAAAAAAAAACATAATTTAACATGAATTCAACAACATAATACAACAACAATAACAACGAAAAACAGGATCTTTTCTTGTATGAAATCCATATTTAAATCTATACAATTTATCTATTCAACAAACTGACACTTCTTGCACAATGAATCCCCAAATAAATAACGTTGCTGCATTACAGGAAAAAAAAAATGATATTATCGTCTTGAGCATGTACGTGTTCAACCAGTGATGTCTTTGACTTGTCCTTCTCAAATTAATTTGCTTATTAAGGGGCCAAGATGTGAGAAGAACAAATTACTTTGTCACGGATCTGAGACTCATCATGACCATCTGCAACATCATATCATGTTCGACAGTTATTTCATACTAATCGCATTATTACTATTTCAATCAATATATCCTGTTTTTATGCTTCATTGTTAAACCTAATTGATATAAAATATTCCTATATTTGGAACAGATGGCCCTAAGATAATTTAGGCAGCAAACTATATAGAAGTTTAAAAACATCTTATACAAAAAAAAAAAATATATATATATATATATATGATCTAACTTGGTATCAAATAATTTTACTTCTATCAAGACCCGATTTAGTGACGATAAACAAAATATTTCACTATTTGCGACGAAATTAGAGATAGAAATTGTATCTTTGATAAAAATGAAGTTAAAAATTATTAGTGAAGGACTTGGTGTAGCATAAAATGTGCCATCAAATTTCCGTCACAAATTCAATTAGATTAAATTTAATGAGTGATTTTGCAACGAAATCTATCCCTCTCTACCGATTCTGTCATAGTTTTCGTCACTAGTTGTATGATACTTGCAATCATGGATGTTGTGAGAGAACTATTTTGGTACAGACAATGTCTTTAATTTTTTTTTTTTTTTTAATAAATGTCTTTAAAAATTATGAAATTATAAATATTTAAAGTTTTCTTTTATTGTAATTACATTATACATAATAAGTATGACAAAGTTAAGCACTAAATTAGCACAATGATATAGATACTTTCTTAAGTGGAAATATCCTGTCAAAAAAATGAAATTAAAATATAGGCATTTGTATCCCAAAAAGTACTTGGATGATAAGATAAATAACTTCTTTTTATCTTAATTATAATGGTTTTGAATTCGAATTCATATATGAAATCTTGAAAAAAAAATTTATCATCTATTACGTTTCTACCAGGTTAAGAGACTAATCTCTGCAATTATACACTAAAATATTGAGCTTTGCAATATTCTAACATTGAAGTTGAAGGTAATTAATATACAACCACAATGATGGATCAAGCCTTTCTCACCTACCTATCCATCGGAGCAGGTTGGGATCCATCTGGACCATCCTATTCACATTTACACTTATTTTCAGAGAGCATGTAAGAAACTGATGAATCATTTATATACATCTTATGGTATCGATTATCAACAGAATAATTAGATGTGCAACTTTGTAACCAAACCAATGATCCAACGAATTTGAAGATTCAAACCAATTCAATTTGAGTGTTTTTTTTTTTTTTTGGTTACAATTTGAGTGTATGTTTGATTCTACTATAATGAAAATAGATTTGTAGGAATTAATTTTAGATAAAAATGAATCAAATGTAAGGTAATTTATGTTAGATATAATTACGTAACAATAAGTTGAATAATAAATTTAAAAGTGAAAATTACATTTAAAGTAAGTTGGATTTTACTTTTTTTGTTTAGGGAAGTTGGAATTTATATTAAGGGGAAAATTAATTTCAATTGATATCATTAAACATTTGTAACCAAATTTTTTTTTGATATCATTAAACATGTCAAAAATCAATTTTAGGCGTTTGAAATTAATTTTGGCCCTCCCTGCTCTAAAAACTAACAAGCATTAGTATGTGTCAGAACCTTCAACCGTATTAGTATGTTTGATGAAGTTTAAGTTCCAACCACATACTTAAATGTGAAGCTACTTCGATCATTATGAACTAAATGATTCTCTCTGGCTGATTGTGTGACTTTGGCAATTTAAAGATAAGTTGCATTGATGTGATTTTTGAAAGTATAAGAAATATATTTGACTTGAAAACCAGTAAATCATTGTACACTAAGGAATGTTTAAGCTCACCGAACTAAATGATGGTGATCAAGCATTTCTTTCCTAAATCTAACCAATAATATATCTTTTTTTAGAGGAAATGGCAACTTGTTCCAAGCTTGGGTTCGTCTGGATCTAGTCTCGGTGATTGGGTTATGAGCTCTTGTTGTGATGGATTTGATGCGTCTCCGATGTATTGGACCGCGTGGTTAGAAATGGTTGTGAGTCTATTATTGTTGTTTGTCACATTTGATTGTTGGTGTTTGGAGTTTGGATTTTTTGCAATATGATTTTGCACATGTATGCCGGTGCACTGGATTGTGCTACAAGTGTGAGGTTAATTGCTCTTGAATAGGATTTAGGGCTTCTCTACCATCTAAGGTTGTTTTGTTTTACCCATTTGGGTTGTTTTTTTTACTTGAGATCAGGTTTCATGTCCCTAAATTATTTTGTTCGGTTTAAATTTTAATTCATCTGCACCATATTTGTTTTAAACAAATATATCACTTATTTATTTATTTATTTATTTATGTGTCTAAATCAATCCTCTGAATTCCTTATTTCTGATTCAATTTTGATTATGCAGCGGAAAATAAACAATAAACCAACTTCTGATGGTAAAAGCATACACATAGAATAAAATCATTTAGCATAAAAAACAAGAACAAAGCAAAACTGGCCAGGCAGTAAGAACAAGAAAAAAAATACCGCCCCAACACATTATGTCGCCTCAATTACACACATTATTGCTTAAGAAACACGACAATGTTTCATAGCAACAAAGTTTGTTTTTGTAGATTAAAAAATTCAAATATCAAAAGTTACAATAAGAATGACTACTTTTATACTTGTCTTTAATTTGCTTGCAACCACGCAAGATTTTGGCTTGCTTGGGAAACTATATGTATGTGTATAGTTTGGCCTACTTTTTGTTGTTTCTATATGCTCTAATTTAGGTGAAAGAAACTTGAAAAATTTCATGGCTTACAAAAGAGCAGTGAAAAGATGATAAAGTAGTAATTGGGGATTGAGGGGCAAACCAATTGAATGAAGAAACCTAACAATTAACAAAGAATATGGTACACACAAGAATTTATCTTAATGTTTTTATTAGCTCTAAAAATTCAAATGAGTTAATTTAAAAAATTCATTAAGGTCAAGACAAAATTTAAAGTTCATAAAACACGATAGAAATGTTTACATATTATTCACCAACAAACATCTTAAATCGACAACGAAGTACGAACCAACTTCTAACTAATTAGATCTATTTCCTATTGCGAATAATATATCTTTTTTTGTATAAAGAGAATATATATTTGAATAAAGAAAAAGCATGTGTGGCCCTTTTATTATGAAGCTAGCACATGGTGGGATTCTTGATCGCAAGCCAAAGGAAGCTGCCTCTAATTAGAAATAGATGTGGATGGAACACTTTGACATAAAGCTACAATAAACACCAACACTTCTCTATGATTTTAAAAGTTCTACCAATTGCTGACCCAACCTGTCTTTGATCTTCAACACATATACTTGATAGCTAATCAATAGCTGACTTTAAAGAGAAAAATACTTAAAAAATATATGCCCTTTATTAAATTCATTTTTGTCAATTATATGCTTGAGTTGGGTGTTTTTATTTTATTGTAGGAGTCTTATTGTGCAATTTAATTCAAGATCATAAGGTTCCTTCCTTTAAATATACACCATCTTTTTGAAAAGGTCATGCTTGTGTTAACAATGGAACTTCACTCTTAATCAATATCTCAATTTGTCCTTTTTTTTAATGAATATCTCAATTTGTCTTTTGTTATACCTATATCATCATATGAATAAAGAATAGTCTTCCCATTTATAGCTTTTTTGGTCCTCTCACCAACCGTCAGATTAATTCTTGAATCGTACGTAGTCGTTAGGTAAAAATTTATTTAAGATATATGTAGCGATTCTTGAATTTGAATGCATGATGTGACGTTATTATAGGTCAAATTCGTATTTGAACTGGAGTCACGTATTTGGACTTGGACATGAACAAAATACGTGAAACATATGAGAATATACTAATAAACTAGGTAAAAAAAATTTTTTAAAGGAATAAACTAGGTAAATTTTTTTTTGAAAGGAATAAACTAGGTAATATAAACTACATAAAATCACAATTCACTACGCAGATATTCCAAATATGCATGAAATTAAAATATAAACTAGGTAATATTGGCCACTTAAAATCACAATTTAGTTTTGTCAAAAGAAAAAACACACTTGCTCAAAAAAAAAAAAAAAACACACGATTTAGAGGAGAATGGTGGGGTAGGGGTGGGGGATTTATGCCTTTCTTATATTCTTATAAAATTTAGCATAATTGACGCATGACAGTAGCATAATGATTTTAGAATTTAATTAGATGGAGAACAACTGTGAAATGTGGAATTCCAAAGGAATTAATTCCTTTGTTTTTCAAAAAGCACTTAGGATTAGATGATAGTCATAGTACTACTCTATATTCCCATCAATTTGAATAATTTCATTCAATGAAAAATTAGAAAATAACTTGAATTGACAAGTTGAGTTATTAATCTTTTTTGGATGGTAAAATTATTCCTTTTAAAAACAATATTCATAGATCTAGAGACACAACATTGTTATGTATGACTCTTTGTAGAATATTCACAACCTCTAATGTTAGATAGCCAACAGTGTCAAATACAAGTGGTGTAAAAATATGTTGATTGTCAAAACACGTTTTTTCATAATTGACGACTTTGTTTAATTTGAAGCAGCTTTGAGGGTCGTTTTTTCCCACAAAACTTGTAAAATTGTAAACCCTAATATACATAATTATGAAGTATTCTTGCTTCGATACAACCTAAATAAATATATTTAGGCACACACACAAAACCAAAAAAATATAAAAGATAATAAAATTGAATAGTGCTAATTGATGTGACTAAATATTTTTACTTAAATTTTGTTTATTTAATGTGAGAGTGTCTAAATGATATTTATTTATGCTTGTGTCCATACAAGATTTTCTCCATAATTATAATCGTTTAGTCATTTTATAAAGGATCGAGTCTCACCTTCGAGATTACATAAAGAAAAACTATATACTTTGTAAGTAAATTGTAATTTTTGTCAAAAACTATATATATTTTTTAATAGCAACAATACCATTAAAATTAGTTTTTTTAATAACAAAAATTACTCATATGTTGTGTTTTATAACAAAAATATTGTTCAAATTTACTCTTCTTCCTTATAATAAAAAATACAGTACCAACTAATACAGGGGTTAAAAACTCAAGAACCCGATGTATAGAGATAACTGACATGACTGACCTTGTGTGGTCAACATATTCTCTGGTCATTGCCAAATGACAACAATACTTAGCCCTGATACATCTTTGTCCATAAAATATGATTAAAAGGATGTGTAATTCAAAAAACATAAAGTTATTAATTTTTATTTATTTTACTTATATGTGTTCTTGCTAAGAATAGTGTGATATACATAGTTGATACATCGTGATCAAGGTCTGAGAATTTTGTATTTCTTGGATAAAGAGTGAATGAAATTAGAATTTTTTATTCGATTCGTATGTATAGAGGTGAGTACTGATAGACATCATATCTTAGGATATCGTTATGCTACGCTCTTCTCTTATGCTTCTTGCGTATTGTCTCGCTTTTTTGAGTAAAATGTGTGCGCAGATATCATCAACAAGACTTAATATACCTAGGTTATGGGTCGTAGTACTCATTGGTCGGACTATACGTCTGTTGAAAGGTAAGGATCGAGTTGTTGTTTCAAGGATATGATGATCCAATATGCATTTAAACTTTAAAATGTTTTATATCTTTTAAAACAAGTCATGAAGAAAAAGTATTGTCATATACGAGTAGCAAAATGAGCTCATTTTCATAGAAGAAGTACTATGTTGATCGATTTTAAGGTAAAAAACCATTCAATTTAAAGATTAAAATAGCATGTGTTTAAGTTGGTTTGAATGACTGCTTTAGGAAAAATATATCAATGCAATCTCACTAAGTGGAGTAGTTTTTTAAGAGGAATAATCTCACTAAATATGGATAGATAAGATTGGCTCATTCGATTTTTGGCAACACAAACTCAAACAAAATAAAGCAGTCAATTCCATACTTGACCACATTTAATCAGATCAATTGTAAAAAAATAGTACAAATCCAACAAAACCGCATATAGTTTTGATATTCGAACACAGAATTTTTATAGTAGTATTCTTTTGAAGGGGAAATTTTTTGTAGTATTAAATCGATTTAACACCATCCTCTAATACTACAAGCTAGCAAGTAGCACTAGTATTTTTATAGCTGGCTGTTTAACACCGAAATTTGTGTTTAGCTGATATTTTTATAGCCATCTTTGACCATTTAATGCAAAAAAAAATCACGAATAATACCAATCTTTCGTCTCACGAAATTTAAAGAGACATAAAAAGAACAGAAGCCTTTGATCTCATTTGTTTCTGCAACTTCAATCATTGCTACAAAAAATACCTAAATTTCATAGGTATTTAAACTTTAATTAATCTTTTTTTTAATTATATAAAGTTTAGCCGAGTTGTAATCCGAATCACTTAGACCAAATAGCTCAAAGAATCATTTACCAAAGTCCTCATACTAACAATTGAGTTGAATTCACGATGACTAGAGTAAGTCAATTCATTACGAAATGAATTTATGTACGGTTCCACTTCTAGAGTGATCAAAATTGATTCTGGAGGTGTAGAAATGATTTTGGCATGTTTAATTGTTATGAGTAGAATTAATTCTCCCTCCAGACTTGATTATACTTGAGTTTAGAATTTATAATTTTTGGATTTAAAATGAATTTTCATACATAAATTTATAGTTCAACTCACTTTTACACATTCAGAAATGATAAATGGACACAGAAATACAAACACAAAAAAGACATCATATGGTACCGTAGCTTTATACATCTTTTTAATTTTATTTTTTTAATTTTCATTCCTTCTCTCTCCAAACTACCTCCGTTGCAAGTTGCAACTTCAAGCCATCTCTCTACCATCTTTCTCTCAGTCAATTGTAACATCTCAGTTGCCATCGCTGTCCTCGATTTTTCTTCATTCTGTCCGATTTTCGTGTGATATTTGAACGGATCTGTAATAGTGAGGTCATATCTGAGCTCGGTTTTCTCTTGTCGGAGTTCTAAATGGATATGTGTTGAGTTTTCTCAATGATGATTCGTTTCTGGTGAGGACGGTGGTTGTCCGATCGGTTTTTCGACGGCGCTAGAGGAATGGATCGCCGGCGGCATGAAGTCGGTTGTCGTGGTGAACGAATTGAAGGGATGATGATGAAGGCGAAAATGAGGTTGTGGTAATCGATAAGGATGGTGGTGAACGGTGGCTAACAGTGATGAGAGAGAAGAGAAAAAAGGTTTGTTGATGGTCTAAGAGAGAAAGAACGTAAAGGAGGAGAAGGAAGATGGTGGGTTGGGATTGTACAAAATTGCCCCTTCTTTTAATATTGAAATGTCAAAATTGCCCATAATGTTGTATTTGTGTATAGGTTATCATTTCTCTTACACATTTAAACATAAATCCCTTTCATCTAAATTACCTTTAACCAAAATCAATTTTATCTAAATCAATTCTCTTTGTGGTAGAACCAAGCCATTTTTGATTTATTTGGGCAAGAGAAAAGGAATAAATATTTGCACCAAAATTATAAATAAACCGCCATTTTTAATTTAACATCATAAGTAGAAATAAAAAGGTGTCTCTTTTTCAGGCAAGTGCCATCAAAATCCAATCTTAGATAAACTCTCTTTGAATCCAAGTTTCTTCCTCTTCTAGGTTGTCTTCAAACTTTATTCTAGTACACTGTCAATGTCTCTAACACTTTTCATTTTCAAAACTAGGATTTAAAAACTCTTGTTTATGTTCCTGTTTCACTACTACATTATTAGTAGTGTTTTTTTTTTAGAACCTTTGTACTTGGCCTAATTTGTATCTGTTTTTAAGGTAGAAAAATCACACCAAATTCTAGGATTTTCAGTTTTTGTTGGAAAAAGTTCCTTGGACTTTGTTGCTTAGATTGAAAGTAGCTAAATTAACAAGGAAGAAGGAACAACAATTAATAGAGTGTAGAAAGAAAAAAAATGAAGTTGTGTACTTCATTGTTGTTTCTGGGTTTGGTTTCTATGCTTTCTTTTGTGGCTTCTGCTATGGTGGCATCAAATGAAGGTACTATTTGTGGCTTTATATTCATTTTCTCTCTCAGATCTTGAATTTTCACTTTGTTAAGCTCTGTTTGGTTGGTAAGAAAAGTTAAAGAAAGCATCAAACTTGGTTAATCTGATATTAATGAGTTTTTCGAAATTATAACTTAACGTGTGTAGAGTTACTATGATCATGTAGCAAAATTTCTTTTATGTTTCTTGTGTGAACTTAGAAGTTTTTGAGGTTAATTAATTACTTTTCGGAATGGAAATTGGGAATTATGGTATTCAGCATTTACATTATTAATTGCTTTGCATTATGTTTTTTCTTTTCTTTTTTAACTGTTGATTTTGTTTTTCTGCACAGTTGGGGCGCTTACAACTTTCAAAGAAGCTGTTTATGAAGATCCACATATGGTTTTGTCAAATTGGAATACTTTGGATTCAGATCCTTGTGACTGGAATGGAGTTTCATGCACCGGAACTCGAGATCATGTCATCAAGCTGTAAGCTACAATTGGTCCATTTAGCAGATTTTCTTAAGGATGTAATTAGACTTTCTTTGGAAAAACGGTTTATTTTAGCGTTCATTGCATAATAAATGCTTATGTATAAGTAATTCCTTGTGACTGGATTGGGATTCTTCGTTGCAGAAACATATCAGGGGCATTATTAAGAGGGTTTCTTGCTCCAGAAATCGGGAAAATAACCTACTTGCAAGAACTGTATGATTCTCATCCAGAAATCTTTATTTAATTAGTGAGTCTGTGCTATAGTACTAGAGTATCGTGGTTGTGACTAATTTGTTGTTCTTATTGTTGTAGAATATTGCATGGCAACAATCTCATTGGAACAATACCGAAAGAATTGACCGCGTTAAAATCTCTTAAGGTGTTGGATTTGGGAAAGAATCAATTATCTGGACCAATTCCTCGAGAGATTGGAAATTTGACACAAATTGTAAAAATGTAATTTGAAATCAATCTGCCATTATGTTTTTCCTAATTAGAGAAAATTATTGACTATTCCAAACTATTTGAATTCTTGTAGAAATCTGCAGTCCAATGGTTTGACTGGTAGGTTGCCTTCAGAGCTTGCAAATTTGAAATATCTTCAAGAACTTCGGCTCGATAGGAATAAGCTTGAAGGGTCTGTTCCTGCTGCTAGCACTTCAAATTTTCCTTCAAATATGCATGAATTGTGAGTAAAATTATTTAATTTTTTTTCAGGGAAAATTATTTAAATTTTATTTATTATAGTTTGTTTATGGATTCATTTTCCTCATTCATGTATAGTCAAGCTCACAACTAAGTAGTATAAAATTACAAGTAATGCCATCAAAATCTGGATCTTGCTAATCTGATTCCTATTGATTCCATTATTTATTCAGGTATGCCTCAAATGCAAATTCGACTGGTTTCTGTCGTTCGTCGCTTAAAGTTGCAGATTTTTCATATAACTTTTTGGTTGGTAGCATACCAAAATGCTTGGAGTATCTTCCAAGGTACTCACTCTTTTAAACTTTTTGGCATGTGGTATTCTAATCAACCTCCTCACTTGGAAAATATGAACTTTGTCATACAGAACTAGCTTTCAAGGGAATTGCCTCCGTGTCAAAGTTGTAAAACAGCGGACTAAAGTTCAATGTGGTACGTAAGATATTATATATTTTGCATTTCAAATCTAAAAATCAATTAGGATGTATCTTTGTGGACATGTCATAAATCTGAATCATAATATAATTACAGGTTTACTGTAATATACTTTTTTACCATTAACTGTTACTAGCTTTTTTTCTTTTTACATCTAACAATGAATTGTTATTTTACAGCCGGAGCTTCACCTGCTGAAGGTCATCCAGTAGTGAAACCAAAACACCTGTCTAAAGCTGAACATGAATCAAAGCATGAAGGAGGTTCAAAACCTGCTTGGCTTTTGGCTCTAGAAATAGCAACCGGAACCATGGTTGGTTCTCTCTTTCTGATTGGTATTTTCACTGCTATCCAAAGGTTTAACAACAAATCATCCATCATTATTCCTTGGAAGAAATCCTCAAGTGAGAAAGAGCAAATCTCTGTATATATAGGTTTGATTTTTTACTTTCTTTGATTCCTATTGTGTATTTATTTACTAATAAGATATCTATGGCTAGTTTGAACATATTTAATATTATATCAAATTGCAGATTCTGAGATGTTGAAAGATGTGACGAGGTATAGCAGACAAGAGCTTGAGGTGGCTTGTGAAGACTTCAGTAACATAATCGGATCTTCACCAGATAGTGTGGTCTACAAAGGTACAATGAAAGGTGGACCTGAGATTGCTGCAATTTCCCTCTGCATCAAGGAAGAGAATTGGACTGGACACCTTGAACTTTATTTTCAGAGAGAGGTAAATAGATTATTCAATGTTTGCAGTGTGCAAGAGACGTAATGAAAATAATTAAATCAAACCATTAAATTCTTCTGCTATTGGTACAATTCAGGTGGCAGACTTGGCAAGGATAAATCATGAGAATACAGGAAAGCTACTAGGCTATTGTAGAGAGAACAGTCCATTTACAAGGATGCTGGTTTTTGATTATGCATCAAATGGCACACTTTACGAGCACCTACATTGTTGTAAGTTGAGATTCTTAGCTTGTAATAGTATTTTATACATATTTGTGTTTGTTTTACAGTTCCTTAAAACGTGAAGTTATGACTGCAGATGAAGAAGGGTTCCGGCTATCTTGGACGCGGCGCATGAAAATTATCATAGGCATTGCGCGGGGACTTAAGTATTTGCACAATGAAATTGAACCTCCTTTCACTATATCAGAGTTGAATTCAAATGCTATATACCTTACAGAAGATTTTTCCCCCAAGGTGCGCATGCAACATTGTTTAAATTTTCTAACATATATAATAGTCATTTTAATATCTATCAATGTTATGTTCTGTATGTTGTGGTTGTTGACTTGTTGTTGTCATTGTAATTTAATTGCAGTTGGTTGATTTTGAAAGTTGGAAGACGATTCTTGAAAGATCAGAAAAAAATTCTGGTTCTGTTAGCAGCCAAGGTGCTGTTCCAAACTCCCTTCAAGCCCGCCATCTTGATACCGAGGGAAACATTTATGCTTTTGCAGTACTTCTACTTGAGATTATCAGTGGGAGATCTCCGTACTGCAAGGACAAAGGCTACTTAGTGGATTGGGTAAGAAATTTCTTCAAGTTTATTATAATTATTGTGGAAAAAGCTTAGGTGTGCTTGAGTTGTTCACCAATTATAACTTCACACGATGCCCTAAGAACATTCTTTAAAAGTTAAAAATAGTAAGTTTTTATGAAAATATGTGTATTCAATTCAATGCATTGAAAATTGAAATGTTTAACTTTTTAAATGAATAAATTGGAATAACTTCGTTATTATTATTACTTGTGCTAAAGGTAACACTTAAAGGATCAAGTCTGTAATGTTTATACTCATATATGTGGTGCAGGCCAGGGATTATCTTGAATTGCCAGAAGTAATGTCATATTTGGTGGATCCTGAGTTGAAACATTTCGGATATGATGAGCTCAAAGTAATATGTGAGGTGGTAACACTTTGTATTAGTCCTGACTCCAATGGCTGTCCATCAATGCAAGAGTTGTGCAGCATGCTGGAAAGCAGAATCGACACATCGATAAGTGTGGATCTCAAGTCATCATCTTTAGCTTGGGCTGAACTAGCACTTTCATCATAATTGAGTGCTCAATACTCAAAACTAACAACATACACTGAAGCAGACCTATAACTGAATATGCTTTTATGAGCACTTACTTTTGATTTATTTTTCTTCCTATTTAGTTATATATATAGTTTACTTGTAAATAATTGCTCAAAAAGGAAATGTGTAAGGATAAATCCATGACAAGTGTCTTGTATGGTGGCTAACAAGTAGAAGTCCATAAATTGATAAATGAATGGAAGAAAAAAGATTGTGCTATAGAAAAGGACCACAAAAGTTATATAGCAATATGGTCCATTTTTTTGTTTCAAAATGGTCCCTTATTTTACAAAATTTATATTAATGTAGTATGATGCTAACAAAATTTAAATGAAAATGATCACATTAAAACCAAATATAAAGATAAGAACTCAATTGGAACTTTTTAAAGTCTCCAAACTGTAACTAAGAAATAAGGTAATGGATCAATTAGCCAATATTTTACTGGCATGAGCAGTTATTAATGCTTAATGGGGCCAACTCCTAAAAAAATGGTTAATGAACCTAAGAGATGGGTACTTGTACTAGCAAGCAATTCTCAGACACATTAACATGTCTACAGAAAAAGTCTGTGGCATAGAGATATAAGGTAAAGATATGTTAAACCTTCGTGTAGACAAAAGGGTTATGTGAGAAAGAAGCAAACCGTCTCTGCCACTTCTTTGTATATCAAGATCCATCATAAGTGCTCGAGGGTGCAAGTGTAATTAGGGTTGGGGAAAAAAATTCCTGACTTGGTTTACGAATTTTAAAGAGTATTAAAAATATTTCTACTCTCAAGTAGAGATGGAAAGTATTCCTACCTATGTATGCGGATAAAACCTTGTATTTTTTTTGTTGTTGAATAAACTGCAAATTGAACATCATCTTTGAAGGATAATTTCAAATCACCAAAGATCATGTTTCACAGATGTTTGATCACTGACTCTTGTGTATGAAAAATATTTTGTTAGGAGAGTGTTTTACGGGTTCTACAACAAACATTAATCATTTCTAAACAGCAAAAGAAATTTTAGATCAATGACATGATATTAAAAAAAATAATGTTTCTCCAAAGACAACAGCACCAAACACCAACATCAAAAAGCGTCCCACCAATCACAATCACCAGGGCCATCTCAAAAAAGTAAAAATAGAATTCTCAGAATCCAAGAGAAAACCTGGCCACAAGAATAATCCAAGTCTCATCGAAAACTCAAGATAGTGAAGCAATCACAAGAGGCAGTGAAATAAGTCATCTTCATGCAAGCAGCATTGCTGACAGAGCATGTGCAGGAAGATAAAACCAAGTACTATCGACTAAATAGTATACAATTATTTTTATAATGGAGACGGGTGGACCTCAAGGTACACCCAGGGCCGTCTTAAACAATTCGTTGGCCTGGTTTTAATCTTATAAATTGGCCCCTAATAAAATAAAATAAAATATTTTTTAAAGTAAATTATAATAACATCCAAAACAGAGTTTTCTTTTTTAATTTTTAATTAAGCAAAAGGGATTATTTGGGCAAAAAAAGTGATTAAAATTAAACATTTTGGGCCCCACGAAAAAAGAGGCTGTAAAGGAAAATAAATATATATAAAAAAAAAAGGAACCTGGTGGGACTTGAACCACTGTCTGCACAAACAAGGAAGGAAATCATTACCACTGAGCCATTCTCAAACATTTTTCATATACTTGCTTTTACTTCTATATAATACTTAATATAGGACCTTACATAAAAAAAAAATATAGGCCCCCAAAAATTTGAGGCCCGGTGACATAGCCCGGTCTCGACGGGCTATGGGCCGGCCCTGCCTGTACCCATATCCACATTCGTACTATATTGACTTTTAGTTTTGTTGTAAAATATAATGATATAATTTTTGTATTATTATTTAGTTATACATGACTAAAACTTGCTATAAAGAAACTATGACTTATGAGCAGAACCCAAACTAAATCTTATACAGATGAAGCATGCTTTAAATAATGTTCTTCTATAACTTAGACAACCTTCCGATAGCAATAAAAAATAAAATTGAGGGGCGGAAAAGCCAGCCAACCAAAGTTTTGAACATCCAAATGCATTAAAACTTAAAAGTGACGGTTCCTCTAGGTGCCACCATTTCCACATTTTGGACGGAAAATCTCCCAATTTCAGCAGTAACAGTGAAGCAGGCATGACACTTAAGTTTCCGTCTGGAATGCAAATTATTAAAATAAAAGCACATAGAATACAATGGCATATTGTGATTCATAGGATAACATCATAGAAATTAGAAGAAATGGGCATGTGAAATTGCATAAGCCAAATAGTGCACAATGTTTGATAAAACATACAAGAGAGGTTTATATAATGGGAAGGAGTAAAAAAAAGCGTTCGCGGAGAAAGAAAGAAAATAGAAAGGAGTTAAAATGGTGGCATTAAATTGGGTTAATGATTAATCTCTCTTGATTGTAGGAGAATGCAAAGAGAATAAACGAGAATAATGAGTTTTTCTTTTTTGGTGGTGAAATGAGAATAATGAGAGTTGATTCCTTGCAGAATTTCCGATCAAGAGTGTGTTAACAATTACTTTGAGTTAAGATCCCCTCTTTTTTTTTTTTTTTTTTTTTTTTTTTTCATTTCTACCATTTGGAGAGATATAGACACATAAAATGAGTTTTCATTAATCATCCTTGCAGAATTTCTACTATTTTTGTATTATTATTATTTAGTTATATACATTATTAAAATTATTGCGTGAAGAAATAAGTTTTTAAATTGAGGGATCCTAGAATATTTGCTAAAAAATACCTACTAGCAGAACATATCAAGGAAAGCACAATTAGCATTTTCAGTAAGCAGAGAAGACTATCATTCATGCTCGTGGGTATTCATTGACATCCGCACTCTCAAATTATCGATTATTAACAGCATTAAAACTCATAAGGGAAACTTTACTGCTTGATAAAAAAACAAGAACATACCATTTTTTTGTCTTATGAGTAAATAGCAGATGGGCTAGAATGAAAGCCAGAAGAAATAACCAAAACCATTGTTGGGAAGTATTTAAAGACAGATTATCTTGTAGAATGAAGAGGAAAAATCAAAAACACTTGATCCATAGACATCATTTACTTCAGAGTTAACCGTATCGAAAAAAGAAAAGGAGTGCCCTAGGCAAATAAAATCCAAATCATGATGTTAATCATGTTCCATATATCACCCAAACTAAATCTTATACAGATGAGCATGCCTTAAATCATGTTCTTTTATAAATTAAACAACCTTCCAATAGCAATAAAAAACAAAATTGAGGGAGCAGAAAATCCAGCCAAGTTTTGAATATCCACTACTTACGCGCGCGTGAGTAGTGATTGTCATTTGGATTTCTCTTCCCACTGAAAACTGCTAATGCTCTCCTGACGGGAGGCTGGAAAGGAGATCCCTTAGAATTGTGGTGGCTGAAGACATTGTCCACCATATAGAAGTCGTCGTCCTACAAAGTGTATTATTAAGTAGCTCAGTTAGTTTGAAGATATTCAAAATGATTGAGAAAATAAATAAATAAAGAACGCCACACTCTCGTGGGAAAATAACATCAGCTATATACGTATTTAAACACACAAATAACCTTGTTGGCTTTCTTCCTTGTTTTAGGATGAAGTACCCTTTGAGGCAGTTGATCTTCACGGAGAATAACATTTTTTGTGACTGCATCCCTTCCACCTTGAGGTAAAGGCAATGAGAACTGCACATAAAGTCGTTGAAAAATCATGAACAGCTAAGTGATAGAAAAATACAAAAAATATAACATTATCCCATCTGTAAATGGTTTAACCATTCTTAAGATACATGATTTTTCCTACAAATGAAAATCAACATCTAAGAACTTGCGGTATAAAAATGCTCATCAGATCTTATATCTCTCCAGAAGCCATGAATCTAAGTTCCAAATCTATTATTTATTAATTATTATTAGTTACCCATGAATCTAGTATTCAACAATTACAAAGATCACCAAGTGACTGAAAGAACTCGTTTGTTATAAAATGACTAGCATACTAACGGACATAAGAAAAATCAATTGATATCTCCCAGTATCTCAATATACTCACCTTTGTGCCACGTAATGTAACTCGGGGTCGACGAGCTGCCATCATTAGTCCATTTTCATTAACAGTGACAGCTACCTTCCTCAAGGTGCCGCCATTTCCACATTTTGGACAGAAAATCCTCCCAATTTCAGCAGTAACAGTGAAGCAGGCATGACACTTGAGTATCCATCTGGAATGCAAGTAATTAAAAGATAAGCACGTAAAATACACTAGCATATTGTGCTTTGTAGGATAGCATCATAGAGATTCGAAGAAATAGGCATGTGAAATTGCATGAGCATAATATTGCACAATGTTTAATAAAACATACAAGTTTCTTCACACATTCAAAAATTTACTCCAAATAGCAAGGACGGGTGATCTATAATAACATGGTGAATATTGTAGAAGCTACTGACTGGTGACAATTCGTAGAAGCTACTAACTAGTAACAATTACCTGTGCAGCTGGTGTATCTGTGATCCTCCAGGTGCCAGCAAGCGCAAACCCATTTGGAGAAGAACATTCTGCATTGCAAAGTCACCAGTTATACAGGCCACAGTAGATTCAGACAAAGATCTAAGCATCCAACTTTGCTCACTGGCATCATCTGCATATGAAACATCAGCAGCTTCACTTGACTGGCTTGCAATGTCCGAGTGATTTGCTTTGTCATTGACTGAATCTGTCTCACATGATTTAGCAGCCAAATTTGCACTGCAATCCTCAGGAGACAGACTTGGTTTGTGCTCTTCATTAAGAACTTCAAGTGAACCTTCTTCCAGAGTCATCTGCTTCAGAGTTGCAGAGAGGGTTTCACTGTCATTGTTCTCTGCAAATATCGTATCATCCTTGGAAACAACATTTTCAATATGCTTCTCATCATCACTTTGGTGCACATCCAGGTTTGAAGTCTTATCATCTTCACAAACACTACCATCAATGTTTTGTTCCATATCTTGTTGATCTTGATTACTGGATAATGCATCATAGTGCTCACGTCTAGCTTTTCTTCTTAGAAATCTCCTATGAGTACTACGACTGACAGCAGGCATCCAATCACCTCCATTGTCATCAACTTCTCCTTGAGATGCATCAATTCCATCAGCAACCATCTTCCCTTCAATGTTTATCACCTTTTTCTTAGGAATATAATTCTTTCGCCTCATTGAACCGCCATGTTCATCACCCTCCGGAATTTCCGAAAGAGTTTCAACAGTATGCTCTACCGAACCAACCTCAGATTGATCATCTTGAGGAAGAATGTTCAAACTCAAGTCCTGCAGAGGAAGGATTCTTGAATCGGAATTCACATTGTCCTCAGTTTCCTGTTCCAATGCTTCCCACTCTTCCAAATTAGGCACATTCAAACCCCATCCTGGCATGTCCTTCTCAGGCAACCTCTTCACATTTACTGTTTGCACAGGAGGTGGGCTGTCCCTGAGATGTTTTGTTCCATGAATCTGAGCCTCCAAAGTATAAGTTAGAGCAATGAGCTTGATATCAACATCTGATAGAGTCTGTAGATCACCGGTAACCCTAGCAAACTTGACAACTACCACCACATCCCAATGGTAAAAAAGGGTTCCAAGTTAGAATCCAAAATATACTTTCATATATTACAAACAAACAGAAACACAAGGCATTATATACTAAGGTCCTGTTTGGATAAATAACTTTGTTAACCGCTTATCCTTTCCTATAACTGCTTATGTTTCCCTATAAGTGCTTATGAGCCGGTTCGGATTGGCTAATTTGAGCTTATCTACTGACATAAGTTTTGTGAGGCTGTTTTGGAGAACTTATGGAAACAGCTTATGACAATTTTCATAAGCTTTTTTCAACTTGATTTCATAAATTCTCCTCTATGGCATATAAAAACAACTTATTTTATCTTTCGCTACAAAAATAGCTTATACATAAGCTCTTGTGTTATAAGCTCTAAATAAGCTGTTTATCCAAACAGGCCCTATGTAATTAATGTCATTAAAAATGATTAAAAGTTAAAAAAGAAAAAGGATACCTTTGTTGATGGATTCAGGGGTTGGTTCCATGGTTTGAATATCAAAGGGTAAGAAAGAAAGCTTATGACGAGAAACAGGGTCACGAATTTCCTCAATAACTTCGGGAACAGAAACAAACTTATCAGCAATTCCATGAAGCTTTTCACCAGCTTCAATAACAGCATTGGCATCAACAACAGCAACAGAGATACCATGACGGTTACGAGCATCTTCCAAAACCTGTTCGGTTTGCAAAAGTGGTGGTGGTTGTTGAGGTGGCGGTGCCTCCTTCTTCACTACGCTACTCCAGCACGATGCTTTTGGTTCTTCCATGATTCACCTGAGATGGAAGATCTGTGTTAATTGTGTTGAAGAAAGAAAAGATGTGAAAATTGTTTGTGATGAACGAATGAATGTTACCTGCGTGCGAAATTGGATGATTTGATCGGATGTGTGTGAAACGGTGTGCCGCCGTTTATGTCTGGGTTAGGGTTCTAGGTGGGTTTGGGAAGACAATGGTCATTCTTTTGTTGGATTTTAAGTTCTTGTCAAAAAATAAATTAATTAAAGTTTAAGTTAAGTGATATATTTCCTCAAAAAAATAAATTAATTTAAGTGCTATATAAAAAGTTCACTTAAAATAAAAGTTTAAGTGATATATAAATCCTAAAAAAAAATCATATACAAATTGTATTACAACATTACCCTCAAACCCCCATTACTCCAAAGTAAAACCGTCGGATCAAAGACACATTTGAGACAACGTAAGGATATGGTCTCACTTATTCATACTTATTTCACATTGAATATAAGTCATATTAAACCACCTCCATATTGTCTAATGTCAAACTACTACGAAGTTTTACTTGATCACGTTCATATCCTGATAATTATGGGGAATAACTCCGGTTTAACACTAAAAAACATGTAACTAGTCTAAACAATGTTTTAACTTGTCGCTAGTAATTTGCTTAGTTAACATATTAGTTGCATTCTTTAGAGTATGAACTTCTTCAAGTAATATTATGCACATGTTAAGGTAACTAAAAGTAGTAACTTTTTATTGAAAAATACCAATTATTTATTAAAAGATATATTTAATATAAAATACACAAGTTTTAAAACAAACTTACCATTTTAATTTTTTTTTTGATAAAACCATTTTAAATTTATTAACAAGTGCAAATTTGCACATAATAGAAAAAAATCATATTAATTTACTTGAAGGAGACATTAATTATTAATTTATGTTCCCCATGATTTTAAATCTCTAAAATATCATGGTGAATGTTCTTTTAACCATACATACAAAATTAGGGTACGAGATTTGCCCCGTGAGTGTGTCTACCGAAAACAAAATTACAATTTGCAAGTTTTAGAAAAATCAAAATAAACAAGGCATAGTCTAAATGTTACGAAACTTTGTAGGTCCTCCCCATGTACGTTTATAAGTTTATACAAAAAACCTACACAAAGTTTGATTTTTTGTTTGAAATTTTCGTTGATTTGTTTTTTGAGATTTTTGCGCTTTAAAAACCATTATTAATTCGTCTTTTGTCGTATAATTATAATTTCATGTGGAAGTTCAATATTTTAACGTCTCAAACATGTCTGCAAAAAATCATGGAAAAATTAAACTTGTTGGTCACTTCTCTAGAGTTTAATTTTTTGAAATAATTTTTCTTCTTTATGCCTACAAGAAAAAACACAATGTTAAAACTAGAAAGAATTTTAAATTAGAGGATTATAATCTGTGTTTTTTATTTGACATGATCGTTTTTCAGACTTTACTTATATCATCGAATCAATTTAAACCATCAAACAATTTGTAAAATATCTCAAAAAATATATACATTACATGATTTGATTGAATGCATATGGACAAAGTTTTACACTATTAATATACACAAATTAAGTTCAAGAGATAAATTTGCATACATTGACGGTGTAAAAGTTTTTTACACATGCATTTATTTAAATCTCACCAAATAAACTTGATTGAATGCATTTGTAAAATATTTTACACTTTTAGTAAGTACAAATTAAATCTAAAAGATTATTTTTCCCCAAATTAACGCATATATCCAATAAAATATATATTTTTATATATATTTTATGAACTAATAGGTGACATCATAATGCGATTTAAATTTTCATGTAAAAAAATAATATGATTTAATTTGAACACCGCTAATATATACAAGTTAAATGTTTATACTTTTAGTTTTTTGTTAAAGTATACAAATAAAATCGTGCTAGGGTTGAACTTGAACTTTAAGAAAATATGGAGCCTCGGCAGTCACCGCCGGCAGTCCTCCCCAACGACCTGATGACGGAAATACTATCCCTTCTACCCGTGAAACCTCTCTTGCGTTTCAAGTGCCTTAACAAGTTTTTCAAAACTCTCATCTCTGATCGTTACTTCGTTCAAAAGCATCTCAATAAATCCAAACAAAATTCAAACCTCTTAATTTCTCAGTACATTTACGAGAATAAACAAGTAGTTGATCTTAGTCTCTTAACCTCCCCATCGACCACCTCCCTATTCAGTGGATGGCGTGTTGTTGGTTCATGCAATGGATTGTTATGCTTGGTTGGTGGGTTGAAGCACCATGCATCCGATGCCTTTTATCATGGAATGGTAATCTGTTTCTGGAATCCAGCCACGAGGATGAAATCTGAGAAAATACTAGCCTCTTCGCGTAGTAATTTGAAATTCTCTTTTGGTTATGATCTTTCAACTGAAACTTATAAGCTGGTAGCGTTTGGTGTAGAGTTGGACGGTACAAATGCAACAAGTGTGGTGAAAGTTTTCAGTTTCGGGGATAGTTCTTGGAGATATATTCAACAATTCCCAGTGTTTCCACTTTTTAGGCTTAAACATGATCGCAACAATGGTGTTTACTTGAGTGGTACTATTAACTGGTTGGTGTTGACCCCTCGTAATGGCTCTGGTTTAAAGCAATATGTGATACTTTCACTTGATCTCTCCACTGAGACATACACTCAACTGCTTCTGCCTTGGGATTTTGATAAAGAGTCGTCTATTCGGCCAACGATTGCAGTTTTGATGGACCGTCTTTGCTTCTGTCATGATTTTGATGACACCCATTTTGTTATATGGCAAATGGAGAATTTTGGAGTTCAGGAGTCTTGGATTCAATTATTTAAAATTGGTTATGACCATATTTCAATCTTTGCATTGATGTTCAAAGGGTTGGGTTTTGGGTCATTGTTTCTTTCTGAGACCCGCAATACATTGATATTGGCTAGTGATCATGACGGTGTGGCATTTATCTATAACTGCAAAGACAAAAGAGTAGAGGAAATTAGACGTCTTGACGAAATATTATGGTACAAGGATTACGTTGAAAGTTTGGTTTCGACTGATTGAAAGTGAGTTTCTCTTCTACATATTACTTGTTTAAATTTATGCTACTTCATGTATGTTGCTTTAAAATCCTTGTCAATTTATAATAATTGATTGTATGATGGCTTATCCTTCAGCTTGTTTATGTTGTTGAATTAGTATCTTATTGACCATGTTTAATATTTGGCTCTAATGAATATGAATTTGATGAATTTCTAGAAGACAATTCTTCCAAAGGAAAATTCATTCACTCGAATGTGTTGTTTTTAACTTTGCATTTATTGTTTTCTTGTGCCTCCATGTTTGTATTTGCTGGTAGTTTGTTGGATTCTTTTATATGTTTTATTCTACCAGGACAGACACGCTTTTAAGTCTTTAACATGATTTTCAATCCTTTTCTTAGTCCTGCATGTAAATTTGAAATTTTATAAATTTTCCTGTCCTTTCCTTTCTTCTGTTTTGGTTAACCATATGATTTTCACCCATTTGATTGATTCATTTAGAGCATTTGACACAAGTTCTATGTCTGTATTCATTAAATAGTTTCTAATCTGCTGCTTTCAATAGTAATTTTCATCTAGACTAGATTCCTAAATGTACTAGCACACAATCTTTTATCATTTGTCTGCTTTCTGATTGGTGGACCAAAAGTCTAATTAGATCATGATAGTCTAATTAAATGTATTAGCACACAATCTTTTAAACTAACACCCATAGTAGAAAAAAATGGTGGAAAATAGACTTGGTTTGGGCATGCAGAGAGAAGACTTATAGATTCTGTAATAAGAAAAGTAGATCACATGGAGGATAGTCAGATCACTAGAGGCAAAGAGGCAAAGAACCTAGAAAGACTAGAAGAGAAACTATTAAAAAATATCTAGAGATTAATGGGTTGGATCCGAATATGGTTTATGACAGAACACTATGGCGTAATTTGATCATGTAGCCAACCCCCACTTGATTGGATAAGGCTTAGTTGTTCTTCTAATTGAAATGTATCCAAACATTTGGATGGTCATCTCCAGTGAACAACTTAAGTAGCTATAATCTTCAATTATTTTAATGATGTACCCTTTTTTCATGAATAAATACTATACATCATTTTGTCTCAATGTTTACTTCATCATCCAGGGTGTACTTTTCCTTGTGTATGCTGAAACTATTATTTGCCATCTAATGCAATATAAATCGATGGTTAGAGAGATATGATTATATAAGTGCTGAAATTTTTTAATAGTAATTTTTATGAAGTTGTCTGATTTTACTTATAAGATAACTTTGATGGATTTCTTTGCCAGTCTTCTCAAATCATCATTGTGCAAAGTGACGAGGTTGACATTCTGAACACAAATTATTTATTATCTTTTGCTGCTGCCTGTCTTCGTGTCTACAGTTTTGCACTCTTTTAGTCACATAAAAAACTTATTATGCGCCATTTGTTAAAAAAGAGTTGGAGACATAATGAAGTATAATTGACTTTTCTACCGAGGCTATCAATGTTTTATGGTTAGCTGGGTTCTTCCTTTATAATTCCTTATTAATTTTAACTTGCTATCAATGTTTAATTTGTGACCTATTAGAATTAATTGGTGTTCAATGGCTCTAACATTAGCCTGTATACAAACTAATAATTTATAGCTAGCAAGTTATGAATTATAGTGTAAATCACTAAAATATGATTGACCTCTTACCAGCAGTAGCAAGTTAATAATTATTGATTTTAATTTTTTACACCATCAAATGCTATATATCCTTATTTTTAGCCAATAATCGTTGTACTATTGATTTTCAACTGTTCCTTTTCCATTTTTTACTTGCTGCTCTTTGATAATATTGACCAAATTAAATGTCGACATATTAAATTGAAATTCTATGGTCTTATATGAATCTTACATATCACATAATGGTCTTATATGAATCTTACGTATCACATAAACTTTTGCAGATAGTACTCCTATGGACCAGTGGACTCTATGATAAGAGAGATACAGAAGGTGGCAGCTGTTGATGCAACACTCTAGAGCGTAATTTTTCAATAAGTTAGAATGTGATATTTTGTCTAGCAAATATTTGGGTTCTTTTTTAGTTAGAATCATTTAATTCTGAGTTAGTAGGTTTTGAGTTTGCTAAAAGTTTATAATGAAGGTGAAATATTATTTTACCCCTTATTTACGAACTCTAGGCAATACCCTATACCTTTCTTGCTTTTCTGAACAATGATGAGGAACGAGGAAGGTGTGGGTCTTACGAGCTAAAGGGTATGGTCGAAGATTTTTTTAGTTTGTAGAAATTTGACAAATTTTTGGGAGAAATTCACGTCGTTAAGTGAATCTTGACAAAAAAGACTAACTTGCACCAACAAAATTTATTTTAAGCATGTCAAATGTTGTATTTGATTTCACTGTTTTTAAATAAACTAAAACTTGTCACATTTTTATCTCGTTTTATTCTATTTTGCTTTCAACATTGGCACAATATTAAAACAAATCACAAAAGTCATGTTTCGTTTTGTTTTGTCATGTTCTAATCTATTTACCAAATGTTACTATGGAAATAGTACAGATCATTACAAGGAAATGTATCTCAAGCACTATCCTTGTGTCAACCTGCTCATATGCTGATAGATTGTATTGGTTTTTCATACATGTAAATTATTACTGCTCTTGAAGTCATTTCTATACCAATATACTTTCACAATAAAAAGAGATAGGAAAATGAACATACATTAACAAGAAAAAAAAAAGAGATAGACATTACACAAGTAATTCTTTTGGTACGTAGCAGCTATTGCACAAAATCTAACCTCAACTGAAAAATCAAGTGGTCGAATTGGCAACTTGTAAGAGAACCAATCTATAAAATAGTATGTTACTAATATTGAACCCACCACACATAGCCCTTCAAGTTCAAACAAGCCAAGAGTCTAAAATCACTAGAAAACCAAACAAGGTATCTAAATACAAGGAAGAATGATGCATATGACACTACAAGATGGCTCCCAAAGTTGCCAATAAGCTAGGAATGAACTCATAACAGTGAAGGAGAATGAATATATTTAGCAAAAAGAGAGGCTTAGAGGGCTCTCGCTTTCACAATGTCCAAGCTCATCTCACTTGGATCAGTTGCTTGCAGTTCAACTTGAATGCCATCCAATTCTCTCTTGAATCTATCCTTGGAACTTGCATACACCATCTTCATCCTCACCCTTGAGGTATCTGGCGACCTATAACGGTACATAATCAACGCAATGATTAACGGTTGACTCAGACACATTTTTATGGAGCACCAAACAGTATTAACATTTTTGAATATATGCAGTGTGATCATTATAATAGAGTTTTTTTTTTAAAACAATTAATTGTTACCGATCTTATAGAATGGTATTAGTAATGTAGCTAAAAGTAACAATTGATCAAAGTACAATTGTGCATGTCAAAATAAAAGTGCAATTTTCTCAATATAATTAAGTTACCAAGCGACAAAGTAGATCTTGCTTTTCTGACAGTTCTCATTGGTTGTGAAATCAAAATCATAGACAGCATAACGACACTCATCTGTAGGAAAACTAGCCATAAAATCATCATAACTGTCCGAGGGCTCGCCTAATTTTTCGACCACAACTTGTTGTTCTTCTATTTTGAACACAATGAACCGGTAGCTCCTCTTTGATTTAAGCTCTTGAAACCTCAGTTTGCAATCATCATGCACAGCCATTCCAGACGCTGCGTTTGCCTGCCATAAAATTTCATGCTATCAACATAAGTCTCCAGTCATTAGACTAATAATGAAATTAAGGAAAATGTTGAATGTCACGACATAAATTGTTCCGTTTACATCATGAATTAATATGACTGTTATCCAACACCTTTATATATCGTCCATTCCACCAAAATCATGACATGCTTCATGAACAAAAACTTCATTATATATATATATATATATATATATATATATATATATATATATATATATATATATATATATATAGCATTGCTGTAAAATTTATGTGCTATATATGAAATGCACTTTGGAATTATAGTAACTGTTATTAATCTTCATCATGGATTCATGGATCAGGCAATGTGTACGTAGGCTAGGTCATGTGTATGTGTCGATTAGACTGACCTATTCCCACCTTATTCATAAAACAAAAACTATTGGTATAGCAAAATAGTGAAAGAAAGGACATGAGAAATCATACCATTTTGTCAGCAATGAGAAAGAAGCACCCTGAGAAATGAAATGTTAATGAAAGGGAAGTAAGAGGGAAATGTAGAATGAAAAATTGGAGCAATAGAATAGACTCAATGACAACTATGGAGAGAAGATAACGAATGAAGATCCTTGTTTTATGGACCATGAGAGGTGGAACTTTGACAAGACTAAGATAGTAGTTGAAGAATAGAACTTTAGGGAGAAATTAATGGATGTATGTGTTATAATCTATTTTGCTTTGTTTACAATGTATCCACACATTTGTTTCATGCTTCCACGTTTTATTTATTTTTTTACAAACATGCTTCCACGTTAATATCTTTCTTTTTGTTATCTATCAAAAATTCCATAACTATATATATGGTAAGTATATCATGTAAAGTCACTTCCACATGTTACTTTTCTCAATCCAAATTCATAATCACCCGATATATTTATTGTCTCATCCTTTAATCAGATAATTTGTTATATATTTTAAATTTTAAATAATTTAGTTTGAATGTAATTATAAATCATTTGATTCCATTTTTTATTTTTTTACAAAAAAATGAAAATTTACAACAAAAATGGAGATGCGGGGGATCGAACCCCGTGCCTCTCGCATGCAAAGCGAGCGCTCTACCATTTGAGCTACATCCCCATTTGATTCTATTTAAATCTATATTATATATAAAGGAAACTACTCCTTTCAGCACACTTTTGGATTGAACTTTTCTTTCCAAAAATACCCTTAATTTTAAATACAAGTAACAACTAGATAGAATAAATTTAAATATTAAAACAAATGTAACAAACACGATATGAATATATGTTTATCTTTTTTTTTTCTTTATTATTTAAAAAGTATAACAAACTAGATGAATATATTTATACTTACTTTTTCATTATTCCAATTATACTCTTAAACAATTTTTTCAATAATAAAGATTATTGTTCGTGTCATTAAAAAAAGCAACAAACATTTGTATTTTTATTTTTAATCAAAACTAAAATTTCATAAAAAAAAAATACCGTTCATAATTTTCAAACGTTAGCGCAATAAAAAGAGCGGAAAGACAGACACCCTAGTTATTATAAAGATATCTCTTATCAAATAAAAAATATATATAAGAGGATTTGTCTTGTTTCTTTTTTTTTTGTCAAGTAGTCTAGTGACTAGAGCTCACACATTTTAAATGTGGAGAAGTGGGGTGTCAGGGTTCGAAACCCTGTCCCTACATAAATTATGCATTTGTCCCTACCAACTGAGTTAAGCTCACGGAGACAGGATTTCTCTTGTTTCTTAAAATTTTAAGTTAATTCAAATATCTTTTAATTCATGTGAGTAAATACTAAGACCCTATTTGGCAAAACAGAATTTTTAAATTACAGCTTACATGCTCATATAACAAAAAAAGACATGTTTGATAACATTTTTTTTCTTCTCGCGAGCTTATATCTTTTTCTTTTCACTAGCTTATAACTTAAAGTTGTCAATTTTTCCTCTCAATTTTACCCTTATTATCTAAATTGAAAATATAAATAAATTATTAATTAAATATATTTTCATGTCATACATATTTTCAATTAGTTCAACAACTATCTACTATTTTTTTTTATCAAACAAAGCCTAAATAAGAATATAAGCACTCTGCATACATATTTCAAAACTTTTAAACATATATTGATGAAATACAATATTAACTACATTTGACATCAATCTTTTATCAACCATTTCAAGTCACATTAACTTACAACTAGCTTACAAGTTCCATGGTCAACTAACAGGGACCCTCCAGTTCCATTTACCGTATAAAAAAGTTGATTAAATAACTATATTGATCAGTAAGAGTTCAATCTAAAAGTTAACTAGTAGCATTGAGATAAACTTGTCCACACAAAATCATTACATCAGTAATGGAATAACATTCATCAAGAGCAATCAAAATTCACATAAGCAAAATGAAAAATCAATTTCATTTGTTCAGAGAATCCCAAAGCACGGCCATATCCACATTGCCACCTGAAACTACTATTCCTATATGCTTGCAATCTTTCCAAGCAGGATTTTTCTGAAAAGATTCGGATAGAACAGCTGCAAGGCCAATTGCTCCACTTGGTTCTACAACAATCTTAAGAATTTCAAAACACAGTTTCATGGCTTTAACAATTTCACTGTCTTCCACAGTTATTATGTCGTCAACAAGATCTCGTACGACAGGCCTGTTCCATAGCAAACTTGACAAATTAACAGAAGGAGACCACAAAACCTTACTTTCAGTTCATAATATGATTACTTAAGATTTGTTATTACCATGTGAAATCTCCAAGAAATGCTCGTAGCCCGTCAGCTATAGTATTGGTCTCGGGCAATGTTATTATCCTTCCAGCTGCTTTAGATTGTGCCGCGTCATCGGCCCCTTTAGGTTCAGCAGCCAAAATACGAATTGCTGGGTTGATAGACTTGGCAGCCAATGCTACTCCTGATATCAAACCACCTCCTGCAGTTTTCATTTGTTGGTAAATCAAGAAGGGGATACCAAAATCAATGCAAATTTTGAAACATTTTGGATGAAAGTTTGACATCAAAAAGCGAACAAACCACTTATTGGTACCACAAGTGTATCTAGTTGAGGGGCTTGTTCCAGAAGCTCCAAGGATATGGTACCCTGGCCACTGCAAGATCAATCAAACATGTCAAAGAGCATTGGTTTGCAAATTGCAAATCACCATTACCTATAGCATATGTCTATGTTATATGTCATGTTTTTGAAGTTGAATAAACAAAAGTGACATGATGACATGATGTTAAAAATCATGATCATATAACTCATCAATAATAGCACTTATCTACTGACACGAGCACTTGTGAGACTTTTTAGGAGAGTTTACGAAAACAGCTTATCACTTGTCCATAATTATTTTCAACCTGTTTCACTTGTCCATAGCTTATATGAAAACAATTCACTTTATTTTACCTTTTATTTACAGAAATAGCTTATACATAAGTTGTTTACCCAAACTATGTCTAAAGAGTTTTAAGCTCCACTTACACACTAAATGATCAGATTGGTGTACCACTAAGAAAAGAATGACTCCACCCCATGATTATCCCCAGAATGAGTTCAATAGTGGGGCATTTAGTCAAAAACATTAAACAATAATCAACGATTCAACATTCAACAATGTACCTCAGTATGCGCCCATCATTATAAGGATGTATAAAGATAGCCCCAGTTTCTTGCCACACTTTATTCGCAGTTTCCTCTCTTGATCGCATATTGGCCTCAGACCAGATAACCTGACCACCATACCGTTTCACATTCTCAATTTTACATGTTGGCGCATTTTTAGGAATAACAATGTATGCAGGGATCCCCCGTAGTTTTGCTGCCAAAGCCAATGCTGCAGCATGGTTTCCACTGATTTCAGAGAACAACATCAGAAGAACAATAAATTTACAAAATCAAATTTGAAAAAATAATCAGTTTCTGGAATTACTGCACATAACAAACCTGCTGTGTGTTATAACCCCTTTAGAAGCATCTTCATCATTGAGAGAGAAAACAGCATTGCATGCACCTCTAAATTTAAAAGCTCCACTGATGGCCATATAGAATTTAAAAAGAAATTTATCATCTTCTTTTCTTCAAAAAAATATAAATATTTGTGTAATTCGTCAAAAATATCATTGCTCACCCCTTTTGAAAGCTTTCACACTTAAAGTAAAGCTGCCTTCCTGATATGGCATTCAGAGAAGTGGAGGTGAGAACTGGAGTTTTAAGAACCAATGATTTTATTCTGGCATGTGCTTCCTTTATGGATGAAATATCAGCAGCATATCTTCCCTTTGTTATTTGACTCTCCTCTTCCATTTAAGTAATTGATCTTGAAAGTAAATAAAGATAGATAAGACAATTTTTGTAATGTGCCCCATCCTTTATACATATTTGAAAGAATTATAACATTACATTATTTGTTAACTAAATATAATAACCTCCCTCCCTATTCCCGAGTTTGATTTCTGTGTAGAACATCGAATTACTAGTGCCTCTTCTCGCAGAAATCGAAGGGTTAACACACACACAAAAAAAAAAAAAAAAACTCCTCTTGAGGGTGTTTCTAGATAAGTAGACAACTTATGGCCTTTTGGGATTGACTTGTTTAAGTTTATCCGCTGGCGTGCCATAAACACTTACACTTGTAAGATTGATTGAGATAACTTATTGTTAATGAAACACTTATTACAAGTAGATAACTTATAGCTTATTGTCATAAGTTAACTCAGATAATTTACGAAAACAACTTATTTTCATCTTATGTTATAATGACTTAATTAAGCTGTTTATCTAAAGCTGAAAATTCTCTTAAAAAAAGAAGAAGCTGAAATTGGACAGAGTAAACCTCCTATGGCCAAAGAAGTAAATGAAAACAAATTGGTACAATAGTTGATAAATTGAATTCAAAATGAAGTAGCGAAATCCATGACAACCTTAACAAACATGCATTTAATAACTGCTAAGAAAATATCAGAACCTACGAAACGAAAGACACGAAACTTACTGCTTCGGCAGGAGATGCTGTCCTCCACTCCTCTTTTCGTTCGCACTATTTTTCTAGAGTGAAAGACTTGGGACCCCAATTTGGTCCAAGGAAAAAACAAATATTTGACAATAAAAAAGCAAGGTTATAATTTTTTTTTAATCATTCTCTCTAAAAAAATATGTTAATCATGCAAACAAAGTATTAAAAAGGTGCATGTTTGTATGTCAAAAGAACAAACTAAATTTAGAGTTAAAGTTTGTACTTAGAAAATACTTAAGCAACTTTAAATTTTGGTGATTTTAATATATTTTAATGAAGAAAATGATAGATGAATAATCAAAATAAATTGTTTTGATGAGATAAATTGATTGATTAGAAGAAAGATATAAACAAAGTCACGAATATCATCAAAATTTAAAGTCACCTAAATGAAATCTATTTGTACTCTCACTAAATCGAGTCTAACATAAAGCTTGAGTTTTTTTTTTAAAAAAATCAAACAAATTAACTTGACCGAATGTTTAGAGAGCATAGTTGGATAAATCACAATTAGCTCAGCTCATTTATGGGTTTGGTTACCATGGACTTTTGACATTATGTATGGGTTCGCCATAAACGTGTAATGATTGAGATTAAAAAATGACACCTTGTTTGTACATAAAAGTTTGTTTTGGTGATGAGAATAATTCTTAAAAAAATATCAAAGAATGTATATTTTTATAATAATAGAATTTTTTGTTACAACATTTTTGTATACAGATTACTAAGCCGCAATTTCTAATCCAAACAATACACCAGCGTGTTTTTGAGCCTCATTATTTAAGAAATGAGTATCCATCATTTTCTTAAATGCATGCCACGTCAACAAACTATCTGATCCAGCTTGATGCGACTTTCCAACAGCTCGATACACATTAAGTGTACTAGCGACTCGCTCGAGACCACCATACAAAGCGTTGCAGAACCTCATCATGTGTTTCATATCATAAACATTTTTTCCGAACAATATTGTCAAAATATTTAAGAAGTCCTCTAAACGGTTCGGCAAATTCCTTCGGGTCAAGATCTTCACTAAATACCCAAAATCATAAGCGCTGTGAAATGTGACCCAAACAACTGATTTGTTGAAGACAAGTCCAGAAGTGAGCATCAGTTCAGCAAAACGTGACGAATTCACACCATGAGAGAAATTGCGCTTGAAGTCAATCCCTTGACGACAAAGCATGTCAATTGAATCTTGGTTGTAAAGGTCATGCTCGAAATCAAAATCGCAAAAGTTGAACTCCCATATGTAGCGGTTATTTGTTCCAAAATGAGGAAGGTTGCCATTACCATCAGAGAGGGTGATACCAACTTGGATGAGTTTAAGAGAATCAACGTTGACCTTCAAGTAACGATAGTGGTCAGAGGGTTTAAGATGATGCCGGTCAACTTTGGGTGAATAAATTACGCCAGGAAATTCAGTGTCCATGGAGATGAAAGGATATTGATTGACAACTTGACGGATGAGATCAAATTCAACCTCTAAATTGGATGCCCAAACTTGACGGATGATGATTGGCTTTTCCTTAAGTGGGTTCATTTTGAATTGCTCGAACACTTGATCTTGATGTCTTAATTTTGAAGTTGAATCAAGACAAAGAAGTATAAAGAAAGAAGGCTCTGGAAATCAATACTTGATTTGTTTGTGTAAGATGAGAAGAGAAGAGATATTTAGGGATAGTTTTATATTAAGAGTAAACACACGGCATAGATATTGCTTGGAAAGTGGTAACGTATTTGTTAATTATGACAATAACAAGTTGGAAACGTTAAAGACGTGTTGTTTGTTAATACATGAGTATGTCTTTTTTGGTGGCTTTGTTCATTCAATAAATCAAGTCAGTATTCAGTGTTAACTGTTAAGTGGGATGAATGGGTAGTCAAGTGCGGCGTCCAAGTTCAATGGGTCCACAAACTTTGACGGCTTCAACTATCTGTGGTTTTTCTTTGTTTAAAATATTTTATTTGACTTTTTTGATTCAAAATTTGATTGTTATAAACAAAATTATATTGACTTTATGGAATCAAAATATAAAAAGACTTTATTTTATTGAAACTTATAATTTTCTTTCTTATTTGTTTTAACTTTTTATAAATTTGGATCTCACTAAAAATTTCATTGCATAGTAATTCATTCGTCGTAAAAGAAGTGATTTTATTGACTATTACACATATGTCAATGATATATTTGATTTTTAATAAGACAACTATGTATTAGCAAAAGTTATAAAAATCCGACAATTATGTATTAGTAAAAATTATAAAAATTTGATATTTAAATCTAGACAAATCCAACAATATCTTCCCTAAAAAAATCCAATATCTTATCTGCTATCATTTGTCTTTTTATAGTATTAAAAAAATTTGGCCAAAATATGTTATGTAATTAAATAGTACACATAATCAAACTAGATCATTTATTTTAAGACAAGGGGTATCTCTTTTATTTTTGACTTCAATTCACTTCTAATTTTCATATTTTCATCGAGTGTTGATTTTAGTTGTCTTATTTCTAAATCCGACAATATAATTTTAAGTTTTCAAATGTTTGCGGAACATGATTATGCGGAGGGAAATCTTAGTCAATGGGAAGAAGACGGGTGGATATGGAAATTCAACTAGAAAATAGATCTTATTGTGCTAGAAAAATATATGTGTATTATCAAATATAGGCGGAGCAACTATATTTTGTCGATGACAGTTGGTCTTGGGTGCATGATTCAAGTGGCCGGTACTTGGTTAGTTCAACCTATGTTACTTTCTCGATTGAGGTTCTCTTTGTGCAGGGTCTCCACTTTCTTAAGTCGGTTCATATTCAACCGACCTAACAATATTTCTTAAGTCGGCTCAAAATCTGACTAACATGTCAAAACTTGTTTTGTCACCTACTATTAGGTCGGGCAAGAAACTGACTTAAGAATCCTTTTTCACCCGACTTAAAAAGGGTTTTCTGCACTAGTGATGGACTTGTGACATTATGTGTTCACTATGAACTTGTAATGATTGAGAATAATGAGTGCCACCCTGTTTGCACATAAAAGTACGTTTTGATGATGAGAATAATTCTTCAAAAGATGTAAATAATCAAAGAATGTCTATATTTATAATTTAGAAATTTTATTACAATTCACTAAGTTGCAATTTCTAATCCAAATAGTACCCCAGCGTGCTTTTGAGCCTCATTATTCATGAAATAAGTATCCATCATTTTCTTAAATGCATGCCATGTCAACAAACTATCTGATCCAGCTTGATGAGACTTTCCAGCAACCCGGCCCACATTAAGTGTTGTAGCGACTCGCTCGAGACCACCATACAAAGCGTTGCAGAACCTCATCATGTGTTTCATATCATAAACATTTTTTCCAAACAAAATTGTTAAAATATTTAAGAAGTCCTCTAAGCGGTTCGGCAAATTCCTACGGGTCAAGATCTTCACCAAATATCCAAAATCATAAGCACTATGAAATGTGACCCAAACAACTGATTTGTTGAAGACAAGTCCAGAAGTGAGCATCAGTTCAGCAAAACGTGACGAGTCCACACCATGATATAAATTCCGCTTGAAGTCAATCCCTTGGCGACATAGCAAGTCAATTGAATCTTGGTTGTAAAGGTCACGCTCGAAGTCAAAATCGCAAAAGTTGAATTCCCATATGTAGCAGTTATTTGTCCCAAAATGAGGAAGGTTACCATTACCATCAGAGAGGGTGATACCAACTTGGATGAGTTTAAGAGCATCAACGTTGACCTTCAAGTAACGATAGTGGTCAGAGGGTTTAAGATGGCGGCGGTCAACTTTGGGTGAATAAATTACGCCAGGAAATTCAGTGTCCATGGAGATGAAAGGATATTGGTTGATAACTTGACGGATGAGAGCAAACTCAACCTCTAAATTGGATGCCCAAACTTGACGGATGATGATTGGCTTTTCCTTCAGCTGGTTCATATTGAGTTTGAAGTTGGAGTCAGACAAAGAGTTAGAAAGAAAGAAAGAAAGAAAGCTCTGGAAAACAATAATTGGTTTATTTGTGGTGAGAAGAGAAGGGGTATTAGGGAGTTTTATACGAAAAGTAAACACGGCAGGTATGTATCCTGCTTGCTTGGAAAGTGGGAACGTATTTGATATTTTTATTATAATATATAGCAAACTGGGAACGTTATAGACGTGTTGTTATACGTGAGTGTGTTTTGGTGGCTTTGCGCATTCAATTAAACAATTCAGTATCAAGTGGGATGAATGTGAAGTCAAGTTCGGTGTTTTGGTCCACACACTTTGACAGCTTCAACTATCCGTCTAAGATTATAGTTTTTTTAAATAATATATTTAATTTGTTTTTTATTTTATGATTCATGATTTGAGTTTTATAAGCAAAATTTTATTTGCTTTTATGGAATAAAAAAAGTTGATTTTATGGAAACTTATAATTTCCATTTTATATTTGTTTTAATTTTTTATCTCACTAAAAATTTCATTACCTATTATCTCTTTTATTTTTTTTTTACTTTTGATCTCAATATATTCATTGAGTGTTTGATTCTAGTCGTCTAATTTCTAAATCAGACAAGTTTTAAAAATTTAGAAATTTCCTAAACTTTTTTTTAGGGAAGAAATTTCCTAAGCTTGTCTAATTCATTCCATTGGGGTAGTTTTTGACTTTCAAGTTACTTTAATAAACATGTATTTCCTAAGCTTGTACAAACTAATGTCAAAAGTATTGACAGTTAGGTAGGCCGGCCACAGTTATGAATATTTCCCTTCTTGAGTTTTTTTCTTTTTGGATTCAGTGGAGGGCCAAGTGCGAGTGTCCTAATACAGTATTTTTATCTGCAACATGTGATTGCCACTGCCAGTTAGTCAAAATATGTTCTCTGCCTTGAAATGTGTAATATTTTGCTTGAAGCAATAGTAAACTCTGTTCTTTTAAATCCATAGAATATGATATTGCGAACCTTCACTTAACTGACTCAACAATCCATACAACAGACTTAAATGCTTATAGCAAGTATGTGTAAGTTCATATACGAAATTAGAGTGATGCACAATGAATGGAATCTAGGAACTAATTCATATACGAAAAGTGAGGAACAAAATTGGATTCATAATCAATACATTTTTTCAGTTGTTTATTGATTTTATTCTGTTCTGGTTCATCCTAATTTTAAATAAACATCCAAAAATGAGGAACAACAAGAGCACTGGAAATGCACACAAAATGCTTGTCAAGTTGGCATGGTTAGCAATTTTCTTTAAGTGTACAATTTATTTTAACATGTCTGAACATTCTCGAGTAAACTTAATTTTGACTCCATATTCAATTCTAACTTGAAACTAAAATTTGAAGTTTTAACCTCAACAATTGATTTTTTATTCTAAATTTGATGTTCATTTCATTTTTACATGAATATAACCAAATTTAAATCAATTTACATTGTTGTTGATGGCATCAAATTTAAGTTTTTAGCTTCATAAGCTTTTGAAACTTCTTATATTGTGTTACAAGTTCACAACCATTCCTATGTAGCTTTAATTAGGTTTTGAATTTCTGTAGCGCGTCTTTCTAATTTCCTTTGTGACTTTGCACAACTCTTGTTCTTGTTTAATCCATATACAACTTCAAATTTTCTTGTGTTTTTTCATAAATGTGATGAGATGTATTGTGTTTGAAATTGACTACTTAGTTTTCCTAAGTCGCAAATTTCATCATGGTTCTTCCACCAAGTTGCAAACACGATCCATCTAATGTCTCAAAAAACATAGATTGAAAGTTGTCACAACATTTCTGATTACCAGTTCTGATTTTTTGCCACAACATTTCCTCCGGTGGCCCTACATTCTTCTTCATACAAAGTGTCCATTGAAGGTGAGCTTTCACCCTCAATATCATGAAAATCCTTGCATTCATCCCTAATTTAGATAAATAAAAATACAATCATAATTACAAATCATGTCAGATTAAAGAAAAATCAAAGCACCGTAACAACAACAACACTATCATATTGAACCGAAAACGAAAAAAAACATAAACAGATCAAAACAACTAATAGTCATTGATATAATCAAGATATAAGGGCTAATAGTCATGATATAATCAAGAAGTAAGGGTAACAACCAGTATGGGACGACTTTACATCAAGCATGCTTCTTGGTGGTGTGGGTGGAGCAGACAACGCAAATCGGGTCCGCGATGGCGGCTGGAAGGCTTGTCATTGGAGTGGAGGCTGGTGGTCCCTTTTGAAACTGGCACCGAAATTTTTTAAAATTTCAAGGCTTCGCTCTTTGATGGCATTAAAATTAGCAACCTTAGTTTCAATAGAAACAAAATTGTTGTTGACGGCTTCAAATTCAAATTTCTTAACTTCATAAGCTTTTGAAACCTATTATATTGTGTTAAACGTTCTCAACAATTCTTGTGTAGCTTTAATCAGGTTTTGAATTTCTGTAACCCGTCTTTCCAATTTCCTTTGAGTCTTTACACAACTCTTATTCTTGGGAATAGACATTAATTGAGGTGTTTTCATCAACCCTAACTTCTCATCTCAATTGCTACAAGCAAAGGTACGTCATTTTAGGGAATAGATTCTCTCATTTTTCCTCATCTATTCCCCTCATTTTAATACACCACCAAGGTACAATGTAAGCAGAAAATGCAGTTGCCAAGTAAAATCACATTTATTTTCTAACTTCTTGAACTTATTCACTGACAAAGTCTTATTAACCTATGAATATGTTAGTCTTAAAAATAGATGAAGTCATGTCTTTCATATTTTGGAAGGCCTCTCCATCACGTTGCTAGTCTCAGTCCCAGTTTTAGCTACCCTTGAACGCTTCTGTTGGAATTTCTTTTTAGCTCTATAAAGGATATTATGCACTTCTTCAAAGAGGGGATTTGTTGCAGTTCTTGTATCCTCAATCCACTGAAGAACTTTCTTGTATGGGAACAATATTCGATCGCGATCCTTCTCATCCAAAACCTAAGTTTATTGACATATTAATTCAAAAAAATCACAAATTTATAAAAAAAAATTAATCATGGAACTAATGATCATTCTGATTTACCCAGAGATTTCAAAACACAAATTTGGTTGGATGCAGCACAGATAACATCAACAATTACTGAAACACATACAGTTACCTCAAGTTGTGTGAGTTCACAAACTAGGCTGAGATCTGCTATAGACGGTTGAAAACCACCAAGAAGGAAGTGTCCATCTCCATTGAGCCAAATGTCCTCTAGTTTTGATAATGAAGATAATAAAACTTTCTCTGCTTCAGCAGCTGCTTCAGGATTCAGTGGACGACCAAGTGCGGGTCCTAATACAGTATTTGAGACATAGTTCACTGCAAAAGATAATTGCCACTGTTGGTCAAAATGTATTCTTTGGCCTGAAATGTGTAATATTTGTCTTGCAGCAAATGTAAAATCTATTCTTTTAAATCAGTATTCAATAGTATATGTATTGTTGCATAATTTTCAGATACTAATAAAATTTAGATTAATGACACGAAGCTTCCCACAAGCACGCAGTTATTAAATCTCTATCTGATAGTGATCCATATAAATAAGTATTGAAATTATCACTAACCTGCGCTTAACTGACTAAAAAATCCAGTTAACAAACTTAAATGATTATAGAAAATATGCAGAAGCTAATAATCCTAAGATTGAAATTTCTATAATTAGTAGTTTGTAGGTACTTTTCATACATTACAAACCCTATCTGTCCCACAAGTTTCCCTAGAACAAGTTCAGATGCAACTGCTAAAAGAAAATCACATTACTTAAAAGAAGACAGAAGAGTTTCGGCTATATGTGTAAAGCACCTGCTCCATATCGTAAATTAGAGTGATGCCAGTCCAATACTGAGTTAATTTTGGCTCTCCTGAAAACATCAGTTGGATACCTGAAACATCAACAAGGAAAGCCGTTACAACTAACTAATAATTTAGAAACCCTTTTATCCATAATGCATGGAAATGATGATCTAATTCAGATTGCAGAAAAATGTATACATTTATTAAGCCTTTATTCTATTCTGATTCATCCTAATTTCATATAAGAATCCAAAAGTGAGGGATAATAGAGCATTAGAAATGCATATAAAATCCTTGTCAAGATGTCATGGTTAAGCCCTTCACCTTAGTTTCTGTTTGGTTTCAATTTTGGAGGAGGTAAAATTGATTTTATTTTTAGAGGTATAGAACTGATTTTGACATTTTGCACATTCTAGAGTTGAATTGATTTTGCCTCCAGAAATCATTCTAACTTCAAACTGCAACTTGGAGCTTTTGCATCTACAATTAATTTTTAGTGTCAAATTTACTGTTCAACTTACTTTTAGCTAGAATCGATTTTACAAAATCAATTACACATGTTCAGCTACAGCTACTCTAAGACCCTAAATCGATTTTAGCAGTTTGTGGGATTCCAGAAGAAGCAAAAGAAGTGGTTGGACTAACCAATGGTCAGCAACTCCAGGAAAAGCAGAAGAAAGATAGACAAGGATTGCATGGCTGCCAAAACAAAACATGATTAATTAAATAACATACATTAAAACCAAAAATAAACATGTTCTTGAGAAGGAAATTCAAAATTTACCGCAGAATTTATAGAAATAAAATTAAGTTATAGTAATCAGATTAGATTGTGTCAAAAAAACAGTTAGTTACCTCTCGAAGAGATTTAAGTTTCCATGAAGAATGGCTGGAACTTTCTGCAGAGGGTTTACTTCTGAAATGAAAATATATACAACAAGGTGAATCAATTTAGTAATAACTTGTAGCACATACATGTTTGTTGCATATTACCTGTGAATTCAGGAGATAGATGGTGACGTTTTGAAAGGTCAACTTTAATCTCCTCGAAGTCAATTTCGTTGAACCTTTTCAAAATTCATTCCATGATGATTAAGACAAGTGATAGTAGTAAATAAAATATACAACTATGATGAGTTAATTACTTGCCTGCAGAATATAAGAACTGCTCGAGATGGTTGGGACATACGATCTGCATACACCTTCAGCTTCCCCATCATTCTTTCAACTGCTTCACCTCCACTTTCCTTTTCTGTTTGGGACCGCTTTGACTTGATTTCTATCTCTTATCTCATTGTATTATTTTAATTAACAACAAGGAATGAGATAACGAGCTAGCAAAGATCGACAGGTTTAAATTTGACTTATAGTGCCATCAATTGTCTTTTATATATGAAATTGTGGAAGCAAGACATATCAAAAACGAAAACAAAAGGTTATTACTATATGGTAAAATCTAACTAAGTTCTTATGTTATGCTATATGTATACGATGATAAATGATACTCCAAAGTTTATACGAAAAAATATCAACAAATAATAATAATCCCAAGTTAGCTACCAAAAACAACCAATTTTGATTGGACGTTTATTTCGACAAATTTACTCTTAACCATTAAGTTTTTTTTTTCTTCAACTTTGAACTTAAATCTACATCGAACACTTTTTGTACATCACAGAGCACAATTCTTTTTCACATTTGAATATAAAAAACATACAATATAACATAAAATCAATGTATATCATACTGTGATATAAAGGAAATACCAAAAAATTGTTTTAACCCTCCAATTCTTAGAGAAATAAATCTCAAAATTTAACTACCAATAACTATCAATTTTGGCCGGACCATTTTCTTAACGATGTAGATCAATAAAATCTTGATTGTAAAAAATTCTTGACCAAAAAAAAAATTGATTGTGTTGGTGTAATTACTAATTATCACCCAATGATGCGTTGGATAACCGTGCATAATAATTTATACTGTCATTCTTCATGGGTATATATTACAGCAATTTACCATCTCTGAAATATTTTTCATGACAGAGGACAGACAAACTAACGTTTTATTTTCGATAAGTGACAGACTAACATATGTAATCTCAAATCTGCACTTAAGACTTGATTCATAAATCTTTGAATCACAATGAAATTTATTATATGCCAAGCTTAGCAATCTCATAATAGGTTTCAATATAGACATAAACTTCATCTTCGAAGACTCAAGCCTGAGAATTGCAACCAACGATGTATATAATGTTAGACATGGCTAAGTGGTCGCATTAAGCTGTCTCAGATATGTTACTAGCATGGTTGATTAATCACATCCTTGAAGTTATAGGGGCTTTAATCCCAGATTTCATTTCCCCATCTGTCTGACTAGATTGCTTCAATGAAAGCCTCAATTTGAGCTTATAGAGGACGTTATGAACTTCATGAAAATGTGGTTTTGTTGCATTTTTTGTGCTCTCAATCCACTGCTGAACTTTCTTGTACGGGCCAAGAATACGATCATGATCCTTCTCATCTAAAAGCTGCATCCAAAAAAATGTCATTATCACAATATTATTGGCATTCTGTCCTGCATGTCACATTTCTAGCTAAACATGATCTCAATACAACAACAAAACAAAACAAAAAATCAAAGTTTATGTTTTAGGAACTCCCCAGTGCCACGTTTACCTGTAATTGCATAATTTCGCAGACCAGGCTGAGATCCGCTATGGAAGGTCGGAAGCCACCAAGCAAGTATTGCCCGTCACCCTTAAGCCAAATGTTCTCTATTGTGGACAGAGATGATATCAAAACTTTCTCAGCTTCAGCAGCTGCTTGCTTGTTTAGTGGTAGACCCAGGAATGGAGCTAGTACAGTATTTAGAACAAACCCAGCTAGAGCAAAAACAAGTAGACTAGGTCATGGAAAGAGGATGCAGAATAAAATTTGCACACAAAAGGAAATACAGTGTCTGCACTCACCCATTCTCATAAAAATACTAATCAGAAACTAATGCAAAAGATGTAATTCAAATGTACATGCAAAGAAGAGTATAAGTTAACCTAAAATCCATGGCATTACCGGATTGATACAAAACAATACAAATAACATCATCATCAATGCGCTCAAAGAAATGTTTAATTAACTTTATGCAGTCACCTGCTATGTGAGCATATTCTATGAAGCTTCTTAGCTTAGCCATGATTTTTTAGCTAACTTGATAAATAATATATAAGCACGAGAATTTAAAGCTATCCAGTACAGAAACAATCAAAACAATAAATTAATTTCTCATTAGAGAAAGAAGACTATATTGAAATTTGATTACTGAAAGAAAAATAAACAAAGAGGGTTGTTTTCGTGGTATAACGCACCTGCTCCACGGCGCAAATTCAGGTGATGCCAATCTAACACCGCGTGAATTCTAGCTCTCCTGGAAACATCAGCTGGGTACCTAATGGAATCAATGAAACAAAAAGTTTTAAAAATAGGACAGCATAATTGTGTGACTGCACTGAATAAGGTACAAACACAGCAAACACGGAAACAAACCTGCAGTATGTAACGACTAGCATACACAAAGGTTAAATTTACACGAGGATGCATGTCTAACATTAGTATATACAATACAATATTTAGCTAATGGAAGTATCAAAAACAAGCATAAGGCAATATATTGAGTTGATAGTAAAGATTGCAAAAGAGGGAAAATACTAACCAATGGTGTGCAACTCCAGGAAATGCAGAAGCAAGATAGATAAGAATTGCATGACTGCAAAGAAGAAGAATATAACAAATACGTGAATAGGAAAAAGTCAACGACTCAACAATATCAGGCATTGAGTATGGAAGTACCTACCTCTCGAATAGCTTGAACCTTCCATCAACAATAGCAGGCACTTTCTTGAAAGGGTTAATAGCTGAAATGAAAATGGAATGATTGAATTGAATTGAATTGAATGAAAATAGAAATACATGCATATGAAATTGATTACTACCTTGAAATTCAGGAGATAAGTGCTGACGTTTGGAAAGTTCGATATGGATCTCTTCAAAATCGATTCCGTTAACTCTATCGAATTGAATTGAATTAGAAAACAAATAGAATGAAATTAGGAAAAGAGAAGAGAAGGAGAGTGGAAATACAGACTTGCAGAAGATAAGAATGGCACGAGATGGCTGGGACATACGGTCCGCATACACTTTCAGCTTCATCTTTCTTTCTTCACCGCAACCACAACTACACTCTTCTGTAACTGTAATGTCTTCTTTTATCCAATTTCTTTCCAACTTGGGTGTTCGTTCGTGCACAGATTTGGTTCGGTCATATCTTTTTTTTTCTGTTACATTTATATTTATATAATTTAATTATCAACTCGTATTTTCTAGCACTTTACCTTTAGAAGAACCCAGTAAAAAATTTGGATAGATTTTTTAACTATTTTCCGATCGAAGATTAATCTGACTAAGAGAGAGGATTACAATTCTAGATTTGAATCCCTCATGTGGTTAGACGATAATATCATCATATTTAAGTTAAATGGTTGAAATGAAGAGGAGTCTCAAGTGTTTTATGCGATAAGAAAATATTGTTTAAATTGAAAGGAAAATTCTATTAGACATTAGTTTAATCAGTAATGTTGGACGGTTAGAAATCAATACAAAAATCAAGCAAGCGTAACTGAGATAAAGATGATGTGTTGGATGAATAGTGAGACTAGACATGATAAGGTTAGAAATGACATCATTAGAGAGAGTTGAGGTAGCACTCATAGTAAAAAAGATGGTAGAAAATAAGCTTAGGTGGTTTAGACATTTAGAGATAAGACCAATAGATATTGTGGCACAAAGAGTAGAGCATATGGAGGAAAGGTAAATTAGAAGATAGGTTATTTATGGGTACCATGGGTTTTGAATTTATTTATTTTTTGGTACAAATGATAACTTTTTTTAATTACCAAAAAACTTCAACTTTTAAACATCATACATAATTCATTCAAAATTTCATAAATCATGCGTAATCCATAGAAAATTCATGATTATTATATAATCCATATAAAATTCATGATTCTTATATAATCCATATGTTTTTTGATGTAAATGAAGTGGAAACGGTGAACTTAATAAGATGAATTAACCCAATTTAAAATAAAAATAGGTTATTATTGAGGAATTTTAGGTAGGCGGTAAAAATTTCTTCAATAAGGTAACAACTTTAAGTAATAAAATAAGATATTTTAGTAATTTACATAATTTATTATTGGGTATGGGTACCCGTGTGTATAGATACAATCAAATCCGTGTTCGTGTTCATATAACAATGGGTAGTCAAATACCCGTTTATTATATCCGTGGATACCCATTTAGTTACCTGCTCCGTGCTCGTGACGGATTTTACCCACGGGTACCCGTGGACATGAGTATTTTTGCCACCCCTAAGATGAACCAAAAGACTTAAAAAAACTATAAGAAAAACTATTAAAAAATATTTAAAGGCTAATGAACTGGATCCTAATATAATTTTGGCTACAATATTATGACGTTATTTGATACATGTAGCATATCCCACTTAATAAAATAAGACTTGATTGTTGTTGTTATTAAGTCTTTTAGGGTCGCCGTTGTGTTTAATGAGGTCCCTATTGGCTTCAACATAAATTTGAACATATACAACCATTTTCCTACCTATAGACTATAGAGTAACATTTTATTAATATTACATTTTCAATTGAAGGTAAATTCAATTTGTTTTGAAGTTTAAAGAAAAAACATTTTTTCAAAAACTGTGTATTCAAGACATGAAAACTTAAAAGAAACTTTTTTTACATAAATTTTATAATATTTTGTTTAACTCATGACAAACTCACGACAAATACCCATAACCTTTATTTAAACATCAAATTTTATGTTTAATTAAAGTTTTGGTCTTCATACTTTCACGCGTTTATGAAAATTGATCATCCCATTTTAAAATTCATCAATTTTTGTTCTTCCTTTAATTTTTTGATTCAAAAATGATGTTACGACATCTTTTAAATAATGTAACATGTTGATATAATGACGTAGAAGTATCAACACCCATAAAACTGCAGAAAAAACTTTAATATAAACTCAATAAACTATTTGTATTTATAATTTAATTAATGAGATTTAAAATTAATAGTATATTTAGATTATTTATTATGATCAGATCATTTATCTTGTCAAACACAAATTTTAAGTCTAATAATTTTAGTAAAATATGAAAATTAATGGATTTTAAAATGAGGAGTGAGCGAGTGAAAATATAGATGAAAATTATAGCCAAACCAAACTTTTATTAATTTTAGTTTTAAAAATGAGAAAATAGAGGATCTAAGACTATTTTTATTTTTTTGAAGAATGGGGATCTGAGAGTCAGACTATTGTTTTGGTGGGCATATTTTTTACAAAAATGAAATGAAGCTTGGAAAATATTTCTGATGACGTAAGTGATGATGGAGGGTTGGAAATATAGAGTGCGTGCATCCATCGGCACTTGGACACGAGAAGAAGCATCCACGCGTTATTCTCTTCACACATTCACAACTGTCGTCGGTGGCTCTCAGAACAGAACAAAGGTATAATTATATACGCACGCTGTGTAAGAAGAATATAAAATCTCAATCTCAATCTCAATGCTTTGTACTTCAACTCGCATCCGATTAATTTCAACTACAAGACTTGTTTTAACTGCTCCTCTTTCTTCTTCCTCACTTCGCTTCTTCTCAAACAATTCAATCTCAATATCTACTCTTCCAAACAAACCACTTTATACAACTCTAACCCCTTTGTATTTCTCTTTAAGAAGAACAGATCACACCATGGCCTCTGCATCAAACCCTCAATCAATTCATGATTTCACTGTTAAGGTAATTTATTATTACTCCCTCTTCATCTATCTTTTATATCTCTACAACAAACAATTACCAGATTGTTAATTTCATTTGCTGCAGGATGCTAAGGGTAACGATGTTAATCTCGGTGACTACAAAGGAAAGGTCCTTATCATTGTCAATGTTGCCTCCCAATGGTATGTATGCTATTTTTTCATTTTATATGCCTTTGGTGGTTACATTACAGATCTAAATTATTGTTTTGTTTTGATGCAGTGGATTGACTAACTCCAATTACACAGAGCTGAGTCAGTTGTACGAGAAATACAAATCAAAAGGTTTTCTTTCCTCTCCTTAATTATTCTTCATGCCTTGTTTTCTTTTTTCATTGTTTTATCTTGTTAATCATCAATTCAATTCAATTTCATACACTTGTTCCTAATCCCTCCAGGATGGAGACCTCAAATCAAAAACGTGGGATAAGCAACTTTATTAAGCGCTTATAGCATAAACCCTTGCCATATATAAGCTATTTTTATAATGAAAGATAAAATAATGTATGTCAAAACTGTTTTGGTATAAGCTATTTTCATAAGTTATCAATCTATCACATGTATGACATGTCATAAGCTGTTTCAATAAGCTCTTACAAATAATGTAAAATAAGCCAATCTAAACAAACCCTAGAACCCTGGAATTATAATCCTTATTTTATAGGTGATAATACTACTAACAAAATTGAGAGTCCTTAATACTGGTTATTGTTTTTCACACACTATATAAATAATAATGGTTGATCATATAGATTCATCGGACAATTTGGCTATCCCTCTCTTTTTAAGGTTCAAGCAACTAACTTATTGTGGTATCCCATCCCATCATCTTTCTAAAACACTTTGTCATCTTTATTCAGGTTTGGAAATTTTGGCATTCCCTTGTAATCAATTTGGGGCACAAGAGCCTGGATCTGTTGAAGAGATACAAAACTTTGTGTGTACTCGCTTCAAGGCCGAGTTTCCCGTTTTTGACAAGGTAGACATCACTCATGGTTTTATTCTATGTATAATCATTAATTTCCATGCTGCTAGAACAAATGCTCCAATCATGGCATTGGTCCCTTCAATACCTACTTTTTGGGTGTAGCTCAAATTCAAATCATGTTTGTGAGGCATATGTGTTTTATGTTAAGCTCTAAATCTTCAGTTAGGTTCCCTTATACATATTCTGAATAATTACTGTATTCAAATTTATGTGGAAATTAAGAGATAGAACAGGTGATTTGTTCCATGTTGATACATATTCAGATCGCGTGGTTTTGAATACTGTCCAGCTAGAACAATATTCCACTTTCCTCTGCATGTTTTTTGCTGTAATGTCATAAATGCATACTCAGATGCTGTTTATTTGGTTTTAATTAGGTTGATGTGAATGGTGACACTGCTGCTCCAATCTACAAGTATCTGAAGTCGAGCAAAGGTGGAGTATTTGGGGATGGTATCAAATGGAACTTCTCCAAGTTCCTTGTTGATAAAAATGGGAACGTTGTTGATCGTTATGCACCAACAACTTCTCCACTGAGCATTGAGGTAAGAAATTTGTATATGACGCATATGATGCAGCCAAGATATAATGAATTGTTTGTACTAAGTATATTTCTTTTGTTGATGTCTGCAGAAGGACTTGCTGAAGTTGCTTGATGCATAAGTTATGAAGTATGGGAACCTGGAATAAATGAATATGAATGATAAGAATTTTACTATTTCCTATGTGAATAAAGGAATGTATTGATGATGGTGCAGTTTCCTCCATTTCGTTGTATACTTACCCAAACAGTTGTTTTGTATCTCGGACGAACTTGGTTCATCTTCATGAGATTGTGTACTTGACTTGTTACTTCTGTATGAATGTAAATGATAACATAAGCTTCGTTTAGCCATAAACTAGTTTTTTCTATTCCATTTTTTATTGCCGGGTTAAAGTTGGTCTAATTGCCCGTGATATGACTGGTATGTGCATAGATAGGATGTGGATTCTCAACTGCAGATGCACTCTGTAGTTAGTTAATAAGTTATATGCTTGATCATGTATGAAATACTTATCAATTGGGGCTTAGGATAAAGGAGTTCAAGTTGTCTGGAACAACTGAAAGATTCGCATTTTTTTACAAAACATCGGTAGAAAATCATCTTAATTACGACATTTCGCACCCACACAGTATCACAAACTTCAATCATTTGTAGCAGTCCCTCTTTAAAAACATGGAGATCGATTCTTAATCCTCCCCAACTCATCACTACTTAACCAATGGAGTCATTATATAACTTTCATATATTTTTTGTGCGTGTCATCTTTATTAAGGGTCATGTTATTCTTCTGTGTGTCGATTTAATTTTATCGAATGTCTTCGAAGGGGCTTATATAACCTTGATATGAAAATGCTACTCCCACCGTTTCAAAATACATATACAAGTCAACCACTTCATATACGTCGATGCACAATTTTGACCGTTAATATCTTTAATTATCTAAAGTAAAAAATTATAAAAATTTAATATTTTGAAAATATTTGTCGAGATAAATCAAACATCTTACATGTTAATATTTGTATTTATACATTTGTTAAAAGATATGGTCAAAGTAAGTCAAGTGAATAGTGCACATTGTAAAAATTGGACATGTATTTTGAAACGGATGAGTATTATGTGTTTTTTTTTTACATTTTGACAAAAGCTTTTTTTATATATATATTTTGACAAAAGCTATTATGTGTCTTAAAAGCCCTAATTAATAAATAAAATATAAAAATAATTTAATTAATATACTACTCGGGAAGGTTCTAAATGCATGTCTCATTTTAATGATGTGCACTATTCAAATAACTTATTTTGAATATATTTTTTAACTAATACATAAATACAAATGTTAACAGGTTGTTCAATTTGTCTCAACAAGTATTTTTAAAATATCAAATTACATGCAATAAATGTGATTTGATACATTTGTAAAATAATTGCACATCCACAATCAAACTCAAAAATATAATCCTCCCTTCATTTCAAAATGAGTATCGCTTTAGCCAAAAATATTTGTTTCAAAATGAATGTCACTTTATATTTTCAATACAACTTTAATTTTTTTCTTCCATCTTTACCCTCAATAAATACTCAAACTTTTCTCTCACACAATTTTCAATGCAACTTTAATTTTATCTTTTTCTTATAAAGTAAGGGCAGTTTAGTAAAAGTGTTATGTCCAATGATTTTTTCATTCCATTTATTAATTTGTGTGTCAAAACCTAAAGCGACATTTATTTTGAAACGGAGGGAGTAATAATTTAAAAGTTTTTTCCCTATAAGTCTATTTGAATTAACTTACTAATAAGTTATAAATAAGTTGTTCTTCTTCAAGAAAGTTGTTATGTTAACTCACTAATACGTTACCAAAAAATAACTACTCACTAATGCATAAAAGCTTATGAATAAATACATAAAACTTCTTGTTCTGTTGACCTCCATCCACCACAGCACGACCACCAAGTGAGTACGCTACAAAACATGAGCACCGATCCAAAATCCGTCTACGACTTCACTCTCAAGGTTACTTGCTCTGCCTCTATCTGTCTCTTTCATTTCACTTCCTTCTTCTTATACTCTCTCTATGCGCGCTTTGATTTAACTACAACTGTTTTGTTTATGCTCATGATGATGAAGTTGTTAATTAATTTATAAATTATACATGCAATCATAATAAATAATAATTTTAATACTTTTTTTTTGTTTTCTTCAATTCTGCAGGATGGCAAGGGAAATGATGTAGATCTTGCCACTTACAAGGGTAAAGTCCTGCTCATTGTTAATGTTGCTTCCAAATGGTATGCATATGCATATATATCCATACTCTCTTTTATTCATTTCATTCAAACACATCAATTTGGATCGACTTATTTTACCTTATCTATTGCTGCCAAAAGTGCACTTGTGATATCGCATGTTCACAAGCTGTTTTCAACTTATTCCTAGATAGTTTACGAACATATCTTATAGAATATACAAAAACAGGGCCATAGAAATAACTTATCCGTAAGCACTTATGCTTTAAGCTGCTCAATAAGCTGTTTATTTGTAACTATTGATTTCATTGCGGCAGTGGCATGACCAACTCAAATTATGTGGAGTTAAATCAACTATATGACAAGTACAAACACAAAGGTTTGTATTTCTATTCCTAACATTACATTGTTCTTTTTGGGATTCATATTGTCATCTACTTTTCTCTCAAGACAGTGTTTCTTTCTTTCTATTCTATTGTTGTTTTCCAAATATTATATGTTTACGTAGATGAGATGACTGAATTGGTAGCTTAATTAGGCCTTGAGATTCTGGCATTTCCAAGTAATCAATTTGGTGAGGAAGAACCTGGAACCAATGATCAAATATTGGATTTTGTTTGCACTCGCTTCAAATCAGAATTCCCCATCTTTGATAAGGTAATTCAACTTATAATCTTGAAATTGGATAGCCTAGTTTTCTTGACTTGTTCTCTTTCAAGTTCCAATTTTGTAGATGTTGATAATTATTGATCTTCACATGATTTATAATTACACCAAAATTTGCGATATATATGTCAAGATAATTCCACTGCTACTGTGAACAGTAATGATCTTAAAATGTTGCTTGACTAGTTGTACTTAGTTGGATAAAGATTGTAACAATACTGCTATTCTGCATTAACTTCTGCTAAATACTTTGCATCGAAGAACTGATATGGATTCTTCTCCATGATTGTGCTAGATTGAAGTGAATGGGGACAATTCTGCTCCCTTGTATAAATTCTTAAAGTCAGGTAAATGGGGAATTTTTGGGGATGATATTCAGTGGAACTTTGCCAAGTTTCTAGTTGACAAGGATGGTCAAGTGGTGGATCGATATTATCCCACTACCTCTCCTCTTAGCCTTGAGGTACATGGAGCATTGTTATTCAAGAAATTTATATTTTTTTATATATCAATATCAATTGATATGGATGATTTATGTTGCTTATGTAATTCTTCTGGTGTCTTTTATTGTATTGCAGCGAGACATCTGTAAACTACTTGGTGTTGAATGAATGAATACATGGATTCAGCTTGGAAAAGAGGATGATTATCTTGAATGTTAAAGCATCACTTTTTGCCTTTGCAATCTTCCTTCTTAAATTTGTAATATTATGCATAATGGATTAGTTTCTGACAAACTGAACAACAGACATGCATATCCTTAGACCGCATGTTGCTTAATTTTATAAAGATTGATGAATGTCAAGACTTTTTTTAGTTTTATTATAATTTTAAACCAATCATATATAAGATCCAACTATCTAAAATCTTGACTTATCATATCAAACAATAGAATCGTCACATGTATGTTATTGACAGTACCATGTAAAGCAAAATTATACTAATAGGATACACTTTTACCAAACTTTGTTTTGGGGGAGGGGTGTGATTTTTTAAAAACATGTCCAAAAACGTATATCAAATTATCACAATATAAACATTGTGTAATTTACCCTCTAATAATACACCAGTTTTTTTTATTGCTAAAAAAAAAAATGCACCAGTTTTAAAAATTTTGAGAAGAGCTTTGTCATTTATTGGTCCTATTCGGCTAGAGAGATTAATCTTTATACGCACGGGTTCACCCAAAAAAATAAAATGATTTATTTCTCTTCTTCAAAATCTTATGTTTGTTAATTTTACCATGATCAATCGTGTAATTGAATAATTTAAATATAATTTCAAACCCTAACAGATAGCCTATTTTTATGGTTATTTCGTCATCATTCATCCTTGGAAATTTCTTTTGTTTCGACCAAATATTAAATGATTCAGGTGCTCTTGTTTTTGACCTTTTGTTAGACTCAGCCATACTATCCCCTCACATTGGAGTCCAAAAGTTAAGAGAATTTTTTGACAACAATTCTTGTGAACCAAAGAAACACCATTGTTGCATTGAACCACACTTGCCTTGATCATCAGCAATCAAATTGGCAAATTAAAATAGTTAAATATAGTAATATATACATGTTAGTTGAGTGATCATGTTTTTTTTTTCCAGTGATCATGGTTCATTCTCACATAACACGTCGTGACACAATGGTCGACACAGATCACAATCACCAAGTAAATTACAAAATTGGATAAAATATGGTACTTGTTGCATCAATATACGGTAGGGGTGATGAACCCAATCGAGTATGACAAATAAATGTCATCATCTATTGGAATCAATCAAGACAAGATGGTTTGGAAATTGGGCTGAAGACTAATGTGACACTAAACTTTTTTTACCCTCAAATCTCTTTGAAGGAATTTGGAACGTATATTTATAATACTCTACAGTAACATTAAGTTTTTTTTACTAATAGAGCAGCGTTAATTTGTAATGCGTAATAAACAAATATAAAATAAACCTCCGAACTCAATTAACATTCTTACCATGTTTCACATTCGTTTCCCAGACCAAACATTATGGATGAATCAAGAATAGTACTCGCTTGAATCCTAAATGATTCTTTTGTTTCGGCATTTGTTGGGGAAAACTTGTCATCCGACAATGGGGATAACAAGCTAAGTCACAATGCACACAAACTCAAATTAATTTACAACAACAGGTATATATACAAAACTGCCCTCTCTTCAATGTTCATCCTCTTGTCAAGTCAAAGCCAGTATGTGCGTGCACGCTTTTCACATCAGATGGCTGTGATCCGGGCCACATGCCTGTAGGAGAAGAGACGTAGTTTTGACCAGGTGGAGCACTTGCTGGAGAAGCTAGCTTATCATCGTTATGAGGCTCAGAACTTTCACCATTGCCAGCGGTCTCTTGCTTAGTCTTAACCTTCAAGCCACCACCATATACAAAACTGCATACCACCACCTGCAACAAGCAATAAAGCGCTTTAATATTAGCATTTCTATCTTCGGAGGTAGCTCACACCCACTCCTAAAGATCTTGCAGTTATTTTAACATATTGTTTTGGAATTAACAACATGACTAAGCATGCAAAAATAGGAGTAACAAATATCAAATTTCTAGTGTAGATTTTAGGGCAATCAGGAATGGACCTGTATTGGGCTTCCAGCAATAAGCTTAGCAACACTGCCACCAATAACATGACCATCACGACTAGAAAGAGAAACACTTATGCCCCCCGTTCTATTGGATGGTCCACCTTCTTCAGCAACCAAGTAAGAACCAGACAAGCTCAATATTTGGAATTTCCCCTGCAAAAGCAACAAAAAAAGTCTTAATAAAAACCAATATTGGGCACAATAATTATTTTTTTCTACAACTCTACCCCTAAATTAATATTGTATGCACTACTTACAAGTCATTATATTCCACTATACATAATTATTTCTTTCTCCAACTATACCCCTAAATTAATAGTGTGCACTACTTACAAGTCATTATATTCCACTATACATTTATGACAATGACTAACAACCAATAGCTAATAAGGGTTATTTTGCAAGATCGCAATATTGTTTAATTTATTAAGCTTTTCTTAATCTTTGTGAAAAACCTAAGATGACAGTTATTTTGGAATGGAGGGAATAGTAGTAAGTGCTTTAACCTCATAAGTTACACCGATGTTGGTGGAGGCAGGTTGCCGCAGAGTAACTGAAGTAACTATCCCCGTGCCCGACAAGATGCACAGAGCCCTTGGTCTCTGCTGTGATAACGACAACAGCTTTGCTGCAATGTCCTGAAAATAATGAAAATCTATTATCAATGAACAATTTGACGTGCATTGATAGGCATAAGTCTTGATTTTCCATGATGAATAAAAGTAATTAAGCTAATTATTTGAAACATAAAATCAAAATAGAGTTCATATTAAGTAGTATCATCAGTATTGCTTGCAATCAACAGCCATCTTTCTGTGTGAGATTAATCTTCAAATTATATTCTGTTTTGTGTTGACAAATCCAGTCTGTGTAAAATTTCCATTCAGGTTGCATTCAACGATTTCTAGTTATAAACACTATCTATGAGGGTTGCATGACGTGACAATATGCTTTTCATGTTTGTAGGGACAATTGACCACAACTTCTTAAGTTGCAGAAACCAAATTTCGAAGTAAAAGAAACGATCTTTTCCTATGTTGATATCAACAATGATTTCGGTGGCCCTAAATCAATGGGCGACTAAAGTTCCCCTCGAACGCAAACCAAAATTTATGACAAGTTTATTCCATTTAGTGGTGTGCAACTCAACATTTTAACATTCAGGATTAAGAAAAAGAACAAAAGTATTACACAAATAAGAACAGAAAATCTATATTGTTTATAACAAGAAAATAACAACCTCGCCAACCCCAATGGTGATAACATGAGGCGAAAAAGCCAACCCTGCTGAACTGGTCATCCAGTCACCTATGAAATAATGAACCAGGATGTTAATAGTCCACATATTTTATCCAAAAAATAAAGGTATTATTCATTATTATTACTACCACAAGTTACAATCAAAGCAGTAAAACAAGTTGCATGATTGGAAAAAGGGAAAGATGCAAAACACAGTGTCCATTTTTTCACGAATTTTAAATCCATAAATACAAGCCTGGAGTGCATTTATTGAAGTCGGCACATGAGGCCAACATCAGAAATTATGCTGATGGCAACCCGTTTCAATACATCCCCAAAATCCGCCTATTTCAATTATATTTACTTAGATTTTCAAAGTAGCATTTATGACCAACAAGTAACCATGGAATACAGAACCAAATCATAGAGTGTCAGTAATCTAACTTGTGTAAACATGAACTTAGATAGAACAAAATAGTAGCAAATAACAGGTAAAGGAGTTAAAGATGAAATCAAAAGAAAATCTTTTACCAGTAATGTGTGTAGAAATTGAAAAAGTAACAGGAAAACAAAAAAGTTCATTATAAAATAGATTTTCGCAATATGAAAACACAGCCATCATCCACCTCCTATCATTAGTATATAATCATAATCATAACAGTAATAAAAACAAAACATAACACCATGAATCTCAACTCAACAAGATATCAATCAGATGTTTGAATTGCGATATACTCTTATGTACTGAAATCAAAGCACAAGTAGTCAAATAGATTATGAACTAAGCTACAAATACAATCAACAAGTATTATCATTCTCACAGAAAAATATACCTAATGCAGCTAGCTGTTGCTTCCTTCCAGATCCACGAGGGCGGCCTCTACCCCGTTTCTCAGAAGGTGTAGTTGAATCCTGAGTGGATTTAGCAGGGGCAGACGTTGGAGAAAGTTTCAAAGAAACTGATCCATCCGGACCATATTTCCGGGGTCTCCCTCTTTTCTTTTTCACAGGGTCACTAGAAGGTGCCCCGGAAGATGCACCGATGCTAATGCCATGATTAAAATTGGCATGAGAGTTATGAGACTGAGTCTCCAATGAAAACATGGAACTAGTGTCAACATTACCACCTTGACCCCTAGAATTTGGCTGAGCTATAATGCCAGTGTTTGGCAAAGGTCTGAATCCAGGAGGGGGTAATTGGAACCCTCCAGAACCAGACCCTGCAACACCAGCACCTCCTCTATGCATGTAATATGAACCAGGGCCACCAGAAAATGCCATAGCCTCTCTCCCATCCATGCATTAACTAAGTGATTAATACTCAAGCAACTATGTTAAAGTTAAACCCCTTTTCAATCTTCCAAAATCTAACTTCTTAAAGATGAATATACTAAAAAGGGTTAAACTAGATTTACTCTTAATAATGACATATAGCAAAAATGATGAAACAATGATGTAAAAATTGAATCTTTAACCAAAAATAAGGGGATCTAAATTCTAAAACCCAGAAACAAGCTCAAAGACTTAGTAAGTGTGTTCTGGAACAAGGGTTTTGCAAGGATTTTTGTTCTCCTGTACAAATCTAAGAACCCCAGAGAAGAAAGGAAAAAACTTTGTTTAAGAAAACAAAACCCCAGATTTGAAATCTAGGGTTTAGATAGAAGAATGCAGGAGTAAGAGGAGTAAAAGGGGAAAAAAGAAAGAGAGGAAAAAGACAAAAAGTTAGAGTTGGGAAATGAGAAGAGGAAAATAAAAATGAATAAAAAAATGGGGTTTTGAAAAGGGGGTAAGTGAAGTGAAGTGTGTGTGAAACAGATGGCTGTAGATAGAGTAAAAGAGTCTTTGTTTAATGGTTTTTGCTTGTGATTGGAGTCACAAGTCACTACAAGTGAGTGAGAATGGAGTGGTGGTGGGAGTATCTTCTGACCAAAGGATGCAGAAAGATTTTATTTTTAGAGGAAAAAAGTAAAACTTAGCAACAAAAGAAGACTAACAAGGACGGCAGAATAGTGGGTATTGGAGGGAAATTGTGGCCTACCAAAGTACCATAGCTTTTGTGATTGTAATTTCTTTTGTTAGTTCATATTTGGAATTTGGAATCACTCTGTTAAATACAATTAGTTGGACTTAAAAAGTGTGTTTGATAAAATTACCGCATCATTGTGATTTTGTTGAAGTTTTTAACTGTAGTATTTGTCAATATTACAGTGGTATATCGTGTTTTTGTCAAATTTGCCGTCAATTTACAAGTGTATTTTATATGTTTTGGAGCAAGTATAAATTTTTTATTTTTTGTTGTTTGAATGTTTATTTTTGTATTTGGAGATAAATTGGTGGGTAATATAAAACAGGTAAAGTGGAAGTTAATTGAGGCAAAAGATAAATTTATCATGACCATGTAGAGAGAGGTATATGTTTAAGTTGAAGTATCAGTAATAATCAGAAATAATATGAAATATAATGACTTTTTATAATCAACCGATTCAATGATGTCACAAACTGTGAGAGCAAATTGGTGTTTGTCAAGGTGTCTTTCAAAATGGACCCACGATGAACTCATTATTTTGTAGTGTTTTTAGTTAGATTCATGTCACTTTCTTGATGGACCAATCTTTTTCATGAAGCGGGTGCATAAGTGCAAGATGTAAACATTGTTGGGATATGCTCTGCGTTCCTACCCTTCAGGGTTTGTATAATATCCATCTAACAACAACCCCAAGATGAGTTCGCCAAAATTATCGGATAATTGTTTGTTAAGCCTTTGACTTTGCTCAAAGTTTTTTAAATTTACCAGATCGTAACTCTTAATAACATAAAATGTATTAACAGTTACAACTCAATTATTATTATTTTGATCGAATCATAATTTTCAACTGGTTAATTTGAGAGGTTAAATCTAAATAACTTATAGAACAATCTCCAAATTATCTTATCCATTGCCTGATTTCCGAGCAAGGTGCCTCGAACAAATTATCACCCACAGCAAATCCTTTTAAGATCTATTAGAAACATTTTCTTGAAGCACTACTATTAGCACCCTCGAGAATTAAACGTGGTGAATCAAATGACTCATGCAGTGTTTTGTCATAACTATCACACTTCAACAAGGCAAAAAAATAAAATCGGTTGTAATATAAAGTAGACAAAATGACCAATGTAGTCCGACTTATTGTGTGGGTGACTAAAAGTTTTGTGTGTATTTTTTTTTTTAAGTAGACTAACTTCATTTTCTGTTTTTTTTTTTTGTTGTCGGTGTTTGAACCTCTGACCTTGTATATATTATGTAATATCATATCAACTGAGTTAAGCTTCACGAAAATGTTTTCTGTTTTTTCTTTAAAGAACCGGAATAAGACTTCATATTTTTATATTTTTTTGATTACGTAAATACAGGATGAAAAGATGATGCATCATTTAAGGTGGAAAAGACATCCGCACTCAAAAGATAGTTTATTTTATTTAATAAAAATGTATAGGTCTCGCTAACAAAAGATAGCTTTTTTTAGAAATTATGTATTTAATTTTTAAAGTTTAAAAATTATTCTTTTAAACAAAAGTTCCTAAAAAAAAAAACATCTATGCTTCCTTATATTGACACTTGAAAGTTGTGTATTTAATTCTCTAAATTCGTTAGTGATTAAAGGAAAAAATTTATATGCAAAAATCAGTGATAGAACCCACGACTAACTCAAATCTCTTGACTAAAAAGAAACTTTTCAACCAAAAAGTGTTTAGATGAGATGACATATGTCTCTTTCAACTTAATCAAGCTTTTGGTTCGAATTCAGTCTTGACAACTTTTAGGGAGAGTTTGTCGCTCATTTGGCTCGCACAAGGCTCGAGAGATTTTTCTATGCAGTAACGCTAGCGGAGGACAACTTTTAGTGGCTAAAACTTCACCTTAGCTTGGTTTCAAACATCAGCCCTTGATTATGAATTGTCCCTATAACTCCACTTAGCTCAAGGGACAAACTTCTGGTTTAACAATATTTTTTAGGTAACAAATTATAATATTTCAGATTGTATGAAGTGAGGGGGTTTACCCAAAAAAAAAACTTATTCCCCAAGCCATTAAACACAATATAACACTGAAGGTGTATTCCTCAAAAAAAAAAAAAAACACGGAAGGTGTAGTCTCTCGACCTCAAACCTGCTACGTACCATGGAGAATTTTTTCCAAAATTTAAAGAGAAGAGTAAGGGAGAGCATCTCGACCGGAGGAGGTGCAGTTGTTGACTTGGAGAGGGAGAGCATCTCGACGGTAGAAGGCGGAGTTGCGGACATGGAGAGAAACCCTATCGTTCCCCAAGACCTTCTTGATATGGACACGTTTTGTTGTCGACCTAGAGAAGTGAAGTGGAGCCGGTACCGTCCTGGCATTAATATATTTGCTCTTTTACTTGTTCATAACCACAATAAGAAAGAGGTTCTTTTTCTTTTCTCTCTTTTAATTTCGCTTTGTTATTCTTGACGATTAGGGTTAAAACCAAAATAAAGTATGATATGATATACTTGTACGTAAAACGTAATGCAGAATGCAAATCTGAAGTTTGTAAATGTGGTAAATGCGGAGTTTCGTAGGTGTGGTGCAATGGGCTATCACATTACACTCAAGGCTAAGGATGGAGAGAACGTGAATGTGTATGAAACAGGTATATTCGTCGAGGCTTGGATGGACTGGAGGGAAATCCTAAGTCTGCAAGAGTTGACGCTAAGCCACAACCAATTGCTAGATTGATATTTTCAGTCTTGAGAGTCACCAATTATTAGTTTCCATTGCTATTTTTATCTATTCACTATTTATGTTTTATTATCATTGAGCTGAACATGTGTTCTATTTTTCTCTACTGTTTAGTCTTTTGGGATTTTTTCCGAATGTTATCATTTAAATTTATTTATTGATTGGTTCACCCCCCAAACCAGAGATATGCTTTATTTGATCAATCTATGTTTCATGTTTCTTCACTTTTTTTTTTTTTTTGAAGAGGCATGTTTCTTCACATTTAAATTGAGAAATTAAGAAAGTATTGATTATCAAGTTCAATAGATTAGATGATATTCCTTTTTCATAGTAAATAGGTAGTTAATCCACAGAAAAATTATTGAGATGTGCATAAGTAGATGGGTGGTATAGAGATATAGAGACTGTTTGGAAGAACTTAATTATGAAAACAACTTATCAGATTGTTTTGTACGATCTTTTTAACTTATTTTCTTAAGTACTCTAAGATAGCTCATCAAACCGGCTTATAGATTATACGAAAATAATTTAAACTTTATTTTATCTTTTGTTATAGAAATACCTTATGCGTAAGTGTTTATCATTTATGCTACAAGCTACAAATAAGTTGTTTATCCAAATAGTGCCACAGTACAGTAGAAACTCTCTAAATTAATTCTCGATAAATTAATAAACTCTCTAAAATAATAAATTTGTCCGGTCCCGACTTGGGCCAACGTAAAAAATTGAAAAACTCGATAAAATAATAAGATAATAATTTTTCGAGAGATCCCTTTATAATTTTCGGTCCCAAGAAAATCATAAATTAATAATTCATAGAAACTTGAAGAAAAAAATATTACACTCTATTGAAATATGATTCAATAGTTGTTTGTACTTCAAAAGTCATTATTGATTTCCAATACATATGAACACAGTAGTTACTAATTTACGTTGAGTCTCAAGGTTCGCTGCAACGTGATTCTAAGAGGCATAGACTAATTTGCCTTTTTGTTTGGTATGTACAGTATAATTACTTAAAAACTCTTTAAATTAATAATTATTAATTTATCGATAAATTAATAACTCTCTAAATTAATAAATTTCTCCGGGTCCTGACATTATTAATTTATAGAATAATTTATAAAGTCATGAATGCTAATTGCATATTCTGATAGGGAAGAGTGATGCACTATATACAAAGAGATGAATGCCACAACTACTAGCATAAAGTATCTTAGCCATAACTTATTCCATTCTGTTTCATGGTCATTTTCAAAGGCCAACGTAGCTTCTGAAAATTTTACATGCAGGGAGGAAGTGATTTTATAGAAACTAAAGAAAGGAAATCCTTTGATTATAAAACATTAATTTATTCCTTCAATGCTTACATTTTAGAACAAGTCTTTCAATTAAGAACTCCATGAGATATTGATGCAGCGCAAAGGATCAAAAATGACAGTAGAAGTATCCATTTATATTGTCTAGGAATTTATAAAGAATAGGATGAACACTGGTTTAAAAAGGTTTTGACACCATTTTTAGATTCAAACTGTAATTTGGATTTGAACACAATTTTAGCAAGAATTGATGTTTGCTCAATTGGATAGTAGACTAGACTCGTTTGTGGTGGCACAATATTTGCTCAATTGGAAGGGAGGATGCTGCTGACACAAACTGGTTCACGAAAGTCGTCGAAAAGAGATCGGAAACAGCGAAAACATGATATTCTAGAAGGAGTTATGGTAAGGGGATCAGCCAATCTGTCATCAATTTCCAACCCTGTTCAGTTTAGCTTCTGACAAGGAATTCACAGTAGCACAAAAACTTGATGAGTCCAATGGTGTGCAGAACTGGAAATGGAGTTTGAGTCGAAATCTGAACCGTGAAGAAAATCTGGCATATACATTTAAATGGCTGCCACAAGATTACAACAGTTTCTCAGTTGAAGGTTGTTATAATCTGCTCTGTGGTCTGCATAATTTTGGAGAATACAGCGATGATTTTATGGCAGCTGCGCATCGCTAGAGGGAAACGTCGGTGCGGTCAAAAATTTGTATGTGTGGATGGAGATTACTTCAAGATAGGCTACCAACCCTGGTAGAATTATGGAGAAGAGGGGTCATTCGCGACGTGCATCAACAATGTTGTGTGTTTTGCTTTGAAGACATTGAATCCGCAAGTCATCTTTTTGCAAGTTGCAATAAGACTAAAAAAAATTGGGATTTGATATTCACTTGGTTGGATTGGAAAGCAGTAGGTTGGAGAGCCGAATTAATTGATAATTTCTTGTTGGTTAATTCAATTTGCAAAGGGAAAAACCGCAAGAAAGTGTCCCACTTAGTTTGGCTAACAATTGCTTGGTGAATTCGGTTGGAAAGGAACGACATTCTTTTTAATGTGAAAGTTGCCAATGATTTGGAGGTGGTAGATTGAATCGTCAAGGTCCCTGCATTTTAATGCAATAATAAAATAAAGGAATGTAAAGCTGTGAAGATATAGCTGTGATATTGCCAATGTGGGTTGCAATACATGGCTGGAAGCTCTTCTTTGTGTATGCTTATATGTTTTTGGGATGTTTTTTCCTTGTGAAGGCAAACTATACAGATGAAACATAGATCCAAGTGAATATGCATCTAAAGAAAATATGATGAAAGACTCTAAAACTCAAGAAAAGAAAATTGCTATAATTTCAAACTTTTTAATTTTGGTTAAAAAATAAGATCAAAGGTTATGAAAGAGAATATCATAAAAGTGACATTCTGTAACTTCTTTTTTCGGAATTGTTTTAGATTGAAGGAGTCACACCCACATGCAAGGTCAAGAAAGTTACAGCCTCATTTTTATGGAGGGTTTACCATGGAATTGACATAACTTATCAATTGTGAAATTTTGAATTTATGAGAGTGAATTGAATGGAGATTTCGAGATAGAAATTGTAGCTACATATTTGTTGCATATTAGTTCTCATCTTGATTGATTGTAGCATGGATTGAGCGGTAAATCATCTAGCAAAATGTTTGATAACTAACGTGCAACTACTCTTCAAAGCATCTAGCAAAATGTTTACTAACTAATGTGCAACTACTCTTCAAAGCATGTCACTGTGTCGCGCTTTTTTCTTTTTCAATAATGTTATGTTGACACCTTTTTTTCTTCACGTCTATTATACACCCTATGTAAAAAGATACTTTAGTAATTTCATCCCACGTGGAAAAAAAGTGTTAAGTGGAATTAGAGCTGTCAAAACGGGCGGCCCGGCCCGTTTAGGCCCGGCCCGGATGGGCAGCGGGCTTTTTAGGGCCGGGCTAAAAAGCCCGGTTTCAAATATGGGCTGAAAAATAGAGCCCGAGCCCGGCCCTATACGGGCTCCTGGGCTAACGGGCCAGCCCTAGGCCCGTATTTTTTTTCCCTTTTCCATTCTTTTAAGTACTGAAGCAGAAATGTATGCCCTTCTAATGATACGGAGAAACATAATGTATCAATGTAATAAAGAAAAATAGAAGCAAAAGTTCACTAACAAGAAGCAGAAAACAAAGAAGGATATATAACGAAGCTTTCTCATAATTGAAAATAGTTTTATTTAAAACAAACATCTGCACCAAATGAAGCATCAAAATTAATTTAGACTATTAACGGCTTTTATGGCCTTCCAACCATACATTCATGAAATCAAATATCTGGCATAAAACTTTCTTTGGTTAATTAGTTCAAAAGTTTGAGACTTAAGAAATATCCAGCAGACACCAAACCAAAAATGACCCATTTTTTTTTTTTTTGCGGGCTACCAGGCTGCCTTTGGCCCGAACGGGCTGGCCCTAACGGGCTACGGGCTTTTTCGGGCCGGGCTAAAAAGCCCTGAAAAAATTCGGGCTGCAATTATTAGGCCCAAGCCCTACATTTTATTCGGGCTTTCGGGCCGGCCCATATGGGCCGGCCCATATGGGCCGGCCCGTTTTGACAGCTCTAAGTGGAATGGTGAGGGTCACATGACCACGTGTCACATTTGTGTGTGATGGTAGAAAAGGTGTGTGTCACCTATAATGATTATTATCACCAATCTTTATTCTTCCTTTGTTTCACCATTAAATATCTTCAATGTAGTCTCCGTGAGCATAGCTAAGTTGGTAGGGACATTGTATAATTTATGTAGGGATAGGGGTTCAAACTCCTAACACCCCACTTCTCCAAATTTAAAATATGTGTGAGTTTCGGCCACTAAACTACTTGACAATTTTTTTTTTAATGTATGCATTCGTCATTCTTTAAGAGTTGCAACATTTTGCTCTCAAAAGAAGCATCGGATATTGCTTTGCTTTTTGGTGGAAAAAAAAAACCATTTTTATGGTATAAAAAATGAAAAATGTAATTCAATAGTAAATACCCTGTAGACAAAAATATTACAATTACTCAAAAAAAAAATTACAATATACTTTACTTCTTAAAAAATATTATATTATATAAGGTCGGTAGACATCCACAATTCTTAAACACTTATTCAACATTTTTTTTTAAGAGTTCAAAACATATATATATTAAGCAACAATCAAAACACAATAGGTGTTAACATCAAAAGATACAAAAATCACAGAAAAATAATAATAATAACACCCAAATATGACGGCATATCCTACCCAACAAAACAAAAATCAAATTCCAAAAGTAGTGACATCTAAGTAGTTGAGTATTCCATTTATAAAAATTGTAGGAGAAACTCTTTGCTTTAAATATAATCCAAGATCAAACCAAAAGCTTTATTAAATCAACAAGAGGACTTTCTCTTGATTACAAAAACTAACTTGATTACACCGCTTCCAAATAATCCACAAGCAACTCATCCATATCGAATGAAGATATTCATTTACTTTTTTCTCATGAGAAATTTAATCTATAAAATAAGTAACATTAGTGGATTTACAAAGCACAACTAATGTCTAGTTATGAGAAAACATTCGACCATAACTTAGTGATACATGTCAATCAAAAGCAAATGTTTAAATGTTTCATTTATGATAAATCCTTCCACACATATAAAATATTATATTACAAACACTCATACAAATCAAAAGTTATCAATAGTTGGAAGGTGATCATTAAACATTCTTCAAACAAAGTGCGGTCAACCATTTTGATCTCGTGATGTATCACTCGTTAAGGTCTCGTTCTAGAAGGCGACCAATCCTTTGAAGCCTATACTATTATATAATTAATTTATTTATCTCTTATACAATTATGTAATTAGTTTATTTGATGTTAGCATGATGTCACATATTAAAATAATAATATTTTTGTCTATACTTAATGATTTTTTTTGTCATTTGTGTGTTTCATCATGCGTGCTTTTTAGTCGAGTTTTTTTTTTTGTGTACGGGATTGAGACACATTTTAGTTCATTTGAGTTTGTCCAATTCAAACGTACAATAAGACACCGTCTCATTCTCGTTCATGCAAAAACAAAAATCACATTTAAATTTTACCACACAATAAGAGTCATAGATTTATTTAATTTTTTGATTGGAAAAGTTATAGATTTTAGGGTTAAATAAGTTCCTCTTCCCTAAAAATCCATCAGTGAATTTTGTTTGCCGTTGCATAAAAAAAATCATTTTTGTTTCTAAAAAAAAATCAACATGGATTTTAGTCTCTGTCAACTTTAAATTTGTTTAAATATCTTTAAACTTTTAAATTTTTGAATGAATTTTTCGAGACATGTTTAGAACTCTATAAAAAAAATCTCCACAAAAGATAGGCTCAAATTTGATTTTTATGTTTAAATTTTGATTATTTTTTCTTGAACTTTTAGCTTTTAAAAAATTCATATTTAATTTATTGTATATTAAAAAAATATTATAAAAGAACTTTACTAATTTTTTAAACATGCAAAAAATCATTCAAAATATAAAAGTTTAAGGATGATTAAACAAATTTGTATTTAACAGAGACTAAAGTTGCAGGTTGAAAAAATTTACATGGACTCAAACACATGATTTTTTTATGACGACGAAAAATTAAGTTTGACAATTTTTTAAAGACAAAAAACTTATTTTAATCCTAAATTTTTAAAACTCAAATAAACAATTTTTGTTAACTGCAAGGTCTAACTCAACATAAAATACCGATTGTTAGGTTGGACATTCTTTATACATGTGTGTGTATAAGATGGTATGCCTTCCAAATCTAGAGGGGTGGTGGGGTTGGTTGAATACATTCATCGATTCTAGCAGAGCCAAAACGTTTTTTTAAAAACTATTTAATTTTTACACTATTGGAAGAATACACACAGGAAACAAATACAGCTGATTGCAAATTACAAATATCGAGATAACCAATTCAAATAATCAACACTTAAATTGATTAAGATAATCGATTAGGGTTTTGTCTATTTGACAAAATTAACATGATTGAATCCGTGACAGTTTAGAATAATTATATTTTTTTTGGTGACATTTAGAATAATTATATACCAAACGGAGTACTATATTAGAAAGGTATAAAAAATAGCTAATTAAATACAATTTTTTTTTTTGAGTACAAGCTAATTAAATACAATTTAATTATGAGTATGAGCATAAAACTTCTGCACACAATCAAGTAACATTTTTTGCACCAATGCTAACACTTATGTAAAAAAGAGATATTTTTCCCTAAAAAAAAAGAGATATTTTACGAAACATTGTAGTACTATTTATATGTGCAAAATAATATATTACCTTTCTTTGAACTATGTTTATATGCACCCTCTTTGAAAGGTTTGAATCTTTTATAAGATTGTGTTTGGATTTAAGGTTTAGAGGGGAAGGGAGAGGAGGGCTCACTTATATGTTTTAACTTATGAAAAATGTAATTATTTTTTTAAATAGATTAAGTGTTTCTGAAGTATTATATGATCATTTATCATGTTGTTAATTTAATTTTTTTTAAAATCATTTTATAATATCCGTAATTTAAAAAAGAAAAATAAGTTCTCCTGTCCTAAACCCTTCATCCAAACACTGTTTAAAAGATGCAAAGAATTTCCCTTTTAAAAAAATAATATTTACAAACAACATCAATTCTATTGAATTTTCCTAAAAAAAAAACAATTCTATTGAATTATAATTGAAAGAGACGAAGATATTTAGAGGGATAGAAAGAGGATACCGCGATTTATAGAGGTTTAGCCACGTCATTTTTGTTAATGGTCTAATCATGTCACGCCTCAATTTGTGGTGGAATTTCTTCCATTTCTGTGTGAATGTTAGAAGGTTACAATCAAAATGTCCTCTAACATCTATGATTCAATAAGGCCGTAAATCTTGACACCCTTAAAATTTCTCCTTTTGATCTTCCCTATTTTATAACTTCGACACAATATTTTTATTATCTTTCTCGAGCCTTTTCAATTGAATCTCTTCCTTAAGTATTCAACCCACGTTGTGCAAGCTTCCTGAAAAGTAAAATTGAAATCTACCTAAAACCTAGAATACCTAATCCTAGATGAAAATAATCTTCTTGTTTTACCAAACCTTTGATATAGTTGAACAATCCTCAATCTATATCATAAACAACCTCAATCCATCATTAACACTACATGAGAGAAAAAAAAAATCATTTCCTTGACTCACTCGTATCACATCCTAAGAACTTAATCAGAAAAAAATTTAGTCGGATCTTCATTGCGATACTACTTTAATACTAATTGTTGATTCTCTTCCCCGAGCCTCCAATTTCCGATTAAATCTCTTCCTCGAGTCTTCAACCTGAATTATCAAACTTCATAAAAAAAATTCGATGAAAATATACCTAAAGCCTATAACACACGATCCTAGATGAAAAAAAAATCCTTCTTTTACCAAACCCTCAATATGATTGAACAATCCTAAATCCATATCATGAAAACTCTACGAGGGAAAGAACTATTTTCTTGTCTCACTCGCATCACACTCTAATAACTTGAATCAGAGAAAGAATTTTTTAGTTTGAGAGAACATCCAAGATGGTATATAGAGAAATGAAATAAGTAATGAAAACAAGAAAACAAACATGTTTTTTAACAACATAAAACAATTCCCACACACGGGTATCAATGCCCACAGATCAAGATATCAAGACTCATCAAATAAGACAACTTTGCATTCGTGATGTCAATCCATGCTCTGATGCCTGATTGAGATCAGAAAAAATGAGATCAAAACTTGGAAGCTCTGCTTCGATGCCCAAGTTAGGAAGTTGATCAATAACATATTACTTCCAAACCATTGTGGGAGGAAGACTTCAAAAAGAACTGAAAGATGTGAAAGCATGACAAATAAGTACATCAAATATGATATTTTTTCGAGCATATATTTGGATACGAGAAGATATCAGATAGAATTTCATTGCACCATTTTTTTTATAGACAAACGTAATCGATATAAATAGTCATTGCACCATTTTTTTTGTGAGAGAAGTGTTACATGTTGAATTTTCTTTTTGAATAGGTGTTACACTTAGATGAAATTCAATAAAGGAGTCTATTTTATTTACATAATCATTAAAAGGGTCTTTATCATTACATTTTCAACACTCTTTTTTTTTTTTAAAATGAGATGAAATTCATATTCCATCATTTTGAAAATGAGTCTCACATATAAAGTGATTGAATTAGATAAATTTCACTTAATAAAAAAGAGTGAAAATAGAAAATAGAGTGTCGACTGTTGCTAGTATTTTTTATAGATGGTGAATAGTTTTCATCTTAAGGAGATTTATATCTTTTAAAATGATTAAAGTGTAAAGTGAAAAATCAAGAGTCATTATTTTAACAAACTTTTAATTTGTTATACAATATCCACCTTTAATTTATTAATTAACGATTAATATTACTATTTTTTTTAGAAATTAATATTACTTACTTTACACGCTTAAGTAAACTGTTCACTTTAAAACAATCAGATAAATCTTAATATAGAGAAAATGTGGATCAAGAATACATCACGAACAAGAGTTTAACCATGCTTTTGAAAGTTTTGGAAAATTCAAGCCGCTAGCTGCCATGATTTCTTAGCTAGTTCTAAGATGTAATTGTTGTTCAAAAGTTCGCGAAACATTCACGATAAAATCCCTCACTATAAATAAGCATTTCATCTAGATGTCTCATTTTTTGACAAATCTTTGTTTGACCACTCGAGTCATGTGTGTTAAAATAATTTCCTTAAAATGGGTTTATATAAATGTTTGATTGCCTTCACCTTTTTCTTATAAGTTACTGTAAGTGTTACTGTTGACCACTTTATATAAATCTCACTCGATTCAAATGCTACACTTTCTAAATTATCCACTACTGTCTCAATTCATATTTTAGTGTTATAGTTGACCGTAAAATGTTAAAGCACAATTATCATTATTGTTAGGGTTTATAATGTTTATCATCATGTAATATATGTTATTTTCGGTTTTCACTCCTATAAAATTTTCGGTTTGATTTGCACCCTCGTAAAAAATTTATTTTTCGGAAAACACCCTTAATAGGCCATTCAAAAACCAAAATTTCTTAAAAAACAATTCTGAAAATGGCCTATTAGAGGTGTTTTCTGGAAAATAAAAATTTTACGAGGGTGCAAATCAAACCGAAAATTTTATAGGGGCAAAAACCGAAAATGACATATATTACAGGGGTGAAAAACACTATTAACCCTTATTGTTATATTCAATTATCTATCATAAAAATTAGGGAAAAATTATATTTTGAAAATATTTATCGAAATAAAATGAACATCTTACGTACTAACATTTTTTTCACATGTACGCTAACATTTTTTACACATTGATAAGGAAATACGGTCAAAATTGATTGTGTGAATAAAATATATTTTTTTTAAACTCTAACCATCATCATTTTTCTTCTTTTTCTTGATCTACTAAAGATAAGTGATATAGGGACAATTTTGGTCCGAAAGCACCTCTCATTTTTTTTTGGGTACAAAATCACCTCTCAATTTTTTTTTTGCCTTCTAGTTAAATTAGACATTTCCACATATTTTCAGCTTTTTTGATTAAAGTTGTAAAATTAGTTTTGATTAAGTACAAATTCAATCAATAACTTTTTTTTTTGGTCTAGTAGCCTAGTGGCTAGAGCTCACACAATTAAATGTGGAGAAGTGGGGTGTTCGGGGTTCGAACCCCGGCCTCTGCATAAATTATGCAATGTCCCTACCAATTAAGCTAAGCTCACGAGGACATTCAATCAATAACTTTAACGCCGTCAACATTGTCGATCGGATGACATGAGTATTTTAAAAGCTTGAATATATGCATTTTTGTAGCTATATGTACATTGTCGATTTATACTTTTAGCATGAAAGTTGTGAGTTTATTAACAGATTTATCATTTTTATTTTCAACGACTTTGAATTAATATTGTATCAACGTACTTTATTAATTTGAATAAATGAATACTCCCTTCAACCCTATTTATAAGAAAATTTTCAAAAAAAGCGTTGGTCATTTATAGGAAAAAATCACAATTTTTAAGATACATTCATTGTTAAAAGACTTTTTTAACTCTTATTTAACGTTGGTCTTTTCAATACTAGTGGGTATATTTAATACTTCATAAATTTTTATGAGAGTATATTTGTAAAAATATTCAAAAATTACAACAATTAATGATTGTCTTGGTTTTGATGATTTTTTGTTTCTTTTTTATAAAAAGGATTAGAGGGAGTAGTTTTTTTTGTCATTTTTTTTATTATTATTATACCGGCCTAAATTTTAATTTTCAAATACTAAAATAGTGTAAAATTTGGTGTTTGCCATTGATGCACTGGAAGACTGGAAAAAACACGTTGAATAAGACTTTAAGTTTTAGGTGACTTTCCATTTACTAATCTTTCTTTCATTAATTAATGATGTTAATTAATAACACTAACACGGTTAGATTAACATAATCTTAAAAAATGTGCGTATATATAAGACTAAGTGGAAGAAAAATGAGAGCAGAAAGTCCTTTCACTTTCTTTGTCTCTTTTGAGTTTTGACTGTTTCGAATCCCTTAAGGTTGTTAATGTTTCTTATCCCTTTTTGCTTCTTCTTCAATTTCTCTCTCTGATCTTTGATTTTTCCATTAACCATTTTTGCTTCATTACTTGTTTCTTCTATTGATTTTATGTTCTTCTAATTCTAATGCATTTTTTTTTCAATTTTTCTGCTGATTTTTTTTTTTGTTGCTGATTTGATTGTTACTTTTTAGCAAATTGAAGAAGCACCGTTGAATTAAATTGACTCAGCACTACACAGATTCGCCACTGAACAAAAAAGGTTTGATTTTGCTACCTCTATGTATGTGCTGGTTGAATATTCGTTATTGTTCTGTTTATTTTTGGTCGGTGATTGTTTGTTCTTTTTTCATTTTGATGCTGTTGTTTTGTTTTTACTAGGTTTATTCCAAAACTAGCTTCTGGGTAATATTCAACTGTGAATTGTTTATTCTCTGTATGTTTTTTCTTTGTTTTGTCTACTTGATGTGAATTGCTATGAGTATTGAAAAAAAAACATTTTTTTGGCAACTGAATCTATGTTAATCTTGTTTTAATGCAATTCTGTGATTTTAAGGTAATGGGCATGTTCAACTGAAGGTTTTACTAGGTTGAGGGGGCAATGGTTTTAAGCAAAAGGGACTTTGTGAATTGTGATGAATTTGAAAATTTTAGGACTAACAATTTTTTGTTTTTGTTTTTTCCAATGTGTTATAGGTTGGGATGGGTTGTAATTTCTCAAAGTACTCAACATGCTGTTGTAGTACTGAGCAAGGTGGTGTTCAGGTTCCTGAGGCAAACATTGAGGGTAAGTTGTTGACTCGGTCTTTCCTTTTTGTTCTTGATGCGCTGAGAGTGATTGTTAATTATGCGATGTGATTATATTTTCTGTTCAGAAAATGAAGACAATAATGTTGAGGGAAATGGCTTGGCGTCTTTTCGTGAATATACAATTGACCAGCTTAGGAAGGCTACCTCTGGATTTGCAATTGAAAATATAGTTTCTGAGCATGGTGAAAAGGCTCCAAATGTTGTCTATAAAGGGAAACTTGAAAATCAAGTGCGAATTGCAGTCAAACGGTTCAACAAATCAGCCTGGCCAGATGCCCATCAATTTTTGGTGAGCATGCAGAAACTTATGTGTTAAATTCGTGTAGATTTGTTATATTGAATGTTTGTTAAAAGTGTCAGTCGTGCACTTTCTCTTATGCTTCTGCATTTTAATGCACAATTTATAGTTTGTTCCCCTGTATTTTTGTCGGTTTTAAGGGCTGAGTTAATTGGTGTTTTGTTGTGCACGTGAGTCTGGTCTGCAGAGGTCACGAGAAATCCTATGAGAGCCAAGGGAAAGACTGAATCAATCATTAATCTGTTGCATACACACATGTTTGTTGTTTTTGCACATCTGTGATTCTTTATCTATGATAAGTAATTATGCGACAGTTCGAATGTAAGTGCTTTTACATGATTGAAAGCCTCCTAAATCACACGCATGTCCTTAATGACGTCAATTTTCCGTGTTTTCATTGCTGGCTTTCATGCATGCTTCTCAAAATAATGGCCCAATTCTTGTTGGTTTTACCGTACTTTTGTCAGTTTACGCTTTTGCAGTTAAATGACGGTGCAATCTCTTGTCGGTTTACTTACATTTGTCTGTTTTTAACAGCTGAATATTAATTTGTATTTTATTTTGTGCGCGCAAGTCTGTATCTGCATAAACAATATTTTTTTTTGTTTTCATTCAATCTTTTATACTGACGCCCAACATTTTCGTGCGTCAAAGATATTTTCTTTGTAATGTGCAAGATCTATCAAAATAATCAACTTCATTAAAATGATTACGGTGTGGAATTCATATCTAGGTCTACTTGCCATTGATAGTTGGCTTTATAAGCTTTTTGAATTTCCTTTTACATATGGTGGCAGTTGAAAAACTTTACATCATTTTGAGAAACTATCCCCCCACATGGTTATGTGGTTTTCTTTCACTTAAACGTGCTTTTCAGTATTAGCATGACAAGGAACCTTCTCTCACCATTTCTTTCAGGAAGAGGCCAGAGCTGTTGGCCAGCTAAGGAGCCAAAGATTGGCAAATCTGCTTGGGTGTTGCTGTGAAGGTGATGAAAGGTTGCTTGTATCAGAATATATGTCAAATGATACTTTGGCAAAGCACTTGTTCCATTGTGAGTACATGGTTAGCTTATCATGCATTAGCTTCTTGCTGTCGTTCTTTTGTATACAGGTTGATGACTTTTCTTTTAACATATTTTTACACAATTGTTTAGGGGAAACTCAGCCCATGAAGTGGGCAATGCGGCTTAGAGTTGCTCTATACCTTGCCCAAGCTCTAGAGTACTGTACCAGCCATGGACGTGCTCTGTACCATGATCTAAATGCTTACAGAGTTCTTTTTGATGATGTAAGTTCATTTCTTGTATTTGCAGGGAGATCTATTACTCAAGGCGGCTGGTGGTGCGTAAAAATTGTTAATCTTGGAAGATTCGTTAGATTTAATAAAGCTGTAAAAGGACACAGTTGAATTGCATAATAATCAATGAAAATCATATAATATTGACAACTCACATCCCATAACAAGTCAACTTGTTCATATTTTTCAGATCATGTTTTTGTCTTCAAATATGAATTAAGACCTGATAATACTGCACATGGTAAATTATATAAATATTCCATTTTGTGTAAATGGAAACAAGTCAGAAGTTTATGTCCACCAAGATATACAATTGATTGTTTTATACGTATTTCCTTTTGGAGTGGGTAAAGACTAAGATGGATAACATAGGATAGTAAGCTGCTATAAACTTGATTAAGAAGTGAGGAAAGGGCAATGATTGTGGTTGAAACTATGGAAGCAACTTTCACAAACTTTTATGTTCAAGGCTTGGATAGTAAATGTCAAATATGCTTATATTTTTTTTTCTTTTTTATTCAGGACTTCAATCCTAAACTTTCATGCTTCGGTTTGATGAAAAACAGTCGAGATGGAAAAAGTTATAGTACGAATTTGGCATTTACACCACCAGAGTATCTCAGGACAGGTATTACCTTAAACGAAATGCAATTTCATCTCATAATTATGTTATTTGTTCTATTTCGGTGCCTAGTATCAAACTTCTGTACAGTGATTTTAAATTTTCAGATACATTAGTAACATTTTCTTTTCTCATAGAAGTTGTTTCTGTATAATGTATGTGATTGGGGTATGCCTTTCCCATTCATACTATTCTTCCTACTCAGTACCTAAGGTTTTCTGTAGAAAAATAATGTCATGGACCTACTGAATTTATCTTATTGTAATAGACAGGTTAATATAATTTGCCATGCAATTACAAACTTAATGTGAACGGAGTGGATTCGTCCCCTCCTCTGAATTGGAAAAGAAAACAATTCCCCTACATGGTTATTCAATCATTATATTCACTTGTACCTTATGACACAATTATAGATATATGATGGCGATGTTTCTTCCTTCCTTTTTCTGTGTTCACGCAGGTAGAGTTACTCCAGAGAGTGTAACTTACAGCTTTGGGACCCTTTTGCTCGACCTTCTCAGTGGAAAACATATTCCTCCAAGCCATGTAAGTTTCTTTCCTTCATAAACCATGCTTAGTGTCCCCTGTTGGATAACGTTGTGAGTATTTGCTAGCTTTTCTTTCCTAAAGGCTTTGACGATTTAATTCTTTCAAACTCGGCAAACAGCCTATCTTTAACGGAAGGCCACCAGTTAGTGAAAGCAGCCATCTCTCTGAAAAGAGCAGATATGGAAACACGTGTAGATCAACAGCTGGCTTGAACAGTCACATAGCCAATAATCCATGGCTGCTATTATGGTCTTTCTTACCCTTCAATTAGCTAAAACTCTAGCCTGTCATGAATATTAAGTTACCTACTGTTTTATTTTCCCTGTGCACACGGTGTTTCGTGATTGAACAGGGTGTAATTTTATTTGCTTAAGAGCCAACCATTATGTATTAACTTTGATTTTCTTACATCTGACATATTTCATATTTTTTTGTAGGCCCTTGACCTGATCAGGGACAGGAACCTTCAGAGTCTAACAGACTCATGTTTAGAAGGACAATTTTCAGATGACGAGGGGACTGAATTGGTTCGTCTGGCCTCACGATGTTTACAATCTGAACCGAGAGAGCGTCCTAATCCGAGGTCTCTGGTCACTGCTCTAATACCTGTACAGAAAGATTCTGAGGTTAGCTGTCTTAGATGTAGTTCTGCATTATCTGAGATGCAACGATAGCTTTGAATGAAGATAGCGTATTAAAGAATGCTTGCAGGCTGATTTTTATAAGATTCACTAGTTATACATAGTAGTTTTTGTACTGATGTGTTTCGATTCGATGTCATTAGAATCATCTTATATTTGCAAGTGGCTGGGTTTTGCCTATGCTTAGAACTGAGACCATATTTCGATGAGATGGAATGGGCCGTGACTGTTTTTATTTTATAGGTTCCTTCTCATGTGCTGATGGGTATACCTGATGGTAGTGCTGCTTTTCCCCTTACTCCTCTCGGAGAAGCTTGTCTACGCATGGATCTGACTTCCCTACATGAGGTGCTGGAGAAAATTGGGTATAAAGATGATGAGGGGGCAGCTACTGAGGTTCGTTTCTGATTTGTGAACTAACCTATAATAAACCGTTCTATTTTTTGAGTTCTATGTTGATTGTGTGTGTACTGCGGAGTAAATGGAAGTTTTTTTCAACCTTAAACTATTCGTTATTGCTTTTAATTTATTAAGTCATCTCCTTGACACTTGAATTATAATGGCTCATCTGTTCCATTGAATTGCTTTTAGTTTTGTTGGAATGATAGGGAATTTTCTATGCTTATAATTGGTATTCCAAGTAAGACAACATTATAATGGTCTCATTTTCAATAGAGTTGTCTAAAACTTTTTCTTTGTGTGCACCATTGATTTCAGTACAAGTTTTGGTCTAACATTATATGTTTGATGTCTTGTCACATATCTATGGCTAATTGTGTCCATTAATTTATGTATTTGCATCTATCTCTATCGAGCAGCTTTCATTCCAAATGTGGACCAACCAGATGCAGCAAACATTGGACTCGAAGAAGAAGGGCGATGCTGCTTTTCGGGTGAAGGACTTTAAAACTGCAATTGAGGGCTATACACAGGTTAGTAATTTTCTTGGTTCTTAATTGGGTTATGAAAAAATATATAAAATCACTTGCTGTGCTCTTATGGAGCAACTATGACTTGCTTCTGCTGCTGATGGTTTTGCTCTGCAATGCAGTTTATTGAAGTTGGAAGCATGGTTTCTCCAACAATTTATGCGCGTCGTAGTCTGTCTTATCTCATCAACAATATGCCAAACGAAGCACTTGGTGATGCAATGCAGACGCAAATGATATCTCCTGTTTGGTACATGGCATTTTATTTACAAGCTGTTGCTCTTTTGGCTCTTGGCAAGGAGAATGATGCCCAAGTGGCACTTAAAGAGGGTTCTTCACTTGAAACTAAAAAGAGCACAAATTAGTTGAAGTGGTTATAGGCTTATAGCCAAATCTTGAAGATAACATTTACATAGAAAAAAGTTGTTGGTTTCTCAATGTTTTGGTAAATGTACATGGGGGCTACAGTTTCATCCTATTGGAAAATTATTTAGGATGGTTTTAAGGTTTATACTTGTGCATGCCTAGAAGCATTCTTTTGCACAGGCTGGAAGAGAGGCGTGTTTGTAAAGATTCACCTGTCAGTTTATGTTGGCATTTGTTGGCCGAATATCAAATGCTGTTGTTGTGCTTGTAATTTAATGTACAGAATGGCTACCATATTGACATGTTTTTGTATGATATATATTGATACTGATATATTCATTTTCCTTCTAATAAATTATTTTACTCAATTCTTTCTTACTCTCGAGAGTTGTTCACTTGAAACTTCAAGTCTCGTTGGAAATAGAAACAAGGCATAAATAAAGTATGGAAAATACTAATGTGTGTTCTAAGGGTACCTTTTAAGGACTTTAGGGTAAGTTTTTTTATAGAAATTTGTGCATTTAATGCAATGAAAATTGAAGTATTAGACTTTTCAATGAATAGTTTCTTAATTTTGAATTTTTTTTTAGTGTCTTTAGAACATTCGTTAGCAAAACCCATAAAGTTTATATAGAGCGTTGTCCCTCCTTATTTCAGAAGTTAGTTTGTAAGGATGATATGGAATTAATGTTTCAAGTTCAATGGTGCGAGGTGTGGATGTTGTATGTTTCCTAATCAGCACTTTTCTTTTTTGACTTGCTATTTCTCTTCTTGATTTGTGTAAAATAACCGATAATTTTATAGGTATTTAAGAACATATGAATATATAATTACATGGTGCATATTGTCGCAACTTCTCTGTAAATGTTTGATAATTTTGTCTTAACATTACTGAGATGCTTGCTACTTACATATTCTCTTCGAAAGCATTACACAGCGTTTAGTAGCGTGCAAATTTTGATAAAAAGAGGAAAGTTTATTTCAATAGTTAGGCTGATATTGTCATTGATAAAAAGAGAAAAGTTTATTTCAATAGGGCCCAACCGGGTTCGAACCGGTGACCTCTTGATCTGCAGTCAAATGCTCTACCACTGAGCTATGGACCCATCGAGATGTTATTTTACTGGCAACAATAAATATATAGGTATTTTATAAATTAACAAAGAAACGGTTTCCATTTGATTTTTATCTATATTACATACTACAAATTTTGTCTTACTAATTAATTTTTTATTAAATAGGTTTACTAATTGCTATGATGTGAATTTTGAATTTTATAGAGACAACACTATATATTTTTATAGGGACAAAATAAAAATTATTATACATTTTCAAATATTTTTTCCCTTAGTGTAAAAAAAAATAAAAATCCCTTTGTGGGTGCAACAACCCCATACCGCTATAAATGCATCCACCACAGGTACTAAATAGCATCATTCATCACTAAAGAAAATATCTATTCCACCGACTATACAAATTGATCATATTTTCGGTAAAAAAAAATAAAAAATTGATCATATCAATTATTAACATTAACAAGGATAAGATAGAAGACAAGAGATGAGTAGTAAAGACAAGACAAACCAAAATTCATGGTGTACATTCACAAACAACAAAAGTCCCACAACTAAACTCTAGTAATCCCCAAAAAGAAAAACAAACAAACGATTCAAAATAAAAACAACACTCCCATGGCCATGAGAATTGATTTCCCCAAATCCTATGTACTTTTTACATTTGCAAGCCAACTCATAATATATATGAGTAAATTATTCATGTGCACACATTCTTTCCCTTCTTTTTTCTCCATGCCATTACCAATATATATATGTAACACACACATACAAACAAACTTATGATGTGTTAATTTGCCATGACATGAATGATCCAAAAAGAACCTTAAATAATGTTGGGTCAAAGTCATTGCAATTAGGCAATTTCCTCTTCATCAAACTCACCTTCTTCCACTCCAGCAGCATCTTGATATTGTTGATATTCAGCAACCAAATCATTCATATTACTCTCAGCCTCAGTAAACTCCATCTCATCCATACCTTCAGCAGTATACCAATGCAAAAATGCTTTTCTCTTAAACATAACAGTAAACTGCTCCGAAACACGCCTAAACATTTCCTGAATTGACGTCGAATTGCCCATAAATGTCGAAGACATCGACAACCCTGTTGGCGGAATATCACAAACACTTGATTTCACATTGTTTGGAATCCATTCCACAAAGTAAGACGAGTTCTTGTTCTGAACATTTATCATCTGTTGATCAACTTCTTTTGTGCTCATTTTGCCGCGGAACATTGCCGAGGCTGTTAGATACCTACCATGTCTTGGATCAGCAGCACACATCATGTTTCTTGCATCCCACATTTGCTGTGTGAGTTCTGGAATGGTGAGGGAACTGTATTGTTGAGAACCCCTTGATGTTAATGGAGCAAAACCAACCATGAAAAAGTGTAGACGTGGGAAAGGGATGAGGTTAACTGCTAGTTTCCTAAGATCAGAGTTGAGTTGGCCGGGAAATCGGAGGCAACATGTTACTCCACTCATTGTTGTTGATATCAAATGGTTCAAATCACCAACTACATGAAAACAACAAAATAGATACGTTAATATACGAGTCTATATAGCATATACTATAGTAGTACATAGTTAAATAATCTTTCATATGAATTGTGAGACTTCGTGAAAACACTTACAACTTGGATTAGTGAGCTTGAGTGTTCTGAAACAGATATCATAGAGTGCCTCATTATCAAGAACCATGCATTCATCTGCATTTTCAACTAGTTGATGAACAGAGAGAGTTGCATTGTAGGGTTCCACGACGGTATCAGAAACCTTTGGTGAAGGGAACACTGAGAAAGTCAACATCATTCTATCTGGATACTCTTCTCTGATCTTGGAAATGAGCAAGGTACCCATTCCTGATCCAGTTCCACCTCCAAGCGAATGACAAATTTGAAAACCTGTCAACATCAAACAATTTCTACTCACATAAAGCATAAGGTTTTGAGGAAAGTTATGGTCATTATTTATCAACCATGACACCATATTTCCAAATCTTGTTCATGTCACCGTTCTTAATATTGTAGAGAATTACGGTTAATTTTTTTATTTTTTTAGGATTACGGTTAAATATGTCACTGTGAAGGTTTCTTATAACAAGGTTCACAATTGATTTGTGACCAAAAAGCATCTCCAACGCAAGGGTTTTTTTTTTGAGAGGTCTAATGCAAGAACTACTCAAGTTAATTAAAAACAATGTTTTATCTTCTTAAGTTATTTTTAGTAGGTCCCAAGTTACCAACTATGATTTAAGAACTACTCATATAATTAAATGTTTAGCCAGGTAACACGTGGCTTCCACATGGAAGCCAAGTCATTTAAATAGGTTCACGTGGAATACCACATCAACATTCTGTTTACATTTGACAATTGAGACTACTTGTAAACGACAGAAAAAATTTGGGACTAAATCTTTGTTAAAATTTAAGTAGGGATTAAACTTAGAAGGACCCGTAAATGTATGAACTCGATTCTCTACCGTAAGCAACGATAGTGACTGTGATTTAATCCTTGGATGCAACATCAACTGTGACCGCGTCGCAACTTAGGTCTATGTAAGGTAGTTTCTTTTTTAAAAGGTTTAAAAATGTATTTGGTTTCTGCAAATATACCCCGCTTTGCTACTCAATCATTTTGTTTTGTTTTAGTCTTTTCAAATTTAATTATATTGGAACTGATATCTCTGATATATATGTAAATTACGATATTTTAGTCCCTCCAATTTAAGTAAGATAAATGACTAAAATATATATTACATCATATCACAAGATCAATTTTTACATGAGCAAATTTTACATGGACCAAAAGCAAAACGGTGTATATTCTTTTTTTTTTAATGGGTAAAAGGAATTTTTGTTATTAATTAAAATGATATTGATGGTCATTTTACAACTATCCTCGAGGGATTTACACTTTGTACTTTTGAGGTTACAAAATTAAGCTCTTACCACTGAGCTATCACATCCAATGTAGAAAACCGATGTATATTTCCACGAACTAAAATAAAATAAATAAATTTACAAAGACTAAAAACAAATATATTTATGAGGATCAAATAAATATTTAAACTTTTTTAAAAAACTGTCTATTCATATGGAAAACAACGGTATGTCTCAATATACTAAGAACCGAGTGAAGTGATGAATAAAATAAGTACCTTGCAAGCAGTCACAATTCTCAGCTTCTTTACGAACAACATCAAGAACAGAATCAATAAGCTCAGCTCCTTCAGTGTAATGTCCTTTAGCCCAATTATTACCAGCTCCATTTTGTCCAAACACAAAGTTATCAGGCCTAAATATTTTTCCAAATGGACCAGAACGTAAACTGTCCATGGTACCTGGTTCAAGGTCCATTAGAACAGCTCTAGGAACATATCTTCCACCACTTGCTTCATTGTAATACACATTCACTCTTTCAAGTTGAAGGTGTGAGTTCCCTACATAACTTCCTGAAGGATCTATCCCATGTTCATCACACATAACCTCCCAAAACTTTCCTCCAATTTGATTTCCACATTGACCTGCTTGTACATGAAGGATTTCTCTCATTATGAACTTGATGATTTCAAGAAGAAAATAAAAAGACTATAGGAAAAAAATGTAACAATGAGTTGGGTCAAGTACAAGTTGGAATGAATGGAAATGAAGGAATGAATAGGCTTTTGTAGGTACAATAAAATACAAAAAGGGATAGGATGATAATATTGATATAATCAGTATTTTCTATTTATGTAAAATGAAAAAGAAAAATAAAATTAATGAATAAGTTAATGTGGGTCTGTTGGGAGGGGGGCATGTCAAAGTCTCAATAAGATTAATGAGCTGGAAATGGAAGGTGACAAGAAATTGCAATTGCATGATTGATTGTTCTAATCTCATCTCATTTTATGGCATTATTATTATTATTATTATTATTGTTTTGATATTTTGATAAAATTCATTTCATGGCATTATGAATTATCAGTTGTTCCTACCACTTGATATCCCATCTGTCATATGATTCAAAATTGTCCATTTCCCTGTTTGGTCATCACAGTGCTTTGAATAGTAATTTGACAGCGAATTTTCACCTCATTTTCTGGACAATCATGCTTATCATTTAATATTATAGGTTTGTGACATGATAGTGAGCTTCGACAATGATAAAAAAAAAATGTCTTGAATGGTTTTCCCTGCTAGAGGCTGTGGTTATATTTTCAAATTACAGGCTTTTGGCTAATGTTTTGAGATGCATGTTATGGATTGGTATATACCCCTGACAAAATAGAATCAATCACATGGGTGGACTTGAACCGTGTCAATTTTAGTTGGAAGTAACTAATTTTGAATCATTCACATTCAATTGTTATTGTGTATGTATGGTCCAACAGGTCCATAGTGAATACTAGTATAGTACAGAGAATATTATGAGTTCAATTATAAATGGCATCAGATCTGGGTTTCCGCTGCAACCTGTACCCAACTATACTCATGACCACTAACGCATTAGTTAGGTACACGTGCGGTGTGGGAAATAGAGAAGTTATCGATTAATTTAAAACATATAATCTCATATTCTCATGCAGTCCAGTGTAAAGGAATCAAAGCTATTGCCTATTAACTGGCAAAACTATTCATGCAATCAACCAGAATATTTTTACAATTTTTTTGGTGCCGTTTATATACCAAAGAAAAGAGCTGTATTTATAAACAAGAATATCTTTATGAATAGCAAGGCAACTAGATTGTTACATGTGAATTTGTACATGCATAAAGTTTTCTTTTTCAAGGGGATGTATAGAGTTTTCAGTTTTGTTATTATGTTTTTAATGCACAATTGTAATTAAGTTAATAATGCAAACGTGTGAAATAAAATGAATATACGATATCACTTCACACACGTAACATCTAATGGTGTTTTCCCTATATTTTTTGCTACAAAATGAAGGGTGGTACCATGGTAGCAAGTTCAGCTAATACGTGGTGATTGCGACGATATGCTTGCAAGTGAACATAGCTTTCATGGGGGTAAAGACAAGCTGTTGGACAAATGGTTTTCCAAGTTATTGGACAAAGTAAATAAGGTAGTTAATCAATCAATTCTAAGACTAAAATGGGGCTCAAGATAGAACGTTTTATCAGAGCCAACTACCTGCCTCCCTTTAGTTGCTTCATTCTCCAATCAGTTGCAGTTGGGTAGTTAGTTCTAGAATGAACAAAGTGATAAAGAATTGGAGGTGATGAATTCAAATCCGGACGAAAGAGTAAAAGATTAATCTAACACTGTAGAACTGCTTGTAAAAGAGCATGCGCAAAAGCAGAAATATCCACCAACATATCATATGCAGCAGAGTACTTTGTAACCAGTTGATACAAAAGTGAACTTTAATTTGGTTTAATCAAGATGTATCTTTCTAAATACAACATAAATTAAGAGGAACCATTAACAATAACGTAAATAGTATTGCTGAAAAGACTTCAAGACATTGTTACAAAAATTGAATTAGTCTCCAGTCTGGAATTAGAGCTGATGTTATTTTCAAACTTCCGACACGAATTAAATACTAGCTTGATCTGATAATGTTTCCAAGCAAAAAAAATACATCGGATATTATTTTCTATATCTAAAAGCAGCTTACAAGAGAGATAACCAAGGACTATATAGCCAGAGTTTTACACACGATTCTACCCAAAAAAGGTGGCTTATACAATTAACCTCCCACAGAAATGTGAAAGAAAAGCAAGAAGCCGAATACACCCTAGTATAGCAATTCGTCAAATACATGATCTACAGATTGCTCCCACTTTCCATGATACAATTCCAAAAGCCTCTCAGCTGGAGTGACACCTGCTACCACAAAATATTAAACATATACCAAATAAAACAGATAAAACTTTTGACGAAAGCTAATGATTGCATCAGTTAATTTGCCTTCTACCACAAGTTATTGAAGGTGCAAGTATGTTAAGCTTGACACCAAATGTCCACGGATACCAACTCTCAAAATATCATAGCATAAAAGATAAAAAAGCCAAAAAATAACTTTGATCCCTAAATCAACCACAAAATCTCAACGTTATAAGTACTACTCATAAAATTACAAACTAAAATTGATTGAAGTGTAAAAAGTATAAAATACTCTTCCCAATTTTGCATTGGTAAAAATTTGCATCAGAGTAGAACATGAGAACAGAAGATTTCAAGAAGTTTCAATATGATGCACAGTGAAAAAGATATATGTACTATTAAGAGTCTGGTACCCCATTATAGATATACGTACTAACATGATAAGGCACTTATATAAAGTGCTTTGTATAATCACTAGAAGTTAACTTGGAACAAAGACTATATAATTCATCACTAGAACCGAAGTCAAAAGAATGTTCAATGAGAGAGCAGCAGAACATCAGTCACTGCTTTGAAGACAGTCTAACTAAAACTAGGGCAACTATATATAAATTATGAATTTGCACTTAACTGAGCCATGGAATAGGGCCATCTAAAGCATGGCACAATAATCGGAGATGCATCATTAATAGGAATGTAATCTAAAAGTTCATTACCTGTTCTAACCACCTCAGCTACCGCATTTAAAAATCCTGATTCCTTAAAGCCTCTTCTTTCCAAGCCATCCTGTAGATACATACCGATCCACACTCTTAGCAACATTGATGGTAACAGCAATAACAAAAATAATTACACCTTACCTTTGCCAACTCTAGAACCTCTTCAGCAACATGCTTCAACAAACCATCTCGAAACGGTGTCTTTAGACCAGTTACGGTGACCTGCCAGAGAGACTCTGGTTGTCAGTATAGAAATTTAGTATGGATAATGACTTTATGAAGAAACAAATAGAAAATCTCAAGTCTGAAATCCCAGTACGTACGTATGTAGATGTGTGTGTGTGTGTGTGTGTGAGAGAGAGAGAGAGAGAGAGAGAGAGAAAGAGAGAGAGAGAATCCAAAGAAGAAACATATCTCTCCACCCAGGTTTCAAATCATATTTATCAGTCTGAAACAAGTAAAAATTGAAATAGTTCCACTTCATAATTTTTTTTCAGCTTCGCAGCTAACTCAAGCTTTAAGACGGATTCAAAGCCATTTTGGCGAAGTGTTTATCCTCAGATACCCTTTTTCTAGAACAAAAAGCTGGTGTTTAGCCCATGCTTCAATCCCAAATGGATTTTGCATGAGGGGGTTGAAGATTTAATTGAAAGAAAAACCATTTTTGGGACTGTACCTAGCTTACTTACGTTTATGGGTTGAATAATACAAATGAGGAAAAAATATTGCATGGATGCTACCTTATTCCTTAGCATTTCTCTTTCTTCTAGAGTCCAATCTGCTGTCATATCCAAAACACGTTGCAAAGAAACCTCATCATACAATATCCCTACCTGCCACAATCAGGAAAATTACATTATAATATATAAGCAGTTCATAGAAGAACATGCAAAAAAGGGCTTTAATATAAACGTAAAGTAAATATAGTTTCAAAAAATTATTATTAAAAACGTTATTCCTTCCGAATATGTTATGTGACTTTCTCAAGGACAAAGTGTGACTACAAATATCATGCACAAACTCACCCAAAATGCTGGTAAAGCACATAACCTTCTCCAAGGCCCTCCATCAGCACCTCTCATCTCCAAATACCTCTTTAGCCTAACCTGGAAAGAGTAATGTTTAAGTTTTATAATACAAAAATGCTGCAAAACAATTGAAAAATCAACAGATACCAGTTAATTTGTAAAACCAATAAAAACAAACCTCGGGAAATATAGTGGTCAAATGATTCTCCCAATCATTAAGAGTAGGTAATTCACCAGGAATACAAGGAAGCTTTCCTGCCAAGAAGTCCTGCAATGAAAAAAAATAATAAAGAAGTCAATTCTCTATGCTTTAGAAAGCAAAGCTACATGGATATTGTGGTCTAGGAAAGTAAGTTTCACAATAGAGAATGACAAGGACACATTAGATAAGATAGCATAAGATGACAAGAATATTAAGGATAGATGGGAACCCTGAAGGTCATTCCAGTACAGTCGATATATTTCTTTTTCCGATAGACAAAATACATTGGAACATCAAGAGCAAAATCAACGTACTGTTCAAACCTGCATCAGAGAGTTCGAAAACAAAATAAGTGGAAAAAGATTAACCAAATCATTGCACGAAATACCATTGATTAAACTGTTTGTAAACAAGATGTAACATAATTCATCAAATAAGATTGCACAGGAAAATTGTAATTTTGAACTGTTGCAGAAAATAACACAATTTTATCTAAATTCTAACTGCTATAAATGACTTCCTAAAGAAAGAGATAACAATATATACATATGCAAAACAATTATATTATAGTCAATTGTTTATTGATTTATTTCCTCTTATTCCTTATGTAGCCTTTATGAATGTCAAATATTGATATTGCCTAGCCATTCAATGTGTATATTTCCCAATACACTTGATATGAAGGATCACTTCATCAGCAAAAGGGTGAAAAAGTCTAAGAAAACTCACGAAGCCTGACATTAGAAGGCATAGAAATAACTGTTTTAAGACATAATGCTTCACAATTAAAAAAAAATATCACTTACCCAAAAGAGTCATCAAAAACAAAAGGCAGCATGCCTGTGCGGTCCTTATCGGTATCAGTCCAAATATGGCTGTTTCAGGTTTATGAAAATGGGATAAGGCACCTTAATAAAGCAACGTTAGAAAGGAAACAACTGCATGAGAACTTCCATGTACCTTCTCATACTGACAAACCCATTGGGCTTTCCATCTGTGAAGGGTGAATTTGCAAAAAGAGCTGTTGCTATCTGTTGTGAAGGTAACAATGATTACATCTTACAGCACTGAAAAACTTCAGCAATAAAATGAATAAAAATATCAATGTTGCTTACAGGCTGCAAAGCTAGGCCAGCACGAAACTTCCTGATCATGTCAGCTTCAGAACTAAAGTCCAGATTGACCTGCATAAGTTAACCACGAGAACTGCTTACATGATTGTGCCGGTAGATATTCTTTTCGTAGTGTTTAAATTAGGAAGGCTTTGTTGATAATCAGCTAACAAATAATCACACGACTCACCTGTACAGTGCATGTCCTGAACATCATGTCAAGCCCAAGAGAACCAACTTTAGGCATGTAGTTTTTCATAATCTCATATCTTCCCTGAACCACAACAAAAAGTCAGATAGCATGTAATTGAATTGAGCCAGTAAAGGTAAAAAACACTGTCATTATTCAGTTACAAAGTGGAATAGTATCATTCAAATTCCACGTGTCATTCCCATGGAGCTCAGATGTGACTGAGAAAAGGTTGTCGTCACAATAATCTCAAGTCACTGTGGTTAATGAATAGATGTACTATGAAATCTTACAATTATTTGAATCCATTTTTTGTTGAAAGTTGAAACTATTTAATCCTGATGTCAGGAAATCAAGCCAAAATCATTACAATGGACTAGAAATAGAGGGCTTGGATCCATTTTAAAATAGGCTGCGTTATACGGATACTATCACCATGCAGATATGCTCAATCAGTTCAAGGACTTGAAAATGAGGAGAAAGAAAAACTACCTTTGGCATCATAGGAATGTCTTTGCGTTCCCACTTTGGCTGGAAACCAATCCCCAAAAATCCAATTCCCATTTCCTCAGCAACAGCTTTAACCTATAAATGAAAATGTCAAAAGAAATAATTAACAGATCTGAAAGAAATATCTTGGTCAAAACTCAGATTACAAAAAATCAAACACGACGAGCTAGTACCAAAATTTAGCCATCTATTATTTCAGAACTCAGAACATACAAAGATTAAATGACTACAACTGTGAAGATACCTATTTACTTGTGAATATCATTGAACAAAAAAATCCAAAATGTATTTCCCTAATGGAAAAATAACAGGTTATTTTATTATAATTCAAAACAAGTATGAAATACTAACTTGATAGAGGTGCGAATTAACTTCAGCACAAGTCTGATGCAGGGTTTCGAGAGGGGCTCCACTAAGTTCAAACTGACCTCCTGGCTCCAATGATATGCTCTGCTTCCCCTGGTTCACATAATGTGCGGAAAAAAATTACACTTTGACTCTCCAGGAATAGCATGGCATTCCAATGAATGCTGAATCATAAAGTATTTTATCAAATAGATCAAATTGTAAATCTCAAACTAAATGTTGGATTTTGTTGTTCGCAAAAATATTAGCTTACCTGTTTGAGTCCAATAATGTTATCACCTTCCATTACTTTATCCCAGTCAAATCTCTCAGCAATGCCATTCAGCAATTCTGATATTTGCTCATACTTCATAGGACGCAAGCTTCCAAGCTCGAAACCAAACTTTTCGTGTTCAGTACCTATTCTGCAAGAGAACATGAACAAATTAACTGCCTGAAGACAAACAAATTATGACAAAACATAAGAGGTAGTTCAAATTCCATACTTCAAAGAAACTACCAAAACTTACTTAAAATAGTGACAAACTTAACAAGACAAAAGGACTCCTCATGAAAAGTGAACATGAATCCCTAGGAAGATGTTCCATCTAACCACTTTTATCCATCGCTTCAGAAAAGTACATTTGTCCCATTTCATTTGTTGCTTTAGAAAATCACAAATGATTTATTTTTTTCAACTTTGCCATCAGCATTGATAAATGCGACAAAGATTATTTCGTTAACTGATAGTAATAGGAGGAATGCTACAATACAGTTGATCATTTGGGCCATTTGAAGCGCTAATTTTAAAAAAATCACTTTGAAATGAGACTCACAAATCTATAAGAATTTATAGATATTCAACACAAATAATTGCATTCAGTTGAATTATCAATAGTCTTAGAATATTGTTAGGAGAACATTGATGTTGTTTTTCGTATATTTAGCTCAGCTAGGGTAATTGGTCAGGTAATACGCACATGCACTATAGTGACGCATTACCTGACCTGAGCTGCATATTCGACAAAACAGCATTAATGATCTCCAAATGATATTCCAAGAATATTGATAATTCAATCAAATACAAATAATTTTTCTCACAGCAGAACCAAACATACACTTTGTGTTTTTATAAACTGATAGTAATATGAGGAATGCTACTGTACAATTGATCATTTGAGCAGTTTGAAGCATTATTTTTTTAAAAACCTTCTTGGCATGAAACTCATGTAAATCTAGCTACTCAACAGATATGTACCAGAAGCACACATGCACTATAACGGCGCATTACCTGAGTTGAGCTACATATTCGACAAAAACAATTGATGTTGTATTGTCGTATATGTAGCTCAGCTAGGGTAATTGCTCAGGTAATGCGCACATGCAGTATAGCGACACATTATCTCAGGTGACGACAAAACAGCATTAATGTTCTCCTAATGATATTCTTCTGAGACTATTGATAATTCAATAAAAAACAATTACTTGTCTTCAATCTTCATAACATAATTAACACTCTATAATCACTATCTCAAGCCTAATCAAGCAAATGTAAAGTGACAGAAATCAAGGAAATCATAAACAGATAACTGAAAACTGCAAATCGCAATTGCAAATAGAAACAAGACAAAATCAGATACACTTAACTCCAACAATTCATGAAAAAGAGACCAAAAAAGAAAACACTATCTGCATGCAAATATTGTACTAATAAAGAGTAAAATAATAAGTGTAAATTAGAGAATGAATTAGAATATAAAAGTAAACGAAGCAATGAAAGATGCACGCACCTCCATTTATCCTTGGTTTTGCAACCAGAAGCGAGATAATCGATGAGATCCTGTTTTGTAAGAGGTTCAGTAGCAACAACAGCATCTTCAGTTGGAGGACTTGCAGCAACAATAAATCTACGACCACCACCGGAAGTAACAATTCTGTTGAACGACGAAGAATTGTTTGAAGAGAAAGAGAGAGTGTTAGAAATGGTGGAGGTTTTCCGAATATGGAAATTATGCGGTGTTGCGTCGTGGCGGAGAGTGGGAGAAGTAGAAGAAGCGAGTCTGAATATTGTAGTCATGATAGTAGAATAAGAATTAGAAATTGAAAATTGAAGAAGAGAATAATAATTAGGGTTGATGAATTGCGTGAAGAAAAGAAGAAAGGGGAAATGGTATCTTCTTTGTTTGATTCACTCCTTCACACTCTCAGAAGAGACTTAGACACAGTCACCGCTTGTTCCGTTACTCAGTTCTTTGATAATGTTCCTACCTATGCTACTTGTAGGTTGTAGCTATTATATATATATATATTCGCATTTCACTTCTTTCAATTAAAAAAAGAAAATGAGCATAGCACTCACGCATTGCATTACATCATCACCATTCCACTTTTTCACTCTAGCCATCCATCCTTTTAACTTTTCCGTTTACAATAAGGACACTCTATTCATTCTTTCTCTTTTTAGGTTACTTAAACCAATTTTACTTCTCTAGCCTACCTCTACTTATACTAATAAATCCCCTTTTCTTCCCATATGTTATCTCACTAGAGTTGATTTTATTTTTTTTAATCAAGCATATGGTGCATAAAAATTCACCATTTATGATGAATTATAAGAAAATTTGAGGTTTGAATTTAAATCTTACGTATTATAATATTCTTGTAGACTTAGTTATCTTCACATAAATAATTCTATATGAAAAATTGTGGGTTACTAAATGTGAACTAAGGATTTAAATATTGATTTGTCACATTGTGGATAAAGATATTAATTGGTACCTCTAAATGGAGTTTTTCATGAGAACGTCCCTATTTGAGTCAGTATGGGCTACGAGAAAACATTCAATAGAGATGGAGACGAGTGTTGATGTTCTTACAACAAAAGTTTCCTAGAAACACAAGGAAATAACCAAAAAACTCAACAGTGGTTAACTACCGTCGAGTTTCTGCTTTGAAGTTGACGGTAGTTAACAACCATTGAAGTGTTTTTGGTTATTTCCATATATTTCTAAAAAACAACGGATATCAAATAAATAAATCTCGATGGAGATTGGGTGGTTTGAGGATAGACATGGGGATCCTCTCAAAAGAATCTGCTTTTGACTAGTTTACTTGAATAAACAAGTATATGTATATATATCAAGTTTTTGTTATGTTTATTTGTCTTTTCTTATAATATGGTTATAAATTTCTTTTATACGTAATGTTTGGTAAATCTTGATATTTCATTTGTTTTAAAGAAATTAGTATTTTTCCCTTTCTACAATTTTTTTTTTTTGAGAGGTCTTTCTACAACTTATTTCCTCTTACTTTCACTTCAACCAAATAATATGTAGAAGAAATAGAAGAAATGGAAAAGAAAGAGAGAAGAGGAAGGTGTGATCATGGAGGCCACGGTATCATCACACTCTAATTGATTATTTTTTCTAATTCTTTTGTCTTGCAACTCATCTCCTAATCACTTTTTCTCAAGCATCATATGACATATGTATTAATTAAGAGTATATTTTATTAAAATACAGGAGAATTTTTTTAAATAATTTCTTATAAATGCTAACGCAAGTTTTTAAAATGGATCTATCTTATACACTTTTATTTTAATATAAAAACACATAAACTATCGTATACATTAAATACTATAACAACAATTCTTAGAGCATCTTTAATGGTTGAGGTTTTGCCTAATAGCATGTAGATAGAACGTATTAGCTACTACTATTAAAGAAGAAATAAGAGGGATAGCTATTGAGACGTAATGCTTCTACAAGCATTGTCTCTCTTATACTTAAATGTGTGTTTCATTGCATATTTTATAATTTAACAAATTAAGTATTTTTAAAATATAGTACTGTAACATTATTGGTGGGATTTATTTAATAAACTTCTAAGAGTTGTTGAATTTGAGTGAATGAATGTCTATTAAGTATTAACATTTAAAAATATATAAACAACTAATATGTACATGTAGAGGACCATTTAAGTATCTCTTAATCTTCTTAAAAAAAAAAAAAATATCTCTTGATCAGAGCACCATGAATTAAAGATACTATTGGATATGCATTGTAAAAATATTTTTTTACCAACACTATGCATATAATATTATTTCTAATATTGTGAGAAAAAGGTTTAGTTTGAATTAACTTGTGAGATTTGAACGTTTGGGTTCGATTTTGTATTCGATCAAAAAAATTGCACAACCTAAACACTTTAGATTGGTTTGGATAGTGGCTTAACTTGGTTTTACATAATTTGATGAACGTCCGTATGTGTGTAACTATGGGTTAGCATTGACTACCCCAATAAATTAGAAATTCTCTAAAAAAGATATAAAAGGAGTTTTGTTAGCGAAAAAAAAGTTTAAACATGACTCAAAAATAAAATAGAAATTGATTTTTTTTGTAAATGACTTAATTGTTTACATTAAAAAGGGTGTTGTTAGTTAGTTTAACATATAGTCAGTTATAGATGAATCACTTTTTGAAGCATCGTTGATCTCAATTTTTTAAATGACTATTGCAGTTTTATTTTTTAGTGTTAGTGTTACCTTAATTTACAAATTTTTTTGCATGTGTAATTAAATTTAATATATTAATTTTAATTATATTTTTATTTAACAAGATTTGGTCTACGTGTGTGTGTATATTCTCAATTCAGAAAAAAAGAAAAAAAAAACATTCTCGAGACTGTATGTTAGGTATTATTTATTTCTAATCACATATACACATTTTAAATCACAGATATTTTACATTTTCAATTTTGTTTTTCATGCTAAACAGTGAGAAACTTATAATTCCATAAAAATTAAAGTTATTTTACTTTTTTACCGATAATTTTCCACCTATTCAACGTCTTTTTTTACACATAATTTTCCACTAACTATTCTCGTAATAATACTCTCTGTCATTTTCAAGATATAAACATTTTTTAATCAGGTGTCCATCGCTTCTATTCTAGCGTAAAAAATATGGGTGTAAGTGCGTGACCCTCAACCATTCAAAGGAGAGCAAAGCCTCCTCTCTAGCAATCTATTAAGCCAAAATTACATAGTGAAGAGATTAGAGAAGCTCCATGATTTCTTGATACTGCTACTAATTGCACATAAATAGAGAAGAGATAATATAAATTGATGGATAAAACAAATACCAAGGGTATGAGCGCAACAGACTACATCAAAAAACCAAGTTTATGGATTTTGATGGTGGTAAATAGTGGTTGTACCTTTGCTTCATAAAAGACATTAAACTTTATTTCTTCTCTTTTGGTGAAATCTTTTTATTGGGTTTTGATGTTCGCACTAACATAAAAAGAACCCTCATTGTCTCACAAAACCTAGATTAACCTTCACTTCTTGGCAATCTCTGAACTTAGCAGCACCAAGACCTGTTTTTCCGTACGAGTATTGACACAACTAAGACAAGTAAGGTTAATATTATTCCACAAAAACCCACCACACAAATTGAAAACTATCACACTCACTCACTTGGCTAAGCCTCCAAATTCATTATCAATTGCAGTATTAGCAGCATCAAGATCTCCTTTTCCGATTTCCGCCATTTCAACCAGAGACTTGTCTAGAAGTTTCTCCATTTCTTCGGGCCACGGTTTGTTGTTGCTTGCAGGACAAGGAGACTTAAACGGAGTGTTCAACCACGCATCTACAATCTCGATCGCTGTTTCGGTTGAAGTGTACATACCGGAGACGGCGAGGACGTTTGAATTATTGATGGATCGGGCGTTGGCAGCGTCAGCAGGAGTAAGACAAGTGACAGCGAACACGCCAGGAAATTTATTGGCAAAGATGGAGACACCAGCACCGGTGCCACATGCAACAAGACCGCGGACATCCGGTGACGATGAAGGTGTTGATTGAGAGACTCGATGACCAACTTCGGCAGCAGCAGAATAGTAAGAAGAAGTTCCGAGATCTTCAACTTGGATGTTGATGGAACGGAGGTAGGAGACTAAGGTGTCTTTGAGAGAAATGCTGTAATGATCGGTGCCGGAACCCGCAATGATTTTTATATTTTTGTTGGGTTCCGCCATGAATAATTGAGGGAATATAGATATAGACTCGATTGGGATACTAAAGGGTGAGAGTGGTGATGGTGAAGGTGAAGGTGAAGCAGAGTGAGTAAAGTGGGTGGGTGGGCGGACTCTAGTGTGGCACTTAATGAACAATGATAAACAAACAATTATATACAGTATTGGAGAATGATTGATTCTGATTGTTGGAGTGTTAATATATGCACAATAAAATTAGTATTGCATTTGCACGATTCACAAGTTTTTTTTTAAATGACCTACAATGTTAGCCACCAATTCAGAAAGTATGAATTGAAAGGTTAGTGGACCATAACAATAAAATTATGATCAACGTGGAATCTTATCTTAACCAATTGCAGAGTGACAGTCAAAAGGTAACGCTGAATAATTGATTGTCGATATTGCTAGTCCATGAAACATCCACGATGCTTACTAATTGATTCCCAAAGTATAGTAAACGAGAAAACCATCAAATTCGTCCCTAAATTTTTACGGGTCGGTCAAATTCGTCCTTCAATTATGCGAAATATTAACTTAGTTCTTGAATTTATCAGACGTCCATCCAAAAGGTCCCTCCGTCTAAGTGTTCCGTTAACCATGCTAATCTATCGCCCTGCATGCTGTGTTGTCTTGTACACGTGGCAAAAAGAAAGCCACGTGTTCAAGGACCAAGTTGATGGATAGGGGAAAAATTCAAGTTTTCACTTTTCTGGTTTATTTTTTATGTTATTCCAATTTTGCCCATGTATTACCCATACCTCCTTCCTCACATTTCTCTCAGAAACATCAAAAACGTCATTGACTCTTCTCCTTCCCGCTAAAACCTTCTCCATTCTCACCTCTCTAAAATCATCATCATCTCCGGCAATTCTCACATTTTTGAAGTTGCTGTGTTCGGCTATGATTTTTGCCTTTCCCGCTAAAACCTTTTCCATTCTCACCTCTCTAAAATCATCATCATCTCTGGCAATTCTCATATTTTTGAAGTTGCTGTGTTCGGCTATGATTTTTGCCTATGTAATATTTCAGTTTCAATTTGTGTGTTCTGGCTTTTTTAGTTTATTTTGTACACATATGTTTCAAGGATCAATTTGATATCTGATTAAATAATTCAGGGACTTATTTGATGGTTTTTTAATATAACGTAGGGATCTATTTGATAGATAGATAAATAATTCAGGGACTAATTTGATGGTAATATTATTACAGAAACGTTACATTCTTCAATCGTCTTCAACCTCTTTTCATTAGAACTTTACCAGAGGGCAAGCATAGAATGACCTTCCTGGATTTTTTGAAGTATTGGATTTTTTAACAACACAAATTCTAGGACACCAACATTCAAGCACTCTCACAACACCATTAAACTTGAAGCTCGAAGATGAAGCTCGACTTTCATAACTGTTTTTTCTCATATTCCCACCCCCCATCATTTCAAATTCAATTTCTAGTTTTGCTTCAAGAAATTTTGAGGATTTTGGCTTTCAGATTCATTACGAAAAAATTAGGGTTTGAAGTTTTTTGAATTGGGGAAGAACTGGACCCCTTATTATTGGAGGAAATTTTGGTGATTTTAGAGTGTAGATTGCAGATTGTGTAATTAGGGTTCAAATTTTATACAATTGGAGAAGAAAGAGCCGTTGAGGAAGAAAAGAGCCGTTTGGGAAGAAAGCCAAAACATTTTCTGCAAATCAATCAATTTAGTCCTTCGAAATGTTTGTTATTATCGGCCAAATTAGTCTCTGCCTACGTGGCGTCTGACATGTGAGAGGTTAACGGCCACATCAGTCACGTTAACGCTCCGTTTGAACAGAAGGACCAACTTGATTGACATTTAACAAATTCAGGGATGAAAGTGATATTTCGCATAATTGAGGGACGAATTTGGCCAACCCATAAAAATTCAGGGACGAAGTTGATGATTCACTCCATAATAAACCAATTTAGCAACAAATTTTTCTTTCACTATTGAAGTTTGTCCCTGATGCTTTGGTAAGATGCGACAGGTGTCTTAAAAGTGTTCTGATAATCATATGAACCCTAAACTAAAAAGATGCAAGATGAGAATATAGAATTTAGGTTGTGAAAAAGAACCCCCCTACTCTTTCTCAATCTCATTGAGGAACACAACACCTCCAATTTTCACCATCACTGCTAATGTCACGGTATTCAAAATCATACCACCATCTCTAAACAAGTTACAACCATACAATTCACCATCAACCATCTATTCCTTCATGGCACAAACCCCTTCGCAAATAAACTTCATCTGAACCTGCCCCAAGTCTTCTCAACCCTAATCGCCTAATCAACCCCTTCGCAAATAAACTCAATATGTCAACCGACGTGATTGTCAGCAACTGTACAACTGAGCAAGGTAATGTTAGATTAGCCGCTTAAAGTGCCGCAAGTATTATTTTTTGGGTCAAAAACAGCTGCTGCTAAAAAAGTTTGTTGATCATTCTCTCTAAAGCTATAATGCCAGCTATCAGATAGTTAAATGAAGTTTGGTTCACCAGGACAGAAATTTAGGTATCAACGAACTACTAACGGAAAGAGGTCCCTTGTCATTATTTGAATATGGATACGATACCAAACAATTCTAAAGCCTGCTACTTCAAAAGTGGGGAGAAGAAATTACAAGGAAACGCTATTATCAAAATAAACTTCATACATAACCCCCTAAAAACAAAAACAAAAAAACCTCTCGTTATATTGCAGAAGTGAATCTAATCATGCACCTGAAAACACCTTAATTTGTAATTTTGTAATTCTACATTCAAACCTGGGCAACAATTGGTTGTGCCTTTTAATGCTGCAAACATTAGAAGTGGATCATTTGCACATTAATTAGCCCTTCCAAATAAATTTATTTCTAATCATTCATTAAGTTCCACGGCTGACACATCTGACTATGACTCCTCCTCATCAAGTTCTCGATAACAAAAACAACAGACAACGAGTTCACCATCACCATCTTTGTCTCCCCGTTCAGAAACCTTCACAAGTTGACTACCATAGCTCTAACTATAGCCAGTTGACTACTATAGGTCTCTAACTATAGCCAGACCCATGCTTTGACTTGACAGGATCCAGGTCCTTACTGACCCCCAACGTCTGTACCAAGAGATCTCCAGGAACCATCATCGCAACACAAAGCACCGCCATTCTGAGATACATGTTGCTTTCAACACACAGTAACATCATCTACGAGATTGCTACCAGCAAGCAGATCCTGTTACAAACAACTAGCAATTCCTCCATTGTTTGCCATAAAACCCATTGCTCCACCACTGCCTCCACCTCCGACATTCTTCCTCTCCTTCAACCTCTTCATCCAATCATCTTAGCCCAATGGCAACCTCATCCTCCTACCCACACAACATAGCCCTCAGAACTCTCTTGCTCCTTTAGCAATGACAACCTAATCCTCCTCGCAGCCACCTCCAACCACAACCTCCATCTAGCCATTTGAACTTCAACTCCCTCCCTCCGTCAGAGTATGTGCGGCGAACATCCACGCCGCAACAAACACCCAGGGAGAAGAAAAATGCAAGTCAGTGCTGCTAAAATTTATAGACAAAAGGGACTAAGATGACTAAGATACGATGGTTCATCCATGGACCGCCACAAACGTCATGTTTCAAATAAATGATCTCTCAACTCTCACAATTCCCATCACATTAAGCTCCTTTATCCCCTAATTCCAATTAATAATTGGGCTTAGTATACTTCAATCCCCCACAAATATAGCAGTAATCATTCTGTATTTTAAAGACTAAGGGGATAAACAAAGGAAGAATAATTTTAAATAGAGTCACTTTTGAGGCACGAGTTATCAATTTTTAGATTTTATGGATCACATGTACAGATGACCTTAACTTCATTGAGGTATCTTGTATTTTACCATATGGATGGAATCACAAGCAAATCAAAACTGAAAATTCCATGCATGTAAAAACAAAATAATATGGATTGAAACACAAGCAAATCAAATCTGAAAATTCCATGCATGTATAAACAAAATATACAATAGTAGTAACATCATTGTTCATGCAAACCACTTTTGACAATCTTTCTCATTATTCTATTTAGTGTTACCATATACACATGTAACTAATCTGTAACTAATATCATCAAGAATCAGATGAAGTTCAATCAACTGTACATTTATAGGATTTACCAGAAACTTTCGTCAACAGATGATGTATCAGAATCATCTTTTTCCAACTCCATCTCTAACTCAAGCTCTGGAGACCCAAATTCAGATGTTTCAACGGCTGCCAAATTCTTCAAATCAACCACTGAAAGTTCGTCCAGACGTCTGACAACCAAGTCTGCGGCCCTAAGCTCATACACAGGATGCTTGCTAGCAACAGCAACACACTTCATCCGTGCATCGTGTGCAGCCTCCACTGTCAGATTTGAGTTTCCAAACACAATGCACCTCTCAGGTATGAAGTTCAAGAGCTGGGCTGCATACTCAAACATTTCTGGATCAGGCTTTCCCCTGTGAACATCCTCTGCTGCAACAATAACACTGAAATTTTCTACAATACCAACTTCCCCCATAGCAGACTCAATAACCTTTCTAGGCCGTGTGGAAACCAAAGCCATCGGTATCTTATAATGCATCAAAACACCGACAAACTCTTTAGACCCAGGCATGAGACTATATATCCCACCTTGTAAAGCTTGGTAGATTTCTTCCTTTCTATTAGCCATTCTTCTCAGCTCAGTCCGGTCCCTAGACCAACACAGTACTTCGGAAATTGCCTGTTCATTCTTCATACCTTCAATTCTCTTGATTACAAAACCAGGAAGAGAGGGTTTTCCTTCTTCTTGAGCGAGGACAAGCCAAGATTGCTTCTCTAAATCAGGGTTCTCTTCAATAAGAACCCCCTCCCACTCAAATATAGCACCCAACCAACCACATCCCATCCTCTCGTGTCGAAGCAAAGGGTTTCTAAGCGAAGGCTTATCCGCTCTATTTTCCGGTGGCCATAAACCAGGTTTTCGATCAAAGCCACCATCAATCTTACTATTACCTTTCTTTGGCAACTTATCTTCTCTATAAGCATATGCTTCTCTTGTAAGCTCGACAGCAAGGGCCTTAATTGACGAACACGACAAGAACCCACCTTGTTTTGATTTAGGCAAAGGCAGTGAAACAACAACCCTTCCACCAAGAAACTCAGTTGGTGTAAACCTACAAATGTTCAAAGATTTCCTCTTCACAGATACATCCCGAATCAAATTTCCACCACAAACAGGACGGTGGCCGAGAAGTGAAGTTGCAGCAATTGAATCAACCATTTTAACAACAAATTTGCGCCAACTAACCCTAACGAAATTGAATCAAACTTTTGATGACAAAGACCCTTCAAGCTTCAAGGGTGGCAATGAATTCCGCAAAAGGAGAACCCAATTTCACTATAAAGTAACCAATTAAAGAAAGATTCAATAAATCGAACTTGAACCGTGATTCCTGAGCAGAAACTAGATTCTTGAAAACGACACCATCTTGAAAGCAAAACGACAAAGACAAGCAGAGTTTAACCACAAATTCGCAACTTTATCGTCAAGAAAATCCCCTTCACGAAAAAACAAGCAAACCCATCACTCAAATAACCAAAAGAAAACGAACACAGCAGTTCAAAGTCTAAATAGGAAAAAAAATTGAAAAATTGAAAGAAATTATTGGAAAGTGAAGAAAGAAAAAACTAACCTGAAAGCGAAAGCGAGAGGATCAGAAAATTGAAGAAGAAAGAAAAAGAGACGGTGAATCTCTCTTTTCTCTTCTTTATTGGAGAAGCTTTTTCGATACGTTATTTTGTTTGATTTTGATTATGATTTTTTTGGAGGAAAATAAAAGTGTGGTTTAAAAATAAAGATGGAAAAAATGGGTAAAGAAGACGGAGAGAACAAACACACGGCAAGTCGGCAACGCTTAACTGTCCACGCTGGCAACGTCTAGTACAATCATTTAGTTTAGATAAAAAATAAATAAAAATAATTGTTAAGAAGACTTAACTACAATATCATCCATCAATGTTCTTAGATTAAACATAACATCTTTGTTTAAATTTAAATCTGAAATCTAAAAGTTGTGGGAATAAAAAATAAAATTGTCAAGCTTAGTGGCTAGAGCTCACACAATAAATTATGGAGAAACGGGGTGTTCGGGGTTCGAACCCCGACCCCTACATGTAAAATGCAATATTCCTACCAACTGAATTAAGCTCATTCTTACCAACTGAGCTAAGCTCACGGAGATTGTGGAATAAAATTTATCATTCATTTTGCAATATAAACAATTATTTTTTTTATATGTAACATTTACATCGCACTTTGGTGTTATTATTGAGGTGAAAAATCTAGTTCATGATCAAACAACTATCAATAATTTGAATGCGTGGCAATGATAAATTTGATATAATTAATTTCATAAAAAAACTATATGATTATATAAATTTCAATCAATAAAATAGTAAGCTAGAAAAAAAATTAGAGAGTTGCTTTTATATTTTTAAACTGTTGTATTTTGAATTTTCAAAATCAATTTAAAAAAAAAATTAGTCACTGAAGTTATCGTTGGTTTAAGTTCCAATCAGGTTATTTGTTAGTGTTTATTCTGCTCGCACAATATTAGTTATATCCGATATAAGAGTTGATGTTTGGTCATTCTTAACTTCCAATTTTCACACTTGTTCCAATAGTCTTCTCAATATAATTATTTGTTATACAATTTTTTAATTAAAAAAACACACAAAATTCTCTAAAACGTGTTGTTTGTTTAATTGTTGAAACTGATTGTAAAAAATAATTGTTGAAATTGAGAACAGTCCCTCCTTACGCTACTCAATCAACGGTGGCTTTGAAAGAAAAGTATAAAATTGGCAACTACAAAAATGTACTTATACGAATTATGAACACATACACATGTTAATCAAGCACAATTGCACAAAGATGATGATAGCAACGGCAACAGGCACAAGTTCTAGAAGAGTAACCAATATTCTCTCCACCAATCTAAAGGCGAAACTAGTGGCCAAGTCCATAAATATTAGTCAGATGTTTTCTTGGTTGCCACAAACATCACATGAAGGTAATGTCTTCTTTGCGTACGAAGGTGTTCTAAGAATGGAAAATGCTAACGAATACAGCAAAAAATTGTGTATTCAACTTATTTAAAAAATTAAATATTTGTTTTTTTGAAAATATTTGTTTAGTTAGAATATTTAAAGTGTGTTAGAGGTACTCATAGGCAAAACCTTTTACAAATTTATTGACAAAATTGTTTTTTAAAAAAATTATGTTATTTTTATCACAAAAATAAAATCCGAAAAAACTTTAAAAAAACTCATATTTTCATGAATGAAAAAAAAAAAAAACACTGGACATGCATCTTAATGCATAAAAATTTATATGTTCAATCAACACCATCGACTCCGACAACAATTCTCAAATAAAAAACTTACATCTTCACTGTCTTCGCCAATTTAAAATGTTTTTTTTAAGGACTACCATTTTGAAATGTTAACAAATCCAACGAAAAGTTCATAACCTCTTTCCCATCATGGTTATGGTTAGCCGTTTTCAGATCAACGATGATCTTCTTCATGGACTACCTCTTTTTTCAAGGAACTATTGTACTTCTTTATCTTTTGTACCTTTCATTCCAAACATTTCACTTGTAGTTTTATTCGTTCAACTTGCATTTTTGCATTAGAAACAGCTTTTTCAACATTATCACGTGATCTACTTTCAGATTCCAACATCCTCTTTAGGTTTTTAATTGTCTTCTCAACGATAGACTTTTCATTTATCGACTTCACATTCTCATACTTCAATTTATTTAGTTTTGAGGCATCACTTACCTCAATCAGCTTCCTTTGCAACTCATCGTTGACATTCTTCAATATCTTTATGGAATATACTCCCGGTCGTTACACCTTTTTACAAACGACGAAGGCCACATAAAGTGTGCACAAGGTAAGACGAGAGACCACACACGCTTTGACGTTTTGAGCTTTATTTATCTTCTTTCACCGTTAGAGTATCCACCAAATTGTAAAAAGTATTAGTAATATTCCACACGAACGTGGACGTGGACACCATAGTGCCCATAAATTTAGGAAGATGCTTCCCCAATCATCCGGGTTAGGAACATTAATCTTCACTGCCACCTCAAGAGCTGTGTCATTTCTTCACTTGTGCATTATCAGGCTGGAGGCCACAATTTTCCATATGTTTCCTCCATCATAACTGAACCGGAGGCAGTGAGGGTACAAATCGTAGTCGTATTTTTGGAAACAATGGCAGATTTGTTGAGAAATGAAAACGAAAGACTTCAACTTCCTCCGAGTTGTTACTCTAATACTCTGTAAAAACCGTAAACAACAATAATGTCTCGCTTTTTTTTCTTCCTCATCAAAGGACATATTTGTCATTAATATAAATTTGTTACACAAATTTGGACTAATTTTTTGCTAGGAACAGAAACTAAACTACTATACATTTTACACACACACACACACTAATATAGTCCTCTCTATAAGAGACAAATTTGTTAACAAAAGTTGATGTATTTGGTGTATATTATGAACTAAATACATAGACTTTCGTGAACCAATTTGGTTCTTATAAAAATGAGTAGATAAAATATATAAATTTATCTTTTTTCGGCAGATAGAATTCGAACCACAATCACGACGTCCAACCTAACAATTTCACTTTTTTTTCTAGTTGAATAAGAACTCATGAACCTATAAATTTCTCTTATCCTCTAAAAAAATATGAATTTCTCACACAAGTCATCTCAAAAAAAGAACTACTAATAAAAGTCCTCTCAAAAAATGAACTACTAATAAAAGTCCATAGTTACCAATAACTACTTGAATTATAAAATAGAGGAGTTGAGCAAGCTAAATAAAATTTGTGAAATTTCTTAAAAAAAAAAAAAAGAATTGTGAAATAGTATGTTCGTTTCTCACCATATTTGCAAGAATCAAAACGGTGCGCTCCAGTTGTGCCTTCAATATCCAGCAAAAATCCAAACATAAAACGTGATGGATCATATCAACAGCAAAAATGGAATACAAATAGAAATATACACTGACGCAGTAAAATTAGTACACTGTCTGTGTTTGGCCATTCAACTCTCTCTGAATCTCACAGCAAACAATGGTTAATCGACGACGATTAGTAGCAGCAACCAGTGACGACGATGAAGACAACGCACCACCGCCGGCTCCTTCCAACCTCGGAAGCAAAAGCAAGACGAAGTTCGAAGAAGAAGACGAAAAAATGAAGCCGAGTGACGAGGCTGAGAAGGAGGAAGAAGAGGAACAGTCCAGCGAAGAAGAAGAAGAGGACGAGGAAGAATCTCCAGTTGAAGACGCTAAACCCATCGGTGAACCCGTTAGGATTTCCGGAAAAGGAAGAGGCAAAAAAAAGCATTTTCAGTCCTTTGACTTCGATGGAGACCAATATTCACTCGTATTTCATCTTCTCTTCACTTTTTTGTAATTACTTTTCTTATAATCAATATTATCATGTAGTTTAAGTTTCTTAATTGAATGTTTAGTAGTGTATGACAACTTGTCACTATTAGGGTTTGCGAAATGTGTTTCATTTCATATTTTCTGTTTGTGTGAAATGATTCTGCAGGAGGACCCTGTGCTTCTTGTGCCTGAGGTTAAAGATCAAAAGCCGTATGTCGCAATTATCAAGGTCAGTTCCTTGTTAAATGCTAGTAGTAGTACTTTATTTAACTATGTCTTGTTTTTTGAAGATACATATATGTTGGTTTGGAACATTGAAGTTCTATGTCTGCTTGCATATTATGAATTTAGCGATCATCTGGGTATGCTGTTTGTTTTGCATTGGCGAATAAGTAATAACTATGGAGTCAACGTGATACATTCCCTTTGTTGATAATTAATACATTATTTTTCTATTTCACAATTTTATGTGTTTAATGTTTGTAAAATTAGTGTTGATATGCTGTAAGTGTAAAGATTTTTTTACACAATAAATCAATTGTAAACTGTCACATGGTTGAAGATGTTACCTTTAATTCTAACTACCTTGAAAATCACATAAAGGATTATTTGTGATTAGTGTAAAGATTTTACATTGTCATTGACAATGCATGCTAATTAAATTACTTTTTAGACTAGTTTTTCTGTTTTGTTCCTGGCATGTGCACATGCTGGATTTGGCATGTAGTGTTGTCCTCATTTCTTGGCTTTTGATAACAAGGTTTCCAAATTTTGCCGCATAGTTAGATAATGCAACATATGTTGTGAAGCAGATTGATCAGCTTTGACGTTATAAAATAGAATTTTGGGTTTGGTATTCCCCTTCTCTTTTCTCCTTTACGTGTGGGGACAGATAGGGTGCTATTACCTTCTTTTTTACAACATGTAGAGTTATACATACACCTTTCCATTTTCTGATTTCCAGAGTTGTTATTTTGTCAGGACATCACACAATCCTCAAATGGAAGCTTGATGATCACAGGGCAGTGGTTTTACCGTCCAGATGAAGCAGAAAAAAAGGGAGGTGGTAGCTGGCAATCCATTGACACCAGAGAGCTGTTTTATAGTTTCCACCGAGATGAGGTTCCTGCAGAATCTGTTATGCATAAGTGTGTGGTGCATTTTGTTCCCATACACAAACAGCTTCCAAATCGTAAGCAACATCCAGGGTTTATCGTGCAGAAAGTGTATGACACAGATGAATTGAAATTATGGAAATTAACTGATAAGGACTATCAAGACAATAATCAACAAGAAATTGATGAGCTTGTTCAGAAAACTCGTCAACGGTTGGGTGAACTACCTGACATCAAGACTGATGAAGCTACTGCTGATCAGGAAGATCTGATTAAAAATAGAAGAAACTTTAAAAAGGGTATTTCAGATATTGATGTTTCAAGGGAGGATGAAACATCTCGAAAGAGTCTCCACTCTCTGAAACCTGGAACACCAGGGAGTTGTCCATCTATTACCACAGAGCATCACCGCACATTAGTGAATTTTAATGCGCTAACAGGAGATACCCACCGTGACAAGGGTTTGGCGATGTTGCTTCAAAATGTTCAATATTTGTTTGACACTGATGAGAGCAAAAAGAAAGAAGACGAATGTGGTGACCACTCTGATGCTATTAACAATGAAGGCAATAACAAAAGTGTAGGAATAGTAAATAAAGACAAAGTTCCGAAGGTACTTCTTGAAGTACCCAATTGTGGTTGTGATTTCTTGTGTGGGTTATCCATATTCTCATATTAATTTTTTTTTCTTTTCCGTGAGGGTTACAATGACTTCAGCATTTACCATTTTTCACTCTACAGAATTCCAAGTCTCCTGTCTGGCCAGATGTTGCTGTTCCAGCTGTAGTTGCTCTAGAGAAAGCTTTATACCATACATTTTCATCAGATTATCAGAAGTACACCCAAAAGCTACGACAGCTTGTATTTAATCTCAAGGTTGGAAGTTACTTTTCAATATGGATTATTAACCTTAAATGTTTTTCAGCATTGTCTTTGATACTTAAGAGATGAATAATCACTTGTCACCACTACATTTGATTTTGGATAAGGTGGGACAGTGGGACTTTTTTTGTTGTAGTTGAATAGATTTTTTTATTATATTACTTATTATTAAAAAATAATTACCAGGAGATTAATGTCTAATAAAATAGTGCCATCTAAACTGGGTTATGTATGGCCATAGGTCACGTACTGATGAATTACTACTGATTTACTATTTTCTATTTCTGTTGTATGGATTGCTTGCTTTTCAATTTCTGCAGCAGTTGATATCATTTCATATTTTTTATATGTGAATATGTGCTATAGTTTCTTAAATACATCTATCTGTTTGTATTGTAAATTTTATTTTTTGAGCTTTAAACAGGGGTAATTTGAGTGAACTTTTAGCATTCAGAATGATGTGGTCAACTAACGGTGGATGCTTTTTAAGTTCAGTGATGAGTTCAAACAATGTGTTTTTTTTTTTCTTTTGCCTCAATCCGCATCATTTATGGTATTATCCGAAGTTGTCATATTAGGATAGAATTAAGGTTTTGAGGGGCTGGTTCTTCGGGCCTTGCAGACTGTTCTTGGTTAACTTATTTTTACTAAGACAAAAATTTCGCAAGTTGTGATGGGTTGCCTATATTTATTTTTTCTGACCTTATTTTGCAGAACAATGCATTTCTGTTACGCCGATTATTAAATGGAGAGCTAGAACCTTCAAAAATATTGAATATGACACCTGCTGAATTGAAGGTATTTAATGAATGCCATCTTTTCAGCTTTTTTTTATTTTTTTATTTTTTTATTTTATTTTGCATTTACAACTTTGAAGTTCTCTGCTCATATGTTGTTTTTTGTACGCTATTAATTTCTAATTTGATAGCTTCTTGTAAATATTTTGTTCAGTCGATACAATTTGTTCGACCTTTATAATTGTGAACATATTTTATTTATTTTAACTCATTTCAAATGCTAGTAAAAAAGAATATACTTCTGCTTGAATTTTATTGACAGCAATGTTTATTGCTTACTCTTCTCATTAACACCGTCTGACAAAAAATTGGTATTATTAATGTTCCAACCTTTTCTTGGGGGTGGGGAGTTAGAAGGGGTCTAAAATCTTGTTTAACCTTTAATCAGATCAGATCCTAGTAAAATATCTAAAAACCTTTATGTTACTTGGCAATGGTGATCACCATTCATTGGATCTAACAATTTGTTTTTCTTGTAGTATTTTCATGGATGCATCATTCTTGGGTAAATCAGCAGTACTATAATTCGTTAGCTGTATGTGATTAATGGATGATAAAATTGCACTATAATTAATTAATTGAAAATGAGCTACTTCAGTTGTAAATCTGTCATATACATGTTTATTATTTTTTGTGATATTTTGAAGGTCGATTCTACTGCACTGAACTTAATAAATGAATTGTGGTTACATCTTAGAATGATTTAAGTGTTTGATAAATTTATCAGAATGCACTTTTAGAAAACTGCTTGTGCTTTAGAAAAAGGACGGGATGTTTTTGAAATTGAAAACCTCATGTGCTGTTTGTTTTTTAACTGAAGCATATCATGAAATAGCTATAGCTTCACAAAGCAAGTTCTTTCTAGTAACTTTGGAAAGATTAATCTGGTTATTCTGTGGTTATTTACTGGATATTTGAACTCCAGGAGGGTTTGACTGCTGAGGAAATATCCAAGGATGAGCCCGACGAGCCACAGCACATGCAGGTCGCTTTTTGCTCCATCCCAACAATCTTATGTTATCTGTTAAATTGTGTGAATATTATCTACTGAATGTTAACTTTTCTACTGGTGAAACAGATGACAGATGCTCGCTGCAAAATTTGTGATGAGCAAAAAGTTGGTGTGAGGGATATTATCCGTGCAGGATATGCTGACCGATATATGGTCTGAGCTTTAATGCTTTACTGATATTTCAAATATCAAATTCATCTCCTGCACTTTTTATGACTTCGGTTTGACTTTTGCTCTACTTGTTCAGCTGGAATGCATAGCTTGTGGTCATTCCTGGTTTGCCTCTCGTGATGCGGTGTCTGTGCTAACATTAGATGCATCAGACTCAAAAAGAAATGTAGGCACGGCCCCATGGGCAACTGCGAAATTTGATGTTGGGAAGAAGCTGTTGAGTCCCCGTGAATCTGACAAGACCAATGACATCTTTATGCCGCCTGTTTCCAGGAAAGATGAAAACGTCGAAGTTCCAAGACGTGCTGACTAGGAGGAGTATTCTATCTTTTGGATATCACTTTTGTTTGGAATGACAGTACCAGTAGGTTGTGTATAGTTTATCTTTTAATTTGGACAACTTTTGGATATCACTTTTGTTTGGAATGATAGTCACTTTTTAGTGTATGCCGATGGTACTTGGTTACTACATGTAATAGAGGAAGAATGTTGGATCGATTGGTATTAAACTAAAAATAAAAAATTAGGCATCTTTCTTATAACCCAATTTGTTATGAGTGTGTGGAAATGAAAAAAGATGCATAATTAGATATATATAAAGAAAAGAAAAAAAAATTGTCATAGAAACTATAATTCTATAAAGGCTAGATGACATCCCACGTGGTCGTGGAGATCAATTTTCTTGGATTTGTTTTTACACCGAAAATATTAAGTGATTTCTATGTTCCCATGGTTTTGTCATGAAAATGAATGAGAAATAGGTTGCTTGAACTGATAAACTCTAATTCGTGTACGAGACTAAAAGAAAATCACTCGTTCCTTTTTTAAATCTAGTCTAGATAGAGCTTTAAGGCTGTTTACATACACACTGTTGAAGTTTGTTATTTTTCATAAAACAATTTCATAACTTTCTTATATTACTCTTGACTATTTATTAAATTAACTCACTTATTTTTCTCTCTGTAATAAAGAAGCACAAATAATTTTGATAAAACAATAGTTAATACTATATTGAAATATGAAAACGACAAATAAAATGAAACATAACTTTTTTTGAAAAACGACTCTTAAAAAATGAAAATTACATACTATTTCTTCTTCATTGGAAAATGCTACTTCTCCTGAGAAATAATATCCCAAAAACATCACTGACCTTGCATTTCTCCACCTTATTATATTGTCATTGCCCATGTATTGTGTAAAAGGCCTTAATTTGACGGTTCCAAACTATTCGGGATAACTTCTTGATGTTTTCTTTCCCACTAAATAGTACCGCTCTTCTTCATTTCGTGCGCGTTTTAACCGATAGTTTGAGTATAAAATCAAAGCAACACAAGGTGAAGAACGAGAGAACGAAAAATAAAAGACAAATCTAAAGAAAAAAGAAAACTGAAAGAAAAAAAATGTAGAGTCCCAAATTCATCACCAACACCATTCTCATTATCGTATGCAAACAACAACTGATGTATAATTAGGCATGAATTATCTCAAAATCATAACCAACTTATAAATATGGGTCTTGATAACAAATGTTCCGGAACATATTATAAAATTATAAAATAAATAATTATTCTTTAAAAAAGTTAAATATTTCGATTTTCAATACATTATTACTGTATTTTCATAAATATTTACTACTAAGGTCTTTAAAAAGTGTCATGAGACATTCGTTGACATTTCTCAATAAATATAAGCATAAACCAGAGAAACAATCAAGGAAACTTGTTTTGAAAAAAAAAATAAATCAAGTAAACTTATTAATCGTAAAAAAAATCCCCACGTAATTTGGATAATCTCTATTGTTGTTGTTAAACCTTCTCTTCAAGTATTGTCCATTCCATTTCATTTTCATTTTTGGAAAAATTCAATTTCATTATTCTAATCGTATGTTTTTGTCTTGTTTGGTTCGTCTGAAAAGAGGAATAATGAGGACACTTGAGGAGCAGAACTGCAGAACAAAAACATACTTCATTCCGTAGATATTAAAGGTTCTAATTAGTTCGGGGACCTACAACTGAATTAAACTCGTTTTTTAAAAGCAAAAACTTATGGTAATTAATTTTATTTGCAATAAATCGGTTGTTATTTTAAGTATTATAATTAATTTGTTTAATAACAATAATAAAAAAATACTTCCTCTAAAAAATAAAAAATACATGTACCCAAAAAAAAACTTAAACTGTTTTTCTTAACTTTTTAAACATTTGTGTTTTTGTCATTTTAGTGTTACATGTGTTTTTTTCCTTTCACTCTCTATCCACTTTCACTTCTAATAAAAAATTCATCTCACTTTCATTCATTCAACGTTTTTTCCTCCCCCTCAAAAGAATAAAATAATCTTTCCTCTCACTCTCTTTTCTTTAACTTTATTTTTTCATCCAAACAAAGAATAATGTCAATTTTTAAAATTAGTTAAATATTCAACAAATATATATTTGATATGATTGATTATATGTGTAAAATAATTTTACACTTTCAACATATATAGATTGATTTCATGTATTATTAGCAAGGAACAACTCTCCTATGGACATAATCTCTTTACACTAAAAGTGTAAATGAAATGAATTATGGACTATAGGGCTCTTCCTCCTAAAAATTCGAGAGTTAAAAAAAACAAAATGTACATGAGTTAAATATTTTAACTTGTATATAAGTTTTTCTTATTTATTTAATTGGAATAAATCATTATTTTTATCCATACAAATTGAGTGTTTATTTAATTGTTAACATTTTCTCCAATTTAATCCATAATTTATAGAAATATAATAAATAATTAGAAACTATTATTTTTTGGGACATAATCATAAACTATAATTAATCTAATCATTCGTGAACTTACTTGATGGATTAAAACAACATAATTAACATGCAAATAAGTACACATATAAGCAAAACAAAGTCCTTTATCGGATCACTTTATACAACTCATGATTTTTTCGTGAGTCTTGAGTCAAATCAAAGTCTTTTTAATATAATGAAAAAATCTGACTAACGAAATGTCTAACTTGATCGATCCACTTAAACTGTATTGACTATTTATAAAGAACATGATTTTCATGTCGTCGTCGTTTTTTAACTTTATTTTGGTGAACTGGACGATTCAAATCGAGTCGGTTGATGGACAACGATACTCAACACTATCCACCCTCCTTGTGCCTTTGTGGTTTAGTCGACAATTAATTTGTTCTAGCCAATCCTTCAAGTCAGATAATGTGACATCAACACGGACCATAAACTTATTAGTTTTCCCCTTTTGTAGAAAATAGTAGTTAACTTGGTGTTCGCATCTACCAAATAATTGTTTGTAAGTTTTGTGATGTGGTTTACAAACGAACCAAACACACTTATTTATAGAAGTTTATGTGTATTGTGAAACCCTCAAAAGCATAAGTTTTTACACAGCCTGAGAACGATTCAGATTACATAATCTGAATTTTTTTTTGCAATGTTTCAAATTATATAATTAAAACCAATCCAAAGCATGGAGGATGACTTGGTCAACAAGGTTGGCTGATTCTATACGTTTTTCATGTGTTTTTTGACTTCCATGGTTGACCACATGTTTAGATTTCTCTTGATCGTCGTTACAATATACGTTTACATTTTACCTGTTAATACTCACTCATTCTATCATTTGGTTGTCTATTTTAAATAATGTCTATTTATATCATGTCATTTTCATCACCAAAAATAATTATTATGCCATTTTAAATTGGACCATTTTAATACATTGAGTTGAATCCGGGCAAAATTGGGTAAGCACAATTCTCATGTTATAATCCGAAAATCATCAAACACACTTCAAATTATAAAATCTAAATGGGGCTAAAATGATAAATTTGAAGGGTGCATGAGAAGTGAATATGGTGGAAAAAGAATTTCTCAAATAAATATTATACATGTATCCATCCCATATTTGCGTGGGAACATATTAGACGGATAATCCATGAATTTTGATACATTTATAGCAAGCGAATTTTTTTTTTTGTTGCATGAGCAATAGTTTTAATTTATATCGAAGTAATAATTAAATTTGTATCTACATGGGACTATTCTAATCTATACTTAGCAATTTCATCAATACTACTGATTTTTAGAGAAATTCAAATTTAAGGTATTGCGCTCTTCAAATCATATTCCGATTTGAAACGATTTTTGTCGAGTGAAAACTCCTGAAATTGTCAGCAAAATCGTGCTCCAATGCACAAAATCGAGACACAATTTTTGCTTCTCTTGTCTCCTCATTTCCTTTCTTCTTTAGCTTCAGAACCATGCAAATTCATCTCAACTCTATTAACAATGCATAAAAACAACTAACAAAATAACATGTGACCTAGTGTCATCACAACCTCAAACTTGCATTGTTACTTGCGAATAATTGGTTGTCATTTTAATTTAAGTAATACAATAAATTTGTTTAATAATAATAAAAAATATTGTGTTTTTCAATTTTTAAACAAGGTTATTTGTGTCATTTTATTGTTACATGTATTTTCTTTCACTTTCTAGTGTTTTCACTCATAATAAAAATTCATCTTGTTTTTCACTCACTTTCATCCATTCATTCAACGCTCCTTCAAAAAAGAATTCATTCATTTAACGATCCTTCAAAAAAATTAATTCATTCAACAGTGTTCCTTCCGCAATTAATTTTAATTTTTCTTTCACTCTCTTTCCTTTCTCTTCATTCATTCAACGATCCTTAAAAAAAAAAATCGTTCATTCAACGTTCTTCCTTCTGTAATTTATGTCCTTCAAAAATAAATAAATTCATTCAACGGTCTTCCTTCCATATTTTTTTTTCACTCTATGTCCTTTCTCATCGAAATGCCACTTTTAAATTAATTTTTAAAATACGTCAAGAATTTTACACTTTTAATGTATACAAATTAAATCATGTACTATTAGCAAGTGTTAAATCATTTTACACTAAATTCATGTATTTTTAGCTCAATTGATATAGAGACTACATAATATATACAAGGGTTGAAGTTCGAACCCCGAACGTTCCACTTATACACCTTAAATAAGTGAATATCTAACCACCATCTTACTTGACAAAAAAAAAATACGAACTGAACTCCCAATTGCCGATTTTCTCTAAGAATCGAAGGGTTAACGTAAACAAAAATGTATTTCTTAAATATTTTAACTTACATAAAAGTTTTTCTTACCTTTCAAAAAAAAAACAAAAGTTTTTCTTATTTATTTAATTGGAATAGACCATCAATTTATCCATAAATTACCATTTTCTCCAATTAAAATTTTAAATTATAGAAATATAATAAACTATATTTTTTTTACATAATCACAAACTATAATTAATCTAATCATTAATTATTATTTTTTAAATAAGAGTAAGTGATATTCATGAACTTACACTTTTTCTTTTGACCGAAATTCATGACCATACTTAATTTATATTAAGCACACGTGTATAAAACAAAATTTATGAGACTATATATACTACTGCATATCCTTAGTCTCCAAGTCACACCAAATTCGTACTCTAAGAATCAAAAACGGTGCAGTACACTTTTTTCTTTTCCTTTTTCGGTTTTTAACAACAATGGTAGCAATTAGCAATGCCGATTCACCTTCTCCTTCTCCTTCACACCACCGCAAAAGGACGAGGCTGATGAAACTTCAAGAAGAAGATGAAGAAGATGACTACGTCACCGAGAAGGAGAAAGAAGAAGAAGAGGAGCCGCCATTGGAGGATGCCAAACCCATTGGCGAACCAGTTAGGGTTTCCGGAAGAGGAATGAACAGAGTTAATCATTTTCATTCCTTTGAGTTTGATGGAAACCAGTACAAACTTGTAAGTATATTTATCATCTCTTCCTTTTCTCGTTTCTTGCATATTTTCACTGTTATAAAAAACGTTGATATCCATTAATTTCGTTTTATTATCATTATTATCATGTAATTTAACCTTGTCAATTGTTTTCTTGGTAATGCATGTAATTTAATTTATGTCTGTGATGACGATGATTATGTTTTTTTTGGTTTCACATTGTTTTTCTGTAGGAGGACACTGTGCTTCTTGAGCCTGATGGTAAAGATGAAAAGGCGTATGTGGCCATTATCAAGGTGAATTTCTTGTCAAACACTATTTACATATGCAACCCCTGTTTTTTATGCTATCACCTATGAAGCACGGATACGGACACTGACACAGCTAATAATTTAAAAAAATCACATAATTCAGCGCAATTGCAAGTGTCGGACACGGCATGCTTCATAGGCTATCACACATTCACACTTGATTTCTGCTTAGATATTATTTTGTGATGAATTTACTGATCATATGGGTATGCTGTTATGCATTGGTGAATGAGTGAGTAATAAATTCTAACAGAATTAAATGTGACGCATTCCCTTTGTTGATGATTAATACATTAATTACTATACACTGGCAGTGTAAAGTTATTTTACACATACATCTAATTATATGTTACTACATCATTTAATGAATATGAAAACACATGAATTGTCATATTCATAAATTGACGTGATAACTCATTATTGGATGCTTGTGTAAAATAATTGTACAGTGCATGCTAATTAAATTCTTTCACAATTTTATGTGTTTAAGAGATGTGTTTTGATATATATATATATGAGTGTGACGATTTTATTTACACTGTTAATCAATTATAAATTGTCATATCATTAAAAATGTTACCTTCAATTTGAACTACCGTAAAAGTCACCCAGAAGTTATTTGTGATTAGTGTAAAAGATCTTTACACTGTTATTGACAATGCATGCTAATTTCATTATTTTTTAGATTAGCATCCCTGTTTTGTTAGCAATCCTTGGAATGTGCACATGCTGGATTTAGCACGTTGTGTTGTCCTCATATTTTTAATTTTTGATAACAAGGTCTCTAAACAAAGCAACATATGTTGTGAAGTAGACCGATCTACATTGACGTTATAAACTTATAATATTGGGTTTGGTAAATGGTAACCCCCTTTTCTCATTCACGCGGGGAACAGAGAGGGTGCTATTTCTTCCTCTTTCACGAAACATAGAGTTTTATGCTTTTCGATTTTCTGATTCCGGAGATGTTTTTCTGTCAGGACATTACACAATCCCTGAATGAGACCTTGATGATCACAGGGCAGTGGTTTTACCGTCCACATGAAGCAGAAAAAGAGAGAGGTGGTACCTGGCAATCAAATGAGACGAGAGAGTTATATTATAGTTTCCACCAAGACGACGTTCCTGCAGAATCTGTTAAGCATACATGTGTGGTGCATTTTGTTCCCATACACAAACAACTTCCAAATCGTAAGCAGCATCCCGGGTTTGTCGTGCAGAAGGTGTATGACTATATAAAAATGAAATTGTGGAATCTAACTGATAAGGACTACAAGGACGATAAACAAAAAGAAATTGACGAGCTTGTTCAGAAAACGATTCAACGTTTGGGTGAACTACCTGACATTGAGATTGATGAAGCTCCTGCTGGTCAGGAAGATCTGGTGAAAAATAAAAGAGATTTCAAGAAAAAGAGTATTTCATCTCTTGATGTATCAAAGGAGAAGGAAGCATCTCGAAAGAGTGTCCAATCTCTGGAACCTGAAATACCAGGGAATCGTGTAGCTAATACCACAGAGCATTATCGCATATTAGTGAAATTTAACGCACTAACAGGAGATGCCCATCGTGACAAAGTTTTGGAGATGCTCCTTCAGAATGTTCAATACTTGTTTGATACTGATGACAAAATGAAGAAAAAAGACAAAGGGAGTGACAATTCTGACGCTATCAACAATGGAGGCAATAGCAAAAGTTTAGAAATCACAAATGAATGTAAAGGCAAAGTTCTGAAGGTACTTGTTGAAGTATCCCAATTGTGTTTGTGATATCTTGTGTGGGGTTTATTTATATTCTCATAATCTTCTATTTGTTTTCCTTTTCCTTGAGGGTTATAATGCATTTACCATTTTTCACTCTACAGAATTCCAAGCCTTTTGTCTGGCCGGATGTTGCCGTTCCAGCTGTAGTTTCTGTGGAGAAAGCTTTGCATGGTGCATTTTCATCAGATTATCAGAAGTACAGACAAAAGCTACGACAGTTAACATTTAATTTCAAGGTTGGGAGTTACCTTTTTAATATGGATCGTTAACCTTAAAAAATCACTTGCCACTGCTACATTTTATTTTGTATAAGGTGGGACAGTGGGACTTCTTTTTTCTTGTAGTTGAATACATTTTTGAGTATACTACTTATCATTTTTAATGATCAGGATATCAAATGTTTAATTAAATGGTGTCAATTTTAACTTGTTTACGTATAGGTCATGTGGCTTGTGATGAATTATTGATTTTTTTCTTCCTTTCTATTTCTATTGTAGGAATTACTTTCTTTTCTATTTCAGTTGTAAATAATAACATTTCATATTTGCGATAGGTGAAAATGTGCTATAGTCTGTTTTATTGCATTTGTGCTTGTTTGTGTTGTAAAATTTTCTGAGCTTCAAACGAGTAAAAGTTAAGCATTCAGAATGATGTGGTCAACTTAAAGTTCAGTAACCAGTACAAAAATTGTGTTGGTTTTTTTAGCCATGACCCACATCATCTATGGTGTTAACCAAAGTTTTCAGATGAATACTAGGCAGAATTAAGGTTTTAATGGTGTGGTTCTTGTGGCTTTGCAGATTGTTCTTTAGTTAGTTTATTTTTACGAAGACCAAATTTCACAGTTTGGTGGTTTGTGGTTTGCCTATAATTTTATTTTTCTGACTTTATTTTGCAGAACAATGCATATATGTTACCCAAACAATGTGTTGTTTTTTTGCCTTCATCTACATCATCTACGGTGTTATCCAAAGTTATCATATTAGGATAGAATTAAGGTTTTGAGGGGATGGTTCTTCTGGATTTGCAAATTGTTCTTGGTTAACTTATATTTACTAAGACAAAAATATTTCTGTGATGGGTTGCTTATGTTTATTTTTTCTGACCTTATTTTGCAGAACAATGCATTTCTGTTACGGCGTTTATTAAATGGAGAGCTAGAACCTTCAAAAATATTGAATATGACACCAAAGGAGTTGAAGGTATTTGGTGAATTCTATCTTTTCAGCCTTTTTTTTCTTCATTTGGAACTCTAAAGTTTTCTGCTCACATAATATTGTTTTCATGTAAATTTTACACTATTAATTTCTAATTTGATAGCTTCTTGTAATTATTTTGTCCAGTCAATACAGCTGTTTCAACTTTTATAATTTTCAACATATTTTCAATGCTAGTAAAATAAAAGAGTATTATTATGCTTGAACGTTCCAACCTTTTCTTGGGGGTGGGGAGTTAGAAAGGGTCTAAGAACATGTTTAACTTCTAATCAGATCCCAGTGAAAGATCTAAAAACTCTTATCATATGTTCTTTTGCAATGGTGACCACTGACCACCCTGCATTGGACCCAATGATTTGTTTTTCTTATATTTTCATTGAGGCATCCTTCTTTGGGTTAATTGATCACATATGGCCACCAAATCAATAATTTGTTGGTCATATGTGATCAATTGATGATAAAATAGTATTATAATCCATATCTTTGGCATATGTGGTCATTATTTTCTGTGATGATGTTTTGAAGGTAGACAGTACCAATTAAAAGCATTGGAGTTGGTACATGATAGGTTTTTTTTTTTTAGCAACAAAGAATTTTTTTATTGATGATAGACTGCATTGCCATTAAGTATAAGTAGTACTCGACCCTCCCAAAAAAATCTAACCAACTAAACAAACACCACCAAATTACCTAAGCATACAATATAATGGTAGTTTAAACCATTCGTAAAAGAGGCAAGGTGGACCCAAATTCTTCCCCAAAAACAAACTCCAAGACAATTTTTTTATTGCATCTACAACCTCCGGCATTTTAGATGCTTCAAAACCGATGATTTTGTCGTTCCTTGCCTTCCAAGTGTTGGATAGAAGTAGTAAAGGAATTGTTGGTACGTCTTAAAATGATTCAAGTGTTAGATAAAAATCTCAGAATGCACTTTCAGAAAACTATTTGTGCATCACAAAAATGCTAGATGTTTTCGGAAGCCTCCTATGCTGTTTGGTTTTTAACTGATGCATATAGCTTCATGAAGCAAGTTCTTACCAGTAACTTTTGAAAGATTAATCTGGCTGTTGATTCGGTGGTTGTTTACTAATTATTTGGACTCCAGGAAGGTTTGACTGCTGAGGAATTACCCAAGAATGAGCCCGATGAACAACAGCACATGCAGGTCACTTTTTGCTCCACCCCAATAATCTTATGTTATCTATTAAATTGTGTGAATTTTATCGACTAACTGTTGGCTTTTCTTCTGTGAAACAGATGACAGATGCTCTTTGCGAACGTTGCACAGAGCGTAAAGTGGGCGTAAGGGATATTATCCGCGCAGGACTTGCTGACCGATATATGGTTTGCACCTTAATGCTTTACCGATATTTAATTAAAATTTAAAAACTCATCTAATGCACTTTTAATGACCCGGGTTTTGATTGTTGCTCTGCTTGTTCAGCTGGAATGTATCGTCTGTGGTCATTCTTGGTCTGCCTTTTGTGATGCGGTGTCTGTGCTGACTTTAGATGCATCAGATTCAAAAAGAAATGTAGGCACATCCGCATGGGTCACTGCAAAATTTGAAGATGCCGAGAAGAAGAAGCTGGTGGGTCCTCATGAATCTGACGATTATGACATCTTTATGCCGCCTGTATTAGAAGCCCAGAAACAATCGAGAAAGTTTAGGAAGGATGAAAACATCAAAGCTTCAAGACGCCCATAAATCATACTAGGAGGAATATTCTGTCTTTTGGTTGTCATTTTTCGTTTTCATAGCAAAATTTTCTGTATAGTTAGCTCTCTTCTAGTTGGAATTTGCGCAAACTAATGCTAAACTTATACTAGGTGTTAAACTTTTTTAGCCTTAATCTGACGACAAGAATATATATGATTAAACATAGAATGTTACTGTGATGCCCAGCTTCCCTGTTAAAGGCTGGTGTTGGAGGTTTGATGTTCTTTGTTTCAGGTAATCAGGTTCAATGCATTTTTTGTTGTTGTGAAATATAAGAAATAAATCAAAATATTTTTAAGAGATGTTAATAGAATTAGCAATAAGTTATTAAATTATATTAATAATACTTTTTCAGTTTTACAAAGAAAATTTAATTATGGATTAACTATGTTACAGAAAGTAAAATAAATTCAATCAAATACTAATTAATCAAAGGTTGTTTTGATTTTATAATATTAGTAACTGTTTGTCCCGTAAGCTTAACTCAATTGATAGAAATATTGTGTTATATATGTAGAGACGGGGTTTAAACCCCGAATCTTCGCTTGTTCATTTTAAGATGTGAATTTCTAGTCTAATTATTTTTACAAGACTTCAACGTTTATTATTTGGGAGGAGAGCATTGTGTAAGAGAACGATGAAAACTGATAAATTTAACTTTTTTTTTTTTTTATAGTTTAGAAATTGTTAGTTTCTAAACTGCAAAATTACTATTTTTAGTTTCTTTAACAAAACGAAGTTTGTTAGTATTACATTGTATAGTACATGAGGTATATGTTATTTGAATAATAATTTTTAATACAAGATATGAGACAATAAAAAATAGAAAAATGTTAACAAATGTCATAAGGACATTGTTTAAACATCTTGCATTGAAAATTGTACGGTTTTGACTTTAACAAATGTTTGACTTATATTTTCAAGACATAATTTTTTTACGTTGATTCCTTAAACAATACATTTAGAGCAATTGTTAATATAAAAAAAAATATACAAAGAAATAATATTGCCATGAAAACTAAAGTAGAAATAAAGAAGAGAACCAATGAGAGTATAAAATTGAGTGGGAGCGTTACATTGTGATTGCATATATTGATGGTAGAGTCAAGGGTGTATACGTAGAGTGCGTGAGTCTAAGATTAAGATTCCGTGGGTTTGATGTGAGCCAATGCCAATATGCCATAGTGGTTGTTGGTGTCCCATGCTGTCCCTCGAATCTCCCCTCCAATCCAATATCTTCGGTTGAGTTTGACGCTTTGACCTCAAAATCATTATTTTTCTCCTTGTCTGTCTTCATCTGCTTAGCCAATTTTACACCTGCTATCCAAATACCCAAAAAGCACTTCAATTTGACTTGGTCAAAACATCTCTTGATAAGTCCGAGTCATCAAAAATATACAAATCAATTTAATTTTTTTTTAGGCATAAATGTCATAATTGTTAGATTCACGAGAACCCACCAATTATGACATCTCATGAATCTGACAATTTATAACTTAGTTGATTAAAAATTTTGGAGATAACTTGTTCAAAAAATAAATAAATTGTGAGAGACATTTCATATATTTTGACGGAAAAGAAATGCAATTTTTAACTTCCTTTGTCTGATTGGGGATTTACATATAAGGGCAAACTTGTCAATAAAATTCAGCAAAGGAGCACTCTTCAGATCTGATTCTGAATTCGACAAAACTGATTATGGTGTTTAAATAAATTATTACTATAAATATTTTATTGTAAATTAATTGTGGGATTCCGTTTTTAATAAATTATTATGTCATATATCTGCCCTTCCCAAAACCATATAATAAGATAATAATTTGTTTCCCCAAAACAACTTTTTTTTACTCAAACAAACAAGATAACTTGTCCTGCAGTTACACTATTTCAGTGGAGCCATTACAAGATAACTGAAATTCCACAATTACCCTTCCATTGTCCCCCAAGTAACACAATCAAATGTTGTACCTCTAAGGTTTTAGTTGTCATTTCATAAAGAGCACCGTCTCTTTTTTCTCTTCTTGATTCTTTCTTGGGTTGCTCGCTTACTTTGCTTAGATCGCTGGTCTCATGCTGACTAGTACTGAATGTGACTCAAATTAAATCTAAAAAAGAAAAGAAAAAGCAAATAAATAAAAAAACCAGCATGATATTGATTATGATGATGTTTGAAGAACATGACATGATTAAGTAGGGACATTTATGTGCATGAGCATGACCTTAGTGTCAAAACTTGTTGTCTCTCTCTCTCTTGCATTATGTAACTTCTGTTTCTAACATCACTTTTTGGAACCATTCACTGCTTCTTCTGTAGTGGAGATTGAACTGAACCATTTACATGACTCTTTACTCAAATGGGTTGGTTTCATAAGTCATTTTCATGCAGTCTTTATGCTCAAGTTTGGAAATTTATGAGATTCCAGTGAAGTTTCTTGTTGGGTTTCTCTTTTTCTTCACCTTAGCTTCTTCAAGATCTAATCCAGTACGTCCTTTTCCTTTTTCTTCTGTTTTTCTCCTTTTTTCTTTTCTGCATTTTCCTCTGTTTTGGTTTGGTATCAAAATCATAGTTTAGTGTACTTTATTATTTCTTTTAAATTAAACAAAAACTCATTGGTGTCACTTTACTCAAATCACACATTTGGGCATTATACAGATCATACAGCATTTTTCAAGCCTTCTTCTTTTCCTTTTGCATATAATTTAGTGGATCAAATGTGTTATTTTTTAGCTTCTTTTTTTCTCTTCTTCTAATCTGTCTCTAAGTACAATTTTTTAGGGCTCTAATCAAACTTCTTTTACAATAATAGTTGTTTGAAACAAAATTACATGTTTTAGGTGAATGTTTAGATAATTGTTCTGCAATGCAGGTATCATTTCCTACTAGCAAATACAATTGTGATTATTATGGCCAAATTTTTTTATACATATAAATTTTATTAGATAATAATAGTTACTAACATTTTGTCATAAACTAATTTATGTGCATTTCTTTGTTTTGTTTATGTAATGGTGTTGCAGGCCTTAATTTGGATTCATCAATGGGGAAAGAGTTGGAGTTGAATCTCAGTGGCAAATCTTCAGAAGGCCTAAGTCCTAATACTGTTCTTCCACCTCAGCAATATTGTGTGAATGTTAAGAAGAGATCTAAAAAAGGAAAATCCACAGAGAAAGATGAAGTTTTTACCATGAAGGAGGACTTTGCAGAGATTAAATTCGCTCGATTTCGCAGTTCTTCATGTAAGAGCCGTCTCTCTAGATCTCATGCATTGGAAGGTAATAATAATATAGAAACAAGGAGGGTTTCTATGTATCAGAGTTCAGAGGAAGTTAAAAACACAGAGAAAATGGGGGGAAGGAAAAAGATAGAATTTTCAAGGAGGAGCAGTAATATCTCTTTCTCAAGTAGCATTGTTGATTCTTTATGTGGTTCAGATGATGAAGATTCCAAGCAGAGACCTTCAGATATATCTCAGTATTCAAATTTCGGTTCAAGGTCTTCGGCTTGCCATGAGCCGGACAATTCAAACGGGTTTATTGAAATTTGCATGGATTTAGATGTTGAGAATAAAAAATCTACTACATTAGAAGGGAGAAGTTCCATAAATTTAAAGTCCAGAAGTGATAAAGTTTCTGATTCTAAAATGAATGGCAATTTTGTTCTTGAAAAGGACAAAGTTCACTCATTGCAGAAGTCACTCTCTGCTAAGGTGGGAACCTCTCACATGCTATCTCCTTCTTTGAAAAGTGATTGCTCATCAAAAGTGCGATCCACACCGGTCAGGAAAAGGATGAATCATTTTATAAAGTCGAAGTCTTTGAGAAGTCCACTGAGTCATATTGCAGAAACTAATGATGAGGTAAACTCAAACGAGACAGCAAACATTATAAGCAACAGGACTTATCAGAAGTATTTTCTGAACGACTTATCTAACACCGGAAAACATTCTGACATTATTTCTGAGTTTATCAACAGAGAAATCAAGTATTCAGGTATAGCATCTTCGCCGGTTCACCTGCACGGTAATCTCATGTTCGAAAACAAAAATGGAATGCCTTTTTTTGAGTTCAAGGTGAAGTGTCCTGAAGATGTGTTTGTGGCCAAGACATGGAGAGTAGGTGACGGTTTCAATTGGGTATATACATTTCATTCCATTGATAATAAAAAGAAGAGCAATGCTACTGGGTTGGAACCTCGTGATTTTGACAAAGATTCCTCAATAGTAGCAAAGATGCTAGTTTCCAGTAATTTATGTTCCGAAATAAAAGACAATGTATTTGACAACTCTATGATGACAGAATTTGTTTTGTATGATCTTTCACACTCAAGACATAGCATTTCATCCGAAAAAAAGTCAGTTTGTGAACAAGGTGCTTTTAAAACTCGAAAAGCTTCCCGTGTTGGATCCATGGAAGACACTTTTGAGATGGATGAAGAGAACCTTGCAATCAAAAACAAACTTCAAGAATCTAGTGACTCAAAGTTTTTTCCTTTGTTGCCTACTGAGTCTTATTCGAACCTTGAAGTTGCTGCCATTGTCTTGGAAATTCCATTTTCTAAGAGAGAAAGCTTAAAGTACAAGAGAGGAGATAGATTATGTGATAAAGAATATTCCAACAAAAGCAATCTTTGTGCAGTAGTTGATCAGAATAGAAAGAGCCTTCATGACAGAAAAGTTCAGGAACAGCTGAAGGTGGTAATACCGACTGGCTACCATGGTTTGCCAAACGCTGAATGCAAGGGTCCCTCATCGTTACTTGATCGATTGAGACACGGCGGAGGTTGTGACTGTGGTGGCTGGGACATGGCCTGTCCCCTTGTACTTTTAGGCAATCCTGGTATTCAATTTGCTGAAGACCACTCCCTTATAGAGGAATATCAACCACTGGAACTTTTTGTTCAGGTACAACTTGATTTTCACAGAAACTTTTTCGTGAAGGGACTTACTAGTTGAAACACTGTAGTATAATAATTGAGTTAATTAGAGACACATGCATCTTCATGCACTTTTGCTTTCCATTTCAGAAATGTAGTCATATTTCTTATGGAGCCATTCATTGTGACAATTAGAAGGTGGTTGTGTTCCAGATAGTGGTGCCCCTTGACTTTTCAACTGATGAGAACTGGTTACAGAAAAGATAAAAAGCAAATAACTGAATTGTGCGATTCATATCGTTAATATGAATTCAATTGATTCAGCATGAATCCTACGATTCTAAGTCATTCGTGATTCATTGTATGACAGGAATCATTTACTTAACAACTCATATGGAGCTGTGTGATTCGAATCATGAATAGTAAGATTGTAATAACTATGATTGATATATAACTAAAAAAAAAAAACTATGATATGCATCTATAGTCTTTTGAATATCAGTACATCTTATTACAGCTGTGAAATTGGTATTGTTTTTTTTTTTGTTTACTGATACTTATCTGAACTTTTGGTGCACAGGGAGCAAAAGAAAGCAGTCCTACTTTCAGCTTGAAAATGGTCGAAGCTGGGCATTATGCTGTTGATTTTCATGCAAAACTATCCACATTACAAGCATTCTCCATCTGTGTTGCCATTTTGCATGGAACTTCTGTCTCCAGCGGTCCAGGGCCCGAGAAAAACCAGCAGTTATCTCATTGTAGTTCGTTGAAAATGCTTCTTGAGGAGGATGTAGATTCTTTTTTGAAAACGATCACAACCGAGAAGGCTGTGTGCAAGACTCCAAAAGGAATTCCTAGGTCCTATGTGCCAAACCCACCTTTTTCTCCTATTGCGCGAGTATAAAGGTGCTGACTAGGACATAGAGATGTTGTGATTACATAGAAAAGAGATCACAGTGAGCGGAATTCTGCATCAATACGAAGATTTGTTGCTTGACACGGTTCCATGCTTGCTGAAGCTGTAAAACAAGACCCTCATAATGGCTAGAAAAATGTGAAGGGGCTGCTGATAAAGGGGATAGGAATAGAATGTTTGTCATTATTAGTTAGAGGTGGCAAAATCATTTTTTTTGTAACAAGTTCTTGAAAGTATATGGGACAGAAACCCGAAATTGTTCATATTGTAATAGGATAAAATCAAGAATGGGGGGATGAAGAGAGGGAGGTAGCATAGCAGGTCTTCTCTCTTCCAGTTTGTATCTATTCAAATAAAATTATATTCTGAAATGATAATGATGGGAAGTGGATTGGAATATACTATTTTTTCTTTTACATTAGGTAAGATTTTATTAACCTCTCCAAGATATATCCAAAATGTATGGAATATGCAGTTACTCTCGGCCTATCAACAACACATCATACTTCTTACTTTTCCATGAGATACATCTTATAAGGTACCATTTGTCTTTTTATATTAATAGAAAAATATGATCTATGTTACGCAAATGGTACATACGGTCAAATAAGGTCACTCAATTTAGGATGGAGTACTACTTTATTTTCTCATTGTTTTTTAATTGCATGAATATTAAGAATAATTAGAAGTTGATTGAATTGATTTTAGATAAACATAAAAATAAATGAACAATTAGTTGGAGTGATTCAGGTATGAATTGATATTTCTGAAATCAACCCAATTAGTTTAACCGATACAGTAATAAACTATTTTTTTTAAATAATAAATATTTCTGAAATGACTTTATTTTATATTAAAATTAAAATTTTGCCATCAATTGACTCATTGAACAACTTCAGATCCACCTAGCTCCTTAATCCTGATATTGGAAAAGAAATGGTTATTAAGAAAACAAAGACTTTACATATACAAGTTATTCAAGTGCATGTTTGTTTTTAAGCACCAATTAAAAACAAAGAAAAAGTAAATTACAAAGAGAACACACCAGAAAAAAAAAAAAAAACTAAAAAGATTGTTTCCTTACGAGACAATTCATTGAATCAACCCACCACTCATAAAATAGACAGTGGCCGATTCTTAGAATATTTTCCCCATTTCTTAATGTTCGAATCACCCAAATAACTGAAAGCCAAATTAAAGTTAGACATTTTCCCCCTTTACCTTTCACCCCAAAAGAATAAATCACCTAAATAAAGTATGTAAACCTTGTGACAAAACCATCATCACTCAGCCATTTGCACTCCCTCATACCAGATAGAAAAAGAGAATTCACATCTAGAGAATAAATGGGTATTCTAGTGCATGTTTACATGTTTGGGTTTTAAGATTGTATTGTGTAATTTAAGTGAAAATATCAAGTGCTTGGATTATAATTATTCAGAAAAGGAAATGGAGTAACATTGTGGCAATTGTAAATTTTTAAAATGGTATACAATCATACATACATTCCTCAAGCGAAAAACAAATTCCTTTAGAAGAACACCAAAAATATTCACAATCAAAGAATTGAGATAATCTTACAAGATTTTCTAACATACCCTTGTCTGTGTCTCAAACAATTTATCTTATCACACTCAAACGATGATGATAACATTCAAAGGTGATACTTGCAATGTAAATATATTCCTGTCAACTTAGGGAAACATGATTTCTCCAATGGTTTATTGCTGTATAACTTTCGCACCTGCATTATATAAGTTCTTAATATACATACAACAAATATACAGTTTATGCTCTTGCTTGCAGTTTGTTAACCAAATAACTAGTTTTCAGCTTGTCAGGCTCAGTAACCTTTGCATTGCAGTTTAGCTCACTAGGAACATTTTCTGATCTTAAAGAAATTTCTTCACTCCCAAGTTCCATTTCATTACAATTCTCATTTGAATTTTCATCATTTGCCTTCAAATATCTATGGAATAAAGAATGTATATAATCTTGGCTTCCATAAGAAGATTCAAGTATTAACATCTTCCGTGTTACCTTAGGGAAATCTAATTTTTCCTGCACAATTTGTGAACCGGAAATACTAGCCCTTGGGTTAACAGAAAAGTAATCAGTGTTATTTGAAGTAACCACACCATTTCTTTTGTCATGAACGTAACCCAAAATTCTATCTTTTGGGAAACCTTTATCATCATCATCTTGGTTTACAAGTGGGTGACTAGCAGAATCCCATAACTGGCGAACTGCAGAGAGGAGCTGAGGTGTGGACTTCAGTTGAGAACTTGTATAGCATTGCTTATTCTCATTATTATTATGGATATGAAGATTAAGAAAAATATTATAACTTGAAGAACTAGATCTACATGAGTGTCTCAAACTCTTGTTCTATCATAAACTGATTTGATTTATGGTAAAATGTCAGAACTTGAGGCTCAAAATGAAGATACTTTTACTTCGGCAATTTAAAAGCCTGGCTGATTGTAATATTACCACAGGATGATTCATCTCAATCATCAAGCAAAAGGGCGTCAGTGTTTGCCACATAACCAAACCCTTTGATCTGTAGAAGCAAATTGTCTAAAACTAAAGATATAGGAGCGGAGTCGCGATGAGCCGTGTCTTTGGCAATAAACTTGTGGATTTCATTATTCACTTCAATCCAACTACAACCTGGTTCTTTTACAACTCCCCTTATGTCCATTTTTTCTCTCAACCTTCTGACATTTACCCACATACCTTTTGATGCAAATATATTTGAAAGTAATACATATGATCCACTATCTGCTGGGTTACATGATATTGCCATCTCAGCTGCATATGTTCCCAGTTCAACATTACCGGCAACTCTGCATGCACTAAGTAGGCTTCTCCATACTACTGCTGCTTGTTTTATTGGCATCTTCTCGATAAACTCCTTAGCTTCATATAATTTACCAGCACGGCCCAAGAGAGAAACCATGCATACATAATGCTCAATTCCCGGTTCAATTCCAAACTGAGACATTGAGTCAAAGTGATCAAATCCAAGGTCAAGAAGTCCAGCATGGCTACATGCTGATAGCACACCTACAAAGGTGACATAATTTGGTTTCAGTCCTTCCATAATCATGTCCTCAAACACCTGAAGAGCTTTTTCTGCTTCTCCATGTTGGGCATAAGTCGCAATCATCGAATTCCAACATGCAGTGTCTTTCCAATTTGTGGAGATAAATGCTTTGTGAGCCTCTTCAATGCTTCCACTTTTGGCATACATATCAACTAAAGCGTTTGCGACAAAGGGGTCATCGTCAAAACCCATCTTTATGACTTGGTTGTGAAACTGCCGACCATGTCGCAGACTTGCTATATTACTTGCTGCGGTGATTACAGCAGCAAAAGTGAACTCGTTGGGTTTTAGTCTTGACATCTGTAAACATTTGTAAAGTTTGAGAGACTCCTCATTTTCTGATTGTTGGGTGTACCCAGAAAACATCGCACTCCATACTACAATATCTTTGTCCTGTATCTCTTCGAAAACTAGTCTTGCATCCCCAACACGTGAACATTTTGAGTAAACATCTATTAGAGCACTTCCAGCAAATTCATCTAAAGAAACCCCATATTTAATAATCAGACCATGGATTTGGTTGCTTAACTCCAGGTGATATAATGAAGCAGATACCCCGAGAAGGCTTACAAACGTCAATAGTGTAGGTGAAGATAAACTTAGCCTCATTTCTCGAAAAAGATCCAATGCTTCACACAACTTGTCTTGTCTTGAGTATCCTTCTATCATTGCATTGTAAGATACTAAATCAATAGCAGCCATAAGGTTAAAAACTTTTCTTGCATCAGTCAAGGAATCACATTTGGCATACATGTCAATCAAACCATTTTTCACAAAATCATCATTATCAATATTGACCTTGATAGCATAAGCATGCACTTGTCTTCCCTTTTCCAAAGCCACGAGTGAACCACAAGAATTAAGAACACTCGTGCAACCAAATGCATCAGGCTTCCAACCCATTCTAGCCATTTCAACAAACAGGTCAAGGGCATCCCGATGGAAGGAATTTTGCATACAACCAGCAATCACTGTGGTCCACGAAACAACATTTTTATCTACCATCCGATCAAATAACTTCCTACCCAACTCCACTTTGTGACACTTAAAGTAAAAATCTATAAGTCCATTGACCATTGACGCATCCATGACAATGCCTCTCCTTGATACATAGCAATGAATTTGCTTCCCTCCTTCAAGAAACTCAAGCATCGAACAAGCACTCAAAACACTCGAAAGTACATATTTATCTGGACAAACATCACCCTCTTTCATTTGATGGAACAACTTCAAAGACACTTCACTTTTTCCCTGTTTCGAATACCCTGCAATGATTGTAGTCCATGTGAAACTGGTTTTAACTTCTAGGCCATCAAAAAGCAACCTTGCATCATCAATAGAACCATGTTTGGTATAAAAATCAATCAAAGAGGTACAGACATAAACATCTTGAACATATCCCCCCTTAACAACCAAACCATGTATCTGTAGAGCTGGGTTGAGACCACCACGAAATTGCGTGCAAGCTCTAACGACACTAGCTAAAATGTATTCATTTGGTTTGTCATTACAACTTCTCATGAACTGAAGAAACAACATCAATGCTTCTACATTGTAACTATGATGACTGTACATAGAAACCATAGAAGACCAAGTAACAAGGTTTTTATGGGACATTGTATCAAACAGCTTCTGTGCATGATTTACTAAGTTGAGTTTAGAATAAGCATGCAAGAGGGTGTTAACAAGGAAGATATCGTGTTTGTGAAAACCCAAGACGACAATTTTGGAGTGGATTTTCTTGCAGCAAGGAATGTGTGGTGATTGCAATAAGTTGGCTAATTCACGACCAATTTTACGTTGTTCGATGATTGGGGGTTGAAGAAATTGATGTAACAGAGTGGAAAAGTGCAAAGTTTGGATCACATTGATTTTGTTTAGGAAGTTTAGTTTGGATAACGATATTAGTCGATGATGATGATGATGATGATGTTGGGTTCGCATCATAGTTCCTACTTACTGGGGGGGATGCATCATGCATGCATGCATGCTGTGAATGGGTTTATATAGAATTATTTTATATTGAATTTTGTATCTTCAATCTTTAATAAAATGATAATTTAATTAATACACTTTATGTACAATTATGTAAAAACATAGTGGATAACTTAGGGTTAAATATGTTTTTAATCCTTATAATTATACCAACTATTTTTTGTTAATTGTTTTTTAATATCAACTTTTTGTTTTAGTCCTCTAAATTTTTTGGCAAAATTACATAATTTGTCTCTTAAATTAATTTTAGACAACACTTTCGTCTTTTATTTTTTGTTCCGATTAAATCCTTTATGTTATAAAATATCAACAAAGTTATCAATATTTTTTTTGAACAAGAACAAAGTTATCAATTTTTATAAAAAATAAAAATAAAAATCATCAAACTCATGATTTTGACAAAGATTCCTCAATAGTAGCAAAGATGTTAGTTTCCAGTAATTTATGTTCCGAAATAAATGACAGTATTTGACAAATCTATGATGACAGAATTTGTTTTGTATGATCTTTCACACTCAAGACATAGCATTTCGTCCGAAAAAAAGTCAGTTTGTGAACATGGTGCTTTTAAAACTCGAAAAGCTTCCTGTGTGGGATCCATAGAAGAAACTTTTGAGATGGTTGAAGAGAACCTTGCCATCAAACACAAACTTCAAGAATCTTTGTAATAAAGAATGTTCCAACAAAAGCAATCTGTGATTCTGTGTGCAGTAGTTCAGGAACAGCTGAAGGTGGTAATACCGACTGGCTACCATGGTTTGCCAAATGCTGAATGCAAGGTCCCTAATCGTTACTTGATCGATTGTGCGATTCATATCGTTAATACGAATTCAGTTGATTCAGCATGAATCATACGATTCAAAGTCATTCGTGATTCATCGTATGACAGGAATATTTACTTAACAACTCATATTGAGCTGTGTGCTTCAAATCATGGATAGTAAGATTGTAATAACTATGATTGATATATAATTAAAAAAAAAAACTATGATTTATATATTGACTGCAGGAAGGAAAAGGGCATTAGTTTCATAAGATATGCATCTATACAGTCTAATATCAGTACATCTTATTACAGCTGTGAGATTGGTATTGTTTTTTTTTACTGATACTTTGGTGCACAGGGAGCAAAAGAAAGTGGTCCAACTTTCAGCATGAAAATCGTCGAAGCGGGGCATTATGCTGTTAATTTTCATGCAAAATATCCACATTACAAGCATTCTCCATCTGTGTTGCCATTTCGCATGGAACTTCTGTCTCTAGCGGTCCGTAGCACGAGAAAAACCAGCACTTATCTCATTGCAGTTCGTTGAAAATGCTTCTTGACGAGGACGTAGAGTCTTTTTTCAAAACGGTCACAACCGAGAAGAAGGCTGTCTGCAAGACTCCAAAAGGAATTCCTAGGTCATATGTACCAAACCCACCTTTTTCTCCTATTGCACGAGTATAAAGGTGTGGACTAGGACATAGAGATGTTGTGCCCTATGTCCTATGTGCATATTTGCACTCCTAACTCATAGAGAACAAATAGAAAAAAGAGAAACACATCTTGAGAACAAATGGGTACTTTAGTGCATGTTTACATGGCCTGGGTTAGGGTTTTAGCTTGTATTGTGTAATTTAATTGAAGATATCAAGTGCCAGGATGATAATTATTCAGAAAAGTAGATGGAGAAACATGGTGGCAATTGTAAATTTTTAAAATGGTATACAATCATACATACATTGCTCAAAAGAAAAACAATTTTCTTTAGAACACCAAAAATATACACAATCAAAGAAACAGAAATAAACTCTCGTAAATTGTTCAGGCCACTCCACCATTTTTTAATTTCATTACTAGATCAAAAAAGAAAAAATAAACAGAAATAAGATAATCTTACAAAATTTTCTAACAAATCCTTGTCTGCATCTCAAAAAATTTATCATCTTATCACACTCAAACGATGGATATAACATTCAAAGACAATACTTCCATTGCAAATATATTCCTGTCAACTTACGGAAACTTGATTTCTCTAATGGTTGATGGCCATATACCTTTTGCACCTGCATTATAATATACACAGTACAAATATACAGTTTATGTACTTGCTTGCAGCTTGTGGCACCATTAAAATTTTCTTCCAAGCACTATCTAATCAATAGTGCAAAGTATCAAGACTCTGATGCTGCTGGTGTCCTTGTTGTCGTGGTGAATTTATAAACCGGTGGGAAGTGATGCTTCCAGAGAAAATACACTCTTGAAAAATTCATATGAAGCAAAGAACAATGATCCTTGAGACATGTACATAATCAACCTTGGAGTCAACCCCCTGACGACATATATAATAAACAAATCCAAAAACAAATGTCATCGAGCAAATTGTATCTGAATCAAGCTCCCAAAACAGAATTTATAAAGTGGCTTTTGTTTTCTCATATAAGATCTTTTCTTCTAATCTAAATGATAATGGCCGGACTCAGAAAATAATACCTGTATAATCCCTTCAAACCTTCAGTCTTGCTAATTTTGTAAAGGGCATGAGGCACACTATCATATTGATTTCTTGACCCAGGAATCTGCAGTGTACTCCCTTTCATCAGAAGCATAAAGCAAGAATAAAATAATTTGGAAATAAATATCACTGAAATTAAAAAAAAAAAATAAGGACAACAAGATAGTAGATATAAAACATTATACTTTTATAAGGAAAAGTCCAGAAAACGTGTTAATAGTTGGCATCCTCACTGTTCACTAGTAGTAAAAAAATTATATAATGAAGGACTTGTTAATCACACACCTGTGTCTGTAATCTTGTCTTGATCACATCAAATGGAGTTGTGAATAAAGCAGCAGTAGTGCCAGCTAATCCTCCACACACTAACTACAGAAATTAGTAAAATCATCTTATTTTACATCCATTGTGGTGAGATAAAAAAGGATAGTTCAAAAGCAGCAAGAAACAAGCACCAACTCACAGTTTGAAATGTCTGGGATTGAATACTAGAAGATGGCATCACTTGCTTCAAGCTTTCATATGTGTAAAACTGCAATGGGTCACAAACAACAGTCACAAATAAAACCTTGGGTAGAAGTTGGCAACAACAACCAAGTCTTATCCCACTAAGTGGGGTCGGCTACATGGATCAAATTACGCTATAGTGTTCTATCATAAACCAAATTTGAGTCCAACTCATAGACCTGTAAATCCTTCCTAATGGTTTCTCTAATAGTTTTCTTAGATCTTCCTCTACCTCTTTTAACATGACTCTCCTCCATTTGATCTACTCTCCTTACAACGGCATCTATGGGTCTTCTCTCAACATGCCCAAACCATCTAAGCCTATTTTCTACCAACTTTTCTATTATAGGTGTTACCCCACTCTCTCTAATGGTGTCATTCCTAATCCTATTATGTCTAGTCTTACCACTCATCCAACGCAACATCCTCATCTCTGCTACACTTACTTGATTCTCGTGTTGACTTTTAATCGTCCAACACTCCGTACCATATAACAACGCCGGTCTAACTGCTGTCCGATAGAACTTTCCTTTCAACTTAAGTGGTACTTTCTCATCGCACAGAACACCGAAGGCTCTTCTCCATTTCAACCACCCAGCTTGAATGTGATGGCTTACATCTGCTTATATTTCTCCGTCATTTTGTACTATGGACCCAAGATATTTAAACCGTGTAACTTGAGGTATGATATGATCTCCAACTTTCACCTCCAAGGTAAACATACTTCTCCTTTTGCTGAAGTTACATTCCATATACTCCGTCTTGCTTCTACTCAAGCGGAAACCATACGCTTCTAAGGCTTGCCTCCAGGTCTCTAGCCTCCCATTCAGTTCCACCCTCAACTCCCCAAGCAAGACTACATCATCTGCAAAAAGCATACATCTCGGTGCTAACTCTTGGATGTGTTCTGTCAGTACGTCCAAAACTAAAGTAAAAAGATAAGGACTTAGGATTGACCCTTGGTGCAATCCTATTGTTATGGAACTTGTTAATCAATATGGAAAATATTAAATCTTTAGCATGACAGACTATTCGGCAAACACTGCTAGTTCTATGACAGAAAAACCTACTGGTTTCAGCTACTTCAATAAGAACATGTATTGAATGTTGAAAACACCTACTAACCTTGATCATTGAATGTGGGATATTTCGGCACAGTACAGCTATCCAACCTGCATATAGCGAGGAAAGACCACCATTTCTGATAATTCCAACCGATACATCCCTGCACAAAGGACGGATATTTCCATAACGATGCATCTCAAAGTAAAATAAATACATCTATACAGGTCTTGCAAAGGAAAGTATCTAGTGGAAGTTGGAAACCACGAGCTTACACGGACATAATTAGGTTATTTGCCATGATGTAACTATCTAAGACTACCAAATTTATACAGAAAATTTACAAGATCTTCACAGAGGGTGAACACAGTTTACAATAATGGAATACAAATACAGACGATACGAAGAATTGTGCATACCAGCAGTTGCGGTAATGAGATCCAACTTGCATCTGCTGCTTTATTTGCTCACTAGGAGTAAAGATGAAAGATGTGGCAATGCTTGCACAACCACCTCCCACACAGTGGGCAAAAGAATAGTAATCCTGCAAGAAAATATGATTGAAATCTCATTACTCTAATAAGCATTGAAGTTATGGTAAGATCCAGGCTAATACAAGATACCTATATCTGATGGGACCATGTTGACAGTGACATTTAACTTGCACAGTTTCTTTCAGAGATGATTCCACATAGAAATAAGTAAAACGGGGAAAAGATAAACACAAGACAGCAAGGATAACTGCTTTCAAATGACTCCATTTACAAATTAAATATAGAGAAAGACAAGTTACCTTTGGAAGATAAGGAAGCAAAGCTGCTTTAACTGATTCATACGTGTAAGTGTAAACTGCAGAAATTGGAGCTGAAGATGCAATGTTTGTGGTAATTCCACGATATAGTCCGGGAAAACCTTAAATCAATCCACAAACTCTATTTAGAAACTATCTAGTGGAAGATTTAATTCAAAAGGAAAAGTAATCTAAATAAAACATGACAAATAAGTTACACAAATATCTAGCAAGAAAGTGATTTCTCATAAAAACCAAACCTCTATCAGAAACAATTGATTTGCCAATGTAGAAGATGGACTTCTGCTCTGCACGACATGATTGAGTAACTGTCTTGATTGTGTCAACAGGATGCAGACAACAGCTGACACATATTCCAGCCAATGCCCCGGAAAAAGCATGTTCTTGCTTGGCTAGGGAATGGGAAGGCTTCTTATTGTTTGCAGAGAAGATCTGAATCTTAGGTTCATCATCACTTCTATCTGACAGATGTCTTCTTTGGATTTCCATTAATTCATTATCATCATTCTTACATTGACACTGTACAGAAGCACTGTCGCAGGTAGTTAAAGAGTTGTTAATATGATAATCTGCATAGATACTAGTAGATATGGTTTGACAAGCACCGCCAGCATCTACCTGATTACCAGGCATGACTTGAAGGAAATAGTCTGAACACAGAGGGTTAACTTCTTCTGTGTTCAGAACTGCATCATTAGATAATGATGGTGCTTCACGTATGGTTACATCAGGATTGCATACATCACTTTCACTAGCCAATGAAGTGGTATTTGTGTCTGTTGAAATGCAGTCCCTGGCAACGGAAGATTTAGTTTTCAGGTTCTCGGGCACATTTGCATGACAGTTTAGCTCACTAGGAACATTTTCTGATCTAAACGAAATTTCTTCGCTCCCAGTTTCCTTCATTTCATTACAATGTTTATTTGAATTTTCTCCACTTGCCTTCAAATATCTCTGGAATAAAGAATGTATATAATCTTGACTTCCATAAGAAGATTCAAGTGTTAACATCTTCCGTGTTACCTTAGGGAAATTCAATTTTTCCTGCACAATTTGTGAACCTAAAATACTAGCCCTCAGGTTAACAGAAAAGTAATCAGTGTTATTTGAAGTAACCACACCATTTCTTTTGTCATGAATGTAACCCCTAATTCTATCTTTTGGGAAACCTTTATCATCATCATCTTGGTTTACATTTTCGTTTGGGAGTAATAACGAAAGTGGGCGACTAGCAGAATCCCATAACTGGCGAACTGCAGAGATGAGCTGAGGCGTGGTCAGTAACTCTGGGGACTTAGATTGAGAATTTCTATAGCATTGCTTATTCTCATTATTGGAAATAGAAGGCGAAGAATCTACACGAGTAAGATGAACTTTAGAGGATACCCCTCCATGTTGAATCCACGAATATTTGATTGAATGTTGATTGTTTTGAGGTGATTTATTGCATCCAGACATATTCTCAAATATTTTGTATAGTGCGAGAATGTCTGGACATTGAAATCAATCCTGAAAATGAAACGGATTGCATCATGAGTTGCGAAGTAATTAAGTAAAAGTGTGGTTTGAGTAATTGTTTTCTTTCTTCTACTACAAATGTTTGAAATTAAAAACAGAAAACAAATTCTTAGTCTTGCATTCAGAGTTTAAGACTGTTCCAATTAAAAAACTATAAATGAGATTGTTAATGAAGCATGTATGTATGTATGAAACTAACCAGTGTTAAATCTTTGTCATATGTGTGATAAAGTAGAAGAAATGAAGAGAATGGAACCCCAGTTAAATTTAGGCACATTAGAGCTAGGTGAAAGAGGTTTTCTGCAGCAAAAAAAAAAAGGCACGGAATCACATACTGAATATATATCCAATTAAAAATAAAGATGAAGAGTACTATGAAATGTAAGCAACCTTGAAGTTGAAGAGAACGAGAATTGAAGACAAGCTCTGAAAATCATCATCATTATCGTGTTATCTTTTCGATTGGATTAGGGGGAACAGAAGCAACCTGAGAGGGTTTATTGAATCAATGAATAATTGTCAAAATAAAAATTAAAAATTATAATATAAAAATAATGTCTGAGCCCGGGTTCGAACCGGGGACCTCTAGTGTGTGAGACTAGCGTGATAACCGACTACACCACCCAGACAAGTTATGATAGTTTTCTCTTCAAAACTATATAACCTCTTTTTCATTGTTTTCTGTCCGTACTCTACTAAAACAACAGAACCTTTCTTCTCTTCTCAAAATTCTTTTTCATATCATTTTCATATATTGGAAAGAGGACTTTTTTTTTTAATTAATTCAGGTGACATTAGTTATTTTACCGTCGATCCCTCCAACTTATTACACCTCAAGATTAACTAGCTCCTCCTCAAGTGTTTAACGGCATCATAAATTAATTAATCAGACTTGCATTATCAAGCATCAGCTAATTTTCCTTTTCTGCAATTAATAATTAATTTCTGAGACCAAATTTGTACCCAAGATCTCTATCAACTAGGAAAGCTGGGGTAAATTACAAAATAATAATACTTTTAACTCAAGCTAATTAATTGACCCCAATTCAATTCAAGATTGTGATTTTTTAATGTGTTTTTTTTAATAGATTTTAATGTGTGTTATTTTACTATGACTTTTTAATGTTTTTGATCACTAGAGCTTTTGAAAGTTCCGTCTTTGTACATACGTAGAAACCTTTGAGGGAGAAATAGGGGAATAAAACTTTCAATTTTGGACTCAAGAGAATCATACAATACAGGATATAATTCTAGTCTTGAAATAGAACACTGTTATTATTTTATTTGAATTAAGAGAATACGTGATACATTATTCTAATCTTGATTTTTTTTTAATTTAAATCAGTATTTGAATTTTTTTTCGTTAAATCCTCCATTTAACAAAAATAATACGTTTTAATCTCATCACAGGCTAAAACTGCATGAAAAATCAATATAAACAACCAAAAAAAAATTTGAACTTGCATTGATTGGGACATAAGTTGTGTATTATGCACAACAAATTTCCACCATTAAGTGAACAACTATATCTGATTTGATTCTACATTACATCCCTTCCAAATATTTCCCCATCTTTCTCTCAACTACTCTCACCCTCAAACACAGCTTGCACTGCAATTTTGAGCAGAAAAATTTCTGAGGAACCACCCGTTTCCAAAGAGGTCACTAGGAAACGGTGGCTGGAATCCTTCTCCAACTCCTCATAGCATCATAAATCACTGCAACATGCAATATCTTTTTCAAAATGAAAATTTACCCTCCATTCAATAATATCCTAAAAGCTTCAAATGTTAGGTTTAAATGTTAGATGAATTGTGACATTTCTTCCTTCAGCTACGCTGAAAACATTACTGAAAGGAAAGTTATAAATACAACAGATTCAGTAATCAGTAACAAGACCTTGAAACTTACATACAAACTAGTTACAAAGCTAGAGTTTGCAATTGCCTCATTCATTAATAACACATTGAAGCTGAAATCAGCTGTAACTCTTGAGCCTTGAGTACAGTATAATAAATATATTTAGCAGCTAACGTGAATTAAAAGTTCCTATAGGCTATCTCTACAAACACTCTACAACATCCATGTGGAATCCTAACTATTGCCATCGTTTAGAAGGCCTTGCCGAAGAAGAGCTACCAGCTGGGGGTTTTTTAACACCTGCATGTAAGACAAGAAATGAGAAGCAGAACAACCAAGGGAGACTGGGTAACAGATCAATTTAAAATGGGAACAGATGTTGTGGGCACAAATTAGATATTTAATTTGGAGGCATAACAGAATAAAAGGGATGAAAGCTAGTTGAATATACGTACTTGACGAAACCTTCGAGGTGCTTCTGTTCAAGGATAACCTTGAAGTTCTTGTCTGCAGTTTTGGCTGGACTTGCGGAGCTTTGGAAATTCTTGATGGCATAATGGGCCTGCAGTCAATGAAACAAAAAGTTATATCAGGTCTGATTGCGATGATGGCTTGGTAAAAACCCTACAGAAAAAACTAGGGTTTGACATGCAAGGGTGTACATTGTACCCCTAGCAATCACATGCAATGCAAGAGCATACATACCATAATATGCTAGAATAAATACAATGGCCTTGAAAAAAATTATTTAAAAGGAAGAACTCACTTTTCCATGCTCTGAGCAGGAAGGCTGTCGAATGTCATATCCCTAACTGGTGTAGATTCAGCCGTCTTCTCGGGATCAGGGAAAAGAGTATACTCTACAATACTGCTGATTGAACCATCAGTTTCTGTTCCCATTGAAAGCCCACCATCAGATATATCACTCAATCTCTCCTCAGAATCTGCATCTCCAAATCTTAAGAGTTCAATGTCGTCATTAAAATTTTGATCGACGTCTTCTCGAGGTAATTTCAACTGAAGGAAACTGGACTTGTTCCTGATATCATCCAGTGATTGATGAGAACCAGCTTCTGAATGCTTATCACTGTACTCTGAGCCGTTATCCATGTCAAAAGCAGTTTTTTCATTGACTCCCAGGCTCCTTGCTCCAGTAAGTCTTGTGCTTTTGCGGGGAGTCCCTATGGAATGTCTCCTTGGGGATGATGACGCATGCCTTAGTGATGGAGATAAAGGTTTTGCACCATTATGATTGACCTTGAGCAACTGCAGCCGCTCAATCTCTTCATCCTTCCTTGCCATGGCGTCCTTGAGAAATGACATCTGCAAGAATAAACTAGTCAGTATGCACTGGTAAGGCCCTGTTTGGATAAACAGCTCATTTGCAACTTATAGCACAAGCGCTTATCTTGATAAGCACTTACTTACATAAGCTATTTCTATTTAAAAAAATGATGAAATAAATTAAAAATTTATTTTCTATATGTTATAAGCTGTTTTCACAATCGATCTTTGAGAAAAGCTTATGAAAAATGTCATAAGTTGTTTTCAAATGTTCTCCCAAACAGCCTCACAAAACTTATGCCAGTAGATAAGCCCAAATAAGCCAATCTAAACAGGCCCTAAATAATACAGAATTGCCAGTTTAAACCAACTGTATTCATTTCACAGGTATCATGCATAAACTAGGCCAAAACATTCAACTGACTACTACAATATGATAACAGTTCAATTTTTTCCCACCCCAAGTGGAATTGGCTGCATGGATCAAACAACTGCCATGATGTCTTGAAATGAATTATATCTAAAGATTGGACTGTCCTTCATTCTATCTACCCTCCTTACCAGTGCTTCTATGGATCTTCTCCACACAATCTCAAGCCACGCAAGACGAGATTCTATCATATTTTCTACAATAGGAGACACCTCTAGTTTTTATTTTTTTTACAAATTACTGCTGGTTAGAGGATAAAACTGAAATAAATTGTATGTTAACACTATTTCCTGTGGTTAAGCCAGTATCAAAATAAGGTAGCACTTCATGACCCATATGTGCACCAGACCAGATGCAGTATATATGAAAAATGCAAAAACAATAATAATAACCTGCTCCATTAGTTCTCTCACATCCCTTCCCTCTTTGTTGCTACGAGCTGCGCCTAACTCAACACCAGAAACCCTTTCAGCAAACTTCAAAGTGCTTATAGTTTCAGAGTATGAAGCAACATCAGGATTAAGCTGTACAAACATAAGGGTTTTTGCTTGACCACCTGTGAAGTACGAGTGATAAAGCTACTGCAATTTAGTAAAGCATGACTACAGTTTGCTAAAATCAAAATACGGACTAATGAAACCAAATATAACCGAATCGCAAGTTGTAGCAACAATTACCTAACGAACTCTGAAGAAGTTGAGTCAATTTGCTATTTCTATATGGCACGTGTGGGCTCTTTTGAGCCAGAGCAAATATAACATCTCCAAGTGCAGATAGTGATTTGTTTATATGCTGAGCCTCCTTAAGCCTATCTCCAGTAGCTTCCGAGCGATCCACTCTTTCACTTCCTGCAAGATCTACAAGATGCAGACATCCACGCAACAGAGAGTTTGACTTCACTTCTGTTCCTCGGACATGAATAGAGAGAACACTGCCATATGATGATAAAATAAAATTAAGTTTTGGGTCTGCATAATTGGAAAATTGACATAGAAGAAAATCTTAAAATGTGAATGTAACCTGTGTGATCTACTACTTCTTTCGTTTAAGGCTGTGGCACTAGTTGCCCGATTCATCATCCCAATGTTCATCAACTCAAGGACATTTTGCATTGAATTCACAGAATGCATACTTGCATCAGGGACAGCCAATCCATTTGGTTGGGTAGTATTCCAAATCCCAAGTGTGTGCAAGTCAAGGAAAAGAACTTCTTATATTTTACTTTTACACGGATCAAATTAGTATATTTTACTTTTAAACAAAAGTAAATGGATGGTCAAAATTGCTGCATCTAAATAAATTATGCAAACACGAGAGCCAAAAAAATAGGCATGAAGCAAATAGATTAACAATATTATATGTCAAGCCTTTGATACATGTGGGTGTATATGCATAGCGGTATGCCAATACATGAATGAAAGTATGAATAAAGAGCTGCGTAACTTAAAATAAAAAGGGAGGCCTGGTGCACAAGCCTGTCACTATTGTGGGGTCTGGGAAAAAAAAAGGAAAAGGATATCTCTTCTGAGGACCATTGCTTGACAGTAAATCACGAACTTGTTCATTATAAATTTCAACCATTTGAACTCCAACTTCGTAAACAATAGAATTTTTCCTACTCTGGGAGATATGGAAAAGATCATGAAGTGCCCGATAGTTGACTCCCCAGTCTGACTTTGATTGTAGGTTAGGTCCACTCTAATAGAAAGACAATTATTAAGTAAACATCTTGAACCATATATCCACTTGTGATGTAAACAAAGTATCAAACATACAAAATGTATACCATGGTGTAAGTCTTTCCTGAGCCAGTTTGACCATAAGCAAATATACAAACATTGAACCCATCAAGAACAGAACGAATTAGTGGTCGAGTGTCCAAGAATACTTCCTCTACAAAGAAAATTTTGATTCATGAGTTGAACATTAATGTGGTTACAATGACCTATAAAATGTAATAACAATAATAATATGAAAAAGAAAAGAAAAAAAAATGCAGTACCCTGACTTGCTGCTTGACCAAAAACCTTATTAAATTTAAAAAGCTTGCGGCTTTCTTTTCCTTGTTTAACAGGATTGCTAATAATTAATTCTCCATCATCACCAATAAACTCAACTGTTGTATGGTTCTGACTTTGCCCCGAAAGAAATGGTCTAATTCGACAATATACCCTGATATTTCCTATTCATAAATGGTTCAGAACACAAGGAAAAGTAAATCAGAATAGCAAGCAAGGAAAAGGTTCACATTTATCATTACTATGAATAATATGTACCTTTCAAATCTTGAACTTCATTATATAATTTCCTATTTTCTGTTAAAAGAACGTGATAATTATCAGCAGCCTCGGCTAGACCTTTGAGCTTGATTCCTACACAAGAAAATATTGTAAATACATCAAATTCATCATAAAAAAACAATGGATGTTAAATCACGAGAATTTCAAACACTGTATCGTACCGAAGTACTTGTATTCTTCTAAGTAGCTTCTTTTTGTTTTTATCACTTCATCTTTGACAGATTTCATGACAGCTTTCAATTCCTGTAAAGAAAGCATCAAACTACATGGTAAATAGCACACCATAAAAACTAGCGATCATAAAGAAAACAACAAAACATAGAAACGAACCTTGAAAGCTCCAGATTGTTGATTTAAAAAACTTTGGTAGGTATGCTCTTTATTCTTCCAATTCAAATATCTGGATTCCGAAAATGTCTCTAGTTCCTTCACTTGCGTCTTTGCATCAGCAAGCTGGCATTTAAGTTCCCGTATCTTTTTCTGATATTCAGCTTTAGATTCAGAAGCTTGCACTTCTAACTGCAAAACATGTTGTTCATGTGATCTTTTCGCCATTTCCAAATCTTGCTTCAATGCAGAAATTTCAATTTCATTGCGAACTTTGTCTTTCTTTAATTGAGAAAAATCCTGCTCTTCAAGTTTCATCTTCTCCTCAAATTTAGTTTTTTCAAGCTGCAAAGAAAACTGAAGATACAAATGATTGTAGCAAGTTAGTTAACAGTAATAACATTGAAAGTAAGAAAAACTACCAGTTTTGTAAATTACGAAATCTAAAAATACACTTAACTATATATCATCAAATCATTTTCAATAAAAAATTATACAATTTTAAAAGGAACGTGATAGGAACCCGAATTCAAAGAAAAGAAACAACTGTATTATTGAATTGAAAATAGATGTATTGCAGAAGATAGCCCCTGTAACCCCAGAGCAAAAGCTCCTAAGGCTTTGTTTGGGAGTTTGGAGGGGAGGGGAAGGAAAGGCTTTGGAGCGTTGGAAATATAGGGGAAAGTGGTAAAATCTTTCATATTTTTTGAGAGAGTAATTTTTTAGAGAATGATAAATTAATGTTTATGATTAATATATTTTTAATTTTAATAATACTATAACTATATAAATTAAATTTGAAGAATTCATGTAAGCCCTCCAAAACCCCTCAAAACCCTCCTCCAATACAATTTTTGAGTTCCCCCAAATGAGGAGGATTTTGTATTATGAATAAAAATGAACCCCCAAAACCTTCTCCTCTCTATGTCATCTATTTCTTCCACTTGCTCCTTCCTTTTTTCCAAACCCCTCCCCCCTCTTCCCCTCTAAACTCATAAACAAAGCCCAAGAGAAGAGACATTTCTCTCTCTGCCTAAACCCTAAGGTTTCTAGCTGAATAATTATCAAAAGATGCCTTCCTCTCTGCCTTCACGTACTCTTATAACAAAATAGATCACACACCTCACCAATCACTCACTCACTGCCACATGTGTTTCCCATTTTCCCTCTAACTAACTTGGCACCTCACCTCTACTCTCTATTGGGCTATTCTCTTTATGGGTCCTGCCAGAATATCTCTTCAACAAACAAGCATTTCATTATATATTTAGGCAATAATCACTCATTTACATTTGAAGTTGTATAAAGTATCGGTAGACCAGTTTACATAAAACTAGTTTTGTACCAATGTACTCTTGCTGCAATATGAGTAGCTTCTAATCAATTTAAATTATTTCGTCAAAGTGTCTGTTGGTTATTCACCCAAATTAAGATCATTGCTCAAATATGTAACACAAATAAGCCATGACAACGACAATGCAAAGAAAGATCTATATTTGATAATTTCATCCATTAACTTGAACTCAAAGATAGGCATGAGATAGATTTTCACCTTCAACTGCTGAACCCAACCTGTCACAACCTGTAGAAAGTGAAGAGAACTTTTTAAAATTAAATTAGCAGACAATAATAATATAAAAAGACAGTAAACATGCCTCCGGATGCATCAACAAAGAAAATACCTCATTCTCTTCAGTTGTCCCAACCGCCAAGGTTTCAAGCGCATTTATTTTTGTTTGATACTTTCCCTCACGAGCCTTGAAAATATTGTTTTGCTTCAGATATGCAACACATTAAATTAGTCACTGTTCAATGGAATTTATAAAACAAATACTTTTTGGCAAAAAAAATAAAAGGCAAAGAATGTTAAACTTACATTTTTCATGCTTTCTGCTTGATTTGAAAAGCGTAACTCAATTACTTGCAGAATTTTCCTCAACAAGCATGCTGCACGTTGAGCCTATAAACATAAATAAATGGGAAATTGAACAACTGCTCAGTAAAACAATTAAATTAAATTTTTCTAGACAGAGCAAAGTAGTAACGTTGGCCATTGTTTATTGCAAAACCATTTAGTCCACTTACTTGAGGTATATCTCCATTCCTCCTTTCGAAGATATCACTTAGGATCCTATTTACTATGTCAAAAAGAAATTGAGTTGAGACACTCTGCAGAAAAAGATTTAAATAATATATTAGGGTTATAAATGGGATAATGGCAATAACTCAAATTCATATACATATAAAAGTCAAAAGAATTATCAAATGGCAAGAACCAGAACAAAAGGAATATTGATAAGAGACAAACAAACAAATTAAGTATCTTATTACTTACGTCCAAATTGTTTGAAGTTAATAATTCATTAAGTTTTGCATCTGAAATATCCACGCGAAGTCCTTGTTTCAACTTCAACAGTTCATTGGATTTGAATCCAAGATGATCGAGGGAAGCAATTCCATCTGATAGAGAAAACAAAAGTATAATGTAACAAATAACATAAAAATGTTTTGATAGGAATAGAAACAGCAACTGAGCCTCATCATTCTGGGTGGGATCAGATACATTGATCACATGGCTTCTTGGAAAAAATTTAAATTCAGTTAATGAATTGAAATTGTGGTATTATTCAATGGATCTTAATACCTGACTCAACATAACCATCAACAGCAGATTGGAAATTTGAAGCATCCTTGAGGCAACTATCAGTTTCTTCCAGGGATGTTAGGACGGGCTGGTCCCACCTCTTCCTGGAACAGCCTCGGATATTTTCTCGTGCAGCATTATATACAAAGTGCGCTTTCAGATTCTCAAGGCAGTGCAACACGGGCACCATGGACCACTGCAAAATTATATAACTAGTACAGATTAACATAGTGCAGTAGAAAAAATGGAATCCCAGTGTCATGTTTGGACACCATTCAATTTATTTTATCAGTCAACATTATGCACGGCCTATGCTCGTATAAAGCTGGGTGCTATTTTCACAATCCACAAAAGAAATCCAACTGAAGCAATTATTAAGTTCGCAACAATAAAATACTAAACATCTCAATCAAATTATACAGTGGTTCTCCTTCATTGTATGCCAAAGGGTGAAACTAAGCATCCATTGCCAATGTACAGACAAATGGGGTATTTATCAAGCCAGCCCTTGAATCAAGGACAGCCAATTACCAAATATAGCAAAGGTCATAACTCAGCATTTTTTTCAAATTGCATTGTGCATAAGGAACTTCTTATACCTGCTCCAGGTCTGACAATTCAAATCCCGATAATCCCAGTTCATCCAAGGCCACCAGAAACCTTTCGACACTCATCGGCTCATTCGAAGAACCACTTCCCTGAAGTTAAAAATGCATTCTTTAGAAGAAAAAGGACACAAACAATATAATGAAAACAGCTCTAACTTGATTTCAGCTCAATTAATAAACAATGGATGTTAATGTATACATAACTACTAGGGGAAAAGAAAAAGCATAGTATATGAGCATGAGCATATAACACAATAAAATATATTCCTACTACCTCCAGCGAACCAGGAACCAGCTTGTCCAAAATCGTACATAATACGGATCCATCCCTCAAGCATGCCCTTAATTCTTCCTCAGAAGTTTCTAAAGGCAGATTAAAGTTAGGAAGCACGGCATTTATCCATGTTATCAGAGGTGCAAGCTGGCTACCTAAAACCGTATAAAAATACAGTCAGTGTCGTAGATACGGAATGCAAAATTGCAAATAAAATATCTTCAGAGACAGAAGCAAGTCGTTACCTTCTTCTTCAATTTGATTCGCACTCCCCTCCTGTTCCCACTGCATGCTCGTATGTCTACACAGTCACAGCAAGAGATAAAATTTCAACAAACACAGCCTTGATTATTATCCAAAATCATATACCTAAAACACATCAGCAGCAAAATGAGCATAATAATATACTACTTTTTAGTAAAATGAAAAATTAACAAAAGAGATTAATTTGAAATAAGCTACATTAATGAATATGATAATAATGTTGGTGGCATTGCTCGATTAAAAGGTAATATGGTTCAAAGTTGAAAGAATTTTGTCAGAAAATGAAGAAAATCGATATAAGAAAAAAAAATAATGATAAAGTAAATTCGAAATTGCAGCTACATTATAAGCTGATAATAATAATAATTTACGAAATTGATAAAAAAAACACGAAAAAAAAAAAGAATGGTGAGCAGATCGGAGCAAACCTGGAAACAATGCGGTGAAGGAGAAGGCGGTGGAGGAGAAGAAACCGAGAAAATGTTGAAGAAAATGGAACGGAAATGTTGTGGATCGAAGCGATATAAAGTGAATTATGGGTGTAGATGAAATGGATAACGGAAATTAGGTGCAAGATTTGTTGAGATTGGGAGAGAGAGTGTGCGTTGTTGCTGAAGAGGAAAAGAAAAGCGTTTTTCTTTGTTTGTTACGTACTGCTTCGTTTTCAAATTGAAAAAAGCGTTCAGGACAGGCCTGCAAATTTGGAGATAGTAAAGTAAAGGTGGGTCGAATTGGATTTAATTACAAGCCAAATTAGGAAGCAATTTGAATCTTTAAGCTTTTTTACTTTCTTTTCTTCCTCTATTTATATTTAATTTTTTTAGATAAACAAAATGTCAAATAATAATTTAAACTTGCACACAGATAAAGATCCAGTGTCTGACATAGTAATTTCAATATTTTTTTACGCAAAAACAATTTAAATATTTTTATCGGTTAAAATTGACATTGTTATTATTAATAAATAACTCGGTTGGTTTGTACCAAAAAATAAAAAACAACTCGGTTGGTGTTTCTTTCATTCAATTTTTACTACATGTATATTTCTTAAATCTTACTCCTTGCTTCCGTTGTCTTTTTCCTTTTTTTTTTTTTGACAAAGACTTATTTGTCTTTGTTTATTGCTACTTTTAGATAAATATAAAGAGTTTAATGGCGGTTCGTTAACGGTTTAAAATAATTTTGCAAATACAACCAATCAAAATATTTAGAATCACTGCATCAACTAACGCTTTTAATTTATATGGGTCAAACGTGATAATTTAAAATATTTTGATTGGTTGTATGTGCAAAATTGTTTTGAATCATCAACCCACAATCATTAAACTCAAATATATTTGAGTTTAATTGAGATAAATTGAAAGTGTACAGAAATTTTACACTATCTCATAAGTCCTAATTTAACTTTAACGGACAAAAATGTCGAATTTATTAGGTCAAACATCATGACCGGAGTTCGAACCTTGATACCTCCACTTTGTGTGTGTGAGTTTATGATGTCTTTATCGTCTCTTCTATCTTTAAAAAAAAAGTTTTACACTATTATCTTATAAAACTTCTATCTAAAAAAAAGTTTTACACTATTATCTTATAAAAATTCATCATATCATCATGTAAGTCTATATTATAAGTGTTTTTTAGAAATAAACCATCAATTTCCTTAAGTTTTGTCCGGAAGTAGTCATTTGTCGGATTACATTTCCGTTCCGCGGGCCCTTTTCTTGAATATTATTTAGGCCTAAAGTTATTTCTTTTTTTAGGGTGGTCCTATCATCCAAAATTAACTATCACATTTTGGTTGCTTTTAAATAATAGTACTAATTTTGTTACTATAATTTATTTTCTTGAAGATAAAATTTGTAACTTTTAGTTTTAAAAATGAATGTTTACAAATAAATTTATAGTTTAACTCGTTTTTACATAAAGATTTATAGGAAGATATAGTCTAAGTTGTAAATGTATTCTCTCAATTTATTTTCTCTCATGTTTTTACAAATGTTAACATCTCTGCACTTAAATCACACTTTTGTAAATTTTCTTTTTTTCTCTTTTATAATGGAAGGTGATGATTTCAAAAGACTCTCATATAACATGAGAGGATCCTTTCTCAGTGTAAGTTTTAGTGTATTTAAAATTGTTTTTGATGTATGACTTTGATCTTGAGATTAAAAGTATCTTGCAATATCTGATGAGATTAGGATTCTAATCCGCTCATGATTTTTGTGTTTGAGCATATAGTCTTTATATAGAAAGGGTGGAGCATTTTCAAACTTGGAGGACATGCTAAAAACTAGTTATTGTTTTATCATTTAGTGCAAGCTTTAGATTGGCTGTTATTTCATCATTTAGTGTTGTGGACTTCGACAAGCATCCTCCATAATATAATGCCTCAACTTTATGTGACTTTTCTCTTTTAAACTTCAACACATGTTTTGAAGTTGGTTCCATTGATCATATCTTTTGTGATTTTAAAGTTTCGTATGAAGTTTAACGTGTGCTTTGATATGATGTGCAAAACTTAAATCTAAGTCTGATATGAAGTTTATTTTGTACTTTGGTCTAATATAGAGAACTTAAATTTAAGGTTAGTTATGTACTTCAATATGTTGTGCACAATTTCAATATAAGGTTTGATCTGAAGTCATGAATATAAAGTACCATAATGAAGTCACAGTGCTTACCACTCTAAAGTACCATTATGAAGTACTATTCTGAAGTATCGTTATGATCGCTTGAGATTTAATATGATGTGTTTCTGAACTATAATAGCGATATGTCTTTTTCGGTAAATGAGATTGTACATGAACTTTTGGTTCTTGGTCAATCTTGTGTGGAATTGGAAGTGTTGTTAAGATGCTTCCAATCTTAAATTCGAACTACTTTTTGATCAGTCTTAAGTGCTTTTTAAGTCACTCTCAAGTTCATATCAAATCATTATGAAGTTCATATTAAGTCATTCTAAACTGAATCTGAATAATTTCTTTTGTATGATATATCTTATGTTTTATGAACATGATCTTTAATTATGAATATGATCTCCTTTGTTGATTCTTCAGTACTTGATTACAAATCTTGTATTGGTAAGGAAAAATGTATGTGATTGTGAATATAATCTTCTTGAATGATAAATTATTTGTTCAAAACTCTTGATTTTGATCCCCTTATCTGAAACAACTAAATCTTCCCATGCTTTAAACAAAATTCTTTCAATACCTTCTTTAAACTTGTGATGTTATTGCTATGGTGGCTCATCATGCTACCTTTATTTTTTTATTGTCGGATAGATTTCACACACTTGTATGTTTTGTCATAAAATGATTTTTTTTTTTGAAAATTTTCATTAAAAAATGTTAAGGTTACACATTAGTTGACGTAAAAGTAGGGACAAAAAGTATGAATTGAAATTTTTCCAGGGGACCAAAACTCAAAGAAAAATGTTTGGAGAACAAAAACGAAAAATTAATAAATTTATAAGGATCAAAAGCATATTGGAGAACCAAAACGAAAAATTAATAAATTTATAAGAATCAAAAGCATATTTAACCGTTGATATTTTATGGTGTAATACACCCGTATTGTTCCTTAGTTTTGTTTTTTCCTTTCATCATGTAAAAAAAGAATCATATTAATTAAACCAGTCTTTTAATTGTTAACAATAATTTTACTTTTAATTACTCTAATTTAAAAAAATTAATTATAAATAGTTTTATTTATTAATTTAAAATAAACTCCTGAGTTTGTTTATTTTCAAATTATATCTATTTTTCATATTTTCTATTTTGTAATTTCAACATGCTTTCATACAATTTACTTTGACATTTTTTGACTTTCTTGCTTTGACCACAATAGACATTTGCTGCATATTTGCCTTCAATTCCTATGTAATTTTTGTGACTAATTAACTATATTAATTTTTGCAATTACTTTTTTATTTTAAATTTTATAATCATAAATAAATATTTTACTTTTCTACCTGTTTTCTCACACAATTTTTTTAAAAGAAACAAATATTATCTGTTTTCCATCAACATTTTTACTCACTAAAAATGTTTTACGGATTAAAAAGTGGGATTTTTTTTAAATAAAAGTAAATTTCCAGTTATTTATAAGGATAAAGTGGGAAAATCTGGGAGTTGCTGGCGACTCTTTATTGTGTGTGTGATCGAATTCGTAAAGGAAGTGAAAATGGGAGACCCCGTGGAAGAAGAAGAACCCAATTTCTCAGAGGATCCTAATCCTAATCCACAATCAGAAAGAGAAACCCTAATCTTCAATGCTAATAATGAGAGAGAAATATTGAAAGCCATTGAAGTTGTCGAACGAGATTCCTTCGCCATTGCTCAGAGCTTCACTTCTGTCTTCGCTTCACTCCGCTTATCCCTCTCTCAGTCCACCGACACCTCACTTCATCACATTCAGTGCTTCACCGATGCCGCCGGTCATCTTCAAGAATCCGGTAGCTATCCATTTCATATTTTCTCAAACATTCATCACAATAATAATCACGATTTATTCAAATTTATTTATCTGTCGTTTGGTTTCAGTGCTTGATGCAGCAACTAAGGGGAATCGTTATATAAATTCGTGTCTCAAGTAAGCTTTTTTTTATTTTTATTTTATCCTGTTTTGTTCATTTATCTTTTCTCAGAAATTTAAGCAAAATAGATGAAACTTGATGTTAAATGATGCAGATTGAACGAGGAAATGAAGAGCATTGATAGTCTAGCATCTCAATTGTATCCAATCACTTTGCTCTTTGCCGATTGCTAACTTAGTGCATGTTTGGTTATGCTGTAACAAATATTGATTTTGTAAATATGATTTTACTTAAAAATGAGTTGAATGTAAAGTCGTTTATGGATGTTGAATGTTTGAATACATTTATGCAACTTGAAAGGCTAAACATTCATCTCACCTACAAGTTTTGTTATGGAGAAAGTGTGAGTTAGAAGTTCCACATTGCTTAAAAAAGTGGAGGACCCATAAACCCAATGCCTTAAGATTTTGGGTTAAGATGTGGTGTCCAACTCACCTGTGTGGTTGCTCTAGGCCCAATGTGGATGATCCCCTCGCCCCTGGGCTCCCTCATGTACAACACAAGTTATAAAAATGTTCTTCCATTTTAAAGATATTATTTTGCTAACTAATTGTTTATTTGTATATTAGTATTAATATATTGTTTTCTATTCTGCTGAATATTTGATTAGGAACAATTTAGTGTTTTTCATATTCCTTCTTTGGTCTTAGTTTACAACTGAAATCCTTAACGGTTTCAAGAAAAATTGTGAGAAGGCATGTAGATGTTCTGGATTCGGCTGTTAACAAGCTTCTCCATGTCTCTTGACTCATGGGATTTAGTCCTCTACAAGGTTTCTTTCTCTGTATCTCATATCAAACTCTTAACTGAAGAAGTTGAATAGTTTATGTATCTCTATATCTATATATTTATTGATTTTAGAAAACACATGCAAGTTGAATAGAGCAATTATTTTGATTTTAAAGCTTAGTGGTAAAACTCACATGTATGCTAAATGTTGAGAAGTAGGAAATTGCAAGTTCGAACTCGTGCTCCCAACATATCAAATCTCCTTGTAGCCTTTAACCATGTGAGTTGTAGCTTATAATAATACTTTTTTTTTCTTTGGGGAATATAATAATACATCGCAAAAAATTAATGTAGACCAATATATTTTAATTTAATATATAAAATCTAATCTAATAATATTAATAAAAATATTATTCATGTTTACTTAAGTAGGCTGGCGGCCTAAAAAACTTTTGTTATGGCATGTACCATGACATTTTTTAGCTAAATAGACTTTTCAAAAAGTCTTGTTTTTTTTTTCTTAAAAAAAAGTCGGGTAACATGGATGTAGGCTAGGTCATAGGTTTATGTTGGTGTGTCGGACCGATTCCCATCTCTATGTACAAGTCACTGTTAGACTTCTTATTATGACAGTTATGGGCAGTTACGAGCAGCTATCACGTCGGTTATGTTAAAATTTAAGAATAAATAGGGAAATGAAAGGAGAAAGTGATAATGGGATAGTTTTTGAATGATTTTGGGTGGGAAAGACCAAACACTCAGAATTCTTGGAGGGAGAGACCAAGACTGTCTGATTTCTTGGATAGTAATTGTGTGCTATGTCTCTTTCCTTAGTTTGTGTCTATAATGTGTGTAAATCTGTTTCGGTTGCCAACGTTTCTTCCATCAATAAAAGTCAATTTCTAAAATTAATTGATATGATTCTTATTGAAGAAACTGTGGGGATCATCTACAGTCTGCTGCACCATGCTATGGTCGTGGAGTATCCGAATCTGTTGCGAAAGCATATACACATCTCTTGGTCCTGGATAGTAATTGTGTACTATATCTCTTTCCTTAGTTTGTGTCTATAATGTGTGTGTAAATCTGTTTCAGTTGTAAACGTTTCTTCCATCAAGAAAAGTCAATTTCTACAATTAAATTGTATTTTGGTACAGGTTTCTATCAGTCACTTACCCTATGAATATAATGGTTGTTGAGAAGACATAATGGCATCTTGCTGCAAACAATCCATTTTCGAACATTAATTAATATGTTTCTTATCAAAGAAAGTGTAGGGATCATCTACAGTCCGCTGCACCGCGTTGTGGCTGTAGAGTATCCGTAGAGAAAGCATATAGACATCTTGCTGAAAAAGATGGGAAATGCATTCCTTGCCTCCGGTTAAAGATTGGACTGTTGAGATTGATAATAAGCAATGGAGGTAGCTAATAAGCGCTATATGCCACTAGGCAAAGCACCTCTCATTGGAGATGTTCTAATGGAGAGGCGGGCTTTAAAGGAAAGTGGATTAAGGGGAACTCAAATGAATTTCTCACACTTTTTGGGATAACATTTTTTCAAGGAGTGAGGTGAAAACACTTTTTTTTTTTTTTTGAAACATTGAGATAAAATACTTATGAGTAATATTTTTTAATTTTATTTTAAAAGCATTGTAAAAGTAAGTATAGATTAAAAAAATCTATTGAAAATTCTCCAAAACCCTTCGATGCATTTTTGAGTTTTTCCAGTTTGAAGTTTTTCTATAGCGTCACACAACATAAAATAAAAAAAGGAAAGGGTAATTGAATATCAGTTAGAAAGAAAAGAAATCCAGGCCTTTGGTCCTCTTTTGTACCAAAAAAAAGAAAAAAAGAAATCTTCCTATTCTTTTTATTTATTCAGAAATGTTATTTGCACACATTTTTCTTCTTCTCATTTCTCTCTTTTTCATCTTCCCAACAACACTCTCTCCTCTTCATTCTCTCACTCGAGTTTTCTCTCTAACACCACTGGCCACCGCGTTGTCACCACATTCCTTCTTTTTCCTCGGTGAGAGAGCAAGGAAAAAGGAAGTACATAGAAGGAGAGAGAACGAGAACGAGAGGTGGAGCTGGAACCGGGAGTGTGGAGAGAGGAGAGAAAGAAGAAAGAGGGGGACATGACAAAAGGGTTGACGAATTTACACATTTACCTTTATTATTGGGTTGAAACGACGAAGCTGCCTTTGTGTCAACTCTCAAGTATTTGTTCTAAATTATGTGTTCCAATAACACAACTTGATGACTTTAATGAAGTAGTTATAGGTGCACATCAAAACAAAATTGACAAAACACAATTGTGTTTTCATTCGATTGTAATAGTCGTAGATTGTGAATCGTTTGATTAAAATCGAATATCTCACGTTTTAATGGAAAATTTGAGTCAAAATATATAGTCAATATGTGAATCATTAGATTTTAATCAATGATCCATAATATGCAACAACAATAACAATCAAACATTATTTCACTTAAGATAAACTATATAGAACAAATTACACCATATGTTATGTTAAATGATTCATAATCTCCTACAGCGAAAAATATGTAAATACACAAAGATTGTCTTCCTGGGATAATTAGTCCTTAGTCGTGTCTCACTAAGACACAGAGGCGGCTATAATATATATATGGCTTGTGGAGTTGTGGTTATAATTTTGTTTTTGCCGGCCATGGTTAGAAAGGTCATTGCCATAGCTATTTGTTTTTGTTTTTATGCTGAAACGTATCTATTTGTTTGAAGTGATTGGTTTGCATGGACTTCATATCCCACCAAACCAAATGAAAATCGAATTCAAAAGTGTTGAATTGGTTCAGAAACGATTTTAAAATCCTTGTCAAATTTTTTATTTTGATAAGAGTTGTGAGAGTTTTTTGTTTTTGTTTTCAATGTTGTCTTCTTACTTTGGTAATAACTTCTTGATTATTTATTTAATTAGGTTAATATAAATGGTTTTCATTCACCATCATATTATTGGTAAGAGACTCAAATATTTTACGTGAATGATCATTTTTTTTTGAAGAAACGTGAATGAACATATTATTTTTTGAGAGGTGATCATATGTTAAATATAGAGATTAGTCGCAATTTAAAAACAATAAATATATAATATGGTTCTTGAAAGACCGCACGCATACTAAAATCACGAGACGATCCAATGGTTTTTTAAACATAGTTTTGCAAATTGTAACAAGTTTCCCAATGATTTTGTCAAACACTTTTATTATAAAGATTGAAAGTACTGCATTACATTGAAAAAGTATAGTGGTGGAGCCTCTGTGCTCGTTGTCATTAACTCATTGGATGTGATGTATGAACTAGATAAGAAGTTTACGGCTGATTATTAGCTCTAGTGTACGTTTAGTTGTGCGTCTAAAAAAATTGAGTTTGAATGAATCGTTTTGATTGTGCATCTAAAAATTTTGATGTGAATCCTTCAAAAAAAAAAAATTTGATGTGAAGGAAGCAATTTAAGTTTAAATACATCTATATAAAGTAATTTGAACAATAATTTTAAGAGTAAATTACACTCCCCTCCCCTCAAAGATGCTTGAAATACACTCTCCTCCCCTCTTATGTTAAAATATACAATTTCCTCCCTTGAAAAATAAAATTTACACTCCCCTCCCTTATAAGATGCTTGAATTACAACCCCCTCCCTTGATAATTAAATATACATTACACTTTAATCTATTTTAACATAAATAAATATTGTTATGATATATATTAATTTTAAACCACCCTTTAAGAAAAATTAATTCATTTCTTTATAATTTAAATGTTAATGATAATTAAATTTAAATATTTTGCTATTGATTTTATAATTTAGAGTTTAAAATTAACTTTTAAATAACCATGGTTTATTGTCGTTAGTAATTTTTCACATATTTTAATTTTATTTTGGCTTGTTTCATATTTTATAATAGGGTTTAAAACTACATGTTAATGAAATTGTGAATAAAAAATAGCAAAAAAATATGTATTCAATTTTTTATTATGTTAAAATAGACCTGCAATACTGTTATTTTCGAAGTGTATTAGATTATTATTTTTTTGCAAAATTATTAAAAATAAAAAAATATATATTGAGGGAGTAAAGTGTAGATTTTAACATAAGAGGGGAGGGGAATGTAATTCAAGCTTTTCTTAGGGGAGGGAAATGTATTTTTCTCTAATATGTTTTGAATAAGAGGGGAGGGGAATGTATATTTTAACATAAGAGGGGAGGGGAGTGTAATTCAAGCATCTTTGAGGGGAGGGGAGTGTAATTTACTCTAATTTTAAAAGTTGGAATCAATTCTAAAATTAAAAGATTTAATTTTCAACTTCAAATAAAACCAATTCTTAGAGTAAAATCAATTATATATCAAACATTAGACTCAATTATTTTCTTAATACCTAAAATTATTTTGACCATTTTAAAAGCGAAACCAAACATACATTAAATCTCAATAGTAACCTTCACCAAAAGTCAATGAAAGATTCCAAATTTAACAATAACTTTTTTAAAAAGTCAATTATTATAATTTCATATGCATTAAATACACAAGTTTTCATAATTTTTATTCATACGTTCATTTAAGAATATTATAACAAAATAGATAAAATTTAAAAAATTCAAATAAACTCTCCAAAACTCTCCTCCAATACAAATGAGTTCCCTAAATGGGAGATTTTGTATTATGAATGAAAAATTAACCTCCAAAGCTCTCTCATTCATTCCAATGTCTTATATTTCTTCCACTTGTTCCTTGTTTTTCTCCAAAACCCTCTCCTCCTCTTTCCTCCAAACTCCCAAACAAAACCTTAAAGTTAAAAGAACACTCACAAAAATATTTACATTTACATCTTTTTTAGGTCGCTAACTAAGTTGGAACTTAAAACCTTCATATCCAAGGTTTGTCAATTTATCACTATACCAAATTTTAAGTTCAAGGAGAATAGACACGTCAATAAATAAGATCTTTTTTTTTTTTTATGAATAAATAAGATTTTGTTAGTGTCGTGTTCAAAAAAAAGATCCTGTTAGTGTAATATAATACCTATTCCCATATTTGCATTTTGAAAAACAGCAATGTTATATCTCAATTCTTGGACATGTATCGTCGAACTCCAAGTAGTCGTACTCACTATTAAACTACATTAATTATATTAAATAGATAAATTATTTGACAAGATACTTAAAACAATATTTTTTTCTCTTTTAATTATTAATTTTTTTGTAGATAGACGAAATGACAAAACCATTATAAACTCACACACAAGTGGAGGTATCGGGGTTCGAACCCCAATCATAATATCCGGCCTAACGATTTCGACATTTTGTCAGTTGAACTAAAACTTTTAAATAATTATACATTTTTCTTAACGTGTGAAATAATTATTAGATTCACTCATGATAAAACGTACGGAGTAATTGATAATTTGAGAAATATTTTTTGTCAAATGATTTAGGACGGAAGCACATCATTAGAGTAGCAGTTGCTTGCCATGCCTTCGAGGGAACCATTATTACAATTATTTGAGCGATCATTATCCGTCACAACTCTACTCAAAAGTGAGAATTTATTTATTTTGTTTTTGGACATTTATTGCTAAATCCTTTGACATATATTTATTGCTAAATCTTTGACATATACTCATACTATCAATAATATATCCATCTTAGACATATCTTTGACATATGAAAAAAATAACGTTGGATCATACATGTGTGTGCACCTGTATTTTTTTTTCCATCTTGCAGTCTTTGAAGTGAGTGTCACGTTTGTGTTTTGGACGGTTTTGGTAAGAATAGTTATGCTAGCTATCTGAATTAAAAATATATATATAATCAACAGTAGTATTTCATTTCAGTCACAACTCTATTTGGTTTTTTTTTAACCTCTGCTGCATATATATACTTTTACTACCAACCATCTTATCAGAACATAGCATTATTGGAAATTTTCAATCCTCCCTCTCAAGTCAACATCTGAATCTATACCACACTTTTGTAGCCATAACAGTTATTGTTTCCAAATCTAGTAACTGAAAAACAATCACTTCTGTTTTGGAAACTTGCTTTTCAGTTCAGACAAAAACATTTTTCAATCAAACAAATAAGAAGTATCTTTGTTCAATGAATTCAGATATCATAGAGTAATCATAGGTTGTGTTGTTTCTGTTGCATAAGTAGATAATGGTGCCACAAAACATGAAGGAACAACTTGCTTTGGCAGTTAGAAGCATTCAATGGAGTTATGTAATATTCTGGTCAGAATCTGTTAATCAACCAGGGTAAGATACTAACTGTTTCATTCATAGTATGTCATTAAATGTGTTTATGCTATTCTATTATGTTTACCTTCTTGAATATGTTCATGTTTTTCCAATACCTTGAAACTAAGACTTTATATAATATATGAGACATTATCTGCCAAATTTGATTCAAAATGTTTTTTCTTTTGGTGCTATAATGTAGTTTTGCTTATATAATAATCATCAACTCTACTTTAACCACTTATTTGTTATCTTAGATGAATAGTTAACTTTTCATTTGAATCTTGAAAATCTGAATCTGGTATTAGATTTTCTGCTACTACTTGCTACATTAAAGGTTGTTGCGAAGAAGCTATATTCTATTCAAAATCGATTTTGAATCCGTTTTTATTAATTTATTTACGCTCGATTATTGACATAAGCACATGTTAGATTATCTTAGAGAGTTTATGGCATGTCATAAATTGTTTTCAGGTTATTTCTATAAGCTCTTCATAATAGCTAATGAAAATTGATTGTAGCTTATATGAAAACAGTTTGACTTCATTTAATCTTTTGTTATAGAGATAGCTTAGAATAAGCGCTTATACGATAAGCTGTTTATCCAAACAAGGCCTTTTTCCTTGACATTTTTCAGGGTGTTGAGTTGGGGGGAAGGATATTACAATGGAGAGATTAAGACAAGGAAAACAAGTCAAGGAGTGGAACTTAGTTCCGACGAAATAGGCTTACAGAGGAGTGAGCAGCTGAGAGAGCTTTTCAGGTCCCTCAAACCTGTAGATACCAATCCTCAAACAAAAAGGCCTTCTGCAGCACTTTCACCTGATGATCTCACAGATACTGAGTGGTACTATTTGGTTTGCATGTCCTTTGTATTCAACATTGGCCAAGGGTAACTTTCACTCTTTTTTACGTTTTTGTTGTTCCTTTCTAGTTTGGTTTTCTGTTTTTAAATTGTACATTTATTCATTCTTATTTATCCTCAAATTTGCGTGTTCTTAGTTTACCAGGAAGAGCTCTAGAAAATGGCCAACCAATTTGGCTGATTGATGCCTATTCTGTTGATTGCAAAGTGTTTAGTCGCGCACTCCTCGCAAAGGTATATGTTTCTGTTTCTCGAGCTGGCTTGTTCTTTCTTCTTGTTTTGATTAAAGTAGACTATCTCCGTCCCTTTTTATACACGCCTTTATACATTCATAAAAGGGTACTTATAAAAAGAAACAGAGATATTAGTTTTATTGTATTCTTATTGTGATTAAAATGACACAAAGTCTAAAATTTATCTTCTTTCTTGGTTTTGTTCCATAAACACATTTGTGACACCTGTCTTCTCCCTGCTCAGAGCGCATCAATTCAGGTACCATTCTATTTTTTCTTTTCTTAATTGTCTTTGTACTATAAATGAACTCCAATAGTTATTAATAGTTTGCTTAGTGCTATCGAAAATAATGCAAAGAAATTTACATGTGCTAAGATAGGTCTTGCTTTGGGAACCACTCTTTAGTGTTTAGTCTAAGTACTTCTGCAATAGTATGCATCCTCGTTACTTTCTGCTATGATAGATTGTTATCTTAGACAATGCAAGACTCTTTGAGATCTTGTGGTATGTTCCATTCATATAGTTTTTTTCAACTCAAGGGACTCAACATGTGTTTGGTATCATAGTGGGTACGTAATACTGGAGACGTGCAATTATATTGAAGCTACACAGTGTAGCTTTTAAGTATATGTGTGATAAAAGCCTTTATTCTATTAATTTCCAAACCTAAAAACTTATTATCTAAGACTGATAATAATCCAAATTTTAGAAACCAAAAATCTAATCAATGCATTGTGTAATTTGTTTCCTTCCACTCAACTTTCAGACAGTGGTGTGTTTTCCTTTTATGAAAGGGGTTATTGAGCTAGGCACAACTGATCACGTAAGTCTTTTCGGTTTTTCCATTATCTTTTGTAACATTATTCTGTTATTTCTCCCTCAACTTCTTGTAATAATGTTGCTGAATTCTTCCCCTTTTGTGTGAAGGTATTGGAAGATCTCAGTCTCATTCAACAGATCAAAGCTTCTTTATTGAATAGTCTAACTGTTGATGACCCTATTAACGCTCGAGCTACATTGAATTCGAGAAATAACGAAGGTGTTGCTTGTGTAGCAATTGATGATAATGATTATGATGTTGAATTAATTCCAGAAGTTGGATATGACATAATCAACACAACAACCTCTCCTAATGGTAGCTCAAATGCATTACAAGCCAATCTACTACCAAATGAAGCATTCATGGTTGAAAGCTGGCAAGTTTTGGATGATGATTTGAGCAACTGTGTTCATAACTCCGTGAATTCAAGTGACTGCATATCACAAAATATTTCTTCTGCTCCTAAGGTTGGAGAAGATTGCACTAATAACCAAAAAATGAGCTTGGTGGATCCTCTAAGTGAAGATTGGCATTATCAGAAGATTCTTTCAGAACTTTTAAAAAGCAATGACCAGTTAACAATGGGGATGCATTTTCAAAACTTTCATCAGGCATCAAGCTTTTGTGTTTGGAACAAAGGTGTGCCAGTGAATTTCCAAAGGCCAAGACTAGGGACCTCACAAAAGTTATTGAAGAAGATTTTGTTCGAAGTTCCGCGGATGCATACTGATGGTTTGCTTGAATCTCAAGAGGAGAATGATTATAGAGAAGGTACAAGACTAGAGGCTGATGAAGGTATGAACCATGTTTTGTCAGAAAGAAGGAGAAGAGCAAAGCTAAATGAAAGGTTTTTAACTCTTAGATCAATGGTTCCTTCAAATAGTAAGGTAATATTTATATTTTAGTCATCATATTTCTTAGCTTGATCATTAATCACCACCTATGAAGCACTGACACAAACACAAACACTAGACATAATATTGTCACATCTACACAATCACATGAGTTTGTGTTAGACACAGGACACACCTTCAATCTGAAGTATCGGTGCTACATATTTCATCAAAAACTAATTAAATACATTATTCATGCAGGATGACAAAGTTTCTATACTAGATGATGCAATTGAATACCTTAAAAAGCTTGAGAAAAAGATAAGTGAATTGGAAGCTCAAAGAGAGCCAACAGGTATAGAGTCTAGAAGTAAAAAATCACATCATGATATGGTGGAGAGGACTTCTGATCAATATTATAATAACAAAACTAACAATGGGAAGAAACCTATGGTGAAAAAGAGGAAAATTTGTGACATAGAGGAGACAAGGAGAGAGATTTGTTCAGATGCTTCAAAAGGAAGTTCTAATAGGAATGTTACTGTCAGTATGAGTGACAATGGAGTTGTAATTGAAATGAAGTGCCCTTCTAAAGCAGGAAGGATATTAGAAATTATGGAAGCAGTTAACAATCTCAATATAGATTTTAATTCAGTTCAATCAACAGAAGAAGCTGATGGGAGTCTTCATCTAATCATTAAATCTAAGGTGAGCTCTTGAATATATTTGAGCAAATAACAACTTGGTATCTAAAATTGTAGGATTGTATCAATTTAGTCCGTTGAATTTTCAAATGTTAATCGTTAATCATGTTCGTCCTTCTATTTGGATATGTTATTAAATGCATCCCTTACATTATTCTCGAAGTTTCAAATGCATCTTTAATATTTACCAACTTAATGTCCTTATAGTTCTTAAGAATACCAAGTATCTTAAGAAGCAATCTGATTAACATTTTGCAATTTCAAGAATATTTTGAAATATTGTTAACATAGGGGACTAATTTGATAAGGGCTACAATTTAATAGTCTTTTATCTAAATTTATGCTTCCTTTTATTTGCAGTTCAAAGGACCAGCTAATGCAACAACAAAAAGGATCAAGCAAGCCCTACAAAAAGTGGCTTCAAAGTTTTGAATTTTGTATTTAAAAAAAATAAAATAAAAATGGCGATGTTCAATTTAATTCCTCCCACTGGCGTGTCACACAGAGATTCTTATAGTCACAAATGGAAATTCTTGGAGATACTTTTTGTTTTGAAGATTTCTGAAATAAAGAAAAGTTAGTCTGGAGAATTATTATCGGTGATGTAACATGGACATTTGTTTCAGCACTTGTAAATTGGTAGATAGGCTAGTTGAAATTATACTGAATTAAATTAACCGATGATTTCACATGAATCTATAATTCTCACTTTGTTTAGAAATTTCTCCCTCGTAGACATTTAAAAGTATTCTTGTAACTCAAGAAATGCAAATTGATATCAGATAGTACGTGGCATTTTTTTCTTTGGTGGAAATAATAGTCTATGGGATCGAATGATGCTCACCATGTATTTTTAGAAAAACATGCATCCCACTATGAGCCGATTTTATTGTTTCTTTTTTGTTACTACCATGAGCTGATTTGGTTGAATTTTTTAAAAAAAAATAAATTAAATTTTGTTGCAATGATTTTGGTATCCACTAGTTCTTCACTAACTGCGCAACCTACCTTTTCTCCCCGGTCTAAATTTGTAAATATAAAACAAACGAAAATTAAATGATGTAAAGGATGACAACAAAAGGACTTTCTCCTCTTTTTATAAAGTATAATATAACACTAAAACCAGTGCAAACGTGCAACATAAATTAGCATGTTGTATTTACCATATCTCTTCTTTGACTTGTCCATACTACTATCAACTACTTCAGTCATGGTCAAACTGAGTCTACAGTTTTATAATCTTCTTTATATTCCAAACCATTACTTTGCTGGCTTTTGACGTATCAATACCGGGTCGAGCCATCAGATTAAGTCCAAACTTGCTCTCAAGACATAGTATATGGTCAAAGTAATTTAATAGTATAGTATATAGTTTGAATAATGTAAGAGGAAGCTAACAGCGGTCTTTTTAATATAGTCTCTTTGGTTAAAATTCCATGAATCTAGCTAAATCATAAATGTTCCATATAAATTTAATGAATATTTTTAGATTTTAATATTGTATCTAATTCATCCTTATAAAACGGACATGTAAGATGATAATTACTTCCACTTAAAAACACATTGTCATCTCATTTCTTATCTGATTTGAAACTTTTTTTAAGAAATATCATATGAATTTTTTGATTAATAACAAAAATATGTTAAGGAGTGTGTTGTTTGTGGTGTTGTTTTCATGTGATGACATCTGGTCAAGTTGTTTTAATGTATTTTTATTTATGTAAATAATAAAGAGGAATGCTAACAACACATATTTTAATACACACTTTTCAACATTTTCTTTTTATTGGTTAAAATTCACATGGGTCACATCAAATTATGTGGGTTTCATATAAATTTGAGGAGTCGCGTGTGAATTTTAATTAATCAAAGAGAATGTGTTGAAAAATATGTGTTAAAATGTGTATTCATAGCATTTCTCAAATACTAAATAGTGATGTTTTCATTTGATATGATTTTCACAGAGAATTATTATTAATTGATGTAGCAATAATGAACATTTCATGATATTATATTTTGAGATACAAATTTTATAATTTTCTTTTATGGAGAGGATGAACATTTTATAATTATTCTTAGAAAATTTGAAATCCGTCATTTATTTAAATATTGTAAGACCAAACTCTTCCATTTAGCTGAAACTTCATGGACATACTGTCTGCGCCAACTTAACAATTATTGCACGTGGTAAGTGGACAATTTGGTCGTGACTCGTGATAAAACGCGATTCTTCAAATATTTTAAGCTCTAATAGTCTTGTCTACCCAAAACAGCTGAGGTATCATTGCCAACAATTCAGGCCCTTAGATTTTAATTTTATATAATGGAAAATTCAAAGTGAATGGACGGTAGTCGGTACAAGATAATGAGGAATAGAGAGGTCGAGTAGCTCTGAATTGAATTAAGGGTTAAGAACAAGCAGTTTTATGCGCAGTTCAGGTTTCACGTGACCATCGTTTCTGTGGACAAATCTAACTCTAAATTCCTGTCTTTACGTAGGAAGATTTCTCAACGGTAGAAAAAAGATACTACTTGACAAACAAAAATGATAAAGAGACATATATCGTAGATGAGACCCTCTACAATATTTCAAAACATAGAGCCGTAAATCATACCAAGTTAAAGGGCACAATAAAAGTTAAAATTCCACGATCAATATGAATGCAAGTTAAACTAGTGTGGTCCATTGTAGTTGAGTACATAAAAATTGTCCAAAACCAATAACTACTAATGATGCCCTTTAAAAATATAAACTCAAGGTCCTGGTCATGCCGAGACGGTGATCTAATCCTAAGAATTTTCCACAAAGTGGTGATGATAGATATAACTCGGTACAAATATTTCCTTCTTCCAACTTGATCCGATTTATTTGTTCGTAAAGCTATTTACTCGATCACAGACATTAACAGAGTAAAAAATAGTCAATTTTGAATGAACTCAATGTAACCCTCTTTCAGATATCCAATTGACAAAACCAAGGGATGACAAATACTATTTGAGTTTTGAAGTACATATATCTATTCTTGTTTTTGCAAAACTCCGAAAAGCTCACTTTCTTATATGTTATAACAAGAGGACCGTGGATTTCTACTATTGAGGGTTTGACGTAATGCAAGTTATTGTTGGAATTTCAAACGATTTAAGTGCTCGTCTACCATGAACCAAATATAAGTGGCCCACCCGCCCCAATATGAATATATGAACGACCTCCAAACATATGTTCTTTCAATCAATTGTTGGAGCAATTATAGTTCGATTCAATTGATAAAGTTACCAATTGAATATATGAACGACCTCCAAACATATGAGCAACCTCCAATCATTGGAAAATAGACAGTTTTGAAATGCCCCATGTGCATTTGTTAGATGCATGCAACATAATTGTAATGTTATCTTTCGATCATTGAGGAGCAATTATAGTTCGATTCAATTGATTTGAGAGAGGAAAAAATCACAACAACAACTAGTCCTCTCAATTCTAGCTATTGCAATGTCAAGAATTGTATCAATCCTATTATAAATTCCCGCTTCAATCCCTTCCCTCCAATCCCTAGGCAAGAGGGGAAAACAATAACTCAAACAAGTAAATAGCCCAGTACCTTCTCGCATATACAACACAATAGAACCCCACAACCATCAAAAAATAAAACAAACACTGATATTATTCCCACTCAATTGTTGAAGGAGGCTTTGACGTAATATCTTGCACAACACGATTCACACCACGGACACCATTACAGATTTTGCGTGAAACATCATCAAGGAACTTGTGCTCAAAGTAGTACCTGGAATTCAATTCAAATTACAGTTACTGCAAAGTGCTATTAAAGATGATAAGCAACTGTATTTGAAATTTTAAAGGTTAAATGTAAAAATCCAATTATTGAAATAAACTAGCAAAGGTGCAACGTCAATACCCTGAAGCTGATATATTTTCAAGGAGCATAACGACCCTAGTATCTAATTAGGCTCATGATTGAACTTCATGAAATGACAATGTGGCTTAGACATGCAGTTTGCTCTGAAATATTTCAGAGTTTTTGTGCAAGTATTTTAGCTGTTAAAAAGAAAAAATTAAGGTATATTTTAGCTTTTAGGACTTGGGCAGAGATGTACAAGTTCTAATGCTCTCTCGCACAAGCATCATGTACTGAAACCTTCCCCTGTATTTTAGCTGTTAAAAAGAAAAAATTAAGGTATATTTTAGCTTTTAGGACTTGGGCAGATGTACAAGTTCTAATGCTCTCGCACACAAGCATCATGTATTGAAACCTTCCCCTGTATCCATTATATATGCAACAGCAACAATATCAAAACGCAAAATATCCTGTAATTTAATGGGAACTGCAACATGTGCTTTCCAAAATAAATTTTGTTCCATCTAATAGTTTGCTAAAGGCAAATTTAACCCCCTGTATGTAATTTGGTACCATTTAAAAAAGAAATAAGAAAACAAAATAAAGTTATGCAGAAGTAGCATAACCAAAAGAGTTATCCAGCATCATAGCCATATGGATACTTCAGTTGAAATCTTACCAGTCTGCTGTCATTCCATCTTGACTTGTCACGGCTCTGAGTGCAACAACATGGGAGTGTGTTCTTTGATCTCCTTGAACTCCAACAGATCTTACTGGTAAGAAAACTGCAAAGGCTTGCCATATTATGTCATAAAGGCCAGCATCTTTAATTGACTGAATGAAAATCTCATCAACCTGAGAAAAGAAAAATTGAATCAAAATATTGAAGGTACAAATCAATATCAATACTGTAGACAAGCACAAGCACAAAAGCTCCATGTACCTGTCGGAGAACATCTAAGGCATTTCCTTCAGTCACGTCACCCAGAACTCTAACTGCAAGACCAGGCCCAGGGAAGGGATGACGTTTTAGAAATCCCTCAGGGACATCCATGATCCTCCCTAATTGACGTACCTTTACATAAGGAAATGAAAATAACAAAAAAAAATAAAAATCAATGCATAACATCACAGACACCTAGACAGAAGCAAACAATTCAATAGATCAAAAGTAAAACCTCGTCCTTGAAGAGTAGTTTAAGTGGCTCAATGAGTTTCAATTTCATATCCTTTGGAAGACCACCAACATTATGATGGCTCTTGATGGTATGGGAATGGGTTTTCCCACTTCCAGGTGGTGGGCAGGATTCAATCACATCAGGGTACAAGGTTCCCTGAACCAGGTAAGAAGGTCTGCTTCCAAGTTCCTTTTCTAGCTTTTGAGCAAAAGCATCAAAGATACAGATAAACTCTTTACCAATAATTTTCCTCTTTACTTCAGGATCTGTCACACCTTTTAGCTTTGTAAGAAATTGTTCTGCAGCATCAACACACTCAACCGGTAAATGAAGATCCTTTTTAAAGGTTTCCATCACACGTTCCTGCTCCTTATACCTATAGACACAGCAACAACATCAACAACAATCAAAACAAAAACAAAAAAACTTTCTGTTTGTAATCCAATATCTTTACAATGAATAAACCAGACTAATGGTCACCTGAGCAAGCCATTGTCAACAAAAACACAATGAAGCCTATCCCCAATGGCTTTATGAACTATGGTAGCAGCAACAGTGGAATCAACACCACCAGATAAGGCACATATGACATGTTCGTCAGGCCCCACTGTACTATTGATCACTTTAATTTCTTCCTCCAACACGTCCTCCATCTTCCACCCCGCTGAAATCCCACAAACATCAAACAGAAAATGCTTCAGCGTTTCCATTCCTTCCGGCGTATGAGTCACCTTCCAAAAAAGAAGGAATAACAATCAGTTTAATTCATACACTTCGTCACACTAAATATTTCTTACACTATCAATCAATTATATCGTTGGAAACATTTGACTTTAATCTTAAGTCTTAGCTACTGCTGAAGTCAATTGACATGCAAAACTTTCTACTATGACAGTGTATCAGAATTAAAATTAAACACAAACGAATAAATTCAATTGCAATATGAATAGACTAATTTTAAATTGAGATTGAGAAATTAGACATTGGTTTTAACTATGTATATTATACCTCGGGGTGATACTGAAGGCCATAGAATTTGGCAGAAGGATTCTCTATTGCGGCAACAGCACCTTGTTGACTCCGTGCCACGACATTGAAACCAGAAGGAAGAGTAACAGCTTCATCACCATGACTCATCCAAACAATCTGATTATGTCCAACTTTCTCAGCAGGGAAAAGAGCAGAGGCATTTTCGACCTTAATTTCCATCCGGCCATACTCCTGCGTGTTTCCGACGCGGACTTCACCACCGAGACGGCTAACAAGAAGCTGAAGACCGTAGCAGATACCGAGAACAGGGACGGCATTGGATTGAGCCCATTGAAGAAAGCCGTCGGGGAAGGAAGGGGAATCGGGAGTGTGAACGGAGTGGGGACCACCGGAGAGAATGACGAGGGAGGGGTTGAGTTCGGTGATGGATTGAAGAGAAGAAGTGCCGTTGAGGCAGAGAGAGAAAACGGAGAGGCTTCGGATACGACGAGTGATGAGGTGAGTGTATTGGGAACCGAAGTCGAGGATGAGAACTAAGTCTGATTTAACTTGTTTTGGATCTATTGCCATGGCTGCGCAGGTACGACCTTTCTAGGGTTTATGTTGTTGTTGGCTGCTGCAAGGTGTTGCTGGTAGAACTAACTCCACTCAGTAGGGTTTATGCAAATGCAGCCGTAGTCAGTGACATTTTAAGTATTTCTCCGTTTTTTGTTAAAAAAAATAAATAAAAAATAAAAATGTTAAAGAGTGTGGTTGGATATTGGTTAAAAGAATTAGAATAGAAAAAATGTATTGGAAAATAGTGAAAAGTTGTGAATTCAACCTTATAAAAGTCAAAAAATTGTTGATTTCAATGTCAAGCTACTATTTTTTATTTCCTTAACAAGTGCCCTATGTCAAGCTACTATTTTTGATTTCCTTAACAAGTGCTCTAAGGGCACTTGTTAACACAACTAAAAAAAAATTTAAAAAAAAACTTCAAAACATTTCTTTTTTAAAGAAAACTTAAAAACATCTTGATAAAGGTAAAAAATATCTTGTTCGTTGAATATTAAGATATTTGTATAAAAAGAAAATAACAAATCATTTTTGAGGAAAAAAAATCATAAATCTTGTTTTTTAGAGGAATAGACTTAAAATAAGGCGCGTCAAAATGAATACGAAGACTAAATAAAATTATGGTATCTTATGTTAATATAAACTACTTTAATTGTTTTTCTTTCTCTAAACTCGATTTGAGAGTTTTTAAGAAATAAATTGCAACATATTTACATTCATTTAGAATGGCTCCGAATCTTGAGATATCTTCCTCAGTAACTAATAATGATGTACTTCCTCTTCAAAAAACTAATAATGATGTACTTTATTTGCATTAAGCTTGAAATCAAAGTTAGAAAGTTGCATGTAGAAATCACAATGCTTTGCCTAAATGTAGGACAAACTAGGTTTGACCATAACATTTACACGTTTTAAAACCAACACAATTAAAGTAGGCAGAGAAAGACGCATCTGTATTGCATTTTAGATGACCGATACCAATTTTCTCGATACTATCAACTCTTGTTGCACGCTACTGCCCCCTTCCTGCTATTGCAGCAACAACCGTGTTTGCACCATTTGCAATCCCATCCATGCCATTATGCGCCTTACTACCATTCACCAATTTACAATCCACCATCATATCCTTCGCTCTTTATAGAACTTGGTTACAACTTTCGGTAACTCGATGTCAAACTCACAAATTGCGACTTTTTCAAATACTCCAAGTAATTATTGCAAATTGTTCGACTTGTGACTGCGTCAATTTTCGTAACAACGTGAATACATTGTATGCCACTGTGTGATTTTTCCTTAATACATGTTTATGTCTTGCCATAAATTTTATGCATGCAACACATTGGGTAGCACTTGGGTACCTTTGGGTGTCTTTGTCTCTATCTCTCATCAAAATAATTTATTTTAATCATTCAATCATCACTCTCTTTCATTTAAAATACACTAAAATCACCAAAGTGACCCAACACAAAGTCACTGAAGTGTCATCCGATAGCTATCAGATTACCATGCATGGCGTCTTTATAGTTAACATCACACACCACAGATGGACAATGAATACCTTCGTAAATCAATCTTGCGTGGGTCGGTAAGCATCATCTACATATTCTCAAGAGCAAGTTCTTCGCCTTTGAAATTCTGACCCAATAACTCGGTTTGTGTAAATAGGAATTATCTGTTATGTCTTCCGTACATAGTCGGTAAGCGCTTCTCACAAAATACTAACTATTCTTCTAACATGTTGATTCCACTTATGAGTTTCAATAAGTAAGTACACTCGATATTGTTGTATTACCACAATAGGGTGGCCTTTCCATGAGATGTAAGTGTCATCGCTTAACCATGAAGTATAAAAATTGGGATATCCATACGAGAACTAATTGTTCATCGAGAGCTCGTGCGCACCACTCTCTTGGCATTAAAGATTCTTCGCCATACAAAGCCTGGTTTGTGACCAAGTTTCGATTCAAGGTAGCTATTTTAAGGAAAATAGTTCGCTTTGAATAATTTTGACACCAAACAGTCCGGTTGTGTTTAAAACAGTTTGGCTTTGACACATAAATCTTAATCTTTTCTTATGAAAAATTGATTGGATGCTTGTTAGTGTTTACAAAATTAAAATCATTTTTTACTAAATTGATTTGTTTGTGAGAGTTCAGTACGCCAAACTTCCTAGTTGTTTTTTTCCCTTCCATTTTTATGTTTGTGACCAGTAATTTTCTTCCCCTTAGAAAAAAGTAAATTATTTTTTTTACAACAAAACGGCAAATTTAATCTAGTATTTGCAAATTGTTCAAAAAATAATAATCTAGTATTTGCAAATTTCTAACAGCTGAACGTCAAATCACACGTAAGCCACCAAAGGGATGAGTCGTGCCTTGAATAAAGGCGTAATAACATGCCATATTGTCATATTGACGTTGCACCAAAAAAGAAGTGTCATATTGACAAGGTATGATTCATGTCTAGTATATTGAAATAAATGTATAACAAGATTGTTGACCCGTGCGACGCACAAGTTTATTATTAAGAGACTGATATATAAATAATAAAATGCAATATATAATTGGTAATGGTGAAAAAAGAATAGTTTAAAAAAACATGACATTATACGACACATTCTGAATCCTTAGATAATAGACTAAGAAATTGCGACAAAACTAAATAGAAAGACTGCCAAAATTGGCGGCAACATCTCAAACTAAAAATAAAGAACGCAAAAAGGATATTCTAATTCTAAAAAAATATGCATATCGATAAAATGCATATTAAATTTGAATATCAGTTAAGCAGTAGTCTGATAGAAAGGTTGTAAGGTCACGTCCTTCCATTTACAAAAATATGATTCTTTTGTTGTCTGTGTAATTTACCAAGGTTTAGGGTTTTTTTTTATAGAGAAACACGGTTCAGGATTTGCTATAGATAGTCGAGTTTGCATGGAAATTAGGGTAGCCGGGTTTGCATGGAAGTTAGGGTATTCTATTTGTAAACGTATTAAATAAGTGTACAACAACTTGTCAAAAAAAAAGTCTACAAAAACAATAGATAAATACAAACGATGACACAACATGATATGAATGAAAAACTCATTAGTGAGGAGAAATATTAGGGATTGCTGCATTTTAGATGAAATTTAGGTTAAATTGATGTTAACCTAATACAACAAATTGAAGGGAAATTATTAGGTTAAAATGCTGCAGACTTAACAAAATTAATAAATAAGGAGGTTAAATTATTGTTAACCTAAAACCGTAAACCCTAAAACCCTAAACCCTAAACCCTAAAACCCCAAACCCTTAACCTAATACAACAAATTTGAGGGAAATTATTAGGTTAAAATGTTGCAGACTTAACAAAATTAATAAATAAGAATACCATGTCATATCAGCATTAAAGCATCTATAATGACAAGCGTATAATGAAATTTAAACTTGATTTTGTTATCACGTCAGATAGATTTCACAGATTTCACAAAGTCGTATATAATCTTAACTCATTTAACAAGGGATATATACATGTTATTTGATTTAAAAAATAAAAAATAGCTCTCACAACGTCACATCACATTTATGTAACTCAAATCTATTTTACTACAATAATAGAAAAATTAAAGGTTAAATAAGTTTTTGGTTAAATAAGTATTTTACGTCTTTATAAAAATTTCATCATAAATTTTTTATTCGTGTTAGATTTAAAATCTCTTTTGTTATCATCAAACTTTTAAAATTTTCAATGACTTTTTGTATGCATTTTTTTGTGTTAACCCTCGATTTTTAAGAGGTAGAATAATTTGTAGTTCGATGAAAGGTAAGTAAGTTCGGCCAATAATTGTTTTACTCAAGAATCGAAGTCAGATTTTCTTCAACAATTCGTCATTGGTGAAGCTCATTAACCATTTGAATTAAATTTATTGTTTTTTTGTAGGCATGTCTAAAACCTTATAAAAAATTCTTTCACAAAAATTGTGTTTAATTAATGTGTTTAATTTATGTATGATACTAAATTAGTCTTTGTGTATTCATATCCAAGTTAAGTTAATAGTATTGATTAATGCTCTAAAAATAATAAATGCATATACAAAATTGCAAAATGAGTTTATGTAGTGGCGGAGTTTTATTTTTTATTTTTGGATGAACCATAAAAATAAATTATAATATATATACGTAATTTACTATGTTTTAATATGCATTAAACACAAAATTGACCATCAAAAAATTAAATTACATACTTTTAAAATTTAACGTATTTCAATTAATTTGAAAGTGCGATAGGAAAATATAGTATTAAGATGAAGAAAAGGGTGGATAGTAAGGTAGTTTTATTTATAAGTTAAGGATATTTAAAAAAAAATTATCATATAATTTTTTTTTGGTGGAGTGGGTTGTGGCCCACCCGTGCCCTAAAGGGACTCTCCCACACGGTAGAGTGTTCTAAAAATGTCTTATAGATGGAGAAAGAGGGAGCATTAGATACATTATTTTGATTCAATATATTTCGTTTTGTTTTTGTGTAATGGTGAATATATACTCCGAACAAATTAATTTGTTAAAATTATTATTAATTTTTATTATTTATAGAATTTTGTAAATATGAATGAAATGAACAATAACAATTGTTTCTATATGTGATTATGAGATGGAGAGGGTGGATGTAGCTAGAAATAAAATAGGATATTCTATTTCTATCTTCTATAGGACCTAAGGCAAATGGCTTAATGGCCATGCGGTCTCCACCACCATGATCAAATTTATGAATTCATTGCAATGTATCACTTCTCTGATATATTCATCTCAGACACGATTTCCGAAACCAGTGTTTCCAAAACATTTTTCTCCACCTCCATTGCAATTTCTTCTACTGCATCAACATGGATATTCATCCATGATTCACTTCTGGCCAAGTCCCTTTCAACAAGCTGTTGTAACGTTATTGGTGATGGATGAGGGAAAAAGTGGAGGTTAACGAGTTCATTAATCTCTCTAACCAAAACTTTCTTCACAACACATGATTGAAACTTTGGATTTCTTGATGAAAAATGTGGTGAAAAACCATTGCTCTGGCATAACTCCATGAAACACTCAACGATACAGTCATGCAGGATTTTACTGTCAGAAAGTTGGTCAGTAAATCCATTCACTTCATCAAAAGTGGATGATGAATCCATCAATAAGTTTGATAAATGGCTCTTCATAGGTTCATCACATTTCAAGCTGAAAGTCTGCAGAACCTCACTTACGATGTCCTTTGACTTCTTCATTGGTTCCAAAGAGGATGTCATAAGGTCTGCAAGATGGTTCTCTTCATATTTATCATCATTAACTTTTACCAGTGACCCATCTGTTCCTACAAGAAAACATATATATTGTATATAATTTCTCTCTTTTATGTATTGTAACAAAATTTGATAAGCCTTTCAGACCATGCTAAAGAATTGATCAATACATAGATGATAAATGAGGCAAATATTTCTGAATGTTTATGATCAGAGAAAGTTGAAAAAACTAGTTATATAGAGCATACCTCTAGGAGTAGCATAATGTGCATGCAAATTGTTACCAGGAAGATTCTTATTGACACTAATATCAACAGTACCAAAAACCTGCAACTCATTACTCAAAGTTGCCACAGGCAAATCTTTGATTTTTTGAGCTGAAGAACTACTATAAGAGCAACTTTCCCCATCTCTATGAAGTGCTTTGAGGACCATTTGATGTTTTTTATGAGATATAACTTTCACACCTTGGTCCTTCATGGTCAATTTATTTTGCTCAGAAGCAATTTTTTCTTGTCTCACACTTAACTTGGAATCCTTCAACTTAAAAGCCTCCAAACTTTTTTCACTACTAGTATGGACATTAATTGGTGAATATCTTTCAAGAGCGTCCAATTTTTTTACATTTTTACCATCTTCCAAGTCCCACGAACTGCAGGGAAATTTACCTGGCACCGAATCAGTTGTCCTGCACTGCTGTTCTTTTCTCCTTACTCTCATGACATGTCTCAACTTTCTCTTTATATTACCAAATGCAAAATTTGAAGGCTTAATATTTTGAGCACTGCCAGAGCCAGTTTCAGCAAAATGTTTCACATTATTCGTACTCGAATTAGACCTATCAAAACTACTACTGTTTTGAGCTTTATTCAATCTTGTTACTCCATTTTGTTCTGCTTTCACTTGAGTTTTCTGTATGTCACGAATCTGTTTTACCAACAGAGAGTTAGGATCTTGCAGAAGTTTTGTGAAAAGTTCCTTGTTTGAATATAAAACCTGTACAGCATCCAAAAATTGATTAGGCTGACAATCTGCACCATCTTTGCCTTGAGAGTTTTTGTTGAAAAATCTCTGATTAACAATCATTTTTGTTACTTCATTTTCCAAATCTACTATCCGATCATTCTCCACATGTATACTCTTACAACTATAACCTCTTCTTCTTCTGGAACATACCTGTAGTCAAAATTCTTCCATCAATGCTATGCTACTAAATCATTCATATAATGGGATGAGGGGAGTGGATGCAACACCATTTTTGCTGCGTCTTGCCAACTATACATGACAATTTAAAAACTTACGTCACATACTTCTAGTTTATGTGCATGAATTATTTCTCATGAAACTAGTTGATAGCAAAGGTTTAAAATATCGGTCATAGTAACTGTTGTGGTCAAATGTGCCCGATGCGATGTGGCCTCAATCATGGTCGCGTTGCGGTTATGACAACATAAAACTCGACATGACGTGGACCAAACCGTGGTCGCAGACCTTGATCACTAGATCCTCAAAACAAGGCAATACTATTGTATTATGGGTAATGGCTTACTTGGTGTTCATATTTGTAATACTACTTCAGTAACTTAGAAAGGCAAATAAATAAAATTTCCTTCAAAGTCTTTCCCCTTTCTAGATATTTATTAACAGAAAGACAAAATCTACTAACAACTCCAATGCACTATTTCTAAGTTCTTACAAATTCTCATTGTAAAGTAACTTATAAAAATACTACCAAAACCACTAGTCTGAGGCTTTAAAATGGGTTTAAACATCATACATGCTGTGATTTCTGGAATTAGACTCTTAACCGCATGAGTTCCTTTTACAATAGCTACTACAAAATTACATGTATAAACGATGAGAAGATTCAGAACTTACATCAACATCAGGGTACTTTTCATCAACTGTGCTAGGCACATCTGAACTAATTCTGGATTTCCCATTTCCTGCAGCTTAGAAAAAATCACCGGTTCCAAATTTAAGATGAGTACAATATAGTTGAATCACGGAAAATCAAAATTTGATTCAATACGCAACAGCTTCAAATGATATTTATGGTTACTAGCATACATTTTAGACTTTTAGTGCATACAATGTGTATCTAAGAAATTCATGAATTCTGTTACAATCATTTTAAGCTAAAACAAAAAACTCTTACCACTGGCGTGTTTATCCAAATGCCTGCTATTGGAAATCGATCTTCCATCCGAATGAGCCTCACGAAGATTAAAGATTCCAAACATTCGCCATTCACATTTTTGGTTAACCAGAGGAGGAGATCTTCTCTCCATGATTGAAGAAAACTATTTTTTAGGATGTTTTGGTTTTAGCCAATATTAAGAACCAATGCCACAAGCCCACAATGGAAAAATCAGAAAAATCTGTGCAAGCACAAAAGTGAGAAAAGGTTAATAAATCATTATCATAAATGAGAAATAAAGAATCACGTTCAGCTTCACATTGTCATCCACACAATATGATTGTGAAATATATGAGGATATAAAGTACTAGCACAGTAGTACTAGTTGACAATCAACTTCATACCCCACATAAAAGTTTCCCTGTTGACCCATGAAAAGGTTAAAAAAAAGAATCACACGTGAAAACATCAAAACCAATTAAAGAGTTTGATTTTATAATAAATTGAATGATTTTGATTATGATCACATCTTCTAAAATCAATGACAGAGTGTCCCTGATGTCGCGATACAATGAAATTAAGTGAAAGATAAATCAAAGAATGGAAATGAATCCGTCTTGTCTGCAAAATGCGAACACGTAACTTTCTGCATTGTTAATTCCTCTAAATTTCTATAGGATTGTAACTGTAATAACAAATTAATTGAGTGTTAGTGTGTTGATAGAGTGAGAGTACCTGGATTGATTCTATAACTCCAGTTTTAGCTATTAAAAGAAAGTGCATGAATTGATGATGCAGAATTGAAGTGGTTAGTGTGAGTCTCTAAAATAAATAAATAAAAAATCAGTGGGATTTGGATTGGGACAGTTAACAATATGACAAAGACATGTAAACTGTAAATTATATAAACCATAATACCAAGTAGTTGAGGAAAGCTGGCTTTGAACTGAAGCCAACGTACATGTGCTTCCTTTGCTTTCTCTTAACTCTACAACCACTTCCTTCTTATTAAACCAAACATTGTCCTTTTGAGGGAATCTTCAATCTTCTTGAAACCTGTTGTGGAGCGATTACGTGATAATTTGGTTGATAACACGTAGGTGTTCAAATTTAAATCAATCTAAAATAAAGCCACATTATAGAAAGAAAAAAAAATCACACAAAACCAAATGTTTTTGAATGCGTATGGATGTGTAGTACATATTTAACTGTAACTATTGTGAATGACAATTTATTTAATTTTTATGGATGTTTAGCGCAATACGTACACATCTATTCTCACCTGAATCTTAATTGGTACATAGTACATACATACATTTCTTTTTTTATAGCAAAAGTACATACATACATAGACATATTCTTTACCATGTTTTAGATCCCTCGAATTCTTTTTCGAAATCCATTACACAGCAACACTGAACTACAAAAAGTATGGTCAGTTAGTTGGTCAATAGTGCACGTCATTAACTCCAAATTTAAATAGTTTATATAAAGAGTAAAATTACAAATCTAAAAACCACATCAAAAATCTGTATTCCCTTCCCTGTGTGTATATAAACACACGCGCTTGAAGTTTCTTGTTGGACGAAGTCCCATGATTTTTATTCGGTCACATTGAAAATATTTTGTTGTGCATTTTACTTCCATCAACTGATATTAGAGATTCGATTATCAGATTTTTTTTTTCTTCTGACGAAGAGAGTATTAATCTAACATTAGGTTTGCTACTTATTGAGGGGCATGATATTGCTAACAGGGTGCATTTAACTTGGACCATCAATTGTTTGAGTTCAAGTTGGACCATTAAAATGATCTATTATAGGAGGTAATGTTTATACTATACACCACACCAAAAAAATATAGGATTAAATCCAAGTGTTGAGAATGAACAAAGAATAACACCAGAAATCGCAAAGGTTCAGATGCTTAAACTGTTAACAATTGCTATGATTTTGGTTTTGGGTCGTATGTTGTTTAACAAACTAGCATGAAGGTTTAGTAGTAATGGAATCAAGGTATGAAACCAAAGATTAGGATTTGTTGTTCTTGTCAAGAATTAGTTTAGAAGTAATGTTAAGTGTTTAATATCAATTAGCTTTAATTTCTAAGCATTTGTAATGGTTATTTACGAATTAATAAAAATATTGATATGTTAATGATCTCTAGATGATGAATATAAGTACCTACCTTATTTCAACAGCTTATTGTTTTTCAGCAGCTTAATTCAGTAGTTTATTGCCATTGTTTTTCTACTTTATTTCAGCAGCTACATAGTTACAGTAATAGTAGGTTTTTTTTTTAAAATATTCTTGCTTATTAATTACATTGTCAAAAAAATCTTTCTATGTTCAACGTAATTTAAAAGGCCTATGAAAGATTTTTTTTTTGTTGAACATAGAAAGCTCATGCAACAGTAATTTATTTGTTTGAATGTAATTTATTATAGACAAAAAAAAAACGTAATTTATTTGTTTCTTTTTAAAATAAACAAATAAATTAATTGTTTCTTTTGAATATAGTTTATTTGCTTCATGCTTCAACATAATTTACTTTTTTCTTTTCAAAATAATACTACAAAAACCCATAAATAAGTGAGCCCAAAAAATTCCATGACAAAAAAATAATAATCTAGTGTAGCATTTTTTTGAGAGAAATAATCTAGTGTAGCATAATCCACCATGACAAAAAAATAATAATCTAGTGTAGCATTTTTTTGAGAGAAATAATCTAGTGTAGCATGGTCCATGTAATCTTGGAATTTCATTTAACTTGTTTGAAAGGTTGCCAACAATAAATATGGTCCACTCCAATATTTTAGTAATAAATCTATGGCCGGGTTCAAGTTGGACCTAAAGAGTTGGTGGTCCAAATTATACAAAGCCTTGCTAACATTGTTGATAGTGCATACGATTGGAATATCGATAGTGGTACTTTAGTACATGTCATTTTTAAAAGAGATATTTTATGCTCTAGGTGAAGTTGGTATTGTGAAATTGACTCATGAAAGTGTGATAAAGTGTGTTGGCCCTGGAGAAGATGATTAAGAGATGTCCAATAACACAGTTAACTTTCAAGGATCTGAACATGTTTGAGATATTTAGTTGAATTTAATTTTAGTGGTTAAGTTATATTGTGAAGGGTATGATAGGTTGTTCTTGCGGAACACCTGTAAACATACCAAAGATTGTATAATTGTTGCTAGAAGTACGAAGTGTTCTACCTTTGATGTGGCAGAGTAAAAAATATGCACTGACACTGCTTTTTTATGTCCACAACTAAATTCATTCACGCTTCCATCAATGCTTCCATCAACATAGTTTGTTGAGAAAAAAAAAACATTTCTTTTAAGATTCACACGCCTAGAAGACAATTTTTTTATTTTATTTAGTGCATCATTATTTATGCAACTCTACATATATACTCCCTCCGTTCCTTTTTAAGTGTCACTTTTTGACATTTTACACAAACCAATAAACTCAATAAATATTACTACTTTTGATACAATAAATTATCTTTTTCCAATAATAACCTCATTCATTTAATACCTTGTTTCAATTATTTCTCTCTCTGTAATAAATAATTAAGGGTAATATTGGTAACACAACATTTAATATTACATTGAACTTTGAAAGTGACACTTAAATAGAAACAAAACTTTTCTATAAAAGTGACACTTAAAAAGGAACGGAGGGAGTACAACAAAAGGCGTTGTCAATGCATATTTTCTAACGCGTGTTGACGGCCATTTAAGAAAGACTTGAGTTTAGACCATGAAAAGTAAATACTCTATTTTAAGTGTGTTTAAACAATTTAAAATCTCAATTGAACGTATTCCCTCCAGTGCTATTTATAAGAAAATTTTCAAAAAAAACTTTGGTCCTATATATAAGAAAAAGTCACAACTTTAAGGTACATTTATTGTTTAAAAGACTTTTCTAACCCTCATTTAATGTTTGTCTTTTTAATATTAGCAATTATAATTAATACTTCACAAATTTTTACGAGGGTATATATGTAAAAACATTTAAAAAATTACAACCACTAATGATTGTCTTGGTTTTGATGATTTTTAGTTTCTCTTCTTATAAAAAGGACTAGTGGAAATAATATTGAACTAAATTGAAATGCATAACACACAAATAAGAAAAGAAGTTGGAAGAGAGCGTTAAAAAAAGAGTATGGTACAATAACAAGGACACCTAGTGATTATTCAAAAAAAAAAAAACACCTAGTGTAATAATAGAGCATATGCCCTATGGAGTGTTTGTTAGGTACAGTTAATATGTGAAGTTTGATAAGGATAATAACAAGTAGAACTTGAGACTAAAACCCCATACAAACCCCTCACCTCACTCCCTCCCTCCCTTTCTTCTTCTTCAGTTCACATAATCCATTAAGCTTACTCTACAGTCTGAATGGCTTTGCCATTTGTTACTCTTCCACACTTCATTTCTCCCACAACCACTAAACTCAATTCAACCACCATTCTAAAACCCAAACACTTCCTTCTTCAATTTCCTTCTCGTTCCTTATCTTATCCCTTCCTTCCTCTCCGCCCTCCCTCCGCCATCGCACCCGACGGCAAATTCTATCCAAACCCAGCCGACGACGACCCACCCGAAGTAGCCGAAGATTCTGCTCACGGCTTCACCAAATTCCAACAAATCCAACTCCAAGCCGACCGCGCTCGCCTCCGTGAAGAAGAAGATTTCAAAAACAATCAAGCCACTTACCTCGCCGCCATCGCTGACTCCAAAGACGCTCCCGATGAACCTTCCGCCATTGATTCCGCCGAAGACGATTTATTCGGCGAAATTGACAAAGCTATCGCTCTTACACGTAAAGAGTTCGTTAAGCAAGGTCTTCTTAAACCTAATCCCGCCAAACCCGAAATTGAAGTCGTTGAAGAGCTTCAACCCGATGAAGTCGACGATGTAGAAGAAATTGAACGTCTCCGTGAACTCACGGTGAATTCTGACGAATCTCCGGGAGATTTTGAAGAAGATGGTGATTTCTCTTTGAAATCCGAATCTTCTTTTGATTTAGATTTTGATAGTTTAGGGAAAAGTAATAAAGCTAGAATTGTTGAACCTAAGTTTAAGATGAGTTTAGCTGAGCTTTTAGATGAGAGTAAATTGGTACCGGTTTCGGTTTATGGGAATTTGGAAGTTGAAATTAATGGAATTCAACATGATTCTAGGCTTGTTACTTCTGGTAATTTGTTTGTGTGTTGTGTTGGAAGAAAAAACGATGGACATATGTTTTTGAGTGAGGCTGATAAGAGAGGTGCTATTGCTGTTGTCGCGAGTAAAGAGATTGACATTGAAGATACTTTAGGTTGTAAGGCTTTGGTTATTGTGGAAGATACCAATGCTGTTCTTGCTACGTTGGCTGCGTCTTTTTATAAGTATCCTTCGAAAAACATGTCTCTTATTGGGATAACGGGGACTTATGGTAAGACAACGACGACTTATTTGATTAAAAGTATGTATGAAGCGATGGGTTTACGTACCGGGATGTTTAACTCGATTGCTAATTATGTTCATGGGGATAATCAGTTGGATTCGTCTTATGGGGTGCTGGATGCTGTTGTGGTTCAGAATTTGATGGCTAAGATGCTTCATAATGGAACTGAATCTGTGGTTTTTGAGGCTTCTTTGCGTGGACTGACTCAGGGGAAATATGATGAAGTTGATTTTGATGTTGCTGTTTTTACAAATTTGATGGGCGAGGAGGATGAGGAAGAGGGTAGAGATGCGAAGGCCAACCTGTTTTCAAGGATGGTGGATCCTGAGCGGCATAGGAAAGTTGTTAACATTGATGATCCGAATGCGCCTTTGTTTGTTTCAATGGGGAGTCCAGAAGTTCCTGTTGTGACGTTTGCATTGGAGAATAAGAATGCAGATGTTCATCCCTTGAAGTTTGAACTCTCTTTGTTTGAGACACAGGTGTTGGTTAATACACCTGCTGGGATACTGGAAATTTCGTCTGGTTTACTAGGAAGGCACAATGTTTACAACATTCTTGCTGCTGTGGCAGTTGGCATTGCTGTTGGGGCACCCTTGGAGGATATTGTTAGAGGGATTGAAGAGGTTGATGCAGTTCCTGGGAGGTGTGAGTTAATTGACGAGGAACAAGCATTTGGGGTCATAGTGGACTATGCTCGTACTCCTGATGCCTTGTCTAGATTACTTGATTCTGTAAGAGAGCTTCAACCTCGCAGGATTATAACTGGTATGTTTGTGTTTCTCTTAATTGATGTGGAAGATTTCCTTCTCGATTTTGTTTTGAACCTGGAGAAATTTTTTGGGTTACTAATTAAAACAAGGCATTTTCTGCTAAAGCTTGAAACTGCATAATTATTCACATGCCCGAAATTTGAAGATTTATATTGTTTGGCTTGAATATACTTTCGTCATATTTAATGTCCGACCGTCTTTTTTCTTCTTTTGAAGTGATTGGTTGCTGTGGTGAGGACGAAAGGGGGAAGAGACCCCTGATGACAAAGATAGCAACTGATAAAAGTGAAGTGACCATGCTAACATCTGACAACCCCAAGGGTGAAGATCCATGTATGTATTTTGATCTTGGAATATAAGCTATAGCCTTGTTAAGAGCAATATACGAATTCTTGTTCATGCTTTCACCCAAATTTCACAACGTCTTAACTAGCAGGGTTTGTGAATCCTAATTATGGCATACTTTTTACTTATTATTCAGTGGATATTTTGGACGATATGTTGGCTGGGGTAGGATGGACAATGCAAGAGTACCTGAAATATGGGGAGAATGACTACTATCCTCCTCTTCCAAATGGTCACAGGCTTTTTCTCCATGACATTAGGAGGGTAGCTGTGCGAGCTTCAGTTGCAATGGGGGAGGAGGGTGATGTCGTTGTAAGTTTTGAAGCTTCTTTTTACATTGCATCTTATAATATGAAAATTAGCTTAGTTGACATGATGCAAAAGTTGCTTAATTTAAACCATTTTGGTTCTTGGTATTTCTTGTGGAAAAGTTGAACAATATTATGATGTGTATCAAAGTGATATTCCAACTAAGGAGATTCCCTAAAATAAGTTGCAACAACAAGAACAACAACCAAGCCTTATCCCACTAAGTGGGGTCAGCTACATGGATCAAATTACACCATAATGTTCTATCATAAACCATCATATTTCCCTAAATTAAGTAGCAATGGAAACAAATTACCATATTCAAAGCTATTGACAAATTTGGAAGAAGCTTAAATTTAAATGCGTCAAACAAACATAGAATGACTATTCTCCACCAACGCCCAGTTTCATGCATGACATTTTAGTGATCTTATGAAGTCGCAACTTGGATGCCATGATAAGCTGACTTCCCTGTACCCCTTAAATGTTGGAATCCTAATCTGTCTCATTTAAGTAGCCTTGCTTCCTATGAAGCTTTAACTATTCCTTTCGATCTTTTTCTCATTAAATCTTACTTAGTGAATGGCAAAACTTAATTCTGCTTTATGATTGTGTTTATTGAATCTAAGAAAATTCATGACTGTCAGTCTACTCTTGGACCAACTCATCTTCTAAGCTTTAGATTGACTTTTCGACTAAATAAAATACTGAAGCCATTACAAATGGAGTTTAATGACTTCCTCACTTCTTTTGGACGTCTTTTTATTTGGGTATGAACTTGGTATCCTTTGCGCGCAACTGCAGAGACTAATCCCCTTAATCATTTCGGAATAATTCACCAAAATATTAATATGCAAGAAGGAATTGTTTTATTTTTGGGCTGTGATTTTTGAATAAGGGTACACTTTTATGTGCATGGTGCAGGTGATTGCTGGTAAAGGCCATGAAACATATCAAATAGAAGGTGAGAAAAAGGATTTCTTCGATGACCGAGAAGAGTGCAGGGAGGCTTTGCAGTATGTTGACGAGCTTCATCAAGCTGGAATAGATACAAGTGAATTTCCATGGCGGTAATGTCAAATGTTTTCTGCTTTTGTTGTCTTTTTATGACTGCCATGGCTAGCTAAAACACAGAAAAATAAGAATTCTCAGTCTAGAAAATAAAATAAAAAGTAATGTCTTATGTATAATTTTGTTTTTTATCGCTTGCATTTATTGCTGCAGGTTACCAGAGAGCCACTGATACCAAAGGTTGCTGTGCTAACAATAGATCAGCTTCACCTGTTCACCTGAGCACACAAATGAAGTAGGTCAAAAGAAACGGGCCTTTCGGTTATGATAGGGGCCTCTCTTTGCAGGATCATCGGAATCAATCTGGTAAAGATGGGCTTTAAAGTTTGAATTGCTACGTCTTCCAGAGTCCAGCATAAATTGCAACTTCCGTGCAGTACGCTTTTATCCAACCTCTTATTTTTGTCTATATAGCCAATTCTATTTTTTTTTCTTCCTTTTTTTTTCCCTGGGCTACATGCCACTGTAATTGTAATTCTGTGTTGTAGAGTGACACGATAGTCCTGCTTCCTAGGCATATATAAAAAAATATAAACAGAAAATCTTGAACTGAACTTGTCCAATCAAGCAAGGCTAAATTATCCAACGCCATGTATAACTGTATGAGAAATTCGAAAGATAGTACTCCCAGCTTTCACATGCAGGGATTTTTTCCCAGCCTATATTTCCTAGAAGTGTACTTGAGAACGACATATTTTGGTGTACTTTCGGAGACACAAGATTTGCAATTTTTTAGATATGTACTTAAAAAAAAAAAAAACTAAAATAACGGCAAAACAAACATTTTATTAAAAAGTACAAGTGTGTACATCCAAAATTATGTTGGCCATGAAAAATATTCCTCCCTTGTAATCAACCGTGATTTGACTTGAGTTTGGATTCCCTTCATTTACATGCTCTTCATATATTGTCCATTTATGAGATAGATAGAAAGACACAAGTGGAGATTAGTGTGACCTATTTTATTAAGTGGATCTCGCTAATCTTTAACTTGTAACAATAAATGGATGGTAGGTAAATGGATGGAATCTAAACACTAACTTGTCCACATTTTTCTGGCTCAATAAGTTCGAATGGGGTTCGTGCCAAATTTGACCCATTGTTGTGGGTCTAGACTCAATATGTAAAAGACTGCATACACTTTTACATCATGTTGTACGATTAAAATCAAATTATGCAGATCAAGAAGTGGTCAGACATAATGGTTGGTTGTGTTACAGAGTTTGGAGAGCGCCAAGAGCAACAATGAGGTAAGTGATAACATCCACCAAAAGACTTAGACGCCACTCATCACCCAAAGTTTTTAAGACATTAGCTCATTTCTAGCTGATGTGACACTAACCACTTAACCCAACAGTCTCCCCATTAAAGGGGCCTACTATATCGCCGCTGTTACAAGTTACGAGCAACAACATATATCTTTTTAACTACACAACTAGAAAGACTTTCCATACATGAATTTAATATTTCAAGATCCACTTCTGCGCTCCCACCAATCCTTGATACCACTTGTAAGGGAGTTTGAAGAGCGCCGAGAGCAACAATGTTCTAAATGAACACAATCGCCACTAGTCTTGGACACCACATCTATTATATATCTTACACTTAGTCTCATCATAATTGATGTGAAACTAATCACTCGCACTTAAACTCAAGAGGAAGGTCTATTGAGCACATATTCACATATTTTATTCTTGTTGTGGTAGCTTTTAGAATCAAGCACATGGCTTCAACCCTCATAAACAAACAGGCGAGTCCAATCATTGTTACAACACGTTTTCCCATTTATTCTCTAGTTTTATATAAGGAAAACTAGTATTTAAAAAGAAATGTTTATTGAATGATGTTATCTAGAAAACGTGTAATTGTTTTTTAGTTAGATGACCGAATCTGATAGGTTCAAGCATGAAGATAGGGATTTCTGACAATGGGGTGTAAGGAGGATGGATACACGAGGATTTTGTGGACAAGAGGAGAGCCAAAAAGACCATGTTCATATATCAGACTTGAACGCATAAGATTGCACCCTTGAAGTTGAAGGATACTAACTCTCAGCCTCCAACCTGTCCAAGATACCAACATTATGTATTCGTTGTATTGTATCTAAGTCTAACGAATATACATAGCTGATCTCTTGGAATAGGAACCAAATCCCCCCTGTCAAAAGGCTTAGCGGTTGTCACCAAAATGTTGTGAAACTAATCCTGCCAGCGATGAAAACATACTCCCAATTTTCTTTCTGGCAGAGATAATATGCTTTGTTGTTACTTGTTATGTTTTTTTTTTTTGAATAAATGCTTTGTTGTTATGTTACTCCATTATAAAATGTTGATTTCATATATTTTTTTAATATTGCTATCATCATTATCTTCTTTTAATCATTAGAGGTTATTGCATTGTGAGGTAAACTGGTAGACTATTTTCTTTTTAAAAAAAATAAGAAAGTGATTATGAATTAATTTAGAATTAAGAATTTAATTCATATAGATAGTTATTTACACTAGAATGAAAGACAGTACTATGAATATCATGTTAATTTTGTTTTGCAAAAAAAAAAAAAAAACGATTTTTTAAAAGACAAAAATATGATTCGTCTTTTGATGAAACTCATTAACCAATTGAGATTTACTAGTTTATTAAAAAGACGAATCAAAATGGAAGATAAATCTTATGACGTGATGTGATTCGTCTTTCTTTGTCCATCCTAAATTAAGTTGCAACAACAACAATCAAACCCTATCATATCAAGTGAAGTCAGCTACATTGATCAAATTATGCTATAATGTTCGATCAATTTGAGAGAGATAAAACTTAAAAGACATGCAACACAATTTGAAAAAAAATAAAATAAATGAAAAACATCATATTTTGGAATAAAGAATAATTTCTTAAATAGTTTTATATCTGTACTTGTCACATGTGAAACGCAACAACAACAAACAACACAGCCTGTCTTGCACAATACAAAAGGGGAGTCCTGACACTTCTACACTTCATGTCATTATACAGTAATGATAATAAAGACACATAGATAGTATGTTTGTACCAAAAAAAAATAGACATACATGTGTATGTTTCTTATGAAAATAAAATAGGCACATACTGTGTGTGTGCTTAGGGCCGCTCTAATCATAAAACAATAAGCATAAGCACTGTTTAGCGTGGACAAAGAGAGAAAAGAAAATACAATTCACATTGTAGTTTCTGATTGAATTCAACAACCAATCAGACAAAGAGCAATAGAGAGAGAGAGTGTGTAGTGAACCAAGTTTGATTTAGTGGAATATCAGTTCCAATATGGATTTGGTGTAATAATATAATAGTGTAACAAAATCTGTAACAAACTAAGAATAACGTGAACTGTGTCAACTTGCTTGCAACAGGTACGAATAGTTACAGTTTGATTAGGACCACCTAAGAACAGAATGAAACAAAATTAGTTGCCCATCCCATCCATATATGTTTCATGTGTTCGGAAAAATGTCCCTTTCGGTCCCAACGGTCTTTTTTTCTAGCCCATTGGATTCTCTCTCATTTCTTCCGTGACTGTAATTTTGTTACCGTTAACGTGATTTGATTATCATGTTTTTTATTTTCAAAGTTGGGAAAAGTTGAAGTGGATTTCCAATGATAATTGAAGTATAATTTAGACACTTCATAATTCTAGTACGTCAAAACAAAAAATCAACTTAAATTGGAATTACCAGAGTATGCTACCATACGGCAATTATTAAGCTGCAGAGCTTATTCACCGATTTAAGTATATGGAAATGCTCAGGAGTGAACTGTGCACGTCACTGTAATAACCTTTTTTTATGTAAACATTAAGAATCATTAAAAACACAAAAGAATATAAAATTGTATAGGACATACTGAAAGTGAAATTCTGCAGCGGATAATAACAACACAAGGAACAACATGTCCCTCCACACTTTCCACAAAATAAAAAATGATTTCTCTTTTTAATTTTTACTTACCTGATCTTACTGATTTTTTATTTCTAGATATTTCCTAATCAAAACAAAAACAAAATTGAAATCATGGCAGTAAAGTACAATATAACTTTTCTAAAAACAACAAAAAAGCTACTCTTGCCCTTATTTTTTGATGAGTAAGAAAAAGTAAAAACAAAAAGACTTACAATATTATTACTACTCCATAATATAACATTATTTTACGTAGCAAATAATTGTTTTTTAGTTCCTCTGTCCACTATATAACAATGAGACTCTTCTCATTCTAGCTTATAGCATTTATATTACATTTCTAAAACTTAGAGCAAAGAAAAAAGAAGAGAGTAAGTAAGAATGGAGAAGGAGGAAGACGTGAAGGTTGGAGCAAACAAATTCTCAGAGAGGCAGCCATTAGGGACAGCAGCCCAAAGTGACAGCAAAGACTACAAAGAGCCACCACCAGCTCCATTCTTTGAGCCTGGTGAGCTCAAATCATGGTCTTTTTACAGAGCTGGAATAGCTGAGTTCGTAGCCACTTTCTTGTTCCTTTACATCACCATTTTGACTGTCATGGGTGTCAACAGATCAACCTCCAAATGTTCCTCTGTTGGCATTCAAGGTATTGCTTGGTCTTTTGGTGGTATGATCTTTGCCCTTGTCTACTGCACTGCTGGAATATCAGGTAAAAACCTTACAATATTATGAACATTTTTTCTCTTGAGAATGTTAATAGCCAAGATAAATGATAGATCTGTGTGTGGTTTGTGATAGGTGGACACATAAACCCTGCTGTGACATTTGGTCTGTTTTTGGCAAGGAAGCTATCACTTACAAGAGCTATATTCTACATTGTGATGCAATGTCTTGGTGCTATTTGTGGTGCTGGTGTGGTCAAGGGTTTTGAAGGTAATGCTAGGTATGAACTGTTTAAAGGTGGTGCTAATTTTGTGAATCCTGGATACACTAAAGGAGACGGACTTGGAGCTGAGATTGTTGGTACTTTTGTTCTTGTCTACACTGTTTTCTCTGCTACTGATGCCAAGAGAAATGCTAGAGACTCTCATGTCCCTGTATGTCTTCCTTTCTTTTTTTATTTTTTGATTTCTTCATCCAATTTGCATGTGTTCCTTAGGAAAATAATTTATAAGTTTACTTTACTCTTTACATTTTTTTTTCTTCCAATTAGGACTTTTTAAGTTTAGTCTATACATCAGTTTTATTTAACTTTAGTCCATATATTTTAGTTATTTGTGGTGATAATTATATGTAGTTATTTAATCAATGAACTTAAAATATTGATGATCTATTTTCTGCATATACTGTATGGTTTTAATTTGTGAGTTAATTTCTCAATGCTTGACGAACTCTAATTTCAATGTGGTTATTCTTTTTTGGGGGATTGTAGATTTTGGCTCCTCTTCCCATTGGGTTTGCTGTGTTCTTGGTCCACTTGGCTACAATTCCAATCACAGGAACAGGCATTAACCCAGCTAGGAGTCTAGGAGCTGCCATCATCTTTAACAAGGACTTTGCTTGGGATGACCATGTATGTTTTCCTACCACCTTATTTTTATAAACAAATTTAGACTCTAATTTTTGTCTATAGATTAAATAATTAATTAATACTGTATTATTGATGATATTTTCAGTGGATATTCTGGGTTGGACCATTTATTGGAGCTGCTCTTGCTGCTGTGTATCATCAGATTGTCATCCGAGCCATTCCTTTCAAGACAAGGACCTGAGGCTCTTATCTGTTTTTGTTTGTAATCATCTTGTGTTTTGTGTCCTTTTTCATTAAGGGATCTTTTTGTGTTAATCCATGATTTGGGTGTAAATTGTTTCCTTCATTGGTCATTTAGAAAGAATGTGGATTATTCTTTTCTAATTAATTTTGTTATTTCATTTCAACCTTTCAAAATTCCAAGTGTGCAGATATCACGTTTTGCATAACCAAACTACTTTCTTTGTCACAATTTCGAATATTGGTCAAATATGTCTCTATTCATCCCAAAGCTACTACACGCAATTCTCTTCTATAAAACTTTGCCAAAAAAAGTTTGAAAAACGTGTAATGCAGTAGTTTTTGAGCTTCCCTCTTCATATATTTGAATAAACTCTCATTTTAGAGTGTATTTTGATGAATGAAATTGCTACAAAAATGATTTTAGAGGGTAATTCAAATTCTTCTATATTAAACCAAATATATCTTTAAACCAAAGTTTAGAGGGTAACTCAAAAATATCACTATTTTGTACCAAATTTATACAAAAAAAACTTTTCCTAAATTTATCTTTGACAAAATGCTTCAAAGTCTCTCTTCTTTTCGAAAATTCTCCAAATTTAGTACAAAATAGTGATATTCCTATCTATTCTATTGCAATTTGAACCAACTATTTTATAGCTGCCAAGACAGCTTTGGAGTTACTCTTTTGGACACGGGTCCTCATTCCGACTGAGTGAAAGCTAGCAGGCCTCACTTTGTTCACGAGCTTCTTCTTCTTTTTCTCTGCCTTAGTGCTCTCCGATAGACTTGGATAATGTTTCTCGAAGTCAGATACGAGGACTTCAACATTGTCCTCTTCCACCTCAATTCTCTTGTCAAGACTGAGGGAAAGAATTTGCACACTTTTTAGGGCTGCAGCAGAATGGAGAGAGGTTTTGGAACTAGGAATTTGGCTTGAAGGGGAGTTTGTCACTTGTCAAACTATCATAACTTGTAGTTATAGGTTGAGGGATAGGAGCGGTTGCATACAAAGATTGTGTGACAGGCTGATGATAGGTGCTTATGTCAAGAGTAACAGGCGCAGGTAAACAGACTGGTGACAGCACAGGGGTGGCAACCCAAGTAGCAACCTTAACTGGATCCAAAGCCTTAGGGGCAGCTACCTTATCTACGGTAACATTAGGAGAATTTATAGGTGCATCCTGTAAACCAGCAGAAACCTCCAATGTACTCGAATCATCAGGCAAAGCCTCACCTTCTACTGTCTCAATATCATCGTCCAATATATCAAATGAATTTTGTAAATCAAGATTTTGGTCGACCAAAACATCTTGATTTGCAAAAGTTTGAATACCACATTGTTTAGGGTAAAATCTTAAAGCATTACATTCAAAATAATAATAATAAAAAAAATGATAGATGATAAAATTCATTGGAATTAGTTGTAAATGTTACCTCCTTTGTTAAAGAGTGAATTACAATATTTGCTAACCACCCGAAAATTAACACCATAGTTTGTAAAAGAACTAAAAATGAACTTACAAGATTCAAGATAGCATCCAAATCGGAGATATGATAAAGGAGTTCATGAAGACCATTTACAATCGAAAAATTACTATTCTCACTTATGTAAATGTTATCTTTTGTTAAAGATTGAGTTACAACCGCCCGAAGATTAACACCATAGTTTGTAGAAGAACTAAAAATGAACGTGCAAGATTCAAGATAGCATCCAAACGAGAGACATGATGAAGCAGTTCATGAAGACGATTTACAATCAAAAAATTATTCTTCTCACTTATGTAATTGTTTATTCCCCGTTGACACTTTTAAAATCGGTTAACACTTTTAAGTTGCCGACACAAGCACAAACAACATTTTTCTCCCTTCTATATATTTCATGTTCTATCTCACTTTTACACTTTGGAATACATATAACAGAACTATAAAATTAACTTCTTTTTTCATGCTTAACAAAGCTCACAACACTCTTTGTTCAAAAATTAAAATAAAATAAAAAAGTTCACGACACTCTCAAAACCTAGCAGCTCCACAACCCATTTTCTTTTTTCTTCTTCGTCAATCTGAGAAGGATGATGTAAAGCCAATTTTAATCCAAAATCACTCGTATAAATAGTTTTTTCTTCCTGTTTATTTAAATAAATAGTTTTCACATATATTTAGTTTTTTTCTTTGTGATTTTGTCGTCTTAATGTTTTTTTGCATCTTGCTGCGTGTTTGTTCAATTTGTATTAACAGATTAATTTTGATTTAGTGCAGATTCAGTCAATATCTTTAATGTCTTTAGCATACATTATAGATTTGGCGTCATAAATACTCTATAAACCTTACTTTTATCGTATTTCTATGCATTTTGTGATTGTAACTTTGTAAGTTGTTAACATGAATGATGTTTATTCGCAAATTCATCATTTATGATTTTTACTATTTTAAAATGTGTTATTCGATTCATTTTATCAATTTAAATGAATGTCTTTTTTAATTAAAGAAAACTATGCAACTTTGACTACTATATCTATTGAATCCAAAATCCGATGAGGCACTCCAAAACAATATTTTGTTGTTAAAAAATCTCTCTGTGATTCTAATTTGAGATGTTCTAAACCATGTCTTTCATTTCTTTTTTTAACTAAACCAATCCTTCATACGTTCTCCCTATATAATAATTTTGAATTGTTGCACTTACAGGAAAAATTTGTTCATATTTATTTATCATTTTTAAAAGTTTAGTATAACATTAATTATAATTTTTGTCAATATTAATTTTAGTTATTTATTACAGGAAAAAAATACATATATATAAATAAAATTAGATATTAATTAAATTATTAAGGTTATTGTAAAAAAATTATATAAAAAATAACAAATTTTATTTATCATATATGTAAAAAAACCGACCATCATGTAAGCTGTCAGGTCAAAGAACAGTTACGAGTAATAATATTCCAGTGGAGCATCCATTAAGAAACAACTTTTATTATTACAAAAAAAAAAGGAAAAACTTTTATTACAAAAATACGATCATTAAAATATCAGATCATGCAATAATATTCTTAAACATTAATAATCAATCATTATCATCATCTCAAACGCTACCCTTGTTTTGTGGTTTTGACTGTAACTGTTGTTGACTGTAAAAATGTGGTTTATTGGTTGGAAAGGACCATCTGGATTCTCAGCTTCATCAACTGCTGAACAAGTCACTCATGGAATTGATGGAACTTCTCTCACTGCAATCATCACTGGTTTTTTTTCTTTCTTTTTTTCTTGTTCAATTTGTTGTGTTTTTTATTCCTCAAAAATTGAGTTACATGAATTTATGATTTGATTGTTTTCAGGAGCATCAAGTGGTCTTGGTCTGGAAACAACAAGGATTCTTGCTATGCGTGGTGTACATGTTGTTATGGCAGTTAGGAATGTGAAAATTGGTATAGATACCAAAGAAACGTTACTTAAGGAAATTCCAGCTGCTAAGATTGATGTTTTTGAGTTAGATCTTAGCTCTTTCGCATCTGTTAGGAAATTCGCAGCAGATTTTAATTCCTCTGGTCTTCCACTCAATATTCTAATGTAACAATTTCTAACCATATACATATGGATTGATGTTTGTTATTTAAGTTTCGAGTAAATACCTAAATTCGTACTTGAAATTGTACGATTGTATCAATCTAGTCCTTTTATTATCGATATTTCAAAATGATCTCTGAAATTGCAAAACTTTAATCAAGTTTGTCCCTCTGTTGATTACCATATTGCAATTCCAGAGATCGTTTTGAAATAATGATAGGTCGGTACAATCCAACAATTTCAAGAACCAAGTTGGTCATTCACAGTTTAAATTTTAGATTGAGCAGCAAAAAAATACTACTATATGTCTTTATGTAAGTATAGATTGCAGATTTGGAAGTTGAATCAAATAATATAGTCTTTTTCTTTTCAAGTAACAATGCAGGGACGATGGCTACTCCATTCATGCTTTCTCAAGACAATATTGAATTGCAGTTTGCAACCAATCACTTAGGTAATTAATATATGTTTCCTCACATTATAACATATATCTTTCTAAATGATATAAGTGAAAAAAGTTGTTATTACTCTTTAATTTTAATAATGCACAAAACAAATTGAAGGTAATACTTGATAGTATTTTGTAGGCCATTTTCTGTTGACAAACCTTTTATTAGAGACTATGAAAAAAACTGCAAGGGAATGCAACCAGGAAGGAAGGATAGTTATTGTATCATCAGAGGCTCACAGATTTGCATATAGTGAAGGGATTCGTTTCGATAAGATCAACAACGAATCAGAGTAATTATTTAGTTGGAATGTTTAATTTTTAATTATTCTTTTCTTTATCTGCTACAAGGCTCATTCTATTAAGTTTTTTATTTTATTAAATGTTAATCATCATGTTCAGTGTTTTAAGTTCCCAGAATTTTATAATTTCCCACTTCACTGTTTGATTCTTTACAGATACAGCAGTTATTTTGCTTATGGACAATCCAAGCTTGCAAATATTTTGCATGCCAATGAGCTTTCAAGGCGCTTGAAGGTATTATAGTCAACACAAAACTGTATGCAATTTCATAAGATTCAATCTTATTGAGTGCAACCTTTAGAGTATCGTGATGGAAACTCGTTGACGGGTTGAGAAATTTTAGCATTGTGCTTAATGCATTCTTTTTGGACAAACAACATATTAATATCGAGTTTATTGAAATCCTAGCGGAAGAAAATAGCTCGTTTGTCTACTGCATAGATTCCTCCCATTGTAAATAGCCTGCTTCTGTAATGGATTTTTCCATCACTCTGGTTTCTTGGCTAGACGGTGAACTTATTGGTTGAGTTTGATGTTGAACCCTTGCATATTCCTTTGTTTGACAGGAAGAAGGAGTGCAAATAACTGTTAACTCCCTTCATCCCGGTACAATTGTTACAAATATTCTGCGGCACCATGGCTATATTAATGGTTAGTATATATACCATTTTCAACCATTGCTGATTAAGTATCCTTTTTGTTTGGAATAGGTCTGATGTCCTGTCCTATTCGGTTCTGGTTGGTCATATTGGTTAACACTGATGTAATGTATCTATCCCTATTTGTAAGACTCCATTGACCAAACCACAAGAATTAAGAAATGTAATTTTTGTGTCAAATTTGTCAATAATGCATACTCTATTTCCAAAATTATCCTTTAGTTATTAAGATAAAAAAATAGCTGGTCTTTTAATTCTCTTCATTTAATCAAGATATTTCCAAATTTTACAATAGGATCTTACAAATAGAGACGGATGTAGTAATATTGTTGTCATGCTATGTACGAGTCATACTAACCGGTTATTGTTATACATAATTTCTCCTTGTTTTGGATTTTTGTTCATGTGTCGCTCGATTTTTGCAGCCATTGCTAATATGGTGGGAAAGCACTTCCTTAAAAATGTCCAACAGGTATTTTGTCACAGGCTCACAATTTTTTATAGAGCAGTGTGAGGGTTAATTAACATGCATGCATGTCATCTGCTGCTAGTAGACTAAAGACTAATTGTTAGACCAGATTTTTACTAATTGAATTGTGGTGGCACTTCTTTTGTAGGGAGCTGCAACTCAATGTTACCTTGCATTGCATCCACAGGTCAAGGGAGTGTCTGGTGAATACTTTACGGACAGCAATAAGGCAAACCCAACTTCTTTAGCCAAAGATACAAAGCTGGCACAAAAACTATGGGAATTAAGTGTAAGTTTGTCTAATACAAAGTAGCTTGAGGTTTGTTTGACGCAACTCTTGCTACACTGAGCTAGAGCAAACGTCATATGTGCAAAACACAACTATTTGTATTAGAAAAAGCTTTCCAAAGATTCAGAAATGCCTAGTGATGAAAACTTTTACATCTTGAAGCGTTTTAGTAATCAATAGCTCAGAGTATCCATTCATTACAGGTTTGAGATGGTTATTGTTCAAATCAAGCAGTATACAATTCCTTTCAGACTTGATCCATTGTAGCATTCCATTGCATTGTATATACTGTTAGAGTTGCCAAGCACAGACTCTGAATAAAAGTTCTCAAACTTGTAGACCCATTATCCTACTCGATCATTAGCAAATTACTTTAAAAGCAAAAGCCGGGGTGCATTCTTATTTTTAAAAATTGGTTTATTCAAAATATGCAGTTACTGAGAAAAATATTGCATTCAACTGTGATTGAGTTTGTAACCATCTTTACTCAAGACATTTGTATCTGTATTGGCACTACCCTTTGCAGCTAAAATCTGTACCCTTTGCAACGCAAGTTAGTAATGTACATTTGCCTAAAATACTAAAAATATATTTTAAACAGGACTGGATGCTACTGCTATAAATGCACATGCAACATCCACTTTGTAAAATACACAAATTTCTATCATGCTACTGCTATAATCATAAGCCATCCGTGCGACCAGCCACTGGTGCACAAGACTTACGATTTATGGGTGCTTTTGGCTTCGCATTATCCCTCACCAGCTGTTGATGAGACGCACAATCAGCCAAACATGCCTTCTCATTACGAAATTCTCTTCGGACTCCCTCAACGGCCCTCCTATTATGGTTTGCAAGAGCATTATTTTCAGGTGAAATCATATCCCGTCTAGCTTGCATATTTCTCTGAAACTGACCCTGATTTGGACCCTCCTGATAAGCAGTGCCTTTATTTGACTGAAAACCAGTTGGAGATTTTTGGATTGTACCCAGAGCTTCCTGTGGGAATATTGGTTGCTTTGTTTGATGATATGGGATTTTTCCACTTCTAGGTTGCGGAGTAGATGGGCCAGATGCAGTATGAAGATTGGATGTTGGAGAGGGAGATATCTTCCCGCTTGAATTCATTGTTCTAGAAGGCAAACGTAGCCCACCAGATGGAGAAACGGGACATGAGACGATCCCTTTTTTATGAGCATTACTGAAAAGGAGCACAACAAAAAACTGAGTACATCTCCCATCATATTAAAGAACTTTCCATAAAATTTTATTTAAACAAAAATAGCAGAGCCAATTTGACCAAATTTTCTATATGGCCGTGACATCAAAAAGCCTTAATCATCACATTTCCTAATTACAAAGTAGAAGCTTAACCATTGCATTTCTTTTTCATGTGACCTATCGCATGCTTAAGTGTGTGTGTGTGTGTGTGTGTGTGTAATTGAGTTTGAGAGAGAAAGACCTTGACTCATAACCAGCTCTGAAGCTTCTAGTCGGAGGGATACCAGAGACACCAGCTGCTTCCGAGTCTAAACATGAATTATGTTTAGACTCTCCAATGGCCTAAGAGAACAATTTGAAATGATCAATAAAGAACTTGTGCAATCTGTGAAAATGCACACAAATGAAGACAGATAAACTTTATGGCTAGCTACCCAATATATTTATTTTTAACATACCACACAACTCAACAAATCTAACTAAACAACATAACAGATATTATCCACCTCCAGAAAAATAATGCAGCTGTGCAAAGGATGATTGAATAAATGAAGGAATTGAATACACAAGTTGTCAACACATTTAAATTGCTTTTTACCAGAGATCTCATTGCATTTATAATAGCAGATGGAGATTCTGAAGAATCAGCATTCAGAATGAGTCTTTCCAGCGAAGCACTTTTAACAAATGGGTGCTGTAGAAGTTGACCAGCCGAAGGACGATCAAGTGGATCCCTTTGCAAACAAAGCCTGACAAAATCTTTCCCTTCTTCTGATAAATGATCTGGAATTGTAGGAAGTTCGCTGCTGTTCCCAATCTTAAACATAGCAGCAACCTTGAAGCAATGAATGTGAAACAGTAGAAACAGGTTATTCAATCAATGTTTTGTTTCTATACAAGCATGTGCTCCAACTAAGACTCGTATATTTGTGTCAGAAAATAGATTTGAAATGGACATGCAACAATATTATATTCATAATGGCTATAATATTTCTTCAAATTCACTCACCCCTTCATACTGGCCCCATGGAGGTTTTGTTGTTGCCATCTCCAAAACAGTGCAGCCCAGACTCCATATGTCAACAGCAAGATTACAACCATTTGAATTCTTTATAACCTATATAATTGAGGAAGTGACTCAAATGAGATTACTACGTACAGAAAATCACTGACAAGATTTATGTGGACGCAGAAATCATACTTACCTCAGGTGCCATCCAGTAAGGACTTCCTTTAAAAGAAAATGAAAGAGCCTGCCCAGTTATCTGCAAAATATCCCGGATAAGCAATATTAGACACCATCTCAAGTTATCCAATCCCAAAGAGGTTCATCTTATACACATGAAGACATCTTATAAATGCTCTTACAATTTTTGCCATCCCAAAATCTGCTAGTTTTATCTGTCCATTAGGGTCCACCAATATGTTTGCTCCTTTGATGTCCCTGATCAAAACCGAACCAGCACAAATTGTTTTACAAATGGCAACATCAATGAAATATGCTAATTGAATCATATTATACATAAAGCATGTTACCATCAATCAAACTCACCTGTGAACAGTGTTCTTTGCATGCAAATATGCAAGTCCTGAAAGAATCTGCCGGGTGTAATTCCGAATTGCAATTTCACCCAATTGTCCGTATTCTTGAAGCAGTTTATAGATTGACCCACCGGAGACATACTCCAAGTATATGTAAAGTTTGTCATCTACCTGTTAGGAATAAAATTTTATAAAGCAGTTAACACAATCTGAACTTTTAAATCATGATTGTAAGCAAGAAAGCTTGAAAGTGAAATCATTGACTGAATGACAAGTTGACAACAATAAATGAATAAATACCGTCTCGGACCCATAATACTGGACAATGTTTGGATGCCGCAACTGACTTAGCAGTGCAATTTCCTGCAAATGCCATCACATACATATGAATATTCATTATTATGCACGCACACACACACACTCAGTCCAAAACTATCCTAGGGTTTTTCTCAAAGAGAAACCATGGAAATTGGAGGAAAGTAAATGTTTATTCTTAATTGTAAACTAGACATGTGATTTGGACTTCCCAAAAGAAAAACAAGAAATGTGGGGCGCGTAAAACGAATAAAGTGTGTTTCACCCAGTTTACACCAGCAAGCTTACTTGGCCAAGTTGCTGCGCACATTCCCGTGATTTAGGGTCATCTGAAAGAAGGGTTACCTCCTTCATTGCACACATCTCGCCACTTTCTCTACATTGATCACAAGTTGAACCAAGTCAAACTTAAAAGTTGAAGGGGCTTAATTAAAAAAAATGAGGATAAAGGACGATTTGAAAAACAGTAAATATCAATTTCGAACCAGGGCAAGAGTACACATTACAGATAAAGGATTAAACATGGGCAGATGCAAATTCAAATGCTATTTGCTTAGTGAGAATTCCATAATCATGCACACAAAAATGGGTATGAATATCGACAATAACAGCATGATACATATTAATGTGTCTGGAACCCACTTAACAGACCTGCTGAAACCAAGATAAACATGTCCAAATGTTCCCCTTCCAAGCAAATGCCCTTTTGTCCAGCGTGAACCTGGGCTTGTAGAATTATCTGATCTGGCAGGACTTCGAGGGGCTGAAGGAGTTGAAGACGCAGAATAAGTCGGAGAAAACGGACAAGATTTAGTCACTTTTATTGGAGGAAGCGGTAACCGATAACTTTGTTGTTTGGTGACATCAGGACGTCTTGTAGGCAACTCTGCTGCGGCACCTCCAGCTTTTGGATGCAGAGGGCTGACATTACTGCTCTGTATCCTGGAACTGGGACCAGGGCTTGTCATTCTGGGGCTTGGTATTGGTGAACACTCAGTGCTACACTTGTTGTGTGCCCTAAATGCTGATAGATCCCCACCAACTGAATTATTATTAGAATCATGGCCTGAACCTGGACTAGAGCAGAGCCCAGAAGCTATATCTGGGTAGGGCTTTCCTGTCCATAATCCTGAGTTTAACACTTGCTCCGGACCAAACGCTCGCGTTGGACTTCTAGGACTAGACATTGAACTATCTGGAGCACTGCATAAACCACCCGGACGACCTATTTTTGGATGCAAAGGAACCCTTTTTGGCGAGGTAGACAAGTGCTTACTGTTGGACAATTTATGACCTGGTTTTGAGGATGCTCTTGAGTTTCTTTCGATAGTAGTATGTGATTGATCTCTGTGTGCCACACTTTACAAACATTGAAACAATTTTAGTAATTGAATGAACAGAAAATAAGGCAAACACATTGAGAGCATTTAAAAATATGTATCGAGGTAAACAAATTCACCTGAAAGAATTGTTAATGGTGGCTTTGTTTCTATTTTCACAGTCAGATACCAGCGGACTAACAAGATGCGAATCAGATGAGTCACCACTGTCAATGGAGCTGTCACTGGAAACAGATGCAGTGACTATATCTCCTTCCACATCTGTAAATTTGCCCCTTATAGTTATATAACCAGGTTCTGGCAGGGGGAAATATATAGACGGTCTAGATGTAGGATCTCCTACGGCTCTTTCCGGTTTTAACGTTAAAGTAATTCCAGAGTCTGCATTACTAACAGTAGGAAAGGACGAGTCTGGCACTGTGAGTGGCCGACAATAACGATTGTCTGCAAAACTTAGGCAGCGGGACACACTTCGAGAGGGTGACGGTGAGCTTGTCGAAGGTCCGAAGGATCTAGATCCCTTCTTTGAGACAATGCCACCACGATGTTTCCTAAATCCTACTAATCTACAGCTGCTCTTCTCGTCTGAAACATTTTTTAATTTTCGCTGTATCATATCAAAAATGCTTTCTCGGTTTGTCTTCTTATTCTTCTTCACCTCCTTGGACGAAGGCTTTCCCCACCATGGCGCCATGTTTTCAGAAAAGCTTGCACCAAACACACAAGCAAAACGCGGGTGTAAATTCACAATTGATACTGCAGCAAAGTCTATGAAAATGCTTGGAAGACTGAGTTCGGTAGATGGCGTCCGGCTAAATTCCACTGAAGCGCGCTGACCTGTTTTTATAAAATATATAAATCACAGATGAGGCGTCCGTTACACAATAACAACCTGCAACAGAAAGTTCCACTGTCAGTTTGTTCCCTCCAAAAACAAGCATATAACAAACAAAGTAATGACACAAAAGTACGAGGTCATTTCAAAGTAACAGATATCCTATAACGGATCATCTCTGTTTATTTAAGTCTTCGTTTTATGTTGTAGACTATGGCAATTATTAAATCTCGCTACACGACAGATACAGGTATCATATATCGGATCATCTATACGGAAATCATTAAACTCTGCTACACGACAAATGCAAATATCATTTAACGGATCATTTATATAGAAATCATTGAACTCTGCTACACGACAAATACAAATATCATTTAACGGATCATTTATATAGAAATTATTGAATCTCGCTACACGACAGATAGAGATATCATGTATATAACATATCTATATGGAAATTATTGAATCTTGCTACACGACAGATACAAATATCAAATCCCAGATCATCTATGTTTACAAAATCTATGATTTATGGTGCTACAACAATTATTGCATTCACTACACGACAGACGTCATACAACTCATCTGTGTTTAAATAAGTCTTTTAATTATGTTGTAGACTGCGGCAATAATTGGATCACGCTACACGACAACATACACTACAGACGCTTTCAAATCCTAAACAAAAATCCAATGAACCAGGAAAGTCCACCGATTAAAAATTAGAAAGCATGCTAAGAATATCATGGTTTTAAAGCGTATACGACAACTTCAATGCCAAACATTAATGTCAGATGATTTAGAAATTCAGTTAAAAATGTTTAATACTGAAGTGTCCCTTGATGCCATGGAAACCATCGCTCGAACTTGTTCTTGAAAACACTCACTCATTTCACATTCAGAACAATAAAAGAGTGAACCACTAGCAAAGAAGTGATGAAGATAACTTATTAACTAAGTTTCTTCAAAACCAATAACTAGACAAAGTCCACTTAGACATGATTCACACCCCAACATGAAACAAAAACACACACATCCACACACACAAACCTAAAGTTGGATAATTCAACAGATACCTTGGCATTTGAAATTTTTTAGTATTTCACCCACAGAACTATGTTTTCTACCAATGCAGTCAAAATTAGAGAATCAAAATGAAATATACATTTGCCGAAACCCTTCAAAACTACTTTTCATAATTGTACTTTAAACACAAAATCTACAGAATCATAACTAATTAATTACCACCCCTTTCTTGAGAACAAAGTTGTCAACATAACAAACACACAAAAATTAGGTCTTTCATCCATTTGTCTCTATTTTTTTATCTTGTAAACCAGATAGCATAATCCATCTCAAAATTTCGACAAATTGCATATACAACGTAAAATCAGAAAAAATTGAACTCAGATCCAATTGCTTAACAATTTCCATAGAACTCAAGTGGTAACCTTAAAAACAAAATTTACAAAAAAAAAAAAAAAAAAACAAATATTCAAAATCACAAACTCCAGTAACTTCACAAAACATCATCAGCAAATGCACACACAAAAACTACAATTCTTGTGCACAGATTACTCAAATTCTGAAATTGAAAACATGCAAATGATTCTTAAAGCCAATAGGTTTTAAAATTACACACAATGTTTAAACCATGACAAAAAAAATATTATACCGTTGCAACAAAAAATAAACACATAGAGACACTGCTTAAGTAACCCTACATATACTCACAGTGTGTTACTTCGAAATGAAAACGACGGCGTTTTGCTCCGAAGTTGAAAAGCCGAAGAAATGTGCAAAGGATGGAAAATGAAGAAGAAGAAGAAGAAAAGAATGTGAAATGAGAAAACGAAGAAAACACAAAAACAGTACACAAAAACAGTACACAGTTTTTAGTGTGTTTTTTTGTTCTCAAGCATTAAATTTAGTGGGAAATTAATAAATAAAATTGGGTATTAAAAATTAAACAAAAATGAGCGATTCCGTGTGACGCGTGATGCGTGAACTGTCTAGCGGTCATCATCTGACCGTTGGATTGAAGAATCTTTGATTCTATCACAAGATGTGTGTGGGTGATGCATATCATGTGGTGAGTGCAGTGAATCTTAAAACAGGGAATTATCTTCTTTAACGGAAACTTACTTAACTGCTCCATCAACAATATCTCTCGGATTTTTTATTTTTTGGTATTAAATAGTAAATAGTACATTTTCCATCTCATAAACAATTATTTTTGTTTTATTATTGATGTTAGGATTATGATCATTTATTGAGAGAGAAAGTATAAGGATAATTTATGCTATTTAATATTTTTTCGATTTTCTTTTTTATTTTCTTTTTTCGTTTATTGTTTCCATTTCTTTGTTTAATAATATAAGTAAGTAATTATGAGTATTTTTATATTAAGGTAAATTAAAAAAAAAGGCATTGTTGTAAAGAGTGTCAATGTTATGGAAATAAAACATAGCATTTGTGAATTTCTAGAAAAGGCTAAAATCATGTTTGTAATAAAATGATTCATGAATTTATTTACAGGATGTATTTTTTCTTACTATAAAATGTGAATTATTTTTAGGACTAAAGAGGATGAACCAATATAATGACAAAAGGATAGTGAACCAAACTACGTATTTCACAATTGTTATTTTTTTACAAAATAAATCAATGTTCATTTTTTAAAATACGATAAAGTGTATCAGATACAATAATATGTTCAACATCGTTAAAAACGTGAATGATGAATCTACGAACAAACTCACATCATCCAAGTTGATAGCATAAAACAATAAAATAGTTACAAATAATATGATTAAATCTAATTCTCTGAAATATCCATACTTTCGAATATGCAACGTTGATGCTCAAATCATTGATTGAATCTGCAATTGAGCAAAACCAATTTTTCAATATGAACCAACGAACACCACACCAAGAAGCAAAATCAAACAATGTAGCACAAGGAGACGAATAACACAACGCCGCACTCAGACGACGAACCCACGAAAAAACACAAAAGAATAAACCTAATACACGTGAAAACCACTTGTTTAGATTGAAATAGAGGGGAAAAAGATGCAGAGGCGTGAGTTTATGTCAAAGAATGATTTAAATCCCCTCATCCTCAACGAATGAAGGAAAACGAAAACTTAAAAAGATGATGAAGTTTTTCTAACTAAAAAACTAAGTTCGACTTAAATGTCATAAAACATGTTACTATTTCCACCAAATGATTTTTTCACTCTTTTTTTTAGTGTTGTTTTTCTTTTGGAAAAATAAAATTGTCACATTTCTCTCATAAAGTTTAATTTTAATACATCGTCAAAATAAAAAGTTTTTGGTGTCAACAAATCACAATTATTTCCCTTCAAAAAAAATCACAAATATTTATACACGGAACTTCCGAAGTTGTTACGATAAAGTTAAACAATTTTTATAATAAGATAGTTTTGATTTATTGAAAGTGTAACGAATATTTTACAACGACGGTGTATATGACTTGGTCATTTTTTTATAACGGTTTAATTAATAATTTCATTTGACCAAATAATATACCATTTATATAAATACATGAATAATCAAATTATATATATATATATATATATATATGTGTGTGTGTGTAACTTTATAAATAAAAATCCACTTTTAGTCTTCTTCTCAATAAATACTTTCTCATAAATACTTTTTCTCGACACACAATATAATATATTAAAACATATTTTATATTATATTTTGTCTTATACAATAAATTGTAATTTATACATTTTGTAATATATACTTAAAATATTAGAGTGTAGGGTGTATAATATTATTTATATATTACATAATTTTCCAAAACAATATCGTCGAAGAAATAAGTGGTCATGGATACGATCGTAATTAAAATCTCGTAAATGTTAACAAGTGTCTTTGGGGCACTTGTTTAGAAGTCTAAAGAATAAATTTTATCTTAAAAATTGTGCATTCAATGCATTAAAACTTTAAAAAGTAACGTTTTCTCTTTGAAATTTACCAATTATTTTCATTTTTGTATCTTTAATAAATGTCTTGAAGATACTTGTTAGCAAGACTCTTAAAATTTATGAAGGGATCAAATTTGAAATATAAGGGTATATTGATTAGGTGTTGGAAATATTTAAAATCTCTAAACGTGTTTGATACACACCATGGTACCAGAGAAAAAGACATAGGATTTTGCCAACATTTGTATGTAGAAATTGTTGTTTTTTGACGTTTCAATGTGCTGAATACACTAATCAAAAGATAAAATTTTCATTTTAAGCAGCTTATCAAGTGTTTTGAGAACACTTGTTAGCATTTCACAAAGGCATAAGATATGTTTGAGTCCTAAGTTTTTAATACAAATATTGTTGCGTGTATTATTTTATGTATAATATTGCAGTTAAAATATTTTTTTCGCTTAACGTTGTTAGAAAATTTAATACATATCATGGACAGTTTTTATCCGTGGAGTTAGGAAAAGGCATATATCTATTTGGTATGATAAATGGATAGAAAATATTTACCTTTGCAATATTGTGTCATATGTTGACATTAGTGACACAAACTTTCGTCTTTGTGACTCGTTTGAAAAATGAAGATTGAAACTTAAACAAACTCTACACTTAACTTCCTTCGTTTTACCAAGATTGTATTTGTAGCATTACCATTGACAGTGACATTGATGAAAAACTATTTGGAGTGGTTCCTCCAATAATATATACTCGGAGTCATGATTATAGGTGGTTGGGTAAAAATTAAATCAACAAGTGGTGCTCAATACTACTTGGAGTTGGATTTGACGGCTACCAATTACCAAAAATTTACAAATTTTGTATTGGTTAGTGATGCATGGTAGTCTTTATGTCAATGTCTTTAGAAACACACGACACCTCGCCTCCAACACTTCCTGTCATAGATGTGGTGTTTTTGTTGAGAGCGATTTATATACTCAAAGTTTGTAACATGACTCTCGGGGGATGTAAGATTGAAAATGAAACATTCCCTTGTTTGTTTCAAGTTTTGAAAATTTGGTCATAAGAATTGTATATTACGAGGAATGTTATTTACACATCATTTCTCTATTGTTATTCTTGTGCTAAAGAGATAGGAACCTAACATTCCGATAGAAATATAACTCAACTTGTTATAACTTCCCCCTACCACTCACATTTATTTTCATTTTTTATTTAAATAATTTTTAAAACATTCCTAAGAAATCTAAATTTTACCAAGCATATGGGTATGAATGTTGTTCTTAGAAATATCATTCATGAGAATAATATTTGAAGGAATGTAATTTCTTACCTTGAAACAAACACATAAATTACCCTGAAGTAATGTCTATTTAGATGTACGTTTCTCCCGCCTATCCTAACAATTTGAATTTTTCTAGTTACACCATGATTTTCTTTGATTACACCCAAGGACACATTTTAAGCATAGCAAAATGACTAATGTGTCTTTTAACTAAATCAAATTTTCAAAACACCCTCACCCACATCTTCTTCTCTCTAAAGTAAATTGAATTTGGGGATTCAATGATTAAGATTAATACCTCATGTCAAAGAGTGATAAAATATGACGACGACCATAACACAAAATCACATTATGCTTTGGGAAAAGAACTCAAAAGCTATGTTAATGTTGTATTGGATTCAAGGAAACTATATTTGTTTCAGAGTGGCTCAATCCAAATCTCTAAATCTAAATCCACAAATCGTGCCACAATCGAAATTCCCACAAACTTAATTCCCTAAATAAAAAACTCAATCTCAACAAGGAAGATAAACATTTAAATATCCAAGAAGACAAAATCGAAGATGTTTGTTGTTGTTACTGCAAACTCTTGCAGGTACTAGTGAAGGAGGTCACAAAACAATAATACAATTTGCAAACAATTTGATAATCAAAACACGACTAAGCCATAAATAATATTTTTTATTGAATCCTCCTGATTTTAATTTATGTGGTTAGTTCAACAGAGTTTTCCTTTGACTTTAAGTACAGGGAAATTAAATCGGATCCCTTGAAAGGAGCACATTTCAAAGGCTCAAGCCAACATCATTAAACCAGTCGAAATAAGTTCAGATACCAAATTTTTAACTTTTTATTATTTACTTTGCGAAAAGTAATTTGATGCTTCCATAAATTTAGAGCCTGTTTGAAACACTTCCCAAAAACTCCTTTTTAGTTTTTAAAAACTTGAAAATTAAAAACTTGTTTGCTAAACTATTTTTAAAATTACAGTTTTTGAAATAGTTTTGAATTTTTTAGTTTTGACGACTAAAAAACTAAAACATGTAAAATATAACCATTATAAAAAGAGAACTTGTATATTTTAAAAACTGAAAACAAAAATTATTTCAAACAGGCCCTTAAACTAAAAAGTATAATTGGACTATGGTTTGGTGAGAGCATGAGTAAAATGTATGCAAAAAATTTACACCATTTATGGTTTAAACTTTTTAAATAGATTTCCCCTAATATTGTAGTTAAAAGTTCTCCGAAGTATTGTAGATTATCTTTTATTCAACCAGGTAGCATTTGTATGTCATACTAAGTTCAATTGTGTGTTTTTCCTGTTATCTTTCTTCATTCATTAATCACGCTGAATTTTCTGTTGGAATATTTTACTATTTAATTATATTCCAATATCATTATGTGGGCAAATATCGTAATAATAATTATATTAGCTATTTATCAATTGTGAGCCTTAATTGATTAGTGATCAAATTAAGTAATAAGGTTATTAGATTTCTAATTGGATAATTAATTAAATATTTAATTAGTTGATATGGACTCAATGAGTGGATGTCCGGATAGCCCATTAACGGAATAATGGGAAACCCTAATGGCTGTCCAATATAAAAGAGGCTATGGTCCCCAATATACCGTACACGGCAAAACATTCTCTTCTCCCCATCTGATGAGAGCTTGAGGCATAAAGATACCGGTTGAGGAAGAACCAAACTAACCGCCGCTAACCCTACGTTGTGTATTTCAGATTACGGTGTCAAAGCTTTATCCAGGTATTCCTAATACCCTAATTCTTACTATCTTGATAAATCAAACATGTCGTAGATCCGTTCATATTCATGTTCAATGATTAAATTTGCTTCCGCTATATTTTTATTTTGTATTGAACATGTTTTATGAATTAAGACCTAAATTTCTAACATTTTCCACTCAAGATGATACACACACATACATACTTGCAGTCGTTTTCAACCACTAATTGAAGAACATCATATATAATCTAACAACAATATTATAGCTATATGATGTTAAAAAAACTATAAGAAGTAAACTAACATCATATAATGATCATAATTTTAGAACATCAATATTTTAAGAAGTAAACTAACATCATATAACCATTAATTTAGAACATCATATAACCATTTATGGTTTAACCTTTTTAAATAGATTTCCCTAATATGATGTCAAAAAAAACTTTGCACAATACAAGACTATTCAATTTGTGCTTGATAGAATTAGCTTTCTATAAGAAGTAAATAACTATATTTTATTGCAACATCAATATTATATATATTTTTATTAAAAATTGATGATGTACTAATATTGTTTAATTTACTCACTATTGCACAAGTCTTCAACCCGTCAACCATTACTTGCTTGTTATCTTTTCCAGCATTGGCGTGAGATCCCTAGGGTGCACATTCACCTTCAGACCATACTTCATGAACAACGTCAACGACATCTTTTGTTCAACTCGGTGCCCCGGCACCACCTCGAGACGATGGCGCAGAAGCACCGCAGCAGCAATGGACTTCATCTGCAAATAAGCTAAATCCTTCCCCAAACAAATCCTTGGCCCCGCATTAAACGAAACAAACTTGTAAGAACTCTGCATCTTTTCACCGTCAGTTGAAAACCACCTTTCAGGTTTAAACTCAAGACAATCTTCTCCCCAAATGAACTTCATCCTCCCAACGGAGTAAATCGAATATGTCACCATCGAACCAGCCGGAACGAATGTTCCATTCGGTAAAACATCGTCGTTCACCACATGCTTTGAATCCTGCGGCACGGAAGGGTAAAGTCGTAAAGTCTCAGACAATGCAGCCTTGAGATAAACCAAACGATCAACTTCCTCAAAAGCAAGAGGTTCATCTGTCCATTTTGAAACATCACCGCCACGTGTCTCCATGAGAACAGTGCAGAGTTCTATCAGAATTTTTTCCTCCACTTCTGGATTTTTCATACAGAGCCAGAAAAACCAGCTTAGAGCCACTGATGATGTGTCACGTCCAGCGAGGATGAAATTAAGAGCCACATGTTGAAGAAACTCTTCAGAATATTTTTCTTTTTTCTTCATGAAACGCGAAAGCAAATCGTCGTTTAGAGCCGCACTTCCACTTTGCAGTTCAAATTTTCGGTTTTGAATGATGTTAGAGAGATACTTGTGTATATGTTTAAGACTTCGGCTTAAGCTCACTTCCATTCCTAAGCGAAACATTTTCTTCAGCTTCCAAACAATCTCAGGTAAAATGAATCGTTGGAGTGTGGCTTCAGTGGCACGATCAAAAGAAAGGGCGAAATCATTTTCCGGAAGACCCACGGACAGTGTCTGTGGGTCTTGACCGAAAGCCAAGCCACATATGTTGTCGAAAGTGAGGCGTAGGAGAAGGTCTTGAAGATCAACCGGTTTTTCTTCTTCTTGGGCCGTGGCTAAAATTGGACAGAATCTATACTTTATGGCTATGCTAACCCAACGAGCCATGGCTTGTCGTAGGGTACGAGTGGTGAATTCTAGTGCGGCGGTTTTACGCTGGAACAGCCACATGTCACCATCGGAGTTAAAGATACCTTCTCCGAGTAAGTCATGAAACACTGACTGCCATGTTGGTCCTTTTGGGTAATTGTCGAACCGGAGTTTGAGGATGTGTTCGAGGTTCTTTGGATCACACGTGACAGTCACGAGACACTGTTTTCTGGCAAGGAAAGGAACGGCGCAGATGCAAGTTTGGTACGTGCCGCCACACGCGCGGAGATTATCAGCGATCCAGTCGTGCATGCGGGTTGCATGTTGGATGAGACCAGGTAAACTACCCAATAAGGGCCAGACACGTGGACCTTTTAGGGACCGTGTGATGATTGAGAACCATATTAAGTACGCCGCTATAGCTGTTAAGATCATTAAAGCATTTGATGCATCCATGTGCCTTGTGGGACCCAATAACCGAAAATACAGCTTTATTAGTTGGACGTACTTCTAACAACGTGAAAGTTTCACCGGAGAAACAACGTTGTCGTCGTTCAAGTTTGAATGCATGTATGTAAATGAAAAAAGAAAATAAACCCTGAATAAATGGTGTTAAGATATAGTTTGAATGTTAAGAATGTGTAGTGAACAATAACTAGGCAGAGAAGTGATGGGTTATTATGAAGAGATTGGGTGTGATAGAGGGTGAAGAGATTTAAGAGAGAATATGGAGTTATTTGTTTATGAGCAAGAAGAGTGAGGAAAAGTGATTTATATAAAAGAAAAAAAGGATGTAATAAAACAGAAAGTTGGGACAATTAATGAGAGGAGTAGAGATGCTAGGTGTTAAGAGTTGAAACTGAGCTGCATTTTTTCTTCCAGTTTAGTTAGGCTTCGGTGTCTCTCCTTATAAGTCATCACTCATCAATGTCCACCGATGTAGTTAGTTGAGTGTATATATAAATAAAGTTATATTCTTTGTTGTGAGATACTATAATATTGTAAAGGTACAGTAAAACCAATTACACATAAGTATTCTGCATCTCTGATGTAAATTGATGGAGTAAGTCTGTTTCTTCATTGGGTAACAATACTCCCTTTGCTTTTTGAAAGTTATATAGCCCCACTTACCCCAATAATAATAGGGTATACATTCTTGTCATAAGTGTATCTCCAAACATATATAAAAATCACATAAATGAATTTTATTTAGACAAGTGAGCAATAGTGAATCTCAATACATAAATAAAATTTAAATTTGTTTTTTAGTTATTTTTATCTTCAAACACGTCTTTAGTTATATTATTGTGTATTTTTTGCTCGTAAACTTAATCTATAAAATCACCTCCTTTATTTTACGATGAATGTTACTTTAATAAAAAAATTACTTCAAAATAAACGTCGTTTTCTATTTAAGACATACAAAATACTAACAATAGAGACACTTAATTATTATTTTTTTGACTAAAGTTGAGAAAGTATTTTTAATTTAAATACACACTATATCGACTTATCGACTAAAAACCATTCATTCTTTTTTCTTCTTTTCCCGAAACTAACACATTTGTTCATTCTACAAATATTAAAAAAAATCTAGATATGCATCCATATATAATATATAATTGTGATCGATTTTTCCCTTCAAATAATACAAATGGCCTGCTCACAAGAACTCTCGTCTCTCCTCGAAAAAGAAAATCTTGTCTCTATTGCATTTTGCCATAAATATAATTATTAAACAAAGTTTTGAATTTTGTCAAAAGAGAAATAGCGTTTCGAATATGTCTCATGACAATTATGCCAAAACATTATTTGCAATGAATTAGTTTCTTTTAGAAAAATGACAGTTAATCGACGATTAATCATCGACGATATAACATATAATATTTATATAAATAAGTTTTTGAACAAATTTATAATTTTTAGATAGATCCATGCACTAATTTTTTAAGCTTTTAAGACGCAACTAAACCAAAATATAATTGTCCAATCAAAATGACAACTAGGCTGCAAAAAATAATGTTTCTTTTAAATTTATATAATATCCCCATGGAATATCTTAGGAAAAATTGTCGATCCACTCTCTTAATATATATTGATACAATAGTTATAGAGTCTGTTATTTAAAAAAAAAAAAAAAAAATCCACATGGGGTATCTTAGAAAAAGATTGTGGATGCATGCAACCCCTTAATTGTCCTACGTAGCAAGTAGCAACAATTAATATACAGTTACTGTCGCCGAAAATACGGTTACCACCGGTTTTATTCATTGCCTGATGCTTAACTGCCAAGGAAAAAGTTCGAATAGGATGAACTATATGGTAGTACTATTCATTAGTAATGCATCTAGCATTAATTGGAAGCCGAGAATGACGGTGTTTAGAGCTTGATAGTTGATATTGATTATTCGGTGAGACGATAGACTGTAATATTTCTCAAAATGGGTCCCAACTTTATATTTTGAAGCTATTTTCATAGGGACGTGGGTACTTTCTTTTAGAATAAAAAATTAGTACTAGTTAAAGGCAAGCAGAGGTAGAACATGGATCATAACCAAGGCAGTAAACAAGTACAGTAGTGCCAGTGTGCCACTGCCCACTGCAACTCCAATTGCAATGTCTACATGTTGGAAAAGAGTTTACTCCCTATATATACCCATAATTATTCTCCTACCCTACAAAAATCAAACTAAGGTTGTAATTGTAAAGATAATAGATTCATGAGAGTTATTTTAATGGAGGAATTGTTTAGGAGTGTCCTATAGATTTGATTAAAGAACGATCAAAATGAAAGTTGATATTGAATATACAAATTAAATATCATGCTTTGATGTTTGTTGAATAAATTTATGTTTATTGAAAGAAAAAAATATATATACTTGGGTGACATTGGGGTGCCAATGTATGAAATTGGTCAACCACAATGTCACAAGTGTATAAAAAGACAAAAAGTAAACCATAATTTTTTGTCCTTTTGTACACTCATGACACTGACACTCCAATACTACCCAAATGCTACCCCATACTTTGATCAATTTGGAGGTTAAAATAGACCTATCATTATCATATATTGTCGCAATTAAATGTTTGATGAGACAATAAAATATAATAAATTAATCAATAAGTTTATACGGTTGTATTATCTTTCCCCTTTAGTTAAAAATAAAATCATGAATACAAGGAGATATACCCTTACAAATATAATCTAAAATAAAAATTGAAATCTAATAAATATAATTAAAAGTAAATTGATATTAAACTAAAAATGTACAAATACCTTGTTAAAAAAAGTACAAATACTAATGACTAATTTTTTAAGATTAGTTGAGTGATTAAAAATGTATAAGGAGATATAAACGAGCCGATGATCACATGAGTGAAATGATTCAGTGATTATTTTGTTATTGTGTGATATAATTTAAAATTTATTTGCTAAAAAACGATATAATAACTAATTTGACAGTTTAATTTTTTTTCTTTTAAAAAAAAAGTTTAATTTTTTTTCATTTATACGCTATTCAATTATGATCCATTTATGGGAAAAATCAATGTTTTAAAACCTGAACCGATAGTCGATCCGGTCAAGGCACTGAGTCAGTGGTCGGACCAATAGGTCACTGGTTGGACCGCATGACTATTGACCCAGTTCTTATAAAATAAGTGATGACATAAATTAATAAAAATTCACACATTTAAATAATTACCAAATATATATTAAAATCATATTCACAGTAACAAGAAAAACTAAATGAAAAATATATTTTATAATTATCAGTTAAATATAGATATATTTATATCATATATTAATAAACATGTATATATATAGTTCAGATGGAAATTTAACAAGCAAATTCACATAATCAAGTGGTAAGTGTTAACAATATTATAAATACAAGTAACACATGTAACAAATAGATAAGAATAAATTTAAATATTAAAACAAATGTAACAAAAATAATATGAATATATGTATATCTGGTTTTTTCTTTTATCATTTAAAAAATATATAACAAACTAAATGAGTATATTTATACTTACTTTTTCATTATTCCAATTATGCTCTTAAACAATTTTTTCTATAATAAAGATTGTTCGTGTCATTAAAAAAAAAAAACAACAAACATTTATATTTTTATTTTAATCAAAGCCAAAATTTCATAAAAATAATATCATTCATAATTTTCAAACATCAACTCAATAAAAAGAAAGTGCCCGTCTTTTCGCTAGTTTTTATAATATAATCATTTAGAATAGGGTTTGGGTCACAGGTGGGTCAAACTGGCTCATTGGTTCGCCCACCCGACCCGCACGGGTCACACCGGGTTTCCTGGGTTGCTTGCATATCCGGTTTGATTAGCTGACCAACCCGCCCACCCCTTCGATTTCCGGTTTGACCGGACGGGTCGGTCCGAGTTTTAAAACACTGAGAAAAATAAACACAAGTAGAGATTAATGAGATCAATTTTAAGAAATAGATCTCACTAACAATTTCACAAATCTCTCATTTGTGTCTATCACTCTCATAAAATTGATAATAAATGGATGGTGGATCAATGAAGAAAATCAAAACTCGTAAGTTATATAGAAATTAACACAACGACTAATTACTTGTTATAATTTAAAATTGATTTTTTTTTGTTTAATTATAAATTATAGAGTGTAAATTTCCAACCCCTATAATTTTATAGAGGAATTAGCTTAGTTAGTAAAATGGTCTTGCTAATCGACGGTCCCTTAACACTATTTAAGGATTTTAAATTAATAAGTTATTTGTTAAAAATGTTAAATACTTTGATTTCTAGTGCTTTCAATATATATATTTTTATAAAAACTTATTATTTAAGGTTTTTTATTTTTAAAAAACTCGAGATTCGATTCAAAAACCGACTACTCTGAGAGGACCGATTGCGCCGCTCACTTGCAGGAGACCCATTTAAAGCGAGAGCAAGCCTGAGATATTTGAGAGGAGTAAACTCCAAAATCTCATGCTAACCACTAAGCCATTCCAAAATGAACTATCATTTAAGGTTCTTAAAAAATGTACTAAGAAAATCATTAATATTTTCTTAAATAAAATACCGAAAAAAATCTAAATTCAATTCTTGATCAAACTTTTAGTTACAACTTCAATCAAATTTTAGGTTAAAAAATAACCCAAAGTAAAAAAAATAAAATAATACTCAAGTAATAAAAAACCTCTGAAACAACAAAACTCAAAGGTTCCATCAAGTTGAATCAGAAACAACTTGGAGTCCCACTGAACTCAACTGTCCTAAAAAAGCTAAACCTCGCCGTATAACGCAAACGGCCTTCGTCGCCGGCCACCAGAAACGGTAAGAAACTCTTTCATCTTTTCCTTTGTTTTTATGGTTAATTTCTTAATTGATTATTCAACATATCATATGATTATTCTCTTAGTTAATCCTGCTTCATTTTCTTTTCTTTTGCTAATTTTTTTATATTCTTTTGATTTTGTGATAAATTGTTAATTTTATGTATGCTTGATGCAACTGATTAACAGGTTCATCCATATGACAACATTGTTAGTTCGTAGGGTTAATAAAATTGAAGGGTTAGTCTCCCTTTTAAATTCTAAACAAATTTTGTCTCCATGGCTTATTACTATGCGCCATTTTACCTTTAATGATAACCGCGGTGGCCGTAAAGCCGCTGCCAGAGAATCCGATGATGAATTTTTCCGTCAACGGGAAAACATAGGTTTTAATGATAATGGTGGTGATAGAAATGAGGAAGGTTCTGGTGTTCAACAGCGTTCGGAGGAATTGAGTCAAACTAGGGTTTTGAGAGGTCAGAAGCCAAGTAATCGGCCTCCTTTGCATTCCCAAGAATATGATCGAGGTGGCCGTCGTCCAAAATTTGATGGAAACCGTGGCAATAGATCGTCGCAAATTGATCTTGGATTTCAAGGAAGAAATGTTGATGAAACTGGTCGAGATGGTGGTCGTCGTGGCAATAAATCTTCACAAATTGATCTTGGACTTCAGGCTAGAAATGTTGCTGAAACCGATAGAGATGGTGGTCAATCAGGAGATAGTTTTCTCGATAAGTATAAGCTTGGTTTTGATAATGAAGTAGGGAGTAAATCAGACGTTGAAGCAAGCAGCCAATTGGAAGAAGCAAGGGCAGTGAATTCATCAAATTCCAATGAACCAGCACAACAACCTATGCCTCAAGACGCCGATGAGATTTTCAAGAAGATGAAGGAAACTGGTCTTATACCTAATGCAGTGGCTATGCTTGATGGTTTATGTAAAGATGGTAATGTTCAAGAAGCTTTGAAGCTTTTTGGTTTGATGCGGGAAAAGGGAACGATTCCGGAGATTGTCATTTACACTGCTGTAGTGGAGGGATACACAAAGGCACACAGGGCTGATGATGCTATAAGGATTTTCAGGAAAATGCAGAGTAATGGCATTTCGCCGAATGCTTTTAGTTACACTGTTCTTATACAAGGACTCTATAAATGTAGCAGATTACAGGATGCAGTTGAATTTTGTGTAGAGATGTTAGAAGCAGGCCATTCTCCAAATGTGACGACTTTCGTTGGCTTGGTAGATGGTTTTTGCAAAGAAAATGGAATTGAAGAAGCAAAAGGTGTTATCGAGACATTAACAGGAAAGGGTTTTGCTTTTGATGAGAAAGCTGTTAGGGTGTTTTTGGACAAGAAAGCACCATTTTCACCCTCCATTTGGGAGGCCATCTTTGGGAAGAAAGCTCCACAGATACCATTTTAAATATATTTGCAGACTATGTAAGTTTTTGCCAGACTATTTTTATGTCATTGTGTAATGTATGATTACTTTAGGTGTATCTATTTAAATTTTCTAAAGAAGGTTCAACTAGTTTGCCTGTTTTTTAAATAGGCAAATGATATTAGTTGTATGTTAGCATTGTCTCCTTCGTAAGAGTTTGAACCGCGGTTCTTTAATTCATTCAATTCATTTAACTCCTCTGACTAGATTCCTGTTTACTTGTTGATAAGCCTTGTTTTCGTTTTTAATTGTATTGCTCCCAAATTATTTAGTGTTTGTCTTAGAAGTGCACAACATGAAGTTGTAGCGTTTGTCTTTCTTTAGAACTTTAAAGATTATACTCAAAACTTCATAGAATATTTCATAGTAAAAATTAGAATTTCACATAACATTGGGGTTGGTTCAAGTTCATTGAGTTATAACCAATTACATCCGAGTTTAGAAAAATGCAGATCAAACTGAATTAGTTGCTTGCCCCTGTTAGCCTTTGCCTGCCATCTTACTAGAAGAAACCTTCCTAGTTACTGAAACCAATCTAATCTTTTTTTCAAATTGGATTGGTTCGGGTTGCTTGGTTCTATTCATACCTGAGGCCACCCTAGTAAACAGTTTATTAAGCTTGTTGGGTTTTATGGGTAAGCTAGTTATGACAGTTGTTTTAGCTGTTAGGTATTGGTGTATATAATCCAATTGAGCACTGTTTAGATTAATGCAAATCACAAATCCGGTCTCCAAATTCTACTTTATTTTTCTCTCCTATCTTCTATAATTTTCTCTCCCAACTTCACAAAAGCACTCTCCAGAATTTAGGCTTTCGAGGTTCTGGACTATCTATGAAACAATCATTGAATTCCTTCTTCTACTCAAACAATTTAAAAGCATAAATATGTCTGATACAATCATTTCCAAGATCTAGTTGTTTGATGGAACCAATTACAAGCAATAGTCGCAGAGGCTACTTATTTTTATGGAACATGTGATGGCTAATTACACTCTGTTCATTGGTCTTAGTCTGTTATTTTCTCTTGCTGATCTGGTTATGATGTATATTCATTTTCATGGATCCAGAGATATGATGTATATTCATTTTTATGCATAATCTCAGATCTAGGACTTTGTAAACTCCTCCTGGTAGTGTACTTGCACCATTAAAAAAAAATCTAGTTCACTGATGTTTTAATAAACTTCTTCGTACTCGTTTAGTTTAAAAAATAATTGATATGCATTATCATGTTTCCATCATTTTGCATCAACCCGTTTGTTGTTGCTATAAGTTTCTAAATCTTATATAATGAAATTTTAGTCTTATTCTTTAATTTCTCTCACTAATCTGGTTATTCTTCTAAATTGAAGAACTAGAAATTTATACATTTGTCATTGAGAAATATAATAAACAAACAGAAGTTTGAGAAATTGAACGAGATGAGGTTTTGGATCTTACCACTTAAGTCATCTTGTACCATCCTGTTGGGTCATTTAAAAACATCTCTTTCTTTTTTTAGGCGTTTTTTACCGAGTCAATTATATTTTACTGCATCCGTTAACACATTTTCTTTTTACATATCAATAGACTTTTTATTGCTTGCGTAATGATTGTTGGATTACGGTGAATTTTAATAAACTACTTTTGAAGTTCATTTCCATTTAAGCGTCAACTAACCTATAAGTCAACAATTTTTTAGTTTCTGTTATTGTAATTGACTAATCAACCAGTCAACCTATCGAGGGGCGAGGTGAAAGTTTCAACCCCTACTGAAATTGGTCCACCCCGACCTTTGTTTGCGGGTTAGTGGAGGAGTGGAGGAAAATGAGAGCAGACTGGCCTGTTTTGCCACCCTGAGCGGAGGAAAATAAGATCCTCTCCATTTAATCTCTCCTCCATTTCTTCTATTTGGGGAGATATAGACACAAAATATCTTGAAAGTAATTAATGATGGTGGAACTCATTTCCATTTAAGCGTCAACTAACCTATAAGTCAACAATTTTTTAGTTTCTGTTATTGTAATTGACTAATCAACCAGTCAACCTATCGAGGGGCGAGGTGAAAGTTTCAACCCCTACTGAAATTGGTCCACCCCGCCCTTTGTTTGCGGGTTAGTGGAGGAGTGGAGGAAAATGAGAGCAGACTGGCCTGTTTTGCCACCCTGAGCGGAGGAAAATAAGATCCTCTCCATTTAATCTCTCCTCCATTTCTTCTATTTGGGGAGATATAGACACAAAATATCTTGAAAGTAATTAATGATGATGGAACTCATTTAATGATATGACCCACCACTTATTTTTTGTGTCTATCTCTTTCCTAATTGCAATCTCCATTTATTTTAATAAATGGAAACGATCTCAACCCGTTAATTTATTTCAATTTTACCCTGAGTTTTATGTTGTGTCTATTAACAACTGTTTAGTTAAACTTAAATGCAACGGAGTTTTATTGTTTTAAGTGAAACAATAATATCTGATTGTTGAGTTTTAACCTACTGTTGCATTGTGTTGCCTTGTGAAATCGCACACCCTAAACACTCTCAGAGTGTGTTTGGATGGAGTAATGTTTTGAGGGAATGTAATGTTTTAAGGGAATTCAAATACTTTGAGGTGAATTCCATTGTTTGGATAATAATTTGAAGAATTTTCAAAATGATGAAAATTTATGAAGTATTTTGTTCAAGTTAAATTTAGAGAATTTCAAATGACACCTAAAAGTTGAGAATTTCAAAATTCTTCATTGTTATAAATTTTCAAAATTTGCATTTTGGTCCTCAAATTTTCCAAAATTTTCAATTTGACCCCAATAAATTTATAAAAAATTGCAAATTGACCCCTCAAGTTTTTCAAAAATTATAATTTGACCCCTTAATTTTTTGAAAATTTCAAATTGACCCCTAATTTTATTTTTCAAATTTGGCCCAATTTTTTTTTTTATAAAAGTTGCCCAAAAATGATGACAATATATTTTTTTTATTACTTCATCCAAACAATAACATTTAACAATGAAAGCAATTGAATTGAATCATTTGAATTCCCTAAAATTCTAAATTCTTCAAAAAAATTCAATTACCCCATCCAAACACACTCTCAGGGTGGGTTGTCGATATTCAAACAATTAAAACAATTTCCAACTCAACAAAACTTCTCAAACAACAAAGAATACAAGTTTGAAGGTTCCTCTAGTTTGAAACGCTTGCGCAATGATGATAGAACCAATGCAAGTCAAGATATGCTTGAAACAACTTCTATGATTCTCGTTCAAGCATTCAACCAGTTTGGCAGGAATGTCCCATTTACATTCTTCTCAGAATTTATTGGGAAAACTAATTTATCATTATATATCAAATCACTTCTGCAGGACACCAGAAATTCTTAACCAACTCAAACAGTATTTCATTTCACTAAAAATTATTCCTGTCCAACTTCTTACTGGGTATTATGCTTTTGCTCAGTTTCACATGTTAAATGTATGTAGTGGGTAGAAACTAGAAAGTGCAGTGATTTTTCAATTGTTTGATAGAACTAAAAATGGAATGAAAGAAATGTAAATTGTTTTCTTAAGTTGTTTTATTATGAAGTAAAATAAAGAAAGATATGTGTGTGTTAATAGAAGATTTGTCAAAAGGGTGCCTGTTACGCATAAAATTGTGAAACACAACCCCTTTACCAGTCTTCTACTTTTACATAGTTTTCTCTGCTTTTGTTGTTTCAATGGAAGGTTGAATTGAACTTTAGCTCTCATTCTTTACAAGGTCATTGATGCTTCAAATTCCCTTAATCGCTATCGATGATAATGATCCAAATGTTCTAAAAGTCGGATCAAGTTTCGTTTCAACTTCATTAGAACTTTACTGTATATTTGGAATCGTGATTTTGCCAAAACGCCAAGTCTAACTTTTGCAAAATCACTATAGCTCACTGTAATTCAATCAAACTCCCCGTGAATTCAAATATGAACTTAGTTTGAAAGAAGATACAACCTTGCAGGTTCCAACATTTTAGGTTTTTCCTTTCTATATTTGTGTGTTGTTCCCTATTTCTTTCTTAATTAAACTTCCCTTCAACTAACAGCCTTAAGACTTAAGAGCAAACAAACAACTAATACACTATCTAATTCACTCTTTTTTTTTGGGTACGACAGGAAGCAAACTTTTAAGCTTAATTCATCGCTATTTGTTTAAGGCATTTTGAAAGCTAAGCAAACTGTTATTAAGTTCAATTTATCATTTCTGCAAATCAATATCTAGGAGGAAGCTCTTACAATGATGGACCTAAGTGAGGTAACTGAAATACAACAGAAAAAAGTGTTCCTATTCTCAGTTTTTCCAATAGCATCAAAATAGTTTAGTAAAAGTCAAAATTGATATTGAAACCTAGGAAAAACAATATATAACCAAAGAAGAACAATTTGAGTGTAATAATAAGATGAAACCCATATTTGATTTGTCTCACAAAACTAACCATCCATACATTGCAGGATGACAATTTGTTATGAGAAAAAGATTAAAACAATTTCAACTCAACAAAACCTCCTAAGCAACAAAAATGTACAAGTTTGAAGGTTCCTTTACAAGATGTAATAAAAAGAATAAAAGAACAAGTGAAACTCAAAGTTCCCTAGAAGAACTCTGCCAAACTTCAACACATTGCAAATCCTTTCTAGTTAAGAACATCCTACTTCCTCCAAAAGCCAAATTTGTGATCTTAGCACCTCCCATATCTTGCACTCTCCCCATCAAATTCTTCTTGAAAATCCTGTTATTAGAAGAACCCATTATAATCTCTGACCATAACTCCACATCACCACCCTTAGTGCAAAAAACTTGATTCCCTTGTGTTTCAATTTTGCAACCAAACCCTTCTTTTTTCCCATTCAAAACCTTTCTCTTATCACCTAAACAAACCCATGAATTTTTCTCAGAACTCAAATTCTTCAAATCCATATAAAACGCTTCACCAGAATTCACACCAACTTTAAACATAGCATCCAAAGAATCAGAAACTGCCACATCAGCAAAACAATCAACTTTCTCAGAAATCTCCCAAACCACATTGCCAGAACGAACATCCCATAATCTAACATTACCAGAAACACCAGAAGGACCACTGTGGGACCCAGAAGCCATCAACAAATTATGACTTTCAATCCACTGCAATTTCGTCGCCGGAATCGCCGAATCGATATCGGCACCGTAGATTTCATTGTGAGCAATCTCCGTTACAGGTCTCAAACTATGCAAATCATAAACAACAATAGAATTCGAGTTTCTCCGTGAAGATTCAAAGCTAACAAACATGTTCTCAGGTGAAGAACCAATTGCTTGAACTGTTGAACCAGATTTCGTTACGTTTTCCCAATTTAACGTATCTTTCACGTAACCGTTTTCCAAATCAAGAATCTGTAACCCGGAGAAATCATTAGCACCGGCGGCAGCTAACGACGGCGATAAAGCAAGAAGAGAATCAACAGCCGTAAAGTGCGTTAGAATTGTTGATTTCCGGCGAAGTGACCAATCAAAGGTGGTAATCTTGCTGCCGTGTGCGACGTGGAGAGAACCGTAAGGGGTGGTTGCGACGGTGGAAGGAGAGTCTCTTCCGTTTAAGGGTAATTGAAGTGAGTTTTGAAGATTGAAAGGTTCAAATTGAGAAGGGTTAGAGAGAGAATTGATTAAGAGATTTTCGATGCCGTAGAATTGGGATTCAATGATAAGATCTTGAAGGTCGAAGGATTTGGCTTTTGAAGGAAGATTACCGGTGCGGAGGAGAGAAAGGAGAAGAGAGAAAATTTCAGGGTCTCTGTCAATGAAAGGTGTGTAGGGTGATGAGGTTTGTGAGATTGTTGAGAAGAAAGTTTTTGGTCCAGCTGAGGTTAGGGTTTGTTTTGTTGTTTGAAACATTTGACCTCCAACGTCGATTGTGACTATGTTTGTGTCTGATCTGAATACACCTCCGGGATGAGAACCTGCAAAGGGTGGCATTTTCAATGATTTTAGATGAAATCGAGTGAATGATGATATTGAATTTCTTTTCTTGGTTATATAATAGGTAGGTGTGAATGTGAATTGGAATTGGTTGGAGCAGAAGTGGGAGGGGGGAGTTAGTTATATATGTGTATATGAATGAGAGGGAGTTTGTTATTGGTTATAGGATCTGGAAGGGGGGTGGGTCTAGAAGGTCCAATGCAAAAAAAGTCTGGAATTTGGTCAAATATTTTAACGTTGAGTCTAACTAAGCCTTCTAGAGTTCTATGTTTGTGAGATAACGTCATTGCCAACGTGCTTATTTGTTTCCTTTCTTCTCATTTTCCTAAACTCAACTCTTAGCCGCCCAAATTGGACCACTTCTAGTCTAGTAAAAACGTAGCAACCTCTTTTGAGGACTGATATAATAAATATAAAAATAAATCAAGGAAATACAAACAAAAATAGTCTCCCTCAAAAAACAAACAAAATTAATCAGACCAATGCGGCTGGGTATAGTTATGTTATCCATATAGTACAATGGTAGAAAGTCAAATTTGATGCCCACGTTTTTGTATTCCTAGTATAATATATATGTCATTCTTATTGAGTAAATGAGGAATGAAGTGAATTAGACTTTCTTGACCAACAAAATTAACTAGACTTTTTGTACCAAAAACAACATAAACGAGATTTTGGTCTATAAAAAAGAATGAACTAGACTGACTTCTCATTATTTTATTTTTTTATACGGATAAGAAAGAGAGATATATATATATTTGATCCATTTCCTAAGGTATTTTGTTTTTTTTGAAGGTTTGATAAATGATCATGCGTCCCCCCTCAACAAAATAATATATTAAGTATCTCTTTCAATTTTCAATTGTTTTTTCTTTAATTCCTTCAGAAAATTGTTTTTTCTTTAATTGTACCATCTTTTTTATTTTGGTACAAATTTAATTGTAAAATATAATTGATACAATGTGTATCACTTTCAAATAAATATTTTATTTTGTATTTACGTTAATAAAGAATACATGAATAAATTATAACACTTATTTAATCAATTTATTATTCATTATTCATTTTTATTCTATTTTATTTCACATGAGTTTCTTTCATTGGAGGTATTTGTATTTGAGGCATTGAAGATCACTAAATATATATGAAACATTTTTCTTATTTGAAATTCAGACTTTAGTTTATCTTCTTATAAGAGATTAGCCCATTCTGCAAGACTCAACTCTCATTAATATCATTTTTTTTTTGTTGCTCAATATGTATGAAATGAACAAATATGACACTTGTTATGATCCAAACTTTAACTTATTAGTTGGGTCTTGAAAAGTTTGTTTTTGAAATTTGAGAACATAAATACACTTTTTTATGAAAGGAGATCACATTACACTGCCCCAATTCTAAGGTCTAAAAACGATATATTTGATATTTAATTAAGTTAAATTGTAGATGACTAGCTTACCCAAATTTTAGAGAGTCATAAAGTGGTTTGATGGTTTGGTGAAGAACATAAATTTTAATAATCTGGTGATCATGAGTTCAATCCCTCCTCTACAACCAAAAGTAACTACTATTCTACCAACGTTGATCATTAAAAAATAAAACTTACTCCAAATTTACTTTTGAGTAAAGAAAGAAAACAAAAACTTACCCCTAAAAAGTGTAGAGGATTTAAATTTTCTCCAAATCCCACGTTTTTTATATCACACAATCCCAAAGTTTTTTTTTATGAAAACAATCCCACGTTTTTGTGTTAGCTAATTTGCAAATTGATATAAGTTGAATAATTCTCATGTTTGAACAAATGGTATGAATTTTTTTATTTTGATTCCAATTTATATCAATCCAACGATCATGTATCAAGACATAGGTGTATTGATGATATGTTTATTTTTAAATGGTGGATGACACTCTGCCATGGCTGCTGAAATTAATTATTGACTACTGAGCTAATATATAAAATTAATACAGAATGTATGCACATATATTATTATTATTCTAAACATTTGGAAACATCTAACGAACTTTCTTATGGAAAAGGAGGTACTAGAAAACTAACTTATATGGATGGTCTAGTTGGACTGGACCTGAAGTTGTTGCTTTAGGGATCCCAAGTCAGGGTAACGGCGCTGTGTTTGGTATGGCTGTTTTGGCCATTTTTTGAGGAACACCATCTGCAAATGTTTAGAAAGTTAGTTGTTTATTTTGTCCGTAAGATACAACTCAATTGATAATGTCGAGATTGTTATAGGGGACGTTTTTGTAGTTACAATTCGAATTCGAAGTCTCACTTTGTCTACATACCAAAAAAAGGTTTTGTATGTCCATGTTTTTTATTTTCCTTCTTGAAGTGTTGTTAACGGCGAATTATCACTTCAACAAATGAATTTTAAAGATCAATCTAACACTCAAATTAAAAGTTGAGTTTCAAAGGTTGACTCTTTGATTATGTGTCTAAGCCTGGTTCATAGCTTTTGCTCGAACAAACATTCTTGAGGACTTTTCAGCCCATTGTCTTCTCCATTTGAGAGAATCTAATTTGATTTGCTCCATTGAACTTTAAACTTAAAAATTCAAATTTTGCATATAACAAGTGTATTTGAACTGCACAAGTTGCTCGGAAGCACTACCGTTGAATTTAACAAGAAAATACTACCTTTAAATGATGGAGAAAGTAGCGCCAAACTACTTCAAGGAGCCCAAAAAGTGAACTACTCTATGTCAACTTGTGTTTTAAAGACTAAACTAATCGGCCGAATCGATTGGACCGGAAACTGGACCTATGACCGTCCCGTTAACTGTCTTAATTTAAAATACGACAACTTTACGCTTCCATAAAAACTGTTGTGGTTGCGCTAGGATGTGATTATGGATATCTAAAGGAGTTTGAAAAGAATGATTAGTATTCAACTAACTTTTTTTTGTTATAATTCAACCAATACTATTATTAATCTTGTACTGTCACAATTGGGTGTATTCCAGTGCTTCATACCGATACAAGGTTGATCACCCACCCCTCTTGCAAAATCGAACGTGTGCACATATTTAATTATAATAAAAAACAATCATTATCATTAGCAATTTATTTTAATTGGCCTCATTAGTTGACTTATAATCTCCTTCTATTGCAAATAAAACTATATATATATATATAATGGCTAAAAGTCCTAACTCAACTGATAAATGCCGAAATTGCAAGGCCGGACGTTGTGACCCAGGTTTGAACCCGGGACCACACAGTTGTGTGTGAGTTTATTTTCAGTAAATTACCACTTCATCTAAGACAAAGAAAAAAAAAAAACCTACATATACGAGGATAAGGTACAAACACTAATAATGTACATACAGCTATTTCTAATCCAAACTTTGTAAGAACTACAGAAATACAAAAGGAACTTTAAAACCACGCTTTGTCCCATGTGGGGTGTGGAAAAAGAAGCTCCCAAACACAAATTATTCAAACTCACTATTTCTTCCAGGGTCATTGTGTTCAAAATACAAACCCCAAGCCATCACTGTGTTAGATTTCCCCATCTTAATTCACCTAGCAGGTGTTGCAGTTGGGTTCGGACAAGTTGTAACACAGCACAAAATTTAAAACCATTGTCAAATTCTGTGAACAAGAAGCCACTGTATAATATGTTAGTCCTTTACTTGCTAGCTAACATGAGGTTGAATAATTGGGAAGAAAGACCAATCCTTTGAGGCAGCATTTTCATTCCCTGCAACTTTCTCATTAGCCCACCAATCAGCAACTATATTTGGTGCAGGAGAATCTCCTCCTTCTGCATTAGCAAAATTGAATTCTTTCGTGGAAGACGAAGAAAGGGTTAAAGACTGATGATCCTTCTCGTCAACTGTTGCTTCAGCGGCTTTTCTTTGCTTCGTTGTATCAATAAGAGTTTCTGTAACAACTTGTTTATCATCACACTCATTCTCTATTGAATGATTCTCTTCTTTGTCTGTCATTTTTGCTGCTGCTGCGTCGTTTTTAAATTTTGACAGGACTTTAGTCCATTGTGATGATGCTGTTGGCTTGTTTTCCACAGACAAAGATGCTTTTTCAGCCGATAATTCAAATGAGACTCTATGATTTACACTAATCTCATTCCGGTGATTATTGCTTGGAGAAGGTGAAATTTTGATATCAGAAACCCATTGATTTGGGAAAAAACCAGCCTGAGTAGTAGTGGACTTTACAGCATCTGGGGTTATAGACCCGGAACTTTGGCTCGATTTCTGTTTACCATAAATTGAAAGTTTATCCAATTGTAGAAGCTTCGCAGTGTCTAATTTTTTAAACTCATCAGGCAAAGGAGATGAGGTGCCCGAGATCGCGGATCTTGGTGAGATCAGTGGACCAACTGGGCTACCAGGTTGAAACTGATAATTTTGGAAGTCATAGTGAGATATTTGGAGCCTCTGATATGTCTCTGAATTTCTACTGTTGGAGTCAAATAGTTGAGCAAATGGAACCTCGGGTGAAGAAGGCGTGGTCAAGTGGACAGACTCGGGAGGTGGAGTGAAAGGGGCTGTTGAAGAAGCCGAGAAAACAGGCGGAGAAACTAATTGTGTTTCGTGTGCGTAAGGGCCGATGGCAAAGATTGAATTAGGGCCACCAGGTGAGTACATGCTTGCAGATACAGATGTTTTAGATAATATACCGACCGGTGATTGCGCGGTTGAAGGAGGTTCAGATTGGAAGAATGATGCAGGAGATGAAGGAGGAGCAACGAAGGGAAGTGTTATACTCGGTGGTGCTTGAGCTGTTGAACTAACAGCATTAGCAGCAGCATCTGCTCCAGTAGGTGTTGTTTCTGGAACAAGAACAGCATGTCCGATGCGCTTTCGGTTGTTTTTCTGAGATCCGAAACACCCGGTTATGTTCAACCAGTTTCCCCATTTTTTCTTCTGCAAACACAAGTAGCTAAGTTTCAGTCATAGAAGACATTGTTATGTGATATGTGCTACATTAATGTGACAAATTACTTTCATTAGGGGTTAATGCGACAATTACTCTTAACTGTATTATACACAAAATAAATTGACTAAGACCTTAATTTGATTAATAAATAAACAGTAGTTACTCCTGGAACATTCACTCTTGCAAGAGTTTCTGATTGAATTCATAGTGAAATAAGGAATCAATTAACTGTCGCACATGGTAAGAATTAATTAGGACAAACACACTTGTATGAGTAAATCACTTTTTAAGTTGAAATTAAAGTATTATTAATCAATCTGATTACCATAAACTGATAATTCAATTATGAAAAAAAAACGAGAGAGCTCACAAAATTGACAATTTCCATCGTTAATTTCACTAAACTCCATGTTGCAGTGACTCTGCCTCTACAGATATTATTTTCATATTTTTTTTCACAAAAAAATAAAAAATAAAAAAATATATTTCCGATCTATTACTAGTATCATAGGAACATTGAAAATGACCCAATGACCAAGAACAGGTAAATCCTAACATTGTTTAATAATTTTTTTTAACGAAGTTATTTACCATATCATGTGAATGAGAAGGTTGTTCCTTTATTTGTTAATAATAATAATGTCACAGTATACAAATACAAGGAAAAGGAGAAAAGATCTCTTCTTTTTGGAAAAGAGATCAATTATAGAAATCCAACAAAAAAGGCTAAAAAGTCTATAGCATCAAAACAATCAAAAGATAAAATAAAATAAGTAACTCTAGTTTCACTTCACCCTCATAAAACAGAAAATCAATAAACCTTTCTAACTAGTTTGAACAAAAAAGTATCCTTTTTTTTTATAAAAAAATTATTTACAAAAAGTGGTGTGAAGATAAAGAAGCAAAAATTGTTGTTATTGATTTATACCTGATTAGTAACAGGTTGAAGACGATCCTGGGAAGAAGCTATAGCAAAAGCAGCAGCGTTGATAGTATCCAAAGTGTTGTTGGAATCTCTTCCATCATTTCTATTAACTCTTCTCATCTTTTATTATTTCAGAATATGGAAAAAAGAGGAAGAAGTAGATCGATCAGCATAGATAGATTGCTTAACAAGGAAAAAATGACAAGAAATCTGAGATTTAAGATTTAAGATTGATTGGCGTGTAATTTGTGTCGTGTGAGAGAGTATAAGCCAAAGGTTGTTTCCTGTTTGAGTTCAGGTCAAACACGGCAACGACTTGTTCCTCGTGTGTTTGTGTGAGTTAACAAAGACTTTGCTACTCGTGTGTTTTAACAACGACTTTGCCACTTTCATCATTTATCATTAATTATTATCACATCATGTTAATGTTACCAATGTCGTTCGTTCACTCATTTACACAACCAGCCTTCATGCTCCGTCTTTTTTGTTTTTGACCGGTCTCACACTCTCTTTTCTAAATATAAACAAAATTTACCATTTAGATTCATTTATTTAATGATGTATAAGGTTTATAATATGAACCACAAACAATATTAAATGAATAAATTTAAAAAATAAATTTTGTTTATATTTATAACTGAGCGAGTAACCTAAAATAATCCTTTATCACTAGGTTTTGATATAATTTATAGTTAATGAAAAAAATGGTAAGTTTGTATTGAATTCAACAAATTTTTTAACTTTTTAAAAGTTAAATCTACCACTTTTTACCATTTCACAATATAACATTTTTAAATTTGTCATAGTAACCAATGCTCTAAGGACATTCTTTATCATTTTCCAAATTTATAATCTACTTTTCTCTTATAGGTAAATAAATATTAATAGTGTATTTTAAATGAGTGAATTATGTTAATTTTTAGGGTCGAAACTCTTGATATTTTGATTAGTAACATCTTTAGCTTCAAACAAGGTGTCTACTTGAGACAAATTTTAATTTCTGATCCATATGTTTGCATGTGATATTAACTTTTGTTTTGTATAGAACCCAACTATTCAAGTCAATTTTGTCAGTGTATTTGTCGAATTATTACTAAAATTTGTTTGTTTTCATACAAGCCAGTTATGTTAATACTACTTACTATAAACAGTTGATAGACTTGACATTTGAACAAAACAAAAAAAGAGTTGATAGAAATTTGAGATGGAAAACATAAAATCGGCGACCAAAGTTTTTAATTGTCTTGCACGACAATGGAATTAGAAACGGATTTTGTATTTTTTCAGTTTTTAAAATTTTCGTATTTCAATTTTCTAACATATTTAGTCTGTGCGTCAAAAAAAACATTTACTTTGTAACAAGACCTTGCAACCAATTTTATAAGACTCACTCTTCTTGGCTATTTTATGTAAATCATTTCGCAATATTGTAATATTTCTGTCATAGCTTATTCTTTAAAAACATATCATAATTCCAATTCATTAACAATTATATTTTATAGTGGATATAATGAGTGAATTGTGGATTAATGAATCAAATTGTCACTCTTAAGAGCAAGTGAGTTGGTTTCCTATATTGAATTTCCTTTTTCTTTTACATGAAGGCAAGAGAGTCGATACAACATAGTCACTTTCACACCCTAAATTATCACATTGTTGGTGATTGTCATTGATGAACAACAAATGTGATTTATGTGTAAACAAAGATGGTTGCAACTAAATAAACTCATTATCACACGTGTAAACGTTATATTTAGGCATTTTCAAGTGTTATAAACACAATTTATTATTGATGTTAACCTTTTAGTTCTAATTCGAAGTTCGGCGTAAAGTAAATATAGTCTTATAAAAAAATTCCAATCATAAATCAAATTAGGTATTAATTTGTCATTTAACTAAGTTGATTAACCATTTGAACTCAATTGCTTCTGCTTTTAAAATGTACTTTGTCTGAAATGAAATATAAGCAAAATTTGTAGTTAAAAAGTTCATGTATTTGATTAAAAATTTAGTCCACGTACGGTTGACTTTTTAACTATCATTTTTGTTTATATTTCATTTTAGAGAGAATAGATTGAATATTGTTATAAACATAATTAATAACTTACGTCCTCTTCTATTAAAAAAAGAAAGTTACATTTCTTTTGTGTAAAAAAAGAATTAATTACGAAATCAAACAAGACAAGCTAATACATCTTACATTATCTTCCAATATAAATTTCAAATAACATCACTGAAAATATAGACACAACACATAAGGCACTCTCAAGTGAGCATTTGGCTAATTCTATTTTTACCTTGATTTTGGAGTTTACGAAATATTTAAGTAGTGATTGGTTATGAGAAGAAATGAGGAAAGAGTCTGAATGAGAGAGTACTAAATATTGTTTTTTTTTTTTTTTTTTTGAAGTTGAGAGTACTAAATATTGTTGGTTGAGAATAAAGAAGGAGAAAAATAAGTGTAAAGATCCATCACCCGTTTGGTCTTATAAAATGAAAGGACTGGTAATGCTGCACGTGTGCACAACCATTTCTGTTTTGGGCGGCTTTCGTGCACAGCATCATCATCTTATTGACTAACTTGGCTAGGTGGGACCCACCATCATCTACACATCACCTTCCAAACTTCTTCCCTATTTTGTAAAAAAAAAAAAAAACTTCTTCCCTATTACCACCTTTACACCCACCTTTTTTCAAATTTCAACTTACACCCATCCTTACTTTACCCCCTTAATCCAATAATTAATATGATAATTAATTGATGTTAATAATTCGTCTTCTCTGAAACTCATACCCAAAAAGTATAGTAGTACACCAAATTTCATGACAATACTCTGGCAGCCCCAAACCATCTTATTAAACTTCTTCTTTATCCACATCAAACCTTCTAAATGATTGATTACTAGTGTTTTAAGTTGGTTCAGTTTCTATTTTCATACCCCAAATTGGAAATACTTATGGAAGTATCTTTTTTCCTTTGTTAACAATGCATGAGTCTCTGACACATAAATTAAAAAATGAGTCATGTTAACTAATGTTCTAAATATTCTAGTTTAAAAAATAAAAAACAGAAATGATAACTATAATCCTTTTTTTTTTTTAGGGAAACATATTTTTTTTTTTAAATTGAGTACATCACTTTCACTACTTCCTAACACAGTATTTATATATTATCTTCCTTGATAAATGTTAAATGGACACTCTTTAATATTTTTTATTAAAGATTAATGTTATTTATAGCGAAAGTGCAAATCAATGGTAAATTTTAGATCTTCTTATAGATGGTGGAAGTAAATAAAAAAGGTTCGTTATGGTATTATTTTTTCTATTTGTGATGTTTCCGCAAAAAGTTTTTAAAACATAAGATAAAGAAGTATGCGATTCATAATTTTAATGTTTACCTTTAAGTTTACATAAACAAAACCCTTAATTTGGTTCTCGAAAGAAAAACCCTTAATTTGGCTTCTTAAAATGTAACCATATCTTAATTTGATACGCGGTTGAAATGTAGCTCTGTTGTTGAACTAACATATGCTTGAAAAAAAAAACCAAAGCATCGAACAACTCCACAATAATGAAAACTGCCCAAACGTGCATAAATTGTATTTAAATCCAACAAAAGAAGATGCTTTATAGTCCTATCATACCATTGTGTGCTTCACATTAATGTCATAAATTTTGTTAAGAGGAAAAGTGAGGCTTTTCAAAGTGTCATAATGCATCTGCAAGAGTTTGAAAAACAGAGAAATAAAACAAGGGTGATGTTAACTAATCTTTTGGAGTATTTGTTAAGGAATAAAAATACAATGAAAAAATAATTTTAAATTTTTTAAAACATAAATTTAAGATAGTTTTATTATATTTAATTTTTAACAAATGTTTTAAGAATATTTATTAACATTTTTCATAAAACAAATACAAATTGACCGTATACCTGTAGAAGGCTAGAAGCCAACATATTTATATTTCTTTAAGGTAATATATATATATTTTTTGTCTTGTTGAACACGCAAAAGCAAATATAGTAATGAATAATTAATTGTCTTTAAAAAAATAAAAAAATTAATTTTTGAACAGAAATAAAAGAATTAATTGATCACCTATACTTTTTTTGTTGACAACAGTCTACCTATACTTTATAGAAGCCAAATAGCCTTAAATCGGTTAAATACAAGATCCCACCTAGTCACCAACCAAAGCATGCTAATATATCAATCTTTACCTACTAAAAAAAAATAATATCAATCTTTACCTTTATTATAATTTATATAATAACAATAATATTTATGAAGCATCTTTCAAAAAAAAAAATAAAATTATGAAGCAAGTAAGCTTCCACATTGAATTTCTGCAAAAACAGTTGTAGGTTTATTTATTTCTCATAATTCAATATTATATTAGATATTTATATTATGTCTAATTTATACTTATAAAATCAACTTGTAAGGTGAGGGCGTTAATCTTTATGAACTTCAATAAGATTTTATCTTTATTTAATATGAGAATTGAGTTTTCTCAATATCCACACCTATGCAATTTAGTTTTCATTATGATAGTTACTCACTCTTGTAACAAAATATACTAAGAAAAAATATATAAATCCTATTGAAAAATATACTCTCACATTTAGTATCCAACACATTTATACTCATCTATTTTTTATCAAATAGATGAGATCAAAATTAATTAATTATGATTGTTTAATTTGTACTTAATTATCACATTTTTAATCATGTAATTTGAGCTACATTGCTTGTCAACAAAAAAATCGAAAGATATGTAGCATATGACACGTTGCAATTGAAGTTAGTTATGGTTGTTGTGATTTGTGAAAGCTATCAACAAAGGAAAAGAAAGAATTGTGATCCAAAGCTAAGGTAATTCAACTATGGAGTCTCTAGACTCGTTTGAGGAAGAGCAGTCACATCATCATCAATCTCCAACCACAGGAGGAGGAGGAGCAGGAGGACCTTTTGAAGATGACAACAACATTAACTATGAAGGATATGATTCTCAACAGCAGTATGATTATGGATCCACATTCCATCCTCCAAATAACCCCGACGACGATCACCTCACCGTTGATACCAACAACAACAACAATGACCAACATTCTCCTCCCGGATATGGATTCGGAGTTTCAAGCCCTAACCCTGATTTCGTTACTCCGTTTCAAACCAATGAAACTGATGATGGAATCTTCTCTTCTGATGGTCCTGTTCTTCCTGATCCCACTCAAATGCAAGAGGAAGGCTTTGCTAGACGCGAATGGCGAAGGTTACATTTCTTTTTTCTCTTTTGCTGAAATTAATCTATATTTATTGTTCCATGTAATGCAATGCAATGTGACTTTTGTGTTATGAGAAATGGAAGCTTGTATTATTTTGTATTATAATTTTTATCATGCATCAATTGTATGCACTCAATGAGTAAATCAGTTTATAGTATTATTTTTTGAAATATTACACAAACATCTAAATAATACAATCTGATTAGAAGTTTCGACAAAATTATTTTACACAATCTGAAAATTCATTTTAGTCCCTTATAATTTTCCCGTGGTCTAATTTAGTACTTGAAAAAAACAATACTCAAACTAGTTCCTGGCATTTTTATATTGATGACAAAGTAGTCCTTTTGTTATAATGAGTCTTATTTGTTATTTGTATAAAGATTTGTGGTGTGTCTTTTGGAGGATCAAATTGAACTCAATTTGTGTCGCGATGAAGAGAGTAATACTGTCATGCTTTTGTTTGCCTATATGATAATACAATTTTTATGGGTTCAAACAATGCAGGAAAAATGCCATTCACCTTGAGGAAAAGGAGAAAAGAGAAAAGGAAATGAGAAATCAGATCATAAAGGAAGCTGAAGATTTTAAGGAAGCTTTCTATGAGAAAAGAAAACTCAACTGTGAGACAAACAAACAGACCAACAGAGAAAAGGAAAAGGTATAATAGTAAACTATTAAGCAATTATGTCTTCTTCGCCTATTCCGATTTCCTCACCATGCCATACTTCTTTATAATAAGTACGAAAAATGAAGAGAATGATTATTTATATGTGTCTGTCTAGATATACTTGGCGAACCAAGAGAAATTTCACAAAGAAGCTGACAAACATTACTGGAAAGCAATAGCAGAGATCATTCCTCGCGAGGTTCCTAATATTGAGAAGAGGAGAGGGAAAAAAGAAGCCGACAATAAACCTTCGGTTCATGTTATTCAAGGTCCAAAGCCTGGGAAACCTACCGATCTTTCTAGAATGCGGCAAATGATTTTGAAGCTTAAACAGAACCCCCCGACTCATATGATGCCTCCTCCCCCACCAAAAGAAGACAAAGATGCAAAAGAAAACAAAGATGGCAAAGACGCCAAAGATGCAAAGGATGGGAAAAATGACAAGGCAGAGAAAAGCTCAACACCAACTGCCACTGCCTCTGCAGGTTCTGCAGAAAATAAGCCTACCTCACCTACAAAAGATGTTGCTCCTCCTGCTGCTAATGGTGAACAACAAGATCCTCCAACAGTTGAGGGTGAGCAAGTGGCTACTTCTGAGCCACCAGCTTCTTAGTGATGAGAACAATATGTTATTCTTTTTTCTTGGCAATTCTTTTAGATATATACCTATTTTCTTGACCTTTCTATTCTTACATTCATTAAGAATAAATGATTGCCATAGTAGACAGATACTTTGGACTTTGCAGCATGGCCTGTTGAGAGCATCAGTCTAAACTATTGTCCTAGTTTTGTAGGTTTTAGATGCAAATCTTTTTGTTGTTATTTTACTTTGGAATTCCTTATCAAAGCACTTTTTCTTTCATTCTCTTATCTTTTGCACATTTATTTCATTTAACTCTCAGCAAGAAGCACCCAACAATAACTCACTTGGGTTGGTGTTGGCTTGAAACTTTGGAGTGTGTCCCTCCTCAAGGTCTCAGGTTCAATTCTTCCCGTTGTCAATTTGGGTGGGTTAGTTTAACTTAAAAAAAAAAACCAACTTTGCTTTCTAGATACAAAGTAGTGACTAATTTCCATAGAAAACATATTGGGCACACATGATGGATTCTTCCCTCCGGACCAGATATTTTATATATGCAATAGTAAGTATTGAACCCTTGACCACTTGCTTAAGGTTCCCGAGTCTCGTACCGCTTGATTGTATGAACAGCTAGTAACTAAGGTCGCAACCTATGGTAACTGCGTGGCTGTTATGCGAATTTGCACTCCTCTCGGGTTTAGAGAATGGTTGTCCAGTTCCAGCTCGACGTACAAACTGCCAAATTTGATTAAGTTAACAAATTATAACATTTAAGGGAGACTAGAATTGGAAGTTGTATTCCTTCCATTATACTTCTGTTGCTCGTTTAATTTTGTTTTATTGGTGATCTGGTTGTACTATTATCACGATTTAACTAACTCGACTTAACTAGTAAAAATCTGAGAAAGTTGATTTGATCACACATTAAGAATCTAAAAAGTTAAGGAACTTATGAAAAAATACCATCATGAATGACTCAAAAGTTTGCCTTCTTTTGTTTGCTTCACAAATCATAGTTATAACCTCTAAAGCATGGGTACTCCAATTTGCTAAACGTACCCGTACCGGCTACTACGCGGATACTGGTACTCGTATAGTACGCACCCATGACGTACTTATTTTTTTTTTTTTAAACATTGGTACTGTTACGGTGCAGCGGCGGTACTCTTAGGGTACGCCTAACCATTCTTTTCTTGAGAAAATGAGGCTTTTCATGGGAATTAATAGGAATTATAGTTTTTTTGTTTGTTTTTTCATGAGAATTAATAGCAATTAATTTTTTTTTTTAGAAGAAGCAACAATTATATTTTATTATAAACAGCTCAAGAGCCAAAACAACATTTCCTAGACTCTGCTACTTACTTAATGTCCACTTTTTCTTGTCGTCTGCCGATAGTTGCAGAAGTAGAAAAGTCTAGCATTCAAGCATTTTCTTGTATCTTCTTATCTTCCTTTTTCGTATTCTATAAAAGCCAATCCTTTCTTTTTTCGTATTCTATACTAGTCTTTTTACTGAAGATGAAGAAGGAAATAGTGATATTGACACTGTTGGAGTGTGATTTTTCCTATTCATGCATAGATATTAAGTTTTATCCTGTACTTTAGTTTTTCAATTTGGATGTTTTAGCTTCATAATTTTTTCGGTTGAATTTTTGTCGTTATTTGAGCAATATAATTTCCTCATGCCATATTATTTTAAATTAAAAAAAATATTATCCTAACGTACCCGTAGCTTTGTTTTTTGAGAAATGTTGTATCCCGTACCCGCACCCATGCAACGCAGGTTATAACAATAATAAAATCCTTTTTTTATTAATATTGAGTGAGTTCGGCTTCATGGTTCAAACAAGTTGTGTTTTGTCAAAAACTTAGTGTTGCAGGAGCTAAATTGTAAGGTGTAAATATTTTTCCACTTTTGATGCCTACCTTGAAGGACATAGGTTATTCCAGTTTTGTCCTCAAATTATTGTTATGGGTAAATTCTACTAACTGTATATATCAGGCCACCACTTCTTTTACATTTAACTCAGCATTCACAACAGCATCCTTAGCAGCTTAGAGGCCACTTGGTATCGAGTCGACTAACTGTGGTGGATCAATGACCAGAGTATACTTCTAAACTATGAAACACAAACTCAGATACGAATATTGGACACGACACAGAGACGTCCAAACCAATAATAATTTAAAAAAAGAGAAATGTTAACTAGTGCCTCCCGAGCACTAGTTACGACCTTTAAATGACAACTGTTTATAAAAGTTTGTGTAATAAAATGTATTGGAAATTGAAAACGTTGACATTTTTAAAGAAAAATGCTTAATTTAAAATGCTTGAAGAGTGGGACACTCGTTAATATGTGTGGGTGTTGTGTCTGACACAATAAGTATCTGACACCGGAACACATTTAATTCTTGGAGTATATGTGCTTCATAGCTACTAGATAAATAAGAGTTTTTAAGGCCGAATGTATACTTTCAGAGTCATGTGTGATTTTTAAATATGTGGGGCGAATAAAGTTGCTCCCTTAAGGAGGGTTGCTCTAATGTTCAATTAGAGCTATGGATTATTTTTCAAGAAATAAGGTTGGCATGAGATAGAGGTTTCAGGAAATTAAGGGTGGAATTTGACTCCTTAGCTGCAGGCCCTCTGTAGACTTAACACTAGACTAAGATAGGATAATCTTAATTACTCGTTCAAGCATTTGAGCTACAGTAGAAGCAAATGGGAAATGGCTCAAAATTAAAGGAAAATAAGTTTCTTTTTATTCTATTTTTAAATTCCAATTCAATTGAACCGAACCAACCAACTCGTTCTTCATTTTTTTTTTCCTTTGAGATCTACTCGTTCTTCTTTGAATTGATTTGGTTTGAATTTCGTAAAAAAGATCATAAAAACGGACCAAATAATTTTTTATTAGTTAAAAATAACCACCAAAACCAAATTGAAATGATCCGTTGCATCCATACCTACTGTGGTGTGAGAAAAATGTGTCCTTATAATGATAAATACTTTTATAAACACTCTCGATCCTATCATTTGTGTGTCCCGCATGCCCTAAAATACATTCTTTCTTCAATAATTATTTGTTTGTTTTAATATAAAAATATATATTAAAATATAATGATATAGAGTAACCGGTAAAACTCATTTAATAAAAAAAAAATTGATATGTTGAATTGAAGATATTGGATCTTTTTAAGTAGTACAAATTAAAAGGGGTCATGCCAACTTATGTGTCTCGACGGACACTTGTTGAAAAAAAGACAAAATTGTATTGAAAATAACCTTTTTGACACTTTTAAAAAGTTGATTACATAAGTTTTAAGATAGTCTCTCTCAAAGAAAGAAGTTATATTTGATTCTTTAACAATTGTCCTGCATTTTTCAAATAAAAATGCATAAATGAATGATGTGTGTACACAGAACCCGCTTGAGCATCCCAATGGAAATCTTTCATTTTGAAATTTCTAAGGACATTAAAAGATGTTAGAAAATGTCCATAGTATTCCAAGAAAATCGTGTTAAAAATGTCCAAAATTCTATCTGACTTCTACCCTTACAAAATAGTTCAACAGCTTAAATGACTAAACCTGTTGTCATTATTGAATGAATAGTGAAGTATTATTGATTTAAAACTTATCAACAGGATTAATAAATAGCGTTTATTTCAGCCAAGAGATAAATAAATCATCATTTAAGATTGTTCCAATCAAATATCAAACTTGAATAGTGCCACTTGAATTCCAGCAACTGCTTGAATCTAACCACTTGATTAATTATAGGTGCACATGTTAAAACAACTAAAAATGAAAACTTTTTATTGAAAAACAACTATTATTTATTAAAAAATATATATTTAATATTAAATGCATAAATTCCAATGTAAACTTATTTTTTTAAACATCTTAACATGTGCAAATTTGTAAATTTGCACATGATAGACATATTGTATGTATCATGAACAAAGCACATAAACACAACTCATGTGAAGGGAAAAAAAAAAAAAGAGAAAATAATATGAATGATTGAAATTTGAAAAGGAGCATTGCTATATAACACGAAGAATTAGTATCACAAGGTCGCGAGTTCATCTCCTATTTCCAGAAAACACAGGGTGTGCAGAGAAAATAACCAACATTTGCTATGTTTCACAAAATCGTTTTTCGTAATAAGTAACATTTTTTTGAAGAAAAAAAATGGGAGGAAGGTTTGGTTCGCGGTCAAGATGTTAAATTTGAGAAAACATAAGAAAAAAACGAGAATCCATTTCCCATTTTGGTTCAACATTAATAAAAAACCAAGCTTATCCCCACATGCAGGAAGATATACTTATCTTTCAACGTAATTAAAATCCTATGGAAGATATTAAACCCACACATCAACACCATATTGGTTGAAAGGGGAATTAACGCAACCCAAATTTAGACTCTAATTCTCGATTGGTTGTTTCTAAACCACATTTTGATTCAAATTTATGATTCAAAACAAACCCATCGCGCAATAAATCAGTGCAAGAGTGACAAAAGAAACGGCTTTTTCATTTAGCGTGTGAAATGCTTCTCAGTTTTCACTAAAATAATCATAGTTTCCATCTATTAATAACTTTACCACATCCTTAAAAAAAAAAAAAAAAACTCGACCTGTTTAAATTGATGCATATTTTCCACATATTAATGCATGTAGCACATCAAATTGATGCATCAGTAGTAGAGTTTTTCAGCCTATTTAAATTCGCTTTCCGTCAACATAAACCGATAAACCGAGTATATAACAAATCTCAAGACCCATTTTATAAAATAAGGATTTCCATTGGATGAGTGCTGATTGACAATGGCTTTTTAATTTAAAAACATTTAAAGGTAGAACTATGAAAACAATGAATGTTTTTCCGCGTGCATGTTTAGAATCAGATAAAGAATATCGTATCGTATCGATTTTGCCTCCTATAGAACACGATTTCAATATAAATACAATTGTTTTGTTGCTGCCAAACATTATTGATTGTCTCTAAACCTTGATTAAAAGTGATAAAAATAGTTATGTGTTAGAGCAAAAAAATTGACAAATATTAATTCAAACGTGCATTCAAAGTAAAACCGTGCAAATATTCATTTCACTTCGAACACGGTCATAATCAAATGAATTTAACAAAATATGTTGACCTAAAGTCGCTTTTAATAGATGATCACTCACCATCTATTGAGATGCGGAAGGCGGTTCAAATATAAGATTCTATGATCATTGATCAAATATAAATATTTTGCTAATGGTGTCAACAAGACAGCAGAATCATCACAATCTAACTTTTGTTATAATTCTAAACCTCGAAAAAACAAATAAACATAAACTTCCGTTCTTTATTTTTCTTTTTTTGCATAAATAATGCATTATTCATCCTTGGAAGATCAGTATGAAAATCAGAAAGGAAACCATCCCAATATGAGACATGCATGCATGTGAAAAGCTACCAGTGGAGGCAAGCATGCACAAGATATTGGGATCACAGGATATTGGTAGTTTTTCTTACCAGCCAATGGCACTTTAAGCAGCTAAGCTCTTCGAAGCAATTTCAAACACATTCTCTGACAGGCCATTAGTAGACATGATCTTCTCCAGCTGGGCCTGCAACAATGGAACACAATTATTTTAAAAAATCACGACAGCATGATGTAAAATTATGTTATTCAATAATATTTTAAGAAAATTGCAGCTAATATAGCAAAATAATAACTCTATTACCTTTGCAAGTTTTTGTCTGATCTCATCATAACGCCTCCATCTTGAGAACGCTGACACCATTCTTGAGGCAACCTACATTAGAAAAAATCCAATCCAAAAAATACTACATAAGAACCATGTAACTGACCATATACACAGTCGCGAACCAATTTTCCCAAAAGCTTAGGGCCTGCTTGTATTGAGAAACGTTTTCTACATTTATTTTTAATTGTAAAACCTCCCCCTTGGTTTCACTCGATTTCTTTTTTTAAAACTACGTGTATAGCCAACAGTGTAAACAATTTTGTTTTCATTAATACATGTAAACATTTTTTAAAGCAAGAAACTTATGGAAAAAAAAGAGCAATGGTGAAAACAGAAAATTAAACACGAAATGTTTTCTTAATTAGAATAAGCAAGTTGTTAGGTGAAAGTATATGAATGTTTTATGTTATATCATGTAAGAACCGTTTGGGCTTCAGATACAAGGACCCGAGAAATACAGAAAAGACAATGTGTATGTTTTCAAGAACAAAGTTTAGTTACTTCCACCTTTGACAGAAATCACTTTGGGTGTACGGTGAAAGGAGCAAATCAAATCTCTTCATATTCTTCTGGGCTTTCAGTTTTCATAAGAATGGGCATTTTCCTTGAGATTTAATTTATTTAAAAGAATGAGAGCAATAAGGATCAAAGTCTAACAGTTTGGTAATAGATGGATGCACTGATACAATGTCATGAGCCAATCATCCCAAAAAAACTTAAGCTGTTAGCTGAAAAGCACATAATGGTTTTTATATATCGTGTAAATAAAAGAACCCGTAATTTAAAGATATGAGTTATGTGAAAAGACCTGAGGGTTTATTTTGTCAAGTTGCAATACAATATCTCCCAAAAATTCGTAGCCAGACCCATCCTTTGCATGGAAGTTCACAGGAGACCCACAGAAACCTCCAATGAGAGAGTACACTTTGTTGGGATTGCGCAAGTCAAATGCTGGATGGTTCAATAGTTTCCGCACATTATCAACATTACCAGGAATGTCGGACACTGCTTGAAGAGCAAACCATTTGTTCACTACCTGGAAAAGAAGATCAAGTATAAACTATATCAATCTAAATTACTCTACTATGTAATAACACAAACTCATAGGTGGAAGGAGCAATTTTATAAATAAATAAAAAAACTGAACTGTTCATATTTTGGGTGAGACAAGTACAAGAGATTGCAATGGCAGTCAGCCAGCCAAAACATAAAATATTTTGCAAAGCTGTAGTTGGTGTCAAGAGGAACAGTGTTATCCTAGAAAATGTGCCAAAAGGGAGGAGAGCTTCTCTTCACAGTAATGTGTAAGAAGGAAAGGGGGCAGGGTGCTTTTCATGGATAATGGATGGGAAATAGCAGTGACAGTGCATCAGTGTAATCGAGCCTCACTATCATCATAAGAAGTTAAATTTTATCAACAATATTTGTCAAAGAATGGATGAAAGATGATCAAAAAACAAACACCACCACAAAATCAGCTAAAAAGACCAAACTATGTCATATCCTAACAGCAAAGTATCAATATTTATCTTCAAAATAGTCATAGAGATAGAGATTTACCAAGTAATCATTCTGCCACTTGTCATAGAAGTCAGCAAGAACATCATCACGAGTTTTACCAGGGTTCTGAACTAAGGATGCCAATGCTGCAAACTGCTCGGTCATATTTGTAGCAGTTTTGTATTCTTGAAGTGCAATGTTGGTGAGTTCTTGATCCTCAAGGGATGCAAGATAAGCTACAAATCACACAAACAAAAATTAGAGATGATCTCCTATCAACATGAATGAAATTATATTTTTATGAAAAATGGTTTAAATAATAACAAAATAAAACCAGTCTATTAATTGTTAGGATTACAATCATAGATAATGATTGGAATTAGCAAATTATATCAATTAGCATTTATTGTATTTATTCTTCGTACTGTTATAAATAGAGGTGAGTGTGGTCAGATTTAGACAAAAATTACAAATACTACAAAAATAAAAGGTATACCAAGAGCAATATTCTTCAAAGCTCGTCTAGCCATGTTTGAATGATCAAACACATATTCTCCTGAGCTCCTATTATTTTCAACCTACAAAAAGGTAAACAATCATTTGCATTAATGAAGAGATTCATACAAGAGAAGACTAAAAGTTATTTCTATTAAAAATTCCAGGCAGAATCAGACAGAAAGGCGTACTGTTTTAAGGAACTCTGATCTCAGTTCACTCGCAAGCTGCTTCCTGATGAAAGACCGAACAGTATAAACAGCGTCAGGGTCTGCAACTTTCATCATGTCCATTATTTCTCCCTCACCAGGCAGAGTTATTGCCTTTGCCACAAACTCCTAGATAATCAAAAAGCAAAATGTCCAATCAATGGAATCATATGATACCATATCCCACAAGAAAAACTGAAATTTTTTGAACAGATTCATTAGCATACTTTGTCCAGACTTGAGTCAGATAGTATACGTTTGAACCCATCAACAAAACTGGAATTCAGAACCAATGGTTTATTATGTTGGAAATCGTCCACCAAGCTGAGCATCAACTTTCGTGCCAAAATTTGTCCAGCCTCCCATCTAAGTCATTTAAATAAGGAAGTAAATGAATTTCCATTATGCTATCAAATAAAAACGAAAAAAATAATTGTAAAAAAAAAATGCAAGGTATTTTAATGAACAACAAAATGCAACTTAAAAGAACACAGACCGGTTGAATTCATCAGAATCATTGGCTAATAGAAAAAACAGATCATCATCAGTGAGATCAGATTCAAGACGAATAGGAGCACTGTATCCCCTTAACAAAGATGGAACAGGCCTCTCAAAGATATCAGTGAACACAAACTCTTCTTCTTTCTGCAATATATACAAACAAATTTGTCATTCAAATGAATGGTGAAAAGCCCCACCACGAAATGCATCCATTTCAACAAATAACTTAAATTGTTTGGGGAATAGTAGGCAGATAAAAAATCAGTTATTTTTTTTTCAGTAACTCTTCAAAATTTCGCAAATTATAAACGTAAGATAAGATGATCATACTTTGTGATATGAGAAAATTCATTATTTTCCATTGTAATATATCTGTTATCATGATTAGAATATTATTCAAAATTTTACTACATACAGTAATGGACCCAGATACGAGAAAACATAGGTAGTGGGAGAAAGGAAAAACAATTTCTCAGTTGGAAAGAACGTATTATGAGAGAATTTTACAATTTGGATTGTGGATACCGGAAGAGATGAGTTAGAAATTTGGAATATTTGAGGAGGGAGAATATAGGTGTTTGGTGTGATGGACTGATTTGACTCTTCTGGAAATTTTTGTCAGCACAGGAATGGCTCAATAGCCTTGTGGGTGATATGGACAAATTTTGAAAACTGGATACTAAGAGAGAATGATTAGCTGATAATATGGTAATAGAATTTTTCTGAAATTTGGAAGGTCCGTCAAGGACTACATGGGGCATAAGACTTCTGTTGTTGAAAGCACAACACAACCCTAGTCTCCATATACATCCATAATTAAAAAGTAGGGGGGTGATTTCCTGAGGAGAAACAGAGAAGATATAGCCAGAATAGCAGAACCTTCACAATTCAATAAAACTAGTCAAAGATGAAAAGAGGGACAATCAGTCCGAACCAAACAAACTGGACCTAGAAATTCAGAAATTCAAATATTATCACATCAGAAAAGGAATTATCAAGAACAATGCATATGAAATGTATCATTCCCCAAACACTGAAGAAAACCAAAGATTTAAATATATATAAAAAAAACTTAGCATAGATCTTTTCTTTGTCAGAGAAAAGGTTATAGCCAAGCAGCTATCAGTTATGCACATTCCTAGTGAAGAACAGTGGGCTGATGTTCTCGCCAAGCCTGTCTCCACAGCAAAGTTTCTTCTCGTGCACTCCAAACTCAATGTGACTGCAAACCCACTTTGAGTTTGAGGGGGGTGTATAAGAGAAGCTGTTAGTTAAGTATAGTTCAGGAATTAGTTAGACTTAGTTCCAGTTAAGCCAGCTGAATACAGCTGGCACTTGACAGTTATCTACAGCTGTCAACTGATGGACATGTGTCAGTAAGATATAGGTAACTATCAGCTTCATATATAAAGCTGATCTGTAACAGAATTATTCGTTTAAAGAAATACCAGAATTTATGATAAAAGTGAATTAGGAAATTCTCTATAAATTCTCTTTCAAATTAATAGTGGAAGATTATTTCCTCTTCCTTTTCCTCTTCCTTGGAGAGGAAGAAAGGGGGAATATGCAATCACAGATTATTAGTCACCTGCTATGGTACATATTTCAAAAACTTGATTGACATTGCACATATAATTAAGAGTGCTTAAAACATGAGTTAGAATTAGAAATCACATCAAAAGAAAAGTTCCAACCCACCTTAGTGACTCTAAGGATTGTAGTAGAGACAGATTGGTCATTGTTTGAAACAGATTGCAAAACCCCATCATGGTAAATAGAGGAAAGAGGAATGTCTTTGCCAGTTGAATCAAGCAAACCTACTGCAATAGGAATGAACATGGGTTCCTTAACTGACTGCCCTGGAGTTGGTGGGATCTCTTGACTGCAAAAATGTCCCCATCAAACATGTTATCAGAGATGAATAATAAAAAAATAGAAGTCAAAATTCAATTAACTTTAACCCAATCAGAGAGAAATAAAAAGTTGAAGTTTGAATACCTAATTTTCAAAGAAAATGTATGTCCTTCTGGGTTATAAGAAGTATTTACTTTGACAACAGGAGTCCCAGCTTGAGAGTACCTGTACATTAATTGTTCGATCAATATGAAATTAGCATATAGATGCTGGAAAAGAAAACCCAAAATACAAACCACAATAAGAAATTTGCAAAATCTGCATCATTTGCATCTCGCATTGCAGCGTAAAAATCTTCACATGTAACAGCTTGCCCATCATGTCTCTTAAAATAAAGATCCATGCCCTGAAATACAGAGAATCTGTGAGAGTTGAATTCTAAATTAAGAGCGCCACATTGCTAGTACTATGACATTGCAAGTAACACGGTTAACGTAGGTATTGAATAAACAGGCATTCTTACTTTTCGGAATCCTTGACTTCCCAACAAGGTTTTGTACATTCGAACAACTTCAGCACCCTGATACATAGGATAATAAGAACAGACTGCTCGAGAAACAAATGGACATGGAGGGACTGACATTTAAGAAGTAAATATCACACCTTTTCATAGACCTACAAAAAAAAAAAAAAAAAAAAAGAATATATCATTATAAACAGGTCTATATCTTAATGAGAGAAACTGAACCAAACTGGTCAAAATCTGCAACAAAAACTGCAAACATACCGTAACTGTATTTTGACATTGATGACAGGGCCGCATCAGAAATTACCCATGGAAGGTTGTCAAGATAATAGATAAATTAGCAGTAACAGACAAGGAATTGTCCTATAGTAGAGTAAAATTCAAATATAATATTGTCTCAATCTGAAATTCTAAAAATAAAGAAGCTTGCCTGTGTAGAAGTTGTCCATCTGTAAAAAAGGAAATAAAAAATAAGTACAAACTTACAAGGCATGTATATCAAGGAGTTAATGGGGGAGTTTTGGAGACAAATGGATTTGAGGAAAAGGTATCCAAATTCTAACCTTGATGTAAGAGTGTGGCCGCACTGGATGGGCCATGGGACCTCCATCCTGGAAAATCAGTATAAAAGTATCAGAATTCTAGTTATATGAATAGTAAAAAATCTTAATTATAGTAATAATAATAATGGTGACAGTACAGCAAAGGAATAATTGGAAATGGAAGAAGAAAAAGATAGGTAACCTGTGGAAACTGGTAATTTCGAAGTTTTGAAACATCACCAACACGTTTTACAGTGCGGCTTCCCATGTCAGATGAGAATTCCTGCCAATAATTGATGAAGCACGTTAAACTAAAATACTCGGTGGAAGAAACGTAATGCCAATGCCCCAATTGAAGCATAGCAGCTGAGGTCAAAGAGGCTGTACCTGATCACGAAAAACAGTGAGACCTTCCTTTAGACTAAGCTGGAACCAGTCGCGACATGTCACTCTGATATAAACCCAAAATAGAGGTAGTAAGAAAAAGCATTATAAAATGAAATGAACAATAACAAGAGCGTATTGAAAGGACAGCGAGAACATAAGAAGCGTCACCTGTTGCCAGTCCAATTGTGAAAATACTGCATAATAGATAATAAATAAGCTTCAGTTACAATGAACAAAAGCCAAGGAAGTTGAGTGTATCAAAAACTAAAGATCCCCCACATTTGCTGATATGTGATAGTTACAAACCTCGTGTCCAATGACTCCCAATATTGCAGCATAATCTGCATCCGAAGCAGCCTCAGGAGAAGCCAATACAAGCTTGGAATTGAAAATCTACAAACAAGCCAACAGAAGTATAAATGTCAGGGTTAAGACAAACAGACCATTAAGACTAGCTGATGAGGAGACGTACATTCAAGCTTTTGTTTTCCATGGCGCCCCTGACCATTACAAAAACAAGAAAACAATATTACTTTCTGCACCCTAATCTCTTCATGCTATCTCATCTCATAAAATGTACAAAGTGCGCGCAACAAATGTATAACTACATTGTAGAAATTCACAAAAGAAAAGGTAGACAGAAATTACATATTAAAATCTGGGACAGCAACAATATTGAAGAGATCCAGGTCATATTCAAGTCCAAAAACCTGTTTGCAAAGCATACGACAGGACAGAAAAATTCTTCAGAATCTAAATAGCTCATCTGATTAAATAAAAATGAAAACCAAATAATGACTGACATCTTCATCCCACTTCATAGCTGCTTTCAGAGAATACATAGCATGTGCAGTCTTAGGTACGTCCTCTGCAGGTGTCCAGATCCTAAGGGACACCTTCCTTCCAGAGCGGGTAGTAAATGTGTCATCTCTGCTCTCCAGTTGCCCAGCGACCAAGGCAAACAGATAACAAGGCTTCTTGAAGGGGTCCTCCCAAATAGCATAATGTTTGCCTCCCTGCAAAAAAGCATGATTAATGTCAATGACTAGTGAACTAACCACCGAGGAAGCCTATGCCGTTCAATAAAAGATCACCTCCAAGTCACCCTGTCCAACTAGGTTTCCATTAGACAACAATACTGGATACAGTGATTTCTCTGCCTCAATACGAACTGTATACTTTGCCATTATATCAGGCCGATCCTGTAGGTTGTTAGGAAACATTAATTTGATGTGGAAATTAATTTTAAGAAAGTAAATCTAATCATCATATTAACTCCTCTAAGATGCAAACCTGATAAAATGTAATTTTACGGAAGCCTTCAGCCTCACATTGAGTACAGAAATTCCCAGATGACTTGTAAAGACCCTACAAGAAATCAAATTCATAGTAAGTAAACACACTCCCCGCCCGCTCTCTTCTTATTCTGTATTGAAGCGACTGAAGCAGAAAATATTGCAATTATAAAAGCAGGAGTATTTCATTTACCTCCAATGATGTGTTTTTATGTGGGAGAATTTCGGTTACAATTTCAAGATCATATTTGCCACTAGGAGGTGATGAGATTGTTAAATGACGTGCATCCAAATGATAATCTTCATCCTGTGAATAAACATAAGAGAATAACTTTAAAATAATTATACACAATACTACAATGATCCATGATTGACACCTATATAAGTGTTTCTGAAGTGAACAACATCTAAGGTTTCAGATAGGAAGCATAAAATTACATTCATATTATTCAACATACTGAAATCAGGAAATAGAAAGTGAACATCCTTGCTTGATAAACTAACAAAATTGCAAAGAAATTCCATCAGTGATTATGTTCAGAAAGTGGGTAGTGCCCAGCACAAAAATATGTATACCTTCAATGCCTTGCCATTTATATGAACTGAAACTAAAGTCATGTCTTGTCCATCTAAAACTAGTGGAGGAGTAGAACCTGTGTCATAAAATAGGACGATTAATGCTGCATATATTTCCGCTTATCTAAAAAGTTACGAGTCAATAATGGAACCAGAAAGGGCTACCTTCGACGCGAGGAAACACAGCAATTTTAGAGCTAACTATTGTCTTCTCCTCTCCTAATGAAAATTTCAGATCCACCTGCAATAGTTCCATGCAACATGAGAACAAAACAGATGTAAAAATTAAAAAATTGGCAATGCTGTGAACGAAATATAATCTAAAAACTCCTATAAACTTACTGTCTCAAAGTAGTAATCTGGCATTTTGTAATCCTTCAAGAATATTTCTGTTGGCATCGCCATTTTGGATTCTTCAACTTGCTTTGATTCAGTAGCAACGGAACAAATTAGCTTCCTACTAGCTTTCTTGACCCTCTGGTAAACAATATATAACAAAAACATAAAGATAAACTAACCGAGCACAAAAACTTAATGAGTATCTAGACATTGAAGTTCCAGCAGAAAATATACAAACTTACCGGAACAGAAGAATAAAATGGGCAACAATTCTTTCGCAGAACAACCTGTGAATGTCATTGTCATATCAATCAATCAGTTCAGTACAGTCATAAAACAACAGTAAATCGTAATATTAATATTCAAAATTTTAAAAAAAAAAAAAAAAGAAAAGAAAAAAAAAACCTCTGATGCAAGGAAATGTCTATATCTGACACTAGTTTTCGAGATGTTCCGAAAACAATTAACACTGGAATTAATCTGAAGCTGCAAAAAATAATCAGCTTTACAAACCAATAATAAAAAACAAATGAATTAAGCAACAATTGAACGTGTAAACATTTGAATCAAGCAGCAATTTAACAGAATCATGGAAATGACACGAACAGTAGCAGGTGAGATTAAACCCAGTAGACTCTTCCTGGAAAAAGCGAGAGTCTTGGAAGGAAGAACCAAACGTGCCATGAATTGAAACCCTAATTGGATGATTTTCCACAAAGGAAACTTGAAAAATCCTAGATCAGTTAACGACACAGTATTCTTGTTCTTATAAGTGGATTTGGATAAGCAGGGTAATTTTCGATTATTATGGACGTGAAAATTCACGGAAAATTATATATATAATTCATTTTGGATAATAAATCTTATGCAATAATAATAATAATAATATCAAATGGAAAAATAAATAAATAAATAAATTATATGATTGAAAACTTGAAGAATCGATGTTTGAGCTTCACCTGGTTCCGCGATGAAATTCAGTGAAGGAAGAGAGGGACAGGATGGATGAAATGAAATCAGAATATATATAGAGAGAGAGATTAGAACAACTGCTCCTAAAACATTTATTTAGTTCTTCAAAAAAAACATTTATTTATTGGATTCTAAGTTTATCACAAACTATTTGTCAAAAAAAGTTTATCACAAACTAGAAAAATTAATTTTTCATGAATAAATTCCAGAGCAATTGATAAAAAATACTGAAATTGCTACTCTTTAATAAAATATCAAACCAGATAACATATTTTCTATTTTTTTAAAAAATATCTAATTTATTCAATACATAATATTTTCTCTAGTTTGATATTTTATTAAAGAGTAACCATTTTAGTATTTTTTGTCGATTGATTTAAAATTTATTGATAAAAAATTAATTTTTTTAGTTTGTAATAAACTAGAATAAAAGAATGTTAATATGATATATAGTACTAATTACTTAGAACAAAAAATAGTTTTTTTTAAATGATAATTGACTCATTTTATTTATAATATCAAAGTCAAATAAGGTGTTTCAATTAAAGTACAAACACCATGGTGGAAAGAAAAATTGAAGTACAAACAATATCTAAAGGTTGTCCTTATTGGTATATGAGTTACCACATTGACTTATTTACTTACAAGTTTTACCTTAGAGTTATTAAAAGAAACATAAGGAATTGAGGCCTACTACTGTAAATATAGTACCACCGAAATTAAAGATATTCTTCGAAAGATCACAAAACTTATCAACTACTCGATTAAAGTCAATATCAAAATCAACCCCATTCAAATGAAGAACATGAACCCACTTTATAGTTTACTAGTGTTCAGACTGTCTATATGATTTTTTCATCGTGTTAAGGTAAGTAAAAGAACGATAGTTTTAATGCAATTTTAATTTTGAATAAAATTATTTTGATTTTGATTAAATTAAATGTATGAATATTTTGCACTTTCTTGTTGTAACAAATTATATTATATTTTTCAATGACACTAACAATATAATACATGTAATATATAATTTTGTCTATTTGAATGACACCAGCAATATTTTTTTTGATAAGGCTAAAAAAATACTAAATGTCAGGATTAGAGGCCTGAACCATCAATATAATATTCTTATATGTAAATTTGTTTAAATTGAAAGTGAAAATATCATGTCAAAACTATGTATTTTTTTAATATATAGTGTAGATAAAAGGCCAATTACTTTTCCTTCAACAACATTGCAAAAAGGTTCCCTAAAAAAAAAAACAATGCAACAAGGTGAAATCTAATTTGTATTGGCCAACACATAATTTCCTTCGTCACGTCAAATACACATGCCAATTCCGACCTAGTTGTTAGTGGTATAAAAAGAAGCACCAATGTTGCATTTGAACCAGTTTATGGAAGGTTTTTACCATCGAAAAATAACCCCTACACTATGCAGACTTGATATGATGTTGTTGTTCCCTAAATTTTCAATCTGTCAGAAAAAGTAAATGTGCGCCATAACCTGTTGCAATATTTTCTGCATATGGTCCCAAACCTTCTTGTCCCTATCTTGCCAAATGCTACACAAAATAACTACAAAACAATAGTTGTGTCACCATTTACGAAACCCAAAAATGCAAAAATATATGATTGTTTGTGTGTCTGGTATGGCAGTAACAGAATTGATTTTGATAGAATTAAGTTTAAGAGAAATGATTTTGGTTAAAAGTGAATTTGATGTAAATTAATTTATGTTTGGATACATTAATCAAAAGTGATTCTTATGAGTTGATGTTGTTTGGAAGATTTGAATCAAACTTGATTTTGAATGTGTAATAACTAAATTATCCTTTTAATTGTATTTAAAATTAAATAGTTTTTTAGATAATTATTTCAAGTTAGCTTCCTATTTTCTGTTAAAAGAAAGTTATCATCATATTTGGATTTTTATTACTTCGTTATTAACAATACATGTCTCTCGGTTCAAACGAAGAAATTAGTATCTCCATCGCTTTGGTGGCTTAATCCGTAACAGCGCTGGACTCTTTATGAAAGGTTACTCGGGCTTCATTCCCTCAACTTCGGACATTTTACAAGCTGAATTGACAGCTATTTATCATGGTATCTCCATCGCTTTGGACATGGGAATCACAGACATGGTTATTTATTCCGACTCCCTTCATTCCATTAACCTTATAACAGAAAACAGCTCTCATTTCCATGCTCATGCTGTCCTCATTCAAGATATTAGAGACGTGCTTTCTCAAGGCAATTATTCGCTTCATCACACTCTTCGTGAAGGTAACTTTTGCGCTGATTATCTTGCGAAGTTGGGAGCGGCTACGGATGCCCCCATTCAAATTCATTCCTCGCCTCCTGAAGACCTCCGCCCTCTGTTGAGAAATGATGCTTATGGAACCTTGTTCGTGAGACCCTAGTCTCTTCTTTCTTTTTCTGTTTGCTTTTGCTGTTTCATTTTCCCTTCTGTAACCAAAAAAAAAACGAAGAAATTAGTATTAATTAAAGGGGAGTTCTAGAGTCCAAACTCTCTCTCTCTTGTCTCTATAGTACTAATGGTCGCCTCACCATGTTCAATTCCATGGAGATTAAATATCTCATAGTTTTTCAATTCGCCTCTTCTCTGTAATACTAATTCTGTTTTTAGTTTCCTAAATTTTCTAATTTTTCATTCATGTTCTTCGTTGAAGCTTCCATGGAGATTGGGTATTTTCTTCATTCTTCTTAAATAGCATATTCAATTCATAAGCCAAGCACAAGATGTGCAAGTGGCTAAAGATAACAACAGTGAAATAGGCAAACACCCTTACAAGGAATTAAGTGCAGAGGCAAAACAAAACACCCTAACAGCGGCTGCCAAGAAAACAGAAAAATAAAACCTTAAACAAAACCTTAGCTGCTATAACAGTCCAAGACCAAAGAAAGACTCTGAGGCCGTGACACAAATTCCACCCAACCAACTCAAAAACTACGCGGACCACAACTATTGCTTCCGTCTTATGCACTCTCTCGGATTCCAACACCACTCGTAGAAGAGACAAGAAGCTATTCTCATTCTACTCAAAAACCAACACCAATGCTGGAAAAGAAGCCCAAAATACAGACCAGAATAAGAAATTGGCAAAATCTGCATCATTTGCATCTCTCATGGCAGCGTAAAAATCATCACACGTTACAGCTTGCCCATCATGTCTCTTAAAACAAAGATACATGCCCTGAAGTACATAGAATCTATGAGAGTTGAATTCTATATTAAGCACATCAGATTGTTAGTAGCATGACATTGAAAGGACGCGATTAACGTAGGCATTGGATAAACAACCAATCTTACTTTTCGGAAACCTTGACTTCCCAACAAGGTTTTGTACATTCGAATAACTTCTGCCCCCTGATACATAGGATCGTAAGAACGAACTGCTCGAGAAACTAATGGACATGGAGGGATTGAAAATTTTAGAAGTAAATATCACACCTTCACACAGACCTACATAAAAAAAGGTATCATTATGAACAGGTCCACATCTTGGTCAGAGAAACTGAACCAAGCTGGTCAAAATCTGCAACAAAAACGACAAACATACCGTAACTGTATTTTGACATTGATGACATGGTCGCATCAGAAATTAACCATGAAAGGTTGTCAAGATAATAGTTAAATTAGCAACAGCAGAACAAGAAATTATCATACAGTAGAGTAAAATTTCAAATATGATATTTACTCAATCTGAAATTCTAAAAATAAAGAAGCTTACATGTGTAGAAGTTGCACATTTGCCAAGGAGGAAATAAAATATAAATACAAACTTATAAGATACTCCCTCCGATCACATTTATAAGCAAAAAACAACTTTTTAGATACATCTAATAACTAATGTATCTAACTAATAAATGTGACCGGATACATTAATTATTCAATGTATTTGAAAAGTCAATTTTTGCTTATATATGTGACCGGAGAGAGTATTTATCAAGGGGTTGGGGAGGTTGGAAACAAATGAGTTTGCGGAAAAGGTATCCAGATTCTAACCTGGATGTAAGAGTGTGGCCGCACCGGATGGGCCATGGGACCTGCATCCTGGTAAATCAGTATAAAAGTATGAGAACACTAGTTAAAGAATATAAGTTAAAAATAACATGGAGACATGAAATCCATGAAAACATAACTCAACAAAGCAATAATTAGAAATGGAAAATGAAAAGGATAAGGAACCTCTGGAAACTGGTAATTTTGAAGTCTTGAAACATCATTAATACGCTTTACAGTGCGGCTTCCCATGTCAGATGAGAATTCCTGCCGATAATTAAAACAGTTCGTTATATTAAAATACTCAGTGGATGAAAATTACTGACAATGCTCCAATTGAAGCATAGCAACTGAGGTCAAGAGTTGGTACTTGATCACGAAAAACGGTGAGACCTTCCTTGAGGCTAAGCTGGAACCAGTCGCGACATGTCACTCTGATATAAACCCAAAATAGAAGTGAGTAGGAAAAAGCATTATAAAATTAAATGACCAATAATAAGAGCATATAAAACCCTTAGTTGAACGGACAACAAGATTATCAGAAGCACCACCTGGTGCCAGTCCAATTATGGAAATACTGCATAATAGATAATAAATTAGCTTTAGTTACATTCAACAAACGCCAAGGAACCTCGTGATGATTTACATTTACTGATATGTGATAGTTACGAACCTCGTGTCCAACAACTCCTAATATTAAATCATAATCTGCATCTGTAGCAGTCTCGGGAGAAGCCAATAAAACCCGAGAATTGAAAATCTACAAACAAGTCAAAGGAAGTATAAATGCCAAGGTTTAGACAAACAGCCCACCAAGACAAGCAGATGAGGAGACATACATTCAAGTTTTTGTTTTCCATGGCGCCGCTGACCATTAAAAAAACAAGAAAACAGTATTACTTTCTGCACCCTAATCTCTTCATGCTATCTTATCTCATAAAATGTACAAAGTGCTCGCAATAAATGCAAAGCTACATTAAGAAATTCAAAAAACAAAGGGTAGACAGCAATTACGCTTTAAAATCGATGCCAACAATATTGAAGAGATCCAAGTCATATTCAAGTCCAAAAACCTGTTTGCAACGCATACACAGAGATAGAAAAATTCTTCAGAATCTGAAACTATGTATTTGTAATCTCAATAGCTAATCTGATGAAATAAAAGTGAAAACCAAATAATGACTGACATCTTCATCCCACTTCATAGCTGATTTTAGAGAATACATAGCATGTGCAGTCTTAGGTACGTCCTCTGCAGACGTCCAGATCCTAAGGGACACCTTCTTTCCTGAGCGGGTAGTAAATGTGTCATCTCTGCTCTCCAGTTGCCCAGCGACCAAGGCAAAAAGAGAACAAGGCTTCTTGAAGGGGTCCTCCCAAACAGCATAATGTTTGTCACCCTGCAGAAAAAGCATAACTAATGTCAATGAATAGTGAACTAACCACCAATGAAAGCTACGCAATTCAATAAAAGATCACCTCCAAGTCACCCTGTCCAACCAAGTTTCCATTAGACAACTATACTGGATACAATGATTTCTCTGCCTCAATACGAACCGTATACTTTGCCATTACATCAGGCCGATCCTGTTGGACGAGTTATTATGATACATTAATTTGATGTGGAAATAAATTTTAAGAAAGTTAATATCTGATTAAATCATATTAACTTCTCTAAGATGCAAACCTGATGAAACGTAATTTTACGGAAGCCTTCAGCCTCACATTGAGTGCAGAAAATCCCAGATGACTTGTAAAGTCCCTGCAGAAAATTAAATTCATCGTAAGTAAGCACACCCCCCACCCCCTCTGTTCATATTTTGAATTGAAGTGACTGACGTAGAAAATAATACAATTATAAAAACCAGAGAATTTCATTTACCTCCAATGATGTGTTTTTTTTGTGGGAGAATCTCGGTTACAATTTCAAGATCATATTTACCACTAGGAGGTGATTGGATTGTTAAATGGCGTGCATCCAAATGATAATATTCCTCCTGTAGATAAACATAACAGAATATGTTTAAAATAATTATAATCATCCATGATTGCTACTCATATAAGTGTTTCCGAAGTGAACAACGCCTATGGTTTCAGATAGGAAGCATAAAATTAAATTCATAATATTCAACATACTGAAATCAGGAAATATAAAGTAAACAACCCTTGCTTGATAAACTAGCAAGATGGCAAAGAAATTCCATCTGACGTTCAAAAATATATATACCTTCAAGGCCTTGCCATTAATATGAACTGAAACTAAAGTCAATTCTTGTCCATCTAAAACTAGCGGGGGAGTAGAACCTGTTTCATAAAATAGGACCATTAATGCTGCATATATTTCTGCTTATCTAAAAAGTTACAAGTCAATAAAGGAACCATAAAGAGCTACCTTCGACGCGAGGAAACACGGCAATTTTAGAACTAACTATTGTCTTCTCCTCTCTTAAGGAAAATTTTAGATCCACCTGCAATATTTTGATGCAACATGAGACAAAGGTAATGTAAAAAAAAATAAAAAATTGTCAATGACGGTGTGAACTGTGAACGAAACACAATCTAAAAACTCCTATAAACATACAGTTTCGAAGTAGTAATCAGGAATTTTGTAATCCTTCAAGAATGTTTCTGTTGGTGTCGCCATTTTGGATTCTTCAATTTGTTTTCGTTCAGTTAGTAACCGAACAAATTAGCTTACCACTCGCTTTCTTGATCCTCTAGTAAATAATATACAAGAACCTAAATGATAAAGTAACCAAACACAAAAACTGTACATGATTGCGCAGTCTCCTAAGGTTTAAACATTTATCAATCAACTACAGTCCTGAACTAACATCAAATCATAAAATCATATTTTTTAAAAATAAATTAAGAAATGAAGAAACCTCTGATGCAAGAAAGTGTCATATATGTAATCAATTTGTAAAGCAATAAAAAAACACATGAATAACAATGTCTAAAAAAAAAAGGAATATTTTTATTGAGCATAAAAGTCATTAAATAACAATGTCTCATTTTATTTTCTTCAGCATAAATAAAGAATAATTTCTCTTAGTAGCCATTAAAAGAAATCAATTATTCCATATCAATTCCTTGCGTTTCAATAACTTAATTACAAAGCTTTGCAATCTTCGGTACATTCATAAAATAAACTTTATTACAAAGCTGATGTAGTACCAACTTTGCTGAAAAATGTGACCATTTCTTTCCTTCCAGAGAACTCGTACAAAAGTCAACCAAATCAAATGTAAACATAATTTTTCTAGAACCCCTCATAAGCTTCCAAATTGAACAAGATAGTCGTAAATATGCGAATTAATGCCTGACCGAGTAACCGTTGATAAATGAGAGGGCATATGCTACCGTGAAAACCACATCCCACAAACATATGATCAACGTTATCTCCTTCCCACAACTACTCGAACAAATAATAAAGTTAAACGGTGTAATTCCACAACAAATCATATTATCTTTTGTTGATAAGCTGTTTAGTAACAACCGTAAAGCGAACAAAGAAACCTTCAAAAGAGACGTTTTGTTCCAAAATAAATGTCAGATCGATTAACGTGATCCACATAAGACAACATATGGTAGATGCCTCAGACAATATAACCTTTGTAGGGATCTATATTTCAATCTCATTTGTCTTCCAAACCATATACTAAAAAAAAATGTTAGATGATAATATACTGCACTCTCTTATCTACTGCTCCTCCAAACCACCCTCCAACAACTAATCTAATTTTTAAATTTTCTTTCATTTTCTCTCTCATTGCTTATAATTTTTTTTGTTTTTCTATGTAGAATTTATCAATTATACTCTTGTTAAAAAAAAAGAATTTATCAATTATACTCTTTTTGTTGTTGTTGCAATTATACTCTTTTTCAATTACTCATACTTATTTATTTTCAATAAAACTAAAAATAGTTTGTTTTTTTTAATAGTTTTTTTCTTTAAAAAAACATACGAGAGAAGAAGACACACGGGACCTGGTGGGACTCTTTCTTCTTTGCTCCCTGGTCCTCATACAGCAAAGACAAAGAATCCAACAACTAGAGAAGACTAAGCTTCTGGTGGGACCAATTAGATCATGTATATTTGACTGGATTAGAAATGCCAGCAACACTCATTTTAACATACATTTTTCAACACATTCTTTTGATTAGTTAAAATTCATATGGAACCCACTAAATTTATATGGGATCCACATGATTTAGTGGAACCCATATGAATTTTATTCAATCAAAGAAAATACGTTTAAAAATATGTATTAAAATGTGTGTTGCTAGCATTACTCTAATCGAGCTTAGGAGATGGTGAGCATGTCACTTGTAGGACCACTCTCCATCCAGCTTAGGAGATGGTGAGCATGTCACTTGTAGGACCACTATGCTTATATGAACCTCCTCACCAGTCACAAGTTTGGTTTTTTAATTTTTGGTGCCTTTTAATTGTTTTAATATTCTCCTTTTTATATTTTTTTTAAAATATTCATTTATAATCAAAGTTTTTAAAATATATATTTCCTATAGAATTAATCAAAACGAATTAGAAAAATATATATCTATATTACTATTAAGTAAAAATAATAATTTTGGTGTCTCTAAAAAAATGGTGTCCTAAACTACTGTACCTCATGTCCACCCTCGGGGCCACCCCTGCCTACTCATATACTACAAACCGTCACCAAATAGCTTTTTTTGTGTGGATATTTTTTTTAGTTTCTCATACAAGGGGGAGTATTTAAAAATTGAGAAATGCTAACAACACACATTTTTCAACACATTCTTTTGATTGGTTAAAATTTGCATGGAACCCATCAAATTTATATGGGATCCACATGATTTGGTGGGACTCATGTGAATTTAAACCAATCAAAGAGAGTGTGTTTAAATGTGTGTTGCTAGCATTCTTCAAACAGTATAATTATATAGCATTAAAAATAATAAAAAATAAATAAATAATTTTCATGGGTCCAAAATTGTGTTACCAACCTTTTTATTGATGGGTCACAATTAGGTTCAAAATTGTCACCAAAAATTAGGTCCAAAATTTTATTTTCAAATCTTCTCGTGTTCTTCATGAACTCAGCGTCACAATGTATGATGTGGCATACTCGTGTATTATGTGGCAAATTCATGTTTAATGTTTAGGAATTTTAAGTCAAAATAAGATATTTTTATTCAAATAAATGTATTCACACTATAATTCTGATTAGCAGTAATTAATTTTCCAATTATACACTGTATCAATTATTTTTCCAATATTGTAATTTGATTAAAGACAGAATTATGTGTGGATACATTTATTAAAATTCCCGAATAAAGTTATTGAAAAATTAGTTAATAAATACATTTATTTAATTACAATATTATTTCAAATTCAAATATAATCAAATCCTACCTAATGTTAAATAATATACTATAAAACAAAATAAAGTCAAGTATTTTTTTTAACTTTCCTAGGAAAAAAGTATTTTTCTAATTTTGAAAATGATAAATTTATTCTTAAATAAACACACACGCATATATATATATATGAACATTAGTTAAGATCATTAAAAAAATATATTAGTTAAGTTTTTTGACCAATTAGTTAGTTGGTTTGAAATTACAAATATGTCTACAGACTTATTTTTTAATAAGCACATCTTATTAAATAATAATTATTTTCTTAAATAGACTTTTTTTAAATAAACATAGCTGATTGACTCTTAAACCCTCTCAAAATGTAGCAAAAACACATGGCAAGTTGATTAGTTTTTTTTTTTTTTTAAGTAGGCAGGTGGATAGAGTTCACACAAATTAATTAGTTAGTTTTTTAATAGTTATCGAAACAAATCAAAATTTCTTTTATAAGGGAAATATCAAACATATGTGTCAATTTTGATGGTTGAAATTATTTCATCTACAACTATCACTGTCAACTACTACTTTTTGTGCAATCAATTAGTATTTAATTAATTTATTTATATGACTCAAAGGTGTGTATTGATCCTATTTATACGACTCAAAGGTGTATCTTATTATTTCATGTTGATCTACTTGCACACATATCTCCTCATCCTCATCCTTTTTGTTTTAGTATCACCAACACTTTCCAACATATTCCAGAAACCAGAATGGAGACATGGTTCATCGTCTTAGTTTCTCTATGTGTGTGTTGGTTGATCAAATCCACCCTCTCCATCACTACAAAAAATACAAAGAGTGTGAGCCTCCCTCCTGGCCCTCCACACATACCTATCATCACAACCCTCTTATGGCTTAGAAAATCATTCACACAAACCCAACTTGTACCCTTTCTTCGAACCCTACATGCAAAACATGGTCCAATCATTAGTCTCCAAATCATTTTCCGTCGAATCGTATTCATTTCTGATCGATCCCTTGCCCATGATGCCCTAATCCAAAATTCATCTGTTTTCTCTGACCGCCCTATACCACTTCCCAATATCAATCTCATTTCAAGTAATCAACACACCATCAACACTGCTTCTTATGGGGCTACATGGCGTACTCTACGTCGTAACCTCGCCTCTGAGATGCTTCACCCTTCTCGTGCCAAGTCCTTCTCCGAAATTCGCAAGTGGGTCTTGCAAACCCTACTTGACCGTCTAAAATTATCTTCGGAATCCACTGATTCGATCAAAGTTGTTGATCACCTTCAATATGCAATGTTTTGCTTGCTTGTTTTTATGTGTTTTGGTGAACGTGTCGATGATCATAAAATCAGCGACATCGAACGTGTACAAAGGGCACTTCTAATAGGTCTGGGCAAATTCAACATTTTGAATATCTATCCCAAAGTCACTCGGATTTTGTTCCGTAAACGATGGGAGAAATTGTTGAAGTTGCGAAAAGATCAAGAAGATGTTCTACTTCCGCTAATAAGAGCGAGGAAGGAAGCCAAGGAAAATAGATTGAGCAATAACAATGTTGTTTCCTATGCAGATACTCTTTTGGAATTGGAGTTGCCGGAGGAGAAACGCAATCTAAGTGAAGATGAAATGGCTAGCCTTTGTTCAGAGTTTTTGAATGCTGGCACAGACACGACCTCCACCGCGCTGCAGTGGATCATGGCTAATTTGGTGAAGTATCCACATGTGCAAGACAATATTGTGGAGGAGATTAGAGTGGTGCTTGGCCTCGATCCAAACGAAGAGAATAAGGAAATTAAAGAGGAAGACTTGCAGAACCTACCATATCTAAAGTGTGTGATTTTGGAAGGGTTGAGGCGTCACCCACCGGGGCACTTTGTGTTGCCCCACGCGGTGAAGGAGGATGTGGTTTTCGACGGTTATTTGGTGCCTAAGAATGGGGTAGTGAATTTCATGGTGGCAGATATAGGGAGAGACCCTCGTGTTTGGGAAGATCCAATGGAGTTTAAACCAGAAAGGTTTTTGCAGGCTGATGATTTTGATATTACCGGGACCAAAGAGATAAAGATGATGCCATTTGGAGCTGGGAGGAGAATTTGTCCCGGATATAATTTAGCTTTGCTCCATTTGGAATACTTTGTGGCTAATTTGGTTTGGAATTTTAATTGGAAGATTCCAGAGGGAGGGCATGTTGATTTGTCGGAAAAAACTGAATTCACCGTGGTTATGAAAAATCCACTGCAAGTTCGTATTTCTCCTAGGATCTAAATTATGTGATATGTGTACCTGTAATCTTTGAGCAGGTATATATATAATAATATGTTGATTCAGTTGTTAGTCGAAGTAAAATTAATGTATGATGTTTTTTCAATGTTGTGCAAAACCTACCTAGATGCTCTGCCTTGCCAACAATAGAATTGTATTCAAGATTATGTGCCATTACCTGCTTTCATGTGATCTTTTGGTTTGATGTTTATGCCTCAACTTTGGGTCCTTGTTCAAAGTATAAATGAGGAGTTTGAAAAATAAAAAAATTATGTGCCAATATTATTATTATTATTATTATTATTATTATTATTATTATTATTATTATTATTATTATTATTATTATTATTATTATTATTGTTATTGTTATTGTTATTGTTATTGTTATTGTTATTATTCGAAAGACTACATCCCAATGATTGTTACAAGCACAAGTGAGAAATTAACTCTCAACACTGAAGACAACAAATATGTCACGTCTGGTCACAGTAAGGTAGTTATACTATCCAACCAATCTTCTATATCTACTGGGTATGAGAATGATTCCATATGATTTGGCGTAAGCTTGGTATTTGGAACTATATGTGTGTCAATGGATTTTCAATCTAACATCTCAATGTCAAGGACATGTGTCCTCGTAGAAATAGAATACTCGATTTTAACTTAGCTGCTTTGTTGCAAAGTGCCTCAAAAATGTGAAGATGAGAAAGTTCCAAAACGTGACACGTTTTGGATGGCGTGTCACGATATTGGAATGCAGTGAGCATGTTTTGAAGGGTGTCCAATCGTGACACGATTTTGAGAAAACGTGACACGTTTTTCGGCTTGTTGGACACGTTTTGAGGATAAGGTTGGTTGTACCTTGGGTCGTACGCATCAACCGTGTCACGTTTTGGCAAAACGTGACACGATTTTGTCCGAATCTGAACACTTTAAAGGCATTCCATGACCCCATTTGTTGGGTAAGCTTGGTGAATCTCATGGAAACCAAAGGAGGAAACTTTTAGGGTTTTAGATACTAAAGGTTGAGGGTCTTTGGGTGAGGTTCAAAGCTTCAAGATGTGAACCTTGGAGAACCAAAAGAGGGGGCTCTTGTGAAAAGGGTTGGTGCCTTTTGGGGAAGATTCATGGGGTTGGGAAACATATGAGTGAAGAGTCCTTTGTGAGCAACATGGGTGAGTCTTGTGAAACCAAAATAGAAGATCCTTCGTGAAATCAAAGGCTATGGGTTGGTTCTCTTTTGGGGTTAGATTCTAGTGTTGGGAAACAATTGTAAACACCTTGGGAGAGTGAAAATTCATGAGTTTCTTGTTCATTGGTGAAATTGGGAAAATGGGTAGAAATTAGGATAGTTCTTTGTGAGCTTGTTGAAGCTAATTTCTTGTAACCTATTTTGTATCTCTTTGTAAGAACTCATTGATAGTGGATTGGAGAGATCAATCTCTCCTCCAGAGTAGGTCATTGTTGGACCGAACTGGGTGAACATTTCTTGGTGTTGTTATCTTTTCTCTACTCTCTTTATCTTGTTTATTCTTTGATTCGATTGTGGTTTTGCTATGCACTTGATTCCTAGATTAGGTCTAGATTGTTGTTGTTGCTTGTGGTTATTTAAGTTGGTTATTGGTTGCCATTGATACTTGCTCCACGAATCTAAATTTCATTGGTGTGAAGTTTGAGATTTGAGTCCGAAATTCACAACATGCTTCAATTCCCAAAAAAATATATTTGTCGACCCAAGTCCTTGGTTTGGAAGTTACTAATTAAACTCCTTATTCAACAAATGTTTCTTAGAGATCATGGATAACTTCTTATACAGCTCATGTGAGAAGATAAATGCATTGGTTAGTAGATGAATATCTATAAAACAACAAATGGTCGGATTCACTATGAACCATGCCAAATTCTTTTAGAACTAAACTAAGTCTACCAAACCTTGCTCTAGTATATTATGCTTCAGACCATATATAGTTTTTTGGAGCCTACAAACAAAGCCATTAGATTCACCCCGAGCAATGAACTCATTAGGTTGCTCAATATAGAAACTCGTTGGATAAATCTCCATGTAAAAAAATGCATTTTTTATAACCAATTGATTGATAGAGAGGCTAACTGTGCATAACTTTCAGAGATGAGATAAAAAGAGGGAACAAGTTTTGCTCTCTATCAGGGCAACAAGTCATTCATGACAAATTGTCTTATTTATTTTTCTCGAAACATAGATTTGGAGATTCATCACCAGTTAAGCAATATATGGATGATAGTAATTGGATTGAAGTGGCTACAACTTGTTATTGGTTATGGAGGTGGTGTAACCAATAAGACTGTGACCCTCTCTATGTGTTTGTCAACAACCCTTGTGATTTTGTGCTATCTATAATGACTTATTGTCATCACACTAAGCATATTGACTGTGGTATGATCAAGAGAACCAAAAGGCGGAGACCTCTAACCAGTTGGTTTTGTTTGATTACGGATGGAACATCCAAAGGTAGCAACGAGCTTGCTAGCTGGGGTAGACTTATCAAGGATGATAATGGTGCTTAAAATGTGCGATTTTACTAAAATTTTGGGGAAACTAACACCTTTATGGCATAAATATGGACGTGTATGAAGGCTTTGAGTATGGTTAGGAGTGAATATATTTCAAATTTGATTGTACAAGTGAATTCGGAGGTGGTTGTTCGTAGTACCAACAATTGCAAAATTTGAAGTTCTACAGGATGAGGCATCACGAGGAAGATTAAATGTTTGCTTTCTCTAAACTTGAATGTTAGATTTATACATATTTACAAGGAAGCAAATGAATGCGTTGATGTGTTAGTCAATATGATTTGTGGGATAGATGCAATCATGCAAACTATCTATATTTTCGGTCGATACCTATTGAGGTGTCTCACGTTTTAGTTGATGATTTTTAAGGTGTCTCGTTACCTCACCTAATAGCAGGGCCGACCCAACGCACGTTGAAGCCTAAAACGAAAATTTAGATGAGGCCTTTTCAAAATAATAATAATTTTTTTTTCTGATCGAGTTATTTAATTTTATTTCTTGAGACAATAATGATGATGAAGATGAATTACAATGCCTATGAATTATAATGAATCTTGACTTTTTTTTTTAGGGATTTGAATCTTGACTTATTAAGTACATAAAATAATATTGTCAATAAAAAATGAAGCATTTCTATAATAAAAAATAAAAAGCGAGCTTTGTAATGACATGGTGTGAGGGTCGATCCTGTGACATTGTCTACCACTATGCTATTGATTGCTTTATGTCAATGACATGGAACAAGTCTCTATATATTATTTAAATTAGAGGCCTATTTTTAAGGCAAAAAATTTAGGGGCCTAAAGCCCTTACTTCAATTGCTTTGTGTTTGGGTCGGCCATGCCTAATAATCTCTTTGGTTTTTATGAATTTTGCTCATCTTTCAACATGTTTTGCTCATTCTCGACCAATCTTTCAATAATGTCTCTGCGTGAGTTAACTCACATTAGTGTTAATTTTGCATAAACTCAAGCTAGTGTTAATCTCTGTGTGAGTTAACTCAAACATGTGTACACGCAGAGATTTACACACACGTAAGTTAACTCACGCAGGAACAATTTAATCATTTCAGTTGGGAATGAGCGTTTTTTGTTGGGAGAAGAGCAAATTTCGGTTTTTATTTTCTTTTGGGTTTTGGCCCCTTTGTGTTGAAAAAAAAAACATCTAAAACTTTTCCTGTAAAAAAATAAAATAAATCAATGAAATTTAATTTATTTATTATATAGCAAGTTATATAAAAGAACATGTTGTCAAATATTCCAATGGGAGAAATTTTCTTACGAGGAGCAATGAAAAACCATAAAATTATTCGTCCTTTAGAACCTCAAAGCTCTATGCGTCGCAAAGTACAAAACAATTGTTAAAAAAAAAAGGAAGTAAAGTATAAAACCCCACGTTTTGCTCCAGACTATCTTAATCAAAGCTTATGCCTATCAAGCTCCCATAGAGACACACACAAATAAACAAACAAAAGGATCCCGAAAAAAAAAAAAAAAAGGAGTAGGTTACCAAATTACCCATCACAAAAAATAAAAAGTAAATATAGATTTTTTTTTTAGTTTTTTATTGTATCTGATCAGAAGGTGACTACCGATGCGGTGTTTTGGGGTGGTTGTTTCCTCTGGAACGGCGGGGTGTGTGTACCTATTAGTTCTAGAACGGAGGGTTAGGAGAATAGAGAGAATCTAACTTGGGGACGAGTAAGATTCTCCTTTATATAGTGTGGAGGGGGCACACGTGGGGCTCGACGGTTACTGATTCGTGGGAATCGTAACCGTGGAGCGAGATTCACAGGAGTCATAGGAGGAGACGTTATCGTTTGGTTTGAACATTCTCCATTTGCTCAAAGCACCCCCTGCGGGTAGGGGGTGTGTTACGAGTAAAAATGGCACAAACGCTAGATATAGACCTTTTGGTGTGGACTTAGGGATGTCAATGGGTACCCATGGGTACGGATAGTATGATACCTATCTCCGCCCCATTGGATAAATATGATACTCGTGTCCGCCCTGTACCCTCGTGGGTACCCACTATGCGGGTACCCGTGAGTATTGAGGTATCCATGGGTATTCATGGGTACCCATGGGGTTTTGAATTTTTTTTTTTGTACAAATAATAACTTTTTTTAATTACCAAAAAACTTCAACTTTTAAACATCCATTCAAAATTTTATAAATCATACATAATCCATAGAAAATTCATGATTCTTATATAATCCATATGTTTTATGATGTGAATGAAGTGGAAACGGTGAACTTAATAAGATGAATTAACCATATTTAAAATAAAAATAGGTTATTATTGATGAATTTTAGGTGGGCGGTAAAATTTTCTTCAATAAGGTAACAACTTTAAGTAATAAGATAAGATATATAAATATATTTTAATAATTTGCTTAATTTATTATCGGGTATGGGTACCCGTGGGTGTGGATAGAATCAAACCTGTGTCCGTGTCCATATAATAATGGGTAGCAAATACCCGTTTATTATACCCATGGATACCCGTTTAGTTACCCACCCCATGCTCGTGACGGATTTTACCTACAGGTACTCGTGGACATGAGTATTTTTGCCATCTCTAAATGTGGGACTATGGAATTGCGCCTTTGAGCGTTTATTCGGTGCATAACAGTTCCTAAAAATTAAAAATACCAATTTGATTATTAAAAATCTAAACCATGGATAAAATTACTAACAAGATTGAGTCTATCAAAAGAGTTTAAACTCCTTTCTTCAAAAAAAGTATAAACTCTTATAACGTAACAAATCAATATTTAAAACAAAATTATTTTATATCTAATAGTAATAATGTCTTAAAATAAGATTATTTTAAAAGATCTTAAATAAGATTGCTGCCAATACATATAACCAAAAGAAATTATATATCAAATTAGTTTTTTTAAGTTAATTTTAGAAACAAATTTATTCTCTATCAAAAATTAATTTGATTTATACTTGATAATTCATCAAAAATAAGTTGATTTATATCTATATAGAATCAAATAGATTTTGTTGTTGTCAGCAAATATGGATTCAGATCATAAAAAATTGATTCATATAACATAGAAGGTGAATTCAATTTTCGCTATCAAACATGAACATATTTTTGATTATTGATCTATTTACGTTGATTGAGTCTTGACGTATGCCCTAATTGGATGAATCTTCCCAACTCAATTGGTCTAAACTTAGTATTATAAAAATAAGGGTTAATATGTTTTTACCCCCTGTAATTTAGGCGAGTTTCGGTTTACCTTCCTGTAAAAAAAAGTTTAGATTCCAACCCTGTAATTTAAGATTCTTTCGTTTTAGACCCTGAGGCCATCTGACTGGACAAAATGTTGATGTGGCATGCTGACTGTGCATATTTGATTATGTGGCACGCTGACTGTATAATTAATTTTGTTTTTTATTTTTTTAAGGGCACATGTGGCCTTTTGCCTATTTTTTAAAATAAAAAATAATATAAATGAAATTATATTAATTTAAAAAATCTAAAAATTTATTTTTGAAAATAAAAAAATCAATATTTTTTGAAAAAAAAAACCGAATTTTCTATAAAAAAATTAATATTCTGGAATTTAATTTTTAAAATAAAATAACAACAAAATTTAGGAAAAAAAAAGTTCAGATTTTTTCAAAAAAAAAAGTTTTTAAAATTTCTGGAATTTAATTTTTTAATTAGAAAAAAAGTTAGTATTTTTTTTTCTCTACCAAAGATAAAAATTTTGGAATTAAATTTTTAAAATAAAAAAAAGTACAGATTTTTATCGAAAAAAAAAAAATTTAAAATTTTTTTCTACAAAAATAAAATCTGGATTTTTTTAAAAATCTAAATATAATTTTTTTATAATTCAGGTTAAAATTTTGAAAATTATATAATCTGAAGAAAAAAAAATTGAAATTTTAAAAACTATTCCAGAAACAAATAAATTTTTTAAAGAACTATTTCAGAAATAAATTTTTTCATTTTCTATTTTACTTTAATTTCTTTTATTGTCCTCTTTAGTTGTATTTTTCTTTCTTTCAGATTGAAAAAATTACAAAGTATACCTTTTTTGCAGATCAAGATATGAAATTCAAAAAATTTATTTTATTTTAATTTTCAAAATCTTAATTTCATATTTTTTTTATTTTTTGAAAATAAATTTCAATTTGTTTACGATTTTTCGAATTTTGTAAATTTCAAAAAAAAATCTGATTTTTTCAATTTTGAAAAAAATAATCTTAATTTTTTTTTTATTTTTAGATTAATATAAATGAAAATAACAAATTAAAAACAAAATAAATTATACAGTCAGCGCGCCACATCATCTAAAAATGCTGACTCAGCGTGCCACGTCATCAGGTTTGTACAGTCAAATGGCCTCAAGGTCTAAAACGAAAGAATCTTCAAATTACAGGGTCTATTTCGTAAGAATCTTTAAATTACAGGATTGAATTTAAAATTTTTTTTTACAGAGGGTAATCCGAAACTCGCCCAAATTACAAGGGTAAAAACATATTAACCCTACAAATAAAATAAAATAGATCTAGTTGTTTTATGTTTGTACCAATTTAGACATTGACACACACTAACTAGAAAGAAAGAAAAAAAGTGTAGCACAGTGTGAATCCAAATGCCAAAATGATAGTGGCCATCATCAAGATTTAACACTTGTATATAAATAGTTGTGGAGCCTACTTCGTTTTCACCATACCCAACTCAGTCAGATCCATTGCCTTCTTCTTCTTCCCCTACCCCCGTTTCTCACCATTCTCAATCAATCAATCTTCCATACACAACAACACTAATCATCACAACCAATCATAAATAAATATTCAAATATTTGTTTACTTAAATCAAGAAAAAAAAAACAGTTTTTTTTTGTTGGTTTTTTCTCCGTTTCTTATAAAGGTTAGTGCTTTTGCTTTCATTATCAATGAATTTATCGTTTTCTATTAATTTTATTAAATGGGTCATTTAGTTTGACATCATGATTGCTTTTTTTTTTTTTCACTTCACTCATTGCCATTGTTAACGTTTTTGACAATAATAGTAATGTTATACTTTTTCTTAATTTTTTGTTTTTTAGTTTGTTTTGAGTTAGTTGTCACTGTTCTGTAATTTTAATGTTTTTAATCTGTTTTGACCTTTGCAGAGATTCGTTCGTTGGTTTGTTGGTTGAAAGCAAAACAGTAAATGTACGGTCTGGTGTGTTTCAGTTTCTCAGACTAGTAAGTAAGTAAGTATTATTCAGATCTGAATCATAAAATGTAGTTGTTTTTTTTTTCTTTTTCTAATCAATTTAATTATTAATATCATATAGTTTTTTTATTTATTTGAATTTGGTTGGTGAATGGATTACTTTACAAAGATTTGTGTTTTTATGATTTTTGTACTCATTTTGTGTAATCAACAACAGTAAATGTCTCAACCTGATGTTACATTTTTGTTTGATTGTACTGTTTAGTTTCAAACTCCTTTTTCTAAAGTTAAATTCCATTTGAGTTGACTTTGTTGTTTCCCACTAATGATAATTACTGTTTATGAATTGACAGAGTTCAATTTTTTTTTTCTTTTTGAAAATTTGGAGATCTATAATAAGATTGATTTATATAACCTTAGATGATGATGATTGTTGCACTATTAACTTTTTGTTAAAAGACCCACTTTGTCTGGCTTTTTCTTCCTTCTTTTACTTTGTTCTTTTTATAATAACTTTTTTTTTAAGTGGCAATGGCAACATAAACATACAAAAGTAGAACATTCAGTTTTTTTTGTATATGGTATGTTGGATGATTGAAAATGCATATTATGACACTGATGGAAACATTATCTCAACTACAGATGGTGCATGGGATTTGATATCTTCCCTAATTGGGAGACAGATTATTTGCAACTGCTAGTATGGATGTTCAAGAAGAAAGTTCCTCCACCTTTGGACCTTTGGCAGCAATGAGTTTAAGGAATATGTCTTCGTCGTCTTCGGCTTTCTTTTCAGCCAATCAGTCACCGTTTTTCTCTCCAAGAACGTCGTCGTGTCATTTATCAGATACTCTGAGACCTGAAGCTTCAAATGACAGAATTCATCTAGATGCTGCTGCTGCTTCCTCTAGCACAAGTTCAGTGGTTCCAGAACAAAAATGTACTATCTCTGATGTGGCTGCTGCGTCTCCAGCTGCCTGTACTTCAGGTGATATGCAGAGACTCGACCGTATATCTTCCTCGGTAGGTATCTCTAGTAGCACCATATCTGGTTACTGCCATCCCTATGATGATTGTTATTCTGGACAGAAAGAGAGGCGAAGTAAGAAAGGTAGAAACCAAAAATCATCGTCAACACCACCAGGTTCAAGATCAATTTCTTCTTACAGATTGACGAGTTGTGATGTTTTCATTGGATTACATGGGCGCAAGCCTCCTCTTGTAAGATTTTCCAAATGGTTGTGTGCTGAGTTAGAAATTCACGGTATCAGTTGCTTTGTATCAGATAGGGCCTCATGTAAGAACTCTAACAAGCTTGTCATTGCAGAGAAGGCTATGGATGTTGCTTCTTTCGGTATAGTAATTATAACAAAAAAGTCTTTCAAGAATCCATATACCATTGAGGAGCTGAAATTTTTCTCCAGCAAGAAGAATTTGGTCCCGATATACTTTGATCTGAGTCCATTTGATTGTCTTGTAAGGGATATAATTGAGAAAAGGGGTGAGTTGTGGGAAAAACATGGAGGAGAACTTTGGCTTTTGTATGGAGGGTTGAAGCAGGAGTGGAAAGATGCTGTCCATGCCCTCTCTCGGGTTGAAGAATGGAAGTTGGAAGCTCAGGATGGAAACTGGCGAGATTGTATACTTGAGACTGTCACATTGTTAGCAATGAGGTTAGGCCGAAGAAGTGTCGCCGAGCATTTGAGAAAATGGAAAGAGAAAATTAAGGAAGAGGAGTTACCTTTCACTCGTAACGAGAATTTTATCGGTCGAAAGAAAGAGCTTTCTCAGTTGGAATTTATGCTTTTTGGTGATGTTACTGGAGATTCAAAGCAAGATTATATTGAACTCAAGGCAAGATCGAAAAGAAGGCATTTGACCATTGGTAGGGGCAAGAGTAGTGTGTTAGATGAAAGAAATGAAAGTAGTAGGGAGGAGAAAGAACCAGTTTTGTGGAAGGAGTCAGAAAAAGAGATTGAAATGCAAAGTATTGAGTTTTCTCAGCGTCAATACCGTTCAAGGCTCAAACGCAGTGGTAAGTATAGTAGGAAGAAAAGAGGAGTGAAGGTTTTGTATGGGAAAGGGATTGCATGTGTATCAGGAGATTCAGGAATTGGAAAAACTGAACTCATTCTCGAGTTTGCTTATAGATTTCATCAAAGATACAAGATGGTGCTATGGATAGGAGGGGAGAGTAGGTATATAAAGCAAAACTATCTAAACCTCAGGTCATTTTTAGAAGTTGATGTGAGTGTTGAGAATAGTTTGGAGAAAACAAGTATAAAAGGATTTGAAGAGCATGAAGCAGCAGCTATTTCTAGAGTTCGCAAAGAAATGATGAGAAACATTCCGTATCTTGTGATCATTGATAACTTGGAAAGCGAAACTGATTGGTGGGATCACAAACTTGTGATGGATCTTCTCCCTCGTTTCGGGGGAGAGACTCATGTGATCATATCAACGTGCCTTCCTCGTGTCATGAACTTGGAACCGCTAAAACTTTCATACTTATCTGGAGTTGAAGCAATGTCTCTAATGTTACCAAGTGGAAAGGACTACACAGTTGCTGAGATTGATGCTCTGAGAACAATTGAGGAGAAGCTTGGAAGGTTAACTTTAGGCCTCGCCATTATTGGTGGAATTTTATCAGAGTTACCTATAACACCAAGCAGACTCTTAGATACCATAAACAGGATGCCCTTAAAGGAGATGTCTTCATGGAGTAGTAAAGAAGCTCACGCCTTCCGGAAGAACACTTTTCTTCTGCAGCTCTTCGACGTTTGTTTCTCGGTATTTGATCATGCAGACGGCCCTAAGAGCCTAGCAACAAGAATGGTACTTGTAAGTGGATGGTTTGCATCCAGTCCCATTCCAGTTTCATTGTTAGCACTTGCTGCACACAAGATACCGAAAAAAGATAAGGGAACTTGTTTGTGGAGAAGATTGCTAAAATCCTTAACCTGTGGTTTCACTTCCCCACACACCAAAAAATCTGAATTAGAAGCATCTTCACTGCTGCTAAATTTCAACATTGCAAGGAGTAGTGCAAAGAAAGGATGTATCCAATTCAATGAACTCATCAAACTATATGCTAGGAAAAGAGAAGTTACTGGATCTTCACATGCAATGGTTCAAGCTGTGATCAATCAAGGGTCAATATCTCAACATCTGGATCATTTGTGGGCTGCATGTTTTCTGTTATTTGAATTTGGTCATAACCCAACGGTTGTCGAGCTCGAGGTTTCTGAGCTCTTGCATCTTGTGAAAAAAGTGGTTCTGCCTCTTGCAATTCAATCTTTCATTACATACTCTCGATGCACGGCCGCTCTCGAGCTCTTGCGATTGTGCACGAATGCATTGGAAGCAGCTGACCAAACATTAGTTACACCGGTCGATAAGTGGTTCGACAAATCACTCTGTTGGAGATCCATTCAAACTAATGCTCAGTTGAATCCTTGTCTCTGGCAAGAGCTAGCACTATGTAGAGCCACAGTACTTGAGACTAGAGCTAAGCTTATGCTAAGAGGGGCACAATTTGATATCGGGAGTGATCTAATCAAGAAAGCCATTTTTATCAGGAGTTCAATTTGTGGTGATGATCATCCGGATACTATATTTGCTCGCGAAACTTTAAGCAAACTTACTAGACTAATTGCAAATGTTCAGATTCATTCTTGAGATTAGATTTTGCATTTTTGTAAGAAACTCCAGAATTATACAACAGATTTAATTTATAATAAAACTAGTCATTTATACTGTTTCATGGAACTTTCTACGGCTTATTTTACAAGTCCAATATGAGATACCTTACATTTTTGAAAGTGTTTCATCTCCTTTGATTTGGTTGTCTTACATGTTTAGTGCGTCTCTTTTTCTATAAATATTGCAATTAACCGTCGGCAGATGTTTTTTTTTGTCTATTGCTATGTTCATTCCTACTGTTAGTTAATGACATACTGGACCAAGTAATATATATTTATTTATTTTTGGTTTTAAAGATTATTTTCATCATGGATAACTCGGGCACTCTTATTGATTCGACTTTAATAAAAACAGGTCAAGTAATTGTATTTTATGTCTCGGGCACTCTTATTTGAATAGGGATTTGACATATTGTAAAAGACTAACCTCTCCCACCAAATCAATTATTGTACACTAACATTTCATATTTTTATGCCTTTTATTGATGTTATCTTTGTTATGCATTTTTATCTTAGTTATTTTACCATGCTTATTTCCCGTTTATAATTATTGATCTCAAATGTATGACTGTCTGTTTTGAGAAAACATTGTCTCTCTTTACTTTTAATTAGTGTTTTCTTATGCTTTTTCACGTACACACTGTTTGAAAGTAATATTACAATAACAATCATGACCCCTCTAATATAGACCACATAAGAAACGTATGTCATTTACTCAACTAGCATGTCTTCCCAACTAAAGATGGATTCACAACCATATTAGTGTGATTTTTGTTGTGCGGCAATAAAAATATATTTTGAATGATTTTAGCTAAAGTAAATTGAATATGAAATAGTTATGTTTGGTCATATTCACATAAATATGAGTTGAACAATTTTTTTTTAAACAACATATATAAATTTAAATGTAAAAATCAAGTTTAAAGTTAAAAACTACAAATTCTTGCATAAAAAAAAAAACTACAAATTCGAGATACAAAATAATAAATTCTACATTTCTAAGATCAATTTTACCCTATCTAAAATTAAAATCAAATATACAGGTTAGGTAATATGAACTTATGGTGTACTTGCTATTTTATAAAGAGAATAATTATCGGTGGAAGTTTATGAAATCTTGCGATATGAAATATCTAAAATAAGTCAATGACCTTAAAACAGATAGAAGGAAAATTCATTTAAAAGAACGTTGGATTTCTCTGTGTTTTCTCCTTTGTCTCAACTCAAGAAACCCAAATGGTAAGTAACAACATATACTACGTTGTACATATTACTGGATGGTTGTATGGTTAATGTTCCTGATTAGAATAGAGGTATCTAACATAAGCAATGCACACAAAGGCCAAAGCTCAAGTACAAGACCAAAATATTTAGAGAAATCATTCATGTTTAAATCTTAAAACAGAACATAAAAAATAAAAAGAAAAAAAAAATGCCCTCACGCAGGATCGAACTACGGACCTTCAGTTTACAAGACTGACGCTCTACCACTGAGCTATAAGGGCTTGTTGTTTATAGTAGCTACTAAAACAATATATGAATCATATAATGTTTCGTGTTTTTGGTTCACCAAATAATTTGTTATACTTTTTAAACGCAGAGGATTCTTTATTTTGTTTTTCAATGCATTTGTATCTAATTAACGAATTACACCATTCATAATCTTATAGATTTTTTTAGTACACAATTTTCTTATAGGAAGGTCTTAGGAGGAGAGTAGAAAGAAAATAGATCAAAGTGAAAAGCAAAAGAAACTACGATCTAAATTCGTATAAAATCCCTTTTGGCAAAATTATACTCCTTTAACTTAATTTTAGATAAGCGATTTATTCATTTATATTTTTTCCATGTAATTTTTGTTCTTTTGGTTTGTTTTGCTATGCATATGAATTTTCAAGCTTTAAATCTAAGATTCATATGCAAATATGAGTGAATGACCATAGATATAAAATCCAAGAACTCGGGGAAAATAAATCATAGATTTTAATCTTAAAAATTCATATGTAAATTGACTAAAATGATCAAAATGGCGTGAAAAAAATGATTAATGACCAAATCGTTATCTAAAATTAAGTTGAAGGACCATGGAAATCTATGTTATGTTTGTCAATCCCTTTTACATTCAGTTTTTTTTTGTCTTTAGATACGGATGAGATGACAAACACCACCTAAAACTCACAAGGTTCAAGTCCAAATGAAGATATCTATCTTAACAATATTGTTATCGTCGGTTAACTCTTTCCGCGTGTATTCTAAAATTTATTTATGATTATATGACTTCTTTTTTTATCTTGTCATGAAACTAGTTTTATTTTTTTTAAACTTCTGTGTATATTTAATTGCAATTTATTAACTAAACACAATAGATAAAACTCTTTTTTTTTTGGCCAGCTTGTTCAAAAAATAATATTTTTGGCCAACACATTGTAATTAGGATCTTTGACCCAGGCAGCTCAAGGTATTCAAACGGCTTAGGTGATTTGGGTCCGTTATAAGACTAATCCCCGAGTAAGCGGGTGACATTATTTTTTGACAGCACAACCAAGTTATTATACTGGGAGAGTCATGTTGGTGACTCTGGTAATATTATCCCAGGACCCAGGTAAATACATCTCTAACTACTTATTTAGAAAGAATATCGCTTTAAAAGAACTTTTTCCAAACACAATATTGTAGATAAAGTCATTGACATATCGTCAAGTTCTCAGCAAAGTTGAACCAAGAAGGGGAAAAGGGTAGAGTATCAAGTTTAATGCATTCATATGCAAAACCAGCTTGAAATAAATCTTCTGCATTTGAACCTTGTAGTCACAAGTAAAAATATGAAACATTTAGACAATCAATAAATTTACACAACCACCAAGGAATAGAAAGATAGAAAGGTGAGGGTTTTTCCTTCAACCTTCAGAAATTGTCTCTTTCAATTCCAATACTTTCAATATCTTATCATGTAGACATGTACAAGCATGACTGTAAATAAGGCAGACATTGTAGCAATCTAGGGATCAGGTTTGCCAGCAATGCCGTCATCACTCGAGGCATAATCATCTTCACTCAGCTCATCGTCGCTAGAGATTTCCTCATGAGAAGCTCCAATATCTTCTGGCTTGGCATATTTTTCACAATATTCTGTTCATTGTCTCTCCCAAATTAATATATAATTATAAATGAAAATTTGAGCATAGAATAGAACAAAATTTTGACATATGATATTAGGCTTGGCATTTAATTGACATGCACTAACAATGTAAAGTCTAAGAGGAGATACCTGGTATATTCCTTAATATATTTGACTCTAATAATATCAACCTTAAGTCTACAAAGGATTGTTTGTTATTGGTTGACAGTGTAAAAAAGTTTACCCTGACACCGCATCAAAATTAATCTCTTGGACTGTTATCTAAGTTTCTCCACTTAGTCTTCAATTAATGTCTCACTTGATGCAAGGTCTTCGAATTATTCTTCCTGAACATAAATATACTAGACTACAACATCTAAGGTTTGTGTGACCATGATTTACACTATACAAAAATACATGTTTATTTGTTTAAGTATTAAATATTCTTAGACGATCCAGCCTTGCAAAAGGGAACAATGTGACTGGTATATCAATGACACAATACCAACTTAGAAGCTATAAATTTTAATGAATGACAGAAACACAGTCAATGAAATTGTGTTGGCTGTAACTAACTTTCCTGCATTACTTCTAAAGCTCACGGTGTCTTCCAATTAGTTAATGGTAAATCTTTGAGCTATGTAGTACTGACACTTCCGATTGAAGGGTGTCGGACATGACACCACACATGTTGACGTGGCTACATTAAATCATATCATTTTTTTCAAATTATTACTGGTGTCGATGTGTCATTGTCGTTTTCGGTTTTCATGTCTGTGTTTGTGTCAGTGTTTCATAGTCTCCGAGACATTATTATTGTCAGATGTTGACAATACCAGCTTACAAATAATAAGATGTTCATTTACTACGTAAAATCTGTTTCTGTTGTGGATCTAAGATTTATATGAAGCACCAGTTGAGTAGAAGCTACATGACAGTGAATTGGTAAATACTTGCTTCAATCAGAAATTCAGAACCTAGAAATTGTTTTGCATTCATTTGTTAAACATTATGTATTATTCCAACCATCAATATCATATCCAACATTACACCATTATAAGTAACATAAAGTGTATTTCCTCATTTTACACAACAAATGTACACTGATTATCGTTATTATAAAGTAGTACTGATCGATACATATAAGGAATATAGTGCAAACATGTCATTCAGCTTACTATTTATCCTAACAAAAGATGAAACAAGAAAGTATTTGATGAGTGATCCCACAAGATTAAGAAAGGATTATAAAAATGTTCATTGAGGAGCGAACCAGGGTAGAGTCCATTGTGGAGAAAATGGTAGAATCTCGTCTAAGATTGATAAAAGCAAGATTGTGAAGAGTAGATGAAGGATAATCTAATAGTTAGAGGCCGAGGGTGATAAATAAAAAAATATAGGTCAAATCATCAACTGAAATTTAGAGGTAGATGATCTATCTTTGGACCTAATACATTATTTGCATCAATTGATCCATATAGACATACCACCTAGTAGGAAAAAGATTGGTTGTTGTTTTTTCTTCACTATCCGTGATTGCTTTCTGAAAAATGAATTAATGATGGTTGCTACTTCCTATAAATTATAGGCAGGTCTACTTGACTACATCATTAAATTGAGAAATCTAATTTCCCATTCCAACCCAAAAAGAAATCAGTAAAACTCCAGCTCCCAACATGAATACAAACCCAAGAGCTTATAGTACATAAATTGATAAAACTACGATAAGTGTGTGGATGCTTCTGACATGTGTGTTGACAACTGAGGACATAAGACATTCATATTCTATTGGTTTCTGGAGTGGTTTCAGCAGGGGATCATTAATGGAAAAAGTGAATCTTCATCTAACATTACTTTTTGTGTATTATTTGTGAGGTATTGGGTGGGAGTTGATGCATTTGATATAGAACATAAATCATTTTGCACAATCTTGTGCTAAAATGACAACCTACGGTCAACAATAATGAAGAAGCTCTCGTACTTTTAACATAGAACACCTAAATATATAACAGGCATAACGGTTTCATACTGGAGAGAATTAACAAGGATTACTACCTTTAACTTTTTGTTCATATGCAGTACTATCTCGCATCATCAAGGAAGCAGCTTCATCATTCAATGGATCTGATGCATTGGGGTATATAAGAAGTTGAGGAAGAAACACTTCAAACACATTAACAAGATCTGATTGAAAATAAGGAAACTGCAAGTTAGCAAAAATAACAATCAAACAAGGTTGAATCAAATGCATAGCAAGTGCACTTTTAGTAATTTCATTACCACCAATATATGTAAGGTTGTTAATAATACTTACCAAACATGGGACTCCAAGTCTGGTTAATAACATCTAAGCAAACTGAACCAGACCTGAATATCAGAGAAAAAGATTTTAATCAGCCGTTAAGTAGAGCAATTCGTTTGAGCAACAGCCAATAGAGGTTCATGGAGGACAATGGTGTTGCTTCAATATGATATTAAACAAGGAAGCTGTTTTTTTTATTATAAGAAAATGTTATTTAGTTAGTAGTTATGTTAATTTCTAACGTTTGAACCCTGAACTTTCTTCTTAAAACTCCTTCGGTGTCCCCTACAAAACAATGAAGGTTTGGTTGGCATGGAAAACTCACATTTCATCAACATTAGGATGGTAAATTTTGTTGACAAAACCAATAGAAGGCGACTTATAAGGATAAGCATCAGGTAGCTCCACTCTTATCTTCCATACACCTTCTTGATAAAGACCTGCAATGAGTCCCAATAAAAGTGAGTGAAAACAAATAGAAGAAAAACCCACTTCAGTTCCACCTTTAGAGATACAATTGTGTTATTTGAACATCGAAATACACATGCGTGTGTGACACTTTATATGTTCAACTCTATCTCTTAACTTTTAACCTTCTGTAGCTTACACACATTTCAAAAATAAACACAAATGAAAGGACGCTTATTCGACATCAAAATTTTGATGTAAAAAAATCATTCTCTTGGAGTAAACAGTCATAGGTCCTAATGCAATTCATCCTCATTGAGGAAAATGAGCAAACAAGTAAGCTACACAGTTACAAGACATAATCCTTAGGTCAGCAGCAGCTGTTGACTGCTGATCGAAATAGATAACAGCACACATTGAATTGAAGCATATAAAATGTATAGTACTAAAGGAAGAACATTTTCAATTGGCACAAAGAAAAAAGTGCATCAATCATTCAGCGATGAGACAAAAAGGGTTAAAAAAAATGATAGAAGAGATGCAAATAATTTACTGTCTTTAGGGCCATGAAATTGAACAAAAAACTCTTGCATGCAATCATTGATCATCTCCACCTTATAATCAGTCATCATCCTGATTGATTCGATTCACAACAACCCAATTAGAAAAAGATTAGAAATTGAAACAATAAACTGTTTTGAAATCAGAAACAAACAAAAAAAATCGAAAAAAGAAAAGTGACAGACAGCTTCATCAAGTCCATGTCGCGGCGTTTGGTTGGGGAAGACATTTTGATTCTCTATCGTTGGTGTTCTGATATTGTGTTTGGTGTGTTTTATACAGTAGAGAGAGAGTGATATGGCTGCTGGTTAGGTTAATTCATAGTCCACAAACAACACACCAAAGCCCAAGCCGGTTGAAATAATATCATAGGATTAAGACCAAAACAAGAAACACAATGATAAATTTGTGACGTGGATTATAATAATCGGTTTCGTCCAAATTAGCTTAGTTGGTAGAGATATTGCATTTTATATGTAGGGGTCGGAGTTCGAACCCCGGACACTCCACTTCTCCACAGTTAAATTGTGTGAGCTCTAGTCACTAGGCTACTTGCCCAAAAAAAAAAAAAAAAACTGAAAAACTTTCAGTCATTATATATATTTTTTTTGAAAGAATATGTTTCTGCATCTTTTTTTTCCTTTTTAGCCGTGGGAATATTAATTAGACTATCGGTAATTAGCGACACACTCTTTAATATACAATATTTAATAAAAAAAATCGTCTTAGATAAAGGGTTACACATACCCCATCAAAGGGTGTGTGTAACTATGAGATGGTTGAGTCGATGGTAAAAGACGTTTTGTAAACGGAGAAATCAATGTTGAATAAAGAAAACAAAAAAGTAGAGTGGTCGATGAGGCATTGATGAATCAACATATATTTGTAACTTGTACAGAGTTGAAATAAAGAATTGTGTGACCTTCATTTTCCTTGCACCAAGAAGTATCAAGGGACACACACACACGTTTTAAAATACCGCTTTCAACATGTTAGATTAGAACTCCAACTTCTTAAAGTCCACGTAGTTGTACGTCTTGACGCTCAAGGGTTGTGTATGCCACCTCGTGATCAGTCATCACATCATAAGGAATGGGTGCGCATGTGTCCCATTAGTCTTTATGCACAGGGGTTGTGTATAGTACCTACAGTTTGATACACCATCAAAGGGTAAATGGTACTCTAAGATGGCCTAGCTAAAGATGTAAGGCCCTTAGGACGATCAGCTAGGGTGGGGATGACGCCATCGTTAAGTATGTAATGTGTGTGACTGAACATAATAAACATGCAAGGAGGTCGTCCGACCACAATGTGACACTGATCATATCTAATCATTGTTTTCTAGGGCACAAAGTAGTAAGTTTATTGTCCCCACAGAGATTGTCGTTCAACTCGGTAATTAGAGGAACATATTTGAAAGTAAATAAAAATAAAAAGAGATTAAAAAGGTTGCATAGTTATATTACCTTGTCCAATACGAGATTAAGTTGGTCTGATTCAAATGTGTAACGACGATTAGGGAATCCATGAATCCTCCTTTGTCTTTCTTGGAATTAACTCGGTAAATCATCAGTCATGTTCAGTCTATTTGATTTAAGAAAACAGCATTTAAAACTATGTGGTGTATTTGTGGAAGTTAATTTTAATATCCCCACAATTCAATACAATTGGTGGGTTCTCTTAAGATGTGTTAAAAAACCTAGATTCATACTTAGATTCCATTAAAAAAAATTAAGAAAATAAACAATTTTACTACTGTGAGGATTAGATAGAAACAAGGGTTATCGGTCCTATTACCTGTCTATAGATCAATTTTCAAGATTACAGATTCAAATTCTCACTTGAAAAAGCATTAGAGACTAGACATATACAAAATTAAATCTGACAATCAATCATAAATTGAATGAAAAACTTTATTAATTGAATCCAACAAATAATAAGGGGGTACATCGTGGAACTCTAATCAAGAGAGGTTTAGTTGCACATGACAACCGACATCATTACAAAACAATAGAGAAACATATCCTAGAGAGAACAAGTGGAGGATGGAGATCATCTACCTTGAATCTCTTAATGATTGACCCTTGCCTTGCCTTGTACCGCTAGCTTTATGAATGAATAAAAGTGTGTGCAAGGGTTTATATCTATAGTGCATCATTACTTAGGGGTTAAGAAAAGAAAATTAGGGGTTTCCACTAAATTAAGGAATTTTGTCTAAAAACAAGATCAATTAAAACTACGATGTCAAACTTAATAGTATCACACATCCGATAAGTTTTTACCGTAAATCTGTATTACAAAATCTACTATTAGATTGAAAACTTTTGTTACATATATCATGCCTATAAATAATATTCGACATTACTCTTAATTAATTTGACATGTCAATGATATACGTCAAAATCAACTTGTTTGATAAAAGTTCACAAACAATTATTTTAATGTATTTTTTGTGTGTCCCCGTCAGCTTAGCTCATTTGGTAAGGGATAATGCATATTATATGCAGGGGCCGGGGTTCGAACCCCGGACACCCCACTTATTCACCTTAAGGTGAATTTCTCTACCCGCTAGGCAACTTGACAAAAAAAAAAAATTGTCAAGTAATATAATGGTTAGAAATCCACCCTAATTACATTTTGATGTATCTTATTAACCTATCAATTGATTTCATATTAATGTCAATTGTTATAGAAATTATCTATATCGTAATACTTTTCATCCAAACAGTGAATTTTTTGATACGGATATGCAGTAAGAACTTAACATAGGTGTCATATATTAATATTACGTTGCCATCAATTGATAATGACACAAAATGTAAGTCAACCACTGGACCATTTTAAATTGACTTATTTTTAAACTTATGTAAAACAATTTATACAAATAAATAAACTTTTAGTATATTATTTATAAGTTTGTCTGGATAATTCATGTAAAATATATACTTATGAACATGCAATTTTCGTTAACATAACAACTTATTTATTTTCATAAATTATTTTTAATAAGCTAAAAAATAAGCAAATTCAAACCAACCTTAAATCTTATAAACCCAATGGTTTAGAATGTATTGTCCGTCGAACCTACAAAAATCAACAGGGAGGCACGAGACTTTTCTCGCCCTTTAGATGTGGAAATTCAGCTAGATTCAGAGTACTGATTAAACTATCGAACTACCACATTCACTTGTACTTGTTCCACGTCAGGATCTCAGTAAACATTCATTTGTTGTTGGCCAATTGCTCAGTCCAATGTCTTCCACGATCTATGCTAGCACACATGTACGTGTTTGATGATTTTGGCACTTGGTCTTTTGAGGAAGGTTTTGAATTTCATTTTTACAATGTTTGAATTTCTTTTTTTTAATTTTACTTTTATGGTTCTTTGTTTTTTTTTTGAGAGGAATTTTAATTTTATGGTTCTTTGTTACAATGTTGAAATTCTAAGAAAATTTCAAATAATATTAATCAAAGATATTTCTAGAAAAGAACCATAACTTTGCTTATAAATAATCAATACATGGGTTTATGATCGCACTACATGTTTACATCTACGCATAAATATGTTTCACGATACGAGTGACAAATTTTGACATTTCAATCTATTGCAAACAAACTTAGAATTAGGCATGACAACAGGGTGAAGCAGGGGTGTTTATGCATTACCAGCCCACCCCTGATTCCATGTACCGCCCCCCCCCCCCCCCCCCCACACCCATCCCATCCCATCCGTGCAATCTGTATTTAAAATAAAAAATTTAAAAACTACATGCAACAAAAAACAATAAATTAATAATAAAAGATTTAATAACCTCTTTCAACATAGCAAGACAATTCTAATAAACATGTTTTTAAAAAGATCGGGAAAGGAAACCTCCACCACAGTTTGCAAAGTTGAGCCCCATGATAACAAGTTGATATTAGCTCTCTAAAGGATTCAACATAGTTGAGCTCCTCTGAAGCGCCGATACTTCAAAATCCCCCGCGTATCCTGCACCGATACATGCCCCAATACTTCCCAATTAATGTTAACTAAAACAACTTAACTCTTTATAGTGCTTCTTTTTTGGATCATATAGTATAACACTAATAATGTTCCTTTTGATATATAGTATAACACTTACAGTGCTCTTTTTGGGATATATTGTGTATTTAATTGATTAATCATCACTATCTTAATCGTCAATATTATTTATATTTATGTTGATGTGCTACGAGCCTATAACTAGTTTTTTTTGTTTGTTAATATATTGGCATATTAAAAAATGGTTATAATTATATTGTATATTTAATTATATAATTTTTTTTATTAACGTATCTCAGCCGTATCGTATCTTGATTTTTGAAATTTTCCTGTATCGACGTATCGGTACAGTATCCTATCCGCATCGTATCTCGTATTCAGGCTTCATAGTTGACCTCTAGTAGAATAATAATGTTCATGAAAATTAGTAAAAAAACTATTCCAAAGTCAAAGACCTACCGCAAATAAATTTAACTCTCACAAATGTTAACTAAAACCATAAACTTGAAAGCGCTCCGACTAAACGCCTAGTTTTAAAGCACAAATAGGAAGAAAAAAAAAAAGAGTTTTACAGCATAAATGCCATCCAAACGGACGGGGGGTGGAACAAACTGCCATTTTAACAACAGATATATGTCAAACAAAATAAATAGCAGCTTCTACAAGTTCTTCCTCAGAATGGCAACCACACTGTTTTGTCTACTCAAAATCAAAGCATTGCGTGTTCTCTGAACACTCCATGAAATCCATAGATGGAGGCTTGATAGCTTTTCCTCCCGAAACCATCGCCAAATGATCCAAACTCAACTTCCTCATTGTCGCTGTCAACAGTCTCCGGAGTCACTCGATTCTGATAGCTTCTTAGTTGAATAAGATATACATTGAGGCAATAGCTCACCATGTCTTTTCTTGTCTTCCTTTGAAAGTATATGGATGGGTTGTTCCAAAAAGACTTGTTTTGGGAGGGGATTTTTAACCTCATTGCATCCTTAAATCTCTTTTCTTCATCAGCTGTCCATCGATGTGAAACTTCCTCGCCCATTTTATCAAATCCCCAATGGTAAAATGCGGAACCCAATTCAAGCTTCACCTTCATCCTGTTTGCAGCAATATGAACTCTTACACAGTGAACAGAACCTTGAACGTTGCAGCTACACTTTCCTCGTCTTCCTCTCCCAACAAGATCTGTTTCAGTAGTAGGTTCTGAATCATCTTTAACAGACCATACTTGTGTGCCTAACCATTTAGAGTCCCTCTCATAAACTACACCAGTCCATTGCGGGACTTCCGCTTGGAAACGACAACCTACAAAAACAAGCTTTTCACAAGAATCATCATCCCAAGATGGCTTAATCAAATCTGCAGAAACGACGGCATCTGGTTTGACAGAACCATGCAATTTATTTCTATCACCCGAACGTGAATCACAGCAACGGCAGCGAGGTTTAACAGAGACAGGCTGCCTTTCACTACATCTCAATTTCACTGCAGGGTCGTCATACATGGCAGGATGCATCTTCACCTTCTGTAAAGGATACAATTTCAGAAAATTCAGCAGATATTTTCCACATAATACAAATAAAATTTCATCTTTTGATCTATTGTCTAATTATCGATCAAACTATGGTTGGACAAAATATCAGTTTAATGATTTTGATTTCAGCTCTCCAAACAATAACATGGCGAGTTCAAACATTATTACATAAAATACATAGGGAAAAAAACCAGAGTCATAAGCAGTGCATAAGGTTTACAATGTATCGTAGTCAGAGAAGCAAAAGCAAACAAAATTTAAGTTCAAAAGAAAGTGTGTATCGAGAGTAAAATTATTGATTTGACTTCTTTCTTCATTAAATTTTCTAATTTGTTGAGAAAATGTCTTTTTAATGTGAATTGTAAGAGTCTTACTCTGACGGTGTGAGCGAATTGCAAATCATGCAGTTCAAATTCAGGTTTCCCAGTTCAAGTTGAACATGTTAACAGATAACCAGGTCAGCTGCAGTGCTAATTAGGACTACAAAGGTTAGGTATAACCTGGTCACAACTCATTTGTTATTTTTATTTTCCAGATAATCCCATCTTTACACTTGAACTTGTAAACGGAAAACCCAGACCTTGTAATACAGACCTAATAAAGTCTCTCGGCTCCGAGTTCAGTTCTTATTGCACACACAACATCGCAGGATTAGCATAGGATTAGAGCATGCAACCTTGCCTTATGAGTGGTAAAGGCTGATTCCATGACCACCAATTAACAAGGGAGCAAACTTGTAAAGGCATGTTCTCTTTGGAGTAAGCTCAATAACATGATTATCGAATCAAGATTCAAACTGTAAATTCAGAAGACCTATTTTCCAAATCGTGAATTGATCTGATTATGAATCATCGGATATACGATCAGTGTAAAAACAGGTGACATAAGCAAAGAGAAAAAAAAGACGGGACCAAACACATAGTGTACTAGAGGCAGAGCTCTTCAATGGTGATTCAAATTTGGATGCTTTTGAATACTTGATTTTGGTTGATTCTGTCCTTCAAAAAAATAAAAATGCAAAAACCATCAACAGGATTTTTACAAACCAGTTTGGACGACCCTATCCGTTTTAAGGCTGCACCCGCAGCAGAATGTGAATTATGTGATTTAGTTGGACAACCCGGTCCATTTCAAGGTTGCGCCCACAGCAAAATGCAAATCATGCGATTTAGGGGTAAGTTGTGATTCCTATCCAATATAGATACACAGATCAATTGGTATTGATTGGGTTCTTTGCTTTGTTTCTAATCGATGTACAACTCGCATGTATCGTAGGATACTGATAACCAAGCTCAATAGTGCAGTTACAGTTCTTAATGGAAATTTCATAAAGCAGATAATCTTTTTCTCACTTGCTGATAAAGATGAATTCTTTTTAATGTTTGACCCTGATATCTTTATTATTGACCCTGATATCTTTATTATATTAACTCTTGTTAGACCTATAGCAGTTAGCAAGCTGAGATTTTGGAATTTATGTATATTAATTATTTTAGGAAAGAAAACGATAGATTGCGACTATATCTTTATTGAATACGCAGAATTAAGTACATTAGAGTGCTAATCATAAATACAATAAAAAGATAACTAGCCATTCATGTGAAAACATTCTGGTTCAGGATATGAAACATAAAAAATCCAATGTGTAAAATAATGTATAAAATCATCATGTACATTGAAATTATACCTTTGATGATGACCCACTGTTTGGTTCTGCATGCTTTCTGACCGACAGAACATCTCTTGCCTTCAGCATCTGAACAAAAAAGTCCTGGCCTCCTTTATACTCCTCAGGATCAAACGGATGTATGGCGATATTCTTCGTCCAGTCTATCATTTCTGATAATGATTCCCTTTTACATTTGTGAGAATGAAATTCAAAAGAGGCGGCTAGATCATCTTTGACACCAGTGCCAAATTTTTCATTGTCATCCTCATTACCATCACCGTTAAAATTTTGGACACCCTCACATTTGTTGTTTTGGTTTTTAGTGTCCAATAAATTACCATCACTCTTGGGGTTAACCAAATCAATGTGCTTAATTGTGTTACTTGGTTCTAACGTGACAAAATGATCATCTTTGTCCTTTAGATTTGAGCATAAAAGGCTTCGGAGCTCTTTTTCTAGATCTATTGGCAATGAATTCAAACACCCATCATTCCAATTTTTGAAACTCTTTTCTTCGAAAGTTTTGCTGAGCCAACCTTCGAAATCACTCATATTTTTCATAAACTAATTTCACTGAAGCCAAAACATTAAGGTCCAAACCCAGATCAACTATCACAGAGTCCCACAACCCTTTTCTCGATACTTCAGCATACCCTCCTTTTTCCTTCACAAGGGAGAAAAGTTGGTATAAATCAAGCAATTGACTGTCACCGAGCATCACCGGCACAGGCCTCACATTGCCTCTAATACAATTCTCCTCTTGGTAAACCGAAAAAAATTGACAAAACAAAGATTTTTGTCTAGGTTTGTGAGGATCAGCACTATCAACACGATCCTTGACAAGACAATCGTCATTTGCATGAAATTTAGTAAAAGTTTCAGTTTCAAGGCGATCAAGGGAAGACCCGTTTTCCATGAACTTGTGACTCTACTTCTATACAAGATATGAGTTGAATTTGATCACAAAACTAGAGGAAGAAAAAAAAAAACCTAGCTTGCACTTTTGTATATGTTGATGATACAAACACATAACAACAATTTACAGTGAAAGCTGATCAAGACATAACATTAACATATACTGGTGAAGGAGTAATGTAATAAGCTGATCAAGAGATTACGAGAATAAAACCCTCCTCTTCTCCAGGGTATTTTGTTACCTTTATTTCATTCCCCTTCTTTGAACTCCCAACAAAATGATTTTTTGACATTAAAAACACCAAACACTTCTTGTTGTTGCTCCTTTATAATGCTAAATACTAGGGTTGTTAATTGGTGGGCCAGGGCCATTTTAGTCCGGTCCGATCAATCCCGAATCAATTAGGTCAAGTCAAACCTACAATGATAAAAAAAAAAATCAAACTTAGAGGGATGCACCGAATCCATTTCCTTAATCAAACTTAGGGGGATGTATTTGGTCAGATCTTAAAAGATTATTTTGACATATGAAAATCTTATATATGGTAAAAGACAATATAAAGTTATAATGACTTATAAGATTTTGTAATTTTAAAATGGAATTTAATAGATCTAACTTGTATGAATTTATAAGATTTGAGAAATGACTTGTGAACATATAATTTCCCAAAGGCCCCCGTTAATTTTTATCAAATATATTCAAAGTTACAAAAGTAAATGAAATTATAATAATAAAATAATAATGTGTAGAGAAAAAAAAAGTATAATCAACACAACTTGTTCCCCATATATAATTTAGAATTTGAGTTGGGCCTAACTCAAGCTTATAAAACTGAGTTGTTAGGAGAGAGCTTCCCAAGCTTTATAAAAACTACACATGCCATACCTCTAAGCAATGTGGGACTATATCCACCATTCACATCCAACACAATGAAAGTGTTGGAGGTTGCAAGAAGGCAACCAAATGTCGCAATTAGGCGGCTAGGGGCGGCCCGCAATGAAAGCAGAATTTCCAACAAAATATATTAATCTTTGTTGTATTGTTGATAATATTGTTCAATGATGATAAAATCTAACCTGGTTAGGTTAGGTATGCGATAATCAAGCATAGGAGAATGTATTGGGTAAAATCTCAAGATTATTTTGACATATAAAAGTCTTTTTTTTTTAGTCTTATATATTTTAAAAGGAAATATAGAAATATAATGACGTATACAATTTTGTAATTTTAAACTGGATTTTAAAAGATCCAACTCGTAAAAATTTATAAGATTTAAAATGATAATAAATTTTGAATAACCTTTTTGATAGGAAAATATTATCAAATTAGTAGTCATGTTCGTTTCCAGGGTTGGAACCCTGAACTTCCTTCTTAAAACTCTTTTAAGTGTCCCTTGGAAAACAATAAAAAAAAAACTCACATTGCATAACATTAGGATGGTAAATTTTGTTGACAATAAAGATTTGACTCACCTGCAATGTCGTGGGTTCAACTCCCATTGCCAGCGCGTGGACCTCTTTCGAGGGTGATCTGCAAGTACCTTTCTTAGCGCTCGGCGAGCCATGAGGCCTGCCTTGACCCTGGTGAGCCTCCGAAGCTCAATTCACTTAAACTTTTTCTCACAAAAAAAATAAAAAATAAAGTCTGACCTAATTAGGTCAGGTATGCAATAATCAAACTTAGACAAGTGTATTGGGTCAAATCTTAAAAGATTATTTTGACATATAAAACCTTGTATAGACAATATAAAAATATAATGAATAACAAGGTTTTGTAATTTTAAACTGGATTATAAATGATATCTAATTGTAAAAGTTTATAAAATTTAAAATGACAGTAAACATGGAACCATTTTTTTGATAGGAAAATGTTATTAAGATAGCAGTCATGTGTTTCCAGGGTTTATTTGTCAAAAAAAAAAGTGTTTCCAGGGTTTGAACCCTGAACTTCATTCTTAAATTTTTTATGTCCCTTAGAAAATAATGAACAACTCACATTTCATCAACATTAGGATGGTAAACTTTGTTAACAAAACCTATAAAAGGAGACTTATAAGGATAAGCATCAGGTAGCTCCGCTCTTATCTTCCATACACCTTCTTGATATGAACCTACAATGAGTCCAAATAAAAGTGAGTGATAACAAAGAGAAGAAGAAAAACCCACTTCAGTTCCCCCTCTAAAGTCACAGTCGTGAGTTGTGTTATTTGAGCATCAAAATACAAACACTGTACGCGACACTTTGTATGCTCAACTCTATCTCTCAAAACTTTGATGTAAAAGAAATAATTTCTGTTGGAGTAAACAGTCATAGATCATAATGCAATTCATCCTCATTGAGGAAAATGAGCAAACAAGTAAGCTGCACAATTACAAGACATAATCCAAACAGACAACAATCTATAGTACTGAATGAAACATTTCAATTGGCACAAAGAAAAGTATTTAATGAAATTCCACAAGAAGAGGGAAAAAATGATACAAGGGATGTTTGAAATTTACTATGTTTAGGTTTATGAAATTCAACAAAGAACTCTTGCATGCCATTGTTGATCATCTCCACCTTGCAAGTCATCAACCTGATTCACAACAACCCAATTACAAAAAGATTAGAAATTTAGAGGGGAAAAAGCTCTGTTTGAAATCAGAAACAAACAAAAAAATCCATGTTTTTTGTCAAGTACATGTCTCGGCGTTTGCTCGGGGAAGACATTCTCTCTCTTCTTTCGTTGGTGTTTGTTTTGTGTGTTGCTATTTTTGATATGATTAAGACCAAAATATGAAACACAAGGAGAAACTCTATGATTATGTTTAATTTTGTTAAATGGAGAGTATGATTGGTACAAATGAGAAAGTTTTCATTATTGGTGATATATTTTTAGTTAAGTGGATAGTATAATCGGTAATGAGAAAGTTTTTATCATACCGACCAATAATTGTTTTATTCTATATGAATCGGTTTAAATGAGAAAGTTTTCACTATTGATGATAGATTTGTATGAATACTTTTTTTTTTCTTTTCTGTTTAGGTAGATAAGTTTTGTCCGACCAACAATTGTTTCACTCAGAAAATAAAAAACGTAACACAGACTTAAGTGTGATGCACAAAAATAGAAATTAGATATTACAATTGGAAAAATGGTCTAACACGCTAATTTTTGTGGAACAACTAGAGTAATAATATTATATTGACGAACAATATTTATTTTGAGACAATTTTGTTTGGATATGACACTCATTATGTGATAAAGAAATATATTTTTCTACTAATAATAACATTGCATTAACCATCCAAAGCTAATAAAGGAAGTTGCACCAAGGGAATCATTACATGCGATAATGTCTAATAAAGCAAAATAAAATTCCACAGATAAGTTGAAAGAAGTCGGGTGAGTTCGATGTGCAAGAAGGTTTGTACATTTATTCGCGTCGCAGCTAATAAGATGTGATTCAAGGTTCATATTAGGAGTTTGGAGAATGTACATGATGTCCGCGAGTACAAGTTGCAAATAAGGAATATTGGTGTGGCCACAATGAATCATATCAACCACCACTTTAGAATCAATGCTTATACAACCAGACACATGGTGCAAGATTTGTAACACCCTTGTGGTATGTGTGAGTAACATGCTATGCTGAAATTTAGGCATGATCTTGTATTTGCAATTATAATTCCAAATAACAGTATCAACATTTCAAAGTGACGTAACTAAATCATAGCTACCTAAGGCAACCTACTAGTTTGTTCCACACATGATCCACAAACTCCGTAGGTGCTTGAGGAGCACTCTCTAGGTGCGTTAACTGTTGATGTGCATGTTTGGATGTTAAAACTCATTTAAGTCATGCTTGGATTTTCATGCATATTATTCTAAAGTGGTAGGCTCTTATTGAAGCATTTCATCAAACTCTTATGTGCATTCTGAAAACAATCCAACCAAAAGCACACCTTATACAAGAGAAAGTTCGCTACAACGACAAAACTGTCAAAACTAAAATATTTACCTACAAGTAGGATATGAACTAATGTAGGGCAACAGCGATGGGTATCTTCACAGAATGCCGCTGAAGGCTTGATTCGAGCGAGGAAAACGTGGTGATTATTGGCAAAGGGAAGATATCAATAATGGATGCTGCTCGTAGTACAAGGTAAATGGCAGTCGGGATGAGGAGTGGAGAAGGGAGGAAAAAACCATTTTTAACAAGCTGATAGTTGCTGTTGTAAGGGTTCCACATGGTTCATTTCATCACTCAAGCCTCGTCAATTAAATTTTTTTATTTTTTCTAGTAGAAAAAACCTCATGAAAAGAAAAAACTGGGTTCTATTCCAAAGTCAAATACTTGCCACAAAAAAAGGTCTTTACAGCACAAATGCTGTCCAAAAGGGGAAGAAAAAAAGTTTTACAGCACTAAATGCATTACTGATAAAGGAGAAAGCAGAAAGAGAGTTGTATACAAGTCTGATCCAAGAAGATATTTTTTTCAACCTCAAAACGGCTCACCAGACAGTTTTGTCTACTCAAAATCAAAGCATTGCTTGTTCTCTGTACACTCCATGAATTCCATAGATGGATGCTTGATAGCTTTCCTTCCGAAACCATCACCAAAAGATCCAAATTCCACTTCGTCATCATCACTGTCAACAGTGTTTGGAGTCACTCGATTCTGATAGCTTCTTAGTTGAATAAGATATACATTGAAGTAATAGCTCACCAAGTCTTTCCTTGCCTTCCTTCGAAAGCATCTGGATGGACTGTTCCAGAAAGACTTGTTTTGAGAGGGGATTTTTAAACCCATTGCATCCTTAAATCTCTTTTCTTCATCAGCTGTCCATCGAAGTGAAACTTCCTCACCCATTTTATCAAACCCCCAATGATAAAACACAGAACGCAATTCAAGCTTCAGCTTCATCCTGTTCTCAGCAATATGGAATCTGACACAGTCAACAGAACCTTGAACATTGCAGCTACACTTTCCTCGTCTTCCTCTCCCAACAAGATCTGTTTCGGTAGTAGGTTTTGAATCATCTTTAACAAGCCATATTTGTGTGCCTAGCCATTTAGAGTCACTCTCAGAAACTACACCAGTCCATTCCGGAACTTCCGCTTGGAAAAGGTGACCTACAGAAACAGGCTTTTCACGAAAATTATCATCTATAGATGGCTCCGATTTTCTCTTTTCAGTAACATCTGGGTTGGCAGTTGATTTTTCTAGAGGACATTTTTTTGATTTCATCTTGACTGGACCATGCAATTTAACAGAGATAGGAAGCCTTTCACTACGTCTCAAATTCACCGTACCTTGGTGACCAAGAGAAACAGGATCCTCATACATGGCAGGATGCATCTTCACCTTCTGTAAAACACAGTTTCAGAAAAATTAGTAGATATTTTCCACATAACACTTGAATAAAATTTCTTGTCTACTAGTAGAAGCATTTCTCAATGTTTTTATATCAGTGTAATAAAACTACAATGATTCATTGAAAAATCTATTGTGGATTTTGTAAGGAATTATAAGGATTAAATACGGTTTGACCCAGTGCATATCAGAATTATTACTCGCCTCTTCTGTGTTTTATAAAAATCCATAAAAGTAAGTAATGCGATTATGTGAATCAAGTGAATTGTATTAAAGATGAAGAATGTAAAGTTTTGGTTCAGGAAAAGGATATAAACGATAAATGAAAGAAGTATTTCCGCAACTTATTTAGTGACGGGTATGAGATTTTACCGAACACTAACAGGCTAGACATCAGCGAGGAGGATCGAAACTATAACTACTATTGTCTAATTCAAGAACACAAAGTAAAAGAAGCGTTGAAAAGGATGAGTAATGGCAAGGCAATTTTGAGGTGTGGAAAAGCCTCGGAGACAGAGGCATTGGGTGGCTTACCAAACTTTTCAACAAAATTATGAGATCAAAGAGCCGGATGAGTGGAGAAGAAACACTTAAACTACAATCTATAAGAAAAAGGGGATATACAAAATTGTGTATATGATAGGGGGTTAAACTTATGAGTCATACCACAAAGTTATTGAAAAGAGTGATTGAACAGAGACTAAAAAAAGAGATGCAAGTTACAGTTCTTAATGGAAATTTCATAATCGATATACAACTCGCATATATCATAAGATACTGATAATTATGCTCAATAGTGCAGTTGCAGTTTTTAATGGAAATTTCATAATGCAAATAATCCTTTTCTCACTTGTTCATAAAGATGGAATTTTCTTTTAATGCTTGACCATGATATCTTTAGAGCGGACATTTTGTAGACTGGGCCAAAGCTATCCAATTTCCCATACATTATTGTAAGCTGAGATTTTGGAATTTATGTAAATTATTTTAGGAAAGAAACCGATGGATTGCGAATATACAGTTTGTTGACCTAGAGGAGTTAGCAAGCTAAGATTTTGGAATTTATGTAAATTATTTTAGGAAAATAACGATGGATTGCAAATATATATGAGCGGTGCTATTCTTCCCGAGAGAATAACCCGCGAATTCCTCACGAACTTGTTTTTCAGTTATAATATGGCCAAACAAAAAAAAACAGAACTACTGGCAATAAAGGAGGAATGATGATATGTAGTTAAAATATACATATCGGGATGATTTCGGGAGAATATATTTTGCTTTACTTAGCAATTTCCATATATATATTTATTACGTTGACAGAATTAAGTACATTGTAATGCTAATCATAAATACAATAAAAATTTAACTAGCCATTCATGTGAAAACAATCTGGTTCAGGATATGAAACGGCACAAAAAATCTAATGTATAAAATCATTATGTGCATTGAAATTATACCTTGGATGATGATCCACTGTTTGGTTCTGCATGCTTTCTGACCAACAGAACGTCTCTTGCCCTCAGCACCTGAAAAAAAAAGTCCTGGCCTCCTTTATACTCCGTCCACTTTGATGGTTCTGGTAATGGTTGAGCTAGAGGATCAAACAGATGTTTTGCGATATTCCTTGTCCAGTTTACCATTCCTGATAATGATTCCCGTTTACGTTTGCGAGAATAAAATTCCTTCTCAGAAGTTCCCGCACAAGAGGCGGTTAGATCATCCTTAACACCAGTACCAAATTTTTCATCATTATCCGCATTACCATCACTGCTAACATTGTGGACAGGTTTGCATTTGTTATTTTGGTAATTAGTGTCCAATAAATAACCATCACTCTTGTGGTTAACAAAATCAATGCGCTTTATGATGTTACTCGATTCTAATGGGACAAAATCATCATCTTTGTCCTTTAGATTTGAGCATAAAAGGCTTCGAAACTCTTCTTCTAGATCTATCGGCAATGAATTCAAATACCCATGGCTCCCATTTTTGCAACTCTTCTCTTCAAAAGTTTTTCTAAGCCAGCCTTCGAAATCACTGAGATATTTTTCATAAACTAATTTCACCGAAGCCAAAATACGAAGGTCCAAACCCAGTTCATCTATCACGGAATCCCACAACCCTTTTCTCGATATCGCATCATACCCACCTTTTTCCTTCACAAGGGAGAACAGTTGATATAAATCAAGCAGTTGACCATCACCGACCATCACCGGCACAGGCCTCGCATTTCCCTTACTACAATTCTCCTTTTGGTAAACCCAAAAAAATTGGGAAAACAAAGATTTTTGTTTACCTTTGACATGATCAGCACTATCAAAACGATCCTCAACAAGACAACCACCGTTTCCATGAAACTCAGTAAAAGTTTCAGCTTCGAGGCGATCCAGGAAAGACCCATTTGCCATGGACTTTTGACTCTTTACTTCTATACCAGATGTGTTTTGAGTTTGATCACAAAAATAAAGGAGGCAAAAAAAAAAAACAGCCTTGCTCTTTTGTATATATTGATGGTACAAACACAGAACAACAACTTACAGTGAAAACTGATCAAGATATAACATTTACATATACTGATGAATGAGTAATGTAATAAAAAAAAAGAGTAATGTAACAAATGTACACAAAATCGATAAAAGGGTGCGAAGGATAGCGACCATTTGGTATTTTTATTAGTAGATTCACCTAATGATCAAAAGCTCTAGCCGGTAACTAATACATCACAAAATGGCGGTGACAACAAGGAAATGAAGGGTTTCATGGCAGTGTGAAGAGATAGGTACAATAAAATTACAAGATTGAAGATGAAACCTGAAAATTATCGATAATTGAGTGTGGCAATGATGGTACTAACATGTACTGCTGTTGAATTTCAATGCTGCAAATGAAAAAAAGGAAGCTGAATTAGAGAAATCATTCAAAAGGATGAGAGATACAGCGCGAAAATAAATGACTAAGGTTGAGAGATTATGAGAATAAAACCCTCTTCTCTCAGGGTATTTCTCTTACCTTCATATCATTTCCCCTTCTTTGAACTCCCTACAACAACAAAAAAATTGACATAAAAAACATCAAACATTTGTTGTTGTTCTTTTATAATGCTAAATACTAGGGTTGTTAATTGGGTGGGCCAGGCCCATTTTAGCTCGGTTCGATAAAACCCAGATTGATTAGGTCAAGTCAAACCCACAATAAAGAAAAAAAGGACTTGAATCCACCACTGTGGAGAAACCATACAGTTACACCCTGTAGCTAATCTCGGACATTGATTTGAGATCGGACGGTTAAGATTACAGATTTATTATAAAATCCTCTCATCCAACAATTTTAAACCGGACAGTCGACGTGAAGGTGAGTAACTGTGTCACGCAGTTACTGCACCAAATCCATTTCCTAAATCAAACTTAGGGATGAATTTATAAAATTTATAAAATGACTTATAAATTTATAATTTCCCAAAGGGCCCCCATTAATTTTAATCAAATAATAATGTGTGGATAATGAAACGTGTAATGAACACGTTTTTTTCCTCATACATATGTCATTGTTACATTGTCGATAATATTTTTCAATGATGATAAAGGCTGACCTAGTTCGGTCAGGTATGCCATAATCAAACTTAGGCGAATGTATTGGGTCAAACCTTAAAAGATCATTTTGACATATGAAAGTCTTATATATTTTAAAAGAAAATATAAAAATATAATGAATTATAAGATTTTGTAATTTTAAACTGGATTTTAAAAGATTTAATTCGTAAAGATTTATAAGATATGATTTGAAATGACAGTAAATGATGAAACTTTTTTTATAGGAAGATGCTATTAAGTTAGCACTCATGTTCGTTTCTAGGTCTTCTAAAAACTATGTTTGTTTCTAGGTTTTGAACCCTTGACTTCCTTCTTAAAACCCTTTCGGTGTCCCTTAGAAAACAATAAAAAAAAAAAAAACTCACATTGCATCAACATAAGAATGGTAAATGTTGTCGACAAAACCAATAGAAGGAGACTTATACGGATAAGCATCGGGTAGCTCCACTCTTATCTTCCATACCCCTTGATAAGGGCAATGAGACCCAATAAAAGTGAATGAAATCAAATAAGAAAAAAACCCACTTAGTTCCACCTTTAAAGTTACAGTTGTATTATTTGAACATCAAAATACACACATTGTATCCAAGAACACCGAATTCAACATCAAAGTTTGATGTCAAAAAATCTATTTTTCTTAAAGTTTACCAGTCATAGATCATCATTCAAACAAAGAATCTAATCTCTAGTAGACATTTCAACTGGCACAGAGCATCAATCATATTCAATGATGAGACATAAAGCTAAAGAGTAAAAATAATTTGAAACAAGGGATGCAAGAAACTTACTGTGTTTAGGTTTATGAAACTGAACAAAGAACTCTTGCATGCCATCATCGATCATCTCCACTTTGTAATCAGTCATCACCTGATTCACAACAACCCAATTACAAAAAGATAAGAAATTTAGAGGGGAAAAAACTCTGTTTGAAATCAGAAACAAAATAAACAAAAAAAATCCATGTTTTTTTTTTGCTACAGACAGCTTCGTCAAGTTCATGTCTCTTCTCTTTCGTTGGTGTTTGTTTTGTGTTTGCTATCTTTGCACATTAGAGTGGGATACCTAGTTAGTTAGTTAGTTCGTTCATCGGACCGAATGAGAAACATAAGGAAATTTTGTGACCAAAGTTTAATGGAATCAAACAAGCATTTTATATCCATTTGTTTCTGCTTTATTTTATTTATTTATTTTTATAAATTTCTTAGTAGCTTAAGACCAAGTGCAATGGTGGTGAATGGTGGTGTTGAAAGCCAAATTCAACACTTGTTCCCTTTGCAATGGAGTATTGAAGTTCGGGAAAAAATGATGTGGAGGAAAGAGGAGTTGAAAGTATTCAACCATGTTGAAATCTGAAAAGTACCTGCCGTAGCCGTCACGTCTTGCGTTTTTATTGTTAGTGGTGTCAAGTCTGTAGCGTTTGTTTTAATAATTGGCGGTGGTGTCAAGTCTGTAGTGTTTGCTTTAATAATTTTCCGTGGCTTTTGGCTTTAATGAATGGGTTATTTTGTTTGAATATACAACTCAATTCGAATATAATTTTTATCTGATAATTAACTATATACAATAACTTATTTCGAATCCGTTAGTGTCCACCACTCAATGTACTTATATACAGGGACTCATAGATACATTGATGTACCAACATCACAAATCTCATTCAAGCTACTTCCAATATCACAAAAAAACTATTAATGGATCCATCAGAATATCATTTTGATATCGCAGCCTACAATCAAAAATGTGAAATTGAAGAAACTTATATCATCAACCGATTTAGAGAGCATCGAAATAAAATATTAGAAGATAGTGCACATCGTAGTAGAAAATATCTCAATAGAGACCATGCAGCGGAAAACTAGAGACTAATTGACGACTACTTTGCCAATGAGCCTACATATGACGATGCAATGTTTCGTCGTCGGTATCGGATGCAAAACACGATCAAAACCAGAGACTCTATAGATCTGACATGCCTTTTTTGGAAGTCCGGGAACGTTGAACGATATAAACATTCTAGTACGGTCACTAGTGTTTGATGATGTGGAACAGGGAAAGGCCAAAGGCCACAAGTGTAAATTTCTTTGTGAATCAACGTCCCTATAATATGACATACTATCTAGCTGATGATATCTACCCTTCTTACCCTAACATTTTACCTTGATACGGTTGGCTTTAGTAGAAGTAAGATAAGAACTAGATATGAAGATATGAAGGTAGGGAAGTATCAGATGGGGAAATGACGGTCTCTAAGTTTGAGCTCAACGATAACAAGCTGATTGTTGTTCTCATAAGGGTTCCACACGGTTCATTTCATTACTCAAGCATCTTATATTAAACTTCGTAGTTTTTATAGTAGAAAAATCCTCTTGAAAAGCAAAAATTTGTTCACAATCTTATTACCTACATCTAATGTGCTTCGATAGAGGTCGAATGTGACCAAGAATTAAAACTGAGAAAGTGGAAGAGATATCTTCACAGTTTTTCTTTTATCCAGCAGTGTTCACTCTAGAGGAGATCGTTTCTCATGGCCAAGAACCGGTGATTAGTGGTGAGTTAAAATACGGAGGAAGACTTGATTTGGTCGAGGAAAAACTGGTCGTTGTTGGCAAAGGATAGGGAAAGAAGATCTCAACCACCGTTTGGAAAGTTGAGCTCCATGATAACAAGCTGATAGTTGCTCTCTAGTAAAAAATAATCATGGAAAGCCAAAAATAAATAAATAAATGTTCCAAAATCAAACCTGCCACAAATAAAATTTGTAAATTTAAATTACAAATGTCTAAACATAACCATAAACTTGAAAGCGCTCCAACTAAACAACGAGTTTTACAACACAAATACTGTCCAAAAGAGAAATAAAAAAAAGGTTTTACAGCACTAATGCTTTCCAAAAGGAAAATAAAACAAAGTTTAACAGCACAAATGCTGTCCAAGAGAGGGGAATAAAAGTCTTGCAGCACTAACCATGTCAAACAAAATTAGCAGCTTCTACAAGTTCTTCCTCAAAATGGCTTATCAGTTATCACACTGTCTTGTCTACTCAAAATCAAAGCATTGTGTGTTCTCTGAACACTCAATGAATTCCATAGATGGATAATTGATAGCTTTCATCCCGAAACAATAACCAAACGATCCAAATTCAACTTCCTCATTGTTGCAGTCAATAGTCTTCGGAGTCGCTCGATTCTGATAGCTTCTTAGTTGAATAAGATATACATTGAAGCAATAGCCCACCATGTCTTTTCTGGTCTTCCTTTGAAAGTTGTATATGGATGGATTGTTCCAAAAAGACTTGTTTTGGGAAGGGATTTTTAACCTCATCGCATCCTTAAATCTCTTTTCTTCATCAGCTGTCCATCGAAGTGAAACTTCTTCACCCATTTTATCAAATCCCCAATGGTAAAATGCAGAACCCAATTCAAGCTTCAGTTTGGTCCTGTTTGTAGCAATATAAAGTCTGACACAGTCAACAGAACCTTTAACATTGCAGCTACACTTTCCTCGTCTTCCTCTCCCAACAAGATCTGTTTCTGTAGTAGGTTTTGAATCATCTTTAACAGGCCATACTCATGTGCCTAACCATTTAGAGTCACTCTCATAAACTACACCAGTCCATTGCGGGACTTCTGCTTGGAAAAGACGACCTACAGAAACAAGCTTTTCACGAGAATCATCCCAAGCTGGCTCAGATTTTTTCTCTTTGGTCACATCTGCTTTGGCAGTTGATTTTTTCTTTTGGATCAAGACATCTGGTTTGACTGAGATGGGCCTCCTTTCACTACGTCTCAATTGCACTCTACCTTAGTGACCAAGGGGAACAGGATTATTATACATGGCAGGATGCATCTTCACCTTCTGTAAAGCATACAGTTTCGGAAAATTCAACAGATTTTATAAATATCCATAAAAGTGACTAATGGGATAATGTGAATCAATAGAGTGGCAATAAAAAAAACAGAACAAAGATGACCAATGATGTTATTTCAAGTTACTAACCCATTATTCTATATGTACGCTCAAACTACCTAAGACGGGAGACTCTGCTGTCTTTTCTGCAAGGGAGTTACCCCAATTTTTTCTCTAAACCGTGTTTCTAATCCAATCTAGTCTTCTGTAACCACCCATTTATCGCAACAGTCTCATGTTTATAACACTAGGTTTAGTTTTTTTTCTTGTGATCCCTATCCAAAATCGATACACACATCAATCGGTATTGATTGGATTCTTTGATTTGTTTCTAATCGATATACAACTCACATGTATTCTACTGATAACCAGGCTCAATAGTACAGTTACAGTTCTTACTGGAAATTTCATAATGCAACTGATCTTTTTCTCACTTGTTAATAAAGATGAAATTTTCTTTTAATGTTTGACCATGATATCTTTCTTATTGTGAAGTGCATAGGATAGAGCTGTAATTTTGAGAGTGGTCATTTTATAGACTGGGCCAAAGCTATCCAATCTCCCCTATATTATTTTCATTGTATTAACTCTTGTTGACCTATAGCAGTTAGCAAGCTGAGATTTTGGAATTTACATATATTATTTTAGGAAAGAAACCAATAGATTGCGATTATACATTTATTTATTAAATAGGCAGAATTAAGTACATTGTAATGCTAATCATAAATACAATCAAAAGTTAAGTAGATGTGAAAACAATCTGGTTCAGGATATGAATCGACACAAAATATCCAATGTGCAAAATCATGTATAAAATCACTATGTGCATTGAAATTATACCTTTGAAGATTATCCACTGTTTGGTTCTGCGTGCTTTCTCGCCGACAGAACGTCTGTTGCCCTCAGGATCTGAACAAAAAAGTTCTGGCCTCCTTTATACTCCTTCCACTTTGATGGTTCTGGTAATGTTTGAGCAACAGGATCAAACGGATGTATTGCAATAGCCCTCGTCCAGTTTACCAGTCCAGATAACGATTCCCGTTTTCGTTTCCGAGAATTAAATGCTGCAAATGAAAGAAGTGAGCTGAATATTAGGAAAAATTCAAAAGGATGAAAAATACAGCACGAAAATAAACGACAAAGATTGAGAGATTATGAGAATATAACCTTCCTCTTCTCTAAGGTTACTTCTCTTACCTTCATTTCATTCTCCTTCTTTGAACTCCCTCCCAACAAAAAAAATTTGACCTAAAAAACATCAAACATTAGTTGTTGTTGTCCCATTATAATAGGGTTGTTAATTGGGTGGGCTGGACCCATTTTAGTCCGGCCCAATAAATCCCAAATCGAGAAGGTAAAGTCAAACCTACGATAAAAAAATGGACTTGAATTCACTGCATTTGAGAAACCATGCAGATACACAATGTAGGTAAACTCGACCATTTACTTGAGATCAGACGGTTAAGATTACAGGTTCACTGAATCGTTTACAAATTATCTCATCCATCAATTTTAAATCAGATGGTTAACTTTGTCATGCAGTTACTGCGCTGAATCCATTCCCTAATCAAACTTAGGGGGGATTTATTAGGTCAGATCTTAAAAGATTATTTTGACATATAAAAGTCATATATATTTTAGAAGACTATAAAAATATAATGCATTGTAATTTTAAAATTGAATTTAAAAGACTATATTAAAAGTTACAAAAGTAAATGAAACTATAATAATAAAATAATGTGTGGATTGAGAAAAGTATAATCAACACAATTTTTTCCTTATATATACACTAGTCATTGTTATATTGTCGATAATATTTTTCAATTATGATAAAGTTTGACCTAGTGCCAATGAAGATTGGCTCAGTTGGTAAAGAATTGACACATCCGCAAGGTTGTCAGTTCAACTCCCACCGCCAATGTGAGGACCTCTTTGGGTGGTGATCTGCAAACACCTTAGTTAGCGAGTGAGCCCCCGGAGCTCTAACTCTCTTAAACTTTTTTCTCATAAAAAAATAAATACAAATAAAGTCTGACCTGGTTAGGTCAGGTATGCAATAATCAAACTTAGGCGAATGTATTGGGTCAAATCTTGAAAGATGATTTTGACATGAAAACCGTGTATATTTTAAAAGACAATATAAAAATATAACGACTTGTAAGATTTTGTAATTTTAACCTGGACTTTAAAAGATCTAACTCGTAAAAGTTTAAAGGATTTAAAATGACAATAAACAAGGAATCATTTTTTTGATAGGAAAATGTTATTAAGGTAGTAGTCATGTTTGTTTCCAGGGTTTGAAGCTTGAACTTCCTTCTTAAAAATATTTTGGTATTCCTTGGAATTCAATGAAAAACTCACATTTCATCAACATTAGGATGGTAAATTTTGTTGACAAAACCAATAGAAGGAGACTTATAAGGACAAGCATCAGGTAGCTCCACTCTCATCTTCCATACACCTTCTTGATAAGGACCTGCAATGAGTCCTAATAAAAGTGAGTGATAACAAAGAGAAGAAGAAAAACCCATTTCAGTTCCCCCTCTAAAGTCACAGTTGTGTTATTTGAGCATCAAAATACAAACACCGTATGCGACGCTTTATATGCTCAATTCTATCTCTCTCTCTTTTAACTTTTACCTTCTGCAACTTACGTACATTTCATAAATAAACACAAAAAATGAAAGGAGACATCAAAATGAGCAAACAAGTAAGCTACACAATTACAAGACATAATCCAAACAGACAACATCACACATTTAATTCAGACATATACAATCTATAGGACTGAAGGAAGACATTTCAATTGGCACAAGGAAAAAGTTGTATCAATTATAATCAATGATGAGACAAAAGGGGGGAAATTGATAGAAGGGATGCAAGAAACTTACTGTGTTTTGGGCAATGGAATTGAACAAAGAATTCTTGCATGCCATCATTGATCATATCGACTTTGTAATCAATCATCATCCTGATTCACAGCAACCCAATCACAAAAAGATTACAAATTCAGAAAGAAAGAAAAAAAATCAATTTTAGTTTCAGATAGCTTCATCAAATCCATGTCACGGCGTTTACGTTGGGGAAGACGTTATCCCTCTTCTCTTCCGTCGGTGTTTGTTTTGTCTTTTGTTTCTATCAATGTCTGTGTTGTTTCCCTTTTAATGAATATTTGTTGTAAAAACGTTGATACAACGAGAAGGTCTTCTATGGTCGTATACTCACGTAAGATAGAAGAAATTAAAAGAGAATGAAATTAATCACGTTAATAGATGTGATTAAATTAGTTTTGTTTTAATTTTTGTAATTTATATGAGTGTGTCTAAATATGAAGTGTTGGGTTTGTAACTAAGTAAGACTTCCTCAAACACAACATTTCGTCATTCGAACGTGTTATAACATTGTTCAACTTAAAATGATGAATTTTTAGTCATTAAACTAATTGACGATAAAAAAAATCAAGGTTTAGCAAGAATAGATGGAAACAAAATGGGGAAATTTTGAAAACCCTTACAAGACTGTAGATTCTGATTATTGTGCGAAAACAATAATGTAGCTTCCTTATTCGAATGTTAATTAAAGTTGATAGTTATCTTTTACTTCAACCATGTTTAACTTTTATGTTGTTTTTTTTATGCAATTGGTGGAGTTTTTCAATTTTGTTTTGTTTAGGGGTTTATTATTGCATGGTTATGGTCCACCATTTATTTAATGAAGGGTTAAATACACTTTTATCTTCGGTTATTAGAGTGAAGAACATGTCGCTCTTTACACTAATAATCCAGAATCACTTTGTCATCGCGCCCACCACTTGAAATGAAAGACCCATAGTTCTAGTTATGATAATTTAAAGAATTGGAGCGAAAGGAGGCCATGAATTACGAGAACGGGAGCCATGAGTTTTCAATTTGGGAAAGAGTAAGGTAAGGATTTTCAATTTTGAAAACAAAAAAGTGAAGAGATGAAGGGGACAAAGTGATAACATGTTGGAAGTACAAAATGTTGTGCTTAGTGTCATGTCACAAGCTTAACAAACATACACCGTTTTTGTAAGGAATAGTTGTTAAAAGGATAACAAGAGATGAAGAACCAATTTAAAACTTAAAAAACATAAAGGAACAATGCAACATAAATGTAAAACTTACACTTAAATGAATGCAGGATGCATTAGACCTATCTTTTTAACACTACAGAGAGAGAAAGATTATTTTATTATTTTAGTTTTTGTTTTGAAAGAACGGTAAAGTAACCAAACCAAAGATTTGGTCTAGTTTAAATGATTAGTCTTCTACAACGTGGCGAATTAAGATTGAAGTTTTAACTTAGAGATACTCACATTTAATACTAACTGTGTTTCACACTCGATTATCTCTCATCGACGAAACTATTCGAAACAAAAATAGAAAAAATAAGTAATAACATCAACAATATTTTAGAGAGACCTTCTCATGTGGCTGATAGTGTCCCTTTAATTTGCTCATTTCATTGATATGTCCATGGACAATTATTCTTGATCATCCAGACGCTTAGGGATTTGAAGAAGGTTTTGAATTTCAATGTTTATCCATCATCTATTTTACAATGTTTACATTTCTAACAATACCATTCAACGATACTTTAGTCCTTAAAAAAAACAATACTTTAGAAATATTTAATAAATAATTAAAAAAAAACATAATTGAATTTTTTATAAATACATATTTAAGTTTATTTCACGTATTTTTATATCAAAAAGTTTTGGTAAACTAGATCATAGACTTAGAAACGACACTTGAAAAGATACATAGTTCCATCAATCATTGATATGATCCTCTAAATTTTGTTGAAACTTAGGCATTATCTTACATTCATAATTATACATCCAAAACAACATTATACATAGAATGATCAGGATTCAAAGTGGCATAACTAACCTGGAAGTCAAAACACAACAGACAACCTATCAATTTGTTCTACACACATCAACATCAAAGGAGAATTGAGAAGTCACGGTCTCTCTTTATCGATATATTGATCATTTGTTTGAGTTCCATAGACTTGTTTCGACTATAGCTAGTCTCATTTTTGTCCAGATAAACTACATGTTCAAAGATCAAATGATGGGTGGGAAGACTGATGTTAGTCATGATTGATCTTCACGTCCTATGTCATTCCAAAGGAAAGCTTCTTCTCCCACCAGCACTCATAATTCTTAAAAACCTCTTGTCCAAATTAGCTCATCCGGGCATGGGAAAAATCCAATATTATTTTTTCAATTTACTCATCTTGATGGGAGAAAAAAACATTGTTTTTCCATGTTCAGATTGGTAAATTCGAAGAGGTTTTGTATTAATAAAACAATGAGGGGGATGGGTGGAGGGTAAAAGTAACTCTCATTCTAAAGTGTTGAGCTCCTGTGGAGCATTATTTTGAAACTCTTGAGGTGCATTCTTAAAACAATAAGACCAACAAAAAAAACACCCCATAGAAAAGAAAGCAGCTACAGTGACAAAATTGTCAATTCTAAAATATTTTGTTAACTATCAAAATTTTAGACCGAAAACCGCTCAAAACAATCACAGGACAACTAGACCGGTTAAACCCAACTACCTCACCATACAATTTACTGGGTTCCACTCCCGATTGTAGAACATACAAGGAGATGAAGTACCTCTACCAAGGGCCGAATGCCACGATAACACCTTAATGTTCTCTACCACATCTGCCACCAATAGAACCTTTTTATTGAAATAACGGCCGTTTCTTGCCTTCCAAATTGACCACAAAACTACATGCCATATAAGGGACACTCTACACTAAGCTTTTTTACCCTTCCCCTCCCCAACAAGGGTTGAGAAAAAGATAAAAAAAATCCCTGGCTGCTTTATTAGGTACATTCACAATTTTCCTTATTAGGTATATTCACAATTTTCCTTTTATGAGACAGTTGTGACTCGTTTCTCATGGTCATGGAAATACAAAAAACGGGTCAATGGAAAGTTAAACTGAAGATGTTGGTGGTGACTAATGGTAGAAGGTAAGATGCAGTGGGGATTGGAGAAGGGAGGAAATTTAAGTGGGGAAACGACAGTCTGCAAGGTTGAACCTATTGATCAAAAGCAGAAAGTTGCTATCAGGAGGGTTCCACATGGCAATGCCAAAGAGGCAAGACTTCAAATGTGCTAACTCAGTTGGGAAAGAAACACACATTTAGTGTCTGAGAGACCTCAAATAGGATTACCTTCATTGGAGAAAATCTATGGAAAACAACACCAAAAAATGGTAATTTTTTCTGGTATAAAAAACCTCGTGAAGAGAAAAAATTTGTTCTATTTCAAAGTGAAAGACCTGCCACAAATAAAATTTGTAAATTTAATTTACAAGTTACCAACTAAAACCATAAACTTGAAAGTGCTCCGACTGAACGATAGTTTTACAGCACAAATGCTGTCCAAAAGGTGAAGGAAAAAAAAAAGAGTTTTACAGCACTAATGCAGTCCAAAAGGGAAAAAAAGAAGTTTTACAGCGCTACTGCTGTCGAAAAGGGGGAAAAAAAAAAGTCTTGCAGCACTAACTGTGCACCCTCCACGGAGCACCCAATAAACTGCCATTTTAACAACATAATCATGTCAAACAAAATTAACAGCAGCTTCTACAAGTTCTAGTCAAGATTTAGAACATCTCCATAGTGGCTTTCCAAGTTCCAACACATCAACCACTCCTCTTCTAGCTGGCTCTTTCTTCTATCTCCGTCTATGTTACACCAAAATTTCCTAGTGATAGGGATGCATTCCTGAGTAAGGAGAAAGTAGAAAGAGAATTGTATAAAAGTCTGATCCAAGAAGACATTTTTTCAAACCTCAAAATGGCTTATCAAACTTCTTTGTCTACTCAAAGTCGAAGCATTGCTTGTTCTCTGAACACTCCAAGCAATCCATAGATGGATGCTTGATAGCTTCCCTCCCGAAACCATCACCAAAAGATCCAAATTCAACTTCGTCATCATCGCTGTCGACAGTCTTTGGAGTCACTCGATTCTGATAGCTTCTTAGTTGAATAAGATATACATTGAAGTAATAGCTCACCATGTCTTTTCTTGTCTTGTTTCGGAAGTATCTGGATGGATTGTTCCAAAAAGACTTGTTCTGGGAGGGGAACTTTAACCTCATTGCATCCTTAAATCTCTTTTCTTCATCAGCTGTCCAACGAAGTGAAACTTCCTCGCCCATTTTATCAAATCCCCAATAATAAAACACAGAACGCAATTCAAGCTTCAGCTTCATCCTGTTCTCGGCAATATGGAATCTGACACAGTCAACAGAACCTTGAACATTGCAGCTACACTTTCCTTGTCTTCCTCTCCCAACAAGATCTGGTTCGGTAGTAGGTTTTGAATCATCTTTAACAGGCCATACTTGTGTGCCTAGCCATTTAGAGTCACTCTCAGAAACTACACCAGTCCATTCCGGAACTTCCGCTTGGAAAAGGTGACCTACGGAAACAAGCTTTTCACGAAAATTATCATCCATAAATGGCTCAAATTTTCTCTTTTCACTAACATCTGGGTTGGCAGTTGATTTTTTCTTCTCAGTTGCATCTGGTTTGGCTTTCTTTTCAGTGACGACGTCTGGTTTGGCATTTGTTTTCTCCAGAGGACATATTTCTGACTCCATATTGACTGAACCATGCAATTTATTTCCCTTACCAGAACATGAATTGCAGCAAAGGCAGCGAGATTTAACAGAGACAGGAAGCCTTTCGCTGTATCTCAGTTTCACTGTACCTTGGTGACCAAGAGCAACATGATCCTCATACATGGCAGGATGCATCTTCACCTTCTGCAAAGCATACGTATGCAGAAAATTCAGTAGATTTTTACCACATAGCACTTGATAAATAAAATTTCATCTTTTAGACATTGTCTACTAAAAAAGCCTTTCTCAATGTTTTGATATCAAAGTAATAAATATTAGTGATTCAATGAAGAACCTATTGTGGATGTCTAGGGAATTACAAGGACTAAATACAGTTTGACCCAGTGCATATCAGAATGGTCACTCGCTTTTCCTGTGCTTTATACAAATCCATAAAAGTGACTAATGGAATTAAATTGAGTTAATAGTGCAGCAAAAAAAATAGTTATAGTATAAGTCATCAAGCAACTTGGCATGACTCTATGTGAGGAAAATCATTTTGTATTCTTCTACCACTCTTCCCCTAGACGTTGCATTTACTAGACTGGTATAGCAGATGACAACGACATTATCATCACAGGCAATGATAGGGCTACGATCCAGAATTTTAAGTTGCCTATGCTGCACCACTTTGAAACAACAGATTTCACTGTCTCAATAATTTCTAAATATTGAATTACCATCTTTTCCACAAAGCATAGCAAAATTTATTTTCAAAAATACCCTAGAAATGAAAGCATTAGGGAGAAAATTGGGGTAAACATCTATCATGCAGAAAATGGTACAATCTTTCCTTAGGTGGTTTTTTTCATGTGTAGAAAAGACCGGTAAAAGCATTAGTAAGAAGGTTAGACCCATATGGACGGTAATTGAATAGTTAGAGGTAAAGGGAGACCATGGAAAACTTTAACCTAAATTATTAGAAGGATTTAAGTTTAAATAACCTATCATTAGACATTATTAATGATAAGACATTATGCCATTGTTTTCCATGTAGTCAATCATATCATCTGTTTAAAAAAGGGTGGTATTGGTGGGTAGACATGGCATTACGGCACAGCAAGTTCAAGCATTATTACAAAAAATAAATGAGAAAATAACAGTCACGGTCAGTCCAGAAGTTTAGAAAGTAACATAATCAGAGAAGCAAAGGCAAAAAACTTAAAGACAGGTTCAAAAGGAAGTCTGTATCAAGAGTAAAATTAACGACAAGACTTCTACATATATTAAATTTTGTAATTCGTTAAGAAAATAGTATTTTTTATGTGAATGTCAAAAGTTTATCTCTCTCTCTGAAGGTGTGTGTGTGTGTGTGTGTGTGTGTGTGAATAGTAAATCTTGCAGTTCAAATTTGAGTTACCCAATTCAAGTTTAACATGTTAACAAATAAACAGGTCAACTGCAGTTCAATTTAGGGTTACAAAAGTTAGGTAGAACCTGGACATTACTAATTTATTATTTTCATTTGCCAAATCAGCCCTCATTTTCACTTCAACTTGTACAGGAAAACCCAGACCTTGTGATACAGACTTGATTCTAAGTTATTTATAGGTAGTATGTGAAATTCCCTTCCATTCCCCTAACTCTAAGTTAAGTTCTAATGCAAAAGGTTCACACCATTGCAGGATTAGGATAGGATCAGAGTATGCAGCTTTACCTTATGAGTGTAAAGGCTACTTCAAAGACTTGATCCCGTGACCACGAGTTAACAAGGGAGCAAACTCACCATTATGTAAAGGCACGCTCACTTTGGAGTAAACTCAATAACATGGTTACCGAATCAAGATTCAAATTGTGAATTCGGAAGACCTATTTCCCAGATTGTGAATTGAATCTGATTATGAATCATCAGATATGTGACCAAACAAAAATATGGTATTTTTAAGTAAAAACAAATGACATAAGCCAAGAAGAAAAAAACAATGGGGAGACAGCGCAAAAACATAGTGTGCTAGAGCTCTTCAATGTGATTCAAACCTGGATTATTTGGAATACGTGATTTCTGTTGATTTTGTCACATTAAAAAAAAAAAAAAAAACTAACAGGCTTTTTACAAACCAGTTTGCATGCTGGAGCATAATGTGAATCGTGTGATTTAGGGGGGAAATAACCCTGACAGCCTTTTTAGTTGGGCGACCCTGTCCATTTCAAGGTTGCGCCCGCAGCAGAATCTGAATCATGCAACTTCGGGGTAAGTTGCGATTCATCATTCATCCCAATGAATCGAGATTCATATTGTGATCCCTATCCAACATAGATGCGCACATTAATTCGTATTGATTGGGTTCTTTGCTTTGTTTCTAATCGATATACAACTCACGTGTATTGTAGGATATTGATGACCAGGCTCAATAGTGCAGTTACAGTTCTGAATGGAAATTTCATAATGCAAATAATCTTTTTCTCACTTGTTGATAAAGATGGATTTTTATTTAATGTTTGACCAATGATATCTTTCTTTTGTTGAAGTGCCTAGGCTAGAGTTGTAACTATGAGAGCGGTCATTTTGTAGACTGGGCCAACGCTATCCAATTCCTGTAGTCTCTCTGGTCTCATATACAAAGAAAAGTTTCTTTTTTTAGATTCATTGAATAATTAACGTATCTGGTTTATAATGCAGGTTAGATACATTAATTAATCAATGAACCTAAAAAAGGAATATTTTCTTATATATGAGACCGGATGGAGTGTGTTATTATTGTGTTAACCTTTAGCAGTTAGCAAGCTGAGATTTTGGAAAGAAACTAATGTCTTGTGAGTACATATTTATTACGCATGCAGAATTAAGTACATTGTAATGGTAATCATAAATACAATAAAAAGATAACTAGCCATTCAGGTTCAGGAAATGGAACAAAAAAAAAATCCAATGTGTAAAATCCTGTATAAAATGATTATGTGCATTGAGAGTATACCTGGGAAGATGATCCACCATTTGGTTCAACCTGCTTTCTCACAGACAGAACATCCCTTGCCCTCAGCAACTGAACAAAAAATTCCTGGCCACCTTTATACTCCTTCCACCTTGATGGTTCTGGTAATGGTGGAGCTACAGTATCAAACGGATGTTTCGCGATATGCCGTGTCCAGTTTACCATTCCTGATAACGATTCTCGTTTACGTTTGCGAGAATTAAATTCCTTTTCAGAGATTTCCACACAAGAGGCAGCTACATAATCCTTAACACCATTGCCGAATTTTTCGTCATCATCAATATCATCACCGTCAACATTTTGGACACCCTCCCATTTGATATTTTGGTAATTAGTGTCCAATAAATAACCATCACTCTTGTGGTTAACAAAATCAATGCGCTTTATGATATTACTCGATTCTAACGGGACAAAATCATCATCGTTGTCCTTTAGATTTGAGCATAAAAGGCTTCTAAATTCATTTTCTAGATCTATCGGCAATGAATTCAAATACCCATGATTCCCATTTTTTAAACTCCTCTCTTCGAATGTTTTGCTGAGCCAACCTTCAAAATCACTCAGATATTTTTCATAAACTAATTTAACCGATGACAAAACATGAAGGTTAAAACCCATTTCAATTATCACAGAATCCCACAACCCTTTTCTCGATACCGCATCATACCCACCTTTTTCCTTCACAAGGGAGAACAGTTGATATAAATCAAGCAACGGACCATCACCAAGCATCACCGGCATTGGCCTCACAATGCCTCTACTACAATTCTCCTTTAGGTAAACCGAAAAAATTTGGCAAAACAAAGATTTCTGTTTAGCTTTGTCACGATCAGCCCGATACTCAACAATACAACCGCCGTTTCCATGAAATTCAGCTTCTAGACGATCAAGGAAAGACCCATTTGCCATGAACGTCTGACTCTCTGTTTCTATGCTTTAAAAAATTTGAATTTGAACACAAAAATAAATAAGGCTAAAAAAAAAAATCCTAGCTAGCCCTTTTGTATATGTTGATGGTACAGACACAATACAACAATTTACAGTGAAATCTGATAAAGAAATAACATTTACATACACTGATGAATGAGTATACACAAAATTGATAAAAGGGTATGAAGGGTTATGACCATTTGGCAGATTTACCTGATAATCAAGACCTATAGCTGAAAACTAATACAATTACAAAAATGGCGGTGACAACAATGAAATGAAGGGTTTCATGACAGACACAATTACAAGATCGAAGCTGAAACCTGAAAATTATGGATAATTGATTATGACGGTGTTGGTACTAGCTGGTGCTGAATTTCAATGCTGCAAATGGAAGAAAAATAAAATAGTTGAATTTGAGTTTTCATACAAAAGGATGAAAAAACCTAATACAGCGCGAAAATAAATGACTGAGGTTTGAGAGATTGAGAGAATAAAATCCCTCTGTTCTCTCGGGCTGTTTCTCTTACCTTCATTCCATATCTTTGAACTCCTCCCAACAAAAAAAATTATGACATCAAAACATCAAAACCAATTGTTGTTATTGTTCCTTTATAGTGTGCTAAATACTAGGGTTTGTGTCTGGGTGGGGCAGACCCGTTTTGGTCCGATCCGATAAAGCCCAAATCGATTAGGTCAAACTAGATCTGGATGCATCGTAGTTGAGAAACCACGAAGTTACGTGCTCTAGATATTCTCCGTCATTGATTTTAAAATCGGATGGTTCAGATTATAGATTCATTAAATCAAATAGAAATCATTTCATACATCGATTTTAAATCAAACAATCGAAGTGAATAACTACTTCACGCATTTATTGCAAATTCATTTCCTAGATAAAACTTAGGTGGATGTATTGAGTCACATCTTAAAATATTATTTTGACATGTCAAAGTCTTATAAATTTTAAAAGGCAAAATAAAAATAAAACTTTTAAGATTTTGTAATTTTAAATAGGGTTTTCCTACATCTAGGTTAATCAAGACTACAATAAATCAAAACACATGAGCATGTACTTGGTAAGGTCTCAAAAATCATTTTATATAAACTCTTACATGTTTTAAAAGACTCGAAGCTTGGTCTCGTAGACTCATGAGGGTATGCATGAGTCTTCGAGTTTAAAGAGCGTTGACATGGATATTTATAGATTACTCACTAAACAGGTCATCACGGTGGCAGAAAGACGAGCAAACGCCCATGCGGAGTATGACTAACCTCCTTACCAATTAAATCAATATTGATTGACAAAGTCTTGTAATATATTAAAAGCATAATATAAAAGTGCAATGATCGGTAATATTTTGTTATTTCAAATTACATATATTTAGATCTAGATCAAGTCAGAGTTGCGATAAGTCAAACTTAAGAGAATATTTTTGGTCACGTGTTAAATGATTATTTTCACAAATAAAATTCTTATATGTTCTAGAATAAAAGATTTTTAAAAAATGACTTAATAGATTTTATAATTTCAATATGGAATTCAGTAAATCTATGTCATTTTAGAACTACAGAAAAAAAAAAATCAAACATAAAAAGATGTATTTGATCATGTCTTAAAGATTGTTTTGACGTAAAAAAATTTGTAATTTTAAATTGACCTTAAATAGATCTAGGTCGAGTCATGTCTCAGGTAACTCAAACTTAGTGTTCTTGCTAAGGATTATGGGGGAGACCTTGTTGACAATATGTCGTGATCAAGGTCTCGGTGTTTACTATTATTGTGGTAAAAAGTGAATAGATTAGGGTTTCATCCTTTGTGTCAGCTTGAAATGTTACCTCTTATGTTGGGACAAAGTTTTCAACTTCGCGGTAGTCCTTCAGGAACTAGAGTTCGACAAGAGGGCGTTGATAATCCTTACATAGATTTTAACGTGCTCTTATATAAAAATATGAAAGAGTAAATTAGTAAGTTTACTCTCTGTTTTTGGTCAAGTAGCCAAATAGATATAATTCATCTTTTTTAAAGTGAATAAGTGGGGTGTCTGGGGTTCAAACCCCGGTCTCTACATATAATAATGCACGTCCCTATCAATTGAGTTATGCTCACGAGGACTGATTTTCTCTCACTTATTTATTTATTTTTATTAAAAACTCATCACGTATTAAATAAACATTTCTTTAATGAATTTACATGACATTACCGAACTAGTATACTCCCTCCGTCTCACAAAAATAGTCTCTTTAACATTTTTTATTTTTCTCAAAATAATCGTCACTTTAGAATACTAATGCAACATTTATTTATTTTTTCCATTATTATACCCTTATTTATTAAATTTCATCAAATTTAACTATTCTACTAATTACAATTAATAAATGTATTTTAGTAAATAATATTAATTTTACCATTGAAATCAACACAATTAATCATTTCTTTAATAATCATACACAAACTTTAAATTTAGAGACGGATGAAGTATTTTTTTTGGCCATAATCTCTCGATCACTAACTCCCATCTTTAGCAATTTCTCATTTTCTTGTTCAATCCCCAAACTTTCATCTTTTACTGATTTCTCTTATTTAATAACGTTGGTTCACGCTTCTATTGTTGTAAGTTTCAATCACTTCAAATTTGTGATCTTCTTTTCTTACAATCGGGTTAGCTTTGGGATTTAATTACACAATCACATAATGCTCTTATGCTTATTGGGATTACATAAACTATTATTATGAAGTGATTACGTTTACTTGTGCAAAGCTAGCATCGACGTCATAGTGGTTCAAAATAATAAAGGGTATATCTTTAAAAAGGTATATCAATTATCTTGAAATATGAAATATCGAGAAGAAAAAAAGGTATATCTCACACCACTAAATTACACTGGTGCCCTCATATTTAAGTAGTTAAAAAGAAAAACTTGAGTTTTTCAGTCAAAAGCACGAGAAAGTATATTTGCTAACTTTCTCTTTCATATTTTTAGGTGGAGTAAGTTAACCGTCGTATATTTATAAAGAAAATGCTATTTCTCTAAAAAAAAATAGCATTAATTTTTTTTCAAATTGCTCTATTTATAAAGTGTGTATCAAAAATATGATACGATGAAATAATGTTATCATATGTATTATCTTGTGTGCATAAAAAACATGATGGAAAATTGTTTTTTTTTGTTTTTGAAAGATGATGGAAAAAGTGTTATCCGGCTCATATCATACCACATCTTTATTCAACTTTAAGCACTCGTGTGGTTGCTATATTACTATCAGTCCAATGTGGAGACATGGCAAGACTAACCGATGCACTGACGGATAAAAAACATGGAGTCTCTCAATCCCACGCTTGATAAAAGTTGTGTACTATAAGCCTTATGCTCACTTATAGTCCAGCTTATTTACTTTAAAGAACCGCATACTTCGAATATGAATAGTTAAAGGAGGAATCAATCAGTTTAAAAACATTTCATTTTATATCCCTTTGAATTGAAGAAGGTTGTTCAACTATAGAGAAGACAGGTTTATCTGAATTTACAGAATCCAAATCCAAATGTCACCATGACGCAAGAAAACAGAGGAAGAAGATGAAGATCTTCAAATCAAGAAACGCAAAAACTTGCGAAAAGAAGGATCAGAAGAATCTCAATGATTGAGAATGAAACAAGAAGAATCGAAGAAGAATCACAAGGAATCTTCAAGAAAACATGGAAAAACGAAAAATGGAAAAGCTTGATGAACAAGCATCAATGGTGGAAACGGTTATGGATCGTAACTACCTTTCTCATGAAAGAGAAAGCAAAAAAAACTGATACTATAATAATCTAACCAGACTCTGATACCATATTACGAATAATAAAAATAGAATTGTATTGAGTGATTACAATGAGTATTTATAGGTAGTTGATGCCATACAATACCAAAGGTGGATTAACATCAGCTGATCTAAGCTATAACTAAACTAAACTTAGTTACTTGGTGTCTAAGCTATCTAAATCACTATTGTTGTGTAATATCGACCATACACAATGTATGTATCATTCATGTGATCGTATTATGTCAAGTGTTTATAATCATAACCACGTCATTTCAATTCAAGTGATGAAAGACAAAAAAAGAAAAAGAGGGCATGCAATCGTTCTTCGACAAATGTCTATAAAACCAATCAGAATAAGGGAAAAAAGAAATTTTCATATTGATTGTTGTGTGTTTCAAAAACATGTCTCTAATTAAATTTTCCCTAAAAAAAAAAAACGTCTCTAATTAAACTTAAATCTATGCAATGCATCTTATGTACTCCTAGTAACGTTGCAATCGGAAAACTATACAATATGAAAATTCTACTCATTTGATTTCCTGAAACCGACACAAAAGACTATGCATGGAAAATGTAATAAACTCCATAAAATGCAGAAAACAAAAACAGTCATATGCTCAGTTTTCCAGTCCAGACGGGTTGGAAAAACAAAATTTGTAACCTGGCCTCAAAAAATATTTAAACTCCTATGTTGATATCAATGACATGTACTAATCAATGGGAGTGCTGAAAACCGTAACCTGCACCGAAGAAAGACGGATTTATATAAAAATCTCATTCGTAATGATATCTTTACAAATATCTAAATATAAAATGGGAAATAGGGAATGAGTGGGAGAAACCTGATCACAAACAGGGCAAGTTGCACTTCTTTCCATCCATTCCAGAATGCAAGCAAGGTGAAAGTCATGGCCACATTGAGTGGTGAGTTTTGGATTTTCAGCATCATATTCTGTTAGATATAAAAATATGTATCCATCAACAACCCTCCACTTCAACCAAAAACAGGATAAACTTCACATGATAAATGGCTATAAATATAGTTAGTTTTAGAAATTAATAAAGAAGCTGTGGCTACATCACCTTCTAAACATATTGGGCATGTATCCTCTTCTTCAACTAAATTTATAGAAAGCAAGGATTTATTGTTCTTGTCACAGCAAATTTCTTGAACCACAGGTGCAATTTGAGTGCTACTTGATGTCACATTGAAAGGGAGAGGAACAGGAGGTGGTTTATAAGTATCTAGATTGTCATCAACCAAGAGCCTTTCGGAGAAAGCAGAAGGAACATCCTGGTGTGAAAGAAGAAACATAAAGTAGTCATGAACACATTGTTAGAAGTAGATCAAATTAATCCTAAGCATTGACAATTTGACATCAATTTATTTCTTTTTTATTAATAAAAATCTAGGTGAGTTGATTCTCATAGGTACACCAAAGTCACAACAAGTTTTATTGTTTACAGAACACTAACAAGATATTTTCAAATTACTCATCACTAAGGTGCTCACATCAACAACAGATTTAAGCTTGTGTCAATATAGGATGAGCAGGATCCGTATTTAATTATCTATCTATCTATTGAAAGTTATGCATGTTCAAACACTTCCAATCAAAGACATGGCTCGTGTCCAACGTGTGACGATGTTTGACATCAACATATGTGATTACGTTCAACTATGACGTTTAAAAAAAAAAAAAATTATTATCATTTGTTGGTTTGTCAATGTTTTGTTGTATATTTGTGTTTCGTAGTGTGTTAGTTTATCATTAAAAGTATAGAAAATACTTCTAAAAAACAAAGGAAAATGATGAAATTAATGTTATGAAAAGGAAGGATAGTTACATAGTAGTGAGCAGGTGGTTCGGTGGATTCAGTCTCCCGAAAAGCACAACAGCAACAACCGCCCATATCGTATCAGTAATCTCCAGCAACCAAAATTAACTATTGGAATTGGACGCATATTTTCACCTTCATGATATATATATATATATATATATATATATATATATATATATATATATATATATATATATATATATATATATATATTTCTTTGCCCTACAAACACGGGAGAGAGGGGGATGGTTACAAATCTAAATTTAAATCTTTTTAGCAAGGATCACTTAGAGAATTATAACAAACATTTAATCATATCTAATTTTTATTTGATATTTTATTTCTCGAAAGAATATCACAAATTATTTGATCAAATAAAAAAGGAATCAGAAATTAAATTAAAAAAAGAAAAAACGGAAAAATAGCACAAAAATCGCATGCGTGGAGATTACTCCACTCCAGCTGAATCTCCAAACCTAAATTCTTGTAATCCGCTACCAAATCGAGAAAAGAAAATACATACCACAGCAAATAATACCAGTAAAAAAAAATCAGAACCATAAACTATAGTATTTTTAAAAATCATTTACTGTTCTTAAAAAGAAAAATTATTTACAGATTTGCCTTAAAAAAATCGTTTAATGGTTTCCTTTCAACAATTTTTTTATTTGGTTACTTGTATGTATTTTTTTTTTCACAAATAAACGATATTCATGATAGGGTACTTCAATAAAAACAAAAAGGATGAATAACAAAGTCACAAGCATCCAACAACAAAGTACAAATATGACTATATTAAAGTCTCTAAATAACCATGTTTCTGGATCTGCAACGTTGACGATGCAAAAATCATTGATTGGATCTGCACTGCTCAAAGCTAATATTTGAACTTGAATCAAACAAACACCGCGCTAAGACGGAAAATCAAAAACACACCTCACAAAAACATAAAATCAAAACAAATAGAGTCGTGATGATGAAATCACAAAAACAAACGAAAAAAACTGAAAATATGTGGAAATCATTTGTTTACTTAGGATAGAAGGAAAAACAACTAGTGATTTTGGGTCAAAATTGACCCTAAATCATCCCTCTTCGGTAGACAAGAAAAAGAAAGAGTTGACGGCTAGGGTTTGAGAATGAGAGAAGAGAGAGAAAGAGAAAAAAGTTTTTTATTAAAAATTAAAATTTGTATTGTTAGTTACTTGTATTTTTATTGTTAATTTATAGAATTAAAATATATAAAAATAATTTAAAAAATGGGTGTCACTGTCAAAAATAAAATAAAAAAATGTGTATCTGTTTCGGAAGGGTAATCTTTTCATTTAAACATGACATGTATCCAGCTCTTTCACGTGATCACGAGGTATGTAATCTGTATTAACAACTACTTGTATTTTTTTTGTTTATTTATAGAATTCAAATATATGAAAAATTAATTTAAAAAATGTGCATCTCTGTCAAAAACATATATGATTGAGTAATGTTATCATATTTTTTTCTTCTTAAAAATAAATAATGTTATAACGTATGTATCAAACACATGATAACACATACTTATAGTAGAATTATGTGGGGAGAAGGAGAAAAATACTAGAGCGGTGGAGGTGGAGATCATGTGGTTGTTTGAGGAATGTCAGTAATTATTTAACACACTTTAATATTCACTTTTTTATTTGATAGATTCAATGTATGTCTCATCACTTTGTGTGAGTTCTATTTTTAAAATGTAGATCCACGATGATTTAAACCAATAAAAGATTGGGTGTTAAAAAGTAGAGATGGGCAAAAAAATCATAAAAACCAAACCAAACCAAACTATAAAAATACTAAACCATTACTAACAATTATGAAACTGAACTAAAACAATTCGGTTCGATTCAAAACAATTATGTTCAATTCGGAACAATTTGGCTCAGTTCGATAACAGTTCAGTTCGGTAAATAAAATTTGATTTCGTTTTTTTTATATTGTTTCAACTGTACCGATAACAACAGTTATGTTTGGCTCGAAACAGTTTGGTTCACATCAGTTATTTTAAATTTAACACACAGTTCGGTTCAATTCGGTTTTCATCCTAAATCGAACCATGCTTACCTTAATTAAAAAGAATGTTCAAAAAAAGTGTTGTTAATAGTGGATTTTTGAGGTTGTTGAATGCTATGAGCCTCTCAGATGATTTAAGGTAGTGGGATGAAACAAGCAGCAGTTGCAAGTTGCAACACACACCATGAGAGAACAAATAGTTGAAAAGGAGACGAAAGCATCATGTTCAGATGGTCCACATAAGATCAACGAATTCTCACAATCCCACACTTGGTAAAACTAGTGAGTTGCAGTATACTTATGACTTGAACGCCATATGATCAATCAATTTAATGTATGTTTGGTTTTACTTTTAGAGGGATCAGAATTGATTCTAAAGTAAAATTGATTATGATGTTTGATTGTCATCAAGTAGAATTGAGTATGTCTCTGAAATTGATTCTACTGAACTAGAATTTATAGCTTTTGGTTTTAGAATTGACTAACACATAAATTTATATTTCAACTTATTTTTACGTAAATGTATCCCAAACATAAGTCACTTTTTTTTTCTTCGAGGGAAAACATAAGTCACTTTTGGTCATAATTATTTTTTACCAAAATTCATTCTACATAATCAATTTTGTCAAAATTAATTAATTCTCCCCACCACAAAACCAAACACAAGCTTAATTTGCTTTAAAGAACCACATACGCTGAATATGAATTGTCAAAGGAGGAATCAATCAGTTTTATATTGGACTGTTGAAAGTCCTGATTCAGCTAGGAATAAGAGAAAGTGCTAAAAAAATAGGATTATTGAAAGTCCTGATTCAGCTAGTTGAAATAGTTACATGTGAAGATGATGTACCTAAACTCATGAGAATATCACTCTCACTATCAAGATGCATGTTAAGATAGTTAGAATTTGTTACTAGTTAGTCAATAAGAACTAAGTTGGATTCTTCAAAAAAAAAAGAACTAAGTTGGATTCTTCAAAAAAAAAAGAACTAAGTTGGCGTATCTTTTTTTGAGGGGAGGAATAAGTTGGAAGTTAGTTACTCAATTAATTGAGGTGATTGAGTTTTATAAATAGAACTATTGTGCACACACATTTTATCAATCAATATGCCTTCTAATAAGCTTTTACCTTATGAATGAATATCAGTATGCACAATTAAATTACTAGCTTTTATCAATCAATATGCTTTCTAATAAGCTCTACCTTACAATGAATATCAGTATGCGCAATTAAAAACGCAGCAACAATGTGCCATGTGGAGTAGAAGGTAAAGTGTATAACACAATGGAACATCACTATATGGCTTTCCGCTGCATTGGTAGCAGAAAAAGAAATCGTGATGCTTGCACCAGCATAAGGATGAAGATTATCCTGCCATGTCGGCACCACAACTGTAGTTAGCCTTGTTATGTGACAAGGAGTCATGTTTTCCATTGCTGTCGGATAATAATCTTCACCTTTGGATCACCAAGTACCATAATTGCTGTGCGCAGCACTAGCACACCTCCATCACCGTTGGGTTACTAAGCTTCCCCGTCCAGTTAGAGGTTTGCCTCTTCTCTATCGATTTCTGGAATAATTAGGGATCGCATTGCATAAGTGACTCAGTTTTTTGGGAGAATAATTAAAACTTGGCGTGACAAATTATATATCTGTTGATTATATGAAGGTTGTGAACTGTAGAGAAGGCAGGTTTATCTGAATTTACAGAATCCAAATCCAAATGTCACCTTGTGAAACTCAGTATTGGGACAAAGCTGTTATCATTCGTTTTCGACCAAACACATTGCATCTATCATTCATATGATCATATTATGTCCAATGTTTATAATCAAACCATATCATTTCAATATAAACGATTAAAGCCACACAACAAAAGTGAGGCCATGTCATCATTCCTCAACAAATGTCTTTAAAGTCAATCAGAACAAGGGAAGAATGAAAAATCATATTGACCGTTCTGTTTTGCAAAAACACGTCTCTAATTAAATCTACGCAATGCATCTTATGTAGTATCTTTATATCAGTTTAAGCAATCGGTAAACTATACAATGTGAAAATTCTACTCATTTAGTAATTTCCTGAAACCAACACAAGAGACTCTAGATCTGCATGGAAAATGGAATAAACCCCAGTAAAATGCAGAAAACCAAACATTCAAAAACAGCCATATGCTCAGTTTTCCAGACTAGTTGGAAAAGACAAAATTTGTAACCTGGCCTCAAAAACTATCACGCAGTATATGTAAGCTCTCATGTTAATATCAATATGTACTATTCAATGGGAGTGGTGAAAACCGTAACCTGCACCAATAAAAGACGGATTTATAAATATCTCATTCGTAATGATATCTTTACAAATATCTAAAGATAAAATGGGAAATAGGGAATGAGTGGGAGAAACCTGATCACAAACAGGGCAAGTTTCACTTCTTTCCATCCATTCCAGAATGCAAGCAAGGTGAAAGTCATGGCCGCATTGAGTGGTGAGTTTTGGATTTTCAGCATCATACTCTGCTTAGATATAAAGATATGTATCCATCAACAACCCTCCATTTCAACCAAAAACAGGATAAACTTCACATGATAAATGGCTATAAAAATAGTTAGTTTTAGAAATTAAATAATGAAGTTGTGGCTACATCACCTTCTAAACATATCGGGCATGTATCCTCTTCTACTAAATTTATAGGTTCTCCCAACTTTGAAAGTTCAATTTCAGAATCCTTTGCTGAGTCCTGTTCTATATCAGTCTGACCTTTGCATTCTGATTCCTTTAGTTCTTCCGACTTAGGTGAGGTTCCGTGATTGTCTCCAGATGGTTCTTGAACTGAATTAGAATTTGTAGAAAGCGAGGATGCGTTGTTCTTGTCAGAGGAAATCTCTTGAGTCACAGGTGCAGTCTGAGTGGCTCCTGGTGTCAAATTGAAAGGGAGAGGAGCAGGAGGTGGTCTATAAGTATCAGGACTCGAAGTATCTAGATTAGTATCAACCAAGAGCCTTCCACCAGAGGGAGCACCCGGTTGAGAAGATAGTGGAACATGCTCTTCTGATGCTCTTGGGTACTGCTGAGAAAATGTAGCAAATGAAATTATATTATCACAGGCTGATTACACACAACTACCAGAGAATAAACAAAAAGCAGTCCATAAACTCGTAGTTACAAGTAGATAAAATCAATCCTCATTGTGACATCAATTTCTTTCCTACTTACTAATAAAATTTTAGAGAAGTTGATTCTCATATGCTCACCAGGGTCAAGACAGATCTCGTGGGTCACAGAGCACTTAAGAGAAGCTTACAAATTCTCTTTCTTTTTTATTATTAAAAATTTAGATAGGGTGATTCTGGTAAGCTCGCCAGGGTCAAGACGGATCTAACGGCTCACAGAGCACTTAAAAGAAGCTTACAAATTATTCATCACTAAGGTTCTCACATCAAACAGATTAAAACTCACGTCAATATAGGAAGAATTGTATCCTTACTGGCCAGACCAACCTTTTTCGATTACATCAATTTCTTTATCAAAAGAGTGTATAGGAGGATAAGATCTAATATGTTAGAAGTTAGTTGGTGAGTTAACTATAGTTAGTTTGTAGTGGTTAATAATGTGTTATCCCATATATACTGTCAACTAGACTTAATTGATAGTTAGTTCTTTCCTTATTGTAATTGGACCTTCAGTTGAATCAAATGAAATCATTCCTTCATCATCAATAATTTAATTCCATTATCAGTACCAATGGATGGTCAACTCGACGATTCTAACAAATGTGTACCATAAACTCAACCAGATGACAAATAAACTTAACTTTTTCAAACTGTTAGGAAGAGTTTGCCGCCAACTTGAGTCCCACAAGGCTCGAGCAATTAGACCCCGCAGTTGCGCGTGGAGATACCCGGTTCATAAAAAAAACAAAAAACTAACCCCTTCCTCTTAAGATCAGTTTCAATCGTCACATAAATTAACAAGTTTCATTGAGAGTATTCTGAAACCTTCCCTCAGTAGAAGGCACAAACAAAACAACCTAACCAAAGTTAAACTATCTTCAGAGCCTATATCTAATTATCTATCTATTGAAAGCTATGCATGAGTGAATTATGTAGACACATCTAAACAAAGGCATGGGTGGTGTCCGTGTCCTAGGACACCACACCAACATATATGAGTACACTCAACTATGTGAGGGTTGTGTTTGGTGTCGGTTCTCCGCGGTGCCAGTGTCGTACCATCAAAAGCATAAACTGCTTCTAAAAAAAGAAATGAAAAAGCATGATGAAAAGGAAAGGATAGTTACATAATAGTAAGCAGGTGCAGCGCTCAATACAGTCTCTTTGGAAGCACAACAGCAACAACCGCCCATCGTGCCTTATCTCCAGCAACCTATAATAACTAATGGAATTGCACGCATCTTTTCACCTTCATCTACACATATATAATTTCTTTGCCCTACACGCACGACAGAGAGAGAAATTAATTAAATAAAAAATATCTAATGTTTTTATGAAAGTAATTCAGTTTTTATTTTATTTTTTTACTTAAAAAATACATACAAGTTAAAACGCAAATTCACAAATGATTTGGTGATATTAATTTTTTATTTGTGGAAATTATTTGATGAAATAAAAAATAAAATTGAGCAAAAAAAGAAAGAATGAAACAATAGCAGAAAGATCGCATGCGTGGAAATTACTCCACTCAAACCGAAAGAGAGTAACAATAAGTGAATCTCGAAAACTAAATCAGGTAAGAATTGGAGAAAAAGAAATTACGAATAAAACAATCAGAACAATAAGCTATAAATGAAAACTGGAAAAGACTATGATTAGTGAATAATCGTAAGCGTAAATCGTAGACAGAATTGGAGCAACAAGAAAGTAAATAGAAAACTAAAAGCAACAAAAGAAACAGAGAGAAAGAGATAGTATTGAATAATTAAGTTGGGAAAGAATAATAAGAAGAAGAAGAGGAAATCAGCAGAAGAAAAAAGAATTTGCGGTGATGGAGGATTGTTTGTACATACCTTGAGATTGAGGATTGAAAGTGAAATTCAGTTATTAGATGGTGAAGAAGAAGAAGAAGAAGCAGAGAAAGTGTGTGTGCGCGATGAAGTTGGTGTTGGAAGTGCGGGTGGGTTTACGTGTGATGGCACGGAAATATTGAAAATTCTTCTTCCACTTTTAGTTTCACAACACAAACCCCTTTCCTTTCATTTCATCTTTCTTTCTTTATTTATTTATATCTCCACCGTTTATTTTCTCTCATGGGCCCGCCCGATTTTCAGTCGGTCAGTAGCAATGCCCCAACTCAATCCGGGATCTTTTTCGCTATGTTTGATTCGCAAGATTGAGGAAGGAAAGACTGATAGTGGATGGAAAGCACGAAAACCAAAAATTGTTTCACAGTTTGGTTCAAGGGAACAATGAGAAAGGAAAAAAAATTATGTGGGACCCACGCCTAGAAACTTTTCCTCACTCATGTGGACAGAAAGATGGAGAAACATCCCATATTTGTTTGAAAAGTCTAAAACGCCCCCAACTTATATTTGTTTTTGTTATTTTTTTTATAGGATATAGCTATTTGTCTCCCTTTTTTTATTTTTTCAACTCACTATTTCATTTTTTTTCCGTCTCTATGGCGTACAATTGGATATAGCTATTTTTTTTATATTTTTTCAACTCACTCTTATATTGTTTTTTCTTTATATATATATATATATATATATATATATATATATATATATATATATATATTCTCTTCAAGGGTATTTATGTCAATTAATAAATATGGATCTTTCTTTCCTTCAACTTTTTATTCCATTTTCTTTTATACCAAACAACCAAAACAATCCCCTCACTTTCTATTCTTTTTCTTTCCTCGTATGATTTTTTCTTACTCTTTCTTTCCTTATACTTTCTTTGATGATCCAAACAAAGCCTTAAATTGCATTTTTATCTATTAACTATGTAGGTAATATCATTTTGGTATCTTTAACTAAAATTCGTGGTCTCTTAACTTCTCTGTGATATATATTTTGGTCTTTTTCGTTAGTTTTAATTTAAAAATGTTAGGTTTTCTTCATTTTCTTATATAATTTTTCTGGGATTCTTGTTGTTGAAGGTTGATGGAGATGATATGAAGATGAAGAAGAGGAGAAAAAAACCTAACGTTTTTGAATTAAAACTAACCGAAAGGATCAAAATGTGTAACAAAGAGAAGTTAAGGGACCAAAATAAATCGAATTTAAGTTAAGGGACCAAAGTGATACTACCTAAATAGTTAAGGGATAAAAAATGCAATTTAGCCTTTATTTAAACAAACTTATCTTTGAAAAATAATATTCATTTGTAAATATCTTTAGAGATTTTTATTTTTTATTTATTTTTTAATAAAATATTTAGGGTGATTCACTTTTTATTTTGAATATATTTAAGATAATAAGATATGATTTATTTTTAGCTGATATGATTTATAATATTTTCTTTTATGAACTAGATTTTAAATATAATTACAACATCCTCTAAAAAAATTAAAATATGATATCGTTGAAAAGAGTATGACTTGTCCTTAAAAAAAAGTGTAATGCTTAACATAGCGAAATTTTGTTTCGTTCATGACATGCATGTCACTTATTTGAGACCACACTAATGCCACTTTCTTTATCACTTGATGCAACAAAAAGGTCCGACTACTCTATCACAATGGAAAAAACGATTGGAAATAATAAAATCGGTTTTAAAGATGAAGAATTTTGTTTGTCCAAAGTTAAATTAGGTGGTCGAGAAAAGTTTTGGATGGACAGCCTCCCGTGTTTGCAAAAGTGAACAAAATCAAAGCAGATAAGTCTTGCAGTGTGCCGGACTAACTTTAATTCATTTGGTAATTGATTTGAATACTTTGTTGAGAATTACATAACTATACAATAGTGATTCATGATGGGTTATTGAGAAATTTGATCGTGACATACAGCACTGCTCTAAAAAAATCATCAAGATCTTTTTTTAAGGAACCATCAAGATCTTCTATCATTTTTAAGTTTTCAATTGTTTTTTCTCTAACCATTTAAGAATATTCCTTGTTTTCCGATAGACTATGTTTCTCAATATTATTAGTATTATTTTAAGTTGAAGTTAAGTGTTTTATTTCCTCACGTTAACAAATCTTCGATGAATGTTGACTAACAAAAAATAATGACACCAGCATTGCCACAAGTAGTATCTGGGTAACACTTGATCAAGAACAATATCCTATAATTTGTTGTTGTGCAATCACTTCTCAACGACCATATCGCCTTCGTCACATATTCGTGGAATTTTGCCAAACTCAGGACCTTGTTTACCACTCTCCCATACAGAGAATGCTCTTGCCATAGTCTTACTTGTTTTACCTTTTATTTTATGGCTAAAATTTATGATGAGACTTGCTTTTTTACTTTTAGCATGGGAAAGGGATTTTTTCCCATGATGGGAAAATTATTTTTTAACCATTAGATCAATTAAGGAACACACTTTTATTATAGTCTCTCCACACCATATTTTTTACACACTATCATCGATTATTATTCTCTCCTCTCCATCCCACTCACCTCCATGAGCAACAACATCAGATTCACGGTCCCATATTTCTTCTTCTCTTGTTTATACTTTTCATTGTTAATTTAATTTCTTTAAAGTAACATAAAAAAACAAGAAAGTCTCACATACCACAAATAAAATAGGCTCTGGTTATGGAAATCTAGATACCCTTTGTTCTTCATCTTTGTTTCTATGATTTTTTATATCCCTTGTGAGTATAGATTTTCTATAAAATTGAGATCATCGCAGTTTGCTATTCTCGTCTTCTGAGATTTGTAGATGAGATTCTAACAAACTTAGAATTTTTTTTTAGTAAAAGAAATGTAATTGATTCCAGATTCTAGATCTGAAAAAATACTCCTCAAAAAAGGACATAACAAGCATTTCTAGCTTCCACGGGAATTAATCGGAAAGGTGGCTGATTTAATAAGTAAAGGAAGTATAACAATTGTTTGAGTAAAATACTGATGTATAAATATAATACAATTTAATTTTTTTTTTTTTTTATGAGCAATGGATGGCAAAAACACTGAGAAACCAATGGAGCTAAACAAAAATTCAGTTCTGAAAAAGAGGGAGATGGTAGGGACTAGGGAGGTTGAAGATAAGTTATAAAGATATAGTGTAGGCAGACTATAGTAAGATCAATGTTTCTATATAATCTAATGGTTGAAAAAATCTTTCCTATGATTGGAAACAACTTTCCATTCCCATGCTAAATCCTACCCTGTTTTTAATGTCATACACAATGCGTGCACACACATATGTGGTTTCAAGTTAACTTTTTTTTTTTTTTTTTTTTACAAATATAAACGATATTCATTCATTCATATTGATAGAACTTATACATATGATTATATTTAAGTCTTCGGAATACTCATGTCTTCAGATCTGCAATGTTGACGACTCAAAAGTCATTGATTTGATTTGCACTTGATCGAAACTGATATGACAATCTGAATTGAACAAATATACGAACGAAACAAGAAAGACAAACAACGTTGCACAAAGACGACAAATAAAACAACGTCACACTAAGATGACGAAATCACGAAAGAAAAAACAAAATAGATGTGAAAATCACTTATTTCAATAAAAGAGAAATAGAAAAACGAGTTAGAGGGTGATTTTGGGTCAAAAATTGACCTTAAATCACCCCTCTTTAATGGACGAAGGAGAAGAAACTAGAGTTATGACGACAACTTACAAGAAAGAAAGGGAAGATAGTACGTTTTTCATGACTTATAAAAAAAAAAAAATAAGTTAACTTTTTTTTTTCTATTCACACAAAAAAATATTTGGTTACATCCAAATTTAATACCAAAAATAAATAAATTTATCAAATCCTTCACATCTCTCCCATAAACATTCCTATGTATGTGATCAAGTTTAATGAAAAAATCAAAGATCACAATGTATTTCATTAATACTCTATCACATATATGTTAGTGAATTTTTGCGTTGTAAAACATTAATTTTGCATTTTTTTTTCTTCGTATGTAATATTTGTTGTTGTAGAATTTGATTTCATGAAGAAAAAAAAATCTATTTTTTGTGTGTTTAAACATCATTTAGATTATATAATCTGAAACATGCCAGATTCTCAAAAACACAAATTTTAACACAGTTTGAACATCTTTCATGCTATATAATTCGAACCAATATTGTACATGTTTTCATATTATATAGTCTAAAAACTGTCAAAAATTTGAACAGTGACTTGTTCAACATGTTCTTGGAAGGTCAACTAATTTTGAATGATTTTTTTAAAGAGGCATTTTGGATGATTAAATGATATAATTTACAAATTTATTTAGTTGTATTGACGGTATATACATCTTCTTTCCTTCTTATATTTTATTTCTTATTTTTCATTTATGAGCGAGTATGATATAATGATCACAGTCGACCATTCGTATTATCTCCAAAATTGATTTACGTTTTTTTTTTTATGATACGATAGTTAAGAAAGACCATTCTTATTTTTTTTGGAGTAAATAGTCAATTACCTCCCTGAAATTGTGAGTTTCGTCAATTACCCCTCTGAAATTAACAAAACTTCAATTACCCCCCCAGAAATTGCACAACGTTAATCAATTTACCCCCTCCGTCAAATTTTTCTGTTAGTCAACATGTCGTTTTGCAAATACCTCCCCTGAAGTTTTGCACTTATGTGCAAAATGTCCCCTAAACTTGATTTTTTTTCTTCTTATCCTTAAAAGTGATTGCATTATCACTGAATTGTTGAGCATATTACCTAAGTTTTAACGATATACAACCATATATTGGCAGTATGATAGAACAAATTGACAGTATTTGGTAAACCCTACAATAATGTTCAAAACTCAAAAATATTTACAAAACAAATATAAAAGTATTTCTTTGTTCCAACATTGGATGTTGTTTTTTCTTTTTCAAGTTGTCTTCATCCCATTAGAGATCAAAACGATGATGGCTATCATGTTTTTTTATTCTCTTAAAAAAAATAATGAAATATACATAATATAATATTATTACCATTCCTTTGAAAATGGGGGAAGAAGACTATAATTCCTTCAAGATCCTTTATAAAGTGAGAGAAGTAACAAGTTTATGTATTTTTCTTGAAAGTGAGAGAAGTGTGTTGGTGGTGTGCACCGCTCACAATATAAAGGAAGTGGAAATTTTTGGTGTGGTTAAAATTAGCAATAGCAAAGTCATATATTCTGACATCTTGATAATTCTTGCTTATGTCAATCATATATTAATTTTGTGCTTCATTATGTATGACATGTATTAGTTTTCCATCTCACAAGTGTGGTTCTAGTTTACTATGCTGACTTTCATATCATTAGACTCTAATACATGATTAATGTTTGATCGTTTAAAGAAACATACATGGTTGTATACCGTCAAAACTTAGCTAATATGCTCCACAATTTAATGATAATGCAATCACTTTTAAGGATAAAAATATAAATATAAATTTTCAAGTTCAGGGGGCATTTTGCACATAAATGCAAAACTTCAGGGGGGTATTTGCAAAACGTCATGTTGACTAACTGAAAAATTTGACAGAGGGGGTAAATTGATTAACGTTGTGCAATTTCAGGGGGGTAATTGAAGTTTTACTAATTTTAGGGAGGTAATTGACGAAACTTACAACTTCAAGGGGGTAATTGACGATTATGATATAATGATCACAGTTGACCATTCATATTATCTCCAAAATTGATTTACGTTTTTTTTTTTGATGATACGATAGTTAAGAAAGACCATTCATATTTTTCTTGTAATAAGGACCGTAGCGAGTAGACAATTTAAAAATTTCGGAAAATAAGTACGCGAGAAAAAAAATTATAGTCTATCCCTCAAAAAAAAAAAAATCTAGTCTAAAAAAGAAGAAGGAAGGTTTTGGTCCAGCCCGGCCCAAGTAGTGACGTGTACAAGTTACAAATTCATCCTCCCTCCGGGATGATGTATAAATAAAGCCCATTCACTCGCGCTTTTCCCTAATCATTCATTCATTCTCACAGTGCGTGCTTCAGATATATAAAATCGAAAATTATTAAAAATAAAAACAAACATCATACCATACCCTAATCTAATCTAATACTACATCTAAATCAAATCATGGGACACGGTACATTCATCTTTCATTCTATTTTCAATCAATTCATCAAGATTAACAAACAAAATCTAAAATTTCAATTTCATATTTGCAGGTGCTGAAAAAGGAAGACCCTTCAAAAAGTTCAAAGCCGCTGCTAAATTCGTTAGTTTCATAATCTATAATCGATTTCTCTTCACTTCTTAATTCATTTTCGCGTTTCTCATATTATTTTCCACAGGAAGATTCCAAAAAAGGATTCGCCGATGATGATGATGATACTTATGGCGGTGATGATGCTTACGATGACGACGGTAATCTTAATTTTCAATTCATTATCTCATTAGGGTTAGATTATTGCGTTTTTTTGTGGGATTAAAGGTTTTTGTGTTATGTTAATCAGAAGGAAAAACAAAGGATTTTAGCAAATTAGAGTTGAAACCGGATCACACAAATCGTCCTCTTTGGGCTTGTGACAATGGCCGCATTTTCCTTGAGACTTTCTCTCCTTTGTACAAACAAGCTTATGATTTTCTCATCGCCATCGCCGAGCCCGTTTGCAGGTAGAAAAAATTGATTTTTTAATTTGTGAGAAAGATATATCATGATTTGTGAAATTACAATGTTTGATGATGAATGATAGGCCGGAGTCGATGCACGAATACAATCTTACACCACATTCGCTGTATGCTGCGGTTTCGGTTGGTCTAGAAACGGAAACAATTATAGCAGTTTTAAATAAGTTGTCCAAGACCAAGCTTCCTAAAGAGATGATTAGGTTTATCCATGATTCTACTGCAAATTATGGGAAAGTCAAACTCGTTCTTAAGAAGAATCGTTACTTTGTGGAATCTCCATTTCCAGAGGTGTGTAAATGATGTGAATAATTATTGTTCTTACTGCTTTTACCAATCATTGCTGGTAAGATTTCATGTGGTTTTTGTAACAAATTTTGCAGGTATTGAAGACATTGCTCAGGGATGATGCTATATCGCGAGCAAGGATCACTTCTGAGGTTAGTGATCACATCCTTTGTTTGTGGGGTAATTATTTAACATGTTTGAATAGCTTAGGTCGACCGTCGGTCTCTATACCCAAGGTGATGAGTGGCTTCAGTGTATGATCCTTATTTATTCTTGGCGGGTTTGCCATGCTACCTCTCTGTAATTTCAATGTGATATTTTTTTCTTTCCAAAACACCCATCCGCACCCATCACTATTGGGCCTGTTTCGTGTATAATATGGTCGGGTGACCTGTTGGATAGGTTTTCATACTATCTTTGAATTTGTGTTAGATGTCATTCAATCCTACAAAACCAGCTGTAAGTGTGGGTTAGACCCAATCCAAAAACCTAAGAGGTACCATGTTGTATTCAATTGGTTTCTCATAGGTTTTTTCCTTTACCACTAACTTTTTTAGTGTGGTTGTGAATAGCATTTGCTTACACTACCATGAATATTGTAGTTGGTCTTGCAGTTTACACCCTCTTGGGATTCCATCCCCTATACAATTGTAGTTTAGAATCCATGTTGCTGTTTTTGTTTAGGGTACTCATGGAGATGGATTTACAATCAGCAAAGCACTAGGTGAGATTGAAGGCACTCACGACGAGTTGCTAAATCAAGCAGAAGTAGCGGCTGCTGCAGAAGAGAAAGAAGCTCATGCATTCGAAATTGATCCTGCTCAGGTAATCTAGATTTGAGCTTTTGGATTTATTTTTTTTGCAGGATATTTCACTGGAATGCTGTTAATCTCTTTGTTTCCATTTAGTTGTATTATTATTATAAAGGCATAGACCACAAAATTAAATCAACGATCCATCATTTGTCATGAGAAAAACGATGTTTGATTGGGTCATATATCTCAGGAAAAGAAAATGAAAGAATACAATGTATTGCATTTTAGAAAACAGATTTGAATAAATAGACTATGTAATGACGCATTCGTGTCTGGGATGAAGATCTATTGTTATTCCATGTGCTTTTTAAATGCAGATTAACAAGTTTTATTATTTAGAACACTTCTAAGATACATCCCTGTTTCAACTGTCATCTATGATATGTCACCAAAATGATAGCAATTCCTCTTCCCTTTTTTAAGAAAACAAATTCAGCAGTGCATGGATTGTATTGTAGAATTACTGAGTAATAGGAAAAACTACATCAGGGGGGTTCTTTAACTTAATTTAAAGTTTCAAACAAGACCTTTGTTTACTTTTTTCGCGTCAAATTAGTCCTTTTTAATTTTTAAAAATGTTTACACGCTTGATCCTACTTTCATTCTTAGTCCACTTTTGCTACCAATTTGTGAACATGATCATCGAATAATATATGACGAAGAATGTTTCATCACTCAGCACCAAAATTAGACTCTTGTTGGCAACAATGAGTAAAAATGTTAACACGCTTGGTCCTACTTTCCTTCTTAGTCCACTTTTGCTACCAATTTGTGAACATGATCATCGAATAATATACGACGAAGAATGTTTCATCACTCAGCACCAAAATTAGACTCTTGTTGGCAACAATGAGATCACAATCTTAAATAAAACTAAATATGATGTTGATATTGATGAGTTACATATTGTAATGGTCATTATGATGTAATTTAGATGTTATCTTGATGTATTGAAGATGTAATTTATCTTTTTAAATGGTTAAGTAAGACTTCTTGTGACATTCCTAGATGAAAAACGAAGTTTGGTCCAACATTGTTGATATTTTTTAACACAAAGGACCAGCTTGACAAGGAAAAAGGATAAACGACCTTTTTGAAACTTGAAATAAAGTTAAAGGATTTCTGGTGTAGTTTTGCCTTAATAATATAGGGCCAAAACATTCCTTGAGTTTCACGACAAAAAGCTTCTAAGAAGATTAAATTTATGTTGTGGGAAAATCTAACAAGAGTTTCAAAGAGTAGATCAGATTGTTATCAGAAATCACACTAGAGTAGTTGGAATTGTTTTATATCAAACTTCTCTATTAAAATTTGTGATTTGTGTACAGGTTGAAAATGTAAAGCAACGTTGTTTGCCAAATGCCTTAAATTATCCCATGTTGGAGGAGTATGACTTCAGAAATGATACAGTAAGTAATGCTTTATATACTCATGGTGTTGAAATCTTTGAGGATTATCTATACCTATGTATAAAGGGGATATTAACTTTTCGTGTAGATTTTTTCTTGCAATTTTACCATTCATTTAAATTATTTTATTTACAATTTTATCATTTTTTATCCAATTAAATGACTGATTTTTTGTTTTAAAATATCTATACCTATTTATAGTTTTTTTTTTTAAAAAGCAAATATATATATAAAGTTGATACCAAGTTTTGGTGTAGTTTTTTTCTTTCAATTGTATTCATTTAAACTATTTTATTTTCAATTTTATTCTTATTTACCCAATCAAATAACATTTTTAAAAAATAATAAGTAAATTTAAGGATGTTATTATCTTGCAAATCTATGGTAATGGAGTTTTAACTATTTCTCTGTTACTCATTTTTTTTTTTGCTACAGGTGAACCCAGACCTCGAGATGGAACTAAAGCCCCAAGCACAACCACGGCCATATCAAGAGAAGAGCCTTAGTAAAATGTTTGGAAATGGTATGTCTGGCAGCTTTTGCAAGGGCATGTGTCACAGGCATTGCATTCTTACCTTGTTAAATTTGGGGAACCTGGCAAATTTTATTTTAAATTGATTGAATTTACTTCTTGTGTTTCAACTCCCATGTCAGTATTGTTCCAACAAAAAAAATTCCTCTTAATTTGTTGTTGTTATAACTTTAGGTGCTAGTACTGCAAGTTATGTCTAAAATATTATGCTAACGGGGTTTGGATTAGCATAACTTAGTGCTGGTATAGTGAAGCTTTAAGCATTTCTTAATTACTTAAACAACAGTGGTGTATGTAAAAGCACATTGAAATGTATATTACTTGTTCTAAGTGCAATTTTATCATCTTCCCCTTCAGGTAGAGCAAGATCCGGTATCATAGTTCTACCTTGTGGTGCCGGAAAGTCCCTAGTTGGTGTTTCAGCAGCTTCCCGGATAAAAAAGAGCTGTCTTTGTTTGGCAACAAATGCTGTCTCTGTGGATCAGTGGGCTTTTCAGTTTAAACTATGGTCAACTATCCGAGATGAACAAATATGTCGTTTCACATCTGACAGCAAAGAGAGATTCCGTGGTAACGCTGGAGTTGTTGTGACAACATATAATATGGTTGCTTTTGGGGGTAAACGGTCTGAAGAATCTGAAAAGATCATTGAAGAAATAAGAAACAGAGAATGGGGATTGCTGCTTATGGACGAGGTAATTGTTAAGATTTACAGTAATATTTATATCCTTCTTGCCTGAAATCTTCTTTCTGTTCTTATGCATTGTACATGGCATGATAAACAGGTGCATGTGGTTCCTGCCCATATGTTTCGAAAAGTCATTAGCATCACTAAATCTCACTGCAAACTTGGGCTCACAGGTATGCGGTTATGCACTGGTTTAATAACATCTTGAAATGACCAAAGCCTCTTCTGCTGAGTGAAATAATTGTTAAATTTGCAGCTACACTTGTGAGAGAGGATGAACGTATTACAGATCTGAACTTCCTAATTGGTCCCAAACTGTATGAGGCAAATTGGTTGGATCTTGTAAAAGGTGGATTTATTGCAAATGTACAATGTGCTGAAGTATGGTGTCCAATGACAAAAGAATTTTTCGCTGAGTATCTAAAGAAAGAGAACTCCAAGAAGAGACAGGTGAAGCCTCTGGGAACTATGTAAATCTGTAGTTAAAATTATAAGGAGCAATTGTGGAATTTTGTCATTATTTTCCATGATAAATCGCAGTTTCTGTTTAGGTTGTCTTGATTATTAAAAGAACTGAAATATCATTATGAAAATTATTAATTGCTTGAAAAAATTTCCTAGTTCACTTGCTTCACTCATCTTCATTGATGATCTTCACACATGCACAAGGCTCTTTATGTGATGAGATGATCTTTACTTGCTTGATTTCACTCATCTTAATTGTTGATCATTACATGTGCAGGCCCTTTATGTGATGAATCCGAATAAATTCCGAGCATGTGAGTTTCTCATAAATTACCATGAAAGGGCACGTGGTGATAAAATTATAGTGTTTGCTGATAATCTTTTTGCTCTCACCGAGTATGCCATGAAACTCCGCAAACCAATGATATATGGTGCTACAAGGTGCTGTGGACATAAATTGACGTCTTTTGAAGCTGTGTTTTGGGGTTTTCTGTTTTGCATGTTAATTTCTGATATGCCTTATTTGCAGCCATGTTGAGAGGACAAAAATTCTACAGGCATTCAAAACCAGCAAAGACGTAAATACTGTTTTTCTTTCCAAGGTATCTGTTCCTGTTTTCTTTAGTTTTATTTTGAGGCTTATTTGCTTTATTTTTCAATTTTTCATGAATATGTTAAAGCACATACTGGTCTAGCATTTTGTTGAGGATAGATTATTTAAGTTAGAATGGGTATATCCTTACGAATTTCATTAGGTTAGCTAATATTTTATAATGTGCAGTATTTTTTATAGCCGTCTGCCTCACTACTTCTTGTTAATACTATCGATATTGTGGACTATTCCATGTTAACATCTTATTATCATAATAAAGAATGTAATAATCAATATCTGATTCCTTGCATCGTTTCTTTTATTCTCAGGTTGGTGACAACTCAATTGATATTCCTGAAGCAAATGTGATAATTCAGATCTCTTCACATGCTGGTTCAAGGCGTCAAGAAGCACAGCGTCTGGGTCGTATTCTTAGGGCAAAGGTCAGTTTCTAAAGTCTGATCTCTGTGTTATTATTATTTCCCTGTTGTATGTTATGGTAACTTATTTTTATTTTATTAATTCTGAATTTATTGGTGTTCACCATACCCAATCCTACAGATTGAATTCTAAATTTCATTTGTTTGTTGTGGAAAGTGGGAAGTTCTGCTGCATGATATTTATGTTGTCTATTTTTCTGTCAATAATGCCTTTTGCCAGTGGGCTCTCTTGCTGATTCAAATTCATGAATTAAATGGCAGGGAAAGCTTCAGGATAGGATGGCTGGTGGCAAAGAGGAGTATAATGCATTTTTTTATTCCCTTGTGTCGACCGATACCCAGGTATACATTTATTTCATGTCAGGCCATATATATTGGTTATTGGATCATGTTGTCACTTGAAAAGAATACTTAAACTATCATTCAAGGAGTTTATGGTGTAATGTATTGTGCTGCTTTCGTTTACAGGAGATGTATTACTCGACTAAGAGGCAGCAATTTTTAATTGATCAGGGTTACAGCTTTAAGGTATTTTCTTTCAATTTTCGGCTCACTCCCTATTGCGCTTGTGGTAATTTGCCTCAAAATTCACATGAATTTGTACATTTACTTTACTGGACCTGAAGTTGTCAATGTGTTATCTGGGGGCAAGAATGATTATTTGGGTGCGTTTGTTTTAATTTTTTTTAGAAAAAAAGCACTTTTGTCATTTTTTTAGTGTTTGTTTGGGATTTTTAGAAATTATTTTATTTAAAAAAATCTATTTTAACTCTAAAATGAAAAGCTATTAGGATTAGCTTTTCCCAAAATCTATTTTTTTTGAAATACAAGGAGGTGACACATGAACTAGTTAAAAATCATTGAAAAAAAGAACTTTTTTTGTCTAGTAAACAAACACAATAGCTTTGGATACCCATGAACTAGTTAAAAATCATTTAAAAAAAAACACTTTTTTTGGGTAGTAAACAAACACAAATTGCTTCGTTTTTTTTTTTTTTATATATAAAAAAAATCTCTAGATTTGTCCAACACAAAATCTATTTATTTTTAAGCTAAAACGAACACACCCTTTGTCTAATTTAAATTGTTGGACTAATCCTAGTGAAACAATTTCAATTAGTTACTGCTCTGCTGTGATGCCATAACCTACTTAAAAGAAGTTCCCTTCTTGAAATATACAAAGCAAGTTGTAACTTGTAAGCACCTGTGAATGAGTACATGCTTTTATTTTGGTGCGTGTGATGTTTACCATAACCAAGTTGCTTGTTTGTTCGAATGAAGTACTCTAGGAAGACATTAGGTTGGTTGAAGGAAATGGAAGAAAGAGAAAGGAACTAGTGTATTTGTGTTCGCCAAATGAGATTGTATGCTTAAATGGGTAGGTAGCATATCAGCTGTCCAAGACCATGTTGTGAGGAATTTATGTTAGGAAAAATAAGAAGAGGAATGGAAAGAATGCTGATGCGGCAGAGAAAGGGGTAGGTTATCTGTGTACTGAATTCTGTTATATTGAGAATTTGAGACTGAGGGAGAGTGGGTATCTTGGAAATATCATTTTGGTGTTGGTTATGGGCAGAGAACATTGTTCTCTGTAGGAGCTCAGCTCTGGACAATTTTCTATTCAATCTTCATCCTTATGTAGTTTGCTTTTACTCAGAAACTATATATATACTCCTTGATTTTCCATCACTGATCTAATTTCTCTTTTAATTGCTACTGTGTCAATCCCGTGCCAAATATTGCATGAAGACAGCTTATTCTTTGTGCTCAATTGTTTAAAAAACCTGCTCAAACTGTGGTCCCGATGCCATACTTGAGAATTTGAAATGCTTGTTTTTTTTGAGGGAATTTGAAATGTTTGTTGGCCACCAAAGCTATCTTGCCAAGGTCTCAATCTATATATGCTTATAGTTTTTCTGATATGTAACAGGTAATTACAAGCTTGCCTCCATCTGATGAAGGATCTAGCTTGCACTATCATCATCTCGATGATCAACTGGCACTACTCGGAAAGGTTTCCATCTGTATCCCTGTTGAATTGGAATTGAGTAGTTGATTGAGAACTAACTGGCGTTTAGCTATCAGGTATTGAATGCTGGTGATGATGCAGTTGGATTAGAGCAACTAGAAGATGATGCAGATGAAATAGCTCTTAAAAGTGCTCGTCGTTCTCAAGGATCAATGAGTGCAATGTCAGGTGCAAAAGGGATGGTTTATATGGAGTACAGGTGTGATTTCCTCTTCATTTGCCTGATTTGATAACGTCTGCCTTGTGCTAGTACATCTCAAGTTGCTGGGTTTCCTTTTTGAGTTCTTAATTAAGCGTTTGATGTGTTAACTAATACAAACTATTAAATTCTTTGATGCTAATTGGTTCTTCCCTATGCAGTACTGGGCGTAACAAAGGCCAACAGATCAAGAGCAAGCCGAAAGATCCAGCAAAGAGACACCACTTATTTAGAAAACGATTTGGCTCAACCTAAACCCTCATGTGTGATTAAAAGGAACCATGCAGTGGCGTCTCTGTGATATACTGTATCTGTATGACAATAATCAAGAACACAGGACTGAAATTAAAATCTTACGCAACCTCCACATAAGTTACATAATTACATTAACTTATGGATTGTATCAGTCTTATACTCAAATATATCCTGGTGACCACACCACACATGGTTGATGTTTGATTTCTTTTTGCTTTTCATATTTTAGTCAAGTTCTATTGGTAATATCAAAGATATAAGACATTTTAGTTTCATGTAGTACCACGAATATCCAGTACAAGAGAAAGATTATTATGATGGTGCAAGTTGTGTTTTAGACTTCTAGGTATTTTATTATTTCACGATTAACTTTTAAAATACAAGCGTCAATATTTTTGTATCTGAAATTTTTTATTACTCATTTATGTCAAGTGTAATCAAAATTCAGCAGAGGCTTTAGTTTAGCTGGCACAGATATCTGACATAGCTTTAAGAGCCTCTTTGAGTTCATCGTGGTGTGGGTGGTCGAAACGTAAACAATAATTAGTATAAGAAATAGACTTGGTGAGACTAGAATTTTGGGACACAATTTATTGAAGTGGTAGAAATATTTAGAGCAGGAGCAGGTTTACACACAAACGGAATTACAATAGGCTACAGTTCATTCAAACGCAAATTTGAGGATAAGTAGTAAGGATTTTCAAAGATGTAGAGGCCATCATCTCCAACTACTACTCTGATTTCCAAGACAAGCCTACCATTTAACAAGGCAAAAGGTAGGGTGATATTCAAAGAACGTGGTTATCTCGTAAAAAATTACTGACATGGATTAAATTTTTGGTAAGATGAATGCTAGCAACACATATGGGGACATATAAATTTGGTGAAATTCATCTGAACTTTAACCAGTCAAAAAAAGTGTGTTGAAAAATATGTGTTGCTAGCATTTATCTTTTGATAATTTGAGGGACTAGTAGGAAGTTGCTTAGGAATTTGAGTGTAACACTCCAAAATTTATCCGACTATCCATAAGATTTTAGTGAAGGAAGTGCCTTCACCATTAATTATTTATAACTGTGTGAGAAAAAGCACATTATGTTCCCTTCGTGTGTGCGAAGTTGAGATCTGAGGATTGTGAACGCGAAGTTAGCGTGTTTTCAAACATGTGTTATTTGTATTTCTCATGCACGGCATGGAGTGTTTGTGTGCGTGAAAGTATATGTTTTGAGCACTTGCCTCTTGATGATGGAAATCTCCTTGAAGGTCAGATGCCGTTTAGCCTAAAAAGGAAACTATTTTCCCACCATAGAAAAGTTCTTTTACCCGGTGCAAGTGTAAAACTTGTATCATACACAAATTAAGAAAAGAACGGCAACTGCAGGTTTCAACTTGTTGTTAATAAATCCCATTAAAAAAAGCAAACATATTTTAATCCCAAATAATAGTTTTTTTTTTGCTGGATGCACCCCCATATCTAAACAACAATGGTTTTAGAAATTAGTAACACGGTGTCATTAGAGACAACATGTCTTCATCAGTTTCATTCTTTCTTGTTTGCAGACATGAACATAACCAAACAAACCCCACCCAGACCGTTTGTCCACCGCCACTGAACCACCACGTTGTCTCCGACCACCGCCACGTTTGAATCTTAAAACTCCAAATTTGTAGTCGGAATCCGATCTGGTGTTGACGCCACCAACTGAAAAGGCAAGCATTGTCAGCAGCAACAACTCCTTGTTTCTACTACCCATTCAATTAAAATTGATTTTCACCAAAAACTCCTTATTTCCCGATGAACATTTCTGGGCTTTTCAGCGTCCATGTGTTCAGCCGACGCAAAACATTCAAGTTCTAAAAAAAAAAAAAGAACATAACCCAACCTGCCCAGATCCGGTGTCCATACAAAGATTTCAATCCTTTTGTTTTGAATATAGCCTTCTGGGAGGCATGCATGAAAAGAGATCTACATCAGTTTCAATCCATATTTTGAGTTTGGTTCAATAATGTTTCTCCAATATTAAAGTGTTATTACCCTGTGCCAAAGAGATATTGTTAGCATGGTCATGAATGGGTATGAGAGATCATCATATCAGGCTTTAAACAATCGTATAAGTGAGAGAGACACCAAACTTTAACCCAAAACTTTAAGATATTTATGTGTCATCTCACTTATAAAATGTTTAACGCTCACTTTTTTATCCGATGTGACATATATTTTTTATTTTTTTGTCAAGTATCCTAGTGGCAAAATTCACACGGACAGATGGAGAATTGACATATTACTCACAAAATGATATACTAGGATGTTACCAATTTATTAACTGTGAAGTTATCCTTAGGTGTCAAGGACCTTTTTGAACCGACCGAATTATCTTTGAAAATGTGGTTTCTAAAAGTTAATTCTGGAATTTAATTTTCCTTTTTATTTTTTTATTTTCTGAGAGTTTCTAAATTTAAATTATTTTCTTTTTTTAAAGGAAAATTTAAATTCTTTTTTTATTTTTTTTAAAAAAGCATGTGAAAAATTTAAATTGATGTGCTGCAATTTATCCAATCATGCATGATTCAATTGGTTTTTATTCTTTTAAACTCATTTATTTCAATGATTTCCACATCATACTTACTCTAAAAGCTAATTAGGTCAAGCAATTGCTTAGCCCTAATTGCTATGCTAATTTCCCTCCAAAGTACTTAACCAAAGAGTGCTTTGCAAGCTAATGGAGATTCATTAAATGCTGGTGCATGGTTTGAATTTCGAATTTCCCTCCTAATGAGCACATGTGACCTTTGTTATTCCAACTAGGCGTGTCTAATAAGCCATTGTGTCTCATTAATGTTGCTAATTCAAATTCAAAATTGAGCTGCCAACTACTTTGTGTCTCATTAATGTTGTCTGCTAATTCAAATTCAAAATTGAACTGCCAACTACTTAACTAAATGCACCATATCATGTTTACATTTCTCATGCATGCCTCAATAATCAATGTAGCTGGCTCTATAAATATGGAGGCCATACGCATGCAAATATGCCCAACTCCTTCATTCTATTTGCTTATGTGTTATCAAAACATAAGTCAGTCGTGTCTTTATGTTTTCATCGTTGTTGTAGGGCTATGTCCGCAGCATGAACAGAAAGCAAGATATCATAAACTGTAATATTTTCGACCAAAATGCCTCCTTATAGAGCAAATGTATGACGATAACCAGGAAAGAATGTGCTTAATCAAGCTGATATAAAATCCAGGACTTATAGCTTCTGTTTTAATAGTTTATTACTTTTAAAGTTTGTAAAATTGCCATTAAGATTTATTTGCTCAGTAGTTCTCTAAAAGTTTCATCTAATTTATTTTACAAAACACAATTACAATTTAGTTGGTTTAGTCCATGTATATCTAATATCTAATCAATAATTGTATATTGAGCAAGTTAAACTTTATAAGCTGACAGCCTGATTATGAAAATGCTTATAATTAAGCAAGAGATTTGACTCAATTGTCATAATATTTGCAAAAGTTAATTTTAAACATGTGATATAATATTGAACTGTAACGTGTGTGTATAATATTGCATGTGGTGCATAGTCCAAGCGGAATTATGTTTTGTTGCTGAAATCACACATGCATATAGCAAGTTTGGTAAGTGGCTCCTTATTGGCTTATCACATTAATGATGACATCAGCACCAAGTAACAGACATGTGTTAAATGCATTATTGTCAAGTGGTTTCAGCCAGCAGCTTCCCCATGCATATAAGCATGCGCCACCCTAATTATTGAGGGCTGCTCCAAGCTATCCATCCATTCAGATATAAAAAATGTATGTTTCTATGTATGGGTTATAGAATCAATTAATGTTTGGCTGCACATTCTAATTGCTTGGAGACATATCCAACAGACTCTCCAATGTCTATGTGCATGCGTTTTGCACATTAAATGAGTGCATAGCCAAACATAATTTTTTATAGGGTTAATGAGGCTTTTAATGTACAACGGCACATTCCAATTGTTCATGAGTAGGCATGCTCATTGTTGATTGGCAGTTGAGACCATTGGGAAACATATATATGAGCCAAGGAAGCATTTGGTTTTCCAATTTTAGATAGGAGTGCATGCTTACATGAGATGTGGTTAGGGTTTCTTCATAGCTGTACTACAACTAATGTATAGGCTCAGCATGCTTAATCCTCATTAGGAGTGCATGTCTAATACATGTTGGGAATTCACAGAGTCTTATTTATGATGGGCTTTCAAGGATTCAAAATCTGCTAAGTTTAGAATAACTATAACTACAATACATGCATTTGCTATATAAATAAATAGGGGGGATTATTCATGGTTAAAGCATACTCACAAATATAACTTAGTAAAATATGGCAGAAATTTACACAACAATTTCGGCTATCTCAGGTGGCAAGAAGGATTTGAAACTTATTGTCCGTGTACCTTATATATGGTGCATAACTGACAAGGAAAACCCTAATGAGACAATCTTTATGAACATGTTTTTGGTTGATGAGAAGGTAAAATGTCAGTTATTAGATACATAAATTAACAGATATATTGTTGTACATATGTGATGTTTGGGTGGCTTTAGAAGACGGTGATTATTGCAATCACATCTTAGCCTTGGTGATGCCCTTCTATTTTCTGTTAAAAAATATTTGGATAACTAAAGTTACTAAAAATGCATAATGTCTTAGCTTAAAACATTTAGATGGTAAAAAAAAAACATGAAAAGCAAACTCACATGCTCATTGTGACTCAAGCTAACACTGATAGCGCTATTTTTTGGTGAATGATGCTCTTCTTTTTCCTCTTAAAAAAATTGGTGTTGCACATGTTGGCTGAATATTCATAATGTCAAATACTTATAGATGGAAACATTGAAGTTAGAAATGCAAACTCACATAGTCATTGTAACTCAAGCTATCAGTGATAGTGCTATTTTGCAGCCTAAAAGAAAATCTTCCACGTGCTTTGTGAAGGAGGAATTTAGAAGCATTGATTAAACTTAGGTGACTTTTTTTCATAAGTTAGCTCACGTATATAATTGTGTGAATTCTATCAGTTAATTACTAATGGGAAATTTTCATTATTATAGTCAAGGTTGATATAAAATATTGTCTTGCACTCAATATTTTTATAGTCTAATTGCATACATAATTTAAATGTCATGTATTATATACGTTAATATTAAATTTTATAGACTCAGCTGATAAAAAAATAATGTAGTTTTCAATTTAAAGTAGCGTTTTTTTTCTTATTTCTTTGGCCTCAGGTTCATATTTTATTTATAACTAATGAGAATCTTTCATATAGATCAAGAAGCTAGGTCCCTTATATTTTTTAGACCAATGTGCTGGCAGAAAGAAAAAACACATACCATATAGCAGACTGCATTTACACGTAGTATAGCAAAAAAGGTACAAATTGCTTCATATTTGATGGTGAATAATCAAAACCTTACATTAATGGCACATGTGATAAAAAAGTAAGGGCTGATGATTAAGTGGAATTCTTATGGGCGATGTGATCAAAACCTATTAATATAATGTATTAGTTGGTATGACCCGTGCGGAGCACGGGTCGATGGTCTAGTCTATCAAAAGGGAAAGATGTTTGTCTCTTCCAGGATAAATATTTCAATACAACACCATAATGTCTTGAGCGTTCAGCAAAACTCCTAACATGACCCCCTAAAATTAAAAAACTTTTTTGTCTAGAATCAAATAGTACAAGATTTTTCATGCCATTTACAATGGACACTTGCATTATTTCTCTTGGTGGACCCAACTAGTTGAAAGAAAGCAAGTTCATTGCAATTATTTGATGTCAAAAGATTACTTTATTGATACATCAACACAACAATAATCAATGGCTACATGATGGAAATTTTGATCTTGCAGAATCCCCTATTTTTCTTCCTTCCACCTTCCATATTATTGAGGCTTCATTATCAGTATGCGAACTTTGCCATATACGGTCAAATTCCAAGGCTGCAACACAAAATTATGAAGCAAGAGATTGGTAAAATATTATCTTCATACTCTAAAGTAAAGTGACAAATAATTGGAGACAAATCAAAGTATTCAGTCATGCCTATCCATTTGAAAAAGTGGATGATACATGACATGACTCTAGTGATCAACTCACAGAAGCATACACTACAATGACAACATAGTTGACCCAAAAATAGTGATGTTTCCACTAGTAACCAAGGCCATTATTTTTTTACCAATCAACAATTTGGTTTCCAAAGAGCAGAATCATACAATAACTCATGTCACTTCTTATTCTAATTAATTGGGTAGTTGTGAAGTGGCTGTCATATGGCATGCATATTTCAATGTGAGTTCATGGTTAACTATTTGTGAGAAAGAATGAGAGAGACATTACCTCCTGAGCTTTAAAGTAGGACTAGAGTTGACATTTCAGAGAGTGAGAACAAATGGAGGGGCATCCCTTCTTGGGCCGGCAACAGAACGATAAACATAAACTTTTTCAGCCTGACTATCATCGCTTCCTTCTTCCTTAATTACTTCAACATTCAACCTCGGCTTTTCTTTTGCTAACAATCTACATCCATTCATTGTTACTTGGCAGTCCGACATCCAAAGTGACCTCATTGACTCATACTTCTCCAAACCAGACAAAAGCGCTGCATCGCCGAATGGACAGTCCCTTATCTCAAGTTTTCTCAGCTTCGGACAGCCAGCAAGTACAGACTGCATCCCCAAGTCACTGCTTCCGGCAAAAGCAACCGAAAGCGTTTCCAAGTTTTTGGCATACTTCCCTATATACTCAAATGCGAGGTCAGTTAGATAACCTGATACAGAAAGCCTTTGGAGTTTAGTGCAGGTCTTAACAACTGCTCCAAAGGCTTCATCCATAGGCTCATTCGTCAGGTAATCTGGCTGATTAGGGGTCATGATGCAGAGCCGGAAATGAGTGAAGTCAGGACAGTTTTGTACAACAGTAGCAACAGCATCGTTTGTCATCTGATGGCAAAAGTAGAGGACGTAGTGAAGCTTCCGGCATCCTTCAGAGACAGCAATAAAACCTGATTCAGTAACCCCGTGCACAACGCCCTCGTCAAAGGGATCTGCAGGAAAAACACGTAGCTCCTCGAGCAATGGACAATATGATCCAACAGCTTCCAGTCCCTTATCTTCAACCGTGTCTACAACCTGTATAATGTAGATGTTCCGAAACATTTTCATCATTCTTTTATGTTGCTAAAATGTCAATATCAATGAAACTTAATAGAATAAAGAGCAGATAAAGAAAATCATACCCAAAGGCGTCGAAGATTAGGACAATGAACAAGAAGATCAGTAAGATCTTCACTGTCAACAAGAGCATAACTAAAATTCAAGAAAGTCAGATTTGTGCATGCAGGGTATAGAATTTGGAGTTGGATATACTGTGCTGATGCTGAAGCCACCCATAAACCAGAAAGGGTGTGAAGACTCTTACAATTGTTGAACGCGCTTTCGAGCTCTAAATACTGCTGACATGTCAGCTCTTGTGAAAATGAGCCACTGCCAAGCTCACGTAACTGAGGGGCAAGGACAAGAAGTCTTTGTAACTGTTCTAGTGTTACGCTTTTGTTAACCTTCAAAGTCTTCAAAGATTTGCACCTACCGACAAGTTTCTCAAGCGCATCGATATTTACATCATTGTTTAGGTTAGCAAAGTTCAATACTTCCAATGATGTAAAGCTTTCTGGGAAGCAACTCAACCAATCACTGCTTTTGTCATCGATGTCATTCTCTTGTATGTCAAGCTCGGTTAAATTCCTGCATCAATGTAATATTCGGAAGATTATTTATCCAAGTAATACCAAATTTTCAAATTACTCGATATGATGTTGTCATTACTTAAGTTTTTTAGATTCATAGAATGCTAGCAAAATAGTGTAATTGATGTGATCAACAAATATCACACTGCTTATGCTTTCAGGGTAAAAGTTTGCTGAACCAAAGTTAATCACATATGCAGTACTTAAAGGTTGCCCTATGCTAAATCTAAAAAAAATGTTTCCCTATTAAATCGCATTTTAATTATGTAACAATGAAGAAACTAAAGTTCCACAAATATTTATATGGATTCAACTAGCATGCATGGTATCAATCAATTATAATCGCCGGATCATTAGCCAAGACTATCCTCATAGGACAAGGATTCTCTAGTTGGTCTCTACCGAAAAATGTCTGTAAGGTCTAGCGTCTATCTCAATTGACAATAAATACTGATATATTTAGGCTCAACATCTTCATCAGATTCGAATCCAGGATCTTGCAGTTGTGTGTGGGTTTTAAGTGGTATTTATCAAATTAGTGTACAGATCATAAAATAAAGTTTGAAGAGAAATAAATCTTACTTGCAATTAGTGGCAAGTGCAGCCAAGCCATCAGTGCTAAATCCTTCACAGCTCAGTAGAGAAAGTGCTTTGAAATTATGAAAAGAAAAAGCCAAAAACTCTAAACTCTCATCAGTAACAACCATTCTCTTGAGCCTTAACTCCTCAAGAAAAGGGTACTTTTCAGCAAAAACAACCAACCATGAATGAATATCAGCACCCCAATTTTCAGGAACCAAGTTAAAGTCAGAGAAACGTGGCTTCCCTTTGAGTGTAACACTTCTTATGTTTGGAAATCTACGTGTCAAGATCTCAGGAGTCACAGAATAACAGTTACCTATGAAAACATTCCTCCTTGACAATCTTTCAGCGTTGTACCACTGTTTGCAAACTAAAGAAACTGAATTTCTGTCTTTGCGTGACTTCACTGTTCCAAGAACTTGTTTCAACACTTCATCTTTCTCTCTCTTACACTCCTCCATGTTCAACAACACAACAACAAAAAGAAACTAACTTTAAACTACCCTTTTAGTTTTGGAGATGTTTTTTGTCAAGTAGTGGAAATATAGCAATGTACTAATTAAGAGTGGTTCTCAACACTGGAAATCTTTACTGCAAAGGTACTTGCTTGCAGCCATGTTTTGTCTACTAAAACATGGAAGTTGATGGAAGAAAAAAACACAGAAGAATAATTAATGAAGAGATCTAGAAAAGGAATCTGAGATCTGTTAAATAATATTTTATGAAGGAGACAGAGAGGGATGATGATAAGGAAAGGTCAATGAAAGTTGTGATTTTTCACATGAATTTGTCCTTGTTATCCAACAACACAACATTGTAATTGGTACACGTGTGGATACTTTTCCTTTCAACTATGTAGTCGAGTACTCCCTTCTACAGGTTAATGCATGTAGTTTGTGAATGAATTTTACTAAATTACGATTTGTTCGTATATGTTAAGAGTGTAGGTGAAAACAAGTTAGGTCAATCTATATCGATTTATGTTCTAATCTATATCATTTATAGGCTCTTTTTGGATTGATGAAATAGAATGGAGCAGAGCGGAATGATGGAGTGGAGCGGAGCAGAGCAGAATGATAGAATAGAGATTACATTTCACGGTTTGGATATTTTATGAAGGGCACAATAATGTTTCCATTCCATTGTTTTGAAAGTGGACGGAAGGAAACAAATTATGACTTTTTTATTCCATTTTGCCCCTATTTAAAAACATTATTATTATCTAAAACATATTTTTACTATTATTTTTTTTAGAAACAAAACATATACATATTGGATTTTCTTTTCCGAATCATGAAGAGAACAAGTTGATGAAATTAATTTTACATATCCTAAAAAAGGATGTGATATCATCTACTAAACATGTCCCTAAAAAAAAAAATCATCTACTAAACATGTCTCTTAAGACAGTCCAGCTACTAAACAAATTTGGGATAAAATTCCAATGCAACGTACGTACGCAAAATTTCACAATTTCGTTACTAAGACTTGATTCCATGTTTTGAAAAAAAATTGCTGAAAAAATGGCATTGAGGGAATACGAACTAAAAAAAGTAGTGAAGCTTACACAGTCAAATAGAAACAAACATCTCAAATTAAAATAGATATACATACATAGTGAATTATCTTAATAGAAGAAATGTGAAATGTGAAGTACATTGTATTTGAGAGAAATTCAATAAGAAACACTAGTGCAGAAAACACTTTTTAAATCGGGTAAAAAAGAGAAATTCAATAAGTAAATAATATAATGAAGATAAGAGTAAAATGGTAATATTTGAATTATAAAATCTCATTCCATTGGATACACCCCAAATTGGGTGGAATGAAAAAATAAATGATTTGATGGTATGGGATGGAATGGGTTCCATTATGTTCCATTCCATTCCATTCATTTTTTGTAAATCCAAACAATGGAATGTAATAAGTTACCACTCCATTCCATCACATACCACCAATCCAAACATAGCCATAAGAAAAGTCTTTGATACTTTAGGTTAATATTGTTTTTACCCTGTAATATATGTCATTTTCAGATAGAGCTGTCGAAACGGGTCGGGTCGTATGAGTCGGCCCGTTTAGCCCAATTAATTATAGGGCTTGGGCCTTAAATATTGAGCCCGAATTTTAATAGGGCTTTTAGCTCGGCCCTAAAAAGCCCGGTACTCGTTAGGGCTAGCTCGAACGGGCCACGGGTAGCCTGTTAGCCCGCATAACAAAAAAAAATCCTATAAATTATATATATTTTTCAAATAATTCTTTACTTAGTTGATTATCAAAGTAAATAATAAAAGTGAAAATTCAATGAATTAACACAAATATAAATGTAACATAAAATTATAATTACTCGTTTCATTATTTATAATTTTAAAGACCGAATATATAAATATCTATAACCATAACGTATCTAATTTATTTAAAATTGTTTCCCTCACCCTTTTTAGTTTACGACTTTTGTACGAAAATGTTTACAATTTTTTTTGTGCTAGGCATTATTTAAACATATTAAAAATATTATTTAGAAAAAAATTATAGGAGTATTTTTTAGTACTTTTTTTAAAAAAAATGTAATTTTTAATACGGGTCGGCCCGTTTAGCCCTTGGCCTGTGTAGGGCCGGGCTCGGGTAGTATATTTCAAGCCCGTTTTTCAACCGGGCTTTTTGCCCCAGCCCGATAAAGCCCGAAGCCCGCTAAGGCCGGCCCTAAATGGGTCGGGCAGCCCATTTTGACAGCTCTATTTCCGGGTTTAGTTCTGGTAAAAAAATTGTTTTGGTTTACCACCTGTAAAATTCTTTTTTTTTTTCCCATAATACCCTCTAATAGGCCGTTCAAAAACCAAAATTTATGGAAAAAAATAAATCTGAAAATGGCCTATTACGGGAAATTCTAGAAAAAAAGAATTTTAAAAGGGGGTAAACCAAAACAAAAATTTTACATGGGGTAAACCTGAAAATGACTTATATTACAGGGTTGAAACACTATTAACCCTTACGTAATTATGCATAATATTTTTTACTATTATTATATTAAATTTATACTTTGAATTAAATTATAAATTTGTTAATTTTTATCTGTAATATTAACCTTATTAATCTACATTAATTTTTCCATGTTTAAATATATTATTATAAACTATAAGTGAAATATGATGTCGTATATAGTCAACTTTTCTAAAATATCATGTTAAATATCAAAATAGAGTGTGATCTTATTACATTGTTAGTTCATTAGTTTATTTAACCATATATATGATTACTTATTTAAAATAAGGTTTTTTCTAAATTGCCTTTGAAAATTGGTGGGCAATTTACCCAAACTAATAAAAAAAGCCTTAATTATAAAAATAAAATTTATTATTTTATTCCACAATTTAGCATGTATTTTATTATTGACATATTCGTCTCATATTAAATTATGCCATTTTACAATTTAAACCATCAAATTAATTAAATTTTCCCTTCAATCCAATCACTCTCCAATTTTATTTTTCTTTTCGAATCTGGGTTCATCCTTTACAAAAAATCATCAAAAATAACAAACATCATCCATGAGAATCGAACCATGACACACACATTCTTGATCATATAACATTACCACTTGACCAATACATCTATATGAAATGGAATGGAATGCAAATTATATGTTATTACTTATTAGTGAGCAACTTATAATCCAAGCTATAGTAAAAAAAATCAATTTATGTGTGTATTTTTTTTTTGTTAGAATATGTGCATATATATATATATATATATATATATATATATATATATATATATATATATATATATGAAATAACAAATATTTCTAAAATAAAAAAATATGAATTCATTCATTTCATTTTTTTTATATTTTAAATATTATTCTTTTTTTATAAATTCATACTATTTATCTAGATTCGATGAACTACAACAATGTTTTATTTGTAATCAACCGAATTGTGATTTATTTTAGGTCCAACATTTCTTTTGAATCAAATAAACTATTTAAATGCATTAAATGAAAATTGTCAATATGAATGTAATGTTTTTATTAAATATTATTGCCTTTTAAAAAAATCTGTTAAATATTTGCATTGCGTTCGCTGAGGATTTTATTTGCTTATATCTGCCGATGTAAATTTTTATGTATTCATATGAGAAAGTTAATATGACAAAATTTTGAAAACTAATAACTATTTTTAAAATATCAATGTTAATGAAGTGTTTTTATTAAATATTTTTTTATTTTATTTGCAAAACATGGTTAAATAATTGCACTACACTCGTCGCAAAATTTATGTGCTTATATTGCGGAAGCAAATCTTCATGTATCGATAATAATTTTCCTTTCATTATTCCTTAAGGTCTCAACTTCGTTTCACCATAATGCCAATTTGGATGGGGTATAATTTAGCTTCTTAAAAAAAAATAAAACCTTTTATTATTGTTTATATTTATCTATACTATATATAAATGAAACTACCCTTTTCAGCACACTTTTGGGTTGGACTTTTCTTACCAAAAATACTCTTAAGATTAAATACAAGTAACACATGTAAAAAATAAATAAGAATAAATTTAATTTAATTTTATTAAAAAGAAAAATTACACATAGTTCCTTATAAAATAACACGTGGATTACTAATTCATGTCACTAATCTTCCCCGTTCACCCTCTTTTACCTTCGTCAACCACCAATCAAACTCACAAAAATCTAGCACAAAACAAAAACTCATGTTACTTTTTTATCAGCCGCTTTTATGTTGTACATCTGTGTTGTTTCCCTCAATTTCAAAGACAAAGATTGTCAAGTATTTTCATATCTCTTCCACAAAAAACAATATTTCCATATTATTTTATTATTTTATTTTATTTTATTAATATAAGTTACTCTTCCTTAACCTTTGATCAATTGTAACAAACGTGGGCAAAAAGTAATGTTAAACATTGTACTTTTAATCATTTAAAAAAAGATTAGTAACAAACGTAAGCAAAAAATAATGTTAAAGATTGGACTTTAAATCCTAAAAAAAAATAAAAAATAGTAACAAACGTGAGCAAAAAATAAGGTTAAAGATTGTACTTTAAATCCTCTAAAAAAAATTAGTAACAAATGTAAACAAAAAATATTGTTAAAGACTGAACTTTAAATTCTCTAAAAAAAATTTAGTAACAAACGTGAGCAAAAAATTTATACTATATATAAAGAAAACTACCACTTTCAACACTTTTGGGTTGGGTTTTTCTTTCCAAAAATACCTTTAATTTTCAATACAAATAACACATGTAACAAATAGATAAGAAAAAATTTAAATATTAAAACAAATGTAACAAACACGATATGAATATACGTATATCTGTTTTTATTTCTTTATCATTTAAAAAGTCTAAAAAACTAGATGAGTATATTTATACTTACTTTTTAATTATTCCAATTATACTCTTAAACAACTTTTTCTATAATAAAGATTCTTGTTTGTGTCATTAAAAAAAAACAACAAACATTTACATTTTTACTTTTAATCAAAACCAAAATTTCATAAAAAGAAATACCGTTCATAATTTTAATACGTTAGCGTAATAAAAAGAGCGGAAAGGAAAAAAAGGAAAATCAAAAACCGGACATATACTTCATATGTTTGTTACACTTTGATTAAGGATAAAAGGAAAAAAAACGGACATATCGTGTCTGTTGCACGATATATTTTGTGTGGTAACCAAAAATAAAATAATGTGTTTGTTAAACTTTTTTTAATATTTAAATTTACTATCATCCGTTATCTTTTTTAAATGGTAAGGAAAAAAATCGGACATATACAATTTGTTACATTTTGTTTTAATATTGAATTTACTTTTTTTAATATTTAAATTTACTCTCATTCGTTGTCTTTTTTAAATGATAAGGAAAAAAATCATACATATACAATATGTTACATTTTGTTTTAATATTGAATTTACTCTTATCTATTTTTTATATGTGTTATTTATATTGAAATTTGAGGGTAATTATGAAAGTAGAAAAAGCCAACTCAAAATAGGCTATGAGTCTTGTTAACGAGTGCTCACGCGGCACTCTTTAAGAAGTATAGATAACGAGTGCCCCCACCAGTTATGTCAATCGGATGTAAATGGGTTATATCGGCGAATCACATTCGGGATATGATAGAATCCTTGACGCGACTTGCACATTCACACCAAGCGTATCGACAATGGCAGTTTACAAAATAAAGTTATGTCAATTTCCCTCGTGCACTAGTGAAAAGAAAGAATGATTATTATAATTTTCGGCAGAATTTAGACTCACAAGAATGTGATTTTCTATGTCTGTTTCTGACTTTTTTTCACGCCTCCAAAGTGTCTCTATTTAAAGAGAAACTTATGTCATATGGTGAAGAGAAACAACTCTTTGGAAGAGTTTTGTTCATGAATGGTTACATTGCTTCAATAGTCAAGAATTACACATTTTATCTACAATGTCTCTATTTAACCACTGCAACTTTCCAAATATATTTTGGAAATTTCTCTTCACAATCAATAAAAAAAAGGAATTTTTTTTTTGAAGTAGCTAAATTATAGGTCACCCAAATTAGTATCAGGAATAATCGAACCTGAGACCTTAAGGAATAATAAAAGGACAATTATCATTGATACATTGAGCTAAAATATTTTCAAAGGAGCAATTATAGAGTAAAATAGTGACTCTTATCATATGTGAGTCCTCTTAACATATGTGAGATAAAATATTTATTCTTGGATCATTGATTATAAAATCACGTTGCAAAAACACATTTTCGTTTATCTTTTCACTGATTCACGTTCTCACGATCACTGTAATCATAAAATCTCAAAAAAACAAAAATTTATTTTATTTTGGAAATTTTATAGAATCATTCATATTTGTTTTATTTAGTTTATTTCACAATATATATATATATATATATATATATATATATATATATATATATATATAATCTCTCGTCCATACTATTTGGGTCATTGAGATTTGTCCAATTTTTCTGCTCCAAATAGTGAGGACCAGAAAATAATCTCTTTTGGATCTTTTTAGCTGACTTTTTCTTATTCCAAAATTACTTTCAATGACCCAAAAATAGCGGACAGACGAGTCAGGTAATGTCCCGTCTTTCTGCTAGTGAAAATAATAAAGATATGAAACTATTAATCAATTTTTTGCTACTTGTTCCGGAAGTGAAAAGAGTTTCATCTGCTCCTGAATAACATCTTTCAGAAGGATTCCTGTTTCCGCAGTGAATGTCTTGGTAGAAGATATGATTTCATTGAATTCAAGTTTATTTGTTTTTAAATACGCCTGTATCTCAACAAGAAAATAATCATGAGTTTTTCCTTAAAAAAAACATGAGTTTTGAAAATTTTATCACATTAACTTTCTCATATCAGTACAAAAAAACTTGATTCCGCAATATAAGCACATACATTTTGTGACGAGTGTAGTGCAATTATTTAACAATGTTTTGCAAATAAAATAAAAAATATTTAATAAAAACACTACATTAACGTTGATATTTTAAAAATAGTTAGTAGTTTTCAAAATTTTGTCATATTAACTTTCTCATATAAATACATAAAAATTTAAATCGACATATATAAGCAAATAAAATCCTCAGCGAACGCAAAAAAAATATTTAACATATTTTTTTACATATAAAAGACAAAAATATTTATTAGAAACATTACATTTATCTTGACAATTTTCATTTAATACCTTTAAATAACTCATCTGATTCAAAAGATATAAATGATTTGATCATTCACAACAATACTTCTATCTTGCACACCCTTCATGCGGAAAATAATTGCGTTGATTTTCTAGCAAAAATGGGAGCTGCTTTTGCTTCAACAGACTATGTGATGACTAATCATTCTTCTCCTTCTAAAGGACTATTACTGCTTATTAGGGATGATGCTTGGGGAACCTACTTTCCCAGAGGCTAGCTAACTTCGTCCTTTTTCTGTTCTTTTTACTTTCTATATTTTTTCCTTGTAACAAAAAAAAAAGTTCATCTGATTCAAAAGAAATGTTGGACCTAAAATAAATCACAATTCGGTTGATCACAAATAAAACATTGTTGTAGTTCATCAAATATAAATAAATAGTATAAATTTATATAAAAGAATAATATTTAAAATATAAAAAAAATCAAATGAATGAATTCATATTTGTTTTTTATTTTAGAAATATTTATTATTCATATATATATATATATATATATATATATATAGACACACACACACACATATGCCCTAAAAAAAAGATACACATATAAATTGATATTTTTTTACTAAAACTTGAACTATAAGACGCTGTAAAAAAAAAATTACTCACTAATAACATAAATTTCGCATTCCAAATCATTTCAACAAAGATGCATTGGACAAGTGGTTAAGGTATGAGATCAAGATTGTGTGTGGGTGTCTCAGTTAAATTCTCAGGGGTGATATTTTTTATTTTTAATGATTTTAGGTTGGAGAGTGATTGGATTAAGGGAAAATCTAATTAATTTGATGGTTTAAATTGTAAAATGTCATAAATTTGAAATGGGGTAAATTTGCTAAAATTGTAAAATAAAATAATAAATGTTATTTTTATAATGGAGGACACATGGCTGTTTTTAATTGGTTTGAGTAAATTGCCCACCAATTTTCCAAGGCAACCTAGGTCTCACCTTAAAATAAATAAGTTCATTTAAATTTGACTTTTAAATAGTGGAGAATAATTCTTATAGTAGACAACCACTTCAAAGTTACAATAAAAGTCATCAGTGAATGACGTGAAACTCAACAAATAGTATGTCCGATGTGCCTGCAATGCCACTTTAAATTTTAAAAACCTGTTGTGGTTATCTAAATAGTTGCCATCAATGTTACTAAATTTGCAACTATGATTAGAGAGTTTCACTAAAGCCATTGATCCTCAAGACTTGTGTTCGGTGAACTAAAGAAGCAAGAATCGAGAGTGACACATATATTGCAATTTTCCATTGCAAGACAGTAAGTAAGGACCATAGTACGTGAAAAGCAACTAAAGTTCTGATTTCTTCAAAGACCACCACACCTCGAAGGCCAAGATATTGAAATTATGGAAAGAGAGACCTTGCTTAAGCCAATTGAGAGCATCTGGATCAGAGAAAATCTCAGCAAAGGTGAAGCCCAAAACATGCCAGAGATGTGTTAAGGTTGTGATGTCTCGAATGCAATGAAGAACAAGTCTTCAAAGGAAGAGAAGCACACACAAAAGTCTTTCTCTCATCTTTTATCTCTCACTCTTGCATTCTATATTTTTTTTCTCTTTGTCCTCTCCCTCGTATTCTGACTCTCTTTTTACACTTTTTAAAAGTTTTTTTATTACTACCACTTAATTAACAATTGTAAAACACAAAAATTAAATCCAATGGCTAATGGCAATACCAAAATTTGAAAACGTTGACAAGAGAGCAAAAACACACGGCTGTCTCCATACTCTCATTTTTAACCAGCTGCTAGTAAGTTTTAAAGCTGTAAACAAGCAAGTACGACATCAGAAGTGCTGAGAATGATAGCGAAAAAGATATCAATAAAAGGAGAAACGTGAATTATCATCATTCCTTAAAGTACAATGTGAATTGAATTATAGTATTATCAATTAATTAATTATTTTAATTGATAGATTTGTTATCAATTTAAGATAATTTTAGACCAATTAAGAGGTTTATGACCTATTTATTTTTCTCATTTAAACCTTAGTTGATTTTCTTATTGATATTTGAATTTAAAATTTAAGTAACACATGTCTTTTTTATTAAAAAAAAAGTAATACATGTCTTTTGGTTCGAGCCAAACTAAATTGCTCACAAACTTAAATCGAGTCGAGTTGAATAAGTAGAGTTCTTAACGAACTCAAATTGAGTTTCAAGCTAGACTGAATTATCCTTCAAAAAAAAAAAACTAGACTGAACTATGTTCGACTCAACTCCACGTTTACACACATAAGTGTTAAAATTGAGTGAAGTATTTGTATATATGGTTATAAGGCGCGAGAGTGTGCACATATGTTACCATTGAAACAAAAATAATCATTTTCTGTTTAAATTTTTTTTAGGCAATTACCCATTTATGACATAGCATTGACCAGATTGATATACACTTAACAATTTCAAAAAACTCTATCATCTCTTCAATTTCAAGAGGTATTCAAAAAATTTACAATTTGGGATTTTTATTTTTGCAGAGGCAGGATATCGACTATTTACACAAAATAAATACCCTTCGAAATTGTCCCTATAAAACAAAAAGCTTTTAAATTTAGTCCCTACAAAACAATTATTCATTTTTAGCCCTTATTTATATTTTATAAGGATTATTTTGGAGGACTAAAAATGATCATTTTATGTAAAAAAAAAGAAGAAAAAAGACTATTCTTATGAACTTCAACATTACACGTTACATAGGATTAAATATTAAATTTAAAAATTTGTGATTCGTAGGAATTAAAAACCTATTTAACAAAAAAAAATGATTACAACACAGTACACAACCTGAGACCTAAACCCCGAGTCTCCGTTGAAAAAGAAAACCCTAAACCCCAACTTCTTCATATCCGCGCGGCAGCTACACATCTGTCCTGCGACCAATTTCCGGCGTCCTCCTCCACTCCGGCCGCCACTGTGAGTTGAATCCTTACTACTCAATCGTCTCCGTTATTCCTCTATATCGTAATTGATTTTATCTTGTTCTGTCAAACTCGGAATTTTTTTCGTTAAGGCATCATAATGGGGAAAACGGTGTACAAGAAGTTGAAGGGAAGCCAAAATTTCAGACAAAGGCTACTTCTCTCCACTCTCTCTTCTACTCCTATTTCCATTGAAGACATACGCCCCAATCAAACTTATCCTGGTCTTGCCAAACACGAGATTTCACTCCTCCGTTTATTTGATACCGTCTCTGATGGTTGCACTGTCGAAATCTACGAAACTGGTAATCTTTATTCTTTTCGTCTCGCTTTCTTTGTTTACTACCTTTATTGTTGAAATTATAACTGTTCTGATTGCGTTTTCGCAGGTACCAAATTGAAGTACAAACCAGGAACTATTATGGGTGGCAGAATAAATAATCCATTCCAATGCGATGTTTCACGTTCCATTGGTTATTATCTGGAACCGCTGATTGTCTTGTGTTTGTTTTCTAAGGAACCTCTCAACATTAGACTCAAAGGTTGTTCTTACACTTGTTCTTCTTTTTATTTCATTATTAGTACTTATAAGTTTACAAAACAAGTAGAAAATGAAATAAAAGGATCAATATTATGCTTTGTTTGGGTAAACAACTTAGCCGAATACCTATAGAATTAGCACTTATTGTATAAGTGCTTATGTATAAGTTGTTTCTATAACGATAAAATAAAAGTCAAACTGTTTTAATATAAGCTATAACTTGTTTTCATAAACTATCTTGGAGAGTTTATGGAACTGAGCTGGAAGTAGCTTATGGACTGTTTCCATAAGCTTGTCCAAGTAAGTAGGTCTCGCGAGTACTTATGTCAGTGGATAAGCTCAACTAAGTCAATTTAAACATGCATAGAGTATATAAATGCTTCAAAACTAGAACAGAAGGACCATTTAGAAGATATCCCTTAATGATGTTGATTCAGAGTTGAAACTGTTGAATGTATTGTTATCAGGAATTACAAATGATTCTAAAGATCCATCAGTTGATACCTTCAAGTCTGTTGCTTTTCACATACTAAAGCGCTTTGGAGTGGACTTTGAAGCCATGAGTCTTAAAATAGAGAGTCGTGGACTACCTCCTAATGGTGGCGGCGAAGTTGTTTTGTCGCTTCCTATTGTTCAGAGTCTATCCGTAAGTTTCTCAACATTTATTTATGCTTCATTTCAATTTATTTTGGTAGCTTATATTTCTCTTCCTAGCAGGCAGTTAATTGGATCGACGAGGGTTTTGTTAAAAAGATTCGAGGAGTTACGTTTTCAACCAAAGTATCTTCACAGTTTGAAACTAGCATGATTAGAGCTGCGCGTGGAATCATCAATCCACTAGTTTCCGATGTGCACATTTTTACCGATCACAGAACAGGTCCACCGGCTGGAAAGTATGATTCCTTTCTTTCGGTAGATATTTTGGAATATTTCATTTGAAATTTTCAATGTATATTTGATAGAAACAAAGAAAATCATATTGCATAAAACCATAATACCTTTTTATTTACTTGGTCGTTTGTCGGCACAGCTCTCCCGGATATGGAATTTCACTGGTTGCAGAGACTACTTCTGGTTGCTACATTTCTGTCGATACCACTGCTGCTCACGTTAGAGATGAAGATACTTCTGGCCTTGCAGATGACGTGAAAAAGGATCTGATGCCTCCAGAAGAGATTGGTGAGGGGATTGCTAATGTTTTACTGGGGGAGATAGCTCAATCTGGAGTGGTAGATTCATCATATCAGGTTAGCAAGTTGATAATTTTAGCCTGCTTTAATACTTGTTTATCTAATGAATGATACTGGTATCAAACAAGTAGAAATATGGAGGGAAACTTTTTGTACTTGTAGTCTGTAGATGATCCTAGCTAACAAATGCTGGTGATAAACTGTAAAAATATAGAATAACAAATTATAGAGGGTTAGCCTCTTTTCTCTCTTTAATTTTCAACACCTCTTCATCTGCCATCACATCCCACAGCATATCTTAATCTTTTCCTCCTCTATTGGACAGTCTTGTTTGTTACAGTAAACTTCAATTAATTCTCATTGATAATCCTTCTTGTCATGTTTTTTTTAATAATCATTTCTTGTCATGTTAGTTAAACTAATTTCTCAGGTACACATGTTTTAGATATTCATAAAACCAAATCATATTCATATTCAAATTAAAAACAATATAGATTAAATTTTTCAACCAACCCAAAATTTCCCCAAACCTGGTTTTAAAACTAGTTTTCAACTTCAAAAATCTGTTTGTAAAATCAATTCCGCTTCAAAGTCAGTTTTAGCCAAAACTTGTTCAAAACCTGCTGCAGCACTAATTCTCTAACTAGATACTTTGAAGAAATGGAGCACAAGAGCCACAATTTTATAAACCTGCATCAAAGTACTACCCAAGTGCATCATAAAGCATTCAATTGAATATAAAGCAACTGTTTCTCAAATTTGTCTGGAACTAGGAATTTCTAAAGCAACTGTTGCATGGGTGGAATTATCCTTCCAAAACTTAATCCTTCAGAGAATGTGATAGGACCCTTATCAGAATGCATAAATTATAATTTGTAAATGAAGCTACAAGGACAGAGACCAAGATCTCAGTATATCTAGTAGTAATTAATGTTGTCTTTTTGCTTGGAGAGTCTTATTTCTAATATGTCTTCCTGTGGGTGCTACGTTTAAAACATTCCTTGACATGCTTATCTTTTAGTGGAAGAAAAAAACATGTTTTGTCATTACAAGAAACACAGACTGTTGTTTTACCTATTTGAATAAATAGCAAGAAGGTGAACAGGGTAAAATTGTGTTCAATGTATAATATAACTCCTAAAAGCAGTCAAATAAAGGAGAACCCAATAAATATATGAATTGTATGCCTCTGCAATGCCAACATTGCATTTGGCCTATTTCATTTTTCATATACACTGTTAGTAAAAATGATAAACAAAGAGGTATGGTAATGGACACATTCTCAAAGAAAATCTTAGCTGCATAAAACAGTTTTCAGAGGCATCTTCAACGTTGCTTGCACCACTTCATATTTGGTTATTTTACTCCTTTGGGAAACTTTCTACTACACTGCACTCCCTCTTTAGCAATATTGCTATATTCTTCTGTAGCTAGCCATGAATATTGAGTCAGTAACATAGTTAATTAGTTATACATTGCTTGATATCTTCCTTGCTAGATGTGCTGCCTCAAGGCTTTGCCTTGGAACTCCAAGTCCAAGTCATCAATGCCACTAATAGTATAAATAAGATTGGATAGTATCACCCAAATATTTAATTGATTCTTTCATTTAATGTTTGAATTTCTCTCATATAAAAGACAACAATCTCAAAATGATCCATGTGTGCATCTCATTAGTCATAAATTTGGTATTTTTTGGGGCCAATTCTATGGTGCACAAGTGAGACAAGTCTTGCACCGTGCACAAACTTGCTTTCACCAATGGATCAAAAGTCTTATCATTGGATCAAATGTGATATGATGTGACATTGATCTTATGATAAAAAACAAACTTGTGCATGGTGTAAGACTAATTTACTTGTGCACATTAGACAGAGCATTTTTTTGGTGCCAAAAGAGGATTTCTATTTGGTAATAAAAAGTTTATTTGAGTTGGGTCCCGGGTGTTCACCTGGGTTAGGGCAGACCTCAAGACTCAAAGAACACTTGACATAGGTACTTACAGATCACCCACCAACGTGGTCCTTACGCCGACAACGAGAGTTGAACCAACCTGTGTTGGCTACTAAAAGGGGATTTATGTGATATGAAACTCAAAGCTTCTTTTTATTATTTGGATTTTGCTTGGCAGTGTCACTTAACTAACCTAGTTAGATTTTGATAACTTTTAGTTAACAAATAAATCAACAAAAGTAACTCTGCAAGTTTGAGTTCACACCACAATCAAACCCTTGCAAGCACAATTTTGTAACAAGACATCCTTTTGTGTAACCTAATTTTTGGATTGTGTCATTTTGTACTACGGGTTTTATGATAGAACATTATGGCGTAATTTGATCCATGTAACCGAGCCCACTTAGTGGGAAAAACTTGGTTGTTGTTGTTGTTGTTGTTGTCATTTTGTACTTCATTGTCAAATACCAACATATTTTTGACTTGGTATGCGCAAATGCTATTATTTGAAGGATTGTGAATATCATGAAATTTGTTTCTATTTTCCATAAGGGAGATATCTAATGTTTCTTTTTCATATTTCTGGTTTATATAGGGTTTGCTATTTCTTCTTTGTGCTCTATGTCCTCAAGATGTTTCCAAGGTTCGCGTTGGAAAACTTTCCCAACATGGGATTGAAACTCTTAGAAACATAAAGGATTTTCTCGATCTGACGTTTATTATCAAACCAGATCCGGATACACAGTCAGTTATCCTCAAATGTATTGGGTGTGGCATGAAGAACCTTTCTAGAAAGGTCTCATGAAGACAGTTTAGTTTAGTCTAGTGAATTGAGTTTGTTCGCCAATTTTGATAGTTATTATGTATAATTTTGAGCATGATTTCAATATTTTTCTTTGTTTAATTGTTCTTTGGATATGTTAACCTGTCAATTCGTTTTGTGCAATTTATAATATAATATGATTGCAACTATATATTTACTATGCATAGCTAGCAACTTCGTAATTTCAGGTCATGGTGGCACTTGCTATAACTCTAGTGCGTTTTAGATCTTAAAATATAAAATATGTTTGTCATCAGTTTCAGGCCATTCGAGCGAAAGCGAAGTATAATTCTAGTTTCATGCCATAACCATGCACTTGTGTATTTATTTTCTATACTTTTGACTGTCTTCCTTTAGGATCTGTTTCGTGGACATTATAAGATATAGACATGATAAGATAAATAGTTGGATAAAAATATGATATGATAGTGTTTGGATAAACATTTGTCATGTGTTTGGTGTACACATGATATGAAAGAGGATAACATTTTTTTTTTTAAAGGAACACTATTTTATTGTGTTTGGTGCATAACAATAATAAACATATTATATCTAAATGATAAAACTATCCTTGTGAAGCTAATACATATTAAAAAAAAGCCATTTTTTGACATTAAAAAAAAAAACTAGAAAAAACAAACTTTTTACAAACATAAATTAGGAAAAATCATGGACAGGTACATTGATTAGGGAATAGATGGGAACAAAAGCAAGGACGACAAATTTTCTAATATGCAGCAACGATAGAAATAAATATATAAATGTGCAGCAACGATGGATAAATATATGAATATACAACAACGATGGAAAAATTTGATGTCGGTTAGCACTTAGAGAAGCACAAATACTCGGTCATAGATGAAAGTTGGAGTGAAGTTAAGTGGTTGAAGTGGGAGTCGAAGATGAGTCCTTTGCTAATAAAAAATATGCTCATGATGTTTATGCTATTAGGTTGCTAACCTATAAAAATTAAGAATAGAAATAACGACCGAATAGATAGGATTGATAATAGATTTAATTTATCTTTTTCTATTTATGCATAAAACGATAGATTTATCATATTTTATCTCCTTATTATCAGGACCAAACGAGTAGGAATCACTTTATTTTCCAATCAGAAGCTTTAAAAGTTGAATGCATAATTATTTAGGCACACTACTTTGGATTTGTGATTATGACATACTAGAATTATCCTGCCGTAAAATAAATTTAAATTGTGGCATGTTTACTTTCATATTTTTCTTTTCATCCATGGTGTAGTTGAATTGAAAAGAGATGGGGGCACAAACGTAGTGAAACATCACTATCTGAAATTTGGTTAGATCCCACGTAGACGTATTTGTGATAAAACGAGTTGATAGTTGCCTTTTGTGGAGAGTTTTTAGACGTAGGTAAAGAAATCTCTAGTTGTGGAGACCTAAAGAGAACTCTAGCATTTGACTACTTTTTTTTTTTGGGATATTCTTTTTGCTTAAGCATATATTGTAGTTGATTAATACTAGTTACTTTGAAAAATGTGAATCTCATTCCAAACATAAGCACTCATTACACCTATGTTCAAAATATAGAAAGAAAAAGGAGCCCAACTTTCCTCTGCATTTCTTCCTAACCGTTGCATTATTGATTTTTTGATTTAACATAGTTACATGAATTATTTATGGCAAAACGTTTAAACACACGGAAAATAAAAAGAGGAGGAAATATATCACCAAAAAAGAGAGGAATAAAATGAGGGTGAGAAATGTAAAAGCCGGCACCATAAACTAGTCTTATTCTTATATTATTAATTTTCTAACCCACTTAAAGTAGAGTCTCTAAGCCTAGCAGGTGTCTTAAATATCCTCCCAACTTAGGTTGTTTGAGCCTTTATGAGATTAGTTTGCAATGGAACTAACTATTTGGTTCATGTTAAATTGTGTTTTAAAGACATATGTCAAGGAATCCATCAATGATAAATATTTAATGAAAAACATTAATTTTCAACTTTTTGTGAACTAAATCGCCAGAACTTACAAAACAGAATTTCCACTTTAGGTAGGGTACATGTTAGGGCGTATTTCCTCCGGTCACATTTATAAGTAAAAAACTACTTTATAGGTTCATTGAATATATAATGTATTTAGTCTATAATATATACCAAGTATATTAAGTATTCATTGAACCTAAAAATTAGTGTTTTGCTTATAAATGTGATCGGAGGGAGTATGTTATCATTTTCCTAACTGTTTTTATATGGGCTCGCACTAAGTGCGTCTCAAATGAACAAAAACTTAATAAGTTCCTTTTCATAGTGTGAGTCATATTTCCAACTCTCTAAACATCGTGTTGATCTAGTTTCATTTTCCATTGAACTTGTTGATAGTCGATGTACTATTTAAGTAGCTAAAGGATTGTATGTGGCCGATATACTTAAAGGCCATTATATTGTCTCCTTAATTCAAAAGTAGCTACCACAACCTGTAAAATCCATCTTAATTTGAACCTTTGTCATTTCCTTGAATTTGGTATAGAGGAAATGAAAACTGTCCTTTTCCATGTAGTTGTTGGATAATAGTGTTACGGCAAACTTTTTCTCAATTTCTGATTACCATCTTGCTTGATTCTCCACTCAAGCTAAAAGGGTCCTCAAAGTTTTCAGTTTTACCAGTCTTACCCCGGACAAAACTTCCATCATCGATAACATGTGCACTTTTCTTGTCTGCCAGATCACATATATTATTAATTATTCTAAAATGATTCTATAGAATTACTTGCCATGTCTAATAAAAGGTTTCATTCGTGTGTTTTATTGATTTTTTGTTTTAATAATCCCATCAAATCACTAGAAAAATATTCCAAAGGACATGGACCGAACAATGGAATCTTTGATGAACCAATAAAAAGTCTTTTATTGGACCAAACAAAAAAACAATCCTAGTAGTCAACTTTCCCTCTCAAGCACCCATCATCCTTATGAAGAAAATTCTCTCTAAAGGTACATAGGGAATAAGCCTAGGCTAAGGGAACAAGAGGCTAATCATCTTATAATAATCAATAGCAATATTGCAATCATAGAATGTTGAACTAATATTTTTAACATCCATTCTTTGCCATGTAGTAGTTTTGGTCAAAAGTGGGGGTTTGGAATCATTTGGGTGCTTATGATAAAAAAATTATGATCAAATCTTTTTCCTTACTGCCCTCTCCATTAAGGGCATTGTCTCCCTCTATCTTGTATCACAATCTTATCGTAATAATAATAAGGAAGTTAGTTTATGATTATATATGTACTATACTACTATAATTAAGAGAGATTATCAGACCGCATTCAAAAAGCTATTGGGGATTGTGAAGGTGCGGTCTTTCATTTAGATGGTCTCTTATTCCTTGGTTGGTTACACATTTTTTTTACCTTATTAATCAATTATTAGTATATAGGGCAGTAAGTTTCGGATATGGCTTCACCATGGTCATAATAAGATCATGGTCACCCCAGTCATATTCTATATTGTGGTCCGCAACTTCAATTGTAGCTGTAAAATAAGTTTTACGATGTTTTCACAAGAGTGTCACAATCTTAGATAGGCTTAATAGCAATTTTAGCCATCTAACTTTTTCAAAGTTGCGATTTTGGCCCCCTAAGAAAAAAAACAACAAAACTGCCCCTAAGTTTTGCAACTGTAGCAGTTTTGGCCCCCCAAGGCCAAAAAAAATAAAAAAATAACACGTGGCATCTCACTTAGGGTGTATTTGAATTAGGGGAGAAGTTGTGAAGAGAGAAATAAGTAAGAGAGAGTTTGAAAAGAGAGAAAAATGTGAGAAATAGAGTAGATTTAATAGGTTGTTTGTTACAAGAGAGAAAAGAGAGAAATAGAGAAGAGAGAAGTGTGTTTAATTTTTTAAAAGATCAAAATATCCTTATACTAAGAAAGTTAATATACAACTTTATCATAATTGAGTTTAATTTTGTAATGAAGTTAATGTATTTTAATTTTAATTTTACTTCATTAAGAAATTAAAATATTTTTTCAAACACAATTAAATATAAAAACAACATATAATTTATTAATTAAATTAATTATTAGTTTGATATGATTTAATTATGTTTAATTTCAATTTCGAACAAACAACCGTATAAAAAACAGTATATTGTATATTTTGCTTTATTAGAGTAAAATGGCTCACCGTATCCAGTAAAATGAAATTTGAAGTAGAACAAAAAAATGAAATCTAAAGAATTGTGAGAAAAAAAAAACAAAAAAAAAAATATAAATAAACTTTAGAAACCCAATGGCCAATATAGTCAATTCTCCATTTCTTCTCACTTTCTCGGCATAAGTGGGGAGAAGTGTAAAAGCTGTGGGACTCGCTATTTTTTAGCCTCCTTCTCAACTTCTCTCCTAACCAAACAAGAGAAATTATCAATCTCTCTTCAATTTCTCTCTCACCTACTTCTCTCTTTCCTATTTCTACTCTACCAAACAAAGTGTTAGGGTGCCACGTCAGCATGAACCAAGTCAAAATTGGTCTTGGGGGCCAAAACTGTCACATGTGAAAAATTTAGGGGGCGGCTTTGTAGTAGTCAAAATCGCAACTTTGAGAAAGTTAGGGAGCTAAAACTGTTATTAAGCCTCTTAGATATGGTTGAATTAGTTGTATTTATCTTCATTTTGTCGTAGTATCAAGGTTCACATCGTACCCGTAATTCAGAACTATGATTGCAGTTATTCTATTGGATTAAGATTAGACGATTCATATTTAACGTCAATGAAGTGACTGTATTTTTAGTAAAAAAAAATAATGATTGAAAGCTAACTTAGAAAAAACCTAATTTAATACACTAATTCATAATGTAAATTGTTTAATCTATATAAAACTCGTTTGATCTTATGATTGAAATGAAAAGTTTGTTGATTGCAATTTTCATTTCTTTTCCTCAAAAGAATGTGATGATCATTCCAAGAAAACCGTATAAGAAAAGTTGAAAAGCTTGATGAAGGTTTTTGTTTTGTTTTGAGGTAAAGCTTGATGGAGGTTGATCTATGAAATTGGATAGTTTAAAAAGGAAACATGTAAGCTTTATAATCAGAAGCATCTCTTCTACTTTAATCATGTATGGAACAATTATATAAACGAATACTATTCTCTATGTCCTGACTGTGTTGTTCTGTCTTTACAATGTCTTTTTCTATAAAATTAGTGATACTCTCTTAGGGCATAAAGTATATATTGGAAAGCTTCCTTCCATTTTTCACATATATATTGTCTCTATTTGGGAGTATTGCTGCCAAAATGGCAGCTCAACACTTGTTACCCTACTTTAATTATGCTGGTATTTGATAGTATATATGCCATATTAATCTCAGATTAATAATTTAAGCATTTTTAGTTGGCAATCAATTTGTGTCTTTATGCCCTCAAGAGCAAAGTAGTATGCAAATCTTTATGCTTTTGAAATTCAAAATTGAAGAAATTAAAAGACATTCTGACACCTTTTATAGCTTTCAATTCAATAATTATTTATTTTAACTTCAGCTATATTATTCTTTTTTTAAAATAAATAAATAAATTAGCTTTTGTTACAAAGAGAGGGAAGAAAGAACATAGAGAATATTGGTTTTCTGTTATTTTTTAGGAGTAAATATGCAACTTATAATTGTAATATTGACTAATATAGTGTCGACATTATTAATATTTCAAATGATTATGGAATTACAGAATAATGATCAAGTTTGTCACTCTCTTTTGACATCAAAACCTAAAAATAACCATTGATAAGAAAAGTTGAGTTAGAAGTTCTAACTGGTTCACTTCTTTTGGATTACTTTTGATATGACTTCCTATGTTTTGGGTCACGAGGGAGCCCTAGACATGGAAGATCATTACATTGCACTGAAATAAGCAATTGTACAAGTAGAACTGAACATCAACTCTCAATTAAAAAAACTCAAGAAAATGTTTATATGTATCATTTCATTTATATATTGTTTAACATCTACGTTTTTATTTAATGTGCGACTTCTAACTTACACTTGACAAATCAACAATTTATCATAGAACCATTTTTTTATGCACATACACCTGCAACGCCATTGTCACGGAACAACTAATACCCTTTAATCAAAACATCGACTATGATACTATTGTTAGGCCACAAGAGGAGAAAGAAAACACCCTAGGACTATCACATTGACATTACAACCAAGAGCAACCAGACTGGACATATGAATAACATCTCTTAAAGCATCCACAATGGTAGTCCACTAACAGGGACTCCTTAAATGGACATCACGTGTACACATCACTTATTTATAATTTTTTTAATGAAAGTACATATTAAAGACTCAATGACTCCAATGTCAATACACTAATAAGGACTCCAATGAAAAGTACTTAAATAAGTCCCACTAACTTTACATCATTATACAAAAAAAACTTATTACTTATTTTGCAAGTGGGACCAACCAATACATATTTTATTACTTCTTTTACATGTGGGGCCCGTTAGTTGTCCAGGAGATAGAATCCTTATATGGTTGTATGTTGCTTAATAGAGACTCGTTTTTTCTTCCTCCATTGGAGTGTCTTTAACGGGGAGTGATCCTTGTTAAACAAGGAACCCCCATTGAAAATGCATGTCTAACATTTGGCTCATTCATAGTTAACGTGAGATTGCATCAACATTACAACCAACATAACACATCTCCCAACCAAGTTCAACTTAGCTCCATTTACCATTCCTCCATTTACTCCTTTCCAATGCATGGATAAACGACACGTGGCTAAAATATATCTAAAGGTTAATATTAAAAAGGTTAAAATAGAGGACATTTCATCTGATTTCTCTCATCATGTTCTTCGTTGATACAACAATAAACCCATCTAGTTTCTTCCTCTTCCTTTTCCTTTTGCCGGCATCGGCGCCGATGATGGCGCCGCCCCTCTCTGTTCGCCACTGGGCTCTTCCTCCCTTTTACTATACACAGCACCGCGCACAACACACATCGCCGTCGTTGTCCTCTCGACGGCGGGACGGTGACCGTTCTATCTTCTTCCTCTCGTCGTTTCCATTGGCCATGGCTATGTTTATTTCAAATCTGGAAAAACATTAAAAACAGTATGTGTTATCTTGCTGATTTTGAAATCATTTTGTGGGCTATGATATGTGTTTGTGGGAAGATTGATTAATTTCCTGAATCCATGGTTGAAACCCATTATGTTGTAACATTGGAATCACGTGAAGATTGAATAATTTGCTGATTTTGAAATCATTTTTCATTTTTGCTTTACAAATGAATAAGAAACCCATTTTGTTACGTTAATTCTCCTTCCCCGCAGAGCTCTCAATCCATGGTTATTGCCAAAGGTGGAACAGTTTGAAGGAAACAGCAGCAACGGGTAACAGTGAGTTGTGTGAGGCGGTTTGTGGATTAGAAGAAGGAGAGATCCGCCGCTGGATTGACGGTGAGGGGTGGCGCCGTCGGAACGCCGGTGAGAGGGAGCGGCAACAGTTCTGATGATGGTGAAAGGAAGAAAGAAGAAAGAAGAAGCATGTACTGTTTTTCCAGTTAACAAATGATTTTCCAACTTGTAATCTTAACCTTTAGATCTATTTTAGCCACGTGTCATTTATCCATGCATTGGAAAGAAGTAAATAGAGGAATGGTAAATGGAGCTAAGTTGAACTCCTCCCAACCACACCATCAAAAAAAACTTTTGATACAAGGATTCAAACACTGAATCAACTCCCTCTCCCCACCAAGCTAGACAAGGGATCTAATATGATTGTTGGGGGAGTCCGAAAAACGTTGGGAGCAACAACATATTAATCTTAAAATGCAGGATATACAAATTATTTCTTTATTATATCCAATATTTATCTCATTTATAATCAATGTAGTATTGATGACTCACACGAATTCAACACACTATGCAAGGAGAAACTTTTTTATATAAGAAATGTGCTTGGCTAAAAGGAGAGATTGCATGTGCACTTGTGTGAATACATGACAGTTTTTAGTCCTCCACTCCACACTTTGAGTTTGTTGTGTGCTCTCAGTCATCATTTTAAGCCAAAGATTTGACAGCACTAAAGTATGAAAAACGTAAAATATATATTAACTTCCTTTTATACTTAATTGGAATTTCTTTGACTGATGTTTAATTGGAAGATAGAAGTCTACTTGTGTTAAATTGATTAATTTAATTAACCAAACACTACTATATTTATCACTTAATTATGATAATCAGTAAAGAATAATAACTTTTGTTTTAATATTGATGCTTCTTTTTGTCTCTTTTTGTCCACCAAAAACTCAATTTGGGAGAAAGCTTTTTACCATCCGTGTTTCATCCTTCATGTGCTTAGCACCTAATTGTGGAGTTAGATGCCATGTTTGTAAATTGTTCTATTCCACAAACCAATTTTGTGGATGGAAAAAAAACAAGTTGTTTTTGTGACTTTTCTTCGGCTATATGGAAAAATGGTTTAGCTAAATGCAAGTTAACCTAGGTGTAATTGTAGCCTAGCTGCCTAGAAACCTAGGATGTTCCACTCACGACAAGTGAATAATCTTTGCTAATTAGTGACCGTTGGCATCAATCATGGTGTATAAACATTCTTTCTATATAAAGCTCTTGTTGAGCTATTACTCTACTATCTAGATTTTACATAGTTGGAAGGCAACGAATTTAGCATAATCGATCAATTGATCTTTTCTAATTTCTTGCTGTCTTCATTTTTAATTTTATTGTTGTTTAAAATGATAAATGAAGTAGGTTTTTTTTTTAAAAACTCAATAAATATAGAAGAACACCGCTAAAAAAATATATAGTAGACTTAAAGACTTACATTTTTTAATGGGTTGTTAAATTATACCAACCTAAAATTCTAAGTTACCAAATATGCACTTTTTTATTTGGACAAAAATACTCACTTGTTACTATTCAAACAAATTTTAAATAAAAGATCATTTTTGAAAATTTACGAAACACTTTTCGAAATGTTTTATCGAAAAATAAAAATCAAGTGCAATTTACTAACTATCCTTCATTTTAAATTGGTTTGAATGAAGGTAAGTGGGAATCTTTTGTCAAAATAAAAAGACACACTTGCTAACTTAACTTTATTTTTTTGTCAAAATAAAAATGGATCACAAAATTAAATTAATGGTTTATTCTATTTTGGTATCACACAGTATGAAAAAAAGATAGATTGTGGTAAACAATGGAATTGGTTGGAAATGTCATCATAGCATTCCGTAACCCCAAAAAAAAAAAAAAAGACTAAAATGATTTTTTTTCCATTGGAACTATGAACCTCCCACTAGTAAATGCAAAATATAGACGTAAATAATTTCTTATATGGTCATTGTTAGGTTTAATTATTTTGTAGGTCTCTGAGTTACATAATAATTTTTAAATAAGTTCATGAACTAAGAAAAAATTATGATTGAATCTTTGAATTTGTCAAAAATGTTTAACTAAACCCTTTCTTTTAATTAAGTCCCTGATCCAAGTCCTAAATTTACAACGGGAGTGAGGTTAATTTGTATGAGTTTACATCTTCTATCCAATACTTTTAAAAAAATATTGAGTCAAATATTTAAAAGGAGACAAATCATTAAAAAAAATGTTTTTATGAGTTTACATGTACATGAGAATCTATCGGGTACTAAAAGTGAAAGAATTTTATATGATTGTGGTCGAAGATAAAACAATTGCAAGAACTAAAACTAGATTTAATTCATATTATAAGCATTCAAAACACGATTAATCCAAAATCTCAACCTTTGAGCCACCTCTCTCTCTCAACTTTCTCTTTTCCTTTGTCATCCAACTGAGGTCGGGGTGGATTTTGGCCGTTTGTTTGCCTGAAATGGATTGTTTTTCCCGCCTTAACTTAATAAGTGGGCTTCACATAGTTATAATTTCGTCGTTTGAAAACAATATTGTTTTATTCATCATTGTAGTGCAGATAGTTTGGTTTTCCATCTCGTTGCAGTATTCGTTTAAATTTATTCATATTGACATATTCAAATCAATAATTTGTAAGTCGACGGGTTCAAAAATATGAGTATGTATTTTGTCGTTTTATGTAAGTTTGTTCATAGTTTCACCCTTTTAGTTTTAGCATATTAAATAAGTGTTGTTTTCAATTTATTCTAGTGGTTTAAATGAATCAATGTCTGCTTTAGTAAAAAATATGGAATACAATTTACATAGTACTAAACAATTGATAAATCATACCTGAAATACAAAAAAAAAAAAAAAAAGTGGAATATTATGCAACTATAAACTAGCCATGTAGGGCACCCTGAAACAACCAATTAATTTCATATTGACCTTAGGAACATCTTCACAGATTCCAGGTGAGTGAGTTATTCATAATTTCATATACTTTATCTTTTTCATAACAATAGCATTATGTTATCAAGAAATAAAAGAAAGACTTCAGCTTGATCAAGTGGTGCAAGCATAAAGTCTAAAGATTCCTAACACTAAACTCATAACCCAAAGTACTGAAATTGACCAACTCCGTAACCACTACTCTTCAGATATTGTTCTGCTACTCCCACTGTTACATCGTCTTCATGCAACCGCAATTCTTCCATCTACATCAAAGCCACATAAGATTCAAAACCCTTTCAACTCAATCGATAGTCATTTACAATGTGATCATCTTCATAATGTCACTGTCATAATATGTATTTATTTCTTTCATTTTCTAGCTTGTCAAAAAAAAATTACTAAAGCAAATTTCAATTATACAATTAAAATAACATAAGATTTTACTTGTACAAGCTATGGTGTGACACATTTAACCAAATGTACATGCTTACAATTTCAAAGACGTTTGCTCTCACATTATTGATGTTGAAATTGAAGAAAGCAACAAAATGAATCAGTAATATTTACCCAGAAATCGACTTCGTCTTCATCTCTGATTAAACATGGAGGCTTAGGAATCTCCGTGGGCTCGTCATTGCGTGCAAATCTGCCACGTACGCGTGGTCGATTGTCTGCTAGTGTCTTTCTACATGCATACTATAAAAACAGCACATTCAGACTCTTATCTTTCTAATCAAACTTTCTTAATCATAGTATAGTGTAGTATGAATTCTCTAATGATCTTGATTACCTTAATGGTCTTGTTAAAGTTTCTCTGTGTTCTCTTGGCTCTGTACTTAGAAATTTTTTCTTTTCTTTCTTCCGCGCTATAACGACCTACTTTGAAATTTTGTTCCTCTTGCAAATTCCCCTCCGTTGGAGACATATTATTTTCTTTCATGTTCTGTTTCAAAGACTAAAACAAACTTCAATAAAATCAACTTTGAAAAAATGAAGAAAAAAAATGATTAGTTATTTTTATTAACAGAATTACCTGCAAATCACCTGTGCTACAAACCCTTCTCAAACTATTTTCAGGGGAGCTTAAATCATGCCTTTGAAATTTCGATGAATCAACGAGATTATCATGGTGAGTTTGGAATAGAAAACTAGGCTTCTTTTCAAAAGAGTTACTACTGAAGCTTCTTTGCATGTACTTTGATACATTCTCATCACCACTGTAACTATGAGGAAGGAATTGATTATTGTAGTTATAATAATCAATACTTATTTGTGATTCCTCGTTTTTAACTTGGGAAAAATCAAAAGCTGAGAAACTTTCATTACAAAGAGGCTGCACTGTAGTGCGGTTTTGATCAGTTGGAGGAGAGAAAGAGAAAAAAGAAGGTGAAAAAGGGTCTAGAGAAGGAAGAAGAGGTTCATCAAATGGGTTTGAATTTTGTTGAGAAGTTACTTCATTAGTACTGTGATGAGAATTGGTGAAAAATGGGAAAGAGTCTGAGAAAAATGGAAGGTCTCCACTTCCATCATTAGAAGAGACTATTTCGGAGGTTGAATGTGTGTGGAAAGTTGTGGTGCCGAATGAATATAGTTCCGAAGACATAGAATCAAAATTTTGTTAATCAGTATCCTAACTCTAGTATCCTAACTTTACGCACAACTGTAGAGACTAATTACTCGAACCAGATAGGATCGCAAAGAGCTCAAATCTCTCTCTCAAAACACTTTTTATTGCAAGGAGATGTAGTGATAAACAAAATAGCAGTTATGTGTTGTTGTGTATGAGTATTTTGTTTGTGAAGCTACACTTTGGACTGAATGATGGTAATCCTTGTTGAACAAGGAGACAAAAGTGGTACTTTTGTGTGTATGTGTTTTTGATGGCGACGTTGCCAAAACCACAGATTGAGACTTGAGATTTGAGACCAGTCCATCACAGCTTGAGTTTTTGCTGTGATTTATAACAATTCATTCTTGCCAATTTGCCATTTTGTCCCTTTCTTTTTTATATTCTCTAAAGTTACCTGGTGGGACCTTTTTTAATTTTAAATTTAGTAAGAACTGTATCATGTCATCTTGCATTTTATGACTTGTGAAAACTAGCACCTATTAATTTCATGTTTAATTAATTGATTAATACTTAGGGGCTTCTACGGTGTAGTCAAGAAAATGACTTTTTTGAAAAAGTCATTTTATTTAGCCAATAGCATAATTGTTGATGCCATGTCATTTAATGTTTTTGTGATGGACCACTGTAAGACTAAATTTTACTTTGTTATAAATCAGTCCTTGTACAAAATAATAATTACTTTTGATTTATTAACTTATTTTATTTAAAATAAAATCATTTTTGTTCTTCATCTGTTCATTTTGTTCGTCCTTTCTTCTTCATCTGCAAATTGTTCATTTTTCTTCATCTTGGTCCTTTCTTCTTCATCAGCAGAAGGGGATTTTATGCTCAAATTAAATTATTTTTAATCATCCTCTTTCTTCTTCATCTGTAGAAGGGGATTTTGCTAACCTAAATTATACATTTTGCTAACCCGTATTAGGGATTTACATACTTATAACCCATGTTGTGATTGTTGTGCTGATTGAGGTAGACCATGGTGTAATTTAGTAATTTTACATGTTGTATTTCTGAATTCTCTCTAACTTTTCCTGCTTCAAAACACCCTTTTTCATCAAAACCTCAATCAAAATTCATAAGCCTGTGATTTGATGAATTGACCTATTTATGAACAGGCTAGAAGAGACAAAAACATAGCAAATCACCTAATTTCATTATCAATAACCTGTAAAGAGAAAGGGAGGAAGAAATCAATATGGAATTTTGATGAAGCTACTGAGGAATTTGAGCGACGATGGAGAAGATGGAATTGGTCATATCCTCTTCTTTTTTTTGTGTACTATAGTATCCAATTTAGATGCATAAGTTTTAAGATTAAAAAAATAAAATAATAATAAAAATGTTTAATTTTGATTTAATCAGGGTCACAATTGCAATATATAAAAATATAGTCGCACACCGTATGAGCAAATGTGCAATACACCATATAATTTGACGTGACATGTATTAAGTACACATATTCAATGATTGGTCATTCTAATGACTTCACCAAAAAAGTCATTTTAACGACTTCACCATAGAATTTTCCTAATACTTATGCTATTCACTTATACTCCCTCCGTCTCATAATATAAGCAAAAAAAAACTCATTTTCTTTGTCCCAAAATATAAGCAAAAAAGACAATCTTTTATCCTATTTAGTCTTGTTTTTTAAAAAAATCTCTTTTTCAAGAAAAACTTTTGTTTATTCTCATAAAATTAAATGAAAATTGCATTCAATTTTCTCTCTCTTTCAATTTTTCCATAACCAATAGCCAATGAAAATTGTTTTTACATCTTCCTATGAAACTTTTTCCAAAGAAAATACAAAAAACTATATTCCAAATTCTTATGTTTTAGTTTTCTTAATAAGTGTGAATTTTTTTTTTTTGCTTATAATTTGGGACGGATGGAGTATATATTAAGACATCTAGAGCAGGGTCATTGCCATGAGAATAGCTTAAAATTGGAGGACAATCACATTAGACTAATAGCGATGTAGGAGTAAATTCATTTATATATTATTCAACACTCGTATTTTCATTTAATATGAGACTATTTTACTTGCACTTGATATATCAATTAACAATCAGGAACATTATTTTATGTTACATGTCGGTCCTTGAGTATTAATTATTGCTAGGGTTCAACTCGGTGTCGTGTTGATGTCAAAGTTGAGTGTAGTGACTATGTTGCTAATTATATATACTAGATGTTAGGGCATTTGGCTGAAAATATTGATGACTCAATGAAGACCGCACTAGAGATGGTCAATGACAATGAAGTTGCGATGAAGCCTGTGAGGAATAACATAGCACACTTGCTAAATTTATGGATTTGTTTCCTTGTGCATGTGATCCTTAGTGCAACTTGCTGTTTTCGCCTACCAAGTTTTCATACGTTTCAACGAGATCTTAAGGGATGTTCCATGGTTCACGAGTACGATCAACATGCACAAGGATCTGATCAAAGCTTTGTCAAGGAACAAGGTGGAGTAGAATTTTATTCCAAAAAAAAAAAGGTGGAGGAGAATTTCAACATATTTTGATCCTATCTTCACTTTTTGGAGTATTTATCATGCTCGAAAGGTTCATGACCTTGTTAACGTTGTAATTAGTTAAATATATTTTATCAAAGAAAAAAAAAACTCAAACGTTAACTATTATCGATGACTAGTAATTTTGATCGAATATTCTTTGACAAATTGACAATTGACAGCATACTTTATTTGTTTTGCAAAAAAATAAAAAATATACTTTATTTCTTTCTTGCAAATTGGGTCAAGAATTGACAATATACTTTTTACTTGTGTAAAAAAAATCATTTTTTATTTATATTTATGTTGAATTTAAAAGTTAAATAGGTTATCGATTAACATTCAACTGTAATTCTGTTTGTGATTTCAACGATTACGTTGTGGAATGAATTATGTTCGTCAACTATAAGTTTTTTAAATTGTTCAAAGAGTGTCAAGTGTATAGTTTAGTGATTTTGAAGCTACTGAACTAAGAAATGCGTGAATAAAAAGTAAAGCGGAACGAGAAACAATTGTGTTTTTTGAAAATTGTACAATTATGGTATTTGTAGGTTAATGTTGATCCTACTAGTCAAAACATCGTGACAACATAATTTATTCTTCCTCGGCTATTTGTAGGTTAATGCCCTATTTTTGATTTGATCATCCCTCTTTCACGATAATTTTTGTTTTCTTATGCAATTCTATATTGAGCTTCTGAAATTGAGAAAACGACATGTACAAAATAAAAAGCAAAGTAGAAAGTGCATGAATGTAAAGTAGAAATCAAAAGAAAAAAGAAAAGAAAAGAAATAGTACCTTGCAAGTCGAGCGATTGAGTTGTGAGTTACGACGTTGGTGGGAGTGATATGATAGGTAATACGAGAATATTGTGGAGAGAAGTTGTTATATATATAGGTTTAGTTCAGGCAGCGACGCAATTTTAATTTCAACAAAAGATTAAGGACCCATACTAAACTCATTTTGATAACTTCAATATTTTTCCCTTGTCAAAAAAAAAACTTCAATAAAGTAAAACAACATGTACAAAATAAAAAACAAAGTAGAAAGTGCGTGAATGCAAATAGAAATCAAAAGAAAAAGAAAAGAAATAGTACCTTGCAAGTCGAGCGCGATTGAGTTGTGAGTTGCGACGTTGGTGGAGTGATATGATATGTAATGTGAGAATAGTGAGGAGAGAAGGTGTTATATATATACACACACAAGTTTAGTTGAGGTGACATGCAATTTTAATTTCAACAAAAGATAAAGGACTCTACTTAACTCAATTTGATAACTTCCAAATTTTTCACATGTACATTTCATCATTAGAAAGCACCTTCGTGTTTGAGAGTGGTGTTATAGACATGAAATACGAGTAAAATTACAGGTTGTTAAGTTCCATCGTACTTTGATTGGTGTTTACCCTTCGAAAATACAGGCTAACAATTGGTTGTTCACTGCAACGATCTTTGAGGATCTCTATTCGAGAAAAATTTGATTATTTTATCTTCAATTATTTGTCTTCGTGTAACCTTTTAATTTACTCGCTATAAATTCAAGGGTCATGCAAACCGATGCCCTCAGAGCACTAGCTAAGAAGTCAAATATAGTAATATTTGTATTAAATGTTAAAAAAATGACCTAAAAAAGATAATATTTGCATTTAAAGTTGTGTAATCAATGTATTAAATACTTTTTTTTCCCTTAAAATTTCCTCTTTAGCATTACCCTAAATTCAATTGATTAGCATTCTTTAATAAAATCCTATTTATTAGGCGTAATCAAAATCAAAATTAAATGAAATTATAAATATTTTGATAAAATAATTTAAAATTAAATTCTGGCATAAAAAAAATCCCACAATGTACGCTTAAGCCTAAGTAACTAAACTACTCCCACTTGGTAAAGTGATAAACCAACGTTGGGATTAACGATAAGCAAGATGAGTGTACCCTACGAAGCGTCGTTTGTAAGAGTGAGTCAGGTCAGCTATGGTGTGAAGTACTGTAACTGCCAGGAAGCCAAGTGAAAAAGTCGAAAAACCGGCCAATAAAGACTTTGCCTTATTCAAAATTCCATCTCATTTGATTTGATTTGATTTTCTAAAACCCACCCCACCCCACCAACGCCACGCGCTTTCTCTCTCTTCCTTCCACTGTCTTCTACTCTACACCGTAATTCATTCCTTCGATTCATTGGAAGAACAATTAATTTCTTTCCTATTTCGATATTTTCATTTTCTATATATTCAAATACGCGTCTCTTTTCTCTTTCAGATCTATCTAGGGTTTACTTCTCCGGCAAAGAAGAAATGGCGAATCAGCAGAATCTTGAGAAAATGCAACTCCGCCAGAATTACCGGAATCTATGGCACACTGATCTCATGAGAACTATCCAGGTCGATACTCCATGTAAGCAAAGCAACCACACTCTTTTTAATTATTTCATTTTCCATTTCTATCGTTAATTTAATAATTATCAAACTCAATTCTTCTTCGCAGATTGCTGCTTATCGTTGTGGTGGTATGTCATCTAAAACTCTCTCTTCAGATCTCATCATCCTTTAATTTCACTCTCTAATTGCTTCATAGATTAATTTTTGTTATTTTATTCTTGTGCTGTTAAATTGTCGTTTATGGATTTTAGATCTTGAATTGCATATACGTTGACTTGCATTGACTATTCAAATTACTCGAATAACTGTTTGCTTAGTGGAATCTTCGTACTCTATTTGAAATTTGAATTGATTAGAGTTATTATTATCTCTTAGCACCTACTCCTCTGATCAAAGGCGTGTTAGGTGTTGTCGGACACTTCCAATAGTGACATATGTGATTATATTCAAACAGTTCATTTTCTCAAATTATTATCGGTGTCGGTGCTTCATATGTTATTATTTGCTTAATATACATTGTTTTAGTAGATGAGGAAGAAAAAAAGTGAAAAACGCAGGAAAAAAATGTTGGATAAAGATAAACAATGCTTGTTTCTGAATTATGTAGTTAAAATAAATGTGAAATTGCTAATTAAATAATTTTTCAAGTATGAGATTTTAACGACTGCATTGCCACATCGAGCAATTTTTTGATGGCCTGTATTTATATTGATTGTTACTTATGATTTAGTCAACAATCTTTTGACAACTTGTAATGCATATCTATATCTATGCTGATCACCAGTTGATCAAGCGGAATTATTTATTCTTTGTAAGAAAAGAGGACTGTGGGTATGTTACTTTCTCATTGAAGTTTATGAGTTTTTCAAATGTATTTGATCGTAATGTGCTTTCTGTGGCACCTTGAGCTTATCAGCCTTCTCAGTCATGCGATAGTCAGGGTTATTGAAAAAGCATGTTCCTTGAATTTAGATGCTCATTCAGACTTAATTCGATAGTATACTGCGTCTGTTTGGTGTATATTTGGTGTTTTGAGCTAGTTTCCATTTCCAAGTATCTCTTTGTACTTTGTTTAAAGAGTTCATCTAAGACCAGCTTGTATAACCTGTCTCCGTTTGTGATCTATCATTTGGGTCCTTGTCAGTTTAATGACCCGATTCATTACTTGGTGATTTGTACTTTTTAGCTCCAATGCACTTTCAGTTGATTGCAATTTTACTTGGCCTTAAAAGGAAGCATAAATGTAATATATTACTTATACTTTTTTGACAAATATATTACTTATACTTATTACTTATTTTCCTAGTAGTAATTTAATGTTATGTTGTCTCATTGTAGTGCGCCATGTGTATCATACTTGCTTCGCAAACGAGCCCTTTATGATGATATGTCAAGGTAATTGATGCAGTTTGTACTTTTCTAAACTTCCAAAATGAATTGCACAGTTTGTTTGTGATTTATATTTATCTTGTTTGTTTCAGATACACATGCTGTGCTGGTTACATGCCCTGCAGTGGTAGGTGTGGAGAAAGTAAATGTCCTGAATTTTGCCTCTGTACTGAGGTATATAAACTTTTACTTGTTTTCCTTCATTTTTTACATACCTGATATTTGCAAATGCTGCCATGGATGTTCTTCAAGGTAGACGATCCCTCTGGCCCCCTTTTAGTCGTAGTCAGGTTGGGGTTATATGATACTATGAAGCCTTGGACAATGCATGATTTTAGCTCAAGCATATAATGTGGAAATAATAGTCAAAGACATAAAATATGGCCAGGGCAGGAATTAATAGAGAAAGAAAATACATGTATAGGGTTGTGGTTAGTCTAGTAAATTGTTTAAAATGTACAATATTAAGCTTGTTGCTGCTGTTTTTATAGTTGTATTTGGGATAGTGAAAGTGAAATACAACACCAAACAGTAGCAGAGCTAGGATTTTTAAGTTGTGGGGGCAATATTCAACATGTATATAATATCAAAAATACGTGTTTTTCAGAATACATGTTTTTGAAAAAATGCAAAATAACAATCATTTCTTACACTATCATGATATACTGATTTTGATTGTACTCTAAAATAATTGTTATATTGATTGTTGAAATAGAATAAAATTACAATGGTACCTTACTTATTAGTGTCCTCAGGGCAATATTAATTAAGGAAACTATAAATAGAAATTGTCATGAAAATATGAGTTTTAACTTTTAATTAATTAATTCTTTCAATAATTTTTTTTAATTAATTAATAATTACTCTACTTTTTATAAAAAGTTGCTTGTTTTGGTTGCTTAACTAATACATTTAAGACGCTGTTTAGCATTCTCCAAATTATAATTATAAAAATACTATGATCCCAAGTATGAAATATTAATTTAATTATAAACTAGCTATCAAGTTATTGTGAGAGAAGACAATTGAAGAGTGGAGATGTTTTTTCATGGGCTGCACTACTACTGAACAAACTAAACCACATAATAGATGTAATCCAAAAATATTGTGCAGGCAGGTGCCCTCACAGTGTTGTGAGTGGCTCCGCCACTGACACCAAACCTTATCTCACTTGGTGGGTTGGCCACATGACTCAAATGTTGCCATAAGGCTCTATCATAGATCATGTCTTTATCCAAACCACTGACCTCTACATCTTGATGGTTTCTTCTTTAGTTTTTGTTGGTCTCCTACCCTCATTTGATCTATACTTTTATTACTACGGAATCTACAAGTCACCTCCATACATGCTCAAAACGTTTAAGTTGAGATTCAAGTTACCATCTTTTTCTACCATAGGGGCTATCATAATTCTATCTCTATTGCTATTGGTCCCAACTCTAACTCATTTAGCACGTCCATACATCTTGAGCAACATTCTCATCTCGACTACACTATGTTTACACCTGTGTTGACATTTTGCCATCCAACATTTCATACAACTTCACCAGTCTTACAGTCTACGATGAAATTTTCCTATTAGCTAGGGTGATACCATTTTATTACATGATACACACACACATACTTGATGTTGTCCTCAATATTATCCACCCCGCATGAAACCAATGGTGTACATCTCCCTCTATCACTCAAAATACCTACATAATTTGCTTCAGTATAAACCTCTAGTCGGACTTTCACTTTTTATGAATAAGAGTGATCTTCGTGTTGTGGCTTTGAGGTATTGCAGAATGCAACAAACTCACCCTTGTGAAGCAACAAGAGATTAAAATATTCCCAATGTTAATCTTTGCCACAATGCCAAAGACTTCCAATTTTTATCGGTGCCATATGATTGAGTGTATCGGTCAAACGTGTCATCTGATTTATGCTTGACCATATAAATCCACCTCTCATCTATCTCCTTTCCTCCATTCCTTTCAAGGGTGTTTATTTCCTTATTTTTATCCTTACCTCTCTGGCTGGTTCAGACAGATGAAGGTTTTTTTGGGATAGGTTGGGTTTTCGTCTCATCTTATAAGTCAATGTTGCCTAACTAGCCTTATTTTTCACCCTCCCCGCCCTTTTCTCATCAATATAGATAAAATTGTCGATAGTCTGTGATTGGTGACCCAATGGAACTAGCAATCGGTCTGTTCCTGGTGCACCAGCATCTGAATGTGGTGGGATCGTGGTCGAATCTCCCGCAATTTGAGTCTCTGTTGTTGCCACATCCGATTTGTCTCTACAACATTTGTACCAGTGTATGGTTGATCTTGTTGATGCCATGTTCAATTTGCGAAGGGATGTCCGCCATTCAGTTGCGGTGCCATATGCCACAACGGTGTGTTCATATGGTAGGTTTTGGGCCATCCGCCATCGACAACACTGATAGCAATTTATCAGGTGGTTGGATTTTTTGTTCTGCAAAGAACTTTTACCTCTGGCAACCCACCCAAGAGGGTTCCCATAAAGTTGGGCAGCTCGGCATTCTTGGCCCACATGTCCTCTATCTCTGGTATTACTAGCTCTCCCTTCGAAATTGGCTTGTCGGATGAATTGACAAAACCCAAATTAAGAGAGAAGTGAAAAGTAGTATTATTGATTGAAAAACTATTACAGAAGATTGATCCGTGTAATCCCAGAGCAAAGCTTCTCAAAGAAGAGATGAGTATCCCTCTGCTCACCTCTAAGGTTCTATCTGAAAATTGATTTATCACTCCCCCTCTCTCTTCACTTTCTCTTTATAACATAATTGGTCACACTTGTGCAACCCTTGCCCAATGCTATGTCACATTCTCATAACATTGTTCACCACATAATGGTCTTGGGCAGCTGATTAACTAATTGCCTATTTGGGCCCACATTCTCATCCAGTCACCTAACAGTTACGTTTTTAACTGTAAGATGATTAAAGAACCTGTATATCCTTTGAAATTATAGGAAACAATCCGTTTTTAAATTTCCTTATAGTTCCATCATTTCTAATTGTACCTCTTTTACGGTGCTCTAACGGTAAGTGGCCTAATTAAGAATGTTTGGAACTCTAGGGAGTCAATTTAAAAATTCTATCGTATTAGGATTTAATTAATTGAAATCCCCAATATAAAACCTGTGATTTTTATCATATATGAATGTAATTAAAAATCCCTAAACTGTGTGGGAAACTGTAGATAAACATAACCAAGATTTAATATTTGAAATGGAAACCTGTGGTTTTAAACTGGATTTTGAGAAAGCTGGATGATCGATTCTGTTAAGACCATTTGTTCAAGATTGGGAATGGAGAATCTGGACCATGGAGTTTCTTTTCACCAGTACTTATGCCATTGTTGATAATGAACTAAGTTATTTATTTCATGATCAAATGAGGACGTAGGATTGAAAATACCCTTTCAGGTGGTGGATAAGTATGTTGTTGATTTTCATTTATTAACCTGTTGTTCAACTATAGTATTTAACCTTTCTTTTCATTTTAGGTTGTTGACTTGATTCATCATAGTTGAAAAAATGAAATAGTTAAAGTGAAAGAAGTCTCTATTTGAATATAGTTGTAAAAGGGCCTTGGAGCCACAAGTGAAACAATTTTTTGGACCTCATTCGGGGTCAGTTTTTAGGGATTAGGATTCCCTAACTTTGAGTCTCTACCTTTGGAGATGACTTTAGGCTAAAATAGTATATAGAGAAAGTAGAAAAGTGTGGAGAAATTTGGAGGGAAATGATGAAAGAGAAAATAGATGAGAGATAGAGAGAAGGGTAGGTACCATTCCCTCCTTAAAGGTAGTGAATCCCAACCCCTGTTTGTAGACTTTCTGCACTTCTTGTGCATTGAATACAATTCATTTATCTTTTGCAACAAAAAAAAACAGTATCTTTGCCATTAACTAAAGATCAGACAGGATTCCTTAAAGCTAGTGTTTTGTTTCACTTGAATTTTCTGTGGTTAGATTAGATAAACTGTCAATTAACTATTATGCATTGTTGTTTCAGGTTTTCCTCTGCTTTGGAAATTCAGTTGCCTCAACTCGCTTTCTGTTGCAAGATGAATTTAACATTCAAACTACACAGTGTGATAATTGCATTATTGTACTCTATCTTCCCTTCCCACTCCCATCTCTTTATTTCATTCATACTCTCACATCATAGACTGATACACATTAAAATACTTTTTTTATTGATGTTCTATTGAATCATATGCAATTTTTTTGTTTAGGGTTTCATGCTTTGCCTTAACCAAGTTGCATGCATATTCTCTATTGTTGCCATGATTGTGGGAAGTGAGGAAATTTCTGAGGCTTCTCAAATACTATCTTGTTTGGCTGACCTTGTTTACTGCTCGTAAGACTTACTCTTTCTCAAATACTGTCATTGATTGTGCACGTTATAGTGAACAGTTTTGTACTAAACTTATGTTTCTTTTGTTTGTAGGGTGTGTGCGTGCATGCAGGTAAGTATGTTACTTATTACCGGCAATTGGTTGATCAATATGTTTTATAAGATTAAGATTAATTCAACAAATTTTATTTGCAGACTCAGCACAAGGTTGAAATGGACAAGCGTGACGGGAAGTTTGGGCCGCAACCAGTGATGGCAGTGCCTCCTGTACAGCAGATGTCCCGCATTGATCAGGCAGTTCCTCCTTCTGTTGGGTATGCACCACAACCCGCATATGGGCAGAATTATGGTTATCCACCCGCCCCACCACCAGCTCAGGGCTATCCCGCTACTGGTTACCCCCCTGCTGCTTATCCTCCACAACAAGGATATCCCCCTACTGCTTATCCTCCACAAGGATATCCCCCTTCTGGTTATTCTAGGTGATAAATAAATTTAGAGCGGTTTGCGTTGGTCTAGATACCTATTAATTGTTTCAGGAACCGTTGTTTTCTTCAATTTCGTACATTCAAAGCTATATCAAGCAGTCATACATGTATGGTGAAAATGCACGCTATATAGATTTGACTATTTTGCATTTTCCCCCTAAGTTTGGATTTCTGACATGAGATTACAGTTCCTATCGGTTTGTCCATTCTTATACTCTGACTTCGATTTATATAATAATCTCGTTTGATTCTGTGCAAAATGGTGTGATGTGCTGTTCCAAGTATATCAAAACCCGTGATTTAATGTGTGATATTAGCCTCACAGCCCCCAAGTTTGGCCAAGAAATATGTGCAACAATAGTGTTGTTGAAGAATTCACTTTAGACTTGAGTGTAAAATGAATAATATCCATTGTTAATAAATCAAAGGTAATATTATAGATGCGTTATAACAAATCACGAGCTTGTTAAAATAACGACCCTTGATCTATCCAAAAAATAATAATGACCCTTGACTTTTTTACATTATACCGTTCATTATGTACTTAAACATTGCAAGATTCGCCGCATCAGCATCAATTAAATCAATAGAAGGTATTGCACTCATAGAAGGTACGTAATACATAGCAGTTGAGAATAAACATTGCTCGCAAAACTATAATTGTTGCTATCAGTTTGCTTCCAGTTTTTTTTTTTCGCCATTTTTTCTTCTAATTTCAATATTAAAGTACTTTTCCAAATAGGAAAAGTTTTTTTTTTTTGGTTCCAACAAATAGGAAAAGTTATGTAAACATTCCCTAATTAAATTTGAAAAAAAATTCTCCCTTGGGCATACACCAAAAGAATAAAAAAAATAAAAAATGTAATTATTTAAAATAAACATATACGAGTTAGATTTTACATTTTGTTGGTCCTTTTCTAACTAATTTTAAAAATTAGTATAGTAAATTATAATCCACCTATTAATCAAGTCAAAAACTGATCAACTTTGAATTTAAATTTATTTTGGTGTACAATTGAATAGCATATGCATAATCCTTTTAAAATTTGAAAAATAAAAACATTGCGTAAACCTCTGAAAATTAAAATAATTAATGCAACAAGAAAAATTTAGTAAAAAAGTATTGATAAAAAATATAGCAGTTCAAGTAAATCAATTCGAGACAATATTGCTAGAATTTCAAAGTATAGTATTCCTTCTGCCAGAAACAACTATGCCTTACATTTCAATTTTTATTGAAAAATTCTTTGTAATCCATAGTTGTCAATGAAAATAGCTTGAGGAACTATTTATAGCGTTGGTCCCCTTTATTTCTCCACTATAATCTCTTCTCTTCCGATGTTACATGGAAAAACAAAGAAGGAAACGGATGATGTCACATGGAAAACTCCTTTGGCCTAGCTAACTCTTCTGCTTAATATAGCTTTTATGGCATCCCTGAAGTGTTGTACTTGTAGCAGACTAGCAGTTTCTAATATGCAGTGACAATGCAATTTGGATACCATCACTTCAATCTTGATAAGACATGCATGGTAGTTGGTCCAAGAAAAACACATAAATACATTCAACAGACATGCATGTCCAAAATGCACTCAAATATAAGTGTCTGCATGACAGAGAGATATTATACACAAGCAATCACATATTTGAAAGTGTTCCACTAGGTTGAGCGGTGATAGGCGTTCAAATAGTAGTGTATGTGCATGATACCTGTTAAAACAAAGGGAAACAAACACATGAATATATACATATATGCATTATGGGAATTCTACGAACACATCAAATACATTCTATGAAAAGAAGAATTGTCTTAAGCCATAAATAAATTCAGCTGGACTGGAAAGGAATCAAATCTTAAGAAGAAAAAAAACCATAAACTTTGAGATCCATGCTATATCCCAATAACGTGGTTATCGAATCGAGATTTAAATCGTGGATCAGAAGACCTGTTTGCTGAATTCATAATCTAATCTATCTTGTTAAGAATGGTATTGGTAAGATACATGATCAATAAAAATATGATAATTTTAAGTAAAAACAAGTGACTTTGCAAAAATATAAGTTGATATATCATATATGAACCTCAAAAGAATTCAAGATTCAAGTCAAAAACAAAAGGACAAAAAAAGTGGCTGCTATACAAAGTTGACGAAATTCAGGCTGGGATTCAGAGTTGGGATCCAAATACAAAATAGATACACGCGGGAATTCAAAGACAGGAGACCCTAAGAATGTCTGCGACTGCCCATTAAAAAATTTCAAATTAAATATAAGAATGGCATAGGCTTCTATAACACATCATTATCGGGTAAAGTTCAAAACACTCAAGTACTTGATAAAAACACCCATCATTAGCCAGATATAACAAGAAATGACAGTGTAGATAAGCACATGAGCTTATTGGGAAAACACGGTTTGGACCCAAATCAAAATGGCCAATCAACGATTGCAAAAGTAAGCTAAACCAGAACTATGATCATTATTATAAAACAAACAGAAAATTATGGAATAATCATGATACTTACCATCAATAAGACCTTAATCGTGTGATTGTTGATGCAGATCCTTTTTGAGTCGGCACTTCAGAGTCCCAACAAAGTAGGGTGACGCATACAATAACCTAAATTTAATACAGCATACAACAGAATCTTATCTGGAAAGCATAACGATAATTCTGTCAAAATCTCTAACTTATTTCCTCAAGTCTTGACACAAAACCTGTGAGTAATTTATATAGTAAGTGAAAACATAAGAAATAGGAATAATCATAGGGAGAAAAGAAAGAAGCAGAAGCCCCTTGCATGGTGGCACACATTTATAGAAATTAAGTGCTCACCTCTTTTACACACAACGCTGATTAAATAAATAATCATGTGTAAGAGCATTAATGCAAATAAAATTTAAGCCAAATGGCGGCGAAAAATGGTTTCCACTGTCATCATTGTTAAGTAATTAGCATTCAGAGCTTACCTTTCCACCTTCAGTGGTTTAGGTGGAAGGTATCATGTATTGCCTCCCTTCATTGCTGAAAGTATTATGAGAAAGAAGTTTGACATCCATTTTTAGAAATTTATCTTCTATCAGAGAATAGTACCTATCATTTCTTTTACATAGTGATATAGGTAGCATGTTAAGCATTCAACACCGGTACCACCACTAATAATCTCAGGCTGGCAACCTATTTGAAAATGTAACAAAATCACGGCAACAATAATTTAAAGAGTCTTGCTAATAAGTATGGATTCAAAAATGGAAACAATTGATAAATTTCATGTAGACAAAATTGTTTCTTGATGTTTCAATGTATTGAATACACAAATCCCAAGATAAAATTTCTACTTTAAACTTTTTATCAAGTACCCTAATGACACTTGTTAGCATTTCCCCAATAAATCATAAATTTACACGTACAGTTGAAGTTTGAATTCAGCTTGAGATGGTTTCAAAATAACCACAAAAGAAATACAAAAATTGGAGCTTAGATAATAAAAGCTAATCATTTTGACTTAGTTCAAGCCTACTACTAAGTTATTGAAATTTGAAGTGATGATGGATTAGAGGAAACACGATGTCCTTTGACAAAAAGTTTCAGTTTTTCTATTTCACCAATAGCGGAAAGCCATTCAGTAAGAATCTCCATGGTTACATAGTCAGGATTGCAAGCATCTTCCACCATCCTATCCATAAGTTCAAATGCTTTGTGCAGCATTCTCTTATCCTGGACCCCCTTGAAAATAGCATTATATGTGGTTGTATTAGGTCGAACCCCCTTTACTTTCATGTCATCCATCAAAGAAACAGCCCTTTCAACATCATTGTTTTTGCATAGAGCGTCTATTAAAATGTTGTATATCACAGTGTTGGGAGGAACCATAGATGTAGAACACATTTCCTCAAAAATCTTCATGGCCTCATCAATGTTCTTTTTTAAACAATATGCATGTATGACTGCCCCATATGTGACAACAGAGGGCTTAAGACCCACTTTAATCATCTGTTTCATTACCTTAGTAGCAGTTGCAAAATCTCCAGCTTTGCCAAGGTAAGAAACCAAAGTGTTATAGGTGACAATGTCGGGCTTGACTCCATTTTCTTCCATTTCGTTGAGCATTTCATAAACTCGCTCCAGCTTCTTCTTCTTGCAGAATCCACTGATGAGAACATTATAGCAATGTCTATCAAGGCCAAACCCAGCCCGTTTCAACTGCGACACAACAACGCTAGCATCATCCATCCTTCCAGCAATGGTTAAACCAGATATCAAACAATAGTAAACAATTGCATCCGGTGAGCATCCAGAACTCAACATCTCATCAAAATATTGCATGGCTTTATCAATATTGTTCACACCACAGAAAGCGGATATCAGTGCAGTGTATGTAACAGCATTTCCTTTCAGGCCCTTGTCTTTCATCTCGTTGAAAAATTCAACTGCACTAAAGACCCTTCCAATTTTGCACATACCATCAACCAATGTATTGAGGGTGACGACATTTGGCTGTACTTGTTCCTCAATCATCAGACCGAACAGCTCACGTGCTTTATCAATGTTGCCAGCTTTGCAGAACCCGTCAATCACGCAGTTATATGTAATAGTGTTTGGCCTATTTCTCTTCTCAGTTTTCATCTCTTCCAACAAATTCAAACCTTCTTCTTCCCTCCCAACTTTACAAAGCCCATTGATCAAAGTATTATACAAGACCACATCAGGTTCAACACCAATCCACTTCTTTTCTCCTTCTTTACCTCTCAATTTATCAAACACCCCCAGCGCCTCATCAATCCTCCTAGACTTGCAAAATTGATTGATAAGAATCCCAAAGGTTATGACACTGGGATGTATTTTCATCTCTTCCATCTCTGCCAATAGCTCATTCATCTTCCGAATGTCTCTCTCCCGCCCAAGCCCTGTTAACAACGCATTGCAAGATGCAGCTTCAACTGTACCACCCAACTTAATCACAGTATGCAAAAGTTCCCACGCTACACCATTCTTCCGATTCCCGCACAGCTTGGATATCAACTGAGTAAGCTTAAACGTATCAGGGAAAACTCCATATTCACCAAGCTTAGTAACCAACCCCACAATTTCCTCATCAGCAAAGCCTTTTCCGGGGCGGTCCCTCTTCACCAACTCACCAAAAACAATTTCACCGGTGAAATCATTAGGAGGAAATCCGGAATCCGGTTGAAGCATTTGATCAAGCACCTGGCGGGTATCATCAATACGAACCGATTTGAGCAAACCCACCAACAAATCGTTGCAAATTCGTGAACTTTTCAAGGATGGGTCAAGGTCGTTGAAGTGAAGAAGTGATTCGTCCAATGTTCTGGCATTTCTTAAGTACTGGAAAAGAAACATTGACACTAATTCACAATAAAAATTTATATAAAGAATTGAAATAACAAAAAGGAAAGGTTGGATGCAAAGTAATGCATACTCCTCTAGGTGGATGCTTAACGTCCGGATTTGACAAAGGTAGCTTGTTGACCAATTCTGGTTGAGAGTGAGAAGAGTTGGATTCAAGGTCGGAATCATCATCAGTGGATACATAAGTGAAACTTCGTTGGTGCAAAAATGGCAGAGCCACGCCATATCCGGTTCTGAAGATGGCAGAGTGAGAAGAGTAGTGTAGTACGGGCATTCGAATTCGCATCATCGGAAGTGTCATAGTGATTATGAGCTGCACTCGTTAACCACGCAAGGAGAAAATGGTGAATAAGTTGGAAAACTTGCAATAGAATAACCAAATTTCCGTAACTTTTGCAAACCTAAAAACATTGTGACTATAAGTAAATTCACACACAGTAGCATGGGAATATGAAATAGTGACACAAGCGAGATGCATTTCAAACTAACAACCTCGATAGTGATAGGAATAGATGTAAAAAGAGTGTGGGGGGTACGTACCGAATGCTGTTCAGAGTGAGAAGAGGCGAAGACTTCGGATTCATCAGTGAAGGTGGTCCGTCATCTGAGCAGGGGCGGACCTGGAGGCACAATACCAGTGAGGCACAATTTTTTGCAGGTTTGTGGGAAGGATCTGTTTTCAATATTTCAAAGTCAATGATTTTGTTACTCTCACTACTACTAGCTTTGTAAATGTCTTCGTCCCAATTCAATTATACAACAAAAAATATGTTAGATTACTACTAATACAATATAAAATCAACAAACAAAACAATATATCCTGATGTAATTATTCTTCATCCTGATTCAATAACAAAAATAGTCCATTCTATCAGTATCTCATTATTATTATTATTATCTTGGCTATCATTGAATTTAACTATACAGATCCATGTAAATGTAAATCAATTCCTTAATTCTATCTTTATATCAAGTTTAATGTTTGTATCCAAGTTTCTGATCAATTTCATAACTCAACCAAACTCATTTTATTAAGAAAAAAAAAGTCATAAAATAACATTCTCGTTGTAGTACTATTCCTGCATTTGGTGTTCCCTAAAATGTACTAAACAAATTAGAGTAATTAAATGGGCTTTATATAAAACATAGGCAAAATAGCCCCCCTCATAGCCAGTTTTTCACATGGTGGCAGTTTTCCTGATTCAATCTCAATTTAAGACAAGTAGCCAAAACCTAAAAGCTAAAATCAATTTCAATTACAATATAGTAACCAAAATTGAGGGTTTATGAGAGAAAAAAAGAAGGAAAAAGAGAGAGATGACCTAAAATAGAGATGATGGTGGTGTTGTGCTGGTTCTGCAATTGGTGGACAGTGGTGGTCGGTCAGGGGCGGACGTCGGTGGTGGGTTGTCGTCGGACGTCTGTGGTGGCCGGTGGGTAACCAAAGTTCTGCAATCACTGTCTAAGAGATTTGCAGTTGGCACTTCTAATTAAAATTGTCTGATATTTACAAATTTCAGAAACGTTATTTGGAGTCTTCTAGAGATTTAAAACAAATTTGTTGCGTAGGCGTGAACTCCTTGAAATCAAAAATGTTACAAGTGGGGGTGAAGAATTAAAGTGTAAAAAGGTTAATGATAAAAAGGGCAAAAATGGAATTATAAAATATTTGTGGGGTGAAGGTACTCCCTCCGTCCCAAATTATATGGAAAAAAAATCGAAAACTAAAACATAAGAATTTGGAATATAGTTTTTTGTGTTTTCTTTGAAAAAAGTTTTATAGGAAGATGTAAAAACAATTTTTATTGACTATTGGTTATGGAAAAATTAAAAGAGAAAGAAAATTGAATGCAATTTGCATTTAATTTTATGAGAATAAACAAAAGTTTTTCTTGAAAAAGAGATTTTTTAAAAAAACAAGACTAAATAGGATAAAAGATTGTCTTTTTTGCTTATATTTTGAGACAAAGAAAATGAGTTTTTTTTGCTTATATTATGGGACGGAGAGAGTACAATAGTAGGGGTATTTGGTAAAATTTCCTCAAATGACCCACTAACTAAAGGATATTTTCACTGTCTACTTTCGAAAGTCTTAGTTTAAAACCAAAGGAAAACTCATTTAAAATTAAAAAGAATCGAATATGAAAACAACGCTTTAAAATTTCAAATCAGCCTCAAATGGATAACTAACTTTTACTTTCTTGCTTCAATCAATCTTATTATAAATATATACGGTTAATAGGTTTTTACCCCCTATAATATAAGTCACTTTTGGTTTTTCTTTTTGTGAAATTTTTTTGTCAGATTTCGTCTTTGTAAAATATTTTTTTTTTTTAGAATACCCCCTAGGCCAGCTGATTGTGCATTTTCGCTGATGTAGCACGATGACTCACCTTTTTCTGATGACTTGGCGCGTTGACTATATAATTAATTTTATTTTTTATTTTTTAATGGGGTACACGTCGCATTTGTTTAAATAATAATAAAAAAAATCTTTAAAAAAACATTAAAAAATGAATTAAATTTTAGAAAAATTAATAAAAATGAAAAAAAATAAAAAGATTCTGGAAAATTAAAAAAAAAGAAAACAATTCTCGAAAAATTAAATAAAATGATTAAAAAAGGAAAACAATTTGGAAAAATTAATAAAAATGAAAAAAATTCTGGAAAACTAATAAAAATTAAAAAAAAATATATATCCAAATTTTCGAGAAAATTATAAAAAAAAATTTGAATTAAATTAAAATTACAAAAAATTTGAAAATATAATATTATCTAATTATTTTGATTTTGAAAATTTAATTTCTAGAATTTTATTTTATTCAAAAATTTAATATTTCATAACACACATACCAGTGTCAATCAATATCCTTCATTCCTTTGTATCCTATTATTCATCTAGATTATATTTTCGAATAAAAAAAAATCTGGAAATTAATTTTCAAAATCAAAATAAGTAGATAATATTTTCAAATTTTTTATAATTTTAATTTAATTCAGATTTTTTTTATAAATTTTTCGAAAATTTCGATATATGTTTATTTTTTAAAAACAAATCCAGATTTTTTAAAACTTTTATTAGTTTTTCCAAAAAGTTTTCATTTTTATTAATTTTTTAAAAGAAATTCGGTTATTTTTTTGGTTTTTTAAATCGTGTAAGAATTTTTTTATTATTTTAAAAAAAATCACAAATGCCACATGTACCCCATAAAAAAATATACAGTCAGCGTGTCACATCATCAGAAAAAGGTGAGTCAGGGTGCCACGTCAGCGAAAATGCACAGTCAGCCAGCCTAGTGGGGTTTTCTAAAAAAAAAAATTACAAGAACGAAATCTGACCAAAAAATTTCACAGGGTGGAAACCAAAAGTGACCTATATTACAGGAAGGTAAAAGCCTATTAACCTTTTTTTCAAAAGTAAATTTTTATGTATCTTAGAGTTTGATTGAGTATCAATACTCTGAAGATATAATAAAGTTTTTATAACATTTGAACAAGTTTTAAAATAAATTGATATAATCCGACACTAAACGATTTGATGATTGATATACACTCAATCAAATTTCATGGGTGCCATTGAGCTCTCCTCTTAAAATTCGATATTTTTCATCCTCTATTTTCAAAAAGGTAAATTTTAGTCACAAAAGTGATATTTGGTCTTTCAACCCAATATTGAGGCAATAAATTACCTTTTTTGTTGCAATAAATCATCATATGTTGGGCGAAAAGCACAAATGAGATAAAAATTACAACAAATGTGAAAATTGAAATATCAAAATATTTGGTTTTAAAATATGGTGAGTGAGTTTGATAAATAATAGACTTGGTAATGTGACAACTTCAACGGTAAGAGTTTGATCTTGTTTATTGGTTTTATCAATGTCATTGTATTTCAACAAAATTTATTGATTTATGTACCATTTATAATATATGGCCCACAAAAATTAAAGAGAGAGTGTTTGTATAACCACCATTCTATACAAGTACCAAACATTTTCTCTCTACAATAAGGGTGTTGGTTAATTTCGGTATTAAATAGGTGAAACATTCACCATTGTGGATGCTCTAACTCAACTATCTAAGCACCCTTTCTTTCTTTAATTTTTGTGGACGGGTCAATAAACTTTGTTAAAATAAGACGACATTGAGTCGTTAATAGGACTTATTTTACAATTTTTTTTATGAGGCGTTGGGCTGAAGAGATTGTGTACTAATTAAATAATATCATTGAAAATTATGATATAAATGATGTGTACATACATGACCCACTTAAGTACCTAAAATAGAGTGTTTGTTGGATTGTCTTACATTAAGTATTGAAGTTTTGATCTTGTCATTTTAATTAATAATAATTTTAAGGGTTAATTAAGTTAATGGTCCATATAAATATTCATAATTTTGTTTTTAGTCCCTACAAAATAAAATCGTATTTTTTAGTCCCTATGACATTTTCCTTAAGCATTTTAGGGACCAAAAATGTTGACGGAAATTTTTGACAGGGATTAAAAATGCTTATGAAAAAAATTTATAGGGACTAAAAATGTTGATGGAAAAATTTGTAGGGACTAAAAAATGTGATTTTATTTTGTAAGGACTAAAAACAAAATTTTGAATATTTATATGGACCATTTACGTAATTAACCCTAATTTTAATTAATAAGAAATGGTTAAATATATTTTTTCATAGATATATTGTTTTCTCGTTTTTAATCTCTAAGATAAATTTCATTTTTGCCTTAGAAAACTCTCTGAAATTTTCCCTTAAACATTGAAAGATTCTCAGTCCATTCTACAAATATTTTCGATCAAATGTGAGGAAAGAGGAAGGTCTGTAATGATAATGAGGGTAAAATTGGTAAAGGATGAAGTAGTTGCAAATTGCATTGCAGAAACGTTACTCTTAATCCGAATCTGATTCCCTATCAATGGAGCCTACCATTTTCTTTACCCTTTCTCCTACGTTAACGTTACCTCCGCGCGGAAACGTTGAAAGAAAAACCAAACAATGTGTACTCATTTAATTGACCCGTCTATTTAATTTATGACTCTTAATTTGTCCAATATATCTCTTATCCGAGGTGAGTCATACCCTCCACCCCACCCTGCGTCACTCAATCCCCTTACTCTAAGTCTAAACACAAGTACCCTAATGCCCTAATTAATACTCTCTCAATCTACACCACTCAGGCAATAAACGATTGCTTGCTTGCAGATCGACAATAATGTATTGGTCCAACCGTCTCAAAATAACTTAGATGATCTCTTGACATGTAGAAGAGAGAGAAATAAAATTAACTAAAGTACATGATGCATTCATCTTTACTATTAATATAAAGTGGAAGATGTTTGTGAATGATACTATTAATTCGATGATGAAATTGAAAAAAATAAGTAATATTGTATTAAAAATTAAAACAAGTCAGTCATTTTTGCACAAAATACTTTTACAAATATACTATTAATTATTTTGAGAGAAATAGAATACTATAAAAGCAATGAATTTCTTTCCTAAAAAAAAAAACTATAATCAGTATCATTATCTCTGTTCAAATCAAACGACGAGCCCTATGTGTCTGTCCTTCACAAACTTTCTTGCACAACTGACTGATTTAGTAAAAAATTACGTTATTCATAGAAATCATATGGTCCGTAAAAAAATTAGAAAATGCTATCATCAAATCACACCTTAAAGAATCAAAAATAAAGATTTTGTTCTAGAATTTTATGTACTGGAAAGTTAAATAATACAAATTCCAGGATAAAAATTTTATTTTTGCTTTTCTAACCTGTGTGTACTCTTACAACACTCACTAGAAGACAAAAAATATCCTAGTATATAGGTAAAAATGAGACAATATCCTAGTTTAGGTAAAAATGAAACATAGTAATTGTAATTTTGTAAATCCTAGTGAAAGACCTCGTATGAGGTAATCCAAATTTTCTATATATCAAAGAAAGATAATTAAAACTCTAAAAAAGAAGACCCAGATCCAGAATCTACAAAACTCATCTATCTATATAAAAAGTAAAATCGATATACAACTAAAATCTGAGTTTTTCATGAGTTCCTCCTTTCAATGTACAAATACACACAAAAAAGAAAGAAAGAAAGAAGATCCAACCAAACATGTGTTACAAAGAAAGAACATCCTCAGCAGAATGAAATTCAGGGATCCCAGAAGCAGCCCATAATCTCTCATTGAAAGCACTTTGCAACTCATCAGGTATAAAAGGTGTTCTACACAAAGGACACGTTCTCTGATCATATCCCATCCAACGGTCCAAACAACCTCGATGGAAAATGTGTCTACAATTCGCTAACCGTCTGATCTCATCGTTTTCCTCGAACTCAGTAAGACATACAGCGCAGCTTTCGGGTGGGTCCACCAGCTCCATGAATTTTACAACGGGAAGGATTTCACGGATAAGAAGAGCTGAAACGGATTCGAATTCGGGCATTCGAGTTGAATTCTCGGGCCATATAATGTCGGGTTCGATGAAATCGGGAAGACCCATGTAACGGAAAATGGTGTTGATGAGTTTTCGTATGAAAGTGAAGATGGAGAGAAGGTGAAGAACTAATTTTGGGAAGAGAAGTTCTGTGTAACCTACTGGAAATCCCATGGTTTGTGCTCTAACAATGACAACAACTATGTGTGTGTTTTGATTTGGATTTAACTATGATTTTTGTGTTTGTTAATTTTTGTGTGTTTGTGTGAAGAGAGAGAGAGAGAAGTTTCTAACACTGGCCTGCGTTATATAGATGAGGTGAGATGAGAATCAGAGTTGAGAGAGTTTGGTGGGAAATTCCAACAATGACCTTTGCCCTTTAAGGAGATCTAAACTACTAATTAACAGAGACACTTCAATGACTCTTTTTTTTTTTTTGCTCACTTTAAAATTAAATTCGTAACAGATGGTGAACATAAAATTCAAAATCGTCAATAAATTTTAGTGGTGAATGTGTTGGTTTGGAAGAGGCCTATTCAATTAGAAATAGCTAATCAGATAATAACGTTTTGTTGTAAAGACTATACTAGTAGATATTTAAGTCTCGATTTTTTTAGGGGGTTTAAGTCTATATTTGTGGAGGAGTCTATGGGTTTATGTCATTTCCTGTCTATCATGTTTTGAGCAACTAATTTTTCTATAGTTGCTTTAGGATTAGGCAATATAATGCGTGCGGATACTTAGTTTATCAATAGATTGGCTAATGGAATATTAGGAGTATAAGATAAAGGGCGTCTTCATGACACTTTTTAACCATTTTAAAATAAGTAATTATTTTAATTTTTGATACATTAATTACACACATATTCATAAAAGGACATTGCTATTCATAGCGAGAAGCAACTTCACCAGAGCTTGTGAATAAAAGGTGGCCGTTGGATCTTCTATAGTGTATATCAAGGATGGTTGGAATAAAAGATGACATCATGCTACAGTGTCAAGGTACACAATACAAAGCTGATCGTGATACTTTCGCTATGAATTTTGTCGCGATCTCCATCATTTTCTTTTATAAAAACTTATTACTTACGGTCCTTAAAAAGTGTCCAAGATTAATCATTAACATCTTCCTAAAATAAAATATTAATATATCAGATTGATTAATTGTCTATAAATAAAGGATGTTTATTATTTTTCTTCTTCTATTTACTAACTGCTAAGTTGTCTTATTTGTGGGTCGCCAACTCTGACTTATTCGAATTTGAGTCAAGCTAATTAGATAAACCTTTGATTTGTTTATTTTATTTATTTTTGGCTTTATTCTATTTTTTTATTCAAATTTTGTTATTATGTAATTTAAAAGCCATTGTTTCATCCTTTTCCGCACTAAAGGGTTCTCTAATTATACCGTCACTTTCTAATACACCATTTGTCCTTCTTCTATTAATTATTATTTGAAGCACAAACATCTTTCAAAATCTTCTAGAATCACAAGTTATGTTGAATCTCTCAATGGATTTTACCTTATATTATGACTTGATGCATACTTGGTATTGTAGTAGATTTACAGATATCATGATTATGACTTGATGCATACTTGGTATTGGAGTATCAAACATGAAATTAAACAAATTTTATGTGTAAGCTATTTTTTCTCGGCAATGTAAAGAAAATCCACATAATTAACCGTGTCATTATGATATGTAATTTTTTATAGGAAAACTTAAAACGCTTGATTATTACAATTACTGGTAATTGTTTGTTTGCTACGCACGCATGCGTTTAAAGCACGAGTTATGAGTTATCTAGCTTGGTAAAAGTAAAAGTAAAACAACAGAGAAATAGACACAATCACATATAGCATGTGACAAGCCATAATGATTCATGAAACTGCCGTTTGAATTAGGCAAGGCGATCCATACTTATTAATTATTATGAGCATTTGCTGTTGGAGGGAAACATGTCCACAGGTTTATCAATTGAAAGCAATGGCTTATAGATTGTTTCTTTGGTAATTAGTTGTTCTTGCAATTTCTTCTTTGACCAATTCAATTGAGGTTGGTCCCTCTAATTTATCAAGAGAAATATTTGTTAATTTTTTCTGTTGTTAATTCATGGTGTAATTAATTGGGTCAAGAATGAATTGACAGAGAGATGAGGGTGATGGTGTTGAAATGAAATGTCCCATTCGTGTCCAAGAAAATGAGGATAAGTGTGGTACCATCAACCATCACTATTGGAATTGGAACTCACTAAAGAAGCTAGACCGTGGCACTCATCAAGCAGCTAACAAACCAAATAAAAGAATGATGGTACCTTTTTTATTTTAACATGAAAAAACATTTTGATCTTTTTATTTTTTTTAAGCAAAAGAAGGGGTACAGAGGGATCTCCTGGTGCAGAACCATAATCATGTATAATAAGAAAGAAGTACAAAAAGTGAGGGGGACAAATAGGAAAAACAAAAATCCAAAACAAAAACAAGAGAGAAAAGACCCGCAAAAGAGCTAGTGAGGCGAACGGCTGGAGGTACCCATCTTGAAACCTTTGCACGCTTCAGACTGTTGCTTCTTGCTTTTCTTCTTTCTTAGGACCACAAGTTGAAATGGTTGGTCAGTGTCTCTTACTAAATCAGTTTCATTTTTTTGACCCATGTTAGCCCAAGAATCACTCAAAAAATCCATAGTTTGCTGGGCCACAGAAGGGACAAGTCCTAAAATTGCATATCGTGAAAAACATTTGCACTAAAGTTTGACAAGTTAGGATCGGTCCCAACTATGGAATTATTCGTTCCCTGCTCAAAGTCATTCAGAGTACGATCATTACCGTAATCCATATGCCAGTGATACGCATATCAGCAAAAAAATTGCTATGTTGATTCCCATTATGTATCTCAGCGAGAGCTAAGGTGTCTTTCACTTGCACATGAAGAGTTTCAACAGTAGAAGACACCTCTTCCACAAACTTAATAGCATCTCCTACATTCATTGTAGTTGTCATCTCTCTAGACCTTATAATATCAATAATAAGTGGATCCTCATCTACAACAATTTTGTTGCATCCCGAGTGTTGCACAATAACATCAGTTTTTTCAACGTCATGTTGTCTAGCCTGTTGAGGAATGGGGTGCTTCACAGTTTAAGATGCCTCACCCTTGTGAGCATTCTCTTTTTGGTGAAAAAAAAATATTGATATGAAATTTGTATAATTCAGAAAGAAAAAGTATATAAATAGAGATAATTGACAAAACTATTTCACTCTTTTGACAATTGATAAATAGTCAAGTAAGTTTTATTATGGTGTCTTGGTTAAAATAGTCACGTAAGTTTAACCAAAAAAGAAAGAAAAAAATTGTCACGTAAGTACAACTATTATGACAAAAGATGAAGAATTATTTGACGTGATGTTTTTTTAATTAAATTCTTTGAACGAGTCATATTAATTATGGATGAGAAGTTAAGGAAAAATGTAAGAATAAAACAATTAAACATAAATTAATTTGGCCAAAATTAATGAATTTGAATCTTTTAGTAAATAAATTCAAATTCAAAAAATCAAAATAAGATGATTGGTAAATAAATTCAATTCAATAAATCAAAATAAGATGACTGGAGGTCACACATTGCCATCTTAACAAACAAACAAAAAAAAACACATCGCCATTCACGGAGTCATATCCCATCTTGATTGGTACGCTTCACCATTATATATTTCAGGTTAGCTTCATTTCATATCATGTTTTAAGACCATGTCCAATGGTTTGCTTAATTGCACTTTCAACAAGTAATGGAGCTCCAATGGGGAGTTGAATGCTATTGAAAGATGACATGGAGGAGGGAAGTGTTAAACAAATTCAACAAGATTGAACCACCTGCCACAGGACACGTGGACGAAACCTGTTGGCTAAGCCTAGCGCGTGTGCAACACGCGCCGACAGGCGCGCGTGTGGTGCAGGAGAGTGGAGAGAGAAGATTCCTTGTAGATAAAGGATGACACGTGGCTGATTCTGATTGGCTTTCTGAATTTTTATCATCTTAATAATTTCAACTCATATATTTCACTCGAAATTAATTTAAAAAAAAAAAACCAAAATTCATGAATTTTTTTTTCTCAAAAAATAGAGACTTGGTTCATTTGATTTGGACACAGAAAAAAAACCAAGTTTTTCACTATCTTTATCATTTTATTAGCAAACTAAGTGAAGTTTTAACCTTATTTTTAGTGAAATGGATCCCAATAATAACCACTTCAACACCCAAAATTATTCTAATTACTCACTTAACTACGAAAATCCCAACAATTATCAAAATCCAAATCAATTTTTCAACCAACGTCCTCAAAACATACATAATTTTGGTCTTAAACCAAATTTCAATCAGTCATCCTCTGCTCCAAACTTTCATCCATATTACAAAAAACAAAAAAAAAATTGTTAAGTGTTTTTTAATTTAATTATAATCGATAATTGTAATTTTATGTAATAAAAAACAAAAATATAAAATTAAATAAGAATAAAAAATAAAATGTGGTGGGGTAGACGGTTGAAAGAAAAAAAAACCATTAGAGAGGATAAGAGTTAAATGAGTGTTGAATAAGAGAAAGAAAATGATGTGGAGGGTTGGGAATTGAAAAAATGGATGTTGAATGGCGTGGAAAGGAAAAACCATGAGATAGTCTAAAAAAAAAAATCATCCTCCTCTCTTTTTCATCATTCATATGACGTGACATAAAAGTGACAGTAAAAGAGAAAAAAAAATAATGTCTTTCTTTATGTCTATATATATCAAAGAAAACATGTCTATAACTTTTTCCTTTCTTAACTAGAAAAATAACCAAACAACTTCATCGAAGTCGGCCTTAGTTTTTCATCGAGAGAAACTTCAATCTCTCTAAGTTTTCTTTCTCTTTCACTCATAAATGAGATGTGATTTTAGGTATTTTTTTGACCCATAATCATCTCTCAACATCTTTTTTCTCCTTTCTTTTCATCTAAATAAATGTTTTTCACATATATCAAGTTTTTTATTTTGTTTTTTCGTGATTTCGTCGTATTAGTGTGGCGTTGTGTTGTTCATCGTATTGTGCGGCGTTGTTTGATTTTGCGTATTGTTGCGGTGTTCGTTTGGTTCATATTGAAAGATTAGTTTCAGTCAATTACATATTCAATCAATGATTTGGACGTCAATGATGCAGATCTGAAAGTATGTGTATTCCGGTGATTTATATTTTATCTTATTATTTGTAGGCATTTTGTTGTTGTACGTTATTAACTTTGGTATCCCCGTAAGCTTAACTAAGTTGGTAGGGACATTGCATATTATATACAGGAGTCAGGGTTCAAACCCTGGACACCCCAATTCTCCACACGTTTAAAAGTGTGAGCTCAGACCACTATGTTACTTGACAAAAAAAAAACTTGAATGTTGTGAGTTTGTTTGTAGATTCATCCTTTATATTTATATGCAGAGGTCGGAGTTCGAACTCCAAACACCCCACTTCTTCACGTTTAAATGTATGACCTCCGGCTACTAGACCACTTAACAAAAAAAAAACTTGAGTGTTGTGAAGTTATTCACATATTTACCTTTACATTTTTAACAATATTGATCATGTTATTGAATGAATGAATATCATTTTATTTTTGTCATAAAAAACCTTTGTCCTTTATTTTACACTTTCAGTTTTAGATATTAAAAAATTGTAAATAAAAAAAAAAGTTATAAAAGTGTTATTGAAGATTTTATTCAAATTGGATAATTTCCTTCTACATTTGTTATCCGAATAAAGTCTTGACCTGACAAGTCTTACTCATGCAAAATACTAATTTCACGACAAATTGACGAATGACAATTAAAAAAACTTACAATATGCTTATTTTTATTTGAATTCTCCTCATTGCAAAATTGATGATACTCTAGTTTTTCGTAAAATATTCACATCAAATTTGCGAAGAGTATTTATTTAAAATTTTAGATTAGTAGGAGCATGGAAAGCAAACCATGTAAGCACGACACATGAAAGTATCTAAGCCATTTTTTAGGTGGGGTTTAGCATAAGAAATGAGACTTATTTTCCATCATGAAAATTTAAATATTAACCACTGAATCAAATGAGAAACACCTTTTAATCATACTTTCTCAACACTATATTTTTTCACACTATCTTCTATCATCATTCTCTCTCCTCCATGGTCACTCACCCATCACCTCCACCACCAGCATAACGCCACTGTTTCTGTCCACCATCTCAGATATCAGATTCATCACCATCTCACCACACAAAAAATTCATCACCCGCAACTTCATCAAGACACTGAAAATGGAAAACGCACATCAAATTTTTTTTGCTTAAATATGAGTACGGGATACATCCCAAGAACAACAATACCCATTTCATTCCATTCACCAAATTCAACACAACTCCTTTGAATTTAACGTAATGGAGGACTTAATCACCGCCACTTCAACCTCTCCACTTCCATAAGAACTCACCCAAAAATCTCATCTCCATTGGAAAACTCCTTCTATACAATGCGGATCCCGTATTCATATATATTAAAATGTGTTGTTGTAGACTTGCAGTGTCTACAACTTCATTAGATTTGGAAATTCATTAGATGTGAAGAATAAATAAATTTAATTACAAATCATCTTTTGCAATTCAAGAATAATTGAAGAGTGTTGATGATGAGAGCTTGAAGAGAAACAGTGGCCTTATACTAGTGGTGGAGGTGGTGGGTGAGTGACCATGGAGGAGAGAGAATGATGGTAGAAGATAGTGTGAAAAAATCTAGTGTTGAGAGAATAGGATTAAAATGTGTTTTTTATTTGATCTAATGGTTAACATTTATTTTCCCATGGTGGGAAACAAGTCTCATTTTTCATGCTAAACTCCACCCATTTTTTAGGTTGAAATAATGAGTTTAAATTTAGTAGGAAATCGGATAACTACCATCGGTTACCTTTTTTTTTTTTCCGATCAAGTAACCTAGTGACTAGAGCTCACACGAAGAAATGAAGTGTCCGGGTTTCGAACTTCGGCCTTTATATATGATATATATTATCTTTTTTTTTTTAGGGAATGATATATATTATCTCTATCAACTGAGCTATGCTCACGGAACCATCTGTTACCTTTTTATTTTAAGATATTTGAATTATAAAACAAAACAGAAATCAGCATGTTTGGACAGAGTGACCCAAAGGCCAAACACACCCAGCTCATACTTTAAGCTCCAAAATTTTGGAATCATAGAATACTTTAAAAAGTTTAATTTAATTATAAATATAATATGACATGTTTGTTAAAAATGTTCTACTAGTCAATATAAGAACCTCATATTGATCTTGATCAATAATTTTTTTTTGTGTGTCAACCCTCCGGTTTTAAAGGAGAAAATATAAGTAAAGTCTTATAAAAAATTATTCAACCAAGAATCAAATTTATATTCTCCTAAACAATTTTGATGAACATTTGAACATTAGACTTAGCAAAACTTATCTTTTATTTTAATTTATTTCTTTGAGATTTTTTCATTTTAAAAACCACGTTATAAAATTTGCTTTGAATCTCTAAACATTGATGTGTTGTCTTGTGTTTAACGGACGTTGATTGAAATTGATTTCACCTCTAAAATTAATATTAATTTGAAGCTATAATATATAGTAGACTCAGGCTAACATGCGTCCTTAGGGCACATGTTAAAAGTTTCACATATAGTAAATATTAATTGATAAAAAGTAATTTTCAATTTTTTTAAAAATAAATTTGTACAATTTCTTATACATAATTTATATCTTTGATATATTAACATGTGAATTATGACCTTTCGGACTCCAAATTTGACTTTTACACTTAAATTATTGTTCAAATTTTACTAGGTAGAACGAAAAAACACGAATAAAGTAAAATAATGATATTTGTACAAACATTTTATAACAAATTTTGTGACAATATTATTTTTCTCTTTTATTATTAGTCAAAAGCAATTGATAGAGAGGAAAAAAGAAGAGAAAGAGAGTAAAAATAGCATGTATGAATGATAAAAAATTGTTCAAATGTGTGACCAAATAATTTTACAATTATCATTTTTCGGAGTAAGTAACTTTTTAATCTTTCCCCTCAAAAAAGAAAAGTAACTTTTTCTTCCAAACAAGATGAATTATTGAAGGATGTCGGCTTAACCAATCTAGTGACGTTGAATACCAGCTAGTAGGGGTCCATAACTTAAGTTTCGTTTTCATATGGAATGAACAACAAATTCAATACCAATATCACTATTCATCCTAAACTAGTATGTTTGGTACTTTGGTTCAACAGAGAATATGAGAGAAAATTTAAAGAAGGAAAAAGAAGAGAAAATGTAGGAGGATATTTTAAAAATATGATTAAATACTGTTTTAATTTCTATAAAATTACGAGCGTTTAAGTTTGATTCCTACATAATACTATTATTATTATTTATTTTTTAAGAAGACCATTAATAATAATAATTTTAGCCTCTATAAAATTGTTAGTCATCAGTTTTGGCCCTTGAAGTTAAACAACGTTTAATTAGAAAAAATTAATCACGACTAACACATCATCTGAACATTTTAATTGACATGACCTCTTCAACGTGTATAGTCAATCTGACATCATAGATTGTTGTAATATGACATAAACACGTTAGTGTTGACGTGTTCTGGTAATAGTAACATCTCTTATTGTAATTCTACATATAAATTATGCCGTGTACTTTGTTTATAATAAAACTAGATTTTTGGCTCGCGCGACGCACGGGTCTTATCGATTATAATAAAGATCAATAAATAATCTTTACTCCGTATGATTATGGGTCGATTAATAAACGAAAATTATATTAATAGAGATACAATATTATAATCAAATGATAATAAAAAAATTATAAAAAAAAGATAAAAAGAATACAAAATTATATTGTTGCACGTGTAAATTTTATTTATTATTTTTATAGTTAAACATAAAAAATTAATGCAGTTAATGGTTCATAACAAATTATTTAGGGTAGCCGAGTTTGCATGAAAATTAGGGTATTTTGTTTGTAAACGTATTAAATAAATGTACAACAACTTGTCAAAAAAAAATTCTATATAAACAATAGGTTAAGTTGTTGGAGACCTAATAAAATTAATAAATAATAAGGATAAGGATTAAGATATCTATTAAATTTTTGTTTTAAAAAAAAAATTCACGGTTATTAAAGAGAGAAATGAAAAACATATAGGATGCAAATTTAGAGCCAAAATTGTATGATAGAGTTGTTGCAGACCTAATAAGGGATTAGTGGAGAAAAAAGGTTAAAACTTAACAAAATGAATAAATAAGGATAATAATAAAGAAAATAATAATAATAATAATAATAATAATAATAATAATAAGATTTAGAGCCAAAATTTTAGGATTTAGTTGTTGCAAAAGTGGAGAAAAAAAATTAGATTAAGACTTAACAAAATTAATAAATAAAGATATTTATTAAATTTTTGCTTTGAAAAATATTCACTGTTATTAAAGAGAGAAATGATGATGCAAATTTAGAGCCAAAATTTTAGGATAGAGTTGTTGCAAACCTAATAAGGGATTGGTGAAAGGAAAAAAATTAGATTAAGACTTAACAAAATTAACAAATAAGGATGATGATAATAATAATAATAATAAAGATGATAATAATAATAATAATAATAATTAGAGTCAAAATTTTAGGATTTAGTTGTTGCAAAAGTGGATGGAAAAAATTTAGGTTAAGACTTAACAAAATTAATAAATAAAGATGCCTCATGTTTTTACCAAAAAGTTAACATTAAAGATTTTTTTAAATAATTAATTTTAGTATGTTAATTGTTATATTATGTAAGAGCCTGTATATTTCACTTTTCAACTCTTTCGATCACTTAAAGCTACCAAACCTGCATTAACACCATAAACTTAAAACAAAATATTTGATTTACTAAATGAAATAAAATTCCATGACCAAAACTAAAATTCAGTATATTTACATAGATTGAACATATATTTAAATCTATAGAAATCATAATTATTTATTACTATCAGAGCCATAAAAATGAAGCACAAGGCCACATTCCTTGGTAACATGTTTTGGATTATTTGATGAACTAGTCTGTTTCTTGTCATGCCAACAATCCCTGATCCATTTCACATGAACATGATAAAGACCAGAGATGGTATGGGCAAGTGGGCAAGGGCAATGCTTCATGGGCTAATAAGAAAAATGTGAACCAAGACAAAAAGAGAGTGTGGCCAAACTGGATGGAGTGGCGGTTCTGTAAGCAAGCAGGTGCATTGCTTTAGGCCACCAGGCACCATCACACTCCATTTCTAACCTTCTCTGTCATGGTGTCTCAATGAGGCCAAGACAACTATTGGTCCACTTTTATGGTTTCTTAATTAATCACTAAATTATTTTTAGTCCACTTTTGACAAATTTCTATATAGCTAGGCTTCATTCAACAATCTCCCCCACCCATCAACCTTATATTCCCTTTGTCTCATTCTTTGTCTATCTATCATCCATAATTAAATCTTAACTCTTTCAATTCATTCATTCTTCCTCACTTTTATCTTTTGAACTAGTTTTTCTTATAATGTTCAACAATTTGATTATAAACTGAATGAAACCATTTAATGAAATCTTTGAGCTCCTTTAGTTTCCAAAAATATTTGTAATTTTAATTTTCACTTGTGTACAAATGATGATATTTTATCATGAATATCACCTTTTTAATATTGATATAGAGAAAATAAAGAGAAAACTAGAAATAATAACATACAAGCCGACTTAGCTCAGTGGTAGAGCGCGTGGCTTTTAACTACGTGGTCGTGGGTTCGATCCCCACAGTCGGCGTTGCATATTTTTTTCTTGTTAAAAAAGTCAAGGTATATTTTCTGAAATATTCGATATTTTATTCACGGAGAAATAAATTAAATATATTTATATTCAATCTATCTATAAAAACAACTAAATATAACTTGTAGTGGTTAAATTAATTAGTTTTTTTTTTTCATTTTCCAAAACGGGTTCAATTAATTAGTCATGCAATGTTGATGATGAAAAGGTTCAAATTCCTTCCAAAACCTCATATACATTTGCAGGATAAGATTAACAGGTCATTAGGCCAACTAATTCCAACCATGATGACTTGGCTTTAGGACCTTAACAACAATTTTTTTTTGAGTAAAGGACCTTAACAACAATGTTTAGTCCTCTAATTGCCACTTGCATTATTATTAACTTTATCTCTTCCTTATTTGATTCTCACTACTGATGAGTATCATTAAGTCAATTTGGTGATTCCTACGTTAAAGGGCATGTCGCTATTGATTCAAAAAACCTTTAATCTAAGCACCAGAAATTGCCTGCCATTAAGTTAAAAAGTTAAAACTTAAAATTGGAGCTCACCATGGTGCACCACAATATGCTTGTCAGATACTGTCTATGCCTAAAGACAAATGACAAAAGCAAAAAAATAAAATGGATTACGAGACAACAATCAACAAGTTGGTCATATATACATGTGCAAATTAGTTTTGCTCTGTCACTACTATCTATCTTTCCGAGAATTTCTGTAACAATTGACATGTGAGACCACGTTGATGATTAGTGATGTAGACATTAAAAAATATTTATAAATTCATAAATTTGTCAAGAACAAAAAAAAAAAAAGAGGATATAGAGATGAAAGAGTTTGAATGGAAGGTAGAAAATGGCCTTTATATGCACTTTCTTCTTTCTCCGTGTCTTCCTCACTTCTTCTTTTGGGATATTGCAAGTGCAACACTAATCATTGTTCCATACTTGTTGCATATATTGTTATGCCAAATAAGCAATTGATTAAAGCTTAAACATGTTTTGATTAACAATGAGTTTGATGAAATTGTGACGACTTTGCAAAATTACTACGACGATGATTTTGTTGTGATTCATTGTAATTTCGTCAAACTCGTCGATGATTCAAATCGACATGTATAATTCACTTATTATGGTGGAGTGTAAAATAATCACGTAACCTTTTTTTTCCACTCAATAATTACCTAATCTTTTTTTTTGAGTGAATCATCAACTTCGTCCCTAAATTTGCAAGCATTAGCTAAAATGGTCCCCAAATTTTGCGAAATATCAATTTCGTCCCTAAATTTCTCTCATGTCCATCAAAATGGTCCCTCCGTCCAAAAGGTCCGTTAGTGATGCTGAGCTGGCCCCCTGCATGTTGTGTTGTCATGTACACGTGTCAAAGGAAGCCACGTGTACAAGGACTAAATTGATGGAAACGCAAAAATTCAGTTTTCACTTTTCAAATGCAATTTTTCCTGCTTTTCCATTTTTACCCCTGTTTTATCCTTACCTTCCATCATCAAATTTCAGTCATACCCATCAAAACAGTCCCCAGCCTTTCCCCTTCTCGCTAAAACCTTCATCACCTTCTCTCCAAAACCATCATCATCGCTGGCGATCAACGGTGGGTTTTTGAAGAACGAAACGATATTTGGTTAAAGTAAGTCTCACGTCCATCTCACTTTCTCCTCCTGTTTGTTTTCACATTTTTTTGGCCCTTTTTTTATATTTTTGTTTTTAGTTTTGATGATTTCGTTTTTAGTTTTAAAGATTTTGTTTTCAAGTTTTCAGTTTTTTGTTGTTGTTTAGATTAGTCTTATTAGGGTTTTCGGTTTAAAAAATAGAAAGATGATTTTTGTTCTGGTTGATTACTATATTTAGTAATGGTGGAAATGTAGAAAATGTTGATGTTTGTAATGGTGAAAATGCATAAAATGTTGATGCTGATAATGGTGGAAATGCATAAAATGTTGATGCTGCAAATGGTAGAAATGTTGTAAATGTTGATGCTGCAAATGGTGGAAATGTTGATGTTGCAAGTATTGTAAATGTTGCAAAGATCAAGTTGTGATTTATGCGTTTTGTATTTTGTTCTACAAAGCTTGCATTTCAAGGAACAAACTGATAGTTAGTTATATAATTCAAGGACTGATTTGATGTTTTTTTTTTATCATAATCTAGGGATCGACTTGATGGATAGCCATACAATTTAAGGACTATTCTAGTGTAAATATTTCGACAGAAAGGTTACATGAAGATTCATCTTCAACCTCTTTTCATTACAACATTACACACGTCTAGTACAATTCAAAAACATGTTCACAAACTCAAACAAGCAAATCATGACTATCAAAAACTTAATCAACCTAAGCTCAATTCCTAAAGTATCAACTTAATTTGTCCATCAATCTCATCCTCCAAACAACTTCATTCTCACTTTCCTTTGACTTGAACATGAAGATCGATTTTCTAAACATTTTTTGCCCATACACCCACCCCCATCATTTCAGATTAAATTACAACAGTTTTGTTTGAAGGAATTTTGGGGATTTTTTTATTTCGGATTCCATCAAAAAATTAGGGTTTGAGGTTATTTCAATTGGGGAAGAACGTTACCACTAATTATTGGAAGAATTTTTGAGAATTTTGGAGTGTGGATTAAAGATTGTAAAATTAGGGTTCCAATTTTATACATTTGAGGAAGAAATAACCATTGAAGAAGAGAGACGTTGAGGAAGATGACATTCTTACATTTTCTGCAAATCAGCCAAATTAGTCCTTGAAAATGTTGGTTACAATCGGCCATATTAATCCCTGCTTGTGTGACGTCTGACATGGCAGTCCATGTGAGAGGTTAACAGTCACGTCAGCTCCGTTAACACCCCAGTTAATTGGAATGACGAAATTGATTGATATTTTACAAATTCAAAGATAAAATTGATGTTTCGCAAAATTTGAGAACGATTTTGACTGATGTTTGAAAATTTAAGGACGAAGTTAATGATTTTTTTTTTTCTTTCACATGAATAACCACCTAACCTAAAAAAGTATTTTCCTGGAGTACTGTGTTTTAGCAAGATGCTACTAGTACGGTACTAGTACTGTGTCCTCTTTTTATTTATTAACGACACGCACAAAACACTAAATAAATTAAATAGTAAAGGCACTGAAATACTGACAATTATGTAAGGCATGGCTAGCTAGAAAGAAGTGCTAGCTCTGTTATCTTTCAACAGCTTTTGCACAACCTGTTCAATTGAATTAAAATAAAGATATGATCTGTAATGTTGTACTACCATATAGTAGAGTTTTAAAAATTATATATATGATTTTTACTATTTATTATATACTGCTTGGCTTGTAGACGGGTAGGTGGAAATCATCATGGCATGTAAAAATTGAAAGAGGAGTCAATGAGTCAATTTATCCAATGAGTCAATTTATCATGGCTTGTAGACGGGTATATAAAAAGTTTTACTTTGCTTTTGGATAGAGATTAAAAGTAATTTATCCAATGAGTCAATTTTTTAAAGGGAAAATCGTGTGAGTTTACGAAAGACTCAAACCAACAACATATCAAAAAAAACATGGTGGAGCCGACTTGAGGTTGAAAAATTGACACGTTAAGTAGGGGTCTAATTTGCAAGTCCTTTAATTTTTTAGCCTCGATTGAGATATTAGCGAAAAAAGTCGCATATTGTTTGAGAATTAAGATTAAGGTAAATTATAAACACCTATATTTCACTATCCGTTGATGCGCCTTTTAACTAAAGATAAATTTGTGAAGGCTTACGCACAAGAACTAAAATAAAAAATACATCGAAAAATGATGTCGCAAAATTGAGGTAAGAACATTTTCATAGGGTGGCTTTACAACAAATTGCTTGTTACTTTGTGGAATGTGGGCTGGCTTTGCTTCTTAACCACATTTTCATTAAGCAGAATATTGTTACTTTGTTCGCACGTTTTGTATTGTGGGAGTTAACCCGTGAAAATTAAATAGAATCTTTTCCTACCGGATCTAATTAGTTAATTAAATGAATGAGAACTTATATTGTTTAATGTAATCTGTTTTCTTTCCAACACATATTCCTTCTAGCAGCCCATATAGTAGAATATAGACACTGTCTTACATCCTTGTGAGTAGTTTAATTAAGCACTAAACATTTTATTTAAGCTCTAATAACCTAATAATCACTTGATAATAATTTATGTCTATGGTGCTCCCTCTTGCGGTTGTTTAATGCTTTTTCCCCTTTGCTTTATATATTCATAACACATACATTTGATGATGGCATTTTTGGACGCGTTTCAATGAACAGAGGGAAGGAAATAAAGGAGATAGATAAGAAAGAACGCTCAAAACTAAAAAATATCCTTCTTTTAAAAAAAACAAAAACTCAAAAATATCCTTTAGATACATGGTCTTCTTTTTGTGTTTAAATATAGAACTTCATCACTGTTCCTTCAATAAAAAAATGTATTAAATCACTGAAATTAAAAAAATTGATAATAATATTAATCTTTTTACTAACAAATATTGTTTTTAGAAGTGTATCTTTCAAAAAAGAGAAAAAAAATTAGTTAGTATTTATTATGGGTATGTTATTGTTAGTTTTAAATAACTAAAATTTTCATCATGGCTAGTATTATTGCTATTGTTAGAATATGTAAATTAATTATAGGTACGTTAATAAAGAAATAACTTGTTGAAATTTGTCTCAAAATTGATGTTGAAGTTTGAGGGAAATTGTGGCACGTAATTTGGTGTTTGTGGCCAATTGTGGTTCTTGAGCTTGGAGGTTGTCACTAGTTTTATCGTGACACGATTGCAAGGCATTGTCACACGATTATCAGATATAGTGTAGTACTGTACTGCGTACTAACTATCTATTGTGGCACGATGACTTAAAATTTTGGACAATATATAAAACTTCATTCTTCATGTTTTGAGTGAGGTTTCAAGAGTGATAAATTTAGGATATCATATTAGGTAACTTTAGGGTTGAGTGTCTTTGGTGATAGGTTCTTTTGGGTTGAGAAACATTTGTAAATACTTTGAGTAAGTGAAATCATTTAGTCTCTTGTTCTTTGGAAGCGATTGAAAAAAAGGTAGAAATTATGTTTTGTTCTTGGAGAGTTTGTTGAGGCTAATTTCTTTTAACTTTTTTGTATCTCTTCTTAAAAAACTCATTGACAGTGAAGTGGAAACATTTCTCTCCCTCATAGTAGGTCATTGTTGAACCAAATTGGATAAACATTTCTTGGTGTTTTGTTTCTCTTCTCTCTTTATCTTTGTTCGTGGTTTTGTGTTTTACTCTTGATTCCTAAATTAGACCTAAGTTTATTATTGTTGTTGTTTGAAGTTACTTTGATACTGATTACTACTTTTCTTTTGTCCTCCACATCTAAATTTTATTGGTGTGAAATTTAGAATTACCGAGCTCACAACATAACTAAAATACATGATAATAATTCTTAAATCACCAAACACAAAGCACATCTTATTGGTGGTTGCATCATCGAGAGTCAAGACATGTTTTATTCAAGAGAAATAATATTTATGAAGTTATTTCTAAACAATCATTGTGATAACCTTTTTTTTCTCCCTCTTCTTCCTAAACGAAAACTATAGACAGAGAAAAAGAAGAAGAGAAAAAATAAAAATAAATGTGAGTAAGAGAGAGTTGTCCTAAAATTTATCCAAAAATGTTTACATTTCTCTTTAATTTAACAACCAAAACTCATGTGTTTTAGAAAGTTGGCAAACCATACATCATACATTAGTTTGTGTGTCAATTTCTTTGATACCCATACATATATATATGAAAGAGTCTGCCACACATGATTCTTCCCAAACACTATCTACCATCTTTGATATTTATATTGATGATTTGTGGAAATCAAGCGACTCATCATGGTTTTTGCAAACTTATCACATCAACAAACATACACTATATCATATTTATTGTTCGTAATAGTAGTAGTAGCTTCTCCTTGTGTCATATGTTGCATCTTTACCAAATAAAACAATTTTCACTCCTAATATATGCCAAAAAAAATATTTTTATTTCAAAATATCATTTTTTTACTTTTGTTCCTTTTTTCTTTTTACCCTTTTGTTCCTTATTATTTACTAATTTAGTTCATATAAAATTTGGTCATATTATATTTTGTTCTTGTAATATGTAAAATATATTGATCCACCCATTGCCCATTGACCAATTTCTTTTTTTCTCTGTGAAGGAACCATTGACCAATTCCTAAATAAACAAGAATTGGAGGAATTAAAACAAAACAAGGAATAATAAAAGAAAGAGCTTATGTGTTTCATAAAAACAATGGACGTGAGAAAAACAACTGGTGTCTCTTTTTGGGTCCAGCCGTTCTACCCATTGTTATCTGGGCCAATTTCAGAGTCCACCCAGTGGAGGGCCTGAATTAGGGTCCATTTGTTAAAGAATAAAAAAAAAATTAAGATGATTCTAAGTTCTAACACATTTATCATTTCAAAAATGATTTTTCATAAGAACTTAATGCAAAATAAGAAAAGTTATTTTAGACACGTTGGTTATTATGGATTAAAAGAGTAATATTGACATTCAGCAAGTAACCTAGATATCTACGTTAGAGATTTTAACATAATAGAAATTCATTTTTGAAATATCTCTCGAAAATGAATTTTGTGAGTATCAGTTCAAAGTTCAAAATAGCTTTTTATTTATATATTTTTTTTGTTGAAATTTTATCATCTAAAATCTGTAATAAAATGATGAAATATTTAAATTGATTTTTTCACGAGAATATATCTAGAAAAAGCCAAGGGGCAAATGCAAGCGCATCCCTTAAAAAGAAATTATTTGGCTCCCTTAGTTGATTTTTATTTTCATCCGAAAAAGGATTATTCATTACTTCAAAATTAATAAATATTTTCATTCATTGATATTAAAACCTAATAATCAAATTTATAATAAAATATATGTGCATTTATAATAAATGACTAAATTACATAAAATTAATTTTATCATCGATAAATTTACATCAAACTTGTGAGTTGAAAGTCTAAATAAAAAACATACAACAATTGTCAACATTTTTTTTACAAGAATAATAATAATAATTTTCAACATCGGGGCTGTTTGTGTAATGTGACTTTGCAGGTTGACAAGGAGGGATCAAGATTGACCGCAGTCAATAAAAGAGTGCAGTCGCTGCAGTCATAACTTATCAACCGCTTGATTCATCCAACCATTAACAAACAGCCACGTAATAAACTCACCCCCAATACGTCTTTTTGCTTTCTCTTTCTCTCTGAGGCACCGAGCCTTTCACCCCCTTCTTCGCAGTTTCGTATCTCTTTGGCTCTGACAATTATCAACGCCATTGTTTGTATTTGGGTGCCTTTAATACTTACATGGAGATGGAGGTATTCAACTGAAAACTTAACATTTTGTAAAAATGAAGGTTTTGTAAAGCTCCTAAGTCTAACAACATTGAATCACTGATGATGTTGAAATATTCATCTTATTACTTCTTTGAAGTTAATTCAATTTGTTCTGCAACAAAATCCGGTGTTCATCATCGCCGATGCCGACACCAACACAGACTGATGACTGTGGGGGAGAGAGATAGTGATGGTGGCGGCGACAGAAAGAGAGAAGACGATGGCAACCATAGAAAGAGAGAATATCGAAGGCTGATGGAGGGAGAAGAGAAGGGTAAGGAGGGACAATGAAATTGCAGTGGGTGGTGACTGGTGCGAACAATACGATTTTTGATTATGTGCGTGTTGCTAGAGAGTAAAATCCTGAGTCACAACCATCAGATGAATTGAACGGTTTGATTTTAGCCGACTGTAGTGACTGCATGATTATGGCCGACAAGGAGGATAGTTGGCATTGGAACTTGGAATCAAGTAATGCTTACACGGTTCAGAGTGCTTATAAAAGGACCGTGATTCACTGTAGTTGGAGGAATCACGCAGTCACGCATTCAACTCACTCTCAACCCACTTGATGCATCTAATGGTCCAAATTACTTTTTTCTTTATTTTCCTAGTTTCACACAACCTTCTCCCAATTCACTGCCAACACCACTTCCTCTCTTTTGCAGCAGACATGAAACTTCACACCTACAATTCGGTGGCATTTCATTTCAATTAAGTTATGATGAATCAATGAATTATGTATGAATCACTTGGTGCTAAAGGAATTGTAAAGGCCATTTCGTATAGGGTTGGTCCTTCCAAGTTCCATCCCCACCTCATGAAAACAGATTGGATTTTTAAGCTTTTTGACATGAATAGGTGGAAAACATTTCTAAGAGAAACCGATTGATTTGGATCTTACAACTTATTGTTGATATTTCAAAGTTCTAAAAAGGAAAAATAATAAGAAGGGAGAGGTAATAACAGCCACAAGAGGAGCTTAATGCATGAAGGACATAACTAATGGATATAGGACTAAATCAATTGACTGGATTTAGGTACTCTGGAAATTTTTTAATTGAGGAGACATGGAAGAAGATAGGAAGACAAGGTTTAATTACCTATGTTTAGGGTTTATATTAAAAAATTAAAAAACTAAATCTAAACCGTTAATTAAATCTGACAACTCATGTTAACTTGAATGCGTGACTGCATGATTTGCTTGACAGCAGTGAATCACAATCCCTTATAAAAGCATGACTCAACATCAACATATTGGCACTACGGTCTCTACAAAGGTTCTTTGGCGTAAGGATGTCCCATTGAAGGTTGTTCTCTTTGCTTGGCGCCTGTTCTGTGATCGGTTGCCAACTAAGGATAATCTGTATAGTCGTGGAGTTATAGCTGTTGATGATAGGTTATGCGTTGGTGGTTGTGGTTCGCTCGAATCTTCCACTCATTTATTTTTACACTGTAATATATTTAGTGATGTCTGGCATTTGATTCACTGTTGGTTGGGTGTCTGCTCGGTCCTTCCATATGACCCGACAGATTACCTCATTCAGTTTGGTTTTGTTGGTGGTAATTGTTCTATGGTAAAGTATGTCCAACTCATCAGATTGTCGACAAGATTAAGTCTCTTTCCTTTATGTGATTGAAAGCGAAACTTCCTAACCTTGTTGTCAACTACCATGGTTGGTGGCTTAATCCGGTCACTATGTTGGGCATACTTTAATGCTACTTCTTTCTCTGTTTTTTACTTTCTGCATTTTGTTTCCATTTTCTCTGTAAATATGTTTGTGACTCTTGTTCTTTTCCTGGTACACCTTGTGCTAGAAGAAACTTTTTGATTGAGTAATATATTCCAGTTTAGCTTCTTAAAAAAACATGAAAGTTGATTCTCTAATAGAAAATATCAAAATATCGTAAGAGGTTTATAAAATGCAATATTTGGATTGAGATGATTCACCATACTTGAGTGATGTTATCATATTTCTATTGGATAACTCAGTGAGCTAGACTCTCATTTTACCTTTGCTCCCTCTATCTCTCCATTTTTTTTCTTCTTCCGATTATTAATATTTTATTGACTTTGTCTAACCAACAAGAGAGACGGAAAAAACGTGGGAGGGATTTAATGATATTATTGTGCTTTCTATTTAGATTGTTGGATTTTAATTAAATGACCATTGATACGTTGCATGTGCTATGACATGGATTTTATGGATCCCTCCCCTCTCTAACCTCCAATAATTAAGGAGTTGAAGTCTCTTAAAGAGTAGTCAAGTGATTTGGAGTGGGATACTAAAAGAGTAGTCAAGTCAATCTCTACTCCTAACATTTACCATAACCTTTATTCAGTAAACCATTTACCATACTTTTTTTTTTCAACGGCAGCCATTTACCATACTCTCTGTATACTTTTTTTTTACCCAATACTCTATATATACCAGTATTTGTTATTTTTATTTTTTTTGAGGGAACTAGTATTTGTTATTTGGATCCTCTTAAAAAGAGGGAGAAGAAAGAAAAACAGAGACGAGGAAGGAGTAAATAGAGATAATAAAGGAGAGATGATGGAGAGGATCTACATACACTCTTGACAACTAATTTGTTTAATTGATCTCCACCCATTAAGTTATCTTCAAAAGTATAAATTGATGAACTAAATAATCTTGTGAACTTGACACCAACAAAATTTCAACTAGATCAAAATTCGTAAAACTATTAGTCAGGGTAAAACCATTAACGTCCCACATTTTTTTTTCTTCAAACATGGACTCTTTAAAACAAAACTGCTTTACGATGTTTAATTTTCTTAATTACTTTTCTACTCATAAATAATTTTGAACATCCTTTACTATCTAAAAATGGTAAATTCTAAGGTGAGGGTTTAATGAAGTCCCTCACCGGTGAACCACCATAAACAATAATTAAGAGCCATTAGATCAATCAAAAACATAGATTCTATTGTACACTATATGCACTAGATCTTTTTAACTCTTCTCTCCCATCTTCCTCTTTCATTTTCGGTTTAAAAATCATTCATGTTTTATTATTCTCATTGATATTATAAAGACGAAGGGTTTATTTAAAATTCATTTATGCATTGAATTTGAATAAAATCAGGGGGGAGGGGGGTGTCAAAAATCAATTTTGTAGAGAGGGGACCATACGTGCAACATATTGTAATTTAAATTTACTTAACCAAACATGGTGAGGAGAAACCTACTCGAGAAAGCATAAATGCTTATTGAAATAGAAAAATAAAAAGTGGTGCAAGTCCATATTTTCATTGCAGGCCTTCGATCAAGGCTTAAATCATTATGTTTTAGTGTGTCTAGGTTAGAATAATCTATGACAACAATCATCTTGTGCAAAATTTTTAGTTAGAAAGGAACTAAATGGGGGAAGAGAAATGGAAGAGAACATGATTGTGTGTAGCAATGTAAAGTTGTTCTCATTTTTAATTTTCAACAAAATCTAACCATTATTATTTTGTTCATGGTCCATCGGTGAGGAACTTAATTGAACTCTCACCCTAGAATTCACCTCTAAAAATATTTTATATTTTTTTTTTTACAAAATCCAAAAATATTTTTTTCAAGAAAATGAGTATGTTAGGGAAAAAAGGGAAGTTGATAATAATTTTGTTAGAGAAAAAATGATGTGCTGACAAGTTAATTGTTGGGCCGGCAATATCACTACTTCCGTGGCCCTGAACTCATTATTCATTAGTTCACAATTTGAATGATTTTGTATTTTATTTTACGACAGATATTTTATTTTATTTTTTGTGGTGTTACAATTTGAATGATTAATATAGGACCAAAATTGTAACAATAAAAGAAAAGAGGACCCAAACAAAAATAAAAGAAGGGGGAAAATGACATGTCCTCCTTACTTATGATATACGACTATAGGGGGACCAAATTTTGCTGGTCCACACAAGAAGACAAGTTTCCCCCATAAAAATTGGATTGTGATTTTATAAGTTGGCTACTCAATGAATATACTTGGAATTTGATAATTGATATGGTCATGCATATATGCACAAGAACATGAGTATACAAGGTCATTGATGTATATTTATTTTGGTTGGCAGAAGAGCAGCAGCACCTATAACTGAGAGTTGGACAACGACATTGTTAGCTATGGATGGTGCATCTTATTATGAAGGAACTGTAACTGATTCATTACTCATATAGTTCAGAGTGGCCGGTTCAAATTGATACACTATTATGAAACATTATAGCTTCATCTGTCTAATTATTTATTGAAGATTCAGAGTATTCCAATTTTTTAAACCAAGACAATTTATTGCCGCAGTGCATGGCTGTTTTTAACCAAACATTTCTTCAAGACATTTAACCTGTCTTTTTTTTTTTTACAAAAACAAAATGATATTCATTCATTCAAATCGAGAGATTACATAATTCAACACCGCTAAGAACGTAAAGGATAAATCTGCGAACAAACTCACAACATCCAAGTTAATAGCATATAACGGCATAATACCTACAATGCGAACAAACTCACAACATTCAAGACATTTAACCCCGTCTTAAAACATGTTTAAAATTTGGAGTGGGTATGCATGAGCATAACTCCAATGCATTTCTTCTTTAGGACTTGTTATCAGTTATGTGCAAATTTTATTCGTAAGCCCGTATATCCCGCTATAGTTTTTGATAGAACTTCCTGTTACGAACTATTTCTTTAATGCAAATTTTATCTGACAATATTTCTTAATAGAATCCATACAACAAAAAATATGTTTTCGCTAATTGTTTAAAAAAAAACTTGATTAGAGGCTAATAATACTACTAGCATTGGAAATGCAATCATGGTTGTGCGATACATAGTAAACTATTTATTAATCTAATTGTGTTTGCCCTTGGTATACTATTAGATTTTGCAGACAAAATTGGGTTTTATTATGTTGGAACTAGTTTGCGCAATGTTTGAATAATGTGCTGTTGATGTTACATCCTGTTAAGTTGAGATAAAGATTGTTGGAAACACATTCTTTAGCCGTCAACTTAACCTTTTATTAAAGCTTGGTCCAAAAAAGTCATAACCAGATCAAATTTTCAAGTTGGTTGGGAAATATATCTAAAACTAAACAGGAACAATCTTGTGGATTTCTATTGTTGCCCTTTTATTTACTTACCACACCCCCTCTTTTTTTATTGTAAAATGCTAACAAATGCCTTAAGGGTACTTATTAAGAAGTTTAAAGATGCAATTTTGTTTTAAGAAAGATGTATTTAAAAAGTAACATTTTTTTACATAAAATATATAAATCATTTGCATTTTTAAACCATTTTTTATTTATTTTATTTTGAGTGTTCTTCCATGACATCTGGAACACAAACCCTTCTCTCATTTTTTATTTTGTGAATAGTATCGTGGCATGAGAAATGAATCTAAAGAATTATTTGCAAAATTAGAATTATAGTGTGTGATGATGAAAAACAATAATTTTCTCTTGTTTACCTTTCACGAAAAGAAAAGCTGAGCATCAAAGAAAGAGAACTTACTACTGGCTGTTGCCAACTTTGGACAATATTATTAATACACACATACATATATGAAAGGATTGTTATCAAGATTCTAAAATAATACTACTAGCCTTTTAAAAAAAGTTAATTAGACAAGTGATGATATTTTCATATATGAAAGTAGCAACCAAATGTCACGATGGGCTGGCACATGTCAAATGCTTGATATTACTGTGAAGTTTATCAAAATTAGAGTGAATTAAACATAATTCTGAAAATATACTTCGTATTTTTATTTTATTTTTGTAAAATCATCATGATCAAGTTTTATTATGACAAATCTGATCTTATTATGACAAATCTATCTATTATGATATATTGTCCATATCATAATTATCAATATTTGTTGTGCAAATGAGCTATGCTAGCTACAAGTTGACATCAAATGACTCTGTAGACGAAAAATAATCCGAACTTCATATCTCTCTCATTTCTCTTTTATATTTCTCTCTATTAAAACATCATAAATTTATCAAAACTCTTTCCCCAAATATACCTAATCGGCTAATCCTAATTTTGGAGGACACATAAAAAACATAAGCAAATACAGACGAAATAATCAACCTAACATAAATAAGAAAGTACAAAGCCTACACCATCTCCATTCAATCTATTGGCGATTCCTCAACAAAAACCCCAAAAAACTCAAAGTATATACTCCAATTGTCGAAGAGAAAAGCATATAGTAATAGCCATATAAGTATAATCTTGATTAAAAAAAACAAAAAAGGTCATACACCCTCCGATCACTATTATAAGTAAAAAATTATATTTAAGATTCATTTATTAAATGATGTATATAATCAATAATAAAGACTACATACATCATTTAATGAATAAATCTAAAATGTGATTTTTTGTTTATAACAGTGACTAAATGGTGTTAATATAATCTTTGAGCTATTAACTAATTGTAATTAACATAAATTAATGATTCATCTTAAAAGTATGGGAAATTTTAAGGTTAATGAATTAAAAAAGGAAATATTGTCTTGAAAGTTGTGTATTTTACCTTTTGAAAGTTACAAAAGTGTTGTTTTAATGCAAAATTTGACTTTTCTTTCTACTTTTAATTCCTTAATTATTGCTTCGGACATCAGTTAACAAAAACCTAAAAGTAATTACTAAGTATACTCTCCGGTTACAATTATAAATAAAAAAAATATTTTAAATTTTTTTATTTAACGATGTATGTTGTTTTATTAAAAACCACATACATTATTAAACGAATGAATCTAAGTATTTTATTTATTTTTATAATAGTGACGACAGAGCGGTAGATACTTGCCTGGCTCTCTATTTTATCTGACGATACTTGGCTGGCTATCTATTTTATCTGACACATACGACACAAACACATCTCGATTGAACCGCCATTTATTAACCTTTGCCTCCCTCACTCACAGTCACAGGTTCACATACTTTCTCTCTCTTTCTCTATTCTTTGGTGAACCACAAAACGACAACAACTGCTTAAAACCTCTTTAGATAATGGCAACGACAACCACAACAACTAAAACAACAATAACCAATTCCCTCAAACCTCAACAGCAACAACAACAACAACCCATCACCAAACCTAAACGACGCAAGTGTCGTGAAACTACAATCTCCACTTCCGCCACACAACCCGAACCTAAACCCGATTCACCTTCCACTTACACAGTTCGTTACTCTCCTGGTAGATTTTCACCAATCATGGATTTCACACACTCTTCTTCTTCACCAATTTCCAACGGACATTCCAATTCGGGCTCGGGTCATGACCCATTTCCTTCAAGCTTCACCAAATTCAACTCTGCACTCACCGCCGGTCTTCTCAACCCAATGTCGCCGCCTCCGGACAAAACCCGATCAAGTCCAACGCTCTTTGAAATGATGGTCAACGAACCCGATATTCAGCAACGGACAAATCAGATCCCAATCAACAATGCAACTTCTTCAATGCAAAAACCCCAAATTATTCCACAAGATCGAGAAACCCTAATGATGAATCGAATTTCTGAACTATTATCTTCACGTAGTCCTGGTAATCATTTCAATGATTCATCTTCCAGTGATATTAAGCTTACGCTTAGTTCTAAAGATGGATTTAGTGTTTCTATGAATGTGCATCGTCAGATTCTTGTTGCGCATAGTAGATTTTTCTCTGTCAAGCTTTCTGATCGGTGGACGCAGAGTCAACAGCGTTCGGCGTTGCCTTATCTTGTTGAAATTGCGGATTGTGATGATGTTGAGGTTTATGTTGAGACTTTGAGGTTGATGTATTGTAAGGATCTTAGGAAGAAGCTTATGAAAGAGGATGTTTCTAAAGTTTTGGGTATTTTGAAGGTAATGGGTTTTTATTTATTGTTTTTTTTTGTTTTTGTGGGGTTTGTTTAATTTGTTGTTTATGGTTTAATAATTGTTCTGTTTTATTAGATTGATAATGTAGTATACTGTAGGATTAGATTGAGATTTTATACTTTGGCTCTGTTTTATTAACTGGATTATAATGCAAATTGTAGGATTGGATGAACACTATAGGATAAGATAATTCCGCCGTCATGTTGTTATATTACTTACTAAATGTGCAACCGTCAAAGCCTATGTAGCACCGACACTTCGGATTCTAAAGGGTGTTGTATGTCAGTGTTTGTGTCTGGTGTCCATGTCTGATTCTTGGATTTGTCTGTTTTTTGTTTTATCTTAGGTTTCGGCTGCAATTGGATTTGATGCTGGGGTTTTGTCTTGTTTGGAGTACTTGGAAGCGGCACCGTGGGCGGAGGATGAAGAAGACAAGGTGGCATCGCTCCTGTCTGAACTTCGTCTTGAATCTGTTGGAGCTGGGGATGTTTTGAAGAGGGTTTCCACTGAAGTTGCCAATGGAAATGAAGAGGGGAATGATAATGAAGAAGTCTTGCTTAAACTTATTTGTGTGGTTCTTGAAGGTAAAGATGAAAAGGCCAGACGGGAGATGAAAGGGTTGGTGTCAAAGATGCTCCATGAGAATTCTTCTCAGAATGATCTTCGGAAGGAGTCATTATACTCAGCATGTGATGATTGTCTGCAATTACTCCGTCTCCACTTTTTGCGGGCTGCCGATTCAGACCTGCAGGATGTAAGTCAAATTGCACGACAAGCAGATAATTTGCATTGGATTTTGGATATTTTGATTGATAGACAGATTGCCGAGGATTTCCTGAAAATGTGGGCATCTGAATTAGAATTATCCGAAGCACATTCTAAGGTGCCTGCAGTTCACAGGTTCGAGGTTAGCAGAGTTACCGCTAGGTTGTTTGTTGGGATTGGAAAGGGACAGTTGTTGGCTTCTAAAGAGGCTAGGTGTTTACTTCTAAAAACATGGCTTGTGCCCTTTTATGATGATTTTGGTTGGATGAGGAGAGCATCGAAGGGCCTTGATAGGCATATAATTGAGGATGGTCTTAGTAACACAATTCTCACCTTACCACTCTCCTGGCAACAGGAAATTTTGCTTGCTTGGTTTAATCGCTTCTTGAATTCTGGTGAAGATTGCCCAAATATTCAAAGAGGGTTTGAAGTTTGGTGGAGAAGGGCTTTCTGGAAGAGGAACGGAGAGCAAGACCGGACAAGACAATTACGAATTACATCTGCATCAGTTGAGCACACATGAAGATGATATTTTTCCACGGCAGAGGAAACGGCAGACTATATACATGGTGTGTCACCTTTTAACCTTCTCACAATCGTCTCTATATGATTCCTCTATGATTATCAGTATTTAAGCGTTCTGTCAAACTCTGGTAGAAAGAATAGCTGCGCAAACCTTTGCGTGAAACTAGTTTTAGACTCAATGTCTTCATGCTTTGCCTGGTGGATGACACTATTTATTGTCACCTCCTATTTTGTGGGAAATAACCAGAGAGAATACTTCTGTTTTATTTTTCTTCCTTCATATCTGTTGTGTGATTTACACCTTAGGCTGATCATGATTTTGCACTCTCTTGTCAGTTGAATGGATTGCCATCTTATAAGAAGGAACAAATAAAGTGATTCTAAGATACCCAAAAAAAAAACCAATCCTTTATCTTTATCAATGAGACTGCTTTGTCTTCCTCATGCATGTTGTAGCAAGATATATTGAGCTTCATAGAAAATTTTACTTGTCAGAGAGATACTAGAATGTTGTAAAACAAAATTCATTTGTTTAACTGAGCACTGAATTTTCTTTTTGCATACTGTTGGTAAGGGGTCATAGCATATAGTCACACCTTTATCGTATGCCAGGATGTTTAATGCATGATGCTCATTTGTCAATGTCTCATGCTTCAAACCACCAATTTTTTTTGGCTCGGGTCTGTAATGATTTTAGATGTTAGATTTCTTCTCTGTGAAGTCGATCTGCTTAAACATTCTTTATTATTATTTTTTCTTTTTATCCTTCTGGAGTGCAAGTTTGTGAACATGCCGGCCAATATTGTCATCCCATTGACTATTCTTTTGTTTTTCTCTCTCTTATGCAGGTATACCGTATACCACACTGTAGTTGTATGAGTTGACTGAGTTCCACTGATACTTACACCCCTTGACATATTTGGGATTTTGATTGGAATATAGTCTTAAATAACACTATTCAGCTTGTATTTGTCAGGGCCTACTAGATTAGTATATTCCACTGAAAGTGTGTTTTTTTCCAGGAAAATATCTTTGTTGCTGTCAAACTAATTTACGGTAGCAATATGTTACCTTGCATCCTAGCGTTTGACTTCTTTTTATAATTTCATTGACGAAATACAAGCTTCCAACTGTTTAATGTTAATTAACTACTGGACAAGACACAAGACTAAGCTAATCAAATTGTTTGAAGCCTTGAAGGTATGGCTGACCTTCAACTGTAGAATTCCCTAAGATGTCCCAAATTTTAATAAATTCAGCAGCTTGTGACAGGTCTCATTACATGCTAACTCGTTTTATGGTAAAGCATCGAATGTAAGGCAAGAATATCTTTCTTGCAACTCAGTCTATGTTGATTTTTAGTGAATGAGATTGGATTTTTAGTGAATGGGTTGTTATACTAGGAATAACTTCGTTTGAGGTTCATCTGTGGGGACGTTATATGTTTATTTATTAAGGATAGTTCGTTCATTCTTTACTTGCGTTTTAAGCAAAGTTTGAGAGTTTGAAACCTCCATCATTTGTATCTTGCTTAAATATGGAATCAGAATGTGGGTCATTTGGGATGTAGATGTAAGTCTTTTAAGTGTCTTAGTTTTTAATTTTTAATCTGTTCGGTTGAATTAATGAAAATTAACCATGGTACACAGTATAGACATAGACGTCTATAATGCTATATTGGCAAATATGTTGGTATTGCCGGGACAATTTATGTTGTAATAAACGTGATATACATATAAAACTCATACATTATTTTCACCAAAAAAGTAAAGAAACAACGTTTTCAGTTTCCAATCAAATCAATGAGAAGATGTAGAAAATAACAGCTCTTGCATTGTTTGCGTTTCCATTAACACTAGTCAAATGACGAAGAAAAATGTATTCTTGATGGTGACACGATAAACTTAAAATGACGATACAACTAATAGGATAGGATCATGCTAATGAAAATGATGTGCGGCGCTAGAGTGAGTAGGTTTTGAATGAATGTTGATAGAATTTTTTCTATGGTTATTTATTTCAATACTACTTTCACTCTCACAATTTCACAAATAGACAGTTCTTTTATTGTTGACTGAAATAAATAGACAAAGTTATCCTTAGAAAAATAAACAATATATAATAATAATATTTGAGTTTTATGAAATAACAATGTATTTTTGTAAACTAGAAGTTAAGTTTTACATAACCAGATTAAGCAAAAAAGTTTTATGGAACAATTTATTTTAAAAACAATGTGTATCAAATGGATTTTTTTTTTTTTTTTTTTTATCGAAAATGAGTATCAAATGTATAAGCCCCAAAAATATCTTGTAAAAAGAAATTACTAAAAATTTCTTGAAAATTGCTCTTCTCCCAAAAGGATTTGCTCATTCCCATAGAAAATACCCAAACTACCTCTACATGACTTAAGTCACGTTCGGTGGCACTAGCGTGACTTAAGTCAAGTTCGGTACATACAACATGACTTAAGTCACATTGAGTTATATTATAGGAACAAAACAACCAGAACACATAACCATTGTGTTTCAAAGAAAAAAGTTCGAATTTTCTCCCTTCAAGTGCGATTTCAACCATTCTTGAGCCAATCAACGCTAATTTCAACTCCAGAATCAAGTAAGTGTTTATTATCCTATTGCATTGATTTTTTTTGGTTTAATTGTTAGTTTTTTTTTAATAAATTTCACATATTTAGGTTTTTAGGATGTGAAAAATTGATGAAAACTTAACTTGCCTAAAATAAACGTGACTTAAATCACTTTGGCTTTGCACCTACACGTCTTAACGGGTCAACGTGACTTAAGTCACGTTGATGCTACCGAACGTGACTTTAAGTCACGTGGGAGACATTTTAGAAAGTTCATGTGGGAGTGAGCAATTTCTGTTGGGAGAAGCAATTTTCAAAACAAGAAGCCCAAATCCAACATTTTTTGGCCCAAAACTTAAAATTGACAATAAAAAAAGAGAAAAAACTTAAAATGGCAATAAATAAATGTTTTTTTTTTTTTGACAAAGCAATAAATAAATGTTAAAACTGAATGGTATGTCCCTAAAAAAAAACTGAATGGTATGGACGTGATAGGAAAAAAAAAAAAGAAGAAGGTATATTTATGTTATATTTTTTCTTCCAATATATTTTTTTTGAAAGAATGTAACATTTTTTTTTTTGGACGACATTTGTGTCATTCGGTTAAAGATTTGAGCTCACCTCTAAATTCCACCAATTCAAGTAAAGGAACACTTTTACTTCTTGTCAAAAAAAAAAAAAAGGAACATGTATTGCTTTCCTTATCACTTTTTTTTATAAGATCACTCCAAATTTTACCCTGCATTAGATTTTTTCTCACCATAATACTATTATTTATTTTGCATTTTCGTAGCAAAAAAAAAATGTCAGAAAGGAAAACATAAAAATTTACTCTCTCTCACTCTCATCTTTGAGGAACGGGGAAGATAAATATTTTCTCTTTTCGTAAAGGATGTTATTTGTTAAAACAATTAATGTTACTATCAGGATGAGCAATTTTTTTTTTTTTTGTCATAGATGAAGTGATAATCCACTGAAATTAAACTCACACACAACTGTGAGGTCACGAGTTCGAACCCGAGTCACGACGTCGGACCTTGCAATTTCGGTATTTGTCAGTTGAGTTAGGACTTCTAAACGAGCAAAATTTCTTAATTAAGGTAGATAAGTGAAAACAGAAATTAAGGTAAATCAGTATAAAGATATCAGTCCTTCCATTTTATACTATGCCTATTTGTACTATTTGATATGTTGTATATCTAGTGTATTCAATCAACATAAATGCATAAGAGGTTCTCAGATGCGACAAAGCGATACTAGTTCACGGTGGAGGTAGTTCTTCGATGAAAGTACAATGCTATTATAGAGAGAGTTAAGAGAGAACTCTCTAGAAAAGTCTTTGAAAGTGGTGAAAAATGTTTGTCTATTTGAGATGGCACACAACTACCTTTATATAGGGGTGTTCAACAATAATCGTTTATGCGAAACCCAAAGAGGAAAGCGAGAGTTAGTTAGAGATTGTATCAATGACTCTGATTGACCAAGTCGTCCTCTTGCGCGTTGAAATGTACGAGAGATCATATGTAGTCCTCAATCGAGCAAGGATTATGGGTTATTGGGCCGTTTTGTGTTAGGCCGACAATATGGGTTGAGGCCATGTCCGGAAGAGTTGCCCCAAAGCCTTAATTATCCTTAAGACATGAGGGGCTTTTAGGGAAAGAGACAAATATGAAGTCGGCTTGAGGTCATGAGTGAAAGATGCCTGATGTCGTTCATTTGCATGTCCCTAGAAGTATGTTCCTTTTAGTGAGGGTAGTTGACATTAAATGCTTACAAAGTTGAAGCGATGTTTCTTTATACTGATTGTTGACGTGTGCCCCACACACACATTGGTTGTAGGCTACGCGCCTATACCACTCGAGCGATTACGTTTTCGAGAGCCAATTTAGACGTCGGATCATTCTTTCAGTATTCCAAATATTTTTGAGCCTTGATTCTTTTTCACCACTTTACAAAAATAATTAAGGTATAGGTACGAGGTGCGACAATTTTAAAAATAATTAAGGTATGGTACATTAGTGAAAAACATGAGTTATTTTATTTTATCTTATTTTATTTTTATTTATTTTTATATAACTTAACATAGGATAGCCAAATTGTTCAAAACACCACTGTAAAAATTTAAAATTAAAGTAAAAAGATGTGTTTGGTTAAAACAAGAAAGAAACTCAAATTCATAAATAATTTTATATTATTATATTAATATATGATAAAACCACACATTTCACTTGCAACGAAAGAGTGGGAAAAAAATATTAATGCACTAGACAAATATTGTTATCGGGTACGTTAGATATGCTTCTTTGGTTTACAAGCACTCATGTTGAGAGTTTGGAAGAACACTCTTTTCATTGAAGACTATGATGTGTGTCTAGTGACTTTTCAATTATTTCTTTCTTTAAAGAATTATTGTGAGGCACAAGTGCCATTTATTTATTTCCTTTAGCATTTCATTTTAATTTCTAGAACTATTTTGATCCAATTAGGCTAGAAATTTTCTCAATATAATGAATTTTACTTTATGAGATAAGTAGATTAAGTATTGTTGAGTAAAAATTTACAGTTTATTGTTTTTGGTATTAGTGAATTGTCTTTCAAATTTATCGGCGTTGTGGAGTGTTCTTCTCAAACTTATTTAGTGAAACTTTCATAGTCATTTGATGTCATGCAAATTATCATTCTCATTGTGGCATCTTTCACATATCCTTCATCACGACTCTTGATTTCGTCTCGATGACTTTGAGAATAACATCAGGTCGCATCAACCACCTTTAAAGTTAAACTTCTCCAAAAAAAAATTCACTTATCCAAAATTTGAAAGTAATATTATCGTGTAACTTCCATGTTGATTTTCAACAACCGCTATTCAACTATCAACATAATTTTACAAGACACCTTGCATCAATGTTAACAAATTCTCAAATGCTCATTTTTCTTTTGTCAGGTAGCCTAGTGGCTAAAATTCACCTTATAAGGTGAATAAGTGGAGAGTCTGGGGTTCGAACCCCAACCCCTGCATATAACAATGCATTGTCCTACCAACTGAACCCGCTAATATTTACGTGTACTTTTATATGTCTAGAGTTTTTTCTTTCTCTCCATATTTTCAACATCATAGATTCACTCCATGGTTAAGGCTCACCTAGCTACCAAAATTGAATCTCATGAAATGTTATCCTTAATTTTCAATCATCTATCTTCATAAATGATTTTGATGACAACTTTTTCAAAACTCAAAGTTTCATCCATATATCAAAACTTGTTTAACATGGCACCACATTCTGAACAATTGTTTGCTGCTGATTTCAAAGGCATCCGTTTGAAACTTAATAACACACTCCAAGTTCGTTTATGACAAATCTCGAAAAGTGAGTAACTAAAATAAAAAAGTAACACTCTAAATTAATCTATATGCAATAAAAGTATTTCAAAGTGTATAGTTTTTTCTTGATTGTCAAAAAAAAAAAAACACTACAATTAAGAAAACGAGCTTAAAACAGACAAGGTAAATCTAGTTATAATAGTATGTATGATTTAAATTTTTTGTTTAGCTATTTGAAACGATACACATTATTAAGAAATCGTGTCGTAGAGCTTAACTCAGTTTGTATGAACAATGCATAATATATGCAAGATCTGAGGTTTGAACTCCGCCACCACATTATTAAGAAATCGTGTCGTAGAGCTTAGCTCATGGTTTTAATTTTTTGTTTAGCTATTTAAAACGTTACACATTATTAAGAAATCGTGTCGTAGAGAAAAAAATGTCTTTCTAAAAAATACTATTTTTGTTTGTGTAAAAAAGTGTTTTTTCATTAAATTATTGGTTTTTTTTAATCATAAATTAAGATATAATCTTTTCGAGAACGCTAACCATGTCCCAAAGCATTGATTAATAACCAAAACATGTAAGTTTTCATAAAAAATGTTGGTGTAATTTAATCGGTGCTTGCAAAACCATAATCTTTTTAAGGCAAACTTTCCATTTGAACATTCTCGGGGTATAGTTAGCAAAACCCCAATCTTTTTAATTAAAAAAGTAAAGAATGATGAGAACAAGAGAAAAATGGTTTGGCATCACTCCTTTCTTCCGATCGTCTCTGAATCTCAGACATTGATCCTGTAATTAATGAAAGCTGCTTCTTTTCTGTTTGGCTCTTGCATGCTTTACCTACTTCAGCATAACGAGCAGTAACCCTAGCCAGCGTAGTAGGATTAGGATGGTCCTAACCAATAACCACAAATATACTACTATTGTACGAGTAAAAAAAGTTATTTTTATACACATAAAGAAATATGAAGGTGGACCACCCTATTGTAGCCTGGTTGTGTGGCACGTTGTTCTAGCTTGAAACCTGTTCAAAAATGTGACTCAAATGATGTCTCAGAGTTCCACTGTGTTCCTAACTCGCGCCAGATAAATCCCCCGCCATTTGTGGAGTCTCCAATTGACCCCTCTATATATCCCATGGCCACACCTTATTGCTTTGCTCCTTGAAACTTGTACATGTCTAACTAAATTAATAACAACAACACAAATTATCTAATATCACATTTCAAAATGGTCCAAAAGTAGAGATTTATATTTTAGTAACAAAATCAATTTTATAATAAAAAAATACATAATAATTATAATATTCTATTAAAATTTACTGAAAATAGGAAAGTTCATTTTTGACTATGTCCAATAATAACTATAATATGTCATAATTTGATTCTGTTTTGATTTGATCAGTCTTTGACCCTTAGTTTTGATTATTTCATAGTAAATAATTAGAGAGAGGAGCTCATGGTCATACAATAATGCTCCCCTAGGTACTTTTCTTTGATAAAAATCCCCTAGGTACTTTATATATGAAGACGCTGTGTCATAATATATTATCATTATAAAGGATTTATGCTTACATTTTAATCCATAATTAAAACTATTTCTTTAGCCTTTTACTTACTTGATTAAAACAACTTCAGTAATCCATAATTCAATTAAAAAAATAAGTAAAATGTGTTAGTCATTTATAACAATTCTTAAGAAGAAAAAACGTATGATATGCGAATATAGAAGAAGTGATGAAGAAAATTGTTGTACACACATGTTGTTTGGCTGAAAAACACATGTAAAAGACGAAAATATCCTTTGGCAGTTAACTACCGGGAAGTAAACCGGCTGCAGTTAACTACCGAGGAAAACTTCGGCAGTTAACTACCGAGGAAAACTTCGGCAGTTAACTACCGAGGAAAACTGAACACTTCGACAGTTAACTGCCGAACAAACCTCAAACCTTTTTTTTTTTTGAGAGAAACCATAAATTATCATTATTAATATTTATTGATTTTGAATGTTTCAATCATTATTTTGGTACGTTTCAAACAATTGCAGTATTATACTTATGCGTAAATATCTTAATAAGAATATTATTTAAATCAGTGTAAAAATTAAGCATTTGAATATTGTTTTGCACATTACTTAAATAAAAAAAATTGTTAAAATAATTATGCACAACTATTTTTTTTAAGGTATAACATGTTATATTTTCTACATTAAAATAATTGTGCATAAAGATTTTTTTTATTTAAGTAATTTACAAAACAATATTCAAATGCTTAATTTTTACACTTTTTGAAATATTTTTTGAGGACTTAAATGCTCTTTATTTTTTTTTCAAGATTTAAATGTTATTCTTATATATATATATATATATATATATATATATATATATATATATATAATACTGCAATTGTTTGAAACGTCCAAAATAATGATTGAAACATTCAAAATCAATAAATATTATTAATGACGTTTCATCGGCAGTTAACTGCCGAAGTGTTCAGTTTTTCTCAGTAGTTAACTGCCGAAGTTTTCCTCGGTAGTTAACTGCAGTCGGTTTACTTTCTCGACAGTTAATTGCCGAATGATATTTTTGTTTTTTACATGTGTTTTTCAGCCAAACAACATGAGTATACAGCAATTTTTCATTGATGAATGTGTGGTGTGGTGATTTGTTGCATCATGCATGATCAGAGTGCGTAGTGCACAAAGGCCAAAAAGAATCAGAGGGAAAGTGGGTGAGAGAGGTAGTGACATCATTGTTGTATTTATAGGCCTGTATGTAAGGGTGAGAGGAGTAGAGCAAAAGGAAATTTGGCAAGCGGCGGAGAAAGCTGCTCCTCCTACTTACAAGACCATTACTACCCTTTTTTCATACACTTCATTTCAACCTACCTTCACCATCCAACTTTCATTTTCTGCGCCTATCCTCTCAACTTATTCTTTCAAATATAATAAACCATCAATTTAGTTTCGAGACTATCACCTTCTCTCAAGTTTGGTCGATGAGATGTAGAAATATACTAAATAATTCTTATACTACTACTAATCTATCATGTTAGTCCTTCAAATCTTTTAAAACAGAAGTGAATGTTGGTTTAGGGACTACTTTGATAGATAAATAATAGTTTAGAGGCTATTCAATATATATCTAATTCAACGATTAAATTGGAGAGAATATGATAGTTCAGAGAACAAATCCATTGTTTATTCTTTATTCATTATATGAGAGTATTTACAAAATTATGTATATATCCTTTAAATTTGACATTTACTTCAAACCAATTGTTTAGATTTTTTTCCCCCCTCGAATTGGTTTTTTATGGTTTTTTTTTTATTGCTTGTTAGCCTTTAAGTTACACCTGCACGTCACTATAATAACATTTGTGATGTTATGAACGCAACTTTTTTAAATCAAAGAGATGAACGATGTTCATGTGCCTATTCATTACACCTTAAAATCGAGATGAATGACTCACTATTTTAGGTTTATGAATTTGAACCATTGAGAATTCAAATTTAAAGATAAAGAAGTCATAAGAGAAAGAAAATGGATGGATTTCACATGTCTTAAATCAACGAAGAAGGAATTTGGCCTAATATTTTTATAGTAAAAAGTTGCTCTTTTCTTCCCACATGTCCTATTTATAAAAAAAATTGGCCCAGTTAAACCCATTTCACAAATGGAAAATTTATTAATTTCTCTCATGGCATCACTTATACAAGTGTATTTGGATAGTAAAATATCAGATTGAAAATATATTGATACTTAAAATTAAATAATAAAAACATACTATATAAGGATAAGCACTTGGTGTAAAAAAATATCATTTTCTAAATTACTATTGATTATTATTTTTTTTTTTTGGTCAAAACTATTGATTAAATTTTAAGAGGAATAAATTACAGTTGTTTTAATATAAATCTAATATTACTCAACACCTTATTTTATTTATATCTGTCTATTTCTATCACATCAATAATCTATCACATTCCCTAAAAAAAAAAACTAATATATTACATCTACATTTGACTCTCTTTATTTCTTTCTCTCTCGAGTGATCAAGAACAAATCATTTATATTAAGGTATGGTGTGGTTATAGGCACACCGGCCAACCCAAAATTTAAAATGTAAATGTCTTGATAAATATTTTCTAAGTTTTTGTGTGTTTTATATATGTTGTTTATGATGATGTTGATAAATGTCTTGTGGTTAAATATGTTTTTATTTTCTAGAAAATTATGAATGGGTAAATATGTTTTTATTTTCTAGAAAATTATGAATTATTGAATTTTTTTTTGGTAGATAGATGAAATGGCAGAGCCATTATAAACTAACACACACAAGTGGAGGTACTGGAGTTCGAACCCCGGTCATGACGTCCGACCTAACAATTTCAACATTTTACCAGTTGAGCTAGGACTTGTGGACATGAATTATTGAATTTAGTCCCTATTAAAAGTGATTGATAAATATATTTTATTTTGTGTTTAGTCCGTCGATGTCGAATAATAATTTTTGATTAGGTAAAATAAATATATTTATTTATTTATATTTTGAAGGAAATAAATATACGTATTTATTTTTGCATGTTTTAATTGTTACGTTTGTTTTAAAAGCACTTTCTTTTGGACTAAATCTGCAAATATTGTCTTTATAATTAAGTTTCTAAATGCTTGAGGTAGAATGTGGCACTCAAATACTCGTCGTCTAGTTTTTAAAACGTCAGGATAAAGTTAATATAGATAATGATTCCATCTCATTTGCATTATGAAGAGTTGAATGTTGGTCCATCTAAATCACAAAACATAAGTTTTTTTAAAGGTATACCATTAAACTTTGTGTTTACTGTAATCAAAAGATTAAACTCTCAAATTAGAAGTGTTATTAAATTTGTTTAGTATGAATGAGTTTGGATTTTGTCATGACACGCTTTTGTTGTTTTGTTTTTGGTCTTAAATATGGTTTTGCACTAATTGTTTAGTATCGCAAAAGTCATCCGCGTGGAGAGGCATATTTGACGATGAATAAAAATCAAAATGAAAGATAGAAAAAGATGCGGTCCCTCCCATGCAAAATGGTTTGGGGAGGATGTGGGTGGAGTACTTTATTACACCAATTAATAAGAATTAGATGTGCAAAGATAGGACCACCTCATCTCAATTTCTCATCTCATCTTCACTCCTTATTTTAGGAACGTTTTACACACACTAAACAACTATGTATATCGGTAAAAAAAAAATTGCTATATCTTATTTATTTTTTAACTATAATTTATAATAGTCTTCATTAATATATAAAAAATATATAATAGTCTAATAAGATGTAAGATATGAGAATATTAATTTTCATCAACTTTTTCTACATCGCTATACCTCGTTATTTAGGTCTCATGTTTTTTGACATGTATATTAACAAATGATATGACGGTTAGTTAATACTCGCTACTACTTGATGTATGTATAATTAATAAGAATACAAAATAGTAATGGAGGAATATTTGAGAAGAGAAAATATATAGTCCTATGTGGATAGTGTAATATTAGAGCAACTTCAATTCAATATATCTCTCGTGAGTGGAAACAGATTGGAAGAGAATAACTGGGTAGCTTATGGCTCAGAAAGACAACAGAGAAATCAGAACGAGGAGGACCCACCTAACTCATCCCAAACAGAGCCTTTTTCTCATCTGAAAAAGCCTGTAAAAGACTTTACTTAGGAATGACTTCAATCTAGGGATCCGTTCCCTACAAAGATCTCTTTATTCCTATTCTTATTTGTTTAATTTCACCTCATGCAGATTAATTAAATAATCCTATGCCCCAAGGTAACCGTGACAATTAAGTACAATTTTTAATTTAACTGTAGCAGCATTATTGTTGCTCAAAATAAGTTTTGTGATGCTAAAAGGAGAATTCATTCCATAAAAAGGAGAATTTGTGAACTGTAATCTGTTCAGTTCAATAATATGCTAACAAATATATGAACAAGCCTTTCATTTTTTATTTATTTATTTATAAGTGTGTTTGTTTATATATTTCAATATTTTTTATAGCTTCCTTCACTAGAGGTAATAAGTCCTAATAGACACTAATTTTAAGTTATGAATACCTTGATTGGCTACGGTCGAAATTTAACCACTTTCATTATACAAAATCTATTATGTCATGTATATGTATATGTTTAGTATCTCAACAAGTATATTAGACTCCCAGTGATTTAATGTGATTTTTAAAAAATTACATTTTGTAGTTTATGCAAAATCACGGTATATTTTAAATCTAATGCTCTTAGTATATTCTTTATATAAGTTCATTTGTGTATTTAATAATTTAAACTGATATACACAAAAAATGCAAACATTGAACTGCAATAAATCATCATTTTTTTCTATGAGCCGCAATAAATCTTCATGGTCTAAAAATAAACCGTAAAGAACCATAATTAATTCCTCATACATGTGATACAACAATTCAAGTGGCGGCTCATAGTTTATGTATGAGGCAGAGGACATCATCACTTGTTGCTGGTCCTGCTTCATCATATATACTCTATGTACTTTAATTTGTAGAGAAGGTTAGTCTTTTTTATTTTCTTGACTGAAAGGTTAGTCTTTGACTGAATAAAAGATATATAAATATAGTATGCAACATAATTTACTTCAATTTTCAAAAAATAAATATATAATTTTATATGATCAATTTAATAAAATTTATAACAGGTAACAAATTTGATATAATTTAATAATAGAATAATACTGGTATATCAGAAACACAATGAGTAAAATCCCCTAAATAAATAAAATAAAACAATGAGCAAAATATTGTTTACAATAGATTGAAACTAATCTCAACTTTCATCAGTTTAAATTAATATAAGAAGAATTATCTGTTTTGAACATTTATTGATTATAAGATTTTTCTAATACTAGGTAAGAAATAATTGAGGAAATTTCGTTGATATTTATTATTATTTTTCGTGGGAATATGAAGACTAATTTGGTTGTATTTATAAATCTTGGTCCATTGACTCATCAGTTGTTAAGAAATAGAGAGAGAAATATAAAGAAAAAGAGAGTATATGATAGCATGGAGGTCATCATCAATACCCTCTCTAGCTATCTCATCTTCTATTTCTAAGCAAGTATATCTCATCTTTCTTCCACACTATGCTTTTCATGCTCCTCTCATAATATAAATTAATTTATATATTTTTTTGTTATTTGTATTTGAAACTATAGCTAGATAGATATTGAAGTTTGAAAAAATTTATTCATGGCTAGACAACTTTGTCATGAAGATGACAAAACATCAAGTGGTGGATTTTGTTACAACCCAACGATTCAAACACAAATCCAAGGTTTTGTGTCGGATCCAGAGATGTTCAATCTCACAACAGGGATGGAGATGATAGGTTTTTCCAAACAACATCTTCAACAACAACATAGTACTGACACAAACATGTGGAAAACAAATTTCTCAGGAAAAGTAATTAGTCAACAACATGTTGGTCCTTCCTCTTGTTCAAAAAGCATGAATGAAAATTTCTATCATCAAGATTTCCCTCTTTCTGATACAACAAGTAGTGATCAGAATCTAAACAACATGGTTCATCATCATGATTCATCATCTTCACATCAGTGGCAACAAGTTGATGATTCATCTTTAAGATGTGTTTTCCCTTGTGAAGGTAATGAAAGACCAAGTCAAGGACTTTCACTCTCTCTTAGTTCTACAAACCCTTCCTCTATTGGTTTACAATCTTTTGAACTAAGACACACTACTAATCATCATTTACAAGATCAAGGGTATCAAGGTCATTTTCTTCTCAAAAACTCTAAGTTCTTAGTTCCAGCACAAGAACTTCTCAATGAGTTTTGTAGCTTAGAAAGTACAAAGCAAAATGATTTAGTTTTACAAAAGCAAAAATCTCAAAAGTTCAACAACAAGCAAAGTTGGGAAGATGATAACAACAATGGTGGTAGCAGTTCTTCAATCAAACAATCTTTAACCTCTGTAGAGTTTGTTGAATTGCAGAAGAGAAAAACTAAGCTCCTTTCCATGCTAGAAGAGGTATATTATTATTACTATTTATATGTTTCAAATTTAAATTATTTTATTATTTCATTTCATTTCATTAATCAAGACTATATTACCTTAATTTAGTTCAAGTCAAAATCAAGGCTCTTAACTTTTCGTTGAAGTAGTTGATGAGATTGATTCTTGAACTAATTAAGCAGCTAGTGAAGTCTTATCATAAATGCCTTCACCCCGTGACAATTGAAACTTTTTAATGTTACCTTTTTCCTTTTAGTTTTCATTTTTATTTCTATGGTGGATGTAACTTTCAAACTCATGAAATTTATTTATTTAAACATACTTTTGTGTATAATATTATATTATTAGGTTGATAGAAGGTACAAGCACTATTGTAATCAAATGAGGAGTGTGGTTTCATCATTTGAAGCTGTAGCTGGAAATGGAGCTGCGAAAGTTTATTCAGCTTTGGCTTTAAAAGCTATGTCAAGACATTTTAGGTGTTTGAAAGATGGGATATTAGAACAAATTCAAACAACAAGAAAAACAATGGGAGAAAAAGACCCTGTTGCACCTGGAACAACAAAGGGTGAAACACCTAGGCTTAAAATACTTGATAGAGTTTTGAGACAACAAAGAGCATTTCAACAAATTAACATGATGGAAACACATCCTTGGAGACCTCAACGTGGTCTTCCTGAACGTTCTGTTTCAATTCTCAGGGCTTGGCTTTTTGAACACTTTCTTCATCCGTAATTCATTTTTTTCTTATTGCTTTATAACTAATTTTATTTATTGCTTGCTATGATGAAGTAGTTCTAATTCTATTCGAAGTAAGGTACAAAATAGATTTTTCTAAAGAATCATTGTTGTCTCCATTTCAAAAAATAAAAACAACTATTGGCAGTTGTGTTGTGGTATCGTATGTTTTCTCATATCAAGAATCTTTACATTAATGTGCTTCAACTAAAATAAAAATATAAAAACTATATCCTACGCATTTTTTGTTACTTTCTGTGCATCACCATTCAGATTCCATCTTTTCATATGTATGTTGTTGTGTATAGTATTGTCATATTATTTTCAATCATTTCTACATCATCTTCTCTTACTTTTATTTTTGCGTCTCTTTCTCAACTACTTCTTTTTATTTTTATGTGGACTTAAATAATTCTTCCTTTGTAGGGTCATTTCTTCTTATCTCTAATATAGTTAGTTTTATTTTCTAATTAATATATAATTCATACGTGCCACACAAGGTCATATATTAGTTTATTTATTTTTTGTATAATTTTTATAGGTACCCAAGCGACGTTGATAAGCATATTTTGGCCCGCCAAACCGGTCTCTCAAGAAGCCAGGCATGTTGATGCTTTTATTATATTAATAATAATAATTAGTATATTAATATATTTCCCTTCATTGGACAAAACTCTTTCAATTTCATATTTAATTAGATAGTCATATATATTAGATGGTCTTCTCAGATCCGTCACCTTAAAATTTGATATTAATATTTGTAAACATTAAGTCTTAATATAGACATATAATATGTTATTATTGTAAATTTTTTAATTGGATGACGCAACTTTGAAATTTTTTTTGGTGACACATGTTATTTAAATATTAATTAATTGAAAAGCAGGTATCAAATTGGTTTATTAATGCAAGAGTGAGACTATGGAAGCCAATGGTGGAAGAAATGTATTTGGAAGAAGAGAAAGAGCAACAAAGAAACACGACAACCTCGGACGGAGGAAACAATATTAACCATGAAGAGGATAACCTTAATGTACTTCAAAACCAATCTCAAACTCAACCTCATGAGGATCAAAAGCCACGACTCCTTCGAATCGATTCCGAATGTGTTTCATCTATCATCAACAACAATCATGATCATAAAAATGATGCTAATAATAAGAATTTGAATCATCACCAATTAGCCGCGGATGCGTTTGGATCGGTTGATATTGATTTTTCATCTTATAATACGCATCATTCTTCTTCTGACATGGTTGCTGCTTACACAAGTGGTGAGAGTTTCCACCACGGTGGCAGCAGTGGTGGAGTGTCATTGACGTTAGGGTTACAACAACATGGTGGAAATGGAGTGAGTTTGGCTTTCCCAGCAACATCACAGAGTCCAATGTTCTATACAAGGGACCAAATTGAAGAACCGGTTCAGTACTCTCTTTTGGATGGTGAAGGAACAAATATTATGCCATACAGGAATCTCATGGGGACACAATTGCTACATGACTTGGCATAATACATTGCAAAGGTTGTTGAATTAATGTTATTAATTTGATTAAGAAGCTTCACTCAAAAATATTGAATCATGAAGGTGCGTATTCAGATATCACATTTTAGGTCATGGTATAACCATTTATATTAATAGGTGAACTGAGACTAGTGAAATTAATGAATTAAATTAGACAGATTGATACTTTTAAATCTTAACTAGCTAGCTCAGTATATTGGTATTGGTATATTAATATATACATGATGTTGCTTCCATTGAGAAGTTACACTTAGATAATATATTGCTTGAATATTTTTTTTTTTTATCATGCCTCTATTTCTCACTTCGAAATTAAATTAAATATAATATATTCATGTAAGATGAAGGGTGCAATTCTTAAATTTATAATACTGCCAGTTTGGTGTATAACTATGAATAATGAGTGTCCCTTTGGTTAACTCTAATAGACTAATACCATATTAGATTTCACATAAATCTAATTCATTTATATAAAATCGATTTGTAATACGAGAGATGACGCTCTTTATAAAATTATTTTAGATGTGTCAAAAAAATAAAAATATTTTAGACATTATCTCTATTCAATGATTTTTTTCTAGCTACATTACACGATTAGAGTCGTAAATAGACGGTTTAATTTAGCTGGTAAGTTGTTGATGCTCAAACGTTCAAAGGGTTTTAACTTGTAGGCTTAAGGGACTCAGATACAAAAAAAATTATTCTATAGTACTTGTTTTACACGATTATTTTAAATTTTTATATGGCACTTAATTTTCTACAATTTAATATTTATTTTACTAGCTAGAACGTACCTTCTTTTTATGAAACTGTTGATTGACCACTGAGCTAACAGCTAGCACAAGAGGAAATCAAAATTCCGTTTTAGAGGAATATTTATGATATTGTAGTTTATTGATGAAAATGAAAAGAATATTTCAAGAAGAACGATAAATCATTTGGCTGAGTAATTTTGGTTGGATGCTAAAAACAAAAATGAGAGAAAATATCAAAGATAATTTGGAGAATGTGGTCCCTTATTCACCTCATAAAGACAAGTTCTTGTGCCAATAAGAATTGTTTGCTTTATGATATGTCATTTTTATAATTGGTTCGCCGGTGCCTTTCTTTTTGCCATCGAAAAAAATTAAATTGGCTTTTTAATTAGTGTTGGAGGCACTACTAGGGCTATTTTTAAGGATGAGATTGCATGCTCTTTAATGAATGCAATGCAACTTGTGTTTATAAAGGTTTATGAACAGAATCGCACCCCACGAGAGATCGATACGTATTTACAGCCCTTCATTGCCTCGTGTATGTATTTCTAGATATATATTATATATTACAGTAAAAAAAAAGATATATATTATATATTGTGCACTTTTCCTCTTATTTGTTTGACTTGTTATTTAATTTAATTAACCATAGTTATTTTTTTATGGTGGTCGAGATTTGAACAATAATCTTACATATATTATGCATTGTCTCTACCAATTGTTTTAAGCTCACGAGAACTAACCATTGTAGTTTGATATTGTATACGATAATTTGTTATTTTTATATTTAATTTCTAGTTTGAATAAGATAAATAATAAATGAAATTATCAAATGATAAAGTTTTTTTTTACGTTGAAACAACTTTCAATAATAATTGCTACTATAACGGGGAACAATAGAAACATCTTGTTTAAAGGCATTTCCCATCCATTTAAAAGAGTCAATTCTATAGTAGTTAAGCATTACTAAGTCATGAACCAAATTACACATTAATTGCGCATAAAGAAATGGGGCGTGGGTATAACTCTATAACTTAGAAACCAGTCATAAATCTCTTCCACGGTGAACAATAGAGAAAATGTTGAGAATTAACTGCATTCGCTCGTCTTATCTAGTTAAAAATCATTTCATTGATTTATTCAAACACAATTATAATTGGTCTCAGTGTTCTCCAATTGGATATGTAGTTAAGAAGACAAAATATATGTGAACGGAGTATTGAAATTGGAGTCAGCCTCATAAGAAAATGTAATATACAATTGTTCATTTTCAAAATGGTTTTGCCTAACATGCTTAAGTAAGATGATCTTGCATCATACACAAAGGTCTTTTTCTCACCATTGGATTAATAAGGTGCATCACACCATATCCAATTATTTCAATGAGATTTATTGATCTAATGATAAACTATTTTGTGCATAATGTAAAACCGTCTCATGTATGCACCACATAATTGGCCTCCAGAAATATGTATAACTATTTAAGCTGGTTTTTTTTTTTATATAAAATCTTATATGCTCATTCTCGACCCATCTAGAGCTGTCAATTTTCAAGGCCTTTTAACATTTGAGCCCCAGCTTCAATATTAATGGGGCCTAAAATACTTCAAGATAATGAGTCTTTTTTTTTTTTTTTATGGAATTCTGCTCTTTATCCAAATGATTTTGTTCATTCTTAAAGTAAATGTTCAAAATACCCTTACGTGACTTAAATCACGTAGCGTGAGTTAACTTACGCTAATTATAAGCGTAGCGTAACTTAAGTCACGTAGCGTGAGTTAACTCACGCTACGATCTGTTATAAGCCCAGGCAGAGGCTCATTCTGCCTCATTCCATTTTCAACACTCTCAATTCTCTCTCAAATCAAACAACACTTCAACATCAAGAACAAGTAAGATTTCACTTAAATTATGTTGGTATGATAGATTTTTTCACTTAATCTATAATTTTTTAGGTTTAGTGTTTTCTTAAAATTTTAATTTTTTTCAATAAATGATAGAATGTTACATGCAAATGACTTATAGTGTTTAATTGTTATGATGTTTAGATGTTTGCATGATTATGTTAGATTTTTTACACTTAGATTTGATTTTTTTAGATTTAGTTAAGGTTTGTTTAAGATATGATATTTTTTTATTAGATTACGTTAGATTATGTTAGGGTTTGTTTAAAGGCGCCTTCTAGGGTGAGAGACATTGGTAGGTCTCTCACGGTGAGAGAGTATTATTAACCGTTAGATTGTAAGCTTTCAAGATTGTTATGATGCACCACCAACACTTTATCACTCTTCTCTTTCTCCTTCTTCAACTACTTTAGTTTTCCAGAACAAATCTTTCTCTCTCTTTGCGATAATCAATCCATAATTGGTTGTGAAAATTGACAAGGAATTAGAAAACAAAGGAAGGAGATTTGTCCCAGTTCCAGATTAATATAATGAAAGAAAATTGTAAAAGAAAAAATAAATAAGGTAGCTAATTAACTTGTGTTCCTTTATTAATATCCAAACAATGGATTTTCTGCTTGTTCAATAATTTGCTTGCATCTTCCGAAAAAAGAAAAAATGGTGTTTGCTTGCGGTTGAGAGGTTTAAAAGATTTGTGAAGCTGTCGAAAAATCAAAATTTTGTCATTAAATTTTTTTTTTCTTTCTTAAACTATTAAAACTTGAATCTTTCACACATAAATTGGTTAAATAAATCCATTAAGTTTTTTTTAAAAAATTATCTCATTACTCTTTCATGGAAGCACGTTGGTATTTCAAAGAAAAATATATTGATTTCAACGGCAGAGCTTCAGATCAACGAAAGACGCGTTCGACCAAACTTATATGTCAACTCTGTTTGAAACTCATGTTGCTGCCAATCTGAATTTTTGAGTGAGAAACAGAGAAAGAAGGTTGAAGACAGAGAAGAGAGAACGTAGTGAGAATTAAGAAGTAGAATTTTGCTCTCAGCCCTGCACTTTTCGCTCGCGCCCTGCAGTCATTCCCAGCGCAGGGGTATTTTGGGAATGACTGCAGGACGCGAGCGAAAAGTGCAGGTCGGAGAGCAAAATTCTAAGAAGTATCAAGTGTTGGCAATGAGCCCATCTCTCTTTTTTGGCAATGAGCCCATCTCCATTTTATTTTTGAATTATGCTCTTCTCCCATTAAAAATTGCTCGCTTCCGGTGGCGGAGGCTTTAAAGGGCTGAGGTGAGCCACGGCCCACCCTAAAATAAAAAAATCTATAGGGAAATTACAAAAATATCTTTAGATTATATTATTTTTTTCAAATGGCCCACCCAACATTCTCAGTATTTTCCCCTTTCCTCTGTTACGTTAGACACAACTTCCCAGTTCTCCTTCTTTGAAAACGCGACCTACCTAACTACTTTGTGCTCAGCGTTTATTATAAGTGAAAAATTTATGTTTATATATTAGAGTATATTTTGTTGGCCCACTCTCAATATTTTTTCTAGCTCCGCCACTGCTCGCTTCCAACCAAACTTTTGAAAATACCCCCATGTGACTTAAGTTACGCAGTCTACGTAAACTAACTCACGCATGATTTATAACCTACGTGAGTTATCTCACGCATGATTTATAACGAGCGTGACTTAAGTCACGCAAGGGTATTTATGTATTTTTAGTTGAGAGCGAGCAAAAGCAAAAACAGTTAGGAGAATAGCAGAATTCTTTATTTTTTGATAGAAAGCCCATCATTCATTTCGATATAAAGTTGTAATGCTGAAGTTTTATTTGAGATTTTCTTTTCCGAACAGTATAACTCGTTAAAAACACCCTACAACATTTAAGATTTCAAAAGCTGAACTAGAAGAGTGGGAAAAGAAGGTCTCTTTTCATTTTATTTTTTCGTTTTGGAGGAAGCCTGATAGTCGCTATTTGATTGCATATTAATATGGATATCAATTCTATAAGATTCTCACCATTTTTTGGTAATAGATTCTAACTTTATTTTACAGAATCTTCTTAAAAAAATCACCGTACTGTGTTTGATAGTATTTGCCTTTTGAATCATCAATTATGTGTTTAATTCGTTATGTGAATCAACAATATTTTTAGAAAACAACGCACCGTACTGTGCAAGGCAAGTAGAATTGGGAGCATCTTAATGCTAATGGTCATTTGCTAACCTGCTTCACAGAATAACAGGTCTCATATATTCATCTAAAAGAAAAATAATTTATTTTTTGGCTCATTTGTTATATAAAATTTGTCTTAACCCATTGATTTTTTAAAAGAAGAGACCTTAGTAATTTAGATAGTGACCAAGAGGTAAGTAAAACGGTCTAAAAATTGTTCTTACCATGAATTCTCTCAAATAATTGGTTTTTAAACGAAACTTATTTACCACTTAAGTTCAATCATGTAATTAAAACATAATGTATCATTAATCTCATTTTTATAGTTTCATAAAAAAAATCATTTTTATAATACAAAGCATCTTTATTCTAATTATACTACAAGTAATTATTATATTACAAGAACAAATCAACATAAAAAAAAAATGCCAAGATGCTATCTTTTTTGAAGGAAATAGTAGAGTGATTTTAGACAAAATTACGATAAACTATGAGAGATCGATGATGATGTTAAAAACGGTGGGGAAAAGATGCGAGAGAAAGCAAAACATGACAGAGAAATAGAGAAAAGTTGAGAAATGAAAGTTAGAAGATTCAAACCGGGTTAAACATAATTCTTGTAGCATATTGCTTTATATATTTTTTACTAATACATCAAAAATTAATTTTTAGGTCCATGTGGACCCATCCAAAAACAAATATGGATCCTCTTAACTTTTTAAGAGAATAGACATCTCTATTAGTAGCATAGTTTTAGTGTGTGTATATATACACACACATAATACAACTAATGTCATCAATTTTTAAAATGTGTTTTTATTTTCTTTATATACTAAAATAATTATAGTAAACTATATCTTCATTTATTTTTAAAATAGAGAGATCTTTACCCTGAAAACATGGATTCGTGCTAAGTGCAGATGAGTTACATAGAAGTGTTGTGAGATATTCATTCTACTGAAAAAAAAGAGAAAAAAAAATTTAAAACTATATTTGACTTTTTAGTTAGGGATGACAAAGCAGATCAGCCCGCTCCGTTTAGTTCCACCCCGCTTAAACCCGCCAAAAGCGAGACAAGACGGACCGAGTCAATTTAGATGACTGAATCCAAAATCCCACACCGCTCGGCTTAATGGTGGGTTGACGAGTTGATTGCCTGGTCCGTCAAACGAAAAATTAATAATTTTCAATTGTTATATAAAATATGTTGCTGTTATTTAAAAAATAAAAATTAACCGCAAATAAATTTGTGGAAGAACACCGGACCAAAAAAAAAAGAAATTGTGGAAGAACACAAGCTTAGTAGACAAACTAGACCTTGCACCCGTGCTGCCGCACGGGTCATAATGACGACAAATACATCATTCAAATAAATAAATAAAAAAGATGCTTTAGTACCAATACAATGTGACTAATAAAATACAATTAAAATTGAGTTCATGTTGGTACCACTGCAGAAAATTTCTTTGTAAACAACATTTGAAGTGTAGTGCAGCCACAAATAACACATTTTAGACAAAACAATTAAAATACATTTATATAATAATAAATTATCAAGAATCGACAAAATGCTTCCAGCCATACCCAAAACTGATTCACGAACATAAGGTTCCTTCATTACAACGTTTCACATACGTCTATACGGATTCGCGTTAGCATATGGGGTTGCATACTCGTCCAATATAGGATGGCCTATACGACTTGTTATAACAAATTTTCCAGAAGCAACCGGGGAAATCCTAGTTAGATGAGATTTTGGAGCAACGTTCTTGCGATGAATTGAGTTATCAACTGCATATTCATGCACATACTTTAAGTTAAAAACACCATTGTTCAGTACAATTGGATACATCAATACTTAACTTCATATTAGAAAAGCAATATCATAAATTCTTGTTTCTAAAAATATTTTATTGAAGTTACCATGTTCTAAAAATATTTTAATACAAAAGGATCTATCATTTCCTAACTCACAAACAAATCAACATTTTAACTAATCCCATTCATAAGTCAAAATACCATTAATTGAATACGACTAATCTGAGATCTAACAGAATTTTACCTCGAGTGTAAACTTCAATTTGTTGTTTTCAATAGCTTTAAGAGAAGATAATCTAAAATTTGCAACCGTAAAACTCTGCTGCAATGAATAGAAAACTTTTCTTAAGTTTTTCATCCTTAATAAACATCTCAATTAACAATGTGGTCAAATCAGTGGCTCCTTCCTCGGCTGTTTTCACATAAAGTTTATCATCTTACAGAAACAATATCATGTTCCAACTGGATTGCCCTTTATTATTAAGACATGATACTATATATACAACCCATCACTACTTTACAATCTTACCCCACTATTTGCTTTTCATGTTCTTTGCACCTTCTCTAGGTAATTCTAACTATATTGCGCCTCCTTTTCTCAATTTTGGTTGTACTCCTACGTCCCTCTATGAACCAAGAAGAATGAATATGATAATCTGGTAACTCACATAATGAAGCAAATAATTGATGCACTGAATTAGTCAAAAATACAAAATTCAGGCATTTCATTACTTAAAAAAGTGCATAATTAATGTACTTCATTCATTAAAATCTACAATAATGGTATTCAATGAATGCATTGGTGAGCATTTCACTTTCTAAATTATATTCTTTGTAATCAAAATATAAGATTTTCATCGTCTGACTTAACAGTAACACTACACTATCATTGTCTTCAAAATAAAGGGGGAACACAAATAATTGTAGAAACAAAATCATAATAGAGTTTAACTAAAAAAAATTAACCAAATTGCAAGATAGAAAAAACATGTCAGAACAGAAAATGAAGAAATAGGAAAGGAAAAGAGCTGTAATAGAACCAAACAAAATCCTTCGGAAATTGCTTCAAACAAATGAAGAAATAGAATATTCTCAATTGTGAAAAAGATTACCTCACATTGTGTCCCCTTTCATGTAATGAGTTAGCAATATTCTTCTCTATAATATAATAGATTTTCTATCTGCACCAAGCTATGTAGCCACCCGTTAGATTTATCGTAAACAAAGGGTTGTATACTAAAAAATCCAACTCTGATTTCTTTGAAGTTCCCTTATCAATAGCAGTTGGAGATAAACCCTCAATTTGAAAATCCCTTATCAGCAAAATGTTTGATTCCTTACTTGCAAGAACTGCCTCTTAAAGAGGCATTCTACTTAATCATATGTTCATCACAAACATAAACAAACAAAAAATTAAAAAATAGTTCCTAAAATAGGTTTGTGTACTTTCTTATGATGCATATGTTCTATATAAATGACACCATTTGCAATAATAATTTAAATAACTACGAAACAAAATACAAAACATAAATTCCTAAATGGCGTGATAATAAAAAGAACACTACCCACTTTCGAAGTTAGTTTGAGCAGCAGATTTTGCGACCACATCTTCAAAACAAAGATATTATTTTGGCTTCAAAAGGATACTGATTCAAGCTTGGTAAAAATAAAGTACATGGAACAACCCAAAAACATGTTCCATGATCAAACAAATATTCATTAAAAACAATGAATAATTTGTAGTGTCATGATCTCTAGTGTAAAAAACCAAATATATTGTATAGCAACATGATTTCACCAACTCAGTACCATACCAGAACAACACATAAACTTAAATTAAATTACCACACAAACTGGACTCACAAAAACTACTTGAAGTTAAACCAAGTATCAATTCTGCACTCCATATTGAGTTTACTCCATTGGTCATGTTATCTTGTTTAAAAATACATGAAAACTCGTCAGAATTAAATTGAACTTCAACCGAACAAATTCGTGAACATTTAGCATTGATTCGAACAATTTTTAGCACCGAATCTAACATGAAAACGAAGAAAGCACTTGGAGGCCTCTTAGACTTGTTAGGATCCTTAGCTTTCGATTGCTTAGTTCAAGTACCAGCGCCCCCTTGCGTTTTCGCCGGTTATCAGCAGGTTTGGCATGGAGAAGCAGCTTTCGGCAATGTGAAACACTGGTGATTGGACTTCGAAGAGCGAGAAAACGGTGAAGGAAGAGAAAGGGTCGATGAGTGTGAGAGAAAAGGGAAAGAGTGAGGGCTAGGTTGCAACACCAAATATTGAAAACAAATGACATTAATGGTTTGTCATTTACGATACAAATAAAAGATTGGAAAGGCACCAACATTTAATGCAGTTGAAATACAAATGGTTAGTGGCTGCACTCGGTTCATTGTAACCTTTTAGTGGGGGATTTGAATTTCAAATTCAGCATTTAATGAAATTAGGAGATGCATTTCCCGCTTAAAATTTAGGTTTAGGGTTTTGAAAACATTGTTTACATTGTACATTAGGATTAGATAATATAAGGATTCAGATACATGAGCTCGAGCTATTTGGTTGCTTCACTTTAAATTTAAAAAAAAAAAAAAAAAGGAGTTGATGAGTCGGTCCCTAATTACTGCGAGTTAGGAGAATTATTTGTTGTGATTTTCATCTTCATTTTTCTCATTGCATTGGGTTAATACATAATACAAAAAACAAATTAACTATAACATTATCAAATTGATAAGAAGAGCTATTCCCGTTTGAAAACATAATTAAAGAATGTGAAAATAGCAGACTGGCACATGATACTAATAAGCATGGCTCTTCAACGACAATACAAAGTAAACTTCTGCCATTGTCCCATCCAATATAAATCTAATTGTTTAAAACTACAAACTTCTTTGTACATTGACTTTTCCTCAACTCACCTATTTTCAGTGAACCCTGGGAAAGAATTACAAAATTTCACTTCCTGGGAGTGAGCTACCCAATGAATAAATAATGGAATTTTGGTATGGAGCTTCAAGAGAAGATAATGCATAAGATTGATCCACCTCCCTAATATACTTAATTTGACAGTGACATGATGAAACTATGCTTCACTTACCTCACTTTCCCTACACATACCCACATCTATCACCATGGTTCCTTTCTTCTTTGACTTCATAACTCTGCAACAGTTTCTCCTTGGAGCCTGTAAAATATATACCAAAGCAAAAACCAAAATCAAATTATAGCAGTGCCACCAAACCAGTAGATTTATCAAGTTAAAACTTGAAATTAAAAGCAGTCAAAATCGGTTGGCGAGTATACAAAGACTATGACAATAACTTACTCTATCCCATAGATGCGGATCTGGCTTCTTATATACCTCCACTCTGTCAACAGAAGAAGGATTGGCCATCTTCCACCGGCATTCTGGGTGAGGGATACGATGCCTTTCATATTCAGTCAGTGTTTGTTCCATTGTATCATTGGTTTTTGCCTTTGAGAAGTAAAATACAAAAGGCTTCTGACATGGATTTCGGCTAACCGGACGCGTGTTGAATGCATATGCAGTGTAATCTGCTCTTCTATACCAATTCAAAAACGTTCTTGAAGGCATTTCCATCTCTCGGGGTGAAAACACACCACGGAATATCTGAACAGCAAAACCCCATGAAACAGAAACAGTCCAGTGCTTTGATTTGTCGTAGCAGATGGATTGCTGCATGAGCCCTGCTGAGTCAAGCTTCATAGGTATAGTCAAACGTTGGAGGGCTTCTACGCGAGTCACATTGGGGAAGATTGGCTCAACCACATCAAGGTGGTGCAGTGACACTAATGGAGTCACTGGATGAGATGCAAGAAGACCGAGCAGGTTCCCGTACACATCATACTGTTCCAACAAACCAGAGGATGTCAGTATAAATTTAATTTAACATAATAAAATGCACAACTGTACTGCATTCCTTGTGTAACATTAGCATGACAATTCTGATTTATTCAACAAAATAAAATCCAGTTTAGAGAATGGTAAACATATTTAGGCCCGTTTACTTGTACATGTTTCCTATTTTCAATTTTACTTCAACTAATAACCATAAGGCTGAGTTATAAGGATCGTGACTGGTGTACGTTGGCTTGTCAGAATTTTTTCGTTAGAGTGTTCTGCCAAATCAAAAGTTAGGTACGATTCAAGTGGGGGGTTGTCGTCTCAAAATCGTTGGAGCTAGTAGTGGTGTTTCTGTGTTGGTTTTGTTTTCTCAGATATTTAGAAGTGAGTTTAGGAGCTATCCTCGTGAAATGTTGCAGGTGGAGAGAATTTTTTCGTTAGGGTGTTCTGCAAAATCAAAAGTTAGGTATGATTCAAGTGGGGGGTTGTCGTCGCTCTCAAATTTATTCTCGAAATCCTTGAAGCTAGTAATGTTTCTCTGTTGGTTTTGTATTACAATTGTTTGCTACACAAATCTTCCATCTTCTTGATAGCAATTTATAATGAATGCAAATTTTAGAAACCTTAGTATTATTATTATTGATAAAAATTTAAAACAAAATTCATTTTCTGTTTTTAAAATAATTGGAATAATGTAAATATAATAATTAATATTTTTTTTAAAATTTGTAAACATGTGTCTAGGCGACACATGAACGAAAACCATAAAGATCTCCTTGGGAGATAACCCAGGCATGGTCAAGGAGATTTTATAGCAAATATCTCTATTCTTCAAAGAAATCAGGAGAAAAGGTAAAAGCCCTTTATGACTATGCATACTTGCCTCAACAACTTTGGTCTTAAGGACCAGGCAACAACCATGTATTCCACATGGAGCTCTTTCAATCATTAAGTCAAATTTTAACACTAAAACGGCAGAAGCATCAAATTTTCGGCCACCAACCTTCTTTCAATCATTATTTTATTAAGTCAAATTTAAATCTAAATACTAATGTGAACTAAAAATATAAGGAAACTTAAAATACCCGCAAGCAACAGCAGTGATTAAATTCCACTGTCCAGAAATTAAATGCTAGAGTTCAGTATCCACCACGATATCAGAAGAACAAAAATTTAATGTACAATGCCCATAAGTCACCACCGACACAAATAAATAGTACTATAAACTTTTGAAGACCAAAAGTAAAACGGCAAGGTAAATGAAAATTTACAGCTTTAATAATATTTTTGGTTGAAGTAAAATAAATTCTACCTAAAACAATCAAATATGTTAGAATAATTCTACACCTTCAAAATCAATTTTGGCCTCATCAAAATTGGAATAAAGCATCCACTAAGGCTCTGTTTGGTAATATAAATAAATAAAAGATAGCTATTAAGTTAGCTTATAGTGGATGACTTATAAGCTATCTTATAGCCGATGAGCTAGCAGCTTGAATTAAGATTGCAAATTTTGTTGATGTGTTCGGAAAAATTAGAGTGTGATCCAGCTTGAATTAAGATTGCAAAAATTGTGATAAGAAAAGTTGTCAGTATAATTAATGTGTTTGTTTTGTGTGTTAATATTACCAAATTGTCCTTTGTTTGTATGTGTATTAAATTTGACTCTTCAAATTTCAAGACAAGTTAATAATATTAATTAGGGGTATGTTTAGGAAAAAAATAATAAATGCATCTAGTAATTTGAAAATGGGTTTACATATAACGACAAAAATAAAGTCAAATGGGTGGTTTACATATAGGGATGGAGTGAGTATAAGTTTTAGGCTATAAGCTACTTGAATTAGCTTATGAAAAAACGATATAAGCTCATACAAATAAGTTATAAGCTCGTGAGAAATGACCGTTATACGAACTTGTAAGTTATAAGTTGTAAGCTATAAGATCAAATATGTGTCTTACTACTTTTACCAATGAGAGCCTAAATATAGCAATTCGTTAGGGGTAAAGCAAAACTAAACTCACTCACATTGCACTCAATGAGTGCAAACATACCAAACATAAAAAACAGCTTTCCCTATAATGAATGAATGAATGAATTATTATGATCACCATTATTATTAGCAAACAGTTATTAAAAACAGAAAAGAAATAGCAAAGTAGAAAGCAGTTTCACACCCACCGAACCAAAACGGGTCCACAAAATAAACAGACAGTGTAATAATAATAAGTGAACCACGTTTCATGATAACACACTGACAGCACAAAATAAACAAACACCGAGTTAAATCACTCACCTGGTGAAACCCAGTTTCTTTAGTGAGTGGAACACCGAGTTCAGCCATACAAGCATGCATTCTATCATCAGAACCATACAATCCAGGATACCGTTGAATACACCGATCCTGCATTTTGTGAAGCGCTTTCGCCAAAGGATAGCTTATCGCAAATCCACCACCACCATAAGCCATACCATAAGAGAAAAAAATATTCTGTAAATGACTCTCTGATAAACTTCCAATGTAATAAAATTGATTATGGTCGTATTTTCTTAGAATCCTAATCAAATTTTCGGTGACGAAAACGGTGTCGTCGTCACCCATTACGAACCACCGTACATCTTTCATTCCGAGCCGGAGTGTTTCCGATACGATTCGTGAGATTCGGATTGCGGAACGGTGACCTTGTTTGTTTTTATAAGCGAATTTTGAAGTATCGCCGGAGATTCTCACCGGCGGGAGCCGACTTTCGTTCTTTTGGGTTTTCACCTTGTTGTCTAACCACACTACACCGCGCATTTCCTTTGCTCTGTACCATAGTTTGATGTAGTTTTTTCTTTGCTCCCATAGCTTCGCCGACGCCGCGATTCCGAAAACCACGTGCCGGAGCTCCGTTTTGTTGTCGGTGGTGGTTTCTTGAGAAACGAGGCGGATGGTGGCTGCAGTTGCGGTGGCATTGATGAGTGGAAGAGTTGAAAGTGTGTCGGTGGAGAATGGAGAGTCTAAACAAGCGCGTGAAGTGGAGACGAGTTTGAGCGAGTAAACAACGTAGGTAATGGAAACGAAGAGGATGAGTAAGAGGAGAAGTTTGTGGGAGATTTTGGATTGTGTTGTTGTTGTTGTTACTACTACACCTCCATTGGAAAGGGGGGTGCCGACGCCAGATTTAGGAGTCCAGATTAGTTTATCTGAATCTTTCATGTTGGGAAAAGAAAGAAAGAAAGAAAAAGACAATGTTGTAAAGTTAATCGAGGTTTTAAAAGTGAAAAGCTCTGAAGAGGTGAATTTGAAGGAAGTAGATCTTGCAATCTAGAAATAGAAATAGGAAAATTGGAAGAGATGAATGTAGTAGGGTAGGGTGAGGAATGGAGGGTTTTGGTGTTTGGGGGAGACAATGGTTAACAACGCCAGCCCAAGTTCAGTTGAGTGACAGCTCACTGTAAAGATGAAATAATTTTGGATCACTCATCATATCATATGGAGAATGGAGAATGGAGACCAAGATTAGAGGGGGCCCTTGTTATTATTCCACTTTTCCGATATCACTTTGTATAATAACTACTCTTTCAGCATGTTTAATTTGTTTTGGCTAAATTATATTTTTGTAATCTTATTCATTTTCATCCTTTATTCGTTTTAGTCATTTATTTTGCTTAAGTTAACATGTTAAAGTTTTGCTTAAGTGACAATCTTTTTTCCAAAATTATCAAGAAGACAAATTTGAAATTTGAAATAAAAACTTAATGTCATGTATTGTATTAAAATTATTATAGTTACGTATCTCTTTGTTAAAAAAACAAACGTTATCTTTGTTTAAATAATAAATACAATTTAAACTGATTTCATTTGTGTCATATGTCAATAGATAGAAATTATATTTGAAATTAAATCATCAAAACTTAAAAGTAAAAACAAATTTGGTTTTACCCGTATAAGTTTTTTTTTTGTTTTTAAGGATACCCGTGTATGTTTTAAAAATACATTGTTTTTATCAAAAAAAGTAATAAAATTGAGATGGATTGGTTTATGGTTTTGAATTAGAAATATTATAGAGGACAATAAATAAGAGACGATTTTTATATGAGAGAAAAGTAATAAGTTTCTATTTTATTAAGCAAGAAAAATCGAGAGAAAGTAATAAAATTATTGCATATATTAGGAAAAGTAAGCATATATAGCAAGATTTTTTATTTATTTTTTTAAATTATTGCATTTGGCATATAGGGAATTAAAATGTGTATCCCTTGAAAAAAAAATATAAAATGGCCCCCTAAGTTTTGCATCTGTGGCAGTTTTGGCCCCCAATGCCAATTTTGACCCGGTCTATGCTGACGTGGCACCCTAAGTGAGGTGTCACATGTTATTTTTTTTATTTTTTGCCTTGGGGGGTCAAAACTGCTACATATGCAAAACTTAGGGGGTCGTTTTGTAGCTTTTTTCTTAGGGGGCCAATATCACAAATTTGTGAAAGTTAAGGAGTTTAAAACTGCAATTAAGCCTTTATTTTATTAAGAAAGTAAAATTATGACATTTAGCATTTGAGAAATTAAGTTGTATATCCCTTAAAAATGTTAATTGTAAATATTTTTTCTACGGTGGTTAAAAATTCACATCTTAAGATGAATAAACGCGGTGTTTGAGGTTCAAACTCTAACCCTCTACGTACATTATGTGATGTTCCTCTACAACAACTAGGTATGACAATAGCGCGGGGTGGGAACAAGTTTTACTTTTACCATCCATGACTCTCGTATACTTCCTATTACCATACCCATACCCAACGAAGATAAGAAATTGAATCTCATCTCCGTCCGCGACGAGTTTTGGTATCCCTACTTCATTTCCATCCCCGCAGTGAATCAATTTTTTAATAAAAAGAAGTTTTTTCCAGCCTCAAGGACAATGTTGTAATGCACTATTCAGTAATATTCTCACTTTAACATTTCCTTTGCTGAATGATTTGTTTGCTCCTTTAAATTTCAATGACAATTTTTATAACATGACAAATCTCAATGGATAATAAAGTAATTTTCTACATTTAGGACGAGTTTTTGGTATGTGTTTGGGGTGAGGGGCCTATATCCCTATTTTGAAATCGGTGATAACCCAAACCAATACCCGAGCCCAATCAAAACGGGAAAAACTCGTCAAATTGGAATGGGTTCGAACGGGTAACCACTGACACGAGTTTTGTTGTCATGCCTACTACCAATTGAGTTAAGTTTACGTGGACTAATTCTAATATTATAATATTGCTTAGAATGAAAAAATAAAATAAAAGAGAAATTGTTTCCCTCTCCTTCCCTTTCATGCACCCTCATCATCACAACTTTTTTCTTTTTGATTTACCAATGAGGGCTGATTTAGGGTTAATTTTGACCTGAAATCACCCCTTTGAATTGCTCTCTCTCTCTCTCTCTCTCTCTCTCTCTCTATATATATATATATATATATATATATATATATATATATATATATATATATATATATATATGGGATGTATCAAATAAGAAGTGATTTTAAAATGAGAAGTAAGAAGGTTAAATAGCAGCCGTTAGATTAAAATACACAGTTTAGATTAAAAGTTGGTTTTAGTGGAAATCATGGGGTGGTTACATACAATTTAGGTTTTAGTGAAAATCATGGGGTGCTAGATCCACGAAAACTAAGAATATGAACAACCACCCCATGATTTCCACTAAAACCTAAATTGTATGTAACCACCCCATGATTTCCACTAAAACCAACTTTTAATCTAAACTGTGTATTTTAATCTAACGGCTGCTATTTAACCTTCTTACTTCTCATTTTAAAATCACTTCTTATTTGATACATCCCCTATATATATATATATATATATATATATATATATATATATATATATATATATCGTTTAGCACGACTTTATTTGTTTTTGTTTTCCGTCTTTCTGTGGTGTATTTATGATTTTCCGTCTTAGTGCAGTGTTTATTTGATCCAGGTTAAAAGATTAGTTTTGATAAAGTGTAGATTCAATCAATGACTTGTGTGTCGTCAACGTTGCATTTATGAAAACATGAGTATTTCGGTGGCCTAAATATAGTCATATTTGTAGGCATATGTACTTTGTTGTTTTATGCTCTTAACATGGATATTGTACGTTTGTTCGCAGATTAATCTTTTTTGTTTTTAGCGATTTTGAATTTATATTAAATCGATATACTTTATAAATTTAAATGAATGAATATCATTTACTTTTTTAAAAGAAAAAGTAAAAAAAATTGCGAGAAAACAAAAATATTTCCTAAATGATTGAGATGAGTAAGATAAACCGGGGACATAAAGTAAAAAACAAACCCTTGAAAAGGTTAGCTCAGTTGGTATGGACAAATGCATAATATATGTAGGGGTTGAGGTTCGAACCCCAGACACCCCACTTTTCCACATTAAATAAAATGTGTGCGTTCCAGCCACTAGGCTACCAGACCAACAAAAAAAAAAAAAGATATAAAAATTAAATTTTCCCTTAAAAAAAAAAAAAGAACGAGAGCCTCCATATATATACAAAGTTGTAAACATAGACCTAAGTTTTATTTTATTTTATTTTTAAAGAAAAGACCTAAGTTTTATAACTAGTACTTCTTCGCTTCTTTCACAAGACCCTTATTATTCTTTTTTTTTTTTTGAGGGAAAGACACTTATTATTCTTTTATTTAGTAGGTTCTTTTTCAACTATAATATCATTTAATTTGTTATTAAGATTGTTTCCATTTCTTGGATCATAAATTTTTAAATGAGGAATTTCTTTTTCATAATTATAATTAAGATTTTTAATATTAGATGGATTTGACACGTGATTAGGAACATCTGGATTGTCATCAATTTCCTCATTTTTATGATCTAAATTTCCCAAAGTTTTTGTTTTGTTCACTCTATAATAAAATACAGGGGTGAAAACACTTACTTGGGGGGTGGTATATAAAAAATGTCAATAGATCTGAAAACTCCGTTCTTATTTGGGCCCCATGTTGTATTTTATTATATAAACCCCCTTTCGAAACAAGTTTTTCTTTATACACTTCCCGTATGAAAAAAGTTGTAGATCCCCTGAAACCATTGGCCTTAGGCTGTCGCACCCCAAGCATACGCCCAAGGTCGTCCATGCTCTTGGAAATTGGAGGATTAAGACCAACAAAAATTTGCTAATATATTTTATTGTACGTATAATTTTTTCGCACTTCCAAACTTTTAACAATGTGACTTATTTATAAGGGGTGACAATATAAGTTGAGTTCAGATTAATCAATTTAACCTAATATTATTTTAGACAGGGAATCACACATGTGTGTCTGCCTTGTTTAACCCATGGAAATATTTTAGCAATGAAGGGCACGGTAGGTTGGCTTATCAGGTAAATTTTAAAAAAAATATTTTTTCCGGTTATTTATTTCACTTAATCCAATATTTTTTCTATTGCTCGTTTTTGAACATATTATGTTGAGTTTACAGTACTGCTAAACTTATTTTGATGGTGGATTTGGTTTGTTTGCTAGAGCAATGTTACGTTGAATTCAATTCACAAAACAAGACAGTATTATAAATACCAATGTGTGGTTCCAAGTAAAAACGTTTTGTAAGCATTTGTGGCGATTTGCTTTATTAAAACTAGCATTATTTTTATTTTTTTGGCTTGTGATTATATGGAAAATGTTGTGTTCCTTGTATATTTGTGTAGATTCCAATGGCTCAAGGCTCATTTTGATGGTTAAAATAGGTAGAGAAAGTATAAAAAGCGTTGAATAAAAGTGATATGAAAGTTTGTCTTAGTACAATTGTAGAAACGCACCAAGTAATTCACTAAATAATATTGTCATCAAGCTTGGTCTCGTGGTATTTGATGGGATGATTAACCCGTAAAGATCTCATGCTCTAGTAGACTAGCACAAGTTGATGAAAATTACAAGAATAATGTAAAATATATAGATAAAATTAGATCCTACTTTTTTTGTCAAAAAAAAAGAGTAGATAGATATATACAATATATGCTTCATGCAGCCATGCTTCAGAATGATCCTAGTTAGTTTTTTGTTGAAGAATGCAAGCCAAGTGATGAAGCTCTGTAAATAACAGAGACAATGGAATGACAAACATTGGCTACTATCTTTGATTTTATCTGCCCTCTCTTCGGAAGTGGTCTTGATCTTAAGCATTTGAACCTGCGGTTCATGTTTACCATTTCTGAAGCTTCAAAATGATGGACAGTATTGGTATTCATTTGGCTAAATAAATGAATAATTGATACTTGATTTATACCTTTAGCAGGAAAAATGTGTTACAAAAATGAATATGAATGAGAAGGGCATAGTTCTATGAGTTTATATAGATCTTTCGATTACCATACAATTGGAATACCGGGTATAAGCCCTGTGGGCTAAACTGAAAGTAGATTTACAAGTAAACAAGTATTAATTAAAAAAGTGGTTACTTTAATAACTAAATAATCAATAGGTTAAATGTTCAACTTTGTTGCATAGAATGTCAACTTAAAGACATTTTTCCAATTTTTATATTGAACAATAATGTTTAATGGGACTTGGTCATGGTCAGTTTTCTTTATTATGTGTAGGTTTGTATTTCATTTACCAGTTGCAGTTTGGTGGGGCTCAAAGAATCAAGTGCGACACGAGCACACCAACTTGTTTATACTATATATAAACTCAAAAACAGTAGAGAACCTAAGGATGAAGAAATGTTTGTAATATAGCTATCTATATGTACGAAGTTGAAGTACGAACTCTTATACTATATTTTGCAGGAAAGGGAACCTAACTAACCAACTCAATCAAAGGCATGTGGTCAATCTCTTCATTTTAATTTTTTTTACCTCTTTAGACACAACTAACGTAACGTACCATACAGTAAAATTCTTCTTTCTGAATGGTGCATGTGTAATTATAGCTCTTGCGTCATGGTTTTGTCCTGGTTGTATATTTTGTGGATATGTTATTGGATTACCTCGTGTGTGCCTGCCAAGACATAAATTGGATTTTCAAGATATAGCTGATATGTCTGACTGTGACCATGTGCATGTCCAAAAACAATTCATTAAAAGTTACAACCAATTTAGAGGCTTATATTATAGCAAATAATACTTGAAAACCCATTTCCTTCTCCAATTATTACTAGTATATTTGATTATGTGTATTAGTCTTGCATACTTCCTCGTGTGCATTCAAGTCTAAACAATGCAAATTATTCCTCTTATGATTGTTTATCCGTGCTCTTCCGGTGGTTTTTGCTTTTATTATGAAAAATTGAAAAACCATTAAGCCAGAAAGTAGAAACAAAGAATCCAGCTCACTCTATAACACTATAATGCTTAAATTAAACCATAGACCCACGAGGTTTGTTGGTTGGCAATCTTATCCTAACACTAAACCAATTACAACTATTTCTTCTTGCATTATTTCAAGTTGGAGAGCCATCAGATTTATTTGTCGACATTGGTCATTTGGTAGATAAACAAAGTGCTAGCAAATCTCTCAATTTCACAAGCATGAGAAAAAAAGAAAAAAAGTTGAATCTGATATTCTCATGCACATACATTTTTTAAAGACAAAACAATCTCCATTTGTCATTATATATGCACTGTAACAATATTTTGTAATGGTTTTCTTCGTCCCTTTTTAAAGCTATTTGTTAGTGATTTTATTGACTGTTCATTTAGTGTGCATATATAGCATGCTATAGCACAAATCCACAAACCAGAAAACCGGCTCACCGTATTATCCTTTCTGAATGGATGCTCTTAATAGACAGTTAGAAACCTTTTTTTCCTTTCGATACATGTCAATTGGTAAAAATTGTTAGGAAATCAAGTGTGAGTGATTATGTCCACATTGATTAGGAATGGGAGAAAACGTTTGATATATAAGAGAGGGGACCTATATACCTGATGCTTTAAGGTTTTGGTTAGAAATGTGGTGTTTAAGTCTCTTGGTGGTTCTAGAAGTTTAACCCATTGCCACTTCCGGCGCTCCCCGGACTCTCCAACAAGCAACTGACATTAAGTTTTTTTTCTTCTTCCTATTTTGAAGGAGACTTCAATTTTATCTTCTAATTATACCATTCATTTAAATCATTATAATTACAATTTTATCTTTTATATAAATATATGGGTGTTGAAGATTAAATGTTTCTAACTCATACTTTAGATCAGGGTTTCTTTTCATCCCCATATACCAAATACAAATTGAACCAACAATTGAAAATTGCCGTGCAATATTGATAACAACCTCGACCCAAAACTAAAGTTAACATAAAATAAATATAAAAAAATCTTTACTTTTTCTCACGCGCTCTATAATTTTTACAAAAATATTCATAAGATTTCGGATTTTAAAATCCGAACACATCAAAACTGTGTTCGGATTTTATAATCTGAAATATGCTTATATATAATCAGCAATCAAAATTTCTCTCATTTCGACAGTTTTGAATTTTGTTTTTTAAACAACAAAAAAACAAAGTAAAAAAATGATAAAAACCTGTCAAATAAAATTATAAAAATACCACAAAAAATTATAAAAATCAAATAAAACTAAAGCAAATTTTTTCAGATTTTTTTGAGAAAATGAAAAAAATAATAAATGAAAAATGGATCAAAACAATAAAATTTTGGATTATGAGGGGCGAAGTCTAGTAAGAAGTCTCTTCTAGGGGAGTCTTGATACCTGATTTTTTTTCTCTGACTTTCTATTTTTTTGACTAAGAACAACTAACAATAACCTAAAACATAAAGATGAGAGTTAGGAAGCTTAATATTAACCTTAAACCGGTTATACATGTTACAAACACACTCATAATTTGTGTTGATACAGTTCGGGTTATATAATCCGAATTATTTTTCCCCTAAAAATTATGTTTAGAGGATGTTCAGATTCTATAATCTGAAGAAAAAAACAAGGAACACACCATATTTTTTGAGGTTTTCGGATTATAAAATCTGAATTGGTGAAAAACTATAATAAACGAAAAACTCAATTTGGATTCTAAAATCCAAAAATCACAAAGGCATTTTTGTAAAAATTATAGGGTGCGTGAGAAGTAGATAGTGTGGAAAAAGAAAAACCCAAAAAAAAAACTAAAAAAGCTATTTGGTTTTTGGGATTTTTTTAGAGGATTTAGATTGTATAACAATATATGAGTTTATGTGTTTTATACTCCATCGGTCCCAAATTATATGTCGCTTTAGGAGAAAAAATTTGTCCCAAATTATATGTCGTTTTACAATACCAATGAAACATGAATGTTATTTTTTCTATTATAACCTTAACTATTTATTACTCCCTCTTATTTCAATTCTTTCATTTATCTTTCCTATATTATTTATTAAGGACAATTTTATAAAACAACTCATAATATCTCTTTTTCACACAACATTAATTCCATTTTTTAATATGTGTGAAATGCCCAAAACGTCATACAATTTGAGACGGAGGGAGTAATATATTAATTCTTTTAGAAAAATGTTAACGAGTGCTCATGTGACACTCTTTAAGAACTTTAAATGATAATCTTCTATGAAAATATGTATAATCAATACATTAAAAATTAAAATAATTTATAAAATAATTTATTCTTTTGAAATCTTTAAAAATGTTCGTACACTCGTTAACAAGATCCATTCTTTTAACACCTCTACACTTTTAACAAGATAACCTATGTAGTATATAAGCAGTGGCAAAATAAGTTGAGCTGATCGGTTAACCGGTTTAACATGTTATTTTAGGTGGAGGAGTTGAGATATTAGACACTACCACTCAAATTGGACCCGTCTACCTTAACCCACTGATTAAGCGAAGTAATGAGGGGTGGAGCAGCTTATGATCCTAACTTAAAAAAAAATCTAATTTTCTAATTATTATTTTATTTATTCGGTTTTTCTATAGCTCATTTGCTCATAATTTTAATAGCTCGTATCATTTGGCTTGGTTTTGGGGTTTTCCAAGTGGAATTGGCAATGTTGGGCGAGTGAAACGAAGATGGATGCGTAAGGTTTGGGAGATGGAGGAGGTTGAAGGCATGAATTAGTTTTTGTGTTGAATTTTTAGGTTTTGGCCTATTTTTGTATTTATTTATGTTAAGTCACCATTAATATATCCTCATGGCATAAGTATGTCGCGTCACATACCACGTCTCTAAAATTTGCCACGTCAACCTTTTTTAAATGAAGAAATTTCAGTATGGGTGTAACTCAAATCGTAAAAGATTAATATTTGATGTTTCGTTAGACTCTTTAGAATAAGAAAGCAACGATTGCGACAATTGCAAGATTTTTTTTTCCAGTAACTAAAATCAAATTAATCCATTTTTGCTTTGGAATTACAGGCGTAATTAAACCTTTACAAAACATAGGCAAAAAAAAGTTTAAAGGGAGAGTAATTTGTCAAGAAAAAAGATAAGGCACAAGAGACTAAATGTGATATTTTTTTATCATAAGAAATAAGAAAAGAGAAATTTATAACGAGAATACACAGGTCTATTTTAAATGGAAAATGATTGAGATTTAATTTTTCTCTCAAGAAAATGAAGTTTGGTCCGTGAAGAGTATCGACAATGGCATCGATCATGGGAGGGAGTGTCTTCGTGTCTTGTTTAGGTGCTTACAAATATATTCACGGGAGTGCAAATAGTATATTAGTAGGTCACATATACATGTTCAAACAAAGTTCCGTGACCAATGTGGACCCACCCAAAGGGTGCTATTGGCCACTCAATACCCATAATCAGCTACGAGAAACTACTAAACATTATGCAATCATAGCACATGAAAAATTCATTATTGCTCATTTATACGTTTTTCTTAATATTTATGCAAAATGAACAAATGACTCAATTAATTTGGAACATAAAAAGTATTATTAATTTGAAATTGAATGACCAAGATTAATTGATACATCACACATAATGTGTGGAATCCAAATTGTGAGGTCATGCCCACTAACAGAATGTAAAAAACACAAGCTGTGCATGTATAAGTGGAAGATTAGGCACCAAATTAATGCACTATACAATATACTATAGTATGCCCATACCACTATCTCTACTAGAGCTTAGAATAGAACAGATAGTGAACCACTACAAACTCCAAAGGTACATGCTTGATTGATATCTGTCCATGAATGTAAGTGGGTGACTAGGGAAGAGAACCACACATTAAGGAGAGAAAAAAATTGGCTAGAAAATGGAAGGCAAAAGAAGGTGGAACTGAAAAGTGCAAAATGGTCTTGCATAGATACGTTTTAGACTTTGTTCAGTTGATAGCATATTTTCAAACTCCACATGCCAATTCATTAATTTCTTTCTTCATATGAACATTAGACAACTAGCATGCCAACCTCCACAAAATTACCTAATACATGTATTATTTTTTCACATAATGAAATTACTTTAGGGAAGTCAATAATGCAAGCATTTAATTTTTTTAACTTCCTAGTTCTAATTTGTGTCCCACTAGAGAATTTAAGCTATAAAAAAGGACTAGAATCTAATGTAGAAACGCATTTTTGACCTTAAACTAAACCAACTTAACAAATTCCAACTAAAATGTAATTATTCGATTCAGTAAATTCTATCCAATTAAATGCAAAGAAACTTGATGGAACTAAATTTGCAGGCCGCAACTTTGTCACATTCCTGCTAATGTTATCACATGACAGAATAAGAAATATGATTTGTGGTTGGGTGGGTGGAATGAGGAGAGCACAAAAGAAAGCAAAAAATAATGCACAATAGTCACTACCAATATATATATACACAATACACATCTCTAAGTAAACATATCAATAGCTCAATTCTCTCTAAAAGAAACTCAGGCACCAAAACAGCATTGTTTCATTCTCATCTTTCTTTCCTATGGATGTGTTATTGTTACTACTACCTTTGTTGGTTGCTTTGCCAAGCTTGACTATAGTAGAGAGCCGCAAAACACCGGTTGAGGACTACTATTTTCAGTATTGTGCTGTGAGCTGCAGAGCTTACAGTGCCTCGGTGACAGAATTTGGAGCGGTTGGTGATGGAAATACTTTGAACACAAAAGCTTTTCAGTCAGCCATAGATCATTTGAGTCAGTACTCATCAAATGGTGGCTCTCAACTATATGTTCCACCAGGAAGATGGTTGACTGGTAGCTTCAATCTCACCAGTCATTTTACTTTATTCCTACACAAAGATGCTGTCATTCTTGGTTCTCAGGTTTGATAATAGCTTAACTTTTTTCGTGTCAATATGAATACGCAAATGTAATATGTAATTTAAGTATTTCAATACTATGTTTGTGTTATGTTAGGATGAAAGTGAATGGCCGGTGATTGATCCCTTGCCGTCTTATGGTAGAGGGAGGGACACTCAGGGTGGAAGGTATAGCAGTCTAATTTTTGGAACCAACCTCACTGATGTTGTCATAACAGGTAATATTTGGAACCAACTTAATTAGTCTAAATAATTCGTAGGACGTCACTGATCGAAGATCGAACTGTACAATCCTGTTATGCTTTTGGAATTAAAATATAAACCTAGTCCAACTAATATTTGCTTCTATTGATTATTGAATTCAAATAGGGAACAATGGTACACTAGATGGACAAGGTGAACTGTGGTGGCAAAAGTTTCACAAGGGGAAGCTCACTTATACTAGGCCTTACCTGATTGAAATCATGTACTCGGATAATATTCAGATATCTAATCTCACTTTGCTTAATTCTCCATCCTGGAATGTCCATCCTGTTTACAGCAGGTTCATCTTTTTCTCTTTGTAATGTCTGTTATCAATCTACTACTATTGTTCTAAGTATTTTAACGTAAAGAAATTGAATGCAGCAACATTATTGTTCAAGGCATCACAATTCTTGCTCCTGTGAATTCACCGAATACAGATGGGATCAACCCTGGTATGTTAGTAAACATTTCTATATATTTTTTTAAGAGGCTACAATGTGCAGTCTAGTACTGAATACATTTTCATGGTTTTGACGCAGACTCTTGTACGAACACGCGAATTGAGGACTGTTATATAGTGTCCGGGGACGACTGTGTGGCTGTGAAGAGTGGTTGGGATGAGTATGGTATATCTTATGGAATGCCAACTAAGCAGCTGGTAATAAGAAGACTCACTTGTATTTCTCCAACCAGTGCTGTGATTGCTTTAGGGAGCGAAATGTCCGGTGGGATTCAAGATGTAAGGGCTGAGGACATTGTGGCGATCAATTCGGAATCAGGAGTTAGGATCAAAACTGCTGTTGGAAGAGGAGGATATGTCAAGGACATATATGTTAGAAGAATGACTATGAAAACCATGAAATGGGCATTTTGGATGACAGGAGATTATGGTTCTCATGCTGATAACAACTATGATCCTAATGCAATTCCTGTGATTCAGAATATTAATTATCGCGATATGGTTGCTGAAAATGTGACTATGGCAGCAAAGCTGGAGGGTATATCTAATGCACCGTTTACTGGAATCTGCATATCCAATGTAACCATTGGGTTAGCAAAGAAGGCTAAAAAACTTCCGTGGAATTGCACCTATATTGCCGGGGTTTCAAGTGGTGTGACTCCTGCGCCATGTGGCCTGTTGCCAGACCAAGGAGTTGAGAAAATTGGGTCATGCGCCTTTCCAGAAGACAATTTGCCCATTGATGATGTCCAGGTTCAAACGTGTACTTATAGAAGGAATTTGTGATAGTATAGAAGAAATGGCTCTGTTCAAGTGAAGAATCTAAACATTGTAATACTTTTAAAAACTGTTTGTAAACTTTGTACTTTTGTGTTTAAGTCATTAGACTATTGGACAATTATAAAAACTGTTTAACAAAGGGAAACCTCAACAATGAAACAATACTAAGTGTTTGTTTACATGGTGAGAACAATATGCCATGCAGTAGAATAGAAGCTGAACATTGTATCTTATGTATTTTCGTGCCTTGGGATGCGAGATTGTGCAAAGCATACGTGGTTTCAAGCACACTCTAAGTCAATAATAAATACGTGTTTAAGCATCTGCTTATGAAATTCATTGGTTTTGAGCGTTAACCTTGAAACATACATAAATAAGTAAAATTGAGTGCTGCATTCAAAATGCAAGTAGTTTCATCAAGCAGACATGTTACAAATTTACTGTTAACCCTACTCTATAGTTCTAAACATATTTAGCCATGAAGCAAGAAAGGCCACTGATCACCATAGGTGAAGGAAGGCATGTTACACGCGTAACAAATGTTGTCAAATACATAATTGAAACATAAAAACGAAATTTAAAGATAATTATCAGGTATTTATGAAAGAAGCTCCATGTCTATGACAAGCTAACAATTTGCTATCATATTTGTTTTGCTATTGAGTCATGACACCCTAGTCCTCCTAAAGCAAACTTCAGAACAATACAACAGCTTTTTTATTACTTGTATAAATGCGTGTAACATCCGACTTTTACCTATTCTTCAAGAGAATAATTTTCTTTCCATATCGGATTTGGTTTTAAGATTAGATTACAAAGGAAGAGAATATCTGTCCTTAGCGAAGCATCTGAACGATGGACATGCAATAGAGGTTCGTCTTGTTACATTCATACAAAATAAGTAAAGGATTACTGACAAAGTGGATCTGGATTGAACTTCACAGATTCCTTCCAAATGATCTCCTTGATATTGTCTTCAGTGCATGTAGGTTGATCAAAATCAAAAGAGAAAGGCCTAGGACAAACTGGCTCCTCATTGGTGTTGTGAAGTGATGAAAGATATGGGTGACACAGTGCCTCATCAACTGCAAATCAATGAGAATACTACATCAATATGATTATATTGAAGCAAAAGAGAGTGTTGGCTATAAATCTCCTCTACAAAATAATAAGTACCTGTAATGCGTTTGTTTGGATCAAAGATAAGCATCTTTTCTAACAGATCAAGTGCCTCAGGTAACATGTTTGGGAACCTGGACGAGAATTTTTGCTTCCGGTACTGTTGAAACTGTCTAAAATATCTTCTAGCATTGTCACTTCGGAGAAATCCAAGGCTCGCATCATCAGGTGAACCTATTAACTTTTATGCAAAAGGAAAAACAAAATGTCACACAACTTGTGGCCATCAATTTATAACCAATCTATAATAATAACTTATATATGCATTTTTAACAACATTCAAGATGGAACCTGATATCATTTCAAAGGGAGTTATCACTTATCATAGCTTCAAATGCAATAATACATCAGTTAGAAACTTAGCAATGCTACAGATGAACATGAGTTAAAAGGGAAAACACGAAAACCATACCTCTGTGATAAGCCTTAGTTGATGAACATAGTCTTTGCCAGGAAACAAGGGCTCTCTGGTCATAATTTCACCAAATATGCAACCAACAGACCAAACATCGATTGCAGAAGTGTACTCAGAACAATTGAGGAGCAATTCTGGGGCTCGATACCATCTTGTGACCACATACTCAGTCATGAAATCTGTTTCAGATGTTGTCCTTGCCAAACCGAAGTCGCCAATTTTAAGGTCACAGTTTGCGTTAACTAGTAAATTACTTGGCTTAAGATCACGGTGCAAAACATTAGCTGAGTGCACATATTTCAACCCACGCAACAGCTGATATAAGAAGTACTGCAGAAGTTTCATGAAATGTTAATTTCATGCTTAATTGCCAACTCATTTGAAAAGCACAGATCAAAACTCAACATTTCTTGAGGGGAGTTTGTATAAAGCCTGTTTCAATCGACTTATTTGAGTTTATCTACCGGCATAAGCACATGTGAAACTTTGCGGGAGAGCGTATGGAAACAACTTATGACTTGACTTGTGCATAAGTTGTTTTCAGCTTATTTCCGCACAAGCTCTCCTAGATAGCTTATGAAAACAAGTTCTAGTTTATATGAAAATAATTTGACTATATTTTATCTTTTGTCATAGAAATGATTTATACATAAGCACACATATTTGATAAACGCTTATGCTATAAGCGATTAATTAAGTTGTTCAGTCAACAAGCTATAATCAAAACTTTTTCTGAAAAAATCATAGTTGACATGCAATTAAAGTCTAACAACATCACTAGAAGCAAACCTGACAATGTTCTTCACGAAGAGGTTGGTCAGAATGAATTATATGATGGAGATCAGTGTCCATCAATTCATAAACAATGTATACATCATTAAATGCTTCCTTTTTGGGGGGTCGTATGATATCCTTGATGGCAATGATCTGGTGAAAGATAATAGCAAAACCAGAAAGGTAATTTAAAGGGGAGAAAGTTCGAGAAATATCTATGAAGAGAAAATATTTTTCGCTTCCATGATAGTTGTATGGATATGAAAAAAAGTAAAAAAACTTGCCCTTACCTATGGCATATATACATCATAAGATCTTCCTTTTCTGTGACAGTTTTTAACAAAGCAAAAAATTGTATTACATGGAAATTAGCTTCTCACTCAACACCCTAAAATTTAGTTACCTGCTCATTTATTTTGTATTCTGTTTTATGTTTATGTAGTATATAATATAAGAAACTGAATATTTTTTTTGAGGGAAATATAAGAAACTGAAATTGAAATTGAACTATAGAACATTAGAAAGTTTCTGACTCGTCAGTTACCTATTGTTAGATAAAGACTGTAGTCCATAAATACTTAGCTACATATTAGTTAGAATTTTTTTGTATCTTATATGTAGTTAGATAATCCACAACTAATTCATGTCTAATTTCATAATTTAGTGTAAACCATATGAAGTGATGTTCATTGCTAGAATCTGATAAGACTCTTGACACTCATGAATGATTTACCAAAGATATCAAGAGTTTATATACGAACTTGATGTCCATAAGGTGTCAGCTCAGTGGTAAGAGTTTGACCTTATAACCTCAAGGGCGGAGTTCAAATCCGACCATTGTAAAATGGCCACTAGTGCCACTTTAATTAATAATAATTTTCCTCTTCTTCAACTTCAAAAAAAAAAAATGAATTTGATGAGCAAGTAGTAACATATGAAGAAAAAAATAAGAGATGAACACTTACATTTGGGTGATCCATGTGACGAAGGAGCTTGATTTCTCTCAAAGTCCTTTTAGCATCAATTATATTGTCAAATGCATTACCAATCTTCTTGATGGCAACTTGTTCATGTGTATCAGAATTAACAGCAGCACTAAAAAGAAAACCATTGTTCAAATGACCGTAAAAACATTTCCAACAAACAAAACATAAAATTCATGTATTCATCTGGTCCTATGAGTTAGCTGAACCGAAAGCCAAGACCAGAAGTTAAGGAAAGAATGAAACAAAAACACTTACCAAACGATACCATAAGCGCCTCTACCAATAGGGCGAATGGGTGGCACATACTTAGAAGACACCTCAAACAAGTTTCCATACACATTGTAGTGTGCATATTTACCACCATGAGTAAGAACCCTCTTGATTTTAGTGTCCCCTGAAGCCGAAGCAGCAGCAGCAGCAGCAGAAGAGCTCGACTCTTTTGTGGCCATGTTTGGTGTTAAAAATTGAACAAAGGGTCTTCACCTTTCCAATACAAAACAAATGTGAATTGAAAAATCAGAGTTAGATTTTTCACTTCATTCAGTTTATTATTTAACTATATAATATTTTCCCTTTCTAGTAACTATACTATATATTGACTTTGTAGCAAATTTTGAAGTAAAACCGTACAATTAGTACATAAAAATAGGAAGATACCTTTGTTCTTGGAACAATGTATTGTTGGAAGCTAAGGTTGACACATACAGAGAGAGAAACAAGACACAAGAAAGTGAAAGAGAAGCAAATGTATGATAAGTGTGATTTAATAAAAATTTTAATAACAAACCTGAAATGGAGTTTTCCAGATCATGAGCATAATACTTGGCTATTGATAATTCTACCTGTAAAAGCTAAATCTGTAACGTGATTTTTAAAAGTAAAATATCAAATTAATTGCTTTTTTGGGATACATCACGAGATGCTTGCTTTGTATTCCATAATGGTTCAAACACTTGAGATTTCTAGAGACCACTCTTGTTTCTCTTTTTAGGTTGGTGTTTCACCTATAAGTTAACCATGTTCCATTCTGGATTCACGAATTGCATATGAAATGAAACAAGTGGCATGGTTGAAAGTTCAACACGTATTGAACTTTATGACATGCAAAAGAGAAAAGAAACTAATGGATAAAATGAACATGATATGAAAGAGATTAGTTATAAAGTCATCCTCTAAACTCATGATCATGAATTTCGTACAGGTTTTCTGTGACACGTACTGTGTGTGTTACACAGTATATATATAAAGTTCTGAAGAGATTTTCTTTTTCTTCTCTATTTCAAAATCAACTCAACTCTTCTTTTTATGTGAAATGTTTTTATTTTTGCGTGAATGTGCATGGTTTCGTCGACTCATGGTGCAGGATTTGTGTCTCAACAAGTGTTTTGTGATTGAAATGTGGAAATTGAATATGGAAGCGCAAATCCTTGGCTCCTTTTTGCATGAGAATAGTGAATTTCTATAACTTATTGTGGTCTGTGGATCTATGTTCACTGCAGAATGGAAGTCTATGTTTTGAGTTTGTAGTGACATATTTAATGGACAACGATTGCAACATCCTTATCTCTTGACTTGCACGTCGAAAATGGAAATTGTTAGAACTTAAAAGAAAACAAATTATTACATCCTGAGGAGTAAACCTGGTTTTAAATAAAAAACACCAAATTCATCTCACGTGTTACTAATTAGTACGTAAAATACATTCCATCAGTTCCTATAACATCCATTAGGTCTTTACAGTATATTGAAATAGATTGTAAACTTCAGTTATACATCAACAGGAAAATAAATAATGGAGTTTTACCACCTTTTAACAGGTAGTTAATTTACATGTGTTAATTGATGCAATTATGTTAGTTTTTATTTTATACATGAAATGCAATACTCAACCGCCCCATTTCTCTTATAAATGGACATGGAAAAAATTTTGAAACAAAAACATCCACATTAGTCAACTTATAACAAGTGACAGAATCATTTATGACAAATGAAAGCACACTTGATGCCTTAAATGATATTGATAAGATCATTGTAACACTGGACTACTTATCTATGAACAAAAGTTAGAAGGCATTTTCCAGATGGTTTATTTGACCCGACATTGCCATTTCCAGGGGTTTTCATAAGGCTTAAGCATTAATGATTTTATTACCTTACATAATTTGTAAAATAAGTCAAATATTGGTAAAATTGTAGTTAAGTTACAGTCTAAATTTCACATAGGAAGAATGTAAAGCATCTGAGCCACGGCAGCCACCACATCAGAACAAATAAAACATGAATACGAGAAAAATGAGATCAATAGCCAGATGATTAGCCGCAAGTTAACAAAACACTCAAATTCAAAATCTTCATTGAATGATAAACAAGATAAACAAATTTAGAGCAGTGTCACATGTCGATTAAACAACTCCGACTACAAGAAAATTGTGCTCAAAAAAGCTAAACAGAAGACTAAAGTAGAAACCATTATACTTTAAGCATCTGAGCTGGGTGGAGCCCCAAAACCACCAGATCCACGACCGAATCCAGGCCTTCCACCAGGACCCTGCACAACAAGACAGCTCAGACAATTCAGAAAAACTTCAACAAAAAAAGTAGTGGGACTATACCGAAAATAGGAGAGTACAATTATATACAGGAATGGATTTCTAGCAAAATTCTTCTATGCAAATACCTAGTTATGATTAATAATGACAACAACTACTTAGTTATCAAAACAACAAAAGCATTTATCCGCCAGAATAAGTAAACTAAAATACTACACTGGTGAAAGTATGCCATTGTGTTTATTCAGCCATTACGTAATCCAGTACACAATAGTGTTTATCACGTAATCCAGTACACAATGGTGTTTAGTCAGAAATCATACTCCATTTACAGAGATAGGAAAAGGAGCAAAATAATATAATTGCATTAAGAATGAAATTGAATTTATATAGAACCTAGCTTCGAATGAGATCGTAGAACTGATATAGAACAAGCCTAAATTGCAGGGAAACCCAAAACTTGAAGCTGACAAGATGCTACACTAGATACAAAAACAAGTATTGAAACACTCGACTTGGTTCACAACTTTCCACAATGAATACAAGTCGATCATGATTGAAATTTTATAACAAGTAGACAAAACAGAAATCTTTTATTCATCAACAAGGCAGACACCCATACTTGAAAAATTTAAACAATTAGACAAAACAGAAATCTTGTATTTGGCAAAAAGGGCATTATAAGCTAGCTATGAAGCACCGGTACGGACATCGGACAAGACACAGACATTAACACTACACGACACTGGGACAAGTGTAATTCGAGGAGTGTCTGTGTTTCATAGTAACCTAACTATTAACATCATCTTAAAACAAAAATCTTTTATTCATAAACCACACAATTGAGCATCATATAAATAAAGATACGGTAATACTAGTGCTAACTGGAACGGAATGGCCTGCTTCTCAAGAGTCAAGACATTACATTAGAAGATAGCGACAAACCAAAGATACTAAGACCAGCCAGAAACAAATGCAACATTGAGTTAAACAATAAGCTTACCCCGAATGAGGGTCTGTAATCAGCAGGAGCACCTCCCTTGTCTCCACCAAATTCACCACGAGGTCCTCCACGGTACCCATCACGGTCACCACCAAATCTCCTCTCACCTTCAAATCTGGGTGGGCCCCTATACAAAAATAACCAATTAACAATCAATCACAAAATAAAAAACCCTAAAAAAATTACACAACAGAAATGAAGTGATAATACCTAGGACGATCACCCTGTGGACCACCAAAAGGTCTACCAGGTGGCTTAGCTTGTTTCTTCAAAGTAGCAGGAACAATCTCAGAAGGAAGATTCAAGTAAGTTCTGAGAAACTCGATTCCATCATTTGTGAGAAACCAATAATAATTCATCCAAGCAAAGGTTTCTCTAACATATTCTCTTGATTTGAAGCTCTGCATAAGCTTAATCACCTGCAAATTTGGAACATCGATTTCTGGATGCTTTGCCAAATTGAAATCCTTCTTAGCGAAGCAAACACCCTCTACATTCAACAATTCAAAAACAGCGAAAGTAAGATTATAAACTACCACATACACGTATGTATAAACAACGATGAAAGTGTTAAATCTACCTTGAAAGAGGTACTTGCAGATCTCTTTGCGGTTTTTCTCGGATATGATCTGAATAAATTAAAATAACGAAAATGTTAACAGTTGAATACAACATTGAAAACCCTAGGAAGCCTAGAATGAAGAAAAAGATATACATACCATGGTGATGGTGGAGTGGATGCGAGTGAAGGAGGAAAGCTCTGCCGCTTGCTACTCTTGTGTCTCTGTTGAAACCCTAATAAAATGTTGTGTTTTCGGGTTACGCATTTCTCGTTTTATTAGTGGTTAGGATAATGGGCTATAAGTGGAATGGGCTCAGTGTCAATTTTTGGGCTAAAATGATATTTGATTGTCCCATACAAAATTGTTCACTCCCACTTGAATTGATCAAGATACCTCTAACGTGAGTTAACTCGCGTTATAACCTACGTGATTTAACTTCCGTTGAACATCAATTGAATCAAGTTACGAATACGAACAAGATTTAACTCACATTGATAACAAATCATGCAATTTTTTTGTTTGACTACGAATTATACAATGTAAATGGTAACAAACCATGTAAATGTTAATAAGACTGGTAGGGACCAACGAGTGTGAGTTGTACATTATGGAGAAGGTATCACTCGCATGTGTCAAACAATTGAGCCAACTTTATTATCAAGTTATGAATAATAACGTTTCGCATAGAAAAACATCAACAAGTTGAGGAAAACTCCATAGATTGCATGGTTTGTTACCAACGTGATTTTAACTCGCGTAGATTATATCAAGTGTGGGTAAAATCACGTTTGGAATATTTTAGTCAGTTCACGTGAAAGTAAGCAATTTTGTATTTGTATTAAAAATATACAAATTCTGATCAATTATCTTGTGTTATTATCTTGTACTGTGGATTTTGTGAAACATTTTAATTAAGAAAAATAATATTCGTTCAACAGTCTCAAAACCCTTTTAAGACTTTTTCATACTCTTAATTTTTTCATTATTATCTCTTCCACCACTCATTTCTTCGTTGTCTCCTCAACTTCATTTTATTCTTTCTTTTCATGTTCATTTTTTACCTTTTACATTCATTCACGATACATTTGCACATTAAGAAAACAAACTATGAGCTTTTAACTATAATTTTGAACATATTGTTCAAAGCTAAGACCACGAAAAAGGTTTACTGATATAGCTTTAGATATGTTAAAAATGCTCCTTAAATAGACATGAAGCTACTTAAATAAATCGTTTGCTAACATTTTATAGGTCCTTTCAAATCTCATAAATTTATAAAGTATTTGAAATCTTGAAAATACTCGTTCTAAATTCATTATAATTCATTAGCGGATAGATGCCTCCTTTCAAATTTTAATGTCCGCCTATCCATTTTTTCTGTCGTGCTTAATCAAAATACGTAGAATGATATAAATATTGACATATGCTATGATCAAATATGTTCTTGGCAAATAAGTTTAAACGGACTATTTTAATAATGTCAAATTTTGTTCCTGTAGTGTTGTTTCTATTTTAAGGGTTTTAACAAGTTTTTTTGTTTATTTATTAAATACCGTCGTTCAGAAGAGTTGTTTGCTATTTTTATGGTGATAAAGCTTATAATTTTTTTTAAAGGTGCTAAAGCTTATAAATTACAAACATACTTTTTATGAAATTTTGTTTAAAATTATAACTATAGATACTTGTACTTTTAAATTGTAACACACTATACTTATATTTTTTAAACACTAATATCGCAAATGTGATATTTTTTAACTCCCGCGAGAAAAAGAGGAAAAAAAGAGATAGGAATACCTTTCTGTTGGTGACGGATTGTGTATATGGGGCGAGTGGGATTCTTCGAGAGTTTTCATTTGATACCAAGTTTGAGTGAAATGGTTGGGAATTGAGTGAGATGAATTAGAGAGAGTGAGGGCTCGGGTGTGAGCTTCAAGAGAAAGGACAAAATGTGAAAATTTTCATTTCCTAAGACATAAAGCTTACTCTTGGAGTCAATATATATATATATATATATATATATATATATATATATATATATATATATATATATATTATGAGGTTTAAAAATAAATCAGACTCAGTTTACTATACACGTTGCTAACAATACTACATCATCCGATCACAAATATAAGTAAAAATTTATGTTTTAGATTCATTAGTAAATGATATATGTGATCTTTATAATAGACAACATACATCATTTATTAAATAAATCTAAAATATGAACTTTTACTTATATTTGTGACCGGATGGTGTATATTCTAATTCCCATGATACTTCCAACGCTCTTATAATTATTTTTAAATTGTCTCACCACTAATTAAAGCTCTTATAATTATTTTTAAATTGTCTCACCGCTAATTAAAATTAAAATCACTCCTAAAAAAATTGTAGATCACTCATACAAAAATTGTAGTCATAATTTTCTTCGACAACACTAGAGCGAGTTGAGATCCTCTCCATTTCCTATAATAAATGACAATATTATACATTAATTATAGTTTTTGTGTAAACACATGATATAAATGCACATATTTCTAAAATATATTTAGACATTTATACACCAAAACTATAATAAGGAATATTGTAATTTACTGTAGAAAATGGAGAAGATCTCAACTACACCAGAGCTCTAGGTTCACACCAAAATTGTAGGTTCAACACACAAAACTCTAGTTCTTTCCAATACTAAAAATTTATGGATATTACACAAAAACTCAGATCTAACAACGCTTCCTAGAACACCGAAGCCAAACCCCTCCATCATATAGTCAAAATACCCCAATTTACTAAATCATAAGGTTTTTGAAGTCTACCTTAAAAAGAAAGACCGCCCATCAAGTTTTTATGGTCATGTCAAAAATCTCGTACACCATCCTACCGCCTAATTGCCTCTCTTCAATGAAACTGCATGATTATGACGGAATTGGATTCTCTCATGTCCTTTTTGTCAAACCATCATTCCTTTTCCTAATTCAACGATTGATTGACTTACAAAGGAAAAAAACAAAACAAAGGAAAGAGAAAGAAATAGGTGGGCCAAATGGTTGAATTGAGATTATCGCAGCACCAATAACAATCCAAATTCGATTAGGACTCAGGCAAAATTAGACGATTAACGATAACCTTATACCAAAATGACTCAACAACACCCTAGCGAATAACTTATACAAGCACAGTTCTTATAAAATTTTATAAACTAAAAATAATTTAATTTTTTCTAAAAATGCCATCAATAGTCATCTTCGAAAATAACTTGACAGTCTAATATTGTCTCTACTAGTAAAATTAAACAACCTGTAAACTACTACAATCTTTGGTGGTATGCTTCCTAGCTTCCCTTTAGATAATGTTTAGCTGACACATGTCCCTTCTTTATTTCTTGCCTTTGCTTTTGGTGTTTACGCGACTTGGTAATTTGGGGACAACCATGTGATGATAAGTCAATGCTTTTTCTCTCTTTATTTCTTTTTTGGTCCTTTTTCAATTTTCAAAGACAGGTTGGTAGTGTACTTATAAGATATGGAAATTATAGGGCGACACACATTATTATCATTCAAATTTCATAATTAGCAGCAAAGTAAAGATGCTTTATACATCTACAAAATCACAAGCTATAAAAGACATGGAAATGTAATAAACCCATACGTTATTATCATAATAATATCATACTATCATTCATATAATCCACCACACGTACTTTCAAATATATAGTGAATCAATTGATGAAAATGCTTTATATAGTATCTTCAAAATCAAACTCTGGTACCTACCAGTAGCAATCACCTTTATTATTATTTTTCCCTCTATAGAGAAACACAACCAATAATCTTCACGCATGCATGGCTATACATGACATGTATCTTACTTCACTCACTTTTTTACAATCTTTACATTCAAAACAACAATCAAAAAGGGACAGAGAAAATTGAAAAAGATCATCCTCAAAAGGAAAAGAAGAATCCCTGCAAGTTTCAGAAAGCCTGGCATAGACCATGATAAAAAAATTTCTCCTAGTTAGAAATGTCAAAAGAAGGGGAAAAAGAGAAAAAGAGTAGGGACAGTGTTTTCACAATCAATAATTGTTATCTCTAAAAGAAGAAGAAGGAAAAGGAGAAAGTGTAGTACTATTTGTTCCCATATTTGATGAATTAAGTGGTAGTTGTTCTTCCCCACCAAGTCCATGTCCTTGAACAATATTGTCCCAGAAATGAAAGTTATTAGGACATTGTTGATGTGTTTCTTCTATCCAATTACTCTGCAAGCATTCTAGTACTCCTCTACGATCTCCTTCCTCATCCATGTTTTCCACATTCTCTATCAAAGGTGGTAGATAATTCATTGTGTCCATTGAAAAAGTTGTTGATATTGGAGGAGGTAGTGATGAATGGACTTGATTCCATGTTTCAGAGCTCAAACCAATTATAGAATCTTGGAAGTACTGATCTGTTTGCAGATTATTACTGTTTTCTGTTGTTGTTCCATGAAGTGAAACACTAGGCTCAAACATAAACATAGGGCATGTGGGAGAAAACAAGGTTGTTTCTGGTAGTTTTGCTGTTGTTATATTCTCTTGGTTGGCAAACTGGTCTAATTTTATATTAGAATTATAATTGAGGTGGGAATGAACAACATTTTGTGTAACATTATTGGTGGTTGAATTAGAGCTTGATGAATGCTTTCTTGTTTTCTTTTTGATCCATGAATTCCAGTAATTCTTTATTTCATTGTCAGTTCTACCAGGTAAGTGACTTGCAATGTGAGCCCATCTGCATTTCAATTCCCAAATTCAATAAGGAAAATATATATATAAAGCAAGAGAAACCTAATTACCTCTCAGCAAATTAAATTCTTAGAGGTTTGTGTGTGAAGGTGAGGCTAGGAACACAAATTTTAACTGAAAGAAGTTCAATTGGCTGCCTGCTTAATTAATTAGTAATTACATATCTAAAACAGAAGTATGGAAGTTGGAACTATCATAGCTCCTTTATATAAATTTAACTCATTCAACTCTTAACTACATGAACATTTCACAATCTTTTTGTATATATAGAATACAAATTCGATATCTAGAATATTTAAGTATCATAACATAACCAATTATTCATCATTGGCCAGGCCATTGCTGAAAGAATATCGAAATGCAAATCTGATTTCTATTTAACCTATTAGAAATTTCTTTTTACTAATTGATTATACAATCACATTAAGTATATGTTTGGTTCGAGTTTTTTTATTATGAAATTGCGGTGAAATACATAGAAGCTTCATATTGTAGCTTCAGGAATTTCCCGTTCGACATACACTGTGATCTGAGATTTGACTTGCCAACGCGGATCCAAACATATGCCAACCTAGTGCTAGCTCTAGCTTTGGTTTGTTTTGTATATAGTTAGCCAGACCTAATTAAAGTTCAATGTATTTTCTAAGCTGTTATTTCTCTCTCAATCAATAAAATAAAGAAAATGAAAGCAATCAATAAGGGAAGATTATTGATGATCAAGTGATAAGTGATTACAATTTAAAATCATATATAATAGGAGGTAGTGTAATACTAATATTGAATGAATTAGCCACAAATCATACCTGTTGCCAACAACACTGTGAAGGCTAATAATTAACTTCTCCTCATCAGGTGTAAACCTTCCTCTTCTAATATCAGGTCTTAAATAATTTATCCATCTCAATCGACAACTCTTACCACATCTTTGAAGCCCTGATTATTATTTATTTAAAGGCAAGAGCAAGTTAATTAAGAAACAAAATTTTAATTGTTGATTAATTAAACACATAATTCATATAATTACAGAAGGGGAAGTTAGTTCTATCATGTAACCTACTACTATTAATCATCATCATCAAGGTGAAAAGAGAAGCTGGTAATTTTAAAATAAGAATTAATTCTGTTTATGAATGAAAAAGAAGATATGAAGACTGACCAGCTTTGTCAGGAACTTCACTCCAACAGCCATAGCCATGAGTGGTAATGTAAGTGATGAGTTTTTCATCTTCTTCTGGGGACCAAAGACCTCTCTTAACCTTCTGTTGATTGCAGCAAGAATGCTGACCCATGCTTATGATTTCTATAGCTATGTCGCCTTCTTGTATATTCCAAAGTTGCCTGGATATCAAATTAATGTGCAAGTGCAATAGTTGTTAAGTCTCTCTCTCTCTATTCTCTCCCTTCCTTTATTTAAATAAAAAGTGAGGGACTTTACATGCCCTAGTTGGCGACATATATTTCAGAACCTGATCATCATGGGGTCCATATATGTTAGGGACCCAGTCCTTCATCTAACCCTAAAATGACACTTCATCAACTAAAACTCTACCTAGCTAGCCACTAATAGCTAGTATTGATTACTAGTATATCCCACTACCATTTTCTACGTACATCATGGCTGGTATTATGGAGACCTAATATCTATTATACAAGCCTTTGAGAGATAAAGGAATAGAGATACATGATGATGTTAGAGATGTGAGACGTTATATAGTGATATCTAAGAAAAATGAGGTATAGTGGAAATAGAGTATTGAATGAGTGTATGTACATGTATCATTCTCGTATTTACCTTTCCTAAAAAAAAATCTCGTATTTATCTATTAATAAGATTGAGTCATGTCATAATATTTATACACTGAATATGAGAAAAAAAAATTACATAGAAATGGAAGGCAAGCAGGCAATAAGTTGTGCCGTTTTTTGAATGACAAAATTAATTCTAACACAACATCCGTAAATCTAGAAGACATAACATTATCATTATCATGTATTACCCTTTGAAAAGAATCTTTACTTACCACTAAACTAAAGTTCACAGTTAATTAAAAAGAAGAAGAGGGACATAAAAGAAAAGGAGAGATCGAGAGAGAGAGAATATCATGCACCTCTCTCCCTCTCTGCAATTATTCAGTTATTCAGCATCCTTATTATGACAACATGAGTATATGGATTATGTTCCTGAGAACGACCGGGAGGATTATTCTAGACACTATATCAAGAACTCAATCACAATATATAATCATTCCAAGGTAAATAAATTCTAATCAAGGATTGGGTATCCAACTCAGTTATTTGGTATGTTTGGGATCTCATAAACGAATGCATTTCCCCGAATAAATCTTCGGATGGTCTTTAATATTGTAGAGCAAAAAAGTTAGGTTTTGGAAATGGTTTTGGTATGTTTGCTTAAGGGGTAACCACTAACCACCCCCTCCTCTTGTCTTCTATTGTTTTTGTGTTGATCTTTATTTTTTATTTTTTTTGTGTTGGCTAGGGTTCGAACCCCGGACCTTTACTACCTTTATATATCAATTTTTTGTTGTTTTTTTTGTTTGTTTTTAAACATCATATATTATAAAAACGGTTCCCGCATAAGATGGACAGGAAAAAAGGAAACAAAAATAAATACAAATGTCGTGTATAAACTGCACTGAACCCCAAACAAACAACCACCAACAACACCCTAGCGCACTAAACACATTTCGCTAAATACCGACGCACACCCATACCCCAAAGCAAATCAAGAGAGAAAGCCCTTAGCTTCCTTACGTCCAACAAACCGATATATCAATTTTTTGTTGTTATAAACTAGTTGATATTTGTTTATATCGAATTCAACATAGATATTTTTTTATATAATCGAATTCAAAGTATTAACGTATACAATGACCATCCAAATGATTTTTTTTTTCTTCATGTCTAATCAGTTTCTAGAAATCAGATTTAAACAAACTAATTTGATTTATATAAGGGTCAAAGCTCTTCACATGCTTTGTTTGGGAGTTGGATGGAAAAAGAATGAGAGGATTTTGGAGGGAAGGGTAGGAAACGGAAACATGTTACAAACTCCTTTTTCCGGTAGTGTTTTACAAAGGAATGAAATGAAAATACCGATATATATATATATATATATATATATTATATATATATATATATATATATATATATATATATATATATATATATATTGATAGTTTTATAAAATTAAGTAACAGTTTCTTTAAAAAAAAAAAAGTAACAGTTTTAATATTTTTTTTTTAAATTCTTTAAAATCCTTCAAAACCTCCCCAATGTATTTTTTGAGTTCTTTTCATGCATACTCCAATGCAAGGCCTTTGGATATATTTTGTTTGAACATGTTTGGTTGGAACTTAGAAAGTTAAAAGGTAAAAAGATGGGTTAAATAAGATTTTAATCCTTATAAATATAACAAATTTCGTTTTTAATCCTCATAAAAAAAATGACAGATTTTAGTCCCTATACATTTTTTTTTTCAACACCTAATTTTAGTCCTTGTTAAATTAAAATTTGTTGAATTATGCTTAAGCTTTTAAATTTTTGACTTATTTTTTACATACATGTTATGAGCATTATAACAAACTCTTTTATAATTTTTTTTAAACATAATGATTTAAATATGAATTTTTTAAAGGCCATAATTTCAAGATAATACTGATGCAATTTTAGACCTAAAAATCAAATTTTGAGCTAATTGTTTACAAATTAACCTTTTATAATGTTTTAAACAAGTCTCTAAAAAAACCATTCAAAAATTTAAAAGTTTAAACATATATAATTAAACAAATTTTAATTTAGCATAGACTAAAACTACATACTGAAAATATTTATAGGATTAAAAACAAAATTGACTATATTTATAGGGACCAAAAACATATTTATACCCTATTAAACACCAAGTCATGAGAATGAGTTTAAGCTAGTACTAAGTAGGAAAGAACACTCTTTTTTTTATCCCTTTAGGAGTGTTTTACGAGATATATTGTCCCTTCCTAATTAAGATCTGTCTAAAAAACATAGTTATTTTCGTCATAAAATATCTCATTGAATGGAGAGTGATCTTCAAACCATAATCCATTCAACACATTTTATTCCTTCCTAAGTTAGAGTGAGAATAGCGTCATATTTGAGCAATCACAATGTCATAGTAAAGTGGTCATAGTACCTCATTCGAGTGATTCCAGTGGTCTTTGCATCATATTAAAGATGTATTTCTAGAATAAAACATACAATATAGTAGAGCTCTGGTACAATTTTAATTGAACTGTTTTATCATGTGGACGTCGTGATTAATAGTCTGCTTGTACAATTTTAAACAGTGCCACAAAAGGTAATAAAGAAAACGATTTAGTTTGTGACTCATCCAGTAATATCTTCGATGACTTTTTCAGAATAGTTTTTTTTTTAGTTCCAAAAACAACAATTTTGATTGAAGATTTTGAAAGGAAGGAGAGAAAAAAACTTATTTTTCTTTTCTGGATTAAGTTATAAAATATTTTTCAAAATAAATTAAATTGTAATTGAAATGTTATATGCTCATCCATCAATCCACTAGATATGGATCTCAAAAAATAGTTCAAGTGGACCTACCCTTTTTTTGTAAAATACCAATGTCTATTATCTTTTTTCGGTTTTTTTTATAAAGAAGTTTTATATAGATCGATCATCATAATTTTTAGCAAGAATAATATAAATTGTGTTATATAACGTTAGTCTTTTTTTTCTTTTCGGTTTAATTGGACATTTGGTCCCTTAAATAATTATGAGTTTACATTTTGATCTCATAAATTGTAAAGCTCACGTTTTGGTCCCCTTGGTATTACTCTGTCAGTCAAATTGATCCCCTCCGTTAGTTTTTTAATGTTTAAATTTTTTTATATGATATTAACTGTTTGATTACATGTCTATTATACTTATAGTGAGCCGTCAGCACCTAATTTTTCCAGCACTATCGTCTTCTCTCTTCTTCTCCCTCACTGTTGTTCATCATCAAATATTCATACATTCATCACAATTCACAACAACCCAGAAAAAAGAAGAATGTAAACCCAAAAAATGAATAAAACTTGGAAACAACCAAACATACAGAGAAAATTATTTCTTTAGTTCTTCCTCTCTCTCACTGTCGCCGGTTCTTTTTTCAAGCAACCCATGGAGAATAAACATTCAAAATTTCTTTTTGATTTTTATCAACTAACAGCTCTATATTTTTTTTCATTTGAAAATGAATTTGTAACCAAATAATTAAAAGCATTAACACTTAACACTTCAACTATGATAGAATTTTCATCTTCATTCTATAACCTATTTCCTCCTAAACCCACTTCAATCCACATCTTCTAAACAAAACCTAGATACCAAAATCCAAAAAAATCTTCACTTTACACAAAAATCAACAACACCCACAACTTCAAATTAATCACTTCACAATAATAATACCCTCAATCTCATATCTAAAAAAAAAAAAAAATTGAGTTCCACAAATTCTCAGAAACTGTGAAACCAGAAACAAGATTCATGAAGAAACAAAAGACAATGATTGAGTATGGGTTCATGAATGTGGGTGAGTGTTTTTTATTTTGTTTTATGATTACTGTGAAAAAATTCTAGAACTTTCTATTTGATGATTACTGTGAAATTGATGTGGGTGGGTGGAAGGGGGTTCGCAGGCGGTGGTGGTGATGAAGGATGGGTTTTGTTCAACAATGGAGGATCTTGTTTTGTTGAAGGTTTGAGAGAAAGAAAAGAAAGAAGTTCACGTGAACAAAGAGAGAGAGAGAAGGAAAAATGAAATCAACTTGGGCACCAATTAGATGTTGATGATACACACTAAGATATAATAAACCTGCATTATCCAACTGTTCCCTTTTAAAATAAAAGATCAAACGGTTAAAGTTAAAAAATTAATAGGATCTATGGTAGTTTTTTTTTTTTTTTGAGAAATCTTGATACTTTATTTATTTAACAAAATATCTTGATACTTCACGATGACATAGTCAATGATTATATAAATTAATGTTAAAATTTGTAATATGATCTAGATAATAAATTTTCAGTTTAACGATGATTTTGAAAATATCTATTTAATATAATTTTATTGAATGGGTATAGATGATTTGACTTGTTACTCAGATTCCCTACTTTCCATTAATCTCGTAAAGGGGGATACTCCGCACAATCATATTTATGTTGTCCTTATTCAAGACATGAAGGACATGTTGGCTTTCAATAATTTTTCAATGCATCATACTCTGAGAGAAGGTAATCAGAGTGCTAATTTCTTGGCAAAGATGGGCTCCGCTTTTGATGTTGGCTTCGTCATCCACTCGACTCCTCCAAAAAACCTCTGATTCAGAGTGACACCTCGGGAGTCTTCTTCTCTAGAACCTAATTCTCTCCTTTCTTTCTTTTTTGTGCTCTTTTCTTTTGTCTTTGATTAACTTTGTAAAAAAAAAAACCTCCCACTACAAAATCAATCACACACTACAAAATCAATCATCATTGTTGATGTTGGCACTATGCAACAATTTCAACTCTAATAAAACCATCACTCATGTTGCCCGAACCAGTGGACCACTAGAGCAGACAACTAGTGACTTAAAGTGGAATTGAGGCTGTATTGATAATTTATGATTTTGATAATTAGATGCATATATAAAAGTTTTTTTGGAAAACTGCAGGTCCACTTTAATCACGTATGACTTATAACTACAAACCCACACTTCAATCACGTTTATTTCTTAAAAGGTGAAAAGTGGTTTTCCTACTTTTTCAAAGATAATTTTTTAAAATGCATAAAAATTATTCCGTTTAGTTCCTTAAGAATGTCTTAAAAGTATTTGTTAATATTTTTCATTTTTTAATAATCTGATTATTCAAGATGATTATTGATAAATAAGTTCATAACACTAGAGGGAATATTGTCTCGCCACACAATACCATGATTCTGCAAGCCGAAGATACAATTTTATTTCAATTTTCTTCCCCTTGTAAATAGGAGAGATGACAAAGTTTATTCTTTAGTCACAACTAGAGTACCCATAAAAAATAGTGGATAGTTTACCTCAACCAATGAACATTCACCTTTTTAGGTGGTATTCATGAACTATCTTAACCCCACCAATAAATTGTTCATTTTCATTGGTTGGTGGGTAAATTACCCACCATTTTTCAAAGATAATTTAGAAAAAAAACCTTATTCTTTAGGTTAACTCCACACGATACTTGAATGTCAAAGTAACAAATTGAAAATCTATTTCAAACCAAAGTGGTTCAAGGCGAAGAATGTTCTATATTTCAAAATAATTTTTAAAACATGACATATTAACAACTAATAAATTTTTTTGACAACAACTCGTATAAATTCATTCATAACCAAATTTCAATAAAATACATGGTAGAGCGTAATAAAAAAATGAGTAGCTAACATAAAATCAAGATGTTCTAACTAGCATATGAACAACACCGCTACATAACTTACCCTAATGTCATTTGAAAAAAAAGAAAACGGGTCTTGCTAACAAGTGTCTTAAGAGAATTGTTTAAAAAACTCACAAAAGGAAATTATGTTTTTAAAATACAAGTCAAACACTTGTTAAAGTCATAATCGTACAATTTTCAATGTAAAAGTTCCTACTTTTAGATGCTTAAACAATGTCTTTAAGACACTTGTTAGCATTTTCCAAAAATAATATATCTACACTCCCATTTCATTAGTACCTTATTTATTTTTTGAAGGAATTAGTAACTTGTTTATAAAAAAGAATTTCTTATATATATATATATATATATATATATATATATATATATATATATATATATATATATATATATATATATACTTATTGTCGGCTTTGCGAAAAGCGGCATATGAATATGATATCGTGTTTTAGTGGCAGTAGTCTATAGTTAGTGATTAGTACTCAATTAAGATGATCATGTTGCTATTACAACGACATTGGCTCTTTAAAACAAATGAACTTCCGCATCCATCTAGTGTTTTTATTTTATAGATTCTCTCCATGGAGACATCAACATCGAGATTTAATGTATATACATGAATTTGAAGATGGTTATCATGAAAATGATTGGATAATTAACACAAATTTAGATTTGATGCATGTCAAGTCAGCATCTCACAACGGTTCAATTAAAATTGAACGGTTCAAATCTTAAAATAAATTAAAAATAAAAATCTAGATTGTCCTATCAAAATAGGACGATATTAAATTTACGGATTCGAAACCCTAATAATATTTGTGTGTGAAATATGTTCCATTTGAAACGTTTGTATTGTATTATTATTATTGTTATTGAGTACTACCGGGGGTGGTGAAAGGGAGAGGAGCTGATGGATCATCGAATGAACCACCAAATTGATGTGAAACGGGGGAAAGTGACATATTGCTTAAATGAATCGCAATCTAGAATTTTGTAAGTAGCAGTGTTTTTCAATGATTTTTAAAAGATACCTTCGGAAGGATTAGAAAAGGATAAATGATTGCATGGCTTAAAGGAGGAGCAATGGAGTTATTTGGCCCTACCCCTTTCATTTCTAGCAAGTGATTAGCGGTGAAAATAAAAAGGGTACTCCCTTCACAACCATCATGGATATAAGCCATAGATGAAATGTCTCTATACGATTGTGTCTTGCGGACCTAGCACAGCTTATAATTATATCGTGTACCACACATTTATGATAAATGAACTTGATAGTTTGGAAGAAGAATATATATGTGATGGTAGAGTGATAAAAAGGTCATATATTTTTTTAATAAGTAGAGTGTTTAAGGTTCAAATCTTGGTCCATGTATATATTATGAATAGTCTTTACCAATTGAATTAAATTCATGGATTACGGAGACAAAATATCATGAATTTAACCTTAATTAGTAAAATAAGGATTAACTAAAATTTTCATTTTTAAAAGAAATTCCTCTCCATTTCATTTGAGCCCTTTTTTATATTGCAAGTGTCGCATGCTATGAGGGCATCCAAAATGATAGGTGTTTCATCGATATAACATTATGCTAAATAGACACCTTATTATGGAGGGGGAAATTGGATGCTAATAGAGAATTGTGGCCATGAAAGCATCATCTCTCTTCATTTTTTGTTGAAATATATATTGCTATAGAGTTAGTGATGAAACCCGTTTATTAATTTTGTTTGGATACATTGAGTGTTTTATATATCCAAAATGAAGAACTACTCTATTGTGGATGGTCTAAGTCCCCAACCATACGCCCTTCATCCTATGTCAAAAAATAGAGTATTTGCGATCATTACCAACCAATAGAGTTGTCAAAATTGGACAAACCATCGTGCTAACCCATCCCATAAAAGAAGCAGAAAAAATGTATCAAAAAAAAAAATAGGGTAAGCAAATAATTAAACAAAAACAAAATGCAAAATGCAAAAAAAAAAAAAGAATTAAGTCAGTATTTGACTTCTATATATATTTTTTTAAATAAGTCAGTACTTGGCTTCTATACGAGAGTACAACACTGCTAGGGGTCGTATACTTTTACACTTTTCAATTTCAATCAATTATTAGTTCGTGCTATTCTTTGATATCCAATCAAAGAGCCTTGATATTGAGATTGTGGGAGAGTCTTGAGACAACATCTTTTGCACACTATAGTAGAGTCTATATCAATCAATTACCAGCAAGATTGGGTAGGCTTGGATGAATCTGAATACTTACAATACTGAAGGAGCCCATGGCATGCAATATTGTTCGATTTTATGTTGGGGGAGACTGCAACAACTTAGATGATTGCACGAAAAAAAATTCAAAACGGGTGTGGACATTAAATCTTAAATTCGATTTGTCTCCACCAGTTAACGCAAAGGAAATTCTGTCTCATAGATGGTGTACAATGCTACAAATTCAAGAACCATGTGCAATCTCTAACTCTGCCAAACAACAAAAATGTAAATGAAAATTAACGGGTTTTCCAAATCAATGAGTATTGGAAGTGGTAAATTGTTGTGATTTTGAAATGCTCACATCATTTTGGGGAATGAGACATATGTGTTTCACTTGGTGGATATGGTTAAATTTACCTCTTAGAGTGGTTTTTAAGAAAACATTATTATCTCACATGTTCTTTTTACGAGTGGGTTCATAACTCATTATGTGTTGGCATCGTTAGTGTTTGTGGCATATTTATCTTAGAGTTGTTTGTTTGAGGGGTTCCGTTGTGGTTGGGTGTTCCTCATAAGAGTTTAGTTGGTTTTTCCTGGTGTTGCTTTAGTTTTTTTTTTGAGTAAATTACACTCCCCTCCCCTCAAAGATACTTGAATTACACTCTCCTCCCCTCTTATGTTAAAATATACACTCCCCTCCCCTCTTATTCAAAATATATCAGAAAATATTTCACTCCCCTCCCCTAAGAGAAGCTTGAATTACATTCCCCTCTCCTCTTATGTTAAAACCTACAGTTTAATCCCTCAATGTTTTTTTTTATTTCTAATAATCTAGCAAAAAAATAATATAATCTAACATACTTTGAAAAAAAAACATTGCGATTCTATTTTAATATAATCAAAATTTAAATACATATTTTTCGTTATTTTTTATTGACAATTTCATTAACATATAATTTTAAACCCTAATATAAAATATGAAACAACCCAAAATAAAATTAAAATATGTAAAAACTTACTAAAGACAATAAAATATGGTTATTTAAAACTTAATTTTATACTCTAAAACATATAATTAATAGCAAAATATTTAAATTTAATTATCATTGACATTTAAATTATAGAGAAATGAATTTATTTTTCTTAAATGGTGGTTCAAAATTAGTTTATATGATAAACATATTTATTTAAGTTAAAATAGATTAAAGTGTAGTGCATATTTAATTATTAAGAGAGGGGGTTGTAATTCAAGCATCTTATAGGGGAGGGGAGTATAAATTTTTATTTTCAAGGGAGGGGAGTGTATATTTTAACATAAGAGGGGAAGGGTGTGTAATTCAAGTATCTTTGAGGGAAGGGGAATGTAGTTTACTCTTTTTTTTCTTTTGTGGGAGGGATTCTTTGTTTTTGTTATTGCTATACTTCTTATACTCAAACGATTTTTCATATATATATATATATATATATATATATAATTTGCCATTTAAAAAAAAGTATTGGCCACACTATTGGATATATAGTGCAACCAAGTTACCTTTTTCTTTTAAAGTTTTTAGAGGTCAGATTCATATTCATCTAGTTTCTTCATGAATGGGTCAGACTCATCAACTGCATGTGATACATCATAAAGGTTCAAGTTCTCAGCTAATACAGTTACCTTCTTTGTTTGTAGAAAGCTAATGCATCTCATGAAATATTCTTTGTAACATAACTGATCAGCTAATTAGACCTCATTTAATTATCCTTGCTCATCATGTTAACATAACTGATCAAGTTCTGGAAATATTGTCATATAGCTACAAGGTGTTCCTTGATAGCTTTAGAAGTGTTCTCATGATGCAAAAGAACAAAAAAAAATTGATCATATGCATAATAAATAACTTTGTTATTTTCCCCTAAAAAAAACAACTTTGTTATTTAAATATGCATCAGAAAAGTAAATCTACATATAGTTACTTTGTTGTGTGTTTTGGATATAATGACATAGTTAAGTACTGTCAAAATTAAAAAGGTAATTTAAAAATAATTATGGCCTGTACCAAAAAAATAAATAAATAATAATAATAATAATTGTGGCCTTTAGAAGCTCTTCTCTGCCGTTTCCGACAAATTATTTTAGTTTATTTTTGTCATGACAAATATTAGTAGTTAATTTGAACTCAAGACCTCCAACTTTTTTTGAAGGGTGTGTTTAGATTGAGGGTTTAGGAGGAGAAGGGAGGGGAGGATTCACTCTTACTTTTTAAATTACAAACAATGTAAAATGTTTTGTTAAAATAAATTAAGTGTTTTTGATGTATTATATGATCATTTATCATGTTGTTAGTTCAATTTTCTAAAAATCATTTTATAATATTCTTAATTTAAAAAAGAAAAGTAAACCCTCTCCTCCCATCTCCTCCTAAACCCTCCATCCAAACACACCCAAAATGAAATTAGCTGAAATTAGTTGAGCTACAAAGCCCCGTACATATTTCAGATGTGATTAAAAACTTAAGAAGACTGGGTCAAATAAAGTCTAAAATTTTCGGCTTATGAAATATTGCACAACAACTCTCCTTGCATGTTCACCCTTTCTCAATGGGAAATGTCTTTTATAGTGAAAAGTTAATTCACAAACCTCACGATTGCATAACAAGCTTAAAAACTAATTCTTTTTATCATCAATGCTATATCAAGCGAATTTTTATTCATGAGCTACTCATGAAAACACACGTTCTGATAGTGTTAAATTTCAAAACCGCTTTACCTTTGACTTTGGCGGAAATCATGACTGATATGTGTGATAATAAAGCCAATCATAAAGTGCCAACTAATGTTGTGAAATTATCGTGAAATGGTTTTTCGCTTTATCTAGTGTTTCCCTTCTTTTATTTCCATTTCCTTTTCTTGATCCATTCTTGAGATGTTTTTTCGCATTACCCTTTCTCAATTTCTGTCTTCCTCTAACTTTTGCTCCTACTATTTTTAGCGTAAGTAAAAAAGGCTCAATGAAAGGCATAGCAAACTGTTTTCTTTTCAATGACAAATGTTAGTGGTTAATTTATTAAAAGAGTAGAAATATTAGTAACGGCTTAACAAGTGCCGAACTCTGAACCTCCTACACGTAAAACTCACTCATTCGGTGTCCTAAATCCATACAATTGGACTACCCCTTCAATTCAAGGACCATAGCAAGCTAACGCAAACACATTTTCCTGTTTTCTTCTTCTTATTTTGCATGAAACATTAAGAGAATCAACCAAAGCATGAGAAAAATGTACAAAGAGATAAAGAAAGAGACAACAGCTATGAAAAAGAAAGTACAAAGACATTCCATGTACTTGAAATCGTGATACCACAAATCAATAGTAGGGGGGGCAAGGGCAGACTTGTACTAATTTCCCAAGAAAGCTTACCTCTTGATCATGCTTGCTGAAAACGTCCTTTATTGCTAATAATATTAATAATATGCAAACATATTTAAATCACTTTGCATATATTGTTTGGATTGTAACTTGCCGCGAGGAAACTAAGTTGAATCTTGACGAAGAACAATGTGTGTGTTGATCGATTGATTGCAAACCAATTGAGTGCATGAAACATTGAAATGCAAAAAATAAATTGCAAGTACACACAAGAAATGTGGTTACCTAGTTCAAAGATGAACTCCTACATCTAAGGGACCTTGTGACTTGAATGATCCACAATGAATGAGAAAATTACAGAGTTGAGAAATCATGCATAATTTATTGTTCGATTTTCTCTCTAAGAGAGAATTACAAAGAAATTAACCGAGGAGTAGTAACTCGAGAAACATCAGCAATAACCAATTGACTAATTTGAGCTGGACATAACTCAAAAAGCCACCAAGGATTGTCACCATCGCATCCCATAGCAGGAGTATCAGCACAACGATTAGTTTATGGTAGGAGTGACAAATTGCACTTTAATTTTCTCTTTCCTAAGGTTTTATATTTAGCCAATTCTAATCGAATTAACTGTCATAACAAACTAATCGAATGGGGCTTGAGAGAACTTTTTTATTTCACCAGCAGAAAATTCTCAACTCCAAAAACATTTTGAACTATATGAAAACAATAATCAACATATAATATTATTGAAAACAAAAATAAAAATACAACTGAAGAGTTGGTATCTATAAATGGCTTATAATTCAGTCATAATTAGAAAATATACCAATTAACAAGCAATCCAAGCATGTGAAATTGCTTATAATTCAGTGAACAAACTAAATAACATCAATCAAGATAGAAAGCAAAGGTAGTATAGGCACATTAACACAAGTTATCTTTCTTCATTATCTAGCTGCATAATAAAAAATAAAAACATCATTATATGTTTAACTCATCCACACAGCAGATTTTGTGTGCTATAGCAGGTTTGGGTTTTGCTGTAGGGTGGTTGGAGCTGGTAGTGTGGTTTTAAGTTTGCTGGCTGGTTCTGCTTTTTGCTGTTTTGAGTTACACGTTTTTTGGTCTTATTGTGATGCTACCTGATGTTTCTGCTATGAGTATGATGAGAGGTTATTAGAAGTTTTAGGGGCCGGTACGAGTATCTGGCATTAGATTCCAGCTTTGTTTCAGGAAGTAGTATTTCTTTTTGGTTTTGACTTGTACATGTTTGATTCTCTATATAATTGTTCTTTATTAGATTTTTGGTGGTTTCATGAACTATTGACGTGGTCCCTACTAAATGGCTTGTTTATTTTCATTTACTCAGGACATGTAAAATGTATAGATTAACTTAACTGTGCAAACAATCGTAAACGTCGTTAATAATATCAAATCACATATATTAAATACAAGGGAGGCATAGATTTTTCAATGCATTTTTTTTTATTCCTTAAAATTCACATGGGTCCCACCAAATCATATGCGTCTCATATAAATTTGGTGGGTCTCATGTAAATTTTAATCAATCAAAAAGAGTGTGTTGAAAAGTGTGTGTTAAAATGTTTGTTGCTAGCATTTTTCATTTAATATTATAAACAACGATAGACATCTACCAATACGTCGTTTTCACATATGTGACGAGAATGTCATGTGACAAATAGACATCTAACAATAAGTCGTTTTCACCTACATGACGAGAATGTCATGTGACAAAACTGTTTCGTGATAACTATCATGTGTATAATTACCCCTTTACACTAATATTTATATCAAACACAACATAAATTGTGTCACCCTTGAATAGTCTAATATATATATATTTCTTGATTCTATAATATATTGAGTAATGAATAGGTCAAACATCTCATATTGACTTAGTTTGGCATGTACATTCATTCTTACATTCATATCTATCAAGAGGCCTAAAGATATTTCTCATCTTATGCAAGAGTGCAAAATTTGATCTAGGTGACTCATTCCCTCATTATGATTCGTCAATTATCTATTAACCAACTTTATAGTTATCATGTTGTAGACAATATTTAATTTGAATGACATTAAAGCACTTGAGTCAACTCTAGGAATCATAGTTCTAGGTCTAATAATGGAATGCATCATTATCACTATGAGAACTATCATTCTGACGGACACTTTGTGTTTGTTTTACGATCTTTTTATTTGCACTAATGAATATAAATTACGAACTATAGTTTTTTTATCATAGAGAGAGAGAGAGAGAGAATCAAACTTATTAGAAAGAAAGAGTATGTCCAGAAAAAATAGAAATTTATTGGAGAGATAGAGTATATATGACAAGTAATTATGTAGATGATGAGTTACGATGAGGGTATATATAATAGGAGGAAAACAATACTACATTAGTTGCAGAGCTTTATGCTAAAACGACACTTAAAAATAAATAGAGTAATGTATTTTGAGAGTTACAAATAAATGATTGTATAACTCATTAAAGAGTCTTTTAGAGTACAATCTTGTCATGATCCTCAAACTACCATAACTCTGATCTACCTTTTCTTATATATTTTATATATAAGTATCAACTATAAAAGGAATTTCCAGAAATTTGGGTGCCCAACCACTTCAAACCAAGTTTTAGATATTGGTTTCAGATATAAAAGGAATTGGCCAAATTTGGGTGCCATACCACTTTAAACCATCATCATCATTACCTAGTTTTATGTTAGTTCCACCTTCCCATTTAGGTATTTTTGCTTGAAACCTAGGTCCATTGGGAATAATTGGTCTTGGAAGATGATTACCCCTAGCGGGTAAAAAATTGTTGAGTGAGCGAACAAGATCCATGTCTTCCACGGTTGAACTTAACGAAAGTGAGGTCTTACCATCAGTAAAATATTTATCGTCCACTGACTTCGTTGCTCCCACAAAGTCAATTTTTGGTTTATCATTTAATGATGATTTATTGTTAAGTGAGCGAACAATTTCCATGTCTTCCATAGTTGAGCTTAACAGAAGTGAGGTCTTACCGTCAGTAACATATCTATCATCCACTAACTTCAATGCTTCCACAAGGTCTATTTTTGGTTCATCATTTAATGATTGTTTATTGTTGAGTGATTGAATAAGTTTCATGTCTTCCACAGTTGAGCTTAACGGAAGTGAGGTTTCACCATTGGTAAGATCTCTATCATCCATTGAGTTTAATGTTTCCACAAAGTCAATTTTTTGTTTATGATTTAATGATGGTATGGTTCCTAAGGAGAAACTATCACTAACCATTAAATCTCTATGTTGGATTTTCAAGCTCCCTTGATACAAAGGGTACCTTGGCACCTTAATAAAATCTTCCGATTCACTCAGGTGAGAATAGTCTTCCATACAAGTAGCGCAATATTCTACTTTGTTGTTTAGAGTAGGGAAAATTTGCTCTTTTGCTACTTGTGAAATAAATTTTTCATCTCTAGCTTGGACTTTCTTGCTCCTTTGCTTCATGGGGTAACTTGACCCCTTGATAGAATTGGGGTCATTGAGGTAAGAACAATCTTTCATAAAAATACCACAATATTCTCTTTCGTCATCTAGAGTAGGAAAAACAAACTCCTTTGTTCCATGTAAAAATAAACTCTTTTGTCCCTGATCTCTGACATTTTCACTACCATATTTTACTCCAAAAATAGTAGTGATTATACCGTCGTATATATACCGGTCAAACTTCCTCTTCTGAAATAAAAAATTGACTCTATTATAAACAAAACTATGCACACACCAATATGCTTGTTAGTGAGGTATACCTTAATTAAAAAGGTGTCAGAATCTCTATCAATTTATCAAAATGATTTTTAATTTCAACTCATCGCAGAATCTCTATATATAAAGAGATTAGATAACTTCGGGGTGACCTTTTCACCTTCAACTATAATCTTAAATAAACTTGTTATATTGTTGGTGTCATTCTAAAAGATAAAAATTGATATTATATTTGCAATAGTTTTTGTGACATTGAAAAAGATAAGTGCATTTTTTTACAACATGAAAGTGCAAAATATTATTAATACCTATCTTTTATTCAAAATTAAAATAATTTCAATTAAAATCTAACTTTCACAAAAACTATTGTTCGTAGTTTATACATCTTAGAGCAACGGAATAAGCGGTCAAACGGACACCATATGCCTGTATGAACGCTATTGTTATTGAAAAAGTTTGGTATGTATGTTTGTATACACATTAACGCAATAAAAAGAATAGGACAGATGGACTAAACACTAATAATAATAATAATAATAATAATAATAATAATAACAACAACAACAACAACAACAATAGATCAATGACGACTATTAAAAAGATAAAAGTTAAAAATCTTAATATTGTAAATGTACCTTTTGACTTTTGGATTTAGAATTCAAAGGTAGGGCAACTTCATGTATTTGATCTTGAAGTCTATGGTGTGATGACTTCTTAATGCAAGGTTTGTTGGCAAGTTTTCTGAAGCTTATCATCGTATCTCTCCTATCAAACAACTCCAAAGTATATTTTTTGTGTGATGTTTTATTCCTCCTAAGGTAAAATGTCCTCAAATATCGTAACTACAAAAATTCACATTCGCAAAGGTAAACATGATACACCTTCAAATAAGACTATACTATATATGATATAATGGACAATGGTGAGCAATTCACTCTATAACGTAATGCAAAAAAATTAAGGGTTCTTATTGTAACAAACTCGTGATTTGTTATTATGTCCTTCCAATATCTATCTTTAATTTGCTAATTGACGATTGATATTAACCATTTTATATAAGGAGTGATGAACCTATATCAATGTAACATTTGAGTAGTTTTATAATGCTCAATTACTTTATCTATTAATCATCTCAATAAAGTCTTAACATAATTTTAAATAATTTTGTATGCTTTTTTTTTTTAAACTCGGTATTTAATCTAAAATGATTTTATATGCTTTTTTTGAAACTCGATATTTAGTCTAAAGATTTGACTAATTCGGTGGACCAACCCCATCTGCTAAAATTTGACTCATCCTTATATTTAGAAGAGGTTAAATTTAGAAGTTGGGACCTAACTAATCCTTACAAAACCGACTTGTAAGGTGAGGAGTGGCCACTTTGTAAAATCTTATCAAGAGTCTTATCTAATCGATGTGGAACTAAATCCACCCCCTCAAAACCAACACAAGGCAACTCAAATGTCACAATTAGGCGACTGAGGAACGATCGCAATAAAGGCGAAATTTCAAACACATCCCTAACGCTCGGACCCAAAGGGCATGAAGCGTGGCAATGCGAAATTCCAACGGTAGATCTTAAATAGGCTTTGATACACATAGAAATTGGGGCCTAACACATCCTTACAAAAACCAATTTGTAAGGTGAGGAGTACCTATAAAGAGTCATATCTAACATATTTGGGACTAAATTCACCCCCTCAAAGCCAACACAAGGCAAACCAACATGAGACAACTCAAATATCACAATTAGGTGACTAGGGACGGATCACAATATATGAGAAATTTCCAACATTAAACAAAAACAACTAATATCATAACCAACGAAGATAAACAACCAAGGAGAGAACAATTGAAAAAGATGACATTTGCAACAAAAAAAATACGATTGGAACAAAAACACGTTATGTTTGATTAAAGAAAAATTCTATAGTCATTTGGAATTCGGCCGATAAAGTCCGACCAAAATTGTTTCCAACATGTTATGTATATAATAATCAAAAAAATATAAGATGTGCAACAAAAAAATATTTAAAAAATATGATTGGAAGAAAAAAAAAATGTTATGTTTGATTCATGAAAACACAAGGAGGTTGAAGAAGCAAACACATGCAATAAGAAGAAAAGAATATACATAGATATATAACAAAAGAACAAGTGACTCACTGAGTTGCGTAGAAAAAGCACGCCGACAGAGAGAGAGAGAAAAAAAAAAAAAAAAAAAGGGATGCAACAATTTCTCCTCCCAAAGATAATGAAATTAGGTCAAACCTTTTATTGTTTTATATTGAGTTAAATGGGCTTAAAGTTGTTTCATATTGAGTTACATGGGCTTAAAAAAGATAATTATAGTTTGTTATATTGTTTACGTCATTAAAAAAATAAGAATTTATATTATATTTGTTACATTGTTGGTGTCAATGAAAAAGATAAGTATAGTTTGTTATAATATAAAAGTGTAAAATAGTTATACATATAATTTTAATCAAAATCAAAATTTGTTATAAACTATTTTTCGTAATTTTTACACATCGTGCCCTTTTAAACGTTAGTTAGAATACGCCTAAAAAAACATTTATTTTAAAGGAACAGACAAATTTTACAGGACCTTAGAAAAACACAAATCAAAAATATATTTAGGACGTTTTTCCATCCTCCGATACTTTTATACACCTTTTAAAAGTCTTTTTTTTTTCCGTTTGGATCCTATATTTCAAAGTGAGTTTTGGTTTTTTTGTATTGTAAAATCCGAAAGCATTCAAAAAACACGACACAAAAAACATGCAACTAGATTACATTATGCATCAGCAAATTTTTTGTTATGAATCAATATGAATTTGTTAGGAATGAGTGATAGGAATGTTACCTCTATACATAAATCTTGTTGTTTAAATGCTCACGATCACGAGCAAAACAAAGGAGCGATATCTCTATTCAGTCCACACGAACAGACCTTTGACCGGTGCTAGCCAAGTAAATCAGCGCTTCAGAGAGACTATTCTTTTCAATTAGGGTTTTTGAAAAGTTGTAATGATATTCACTACCATGTAAGTTATGTTTATAGACCCACTTATGTGTGCATCTTAGATATTTTAAAATAAAATATATATCATTTGAAACTATTTTAAAACCATATTTTGATTTTACTTAAATCCAAATATATATATTTTTGAAATAATTTCAAAACCACTTATTTGATTTTATTTAAATAAAAAATATATCCTTTTTGAAACAATTTCAAAAGAATATATTTGATTTTATTTGAATCCAAAATATAATTGTTTGAAACAATTTCAAAACCTTATATTTGATTTTATTTGAAACCAAAATAAATCTTTTAGAAACAATTTGAATATCATATATTTGATTTCATTTAAATCCAATTTAAATAAAATATTATCTCTTATCTATTTGTTCATTGTGCGTGACTTTGTAAGTTTTCGCAGTACAAAAAAATGTGTTAATTGCGGCGGCTAAATTTTGCATGTTACGACGGTTTTAGCCGCTACTATTAACCAAGCTGGCGGTTTCCAAAAGTGTCATAATTTTGGTTGCCACAAAAATTAAAACGACAATTTTATAAAAACCGCCATGTATACTATTGTAATATGCATAGAGTAAAATGGCGGCTAATTGTTTGTGTAAAACAACGACTCAACCCACCATATAAACATCCTTTACACACAAAAATGCGCATAGTGACAGTTTCAAGTTTCAACCTCCGTAATGTCCATTATTTCGGCAAAAAAATTGCTCACTGTGGCAGAACAACTAGTGCGTACAAGCAATAACTACGTTATATCCCAATCCAATGCACACATAGTAGTTTTTTTTTCTTTTCTTTTATTGTGATGGCCAGAATGCAGAATTCAAACCCTACATATATCATGCATTGTCTCTGCCAACTGAGTTAAGCTCACAAGAATACACATAGAGTAGTTTATAACAAATGTGTTGCACGGGTTTGATTAACTTTTTTGTTATAAATATCAAACTTAGCAGATATAATAAATTGTTCTTTGATTTTGAAAATTAACTATTAAATTTATTTCTAAACTTATTCTCTTATCAAGTGAATAATATTGAATACAAAGAGTAGTTAAAAAATACTTTTCACGCAATATATGTCATCTCTATTAAAAATCAATAGAATTGTCGTTGAACGGTGGATTACAATAAAAACTTATTTTATTCTTATTTTCTTATAGGTTAGTTAAGATCTCCTCCTTTTATTCACCTTAATTCATTTCACAATAATTTTTTTATTAAGATTTAATATGTTTAACATGTTTAGTGCTAAATTCTTTTAAAACAATTTGTTTTGGACTAAATACAAAACAACCTTTTTATTAAAATAAAAAAATGTATTTACAGAACATATTAATTTGTTTCGAACCAAGGACAACACAAATATTTGACCTAACAATATTTACATTTGTCAATTGAGTTAGAACTTATAAACTAATTTATATTGTAGTTATTAGTTAATGACATAGCTAGTTTTAGTCTACAACATTGTATAAAAGATAGGAGGCTATTATCCACTACTAAATGCGAAAAAAACTAAACGCAAAAAAGTTTATTGTAAAATTTGCAATAGATGAGATGAAAAATATCGCCACAGCACAGCCAAGGTAACTATTGTGTGCTTGAAGAAACTTACCTTATCTCTGGAACATAAAGCTATAAAACCATAGCAAGGACTTCATTTGTGTTTTTGCTTGCTGAGCTGGTTTGTATAGTGGATTAACACAACCATGTGAGAAAGGATGAGAGAAAGGGTAAATATATAAATCGAACAAAATATTTGGTTTTCAACTGGTTAAAGTTAAATAAATATGTGAACTCCCTGAAAAAAAAAAGTGAATTGAAAAGGTGCTCTAAATCATAGAAAGTGGCATGTAATTAAAATATCGTTTGCAAATGTAAGGTTTCGATCATGAATACAAAGGGAACTTCTATAATCTATCTGTATATCTTCCCGAATTTACATAACAAAAGAAGTTCTAGAGTTTTCATTCATGTAATTAAAACCTTATCAGCAAATGAAAGGTACATAACAAAAAGAAGTTTTAGGGCTTCCATTCATGTAAAAGCCTTGTGTCCAAATGAAAGGTGTTGATCATGAATACAAAGTGAACATTAACGTTCAGAAAGAAAAAGTTTTTGAGCTTCCTAAAATTGAAATATATTATTAATGCATCAGTTTTTGTTTTAGAATTAATTTGTACCACTATTTCAATAGAGAGTGGCAAGGTTTTTGTTTTAATACAATAGAGAATGATCATTTTTCAATACAAAAAAATAAAAAATTTGTGTTTCCTTTGATTAAATGTATAACATCATCATTCAAGATTGTTTAAGTTGGGTTACACCATTTACAATCGGACTTTTCTCCTTTGATTGAAAGCCTCCAACAATCCATTTTCTCTCAATGTCTACAAAACTTCAACATACTACGTGCATTTTGAAATCATTAAGAACAATAATTGAGCAGATAAATATAGGGTACATATACCCACACACGATTAGACATAAAAAATACTGAAAATAAAAGGATGGAAATAAACATATAATAGATGACAACAATTAACACTACTAAACTAATTTCAAATTTTAATTGATGCAAATATAAGGGTTAAAGGAATATACTTACATGAAATGCCATTTTTGAGAGGCTTTTCAAGCATCAATGATGTATATAAAGCAAAGTAAAAGTCTCATTTATCCTCGTATTCTCATCCATATGAGAAAATTAGTTATATACACGATAAAAAATAAAAGAAAATAAAAATTAAAGCCGAAAAGTAGAACAACAAACATTATATTGATTCGTAAGATGATGTCAAAAAATTAGGGCTATAAGGATTCAAACATTCTTTTAAACAAATGAATAGTCTAAGATATGTGTGAAAAGTAAAAAAAACTAAAACAAAAATCATAATACATAACTGAACAGTACCATTCATGAGGTGCTTGGAGAAAACGGTGGAACTCAAAATTATCACTCCACTTTTACAATGCTTAGTTGATGATAATTTTAATCATAAATAGGAGTGAATGAAAATGAAGAAAATTATATGAAGGCTATAGTGAGAGACATGCATAAATTGGTGAATTAGCTCTCTTTTTAATAGCATAATAAATTGTTACGAATATGAATCAAAACTTACATAAATCAAAAACAAAAAATATTATAATTAATGACCGTTATGAATATGAACAGCAACATGCATCAATAAATTTTCTAATAAGGTAGCAACCCATAAAAATATAATCGATTAGTTTTAACCAAATAGCTTATGAATTATGATGTATTGATTATTGAATTCACGTTAATAGCTCATGAATTACGGCAATGGAGGGTTTGATGTTAAACAAAATATTAATGGACGGGATATAACCAATAAGTAGGTGAGTAAGGAATGGCTAATCAATGAGTTTTATTAATTAATAGTGTGAGAAGCTTTTCCTTCAACAAAAAATAGTGTGATAAGCTATTTTAGATGTGTCACATAAGCACAATCCAAACATTAGAATAAAACAAGTTTTAAATTTAAAGATAGATAGATAGATGTATCTGCGGGTGAAAGATATATATGGCTACAAAAAATTGTCCGCATTCCTTGTTTGTACGTATCTGTTTCATCAATTCAAATATCCTTTAATTAGGGGAAGAAAACATGTGCACCGGAAGCCAAACTAGCATTGTCATGAGACATATAAGACATCAAAGTGAAAATACATAACAAATAAACTTTTTTGTTTTTCTTACAATTTTTTTTTTCATATATGTTTTTTTAGTCTTAAAATGTAATCCTTAAGTATTTTTTTTTAAGCTCAAGTCTTAAACAATATGAAATTATAATCACAATCATTACATATGAGCCAACTACGGGACAAAATAGCTTAACACATAAATGTAAACATTTAAATAAATTAAAGGGTTAACAATATTTTTTTTCATGTAAAATAAGTTATTTCCGGTTTACCTTCTTAAAAAAAAATTGATTTTGAATTCGTCATTGTAAAAAAAAATAAAAAAATACCTTTCTAATAGGCCATTTTCAAAAAAAAAAAATTCCTTAATTTTCAATTTTAAATGACCTATTAAAGGTATCTTAAAAAAAAAAAAGTTACAAGACGAATTCCAAACCGAAATTTTTTTCGGGGTAAATCAAAAAAACACCTAATTTACGGGGAAGGGAAAAATACTGTTAACTCTAAATTAAATGAATGAATTAATTAATAAAAGCAAAAAGGCAGGGATATTAAATTCTTCACCCCCAACGAGGCAGGAACATATATACAATACAAGTTGACTATGGGAAAATGAGAGGATAAAAGTGAGTGAATGAATGAACTAACATAAATAGAAAAGAAAGAAACGGTCTGGTCTTAGACAACGCCTTACCTTAAATCTCGCGCGTATATATAGATTGATATAATAGCTTCCAAAACTGACGGCAACGTTTAATCTTTTACAAACCTTTCTTTTCATTTGGTCTAATCACTTTAGACCCTTTCTTTTCTTTCTCTTTTCTCTTCTCCCTTTTCATTTTCATTTTCTCATTCTCAACAAAAATATGCCTCCAACTACAGAGAACCAACAAAGCTCATTTTTGGGCAGAATAAGCATTCGTAGAAACCAAGTTATGTCAATGGATGGTAGCCATGATCAAGAGCAAGAAGACCTTGAACTTTTCCAAAAACACGTCGGTGATAGATTCTCTGATCTATTATCTTCGACAACGGAGGATCCTACCAGCGACGCTCTTCTTTCGATTGGCTGGATTCGGAAACTTCTTGACGAACTTTTATGCTGTGAAGCCGAATTTAAAGCTGTTGTTATGATGGGACGTGATCCTGCTCAAATCTGCAAGCCACCTCTTGATAGACTTCTCCCTGATCTCCTTGATCGCGTTGTTAAAGCACTCGATGTTTGCAATGCTGTTACTCTTGGCATTGATGCTATCAGGAATCTCCAGAGGCTCGCTGAGATCGCTGTCGCGGCTCTTGAACCAAGGCCTATGGGTGATGGTCAGGTCCGAAGGGCGAAAAAGGCATTGAATTCTCTTGTCACCGTGATGATGCATGAAGACAAAGAATGTGGAAGTTCCAAGGGAACAGAGAGAAGCAGGTATGTAATTGAGAACCATGGTAGAATCCAATTGAGAAAATTTAATTGAGAGAATGATTGATTATTTTAATTTTGATAGAATTCTAAAAGTTTATTGCAATATGATATACTATATCGCAACAATACCTAAACGAACAAATGTTCGTTAGTATAACAAGTGTACCGCATCGTTACAAGCAATAATTTGTAGATTGGTTTTAACAAACTCCAACTATATATAATAGGTCCTTCGGAAGAAGAGGAAATGCTGGGAAGGATCGCAGTGGTGGAAGTTTCCGATCGTTGTCATGGACAATGGCGAGAAATTGGTCTGCAGCGAAACAAATCCACGCTATGTCTGCTAATTTGGCTGCACCACGTGGCGCTGAAGCAATGGGTTTGGCTTTGCCACTATACATAATGAGTACTATATTGGTTTTTGTTATGTGGACTCTTGCTGCAGCAATTCCTTGTCAAGAGAGGAATGGGCTTGGTAGTCATCTACCATTCCCAAGGCAATTAGCTTGGGCACATCCTATGATTGGTTTGCAAGAAAAGATTGCAGAGGAATGGAAGAAGAAAGAGAAGAAAGGCACTGTTGGATTGTTGGAAGAGATGCAGAAGATGGAAAAGGTGGGACAGTGGCTTATTGATTTTGCTGAGTCTTTTCAATTTCCTGGTGAAACAGAACGTTTGGATGAGGTGAAGGTACATGTGGAGGAATTGGCTGATGTTTGTAGGAAGATGGATGAAGGATTGGAACCTTTGCAGTTACAGATTAGAGAGCTTTTTCACAGGCTTGTTAGGACCAGGACCGAGTTTCTTCATGTTTTGGACCAAGCTGGGAAATTATCTGCACCTACTGTGTAGACTTGAAGTAATTTTCTTTTACTTTTTTTTTTTTACCTCTTTTTTGACTGGATCTTTGCCAGCTAGATCTTGAAAGTGAAGGTTTTGGCCCATTTGCTGGGTTAATTTTTATTTTATCGAGGTACAGTAAGCATGGTGACCTAATCTTCATTTGTTAATGGGTTGTCTTCATTATTAATTGATATATGTATGTAATGGCTCGTCTTAGCCTACAATGTACATCTACATACCTATAGGTTTTCATTTGTTTTAATTTTCTTTTGAGGTGAAAGAGGATGACTCAACTGCACTCACTAAACCTGTGGTGACTTGCCTAGTTGTTTAATTTAATATATGAATGAACTCTTATTTCTGAATTTTCAATTTTACCAAGTCTTTGCATGTTGTGAATACTATAATACGACTATTGTTTTTGTTACTGCAAAAGAGTAAATGAGCACATCAAAGAATTCGGATTCCGTGCGTGCAGATCCCGCATTCACACGGTCAATCATATAAGCAGTCTTTGTATTGAGATTAGATGATGCAGATTTCAGGCATATTTTGATTGTTTTTTAAAAACTAAAAAGCCTAGTTTATAATATGCACAATCTAATCTCAATTCAACGATCACCAATGTGGCTAACTACGTGAATGTGGGGAACCTACGACCGCAAAAAATTCGAATTCGCTAGAGAATCTGAATTTCAGAACAAAAGAGAAAACATGTGGGGCCTCAGAAACACCATGCCCTATCTATCCCTACAGTAGGAGAATCCAACAACACCAACAATTAGAAAAAATGACTTCTAGCACCCATCTTTGTTAAGTAATTCACACAATGGTTCCCTTCTGGTGGAGCATGGACCAAATTAGAATTCTTAATCTCTCAGTCTCAGCAACATATTTCTATATATTAGATTTTTTGTTCAACACTGTGATTAGCTGTGTTGCACGGGTGCGGGTACGGTACCCGGTACGGGTACGGGTGCGGGTACGGGATACGGCATTTTTCAAAAAACAAAGGTACGGGTACGTTAGGATAATTTATTTTTTTTATTTAAAATAACATAGCACGAGGAAATTATGTTGCTCAAATCACGACAAATATTCAACCAAAAAAAATTACGACGCTAAAACATCCAAATTGAAAAACTAAAGTACGGGATAAAACTTAATATATATGCATGAATACGAAAAATTACACTCCAATAGTGTCAATATCACTATTTCATTCCTCATCTAAAGTAAAAAGACTAGTATAGAATACGAAAAAGGAAGGATTGACTTTTATAGAATACGAAAAAGGAAGACAAGAAGATACAAGAAAAGGCTTAAGTGCTAGACGACTTTTCTACTTTTGCAACTATTGGCAGACAGGACATTAAGTAAGTAGCAACAGTTTCAGAGTCTAGTAAATGTTGTTGTGGCTCTTAAACGGTTTGAGTTTATAAAAAAAATATAATTGCTATTAATTCTCATGAAAAAACAAAAAAAAAATATAATTACTATAAATTCTCATGAAAAGCCTCATTTTCTCAAAAAAACGGTTATGTGTACCCTGAGAGTACCACCGCCGTACCATAACCGTACCAAGGTTTGAAAACAAAAAAAAAAAAATTGGTGCGTCATGGGTGCGTACCGTACGTGTACCGTACGAGTACCGGTACCCACGTAGTACCCGGTACGGGTACGTTTTGCAAATTGGAGTACCCGTGCTTCAGAGGTGATTAGAATAGTAAGTTATGCCTACATATTAGAAACAATCTCAAAAGAGCTTGAGAAGCCTATCCACTCTTCAAACTAATTTCTTATTAAACTTTCAAAGTCAACCTTATAAAATTTCCCAATGAAATTGTCATCTACATGAATGGTTATTTGGTATTGCCCTTGGAAGGAGACCACTTCACAAAACAAACATTGGCAAAAGTCTTCTGATTAGATCATGGCAAGAGTGAATTTGGTCAATGATTAGACAAGTTCTATTCTATATACTAGTTTCTCAATTTCACCAACCTGTTTATGGAGGCCATGTATTTTTCAGAAGACTACTGTAGGGTTTTCTTAATATTTTTTTAGGAGGCCATAGGATTTTTATTTATACGACAACAAGGCTAGATCTGCAAGTCATTACCTACCCATTATTTTAATCACTTTTAAAATAAATTACTCATCCATATTTAACTCAGAAAAATCAGAACCGAAAATTGTTTATCCACACGTGAATAAAAATTAAGACTGTCTTGCTAAAAAAAAGAAGTAAGAATGTCTCTTTCATATTCTTAGCTAAAATCAATAGAGTATCCACTAGAACAATCATACCCTCAACCATAGTCTTCGCGAGGGCAATGTTTGTGCAGATATTACCATGGTTATTTTATGGTTTATAAACCGCCTTCGTGTTTGTCCTCAACCTTGTTAGCTAACTTTAGTGGTGTCTCTTTCATTAGAATTTGGTTTTCTTTCTCTTTTTTTTTTCCCTCATCTCATGTAACAAGAAGAAACAATCATTTACCACACTTTGTTATCTCTCAGTCGAACTCCATATTATAATAGAAAGAAAAAAGGAGAGAAACTTGATACTTGCACTATGGAAAAATTGGTTAGTTAGTCCTGTCAAGTTGATTCATACCTGCCTATTTGTTGAGAATTTTGAGATTTTCAAACCTCAACCAATTTTGACCCGCTCCACATAACTCATAGAAATGGTTGACACAACCCATAAGACTCATTTTATTTAATTAATGACTTGAAACACTTGTGTTTTTTCCTCCTTCGAATTATAGATTGTTTTTTACATGTTAGTTCGCTTTAGCATACGCACATTGCAGATGTATGTTTTTGTTATTGGAGAACCAACTTGTCAGCTCTTGGGAGTAACTTATTTTGAGTAAACCCTCATTTGGGTCTTTGAAAATGTCCCTCGCTATCAGGCCGGTCCTTGGATCAATTTAATTGATCAAAAACTCCTCCAATGTATGTTATGTTAGTCAAATGCATCCAAAACGTTAACGGTGCTGATTTGTCCGTTACACTTGCCACTTCAGCTTTGTATAGGATAACAAACATTGTAATGGTCATTTGTGTCCCTCCTTTATTCTCTCTTCTTCTCTCCCTCATCAAACAACCTGCAAACTCAATCCTAAAACTCCATTTTCATTTCCAATTTCTCCTCTCTCGTCATCTAAGTTAATACCAAAATTGAACTAAGGTTGAATATGATGGGAGGTGGGGCGATGCACAAGAACAACATGGACAACAACAAAACTCATAATCATCTTTCTTCTGGGTTCTAATTGTAACATGGTTGCTGCACCCTCTGCTAGGTGGACATAATCATCTTTATTTTGGTTCTAATTGTAGCATAAAATTCCAGTTTTAACACACAAAGCCCAGAAGGTTGAGAAGGGATATTGGAAGGTGAAGCCGTGAAGCATACATACATATAAATAAGAGAGTGTTGAACATAAAAATCACTTTAAAAACCATGATTTACTCGTTGCCACTGACACAACAACAATAACAATACTCCACTCTACTTGTTGTTACACATGAACCATCATCATCAACAACAATTAAAAATTCCCCCTTTCACTTGGCTTCTCTAAACCCACCATCAGAACCACACCTAGTATGATAATGATGATGATGACCCTCTGAATCTGAATTTTTATTTGGTCTTTTCAAAGATTGCATTGAAGTTTTTAGGGTGGATATTTGACCCTTTGATGATGATGACCTGTTTAATTTTTATATGGGGTGGATATTTGACATTAAGGGGGTTTGTTGTTGCTGTTGTTTTGAGTGAGGTGGTGACACCTAAATAGAAGGAGACAAATCAGAAAAGCTATTGGAATCTATGGTTGAGGATTAGAGGAAGAAGATGAAGATTTGAGTTTGTTCCCCTTTTTCCAGAAGATGAAAGAATTTTGTTCCTTATTTGTTCATTGATTTTAAACAGTTAATGCATGGATAATATTTTCTGGTTCAACTCAATATGGAAGAAGATGGAGATTTGAATTTGTTACTTTTTTCCAGAAGATGCAAGGGATATTGCACTCAATATGGTCCCTCTCCAACGTGGAAGGCACAAATAAGCATCCAACATAGCAAAAATAATGGACACATCATCATACTTAACAGTCAGTTAACATTTTGGACGTGAATGACTAACGGAAGAGACTTTGGGCGAGTTTTTGGTTCGTTTCATTGATCCAGGGATGTACATGATAGCGAGGTACACTTCCAAGAACCCAAATGAGAGTTTACTCAACTTATTTTTCTAACCGTGGATTGGTTAATTCGGTTCACCCCCTAAATGTAAGCCTAGTGTCGGGATCACTGTTGTTTTTACTAAAACTTTTGGTTTAAGCAATTTTTTCATGAAAAAATTATTTTATTAAAGAGATTAATGGGTTGTAAGTGTAAATCAGTTATGCACTAACATCCAATGAAAAACTTTTATTTCTCTATTACATTACATGATGTGTATTTAAAAGTAGACCTACAAAAATAGAGTGATGTGATAAATTTTAATTCGGTGTCAATCTAAAATTAATTACGCGAATAATAAATATCTTTTTTTTAGAGGTGAAGATAGATATCTTCTATTAAATTGCTTTTATCTAAAAACAAATAAACCTCACGAAAACCTCTCATCTCCTTCAAAATTCCTCATTTTATTCTGATAAAATTATTATTAATTTTAAAATGCTATATTTAAAATTTTAAGGGTTAAACATGCATTGGTGGTCACATTTGTTTGGTCAACAATTGGTTAGTTTATGTTCGAGAAAGTTGCTCAATAGAAACTTCAACTTCATCTTCGATCGGGTCGTAACTCTTGATCGATTGTTTTTATGTGAAATATGAATAAGTCATAATTGTCGATTGACTTTTTTTAGCCAAATGAACAATTTTGAAATGCTTATTGAGCAGTCATCTATGTCGGATAACATGAGTTTTAATGGGCATGGTTTTGACATCGAAACACATGAAAATGACCAAAAATTAAGCGGTAGTTAACTACCGTCGGTTTTCTAGTTATAATCTAGCGGTAGTTAACTACCGTTGAAGTGTTTTTGGTCATTTTCATGTGTTTATAGGAAATATTGGATGTCAAAAAAGCAGTTTTCGTTGGTTTTTGTTGTGGTCCTTATGGGCTGGAGATTCCATAGAAAATTTGGGCTGGATTTCACCAAGAAAATTGTTCTTCCCACATCAAGTTTTACTTAAAAACACATGGAAAAAAATCATTTTACCTTTAACTGCAGTTAACTACCGTTCAACAAGAGAACTGTATACAACTATCGTTGTGTCAACTGCAGTTGACTCGGCTGCACTTAAGTGCAGTTACAAGCAAAGTATCAATTGCGATTTTGCGTATTTCAGTCAAAAAATCAAAATAAATCGAGAATTATTCGAAATGCTACGATTTATAATAATAAAAATAGAGAATATGCAAAGTTCCGTAGCATTTTGAATAAACCTCAAATTATTTTAATTTTTTTGAGCAAAACGCGTAAAATCGCAATTGATTCTTGGTCGAAACTGCACTTAAGTGCAGTTGGTTTTTTTTTTCTTCATGTGTTTTTAAGCTTGCTTTGGGAATAGCAACATTCTTTCACCAATGGGTTGGGCCCAAGTAGCATTTCACTACATTTAATTTCGGAGGTTTCTTTTTAGGCCTCCCTCATATCTCTTTAGGCCCCTTAAAATTACAAAATTGTCCCCAATAACACCTCTGGTAGTTAAACTACCGGAGGTTCATTTTTAAAAATTTCGATTTTGTGCTCCGGTAGATAACTCCCGAAAGTGCTTTTTTAAAATTACGATTTTGTTACTCCAATAGATAACAACTGGAATTGTATTTTTAAAATTCCGCTTTTGTTGACTCGATGTACCCTCCAAAAGAAAAGACCTCAATTGCGCCGTTAGAAAAATGGTTGACAATTCTAGATATAGAACATGTCATTGCAACATTATACAATAAGGTTGCCGTTGTGCTAAAACATGGAAATGACTTTTCTGAAACATGTTTTCCTCTCCGTGGTCTCCCTCCAACAAATCCATCCGCATGGATTATGTGTCTAGGATTGATTCCTAACCACTTTGTGCATGTATTTTTGAGACCTGGATACCTAATATCTCCAACAACATCGCAGTGGAAAAAAATACAAAAGGCCAGAGTCTCAAGCTTGGAGGATCACTTTGTTGCAAGGCAGTGTTTGTTTAATGAATTAATGGATGTTGAAAAAGGTGACCAACCACCCAAAAAAAACAAATAAAAATGATCCAATTTTGTGTGATGATGATGACGAAGATATGGTCAAGACTACCTTACTTTTATTGTATTACGTTGATTATATAATAAGCATTTCGATAGTTATCTACCTGAGTAACAAAAACGGAATTTCAAAAATACATTTCCGTTAGTTATCTACTGGAGTAACAAAATCGAAATTTTAAAAAAACACTTCCGAGAGTTATCTACCGGAAGCACAAAAAAATGAAAACATTTGGTAGTTAACTACCGAAAGTGTTATTAAAGACAATTTTGTAATTTTGAGGGGCTTAAAGAGATACGAAGGGGCCTCCTTTAATTTCAATATTTTTTTATTTTTATTTTTTGGAAAAGAAAAAAAAAGGACACGACGATGAGCCCCTCCAATGGAGAAAGGATGCAACAAAACTCCAATCTCATTTTTATTAGAACTGGAATTCAGACTCCATTCATTGCCCCTTCGACCTCTTCCAGAGCCAGTGCCACCTTAACACCGACTCTTCAATTAATTAACTCTCTTAATTATAATATTAATATAATAGAGTTTTATCTATAAACGCATCAATCCATGCCTTCTTCAGGTTCGTCCATCTCCATAATCATCTACTATACTATAGAATCGAATTGGAAGTATTTGATTGCAGTGTCATTTTCCATAACCATTTTCATTTTCTTGATTGTGTTAAACAGTTCGCAGATTAACAATGGCAGCTATAACTAACTCATTATCACTCAAACACACTTTCTCCCTTGGTTCTCCTCAAACAAAAATTCTTACTCGAACTCGTTCTTCATCAACTTCGCTCTCATTCAGAACCTTCCATAGATGTTACGCCTCTTACGCAAATCAAAATCGCGAGTAACACTTCAACTCTTTCAATCTTCATTAACCGATTCTCAATTATCCGATTTTTTAATTAATCGATTTTCCGTAGGTATGTGATCGTTGGCGGAGGAAACGCGGCGGGATACGCTGCTCGCACTTTCGTCGAGCACGGCGTCGCCGATGGCCGTCTTTGTATTGTTACTAAAGAGGTGCTTTATTGTTTTCTTTCTTTCTTTCTTTCTTAAGCAGGAACATGATCAATTTTTGTGTGTTTATATTTTATGCTGAATTGATGAAAATAGGGAGTTGCACCTTACGAGCGTCCTGCTTTGACGAAAGCCTACTTGTTCCCGCCGGATAAGAAACCAGCGCGTCTTCCTGTAAGAATGTTATGTTATGAACAAATGTTTATCAGTTACTCACGATAACTGTTTTGTAATCAGTTTACTGCGTTTATGTAATGCTTCATGTTTAGGGGTTTCATACTTGTGTTGGATCCGGTGGAGAAAGGCAAACTCCGGAGTGGTATAAAGAGAAAGGCATTGAGGTACTACTCTATTTTAATTTTATGCCCTTAGAAATTAGAATTACTTAGGACCTGTTTGAATTGACTTATTTGAGTTTATCTACTGATATAAACACTTGTGAGATTTCTTGAGAGAACTTATGAAAGATTTGATGCCATGTCATAAACTGTTACAGCTTATTTCCATAAGCTCACCAGGATAGCTAGTGAAAACAGCTTACAACTTATATGAAAATGGTTTAACTTTATTTTATCATTTTGTTATAGAATAGTTTATACATAAGCACTTATATGATCAATGCTTATGCTATAAGTGCTTAATTAGGATGTTTATCTAAACAAGGCCGTAGTTACAGATTTCCTCCTTTACACAACTAAGGAGATTTTAAATCTCTAGATTGTTGCTGTGTTAACGGTTGAATGTGAGTGTGATACAATGGACACTGGATTGTTTGAAATGGAATGGTGAAACTGAAAACTCATATTCTTAGCTATTATGAAACTGAGACATTTTATCGTATGAGAGTCTTAGTATAGTGTAACTGAGTAAGGGAGGAGACTAGTCTCATACTCTTCAGTTCTCATCCATTGAAGTTATGGTAATGCTGAATTCCACGCTGTTGGTTTTGATTGCAGATGTTGTATGAAGATCCTGTAGAAAATATTGATACTGAAAAGCAAACTTTGACAACAAGTTCCGGAAAGCTTCTTAAGTATGGATCACTTATTATCGCCACAGGATGTACAGCCTCGAGGTATTTGTCTATTTACCTCAGTTCACCTTCTATTGTTTGCATAAAAATTGGTGCAGGAAATCCAATTCATCTTTTATCTTGTTACTAGGTTTCCAGATAAAATTGGCGGAAACCTATCCGGTGTTCACTATGTTCGGGACGTTGCAGATGCTGATGCGCTAGTTTCATCATTGGTAATCTCTTACTCCTCTCTAACATGACTTATTGTTCCGATGATTTTATTAATATTTACGTTTATGATAGGAAATTTATTGCAACCCTTAAAATCATTTGATATATGGCCATTCAAATTATATCTTTGTTTCCTTCAAAAAAAAAAATTATATCTTTGTTAGTATTTAATCTTTTCAATGCTTTCCATATTGGGTATGTTGTTATGTGTCACAATCCTGCTCGGACATTCATTCATGTTAATTGAGAAAAGTTGCAAATTCTGTATATTTCTTGCACATTGTTTTATTTACAGACAAAAATTAAGCCGGACATAAAGTTTGCTAATTATGATTTTTTTATTCTGTATTTTTATTTCCAGGAAAAAGCAAAAAAGATTGTAGTAGTTGGAGGTGGTTATATAGGAATGGAGATTGCAGCTGCAGCTGTTGCTTGGAAACTCGATACAACAGTACGTGTTTTTCCTACATTTTTTTTATCGGGGAATGCTAAGAGCACTCTTTCTAATACTCTGTAAACATGTTTTAGTATTGGTCCATTCTTTCAAAAGTAAACACTCTTTAAAATGTTATTTATTTATCAGGTAACTGAATCCACTTTTTAGAAAATGAACTAATAATAGTGTGCTGCTAATATTCTTCTTTTAAAATATACAATTTTCTTGCTCAAAATACAAATTTCTTGGTCTTACCTCCATTTTTCCTGTTAATCTCCTATGCCTAAAAAAGTTTTTCAATTTGTTTCACTACGTAAAGGTTTGATAATTATTAGATTTTGTTTTCTCCTAAATGCTGAATAGTGAAGTAATAAGTACGCTACAAGATTAGGACACCGCTCTATCAAGGACCCTGACTATTATCATGCTTTTGCCTTTTAGCCTCATTTTTTTCTCTAATTTATGATTTCAAACATTGTTAAGTAAGTGACGAGAGTTAAACCCATGCATGGATGCTTTGACAATCCATAATTTCATACATATGTTGTCATTAAATTTATACCTATACATTAAAATTGATTGTGGTTTTCTGAAGGTTTTGATCTACTGACTCATAAATATGTTCCTGTAAAACATAGATCATATTTCCTGAAGATCATCTTTTACAAAGATTGTTCACTCCTTCTCTTGCACGGAGATATGAAGAACTCTACCAAAAGAATGGGGTCAAAATATTGAAGGTATTTCCTCCATCCCTGTTCTTCAATCATTCTTTTCCGTATTGTAACTAGTAAGTACTAAGTAGTAATGGGTATCTTTGATATTGTGTGCAACCATTCTATTCTCTTAGTCCCTCCTTTCCTCTATTTAATTTGAACATTATATTCATCAGGGTGCCTCCATTAAAAGTTTGGAAGCTAGTTCTAATGGTAACGGAGGTGTAGCTGCTGTGAAACTTGGAGATGGATCTATTGTTGAAGCAGATACGGTATATTCTGTTTTCCATTTTCTTTAATATGTGGCTGGAACTACTTTTTGAAAATTTAACTTTTATAATGCTCAAATTATTGGATAATGTATAGATGTGATGTGTCTTCATTAGAGAAGAAGAGATCAATGGATAGAAAATTACTTTCTCTTTCTAATTTTCAGGTAATTATAGGCATTGGAGCGAAGCCTGCTGTGGGTCCCTTTGAGAGGGTGGGTTTGAATACTGATGTTGGTGGTATACAGGTGAGGCCAGTGGATAAGCAAATATTTTGCATAATGTTCAAGATTAGGAGTTGAATTTGAGTCTTAATCTGCAGCAATTTAGAGGGTAGTTAATTGAACATGTTAGTATTGTTCTTTGTTTAGTATTGTTTGTGAAATGTTGATTATCAATTTTTGGAGACCGTGTTTCCTTTGTTAGAACCCCCCATGTTTGCAGATAAAATTAGAGGGTAGCCAAAACAGCGAGTTCAAGGTATTCATATAAATGTATTCTTATCCTGTATTTCAGGTTGATGGTCTGTTCCGGACAAGCATTCCTGGAATATTTGCCGTTGGTGATGTAGCCGCTTTCCCTTTGAAGGTATACTATTAACTTGTTGAATTGAATTGTCTCAATTCATTCTTGATCAGACATTTCTGTTTCTGGAAAACTAGGCAGATCTTTGAACTCAACTCATTCTTGATCTAATATATGTGTTTCTTAAAATTGGACAGATCTACAACCGCATTTCTCGAGTGGAACATGTAGATCATGCTCGCAGATCGGCACAGCATTGTGTGAAAGCATTACTCAGTGCACAAACTAACACGTATATTGGATCAAGTTTCCTGCAACGTGGAATTAGTTGTTTTTTTTTTGTCCCTGTCAATATTGCTGAATTTCATTGGTGATTTTCAGGTATGATTATCTTCCATACTTCTACTCAAGGGTTTTTGAATATGAAGGAAGCCCTAGAAAAGTATGGTGGCAGTTTTTTGGAGACAATGGTAATTATTAATTCAAAATAATTATCATTTACTGACCTTTCATTTCATTATTTTTTTCCTTTTTTCTTTCTATTTTCACCCCGTGTTCCTCATACTAATTTTTCTATGAACAGTTGGAGAAACGGTTGAAATTGGAAACTTTGATCCTAAAATAGCTACTTTTTGGATTGAATCCGGTAAGGATTGTTTGTCCTTCCTTTTGTATAGATGTCTGGACTATCTCTAAGCTTGAGGGGAGATGTTTCCATGCATGTGTAATATGTTCGTGTATATTTGTGAGTGCATGCACCATGCTTGTGCTGATTTGATCCTGGTTATTTACTAATAGTGTACTATTGCCGCACAGGTAAGCTGAAGGGAGTTCTTGTTGAAAGTGGGAGCCCTGAGGTAATTTCCACTATTTTTCTAGTGTAGTAAATAATAGAATTAGATATGTTCGTTTGAAGTTCGTCGGTACTTGTTAATGTTATTAATAACTAGGCTCTGTCATCTCATAGTTCTATAGAATAAATTATACACAGTATTCTGAATTAGTCCTATGCTAACTTACCAATCCTGAGAGCTGTTTTTTGAATATGTGTATCAGGAATTTCAGCTCCTGCCTGAACTTGCCAGAAGACAGCCTCCGATTGATAAAGCCAAACTTCAAAACGCAACCTCAGTGGAGGAGGCCCTAGACATTGCTCGGGAATCCTTGCAAGCCGCTGTCTAGAACAGATTTCAGTCAGATCATCCTGTAATTTATCTTTCAAGACTAAAGATCACCCGTGATTATCTGTCATCATCCCACTAGGATTGCTTACCCCTTAGGAGAGCGAATAAATTGTCTGGTATTCACATTTTTGTTACGCGGCATTATGTAGAAGTATTATGTAAGAATGGTTTTCAATAAAAATAATTGAGCAGTGTCTTTTATATTATATTATTATATTATTAATAAAAAAGAAAAAAATGAATATGGATTTTCTGATCTAGTGCCATCTGGCGTCTATGCAATTTCTTATTAGTTTAATAAACCCTTTGTATGTACTTGTATATGTTACCTTTCTTGTGATTTGTATTCTTGATTGAGGACGTCTGAAAGGAAATTATGTTTGTTATTAGGACATTTAATTTGTTATTATCTACACAATAGCTAATTAATTGTAGATGACATAAATGGTTAGACATTCCGCACATACCAATTGTGACTTGGAACTCCACAATCAGTAGATTATACGAAAATTTCTTTGTAAATTCTTAAGGAGGTTGATGGATCTCTCTGATCTTTCATGAGGGTGTGTTTCTCTTAATCTAAATTTTTTATATCAAACAGTTTCGCATAAAGACTTCTCAAATGTTACTCACATAGTTTTATAAATAAATAACCTCATCGAAATATTATGAGACAAGTATAAAAAAATGTTTTTCAAATGTTAAATAATGCATGCTAGGTTATTTGAAGGGTTATATAATACTTGAATTGGATATAATTTATTTTTAAAAATATTTTATAGTGTCTTTAATTTTATTTTTAAAAGTAAGTCCTCCCTCTCTCTCAAAATCTAACCCACAAACAAAACCTATTGGAATAACTTTGTAAAAGATTTTCTCTTTGTAAGGGAGGAAAGTGTTTGAGTTTTGTAAAGTTGAAAGTGGCATGTTACCCGAACATCAAATAAAAACATTATATATAACACCGTATTTGACGTCAAAATTAAATATCAAAATATCATTATTTCTCAATTTGAATACACATGAAATTATTCATATCCAACCATCCAAATTGATTGACAGCAACAAGTCCATGATTTATCAATGCTAGACCAAAGAAACAAACAGTAAAAAAGAAAAGTATTTGCTTGGGCAAGGGCAGTTGTTGAACTGGTTCCTTGTTGTGTACGCTCATAAGTCATAACAAGTAATTAACTAAGAAGGCACTTGTTTGACTTGTTTTGGATTATGCTAAACGTTCTCGTGCCTCAGTTTTTCTACATATTGTCCCAACACGAAGTTGCATTCCATCTTTCTCTGCTCCTTCTACACTTCTAAACATTCAATATTCCTCCCTCTCTTAATTTTCCTATTCACACCTCCTTCGTCAAATTACATATCAACACTTGACAACTGATCTTCAAAACTTTGGACTCAAGTGAAAATGAAGGTGAGATTTCTTGCTCTAATTTAAAGGTCACTTTCCTAAGCAAGAGCACACACTCATGTTCTGTTTTCTCTGTTTTTTCCTTTGATAAAATCTACACCACTTTCTTCCTCTTAATTTCCTGCTTGTTTCATATCAATTCTAATAAGCATGGTCATTCAAGTATACAATATTTCTTTCATTAGATTAAGATATTTATATTCACCACCCTCCTCAGTTTTTTTTCTTTTCAGTCTCTAAGATGAGTTTATGCTTCTCTCTTTGGCCCCCAACATTAATTAAACTATTATAGTTGGTGCATCTCAAACTAGTTGAGATCATTTTCATTAAAATGAAAAGTAAAAGAAGTTGATCATAGCATGTCTAAACACGGTTTAATAGAAGGTTAAGTCTAATTGATTGGTCTAGACTCTAGACTACATCTTCTGTTATTTCTTAGTAACCTGCTTTATTTTTTCTATACCTGATTAAAGTCTCTGATTTTGTTTAAGAATAATGATTTCAATTCTTAGTGACTTTTTTTTATTCTTGTAGAAAATAGTGGTGAAGTTGGATTTGCATGATGACAAAGCAAAGCAGAAAGCCATGAAATCGGTTTCCAGCCTTTCAGGTACTCACTAGTCACTACACTACTAAGGAAAAATCTTACTCCATTAATTTAGTAATAGTAAATTAGCCTGTCCTTTTAGTACAAATTCCATTTAACAATTTAAAACTCAATATACATGCAGACATCAAATCTTATGAATTTATATTTTAATGAACAAAATAGAAAATCATAATTTATTGAATAAGTATACAATTGGACGTTTTATTTTGTAGCTACTCACAGTAATGAACCTTTGTTAATTAAAATGGACGGCCAGCAAATATTTATTTATTAATTATTTGGTCATGTGCACTTATTTAACCATGGAGTGATGTTATTTGAACTTTAAAATATTTAACACTGCATTTCGATATCATAAAAAAATAAATGTGTTATTTAAACGACCATTCATTTTGGGAACAACTTTATGCGCAACCGACTCATATGTAACAATGTGCGAAATGATATCGAAACCAAAGCAAGCGAAAAATCATATAAAAAATAATAAAGGACCTACCTTGTAGTTGTCCCATTTAGTGTACCAAAACATGTCTCAATCGGACATATACAGTGTTGAACAAACAAAATAACTAATGACTTGAATGCAGGCATTGATTCTATCGCCATGGACATGAAGGACAAGAAGCTGACAGTGGTGGGTGACATAGACCCTGTTGATGTTGTGAGCAAATTGAGAAAAACTTGGCACACAGAAATTTTGACGGTTGGGCCGGCAAAAGAGCCGGAGAAGAAAAAAGACGAAGGGAAAAAAGATGATAATAAGAAGAAAGATCCAAATGAACAAATTGCTGAGCTTATTAAGCAATACAGAGGATACAATCCCTACATGACTCAATACTATCATGTTCAGAGTGTAGAAGAGAACCCAAATGCTTGTGTTATCTGTTGACTCATCATGATTCACGCCTTGATTGAGAAAGCATAGAATAGAAGATTTGGATTTAATGTGGTTAGCAATTCACGCATTCACGCCATCAGGAGCGTCAGTGGTCATTGAATCGAAATTGGACGATTCAAAATTCAACGCATATTTTGATTTTAAAAATAAAATAAATAATAAGTTTGGAATTAAGACCGTGTGATCTCGATCTAATGATCAGTGACATCTCTGACTAAGTGAATGGGTAGATTGTTAATTGCATAAAATCTAAATCCTTAGTTGAATTGGTGAGCTCAATGAAATTGGACATGAACAAATGTTTGCGTGTAAATTATGAATTTGGCTGATATATTAATATTGTTATTAGATTGAGACGTCCTGAGGGTTAATGGTGTATTAAAGTAGGTTATGAAGGCTTTGAGTGAATAAATTGATGTGTACAGTACACAATGCACACATCCAGGACTTGTTCATTGTGCCATTTAAACTTGTGTTATCATACTTTTCAACTTGGTGATTTTGTAATGCTATTTCTAATGAGAAAGTCAGTTGTAGTACTTCTTGCAAAAGTTATTACTTATGGGGGTATAGTAGTATTTTTTTTGGGGAATGTTAAAAGTGTCTTCAGAGATATTAGTTAAGCATTCAAAATAAAAAAAATTCACAAAAAATAATGTAATCATTATTTAGTCAAAAATAACATTTTATATGTTCAAGACAAAAAATTTATTCATAGATTCTTTCATCAATGTTTCAGAGTCACCTGTTAATAATAAAAAAAAAAAATGTAATCCACAGTCTAAAGACATGCTAGATCCTTACTTGTCTTGGAGTAGTATTTGTATATGTATATATACTGTGGATGTGGATGACTGTAGCATTTGTAATCATCTTATTAGGATAAGTTTGAATTGATGTAGACAAGGTTATGACGTTATGAATGAAAACAAAATTGTGATGTTCTTGTCACACAAAAAGAAAGGAACATTATTTTAGGGAGATTGAAATGTTAAATCGTGGTATATAAATTTGCTTGCTAAACCAGGTGCTGTGCTGATGGCGACCTTTAAATACCATTGCCAATTGGCATAATATTATATCAAAGGTTGCTTGTAATTTGGAAGAAACCACTGTAATTAAGACTAGTAAGAGGTTTGGCTATTGATACTATAAAATTATAGGTTCAAATTTTCCAATTTTATATTTACGCTTGTTATTCCTTGTAGTTTGCAAAAAAATATACTTGTAGTTCGAAGCATGTGTTTCTATAGTATAAAAGAAAAATCATGTAATGCATCTTAATCATATTGTAAATCAATTGCAACAATGTTACGTATGATTTTTAAAGTAGCTAGATCACCCATAAAAAAAATAGTGATGATTATAGTCGAAAATAATTGTTTATAGGAGACCATTATATTTAAAGCGTGAAACAACTTTACCAGTTGCGTCAAGGTTATCTCTCAACTTTATTTCATTATATATTTGTAAAATTATTTTAAGAATAATATAACATAAGTGGCATAATAGTATATATTTGGGTTAACATCATCCCTCTCCAATAAGCCGGCCCTAGTTTTCTCTCTCTAGATTTTTTCTTCCAGCTTTTTCATTGAGGGGGTGGTTTTGGGTCAATTTTTGACCTGAAATCACCCCTCTTCATCTTTTTCTCTCTATTTCAATCTAAATAAGTGATTTTTCACATAGATCTAGGTTTTTTCCTTTGTGATTTTATCACCTAAGTGGTGGTGGTTTGTTGTTTGTCGTCTTGTGCGGCGTTGTTTGATTTCCCGTCTTCTTGCGGTGTTCGTTTGATTCATATTGAAAGATCGATTATTTAATCAAAGATTTGGGCGTCAACGTTACAGATCCGGAGACCATGGATATTCCGGTGACTTTAATTTTATCATATATTTTTGTAGGCATTATTCCGTTATATGCTATTAACTTGGATGTTGTGAGTTTGTTCGCAGATTCATGTTTTACGTTTTTAGCGGTGTTGAATGAGGTAATCTCTTAAGTTGAATGAATAAATATTATTTTGTTTTTGTAAAAAAAAATATATATTTGGGTTCATATAACAACATTTTCCTTATAAGTATTAAAAGCATTAACTTGCAGCAAAATTATCAATTTCAAGAATCGTAATATTTGAGTTCAATTATAAATTATCAATAAAACTTGACAAAAAAAAATTGTCAAAAAAATTGTCCTGTAAATTCACCTTAGTTGATGGCTGCAAGATCGTTGAATTTGATATGCAACGATTTGTGTTCGAATATTTAAGGTGTGTTAATCTATTTTTTTTATCAATATCAATTTGCACACTGGCCCTATAAACAAAAAGGACAACCAATTGTCATTTTCAATGTTAAATTGTACTCCACGTTTACACATGTGATATTGACATGCTCCATTTATGCATGACTTTTTCTAATTACATTTCGTATATTCATGGTTACACTTTAAAATAGCAAAATTATTCTTTCATAAAATTTGATTTTTAAAAAATTTCTTCCTTCTCTCTTGCTTACACCTCAAAACCCATTTTTCTTAAACTCGATTTAAGTAGGTAATGTAAACTTAGTTTAAGTAAGTCATGTAAACTGAGTTTAAGACACTTAAACTCAATTTAAGTAGGTCATGTAAACTTAGTTTAAATAGGTCATATAAACTGAGTTTAAGTGTACATATCAACTTTGTTCAATGATTCTACGTAATCTTATTTTAAATATGTACATGTAAACTCAATTTAAGCAGGTCATGTAAAATGAGTTTAAGTAGGGCATGTAAACTGAGTTTAAGTAGGTTCATGTAAACTGAGTTTAAGTAGGTCATGTTAGTTAAACAGGTTCTTGTAAACTTAGTTTAAGTAGGTCATGTAAACTGAGTTTAAGTAAGTCATGTAAACTAAGTTTAAGTAGGTTCATGTAAACTTAGTTTACATGAACCTACTTAAACTGAATTTAAGTTAACCTCAACAATTGAAACCCTCGTACATTACATTACAGTTGAAAAAGAAGAAAAAATTGAAACTAGCATTATTGAAAAAGAAGAAGAAATTCATTTACTTATATGCAATCGAGTATGGATGAAAGATATTTGGATTCACTCTTTAATCTTCCATATAAGTTGATTGAACATCAGATTGTTTGATCGTTTGTGGGTGAAAGAGGGTAAAACTCACTGACAATGAATAAAATAAAGGTTTTAAGAAAATTTATATAAAAGGGCAATTTTGGCATATAAAAAACTGTTAAGAAAATTTGGGTGTAACAATAAATATATGGGGTGTGAATAGAAAAACTCTTTATGTAGTAGATAAATACTCCCTCCAATTCTTTTTTTTTTGGTCAGGTAGCCTAGTGGCTGGAGCTCACATATTATAAACGTGGAGAAGTGAGATGTCGCCCCTACATAAATTATGCAATGTCCCTTCCAACTGAACTAAACTCACGGGGACTATTCCCTCCAATTTTATTTTAAAAAATAATTAATTTTTAGATACATTAAATAATTCATGTATATTTTTTTTTTACTCATCAAACAATAATTTGCAAGAGATCAAATAATTCATGTATATGATCTAGAATCTAAACCAAATAAATAAATTATCTAAAGTATTTAAAAAATTAATTATTTCTTATCAAAAGTATCGGAAGAAGTATAACCTTAATCACGTGGCTTGGGCCCATATTGATGAAGGGTCACCTAACTAACCAAATTTTTGTACTTATATATATAGAGTTAAAACGTGAACTATTATTTGGTGCCGCAGATGTACTGCACATTTTATCGTTCCATAAATTTTTTCTTCAAAAATGTATTAATAGTTTTTTTTGGAGAGAACATTTATAGTTATTTACATACTCAATTAATACGCTTAGTCCCATGTAGTTAGTCGTTCAACTCTAGATGTATATCAAAAAAATTAGTTGAGAAGACGAACTCATTTTATGTGTCTCATAAATTTTTCAACAGAGATCAGTCACCACTAATCGATAGTAAAAGTTTTGTATTAATATTATGGTCACAAAAAAAATGCTAACTGTAAACCGTTATACATATAATTAATTTTAATTGAAATAAAATTATTTAACTTTAACCATAACTATTTTAAAAATCAAATCTATGAATGATTATGATTTTTTTTTTGAGAGAAATGATTATGATGTGTTGATAGCGCGTTAAAACTAAACTCACTATTTAGTATTTACATCTAACCATCACGTTACGACAATATTACTACCTAATGAACCATAAACATTACTATTAGTTTTAGTACGTATTATGATAATCTTCCGAAGCAAGACAATTTTTTATTATTGATCATATAATCATAGGTGATGTAATTCTGAAAATGTCATCCATCCATATTATAATTAGCACGGATTTGATATATTAACCCAGTAAATATTATATTAAGAATTGGCAACTTTCTTAATGCAAAAAATACTTTCTTAACATCATTCATACATGCTTTTTGACAACTTTGGGTGTGCTTGGTTCAACTTTGGATATAATTGATTATGACAGAATTGATTCTGATATAATTAATTTTGTCAGAATTGATTTTGAGAGAATTGATTTATGTTTGGATACAATAATGTAGAATTGATTAAACAAAATGAATGTTGTTCGGATAGTTTTGATCAAAATTGTTTTTGAATGTATAATTACTAAAATAGACATAGCTAAATAAAAATAAAAGGACATAATAAATGAATGTATGTGCAGATATATATATATATATATATATATATATATATATATATATATATATATTATTTATTGTAAATAAATAATTTTTCTATATATTAATTTAAAAAATAATAAATACGATCGTTAAACCAAATTTTTTTGACAAAATATTTGTTCTATGTATTTTATATGTTTGATAAAATATATTTAAGTTAAATAATAATAGAGTTTTTTTAAAGTAATAATAGAGATGGTTGGCAAAAATGATAAAATATAGCGTAAAAGAAAAAAATACAACAAATTTGAACAGAAATACCGTAAAAAAATAAAATAAAATCTTGGTAACTCATGTTCATAAATATTTTATGGGGCTAATTTGGTTCATTAAATTTTTTGATTAAATTTGGTTCCTCAAATTAAATACAAAAAAAAAATTGATAAAGGACAATAAAGGAAAATAATGGGTTGTAATAATCAAAATATATAATTTAATGGAGAATTGATTCTAGTTAACACAAAAGTTAGGAATTGTAGTTTCATCCAGAATTGCTTTTGGAGGGTAGAAACAATTCTGAAAAGTCAAACCAAACATAATTGAAAACTCAATTTTCACTTTTGAGGTGTTGTAGAAGTTCTTCTGGCTGGAAAGAAGTCAAACCAAACACACACTTTATTAGTACAAAGAAGAAGTTTAGGTCATCCCACGCATAGGAAGGAAGGATTTGGCAAATGTTTGGCAACCTATTAATCTTGAAAGATAATGTGTGTATTTTTAAAAAGATCTCTAAAAAAGTTATAAAAAAAATATATTCAACTATTTTTTTAATAACTTTTGAGACAGCTATCTATTTGATACTTAGAATATGCTCTCTCTTTTTGTATTTATTGTTTTGTCTCAATAAAAGAAAAACAATTGTATTATTTTAGAATTGTTACAAAAATGATTGCATAAATATAATTTCTAAACAATAAAATGTTATAATATTTTTTTAGAGTATATTATAGTATTTTTTATCAATAACTAAACACGAACTAGGTCTAGAATGATTGATTATGCTTGCACCTCCAATGATTTCCCATGCCTCCGTGGGATACAGAGTGATGTCATTTTTATGGTACTTTACAACAACATACAACTAATTTCTGGTCGTTTAAAATTGTCCTTAATTCCAGCGTCAAATCTTATCCTATGAGTTAGTGCTATATGAAAGTGACTAGTTATCAAAATAAACGTCATAATTTGGTAAAAGAAACTACTAGCAAAACAAAATTAAATCACTAAATTCCTCCTAAAATTATTGTAGAGATGTACAATCTCAAACTTACAAATAGATGGAAAAAAAAAACCTCAAATTTGAACAACATCGAATACGTTGATATTTCTGTTAACTTGTAATAACTGGTTTGATAGTAAGCGATATAATTTAATGATTAATTTGATAGTAAATTTAGGGACTAATTTGCTAATAAGTCTTATAATTTAGGAACTAGTTTACTAGTAAATTAATGTTATAATTCAAGAACTTATCATGTTCCTCGACATTAAGTCTTTTTTGCCTATTCCCAAATTCTAATGGTGTAAATATCGGACTAATGCAATTTCAAGATGTGAATTGACACCCAACAAAAGAAAAAGGCTCCTGGCTTCCACATTGCTTTATAATATCCCTGATGAAAGATTAGCTGAAATATTGGATTTGATAAAATTTGCAATTTTCTGCCTCAATAGTGCAGGTCTAATCAACTATAATATTACATTCTTCAGAAATTAACCTTTAAATTTATCCAAAAAAATGAAAAGAACACGAAGCATAACATTAATAAACAACAAACGTTCTAGCCACTAAATTATTTGACAAAAAAATAAATAAACAGCAAACATTTCATGGAGAAAAAAACTAACATTTGACTCTGAGTTTTTGTAATTAGTGTGTGTTTTCTCCATACTGATTGCATATGATGCACTCTAATTATGACGCACCTTTCTATAATGCACCTAAACAAATTAGACAAATGTTAACAATTAATTGATAGATTAATGTTTCTTCTCCATCCGAGTTTAAATCCAAAATCTTTAACGCATCATCCCTTATTTCAAATCAATAGAGTTACCCCTATACAAATTATTATAATTAAATCTTAAAAGAGAAGAAGAATTCACAGGTGCTGTGTTCAAGAGAAGAAAGAATAAATATTTGGACTGAAAAGAAGGTTGAAGCATAGAGATTAAATGATTATGCTTTCAATTGAAAAAATTGAAATATGGTGTAGCCATGTTATTTATTGATTTAATAATCATGATAGCATCAAACAGGGGTGGTAATTAGGAGTGAGAATATTTTGCTAGGTCCGAGTCTAATCCGATAAAAAAAATAAAGGCATAGGTATAGTTTGTAGTCTCTTATAAACTTACTTTTAATTTTTAAGTATGAGTTGATTTTGTGAAAATCTTATATAACTTGTAAGCCTATTTAAAGGCATAATTCATATGATCGTATTTATATAAGTAATCCAAGTCTAATCCGATAAAAAAAAAAAATCAAGGCATAGGTATAGTTTGTAGTCTCTTATAGACTTACTTTTAATTTTTAAGCATGAGTTGATTTTTGAAAATCTTATATAACTTGTAAGCCTGTTTAAAGGCATGATTCGTATGATCGTATTTATATAAGTAATCTAGCTTATGTTTAAATAGATAAAAGAGTAAAAAAATTAGGCTTAAATATGAAAATAGTCCATGCAAATATCCGACATTTTGGTTTTAGTCCCTGTAAAAATATTTTTTTGGTCTTAGTCCCTGTAAATATAAAAAAAAATTGGTTTTGGTCCTTGGTATTTTGTTTTAGTCCTTGTAAAATTGATTCATATTGGATTTGGTCATTGTAATATGTAAAATATTTGATTTTAGTCCCTCAAAATGAGGACTAAAATGAATATTATAGGGATCAATTTCAATATAAAATGATTTTACAAGAATTAAAACAAAATATCAAGGACCAAAATCAAATATTCTATATTTGCAGGGACTAAAACCAAAAAAATATTTTTATAAGGACTAAAACCAAAACGTCAAATATTTGCAGAGACCATTTTTATATTTAAGCCAAAAAATTAATAAGATTAAACTTCAGTTTGATATTTAACATGATATTTTGAGGTTTTTATTTTAAATGATATCTTATTTCAATTCTAATTTGGTATAATACATAAAAAAAATATTAATGTCTATTAATAAATTTAAATTACTCCAAAAGCTAGCAAATTTATAATTAAATTTAAAGTACAAAAAATTAAGTATAATCGGAATCCAGGTGATCTTCAAGAGGACGAAAACTAGTCAAATCGGAGGCAGGAGAAGTTACGGTGAAAACTTGTAGAACTACCTGAAAAGTTCGATGGAACTACCAAAGTTAGAAGTAAGAGGATCATTTAAAACAAGGAAGCTTTGCCCTCCTTATGTTGGACCATTCCAAATCCTCAGACTTGTGGGTTCGATAGTTTATCAGTAAGCCTTGCCTAAGCCTCTGTGACATATTCTACGTGTCTCAACTCAAGAAATATTTCTTGAGTTGAAGTCCAACGTGACCTTCCAACCAAGTGGTCTCTATTTAAGATAAAAAATTATCGTATAGTTCAATTAAAAACAAGAATTTATGTTTTTGTTTAGTCTTTTGTCCCATGTATTATCTAGTTCGGTTCCCCTTATATTGTCCAATCGTGACCAATGTGTAAATCATATAGGGTACCGTAAGAATTGTCATCATGTCCGATTCTTATTTTTTTAGCAAATGAAACTGCTCATATTCAATTTGAGCAACCTTAATCATATTCAAACCATGAATTTGGAATTGAATATGAGTTGTGAAATTTTTCATTCAACGGATCCAAATTGAGACTGGGTACTAATAGTATTTTACAATTTTTTGACCAGACTGAATCTCTGCATCATCTTATAGCAAAGCGAATCATGTGCACATGGTTTGCAAGTTGGACAGTAGTACTTGAATTGAATCACTTTCAATACAAATATTTTTGAGTAAATCTCCCTTCAATTTCTTCTTGAAAATTGTTGTTCACACATATGTAAGGCTGAAACACATATGTAAAATACGAAATTGCCTCTCGGTAGTTAACTGTCGAGAAATTCAAAAACCGGCTACAGTTAACTGCTGAGGTTTTCCTCGGTAGTTAACTGTTGAGGAAATGTTTCATCAGATGAAACAGCCACCTGCTCCCCCTACACACTATTTCATCATCACTTTTTTTTTCCTCTTCCATCTAAACCCCCAAAATCCAATAATTTTTTCACCAAATCTTGATCCAAAATCATTGAAGCATCAAGCATAGGAGGTATCAACACACTTTTGATGTTTAACAGGCATTAAACATTTTAATTGGTTGATTTTTAGCTGTTTTTGTTGTTTTTCCATCAGTTTACGTAGAAAACTGTCATGAGAAACCTCAACAATTTACTGCCGAATTATGAAAACTTCTGCAGTTAACTACCGGGGTTTTATTAGACAGTTAACCGCAGTCGGTTTTTGAATTCCTCCGCAGTTAAATGCTGAGGGGCATTTTCATATTTTATACGTGTGTTTCAACTTTATGATATGTGTGTTTTCTTTCTTGTTTGTAAATTTCTTTATTCCAAAAATAAAAAATTAAATGTTTATTCAGTTAGTGTTGTTATCTTTAGTGAATAGTGAATTAGTAAATAACAATACTCAAACATCCACTTCATTTCCTTTATACTATTTGATCTGATATGTATCATTATCATATCATACTAGTACAAATCTTCTATTTTGAAGAAATCATATACTAGTACAAATCTAAAGTCGATTTATCTTTAACAGTTTATAAAACAACAATAAAACATGTAGAATAATTGAAGAACTTTATTAACAATTCATTCATCATTGACCTTACAAATTTGAGCAACAGAATACAGATATTTTCTGGACTCTTCCAAACAAATAACCTTACAAATTAAATACAAATTCTATAAACTTCTTTCACCACAAACCAATATGATTCAGTAAGTGAAAAAAGAAAAAATGCCCCCAACATTAAAGGAACACAACATGTTGTTTCCCAAACTAATAAATCAACAAACCAAAAAAAAAAAAAAATATCAGTTATTACAACTTCTATATGCTAAATAATTCAAGTAGTGGCTTTAACAAGAGGTGACTGAGGAAATGGAGAATGAGGTGACATTACAATATCATCAAACCTTTTTGTTTTAAGGCTTAACCTCAAATTACTATGCCAGCAAGGTTTAGTGTTCTTTTCAGACACCATAACTTCCTTATTATTCTGAGCCACAAATGATCTAATCCTTTGTAAAGCAATTTGCACATCTCTATCATCCATGTTAGCATAACACACTCTAAACCAACCTGGCTCACAACAATGAAATGAAACACCAGGTGAAACATTAATCTTAACTTCATGAATAATCACTCTCCAAAGTTCCAATTCTGATTCAAATGTAGCTTCCTTCAGAAGTCCTCTTAAATCCATCCACACAAAAAGTCCACCGTTACTTTGTAAACAATTAATTCCAACTTTGATTAATCCACTAGTGAAGATTTTGTACCTTTGTGCTAACCTCTTTGCACTTTCAGTGAGAAACTTTTCAACAAATTCATCATCGGATAGCATTTTCGCCATCAAGTATTGTGTCTGTGTTGAAACTAATCCAAAACTCGACATTTTGCGCGCACAATTTACGACGGTATCATTGTAAGAGTATATTATACCAACTCTGAAACCCGGGAATCCCATGTCTTTTGAAAGACTGTAAACTATGTGAACGAGGTTACGGTCACATTCAATGTCTGTGTCATGTTCTAATATTTCAGCTATGCTTATGAAACTTGGGTGGCTAAAAACCGTTGCAGCGTAAATTTCATCGCTTATTAAGTGAATACGCTTTTCGTTGATGAAATTTACAACAGTTCTTAATGTGTTTCGGTCCATAACTGTGCCTAATGGATTTGAGGGATTTGTTATGAGTAGACCTTTAATTCTGATGTTATCTTCTTTGGCCTTTTCATATGCTTCTTCTAAGGCTTGTTTTGTTAATTTGAAATTGTTTGCACTTTCGCAGATAACTGGAACAAGTTTAACTCCTGTTCTCCATCTCAAATCTCGATCAAATCTGCATTAAGAAATCAAACATCTCATTAGAAAATAATTAACATATGTAGATATATTATAAAACTACATTTCTTAAATATTATTGGATTAGTTTAAGCACAAATGTTTTTGTTTTACTTTCTGGTTTGTATATAGGATGAATACGAAGTCAACAAAAATAAATAATTGCTCTGATGGCTTTTGAATATTATAGTTGACTATTGCAAACACAGTTGAAATTGAAATGTTTTCAAATTATTCACTTGTTGAAAAAGTCAGTTCCATCAAAATTCACTACCCTGGCTTCTAATGATGACTGGAATATTAAAGTAATAACTAAGGCTGTTTAGTGGAGATTAAGTCTATTTTAATTAAAGAACATGCGTACGAACATGATACCGCACTAGAAAATGTTTTACCTGCCGTTTACTTTATAGTGCAGTGAGCTGCAAGTCGGTTAGATCAAGAAAGATACATTTGATCGCTCTTAACCTAATGACCTACAACTGACCGCACTATAAAATAAACTACAAATAATTCAAGTTTAAGATATGATAGCTACACTTCACTATCTTCTAAATTAAAATTAATGGACTAAACAATAATTGATAATATTATAATTGGAAAAATTAAGATGAAGAAAAGAGGTTGAAATTGAATTGAATGTACATACCCTGGATAGTAAGGAGTAGGCACCAAAAAAGCATCACCAGGATCTGCCAAACAAAAGGCAGTGGCCTCATGTGCTCCAGTTGCTCCACCACTCATGACTATACGATCAGGATCAAATGTCACTTTGTTTCCTCTTGTTCTAGACATGAATTTAGCCACAGCCTGTAAAAGTTCATATTAAATTTATATTAGTTTATATAGATCAAATTTCATTCAAAATTCTTATTGTATGTACTGTTATCACCCCTCACATTTCTGAACTCTGGTAGACCATGATAATCCTGAAAATTAGCCATTTCTTTGAAATTATGTACTCCTTCTAGAGTACAAATTGAGGCTTCTGGGTTATTCATTATCCAATTTTGAACCAAATCAGCAGTAAGCTGCAAATATAAAAATAATTGAATTAGAATTTAGAGCTAAAAATATACTATATGGAATACTCATGCTTATGCATGTTCTCTAAAGTTGGAACATGAAACTCTAAGCTTGATATATACCTGATTCTCTGCAAGACCCATTTGGATAACACCATTAGGATTTTTGGTTAGATGAAAAGGGTCTTTATCATAAGCTTTCCATCCATCAAAGTAAGATGATGTTTCACCATGTCCATCACCAGTGGCTATCTTAGACAACAATTGAGGTTGGTTCATGCTCACAAGTCCCATTATTAATTACTATAGTCTAAAATATTAATTTTGTATATGTAATGTTATGTAATGGATGAGATTCAAAAACAAAAACAAAAAAAGTACGAGGAAGAAGCGAATTTGTGTGGGAATTCTTCTTATGTTTGAAGTTATAAGAATAAGTTAGAGATTGCAATGTCTAGGAATGAAGTACGGGGTGGTTATTTATAGCATGCGCATGTGCACAAATATTATGTTGATTTTCAGACATAAGAATATTTTTTTAGTTAGTCCAAATATAAAAAGGAAGGTTCACATGAAGGTGATGGTAAGACCGTAAGAGTCTAGCCAACAAATATTTATTTTTGTTAAGGCTTTGTATTTTTATGAAAATGGACCATAGTAATTTAAAATTCAAAAAATAAGATTTTGAAGATAATTCAAAAAATAAGTAAAATTTAACTATAAATTATTTTCATTAGAAATCGAGTTCGATTTTTTCAAACACTTTGTTTTATGGAAAACTTTTTAATTATTGAACTCTAATCACTCGATGTCTCCTAATAATGATGAATGAGCAATTATTTTTGGACTGTAGCAGCATTTTCAGCTATGATGATGCCACGCCAGCAACCTCAGTTGAAAATTAGACAGATGCTGGTAGGCAGACAATAACTACTAATAATTGTCGTTCAAATAGCAAAATGCCGCTTGTATTTTGTGTCAACAAAGTGGGAGAAAAAAATAGACTTCGAGTTTGTGATGACTTTGTATTCAGGTTTTGTGTTGTACAGTTGTATACGTTCCTATGCATAATACTGTTTTTTTTTTTTAATAATTATAAGACAGAATATTACTTTTTATTTGTACAATAATAATAGTATAATTGAAACTATCATACAATTGATATAGTTTCACCTACTTATTTGTATTTTTGCGTACGCTCTGATCTATTATCTATTTGTTGGTGGAAGTTGATGTGGTCGGGGTCATAAAGATGGGAATGAGTTATGGAAGGGTGCAGAGATGAAGATTAGTCTCTAAATCAATAAATTAATTCCACACTTTAGGATGTTCTCGTATAGGTCCTTAACATTATGAATATTATAAAATTGTTTTTGATTTTGTCAAATCTTACTCGTATTAGTTCTTCAAAAAATATGGTAGGATTAATTTGATGGTGAACGATAAATTTATAAACCAAATTGATAGTAAGTGATTAATTATTCCTAAAAAAAAGTAAGTGGTTAAATATAGAGATGAAGACAATTCAATAAAGTTAAATACTTTTTTAAAATACTCATAATCTTATAGATCTATTTAAGAGTGTCTCACAGGGATACCGACTAGTGGTTTATGCATTATTTAGTTACCCGTAAACCAAATTACATCAATTGGTCGAGTAAAAGAACATTATAGATATTGGCACGAGCACCGATAATTATTTGAAAAAATGAGTGGGATATGAATGTAGACATAGATATCTTAGTAGTTAGTGCTCATCTACACAACACGCATCAAAATAATATATACTCATTTCATCTTATAATAACCGAATTGTTGTTAATTTCACGTATATTAAGAAAAATGTATAAATGAAATAGAGGAAAAAATGGTTTGGAGTGTCTTATCAATTATTTGTGCATTCCCTCTTATCATAAATGCAAAGTATAATATATTAAATTGGAAGTGACGAAAGTAATATTAATTACTTCCTCTGGTCTCATTTATAAGCAAAAAAATGATTTTTTTTAGATACATTGAATAATTAATGTATCCGGTCATATTTGTGAGTTAGATACATTAGTTATTGGATGTACCTAAAAAATTGTTTTTTGTTTATAAATGTGAGCCGAGGGAGTAGTGTTATAATTGTGAAAAGATGATTAATATTGCGTTAAAAAGTGAAATGAGTCGTTTATTTTGGGACAAATTTTATTTGCAAATGGCTCAATTATTGTAGAACAAAGAGTATTATTTTTTATTTAAATTAATATATTTTTATCAACAAATATTTAAATTAATATACAAATATAGAGATGAAAAACATTTTTATATGTATCCAATCAAATCAATCTTAAATAAATATGTGTAGAGATGTTTTACAAACAACCTGAAAAGAGGGCATCTTAAAATAATTTAATTGAAAGCATGTGTGAAAGTTTTACATCTGTATACAAATTAAATCATAAATATACATGTATTGGAAAAAATAAATTGAAAAAGAAAATATGGTGATAAAAAAAATGAAGAAAGCATTATGCCACCTGCCATGACAAAAGAGGCTGATGAAATTTTGATGAAGTGTTTAAGCAAGTTATAAGATAGTGATTCAAATATTTCTGTTTTTGTCGATGAACAAAATAGTAAAGATTACTAAAAGCTCACACACACCGTAAAGTTTTAGGTTCAAATCCAAATGAAAACATTTAAATTAACAATTTTGACATTATCAGTTAGTGATTCAAATATTATTTAACATTACAAAATAAAAATGTTAGCAAAGAATTAGACTTTATCGTGGCTAATACCAATATTTATAAGCTACAAATTTGAATATACAACTAATTAAAGTCCTCTAATCTTTTTCTTGCTTTGACAATTTCATGAGTTGGTGAAAATAGAAAAACAAAAACTCCAATTAAATATAGATAGAATTATTTAAGACTTTTTTTCATAATAAAAAAAAAAGTTCTTTGACAACCTTTTGTCCTTATTTCTTTTCTATATTAGGGTCAGGCCCTTCATGAGACGGACCAAACCATAGATCTTCATGGGACACACTCATTTATTTCCTGCTACAAAGATGGGTCACCGTTGCAATTTTAGACACGTAGTATTAATTGAAAGAGTGGAATTGTTTTGGAAGAAGAAGACTGTGACTTTGAGAGCATTAAATGAAAACACAAGTGGCCTCATGTCCCATCCCATGAAATGAAAATAGAGTGTAACCAACCACTAACCTAACAGAGATACTCACAACACAAGTGGAAGAGAATTATTGCCGTGTTGTTGGCGCCATATGTACTGCTTACCCTTGTTGGTCGGTGACAGAATTGTAGAACTGAATACCATGGTTTCCACTTTCCACACTCATAGTACACGCGGAACCCAACTCAATATGTGATTCATGAAAGATGATTCATATATGTTCTACTAAATCATGTTGATTTCATATAAATTTGTTTTAAAGGTTTAATTACTCTTTTGGTCCCTTAACTTATTTTTTGGTTTCGTTTTGGTCCCTTAACTTATTTTTTGGTTTCGTTTTGGTCCCTTAACTTACTTTTTTGTTTTGTTTTGGTCCCTTAACCATTAAAATTTCGTTTTGGTCCTTTAACTTATATTTTGGTTTCGTTTTGGTCCCTTAACTCTTCCTTCGTCAACCACTTTGGTCCTTTATATTAGGATGAATGTATTAGAGTTAAGGGACCAAAACGAAACCAAAAAATAAGTTAAGGGACCAAAATGAAACCAAAAAATAAGTTAAGGGACCAAAATGAAACTTTTAATAGTTAAGTGACCAAAACGAAACCAAAAAGTAAGTTAAGGAACGAAAACGAAACTTTTAATAGTTAAGGGACCAAAACGAAATCAAAAAATAAGTTAAGGGACCAAAAGAGTAATTAAGCCTAGAATTTAAATTAGGTTGCCACTATCAGCTAGGTGAGTTGGACCTTAAGTGTTTATTAAAATTACGATAGGTCTCAAAGATTATACATTGCATACAAATATATGTATATATTGTTTACGAATGCGGTCCTAAAACTGATAACGGATGTTGAAAACACGTTCTTACAAAATATGACTCAACTATTTACCAATTGTACCAACTAAGTTGAAAATTCAAAAGTTAAATGAATTGCCACCACTTACTGAAAAATATTAACGACATAAAGGATATGCACATTCTTTTCATTTTTTGTGTGGAAGCAGCACATTCTTTTCATAAATAAAACGAGATGCACGATAATGAAAAATAGTTGCAATAGAACAAGCTCATTTTACTTCTTTCCACTTAGCTGTAATTGAATTATTTTTTTTCTCTTATTAGGCATTCTCATTTATAATGATTCCTCTTGTGTGAACTTTTTTTTTTCTTCAAGTAGTCTATTGTGAGATTCACACACACTATAAGTGTGGAAAAGTAGAAAATTCAGAGTTTGAACTTCAACCTCTGCATTTTAATATTAATAGAACTAGCGACTGAGTTATATTTAGGCTAAATTGCATACTTAGTCCCTCAACTTATTTGTTATTTTCATTTTTGTTACATAACTTATTAACATCAAATAAGTTAAGGAACAAAGTATGCAATTTAGCCTTACATTTACATGACCCTCTTGTATGAATTCTACAAGTGTGGTTGCTTAACGAAATCCCATTACTTGCAAAATAATAATAGTGGTATTTTAGTACAAAAAAATTGTATATTTAGATTACTTTTTTGTCAAGTAGTTTAGTGGTTAGAAATCCACATCTTAAGGTGAACAAGTGGAATGTTCGGGGTCCAAAACCCGGTCCCTGCATATATTTGTAACTGAGTTAAGCTCATGGAGACTTCCATCAAAAAAGTTGTATATTTAGATTTAATTGAGTGAAAAGAATATATTATCTGTAATATCTAACTCAACGGACAATGTTAATATTGTAAGGTTAAACATCTTCATTCAAGTTAGAACTCGATATGTAGTAGTTATGTGTGATTTAACTAAAACTTAATTTTAGTGGCATTTGTCTCTTCGTCTACGAAAAAAAATAGATTTAACTAAAACTTAATTTTTTTTTTTACTATTACTATTTAATATTTGAATCTTAAATATATGTTCACGTGAACATAACTCACTTGTTAGAGATATTGCGGTATATTTGAACCATGAATTCTCAATTTATTTATTTTAGGGGTGAATTTTCAATTTCAACTACTAAACTACTTGACCAAGTATATACTGACAAAAAAAAACAGCATAAAGTTTAAATAAAATAAAAGTATAAAATTGATTTTAAATGCGATTAAGAGGAATTTGTCACTCTTTCATCCTAAGGTGATCGACGAGGGTGATGATAGAGAGAGAAGCACATGTGAATAGGAAAACATCATTTCACCATTGAGTCAATAGTGACAAAATAAGCCTCTCGACCATTATCCCAAGCAATTTTCGAGGATAGGATGCCCTAAAGTCCCGCCATAATAAGAACGGGGCTAGATCCCAAATTGCAAGTGAAACCACCACTCTAAGAACTTTTTTCATCACAAAATACTTTGCCACAAACAGTGCTTTTATCAGAGATAATCAACGCACCATATGTGTTACATTTGATCCAGTTTCATTAGGGAGCTTCTGACTGATTAAAATGGATCTATAATGTATTTGCAAGTGAGGATGGGCTTGCTCTGCATTGTTAATAACATTGAAAAGGTTATGAACTTACATAAAAACAACCTGGGTATTGAATTGTTTCCTAGAGAAAACACATTGTTTTCTATTCAGCCGGATACACCATAAAGTTATTCCAAATAAGATGTGCTTTGACGCACTTCTAAGTTTGTTAACAGGTCTTGTATTGAATTCTATTTCTAATCGGTGACATTGATCAAGTGATTTTTAAGTGTTAAATTCTATTTTCTTTTTGAAAGTGACATTGATCAAGTGATTTTTAAGTGTTAAATTTTATTTTCTTTTTGAACTTTCCCAACGTTTAAACAAAGTTAAACACTCCATTATAACATATCAAGTGGTTTGATCTAATTGTTTTTTTTTTTACCATAATATTGGTACGAAGTTTCCACTACCACTTAACAGTAAACAATTTTTGTCAAAAAATTTGTGGGAAAAATAAGGTGAGTTCTCCACTCCCAACTACCAAATTTTTTGGTACAAATAAATCAGAAGTTGAACTCTTAACCACGTACGGGATTAAATCCCTTACAACTTAGATCAATCCAATGTTGGTTATTCGATTTAAGTGCTAATCAATTTTAATGAGTTCGAATTATGGTTAAAAAAAATAATATTTAGTCAAATTTATCTTTTTCAACCGAACTTCGAATAATTAAACATGACTCATTTTTTTCAAAACTTGAGAGTTAGAATTATGAACACAAGATTCCTTATAAAAAAGAATTAACAACACAAGATAAAGTTCATTTAAAAAAAATATTTGAATGAGGGATCTGTGGACTTCAAACATTATCAACCGGAAAAAAAAAGTATTTCAAAAGAATATATATACATGTGATCATTGCACGATAATCTCCAGCGTTTATAATTTATTTTGCCATTCTATGCATCTAGATTAATATTATTATATTTTGTTGGTCGAAATGCATCTAGATTAATACGAATACACATTTGCAGCAACAAAGGCTTGAATAATTCAACAAATATGTTACTAATTCGTTTTTTATCTTTTGGTCCTTTCAACTCTTTAATTTTAAGAATATGTGCTTAGTTTTAGTAGTGTATACTAGCCGCGGAAATGCTGTATGACTGTATCCGGTATCCACACACGTTGGTTCAATGTAGGAGAATTTGACACAAACAAATTAAAATGGTTGAGGCAAATTAAATTAATGGTCAATGCTTTGGATTACTTAGGAGATCAAAATTATCCGAACATGAAGTAAAAGTATGTAGCCGGGTAGATGTATAAATTAAGAGAGAAATGAGAAAAGGAGGTAGGGAAATGTCTGCTGGGAAAGGAGGAGGAAAAAAATGAGGTTTGACGTGGAGGTGGAAGGAGGAAGCTAAGAAGAATGATAAAAATTGAGTGAGTGGTCAAATGATTTTCTCTCTCTTTTTTTATAAAAAAAAAATGTATTAATTTTTAAGTTGGCGAATATATGAAGTCATTAAAATTAATCACATCAAATAAGTTCATCCGTTTGAAAAAAAAAAACCGACTTTAAAGTTTTCTTTCTCCTTCATTTATCGAGGAGGGAAGATTTTAAATCATTTATTTACCTGTAATCACCCCTCTGCATCTTTTTCCTCGTTCTTTCAATTTAAATAAGTGGTTTTCACACATAGTTTTTTCATTTTGTGTTTTTTGTGATTTCGTCGTTTGAGTGCGACATTGTGTTGTTCGTATTGAAAAATAAATTTCAGTCAATTATAGATTCAATCAATGATTTGAGTGTCGATATTGTAGATCCGAAAGCATGTGTATTTCAGTGACTTGAAATTTATCGTATTATTTGTAGGTATTTTGTCGTTGTATGTTATTAACTTGAATGTTGTGAGTTTATTCGCAGATTTACCCTTTACATTTTTAGAGATGTTGAACATGTTATTATATTTGATTGATATACTCTCAATTTAAATGAATGAATATCGTTTTGTTTTTATATATATATTCAAAAAAAAGTAACATCAACATTTTTAGTCAAAATTGATAAAGTTGATGGTCAATTTTCTCATTATAAACTTGAGGGGCCAAAATCATACAATTATAAAACCTTGGAATTCAAAAGTGCAATTAAACATTTTTTTATTAAAAACCTTTTTGTTTACACCCATTTAAAAAATAAAGGACTAATGACATGCAAATACTTAGTTAATTCAATTAATTACATAATTAATAAATTATAACATTTTATTACATTCGTTAATCATCAATTGAATATAAATGACCACATATTTAAATTATGATAATCATATAATGAAAATATGAAAAATGTGATGTTAAAAAAAGTATTAAAAAATATAAATGTAATTAATCACATATTTAAACTATGTTAAGCATATAGTAACAAAAGATGATGATAATTACAATGTTGATATGTTAAAATAACATTTTCCTATAAATAATATGCATGGATGATATAATTTCCTTTTTTTTTGGACAATCTTATTTTCTTCTTTTTTATAACAATCCTATCTTATTTTGTGTTTTGTATAAGTGTCAACAGTCGCAATCCGTACATTTCCTACAGTACCTACCTTATTTCTTGTTTTGGCAAAATAATTGAAGCTGTTCCCTGTTGAAAAAATATGTCAGCTAATATCGAGAGTGTAACTTGGTCCAATTTAATTTCCACATGGGTGGCCAAAATATATAAGGTAGGGAGTTATGAATGAGGGGTCAAGTTTATTTTGAGTTGTTTGGTCAAATCTCACAGTTCGTGCGCATTGAATAATGGCCAACCCTTCCTCTCAAGACGACGACGAGACCATAACATAATTCCATGGATAGAAATGATTTTGGGTCAAAAAGTCTAAGGTTGAATTTGTTAGTACTGCACATGGGTATATTATATAGAGTCAAACACTGTTAATTTTCTTGAAAAATAATGAAGTTTGACAAACAAAATAAAGACCAACATTAATTGATTTTTCATAGATTCCCTTGGCTAGATACGAATAATAATCTTATGGGTTATGCAAACATGTTACATATTAAGGATTTTACAAATAAATTGCACAAAAAAAAAACAGGATTTTACAAATAAAAGCATTTTTTTAAGATTTTTTTTTAAAGAAATGACACAATTCTCAAAAAGATATATAATATTTTTTTCTTAGTGTATGTTTTCAATATAGTATTTAATGACGATTGAAGATAAATATATCTTTATCTTTATATAATATAAAAGAGTACTTCTATGGGCAAAGTACACTTGGCATCATGATTCTCTTCAATCATTTATTGATTTTCACATTGGCATCACATTGTTCTTCTAGCATTTATTGCTTTTTATAATAATTTTCAATGCATTTTACATTTTATTAAGAAAATAGAAATTAAGAAAGGAGAGATTAAATGCTAAAATATAAGGTTATTATTATTATTAAAAGCTGCATAATAATTTCCTGACATTTGTGCAAAATATACACATGTTTCATGCGTATACTATTTTATTATAAGGTTATTATTATTATTAAAAGCTGAATAATAATATGTTCATTGTTTACCGAATTACTATTTTTTTTCTTTATCATAATTTTAGAAATATCGACTCTAATTGACTGTAAAGTTCATTTTTTTCCACTTTAATATTTTTTCGCTGAATTGTTCCCCTTCTGAAATTCATATACGCATTAGCTTTGACGAGAAAGAATCACTTGAACTATAAGTTTCTCTAATAAATCCCTACAATGGTTTTAATACCATATAAATTCCTCGATCATAATTTGGTCAAATACCCAATATAATAAATTCATTTTAATGGTTTTTTAATATAATTTGTGGTACCTATGATATAAAAGGCTACCGTATTTCTTAAATGAGAACAATTAGTTAATTGCTACACGAGTAAGAAGAAATATATAATTTGTACTACTATTTGATTTGCAATAAGTGCAATAAAGAAGGGATTGTTCCCTAAAAAAAAAAAGAATTCCACGTTCAATGCACAAAGGTCAAGTTTTTTTATTTATTTTTTTACGTAATATTTGTCGTTCCACGTTCAATGCACAAAGGTCAAAAAAATTTATTTTTTTTACGTATTATTTGTTGGTCGATCCAATGGATTTATGACACGTGTGTATTTTCATTTGACGGCCAATCAGGTTGCAGTGTGTGCATTTTATTATTACTAATTTTTTATTTTATATTTACTATTTGCTACACGAAATAATTAATTTCTTAATTACTTCCTATAAAAAGTACATGGTACGTTTGGTTATTTCCCCTGTCGTTCTATTACTTTTTCACATATTGTTGTTGGTATTAGCATAAAGAAGTGTTGCAATGGCTCCAAGATCAGTTGATAACATATCTGAGATTAGCCCGGTGAAAGAATCATGGACCATTGTCGTTCGAATTGTCCGTGTTTGGTTGCTTCGTGATGTCAATCGTGACACTCACCCCTTTTTACTTGACATGGTGTTGATGGATGCATCAGTGAGTCTCTTTTTTTGTTCATAAATTTTTTATATAATTTTTTTTTTTGTTTTTAATTGTTTTTTTTTGTTATCAGGGCAACAAAATTTATGCTACTGCGCGGAGGACCCTTATCTACAAATTTGAAAAGGACTTGCAAGAGGGAAAAGTCTACAATATGAGTAACTTTGGTGTTGCTGCGAATCTTGGATCTTATCGGACAACCAAGCATGAATACAAGCTAAATTTTCAGTTCAACACAAAAGTGAAATTGATCGGCATGAATAATGTCCCCTCCAATATTTACCCAATATCTAATCCCGTTGATGTTTTCTCTACTGAATACAACACTGATTATTTAGTTGGTACGCGAATAATAGTTTATTTACCTGTTTTGTTTATTTTTTGATTTTAACTAATATATCATTTGTTAATTGATTTATTATCCTTATGTAGATGTGATGGATATGTTGACTGGTGTTAGTATGCAAAGAGGGTATGAACGAAATGGAGCCAGGACCAAGATGGTGGCCGTCGAGTTGGATTACGATGGGTTAATATTTTTATTTTTTTGGGTTCATGTACTAATGGATGTATAGTTTTTTTATCGATTTATCCGTCTCTTAATACTGATATTTTTTTTTGTTTTTTTAGATTCAAGTACAAGGTCACTTTGTTTGGTCAATATGTTGATGAACTCAATGCTTTTGTTGCTGTCGGAGAGACTAATAATGTTGTCGTCGTCGTGCTGCTTGCCAAAGTAAAGATCTGGCAAGGTAATTTTCCAATCCTGAAATTATTGTAATTAGAAAATATAAAAACATAAAAAAATGAATTAATCATCGTCATTAATTTATTGAGTTTTGGTACAAATCATCGTCATTAAATTAATAATATTCTAAAATACGGGAGAGCACCAAATTATATCGTAAATTGTTGGAATAAAAAAAAATCCAATGATGAAATCGTGTAGTATTTATTAGGTGAAAAATATTACCAAATATAAGTGCACTGTGGTAATGAAATTGTGTCATTGTTTCGGGTCCAAATAATTTTTTTTGAAGACATTTCGGGTCCAGTTTATAACGATTTATTGGCTGTGAATAATTACCAAAAGAAGATATGTAGTGAGTTAATATTATAAATTGCCTTTTTAACTTTTTTTGTCTTTTTTTAAGTAAATTACTCTTCCGTAACTTTCTATAAAGGCATGTATATAGACATAATGAGATAAAAAATATTTTCCGTACTCGGTTGTTTATTTTTTAAAAATTGCGTTCTTTTTTGTGTGTAATGATGTTGGCAAATTAATGATCAGGGTCTACTACTATTCAAAATACCATTTACTCTACAAAGTTGATATTCAACCCAGATATGACTGCTGCTCATGATCTTAAGAAGAGGTATCTTTGTAAGACAAAAATTATATTTTTCTATATTGTGTTGGTTTTTTTAATATTAGTTTTATATTGTATCATGTGTGTTAGGATGGTTGGAAACTCTGAAGTCCCGTCTCCTGCACTATCTGTTCTTCAAGATTCATCTAGGGTAACCAACGAGGATGATTTTTTAAAGATCACTCCGAGAAAAACTGTTGAAGAACTGAAAGAGTGTACCATGGTTTGTGATTCCTGTTTGGATTGTGCAATACTTTTTTGTGTGTGTTGAATTCGTCTTAATTTCGTTATATATATATATATATATATATATATATGTATATGTATAGGATTAAGCAAAAATTTATTTCTCCTAATATATACTAACGTGAGTATGGGTTATATATATAAGTTTGGGCAATATTTAATTTCTAATAATATATGCTCACGTGCATATGAATAATATGGTTAATATAATGTGTGTAAGTTTGGACAGTATTATATTTCTAACAATATACACTCACATGAACGTGGATTGTAATGTTAACATTTGATATAAGATTTTTTACGTTTCAAACTTACGTATTATGTTTGATGGAGTATAATGTTAACCCCTTTTTTGACTATATCTTATTGGTCTCAAATAGTAGGTTTCTTTGTGACTGTTTCCTATACTTCTTTTTTACACAATTGAATTAAATGTTGTGTTGAATCCAATGCATGTGTGAAAGAAACTTCGTATACAGAAGGATATCTCTTATATAAATCATGGGGCATGAAAGAAACTATACATAAGTGTATCGGGTATGGAAATCAATTTACAAAATTAAAATAAAAAGTAGTATGAACAAATAGTTACGCTTTGTATTTGGATTAATCATTTTTCATCAATATCCATAATAACAATATCTGCTTGATTATATTCATTAGTGTAGGATCTCTCGGCGTTGCATGCGTTGATTTATTATTGTTTGGCGATATGAAACTCAGAAAAAATATATACGCGTTAGTGTTGATACATATGCCATTCATATGTTGTGTATAGAATTAATCAATCTGCTTTATACAAAATAATTATAATCAATTTACTATTTACTTAATGTTTATTTAATTTAATTAAAAAAATTAGTCGACAATCTAGCCCGTGCTTGGCACGGGTTTGCATACTAGTATAATATATATGAGTATATTGGTAAAGAATTAATTAATGTATTTGTAAATACCAAAAGGGTCTTATAAAAAGAGACAAATTTCTTTCTCAAAAAGATCCTATAATTAAAGACGGAAGTAATACCTCACAAGAAACAAGCTCCTAGTCCCACATCGTTAGCAATTGGGACAACTCATGGTTTATATTTATTTGGCAAAATGAAAAGATTGAACAAAATTGAGTATAGAGATCACTCATAGATATATCAAAACTCTCGAAATTCAATTTGTTTTTAGTTTAGACCCAAAACATTTCTTTACGGTATTGTCCTAAGTAACTATAGGATTTCCCTTTCTCCCTATAGTCCAATTAAACTCTTTCAAGGTAGGTGTTAATTGAAAGTATGATTAAATATGTTTTAATCTTTATAAATATATTAATTTTTTGTTTTTAATCCCTCTTAAATTTTTCTTCAACTTTTAATCTATATAAAATTTTCAATCGTTACTTTTGGTCTCTATTTTTAAGTAAGTTTTTGTATTTTTTAATGTAACTGTGCATAAATTTATAGAATATTGTAAAAGTCACTCCAAAAAAACTAGATTTTTTATTTTATTTAAAAATATGAATTCTATATTTGAGTTTACTTTAAAGTAGGAACCAAATGTAAAGATGTAAATTTTTTGGAGGACTAAGAGTTCAAGATTTTTTTTAAAAAGACTAAAATAAAAAGTTGACATATTTATAAGGATCAAAAATATATTAAGGGGGTGGTGGTCATAAAATTGTATCAATGGATTAATAACATCGATTTCAACATCTACTTCCGATAACCCAAGACTAAAACAAAGATTAAATGAATTTGTTTTAATGTGGACCGAAAAAGAATTGTTAAATGAAATCGATTACGATAATTTTTGATTGCTTAAATATAATGTTTTATTATCGATTACGAAAAGGATAAAAGTTGGTTACATGCAAAATCTTCACTTCACTTTATTTTTTTCTCATTCATGCGGTGATTTAAAAATAAACGATAATGAACCAAAAAACAGGTTTGAGTGAGTTACTTGAATTCCAATTTGAAAAGAGGAGAGAAATGAATGACAAAGTTACATAAATAAGATGCAATATAGAAGTGATAAGAAATTTATGGAACTTCAAATAAGTGAAGATAGTTAAATTTAAAATCACCAAAATAGAGAACATTATTTTTGAATACGAAATAATGAATTTGGTTTCGAAATTCTGGAGTTGACTATTTCCACAAGGTTTAGATTAAGTTTTTGAACAACATGGGTTTTCTTTTCTTAAATATAACTCAAAATACTTAGATTGATTGAGATGATAAAAAATCTCTTATAATTTAATTAAAGATTATGAATTCGAACTCGGTTCTAAGAATAAAACCATATTAATTTTTTTCTATCACCGTATTTAAAGTTGCGGCCGTTCATTAAAAAAAAAAGAGGAATGCTAGCAATACTCTCTCAAACACTCACTATCTTATTGGGTGAAATCAATGTATGTCTCACCACTTTAAGTGAGTTCCATTTTCAAAATATAGGATCCACATTAATTTAAGCCAATTAAAGAGTGAGTATTAGAGAGAATATTCAAAAGAGGGTGCTGCTAGCGCTACTAAAAAAATTACATATAGATACTTGGGGAGGTTAAGGGTAACAAGTACTAAATAACCCTTTTGTCAAAAAAAAAAAAAAAGTACTAGATAACCCTCTTTAAAAAAAAAAAGAAAAAAGTGGTAGATAACCCATTAAAAATTGGATCGAACATGGGTTGACCCGATCCGACCCGCAACCAAGTTACATCACTTTCAAAGACATTTCCATTTCCATGGAGGAAAACCCTAACAGTAACATTATAGACTAATAGATCATCGTGTGTTCATACCGCACACGAAGCAAATCAGCGCAATTCTGTCGGCGGAACCATGGCGGCGCCTGAAACTCCTCTCAATTACGTCGGTGTCGCCAGGAAATCCGCCGCTTTCCGTCTCATGAAGCAAATGGTTCCTATCTCTCTCTATCGTTACTTTTTCTTATTTTCTTTTGTTATTGATTTTGTATATATTGAAATTTGATTCATTTGTTTAAGGGATGGGAAGAAGGAGAAGGTCTTGGCAAAGAAAAACAAGGGATCAAAGGACACGTTCGTGTCACCAACAAACAAGACACTACTGGTTTCCTTTCTTAATCACTTTTACCAATTTACTGTTTTTTCAGAACTATTACTTTATTAGATCAATCATGTATTACAATAATTAAGCAATTTACTGTTTCGTTTAGCTTAGTTGAACTTATCTGCTCACATAAGTATGTCACTATTTGTGCGACTGTTTGGTAGAACACCTGTTCCTAAGCTGTTTTTAGCTTATCTATATAAGTTCTCCAATATAGCTTATGAAAACAGCTTATAGCTTATACAAAAACAATTTAACTTTATTTTATATTTTCTTATAGAAAAAGCTTATACAATAGCGCTTATCACGATAATTGTTTATGCTATAAGCTGCAAATTAAGCTGTTTATGCAACTAGGTCTGAGTTTGTTTGTTCAATTTTAAATAGGTATTGGATTAGAGAAGCCAAACCAATGGGCATTTGACACCACACAATTTGATAACATACTCAAGAGATTGAAAGTTGTATGTTTCTTTCTCTCTTTTCATTTCTTACCTTATTATAATTAATTCTCATTCGTTTATACAATTATTTTTCTTTTCACTGAAATATTTCTTTTTGTATTTTTCTGTATTTGATAGCAAGCGCCAGTATCCAATGACACAGGTATAACATCAGTCCTCTGTGATTTTTAGTAAATTATTGTACTGTTTTGCTATGTTGATGAACATATTATGATGGTTTGTGTTTTTATCTACTGTGGTTTATATAGAGAGTAACACGGTTAAGGTGGAAACCGAGGAGGCGGCTGTTCTTGTTGTTCCTGAGGTTGCTGTATCCAGAGCTACTAGACCACAAGGAAGGTCTGTACGTTTTCATTCATTGTGTTGTTTATTGTTTATATAACTAACTATATATATCCTCTCAAAATAAAAAAAAACTACATATATATGATGATTTTTGACTTCTCTTTCTAATTTTCAGATACAAGAAAAGAGAAAGAGGGAAGCTCGTCTCTCATTATTCCTCAAAGGACCTTGAAGGAATTCTTGTAAGTTCCAACTTCAGACACACCATTCACTGGACATCTTAAAGAATCTGAATAATATCTTTACTTCTTTTGTTATATTTAAAAATAAAAAAACCATGCTGCGCGGCCTGCTACGTTGCCATGTAAAGATGTTATGTATGAAATGAATTTTTATTTATCTTTGTAATCTGTTTCATGGCCCTGGACAATTTGCCAAATCCAAATAAGCCTCTAACCGAAATCGTGGAAGATGCATTGTGCTCTGATATTGGTTTTCCGATTCTATAGTTCTATTCATTCATCAAATCCTGTTAATATGTGCATTCTAACTGTTGTTATTTTAGTCGTATTCTATAAATTTGCTTCCACGTTTGATTATCGAATCTGGAATAACACCCAGAACATATACATGGTCATTATTTCATTTCAGAAGCCATATTTACACTTAATGGGTTTTTGTTATCATTTGCAATGACTGCACACATGTGTGTTGCAATTCATAAGGAGGAGTTGTGTATTCAAATACTAAAGAATGTACACTTTTGACCTTTGTTTCGTTAAACTTAATTGAAATGGAAAATAACCAGAGATTGCAATCTCAAAGTATTAAATAATGCTTTAAAATCAGCTGCTCCATGGCGTGGTCCTTAAGGGAAACCTGGTGTCATAAAGTTCCCTCCATGACGTGTCCCTTGAAAAGGTTGGACCTATCGTGGGTCTATTGTAGTCAACCTTACCATATATTTACTAGATCCCGATTCAATGACTCAAACCCGTACTATATTCTATTGACACTTTACCAAGTCTAATTGTTGCGCCAAGACTTCTTTCTTTGTGATTTTTTTATTTCAAAAGAAGTTGCTGTTACTTAAATGTTAGACTGTGAATATCATAATAAGAGTATCAAGCTGATGTGTTGTCAGAATCAGCTTCTTAACTGCATTTTCAATAATCAAGCTTCTTAACTGCATGTTACAATTTCAATTCTATTTCATTCAACATTGTCGTTGATTGTTTACTTCTATAATGTTGGTCATAGGTAAAAAAGAGTGACATATCTGAGGAGGGTACTGACAATGCTGATGATGAATTGGATTTATCAAAGACACCTGACTTTCAAGATTTTGAAGATGAAGGTATGATCTAGAATTACAGTGAAGTTTTTATGTTATTTGTATTGGGCGTGTAACATTAAACACAACAACAACAACCAAGCATTATTCCATTAAGTGGGTTTGGCTACATGGATCAAATTACGTTATAATGTTATACCATAAACCATATTTTGATCAAACCCATTAATCTCTAAACCTTACTTAATAGTTTTTTTCTAGGTCTTTCTAGGTCTTCCTCTGCATCTAGTGACCTAATCACATCCACTCTCCTAACTACAAAATCCACAGGTTCTACATGTCCAAACCACATCCACTCTCCTAACTACAAAATCCACAGGTTCTACATGTCCAAACCACCTAATCCTAGTTTCCACCATATTTTCTACTATAGGAGCTACCCCAACTAATCTTCAAGTGTTAAAACACATCCAACGCAACATCCTATTCCCCGCTATGTTTCTTCTATTCTCATGTTGTTTTCTACAGCCCAACACTCCGTCCCATACAACATCGTCGGTCTTAAAGTTGTCCGATAAAGTGTTCCCTTCAACTAGTGTGGAACTTACGTATCACATAGAACACATGAGGTACTCCTCCATTTCAACCACCTTGCTTGTATTCAATGGTTTACACTTGCTTCTCTTTCTCCATCGTTTTGTATTATGAACCCCAAGGTATTTAAACCAAGTAACTTGTGGTATGATATGATCTCCACCTTTCACCTCTAAGTTAGAAATGCTTCGCCTTTTGCTAAAATTACATTCCATATACTCTCTTGCTTCTACTCATGCGGAAGCAATATGCTTATAAGGCCCGTCTCCAAGGCTTAAACCCCCATTTAATTCCTCCCTCGACTCTCCAAGTAGGACTTTATCATCCATAAAAAACACACATCTCGGTGCTAGCTTTTGGTTGTGTTTCGTAATTACATCCAAAATTAAAGTAAAAAAAATAAGGGCTTAGGGTTAACCCTTGGTACAACAATCATATTGTTATGGGAAAATCATCATGGCCCACTCTGCATGTTCAAACTAGATGAAGCCCCCTCATACATATCCTTGACAACTCAAATACAGGCAATGCTAACTCCTTTCCACAACATCTAGGCACTCTATCACGTGCCTTCTCCAATTCAATAAAAACATAAGTGCAAGTCTTTTTTATCCATCCAATGTTGCTTCCTAGGCATAAAACCAAATCGGTTAGCCGTAACTCGAGTGTCTTTTCTTAGTCTCCATTTAATCAGTCTTTCGCAAAAGGCATGTAACATTAAATATCTACATATGATTGTTTGACTTCATCAACATGTTCATAGGGACTGTCAAGACCCAGGCCTACTACGCCCCCCAATTTTTTTCTTATTCTGTAGACTTTAAAGACTGCATGTCATTTTAATGCAACAGTTTCATTCCTATTGGTTAGAGTGAATAATTTTTTGAACAAGGTTAGAGTGGATAATTAAAAAAAATATTATAAAAAAAGTATTTACAAAACAACAAAACATTTGACCAAGCCGGCGAATACGCATGCATAAGAATTTAGGAATTTGTAATCCTTAATTGCCTTAACCTCAATGTGTGCGCCATTATATTCCTTCAACTTGAACATCACTTTGCATTGCTCCAAGATTCATCTTGTCGGTCACAAAATGAAACACGTGTTTCCACGGATCCTTTTTCATTCTTTGTTGTCGAGTAACATCCTTTTTCATTCTTTGTTGTCGAGTAACACAACAGATGCAACTACTTGTCTGACAACAACGCATTGTGGTATAGATTAGGATCTTCAGCTTCAGAAGGAGAAGACTTCCCCTCGTCTATATATTTATCCGGATGAGCAATCCGCTCTTCCATCAGTCTCATTGATAGACAATGCAAGCTCATTGGAATGGACTTTGCAGCAATCAAACTCGAGAAAGCACCATACTTCATTGTCTTCGTTAGCAGTTCATCCAAAACTAAAATTGTATCCTTCAACTTCTGAATCTTGAGCTGCTTATTATAGTACTCCTTTCCAATGTTGAACATGTTTCAATTTTTGTTTTTTTGTAAACAAACAAGTCAAGTAAGGGTATTAAAACTTCTTTTTCATAATATTTTTTAATTATTAATACTTTAAATTTTCAAAAATATTATGAGAAAGAAGTATTAATAATTAAATACCCCCACAAGACTTTTTTTTTCTTTCTTTTCAAAAACTACAAAAAAACAAAAAATGAAACATGTTCAAAACATTAGAACGAAGTTCTTTAATAACCATCTCAAGATTCAAAAAGTTGAAGGATACAATTTTTTAGCCGTAAAGAACTGTTAGTGCAGGCAAAGAAGCACGGTGCTTTCTCGAGTTCAATTGCCACCAAATCCATTCCAAAGAGATTTGCAATGTATATCAACGAGGCTGATAGAATAACAGATTGCTCATTCGGAGAAGTATATAGATGAGGGGAAGCCTACTCCTTCTGAAGTTGAAGATACTAATCTTTACCACTATGCGATGTTGTCCGACAAGTAGCTGCATCTGTTGTGTTAACTCAGCAACAAAGAATGCAAAGGAACTCCGGCAAGATGAACCTTGGAGCAATGCAAAGTGATGTTCAAGTTGAAGGATTATAACGGTGCGCATGTTGGGGCTAAGACAGTTAAGGATTATAAATTCCTGAATTCTTTTGACGTATTCGCCTTCACATGGTAAAATGTTGTTCTGTAAATACTTGTTTTTTTATATATCCCCTGTAAACAATAGGAACGAACCACGTTGCATTAAAATGACAGCTAATTTAAAGTCAAAATCTAAATGGGGGGCTAAAAAATCAAAAAGTGGGGGGCCGAAATCACTCAATTGAGAAACTACGAGGGCAAGAATTGCTCAATTTTTTGGGGGGGGGGGGGGGGGGTTACGGTGCAATCAACCCATCTTTTTGTACTTCTCGAATTTCCCTTTGTTGTGGGTGGCTCTATCGTAAATTTTACATTGAAAAAAAAAAAGGGTCATTTGGGGGGTATTGTTCTTTATAGCCAATAACATGGAGAAACTGATCATATTTAACTCTGAAATGCCACCATTTGTGACAACATTCTTCCTGCCATTGGCATTTCTGTGATTATTTTTCTGTGTGTGTGTGTGTGTATATTTATTAACATTACTATTTCCTCAATCAGTCAATATTGCATTGTTACAGGAAGCAAATGTCCTGATACCCATCCAGAGTGGTGGGGCAATAAGTTTGGGTTTGTCTCTGGTGGATTGCTCGGTGCAGCATCAAAGAAGAAAAAGTCCTCTACATCTGAAATTGCTAAAAGTGGGATGGCGAGAACTCCTTTTTTTGAACAAGATCAAGAAAACCTCTACAATTTAGTCCAAGTATGTGCCTTTCAAACTTGGTATATGCTGTATATTATTTTATCAAACAATAACTGTACTATGTTCACATATGACCTTACAATTATATAAAGGATGGTTGCCTACCAATATCTCGAATTTTAGTTCTATATTGTTATTTTAATTTCATTTTCTAACCTGAATGGTGTAATAATTAATTGTACCGTTGATTGCTATTCCAGGATAAATCCACAACAGGAAAGCAAGGTCTAGGTATCAAGGACAGGACCAAGAAAGTAGCTGGATGCTATTTTCAGGGTAAAAAGACATCATTTGGTAATAGTGACGATGAAGATTCTGCTGACATAGATTCTCTAGAAAACGAAACAGATGAAGATGATGATGTGGAAATGGTGGTGGAGAAGGTGGAAAAGATTGTTGAACCCAAAATGAAGCTGAAGAAGTTGTGCAAGCAGATTTTAAACCAAGTGAGGCCTATTTCTCTTGTTGCATGTTTTTCTCCTTGATAGTGAAATCATGATTGATTAGTCACTTTATGTACAGGCGCCTGGAGAATCATTGAAACTGAAACAGCTCAAAGTTCTTATTGAACAACATTCATCTTCAATTTTGTCCGACTTCTCTTCGAAAAGAGAGGCCGTTGCTTACTTGAAGCAAAAGGTATGGTTGCTTTAAATACAATATCACAATTCATATTGAAATTTGAATAGCATGGAACCAAATTTCTTCCTGTTATATTTTAAATTTGAATGTAAGTCGATCTTTTAAGTTCATGTTTCCTTTTTGAAATAATGTAAAAGGAATCTCCTTTTTAATTTCCATTGCATAGTAAAATATATTGTGGATGGTCATTATGAAACTATTTGTTGTACTGTTACTTTACTCTTCACAATTATACCGAGTTATTATATATTTCACGCTCCATCTTCTACACTGACATGTTTTGGTCCTTGACTTCAGCTGACAGGTAGTCGGAAGTTTTGTATTGAAGGGAAAACAGTGCGATTGGCATCTTAGAGAAGTTGAAATTTTGATACATTTTTGGCAGTTATTCTTATTCATTTCATTTTGGAGGAGGAAAAAAGGGTTTGAGGTGTTTGGGATTTGAGATGCCTGTTCGAAGTGTAGATTGCATTTGTTGGAGTTAGTTATAGGGTATATTTCATTTCATTGCTTAGCTTTCTTGAAAAATGTTGTAATATGTTTAATGGCCACACATTTACAATAGCATTTTATGAAATGTAGTTTATATTTTTTATTTTTAAGTTAAAAAAACTTCCTAGTGTGTGTCCACTGGTTTAAAGATATTGAAATAATCTTTGTACTCTTATACAAATAATGGCTGTGCGATTGTGTATTGTCAATAGGTTCTTTATTTTAGTATTTAAAATGTGTTTGTATCTTACTATGAAGCTTTATTAAAATGCTTCATCCTTCCTTTTTGAGTATTACGTAATGTCTCTGTTTGAATAGTGTTCTGAATATACGTGCTCATTTACTCGACCACTATCAGATAATTGTGTAGAATAGATATGAAATGTTATCCTTAAAAAAAAAAAGGATATGAAATGATAGTTTTGTCAACAAAAAAAAAAGATATGAAATGTTAGAATTATTTTTTTATTCTAGAGTTAAATTTATTAAATAGTCTTTATTCTGAAAAAGATAATTAGATATGTACTTTTGGAAAATCGTAAACTATTTTTCCAATGCTAAATAAACAATAATAAAAAAGAAGTAAATGATTTTGTGATGTGAAAATATTCTTTTGAATGAAAATTTGAAATGGGTATATAGTGACTCTATGGTTCCTATATTCATATGTAGGACTTGTCGTATGTCGGTGGGATACTGTACTATAGTGGCTACAAGTTGCAAGACTTTCAACCAGGCACGAAGAATTCTGAGCTAGTTACAGATAATCCTTTGAAATCCTATGCCAGAAAAACGTAGACGTAGGTGCAACATGTAAAACCATAAGACTATATGCGTGGCCGCAAGGGAGTTAATCTATTACATAGCCATTCAAAAAAAGAAGTTACTCCCTCTGTTTCTTTTTAATTGTCATATTTTGACTTTTTACATAAATCAAGACAACAAATATTTTTACTACTTTTGATACAACAATTTATCTTTTTCTTATAATAACCTTAATCATTTAATACCTAATTTTATATATTTCTCTCTCTGTAATAAATATCTAAGAGTAATATAGGTAAAACCACATTTAATGATACATTGGACTTTGAAGTTAATTAGAAACAATTTTTTTTTGCAAAAGTGACAATTATAAAGGAACGGAGGGAGTAATTTATAACATAGATTTGACCAAGTCTTATTAATAAATTCATTAAAAACTTAATCGGGAAGGTATCCAAAAAAGTGTTCTCTCTCCCTCCGATCATATTTATAAGAGAAAATTAGGTAAATAAAAGTTGATGTATATGGTTCAAAATTTGGATCAAATATATTAACTTTTGTTGACCAAACTTTTACTTATAAATAGGATTGGAGGAAGTACTTTTTATTCATTATTATTAAATTTTTCAATAACTTTCGGTAAATAATAGAATAAGATGAAATATGATATAATACATAGGGTTGAGTCTAGTGATAAAGGTAACTACCATCTCATAACTTAATAAACCAAAACCAATATTTGAATTCCAATTGAAAGATATTTTCACAAAGTAAAACATGATATCCCAAAAGAGTAAATATAATATGATATAAATAAATAAGTGGCAACTCAAATTAAAATGTAACAAGACTAGCTATATACTCGAATGTCTTGTAATATATGACATATTTGAACATATTTTACACAAATTAAAAAAATGTATAAATAATATAAAAATACTTTCACTTCATAAGTCTTATTATGTATTGATGCTTTTATCATTACAATAACTACTGCAAAATGAAAATATTAAATGGAGAGAATGCATATAATATTAATTAATTAGAGAATATAATTGAAAAATAATAATTATTTGTCATTGAAGATTGAAATAGTTCATTATTTTGAGACACATTCTTCTTGCAAATAAAACACTTATGAGAGGAAAGGAGTATATATAAACTTTGGAGAACATTTAGAAAAATACTTTGCCCACCCTACGTATGAGATCATCACGTATGAATCATGTTGTATTTGGCTTAACCTTAAGAAGACTGATTCAACTGTCTCATTATTCATTGTCTTATACTGTAGTGGCCTACAATCCCCACAAAGAGAAAGAATATATGTACATCATAATAAGGTCAGCACCGAATTGCTGCAAAACTTTATCACTTTCCCCACTCCCACTTGCACATACTTTGACTTTATAACTACAGTCAACTCAATACTATTGCTTAGCTAGCTAGCTTGCCAGTTTGAACTTTGAACAACTTGATCTAAATATCTATATTAAATTCACCACGCAATCCTTACACAATTTATTTTATGTTAATTATATATATCCAAACATTAGTTGACATTTTTCATATCAAAACCCTCTTCACAAAATATCTTACTTATCTTTGAGTTAATTCAACCACTTGTAATAATGGATGAGCTTGCATTCTTAATGGATTGGGATTTGGAAGCTATCAATGAAGTACCAACAACAAACCCTTATTTTTCTCATTTATTTTCTGATCAAGATCATGATGAGTTATTATTTGGAAGTTTTCCAGAATTCTCAAAAACAACTAATGTCCTTATTCATGAGTTTGAAGAGCTTTGTAAACCTAATTTCTATCCACTTTCATCTCAAACCATGCTTACAAGTTCTCTAGCTATCCCTAAAGAGCCTGAACAAGTCAAAGAAATTAAAGCATCAGACAAAGTAGCTTCTCATCAAGATCTGCAAGTTCCAACAGTATCTAAATTTAAAAAAAGGTATAAATACGATCGTTATAATCATTTGCATATTAGTCTAGTAGTTAGAATTTAGAAGTAATTAGATTTAAGCTTTTTATGTTGTGTTACAATTTTTTTATTTTTTATTTTAACTGTCTTTGTATTTTTGTTTGGAGTGCACCTATAGTAATATAATCTTTTCTTTATACTTTGTTTCAAATTTATTTCTTGAGGAAACCTCATGGACAAGTGTAAGTCAAGCTTTAATTAACCCTAAGCGGATATAGAATTTTGTAGTTGGTGTAAATGCTAAAAAGTGAATATGTTGTTTTTTCAGCAAGAAAAACAAGAACAAGAGTATTGTGAAGAAAGTAACAGCAGTGGATGGTACTCTTTGTGATGCATGGGCATGGCGTAAATATGGACAAAAACCAATAAAGGGTTCACCTTATCCACGAAGCTACTATAGATGTAGCAGTTCTAAAGGATGTTTGGCAAAGAAACAAGTTGAAAAAAATCATTTGGATCCAAAAGTTTATTTGGTTACATACACTGCAGAACACAATCATCCTCAACCAACTCGAAGAAATTCATTAGCTGGAAGCACTAGGAAGAACAATATCTTAGTTACACATTCTTCAACAAAGACACCTTTAGTGAAAATTGAAGATGAGGTAATTGTGACAAGTATGAAGCAACAAAGTAAGGGATTTGAGAAAGATGACCAAGATCTTCTTGAGTGGTTGGATAGTGCTCAATTATGTGATGATGGTTGGATTCCAAGCAAAGAGCTAGAGGAACTTATTGGACTAGATATTAAGTGTCAATAACATGCAGAGATATATAGATATATGGCTGCAGTTTTGGATTCAGAGAAAATGATGAAATTCAATAGAATGAAATATCAATATATATTTTGTTGTTTTTGGTGTAAACCGATTATACTCCGCATGCAACTACAAAGATTAATCTTGTGAGCCGGATATGAATGAAATGAGTGACAAAACATCTCTCCATGAAGAGATTTAAGGTTGCTGAGATTTTCTTGTTTGTATATATTTAGAATAAAATTTGAATGATATGGAAATTTATTTACTTTTTCATTTCCATGTCATTTAGTTTTTGTTTTTAAATGATATCCTCCACACATGCAACTTTTAAAACTATTTTTTATTTTTTTTATAATTTGAAGTACATTTAAGAGTTGTTTCTCTGAAATTATAATTTTCTATTGTTAGATTATATCTTTGTATCGCTCAAAAAAAAAGATTATATCTTTGTAGATATCTAAACGATCTGTAATATATATAGAGAAAAAGGGAGACACGGACGTGAAAATAATACTAACACTCTTAAAAAATTATAATATAATCCTTAAAAAAAATTATAATATAAATTTAATTTCCTTAATTATTTTTTTACAGAAACTATTAACTATATTTAATTGAGTATGGAAATTTATGTTTTTTTAGGAGAAAAGTATGGATTATGTTATGATTTATACTGTATAGAAATACATTTTTTATAATGATATTTTTTTTAGGTTTTTGTTGAATTTCTAGGTTTGAAGAAGATCAAGGGGGATGAGATGAAAGTTGAAGAACTCTCTAGCTAATTTTAATTGGATAAGACGCTATATTAATTAGGATAGTTTTTTCTGAGGGAATTAATTAGGATAGTTGAAACTTGAAACCTAAATTTTTATGAGATGTGGTTTGTGCGTAATTCAAATCCATGAAAAGGAAGGAAATAATGTCGGTGTTAAACCACATTTAAAAGTCTTTTGAAAATGAGAAATCGGAGGATTTTAAAAATAATGATTTTTTTTTTTTTTTATCTCAAGTGCTCGTTCGTCCTATCATTTGGATCTTAAAATTCAAAAAAAAGAGGGCTCTCATCAGAAACACAAAAACCAAATGCTTCCATTCAACTTTTTAAATTTAGGGATCTCTCTAGATTTTATTATTTTTTTCTGTAGTAGGGTTTCAATTTGGGATAAGAAAAAGAAGAATAATAAAGTTGACATGTTTGTCTAAGTCAACATACGCAAGGCCAATGGTACAATTATAATATAAATAAAAGATTCAATTCATACGAAAAAAATATTATAAAGGATCAATTCGGAAAAAATGGTGTAAACTTAAAAATAGCCGACAACAATTTGCCAAAAATATACTTACAGCCAATGAATATACAGTATTCCGTTAATATATTATATGATATTTATATTCTATCATATACTAATTCTTCTCAACCTTGTAAGAAGGCATCCCTCGTTTGATCATTTTTTTTTATAGATATAAAAGTATATTTTTATAGAAAATGTAAAAGTATACTTTATTTCTTATTTCATTTACCCAAAAAACTATTTATAACTAGAAACTCTTCTAAGCGACAAAGAGTGAAATTCTTAAATTCCTAAAATACTAGTACAAGAAATCATATGCATCTTCACCAAAAAAAGAGAAAGAAATCATATGTGTATACGTTACGTTTTTTGTTGAAGGGACGTTAGAGTTTTGTTGGATGTATAAATGAGATTAAATAATATCTGATGATTTCACGAGTTTAATTGTGGTGGATCGATACTTTTACAAAAAATTTTATAAACACAATCATTTAAAACATTTAAAAATATTATATCAATTAACAATGATTTTAAATATTTTAATCGGTTGCATGTGTAAAGTTATTTTGGGTTGACAATCCACCACCGTTAATCTCTTATTTCATATGCCATTTTTTAATGTTTTGTTGTTAATTTAAATTTTGAATGTTTTTTTTCTGAAGGGGAATGAATTTTATTTACTTGTTTTAGAAAAACTGCGCTGCATGATTTTTCTTTTCTTTCCTAGTTTTCTATTATTCCCTTTAACGTGTAGGAAACTTGTACAAGCAAGCGGGACATCAATATCCACCGACTGTCCAGCTCAGCTGCCAACCCTTCAACCGTAAAAGAAAACGGAGTTTTTGTCTTTTGACAGATACAGTACATTTTGGGTTTTTAACTACAATATCTAAACAATCATTTCCTTAGCATGTTTTTTAATTTAAAATGTGAGGGAAAAAAAATAAAAAAACATGAGAACAATGCCGTGTGTTTCATAAGTTCTTCAACAGAGATTAGTCACAATTAAACGATGATAGAAATTTCGTATAAATAGTAACAAAATAATCATAAGAAAAGACAAAACATTTGCACCCAACAGAAAGGTAAACGGTATTTTCACTATCTCTTACTCACCTTAATCCCTCATTGACTTGAGTATAGTAATTGTAACTACATCACCCCGGGTCTGAGAGCTCTTGTCGTAGGCCTCCGTCGTATTCAAATAACATTGGTTGTAATTCGAGATCCAATCCGAATCAAGAGTCATTTAACTATATTTCACCATATTAATACTTTATTATTACTAGTGAAACGTGACTGTTTATCCATTTTTTAATGCACTTAATTGTATATTATGAACAAATATTTTTGACAAATAAGATTAAAATAAACTCTTTTAATAGTGTCAAATAGTTTTTCAGAAGGTACATTTGCTACTTATGGAATGGAGGAATAGCTAGAGATTTTTATGGACATTTTCTTTGTCTTTTCTTGTCGAATCGGGTTGTTGCTATGTACTACAAGCAGAATTACGGGTAACTCACTAGGGGTTCAACAATAGCTGCTAAAGAAGGGCAATTCATTGGAGTGAAATTCCTCATTGGTTGGTAATTTAGTTAGTTAAGGGTGGCTGCATCTCACTCATGCTTCAAGTTGCTGCCTAACATATTAGGTAATTATGGCTCAAGATTTAGAGTCTTTTTAGATTACTCATGTTTTGAGAGAGGATAATCAAGTTGCGAATTGTCTAGCAAAATTTGACATTTCTTTAGATTTTTGTATATTTTATAATTCCACGTATAATTTTGCTTAAAAAAAAAATAAAATTCCACGTCTAAATTTTTTTATTTTAATTCCTTTTTAATCACACAATGTTTCTTTTCCTCAATTTTTTTTTTGTGTAGTTTCTTGGTAGGAGCTTTCCCTTTATTTTCCAAAAAAAAAAGTTTATCCTTTGTTTTTGAATAACAGAGTGGATTGTCTCCCATAAGAATCCAATCAAATCTGGACTATGAGAAACATACATAAGAAAAAAAATATCTAAGAAAAATAGTGAAGGTGTATTTTATTTGTGAGGATTGACAATTGAGAAAAACCAAGTGAAAAGTACAACCGAGAAAATTCACTCCATATATACGACAACAAATTATAAGCCTAAATCAATGCATCAATTTTCTTTCACTCATTTTTACTTATATTTCGTTACAAATGAAGTATTTTTCAAAATCACACACGCGGACACACACTTACACCTTCATTTATTATTTTTTTTCTTTCTTTCTGGTACAACTTACACCTTCATTTCTCACTTAATGGATTATCTAATCCTGCATATTCACGTGGTTCCACATAAAAACTCTAGCATTGTTTATAAATCTTAAATTGAATCTTTTGGGTGCACAGTAGTTAATCTTCCATACTATTTCAGAATTATTGTAGTAATCCAACTTTCCCTTCAAAAAAGCATTAAGGAATAAAGGCATAAAATTTCTTGTTTAGTTGCATTGCTTTTGTTCAATCAAAGTCTCAATGTGTACATCGGTAAACACACCATTCTCATTCTCAATAAAACTTCAAGAGATGCTAAAGGCCCTGTCTGTACAAATGTTGAGGGGGAAAAATAGAACGAATGACTTGTGTAAAATACAGAAGTGATCAACCAATTTGCTCTAATAATATAATTTAGGAAAAAAAAAAACTGCACAAGCCTCTCAGCTCCCTATCAAAACTAATATTTCCCGTTATTCTCGAGAAACTATTTAACTATTTTATATGCAGTGACCAAATTGACAATCCCAGTGGTGACTCATTTTGAACGATTTTGTGATTATTTGGTCCATCACAATTAGTTTGCCAACACTTCAGAAATTGCCAAGGCCCCCTTTCTTCTTTTATCAGTATTTTCTCAAAATGATAGCCAAATCACTAAAACCATCCAATTGGCTTCTGGTTCCGCCCAAAACATTCCTTTTTAAAGGACTTCCTGAGGAGCATCACTAAGTGGAACTGACTCCATATTTGCTTATCTCAATCAATCCTCAAATGCAGTGTTGAATTTTAAGTGCTTCGATGAATATCTCCTCCAAAAGCACTCTAGTATGAGCAAATTAAAAAAAATCTTCTGTTGCTTGTTTGAGCTGCCATACATGCTAAAGGTACATTTCACACAGAGCTTCAACTAAAACTGTGCAATCACTGAAATTTCCACCACCGCTACAACTGAAAAGTGCCCAGTTCATTACCATGCCTTGTAAGAAGTACTTTCCGTTCCGCAACCCATTCTAATCGATAAGAGAGGTCCAGATTATGAAGCAATTGCTTCAAACTGTCCACATGATTTGAATCCTTAGCATTATTCTACAAAAGGAAATATTGGTGGTGTTATGGAAAAGGATAAATAGATTTAAGGAAATAGTAGTAAATGACTTGATGACCACTAATGATGGTAAAAAGTAGTACATCATTCATCTCAAGCTATCTAGATGATGTTGCGGTGGATCTTTATTATTTATATTCATGCATTTCAACCAATTCAATGTATTTTAGCATGCTTTCAATCAACTTTCTATTAGGCTCTCATCATGTGCTGCTACCGAGTTTAAATGAAAAAAGGGTTTTCAACTTAGCAATGGACATTTCTTTCTAAATAATAATTTATAACACTCGTTACATTTTCCCTCAGGCAACCAGTACCTGGCAAAAGACCAAGTTCTAGTTTCACTCGTTACACATCAGTTTTATATCTGACAGAAGACAGCAAAAGAAGAAAGCAAAAGAAAATTACCTGCAAATTAAGCTGCTTTTCAGTATCCAAAATGCTGGCCATAATGCTTGACCGGGATGAATTAGGCGAGAATCCCTCCCAAGGAGGAACAAATATTAGTTTTGTGCACTGGACAGGAACAAAGTTCCGGCTCAGTTTCTCATACCAGAAAGATCCCAGTGACCACCACCTAATCATAAGCCCATGTTCCGAAAAAGCAACCAGCCCCTATATAGAAGAATGTTTAAAGGTGTAGGAGGGGATCAATTATCAGTTTAAGATACTTGGAGGAAACATCAATCCCAGGGAAAATAATTTCGCAGTAAACTAAAGAGAAACAAAACATTTGGCATATAATGGGGATATCATGGCAGAACTTTTATTGTAAGGAGCTCTATTGATGCAATTACAGTAGCATACTAAGGAAGATGTTTAATTTCCCCAAACAACAGACTGAATTAGTTTCTTTTCAAAATGATGTTATTCGGAAGGGAGAGTACAGTACAGGCTAAATGAGCCCATATGGTTCACATAACAGTTCTGGAAAAATGATAAAAGGAAAGAGGTTAGCACTCTAAGAATTTGGGGAAAAATTTGATATATGAAGTCAAGCTTTTCAACTGGTTTAAATTGCTACAATCAAGCACGATGAACCAATATGGAAAACTTAAGGCACAGCAAACAAAATAGTGAATAAGAATGGCTACAAGCCAGAAGGCTATCACCTATCAGGATTCCGGAAGTATGTTGTACTTGTGAGGTTTCCTCTATTACTCTCCTAATTCTAGTAGTTGTTGAAGTAAATCTCAAAACTATTTTCTTTCCCATGTATTGTTAATAACAGTAAGGTAATCAATAACATATGGTGGTTAAGCCAAAAAAATCAGTTTATTTGTCACATACATCAGAGTACAGAGTTGATGTAAAGATTCTGAGCAAGACCAAATTTTTATACATAAATAATTGGTTAGCTAATTCAAAACCCATCAACAAGAGGCCAGTTTTACAGGTGGTCCACGATGGAGCAGTACGTGAAAATCGTCTGAAACTTTAACAATGACTTACGTTGTTTCTTGAAAGCAGAAGCTCAAGGTCCACCTTGTTATAATGTCTGAGTGAGTGACTTGATTGAATTCAGTTGGCAAAATCAAGAAAAACAAATAAGTCTCAAAACTCAACTCATATTTGTTTTCTCTTGTTTTAGACAAACTGGCATCGACTAGGTCACCGTCTTAGTCATGAAAACAAAGAAGACCATGAGCTTCTAATTCTAGAGGGTGACATCAGTTGTCGTTGGTGTTTTGGGCAACTTTTAACTACTGGTTCACCATGGGTCCCCTGAAGAACTTGCCCCAACTAGAACATATAAAAAACACCAACAATGTAAAATAAGCATCAACAATTCCTAAGTACCTCTCCATCTGGCGAAAAGCTTAGTGCTGAGATTGCAGTAGTTAACACTGCTCCTGAAGCGGTTGCGGTGAGCAAACTAGGAAGTCCTGGAGGCCCACTTGCATCCAAAACCTTTATCATTGTTACACTGCATAAAAACAAAGGCTTCCATTATAGAGAATTATTATCTCTTCAGTCATCAGCGCAAATAAACACAAGCAGACAATAATGTGAATCAGATTTCGTAAGTTTCAAAAAGGAAGCATTAAGGTGTATGTTTTTTGAGAGGGGGCAAGGATTTTAACAATTATAGGTGCAAAATTATCATATGCCGTTCTTAATTATCCTCATCCAGAGCCCTACATTATCCATGGCCAACGCATTGTATTTAATATAGACTCAAGTCACTAAAGATTTGAAATTGGAATTTAAGAAGTTATGATTTACAAATGTCTATAATGGAGTTGATTATAAAAAATTAAATTACTCATGCTTATAAAATCAATAATCGAATTTTTCATTAATGGTTGAAATTTCTTCCTTTTACCTTTTAAGTGAAATCCATTATAAACCAAGAAAATCACCATTCAGCTGTTCAAGATTAGCAGCAAGTATAAGGCCACAAATTAATAGACTTATTTTTTTCTCAAAAATAGCATGTAGATGTAGTTAATATTTCTCTTCAGATTTTCATTCCAATTCCATCCAATCCCCACCCCCACCCACATATGACACAAAATGATACAAAATCAAGTTAAGTGCACTTGTCTCAAGTACGTGTGTGTGACAGAACTAACAATGACGGGGTATCTACATATTCTCAGCCTAAATCCTGAATTTAAAATTACACGCTTTTTTCCTAATCCTGATACCTTTGCATATCATAAACCCTAATGCTTGCATTGTTAACCTCTCCAATCACATCTCCAACTGCTAGTCTGGTCCAAGACTCATTGACAGCAACCATAGGATATACACGTACAACTTCTTTGAAAGTTGTCCAGGAACTCTGGAAGCATGCCTTCCGCAAAACTGAGTTGCTAGGATCTATAGTCTGTAAAATGAAGTTGACAACCTGCAGATCTGACCCACTGTCACAGAAATTCATGCTTTCATGTGTGGAAACAGTTAAGTAATATGTAATTTGAAACTCAAGGGATGAGAAAACTATTAACGAAAACAAGATGCCACTCAAAATAGAGAATCACTCAGCACCTGACCACCAAGAAAGAATCTAATAGCAAAAGGTGATAAAAGAGATAACCAAGAACGGGAGTTTCTAAATACGAGTACACATACCTACCCACAAACATGCTTTGATCTAAAATGAATAACTGATAAAGAGAGACAAAAAAATAAAAAAACATTTACAAGATATAAATACTAAATAGTTCTAGCAGTCAACATAAATATATTGCAAATAAACACTTTGGATCAAAATGATAATAAATCTCCCGTATATTGATTTTTTCAGAAGAAATAAAAGAGGCCACATTTCAAACATCAAAGCATCATCATTTCTCTCTTTCCAATTGTTCTACAGAAATAATTCTATCTAAATAAAACTAATTCACCTAAAGGAACTAGTCTGAAATAAGAAATGCTAATACTATGTTCAATTTCAAAGATTCACATCAATCAAATGGTAATTAAAATGTATTAATGAACATCTTGATGTAGATATTGAACAAAAAGGCGAAGTTCGGTGAAAAAATCATCCTAGAACTAGAAGCAGCAAGATCTATCTGAAATATCAATGAAAAAACCAGTCAGTGCTTGATGAAAGTGGCTTTACAAACCTTGTCAAGGTACTGGGCCAAATATCTTGGAGAACCACGCATAATCCTTATTAGAGTCAACAAGGATACCATGTGGACAGGTGAATCAGATGCCGTTGACCAAATTTGGCTTTCGATCACTGTCAAAAAACCTGGTATATCAGCCATAGCTAAACTTGGAAGGAGAACCTCCACCAAGGTCTGTTTAATAGAAAAAGATGCAGGCGGAATTTCTGTCAATGACTTGGAAGACGGGCCACTCAACTCTACTTGGAAAAAAATATCTCCAATTAGACGAGGAATCTCAGAGACCATGCATTCTTTCCACGTGCTCTCCATGCCTTCTGCAAGGAGCTCAGCAGCAGTGGAGCTGTACTTCTCGTTCATGGACATAGCCAACTTCATTAATGGATGAACAACTAACGTGGAAAGCCTAGGTTTTACAAGACTAGGATACCAGATAGCCAGTGCAGCAGCAACAATAATGTGAGATGTCATTGCATCTTGACTTGTTCCACCAACACAAGAAATCCAATCTTGCACTTCATATGATTCTAGCCAAGTCAGTATCTTGGATTCCTCATCTTGGGACATTCCTTGTTTTTCTGCCTTAGGAGATATCCTTTCTACTATCACATCTCCCAGATGTTTGTCTCTACTTCCAGTTTGGGAGATTGTATTAATTGACTCACTAGATTTTGAATTGCATAGAGGTAGAGGAATAGCATGAGAGGCAGCACAGTGAAATATAGAGCGCGCAGCCATACGTACATGCTCACTTTCATCTTGCCAAAAAGCCACCAAGAGCTGTAAAAAGAGGATAGCTTTCAGCACTTGATATCAATAACCTAGCAAATGGTTTGAGAACACACAATTCACAAACACTATAAACTAACCATAATATAACAAACTACAATACAGTCCAGCGTCTGCATTAATCACTCTGATGAAGATGATGATGATAATAATAACATTCTATGGAACAATAAAATATTTTTTATTGTATTTTTACAATATCTTATGCGGCAGCAAATAGTATGGACTAAACTTCCAAATTTGAAGCTATTTCAGACACTCGGGAAACAAAGACAAAGCTCCTAAAAAATTAGCTTGTCTCAAAGCATTAAATTAAGAGTTAATAGACATTGACCCTTAATTTTCCTCAGAGTGCATCATGATCTTAACCCACTAAAATTTAAAAGCAAATGTCTCTTTAAAGGAGCCTTTTCATGAAATGAGTGTTTCTCCTTGGTTTAAAGTTTAAACTATCCTACAGTGCCCGCCCCTCCAAACTTCATTTTTACTTGTTTTTTGGGGACTTTGTTAGCGTAGTGTTGCATTTTTTATGGGAAGGGGAGAAGAATTGTTAATCGTGCCACCTTGTTATACACCAAACCTGACTATACGAGTACTTTACAGATACAACAACCAAATCTTTTTCCCATGAGGATACATATATGATATTACTTTTGAAATAATCATGCTTCATAATTGTTGGCATCAACTACCACACTCATCTTGGCCAAATAACATTTTTCCTTTGAAATATGTCTAAGCTATTTTTTTCAGTAGTTTCTCTTTTCCTCTTTGAGAAATGAAATAAAATGACACACTTGCAACACTACACAAGAAAACTTGTCTTGCAAGAAAGGGGAATTGAATAAAAAAGCAAGATTAGTGACCAGATATCAGAAAATAAATAATCTGATTTTAAAGGCACAGAAAATGACTATTATACACCAAGGTCTTAAATCAAGCAACAAGTCTCTAGTAAAGTGAAATGATGTGTGCAGACCCAACCACGGCATGGAAAACAATCAGACTAAAAGAAAACAAAAATATGATTAGTCATAAAGAACCAGTTTTCTTATTATTACTAAAATTATGAAAGTACGGAAATAGCTAGAAACAAAAAATATCTTGAACTACATTTGGTTGGTCGAAATCAACTCAGAACAATGGACGGCAGAGTCAGTATGAACCCAGCCTATCATATATTCGCCTCAAGCTCACAAATAATGTATGGAATAAATTTGGACTGAAATTACAAAATAACAGCTTTTTTTGAAGAATCTAACCTGTAACGAAGGTGGCTTCATATCTGGAAAATTTTCCATGAAATTCCGGGTATAGAATGCTGCTAAAGCACTGCATATGGTAAAGATACTATCAATCATCAGCACATCTTTTCTAAGCAAAACTCAAAGGGGAATACACATTGGGAAACCACATAGAAATGCCATTAGCCAAGCAGTAAAAGTCAAACTAGCAAGGCAGGAGTTAATAAACCAGGTGTGAAAAAACTACTCTGTAACCGGCAGGCACATACTATTTTTTATTTTTTTTAATATCTACCAAAACATCAAACATTGTGTCATTATGGACAAGTAGGTGAATGCAGGACCCATAATATATATTGTCTTAGCCAAGCAAAGCAGGACATTTTTTTATTTCTATTTTTCATCTACATTTGTTTTCAACTTATGAAAGAGTATTTATATGTTGCAAGAAAAAGTTCAAGACTCAACTAGGTTTCAAAGAATACCAAGACCCACCTGAAAACATAAAAAAAACTGAGCACTAGATCCATGACACCAGGAACTATATAAGAAAAAAGAATGGTCATTTCAGTTTGTAAAAAACATCAAATAGGATCTGAAACTTCGTAGATTTAAAAAATATCTCATTTTAAAACATCTTTCCCAGATAAGTTCCGTAAAAAGAAGGGTTTCCTCCACTGAAAAACTAAAAGCAAGATGTGATTTGAAATTTTTAATAAAAATAAATAAATTGTTTGTGTGGTCCCCTTCCCCCCATTCTATTAATGTAACAGGCACTATACCTGCTGGCTGCTGAACTTGAGTGAGACAAGCTAATCAAACGTTGGGCAAGGGATACCATTGTCAATGATCTCATTGCAGAAAACTCAGATGATGATTTCCAGAGCTGAAATATCGTTTTTATTATCACAGGAACTATTGAAATGAGACCAGAGAAAATATATCCCAACATACAATTTAAATTACCTCAAGAGTGGCACTCTGACCAGGAAATGACAATGTCAATGACCCTTTATCCCCCTGCAGACCCGAAGCTAATATAAAATTTTCTGGTCTCCTCAGTTTCATATCACTTATCAGCAAATTATCAAGCTCGCTGTCTACGTTCCACAAATGTAAAAATGACAAACTGTATCGCAGCAAGTATTCTTCAAAAAGGCTAACCCAATTGTGGCCCTCTGAAGTTTCTGGATTATGGTGGCTTGGATTTTGCTCCTGAACACCCTGCTGCTTCAAATTGATATTCACTGGCTTGCCCTCACCACTCTCCATGGACTCATTCTTTTGAAAAGAGAACATCAATGATGCAAGATCAAAACTAAGAGACACAATACCAGGGAATGGGCAAGTGCATTTGATAGGAAGGTTGTTACTCAAAAGACCAAACAGGGAAGATGAATTTGGCTTTGCTGAATTTCCTTTACCTGCATTAGGTTTGGAAGAATTCAGCTCAGTCATACTTGAAATGCTTGGCGATGACTTTGATGAAGTAAGCAAGTTCTCTGTATGATTTAAGGGAGAGTTAGATAACCTTGCATCATCAACTATTGGAAGAAGTAATGAAGAGACTGACGTATTTCCATTCAGCACTGAGCCAGATATAGAATTCATACTAATACTTTTACAAAAATGATCGAACAAAGAATGCGCTGCTGTCCCACGTATGAGTCGCTCCCGGGAACCAGTCTTTACGTCCCAAATATATAGTATATCACCATCAGAAGTTCCATAATGTGTTTGACAAAGACAGGCAATATAGCCTCTTGTTCCATCCCATAAAACTTTTGAAGGATAGTTCACGTGTCCAGGAAACATTCTTTCCACCTGCAGAGTCTCAAGAGAAACAAGGGCAACACATGCATCCTCTCCAACTGAAAGAAAGCAGTCGCTCCAAGGATGCCCTGTCAAAGATGGGGGAAGAATAATTTGACGCACTGCAGCCACATGATGATGCATTACCTTAATAAGACTGCCACTGTCAAGATCCCATATACGAATTGTGCAATCCATACTGCCAGACACCAGAACCCGTTTAAAAGTGCGGCTTTTTGCACTACACATCATTTGATGTGCTGCCAAACAAAGTACAGAACCTGTATGTCCTGAGAAATTCTGTTTGTGTGCAGTTGACTTTTCATCAGGATTGGAACTTGCATTGTCCACAAAAATCTCTTGAAACTGATCAAATCTTACAACCTCTATTTCACCACTAAAAAATCCATATACGACAGCATAAGGTGTAAAGAGGTTCTCAGCAATAATCATGGAAGAAGATACTATCTTCCCCTTGTAAGGATAATAATTACTTATGCTATTCTCATTTATGCTGTCCATGTCCTCAGAACCTGAACTTGCACCACCAGAGGTTGATTTAATCTCTAGATCACCATGTCGGTTGAGCTGAGTAGACTCAAACCAGTTGGTGGAAAATTCACCCTCACTGATCATTCTGCATTGACGGCACAATTGTCCAAGTTTATCTTCAAATTGATGCAGCGACCAAATTGTGATATGTGGTCTCCATAGTAAAGGCTCCTCGTGATGAAAGCAAACTGACTTGACGCACACAAGATTTTCATTTACTTGTAGGAAAAAAACAGACAACCTTATATCAGGTTGATAATGACCAGCAGGAATCTCGGAATGGGGTTCACATTGAAAAACATCATTCTGATATGATATTTCATAGATGATTGCATAACCTCTATTATTCCACACAACAAAGTGAGCTGGAATCAAGTTGCCGCTTTCATAGGTATCAGGTGTATTCCCCATATTATCACTTTCAAGAACAACGCCACCAACAGCACGAGCTTCAGTGGAATGCCCATCTGAAAAGAAGAGGCTGTCCACAAAAGAAACCTCTCCAATCATGGTATCACTAGACAATGACCTAAAAATACATTTATCTTTCAATATAAAAGCAACAATATTTCCAAAGGTTAAAACTGAAATAACTTGATCCACACCATTGAATCCCTCTGCTGAAAAAGAACTTTCCAATGGAAATTTATCACTGTGGGGACTCGACAAGCTTTCCACACAATCATGAGGCTCATCTGATATCGAAACTGTCTGCTGTTTCCCATAAGAATCAGCTACAAACACTGAGTTTCTCTTTTCGTCATCATCAGAAAAGACTAGTGACATAAACTTAATGGTACCAATGGATAAATTTCCATGAAAAACAGTTTGTGTAATGGAAAGCAAATATGTATCCACAATAAGGATAGTAGATTTAGAGGACTTTTTGTGATGATTTTCTCTATCTCCTAACTCATCATTAATAGAATTATCCACAAAAGAACAAGCTATACATACATATCTCGGTGTCGAAGGAAGTGTTCGAATTACCATAGGAGTACCAGCCCAAGGTGGCAATTTTCTTCTACAACGGCAATGTCCACTGCTTTTACTCCACACACACAAGAAACCATCACAACAAGCACTTATCAAAGCACTAAAATTAGTTTTACTTGAAACATGATCGTTTTCTTCAGCTGCGATGGGGCTGCAAAGAGCGAGATCAGTGATTGGTGATGCGTGACCACACAACACTCCCACCGCTTTAACTTGCTGCAAAATCAACATAGCTCTCGAGTTTCAGATACTTATTTAACAAAGTGTTAGATGTTAGATATAGTTGGATTAATTAAAATTGGCTTATTAAAGCTTATCTACTAGCCTAAGTACTTGACTGTTTGGAAGATCATATGAAAACATTGTGACATGTTCATAGACTTTTTTCAGCTTATTTTCATAAGGTCTATTTGGCAGGCACATTTTTGGGATTATAGCTTATAAGCTCATATAACTAAAAAAGACCCATTTGGTAACCGTCATTTTTTCACGAGCTTATAACTTAATTTTACTAGCTCATAGCGTTTTTTGATAAGCTAATTCAAGTAGCTTACATCTTATACCCCTGTAATAATAATTGAATTTTTTTTTTTAAATTTTAATTAAATATATCTTTTTCATATCACTTCATATTTATAAGCTAGTTCAACCGTTAATTTTACCAAACACTACGATTTCAACCAGCTTGCTTCCGCTATCAGCCATAAGCTAACTGATCAACTATTCACTATTTTTTACCAAACAAAGTCATAATCTCTTCAAGATAGCTTATGAAAACAGCTTACAACTTATACAAAAATAATTTTAGTTTTTCTTGTTATAGAAATAGTCTATGCATAAGTGCTTATCTCTATACGTTACAAATCATGATAAGTGCTTATTCTATAAGTTGCAAATTAAGGCGTTTATCCAAGCAGGTCCTAAGTGTAAAATTTACCTTATATAATGATCCAAAGGTAACTGATATAACAAACTTGTAAACTAACTAGTAAACAACTTTAAACGATATTGAATTAATTCTAATCAATCCAACTATATCTATCCAACACAGAGCATATGAAAATGAGAAATGATATCAAGATTTTTTGAAAATGAAAATGCGAATACCGGTGAGGAAGCGGGAGTGGAGAGGGACCACCAGATGATGGAGCCATCGGATCCGGCGGTGTAAAAGGCGGCAGGTGACGGTGGTTGGGTGAAAGCGGCAACGGCAGTTACTTTGTGAGCGGAAGGGAAAGGTGTGCCTGACCATATGCACGCAACGGATCTGCACTTCATTGATTATTGATTTGTTGCCTCAATCCATGAATCTGCATTTCGTGTTGTTAATTGCGATTTATTTATGAGTTTCGGTTTGATTGAATTACGATGCTGGATTCTGATTCAAACCTCACCAGTTACTAATTACTGTTGCTTAAGATCAACGATCAAGATCTTACATATGTTTTTACACTATCACCTAGTTTTTTTTTTTTTTTTTAAGGAACACTATCACTTAATTATATTTTAATTTTCAAATCATTAAAAAACGTTCCATTTTTATCATTGTCATTGGTAAAATAATTTTTAAAATCACATATATGATTTCGATCTAATTTTCCTTTTCCTCAAAATCTTGGATCAATTTTAATCAATGACAATTTTGATGAATTAGTTTAACTTTTTAATATAGTAAAAAATAAAAAACAATCACATATGAATAGTTGTAATGCGTTAACATTGTTGTCTATTTTGCAAACTAATAATCATTTAAATTTAATAACTTGAATTGAAAATGGTACCCATAAAAGTGTTTTCGTGTGCTTAGTTCAGTTTGTAAGGACAATATATAATATATGCAAGATTTGAGGTTCGAACTCTGACAAAAAAAAAAAGTAATTTGGGTTAAACTCTTATAAAAAAGTTGAGGTGACCTTTAAATGTACGACGTGACGGTTAAACAAGTGACATGACAAATCCAAATAAAAAAAAATCATAAACACAACAATTTTTAACTTTTCATCCTTTTCTTCTAATTTTCATCTCCTCCAACCCAAAACAACCAAAAAAATCTTGATATGCACCTAATAAACATTGATGAGAGATTGCAACAAAAACGTAGAAATGGAAACAAACTTACTTGCATATCGACCTATAAATGGAAACAAATATACTTGCATATCGATATGCACCCCCTCGCCAAAAATCTCATAATTGAAACAAGTGGGAATTCGAATTGAATGTAGTAATCATTCTTTCTCTCTATACTAAGTGAATATGTCACTTTGAATGTATTAAAAAAGTTTCAATTTCATGGCCTAAACAAGCCATAGAGATACGTGAGATCAAATTTTGAAAGGGGTAAATGGAAACTGATAGAGGTGAAATGAAATATTAATTAAACAAAATCATGTAATTTAACTTCAATTTAAGATTAGTTCGAGCATAACGAGGAGAAAACGTGTACCAACTTCTTCTAACCATTGTAGGAAAAGATATAATGATTATTATTAAAAGAAAATTAAGGGAAAAATTAGAGAAATCGAGCTTGTGCCTAAGAAGTTGAAGGAGAGAGAAGCAACGAGCTTTGAATTCGACGGTGAAGTAAGCATAGACAGAAGTGGGAGGGTAGAGGATGGAGATGAAAATTTTAAAAATTTATAGGTTTGGAGATGGTGAATTTCTAGGTTCCAAGATGATGATGAATTTTTAGGCTCTATGACGAGGATGGATGAAGACGAACAACATTAAGTTATTCCATTTTTTAGTTTTAATAAAAATTAATTAAAAAAATAGAATTTGATTCTAACTAAGTTTTCTTTGTTCAATTGGTTGTGACATTTCATAATATATGTCGGGGTTGAAGTTCGAATCTTACACTCCACTTCTGTATATTGTGAGTTCCGACCACTAAATTAATTGACAAATAACAATATCTTATTTAAAGAATTAATTTGATTTTAATTTTTTGTTTTAGAAATTGATTTTAAAATAAATTAAAAATCAATGTATTACAACATTAAAATGTTACTAGCTCATGGAAAAGAAGTTGGAAGTTAATCAGCAATAAGCAAGTGAACTTGGAATGGCTCAACGTTGGCAGTTTTGCCTTTCATTTTCAAGGAGGCTTCACGCCGTTGCAGCTGCAAAACCTTCCCACCACCTTGCAGCATCATCTTTCTCTCAGGCTTTCTATCAAACACTTTCACTACCCTCTCATTCTCAAGCTCAGCATGCGCCTTTTGATTTCAACTTCAAACTCAACTTCGATTTAGATGACCCATCTCTATTGCAATTCCTCCAATTGCTCAAAAAGGACGATCACGACGATTGCCTTTCGTTGCTGAAACCAAATATAGATTTGATACGTTCCGCAATTTGGGTTTTAAAGGATGATTTGAAACCTGCACTTCGTGCCTTCAATTTGGGTTATAGTGATGAGAAAGTTTGCAACTTGATGATATGGGTTTTGGGCACTCATGACAAGTTTCACACTGCATGGTCCATTGTTCGAGATATGCGTTCCTCTTCTCTCTCCACCCACCAGGCCATGCTTATTATCATTGACAGGTACAAAATCATATACCCTCTTTATTGCAATTTGCATGTTCATCTTCGTGAATTGCTAGGATTCGGCCTGTTTGGATTGACTTATTTGAGCTTATTGACTGATATACCTGCTTGTGTGTGAGATTCTTTACAAGAACTAATGAAAACAACTTACGATCATGACACATTGTACATAAGTTCTCTAAGATAGCTTATGCAAACAACTTATATCTTATACGGAAACAGTTTAATCGTGTTTTATCTTTTGCTATAAAACTAGCTTATACACGAGCGCTTATCATAATAAGTTGCAAATAAGTTGTTTATCCAAACCGAACCTTAGTAGTATGTAGATAGGAGAACTATGAAGTAACATTCACTTTATATATATGAATCCCGGATACTCCAAACACGGAGACGTACCCATATCGGATATGTAGTGTTGGATACGGTCCCCCAGATTAGCCGGCCCTTACGAGTTTCCAAACAAAAAAAAATCACTTTTGATGTACCTGATTGTTTCTGCTTGAATTCTTTGCCATTATTCTAGTGTTGGATTTGAATTGTTTAATTTACTATTGCAATGCTTCCATTAAACTTTTATGGTTCATGTGTACAATGATAGTCTTGTGTTGATGAATGATGATAGATTTCATCAATTCTTGTTTGTGCCATGACAACTCTATTGATAGCTGATGTTTCAGTTTCTCATATTTTATTGTGGCATTTTATTTCAATCAGATATGCATATGCAAATAACTCTGCAAAGGCTATTGAAACGTTCAACTTTATGAACAACTCTAGATTGACTCCTGATCAGGAAGCATTCCGTGCACTTTTGACTGCTCTTTGTAAATATGGTAATGTCGAAGAGGCTGAAGAGTTTATGCTAGTAAACAAGAAGCTCTTCCCGCTTGAGACCGAGAACTTCAACATTATTCTTAATGGATGGTGTAACATAACAACTGATGTATATGAAGCGAAAAGAGTTTGGAGAGACATGTTAAAATACTGTATAACACCAGATGCTACTTCATATAGTCACATGATTTCCTGCTTTTCAAAGGAAGGGAATCTTTTTGACTCTCTTAGACTCTATGATCAGATGAAGAAAAGGCAATGGATCCCTGGGATAGAGATCTACAATTCTTTAGTGTATGTTTTAACGCGTGAAAATTGTTTGAAGGAAGCTCTCAAGACTATAGATAAGTTAAAGGAACAAGGTTTGCAGCCAAATTCTGCCACATTTAACTCCATGATACTCCCCCTTTGTGAAGCTGGAAAACTAGCAATGGCAAGAATACTGTTGAATACAATGATAGAGGAGAATGCTAGTCCAACCGTCGAGACCTACCATGCATTTTTTGAAGGGACAGATTATCATGGAACCTTAGAATTTCTGAGTAAGATGAAAGTTTCTGGTTTGGGTCCAAATCAGGATTCCTTTCTTATAATTCTGGTAAAATTCTTAAAGTTGAAGCAACCTGTAAATGCACTGAAAGTTTGGGCAGAAATGAAGAAGTATGATGTGGTGCCCAGCTGTATACATTACAGTAAAATGATTGAAGGGCTTGTAACATGCAATTGGTTCATAAAGGCCGGGGATTTTTATGAGGAGATGATCTCAAACGGATGTTCAGAAGATCCAAAGCTTAATAAGCTCCTTCATAAGAAAGTACTTGATAATGGTGTTAAAAGAAAACATATTGTTAAAAAAGCTAATAGTGATAAAGTGTGAGAGTTCTGAAATGGAAAATTCATCGAGAGCAGTGAAGATAGGAAAGTTTTGACTTTGAGCAGAGAAACATAGGCTCCTGATTTTTATCTTGCCATTCTGCATTCTACCATTGTGAATATGGTAGCCTTTGCAGTGCCGATATTTTTATCATAGGCTGGCTGTAACCCCTTGACAGCCTGCCTAAGTTTTGAATTTTACTACAGGAGAAGATGTACTGAAGAAGTGGGAAAATAGAGTGACCTCGAACATTCTCTGATCTATAAATGTACCCTTGTTGGTTTTGGTCGCTGCTGCATGCTCTGGCCCTCATACTCCCTTGTTTTGATTCATGGTTCATCACAACACACAAATTACATGTTTTGGTTGTGTCTTCCTGAGAGTTTCCATTGTTGTTGATTAATTGGCTATATCTTACATAATTGCAAGGATTTGCGTTGCAAACACTCAGCTTGGCCATGTATGCGTGAGCCCAATTTTCTAACAAGTTGAATATTAGTCCATAACACTCTTTGTCATGTAATCCTCCTAGCCTAATGAACCTTAAACAATACGACATTGGTCCCTTTAAACTTTTAGGAATACTTCGAGAAAATGCAACGAAGTTATCATATTTAGGTTTTTTTTTTACTTCCTGTGTGTTTACGTGTTATAGAATGCTCTATATCTGGATGTTGGCTAATACTTTGAAAAATATGAATATGTAGGATTGATTTCATTTACGGGTGGCTTCAAGAATGAGAGCTCAATTGAGGAACACAAAAATATAATTGGATTTAATCTATGGTCTAAATTTATTAAAATTAAAAATAGAACATCTATACTTTTCCACACACAACCATGCCTTTATCTCTTCTCCATTTGGGTACTCTCCAACTAAACAAAAATCTGCACAAGATGGTTGTTGGAAATTAAAAAAAAAACTGACAAAAAAGTGTTTGAAGCTTCATGCTTCATTATTTCATTTTATACAATAAACATTCCTGGATTCAAAATAAAAAAATTCCAGCATATAGGCTTCAGGACTTTATAGCAAGAAACATTCCAATATTGGCAATTAGGTTCTACGATTGCTCAACAAGGTGAAGATGATCCTTCTTCAATTTGGCTTTGATGTTTGAGATTATGTATATAAATTCTCTTGCAGCAACAACAACTTCTATTTTAATTCCCCAGTCATCAACACCACAACAATAAAAATAACAATTAGAGCATAAAGACGATATAGTTTGAAACTCCTCGTTCAAATACATAATTGGTCCTCTCAAGTTGATTGTTCGCAAAAAAAAACATAATGAATTGTTCTCATGTTCTGTCAAGAAAGCTATTGTTTCTTTCATAGACCTTTGTTGGATGATTCGTCCATTTTGCCTCCCCCTCTTCCTTCTCATCAGATTACATAATAAAATCGAGTTTCTGCATGCAATAAGGGAAAGTGTTATCACATTAAGGTCAAATCATAAATGAACATGTAGATGTAGGTAATTTTTATTTATCTGATGATGTATATTAAATGTTGTTTGGATGTGTGACCACTGATTAAGGTCAGTATTAGAGTAACTGCATTACTATCACATAGCACAGAGCCTATCAGAATTGTATAGATTGCTTATCAGAATTATGCTTCTCTCATTGTGATATCCTTTTGGACAGTTAAAGACTGCTTTCTGTTCACGGCAGGAGACTATTACTTGATTTCAACGATAACCAATCAAGGAACTCTCATAACTGATTAGATTCTGTTCAACTACACAGCAGATGTCAGCTACTTTTCTTGTCATTGGTGACATGTTTTCGTACTCTAGCAGAAACACCTCATATTCACATGTTTTGCAGTAACCACAATATTCACAACTAGTACTATTTTGTGCTTGTTGCCTGGAATGATTTCATATTTATGTATAATATAGCTTATGTGGTTTGTTGGTGGAAAAATTCACTAGTTGTTTCTTACCAAGAAGTTAAAGAAAAATAGAGACAAAAAATGACTTAATACATCATTTGGTCCCTTAACTTATTTTTGGTTTTCACTTTGGTCCCCTAACTATAAAGTGTCTCAATTTGGTCCCATAAATCTTCTGCTGTTTACTATTTTGGTCCTCTCCGTTAATTTTTAACTTTAAGTGTCTAAGATGAACTAACTTTACACTGGTCCACCGTAGACCTCATAAATCTTTCTAATTCTAACCATTTGATTTTTTTTGTCAAAAATAAAACCGTTTGATCTTGAAGGTCTATTGAAATTAATAGTGAATCACCATCACCTAATTTATTTATCTTTCTTCATCTTTTTCCCTCCTCTTCCTTCTCTTCTTCATCACTTTCATCATTATCTTCATCAACTCCATCAAACAAACCCAGAATTTTTTTTTCCAAAAAATGGATAAAAAAGAAACTTAAAATCATCAAACTAATTACTTAAAAAAACCTCTATTTCTTGATCTTTATCCCTAAATTTTAAGAACCCATAAAAAATTTAGCACAACACATAATATAGAGGAACAAATTAGCAAGCAAATAATCCAAAAAAAATCAAAAAATCAAAACTGGAGAAATCATAAAACTAAAAACATAATTTTTTCTTAAACCAAAAAAAAAATTAGTGATTTCTCCGGTTTTCTATGCTATCTTCTTCACCTTCTTCCTTCATATCCTTCATAATCATCATACTAACCCATAAAAAACAACAACCCAAAAAAAATAATCACCATTTTAATGTTTTTTCTCTTTTCTACCCTTTTCCCCTAATAGATTTCATTCATATCAACACATCAGATTCAGATTGAAGGAAGAATCGATGCAAGAAGAGAAGGAAGGTGAGCAATTCTGAATTGAATAAACAAAGGATCCTTTATGGACACGTTCAACCACAGGGAAAATTAGTGTCAATCAAACATTTTGGTTGAATTTATCCCTTTGGTAGTTTTGTGAACTTATTGTCTTTCCTCACTCACGCACGCACAATGTCAACGTGGGATTTGTACATACAAATTGAAATGGAAATGTTTGAACATTCAATCCATCTCCAACACAACAACACTGTAGTCCGCACCTCCACTTCCAGTTGGACATACAAATTGAAATGAAAATGTTGGTACAAGTTGTAATGGAGGAAGAAATGAATTTGAGTTTTAATAATTTCTTGTTCTTGTTTTTTATGGGTTTGTTTGTTCAAACTTTCCTAGATTTATATAAACTTAATGATTAAGATGATGAAGATTAAGAGGAAGAAGAGAGAGGGAGAAGAAGAAAAGGAAAAAATAATTAGGTGTTGTTGGTTCACTGTTATATGCAATGGACCTGCAATCGAACAGTTGAAATCATATCAAAAATATTAGACATTAAAAAACTAACGGAGAGGACCAAAAGAGGTAACGGTGGAAGATATAAGGGACCAAATTGAAACGTTTTATAGTTAAGGTACCAATTTGAAAAAAAGAATTAAGTTAAGGGACCAGATGATATATTAAGCCGACAAAAAATACATAGAAAAAATGTACTAAATGTAAACCTCTGCATCTCTCAGGGAATTTATACTTGCTATGCTTATTGTGGTGAAGTAATCCTGCCAAGGCCGGTCCCAAGCCCGGGTAAAAAGAGAGGGTTGTGTTAGGCCTCAACAGCCAACGTAAAACTTGGTCGAATCTCTATGACATGGACCAAATTGTATGCTTATTGTGGTGAAGTGTAGGAAACAACAATTAACGATTTAACAGTAGATTGACAATATTTATTACATATTAGAGAACCAAGTCAATTTAACCCCAAGAAACTCAACCATGGAGGCTATATAGATACTGCAGTATGATGGAAAGTTATTCAAGGCAACAATAGTAATAGTATGACCTTCATTGATATAGAAAAAGAAGGGTGGTAAAATAAACCCCGTGAAGATGTGCTAATGTACAAAATTTTGTCATTATGTATGTCTACTGAATTTTTTCATCCACATCCTTGCTTAGGATATTTCTCTTCTTAATATTATTGTTTATTTGGTTTTGATAAATTAGTCAGTAATATTCTCTGTTCCTTTGCAAAAGGAAGCAGAGTTAGAAATTCAGGCTTATCTGTTGCTGAGTGGACTGACATCAAAGACCAGCACTCTAAATTTGGAATGTGTTCGTAGATTGAAAAGCAGACTTGTCCCTTGACTAGGAGAGTTCAAAAGGTGATGTTCATTTTATAGTTTTATTCTTTCTTCACAGTTGGAATGGCAATTGATAGGTGCCATATTAGCTGAGTTAATATTATGGATGTGTTCGGTTAGAGACGAAATAGAATAGCTTATGGATGATGATTGCGGTATGGCTGAAATGTACCTTATCGAGAAGAGCTATGGTTAGATATAGATCAGTTGATGGTCCATCCATCTCTTCTCATATCTCTCGTTTCATCACCACCTGATTCTCGGAGACTTTAGAAGAGCTTGAGCATTGCTAGGAATCAACACGAGAGCATGAGGAGATCTGAAAGTAATACAGAAAATATAGAAGAACTTGAGATGCTAGAATCATACTTTGTCTTCATTGTCAGAACTCTAAACAAGCTAACATCGGTAAACACACATTGTTATCTATATGAACCTTTTTCTTTCCAACTTCACCGCAGTGTATCTATGACAGTTTCCCTTCTTTCTCATATTAGTCACCAAAAGGTTCTCCTATTGCATGTTTGCTTATAAGTTATAATTGATCAAACGAGAATGCACAAGTCATCAGACATGTTCACATGATAAGAGATTATGCATATTATTAAGATTGGGTATGGCATGCCATGCCATATTACTCTCCCATTTCTGATATTTTTAGATTCTACTTTTGTTCAGTAGAATTGGCAACGTATGAGATAAGATATTTGATATGTTAACGATATATGTTAAAAATAGAGTTCAAGGAAGAAGGAATTCAATAACCCTGTAAGGGCCGGGAATGTCCATGAGTAGACAAGAACAAATTTTGTCGATTCCACCACTGCCATGGCCACGTGACCGAGTAGTGCAGTCAGCTGAAGGACGCAATCAAAGAGTTGCTACAGAAGGGCAAACTGAGAAGATTCGAGTCCGGGAGCAAAAGAAGTTATCGGGATAGGAAGTCACAACAGATGTCCCCCCAAAGCACATGGCTGCGGCGGAAAATGTTGAAGTCCCGAAGGACAATAAAGGATCACCGAGTCATCTCCCAAACCTTTCCCGGTTGCACTTGCAATTTCCGGAGAAATGTTCTCCGTGTTCGGGTCAAGCATTGTTCTAAATCTAATTAAACATTCCACGTCTTAAAAAAAATAATGTATATGGAATAAAACAATTATTTGGTGACATCCCTTTTGACCACTAATGCCGCACAAAAAGTTTTACCGCATTTGGAAGGATATGAAACTCTAACTCCTTAAGCTCCTCCACAACGTTTTTCAAATTAGTAGAACATATTATAGAAGGTCTAGTATAAAGTAAACAGTAAATGCTCGAAAGGTTTAGTACATATCGAGCAAAAATTTAACATTTGGTTTCATGTGAGCACGATCATCACTTATCGAATTAATAGCATTTTCATCAGAAGAACATAGACTTCTTACCAATTCAAAAGCAGGGATAATGTGATTCTGAAGGCTTGCTAAGGAAATGGGAGATTCTGGTCATGCTGGCGACTATGTCTTTAAATACCTATTTTGTGCAACTTCTCTAGAATATGTTGGTCTGAAACATATTTAATTTGTACTTTTGCTTTTAGCTAACTTGCAATGGGTTATGAAGTTATACCTGGCCGGTGAGTTTTGTATTTCTCTCCTTTTGATCTATTAAACTCATTTTGCAGTTAAAAAAAAAAAACTTTATTCTTAAATATATGTTGAAAATTTATATCAGGTTGAAACATGCATAGATAGTATGCAATTTAAGAAGCTTAGCTTATTTAACTTTGTCATTGATGGGATACATAACTTGATGGATACATGCTCTTTCACAGAGAAATCAATGAAATTGGGTTTGGGTTAGAGAATAGAAAACATGAAGGAATCAATGAGGTAAAGAACAAATCCATCTCAAAGATATAGTAAAATTATATAAGGTAGAAGATATGCAATTTCATCATTCAATATATAGTTAGCTTTTCTTCCGACTTTTATGCATGAAAATCACATCAATTGTGGTTAGAATTTACCTACACAAACTAATCCTTCAATCAACCATGAGGGTTCATATTGATAGATTTGATTTGCCTTTGACTTCAGCTCATGTTGTGAGAGGCTTTAAACACAATTATTGTTGCTAAACCTGTTCATTAAATTCAATGCAATGAATGAAAAAGAAATTTAGACTTGCCTAAGAACAAGAATATACAAATTTACCTAACATTAAACTCCAAATCACAATCTTATTCCCTTTCCAAGTCTTAGGGTCAAGGGACAGCATATTGGAGTGAATAATTCCTTTCTTAGTTTTCAGATGAAAAAAAAAAATAAGAAAAACAAACTAGAGTAAAATGATTGAACTACTTCTTTGAGAGCATCTGGGAACAAGTTAATTTCTTCAAAATTTGCGCTTAGTGCTAAGATAAATACATTCAATAAGCCCAAATCAAAACATATTAAATGTTAATGTCTGTGAAGCTCCAGAAATAATTATTGATTTAAGTGTTTTATGAGTGAGCAATCAATCAATCAATCATTCTTATGTGGGCATTTTTTTTTCTCGTTAAGAAAGGCAACCAATTCAAAAACACAGTCGATTGTGGGTAAAAGCATACAGCATAGGGCAATCACATAGTTCAAACACAATTCACCAACTTTATAATCATTCTTTGGTAGTATTTAAGAAATAGGTAAAGCATAAATTATTATTTTTTTCTCTAAAAAAATAACGATTTTTTTCAATCATTAAATCATATTGAAATAAGAAGAGTTTAAAAATAATGAGATTAATCATAACCCTTAATATGGTATTTAGCGATATAAGAGATTAAAAAAAAAATTACATTTAATTTTTAGTCAACGACTACCTATATTGTACCAAATAAACTTTCAATTTGTCTACGTCCCTAACTAGTTTATCTAAAGGGAAGCTTCAATATCATTTTCTAGTGTTTCAATTCATCTAAAAACAAAAGGCTTCGCTTGATTGAAAACTATGATATATGGAGGGACACCTATTACAATTGATAAATTCTCCTTCTCCTCCTGTATAAACTAAACAAACAATGTCATGTTTAGGAGTAAATGTGAACATGGTGCAGTGCTTTTGTTCCTCTACCCAAATTTATTTGTATGGTTGCATATTGGGCATCTCAAAGTTCCATACAAAAACTTCCGCGTAGCAAAAATTGCATATGATGCCTCCATTGCAAATTCGACCGGTTTTTTTCTCCGTCATATGACTGCACTTGGTTTCATTCATTGATGAAGTTCCTGCTGTTGTGCATGGAGCTGTTTCTACTGGCAAGAAAACAAAGCCTTCAAAAAAAAAAAATCCAATAAGAGATTTCAAAGCAACATATTAATCTATTATCATGTTCATATGTTCTTTTTCTACTTTTTGGTTTATTACGTCCTACTCCTACATATCAAACACTTTTTTTTTGAAGTAACGTATCATCAAACACTTTTATTACTCCCATATCCATTGTATCTAATATAATATTTTGTTATTAATAGAGTACAAACTATTTACTAGTATTTACTATTTCAATTCCTTTAAAAAAAATTACTATTTCAATTAAAAAAACAATAATATAGAGAATATAAGAGCCAACAGAGATTGAGATGCACACTCACAAACTTTAGGCTACTTCTTGTTCTCGACCATCAAAAACGCAAATCTGCCTCTCTTTTGAGTTGACAAAAGATAGAATTGACATAACCGGTATCCTTTTGAGTTTTAATCAAAGAAATCACACTCGTTAAAACAATTGAAAAGATATAACTTATAATTGACCAAATAAAACACATGGTAGATGATGATGACGAAGAAATAAAGAACATCTTCAACGTGTTGCACATCAAAATGTTCCCTGTAGGTGGAGAGATTGAGATCTATATTTTAATAGAGATTAAAAGAAATAAAAATAATAAACTCAACAAACAAATAAATGAAAATTATGGAATCATAAGTGAAAATGTATATACCTGCGGCATCCATTTGTCTACGTTGAATGCAAAAAGTGATTAAGGAGCAGTTGTTGTGGCCAGCAGTGTTGGGGATTTAGAAAACGTTTGTGTACATACATGCAAGCAGCTATAACAAGTGTATGTGGATTTATAAAATTGGGTTAGAAAGTGTTCATATATATAGCAAATTGAGGCGGTGCTGGGATTTAGAAAATAGAGTTAGGTGGCCATGTTTTATTTTATTTTTATGATTTTTTTTATAGAATTAATTTTTTTATTTCAACCATAATTAATATATTTAAAAAATTTCTCAAAAAGCAAAATATTTAAAAAAAATTATATTTTTGGAATGTAAAATATATTTATATTTAATATTTTCCCTCAAAAAAATTTAATATTTATATTTTTTTGTTGAAAATATGTTTATAGTATCATCCATCTAATTAATCCACTATAAAATTCATCAAATGCATTCATCAAACCAAAACTTTGCTAATGAATTGGATTCAATTAATCCATCCATTTAAAAATATGGATGGATTCAATACATCTATTTATATTTTTGAATCCTATATATGAATCAACTAAAATCAAAATACAAATTCATTGGATATGTTTATTTTTAAATTAATTTTTGACAAAATATTGATTAATTCTCTAAATAAAAAATTGAAAAAAGCAACAAAAATAAACTGCATATTTAAATTAATTTAATATGTTTTCTAAAGAAGGAATCAATTTAAATATGTTTATAACATGTTTAAATCTAAAAAATAAATTTCTTTTTGTTGAGGGAAAATCTAAAAAATAAATGAAAATAACAAATTGAATGTTTTAATGTGGGTCAACATTGGTGGTCAATGATCATTTAATAATATATTAAAATTGAAAACTTTGCTAATGGATTGGATTCAATTAATCCATCCATTTTAAAATATGGATGTATTCAATCCATCTAATTGTATTTTTTAATCCTATATATGAATCAACTAAAATCAAAATACAAATCCATTGAATATGATATAAATATTTTATTTGTAAATTAACCTTTTGACAATATTAATTTATTCTATAAATAAAAACTGAAAAAAAACTGCATATTTAAATTAATTCAAATATTTTTTTAGAGGAATTAATTTAAATATGATAATAATATGTTTAAAACTAAAAAATAAATCAAAATAACAAATTGAATGTTTTAATGTGGGTCAACATTGGTGGTCAACGATCATTTAATAATGTATTAAAAATTGAATTACTTTCTCTACTAAAAAAAATTGAATTACTTTTTAAGAAAAAAACATAATTTTCAATTTTACAATTATTTATTTTAAATTGGAAAAGAAAAATATAAAAGATGGTGGTCAACGTCGGTTCAATTAATTTTATTTTTTTTGTGTTTTTTTAGGGTATCGCCAAACAAAAGATCATCCTCACTAGATATTACAATGTTTTTCATGACCTTTTGTTATCATTCACCATTTTTATGTTACACTCATGACATAGTTCGATTGTCAAGTTCTTATAGTTATTTTACCATTCTCAAAGGTATTACTTTGTTTCTATTTTGTTCTCTCTCTTTTTGTGCATAATGCCCCTACATGTTCTCATAAAAGGTTTTGCCTCTCCAACGTATTGAAACAATTTTGTCTTAGCTAAAACACGTTTTTACGGACTTACTATATATTTCGTGTTAGATACTTATTTCGTACAAGTTATCTAAAAGATTTATGTCTAAACTTTTTTTAATTTGATTTTTATTTTTACTTACATTCAATGAAGTTATATAAAGATGTTGTTATGTATTTACTCCATTTTGGCCTAAATACATATTTTCTTACATGCAATGAAATTATGAAGTTCGTTATATGAATTTCAGACCTATTTTAACCCATTATTTCTTTCATTAATCACATTTTTGTTACCTTTTCTATAACCTCTACATGACTAGATTTATAGGTTCCAATATTACTCTACTTTATTATTTCTACCTCCTTCTCTTCTTGCAACAATTATCATTCTAAATGCCCAATTTTTATCTGACACACGGTCGTTTGGAAGATTTGGGGTTAGAAATGAAATTATTTTTTCAACTAAGATATTTGTGGTGAAGGAAATTGTAAATACTATTAAATCTACATCTTGGAGGTTGTTTCTAGCTAGAAAGAAAAGGGGCTTTGTTATATTAGGAGTGGTTGTCGAATTCTTTTTGTTTCCTTAATTCTGGGTGATTTTAGTTTGGTAGGTAGAGTACCCCTTATATTTTTTATACCTGGCCTATGAATTTATTACTATTTGTACTTCTCTCATTTTGATCCAATAAAATTCATTTTGCTCTTAAAACAAAATTTGTCGGAAATTTAATAGTATGCTATCTAAGAAGCTAACGTACTTAAATTTGTGATGGGATACATAACTTGGTAGATGAATGGTCTTTTATAGTAGCAGTAATCATTGAAATTGAGTTAGAGAATAGAAAACAAGAAGGCGCAATGAGGTAAAGAACAAATCTATCTCAAAGTAAAATTATATAAGGTAGAAGATACTAACTTTTATCATTCAATACGTAGTTCTCGTTGTTTTCCAACTTTTATGCATGAAGGCGTCTTAGTTGAAGTGATGGAAAAGGCATGAATAAAATTATTTTAATATAATGGTACATAATTCTGAAAGTATGGCAAAGGAAATTATTCGTCATTGACACATTTTTGTGCATCATCGCAATTACCATTGACTGCCACGAACTTATAAATCAAGCTTTGCTAACAAACACCACATTAAATAAGGGTACCATATTCAGAGTCAAAAGTCTAAAAGATACATGACTGCAAAACCAGAGACATTTCACAATATACTTGAAGTGAGTTCATACATGCATGACTCAAAATAAAAGTTGAAAAGATAATTGTCGCGTCCACCTACTCAAATTAATGATATTGGAAAAATGCTCTCTAATGCACAAATTAGTATGAGTCACAAACTAGACAAATATTAAATTTAATCATTTTATTAGTAAGAATTAATGTAACAGTAGCGCTTAGTTTTGTAGGCAGTAGGTACGAACAAGTGCCATGTAACAAATTCATGCTATCCAAAAACGATTCACATACTTTTGCAGGAACAACTCAACAAACAAGTAATATGGTGTAGCTAGGTTATAATCCTTTTTCATCAAACCTTCGGAAAGAAGATATTGGACAACAGAAGCCCTTGGAATTAACCTAATTCGAAAATATTTGGTGCTGCCGGGAGCACTAAAGGACATTCATTGTTTGCTGACCGTAGCATAAAGTTAGGTTGTCTTTTAAATACATGCAAAAAGGGATAATGTGTTTATAAAGGCTTGAACTCAGACTATGTCCTGAGAATATTGGATACCAGAGTCGGGTTTATCGGGTGAGAAGCTGCGAATATATGTGGTATCTGAAGTGATGTTTTAGAGGAAAATAAATGTTCAGTTTATGGTTGGCATCATGTGATAATATTTCATACTTATGCTAAACATAACTGAAAGCCACCTCATGAGCCAGAAAGCCGTTTTTTTTTATACTAATTTTATAAATTATTCTTTGTAGTATTTGAAGAAATCGGTAAAGGATTTGTACATATACAATGTACAACATAACAATATTTTCCAAAATTATGAGTATTTTTCTAAATTACACATCCAAATAAACCCAGCAATCCTAACTTTAATAGCATCATGATCCTGCATCAAATAGTGTATGACATTCGTAGTTAGAAGTCTAAAACATATATGACTACAAAACCAAAGATAAATTTCACAATAGAATCATCAATGTCAAAATCAATACTGAAAGAATCAGTGATCACAAAGATTGAAAAGGGAGAATAGCAAGAAATGAAATATTTATCCGTCGTTAATCTCATCACAAATGTTCGTTAACTTGATTTTGGTTAGAAATAATACGTTTCGTCTCTATTCTGTCACAAGTAGTGAAGGATTTCATTTAAGTCACAAATAATATGTCATTAATTCCCATTTTTTTACTAGTGATGCAGGAAGTGGTAGTATTAAACTTATACTTTTGTATGGCTACATCAAGTTAAATAAAAATAGTTCAAAAGTCCTAGCTCAACAGATAAAAATATCAAAATTGTTAGATCGGACACCATGATCGGGGTTTGAACCTTATAGTAGACGATGAAGAAATAAAAATCATCCTCAGAGATAACATCAAACCTTCATCGGCTGCGTGGGAGAAAGGGAGGTCAGCTGTAGAAGATATTAATGCCTCAAAAACCACATAAACAATAATAATCCCACAATTCACATCTTAAAATGTGCACATATTCTGAAATAGATGTTTGTTATATGAAGTTTATTTGTGTAAATTGCTCCAAAAATTAAAAAAAGCAAACAAGCCAAACTCCTAAATTACTTTGGTGACACTAATGGTAGAAGATGCAAAATTCCAACTCCTAAATTACCTAAATACATGTGTTTTTGGACATCTTAATGCCATTTTGTGCTTGGTATCTTTATAAATACACCGCTGGCTTAGCTCTACTTCACATCATATCAGTGAGAAAATAAAGAGAGGACAAATGAAGGGTGTTCACCTAAAGTGCATAACATCACACAATAGGAACTCTACCGTAGAAGCTTGTTTTGTGGCTAAGGGATGCAAACTAATCCACTACAACAACTTTTTATTTTAAACCATTTCACAAAACTTTTTTTTTTTGAAGGGAAGTAAAATCTTTTATCATTTACGTAATTTTTTAAACCATTTCACAAAACTTTTTTTTTTGAAGGAAAGTAAAATCTTTTATCATTTACGTAATTTTTTTTATAGAATAATAGTTTTTCGAAAATTTTTTGTAACAGTTTTATAACTCATATTTTCAATTATTTGATGTAATGTATTAATGCGTTAAATATAAAATAAAAAAGTGGTGAAATAAGTTGCATAAGAAAATTAGATTCCCAACCATATAAACACTAGTGTATATATGGTGGTAATCAAATTATACTTAAGTAACTTATTTCTCCACTTTTGAAATTAGTTCAAATCATATAGTTATATAAATTTGAATTATTTAGGTAATATATATTATTTTATATTACACGCATTAATACATTACCTCAAAGATTAGAAAATACTCCCTCCGTCCCATAATAACTGAGTCATTTTCTAAAAAAAAGTGTCCTAAAATAACTGAGCCATTTCACTTTCCAATACATATTAATTACTTTTTTCCCTTTATAACTCTAATTAATATTACTTTCATCATTCTCAATATTAATGCACCAATACTTAACAAGAACACTTAAAACTACTTTTCTCTCTCCTTTATTTATACATTTGTCTTAATATGTGTGAAATGAACAAATGGCTCAGTTAATCCAGGACGGAGGGATTATGAGTTATAAAACTCTTTAAATATAATTTCAAACAACTATTATTCTATAACTCCTGAAAAAACTAGGCTTAAATGTATTTTTGACATCTTAACTTTTAAAAAGTTGCGATCTTGACCCCTAATAAAAAATAACAATTTGACCACCTTACTTTTCAAAACGAAAAATTGCTGAGAAAACGCCACGCATTCCAAAACATGGGTCAAAATTGCAAAATTTTGTAAAGATAAGGGGGCCAAAAGAGCATATTTCATTCAAAATAGAGAGACAAAAGAGTCTTTTTCAAAAAATAGAGGGGAAAAAGACCATGATAGAAGGTCAAAAGAATATATTTCCATAAATATAGAGGCAAAACTGTTATTGAACAATTTTTTTAATGATAAAATCATATTGAAAGAAAAGAAGAAAAAAAAGTTTTACAGATGACTAGGTATTTAGCCATACAAGTGATTAAACAAAAGAAAATAGTATTACCTGTCTTGGAATGACAACCAACCTGTCCCTAATTGTGGATCCAAAAGGGAGGCCTCAATATCGGAAAAGAAAAAACACCAACCATATCCTCTCGACACAGAATTGCTGATTTCAATCTTAGTATTAGTAATGGCTGCGTCTTTCATTGGAAAAATGAGCTATGAAATACGTTTGTCCTCTTCAAGGAACTTAAGTGTACATTCTACTGCTATAGTGCAATAGGTGTCTCTTGTGTTGGTGAGTCGGTATGGAGAGTCGTCATCCCAACATAGTCAAGTGTCTCATGAGCTTCAAACACAAAAATTATCATATTAAATTTGGGACAACCGCATAAAGAACAAAGCTTGCTCCAGAAGAAAACATATTTCAAAGCAATATATCAAAGTAGATAAAATTGTGCTTATGTTTGGCTACATTAAATTAAATAAAAGCAAAGCATAAAGTTATGGTAGCATTAAGATAGAAAACTTGTTACCTCACCTGATTAATCAAGGAAATCACTGTTGTTGAAATCAGAAAAATGTTACATATGATGAACAACCAAAGAAAGCACAAAGTAGATAATAAAGAAATCAAAATCATCCTCAGCGATAACATTCGGTCTTGTCAGTTGCATTGAAGTTGCATATTGAGCAGTTCCCTGGAAGCGGAGTTTGCAAATCGATATTTAGTAGAGATTAAAATAAAATAAATAGACGCAAATGCGGAAATAGATTGAACGTAACAACAATAATAAGATATATTCCTCAATATAACTAATAACTAAAGTAGGTTTCCACATTAAGGTATCAAGATCTATCAATTCATAAGAGCCATCTCATGTTTCCTTATAGAGCCAGAAACTTTCTAACCTTTTCGGTTGTTCCACTCCATTTGCCTCACACCAATTTGATATCCAATAGTATAAAACATGGTTAGGTACGAGGATGGGACATGTTTGATTACGTTCATCATGCTGTCTACAAATGAGTGACGAAAAAATTATTATAAAGTTTCTAATCATGAAAAAGTCGTTAGAATTCAAGAAAAAATTACGAGATCATCGCAACATACTTTGTTTGGGCCTGGAACTTTATATTTGTAAATGGGCAAGGTATTTATCTCTTGCTCAGTCATTGAAGGAGTATTTGAAGTAGTATTAGATTCCAGAGCTCTTAAAGTGTCAAAATCTGCCACAAAATGAAGGAAAAAGCAAATGAATATACATATTTGAACAAAAATAAATAAGCTACCATTTTCTTTTGGTATCCATTTTTACTGCGGCATGCAGCGGGCGCAGTCATTCTCCGTTATATATATTACACTATATATTTGACATATTTTAACAATTTATATATTGCAGCAGTGGCAACGTATGAAAAAAAAAATTCTAAACATGAAAAGTTTCTAAATAGTATCATACAAGTCTCTTAAACTCATGAAGATATCCGAAATCCGGCTAGAGAATGTGAAAAGGTTTTGTGGGTTTAATGTCTAATAGTATTACATTCTAATTTTTCAATATCGTATCAACAACAGCAAAAACAACAATTCCAATTAAATCTGAATTTCATTGTTGTTGTTATACCACACATTTAAGTGTAACAACTTTATATGCTCCTTATATAAAATTCACAATTTTTCAAGTTTAGTCCTACAAAAAATTTGTTTACTTTTAATCCTTATTCGTGTGACTGGAACCCACTTTTGGGACATAAATGAGAAATAGATAATAACCGTAAGAGATGTCCCATCTTTGTCACAAAATGTGTGTAACAAAAACATTTTTCTTTGATTTTACACGAACTAACAAAGACTAAAACGACTCATTTTTTATATACTACTTGGAATTTAAAACTACTATGAATCCTTATTTAAATAATAGCAAGTCTATTCAAATATTATGAAATATCAAGATCTAACAAAGGTTGCCTAAAAAAACCAAAGCAATATAGATCAACCTATATACTTAAGGTGGAGATTGACATGATCTCTGCACTCTAGAGGTTGTCGATTAATCAAGAAAATCACACTTGAAAGAAAAACCATGACCAATACTGCATCAAGTTGTTTCCTGGAAGTGAAGATCACTACAAGAATTTGAATCAATTTGAATCTAATAACTAATATTTATTTTTCTATTTTTCTAATAACTATTTTAACTAAACTACAAGTTTTTGTACAAGCTAACACTTTTTTTTATCATACTCTCTAACACTAATAAGTTTTTTTTTCTTCAAAGAAACACTAATAAGTTGAAATTTAATTTAATCCCACTAAATATTTTTTTGAAGAAGTTAATCCGACTAACATTTTTTTTAGAAAAATCCCTATAATATTTTTATTTACAATATAATTTTACTTACTATTTTTCTAATAATTAATATTTATTACTACTCATACCATTGTAACAATTATTTAAATTAAGGTAGAAATATACCAACCTCAAACAATAAGTCGACGAACTAAGCAGAGACAGCAAAATCAACGGCAACGAACAACAACACCAAACTCATGATGGACTGGAACCAACAAAACTATATAAAAAAAAAAAGTAACTTATTTTAATAACTACATTAACAATATATAAACACATATAAAATTGACATCAACTATAAAAAAAAATAAAAATAAATAACAATAAGAACCTGTGTTAGAAACTTCAACAATGATAATAAAATGATGAAGAATAATGTAAATAATGAAGAATAAAATTTGAGTGAAATTAAGAAAATTTGATTGAGAATTAAGTGAAGAAAATGGTAAGGAAAATATTTGGAATTGGTATTTTGAGTTAGAATGTATATATATAGACACACACACACACACATAAGTTGCCAACGATAACAACAACGAATACATGTGCGTGTGGGGCCGGTGTTTTTCTATGAAAAGATTCCTCGGTAAACTCAACCAATTAAAAGCTGTCACGCACCCTTTTTCCAAGGTAAACCTGCATGTGGGGCCGGTTCTTTCCTACGAAAAGATTCCTAGGTAAATCCAGCCATTCACAAGCTGCTACGCCCCACTTTGCTGAGTATATGGGACCCCCTTTGACTGACAGATGCTTTCTTACGAAAATTTCGTCGGAAAATACTTCGTCGAAAATTTCGTAGGAAATTTCTGTAGGAAAATGCACTATTTTCTTGTAGTGGATTGCATATCAAGATTTAGCAGGAAAAAGGCAGACAAATAGAAATAATAAACTCGGTTAAGGGAACGAAGACATCAAAGTTATATGTTGTGTGATTATATATGATTAAGCATATACCTGTCGATAAAACAAAGAAAAGGCAGCAATGTTTTCGTTTAATTTGAAACACACTGAATGGAGTTGGTGTGAGATTTGATAGGTTAAGGAGCAGCTCCGATGGCAAAGGAACGTTCGAATATGAAACCCTATTAGACATAATGCTTTATATATATGATGAAAGTGAGGAATGAGATGAGTAGAAAATAGGGTTTGGGTTTTTTTTTAACCATTACCAAGAGAGAGAAAAAAAGTGATATTGGGCTAACATGTAAAATATTGGACAACAGCTCTAAAGGAAGAAACTGTGGACATTTTTTTTTATAATTATTAGTGTAAACCGAGTATCCTCTGTGTGTAATGCAGACACTAATATCTTGAACAGTGTGTGGCAAACTCCCCTTACGAGTTTAACGTTGTTGCATGCTAAATATTAAATTCGAACCTGAACTTTAGTTAAGATAGAAGAGACTTGTGTGATCTAATCTACGCACTTTTAGGTAATTAGTGTAACATTTTAAAATAAAATAAAAATGTTTTTAAAATAAATAAAAAAGTTATCATATTATTATTACTTTTTGAATGGCATAATAATATATACAGAATCACAAGGCCAATAGAAGTCACAAAGTACATTAAATGTTATTGGAAAGAAGTATAAGGTGTCTGATCCAAGACAACAAAAAAACAAAAAAAATCTTTTTTGGCCCCCTAAAAAATTTGGGAGATAACTCTCGGAGGACTTTGTTTTTAATTTTAACATCTCCATTATATAACTTCTAGAAGGCATTCATCAGCCAAAAAAAATGTTGAAGGGCCTAAAAAATATCAACAACATAGATAGGTAATGGAAAAACAACAAAAACAACAACACCCCCCAAAGAGCTTCTACAACCCTAAAAACCAAACAACCTCAAGAGGAGAGAAACAAAACAAGCTCACTAAGTCAGGAACCCACCTATTATCGATTATTGCTCTTCTCCCATCTGGTTTTACTCGTTCCTGTCAAAACAGTCGAGCGTGAGTTAACTCACGCAGGTTCATTTTCAACGTGAGTTAACTCACGTGGGATAAGAGCAATTCTCCATATTATCCACTTACCCCTCTCTCATATCTAACTAATGGAAATTCCTCATACCCATTTTCATTAAAACTTTTTTCAACTTCTCTTTTCTTATCGTTTTTTCCCCATAATTTTCTCTACAAATCATCATCTTTTGCACCAAATTCACAATCCAGTCCAGCTAATTTTGTTAAGTTTCATTTTTTAGTGGTTGACACAAAGCCCTATCTGTTACCTAATTTCACAAAACAACAAACAAATATTTCTTTTTTATATAATACAAGTCACTGGGATAAAGTATGCTCGGTTAAGGAGTGCGGTGAGAAGACTTAGGGAATTTAATTTTGCATTGTTAAGAGAGTGGGTTTAGTTTCTTTGTCACTGGGATAAAGTCATTGTGTTTCTTTGTTAGCTAACATTTTTTTAAAAGGAAAATGTTGTCGACAAATGGGTTTGGTTTCATAACTTATAAAACGGCTACTCGATTAAAGGCACTTATCGCATTCTCAATCAAACTAACGCAACATTGATATCTATTTAAATATAGTCAAAATTTATAAACTATCAAAAAGTGTATCCATATTTTTCCCAAAATATTATCCACATTTAATTCAATGAATTAAACTCTTGGGAACCCGGCTAGTAAGGTAGGGGGAGTTTGTTGATTTTTATGAAGATACAACAAGTATGGCAAGGCTCGATTTGGCTAGGGTGAAAATCTACGTAGAAACACTCCAAAACACATTATCCCTAAACACATTATCTTATTGACTTTAATTTTCTATGGACCAAACTGAGATATGACATTAATTTGGCCATTTACAAAGTAGTTTTAATTTACTTTTCAATAAAAATAATGTATATTACATTTTAAAAGGTAATTATTATTAGGATTTGGGAGCAAGCAACAATAAAGTTCAAGAATAATATCAAATAAAGGAAAATAACAAAAATTCACCCAGCCATTGAGTAAGTTATGCTAATAATATTTAAACTTTAAGTCAATGCAAGCGCATGAAAATGGAGTGGTTGGTTTGGTCTAGAATGGTTAATATTAGTTAAGATCAAATTGATTATAAGTAGTCTAATACAATCTCCAACTAAAATAGGACTTTATTTGTCTCAAACTTTGAATTATAGGACTTTATTAATTATATGAAGTTTGTTTGTTTAAATCGTTCTGGCAATAAAAAAAGAATGAGGCAAACTATACATATGTAAGTTGTTTCAATAACTTATGAAAATTTGCTCAAAAAAAAAAAAAACTTATGAAAACAAACTAAAATGAACAAGTGTCTTATGCTATTTTTTTAAAGTTAGTTATGTAAGTGGTTATCTCACAAAATAAGTCTTGTTCTATTCAAAATACGACTTCATTGTAGTCCTAATAAAATTCACGATTTTTCAAGTTGATCATATATCAATTATGTTTAATTTTAATCCCTATTTTTCTTCTACATAGACTAACTAGGACTAAACATATTCATTCAAAATACTTTTTTTTTTCTTCTCCAAAATAGGAACTAGAAGGAATTAAATTTATGTTAAGAATAAAACCAAAAAAGTCATAGTATTATGATACTAAAAATAAATTTAAACCAATAAAATAAGTACCAATTATGTGAATGTATATCCTTTGCAATAACAATTTTTTTTTCAATCATGAAATCGTATAGAAATAATAAAGGGTTTACAAATAACAAGATTAATCATAACTCTTATTATGGTATTTCGTAATGGAGTGCATCAGATGACCCAAATGTGTTTGTATGGTTGCATATGATCACTTTGAGTATTCATCTCAAAGTTCCAAACCTAACCTTCCATGTCGCATCATGCATATGCATATGATGCTATGTTGCAAATTCCACTGATTATTGGTTTTTCAGTCATAATCATGCACTTGGTCCCTTTCATCAATGGCTTTGCAAGCTGTCAACCATATGCTAAGACGGTTTTTTATAATGTTTTTTGTCTGGTTGACGCGATGAAGTTCCCAGGGTTGTGCTTGGTAGTGATTCAGGATTGATGTTATTTCCATCATCAAACTATGTTCCAGATTATCATCAATTGTTTCTAAAATGTTGTTGTTGTTGCTTGTTTCATTCATTGATGAAATTGGGAAATGTCGTCTTCATTGGAACAAAGCTTGCTGAAATAAAATAAAAAATTTGAATAAATAAATGAATGAAATAAGAGATTTCAAAGCAAAAGATTGATCTATATAGTTAAACTCAATTATCATGTTCATATTTTCTTTGATAGAGTACCAAAAACAACTATTTGCTAAGTCGCAGATCCAATAAAAAATATAATAATAATAATAATAATAATAATATAGACAACAAAAAGAGCCAACAGAGATTGAACTCACCAATACTACGACTTCAAGTTTTCACTACCACAAGCGCATGTCTGCAGGCAACTTGACTTCAAACGGTGCCCTCTTGCGATTTTAATCAAAGAAATCACACTCGTGAAACAATTGAAAAAATATAATTTACGATCAGACCAAATTACACACATGGTGGATGATGACGATAAATAAATAAAAATCATCTTTGATGCATTGCGCATCAAAGTGTTCCCGGAGGTGGAAAGATTGCAGATCTAGGTTTAGCAGAGATTAAAAGAAAAAAGAAGAAGAAAAAAAACAAAGTGGATTGTGGAATCAAAAATGAAAAGGCATAAACAGTTGTTAACACAAATGGAAGGAACAAAGAACTGGGTTGTGGAATCCTAAGAGAAAAGGTAACTAGGAGCAGCAACTGCATTTGTAACTAGGTATATAATATTTGTGTACATACTTGCAGCAGCTATGACAAAAGTATTATGGATTTATAAAATTGGGTTAGAAATTGTTGTATATATAACAAATTGAGGCGGTGCTTGGATTTAGAAAATAGGGGATAAATAATGAATCGATTTAAGTATGTTAATAATATGTTTAAATCTAAAAAATAAATGAAAATAACAAATTGAATGTTTTAATGTGAGTCAACATTGGTGGTGAATGATCATTTAATAATGTACTAAAATTGAAAACTTTGCTAATAGATTGGATTCAATTAATCCATCCATTTTAAAATATGGATGTATTCAATCCATCTATTTATATTTTTTAATCCTATATATGAATCAACTAAAATCAATATACAAATACATTGAATATGATATAAATATTTTATTTGTAAATTAACTTTTTGACAATATTGATTAATTCTATAAATAAAAAATTGAGGAAAAAGATTTGCATATTTAAATAAATTTAAATAAATTTTTGGAGGAATTTATTTAAATATTTTTTTTCAACAGAAATTAATTTAAATATGTTAATAATATGTTTAAAACTTAAAAAAACAAAATATAGCAAATGGAATGTTTTAATGTGGGTCAACATTTGTGGTCAATGATCATTTAATAGTGTATTAAAAATTGAATTTCCTTTTAACAACAAAAAAACAGAATTTTAATTTTACAAATAAAGATTGGGTCATGTTAATCGGTGCCCACGGGCACACGTTAAAGATACAAAAAATGAAAGTTATTATTAAAAAAGAATTTGCTTTTTACTTTTTTTAATTTGATTACACAATTTTCAATGCAATAATTACTATTTATTTTCTTTTTTAGTATCCTTAACCAGTACTCTATTTTAGAATATTGGTTAACATTTTCAATAAAGATTATTGATTTTACAACGGTGTGCTACCAATGGTCAACATGGGTTCAATTAAAAAAAAAATTGAGCTTTTTTAGGGTATCGTCAAACAAAGGAGATCATCCTCAATGGTATTGCTATGTTTCTCATGACTTTTTGTTATCATTCACCATTTTTATGTTACATTCTATTGTCAAGTTCTTAGTTGTTTTACCATTCTGAAAGGTATTACCTTGTTTCTATTTTGTTCTCCCTTTTTATGCAAAATATCCCTATATGTTCTCATAAAAGGTTGTCTCTCAAACTAATATATATAAAAAAAATCTAAGCTAAAACCCGTTTTTACATACTTAGTGTTAAATACCTATTTTATACAAGTTGTCTAAATGATTTATGTCTAAACTGCTTTTGATTTGATTTTGATTTTTACTTACATTCAACGAAGTTATTAGGCCCAGTGGGGATGTTCGTGGGTCGGTTTGGGTTGGGATTGGCCACACCCAAAACCCGAATCATATAGGGTACTCCGGTTTGGGTGAGCTAGTCTAGTAAAATAACCACCCGTTATACCATTAGATGAGTTTGGGTAAACCCGCTAATTTATCGGTTGAGTTAAATTGGATAATGGGTTACCCAACTTATTTTTCTATTTTTTTAATATTAAATGATTAAATGACAATTACTCATAATTTTTCTTAGATACTACTCGACTTTTTAATTTTCTTTAAAAAAATTGGTTAACTTATTTTTACTATAATTTCGTAATCCTTTGATCATGCCATGATTTCGTAGCTTCGTATGATTCCATAATTGTTTTATCAGTAACTATACCGTGATTTATTAACATAAATATATAATAAAATTGACTCCTTAGGGTTCATAGAGCTTAGTTCAACCGACAATTACAAAATTATCATGTTGAACACATTCATAGAAGGTTGAACATGAGACTTTACTCCCTCCGTCCCAAATTGTACGACGTTTTGGGCATTTCACACATATTAAGAAATGCAATTAATATTGTATAAAAAAAAGATATTATGAGTTGTTTTACAAAATTGTCCTTAATAAATAATATGGGAAAGATAAATAAAAGAATTGAAAAAAGAGAGAGTATTAAATAGTTAAGGTTATAATAGGAAAAATAACATTAATGTTGCATTGATATTGTAAAGCGACATATAATTTGGGAAAAAAAAAATTTCCTAAAGCGACATACAATTTGGGACGGAGGGAGTATAATTCTATGAGTGAGTTTCAATGATGCTTACCATTTTTTCTATGAGAATAAAAAATCGAGTCATTAGAATTTAGACTGATGAAATATGTATATAATGATTATTAATTGAATGTCATCGTGAGTTTAGCTCAATTGATAAAGACAATATTATATATATATATATATATATATATATATATATATATATATATATATATAAGCTATGAAGTTCAAACTATGAACACCGAAAAAAAAAATTATTAATTGAATAGACAAATATATTACTCCCTCCGTCCCTTAATATAACCCCCCTTTTGTTTTTTTTTTGTCCCTAAATATAACCCCCTTTTCAAATTACAACACACATTAATTATTTTTTTCCATAGATACCCTTATTTAATACTACTACTAATTCTAAAAGTACAATAAATTGACTTTTCACTTTATCTCTTTAATGAGGGTAATTTTGTAAAATTGTACTATAAAACAGACACATTAATTACAGCAACAACATTTCTTAAGAAATGTGAAAAAAACAATAGGTGGTTATATTAAGGGATGGAGGGAGTACATTCTTTGTCGCGGATATTAACCTCTATTGACTTCTTATATGACCAAATGGGGGGCATCATTAAGATACTAAGTGACGACAATTATCTTATTGACTTTATTTAAAAATAATGGTATAACCCAAAGAAAACCCGTTGCCGGCACCATCTTTATTTTATTTTATTTTATTTTTTATTAATGCATGTTTGTAACAATGAGATACCATTACTCCCACTCCTCCCCAAAATGATTGATTGCAAATATTTATGATTCATATTCTCTACAAAGTACCGGTAATGCTTTGCTTACGTATCATTGGAAAGTGCATTAAGATGAATAGGGACGGCACTAAGAAGAGGTAATACAAAAATATGTAAACTATAAAAACGAGTCAAGATAGATTGTCCCGCACTAGCACTTTTGCACAATAACTCTACCACCAACGATCTTATTATAGGAATAACATTGGATACCTGTTACAATTTTTACCGCCTAATAACCAATTTTTACATCAAAGGATACAATCAATACACCCAAAACTAGACCTGTACCTAAGTCGGTTCCATGGTTTTCATCAAAGGTCCAAGCGAAAGATGCACCATGACCCATATTAGCCATATGATCTTCAGTAGCTTTATGACTCTCCATAAAAGCATTATCTTATTTACTTTAATTTTCTATGGACCAAATTGAGGGAGCAATGAGATATGACATTAATTTGGCCACTTACTTTACACAAACAAAGTAGTGTGAATTTACTTCTAAATAAAAAAATGTATTTTGTAATTAAAATACATTTTAATAGGTAAAATATTATTTGGATTTGGGAGCAAGCAACAATAACGTTCAACAGTATCTTCTCAATCGAAAATTTTCCGGTAAATGGAGGCACTAAAATGATTAAAGTAGCTATAATATTTAACGATGTTAGTGTAGATTCAAGAATAAATATCAAACAAAGCAAAATAACGAAAACTCACCCAACCATTGAAGAACGTGCAGCTCTCTCATGAACCGATCACTAATAAGTTATGCTAAAATTTAGACTTCAATACAAACACATGGAAATCGAGTGGTTTGTTTGTCTAGAATGGTTAATAAATTTTTGTTAAGACCGAATTGATTAAAAATAGGCTAATGCTTAACACAGCGAAAACCCATTTTCCGAGTGGCATCGCGAGCAAAAGTTCCACTACGCTTGTTGAATGTTTTGAAAAATTAACCCGACCACCTGCATGAATTCTGGACGGTAACAAAATTTGATTGGTCTAAAAAATTTGTGAAGCTTTCTGAAACAATTCTTTCCCTTTAAATAGAGCACTGCTCTTAAAAATAACCTAGTTCAATCTCCAACTGAAATATGATTCATTTGACTTTCTTTACGTCAAAAGAAAACTCTGAATTACATGACTTTTTCTCTAACGATTAGAAGACTAAATAAACTCATTCAAGTTAGTGTTTAATCGTCATATTTTTCCTACTCGCCATAGGCTGTCACACTCGGTGTAAAGTCGAAGCAATCTTATATTAAAATTTTCGCAACACCATAACAAGATTACCCCTTATGGAGTTTGAATTTCCATTGTACATCAATAATAAGAAGCAAAAAAGAAACTAAAAAAAAATAAGAAAGAAACAAGGATAGGGGGTCAATCGAAGTCGCACAATAAAAAGTGCCATGTCCCTGCCATACTGTCTTCGGTTATCGTTGCAAAGGAAGGCAGGGAAAATGTAAAAATCTTGTGAATCATCAACCATGCCAGGTAGCAGAAATATAAACCTTTAACCTATGTGGAGAATGAAAACCATCATCCAGCTCACTGACCTTATAGTTACATAGCTCGAGTATGTTAATTAATTCTTCCCACCCTGGAATAACAGGTATACGGCCAGAACTCATTAAATATCACTCACAAAAGATATGCAGCATGTGATTCAATCAAAAGAAAGTAGCAAGTCAAGTAATTTCACAAAGTAAATAAATGAAGTCCTAAAAAATTTAGTTGACCCGTATAGCACAGTGAGCATTTTTTTTTTTTTTGGGGGGGAGGGGGAGATAGAATTGCCCCAAAGAGCAAGCCATTTCTCACTTATATGCCCCTAGAAACCACAAGAAAATGAGGAATTGTGTCTGGATAATGCCCGTGAACGTTGAATCTCTTTTTGGACACTTTAATTTTAATGGGAAAACCATTATTAGTTTTTAAACTTGTGTTAACTTGGTAACAACATAGGATTTCACCCAAGATGTTTCTCTAAAGCAATGCACTTCAAACGAATTATCTGTAAAATGTCTTGGTGCTTAAAATGATACATAAATCTACACAAAATCAGGTATATCATCATATGTTCAATACGACAATACTAGTGGAAGTTATGAAACTTCTGACTTCTTTGATGGCTTGATGCTTAATATGATATATAAATCTACACAAAATCGGCATATCATCATGTGTTCAATAACCAACTTAAGTGACATGAAACTTCATATTTGCTGATACTAGTTGAAGTTATGAAACTTCTGAATTCTTTGGTTATAACTCAAGTTTATATTATGCATTTAAACATGCAATACATAGACCCCCATGCACATATACATAGAATCAAATAATGTCTTGGTGCTTAAAATGATATATAAATCTATACACAAAATCAGGCATATCGTCATATGTTCAATAACCAACTTTAAGTGACATGAAACTTCATATTTGCTAATACTAGTTGAAGTTATGAAACTTCTGACTTCTTTGATTATAACACAAGTTTATGACATGCATTTAAACATGCAATACATAGACACCCATACACATATACATAGAATCACGTTTGTTTTAACGAACAAGTACATGCATAACAATCATTATATTTTTACCTTATGAGGTGGAGTTCCAGGTCTTGATGAGTTATTGCCAAATCCAACTTTGCCCTTCTTATCTGAAGACTTCAGTATCTGGAAAGAGCATGTCAATGAGTCATCCACACTCATCATAGCACCGGCATTATCAAACTCACCACAGTAATTTGGTGCAGAGAATACAGTCACCAGCTTACGTTTGGCAAAAAACTCATATCCATCTTCTACAACCTGAGACGCAGCCCCCAAAATATTAAAAGGAAACATCAGATCAGATTTACTGGTTTATTAAAAAAAATTAAGACCCCTAAGCAAAGCAAAATCCCAATACACCAGCACACAGACAAATATATAATACAATATACAAAGACATCCGCAATTAAAAAAAAAAAAGAGGCAGTTAAACAAAAGATCGTCAATTGAAATAAATAAGAATGATCTCATATTTATGAGGTGTTGAAGTTGGTGTTAAGCACAAAGGAAAGGGGAAGCCACCAGAAAACCATATTCAGTCGTGTTGTGCATTAAAAATCATAAATTAACAAGACTTTACAATAGTAACTAATTTGTCTGTCTTAAAACCCAACTTTGTCATATCCTTACTCATGTAGTCTTTCTCTTATTCCTTCAAGTCTCACCGCTCGATTATCATTATAAATACCTCTGCTCAAAGCATGTGCTTATTTTTTTAAAACAATTTAAGCAATGATCAGTAAATTTCAAACTTATTGTATATACAGACGGTACTATTTATAAATTGAAGCCAAGGATGGCATTGGTCAATCAAGAATAAAATCATTGAAATCAACCAAGCAACAGGGTTCATTACCTGGTGAGCTCTACATATCAGATCAAGATCATGATGCTCAAGAAACTCAACAACCTTGTCAGCCCCAAATGTGAATGAAACACCTCGATCATTTTCTCCCCATCCCTCAAGATCTTTATCAGGATCAGCCCACAGAAGGTCACAGAGAAGGCCATGATCTGGCACATCAATAGGGCGAGCAATATTCCGTATCTGATCCAAGTTTTTAAGTTCAGGAGAAAGTCCCCCATGCATGCAAAGGATCTTCTCATCTACTAGAGCAGCAACCGGTAAACAATTAAAGCAATCAGTAAACGTCTTCCAGAGACGAACATTGTACCTCCTCTTGCACTCATCATAGAAACCATAAATACGATTGATGGAGGCGCATTCATGGTTGCCCCTGAGAAGAAAGAAGTTCTCCTTGTATTTGATTTTATATGCAAGGAGCAAGCATATTGTCTCTATGCTCTGCTTACCACGATCAACATAATCTCCAAGAAATAAGTAATTTGCCGCAGGTGGGTATCCCCCGTATTCGAACAGCCTTAAAAGGTCTGAAAACTGGCCATGGACGTCTCCTGCAAACAAATTGTTTAAACTGGTTTAACACTTACAGATGACAGTGATCAAAAGCAAAATAGGACCTGAAGGAAGATACACACACAACATAATGAGACAAGGCAATCAAACTAGGGGGGAATATTTAATTCCATAAACCAGATACTCAAGGTGTCAAGGGTGACATTCATATTTTTAACAAAACGGAAAAGCTTTAAGTGAGAAAACCTGATGATAAGTTGATAACATGCTCTAAAGTAAGAGTGTGTTTGGTTTTGGCATTTGGAACTCCAAAACTAGTAACCATAGTATGTGCAAAAGCTAAAGGAGACAAGCTTTTGCCCAAACCATGATCTGGGACTTTCCAAACATCAAATCAAACATGCACTAAAATCATTCACGAGTTGCCATGTTAGATAAGTGGGGCATTTAAAATGTTTACAAGTATTGACCATTTAAACTGAGTGCCGCACAAATGTCAACAGGCCAAAAATCTGAGCTAAACCCAAAAACACACAAGGCAGTATGTTCCTGACATAAGGGGCCTGGATACGGCCTAAACAGGTGCAAGGTTGTATTCCTGAGGAAGCTAACATAGAAACCGGGAATCCACAGAAGAAAGAAGCTTGACAACCAAGGGGTTTCCCATACCATTAAACATCGGCCCTTTCTATCTCATACCCCCCATCAGCAATGTCGAAACACAGACTTATTTGAAATCATCTCGTGCAGAAAAGAGAAAACCACTTAAATCTCTGAAGAAAACCAAACCATCCTAGCTAAAACCCCGAAAATAAATTCTTTTGATAATCAATTACCCTCAGACAGATGTAACAAAATGAAAATAGACATGAATTATAATAATCAATTGAAAAGAAAAAAGAAAAAATACCACAAATTTTGATAGGAGCTTCAAGTTCGAGAAGATTAGGTTGACTGAGAAAGATCTCCTTAGCAGAAGTACAAAGCTGACGAATATCAGCCTCGGTAAGATGAACTTGCTTCGTTGTTCTTCCGTTCTTCGCTGATACAAGCTTCTTTATGATATCATCAAGCACCGTATCATCCATCTCCGAGAGAAAAAGAAAACGGTTACGTTTAGAGAGAGAAAGAGAAACGCGAAACGGAAAGGAAGAGAGACTAGCGAGTTTCGCTATAGCCGCCGGTTTCCCTCCTTCTTGTTTTATGAACCCTAGCCCAGTTGATGATGCATCTTCAATTTCTGTTTGACATATAAATCTACGAAATTAAAATATTTAATTCCTTTTATATATTTCTGACTCAATCTTCAATCCTATCTCATAATTTCTGGTCAAATTATTTATCGAAAAATAAATATAAAATTTGGTCAAAAAAGGATTAAATCCTATCTCAAAATTTAAATTTTTAAGGGTTGATGTGTGGGACCCTCAAACTCGCACGTGTAATGGGTTGATATGGTTTTCAATTTCAAAATCTCACATGCCTTCCTCTTTTATTTACTTTAATTAAAAATAAAAATAAAAAGTACTTCAATGTTCAATGGTTTTATTTTTGTTAGAGCGATAGTTGATAACTTAGATATGATGTTTCCTTATCACCAAAAAAAAAAGAAGATATGATGTTTCCTAAATCTCACTGATATGATGTGATTACGTTGATGGATTATTACTGCCGGCAAAAGTTTCCAAAAAAAAAAAGGATGCCATTGACCGTTTTCAAATTTAAACGGCTTAAATTCATTAATATTTTTTCTTTTTTTAAAGAAAATTAATTATTATTCATTTATAAGAGTTTTTCTGTTAATTGCTTTATACTTTTCTTTTCAAGATGGATATCGGTCATTTTTGCAAGCTTAGGGTTATTAACGTCAAAAACCTTTTTGATAGTGTTTTTTTTTTAACAATTTTTGTTTTGTCAAGTAGCTTAATGGCTAGAATTCACCTTATAAGGTGAATAAGTGGGGTGTCCGAAGTTCAAACCTCAATCCCTACCTATAATAATGTATTGTCCTGCCAATTAAGCAATGCTCACGGAACTTTTAAAAAAAAAATTATTGATGATGAAGCATTTCCATAGTTAAATTTAAACTGATAAATTCTCAAATTAAAATTTGAAATTGGTCCATCTAATCTAAGCATTGTTAGGTTTTCATTAAAAATGGAAATAATATAACTTTCTTATTTGATATATACATTAATTTTTTTTCTTTTCTTTGTTTTCAAAATGGACATATACATTATATATCTAAAAAATCATGAAACGATACATATTAAAAAATACAAAAAATACTAGTCACCGTAGACTCCCTTCAAAATAAAAGTCGTTACTATGTTTCTATTTTGACTAGTTTGAGATCTTAACTATTTTTTCTTGTGTGTCTTCGGAAGTTTAATTTTTTTTTTTAGGAATGAAAGTTTAACTTAACTGTTAGGACATTACATAATTAGCACATGTGGGGTTCGAATTCTGGATACCTCGTATATTCGTCTTAAAAAGATAATTTTGTAACATTAGGTTATTTGCACCCACAAAAATATATAATATTGTGTTGTCGCACTTCAGACAAATAGGACAACTATCGCACTAAAGTTTTTATTCAAGAGTAGTAACATTGCATTACTATAATTTAGGTCTGGTCTAGTCAACAGAACCAAAAAAGGGAACTTCTGATGTTTAATTATAAGAATAAAGTGTTAAGTTTTATAGGTTTCCAAGCAAGGTGGTTAATAAGAATAAGATATTGCTAGGGTATTCTCTCTTATGTTGTGAGAGAGTTAGGTTTCTTATCTTTGATGTGTTGGAACTTGAAATTTTGTCTTCATCTTCGATTAGTGAGAAAGATGCAAGTTTTTTTTTTGTGTTCGTAATGGCGAGTTTAGAGGATCTCAATTTGAGTGATGAATAAGAAGATATATTGTCTTTTGATAATGTTCCTAACGAGGATGTTAAGGTGGATCCCGCAATGTGCTTGGTTGGTATGTTTCTTGCGAACAAACCAATCAAGATGAAAGAAAGAATGGTTACCATTGCAACCACTAAGGGAGGTTATGAATAAGGAAATCGATAAAGTGTTTATATATTATAGTTATTTCATTATGTGAATATGTGAAAAGTGTTTAATGGAGCTTCATGGTCTTTTGATGGGTATCTCTTGTTGCTTAGTTAGATTGGTCCTGAAAAAAATCCAAGTCGAGTTATAATGTTTTGTGATTTTTTTCGGGTGCATATGTGTGTGTGTGTGTGTGTGTGTGTTTACCAGTCAGAATAATGACTAAGAAAGTAGGAGATGGTACAAGAAATTTCATTGGGGAATACGTTGAGTATGATACAAACAAAAATATCTAATTTCTAAAGGATGTTCATTAGGATATGAGCTACAGTCGACGTTTGAAAACCCTTGAAAAGAGGAAAGAATACGGGCATGGCGAATGGGAAGGTAGTCACAGTTCATTTCAAATATGATAGAAAACCCTTGAAAAGAGGAAAGAATACGGGCATGACGAATGGGAAGGTAGTCACTGTTCATTTCTAATATGATAAACTATCCTTGTTTTGTTGCCTACTTGGGCATAAGGAGAACACATGTAGAGACATTTTTAATTTTTGGAATAAGACATGTATGATTGTGGTTGTAAATACTATAATCTCCCCAACGTTAATAATATTTAAGATAGAAATGATGGTGTTGTTACAATGATGTCTTAGAACTTGTGATAGAACATGGTGGAGAGGCCATCAGGGCCAGGGACAACAAGACCATTCATTTGGCTAACTGTTGTACGAACCTCTTCGGTTATGAATCTTTTTTCAATGATGCTTTTCATATCAGGAGTGACTATATCCTTTATTGTATGGATGATCTCGTATGTATTCATGGTATTTGAATAAGAGAAAATGTCTTTGAAATAATAGGTAAAAACTTTATGAATATTGTCTTCATGGTTGATTTGGATTCCATCTTGATTCGTGATACAAGTTATCCAATTACGCTTTTTTCTACGAAAGGCTTTTTGATGAAAAATATTTGGTCTTTTTATCTCCTTCATGAAGTCACCATGCTTGTTTCTCTTTAATTCCACCATAATTCTTCCCACTCTAAAATATTATTGGTGGACGAATTGATAAGTGCACCAAATCAAAAAAAAAAGAAGCAATGAAGTAGTATGTTACCGTCTCCATAGGGATTGTAGTTCAACTTAACAATTAACATAGTTTATTTCATTAGAAAAAACAGTTAAAAAGTTTTAACGGTTGCAGGTTTTGAATTGGCTTGCATAATGCAAGATTAAGTACGTGAATTTCAAAAGTTAAACATACCTTTTCAGATATGGTGCTCATATTGTTGCTCTTCTCATTTATAGACTTTACCAACTAACCACTTCCATGCAAGCATGACAAACTTAGAGAACGTACTCATACTTTCAATCACATTTGATTCTAAAACACAAATATGTATCTCCTAAAGTTAGTGGGGTTGTTCAAGGCATTTTCCACACCCTAAGCGCCATGCAGTTGTATTTTGCTATAAATTTGAAGCAATTATAAACGGTCATCTAAAGTCAATATTACCACACACACATATAAAAGTCTTTTCAAGGTTATAATATGGCTTAGGTTAAGGTGAGATATATTTGAGAAAGTAGGTTAACAAGCAATTTGAAGTTAGTTCCTAAGGATTTCTTGATGGAAATACTTCTTTACTCCGTGCAACCTTTAGCTTGTGTCACAACCATAAATGATGAGGTACTAACATTTGTGTCAAACAATAAATGGGTATTGGTATAACTGCTTATTATTATTTTTTTCAAGAGACCAAACTTTTGTTTTTATCTCTTGTTTTTCTATTTATTTCTGTAAACCATATATTTTGATGTTTTATTTGCATTTTTATTTTTCATTTTTGTTTTCATAACCAAGTTCTACTAATACCCAAACTTAAAATGTTGCTAATTTCAAAGAGCAATCCCAAACTTAATTTCAAACCATGACAAGTATTCCACTAATTCGTCTAACTCCAAATAAGTCAAACAGATGTAACATATATGGTTTAAAAACATATGACATGATTCAATCATCAAAATAACAAATAAAGAATTAATGCATGGAGGCTCAAAGATGTTTAGCACATGATATAACAATAATACACCAACTCTAAAAAAAAAATAAAAATAATAATACACCAAGGTGGCTTGAAATAGGTTCAAGGTACCGAACAAGTGTCTCATCTATGTGATTATATAATCAATAGTCCATAAAGAATGACCGCACTTCTAACAAAAATAACAATCAACATGAAACACACGTATATGAAAGAAATACAGTAGAAAGTGGAAAAATATTTGACTCAAAATATCACCAGTTATGTTATACAAAATTGAAATAGTGAATTTTCATTAGTATATTCCGCAGTAAACCTCAATAGTGAGTGCGCTCTTGAACTTCATAAGTAAATTTTCCCTTTGTTGTTAATGGTTGGAATAATTTTCTAAGCTAAAAACAAAATTTTTAAAAATAAAAGGTTACACAATTCATAAAAAACAACAAACACAATTGTGATTTAGCGTATAACTCATGTAAAACAAAATTCTCTAAGTCGTGACCCGTGTCCGACCTTTTACGGGTTGCGTACTAAATAGGCCAATTTTTTTTCTTCTATTTTTGGAGTCCATATTTAAATAGGAATATATTTTCACACCACCGCAACTATCCATTTATTTATTTATTTCTATCTACGTTTCATATTATATAATTATATAATATCTACTTTAATTTATTTTGTTTGTTTTTTTAAAATCAATCTTATTGAAACTTAAATTTCACTTTTAATATTCAATTTATATATTTTTAAATAAGAATTTAAAGAAGTAAAATTATGTTGTAAATAACATATTTCAATGTTCTTCGATGAAACGTGTTTCTTGTAACTATAATGTTTGAATTTCCTATCGTTAATTTTGAATTTAAACTTAAAAATATTATTGCATTGTTAAGGGTAAATTTATCTAGAAGAGAACAAAAAGTAGCTAATTTTGGAGCTGCTTCCATCTATCTCGTTTTTTCGTATGATTTTGAATTGCATAATTACGGTTTTGCGTTAGATATAAGTATAAATATTTTTGAGCTATGACTTCGACCATAACAATCTTGGTTATATTTTTCAATAATACCAATAATATATTCTATATATCTCAAATTAAAGTTAATTTACAATATCAATAAAATATTAATGTTTATTTTTCTATTATACAATTTACTATTTACCGCTCTTTATTTTTTTTAATTTTATTCACCTCTCTCCACCATACCATTAGATAAAGTATAATTTTGTAAAGTTACCTGTAATTTCGAAATGACTTTTAAGATGGAGAGAGAAACATTTTGTTTCTAACATTAATTTTTTTTTTGGTCAACTAGCCTAGTGGTTAAAGAAATTCACCTTTAAAAATAAATAAGTGGGGTGTCCGGAGTTCGAACTCCGAACCCTGCATTAATTGTACATTATCCCCTACCAAATAAACTAACCACATGGAGACTCATATAAATCAAATTTATTTAAGTTGTGTTTGGATTAAAGATTTCACATTTCCTTTTTAAATTACGTCACTCCCACTTTTCTTTGTAAACCCTCCATCAATCTAAACATAATCTAAAGATATTATCGAGGAAAGAAAAAATCAATAGAAACGGATAGAACCCTAAAAAATGGATAAAGCACTATCCAAATGAGATTGAAACACTATCCAAAAAAAAAAATGGATAAAGCCACGTGAAGGAAGTAGTAACAAACAACCCTAAAACGAATACACCGAAAAAAAGGGGAGAGTGTAAATAAAAATAAAAAATAAAAAAGAAAACGTAAGATTGGGCTCACGCACCGGAATATTCGAAACGGACGGACTATATGAGAAGACATAAGATGATTTCCCGAAAACTATATATACCTATCTTTTTTCTTTCTCCTAAATTTGCCCTAAAACATTTTCATCAGCCGCAACGCAACACCATGTTTTCTCATCTCATCTCCACCAAACACTCTTCTTCACTAAACACAAACCCCTTTAGCTTTTCTCTTCTATGCAATTGACTTTCATTCTTCTTACGTGGCGGCGGTTCAATCACCTAAATTCATGGGATCTGAGGGTCTTGGTAGACCCTCACACTCCAATTCAATTCACTTCTCTAACTCCTCTTCTCTAATCCAAAATGGTTCGTTACTTCTTATCTTTACCCCAATTTCATTTTTCTATGTTAATTTTCTTCTTTCATTTTATCTTTTTTTTTTTTTTAATTACTATTACCTTGAGTCTCGCTGTCATTAGCTTATGTCTTTGCTATTTTGCTGATTAATTGACAAAACTCTCAAATTTTATGAAAATTGAATAATATATAATTTTATTTGTTTCTTAAATAATGTAATTTCGTAGGTGGGTAATTGATGTGATCAATTAGGCCTCGTAATTGTCGTTTCCATTTTTTATAATTTTTTATGTGTAATTCTGCTGTGTATGACCGGGATATTCATGATTTCAGCATACTCGTAACTGAAAATCAACCTATTCACGACTGATCCAAATGTAGTCAATATAGTGTTTTTAACCCCTTTCTCATTAGATTTAACTAAAGTTTGAATTAGACGTTGCATACTGACAAATCTAGTTGTTATTACGCCAATTGTATCTATTTAATACTGACGCTTCAGATTGAAGGCGTGTCCAGTCTCCGACACTATCGTGAAACCGAAACTTGCGGTTGTATTGTATTCGTTTAGTCTATTTTCTCAAATTATTACCGGCGTTGAAGTGTCACCAAATTATTATTATCTGTCTGTTGGATTCAACTAATGGTTGAACTGTACATTTCACACGGACAAACCTAGCCGTTATTTGTGGCAATATAATTTCATTTTGGCTTGTTCAAAAAAAAAAAAGTGTTACGATTCTGTGAGAACTCTTCCAAGTGTTATTGGGTAGTGGTGGAGATGCTTACTTTCTCAAACAGTCGTTACTTTGACTGTTTTGACTATTCCTCAAGTACCACCCACGGTTATTCGTTTCATGTATATCACAGTGGTTGAATTATTCATTTTACGAGGTTTAGCATACTAATGACAGTCTTCTTTTGAAGATATTCGTCATCTTTTTGTTTTATTATCATTATTGCATGATCTTATTCAATCAATGTTGTTGTGCCAGATGTTGCAAATATGAAAACGTCTGCCGAGTTTTCCTCCTGCAATGAATTTCTAAAGACTCAACCATGTAAGAGTTCCAATCAGTTTCCTCATCTCAAGGGTGAAGATTTGTCGAAAAATAAGCTCAGCGGCGATGGCAAAAGTTGTGCTCTAATTACGTCCACAATGGAAGGTGTATCATTACAACGAAAATTAGCAAAATCTAACAGGACTAACAGTTCATGTTCAAAAAGGCCGCGGATGCCCCAATTAGATGATCATACGAACCCTAATGGAACTGAAGAGTTAAAGGATAGTTTCGACAGGCTTGGATCACATAATCTGAAGTGTTCTTCTCCAGGTATTATTATTATATTCTAATAAACAATCTGTGGCTTTCTGTCTACATGCCCCTAACTTGTTTTCCCTTGATTTTCATTTGGCACAGAGAAAATTCAATTACCAAAGCAGAAGGGAAATAATAGCAAACGTGGTGATAAGAAGAACTTTAAAGTCCCTTCTTCAAAGGCTAAATTTGAGTCATCCTCTATGAAAATGGCTACATCAAACTTCAATTCTGCCAGTGGAGGGAACAGCTTTTTTGGTATGTAATGTAATTATCAGGGGTATTGTTCTCTTTTGTTGCAAATCTCCGTTATTCATATTGTGATTGAAATGAATGATTTAGTATATAGCAGCAGACTCATTATAACCCTTTTTTTTATCTGATTTACGAGTCTGTACTTCACAGCATTAAGTATTCAAGCTATTTGATGATTCAGGTCATTCCATTTAATGTTTGGGTAAAACCTATCTAAAGTTGTCTAATTGACTATTGCTTGTCTAGGTCAATTTTTTTCTTCGAAATATAAGGAAGTTCAAAACACATATGGGGATTTCTTTTTAGGAGTGTTATCAGTCCTGGATAGCGGCCGACCCCAAAAATGCTATAGCTGGATAGCAAAGAGCGGGACGGCAGCTATTTTTAATAATTTTATACAACTTATATAATTTATATACATTCATGAAAACTCATCAACGGGCTGCAACTTATCAGTGAGAGGGTGAAAAATGACAGTAGGGGTGAAACAGAATGAGATAGGAGATGGGAAAAATGCTATTATGGTATTTTTTTAACTGAAAAATCCCAACTTACCCAGTCAAAAAGCCATAACAGGTCTGTTTTCATCACGTGCTTATCCAGCTTAATAGCTACCAAACATGTTAATATTGCTTTTAAGAGAGATACATTTTAATCACTATATTGTTACAGTAATGCCTTGTTTTCTCCTGAAGTTATTCCTTCTTCTACTATTTTCCAGGAATCTTGAAATCAGTGTCATTTGAACTATGTTATTTATGTTTAGTTATTTTTGCTCGTTAAACCTCAGAATGTCATTTATTTTGGTTTGATTATAATTTACAGTATTAATCCGAGCTTACTTTTTATCCAAGCATTATCGAAATAATGGCATCGTAAATATGATATTATGCCAATAATGTGTTCTGATCTTTGATCTTTCATATCGTCATCAAGCTACAACTCCAAGTAACAAACATGCTCTTTTGTTTTATTGATTCTTAGAGTTTAAAGCGGACCTTATCTACCTCTACCTGAATGCTTGTTTTTTTTTTTTTTAATTTTTTTTTTTTATATATATTTGTTGCTGCAATTACTGAGTGGAGTGGCTTAAATTAATTTCAGTGGATTTTTTGGAACTGTTTGCTAGGTTTTTATGGTCTGAAACATGATTTTCATGATATCACAAAGCTCATGGATGAGCCCCCGTTAGATGAGCTCCTTAAGGGCACGTTTGACTCCCCTGCTAGAAGCAAAGATAAAGGAAAGAAAGCATCGAATAACAATGAAAGTTTTTTGAGTTCAGTTAGAAAGGCTTGCTCTATCATTCAGTTCCCCAAACCTGTTCAGTCTCAAAATATGGAGATGGATTACTCCTCCAACAAGAAAATGTCCATTTGCCAATTTAGTCCAGTTTGTGCATTAGAAAACGTTGCTAATGAGGATAAAGAGCAGTCTAGTTCAACAGATACGTCTTCATGTCAGAAGGTTAGTATGGAATGGTTTCAAGTATACATTCAGTTTCGGCTTTGGTAAAATAAAATTTGAATTTATTGGACTGCTCATGAAAGCTGCACCATCGTATTTGATTTCTTTGATCACTAAAAGGAACTTACTGCATGTGCTTGGTCATTTATGCTTAATTTAATTTACTTCTACTGACAATTGATCTCTATGTAATGTTACTGTTAATGTGATTTTGTACTTACTAGTGCTTGACATCCAGGATCCTAGTAGCGAAACAGAATGTACAGCTAGTCCGCTTGACTTTCCATTATGTCAACCTACGGATGTATTAGAACGGATCGCACTACATCCCTTCCGAGATTTTGAGTCTTTGCTGATTGACGTCTCTAAACTTGCGATTAGTGCAAAGAATAGTAATGATCTACGTTCAGGCAAGCAGGTATCTCGTCGACCAAGCTTGCCATCCTTCCCCTGGTCGCATGCTTTTGGTGGCAATTGTAGAACTAGTTCTGATACGCCTAAGTTATCAACAAGTAGAAGCACGTGCCAAGGTAAATGGGCAAGGATAGGTCTCATTGCCAGTTCTACAGATATTGACCGCAGTTCGTTCACAAACTTCGATTCATTTAGTTATGATCAGAGCCTTGTTCCCTCATCTGGAAATTCAGAAAACAAAGCATTTCAATCTTTGTTAGCTAATCTTCCTTTCCGTCGATTGGATTCTTCGTCTCCTGTAACATGTTCTAATGATTTTCAGGTTAATAAAGGTAATAAAAACTTAAACTTCCTAAATTTTGAACTCTATATCTACTTTTTCTTTGGGTGAACTCCCCAACTTTGGCACACGTGATCATAGTAGTTATCCCGTATACTAAAGAAACACAATTAAAAGGAATCAACCTATTTTCCATCAACAACATCAGTCCATTTCGGATGTCTGACAAAAGATATAAACTGAGAACTCCTATTCCCGTTTCTTTAGTGTAGAGGGACAAATATGATGACACATGTCAAGTTTGAGGATGTAACTTTCTATTTAGTCGTCTCCCTCCCCCTCTCGCTTCACTTTCTCCCTTTTGGAGTCATCTAACAGATATCTATCCTGATAATGCAGAATTTGGAGGCCAAGCTGATACTAAAGAAAATGGTATGATGTTATTGGTTAAAACACATTTTTTGCAATTGGACACTTGTTTGAATATTTCTGTACATGGTGTTTTATTTTACCTAAATAGGTTACTGAAGTTGCTTTTATAGCAATACCTCCTGCTTAACATTTGTGTTTGCAACAGATGACCGTAGCCCAACAGTATTAGCTGCTGCACAAACTCTCTGTGAAATTAAAACTCATCCACTTCGGCAGAGCTCAGATGGAATTTTAAGATGGCAAAGGAAACCTTTACACAAGGCCATGAAAACTTGCTATTTTAAATCGAATGAGAAACTTGATGACGCGCCTTCAACGTCAGTTTCACCGGTTGGATCGAACACGGTGGCTAGGAGTGTGGAGCAGATAACGACCTCAAAGAAGCCAAGGCTTTCCACAGTCGAGAATAAGAATAGCGGTCACTCCAATAATGTAAAGAAAGGAGCCTGTCCGTGGCCTACATCAAAATCAGGTAGATCATTACCCCGTACACTAGTTAGGGACTCTTTTGTAGAAAACAAACGTACAAATGTGAGCATCACCAAGCAGCAACATTGTACGATGATGCCCCCACCTTCAAGGGATTTGGATAAGGCTTATGATGGCCAACATCATGTTGGAAAATTAGTATTGATGGATTGGAAAAGGGGAAGGGACAAGTCAGATTGATCAACCATTATTGACTGTAGACTCATTAGCAGCTAGGAGCTGTTGTGTGATTAGCAAATGTTTAGATTATTGAAAAGGCTGCTCTTTGTATATATTTATTGTTATGTTGTGACCGCAATGAATTTGTTGCCAATGTCTTGTCCAAGGGCAAACATGATTCAAATGTTGTAACATTAAAAGATAAAGCACAGGTGTATAAAACAGCATAATTCATTGCTTATTCTGTGATTTTGTGGGTGTGTCTGTTATGAACTGTATCTGATATTGCCAGCTTATAGAAATAAGGCACAACGATAGAATACATTTTCAGTGCAATATATACCCCTTGGTAATGCTTGTGGTGATTTGTGGGTTACTTATTTGGAATTATAACAATCAATTTTCATTCTTTTGTGGTGTTTACGTGTCGAGGGTTCAATCAGCTAGTGATAAATGGAATTAGTTTGCAAGCAGTTCAATTCCTTCTCGTAAAAAAACAGGACTATTGCAATTGTTTTTCTTCTTCCTCTCTGTACTGATTTAAAATGCTCTTCAATGATATGCATACATAAAAACTGAAATTGGAAATAAATATATTATTATTAATCCATGAAGTGTGTTATGTAAACATCTGATCCAGTATCAAAACAAGTGCCATAGCAAAACTAGGATCAAACCCTGGATGAACAACTAACTGAAAAACTTCAATCCCAAAAGACACGTCTTTTGTATTGGTCTCCTTTCTCTTGAGTTCAGCTACTGCTCTCTTTCTCTCATCCAAAACCTTACATGTTCTTCGTGCATAGGAACCTTCAACCGTAAATGCCGCGTGTCGTTTATCTGAGTCAGAAGCTACACGGTGCACATATGCCTGAACATTGGTATTGCCGTTTAAAATATTTACACTCTTCCTTACACAACAAACTGGACTCTTTCTTGACCTTTCCAACTTACATGTTTTTCTTGTACTATGGTTCCCAGTTTCTCCTTCATACACAAACCAACTATCTCCTAATCCAAGCTTCTGCAATCAAATCACAACATGTCATTTTATATATGAATGAAAACTATAAAAGAGTGCTGAATGTTGTGAATAATAATAACTAACTCATTATACTATCAAGCAAGGCTGAAAGCAGTTAAAGCATAAGAAAGATGAAGAGGAAATGATACCCTTTGGCGGCGCATAGAGAGAAGAGAGTTTCCTGAAGCATCCATAAGAACAACTTCATTGGGGTGCAAGGAGTAATTATCAACACGATACACAAGGTTTCCACATGAATCTATGACTGTGAATCCTTTACAATTAATTACAAGCGATTTTTTCCAAACTGTTAGTGATGATGATGTACACAAACTTCCTTCATTTACAATAGGATACCTCTTTCTCTCCAAATCATGTTCACCTTGGCTTTCCTCATGAACCACTGCTCTTGACAAAAACTTGAACCTAGGAAACACCCTCATAGATGTTTTTCTTCACTTCAACGTTTGTGTTGTGATCTTAGTATTTAAGAATGTGTTGATGGCTACTTAGCTAGACTATATGTTTCAGAGGATCATTCCCTAATGTTTATTGTATTATAAATATTATTTGTTTATACAGCATAGCAGCGTGTGTGTTCACACATATCGCGTTTTTTCTAAGGTAAAATTGAGTACCAAGATGACGCAAGTTGGTCCACAAACTATGCTCATAGGGTGGACTAAGCGGTTAAGCACACGGGATTTTTTTTGGAAGCAAGAAAGAAGAATAGACACGGAATGTTGAATAGGACCACATGCATTGTGCTTCTTTTACCTATTTTAACTTCTTTCTTTTTTACTTTTTTATTTTTCTTCTTCACAACTTGTAATTTAGAAACATTAAAGGAGCTTTAAGAACACAAGTTGAGGTATATAAAGATGGCTAAAAGACTAATGTGTAGCTATATAGAATAATTCTAGGTGTTCTGTCAAATAAAAATCCAGGGGATCATTGTTTGATGATTTGTTCATCTTTATTTGGATTTTTCGATGAGTAAGGAATCATTAAATTATTTAACTATGAAAGTTAGAATAAGCGTTAATAATAAGAACTCTAAAAACTACTACTAACTCTACAATGATGATATTTTATTATTTTGTGTAGATACAAATTTAAAGATGAACCGATTGTTTCACTTAAAACGTACCCATGTTATCAAGATCGTTGGATCCACCGAGAGATCCAAAATCGAGTTAAGGAAACCAATTGTTTAAACTTTTAAGTTCATAACGTTCCATTAATGAGGTGTTGTTCACTTCGAACTTTATATTGAGCACTTACATTGTTGTTCGTTGTAGAAAAGATCAGATGATTTGAGGAGTGAGTCTATAAATTCTTTTTAGCATCGATTTCTTCGTATTTAATACTCTTTAATGTATAAGAAGAGTAACAACTAATTTGAGGTTATTGAGTTATATAGTTTGTCTGTCCTTGAGCATGACATATGTTCGACCTTTACCGCATGCATTAATGTTCCAATTTCAAGATATAATCAATTCTACTCGATAATAAGTAAACATGTGAAGATCAATGCTACACCTTAAAAAAAATTTTGATGAAGATGCTACACCTTAAAAATAATTTTGGTCCTTCTAAACGTAGAATCAAACCTATCAATTTGAATTATGAATCAGCAAAAAGAAGATCTTATAGGAAGAAATTAATAAATTGAAAAATGTTTTCCAAAAATTAGAGAAAGGGAAATTACTATTCAACAAAGTGACATCTATTTATTAATAAGTTGGTCTTATATGTACGATTAAACCAAGAAAAGAACTGTGTAAGAGAGAGATATTTCATGAGATTCAACAAGAAAACTATTGAGAATCCATTGAACAGTGACACGTGGGGCGGCAAGGTATAATAAAAATTCGAAACACTTATATCTTGCTTTCAAAGGTTCCTTTGCTAATGATGTTAAATCCACCTCTGTCTGTAATCTTTGGAAAGAGACGGAAATCAGAACATTAGAATGAGATCAAATTTGTAGTATTCTACCTTCTCTTTTTTTGGGTACAAGTAGTATTCTAACTTTTAAACCACAATTTTGTGATTAAATCAATTTAATTTCATTGCCACACAAAATAAAAAGAATGGCATAATGTCAAGAAAAGGTGAAGTGGAGTGACCGACCACAAGGACTTCAACCTTCAGTTGGGTCCAGATGCAAATTCCACGTGATATAGTATCTGCAAATATTTCAAGCAGAGTGGACCTTATGCCGTAATTTTGACAGTGAAAGCAATGCAACTTATCGAGTAATTTCTTCAACCAAAACTATTTTTTGTACCCTTTCCTTTATTTCAACAGTTAGTTTCTTAGGAATATTTGTATTTTAAAAATCTAATGCCCTACTCACAGTCACAACTACGTCCTTTTCTTCAAAACAAACAAAAATGACACAAGCAAGTAGCAGTTGCAACGTTACATAAATTGTCTTTCATAAAAACAGAGAAAGATAAATAAAAGGAGTTGAAAAAAGAGAAGCTTATAAATAGTTATGGTATTGTAGGAAAACAAAATATTTCATTGGTATTGTAAATTAAAACATAAACATCTACACATCTTGGTTCAACCGAAATTACGAGGCCGGTTGCTGTGACTCGAGTTTGAAACTCGGTCCCTCTACTTGTATGTTTAAGTTTTAACAGTTATTCGTCGTTTCATCTATTTACTAAAATAAATAAAAAATATAAATGAAACCATTTTTTGTTTAATATACTTACCTATTATATTGTAGGACTAAAAAGTAGTTTGCTTCCTGACCGAAAAAAAAAAAAGTAGTTTGCTTTGACATAAAATTTTAAACTATTTTTTAAGGTAAACTATAAGCGTGCACATTATTTAAGGAATAAGAGATGTTTTGAGGGCTCCCAAATGCCAATTGATCATTTATTCATGGATTGCGTAGGAGTTAGGACTTATTGTTCCTTAATCTTAATGTAGAATTAGGCTCGTCTAATACCATTGCCGTTATTAACAAGTTGCAACATTATATATCTTACTTAGGAGCAATAGCTGAAGATTGTAAAACGCTAACATCAAGTTTAAGTACTTTAGATTTTTCGCATATTCGCCGTTTGCGATTTAATCTTCTCATTTCTTCGCTAAATTTGTTGTTACATATTGTTCTAATTTGATTGGGTTGAAGAAATCCCTTGTTATTGTGCCTTTTGATTTATTGTCACCTTTGATTTAATAAAAGCAGTCACTAAAAGAAACTATTTTTAAAAGTGGTTTTTTTTCTGGAATGTTTACAACATTATAAAGAGTTTTTTTTTCCCAAAAAATGAGCTCAAGATTCAATATCTTTATTCAATTTTCTTTAGTTTTGACGTTTAAAAAATATATATATTTAATTCATCAAATGTTAAAAAATTATCAATTTAAGTAAATAAACTTTTTATAATGTTGTAAACAAGACTGCAAAAAATTATTCAAAATTTAAGAATTTAAAGATAATTAACAAATTTGGTTTGTGCTTAGACTAAAATTGCATGTAGAACTTTTTTAGCGGCTAAAAAATAACAACAAAAAAATTAAGTAAAGTTGACGTCTCCAACTAATTTCCTCAAAAAAAAAAAAAAAAAGTCCTCCCCACTAACCTTATTTTCGTCGTAACACAATTATGCTGAAACACGATTTATGCTGTAGTCAAAATGCAAAACTAGCTTTTTTCTAAAACCAGAAATGCAGAAAATAACATAGCAATAGAAAATATTGTAGAAAACAAATCGTAAATCATGGTATGATGATCATAATATTGGATTAAGACTTAAGAGCAACCCCATAAAGATAATTTACACCACATTTTTATACAAAATCCTGTGACAACACATCTTTATCCAAAATCATAAAGTATTAAGTATTGATTCTAATATCAGAGTTGGTCATTAAAAGAGCTCGGGATATCATTCAACAATGATTAAGAACAACTACACAAATGAGTTAAACATCACACCTTAACTTAAAATTTTAAAACAATAAACATATGAATCTTTTCACTTATAAATTGCTGAACATTCACTTATTTATATGATATGATGAAACTTTATATACCAACATAGTATAGTAAAAACATAAACTTAAATTAACAAGAACGAGATAATAAGGATCGTGCACACAAAACTTGATCATGGGGTTTAGACCAAAATTGATGACTAACATCTCCAAAAGAGCAGCTCATTCAACATAAATAAAAAAAAGGCTTAAATATGTAAATCATCCCTGTAAGTTCGCGTGTTTTTGCTTTTCGTCCCTGTATCTTTTTTTGTTCTAAAACAAACCCTGTAAGTTACAAACGTTTTGATTTTCGTCCCTCCCGTCAGCATCTGTTACAAAAACGCTGATGTGTCTAACGGTGGCTGACGTGGCGTTGTTTGACGTGGCAAAACAAGCTTATGTGTCCTTCCATGCAAGATTACAGGGACCAAAATCAAAAACCAAAAATTACATAGGGACGAAATTAAAAATAACTAAGTTACAAATTTGAAATTAAAAATCCTTGATGTTTCCATCTTCTTCCTCTATCATCCGTATTATTATTCTTCTTCTGCTCAGACTCTCTTCACTGTGAAATTATAAAGAAACCATTTGTAACTTCTCCTGACTTTGTATCGTGATTTCTCCATTCACCAAATATATACTTTATCATTTTGAGGCCAAAACTTGTCCCATTTTTTGTCCTACGTCACATGAATGAGTACATGTTTATGGGAGATAATTTAGAAAAAGGTGATAAGTTGGCTTTGAAAACCTAACTAGTTTTCAATGCACAAATTTTGGTTTTGTTATTCAAGTTATTTTTTTTGTGAAAGTATCACTGCTGGAAGTGTCACTTTAGTTCCAATGTTGTCTTGTTGTTGTCCGCAGATGAAATAGAATGGGTTACCACAATGGAATGCAAGGAAATAATGTTACAGGTTCATGTAAGAAGAATATGAATGAGAGAGGAAGAAGACACACAGAGAGATGAAGAAGATGGAAAGGTTTTTAATTTCAAATTTTGTAACTTAGTGATTTTTAATTTCGTCCTTCTGTAATTTTTCGTTTTTGATTTTGGTCCCTGTAATCTTGCATGGAAGGACACATAAGCTTGTTTTGCCACGTCAAACAACGCCACGTCAGCCACCGTTAGACACATCAGCGTTTTTGTAACAGATGCTGACGGGAGGGACGAAAATCAAAACGTTTGTAACTTACAGGGTTTGTTTTAGAACAAAAAAAGATACAGGGACGAAAAGCAAAAACACGCGAACTTACAGGGACGATTTACATATTTAAGCCTAAAAAAAATTCAGTTTCAATTACTAGAAAAACCCTTGGTTCTTGTCTTTTTTAATGCTCAAGATGAAAAAAGTAAAATCAACAGAGAACTCAAGTTTTCTCAAATCCTTTGTCCCTTACTCTATGATTTTTTTTCTTCTTGGTTCTCTCTTTTCTCTCGGCAATAGTGTTTCCTTAACTTTTTTCTCTTTCTCTTTTGTTATGTTTCTTTTCGCTGATTATATAATCTTAAAAGCGTAAAACACACTTTTAAAGTCCAAACCATCTAAAACACACCATTTTCATATTTTATAATCCAAATAAGACGTGTGAGATTAGAAATTGTCAACCTTTTTTTAGTACACAACCACACTTCCATATTTTGCCAGCTTGGTATTTTTGGCCATTACTTTTTACACCCTATAAGTTTTTCATCCGCCCTATTTGAATTCTAAATTATTTTAACGTGTTTTAGAGTTCTTATGGGATGTTTATGTCATTCTGATTATATAATCGAAACAAACTAGGGTGCGCAAAAAATCAATAAGGTGGAAAAAGAAGAAGATGATATTTTTTTCTTCTAAGAAATAATAAACCCAACATTAAAAAATAAGCCCAAAATTAAGGAAGATCAAAAGGCCCAACAAAAAGAAATAAGTATATGTCTTTGATTTGCAAGTCACACCCCACCTTTATAAATTACTTTTTTTTTTTTGTGGTGGTCGAGGTTTGAACCCCGGCCCTTGTAAATTTTATGCACCGTTCATACCAACTGAGCTAAGCTCACGAGGACACCTTTATAAATTACTAGTATAATGCTTTGTCAAAAAAAAAAAAACTAGTATAATGGTAAAAGTTTTGTTTTTTTTGGTACAATGCTAAAAGGTTTTTAAAATTTGTTTTATGATACTAGTACTATTTAATATGAACCCTGTCCAAGTTAGTCCAATTTTTGTTTTGTTATCGTCAAACTTTGTGAGACACATGGAAGAACAAATCTGAGGTAATGAAGAACAGATCTGTTAGTGCATGAATGCTACGAATTCCAACGAGGACTATATTTGCTTGAAGACGTGTACATGAATCCTTCATCCCCCCTTTACCCTATGAATTAAATCACTCTGAACGCGTTGACTAGGATTATTGAAGGACCTTTCCAAATATGCATGCATGCCTATATTTCTTCACACTCCATTAACAACCTCAGTCAAGGTCAACACCAATTCCATGACTCTTTTATTCATGTAGTTCTTATCTCATTGTCTTGCTTTAGGCATTGTTTGGTTCTAGGGAAAGATTGCAAGTGGGAAAGAAAGTGAGTGGATGGATCCACTTTCTATAGTTTGGTACCACTGAAAAGAGAAGAGGAAAGAATCTTTTAGCTGGGACCCACAGCCAAAAACTTTCCGCAGCAATGTGGGCAGAAAGGTTGGGGAAACAACAACTTTTGTTTGAAAAGTCTAAAACACCCCTACTTTTATTGTTTTTTATTTATGTTACCATTCTTTGGTGTTTCTCTTTTTATATATGAAAGGGTATTTATGTCAATTACGAAAAATAGATCTTTCTTTCCTTCAATTTTCTAATCCACTTTCTATTAAACCAAACAACCAAAACAATCCCTTCACTTTCCACTCCCTTTCTTTCCTCATACCATCTTTCCTTTCACTATCTTTCCTCTTACTTTCTCTTGTCATCCAAACATAGCCTTAGTCTTAGCGTATTTGTTCTTTGTTAATCGTTCTTTTATTTTATTTTTCTTAAAAGTTTTGTTAATCATTCAAATGATTATGAATGGGTTTCGAAACTAATGGTTCAAGCTTTTCCTTGTAGCATCATTACCTATCCAACTTTTATGCCTGACTTACTTTTTTTTTTTTTTTTTAATAACTCATTCGAAAAATCCAACGATTCAACTAAACAATTCGTAATGTGGATTATCTGAGTTTTATTTATTTATTTGGATCATCTTTTTCTATTTGGTACGCAAGTATTGTCTAAAACAATTATGATTTTAGTTAGATCATAAACTTGTAGTAACAAAATATCTATTTCTATTTGAAAATAGAATAATAAAATTTGAATGGTGGAGCTCCTCCCTTGATTTTTTTTTTAAGATTCACCTAAATAATTTTCTTTGCTTCTTTTACAAGGAAAAATAAGTACATGACCGTGACATAGGAAAAGAATTAAATTAGAGAAAATATATAGATTTAGTGAACAGGTGAGGTGGATATTCTAGAATTTGTCAAAAAAAAGGGGGGATTCTAGAAGAGTATCACGCAAAAGGCTCAGAGAAGCCAGGGACCCACCAAATGCCTTCAAGTCATATGCTCACCAACTCCTATCCTCCCAAAAGTAGAGATTCTTTCAAAAATTAAAAGGTAGAGATAATAAAAATAAAAAATAAACTACAATTTTTTAATTTCTCATAAAATAGTTGCACTTTCTCTAATGTTGTTGATCTTATATCGTTATTGAAGCATCCAATTTCATCGTCATTTCACTTTATCTCAAACTTAATATAACTTCCTCGTATAATCAATTATCAATAAATCAAATTCAAAGATTAATGTGCTGTAAGGCTTATGTATAGTTTGCATTGGCACCCACTTAAACCCGACATTTTCCTTTGCTCCTCTCCCTTGTCCATATCCGGCTTCATTCTTGTGGTAGCACGTGCAACTAAAATATTTGCTAAACAATATACTCCCTCCGTTCCTTTTTAAGTGTCTTTTTAGAAAATTTATATTAAAATAGCAAAGTGTATTTTTTCACGTTTTCTTTCAATTATACCCTCCTTTTAATTCAACAATAAATTCATATTTTTTTGCACACACTTTATCTTTTCAATAAATTTAATATGTTATCTTTTTCTCATAACAAACAGTTGGTAATTATTATCTTTTTCTCCAACAAATTCCTATTTTTTTACGCGCTCTCTCTCCCAAAATAAACAATTGTCAATTTTTTAAATATTCCGCACATCTTTTAAATTATTATAAGTCAATATAAAAATTATTCCAACTTCACATTAATCAAAAACTAAGAAAAATTTTACTTCCTTCCAACTCCTTTAATCAAAGTTAAGACTTCAACTATGGCTTCAACCAATGCTAGATTCACATTGTGTGACATCTTATTTATAGAATTTTTAAATTTATAGAATTGTTATTCATCTTATTTATAGAATTTTAACTCTTCTTTGAACCATCGTTTGTAACAAAATTTTGTTTAAATTTGAAGATAATAAGAAACAAACTTTGTTTAAAAAAAACAAACAAACTTTGTTTAAAAAAAACAAACTTTAGCTTTCCAAATAGATAACATTAATTAGATTTATTGAAAAAGTTAAGAGTAATTAAAAAAGGTATAATTGACAAATCATACCCTAACAATACAAAAAGGACAGTTAAATAGGAACGAAAAATACACGCTAAAAAGACACTTAAAAAGGAACGGAGGGAGTAGTTAGTTTTCTTGAATAAAATCTTATTTAACTTAAACTATACCAAATTTAGGGCATTCGAACGATATAACTAGATCAAAATTTTACATTTTATTTAAAATAAAAAAAACTAGATCAAATTTTTACATTTTTTTATAGTATATTATAACCTTGAACATGCACCTATTTTTAATATATAAAGTTGTGCCTATAAACTTTTTATCGGCAATATATTCTTCATTAAATATATTTTTTTACCAATATTTAAGTATTTTTCGGCCCAACCATCGTCATTGTATGTTATGAGTGAAGATGTGATTGGTTTTCGAAGGACAAGATCATGAAAAATAATTCATCTGAGATATCAAGGATTCTCTTTAGTGATGTAAGATGAATAATTGTTGGTTGTTGCATAAACTGTGGGGGTTTATTGAAGAAGAAAGTATTGTCGGGGTCCGTTCACTATTTTTTTAAGGAATATTTATATTCACAATTATAAGAAAAAACTAATTTCATGATAATTAAGAAAGTTAGTTAAGTGCAATTAATTTTTTAAATTTTGTGTAAAATATATTTTCAATCACTATTAGGTCATCACTAATCTCTGTGTGTATATCTAAGTCGGTAAAGACATTGTCTTTTATAAGTATGAGTCGGGGTTCCAATCCTGAATTCGCATCTTATTTATTTTAAGGTGAAAACCCACCGACTATGTTACTTAAAAATATATATAAAAGCACTCAATTATTTGTAACATCATCTTTAAAAAGTTTTGATGCAGTTAACTTTTACACCAAGATTTGAGACATTTTTTTCTTATAATAATAATGGCTGAAACAAGCAAATATTTTAAAATCACATTTGATTGGTTATTTTTGACCGTGTAAATCTGTTTATGTGAATAGTAGTTATATTAGCATTTTCGTAAGCCTTCCCCACCTTTTTTTTTCCTTCAAGTCATGTCGTTGTTTCCACTTATAATTGACCATACACATATGCTGTTTGACCAGATAGGTGCCAGGTAGAGAGTCTCTTATACCGTAGAGAACGTGCTGCCTCAAAAGTCCCAAGCCACAATTCCTATGATCGTTTCTTCAAATAGTTTGATTTATCAGGTAATTCTGATAAATTTACACATCCCAAATCTTTTAAGATTTAACATGGTTAGTCAAATTTTTCAGGACCACTTTGGTTGGTATGTTTATTACGTGATTTTAAGTTTTGATGATTTTTGTCATTTTAGTGTATTGAATTGATAGACGATCTATTGAAATAAATTATTTTGGTGAGAACGAATGATTGTTTAGAAGAGAAATTTAGACAAAATCATCCACCGAAACCAGTTACGGTTCTTGTTTTTCATTTTCAATTTAACTAATAAACATATATGAAAATATAGATATAATATTTCAATCATCATTTTCTTTTATAATTTTCTAAAATAGACGTAACAATTTAATTAATATTGAAAATGCTACACTATTTGTATTGTTTATGAAAATACATTTTTCTTACTAACTTGTAGTTCATATTCTCTATCACAATGGTTACTACACAAGTTTTTCATATCCTTGTTACGTACTCATATAAAATGAACACATGGATTGTACCAACAAAACAAAATGAAAACGTGAAAATTTTGGAATATAAAAATTGATAAATGAATTAAGAATGAAAGCAGATCTTTAATGATTTTTTTTTTATTAAAGGAGATCTTTAATTATTATATCGTCACATAGAAGCATTTATAAACAAAAGTTTTATTGTTGTTAATTTCGGTAGACTGATTTCACTTCTTAAAAAAATAAAACAATTAGTAGCTTTCCTTCTTTGTTTGGAAGAGAAGAGAAAGTTTAAGAAAAGAAAGTAAGAGGAAAGAATGTTTAAGGAATGAAAATGAATAGAAAGTGAGATGATTGTTTAGTTGTTTGGTATAAAAGAAAGTGGAAAGAAAGTTAAAAGAAAAATACATCTATATTTTTAAATGACATAAATACCCCTACATTGAAAATTGATGTTATATTTTTTTTAGTTGGTGTGATATTATATAAACTAACATATATGAATAAAAAACTAAAAAAAAAATTTAATTTACGGTAGTGTACTGTATATAAATTATTTATAAATAATAGAAATTTGAAGAAGCATGTGAGTCGTGACAAGCAAATTAATGAAGGGACATAACTAGAGCTGTCAAAACGGGCCGGGCCGTACGGGCCGGCCCGTTTAGCCCGATTAATTTTAGGGCTTGGGCCTTAAATATTGAGCTCGAATTTTAATAGGGTTTTTTAGCCCGGCCCTAAAAAGCCCGATACCCGTTAGGGGTAGCCCGAACGGGCCGCGGGTAGCCCGTTAGCCCGCATAACAAAAAAAATCCTATAAATTATATATAATTTTTCAAATAATTCTTTACTTAGTTGATTATCAAAGTAAAAAATAAAAGTGAAAATTCAATGAATTAACACATATAAATGTAATATAAAATTATATTTACTTGTTTCGTTATTTATAATTTTAAAGATCGAATATATAAATATCTATAACCATAACGTATCTAATTTATTTAAAATTGTTTTCCTCGCCGTTTTAGTTTACGACCAGTGTACGAAAATATTTACAATTTATTTTTGTGCTAGACATTATTTAAACATATTAAAAATATTATTTATAAAAAAAATTATAAGAGTATTTTATAATACTTGTTTTATATATAAAAAATGTAATTTTTAATATGGGCCGGCCCGTTAGCCCGCGGCCCGTGTAGGGCCGGGCTCGGGTAGTATATTTCAAGCCCGTTTTTCAACCGGACTTTTTGGCCCGGCCCGATAAAGCCCGAAGCCCGTTAGGGCCGGCCCGTTTAGGGCTGGGCCGCCCGTTTTGACAGCTCTAGACATAACAAGCACATTTTAATTTCAACTGATGGCCATTTTGTAATTTTACAATTTGCAAACTAATCACCCAACTTTCTTCGCTGCTATGAGCGGAAAGTTTTAGCACGTGGGGCCCATCAAAATTAAACTTTCTTTCCACTCTGACAGTGCAACCATGCAAGGGAAAGCCCATTTTTCAATAATCTTTCTTTTCTCTTTGCTTTCTTTCCTTATCGTTTCTGCAGTTCCAAACATACCCTAAAAGTTGAGTTTTAGGGAAAGACCAAATCAATGTGTTCCGGATTCACAACCACCAAACCCATATATTTCACACTGTATAGGTGTTATAGGATTTGGGGAAGACTTTATAAATAAAAGTGATGCTGGTCAAAAGAGATTATTAATATTATTATGTGAAGAAAGATTGCATCATCTACGTAACCTTGGAACAAATATCTTATTTAAATGGGTAGACTTAAGAGGCTGGTTTAGTTGTATCATTTGCCTTTTTGGTCTCTAGAGAAATAAATGTGAATCGAAATTCAACAGGTCGGTAAACTTCCAGAACCGGTAGTGCCTTTTTATTTACAAAAAAGAAAAATTAAGTAAATTCATTCATAATCAAATTTGTAAAACATATGTAAACATCATTATAATTTTGGAGAATAACATTAGCATAGTGATATTGGTTTATGATCTGAGAGTGCGTTCTTTCTTAAAATCTCATTTGATTTTCTCTGGTGTCAATTTAAGGGGATTAATTTTGCTTCTTCAATTTTTTTTTGGAAAATAACAATATATGTAGTCTTTTTGTTTGAATATAGTTGTATAGGTTTAATTAATATTGTATAAAAGAAACCCGTGTTCTCCATGTGTGCACATTTTATTTATTTATTTATTATTTGTTAATTATATTTTGTTGTTGTGAAGTGGTTTGGTGGGTGAAATATTTGTCAAATGAACTTTTTATTGTCTTCTTTCATCTTCCGTTAGTCTTTTTTTTCTTTCTATGTCTATGTGAATGACAGTTTTCTGTTCTCCTATTTGGTTTTATGGACAGGAAGGGATACCTTAAGGTACAAGTTAGACATTGCAACCACTACTAGAAAATAGTTTTTAGAGAATGAAACGCTGGTTTATTGACTAATTTTAGAGACATGAAGTTATTAAACTAGCCTCTAAAATTTGTATCAACATCGGTAGCTACTTTCTTCTATAATAATCAAAGTTTGTTTAATGGATAACGATCAAAAATTTGTTTTGATGATAACAACATCCATAAACCATAAAAGAATAATTTATCCTCTATGCATGCATGTGTTTAGTGTGCATGCCGTATGCTTCTAGTAAATTCCTGAAATCCACTGGTTGTATACTTTGACGAAGACTTACTCGCGATTTAAACTAATAACAAGATTGTCTATTTTCCCTCGAATAAAATAAGATTGTCTATTTTCATTTATCACGATTTTTGCTTTTGTGTGTTTACCGTCATATATATTGTGGATGCTGGTTGTTGGATATAAGGCTAGAAAATTTACAATCATATCTATCACATCTAACTGTCATTGAACCGAATAATTGAGCAAGACATCAAAAATTAATAGGTATAATAGATCTCGTGTCATCTCATATGTCAGACATGTAAACCTACAATGAAGGACAAATGAATGCATAATTGAAATTTAGAAAGTAGTAAATTAGGAGTGGTTATAATTGATCAAACGAATACATTAAATGATTAGTTAACGGCTTCTAATCCTAATCCCAAGTTATTTAAACACTTTTGCAAACAGCTACTTTAAACAACTTTTCATAAATCTTCCATTTATAATATTGTAATCATGTAGGGTTAAAATTGTACACAAGTCCCTCTGAATACGATACAATCAATTTTTTTATAAATCATCATACTGATGAAAACCAACTCTTATTAATTTCTCACCACATTTTATTTACCATAGAACTCCATGTAATCTTGCCCTTGCTTTTAAACAAAGTTTTTTCTTGTTTTTATTTACTTGCTTGCTTTTAAACAAAGTTTTTTCTTGTTTGCTTTCTTAATTTTTATTAGGTAGCTCATCACTACGATGAGTGAATAGTCTTTCTTTGTCATGGGATCATGGAAAGTAGTTTATGACAAACTTTTCATAATCCCATTTTTTTATTTTGTTAAGGGATTCAAAACTTAATCTAGTCATAGCGAGTTTAAGAAAATATTAGGCAACGATTGGTTGACCGAGAGGTAAAGGTTGTTGGAAATATAAAGGTAGACAAAATGTTCGAAGCATGAGAATAACTTAAAAACTTTGAGATGAATTGGATAATCATGCTTAATGGGTCAAGTCATTCTAGAAACCATGAAAATAGGAAGCTATGTTGGTGAGCCAGTTCTTTGTTGCTAGAAATAGAGTTTTGATACCTTAGAGATTACCTCGTCCATAATTAGGTAGTGAATTCTTGAGACTTAAGAAAGGGATATTAGTTGGAATGTTTGTCGTAGTGATGAACTTCAATGATTTCAAGGTGTTTTTAATCAATTATATATTTCAACCAATTTTCAATCATCAATCTTACAAAAACTTAAAAACACTTTTTAATTGTATATTTAGGAGAAAAAGATAGCCTTGAGATTCACAAGTCTCTCTGAATTTCATACTCTTTATATTATGATGACATACCCGTACACTTGCAGGCGTGTCAACTCTCAAACGAGTTTCAAATAACATATCAAAAATATAGTTTGAATTACGAGCATAAACATTTGGTTCAAAGTTACAAAAGGTTATTATTTGAATGTGAAGCTTTGAGGAAAGGATAATCAATGTTTTATACTCCAATTCTATCAAAGTCAAATGAATGCAACTCATCAAAATATGAGAAAGCATCCCATAAATTTCTTGCAAACAATATAAACAGAAGCAAGCAAGCATCAAGAACCAACTTTTGTCAACAAAAATATATCCAAGCTCAAGGAAAACATGGCATGTTCTTAATGAGAATGGAGAAATCCAATCACTGAAGTTTAATTTAAGTTACATTCATCCTCTTTTATAAGAAGGATGGTCTGAACTTCAACAATTTCATGAATTCCTTGAAAATGTTGATGTGGTATTCGGTTATTATGGACACAACTTATTCGGAGTGGTAATGTTTAGAGAACAAACAGATTCAACCTCAATATATTGCAAAATTTCATAGCCGAAGTTTGATGCTAATCAAACTATCTACTTTGACATTCATGTTTGCAAGGACTCTATGGAGAACCCTTTTTTAGTTAAGAGATTTGTCTTTAAGTTCTTTAATGTCACTAATTAATCAAATCATTCCTCTAATAATAACCTAAAATATCTATTTCTTTTTGGAGCCATTACTAGATGATTCCGACATGTTTTTGAAGCAAAACTACATATTAGGTTTAACACATTGTGGGGACAATGGCCAATGCAAACACTTTGACGTATATTAGTTAAATGATCACAATTTGACAACCCAACTTAGAACGAAGTGGGATAAAATTGCAAATCAAACAACTTTTAAGATGGCCAAACAATCCGCTTCAAATTTAACGCTGCTAATTACTATATATGTCATGTGTACTCGGTTATCCCTTTTATGTAACACAATCAATCTACCAATCTAATATAAAGAGCACTAGCTCTATAAATGAATGATTTTTCTTACCATAAATGCCTACTTATTTTTTTTGGTACAGTCTTCTTCCTTTAACTGACTCAATTCATATTCACTTAACACCTAATTGTAACCGGAACATATTTTTATAACCATAAGGTCATTAAATGAAACTTATAAACAAGTATTTACAATTTTTTGTATAGTCTATTCATTTTATAAAAAAATTGTTATACATATGTCCTTATCTTAAAAATCATTAATCTATAATAAAAATTGAACAATTACTCCAAAAGATAATTTATTATACATCCTTATTATCATAAATTAAGATTCTAATCAAATTAATTTACTTCTTTCATTATAAAAATAAACTCTTCGAACATATTTGAAAATAGAATATTATTTTACATAATTTCCTATCTCCTGCAATACCTCAACAAATTGTGTTGTATAAAGGATTTTTTTTTAAGAGATGACAAGATTCACGAAACAAATGTTGCGGGTTACTTTTGAACATAAATGCTAAATATTGTGTGCTGTATTAAAAGTAGAATCTATATAATACATATTTTGAATAAGACATCCAAAGGAAGAAAATCATATATCTCGTACTTTCATCAATTTAGATGTCATATGTTACCGTTACACACCAAAGACAACTTTAACAAGTTTGATTCAAAATCTCAAAAGCCCATCTTTCTCGAATACTCCGAATGCTCTATAACTTACATAGGGTACAATAAAAAAAACATTGAGTGTTGAAGACTTAAAACATGTAAGGTTTGATGACAAAATAAATATCATGACAACAAAAAGTCAAAGCAAGTTGAAACTTGTGCAAATAAGTGACAAACTAAGATATATATCCTCTTCTAAAGCTAACGATGAAGTTTTCTAAGTTAACTCAAAGGGAAAAAAACAATATTGCTACACTTTCTGCAAATTAAAAGAACATTTCAAAATAAAATAAAATTTATGTAAGTATAATTTTTGCAAAAAAAAATAAAAATAAAAGGTGATTCAAAGTGATCACAAATTATGGTCAATGTTGAGCAGTATTTGAGAGCACGACCGGTTCTAAGATTTTTGATGACCTGAGGAAAACAATAAAATTGTATCTTTTAAATATTATAATATTTTTCTTCTTACATTTTTTTTTTGTTTCAAAAGATTCATTTATAATCAAAGTTCTTTTAAAATATAATTTCATTATAATTAATCAAACCAAATTAAAAAGAAATATATCTATATAATACTAACTACTAAGTGAACATAATAATTTTGATGTCCCTAAAATAATGGTGCTCTGAGCTGCTGCCTTTTTCGCCCACTCTCAAAACCATCCATGTTTGAGAGTATTCCGATGTTCAAGTGACTACAAGAGTAAAGAGGGTGAGGTGTTTTAAGGACAGAAATTGTGTACTTTTAGTTGGTGGTGAAGGATGCCTTCTTATAGGCATGGATGTGTAGCCGTGGAGAATTGATGTGAGGTCGTTACAAACGGTGATCCATCAATGTTGTGTTCCAACTTTCGTTACAAGTTATTGAGGTGTTACAGATTCATGGAATTCAAAGCTAGTTGTTAAGGTGCTTTGTTGGACGGAGTGGACCGAAGTTTGCTCGAACCTCATCATATTTAAATTGTTGAGTATTTGAGCCTTATACATAAACTATGAGTCTTCGGTGTGTCCAAAACAAAAGGATAAATATATAATTCAATTTTTTTTTTTTTTACGGTTAATGAATCAAGTTAAAAAAAAGATGAAAAATTAGAGGTTTTTATTTTTGTTTGACGACTTCTTCGTAACCAAATTTATATAAAAGATAATCTTGTTAACCGAATGGAGCTAGTAAAATTTTAAAATTAAATAAGCCAAAAAAATCTTTTAGCCAAAATGATACTGGTAAATCTTAAAAACGAAAAGAGTAAATAGTCAATTACCCCCTTGAAATTGTAAGTTTCGTCAATTACCCCATGAAATTAACAAAACTTCAATTACCCTCTTGAAATTGCACGACGTTAATCAATTTACCCCCTCCGTCAAATTATTCTGTTAGTTAACATGATGTTTTGCAAATACCCCCCTGAAGATTTGAACTTATGTGCAAAATGCCCCCCAAACTTGAAAATTTATATTTTTTTCTTCTTATACTTGACTCAAAAGATATTAAAGTCAAACAATTAACAGTTAGCTTTAATAATTAACAGTAGTGATCGAGGAAATGAGGAATTTGGATAAAAATCATTTTACATGTGCTTGCAACATTGAAGAAAATAATTGTGGCATTGAAAGCAGAATGTTAAGAGTTCAATTTCGATTTGGGTCCGCAATTTCTGCCACTTTTCTTGTAAGAGTGAAAATGATCTGAAAATGAAGGATGAACCTTTACTTATAGGTTTGTTCGTTGTAATATCTACATTCCCTATTGTTCAATCATACCAAGGGGAAAATCATTATTTTCACTCATTTCCATTTTCCATTATTTTTACCAAGCGCTAGTTTAGGAAGTCAAAATCAAAAGTTTTCCATTCCACTCCATTTTCACTACTCTCTATATAGTACCATCCTCCAAAATTAAAACAGTTAGCAACACTAAAACTCATTACAAGATGAAAGTTAAAATTTCATATGATTTCTATGGAGCACTTCCCCACATGAGTTGTTGCAATTTTGTGCTGAATTAGAAAGCTACTTCACTTAGCCTATGTAAACTCAGGCAAGTATGCACAATTACTCCAAAATAAGTGGCTTACATACATGGTAATGCATATTTATATGTTAATTGTTTGCCTTTAATATCTGTTGAGTCAAGGATAAAAAAAAAAATTATAAATTTTCAAGTTTGGGGGGCATTTTGCACATAAGTGCAAAACTTCGGGGGGTATTTGCAAAACGTCATGTTGACTAACAGAATAATTAAACGGGGGGTAAATTGATTAACGTTGTGCAATTTCAGACAGGTAATTAAAGTTTTGTTAATTTCAGAAGATAATTGACGAAACTTACAATTTGAGAGGGTAATCCACTATTTACTAAAAGAAAAAAATTAAGTGGAATTATGTGTGAGTGGAGTTGACATTGCAATGAATCCCTGCCGTCGAGTCAGAGAGTCTGGAATCAGCGGTCCCACTAACGTAAAATAGAGATATTCCCTTTCATTTTCCGACCCGCCATTCCTTCTCTTCCCACACTTTATCCCTCTCTCACCTTCTTCATCCACTACTTCAAAAGCCAAGTCATTCCAACCGCGTCACGCCACACAACATAATCTTATAAACAATTCCAATTAACAAATTAATCATATTCATAATCATTATTTTTCAAACGAACACACCAACATCTTTTGTTGGCTACATTTACCTTTCCTTCATTTTTTTCTAATTCTCCTCCACCTTTACTAATTCCTCATTTCATTTCACACTACCAAAACAAAATCCAACCATAAGCACTTTATTATATGTTCTTCCTATTAATTTCCTTTATATATATATATATCCTCATTACTATCAATTACACTTTCCTTTAATTGATCTCTTCTGCAAAACAATAACTATATTGTCCTATTCTACTATGCGTTCATGTCTCTTTCTCTTATAGATTTTGAATGAACGCGTTCTATCAAATAATCTAGCTAAGATTTTTTCCTTTTCTCTATATAAAGTCATTCTCCGAACTTTCTTCAATTAATCTCTCTACACTTGTCCACTTTATCAACGCGTGTCAAACATTAGCATAATAACATTGCATACCAAATTTAATTTCACATTTCTTTCCATTTTTTCTCATTTTTTCATTTAATGTCTGAAGGCTAAAAAAGAGAAAATCAATGAATGATATACCGAAGCACGAACGCCGATGGGCGTCAGACAGTGTTCCCGGAAAAGCAACTATCAGCGCCGGAACTTCGCCGGGAACGGAGTCAAGCTCCACCGGTGATGAATTTGTGGAGGTTACGCTTGATCTTCGAGATGATGATACAATCGTTCTTCGTAGTGTTGAGCCAGCTGTTATTAATATCGACGATTCCTCCGTCCCCGGAAGCGGTTACGATACTCCGACGTCTGTTCCACGGTCACCGTCGATGCGGAGAAGCTCGTCGAGAGGATTCCGGCATTTCTCACAGGAGCTGAAAGCAGAGGCGGTTGCTAAAGCAAAGCAATTCTCGCAGGAGCTACGGCGATTCTCGTGGAGTCACGGTCATGCTTCGCGAACTCTTTCATCTTCATCCGCTCGAGCCGGAACTAGTACCACCGCCGGCGGTGGTTTTGAAACGGCGTTGGCGGCAAGAGCTCTGAGAAAGCAACGCGCGCAGCTTGATCGGACTCGAACCGGTGCTCATAAAGCACTCCGTAGTTTGAAATTCATCAGCAGTAAATCCAACGGCGTTGATGCTTGGAACGAAGTGCAGAAGAATTTTGATAGGCTTGAGAAAGACGGTTTCCTCCATCGTGTGGATTTCGGTCAATGCATAGGTCAATTTCCTTCTCTTTAAATCTAGATTCATAATCTTGCAATGTTCGTTCAATACATTTTTTTTTAAAATTCTTTTAGTTTTTTTATAATGCATTTTGGTTCGGTGAATTTATGGCCTATATATTGTTTAGATCTTGAAATTAATGTTTCGTTTTGACTTGAAAGAGTCTTAATAGTAATTTAATTATCCGAAGGCATGAAAGATTCGAAGGAATTTGCGCTAGAACTCTTTGATGCTCTTGGACGAAAACGAAGGTTGAAGGTTGAAAAGATAAACAGGGAAGAACTTTTCGAATTTTGGTCGCAAATTACTGATCAAAGTTTCGATTCAAGGCTCCAGATCTTCTTTGACATGTAATCTTTCAATGATTATTGTTTAATTGTTTATTGTTATAGTTATATTTAATTAGTGATTAATAATCTTCGAAGGTTGCCTTAATTTAAAACTTGCACTGGCACTATCGAATGTTAAATTAAACACCACATTATTAAATGTCACCGTATTTTACTTTAATATTTTAATGTCACTTTGAAGCTTTCTTAGCTTGTAATTCATTCAATTATTATTGTGATCGTTAAGTGCAAATTTAAAATAATAAATCTTCATGTCTTCACAGGGTGGACAAGAACGAAGATGGAAGAATCACTGAAGAAGAAGTAAAAGAGGTATAGAGGTTTTTTTATTTTATAATTTAATTTTGTTACATCATTTTATATTCAACTATCTATTATTTACTAGTATACTAATGTTTGAACAATCAACCTTGATTATAGTAATTTAAATACTATTCTTTTTAATAATAGTATAAGCTTTTCTTCATATGATATGATGTACGTAAAACGTTGCATTTGTGTTTAATTAATCAAACATTAGGCTGACATGACCGCATGGGCAAACTTAATATGATGGTTGTTAAAAATAATTACTTCAAAATCCAGTAAGTATTAATTCAGTTCAAACTTCAAACTAGACATTAATTTTCCGTGTTCTAGAGCATAATAATAGTTGGTAGTAGCAGATATTCAAGAGTTAGTGAACTATATATGTCTTACTTTTTTGAGGTTTTGGTCATAGGGCTTTCGCTTTCATTTTTCTGATTTTACCAAATTCATGGAATTCATAGTGAAGACGTTTTCAGAGTGGAGTTGGTGGGGGTGTGGTCGTCATTTTATGCGAAACTAAAAGCATTTCTTTTGTCACAAGATAGACATTTTCTTTTTGACAATTAGATACACATTTTCTCAAACACGTAATATTTACTTTTTTTAGGGGATGTAATATTTAGTATTTTTTTTACATTAATTAAATTAAATATTTCATTCTGCAATTCTTGCTGTATTTCTTGTCTTCCAGATCATCATGTTAAGCGCTTCTGCAAATAAGTTATCTAGACTGCAGGAGCAGGCTGAAGAATATGCAGCTCTCATCATGGAAGAGTTAGACCCTGAAAGACTTGGCTACATTGAGGTATTAGCTTAGATACCCTGAAGTTTTTTAATATTAGCCTTTAAAACCAACGGGGTTGGGTTTTAGTCAAATGATCTACACTCCCATAACGTAATAAACCAATATTTGAACACATTAGTTAAATAGTTCACTTTGATTATTGAACATATTAATATTACTCCATTTGTCCCATAATAACGTTCAAACTAAAAAAAATTCTAAAAAAAGATTAGTATTTTTATTTTCAATGTAATTTATTTTTTTTATTCCAATTCTATCTCTAATTTATATTGTGACATTTAAGAAAAATAGTTGTAGTATATTTATAAAAAATTTGTCACTTTTCATTTATCCTTACAAGAGAGGAAAACAAATTACCTTTTTCAACGGTAAATTAAATAGTGACAATTTTATAAAGAAATCGTTAATACACGCTAATTTTGGAAGGGTATATTTTATTTTTTTTTGACAATTTTTTTTGGGTATATTTTTTTTTTGGACAATTTTTTTTTTTAATACTTGCATCTTGTTTTATTACATCTTGTCTTGGGTATAGGTCCAGTCCCCAAGTGTTTGTCTAATCGTTTTCTTTCAAAAAAAAATCGTTTTCTTTTATTTTAATAAATTTATTTATTAAGGTAATGTAAATAATATTTGATACTTTTAAGGTGTCAACATAGTTGAAGTGTCAAAGTTGTGTTATGTGATGCCTTTGTGCTCAATTTTTTTTTCCGTAAAATTAAACATACTTTCACGTTATTATTCTTCATTTTATATTTATGATAATGAAAATATAGCAATGTTTATTCTCTTTCCTTCATTTTAATTTCTCCTTAATCTATATATTTTCATATACAATTTTTTTTGTTTCATATATAAAATTTATGATAATGAAAATTGTTATTCTCTTCATTTTAATTTCTCCTTAATCTATATATGAAACAAAAGAAAAATGTCACAGTTATTGTTGGAAGGAGGGAGTAAATAGTTAAGAGTATAAATAAAGTAATAGGTAATTTTATTGATATTGCAAAATAAAAATAAAAATTGGGCAAAATATTTTACTTATAACTTTATAAGATTAGACATTAACTAAGACATTGGGGGTGGTGAATAAAAAAACAGTGGTGCTCATATTAATTATTTGAATATGACTCTTTCATAATGATGACACTCTAGTGGATACAGTACAATAATAACGTGCTGTCAAAAAAAAGAGTGTACAATAATAACATTACACTATGATGCATATTTTTATACACAAAAATAGCGGATGAGGTGCAATGCAGAGTGATTAAAATTTCAATAGTTGAATTTCAATGAACGTCAGAATTTTGCAATTTATTTTTAATGTCAACATCATTTAGAAGAATCAAATATGATTTTTCAGCATATCCCAGTGGACAACGAACAAATAACTAAAGATAATGAGTGTAATATTTGTGTATAAGGTTGGTGATTATGTTCATCGATTTTAAGAAGAATTGCTGAGCAGTGTTTTCAAATAGACCTAGCATATATTAATTATAAAATATTCTGGTACTTAGTTGACATTATCACTGTATATAATTTCCATTAGACAAAAAAAATAAGAATAAAGAATTAAAAAAATGTTCCACTGGTATATTATAGTTGCTAGGTCGTCCTAATTTGGTTACGTACCTTAATTCAGTCAGTGTTGAAGTAAGACCCCTTCTTTGGTCCACAGTTGGGCCAAATTGTGTAATTGATCAAATCTCACAACATTTCCAATGTCGTTCAACCGTGTAGAAAAAGAAGGGAAAGAAAAAACAGGCATATTTGATAAATTATTACAAATTATAGCTAGCAGTTATAAGTTAAACAAATGAATTGATGTCCAATCAACATAGCTACATTATCTGTAACTACTCCATATACTATATTAGTTCTTCATCCTTTTGCTTAGTCAACAAATTTAACATAAATTCTTCTACATAAATTCAACTAGCTAGCTAGGGACGACTTTGTCACAATGTACCTTAATATATGATTAAGCTGATACTTTTAACTATTCAGTTCGTTGAGTAAGCAAGAACCACTGCTGATTAATATAAGTACTGGAGTCCGATTCCTCTGAAGTGAACAATTCACTTTAAAACGTAAAGTGAGCATATTAATTAATAAATCAAAGTAGATATCGATACCTCATAACAATCCATGAGATTGTCAAAATAATTCTCTCACGTTACACTGTAATCACTGTAGCTGATCCAAATCCTAAGAATTAAAAGGGACCTCGTTTTTTATTTCACCAACATAACTGTTTTTTCTGTCTTTTTTGACATCTCTCAACTTCAAAGGTTAAAATAAATGTGACAAATGCAGTGGCAAAATATTTTGGTGGTACGTCCATGGTGGGGCGGGGGACGGGGGTTAAACTACAAAAGAATCAATACAATCTGTTGTTAATGTATGTCATGGGGAATTCAACTGCAGGGAATTAATTTTTATTTTATCAAGCTTCAATTTGTGGCCTTTTGTGTGTCTTCACCTGTTACGCTTACACAGTTACACCTTACTCAACATTTATCCAAGTTTGCTGCATTCTGTTTCTCCTTCAAAAAAATAATGCATACAGTTGATATATACTGAAATTTGTTCTACACAACTCAACCTCTGATTGTTTTGCGGCATTTTGGATGGTCATTATGTTATCGCTTGTGCAGCTATGGCAATTGGAGACACTTCTTTTACAAAAGGACACGTATCTCAACTACAGCCAAGCTCTAAGTTATACAAGCCAAGCTTTGAGCCAGAACCTACAGGGACTTAGAACGAAAAGTCCTATACGTAGGATGAGCCGCAGATTTATTTATTATTTGCAAGAGAATTGGAAGAGACTTTGGGTTTTAACATTGTGGGTATGCATCATGATTGGGCTCTTCACGTGGAAGTTTATTCAATATAAGCAAAAGGATGCTTTCCATATAATGGGTTACTGTCTTCCCACAGCCAAAGGTGGGGCTGAGACCCTGAAGTTCAACATGGCACTTATACTCTTGCCCGTTTGTAGAAACACCATAACTTGGCTCAGGTCTACCAAGCTGTCCTATGTTGTACCTTTTGACGATAACATCAACTTCCATAAGGTACGCATTCATACCACAAGGAAACCTGCATAATCTGGAAACTATTTTATTATGGTGTTTGTCCTTCATCATATCTTGTTTATTCTTCCACACTTGCAAAGTTAGAACTAGTAATAATTAGTAAAATTGATGGATCCACGGTGAATAAAGTGAAAATGCAAACTAGAATATAAAATATGAAGTGCACACACAAAATAAATTTCAATAATAGCCTGGCAATAAAAAGTTTCACAAATAATAAAAGTCTAGCAAAAAGAAGTAATAGGTAGGTTAGATATGTTTTACACGTATTACTAATGCAAATACATTTAACTATTTTCATGTTTTTACTATAACTGTTTTAATTTTATATTACCTTATTCTTGTATAATGAACTTTAATCCTCAATTTTAAGAAATATTACCTTATTCTTGTATATTACCTTACTGTTTTTATTTATTTATTTTTTATTTTATTTTTTTAATTTTTATATATATAAGAAAGTTCTTACTAGTTTGTGAATTAAATTATCATGCAAAAAATAACCACCGTATTCAATACAATATTCTAAGTTTGACATAAAGAAGATATTTTATTTCATCAAAAACAAAAGAAAATATTTTCCGTCAAAAAAGTAAAAAGATAGCTATTAAGTTTATGTAAATTCTATGGTGATGTATATGATTTCAGTTTTTACTTTGAGATTCTTACAGACAATTGCCGGGGCAATCGTGATTGGTGTTATACTTCATGCCGGGGATCACCTTGCTTGTGATTTTCCCAGACTTGTAAGTTCGTCTGAAGCTGATTATCAGAAGTATTTGAAAGGTGTATTTGGTCATGACAGACCCAGTTATGGAGACATAATAAAAGGGGTTGAGGGTGTCACTGGAATTTTGATGGTGGTTTTAATGGCAATATCATTTACACTTGCAACGAAATGGTTCAGGAGAAATCTCATTAAGCTGCCCGAACCATTTAGTAGGCTCACTGGCTTCAATGCCTTCTGGTATTCACACCATCTGTTTGTCATTGTATATGTCCTGCTCATCATCCATGGTGTAAAACTTTACCTCGTGCACAAATGGCACTATAAAACGGTATTTAATTTATAGAATCAGATTTCACTTGTTTAGGATATTTATGAAATGCATTGCTTAACGTGATTAGTTATTTGACGCCTTGAGTTTTGATTTTCAGACATGGATGTATCTTGCAGTTCCGGTTTTACTCTATGCATCCGAAAGAACGCTCAGATTATTTCGCTCTGGTTTATATACAGTCCGTCTAATAAAGGTGAGTGTAGGAAGTGAAACAATTAGTGGCAGGCTCTTCAAATTAGTTTCAACTTCATTATCAATACTTGTTCATTATTTGTTTTGTATACAACACAATTGGCTGTTATGGGCTAATTGTATATATCTAAACTCCAGTGAGTGGAGTTCTACAAGTACAAAGTAAAAATTGTATATATCATTTTTTGTAAATCAGACTATCCTGTAAATGAACCAACATTAACTTCTTTCCTCTTCCTTTTATTTATATGTGAAAAACATTTAGGTTGCTATTTATCCTGGAAATGTTCTCACATTGCAAATGTCCAAGCCTCCTCAATTTCGCTACAAAAGCGGACAATACATGTTTGTACAATGTGCTGCTGTCTCTCCGTTTGAGTGGTAAGTTGTATTTCAGTTTTTTGCGTTATTTTGCAACAACTATGGTGATTTTTCGGTTGCGTGTTGCATTGTTACAGTTTAAATCATGCTTCATATAATATTTGGGTTTTAAGTTAAGGGCTTCTTTTTAAGGGAAAGGAGATAAATCAATATAAATTGTGGATAGTTAACTACCATCTGCATATGTTAGTATCCATAAAACAGAGATAGCAGGTGTCCCTCAAGGACATTGAACTAGAAAAGAAGGGAAATGTGAAGTGATGTCACATTTTAATGACCAATAAAGAGTCTTGATTCTGTTTCAGAGCAAAAAATTTGGCATTGTTGCCCAGTTTAACTAGTATCGTGTGTCGGTATCTAACACTAACATGAGGTGATATATGTATTACAGGCATCCGTTTTCTATTACCTCAGCCCCTGGGGATGACTATCTGAGTGTTCACATTCGACAACTAGGTGACTGGACTCAGGAGCTTAAAAGGGTTTTTGCTGAGGTGTGTGAGCCTCCTGTATCTGGAAGGAGTGGGCTTCTCAGGGCTGATGAAACGACAAAGAAAAGGTAAATGTAGCTCCTGTAATATATTTTTTCCTGCAAATTTTTTGTAATCAATTATAACCTATACTGAAAATTCTGCTTACATCTTGTTAACTGTTGATAAAGTTTGCCTAAGTTAAAGATAGATGGACCTTATGGTGCCCCAGCACAAGACTACAGAAAATACGACGTTTTGTTGTTGGTCGGTCTCGGCATAGGAGCAACTCCTTTCATCAGCATTCTGAAAGATCTTCTCAACAACATTGTCAAAATGGAGGAGCTAGCGGTGAGTGCTACTGATAATAGAAAACGTGTTAAAATCCATGTATAAAAAGTAATAATGATATGTTATAGTACAACTATACTGATTCTCATTTTAATTTTTGTTTGTAAATAAAGTAAATTAACCATCAGCACTACTTCCATCCAGGACTCTGTCTCTGATACAAGTAGAGGTTCAGACCTTAGTGTTGGGAGTACTGATTCACCATCTCTTAATAAAACTACTCCAAAAAGGAAGAAAACACTGAAGACTACCAACGCTTATTTCTACTGGGTTACAAGAGAGCAAGGCTCTTTTGATTGGTTCAAAGGAGTCATGAATGAAGTAGCTGAGCTTGATCAAAGGGTACATTGGTTATTGCAGAAGATTTATTTATGTTATAGATACTTGCTCCTAAAGAATTATAAGTATTCATTTTCCCTTCTGCAAGATGAATAAGGATTACTTGCAATTGGCTAACATTGATCGTCAAATTATGGACTTCAGGGTGTCATTGAGATGCACAACTACTTAACTAGCGTATACGAGGAAGGAGATGCTAGATCCGCCCTTATCACCATGGTTCAAGCACTTAACCATGCCAAAAATGGAGTTGATATTGTTTCTGGAACCAGGGTAAGCATTCTATTTTTGTTATATACAATGCATTTGAGTACACTACCCTTGATGCTCTTTTAATTTCTAAGTCAGGAGTGAGTAAATTAAAATAGCTTCTTTTGAATTTCTAATTATCAGGTACGGACACATTTTGCTAGGCCTAATTGGAAGAAGGTTTTCTCTAAAATGTGTTCCAAGCACTATAGTGGACGAATAGGTTAGTCTCCATCAAGTATATGTTGGTACTTCATACATGGTAGTATGGTAGACTTTTTTCTGTTTTCCTTGCACTGACATTATTGCTGTCTTAATTCGTATCAGGTGTATTTTATTGTGGTGCACCGGTTTTGGCCAAAGAACTTAATAAACTATGCTTCGAGTTCAATGAAAAGGGTCCAACAAAATTTGAGTTCCACAAGGAGCATTTCTAACTAATTTGGATTGAGCTGAAACCCTTTATAGCAAATTGATGTGGCCTGATTATATGATTTTGTTCAATAAGCTCAAACCTTTTTTGTATAGAATGCGAAACATCATTGTACATACCAGACAGCAAACTTGCTTGGCACTTCATCATACATGCAGCTGAAAGAAGATATAACGGCAGCTTACGCACCATACAGTACGTTACAAACATTGAAGACATTGACTTAATTGGAAGCTACATTGATTATTGCAGATATATCTGCAGTGAATTGAAAGGGACAGTTTTGAGGATAAAGAAAGATAAAAGGAGGTAAGGGGACAAGGGATTGGTTATTTTTTAAGAGTAACTTCCTCATTTTTCTGAGTAAATTCGATAATTCTAGAAAAATAGGGATGAAAATGGTGACTCACGCTAGAATCATCATGTAAAGGAGAGCGAGCACTTGCTTTTACGGCCCTCTCTCCGTTTCCCAACCGAACCCTGATTTTTGTTTGGCTTTTCTAGTGAGGAATTTCCCTCAGAGGAAGGGTCTATATGTAAATGAGGCTAATATAGTTTTTTCTTTTATCAAGGTTACCAAAGCTATCCTTTTACCTTTTGTATCATAACACATTATGGATAGATAATGAAGAATACAAATTAGACAAATGAGTTTTTTTTGTTGATAAAATTAAACAAATGAGTTGATGGACTATTAATGTGCTCATCTTGTCAAATGTTAACTTCAGTACTGTCTGCACTTAGTTTACAAACAGCATCAAAGTATATTGGGAATTTGGTCTCACAGTGCCTTTTCACGGGCCACCCTGACTATTCCAAATCGCATGTCATGAAAAGTGGAGAAGGTTTCATTTAGATATCACCTTTTCCTTCAAATATTTGTCGGCAAGTTTTTAAATATGGTTTAAACATATAGTCCAAATGAATAATCTCTTCTGCATAATGGAGGGTGGTTTTGCTAATTGTCAACTAACTTTTACAAAACTAAAGTTATACATAATACCAAATAAAACAAAAGTTATACAAAACATACATGGTTATTATTTTCAATATAAATTTAATATTGCTTCTTATACGTTAGGATGCTCGCCAAAACTGTTGAAGTGTCTCACAAATCTTGTACAAGCAGAAGTATTGTAGGCTTGTAGCACTCGGGTTTTAGCATATTCTGCAGCATTTAAATATTGTTACAGTTCGGTATAAGTCCGTTACAAATCAGTAACTGACCATAACATGATAACAGTTCACTTTATGTCAATTATGAGTTAATGTTTGTATTCGGGAGTCTATATAAGAAACATACAGTATTTCTACGTGAGGGAATCCATCGGAAACATTTGATGTGTAATGTGAGACAATTCATGTAAATTCTACTTGTGAAAAGAAAATTAGAGATATTGAGAGATCAATGGCAAAGTGAGAATAGAGTGTTGAAAGGGGGTTTGAGTAAGTCTTCATTGCTCTCTCTCTTCAGAGTAGGTCTTTAAAGTTAAATCACAAACTTTTGGTGTTCATATTCTTCTATTTTCTTTGTTTTGATTACTACACTACAAACCCAAATGGATCATAAAACACTTCATCAAGAGAATAAACATTGTAGCATGTCCCAAACTAGATTCGAACCCAAGAAACAACTTAAAGTGATTGTAGTCTTTACTTTTTAATGTACGTAATATTATGTTTTCTAATTGTAATATCTGACTAATACTATATTTATCATTCCTAAGTTAATGATTTTATTTTATTTCTTATGATAAATGTTGATAGTAAATACATTAATATACCAATTGTGATCGGCACAAATAGATAAACATTTTGCTTACACCAGTCAAGTTGTCAATAAAGTTGGTGGTACTCCCCGACTTTGCATAATTAAATAATTGATTCTTGTATATGAATCGCGTTAACAAAACATGGGGCTCTTTTAGATCAAACTATTTTGAGAAAATCATTCTTTCATGGTCTCTCAAGAGTCGATGAACGTTGCTAATGCTGTTTGTCAAAATTAGATTATTTATTGGGGAGGCAGAATTCAAGCATTTAGAATTTTGTGACCCTCTTATTGAGATCAACCGGCCTTAAAAAATAAAAATTATATTCTACTTTATAATCTAAAATGTTTGAGCTTGAATTTGAATTAGTCATTCTTATAATCTAAGATCAAAGAATTTCTTTACTTTCATATATTTTTCTTTTGTTTCCTCCTAATAAAAAAGGAAAGATGTACAAGAAAAAAAAAGGAAACAAACAAATAAGAAACGTTATTTTTCTTTTCTTATGGTCACTTGGGTTTTAAAATTCCTTTCTCTTCCCATCTTCCGTCATAGAATATATCAAAAATGAAAAAGAAATGTAATGAATTCCAAGGTTTGTCTTTCATGACTAGGTCAATTTTAACTGATTCTCAATTGACAAAACTCAATAAAATAGTTGGGTGGAATTTGAACTGATTTAATTTTGTTAAATTCAGTATCTAAACATGTCTCTAACAATTTTTTTTTGTCAGATAGCTTAGTGGTTAGAGATTCACCTTTATAAAATGAATAAGTGAGGTGTTCGGAATCGAACTCCAGTCACTACATGTATTATGCAATATTCATACCAACTGAGTTAAACTTACAGAGATTCTAACAATCTTTACTATAAAGAAGTTGTTGATATTATTTTTGAACATAAGTATTTTTTTTTTGTCAAGACATATGTACCATTTTAAAATATCAAATTTCGAAAGCAAAATAAGTAGATAAATTTATTATTTTATTTTGATAAATGAGTCACTCATTATAGGATGGAGAGAGTGTTTTTGCGAGATCCAAAAGTCAGGTTTTTTTGGGTTGCAATCGAAAAATCAGTTGTAGTTAACTAAATCTCTTAATAATTTATTTTTATGAAAAAATTCTTAATGATTACGAAGTTAGGAATTTATAAAAAGCACTCGCCTACCATTTATTATTTTGTAATGCATCATTCATAGTCCCCATAACATCAGCTAACACTAGAGAACTTAGTCTAATTGGACACTGCTCATACATAACCCAAACACATGAAAATTAAATGATATATATTGACCAAATTATTTTTTTTAAAGAGTGTAATATAGTTTTTTCTATAAATTCTAGATCTGAAAAATTATATTAATTCTAAAGCATTCATATTGAAGAATAAATGATACTAGAACAATACACCTAGGTACTGCCTTAAAAAAATACACCTAAGTACTATTGAGTTGATCGAATATAGGTTGGTCTAATTGATAAATATTCACATTCGATTTGATAAGGATTAAGTTTGAATTCTGTTAACTATGTTGATGAATAATATTTAAGTATTTCTATCAATACTCTCCAAAAGTTTTAATAGACCTTGGCGAGTTTTCTTTTTTGGTTACAAGGTTAGGAGATTTCTAAGTCTTTTTTGGTTACAAGTTAAGAGAAAAGAAACAACAACAGAAAAAGGAAAAGAAAGAAAGCTACAAACTACAAAACCAAGTTTTCATAGTGTTCAAAACTTAACTAAGAAATCAACACAACTATTTCCATCTCAAAGGGTGTGAACATTGTAAACATATGAGTCAACCTTGAGGAGATTTTTAATGTCTTGGAACAAAAGTATTGGAGTGGCTCCTTCTGAGCTTTCATGACCAACTTATTTATTTGTTTTTCTAAATTCATCTAAACTTTTCTCATGAAAAAAAGTAGTATTAAATTGGTCTTTTATTCTGCACTTCACATGACTTCTAGAAAGGCAAGATCGCTGTATCCCTTCCTGCACGCTATGTCTTGATTCCTTCCAATTTCTATTACCCCATTTCTAATCACGCCCTCCCATTAATTCAAGTCACACCCCATTAATTATATAGTCAACGGTTCTATCCAGACGCACCTTTTGGTGTAAACGCGTATTGGAATATATCAAACATTGACTGACTCATTAATATATTTCTCAATGCTAAGTTAAACTTAAAACTCAAGACTCTTAGCCATCATTATCATATGATCAAACATTTGAAAATATTCACACATGGGACATAGGAATGGATCATGGATGCACAATTTAATTAGTACACGAAATGACTTACTATATAATAAACTACTAGTTATAGTATATATATGAAAGTGGCAAAAATAAACCAAAACAAAGTCACACAAATAAAAAATGGCTCATACACAAAGAGAGCAATTCAAACCTATAGCACCAAATTTCATATCATTAACAACTCATTTTAGCAGCCCAAGTGCAGATAATCAACAACAACACTTATCTGAACGCAAAACAAAACGCATAAAAAAGTTTGTCATATGGTGTGGATGCATCACTGCAATTCTTTTGTTACTTATTGTCATAGTCATAATTCTAGCTTTTACTGTCTACAATGTAAAAGAACCTGAAGTTAGAATGAATAGTGTTACCCTTATAAGTGGAAGTTTCAACGCTAGCAACGCTTCGAATAAAGTTACAATTCTTGCTGATGTGTCTGTGAAAAATACAAATTCATTCACTTTCACGTACCGAGCAGTAAACACCACTGTTTTCTATAATGGAATTGATATTGGAGGAGGAATACAACCACGGGGAAAAGCTAAGGCGCAAAGAACAGCGAGGTTCAACGTGACTTTGGTTATTAATGCAAAAAAGCTTGTGGACAATCAAGAATGGAATATTGATATTAGAGATCAAGCTTTGAATTTCAGCACTTATACGAGGATGAATGGAAGAGTGAAAATATTGAATATGTTCAAGAGGTCAATTGGGGTTGACTTGAATTGTACTAGTACATACAATATCCCCACTGGTTTGATCACACGGGGTGATAATTGTGTTGGATTCGTTAATATTTAGGTTTCATTTTTAAGGATTCAATTCTGGTAAGTAGTAGTATTTGTGAAACCTTGTACTATAGTTTTTTGTAGATATATATTGTACCAAAAAGACCACCTCTCTCTATAGAAACTTTTCTACTTTCCCATGCTAAATCCCACCCCTAGGTTGTTTTTCTCAAATACTTTAGTTAGAAATGTTCCAGAATTGATTTGGTCTGTGTTTGGATTTATGTTGTTTTTCATTTTCAGCAGGTAACATACCACACTACCATGATTTTTCGATTCGCCGAACACAGGCTTGGTCTCTTATTAAAAGTGATTTTAGTAAAATCGTGAATTTGAATTTGTATATTATTCTGGAAATCAAAGACTTGTGGAAAATTTAATTGTATGAATTCATTAACTTGTATATGTTTCTTTCCCACGATAACAAAATTTTGTATTCACAATGGAGAACATTTTGTATTACTTTGACGCGGTAAACCACACAACTTTAGATGGCACTTTAGGCTGCAAATGAAACATCACCGTTGTACTCGTGATTTTCGGGTATCAATCCATTAATCGGTTTTGAACCGTCAATCTTTGAACTCTCAATTTTTATTCGTGGGAAGGAAAAAATAAGTAAAAAACCTTTAAAGAGATCAAGGTCCGGGGGTTGGTTTCGATTAGGGAAGGTGTTAAGCACCCTAAACGACTTCGGTACTCCAAAGAGCCTCTTACCTAAATTATCTTGTGCTAATTATTTGTAAAAATATTACCTAAAGTCTAAGTGAAAGAATGGAGGGAGAAGAAGTATGTTTTTTGTTGTTTTTATTGATTTGGAAAGACATAAGCCTTTTGCCTGCATACCCGAAAGTGAGATCAAAATCATGTAGTTCACCTCAAAAATTTCGTTTGGTGAGTTGGATTGATTTTAAAAGTTTGAAAAATGTTTTTGAGAGGAGAGGAAGCCGAAAGGCATAGAAGAATAAAAATGTGAGGTTGTTTGATTTTAATTAAAGAAAAGAAAGTCAAAATGATTAAAATTGATTGAAGTTTGATTTGGAAAAAAAAAAGTAAAGAAAGGCTCACTTGGTTTGTTTCCAAGGTTTGTTAAGAAAGTATTTTTGGTGTTTTGATTATTTGATTTTTTTGGGAAAATGATTTTTTTAACTAACAGTAAAGAAACTATACGCAGTACGTAAATGAAAATGAGAAATTTACAAAGGATGTTGGATCCTAAGCAAATTCTCAAGTTTGAAATGAACCTAAGATTACTAATAGTTTGATTTTAAGAAAATATTTAACGTCCAATTATTACCCTAATTTGTCACTAATTCAGTTTTGGTCCTCAATCGCGGTTATGACATAAAGCGGTAAAAAAAATAAAGTGTGTGATTGTGTCGGTGCATATTCTCATTACTTGGATATTTACATAGGTTCCTAAATACATTCTAAAGTCTTGCGCAAAAGTAAATGACGAGAAATAAAAACGCAAAAAAATTAAATTACACAAGTCCTAAATACACGCTAATATCATGAAATTTAAACAAATAAAAATAATAAAGTGACAACAAAAATAAAATGAAGATACATAGAATAGGCACATATGCTAAACAAATAAAATATGCATGTAATGATTTTTTAGGTCTAGAATGCATAAGATAAAAAAAAGCCATTAAATGAATTAGATAAAAAACAATGCATGAGATGAAAAGTGATATGAATTAAAATGCATGTGATGAAAATTAAATCTACAAGTAAACTAAATGATATGACAAATATAACATGAAATACTAAATTGAATAAAATGCATGAAAGTAGTTAAAATTGACATATAAAAGAAAAAGATTTTTCAAAGAAGCAGGGAGGTGTAGCAAGCAGTGCTGGAGGTGCATAAAATAAAACTGTAGAGAAAAATAGAAAGAAATGAAAAGAGATGGGCTACAGGGAAGAACCAGTTTGGTTCACCTGGGTCGGTTCAGGATAGAACCGAACCGGTTACACTAATATATAAAGGTTTTTGCTGGTTTTTTTTTGGCTCATTCTTCATACTCTTCCTCTCTCTAAAAACAGAATAACAAAAAACTCTCTCTTCTCTCACTTGAATGGCGCGCCGGAGAAGAAGAAGAGGTGGGTTCCGACGCGGTTGCCGGCCGGTTTCCGGCGGCGGCGCCACCGTGTCGGAGATCCAAACTTATTTTTTTTATATCAATCTCTTATTGTCGTTCTCCTCTTCTCATATCCGGCCTTAGATTTTGCAAATACCCAACCAAAAACCCTAGATCTAGGTTTGAACTTGCGGAATTTTTGAAACCAAAACTTCACAAAACTCAAAGTTTAAGCTACTAACACCAAGATAAGCATGAAATACTTCCTTTAGGCTTACGGTTTCACTTCGAAATCGCTTTTCTTTGCTATGGCAGCTCCGGCCGCGAGTTCCCTCTCTTCCGGTTCGGCTTGTTCTTTGTTATAAACGGTGGTGGTGTTTAAAAAAAAAGAAAACCGGTTCGGTTTTGGGCTCCTTTTGGGGCGTTTGTGATGGTTTTGAGACTTGAGATATATTTTGTGTTTGTGTGAATTCGGATCTGTGGTGATGTTTATGTGTTGTTCATGTGCTTGAAAATTTCATTTTCTTGATTTTTTGTGTTATGTTGGTTTTGATCTGGAAAAAATGAAATGAGAAAAAGTTTAGTGTTTGTGATGTGGCTGCGGCTACAGTGATTGTGTTCTTGGTATCTGTGAAAAAAAATGACAGTCTATAGATAGACTGTATTCTAGGGTTCTCTGCTACATGAAAAAAATGACCAAAATGCCCCTGGGCCTCTGATGCAAAAGACAGCAAAAATATAGACCAATCTTGGACTGACACGTGGACAAAGACCAAAATTTGGACCAAAAAATATTAAATAAATAAAAAACAAAAATTAAAGTAAAAAAGAAGTAAATAATAAAATAAAAATGATAAATAATAAAATAGAATAAATAAAAACTTTTAAATAAAACAAACTAAAAAAGGTTAAAAGAGAAGTAAATAAGTAAATAAAAAACTTAAAACTGTCCCTTCGGAACCAAATGAGGTACTTCAAAGTAACCTCTCTGTTTTGTCTGAAACGATGAGACTTCTCAGTCTATAAAAGCGAGTAAAAATGAGAAAATAGCAGTGAAACGCTGTAAAACGAATAGATAAAAAAAAAGATTTATATGGACACAAATTTGTGAAAAGACGAGTAAAATGTTTGCAAAGCATACAAATAAAATGCTGATATATAGATATGTAGAATGTTGAGAAAAAAACTGATAAAATACTGTGAAATAAAAATGTAGAAATTTGAGAAAATAACCCAGTAAAACGAATTTAAATGACGAGTAAAAAAGAAAACAAAACGGTCAAAAAATGGGGTATGACAACCGTCCACCCCCATCCACCAACTTCACATAGTTGGACTACGATCAAGATTCTCTCTATTAGTTTTTATTTTTTTTAGGAAACAATGTAAAAAAATTCATCATTCATCTCCACATTGTTTTTCCTAGTTATTTTTCAACAAAATAACCGATTTCACATAATTGAGTAGATAAAAGTGTTAAATGTGATACTTAACTCATGAAATTCTCTCATTTAAGTCATGGACTTGTCTTTTAAGTTGAATTCGATAATCTCGTTGGGAGTTTAATTAAGATAAAAGATAAGGTCCAACAATGTTAGAAGTCTCGTATTATTAAAGCATTAGTTACTTCACACTCAAGTAATCAAATTTCTTCACACTCAATCAATTACCTTGCCAAAACTTGTAAAACTAATAAGAAAAATGTTGTTGTGCTAAAAACAAAGACACGACGGAGGCACGATAAATGAAATACATATTTGTCACAATCTCTTGCTTTTTTAACTGACATGTATTCCAACAAATCATATATACACCACTCAGGATCGTCCCTATGAAACTGAAGGTTCGGCTAAAAATAGGCCCCTAATAAAAAAAAACGCATAATTTTTTTAAAAGATCAATAACAACAACAACAACAAGCAAGCTTTATCCCACTAAATGGGGTCGGCTACATAGATCAAATTACGCCATAGTGTTCTATCATAAACCAAATTTGAGTCCAACTCATTGACCTCTAAATCCTTCCTAATGGTTTCTCTAATAGTTTTCTTAGGTCAATCTTCTATTTAAATTAAAAATAACACTCGTATAATGATTATTAGCCACCAAAATCAAAATTAGCAATTATTTTTACTAATGACGTGTTTTTTTACTTAGAAATAGAAACATGGAACTAGGGATGGCAATTGGACCCAGACCCTATGAGTACCCGCAAAAAATATCCATAATGGGTAGGGTAAAACCCTGCTTTCATGGGTTTGGGCACGAGTCTGGGTAATACCCACACATATTAATGGGTATGGGCACGGGTAAGGATACTATAGTGTCCAGACCCGCAACCCTGCATATACATATTTATATAATAACATAAATAATTTATTTATTTTTAGTGCATAATTAATTAATTTATTTGGATATTTAAGCCATAACTTAAACCTAAACTAAAAAAAACTGCTTAATACAATATCAGCTCCATCCTACCGGTGTACAATATTTTAAGGATATTTTAGATTTTTTTATTTGAGTAAATATTACGATTCGTATTATTTTATAAGTTAATTTTAAAAAAACTGGACCATAGTTTTATTTCAATAGTGATGTTTTTATTGTCTTTTCATAGTTAAAGTGCGGGTAATAGGTACGAGTATGGACACTTAGGTACCCATAGGGTATGAGAAAGGGCACTAAAGCTGTCGCCCACGAGGGTATGGGTATGGGTACGGGTATTTTTTCCAAATACGGGTATGGGGATGTGCACTGTAGTACCCTACCCATTGGGTACCCATTGCCATCCCTACATGGAACATGATTTGTTACTTAAAAATTGAAACATAAAACAAGTTTATTTTTCTTTCTTTGAGTGAGGTGAGGATATTGAGCAATAATTTTTTTCTTGAACCCCGTCACTTTGAGAGGGCCAACTCGGTTGAGCTTTTTGCACTCTCCAAAGAACGGCCATGACACCACTTGTTGCTAGCTATTCGTGGAATTTTGCACATCACCTTATTCACACCAAATAGCACAACTCTGACTACTAATTTATTTTCAAAACGGTTAAGAGTTAGTTAAATTCAGTTTGTTAAGCGATAACTTGCAAAGAGTTAGTTAGTTAGGCATATCTTGCAAAGTTAGTTAGAGTAGCATGCAAAGTTATATACTCCCTCCGTCCCTTAATATAACCACCTATTACTTTTTTCACATTTCTTAAGAAATGTTGTTGGTGTAGTTAATGTGTCTGTTTTATAGTACAATTTTACAAAATTACCCTCATTAAAGAGATAAAGTGAAAAGTCAATTTATTGTACTTTTAGAATTAGTAGTAGTATTAAATAAGGGTATTTATGGAAAAAAATAATTAATGTGTGTTGTAATTTGAAAAGGGGGTTATATTTAGGGACAAAAAAAAAAACAAAAGGGGGTTATATTAAGGGACGGAGGGAGTAGTTTGCTCAAAGTCGTTGTATATAAAACACTCTCACTTGAGACAAATTGAATATTATCAGCTTAACTGATTGAAACGGTAAGTTTCATCCAATTTGTTTATATGATAGTTTCATCCAATCCAATTTTTAAAATCTAGGATAGTAAAAGCACAAATTCAAGTTCCCAAATTCAATCCGCCTTCCCCCAGTTTTTCCATGACACACAAACTACAAAAAGCAAACTTTTAGAAAGCATTCAACATTAAACAAAACTGAGGCATTTCAATAGTCTAGAGGTTGTTATGTTTGTCACGGTAGATTGGGGTCTAAGGGGAGATCAGGATTTTGAAAAGAAAAAAAAAAAGGAAAGATGAAGCGAAAGAAATAGTGTTTTGGGATGAAAGGGTTTAAGGAGTTCATTTTTCTCTACAAAACAAATTAAAATTACTCTAATTTGAGAAAATGGATTTTGGATAAATTCTTCATATTTAATATATTTTATTATAATTATAACAAGTTATGGAACACAAGTCGAATCTATCTTCAAAGGAAAAAAATGCTTGATATTATAGATAACCTATGGTTGAAAACGAAATTTGCTACTCTTCCTTTCAATTATTATGTTTGGTGGCTTAGTCCGTTCACAGTGTTGGACATTGACTAGTTGTTATTTCTTTTTTCTTTTATGTTCTTTTTTTGGTTTTTCATTCATGTACATATTGTAATGATACTCATGTTCTTTTCTTGATACAGTGCTAGAAAGAACGTTTTGATTTGATAATATATTTCATTTTATTATTTCTCAAACCCATATTCCTTTTTTGGTCTCATTTAAATAAAACTATTGAAAAAAGATTTGAATTTTTTTTTTCTTCCAATTTAAAATTTTTTAAACAAACTTTTATTTATTGAACTACTTCTTTCCATTTCATGTTTCTATAATCTATAACTAGATATAAAAGAAATATAAATTCAAACGATTTAAGGAAATTAATATATAAAAGGAGTGTGTCGAAATATCAAATGTGTTTTTTTGGTTACATTTGGTTAATGTGTTTGATAAAACTAACGCATTTTTTGGTTTTTACAGGAACAGAAACTCAAATAAAGTGGTGAAGCTAAAAAATATTTGTCCTCACTTTAGAAAAAGTAAATAAATACAAAGTCCTGATTTGTTGTCTGCGTCAAGAACACTTTCCCACCCTTTACTTTACCCAAAAACAATCTTACTTTCACTGCTCATGTCCCCATCTTTCCCACTTCTCTGACCGCATTTTCCGTCGTCTCGAATTACTATGATACTTTAATGTTTCAAACTTTATCAAATCTACATCAATGATTATTAATTATTTTTGTTTTCATGTTAGTTGTAGATTTTCTTGATGAAAATATACTAGTACTTCGACATCGCCAGAGGTAATAAGAAAACCGATTATTATCTAAATCTAAATTTAACGATGGAATCAATGAAACCTAAGTTCAGTAGACCACAACTAAAATAAGTTCTACAAAAAAGAATCCGATTTTGGTGGATTCTGCTGTACCTTTGATGATGCACTATGAAACATATCATAAAAAACAAAATCCAGTTAATCTCAGAATTTTGGGAATCTCACATCCTATGTAACACCAACTTTTTCATTAGAGACGAAACATGTAAGTACATTTAGTTATTTGTTTTTGAGTTTATTCTAAAAATAATAAATTGATTTCTTAATATCTCTAACTTAATAATATATTTTATTTTGCAATGACTACTTTATTTAAATGAAACAAATTCTTATGAAGATTGTTGAACAAATTTGTAAAAAAACCATTGTATCTTCATGATTTTCTCAAACTCACCTTCAATCCAAACGTAAAATAAAAGTGTGTATGGTTTGACTTCTGCGAAAATTGATTTTGACTGAATCGATTTTCTAAAAGTAAATCGAATGTAAAATGAGTTATATTTATAATTTAGATGCATTTATTAAAAAGAGTTTATGGTCCTCATGATCATAATGTTTTTTAGTTTTAACCATTATAAGTTTTTTTGTTTAGATTCAATCTACAAATTCAAAAAAGTTGTATTTAGGTATCGTTTGGTAACATATTTGAACCATTTTTCTCGCATCCCAATGCCCTCTTACTGTGATAATTGTGAAGTTATAAATTGTAGAGTTAGGTAAACGTACGGTGGGATGGAAATTCAACATGGAAACAAATAGGGGTGTACGTGGTCGATTTGGATCGGGTTTGGCCAAACCCAATACACAAACCATATAAGGTATTTCAGTTTGGGTGATGTAAAATGTCCATCCGTTATATTAATGGGTGTGTTTGGATAAACCCACTAATTTTCAGTTTGGGTTGGGTATGGGTTGCCCAAATTATTTTTTCTGTTATTTTTTTGTTAATATTAAATGACTAAATGACGATTCTTCAAAAAAAATTCATAAAAATTACTCAACCTTTTATTTTCTTAATAAAATTGTGTAACCTATTTTTACTATATTTTGACGTCATAATATAATAAAATGCTCTAAAAATACTTGCAAAAAAACTACAGTTGAATGGCGTAAAATTGCTTTAGCATCAAAACAATTAAAAAAATGCAATATCTTAATTTGTTGCTCTAACATGTTTTGATTTTCAATATAGAGGATGTATTGTGTCAATTTTAGATATTAGACTTGATTTATGACTAAAACCTTTGTTATTCTCATTCCTCCCTATGAAAATTAAAAGGAAAATAAAAATATATGAACATTATTGGGTAAGTGAGTTTATTGGGTATGAGTTTGGTTATACCCAAAATCCGTTATTTTTTATGGGTTTTTCATTTTTTAAAAGCATATCCACCCAATCACCCAACATAACCCACTTTTTAAGGTTTTTTTGGATGGGTTTGGCAGGTTTTTTGGGTTGACCCAACCCATGTACACACCTAGAAACAAACACACTATTAGTCTCGACATCATATGTGGTTACTAAAATCATTGACGGGTTTTTTGGGTTGACCCAACCCATGTACACACCTAGAAACAAACACACTGTTAGTCTCGACATCATATGTGTTACTAAAATCATAAGTTATTTTAAAACATTTTGATAAAAAGTAATGTAAAAGCTCACCAAAAAAATAAAATAATGTAAAATAATGTTTTTTTTTCTTTTATCAATTTATGCTTTGATAGTTCAAAAATCACAATTATTTTTGTGTATGTATGTATGCATGACCGTCACTCTTTAATAAATTTTGGAATTAATTTTATGTTAACCAAGAAGCTAAACACAACAAACTTGTGGTGAAACCACAATTTACTAATCAAAGGTGAGTCTAGGATATCCAATTATCTATACATATAAACAGATGCTAACATACAAGTAATGCACTGTGATTTTGGCTTAATTGTAGGGTTGGTAATTACTATATGATCGTGATTTTACATAGAGTAATTACTGTTGTTGATCATCGTGATTTCAACAAATCCACCAGTTGCACTGTCGCCTTCACTAGGCACAATAGGCTGAATCATCGGAAAGCAGCAGTTATTGTCACCTGCAATAACCACCCCACAACCGAACATATTACGACTTCTTTTCTGCTACAATAAATTCATACTCATACGTTGTCTAACTAAAAGTAGCCACCTAGCTAATATTAACATTTTTTTTTCCTTTGCAGTACTACTACAAAACTAACTAATGAACTGGACACGTTTTCAAAACGTAACGCATTCGCCGTGTCTTAAACAACATAGTACGATACTTCATCATCCAAGTCCTTCGCAAGTTTTCTTCATGATTCAAGCTCAGAAGACTCTTCTGTATCAAGTAGTTAAAATTACCATTATTAAAGTAATTAAAATATTCAACAACCCTAATTTTAATTTATTTACCCATTTAAGAATAAAATACTGATGTAGTACTATTATTATAAAAACTAAAAATGGAAATTAATTAAATTACTTACCTTTGGAAGAATTGAAAGAGCTCTTGCAATGCAAAATGGCACTCTGAATCCCATCTTGTTGCTGTGTAATTGAATCATCTCTCCGTCGGGACGACACCGTCCCTGCCTCCGGCGATGGCGTTGAAGACGAAGCTGAACGGCTCTTTCCCAAACGTTTGCACACAACTCGCAACCCTGCAGGCAGAGGCAGAGTCCCCTGTTTCTGACTTTTTACGTTTTTTCCCTCATTTTCAGTAGCATCAGCTCGCGCCTGAACCTTCTCCGCCGCCGCATTCTTCACCGACGATGTGTTTAGTTGGCCAGAAAACTTGAGCTTCTCCGCATACTTTCGAGAAACTTTTATGTACAGAGGTTTAACCTTTTTCAAATACTTTTCGATTGCTTCCTTTGAGAAACGTATTTTCTCATCGGAAGAAGGTGAATGTGACTTTGATTCCTCAGTGTTGTTTTGCTTCTTCTGTTTCTGAGAGGCTTTATTACTATTACCAGTTTTTCCTTTTCCTTTGGAGCTGTTATCTCTAGTGAAGTATGATACAAATGGAACTTCATCTACCTTAAATTTCACGGTGAAGAGCTTCTTTTTCTGCGACTCTGATTTTTGAGCAGTAGAGTCAGAGGGTTTGTTGGATTTGTTGAGACCTGATATGAAAACACGGAACTTGGTGGCAGATTTCAACAAAGAGGCTGTGAGCTGAGTCTTGGAGTTAGGTTGAGAGGAATCCAGCTCTAATTGAAGGAGGTTAGGGTCATTGGTGGAAGGAGAAAGCGTAAACCTAAATTCACTATCAGACTCGTTGGCTTTTTCTTCTTCTTCTTCTTCTTCTTCTTCTTCTTCTTCTTCTTCGGGTACAGCGAGCTCTATGTCAAAGAAAGGTTCATCTTCTTCGTCAGTGGTTTCAATGTCATCACTGTCTTCTTCCTCCGTAACAGGAAGTGTAGGTGGTGGAGGTTGAGGTGTTTCACCTTCGGTTGGTTTCCAGGATTTGAGCAAGGTAAAAGCTTCCATGGCAGGAATGAAATGGTTTTTTGTTTAGAGAAAGAGACGAAGGAAGGGATTTGTATGTATGTAAGGTGAATGAATGCAGGGAGGGTTTGAGTAACCGTGAGTATTAGAAAAGGTAGGTAGGTGAGTGAGGAGGAGAAGGTACTTTTGTTTTGTTCTGCCTTTATTTTGTATGTTTCCTTTCTTGTGGGGTCGTCTCACGCTTGTGGGTCTTGTTAACGAGTGACTTTTTTAAACATCCCTAATTCAACGATTATTTTTTTAAAAAAGTTAACTATTATAATTTTTAATACGTTATTATCCGTTTTTTTATATAAAAGCTTACTATTTAAAGTGTTTAAAAGAGTGTCCCAAGGCGAACATTTCTCTTAATAAAATAAAATAAAAGAGACCGAATAGTTTTGTTTCTTTGTTGCAAAGGAGGAGGGTAAGCTCAGCTCAAAACACCACAAAACAAATCTATACTCTAATGCAGTAATACTACAAAAGGGTTATAGGTAGTAGCTAGCATAAAAAAAAATCTATCGAAGCAACATGTATCATGCATTCAAGCACGCTGCATAAAAAATTGGGTGAAAGCAGTTGTGATTTTTTTAGCTTATTTTTTAGTGAAAATATGACCAATTTTGACTACTTGTTTATCCTTGATTTTATTAAAGGTGTGTTTGTTTTGAAAGGAAAGTCGTAAAGAGAAAAATCGGTGAGAGAGTGAGAGAAATCATAGAGAAATAAAATAGATTTGATATATTGTTGATCATGATTTAAGGGTTCTTCAAGAATTCTCTGGGTGGTTAGATCATTGGTTTTGTTCGAAGTTGTGCAGAACTTCGTACTACTGATATTAATGTTGGAAGTTGCGAGTCAGACTATCTAACAACTTTGACTTTTATCAAGGACGAGGTCCTACCTACTCACCTTACTCCTTTGATTGATAAAAATTTGTTCTTATATGATGAGAGATTGGAATATTGGTTCTATTCGTACCTTTGCGCGAAGGAAACTCTTGTGCAGATTTACTCACTAAACTTGCCGCCTCACGTTCTCATTAACCTAGATCATATCTACTTGATCGAGATATTGTCTATCTAATGTCATGGGAACTACCCTGTTTGTAGTTTTTTGTTTTGCTTTTCTTCTTCTTTAGGTTTTCCATTTGATAAAAAAAAGAAGTTAAAAGAAGATAAATACAAAAGAGAGAAGTGTGTTTGTTTTTTAAGAAAGAAAAAAAAGCATTCTTTAACGGGAAATCCAATATAAAAAAATTAATATTTTTAATTAATGTGGGCCAAACATGGCAAATCAGAATGTTTTAATTGGTTGTTTGTGCAAAACAGTTTTAAATCGTCGACCCACTACAATGAAACTATAAAAAAACACTAATAGGATGATCTTATATACACCCCTAAAATTTGGTGGGAGTAGTTGTGATTATTTTAGACCATTTTTAGTGAAAATATGACGAATTTGACTGATTCCTCATTACTCAAACGTCTCTAAGACAAGCTCCTACCATGTATATCAATCCTTCTTAAAAAAATTATTTCATGGGGAATTTGATTAAAATGGGCTCATACATTTATTGCAATACTGAAGAGAAACCGATCTACGACGAACTGGTCAAAGAATTTTAGAGATTCTTCCAAGTCACTAAGAATGAGATTACAAGCAATATACCTGGGTACAACTGCGAAAATCACAAGAAAAATTATTGCTTTAGTCACGAAAACCTTGGATGAAAGCATTATTTTGAACAAGAGTTACTAGAAAAGATTGGATTCAAGAGTATTATTAAAGAACTCTATAAGGATCCTATTGATACAAACTTTGCCTCTCATATGAAGAATAAGTATAATGTACTTTTTTAAAACGGTAAAGTGTTGAATTATTTTCAAAAGTGCTTCTACTACTGATTATGTTAGCTGGGACCTTGGGGACATAGAAGTATTGTGTGGAGCTACGGTTAAAAGGACAAAGGATCTACCATGCACGTGGAGTGTGTAAGTTTGCTGATATGCGATAATTTATCAACTCCAATGGTAATTTTGCTATGTCTACTGAGGGCTTCATTGATTACAAAGGACAATGGTAGATCTTTTTTTGAGGGATTTTGGTAGATAAAGTTCAGTCATTTCATTTGAGGGGTTTTGGTAGATAAAAGTTCAACTATTAATTTTCCGGCAAAAATATCGGTCATTAATTTGCAACAGCTTGTTGATAATGTGAAACTCTACTTTTTTTCATATGGTTCCAAGCATAATATTCTAATTTACTTTTCAATTTTCAACGTCGGAGGGAGGACTAATCTCATTCATTGCTTTGTTGTCATTAGTGTGTCTGTTGTATCTATACCTGACTAGCAATGGTGGTGCCTTTCCTTTTGATTTCAATTGTATATATAAGAAAGATTTATGTTCGTTACCCAAACGGATTTGCTCATTCCTAAAGTAAAAATCGAAAATGTCCCGGCGTGAGTTAACTTGCGCAGCGTGAGTTAACTCACGCTGATTACTATTTTCGTTCTAAACCCAGCAGGCAACCACAAAACTCCATTTTTTCTTTCCCTCAACCCCTAAAAACCCAAAAAGTGCAAATTTTTGAGTCAAAATCTTCGTTCCAAATCATTGCAAATCGTCAGGAAACAAGTTTCTACGCTCATCAAGCATCGTAGAACATGTAATGTATCCACAAAACTCATCCCATTTTTACTGGTTTTGTGGCTGTTACGTTTATTTTCGTCAGTAGGCATAGGGCTCAGTGTGAGTTAACTCACGCTAGGTGTAAGAGCAACGTGAGTTAACTCGTGCAGAAGGATAATACCAGCGTGGGTTAGCTCACGCTACTGTGTCGCCCAAAATTTGAATTTTCGCGTCACTTTTTTTACTTGCTTTGCTTGCGGCACAAGTTATTTATTTATTTTTTCTTTGTTATTTTTTTTATTGAGTAGGCATTGAGTGACATGGTTGAAAATGTGGTGGAGGATGCCGTTGAACCTAAACCGGGCAAAAACAAATCTTCCGGCGAAGCTTCTGGCGTAGGCGTAGGTTCCTGTGTAGCATCCCGCGATGTCAAACCAACCAAACAAGTGGAGTTGAAAGTGAAAATTCCTTTTCAAGCTCACATAGTTCACAACCAAGCAAGACCGGCATCTATCGGTAACTTTGAAGAGAAGTCTAAATCGGTACCTACCGGTGTTCGTGTTATTCAAGAAAACACCGGGTCATTTTTTACAACAAATGAAAGATGGAAAGATCGAGAAGAATTACGTGGTTGGGTTCATCGACAAGCGGCTAGAGCCGGATTTACTATTTCTATAGATATGTGTGATTATGTGGTTGTGAGAAAAACTATGTTTTTGTGTAATTTTGATCGATTATGTCGTATTATCCGATAATCTTGTTAAACTGGCGTAATTCGGTTAAGTTATGAATGTGGCGTGATTACGGGTCATTTTGAACATTTTTAAAACTTGTTCAGTACTGAACATTTAATGTTGTTTCTAGTTTCTGCTATGAACATGAGTTAACTCACGCTAGTACAAATGTCAGCATGAGTTAACTCACGCTAATTTTTTTTTAAAATTAACACTAGCGTGACTTAAGTCAGTTTAAGTTTACACCAGACACGTAAGGGCGTTTTTTTTACAAATGTCAGTGTGAGTTAACTCACGCTTATTTTTTTAAAAAAATTAACACTAGCGCGACTTAACTCAATTTAAGTTTACACTAGCGTCACTTAAGTCACGTAAGGGCATTTTAGGCATTTCACTTTAGAATGAGCAAATCCGTTTGGGTAAAGAGCAAGATTCTATTAGAAAATCCATTAAGGTCATGGCATGCAGGTCCAATAAAATGACCATATCCAAGATTACACGAGGTGAACCTCGCAATACGACATGGTGCAGCTAGCAGATGATCCTATCTCATACACCAATTAAAAAGACATCACAAATCAGAATAACATTTGATACAATATAAGTCTCACACGCATCGCCTTAGGAATGAGAAAAGTGTTGACGCGCTCCACCACCTTAAGCGTGTGTTTGTTTTCCCAATCAACACACCACCACCGCACGTTGAAGGTAAATCTACATTTTGTAGCTTCTTAAAAATTGTAGTAGATTAAACCTTTGAACGTGGAATCTCAAAGCCAAACCAAATATATACTAAATATAACAAACAATCATGTATGCATTATTGATATGTTCATACATACAAGAAACTATTTAGAATCTGACAGAAGCCCCTCACATATATCAGATTTGGTTGCTCAAAATAGTCGGCAAATATAATCAGAGTTGTATGTTAAACATTTGATTTATATAATTTGAACATTGTCTTTTTATACACTGCAATCTACCTTTAAACATGGTTTTCTAGGGTGTTTGATACATTTCAGATTTTATTTGCCGAACACTTTTGCAATGTTTCAACAAATATAATTCGAACTGCATTTTTTGTCAAAAAAATAAAATTCGAACTGCATATTCATAAGCTTTGGATAGACATGAGCCATTTAAGAACAGTTCAGATTATATAATTCGAGAAAAAATATTTTGGGAAAATATAGGACTCGTGAGTAACACATAGGGTGGAAATAGTAATATCTAAAAACTAATGAATTAAAGAAGAAAATAATCCAAATCCACTTATGGATCATGTTGGTTTGATGATTTGGGCTTATGAACGTGGGATGAGCCTCCTGTGATGAAAAATGATATTCCCACATCAAATGATTTTAAAAAACACCGTAAAAATACTAAAATAACCTCATTGACAGTTAATTGTCGATGGATTTTAACTGTCGGTAGTTAACTGTCGATGAAAATTGGGTTAAATTTGTCATTTATAGTGTTTGTTTTTGCTTTGTTTGTATTGTAAACAACAATTTTCCCAAATCTATGGCAATATGGTGAACTACCTGTCGCATTTCCACCGTGCAATAGCAAAAGGGTATAGCAAACGCATATTCGTTAAATGTTCCCCTCTCAATTTGATGGTCGAATCTTCCACCTACTCAGTTCATTCGCCTCCTTTCTTAAAACTACCATAATACCCACTTTTAATCAAGCAATCATTTGCAAACAAAGACAAATCACTATGGCAATTATGTCAAGTCACTTAATACATACCTTTTTTTTTGAAGCAAATTAATACATACATAAAGTATCATAAATTCATAATTGTTGTTTACAAAGGACAAATAAATCCAATTCGCAAGCAAAAATATGGTTCCGCAATGTGACCCTTTTGCTTCTCATGTTTGTGCTGCTTTCTCTGCCTTTTGCATCTATCTCTTTGAGATTTCAATAAGGTAATCCACCATCTCTTTCGAATTTTACAACTCACCTTAAAATTCTGCTAGTTTACATCGTTTTTCACTAGTTTTACTTGCTAAACCAATTTTATTGCTTTGAATTATGGGATCAATAAGAAATTAAAACAAGCAGTAAAATTTTCATTTTTCTATTGTTCCTATGATATACTAGAAACACTAATCTATCAAATTAGAATACTATAATACATAACTGTCAATCTGTCATAGATGTTGTTAGTGTTCGTTCTAGCTTTGCTTAGTTTATGTTTGCTATGCATTTCCTTGATGCCTCTAAAATTCCATGTACGTGATATTATATGATGTAATGGCAACATAAAAAATTATTTGTATCTTACATTCATCCATATGTCTCTTACACGCTAGGGTAGATAATGATAGATTAGAATCCAATCAATCCATGCACCTTCCTCACTCTCTAACTAGTGCATATTCGGGAGATTGTAGCTATTCTTTTGGCAATAATATATTAGTATCGAAGAAGAAGTTTTTATAGAGTTGAATGATAAAAAAGTCAAAAGTTCAATTTCCCATCACAACGTTTCAAAAAATAAATTCGTCGTTCACTAGCGCAATGTATGTAGCTTTTTTTTTTTAAAGAAGCTCAATGTATGTAGCTGTAAGACCCTCTTCAAGTAGAAGTGATTTTTATTGTATTGATTTGTTTGCTGATTATAAAATATCAAGTGATTATAAAGATATTATATATAAGGCCGACTTAAGTTGAGTATCAGCTGTTAGATTTCACAGCGAACTAAAGTTTGAATCTAGACTATAAAACAAGTTTATATAGTGTCACGCAATATTTCGAATATGATGACATCATCTCATGGAAGTAACATATGAAAAAAAAGTTACATAAACAATGTAGAGTTTTTTCTGTTAGAAAAAGATGATATAAAATTTGTTGTGATCTGTGTATGCAATCTATCTTCCTTTAGTAATGAGATTGAGAAAAATCCTTGTTTATAAAGATTAGCACCTCCAACTTACAAGCAATGTTTATAAAGATGAATTATGTTTAATTTTATTTTATTTTAATTATATTAATCGTTATGTTAGTATTTCCTCTTTTGTCAGAATTTAAATCTTAGATCTTTTTATCTTAATAACTCATTTAATTAAAAATCTAATATGCTATAAAAATCTAATATGCTATAAAAGTCTATATATTCAAGCTGCGTTCTAGAATTTTGTAAAGATAAGTTGAATTCAATATAAAAACTTCACACTAACCTTGATAATATCAAACAAAAAAGAAAAAATGTAAGAATGGGAAGTCATCCGAGAGGTCATTTGGTTGAAAGATCATCCCTTTCACCTTATGGTAAGCTAACAGCAAAAAAAAACTTCACCCGATGATTCTTTTAGATTACATCTTCATTTTGTTGTTTTAGGGTGTAGTACACCGCGTCTCTTTCCTTAATTTTATTTGTATTTTCCTCGTTCTACAAAAAAAATATTAATGCTAATTAATCACGTACTATCTAACAATGTTGTATCATGCACACATTTTTTTTCCCTCGTTAAATCGATAAATTTCATCAATTTTATTTGATTTAACAGTAGAAACAAGTTTATACATAGTAGTTTCTATACGCTTTTGGTGTTTTTTGTGTTGCTTTTTGTTCACAATGCTAGTTTCAACTTTGAAATAACTAGTAGGCGTTTGATCTTTATCGGTTGGGTGTGTTGTCTCTCACAAACAAGTTGGACATGGGTCCATAAATTCCTTTTATGTTTAGGTTTGAGTCTGTAAAGGCCGTTTCTAAATCTTAGGAAGTACAAAAGTAATTGGAATTAACCCTTTCCAGCTTTCATTGTATGTCTTTCTAATTCTATATTGATTCCTATGATTAAGAATATTGACAGATTAAATTAGTTCGATTTGTGATAAAAAGCTGATAGAGCCAAGTTGGTTGAGTTCTTTTATAAGGAATTTGATTTGATTGATCCGTATTATTTCCTGTCAAAAAAATTGAAAACAAACTAATAATAAGGTATAACAAATACCACAAGATTCAAAATAAAGTTATATAGAATTAGTTCATGTTTATGGGAAAGACTTCTTCAATTTCTTGCAATTATGTAATAGGTGGGAAACAAGAGTAAGGTTTGTGTAGCTCTAGTGACATTGAATTTGAAGAAGTATTTGTGAGAGCCTGTGAAGTAAAATGCTAAAAGCTAGTATGGGTTTTTACCTTTGTTCACTAATTAACCTTTCTACAAAGAAGAAAACAATTTAGGCATTGGATTTGAGCTTTACCACGTGTTTCTTAAACTTTAGCCTATATAAATTCAATATATCAAAACAGGGTGGCAGGCAGGGTAGGTTATCTTTATACCGACCTTTCCTTCAACTGTAAATTTGACACATGGGGTCATATCTCATTTGATTCTTGTCTTTGTCATGATATATATGTAGTTATATGTACTAGTTTCTTGTTTGTCAAAAAAAATGTAGCTAGTTTCTTGTTAATATCATCAATGCTATTAATTCATTCTGAAAAATCAACTTTATATAGTGGAACATACTATTGGATATTACATCAAGTACATAATTCAACACTTGTATTGTGCATTTTTTACGATATTTTTAGTTAAAATAATATGGTTGAAAAGCTAAAACACGCATAACAAGAATCAAACCCATGACCCAACTTAAATAGGGTGCGCTTTTACCACTAGAGTACACTAGACACATGTGATTAATTTACAAAGATTAATTTATATAACATAATATTTAGCTAAAAAAATTATAAAAAAAATTATTGGGCCTGGACTAGTGTGGCACTTGCCACAGTAGGCCTAATCCAGGTCCGCCCATGTAGCAAAGTGATGCGAAGAAAGCAAAAATATTGCTCTTCTCCAACAAAAAAACTCATTACTATACAAACTAACCAAAATATACTTCGCATAAGTTAACTCATACTCGGTAAGCTGAAGTATAACCCACATGAGTTAACTTTCATGTGGAATAGCGAACATTACTAATTAGGTCACATTGGATTTATCGTTGCGCGAGTTAACTCATACAAGAGTATTTTAATCGGTGTGCCTAGGAGTGGGTGTTTTTTGTTGGGAGAAGAACAATTTTCCGAAACCAATTATGAGGGGCTAATTGAATTGACATTGTCGGCCCACAGGCCCATTCAAGTGGGACACTTATCACGCTCAATGGGGCCCACTATTGCTTTTCATGCCCCACGACGAAGATTCTGCTATTTGTCTATTTTCCCCTCACAGCAAGTTAAATGCTAGAATCTTTTATTTAATTACCGATTAGGCCTTTAATATGTCCTTCTCTCCTTAAAATTTATCTGCCGCGCTGGTTGACTCCAGCTTTCTTAAGTGCTAAGTTTATACATTTTAATTTGTGTAATCAATCTAAATCATACTCCTTTCGGTTATTATTATAAGCAAATTTTGACCTTTTAAATTTATTTAATAAATAATATACGTGGTCAATATTGTAGACCACATACATCATTTGTTGAATGAATTTAAAAGTAAAAATTTGCTAATAATAGTAACAAGAGGGAGTAATGTTTAATTTCGCATCTATTTTTACAATAAAAAAAATCAACGATTTTAGTATTTTAATTTGCATTCATTATTTAATCAATTTCAGACGGGAATTTTATTAAAATCCTAGGTCCCCACAGTGACTACACTATTAGCACTACGTGGGGAAGATCTGTGTGCCACAAATATCATTTTTTGTTTGATGAACCGCGTGTGTGACTCTGAAGCATAGGTTATGGAATTTCCGCCACGCGTCCAAATTCTATATCATTTTTTCATCAATTTAATTTAATTTAATAAAAAGTAATAAACAAATTGAATTTAATTTTTTTTAATAACGGGTTGGGCCCCTTGGCGTTAATGAAATGAGAGATTAACATGCGTTTTCCGGGTAGGTTTACTTTTCAGAATCCAGATCCGAACCGTTAAAATATTCGGGTGATAAAAATAAACGGCCGAGATTTGTTCCATCACAATCACGGTCTCTATTTAGAGATAGAAATTGAAGTGAATAATACCAGTTCTTCATTTTCACACACTCTTGAGAAAAAGGGAGTTTCTTATTCCTTCGAGATTCTTCCACCGATTTAGGGTTTTCAATTCAGAAATCGAGTTTTAGGGTTTTGATCGAACATGGCAGATCATCAAGAGCACGAAGAAGTTAAGAGTGAATCTCTTTTGGACAAGATTTCTGGGAAAATCCATGACCATGATTCTTCTTCATCTTCTTCCGATTCAGACAACGACAAAAAAGAGAAAAAAGTTTCATCTCCTACTTCTCTCAAGAACAAGGTTTTCAGGCTTTTTGGCAGAGAAAAACCCCTTCACAATGTTCTTGGTGGTGGAAAACGTATGCGATTCTCCTTTTTCTTCTTTTCGATTTGACTCTGTTTTCTGTATTGTATACTAGTTAATCGATTTCAATTTATGCTATGGTTTTATTTTCGTTTTTGTTTTATGGATTGAGGAATTTATTTGTTGTTCTTCAGTGGTTTAGTAGTTGGTTTTTACTGGGTCTAGGGTTTTAGAGGTTTAGGTCAGATCTTGTTCCGTCTGATTGTGATTCATGTTTATTTGTTGATTAATTTGTTGTTTAGTTAATTTGTTGTTTAACTATGATTAAAAAGATTCTGTATCATATGCATGCCGTTGTGGGTTTAGATCTACAATACCCTGTTCACATGTTATGTCGTTTTCCCCAAATTACAAGATCAAATTTCTTAGCTTGGTTTTTCTGCTGGATTTGTTTGTGTTTGATAAAGATTACATTTTTACTGAAATTAATTTGTCAAGGTTAAGGATTGACCTTGACTTAGTCTCTTAATTTCGATTCATGCTAACATAAGGTAATATTAACCTCAAATTATGACATGGGCTTATGATTTTGTGGTATACTATGCATTCCTTTTTGCTCATATGCATATTTGTACGATACATTGAATAATAGATTGTATTATTTATTATTGTTTTAAGAACATTGAATGGCATGTTATGCAACAGCTGCTGATGTTTTCCTATGGAGAAATAAGAAGATTTCAGCAACAACACTTGGAGTTGCCACAGCTTTATGGGTTCTTTTTGAATTGCTTGAATACCACCTCTTGACTTTGATTTCCCACTTGGCGATCCTGGCTCTAGCTGTGTTGTTCTTGTGGTCAAATGCATCCACTTTCATCAACAAGTAAATTAATTGCTTTAACTCGGATTGAATTTGGCTTTTTGATATAATTCCTTTTCTGTTAGTTGATTAAGTTTTCATGTTTTGATTCTGATCAGGTCTCCACCTAAGATCCCACAAGTGCACATTCCTGAGGAACCTGTTTTACAGATTGCATCTGCTATTAGGATTGAGATCAACAGGGCTTTTGCTATATTGAGAGACATTGCATCTGGAAGGGATCTCAAACAGTTCCTCTCGGTATGTTGATTTCTGCTTTTCATTCTTTTGTCATCATTTGTTGCATTTGCTTCATCAATATAGAAATTGGTAGTGATTAAATGGAGGCAGGTGGGATTTTCTATCCCAGGATGCAATTGACATCTTTGTAATTTGTTGTACACTTGCTTTGCTATCATTGCCTATTGATTACCTGGCAATTTTCTACTGAATAAAAATGGCAGGAGGGCATGTGTCCTGCAATGTTGTAGAGTAATATTATGCTAATTTCAACTTGCATGTGGCATCAAGGCCTATTAATAAACTGACGATTTTCTACTGAAGAATAATGGCAGGAGGGCATGTGTCCTGCAATGTTGTAGAGTAGTGTTATGCTAATTTCTACTTGCATTTCTATGTGGCCTCATGGCCTATTGATAACCTGGCAATTTTCCACTGGAGAATAATTGCAGAAGGGCATGTGTCCTGCAATGTTGTAGAGTAGTGTTATGCTAATTTCAACTTGCATTTCTATGTGGCATCACTGCCTATTGAAAACCTGGCAATTTTCCACTGAAGAATAATTGCAGGAGGTCATGTGTCCTACAGTGTTGTAGAGTGGTATTATGCTAATTTCAACTGTTTAGCTTGTATTAATTGAGTTCTGATTTGTTGGTTAGGTTATTGCTGGATTATGGGTTTTGTCTATTGTTGGGAGCTGGACCAACTTCTTGACATTGTTCTACATAGGTAATGAAATGCTTCTTTTATCATTGATATTCATTTCCCTGAAAGTTCAACTTTAATTTGTTATGTATGTGTGTATATACACTAATGTCTTGTATTGTGTTGTCTAACCATAATTTTGTGAAAACAGCTTTTGTTTTACTTCACACTGTACCTGTGCTTTATGAGAAATATGAAGACCGCGTGGACTCCTTTGGTGAGAAGGCACTTCATGAGTTCAAGAAGCAGTATGCGGTGTTTGATGAAAAGGTGTTGAGCAAGATTCCCAAAGGTCCTTTGAAAGACAAAAAGAAAGATTAAGTGATGAGATATATGTTGTAGCTGGGTTCGTCGATGCTGTTATATTCTGATTCATGTCAGTTTAAACCCTGTGATGTTATAATTTTATTTTTTTAGGGTTTCTTAGTAGACATTGTCGAAGAAATGCTTTATATGTTTCTTGTGCTGCTTACATGTAAACTTTGGATCCAAATCTTATATGCTTATGGTTGACTTGCTGCTTGGTTGTATTTACATCATGAATATACTTCTTTTGTGCACTCGAATGTTTTCATAGGAGGAGTAGGCGTTATTTATTTCTCCCAACATTTTCACCTTCATTTCCCTTAGACAGGTTCCCCCATCTAGTATACAACTATTACTATTATCTCCTAACTAATGCAGTCTGCAACTGCCTATTACTATCTCCTCCCAGCTAATGCAGTCTGCAACTGCTTTGCTTCTCACTTCTTAGTTCCTGTCTGGAATAGCATGAGCACTTGGCGATTACCTAATAACTAGGACAATTTCTTCTGGATTGCAATTTCTTCTGGAGTGGGTTGGTAGTTTGAGAAGTAAGGTTGATTTATACATGACTGAAAAAAACAATGATGTTACTGCGTTGAAGCTGGTGAATCATTTGTATTTCTCTTCAAGGTTTGGATTGATTGTTTCTTCTGCTTTTTGCAAAGATTAAACTACTCTACAATTGTTAAATTTGACTCGATCAAAAAACAAAAAAATTATTAAAATTTGACGACCCCCACAATTACAAGGTTTGCATTGAAAATTATATCGTATAATCATTTGATATTTTATGTCATTGAGGTGTGTTTAAATTAATATTAATATTAATATTAAGCATTTTTTAAGCGGCATTAGATGATGTGACATTAGAATACCTAAGACTTGGGTATCTATCTTTTAGTCAGATAAATGGTTTGATTTGAAAGTGGAGATTGATTATTTGGATATTGCATTTTAGACCATCATAAATTAAAATTATGCTTTGTCTAATTTGCACAAGTGAAATAAAAACTATCCTTTTTCTAATTTTGCACAAGCTAAACAGTTTGTACCATGCATGGTAAGTGTGTCTTTTTTATGAATTTTTATCATATCCCATTTGATTTGATGGCAATGGTGGAATTTATTGATCTAATAGTAAAATTTCACGATGCTAGAGTATGTAAAAGAGTTGATAATTTCACAATTCACTGTATTCATTTAATTTAACATTATTTTATTGTCAAAATATTTGATTCCACCCAAGAAACTTAATGAATCATTTTGTATAAAATTTTCTTTAATTTCCAACGGCTCAGTGATTCAGTCTCTGTGGAGAAAAATTATGGACATTACCGACACAGTAGGTCAATACAAATTTGAAATTTGAAATTGTATTCACCCCTTTTATCAATTCCATCCAAATCATTCTCCTAACCTTACATCCAATCAAAACTAATGATTCTAGACTTTATAAATCACTTAAACTTTAAACCAAAACAATAACGATGTAAATTATAAGAATGATCAACAATAACACACTTTTACAAGATTTAAAACAAACATCATGCTGTGATTGACAACACACATTTATAGAAAAAATATACTACACTTGTAACTAATTATTTCCGTGGCAATAGGCAAACTAACAAAGTTATCATTGGAAAATATAGACAGAAATAACTAGTGAATTTTTCATCGCCCTAAGAGGAAAATGATTTCCACACACTATTTCATTGACAAAAGAGCACATTCTTTGTCTTCTGTATTTTTCACAGGAAGTATGACAACTGCTTTTGCTTCCTAGAACCACCTTCTCCGTACAGCTCATTCCACTGTGTCAGCTCACCCATTCCAGCTCCCTCAGCAGAGAAGCTTGCAGCAACCTGATTCTTGGCCTCTTTGAAATCCTGCATATTCAATGGCCTAAGGGTAATAACTCTTTCTTGTGGAACTTCTTCCTCTTTTGCTTCTTGACTATTTTTGCTTTGTTCCTTGTTAGCTTTGTGTTTCTTATCCTGTTAAGTAAATATATAAACAGCATGAAGAAGGTCACCATAATGAAAACACATTATCAAAAGATTATACAAAATGTCAAAAAATTAATTTCTAGGATTACCAGGTCCTTTAACCGCTCTTGCTGAATCAATTCTCTAACAGGCCGATAAGCAGCAGTTGTGCACAAGTTCTGCATTGAAAAGTTTGACAGTAAAGATCACAGGATAATCAAAAGCACTTGTAGTACTATATTATATATAGAACCTGTTTGGATAAAGAACTTATTTGCAGCTTATAGCACAAGTGCTTTTTAACATGATAAGCGCATATGTATGGGTTCACATAAGCTACTTCTATAACAAAGGATAAAATAAAGTTAAATTGTTTTTGTATATGCTATAACTTGTTTTTTATATGCTATATTAGAGTTGAAAATTGTCATAAGCTGTTTTCATAAGTTCTCCCAAACAGTCTCACAAAACTTATGTCAGTAGATAAGCTCAAATAATCCAATCTAAATAGGCTCATAGATATGTCCATTGAAAACAACATCAGAAAATATTAAACAAAAAACCTTTAAATCACTTCCGGTGTATCCGTCTGTCATGGTCGCGAGTTCCTTAAAATCAATTTCTTTGTCCACCTTTTCTTTTGACAGAAGAGTCCTTAAAATCTTTTCCCTGTTCTCAACAGATGGTAGTCCTACCATAATTCTGCATTACAATAGATTCAGATGATCATATTAGTTTGCCCACATACACACAAAATATAGATGGTTATGTATACCATAATTTTTCCTCCTCCCTCAACATAAATTAAGATTAAACCTTCAATTTTATCTCTAAACTATCAATGTCTCTCCAATTTATGTTTATCTCTCCCTTAAAATATTCTCAATCCATCATGTTGATTGATGAACTATCTATTCTAGTTGAGGGACTGCGTATTATATTTCTATTGTTCTCGGACCATATAAGAGAGCGAATAATAGTTCAAAGGAATTGAAGATTTGATTCATAAACTAACCAGAAAGTGGGAGATGAAGATGGAACAATGTGACAAACATACTTGAAAAAAGCAGAGAAACCAAGGGGCACAATAAAATAAAGAATGGAACAAGCCAAAAGCTAATTGACGCACCTCCTTTCGAATCGCCTTATAATAGCTTCATCCAAGTCAAATGGCCTATTGGTTGCTGCAAGAACAAGGATGCGCTCTCCTTGTTTTGTCGTGAGCCCGTCCCAATGGGACATAAATTCATTCTTTATTTTCCGCATGGCTTCATGCTCCCCAACTCTTGTTCGTTGCCCAAGCATGCTATCAACCTCATCAACAAATATAATAGTTGGGGAGACCTTGGATGCAAGTGTGAATAAAGCGCGAACATTCTTCTCATCTTCACCAAACCATTTAGAAGTGATGGTAGACATGGACACATTAATGAAACTTGCTCCAGCTTCCTTTGCAATGGCCTTCGCCAGCATCGTTTTTCCAGTTCCAGGAGGCCCAAATAACAATATTCCTCGGCATGGTTTTAGAAGTCCTCCAGTGAAAAGGTCTGGCCTTCGTAGAGGAAGCATTACTAGTTCTTGAAGCGATTCTTTTGTCTCTTCTAAGGCACCAATATCAGAGAATGTAACATCAATCTCATTTGCTGGTATGACTTCAGGCCTTATTCGCTTTTCAAATTCATTATCAGGAGGAACTTCCTGCAATTTAATATGTAAAGTAAATGTTGAAGTGAAATTGACATTACATACGACAAGATCAGAAAGAAAGAAAAAAATAAAATAAAATAGGAGTCACAAAAAAAGAAAACAATTTTCCTAAATCTTAAGATATTAAGTCAACACCAATACCTATCTGTCGAGTATTAAGCTTAAAGATGAAACAATAGATGAAATTTTGATTAAAAACAAAGGCTTACAGAAGCTTTTGATGGTGGAACCGGTTTTTCAACACCTGCCTTTGCCACTGAAGTTGATATTTCTGCTTCAGCCTTTTTTACTGGAGCATCAGGAGCAGCACTTTCCGCCTTCACTGCTGGTTTCACAACAGTTTCTACCACGCTCGGAATCTTTATGTTCATGATAGAGAGAGAACAATAAATGCATATTAGTACAAGGCTGTTAGTAGTTTTTTTCTCTCTAAACTTAATGAACATAACTAGTAGTGCAAACCTCAGATTTTAGAGCTTGATCCTCCAGCTTTGATGTATCTCTTCCACTGAATTTCCCTTTTCGGAATATACCCAATGCATGTGACAAACTGTTCCACAAGAATTAGTAAGGACATCAAATATACACAGTTCATGTTCATTTTCATGCAATTAACTTGCAAGTCTCACCTATTGCAAGAAATAATTAGCTTTCCATTTCTGTATTCGAGGTCTTTGTTTTTCATCAAATGATGAGAGATTGCTGACACAATAATCTCTTCTATATAGTTACTAAGAACCATCGTGTCTTCCACACAGATGGAATCCAAGTCATCGCAATCAAGATCGTTGGCTGCAAGCACTTCCGTGATATGATTCTTGTTATCCTGAACTTGAATCATCTTCATATCCTCTTCCAATTGAGACTTCCAGCTGACAAGATGTGATTCATCTTCTGGAGGTCTGATTTCTATATCGTATGGGAAGAGCAAAGTAAGTTTCTCATCCAACTCTTCAAATTCATTATCAGAATCTAGAACTCGCGAACCAAGAATCAGAATCGGTCCAGAGAGTCTCTTCAACATTTTTTGGAACATGTTATATATCTTTTGTGATCTAGATAATAGCCTATCAACATCCCTCAGATATAACACAATGGGATAGGTTTTTGACACAGAAAGTAGAACCTGCAAGTAAAACATCCAATTATCAAATCAATATCTTTGTGGAGGAATACTTCCAATTGTCTAGTTCCGAAAAACATGGGAATTCTCTGATGCTGAAATCTTTATATGATTAAATGTAACAGTACCTTGTAAAGAGACTGTATAAGTAGTTTTTCATCAAAAGACCAGCTGGCTGTGCGCTTCAAAGGAGCTGAATGGATATATGATTAGAAAGCGAGAACAATGAAATTTCACAGATATGTATAAGAATTAAATTGAAAAGGATTTTACAGTGCATTGGTCTAGTTCTCACTCCAGAAGATATTGAATTAAATACAAAAGAAACCAATTCTATAAATGATGTGAATTGTAACTCACAATCAGAAAGCTGCACTTCGGTTTATGTATGTGTTAATTAAACAATATGAGTTTGGTTCCGTAAACATGATCAACTTTCTTTTTGTTTCATTTTATTCTCAAACTTATGCTTATTATGGTATTTGTAGCATTCCTTGATATCCTAAATTATAGCTGAATAAGATCAATAGTCGACATCAATCTTTTTACATAAATTTTTCAAGAAACCTGGATTTGTAGGATTGCTTTGTGAAGTAAGACCGCTAATATTTGAAGTAGAAGAAGCGTTCCTACGGAGCTTTGGAGGATTACAAGATGTGTCATCCCCCCTGCAAATCAACAGACAAATACCAAGTAAGAATATAAAATAAAATAGAATCAAAGTAGGTTATATTTATTCTTATAGTCAGAATACAGTTTTATACTTACATTGATTGTAGATCCATTCCACTGCTTTGCCTGTTCATTTTTCCTGAAACTAATTTTGCATGTGGTCAATATTGATTTAATGGACCTGGCCTTTTAAAAATTGTGAACATCATTTAAGCTAGTAATGTCCAGATAAAGAGAGAAATTTAAGAGATTAACCAGTAACAAGCTACACTACTTTAAAAACATTCAGGATCTCTTGACCAAATATAAGTTACATTATTCTTCAGATCAGAACAAGGCAGAAAAACACTTTTGGTTGATTATGAATCTAACTCTAATTCACCATGGATTTGAAGATGTAAGGAATTTGTTGTACCTTTAGGTTCCTCCCTTTGTGAAAAGATTGAAAATGACCCAAATATGTCAGATAGCTTCTCCAAAGTTGATTCTGAAGTGGATCTTTTGAAAGACTACAGTCAAAGGTAGCAAAATTAAGTCTAGAAGGAACATAATATTTATCCATGATGGTATGCAGCAGAATTCTGAACAGAGTAATTTTTACATAACTACATGCATGAGAAAATAAAAATTGAAGATAAACTAGGAGTGTCTTACAAATTCTTTGTTGCCAGTACCATATTTACCCTGAATCTGTAACAATCATAGCAGATCAACCATTAATATACATAAGTGACATGAGAAAATAGAAAAGATTTGAACGACTCAAAGTAACACTCACCTTCAATGAAAAGTCAGTTAAATCCAAGAGAAGCAACTTGGCCTCAAAGTAATGAGCCAAAGCCTTTGCAAGCACCTGTTGGTAAAGTTCTTTAAGAAGAGAAAAATATAATTAGCTTTAGTATACAACAGAAATACCAAAGCATATCAATCCATGGTTAAAAAATCGAGATTCAAATTATGAATCAAAAAATATATTTTTCAAATCATGAACCGAATTTTATTATAGATCGTAAAATATATAATTTTGTAAAATAAAAACTACTAACATATGTGATAAGAAAAAAAAAACTCATACATCAAATTCAAAATACTTCCTCAATCAAAAAGACAGAGAAAAAAAAGCTGGCTACACAAAGTTGAGAGACAAGTTATTTCATAATTCTATTATTTTTTTTCTTTATTTTCTGCTATATTTTGATCATCATAACTTTTTCTGAGTTTCTTTTAAAAATTTGGCGCTTACTGCTATAAATAAAAAATTAGCTTGATATCCGGTCCAAGCACAACTAATCCGGGGTTCCAATAATAAACTTGCGGTTCCTTACATAAAAAATTGTTCGCAATTTTTTTTAGACACAGAACAAGATCAATAAAAAATATATTTAGTTTTCCATGAATTCTTGATCGTCCCTATAAGAATTGCTTATGTCCAAAATAGCTTTAACTTTGTATACAACTTGCATAACCATATTTGAATCTTTATGAAAGTACTAACCAGCAGGGCCAGAGAGAAGAATAGTTCTGCTAGCAGGAGCAAGATTACGCGTATATTTAGAAACTTCAGCATGCTTTAAGTGAACATAAGCAGCACTTGTCAACAAAACCCGTGTTTGCTCACTGTTATCATATCATAAAAAAGTAAAATAAGTGATCATGAAAACAAAACAAATCAAAGGTAGATTAATTTGTTGTAATAATAAAAAGTAAGCATGCCTTAGATAATAAGGGAATTTATCAAAAGTAACGTTGCTTTCTCTGCCATCAACAATAAGTCTAAGCATTTCATGTTCAATTTTATCAGCAGTAACAGCATTAGAAGAGAAAGAATAATTAGGACCCCATTTTGAAACATTTTGACCAGAATTAGCTAATCCAATTCCAACTCCAACTCCTACTCCAACACCAACACTCAACGCTGATATCAGTAAACTTTTCTGTTCCATTTTCTTTTATTTTTTCTTGAGTTGAGTTGAAGAGCCCTAACTAACTGTGATATGTTGTTTTATTTGTTAAGGCGGCGGAGGAGAATGGAGAAAGGAATGGAAATGAATGAATGTGCTCTGTTTTTTTTTTTTAGTTTATAGTTCGCGCTTTGTGTGATATTTTTCCCTTGGATTAGGAGTTTTTAAATAGGGAACAAGGTGACTCATGTATACCTTGTGCTACGTGTCACTTATTTTGACGGCTACTTTGTCGGTTTTACAGTTTTCATTTTATTATCCACTCTACTTTGGATTATCCTAGGTTAGGTAAGGTCATAGATAGATAGCTACATGTCCCATACCTTTGTTTTCTTGTGTGTGTGTGTTTTTTTTTTTCTTCATGTACTACTCATGATATTCTCAAATTCATAACTCTTTCAAAATTTGTTATAGCTGCTTGTCAAATAAGAAAAGTATGTTATCATCATACAAAGTGAACTTGAAGTTATGAATCATATAAAATGCATTTAAGAAATGCAAAAATATGTGTAAAAAATGTACATAGTCAAATAACGTTCTAATAAAAATTGACTTAAGTTCTAACATTGCTTATTTTTTCATCAACTAATTAAGGAGGAAAATAAAGGGCTTGTTTGGATAAAACTACTTATTTACAGTTTTTAATATAAACGTTAATCATGATGAGTTTATGTATAAATTTGTATAAACTATTTTTGTATACATTATATAACTTGTAATATATTGAAAAAGTTATGAAAATAAGTTGAGAAAGCTTATGAAAATTATCATAAGCCGTTCTCCTAATTTTTTTTTCAAATAGTCTCACAAAAATTGGCCATGTTGGTGGTTGCGGTCCACTACTTGAGAGGGGGAAATCTTTGTCTAGGTTTACGACCCCTAATTCTTCCTTTTTATGATCACATACTTTATAAGTTTCCTATTTTTGATCAAGTCCTCTACTATGTCTGTTAGATGAATGTAATCCTCAGTGTTATGATCGTAGCTTCGATTAAACCTATATAACTTTGACTTGTCCAACTTAGGTCAATCTCGGACCTTCTTAGGTAATATCCTTTCTAGGAGTGTTTATGGGCGTGTATTCTTGGTACCGTGAGGGTGGTCTTCGATTGTCCTTATTTTTCTTGAACTTTCCATTGCAGCACTACTAAACCTCTAACTTATCACGGTTGTCGTTTATGGCCCTTCTTGTGCCATCATTTTCTCATACTGAATGTACTTCTTAGCCTTTTCATGCAAGTGGTTTGAGTTCCTTAGTGCCTCAAATCCAATACTCTCAACAAACTTTGTCCCTCAAAGTAAACCTTGTTTTAATAGGTACCTCTTCATCTTGTCACGACATCCTTCCCAAAGAGGTTCATCCTTTTTTGGGTGTATAGCCATCTTGTTTTCGATCGACTTCAACAGTCTCCGGGTAGCGATAAAGTGGCTCGTAAAATAATGACAAAGCTTGGTCCCTGAGTTGATGGATATCGTATCAAACCCTTAAACAAAACTATACCACCTTTTTCAAGGTCAAAACATACATTTTGCGCTTTACCTATCCCGTGACCTCTCAAAAGGAAATGATCGTATCCATTGTCTCGATGTGATCGTTCGAATCAGAGGTCATTCGAATCCAATAGCGATCGTTTCTGAAGAGAATTCAAGATGGGACAATCATTAATCATGTTAGTGAAGGCATTGGGTCGATGACCGGGGCAAGTGGAGGTTTGTATTCAAACTAGAACCTATATGACGAGGAAGATTGATGGTAACGTTAATGTCGAGAAGACTAGAAATTGCTTCCATGACCTCATACTACATCCTCCTCATGGATGGAGAGGAGCATCCACAACCCCCACCATTATCGTTACTTTTTCTCACGGATCAGATAGAGGATCTTCAAATCCTTGTTGATGATCAAGGTGACCATTTCCCCCATGTCTTTGAGATTTGGGCCTAAAAGGCCTAGATGGGTGGCAAGAATGTGGATCCGGAACATTGAACCTCAAAAAAATGAAGAATGATATCTCTTATGGGCATATGATTGCATGTTGACAACCATGATTGTCATCCAGGACCAACGAGAGCATGTATTGTACATTCTCAACATGTGATAGACGCTCACCTTGCTCTACAATGACTTGGGTGTTTGGACTACTGCTCGACGGTCTTCAACAGGTCTTGAAGGAGGTTGTTAGTATCTAATCCACCATTGAAGGGTGTAATATGTTGTATCTCTTCGTTTCGATGAGGCATCTCTTGGCGTAAAGCTGATATGATACAGCCTCTAGAGACGATGACAACACTACAATGTCTTCAACTTATTAGAGTTATGGAATACTAATGACAACACTTGACACACGTTATCTTGTGTGGGTCATTGACTTAAGAACAAAAAAGCTGTGAAATTGTTACATGTGTTCTCAATAGACAACACCAATAATTTTGATCGGACTTAAGATTGGCGACCTTAGAGTTGGTTGGATTGTTAAAGGTAACAACAATTGATTGACTGCTCCATAGAAGAGGGTAGTGTACCTGTAAACACCCTGACATTTATATATAGAGACCAATGTATATTAATTTTTTGGCAAATGTTAACTTGTGCCTTTAATGACACATGTTAAGAAACTTATTATAGAAATATACGTATCAAAAGTCGTGCAGTCAACTTCTTAAAGTTAAATTTTTATATTTTCCAATGCAAAGTTACTCATTTTGGATTCCTTAACATATACTCTTAGAGCATAACTTAACATGACCTAACTTTTTATAATGGTTGTAGATTGATTTATGGGACAAATCTTGAATTGTCATTAGAGGGATGGAAAGACTAGAGCAATGGAAATCAAAATGTGCCTTCCGTGGCCCAATTGGCAAGTTGGAAGAAAATGTATCAAACCATACCCATTGGAAAGAAAATAAAGCATTGAAACTTGTAAAGTTAGCAGCTATACAGGCACAGTTTCCTATACTAAAGTCTAAAATACATGCAAGTGGCACAGACACAAATACAACTTACGTCAGAATCATACTTGCATAGCACGTGACATGGAATGCTGCAGCAAAATTATTGGCTGCAACTCTGCAACTGCACGGGATGGCCACGGCAATACAACAGATTCCTTGTAGTAGCACTTTGGTTTGATCCCATACCAAAGCTGAAAGGTCGCAATTTTTTGCTTTGAAGATTACTATCTGACATCTTCTGTTTGCAACTTCACATCTCTTTCCCTTCTAAAAGATTTTCATAATCTATTAGAATTTGGAAATCATAGGCATGCAAGTCGATCAAGTGGTTTCAAAGTGAATACATTGTTGTAGAACTTGAATGAACATAATTGCCATTCTGCTTGAACTGTTCAATTCAAGTTATACATAGAATTTATCACCGCTTGCAAGAATCTTCTCTTTCAAAAAGTAAAAACATGGAAAATATAATTGGTAGATATTTAGGTTTCTTAATCATATGTGTTGGAAAAGGTCAATATCTCAAATAAAATTAAGGTATTTTAAAAATATAGTCTCTACAATTGTGCGTCTTTATTTACTATAAAAAATAAAAGTAAAAACGTTGTTTGTAATAGACAGGAAGAAAGACCCTTTAATACATAAGATTCTTATGAATCTATTTCAAAATGATGATAATATTACCTTAAATATTTATATAAAAAAATTGATTTTAAAGATATGATAACAATATATTAATACTGCACAAAACAGATTCCTGTTATACATACGTCAGTGTAAGATTTTTTAAACCAGATTTTCCTGATTCTCTAATCCCAATCGTAATTTAAATAACTGTATAAAAATTGTTACTAGTTTTATAATGCTTCTCACTAAATTATATTATCTCCATCTTTAAATATAAGATATTTTTGAGAAACTTGTTTATCCCTTTTTATGATCCCTTCACATTATCAACTGGATTATTTTTATTTACGACAAGAGTAGTACATCTTTAAAACATCATCTTAATTTTTTATCTTTTTCTGTAATAAACACCAAGCATATGATATGAAGTTTTATTTTGACACCAAAATCTATGATATGAAGATAAAATTCCTAGTTCAAACTCTAAAATATTTAACACAGTAACTGTCTGACTCTGGTATATAAATACTCAGAAGATTCATTCTGAAACGGTCAACCAATTACCAAGAATTCGCTTGTATATATAGTACAATAGTCTCAAAATATTCGTATCGTAGGAAAGAAAATAGTGGCTCTAAATGGTACCCCTATCAAATAATACCGCAAATTCATCCGACATAGACAAAGTTCCTGATTTTTATAATAATATACAATTGTAAGAATCCATTACACATACACTTGGTCATTGTACCTTAACAATGAGGTGCTGTTCTAGCATGAATTTGCTACTGAAGACGCTGATCCAAATCATTGCTATCTACAAAAATAGGCTACTACCTGCTTACTAAAGAATCATCATAAGTTTAAAGAAACTATTTCATCAAATCTAAAAAGACAAAGCCATTCCAAAGACTATGCAACAACATTGATGGCAATAAATTCCTTGACCGTGTAAATATCACACCCATCACCATCCCAAGAAATATAAGTGGCAGCATCCTCTGTATGTTAAAATGTGCAAGCGCAAACGCAACTGAACTTACCAGTATTGCACACCACACAGGCATGTATTTGGTAAGTGACGGGAGTAGAAAACCACGGAAAACTATTTCCTCCCACACAGGAGCGCAGACCGACACTACAATTGCATACAACAACATTGCCACAGGATCCCTTGCTTTTATTGATTGTTCAACACTTGAAAGGGTGACCTGTGTCGATGGCAGGATAGGTAGTAGGTCAAGGTTGAACTGAGAGAGCCGATTGACAAGAGGAAACATGAGACAACCCATGACAACATCTAAATGCCATTTTCCTTCCGGGCTAAACTTGAACCAGTCGGGTGGAAGGGGACGGAATCGTGAAAGACAACGAATAAGAATTGCAATTCCAGCTAGTCCCTCAGTTACATCAGTGACGAGGCTAAATAGGGCCTGTCCTCTAAATGTCAAAGAATCCTTGCTAAAGCCGGTTATATGGGCTGCAAAAGGAATCATCCAAGATCCTATAAACCAAAATGCCGATGTCCAAAGAAGCATAACCTGCATCAAAGATTGCACGAATTACAGCCTCAGGTTGAGCGTTTATTGTTCAGGATTTCAACTCTGCTCAGTTGGGATACATTCCACGCATACCGCATGTACCCTAAATTTTAACTGCGAGGAATTGATAAACAAAAGCGAAACTTTACGTGATTATACTTCGATGAAACTTTAGAGAGACACTTACTTTTAATATGGTCGTTGCACTCCATGGTACAACCCATCGATTACCAATCCCATTGAATACTTCGTTTGCAGCCTGCAAGGAAATCAAGCCTTTGGGTAAACAGACTCGTACAAGAAAAACAACAAGAACCAAGCCTTATCCCACTAAGTGGGGTCGGCTCTCGTACAAGAAAAACATTTAAAGTATAAATTTTATCTGAGATTAACGATATGGCATTAATAATACCGCTCCATCAACCATTGACAAAGCAATGCAAATAAATTCTAAAACTTGATATATTTTTACTTGAGAAGGAAGATGATGCAGGTACAGTAAATTCAATAACGCACAATTTGAAGATCAAATCATCTAAATATTTTATTTCAGTTTCAAATCTATTACAAAGTCAATCATTCCATGTAATAACATAACAAGAGTAGTCATTTAGGGATAATTATTTCTTATGTTTCAGTCCTTAAGGTAATCTACGAATTTGATAGGACCAACTAGGTAATTGACAAGGAAGAAGCAAAATTCACCCTAAAACAGAAATAGGAATCCTTTGTTGATGGGTCTCGATTAATGGTGACACATACACTCTTAGGAATGGTCCAAGAGCTCTCCAATTCTCTAACTTTTAACTACTGTCAGACTCTGCCTGATTTCCTATTATAGACATCACACATTAACCTTTTTAACTAACTAACAGCTAACTAAAGATTTTATCTATCAGAATTTTTACATTCCCAAGTCTTGGGGTTGTATTTGGGCAATGATACCTGCTACTGAAATTGTTTTAGCCTATGTTTGAATTGATAGAAGGAAATGGAAAGCAATGATACTCAATTCATTGTTAGGATTATGAAAATAGGAATATATCAAATGAAACCCGATGGATCGCATTTCACCCAATACCCCTATTTTTCTTCTCCTCAATTGGAGATGTGTAATAGAAACAACTTTTATTCACTCCATCAAAAAATAACCAAACAATCAAAAGGTAACTTAATTTTAATCCACTGCAATCTATGCTATTACATCCATCCAGCTCCACTTCATTCTACTAACCATTAACAAATCCAAACACTCTACCTTAATATCCATGTCTACCTTGTCGGTTTAGTAATACAAGACACTATGGGATTCCGGTTTATTTCTATATCTTAAAGGAAAAGTTATTGTAGGTCAATTTTAACAGCTGCAATGCTTTTTTAAATAGAATGATCACTTGTAGGTATACAGAAAATCGCATTCATCTTGGTTGTGTGATGATGCAACCAAAATCTGTGGTAATGCCTAGGCTTCTTTTCTGCTCATCTTCGATTTGTCCTAAAATCAAAATCAAAATTCTGATAATGCAGGTGCCATTCTTAACACCCAAACAGTCATCAATCTGACCCTAAGACCCCCTATTATCATTTTCAAGTCACTCTAACCCTCACATACATCCATTGAACCTTCAATTAGTCTATAATCTGGATTCAACCCATCTATATTATATCATTAATCCATCTAAGTATCCTATGTCTCAAATCCCACTTCAATCCTACATCAAAAGAACATTGAACTAAATAAATATAATAAAAGAAATGGCCAATTGGGAATGGCAAAATCTACATGCTCATTCCAATAATTCTTCAATGCCCAAATACAAACATATATTTACTTTTAAGCACGTACAGTTACAATCAAACATGACAAAGGAAACCACTTTCAGCTAATATATAGTTCTCTAGAGAGACCAATATCCAGCACTTCCTAAGATTGACTGCACTCACACATTCATTGATAAAATATGTTCACGGACTTCCTATACTGTAAATACCTTATTATAGAGAAGTGTTTCTTTTGATAATATGTCATTTGACTATACAGCAGATATTATCAGGTAACTACATAGCTCATATGCTAGAACACCATCCTAAATTTATTTGTCAGTGGTAATGAAGAAACAAAATGCAATGCAAGCCCATTATAAATTAGTGTAAGTGAGTCTTGCTTTGAATTTCATCACCATCAAAACTGACAGCAGGGACAGAAATATGCATATTTCAATTTTATTCAGAAGAGCACCTATTCAATGATAACGAATACAAATATTTAAATTGTCGTCCGCATTGAAAACAGAAAACCATTAGTTTTAATGTAAACAAAAGACGTACGACCTTAGGAACGACTGACTTCCAGTCTCTTTTGACAACATCAGGGTCCCTTGATTCAGATTGCACCAATTCCTCATGAAAACAGTGGTCTATAATTTCCGGTTTGGGCGTTTCTGAAGAATTATGCTCTTCATGCCTAAAGCACAGAATACTCAATTTCTGCAATCAAAACATCAAAGCAAAAAAGTTGAACACAGTCACTTAAACACACACTTATGAAACTGTTTTATCTACCAGGATAAGCATTAGTGAAACAGTTTGGGAGAAATTGTGAAAACAGCTTATGACATATTCAAAAGTCGTTTTCAGCTTATTTCCATAAGCTCTCTAGGATAACCTAAGAAAATAACTTACAGCTAATACGAAGACAATTTGACTTTATTTTATCTTTTGTTGCGGAAATAGCTTATAACAAGTACTTATGTTGTAGGCTGCAAATTAAGTTGTTTATCAAAACAGGGCGAAAAGTACTCTAAAAATACTAACATGCCACAGCAGTTTCAGCTATAATAACACTAGTAAATTAATGAAGAACTTAAACTTGATAAATTTAACAACTTTATCCAACCATTTTGTTTTTACTCAGCAATTCTATTAAAATATACAAATTAAAAGGCAATCCGTAACATAAATATAAAAACTTGAAAATAAGAAATAAAAATAAAAAGTAGTTGGAAGTAGTTGCAGAATACATAAAAAGGCGAACTTACGTTGTTTGAAGGATTGAAACGAGAATTGGGGATCCGAAAAGTGGTGGAAGGAAAAGGACGAGGTGTTGAGGGACGAGGAAAGGGCTTAATTGGACGAGCAAAGAGAGAATGAGAAGAAGATGAAGTAAACAACATTTATGAATCGATTAACTCTAATCAGTGATTAATTACATTAAGGATATGGATTTAAAGGATATGGTAGGTGGTGGTTTAGTTTAGGAAATGTGATTTGAAGATGATGTTCTTCTTCTACTTCTGCTTCTAGTTTCTTCCATATCATATAGAGGACAACACTATCTTTGCATCTTTTTTTCAAAAATACACTTGATGATAACTAATTATTTATTTATTAATCAAATAAAATACCTAGTTTTGTCCTGTTATTGGGATTTCTAACCCAGAAAATAGAGGAAAGGAAAAACAATTGGCCAAATCCCAAGGGTTAGGGGTAGGGTGCTGTTGGATTGGGTAAAGTGTTTAACGGGGTGTGGGACTGTTTGTGTAAAAGCATCTAACTTGGGGGGTAGGTACAAGATTCCAGTCCATGACCGCAAACCAATTTATCACCTCAATTATTTTATACACTATAAATAAATCTACCAAAATAATATTTATATTTAATACATAAATAATTAAAAAAGATAATTCAACTAAAAAAATTAACATTAGAAATTGATACATTGATTGCATATGGTTTGATTAAAGTATAATAAGAAATTTTAACCAAAAAAATATAACAAGAAATAATCCACCAAAAAATATATAATAAGAAATATACCGAGAATGCTATCAATTCAATGATTTCATTATTTTTCTATAATAATAAACTAAAGAGTAAATTACACTTCCCTCCCCTCAAAGATGCTTGAATTACACTCCCCTCCCCTCTTATGTTAAAATATACATTCCCCTCCCCTCTTATTCAAAACATATTAGAAAAAAATTCATTCCCCTCCCCTAAGAAAAGCTTGAATTACATTCCTCTCCCCTCTTATGTTAAAATCTACACTTTACTCCCTCAATATATATTTTTTTTATTTTTAATAATCTAGCAAAAAAATAATAATCTAAGACACTTCGAAAAAAACAGTATTGCAAGTCTATTTTAACATAATAAAAAATTGAATACATATTTTTTTGCTATTTTTTATTCACAATTTCATTAACATGTAGTTTTAAACCCTATTATAAAATATGAAACAAGCCAAAATAAAATTAAAATATGTGAAAAATTACTAACGACAATAAACCATGGTTATTTAAAAGTTAATTTTAAACTCTAAATTATAAAATCAATAGCAAAATATTTAAATTTAATTATCATTAACATTTAAGTTATAAAGAAATGAATTAATTTTTCTTAAAGGGTGGTTTAAAATTAATATATATCATAAAAATATTTATTTATGTTAAAATAGATTAAAGTGTAGTGCATATTTAATTATCAAGGGAGGGGGTTGTAATTCAAGCATCTTATAAGGGAGGGGAGTGTAAATTTAATTTTTTAAGGGAGGAAATTGTATATTTTAATATAAGAGGGGAGGGGAGTGTAATTCAAGCATCTTTGAGGGGAGGGGAGTGTAATTTACTCTAAACTAAATAATTTCTCTTTATATGAAGAAAAAAATAAAGGATTATAGCATTTGGAGGTAAGTATCTTTTAAGATGTTCTAATAGAAAAATAAAACTACTACTACTGTACAAGATTTTCAAGAATTACTCTACCAAACTAAATCTTTAAAATTAAAGACGTAACTTTTTTTTTTTTTACAAAAATCTAACATATACTAACTTTTATTTACAAAATGAAAGTATATGTTCTTTAAGCACAACTAAGTTAATAGTTGTAAGGACGTTTATATGTCGGAGTTGTGATATGATTTTCATATTCCTCATTTTTTTATATTTGACAAAAAATTACTAACTTTGGAATAGTTAACTGTGATTTGTCAAAAAATATAGATATTTATGATCTATTTTTTAAATTTTAAGTATATGTCACATACACTAATTTGCTTCCAGATAAATTTTAAGTACATGTCACATGCACTAATTTACTTCCAGATCATCTTCAACTTTTCTCTTTCAAGTTATAGTTTTACGTGTCATACAACTTTCATATATAACTCTCCATACAATCACGACCAAGCTCTATCCATATGTATAAGAGACTCGATATCAGAATGCACTCCTTCAAAGTGCTGCAGTAAAGTCCTCACTACTCACACATCAATCTCCAAACTACATAGCTGCTTTGCTTCCTTTAGTTTTAAACCTGATCATTCGTCCATATAAGGAACCAAATGTTGCATGTAATATTGACACTTTTCGACTACTAAGTTGCAATCAATTGTGGTCGTTTTACGATAATATAATAACTTTTTTAAAGCTAAATTTTATCAACACTCAATTGTCTTTCATCTTTTTCTATTTTATGCATTATTGTTTCAAAAGGTCAATAATAATATTTATTCTTCATCTATCATCATAGTTTGCTCGACCTTTCTTTTTACTTTTGATCAAATTTAACTGCTATCCTGCTGTGCCTTTATTACTTCTTTACACACAAACACAATTTTAAGATAAAAAAGATGGTGCTTATTTCAATTTGTATACTGGCACTCACTATTTTTTCCCATCAATTATCTTTAATCAAATATCTCATAAAAAAGCTGCAAAATACTTGAAAATCTCAAAAATGTTTCCTTCCCAAATTGATAATGTCTATATTTTTGTGGAACCGATCCCATAAAGTCCAGCTAAACAATAGGATAGAATGTTTGAGAGTACGGAATAAATAAAAGATGAATTTTAAAGTTGTCAACATAAATAAATAAATCAGTAGAACAAAAATTCAAATCCACCATCTAGATGCTGCTGGGACAAATGACAAGTTTATATTCATGTATAATTTCCATTCTTTCTGAGTACAGATCATTTCCTTGTTTTGTTGACGCTGAGGACGATTACAAAAATGAGCAAAGAAATTTCCATACAACTACAAAGGCAGCATTAGATGCAAAATATTTTAACAAAACTAGACTTAAGACAGGCGTGACTCTAAGTGTAATTTGGGAAGCTCAAACACAATAACAGGTAAAGGACCCCCAACATAACTTCTAATCCAACAAATTAGTAATTCACATAACTTGTCAGCGCCATCATAAAGTCAAAAAAAATCTTGGCAATTTAGATGCAGCTCTTTTTCTTCCAACATGCCAAGAGGACATTCTTGAATGAGATCCATATCAGTTGAATATACCAAAGTAGCATAATCTATCTGATTGTGTAAGCCCAGGTAGCATTTTTTCTCACTTGCATACATCACACCCCCAGTCACATATTTTCAGCATCTAAATGCTACACATGGTAATTCATTCCTACCTTAATCAGACAAGTCTGGGGAATATTTAGTCCAACAGCAGGGGAGCGACAATTTTTTCGAAGAAAAGAGTAAAGGTTTACAGCAAACTTCTTCGCAAACGAAGAGTTCCACTTGGCCTTCACATGAGAATGGCCTATTACATATGCTGCTCCAGCACGTTTGGCTTCCACAAGTTCCATGAGCTCTTCTTTAACACGGGGATCTCTATATATTGTATTTAGAACCTCAAATCTAATCCGCCGTCTAGTGTTGAGTTCAGGTAATTCCTGCTCATATGTGGCCTGCAGCTTCTTCAATGTCGGAGATTTACTGCTTGTAACAGTCAAAGCACCGGGAATATTACTACTGTCGCCTTCTTCAACACCAGGAGATTCTGACATTCGCAGTCTTGTTCCAAATTTCCCAGACGTCCTAACGACCGCCATACGGCCATCCGCAGAACCATCTAGGTTTCCAGAACAACCTTCAGCTTCCAATTGAATGAACTCTGCTATGCTCATCACCAGTTCATTTTCAAAATCAATTTCATGGCTATAAGCATCTTTGTAACCATTTCGAACAATGCATCGATACAACCGATAGGATTTCGGACCAATTCGGCCAATGAGATAGCGTTCTGCATGGGGCACAGAAGGCACAGGCACAGTCTTAACACAAACAAAAACAACCACCTGGTAGAAAGCTGGCAGATTTGTCAAGAAATGAGTGAAACTGGCAGGGACTCCAGTAGCCAATTCAGTATAGATAAGTCCCATTCCTGGAACCCTAACAATCCCAAGACTAGGACCCAATGTAAGGATCTCCCTCATTGAAGCTTTGTTATGCATATCAAAGAAATACTTTTTTTTAGAACCATAATGCCACACATACATAACAACCATGAAGGCTACGGAGAGCACAATTGGAACCCATCCACCTTTTGGGATTTTCATGCAATAAGATGAAAGAAAGAGGGCCTCTATCGAACCAAAGAATAAGAGAAATGCCATAGAAACTATAAGACTTTGATGCCATACAAGGTTGATGACGAGTGAAGTCAACCATGTGGTCACAAACGCCACAATCAGACATGAAATCCCTGCAATTAAATGATGACATTAGCAATCATTAGCTGAAATATGATAGTGATCCAGAAATTAGAAGAAAAAAATCTATTGCGAGCATTGGACCATCCACAATCTGCATACATAATCAGCCATTTTAAAAGAATTTAATTTTCATCCACTGTAGGTGTATCTCTTTTATGCTAGCACGCATAACATCCAAAATGTTTTGCCCCATCGTTCAAAGAGTTTGAACTCTTTAGTCACCTTTTATCAGTAAACTCTTTTAATGATGTGATAACATGTCATAGATGATACTGTAAGAAAGTCTTAACCGGATAGTAAATCAAAATTATGGCATTATGCTAATTCTGATTTCTAATAATTTTAGTACTATTTCTAAATAGATGGCATGTTATACTTCAATGAGTGAGTTACAATCTCATCCGTGGATGAAGACTAAATCATGTTTCAAAATCACATAATATACACAAGAATGCAGTTGGCGGAAAAAATAATATAAAACTAAATAGCCAAAAACCTAAAACAAAAGAATGAAGACCTGTGAACTCTTAATAGGCATTTTAAATACCATTGTAACAACAGCTTACCATACGCATATCCTATATGGCATGTGTCTCCAAACCCAACTGTCACAGCCAGGCTGATTATCATAAGAACCCAGTTTATCTCTGGTATAAATGTCTGACCATTGAGCCACCTTCTGGAATGTACTGCTTTAATACGAGGGAAACATTCAAATGCATGGCATTGTTGGACAATTGAGAATGTCGAAGAGATGACAGCCTGACTTGCAACTATTGCTGCCAAAGAGGCCACCACAAATACCGGCCAAAAGAGGACATCTACAAAATGACAAAAACATCACTGCATTCACATTGAAAACATATTGCAGGACGTTGTTGTCAGCTCAACTATTTAGCTTTATTTATTACTAGAGTTATATTTCTTGCATAGTAGTGACTAAAATGCTAACAGGTTATGTTATTCCACTGATGTCATATAGCATCTAGCATACAAAAAGTTGATAGGTTAGTTACAACACAGAAGATCCACACAAGAGCATTGAATGTAGATTTTTCCAAATGCAGACAACGTTGTTCTATGTCTTTAAGAAATCAACAACATGACCTATCAGACCATTTTTATTCATAGTATTTAAATTAGCTGACCTGGAATAGAAGCATAAAAGCTAATAGGTACCGCCGATAAATTCTTTGATAGAAAAGCAGCCTGCCCCATGTACTGAAGAATTAGACACGGGTAAATGACACAAGAAAATGCAACCTGCAAGGTAACAAAGATACAATACTAGGAGTTAAGACAGTCATTTTTCAAATTAATGTAAAAGATAAGGCATTCTAATTAAAATGAGGAATCACGATTATATGCGAAGATCATGGATGAAGGTGAATTATATATGGCACTTTCTTAAACCGGTAAGTCAACTCAACATTTGATTTCATGTATTCCACTTTAGCCTGAGAGTTGATGACAACAAATCAATAATTGCTTTCTAAATCAACTACCAACAGTCTCACTGTTGCTTTTCTTGTAGTGCTTGTGATTTGTATAGACATGTACTCTAAAATAAAGGTTTTACTCCTATGGTACTTAATTACTAATATATAATGTGTAATACGAATTAGTATGTATCACTGAATCAACTGCTATTCTGCTAATATTAGTTTAATTATCTGTGGTAACTTCCCAGCTTAAGTCCTAGTTCCTTCATAGTTTCAAACCGCAATTAATTCTTTCACATATAACAGACACATCAACCATGTCAAGGTCTGAAAAGTATATCATAACTAGGTATAAACACCAAGTCACCAACAAAAGGAAATTTTCATCACCCTAAAAGAAACCCCACAGTTAAATAATGCTAATCAGTCTTAGGTATCAATTTGTAGGCTACACATTCATGAACTGAACATCACCATTAAAATGAAATTGAAATCCTACTTAATACTTATTACATGCACCTACCCTTACAGGCGCTTGTTTGTAGTAACCAAGGTCGGTAAACATAGCTTCAGTCCCTGAAGTTATGCAAGAAAAACATAATGTATATGGTAAGAATAACACTCAAGCAGAAGATGAAATTTAAAAGAGACAGACCTGTAACACACAAAAATACCCCTCCAAGATTAGTCCAACCATCTTTTCCTGTCACGCAAAAGAATCTGTATATATAATATGGAGAAAAGGCCTGGTATATTCTTGGATTCCACTTGATGACATTGTAAATGCCAATCATGAAAATGGACAGTAACCATAGGATGATTATAGGAGGAAACATGAAGGCAACCGTGTGGGAGCCACGGTGTTGCAGAACAAAGAGTCCAACCAGTAGAACACAAGAAATAAGAGGAACCATACCTGCATAGAGATACAAGTGTAAGTTTTAATGGAAAACTACCTGTAGTGCATTTTACATATGTATGAAACATTAAAAACTGGGGAGAAATTTAGTGTATCGAATTTCAGAATCAAAATCAACAACCTAGTGATTTTGTTTATACTGAAGAATACTGGAAATAAAGCTTTACTGAACTTTTTGGAAACAACTCTTCAAGTTCAAGTCACAAAGCAGAACCTACCCAGTAAACTATTGATATTTTCTTTGGATCAATCCATGCACCAGACAGTGAGCTTGGGGTATAAGAGGAGAAATATTATAGGTTATAGATCGTAACAAAAGTCATACAACGTTGCATTTTCTGGAATTACCTTCCATTATATTATCTTAAAACCGAAGGTATCTCCTTTTCTTTAGTCTTCGTTGATATATTAACTCATTGATTTAGTCTGTTTTGCTTATTTAAAGCTTTGAACATTGGAAACTATTCGATGGAAGAATAGCATTTTTTCTACTTACTATTATTTTTAATCTTCGCTTCAATTTTCAACCCTTCAACAGATGAAAGAACTGCAAAACAAAATTCTGATCAATAGAGATACGGATAGAGCCAATACGTGGTAAACAAAATTACAAAGTAAAACATCAACCATATAAGTTTCCACCAGACAAAACTGACAAGTTTGTGAAGAGAAAAAGATGTTGCCTTACCTGAAATAGCAGGCATGAGTGCACCAACACAAATTACCATGCAAGCACCAAGTAAAACAAAAATAAGCAAAACAATTTTTGTGTTCTTATGTTTTTCAATGAATCTTTTCAAAGGTGATGGTGGTATATTTCTATTTGAGTAACCAGGTTTGCGATATGTAGATAACTCCTCATCAGATGCTTGATGATTAGGAAGCAAGCAAAGTTTTGCATTTCTGCAAAGGTGTGAATACAAAGCAACAGTTCCCCCTGCACAAGTTGAATGCTTAGCACTACTACATTAACACGTCTAATAAGAGGAAAGATCTTTGAAAGGGGAGGGGGACGGGGGATCGAAACTCACATAATAATAATCCTTACCTTCCCCGTTATCATCTGCACTCAACATGAAAACAACATATTTCAACAGAGAAATAAGAGAGAGAGTCCAAAATATCAAAGAAAATGCGCCAAATATTGCATCCTCATTTTGAACATGTTTCAGTCTTCCAGAAAATATACTTTGATAGACATAAAGAGGGGAGAGGCTGATGTCACCAAACAGAAAGCCCAAACTCTGGTATGTCAAAAAGAAAAGTGTTTTACATTGAGATTTACGCTCCACCTGTCAATAGAAAGAAATCATACATTATAGTACACTTGCATAAATGAAACAGACTTAACTTTAATAAAAACAGACATCAGGGGAAAGAGGAAAGGCATATAAAGAACTAAAGTAAAGCACGAAGTATGTGTTTGGTTCCAGTTTTGTAGGAGCCAAAATTGATTCTAGAGTTATAAAATTCATTTTGACTTGTTTGGATGGTTTCAAGTAGAATTGATTTTGCCTATAGAGTCTTGAAGCTAAAATTTCGAACTTTGGACTCTACAAATGATTTTTAGTGTAATGTTGTTAACTAGATGCTATAGCGCTATTGCATAGCAGATTTTGAACAAAACCTATTGTTCCGCAATACACTATGTAGTAAAAAAAAATATTGTGAAATCAAGTCAATAGTGTTGCATTGTGAAACTTGAACAAAACTCTGTTTTCCGTGATCAGCAATTGATAACATTGTCTTAACTTTGTTCAACTCACTTTCACATGAATGTACCAAAACATAAATCATTTTACATTCGGCTAACTTTCAGTCAGAATCAATTTTACATGATCAAATAATTCATAACCAATTTTTGTCAGTGCAAAACTATGAAGCACAGATGGATACGGACACCAGACATGACACGGACACGGCTAATAATTTGAAGAAATCATATAATTCAGTATAATTATCAGTGTCGTGTTGGACACCGGGACACGCCTAATCAGAGGAGTGTCCTTGCTTCATAGCTGCAAAACTAAACACACAAGAATACCACAAAGATAGACAGACTATGGAGGTATACAAACGCTTCCTTTTTTTCCCTCTACATGCATAGAACTTCAAAAAGTTGCTCATTTTTCATTTATATTTCTTCAAGTTTCAACTTACAAAGCATATGATCTTCGCATTGCAAATTTTGTTTTGTGATCCATGTTTACGCCGAGGATCGAGTTTGAAATAAACAACGGATCTTAATTCCGTTTCACTAATTGTGGAAAAATTGAAGAAAATGATGCTTAATCGATAGTTACTGTATCAAACATTGATTGATTCATTTGAATCAAAGCAGTGAAAATCGAAATCTAGAAAGGAGAAAAAGAATCTATATGGTTATGTTAGGGTTTGAATTGTGTGAGAAAAAGAAAAACGTACCGTTGTGGATGATGAACCTCCTCGTTGTCTATTCCCATCGCTTGAGCTCATAGCGAAGAGCAATAGTTTATTCTTTTGGGGTTTCAGAGAAAGAGAGAGCGTTGAAATGAATCAGTTTAACATCGTCGTGCTCGTTTCATTTCGAAATCCACTGTTTCTTCTCCAATTGCAAACTCGCCTTTGTAAAATAAAGACAAATGAAATCAAATTCAACAATATAGTGTATTTTATTTTATTATCTAAAATAATGTACTATTCTATTCTTTTAGAAAAATTGGATAATTTTCTTGCAAATAATATGATCATCAGTACAGTCTATTTAAGAGTTGATCCAAATCTTGCGGGTCTAAATAATTTTGTCTCACTATATTGTGGGTCTTAATAATTGGTTGCATGTTTATTTTTTATTTATTTTGTGTAGCATATTGCAATGTTGGTACTGATAAGTTATGCTCACGGAACACGTTTATTATATCATTTCCTTTTCATATATCAAGATGCAGAAGCATATATGGAATTTATATGAGGTGCATAAATCATAATGATATTGTTGACGCTGAATATGTATAAGCATAGGGATTTCCCACTTTTATAGTATTTGTTTACTTTTGACAGACGAATCTAACAGTGCCACTGTCGCAGTGGCTAACAGCTCGGCGCACCTTTTCACCGTTCCGAAAACGACACTCTCATGGCAAATGCGTGTTGCACGTGCTCAAGTTATCCACCAACTTCATCTGATATGGAAATGTTTGAAATTTTCACATGGAACAATACAAAATTGGAGGCTATGGTAATAAATAGGTTTAATTACATTTTTGGTTTCTTAAGTTTTTTAAAGTTGTGATTTTGACCCCTTAAAAAAATAACTCTTTTCAAGCTCCTAAGCTTACTTTCTGTTGTAATTTTGGTCCCTAGTCCAATTTTGACTCAGTCAACGCTAACGTGGACGTATTTTTGTATTTTTAAATATTTTTTTATTTTGTAATTAAAAAAATAAATAATAAATAATATTTTTTGTTATTTTTAATTTTTGTAATAAAAAAAAGTTTGTAATTTTTTTTATTTGTAATAAAAAAACAAAAAAAATTGTAATTAAAAATATTTTTTTTTAAATGAAAAAAAAAAATAAAATAAAAAAATTCACACACGTGTACGTTGACTTGGTCAAAATTGACGTGGGAGCCAAAATTGAAACAGAAAGTAAACTTAGAGGCCTGAAAAGAATTATTTTTTTAGAGGACCAAAATCACAACTTTAGGATACTTAAGTAGCCAAAAGTTTAATTAAAAATAACTCCTTCAATCCCAACTTTTATTTTATTTTATAATTAAAAAATGCTAGCAACACTCGAAAGTTTATTATATTATTTTCAATCAAAAGAGAGTTTATTAGATTACAAAAACTGTTTTGCATTGTCTCAATGGCATATTAGTGAATGAATATCATGTTTGCATATATATCCATATTCTCACATCACAATGTAAGTCATGATTGGTATATTAGTGAATAAGGAACAACCAAGATCCAGCCTGAATAAAATAGTGGTAGCTGATGTACCAAAAAAATAATAATAATAATAATAATAATGGTAGCTGCATGAATATTTGACGTGTGGAATGTGGAGTTTGAACCTGCGATTTCACACTTCTCCACACTTAAGTGTGTGTTTCTCGCCACTAAGCTAATTTGATCCAAAAAAAACGACTCACCCAAAAAAAAAAATTATTGTATCATTTTCTTTTGACCTCACTAGGGAAAATGGTATTGACCTGTTTTTCTTCCAGAATTTGTACATATTTGTGTCTACTGTCTACTCAAGCAGTAGAAATAAACTCAGTTCAGCTAGAACTGAAAATATCAGATATAAATGCCCAATCTCTGCAACCAAATAACAGGCAAAAGAAAACGCCCAAAATTATGCTACACAAAAGTGCTCCCTTGAAACTACAGGCGCGTAAACTCTGCTGAATGCAATTCACTCCATGTTACTAAAACAGCTTATATAGAGCTTATTTGCGACGCCTGTGGGTTATATCTGGGTTGCCTTTCCTCATCATAGCTACAAACTCATCATAGTTAATTCTTGCATCCTGCATATACAATAGTAGAAATATAATTTATTTATTTATTTTTTGAACAAGAATAGAAATATAAAATTAATTGCTTGATTAGTGTGTTGGTGGAGTCAGTTGGTGATTCAAACAATATAAAGACAAACTTGAGAGAGAGAAGGGTAACAAGGAAGCAACGTACGTTGTCTGTATCAACTTCGGCAATGATCTCCTTTATTGTTTTCTCGTCGCCCATATTATACTTCTTAAGGGCAGATTCCAACTCTTCCTTTGTGATGTACCTTTAAAACCAGAAGAAAACATGTTAAATCATCATCTACTGCGATAATGTTGTTAACTATAAGTTCTGAACGGAAAATTAATGAGAATACCCGCTCTTATCTTGGTCAAAATACTCAAAGGCTTTATATAGGTGATCCTCTCTTTCCATTCTATTCATATGCATGGTAGCGGTTATAAACTCAATATAATCGATGGTTCCATTACCGTCCACGTCAGCCTGAAAACCAAATAATTATGATCTTAAAATCAAGAGAAGTAGTAACCAAGTGATCAAATTTCATGCAGCTTTAAAGATACTATTTACATCGTCATAATTGTTACATACGCAGAGATGCAAATTTATTTGAAAATAAAGGGAATAAATAATTTACACAATCAAGTTCTTTATAAGCATGAAACAAGATTTGGATGCCAATGATTATCAACAAGACAAGATGAAAAAGGAGAGAAAGTTGTATTTGCATCATATAAGACTCCATGCAAGTGAAAAACTGAGTTTTGGACACATAATTAGAAACAAGACAAAAGATAAGATTGCACAGAATGAGCTTAGTGTTTCAGGTCAAAATGTAGAAGAAACAAGATAAAATAAATGTTAAGTAACCTTTAAACACAAACACTAGTTATCAAGACATGTAGACCACAATACATCTTCAGGAAGAACCAACAACCTATTCTATGGTATACCCAAAGAACGAAAGAAATAGTCTCACCGCTTCCATCAACTGCCTTACTTCAGACTCGGACATTTTACTACCGAGTTTAGGGAGACCAGCTTTCAACTCTTCAAAAGTGATTGTTCCACTATTGTCTGTATCCATGGATTTGAACATTTCCTTCAAGCCAATAATTTCTTCTTCAGAAAGATTTTCGGCGATAACCTGTGATAAATAAAATACTTATGAGATGTCTTTTTATGCTGGATAGGCTGTGTAAGAAACCAAACTCTTCAACAAATCTTAATCATATTATAAAACTATATAGTCTACTACTTCTGTTGCACTATGTTGGAGAACAAGTAAATATTACAAATAGGCTGATAATATCTTATACTTGCAATAATTCGAATATTTGGAGATTCTTGTAGTTATTGCCTTTAGTGTATTTAAAGATAGTTTCAGCTTTTTAGACTGGACACATGGATTTTAGGGTCTGTTTGGATGATTTATTTGAACTTATCTACTGACATGAACACCTGTGAGGCTGTTAGGGAAAGTTTATGGAAACAAATTATGACATGTCCATAAGTTGTTTTCCGCTTATTTTCAAAAGCTCTCCAAATAGCTTATAAAAACAGCTTTTAGCATATATGAACACAATTTGACTTTATTTTATCTTTTGTTACAAAAACAACTTATATATAAGCACTTGTACGATAAGCGCTTAATTGAGTTGTTTATCCAAACAAGGTCTTAATCATTTATTGATTTCTTCTTAACACACTTCATGGTTAGGTTGCCCAATAAGGAATAAATTCTCTAGCAGCCAAAGCTGAAATTATGTAACAGGAAGAACAGAATTCAATTCCTTATCTAGTTCAGTTATGAATGCCTTATACCTTTTATTTATTTATAATGGTAGTGTAGATATTTTACTTGAAGATTGATTATGACGTTCATGATAACAAAAATTATTATATAAGATGGTTTACCTTTAGAGCTACTTTCTTTAGCTTGTTCATTGCTCGGAACTGTTTCATTCTGCTCAAAACAGCAATATCAAGAGGCTTGTCAGATGCATCTCCATCTACTCTCATCCAAGGATGATCTGGAGTATATAAAACATGTTATGACTGGTTGATTCAAAATGTTAGTAAAAGAATAAACTCATGCATACTATACTTTATATAAAATGGCAAATGCATTAGGTGCAAAGTCATCTTATCACCGGGTTGTAAAAGAGTGACAAAAAAGAGCACATTATACATGAGGCCGGAAGAAAGTCTAAGTTCAGGAGCAAGCAGGAACCATACTTGTCAGTCCTAACCCACCTAACTTTCTTTTCTCTTTTTCATTTTTCTTGTGAGTAGAATTTAAGTAATTGTAGGTGTTAAAATAGATTTCCATCCTCTTTCTCTTATTGAAGGAGTCGAATCAAATACAGCTATTTTGAATGTCCATACCCTATGTCAGTTCGTTGTCTCAGCCTCACTGAATCATAGTGTAATACCATACATGATCAGAATCTTTCCAGGTGAGCAAACAATGCCAGAATTTCCCTCAGTGCCAACATGATCAAAATAAAATATAAACCACTTTTGGATAAAACAAATCACTTTTGGTACACTAGAAGAATTAGACTTACTGAGTACTTCAACTGCTGATATCCGTTCTTTAGCGTCATCTCGTAGCATCTTCTTGACCAGATCTTTGGCACTACTTGATATAGAAGGCCAAGGATCCGATGCAAAATCAATATGTCCACGAAGAATAGCATCAAAGATACCCTGTTCATTTTCTTCACATCATAGATAAAAATGGGTGTGAGAAACACTGGGAAGTTTCAAAAGCATGTAAATCAAGGTAGAAGGAAAAAAAACTTGCATACTTAACAAAAATGTATTTGATGCAATCAGCAATCACTGCAGCCAATAATCTTAAACGTCAAATAAATATAAAATGATTGAGATTTCAATTTCCCCATTTGCCAAAGTCATAATGTTATGATGATATGGAATAAAGGGAAATTAGAGTAGTTAATGTAGTTATAAGTTGTCAGTGTTAGTTTGGCATTTGGATTAGTTATAGAGTATGTGTATAGGCTTAGAGAGTATCTGCGAATATTGCAATTGAGAATAGAGTATTCTCTATCGTGAAAGGGGAAACCCCTTGAGAAGAGATTCTCTCATATTATATCGTATTTCTTAATAAAATCGGTATTTCTTTGGAAGAAAAATGCTTTGTAGTACGAAACGAGAGTGGACGAATGCATCACCACCGTTGCTATATTCCACATGCACCGTGTTTTCCGGCCAGCACTTTGACTTTTTATGGTTAGCATTATATGACTGGGTAATTAATATATTCGCGTGTTTCCGACGAAAAAGTTGTCGAGCCAAATAGCATTACTGTTCGTTGGAATTCAATTCTTGGGTTCCTAACACACAATGTGAGTCATCAGATCACTATCCAACAGCTTAAGTCGGTTGACTGCAATGACTGCCAAAATTATTAACTGCAATTAGTCTATGTAGACCAAATCACCAATAAAATCTCATATTGAAGCTCACGAGATACACAACATTCGTTTTTCTTCAGACCAACCAACAACTAAAACTTTGGAGATACTTGGTTAAACACACCAACAAACAAGTCTACACTACAATTATTAGCATCCTACATTCCATGCAACTATAGTTCATAATGCAACTATATATATATATATATATATATATATATATATATATATATATATATATATATATATATATATGCTGCAATGCATGTTATCAATATAAAAAATAAAATAAAAAAGAGATGATAATTGAGGCTGTGAGCATTTACTTGGAAAGGAAAGGAAGGAGACTTTACCTGCCCAGAAGGGGGGGACACCAGAAAGCAGAATGTATAATATAATTCCGGCACTCCAAATATCAGTTTCAGGCCCATAACTTTTACGCAGCACTTCGGGAGCAACATAATAGGCACTCCCAACAAGATCTTTAAACACATCACCTGCTCCCGTAAATCAAAATAAAACTAATAACTATTAGGTTTTTCTATTTAAACTAACCCGATCTAACAAAACCAGTTTGTTAGTGATGAATGCCTTGCCTCCCACTTATTATAAATATATTTTTCAGATCATATCTTATCTAACGAGAGACTCTCGACACATCATCTCACATACAGGACCAGACATATGAAGTGTGACCTAATCAAGGATAGACTCTGATATCATCTTAGCTTTTTACAAAACTGGGCCTTAAGCAAGTAATAACTAACTAACTACTAACTCTTGTATTAATCACATTTTACAAGTTATGAATGCAAAAATTAACAAACAGCAATGTAAGCAAATATAAATGAAAATAACCTGGTTTGAAAAACACAGAGAGACCAAAATCCGTGGCCTTAAGAGGGGAATTTTCTTCTTTACCAAGAAACAAGAAATTCTCAGGTTTCAAGTCTCTATGCATAACTCCCATAGTATGACAATTATGAACAACCGTAACAATCTGACGACAAAGATTAGCAGCAGCACGTTCAGAGTAATGTCCTTTGAGAATAATCCGATCAAAAAGTTCACCACCGGCACAAAGCTCCATAACAAGATTAACAGAGTGTTTATCCTCATAAGCACCTTTCAGTTCAACAATGTTACGGTGACCAGTGAGATGATGCATGATTTGAACCTCACGGCGAACATCATCGATATCATCACGGTTGATGAGTTTACGTGTAGCGATTGATTTACAAGCGAATTGTTCTTTGGTGACTTTGTGGGTTACGAAATATGTAACGCCGAATTGGCCTCGACCGAGTTCGCGGCCGAAGATGAAGATGGAGCGAACGTCTTCCATTGGACGGTTGAGGATGCGGCCGAGGGTGGTGGGTAAGGGTGGTTGAGGGGGTGAGGGAGTGGAGTTTTGTGGGAGGATTATGGGGGCGGTTTTGGGTGGAGAATCGGAATGGGTGGTGGTGGTGTTGATTCCGGCGCCGGCGCCGGTGCTGCAGTTGCCACCCATTGAGTTGAAGTCAATGAAGAGGAGTGAAATGTCGGAGAAAGAGGGAAGAAAAAGTGTCTTGCTACGAGGTTGCCGGCGAACAACAAGGACTAAATTGTACTTTTTTATGTCTAAATTAATTAACCGAAAATGTTGCTACATATAAATAACTGAAAAGATTTTGGTGTTATATGCTGTGTGTAATAGTAACTTCAAAGAAACTACTCATGGTTAATTGTTTTTATTTCAACTCAATAAATGCAAAAAATTGCTCCACTTTGAAAAATTACTATTGGTATAAGTGTTTGTGGTACGGTTTAAATTGATTTTCATACATAATTCATTTGATTTAAAGATAAAATTCTACACGTTTTGGTTTGGTTTTAGATGATTAATTTTAAAAATATGATCAAATTTAAATTAATGCGGTTTAATTTATATTAATTTTTTATCAAAATTACAAATTATATATTTTTATGAATATTATAAAACATGCAAAATATTAGGTTTGATGTAAATTATACTATATATTATCTTTAAAGATGATACTCCAGTATGATATTATTATGTTTCAAACAGTTAAAAGAAATAGATTAAATTAAAGTAATTTTTTAAAAAAGATTAAATTAAACTAATAAGTAGTATTAAAACCATCGGATATTAAATTAATGCAATATATCTTAGTGACAAAGAATTAAAAAGTATTAAAATATATGTATGTGGTTTAATTCAGTTTGGTTTTGCTTTGAAAAATCAATACAAAATCCAATACAATATAAATAATTTTCATAAAAGAACGTTCAAACACATCCAATACAATTTGATTTTTGTGTGATTTTGATTTTTCCTAAATCGGTTTGCATTTTTTAATTTTAAAGTTGAACACTCGTATATGGCTCACCTAACACAATACTCATAATTATTGGAAAAATTAATAAGAAATCAATTAAAATATTTGTTTTAAAAAAGGAAAAGGAAGGAGCTACTTATTTTAATTATCGAAATAAGTGACTCATTCTTTTTAGTTTCCTCGTTTATGAAAGTTTGTTTTTCATAAATTCAAGAGTTTTTTTAGGAGATAAATTCATGAGTTATATATTTAGAGTAAAGCTATATACGATTATTATTAAATAGATACGTGAGTTATTCCCGTGAGTTTATCTCAATTGGTAAGGATATTGTATATTATATGTAAGGGTCGGGGTTCGAACCCGGACACTCCATTTCTCTACAATTAAATTGTGTGAGCTCTAACCACTAGGTTATTAGACAACAAAATAAATATATCGTGAGCTTGCAAAAATTCTTAATAGTAGAATATTACATTTTCAGTTGTATAAAATGTGTTAGGTTGTTGGTAAAACTTGACTTCATAACATTAAAGACAAAGACAATTGTAAAATAGATTTTTTTTTTCAATAAACAATTGTAAAATAATATTAGCATCTTATTAATAATAATTTTCCCTTACTTAAACTTTTTATAAACAAAATATGACATTTGTGTGTAAGTTATGATTTGTGAATTGGATTGTTACAAAGTTTTTAATAACAAAATAGAAATGGTGCCTGGTCTACATCAAGAGGAGATTGTAAAGAAGGTGGGAAGGTGAATCGGAAAGCAACGCCTTTATCTCTAATGATGTGCAATCCCATGCATTTGTCGATTAAACATACAATTGTGCAAACAAATAATAATTCAAAATAGTTTTTATTTTTGTCAAAAGTTTTTCAATTAACTCGGTATTTTTATGTTTTTGTCACATGATTAGGAACCTAATTAAAAAACTTTGGACTAAGATAGAGATTAGTTTGAAATATTAATAAAGTCAAAGACTAATTTAAAAGTGGTTTACACCAACCAATTTAGAAGTCAAGATCTTCCACATTTATTTCCCTCTCAATTTCCTCCATTTAGAAATATAGAAACACATAAAAAGTAAAAAATAATTAATGATGATGGGACACACTTAATGATAAGACCCACCATCTATTTTGTGTGTCTATCCTTCTCCAAATTGCATATTCTATTTATTGTTATAAATGGATAGGATTTTAACCCTCAATTTGATGACTAATTTAAAAGTGGCTTACACCGACCGGTTGGTGGTGGTTTACAAGTACAAGAACCAAATGAGAGGCGTACGTCTTTGTTCTTAGTAGTGACCTTCATACACAAACTTATTCTGCATTTTTAAGAATACATCAAATAAAACAATTTCAGCCATCAGCCCCAAACTATTTATCTACTCTATAATATTATTAATTTGATAGCATAACTTCTTTTATAATAATAGCGTGTAACTTTTAAAGTATATAAATAATGTTAGGTAGCCTTTTCTTGTAAAATTGAAGTTTGATATTAATTATTAATAGAACTAAATGGCTCTAGTGGAAGAAAATGCTACAAAAAACTATTGTGAAGGCATTGTTGTTTCTCATTTCATGTTGATGAAATCGAAAAGCCAATGAAAATAAAACAAAGTTTTCTTTGGTGCAATTGTTATTAGCTCAATTATAGAGAAAGAGATGGGTTCTTAGCGACACTTCAATTATTTGTGAATAAAGATTTTTGCAAGAAAAAAACAAAAGTGCAGAATAATATCCATATACAAGAACATAATGTAAATCAATTACAGTTCACACAAATATGTAGTTCTTGTCATGCTCATCAAAATTCCAGCAACACTTATTTTGCCTCTTGAACTGTCTCCACGCACAAATCACCCAAATAAAAAATCTTAAGTGATTGAAAAAACTACAAACAAATTATCATCTTTGAAGAAATTAAAAAAGAAAACAATGAATATATAAAATAAACATCACACAATCTTTATGAACGGTCTCTATGATAACAGTATTAATAACCAAATGGCAGCAACCTCAGTCCGAATATATAGCCTGTCAAATGGTTGTCAAGCTAGTGCACAACATTATTATAATAACAAAATACAATTCAGGAAGGCTTTATTTTTGAAATTATTAAATAGAATACATGACACACTACAGTCCTTACAGGTAGCAATATGTATTCACAACCTGCTAGACATTTCATCAGATGTAATAATATTTACACAGGAACTAGGAATGGAAAAAGAACATCACCAACTACCTAACAAAGTACAATGTCCCTACGTTAAATTGTCAAACGACTTGTGCCTTCCATAGAATAACACTAATCGTCCAAAATCTAACGTCAAAGGGATATCAAAGTAAAATGCTAATAAAATATGTTAAATAAAGAAACCATAACAACATAAATGATAACTAGCTTTAAATCCAACTCTGGGGCATGGCATTGTAACCTTTGATTGGCATGGATGGATCAATATTAGCTATACCTTTCCCGGTGCTTGTACCACTTCCGGAACCTGCAGTTAGCATTGCCATCAGACTTCCACCATGCACCCTGCCTTCAGGAACAGAAACTGACATAGGAAAGTGACCACCTTCGTCAGCTGAGGCACGAGCACTTGCAAGATCAAGTTGGTTCAACGGAGCAGCTGCAGTACCACTTCCTATTTTCATCATAGCCACTTCCATGTCTCTGTCGAAGAGTGACTGCCTTAATTGATCTGGCTTGCTAGAACGAGGATCTGGAAGAGACCCCAAAGAGAGACCTCCATGAACCCTTCTATCATGCACTAGTCCACTATGAAGTGCACAAAGACCTGTTTTCCCCCTTGCAAATGAAGTACAAGGACCGTCTGGCTGGATGCCATATTCTGACCCAGGATGGCCCCACGAGCATCTCTTGCCTCCCCCATGTGCCTTGCAGTAGTCAGTGCTACCTTGTGCACTCTTTCCACACCCTTCAAACTTGCATCTCTTGCCTCCCCCGTGGCGGACACAGTGATCAGTCCTTCCTCTGGCACTCTTTGTGCAGCCTGCTACAGCACACCTCTTTCCACCACCATGTGCCACACAAAAGTTGGTACCTCCATGAACACTTTTAGTGCAAATTCCACCACCCTGGTAGGTACAACGTTTGCCCCCACCATGGCCCTTACAAAAGGGGGTGCTCCCCTCAGCACCCTTAGTGCACCCTGGTGCTGTACACCGTTTCCCTCCGCCATGTGCTTTGCAAAACATGGTGCTCCCCTGTGCCCCTTTTGTACATCCAGCAACTTGGCATCGGCGTCCTCCACCATGTGAGATGCAAAGACCTGATAGGCCTTCTGCACTCTTGGTACAATTTTCCCTCTGGCACCTCTTGCCACCACCATGTCGGATACACAGTCCAGATTTCCCTCTGGCAGCTCTAGAACAACCATCATGGCTGCATCTTCGGCCACCACCATGGGCAATACAGAAGTCTGTCCGTCCTTCTGCACTCTTAGTGCAACCAAGGTATTCACATCGCCTGCCTCCTCCATGGGCCTTGCAGTACACAGTACGACCCTCAGCTCCTTTGTGGCAGCCAGGCTTCTGACACCTCCTACCACCACCATGAGATATACAACGTCCAGAGGCCCCTCTAGCTCCCTTTCCACATCCCTCAACTTGACATATCTTGGAATTACCATGGCGATGTGGTGGCTGCTGCTGATGTGTTATCCCGGAAATACAGGTGACTGAACTTTTTGGTCCAGTTGAGGAGTGGTCCAGAACAATGGGACTGTGATCAAACTGTTTTGGAGCCTGATTTAGAAGAAAACTGGTCTCTGTATTTGATGATGCCTTCAAAGATGGCAAAACAACCCCCGGTATCCAACTGCATGAGGTTGATCCCTCGTCTGCATTTTGTGTCCCACTAAATACCGATGCCATCTCCATATTCAATTGAAGAGGTGATGGATTTTGATGAACACTTGTAATATCTGACTCGCAAGGTCTGGTGGAAAGGCTCAATTCTAAATCAAACCTTGACGCCTTCATACTGGAATCAGCTGATTTCTTAAGGCTATGTACCTTTTCGCAGCCGAGATTAAGAGTGAAGTCCAGTCCAATATCCATAGATGACTCCTCATCAACATCTTTGCCTGAAGACATAGCAGTGCAAGCCACGGCTGAACTTCCCTTGCTGTCTGATGAGCTAGTTGAACGCCCAAGCCCAAGTGACAAGGAAGACCCAACTGTCTGATCCATACATCCATCAATTAAATCCCACTTCCTTTTTAATCCCCTAGAGGAAGGCTTAAGGGAGGGGATCGAAGTACCAGGGGAATCAAGTCGCAACATAGTATCTGTACCATAATAATCAACTCCACTTCCTTCAACTTGCATAGAGCTGCCCAAAATCTTGAATGCATTTGCAGAATTATTAACAGGAAATCCCAAGTGCCCGAACCTTGATTCCATAAAACAACTGCAGAAAGAAAAAAAAACTAATCCTATTTACGAATTTCAACAGAATAGCCTGCCTGACCTCTGAGCAAAAAAAGAAAAGTATATCTACAAAGTTAGGGTTAGATGTGTCCACAAAAGTATAATGCACCCCCGCTGACGAATCCCGAGGTATCACGTCGATCCATCTAATATATAAAGAATAAACTGAGATTGAGTTTATCTGTTGTTGTAAGTGAAAATTAACCCAATAACATCTGACTTCTTCCAAAACCCACAGGAGAAGCAGTCATCCTGTTAACAATAGACAATGGTCAGAACTGGAACTTCGGCCACAATAAACTCAGCATGAATTTGAATTAAAATGTTAATGGGTAATACATGGAAAAATAATATAAATCCAAATCAGAAAAAACATTTATTTGAAAATGTTTTACATGCAAGTTAAAATCTGAGATAAAACATAAAGAGCACTGATTAATGTATCCATACACTGATAGCATATTAACAAAAGAACAAAGCATCGTAGGCCAACTTTAACAATAGTTTGTAACGGATCAAAAGGAACATAATATAGATTCATACCCACAACTGCAAAATCTATGAAAAAATTAACAATTCTTCACAAATTTGAATTGAAGCCCATAACCCAAATTCCAGAGGATGAACTTTTTATTCAACAAAACTTGAACGGATAGCTAAAAAGCAAAAACCATGGAGATAATTGAACTCAAAGTGAACCAACATTTGAAAAAAACATGAATCGAACAATCTGAGGTAACTAAGATTGATTAAAACCAACCAAAAATATAGAACAAGTTATCACAACAAACACTTAACTTAAATAACATCAACAAAAAACTATACTTTTTTTCGAAAAAAAAAAAAAATCAAGCATATCATAGGAAATAGTAGAGAAAAACATCCACTATAATACTACAGAGAATTATAAAACACGGTTCAGGTTAGAAGCTGAAAAGATAGAAGCACGGAGGTTGAAATATGCTGAATTCAATCGCATATCGTAGAAATTGAAGATAATTAAGGAAGAATCAATTTGAGGTAGAAAAAATTCTCTGTTTTTGAATTGCAAGATAAAGAGGAAGGGGAACAAATATATCAATACTCAATTCAATTTTAACTGTTACAAATTTAATAAACTTCAAAAACTCATGATTTTCAATGAAAACCAAAATCCCATTAATACAGAGCTCAGAAAATGAAGAAAATAAAATGATAATTGACTTGCTTGCAGGTGATAAGAGTGAAATTGAAATTGAAAATTGGAGATAAAAGGGAGAATTAACTACCTATTGTTTCGATTGGATTTGGAAATTGATTTGAATTATGATTATGAGAAGCGGCGGTTAATTAGGGTTTTCGGAATCGGACAGAGAGATATAGATGAAAGATACCGACAGAGAAGAGAAGAGAACGGTGAAGGAAAAAAGAGTGAGGTTGGCAGCAACAAAGATGAAGAGGCGCGTGTTTACTGTTAGGACTCTGTGCCTACGCAATACCCAAATTTAATACCACCCTTTCTAGGGTTACATTTTTTTCATTCATTTACTTTTTCTTTTTTCCTCCTACTTTTTTCCTTTTTCTAAAAAAAACACTAAGAATAAATTTATTCAAAATTTCTTTTATTTTAAAATAAGAAAAAAAATTCATAAAATTCAGTAAAAATTTGATTATTTGGTTAGTAAAAACTTATGTATTGGTTTATATATTGGAGGATTATCATTATGAGATAAGTTAGATTCTTTATTTATTATTATCAGTATAAGATGGATGTAGAAAATGTGTATGCATACAGATATTGTAACAAAGATAAGATACTAAAATTATAGCAAATATATGATATGACATAATGAGATTTCTTATGATTTAGTTTTGTTTGTTGTAACATTTTTTTTTGTTTTAATATTTTGATTTCCTTCATTTTTGTATACCTAACCAGAAAAAATGGTATAGAGGCAAAATATTTATAAAAAAATAATATCTAATATTTTTCTTAATAAACAATGTTTTATGGATTGAAATTTTGGGATTGTCCAAGCCCAATACGACGTATGTTGTAAAAAATGTTCTACGTCTTAATAAGCTATGTTTTGCTATAATTTAGTCTCTTTTTCAAGTTTATATCGATTTAGATGTCAGAGTGGTTGCAAATATTTTGCAGGTCTTTTTTTAAGGAAGGAAGGAACAGGTCCTATAGACCTTAGATTGTGACCAAACATCACATTTCAATGTGATATTTTATGCATCCATCGATATTTTGAGTCTTTCCCCTCCTGTGGGTAAAATTTGAGCTATGCTCATAACACAATGGGCAAAGTTTGTTTGACAAAAGGAGTATTAGTGAAGCTTTCATTAAAAGTGCGATAGTTTGAAGAATTTGACATCATTATAGTGCAAAAAACTTAAAATAAAGAACTCTTACTATCTCACGGAAATAACATCTAAAAGAACTAGCATGTCAAGTTTAAAGGAGAATATTTGCCAAGTTTTTCATTTTGAAATTTTTATTATAAAAGTAATGAAAATACTTAAAAACTAAAAATATAAAACACAAGTAAATTAATTGAAATGAGATACCAATAATGTCAAGTTTATGTTAAAACAACATTAGGTTTATCTTGTAAAGAATATTACCTTGTTTCTTGTACTACCCTTGTGACATTGTCACCGATCTCTACCATAGTAAGTCATTATTTATATTTCAAGACATTTTTCCTATTACTATCAATTTGGAGAAAATCCTTGTGGATCCAAATGGAGAAGTTCATGTACACCACATAGAGAAGAAAAAAACATTTTAGCGGCAACTCGCCTAAGTCATTGTTACGTTTGATATTTTGTGTTAGTTCTTCCACCGATTGGAATCTTGATGATTCGTGTGGGTGATGTGTCTAACAAAAGTTGAAGCACCTCATATGAAAATTGATATCTTTAGATTTTAACTGTAAATAGTTTATCATTAGAAGGCGGTTGTTTCACATGTAACCTTTATTGCGTGATTTAGATGAAACAATTTCAAAAACTCAATTATCAGTTCTCGATTCTCTACAAAATATTGTATTTTATAGTTCTCGGTTCTCTATGAAAAATTGTATTTTATATATTAATGTGTAAGTGTCTTAAGTAACTTTTTTATCACCTTCCGTTTAAGGAAATAATGTCCTTGTTTCTAATCTTTTGTGGTTCACGAAGGAATCTGTTAACTATTTGAAAGCTCCAATATTCCACAAAACTTATTTTCTTGACATTAAAAATGTGCAGATATTCATGACAGACAATTATAACTTAGCATGGTTCTTCTTTCGTTAACAATACTATGTATCTTATGTTTTCATTTTCTCTCCATTTAATTCAAAGTTGTATATACCATATGCACATTATGTTATAACCTCGAGTCAACCACACCACCTTCTCATGTATTATATGTTTTGAATGTAAGCTCTTCACAATGTTTCCTATGCTAAAAGGTGAATCAAATATTTTATCCGTTTTAAAATACATGTCCAATTTTTGTAATGTACACTATTTAATTGACTTACTTTGATCATACTTTATAATTAATGTATAAATACAAATATTATCATGTAAGTTGTTGTTTGATTTGTCTCAACAAATATTTACAAAATATCAAATTTTTATAATTTTTTACTTAAGATAATTAAATATATTAATGGTCAAAATTGTGCATTGACATATGTGAAGTGATTGATTTGGACATGTATTTTGAATACTCTTATAACAATTGTTATGATAACCCTTATTACTAAGCGACGGTGAAACTTCTTGTCAATATTTTGATAAGCAAAATAAACTATCAAACCGCTAAATTTGCACCATGAAATTTTGACATTCAACGCTAGGAACTATTCTAATACTCCTTCCGTCCCACAATACTTGACACAGTTGAACCTATTACGCATAATTTTGAATTCAAATATCTTGAATAATATATTAGAAAAAATTATGAAAATTTGATATTTTGAAAATACTCATCGGGACGAATTTAACGGCATCTTATGTGATACTATTATTTATTTTTGTATATTAGTAGAAAAATATGGTCAAAATAAGTTAAGTCAAAATTGTATATTTTCAAATAGGTCATCCATTATCGAAGAGAGGAGTAGCAAAATTAGTAAGCCAAAGTCAATTTAGTCCCTATCATGTTGTAAAAAATCCCGAATTCTTATAATTTGCATTTGTGAAAAATATTGGGATTGCCTGTCTAGTTCCTAGCAATCCTCAAAGAGAATAATATAGAATATACTATTTAGTATTCGATTTATAGAGCCCACGTGCCGTGAATCGGGCATGTCTGCTGGCTTTTTGTACTCTCTCCTTCCATTTCTAATTTTTTTTTATTTAAAAAGAAATCTAAACAAGAGTGTGGGAATGGAAGACATCGGTAAATTAAATAAATAAAGAGGATTGTTAACAAATGTTTTACTAATATTGTTTAAGGAATTTATATAAAGAAATTATGTTTTAAAAATACAAATCAACTATTTGTTAACGTCAAAATCGTATAATTTTTAATGTAAAAGTTGTTACTTTTAGATGTTTAAATAATATCTTTATAGCATTCACAATAGAGACCCTCAACCTTAAAATCTTAAACGAGTCCCACATGAACACATCAGTTTTTTATAATTTTTTAATAAAAGTACCTAATAGGTAATCAACCATTCCAATAGAAATCTTCTACCAAAAAGTCTAAATGAGTCCCACCAACAACTCTTTATAATTTACAATTCAACAAAACTAACTCAACAATAATTATTTTATTAAAAACTGAGGTGGGACCCACTTAAGAATGAGGGTCTTAAGTAAGACCCTAAGTCTTAAGAGGACCTCCAAAAAATTTCCCCACATTAGGGATACCTATTAGGTAATGGTCTTAATTGATGAAGACCTCACCAATGTAGATGATCTTAAGACACTTGTTAACATTTTTCATAAATAAATATAGTAAAAATATTTTAAAATTTATGCAACTTTTTTTAAACAAGCTAAAATAAAATTATACACTAAACCAACAATATCTTTGGCACAAGGAGTACATAAAGGTAAACCAAAAATAGAGTATGACAAGAAAAATGGCTGACCAAAAACAACAAGGAAATCAAAATTAGACAATATATTAACCGAAACACAAAAACGGATTAATCCACTATTGTTGAATATCAAAATCAAGACCATGTTTGCTTGCTTTCATCCACCATAGAGATTAACGAGAGAAACCCATAAAGATTAAAGAGAGAATATTAACCCGATCAAAGAATTTGGATAAAGATTCCTCCTTTTAATGAAACTGAAATTTATGCAATCAATTTTAAAATCACCTAGTTTGGTATCTCTTTCATTCTTTTGAACTTAAAAATAGTGATATGCCATATTTACATTGATTTATATTAAAGTTTTTAGTAATTTTATGGTTGTTGATCATTTTACATCATCAAATCATATCGTTTAAAATATATCACAACATCATTCTTTTAGATGAAAAAATATGAGAAATAAAGGTTCTAAAATCAAGTGATTTTTAAACGGGGAGGCCAATTTTATAAGTGAGTGAAACAAGAGGGATAAAAACTATAAACAAACCTAAATACATTCATACACAATGATAAGTTAGATTTTGCATTGATAGATTGAACGTTTCAACTAACTTTATTATTTCTTTAATAAAACATTACATTTTTTTTTTCAACTGACCTGATGGTTAGAATTTACTTTTTTTCTGGTTAATAAATGAGGTGTCTGGGTTATAACAATGTATGTCCCTGCCAACTGAGCTATGTTCACGGAGACAAAACATTACATTTCTTCTCGTTATTTTACTATTATAAAATTCAAACTTTTTTTTGTTAAAAATGGTAAAAATTCATCTTTAATATCTTTAAACTTGTTTGTTTAATTTAGCTTGGTTGGGAATTACATTACTTTGTAATGAGGACTTTTTGTCCTCTTTTTCCTTGTTTTTTAGTATTTAATACTCCCTCCGTCCCTTAATATAACTCCCCTTTTGTTTTTTTTTGTCCCTAAATATAACCCCCTTTTCAAATTACAACACACATTAATTATTTTTTTCCATAGATACCCTTATTTAATACTACTACTAATTCTAAAAGTACAATAAATTGACTTTTTACTTTATCTCTTTAATGAGGTTAATTTTGTAAAATTGTACTATAAAACAGACACATTAACTACACCAACAACATTTCTTAAGAAATGTGAAAAAAGCAATAGGGGGTTATATTAAGGGACGGAGGGAGTATAATGTAATTTCTATCCTCGATTCGGCACTCATTGTATTGAATTTTTAAGGATATCGGTTAATATATTTTATTTTAGTTTTTTCAAAAACAAAAAATTGCTACTCGGTGGGTACCAAAAAAAACAAAGACAAGATACGCAGTGGATTTCTATTATGAACTACGAGCATGTGCATTTCTGTCCCACAACGTCTTTACATTGAATCTTGCTACTCACTCGCTTTAACTTTTACCAATCGTTTACTTCATATATCATGTTAAATTTATTGGCTTCGATATATACGTGGTGTAACCAACCTTTGAAAAGAGACTATTGCATAAAATTTATGTGTGGATTTTCGGAGAATAAATTCCATTGTGGTTCTTGAGAGATTCTCCACATAATTAGTGGACCATCCTCGAAGTCTATCATGCAGTGATTGTTTTCCTTTCACTTTCTTTTACCATCTAAACAGAACATTAATATTGCCAAGATTTTTGTGTTGGCAAGTATTTTCCCATGCATTTGACAAAAGAGAGATATTAGTATTAGTATTCTACATAAGTAAGCCGTGTGCGAGCACAAAAGTGGAAATATAGAACCAAGTGGAGAGGTAAAGGTTTTATGTGGGGTAGGGACATAGGAACAAGACAATGTGGTGGGTAGAGAGAGACTGGAAAGAGTGATGTTTGTCCATCCCCAATTCTCCACAAAAACCACAATCGTCCCTTTCACCATTTTCCTTTTCTGATTCTTCCATTTCACGCACCTTACAGATGCATGGGAGAGGAACTGCCACGTCTGTTTTTAGCCACCGAAATTAACTCTGATGAGTGATGACACACATCACATTCACATACGTGTTTTTTAACTACCAAAATATCTTCCATGCAAGTTATTAAGACACATATATTCTTGGCTTTGATTAAATGGAATCTACTTAAAATCCTTTCGTTTCTCTTCGTATGATGAATGTTTTAGAGTATATTTTCATATGTGAAACTATACACCAATAATTATATGTCACAAAGGAATGGAAATATATTTCCTCTAAAAAAAGTAGGGAGAAATATCATTTCACATGATGCCTAAAAGAATTTAGTATAACAAGTAAATAAAAATTACAAGTGTAATTATGTTTATGTGAAAAATGTCAAATTACTTGTAAACATAGAGAAATAGTTAATACTTCCTCCGTTCTTTTTTTTAAGTGTTTTTTTAGGCTGAATTTTTCGTTCATATTTAACTGACGTTTTAGTATTTTAAAGGTATAATTTGTCAATTATACCATTTGTCAATTACTCTTATATTTTTCAATAAAACTAATCAATGCTATATATTTGAAAAACTAAAGTTTGTTTGTTTTGTTTTAAAACAAAGTTTGTTTCTTGTTATCTTTAAATTTAAACAAAATTTTGTTACCTATTATAATAGTTTCATGAAGAGTTAAAATTTTATAAATAATACGAGTAGTAGTACTTGTTAATAATTTCAAGTGAAAAGGAGTAATCTAAACATTCAAATCTATGTCACACGGTGTAAATCTAACATTGGTTGAAGTCATAGTTGAAGCCTTAATCTAAACATTCAAATCTATGTCACACGGTGTGAATCTATTATTGGCTTGATTATACGGAATCTACTTAAAATCCTCTCGTTTCTCTTCGTATGAATGTTTTAGAGTATATTTTCATATGTGTAAATAAAAATTACATGTGTAATTATGTTTATGTGAAAAATGTCAAATTACTTGTAAATAGAGAGAAATAGTCAGTAATAACTACATAAAGATTGACTTTTAAGAAAAACTATGAAGTCGTTCTTTTTATATTTTGTTCTTTTTGAAAGTTACTCAAATAAGTAACAACTACTCATTATTATTAGGGCCGACCCTATGCAAGTGTAAACGGCCCTCGACATAGGGCCTCAAGTTTAGAGGGGCTCAAAAATTTGAAAGAAAAAAAAACTTGTATCTACGATACAAATCCGTCACTAAATGTCATTTTTCATGTTTAAATTATTGCTTATATATTTAACTACAACTTAGTTGTTTGTCACTATAAGTGGTGTTAGACTTTTTTTTTCAATTATATATAAATGAAAATTGTCATTTATAACAAAGTCTCCAAATTGTCGAAGACGACCCTAATTATTATCAAATAGATTATTTTCGTTTTTGTTTTTCAAAAATCTTACATTGTCATAAGAAAAGACCCTCTTTATTACTTGTTCAAATTATACTTTTGTTCATGAATAATATTATTGGAAACAAACGGAACAAGTGGTCAATAATATTTTGCCAAAAGAAGTCAATAATCTATTAGACACACCAAAAAGTCAATAATAATCAATGAGGAAATAAGAAAGGCGTGTATAGTTTTCTTATCGCTGCATATGGAATATTCCACGACATATACACAATGTATTTTATTTCATGCTTCCCATAGTGCATAATCTGCAGAATATAAACTGTGGTTAGAAGAGCACCAACATGTTGTTATGCTTAAAGTATAACGAGACTTCCTTCGTTAAGTCTTGTTTTAACTGGTTGAATGGAAAGAACATATTCTTTCCCAATAATGGCTCCTTTAAAGGAAAGTCAACCACGTCCCTTCTGTCCATAGCAATCATTTAGATTTTATACTAGGTTTCTTTGGCTGAAAATTATACACAAGTGAAGTATTCTGGGGCCAGATACTGCAGAATCAAATCTCTACTAGTTGTCATGTAAAAATCTTCGACCATTTCTATGCGAAACTTCCAATGCTAAAAGGAGAAACTTTTCACACCTCCATATTAAAAAAAAATTGTTAGGTATTCTTTGCGCACAACTGCATGTACTAATTGATCGAGTCGGATAAAATTACAATGCTAAAGTGTTTCTAAATTACGACATTCTCAAGCAGACCGCTAACCTGTTAACCTACAAAAAGATTAAATCATCTATACCTCAATATGATTTTGGATGCACACATTCAAAAAGCACATGTTTGTTTGAAATTATCATTTGTAGCTCTTTGGAAATGTGGGAGGTGGAGAAAGTGTCCCCAAACTATAGTTAGCCCATTAAAACCAACCCATAAAAAGTTTTGACGGCCCAGCTTCTTTGTCCATGGCCTAATGAGCATCGATAGATGTTGACAAATTCTTTTCTCACCCTCCATACTTCTCACGCACCCTTTGAAATTCCTAAATGCTCTTGGATTTTATCAACTGAAAGGAGGTTTACCACTATTTTCAAAAGTGCAATAAATTAATGACATTTTGGTTTATATAATCTCAAAGATGTAAAAATGTTAAAAAAAATCCTCCATAGACCCTCAATTTTTGGAATTTAGAATTAGAACTAGAGTTTGTAAGAAGCTTATAACTCTCTTATAATCTAGGGGAATTCACTATCTTTACTAATCTATATATGTTAAAAGGAAAATGTATGGCGGACATGCTCTATGGTAGTATACACATTGAGAACCTTGACAAAGAAAAGGTATATCGAGTGCAAAATTATTGATGTGATAGATTGGTAGTATAATATAAAAAGAGATTTTGAGATAAAATGGTTTTGCTAACGAGTAATCTAAGGGCACTCTTTAAGGATTCATAATTAGGAAAATGTTCATAGAAAAAACTTATAACTTCAATTTTCAATGAATTGAATACACAAGTTTTCATAAAAACTTACTATTTAAAGTCTTTAAAGGATTAAGTTCAAAAATCAAGTTCTGTTTGATAATTTTAGTCTATGTATACGCTGAAGCTACCTCCTACCTCTGCAAGCATAACAAATACTCCATCCGGTCTCGAATGTAAGAAACAAAACAAAAAAGTTGTTGGTCTCAAATGTAAGCAAAAATATACGAAAGTCATCCTATTAAATGTCACAATTACAATTTTAACCTCATTGACTTTATTCAATTTGTTTCAAATTCTCATGTTCAACGCATTCCAAAGATTTTCCATTGATGGAGTTCAAAAATCATGTTTCCAAGACAAGGGCATAATTGGAAAAATGTTATTTGTTTACAATGACTTAAATGCAATCAATCCACTTTCTTAATATGTGTATTTTTTTTTTGTTTCTTACATTCAAGACCGGAGGGAGTACCTTTAGGAAATTCATTAACATTTTCCATAAAACAAATGTCATGTTAACAAGTGATCTTAGAACACTAGTTAATGATTTAAAAAAAAATTGCTAAATTTTATGTAGGAAAAAAATTACTACCTCCGTCCTTAATTATAAGACCATTTTGAGAATTTTTTTTGTCCCTTTTTATAAGATCCTTTTGTTATTTTCAAATACATTAATTATTTCTTTACATACATGCTCCTATTTTTTCTACATCTTTTTCTTCCATCAGCAATAAATAACATGTTGAAAACATAAACCAACTTTCTTTCTTAAAGGATAAAATTGTAAAAACAATAGTGATTACAAACAACTTTAATGCAAAAATCCACTTTCTTAATTCACGTAATTTTGACAAAAGGGTCCTATAAGTTAATAGTATTTTTTAATATTCCAATAAGTTAATAGTTAATTCTCAAGATAAGTTTCTATTTTGAGTTTCTTAACATATGTCGAGTGCATTTTGTTAGCATTTTTAATTAAATAAATTATAAACAATTTCAGATTTGATTCTAGATCGAACAACGTCAAATCTAAATTAAAAAATGTTGTGATAAATGAGATTGAGAAATTCAGAGCGCCCAAATATCATTGTTGAATGTCAAAATACAATATAATTATCCTCTAAAAAATAAAATGTATTTTATTAATGTTATTTTCCCTTGGATAATTGAATGATGATCGAGTAACCTCTCGTCAAACATTTTACTTATTATGAAAAGCCAAAATATCGAGCTATCAGAACTATTTGTTTTTTAAAGAACTAATTTCTATTCAGAAATATATATATATATATATATATATATATATATATATATATATATATATATATATATAAGCAAAATAGAAAATATATTAAAAAAAAAGAAAGAAATACAAAGACTGGGGGACATGATACTTGACCCAAGAAAACTCAAACGAGAATACAACGTTAGAAATCAGTTCAAAGTGGGTCAACTCTAGTCTATCATAACAAAAATTCACTAATCACCGGTGCAACTCAGCGAACCCGCGTACGGGCACGAAACCAAGTTACAAAAAAGAGTGAGAAGTGAACATTTGTAAAAAACACCTAGAGTTTAAGTGTGGCGAATGGATCGACCGCCAACACGGTAACAAAATCCAAGTGCCAACAGCTCCCTGATCAACAACAAACATAAAATGCTCTTTCGAGCAAAACAACGCGTAAGAACTCAGATCGAGGGATGAGTCCAATACATCAGAGACCAGACCCTTTCGGGTTAAACGAAGCAGACCCTTTCGGGTTTTAGAATCACACACCAGACCCTTTCGCGTTTATGAAACAAACCACTACAAAAAGGCCGAATCCCGTCCCACCAGTCTAAGAACAACAACAAAACACAACAACAAAACAGAAATAAAACATTAAACATGACCTAAACAACGAACAAAACATAACAGCGACAAAAACAAAAGCAGCCTCCAAGATCCTCGAAGTCGTGGCAGCAAAACAACAACCATGAGAACTGCAAATCTCAACAGATCTGAAAGGAACCAGAGATCAAAGGTTGTGCAAGAAGAGGATCACCACCCTGAAACAGTGACGACCCACCACCTTGAAATCTGCAAACCACCACCAAGAAAAGCTTGAAGACAAGCAGTACGGCGGCGCCACCGCCAACCTCCAAAACAAACCCCGACCAACCAGCGAAACCCACGAACCAGTGCCAGATCTGCATTAGCGTCGGTGAAAAAACCGCGGCGGAGCATCCCGGCGTCGATCTGAGCAAACCCAAACCAAAACGACGAGAAGGAACCACAACCAACACTGCAAAAGTGACGACCGCCGGAAAGAAGAGGGTTAAGCAGTGGTGCAGAGGACGAAAGCCACACGGCGCACCACCAACCCTGGTGGCTATATCTCTAAGACAAGATTTGGATTTGAAGGATGCAGAAATATATAAATATAAATTTGAGTTTGCTAATATAAAATTAAGTGAATAAATAATGATAAAATGATATTTGTTATGCTTGTAGAGGTAGGAGGTAGCTTCAGCGTATACATAGACTAAAATTATCAAAGAGAACTTGACTTTTGGACTCAATCCTACTCTCTGTCAGATGACGTTAACTACATCATTTTAACGATCTTTTTAACATTCACTATTTTGTTAAGTAAAATATATATGAATTTCAGCATTTTATGTTAAGGCAAATACTTGTGCCATCAAAGACACATGTTAAGAAACTTATTATAGAAATATACGTATCAAAAGTCGTGTAATCAACTTCTTGCAAGTTAAATTATGATGTTTTCCAATACAAAGTTGCTTATTTTAGATTCCTTAACGTGTACCATTAATACACAAATTAACACAATCCTTATGTTAAACCCATTTTTGAAGTGGCATGATTATCTAATAAATAGTGAACGATTGAAAAAATGTGTTAATGAGTGTTTATAACATTACTCGTAGTTTAACTTGTATGTGCTGTACTTCTGTCTATACATTGGCAGGTGATGTGAGTGGGTGGAGAGTGGAGACTACTTTGGCCAGTGGTATATGTGCGTGTATTTTTTATTAGTTAATACTTCATTTTCACTCAAGTTATCATCTTACTTCCAAGCCATGTTAAACTAAATATTTAGAAAAAAAACAGTCCATATTTGACAAAGAGGCAAGGAGAAGGACCACTTTTCTCATTTGAATGTTATAGTTTAATTAATTTTCCTCAAACGCTTTAAGCCTACGATTACCCAAATCATGATAACAACTTTTTTGTCGTGATTTTCTAACTTGGAAAGAAGTCAAATATAGCCACCCCATGTTTTGGCTTAGTGGTTGGCAACTGGTATATAGTTAGTTGTTTGGTCGGTCAACCAGGGCCTAACTGTTCCATGACGACTATTAACAAGCTTTTACAGTTTTACGCTATACAATCAGCGATAACATGTCAACTACTCCATTTTTTTTATGGGTCAAATAGATTAATGACTAGAATTCACATTTTTTAAGATAGATGAATGAAGTCTTCAGAGTTTGAACCTCAGTCCCTACATATAATAATGTATGTCTCTGTCAACTGAGTTAAACTCACTGGAACGTCAATTACTTCATTTTATTTTAGACTATAGTATATATTTAATTATCGTATCTAGTGTTCATACTAAAAACATTTTGTTGCTGAATACAAGCTATTACTTTTAGTTAGTTACATAATTAGAAATTAGTTTTTTTTTTTTTTTTGTTTCAATTAGAAATTACTCCTGGTAGGACTCACACAATTAGTTAACCAATGAACGTGAGCTCTATAAATAGAACAATTACGTACAGATTATTCCTCTAAAAAAATTTGTATACATTATTATCTTAAATCAATCATAATAGCCCCAAAAACAAAATTTACGTGAAATATTTTCTTTTTTAAAAAGTCTCTTTGTTTCTTAAAAAAAAAGAGTCTCTTTGTTAGAGTTTGTTTTAGGTCTCAATATTGATTAAGACGGCACTGCATGCATGGTTTTTTGCATGTTTTTTTTAGTCGTTGAAATTGATGCATATTTTTGAAATATTTTAGTAAATTTAGTCTTTGTCAATATCAATATTTCAATTTAGTATCTATTTTTGTCAAAAGCTTATACACCTTCCGGTCACTATTATAAGCAAAACTTTGCATTTTAGATTCATTCATTAAATGATGCATGTGGTCTATAATAAAGACCATATACATTATTAATTGAATGAATCTAAAATGCAAAGTTTTGCTTATAATAGTGACTGAATGATGTATATCATTTTACAATATCAATGAATCTTTAATGCTTAATATCCCATAACGCAATTTACTATTTATTACTTTATTTTTTTAAGTTCATTTAATATGTGTTTTTCATACCATTAACGGATGATAATTTTATAAAATAACTCATAATTACTCTTTCATATACACCATTAGTTGCATTTCTTAATATAAGACTAAATTACTAGAATGACATATAATTTGGGACATTGAAAGTGTTGAATTACAACTTTAAATTCTCATTTTAATAGGGTAATTTTTTTGTCAAGTAGCCTAGTGAGTAGTGACAAGAAATTCACCTCATAAGAAAAATAAATGGGGTGTTCGGAATTCGAACATGTACCTCTCTGCTCTGCATATATTATACAATATATCTATCAACTTTACAAAGCTCATGTGCAATATCAATGGAGTAATCTTCAAGGAACAACGATGTTATGACAAACAACTTGGTTCTTCATATTGCAGAGGCAGAGGGCTTAAAGGAAGCGATAAAATGGCTTGACAATATAGGTCTATCTAAGGTGTCTATCGAACTTGATTGCAAGCAAGTGGTTGACGACATAACTAAGAGACTCAACCCTGGTTCCATGTCTGACACTATTATTGATATTTGCAAAACTTCACATAGAACCAACCAAAATTTTAATATAAGTTTCATTAAGAAACAGACAAATAGTGTTGCCCATTTGTAAGCAAGGATGTCATTATCTTGTGCTAGTTCTCACATTTTATGATCATATTTCATCTTGTATTAAAACTCTTATTATTAATAAAATGAGGTAAGTTTAATGAAATGAGTTAATTTGCTTCCGTACAAAAAAAAAAAAAAAACTAAGCTCACGTTGGGCAATTTTAATAACGAGTAAACTTCATTTTGAACCTAATTCCAAATTTCCATTAAGAAACATGAGACGACCACTGAAAAAATATCCAAGAATTTAATTAACTTCACGAAAAGAAAGTTCACACATAATGTCAAATGCTAAGCAATATTCAATTTTGAAAGAAAGGAAAATAGAAACAAATGTAAATCACCAAAAAAACAAACCACAAAAAAAAAAAAAACACAAACACAGGGAGAATCTAAGTTGGTAATAATTAGCTGAAAACAATGATTTAGCTAATTAATTACCAACATTCGTACAAGTTAATCTCTGCACGAAGCCTAAAATAAACTTCACCTTCAAATGCATCTGTTGAGAGAGTAGCCACTCCCCTTGTCATGAAGAAATCACCAGTCCCACCAATTACCGAGATGTCCCTAGTCTTATTCAACAAAGGGTCAGCACCAGCAAAATTTATGCTACCCTTATGTTGAGTAGAGTTGAAGACAAATGAGAAACCAAGCCAAGCAGTGAAAATTTCCTTCTTATCATAAATGTAAAATCCTTGAGCACGACCAATTGAGCGTGAGTGTAAGTTATTGTCCAAAGTGATTGGATCATCAAAAACAACCAAATCACCAAAATGGTTTTGGTTTGCTAATATGGTTCGGTTACCCCATGCTGGTGTGCCTACAATTGCTGATGTGGCATTTTTGGAGTTGTGACCGTTGTAAATAATGTCATGAAAATAAAACACTAATCTCTTGCATGGTTCATGAACACGAGCCCTTTTTCTTGATCTGGTTGGGGTGGCAAAGGAATGTGCCAATGAGATTAGGAGCAAGAAGAAGAGGAGAGTTGAAATGAGCCTCATTTCCTCTTTCTTTTCTATATTGTTACTTGGTTTGATCTAATAGTGTGGAAGGTTATGGGTTCTTGAAGTTGATATTTATAAGCGGTTGTGCACCAAATACATAAAGTATGTTGCATTTAATTAAATTTTGTTGGATTGCCTTTCGTTTTTGGGTCTATAGTTGGATTTCCTTTTCTTTTTGTTTTGTCGGTATGCAGGAGCGACAAACATCGCGTAAAATTTATACACGATATGAAGTTTCAGATTCAATGAAAATGTTTATGTTAACAATATCGTTACTGTTAGTTGAACTTTATCTTACAAATATTAGATTTTTTTTGTGAATAAAAAATGATTGAACCAAACGAGAGACTAACAGGTTCTTGAATCGACCAAATAGTATGAAATATTGAATAATAATGAAGTTAGTATTTAGAAAATATTATCATAACAGCTTTTTGTCTTTGCGAGCTATGCTTGTGTTTAAAGGTATGGTAATGATGATGATCATCCAAGAATGGAATTACACTGCAAAACAGTTTATTTTAGTTTAGCTTTATGTCTACGACTTGCGAACTAATTGGATGCACCAGACGTAAAGTTCTACAACAAATGTATAATTAATCTCTCCACACTGTAAGCGACTTTAGAATACTGAATTAAAATGTAAAATATTTATGAGAATGAAACTTGATAAGAATGTTTTTTTATTTTATTTGACGGACTGAAAATGAAAGCTTTCACAAGTAGCTTATGATGTCTTACATCCTTGATGTATGTCTAGTGGTTTTAATTTCCATAATACTATTTATAGCCCTATTTATAACCTCATTTAATTTGTTACTGTGTTATACATTAACCGAATGACCTATTTAAAGTTTTTTTTTTTTTTTGAGGGAACCTGTTTAAAGTTCTTGACATGGAAACATGGCATATCAAACTTGAGTCTTATTTAAGTTAGCGATTCTTTTTCTTTTTTGACTCAATAGCTATTCAAAGAAACCAGTACAATTTAAGGTGTTCTTTTTGGATCCGTCTCTTTGCATGCCTACCACAATTTTGTAGATATACATAAAAACATTATCAAAATCTAAATTTTTTTTGACAATTTTCTCTCTCATATTCACATTATGTTTTTACTTTTTATCCATTACTTTAGTTTTTGTGTCAATATCTGATTTTTTTTTGTAAATTATTATTGTCACATAAGTTGTTATTGAAATGGTCGTTGAAATAACAAAACTCTATAAATAAATAGGAGTATTATTAAGCTGATGATAACATGACAAATAAATATTGAGTTGACGTTTGGTGTTAAATCGATGTTAAACCATTCCAACATGAAGACCGAGTGGTTGTACCATATATATCCGCCCCGTTATAGTTTTATATTACTAATACTAATTGGTTATAATAAATCACGAAATCAAAGTCTGATTAACATAACATGATTGGTTCAATTGTCATGTCCTCTATGTTCTTATAGCTAAGCAATTGGTGATTGATATGCCACACAATCATAAGAATACAGAAAAGAGATGGAACTGATGCTAAGTTGGTAACCTTTCTCCACTTTCGTTTATAAATTTAGTTCTACTCTAGGAGCTGTGGCCCTGCCCGATAATACTTGTTGAAGAAAGAATGGTCAGGGTTGTGGGGTGTCCATGGACCAATTAAAACCCCACCTAAAAGAGTAGGTATTCCAATTATTCTTTCAACCCTTGTATTTCTACATCTTTAATTTTCTTGTATTTATCAAACACTTTAGTTTTTTTTTCTATTTATCTTTCTATCCGATCATTTATTTATCACATCTATCTGATCATTATCACTATTTTTAGTTCTCTCTTGGTGTATAGTGGTCTTTTGGTGGTGGCCGGGGTTCGAACCTCAGATCTTACATATATTTTGCGTTGTTTTTAGAGCTGTCAAAATGAGCTAGATCCACCGGGCCGACCCTTTGTCCCTCAATTTTAGTGTGGGCCGGGCCATAAAAAAAAACATGAAAAAACGACCTTGTCTTTTTGGGCCAGTCACTCGGGCCTGCATTTTACTTGGGTCGGCTTGGGCTGGGCCAATGGGCTTATGGGTCAACCTTTTAAAAAATTCAGTCTCTTGGTTACTTTTTTGGACTTCACGTATATTATATGGTCAGAATATGTGTTATTTAATTACATGGTCAATTTTCAGACTTCACGTATATTACATGGTCAATTTCAATAATTAATCCTATTTTAAATTGTACTTTTGTTGACATAATGAGAAACCTCTTTTATTTCGATTTATGACTGTTTATATATTATGTCATATATGAATTTATGTTAAATTTTTTGCCGACTATAAAATTTCTGGTTCCGCCAATATATATTATATATATATATATATATATATATATATATATATATATATATATATATTAGTGATTGTCCAACCCCGGCAAAGGTTTAAAAATTAAAGGAAAACAACTAAAGAATTTTTTCTGGATAATTCAATTTTCGGAATTTTGAAAAGGACACAACTTAGATGCAGTAGATGCACTGTTTTTCATATTTAATTTATGTTTTGTTAAAAAAATTAAATTTTTTTGGAGAATTTTTTTTTTACAATATTTTACAAATTTTTGTATATTTCATTAAGAAATACAAAAGTTAAGTTAAAAAGAGGGACCAAAAGTAGTGATTGAAAATTTTATAAGGACTAAAAGTTGAAGGAAATTTTTAGAGGGACTATAACGAAAAATTGGTATATTTATAGGGACCAAAAACATATTTAACCATAGTTTATTTATCATAATCTTCATTTATTTAATTTTTTTACGGTAAACAATAGCTTTAACATATCATAAAAGAGAGAGGATTGCAAGGAGCTAGTGTTAGCATTGAAGGGGCATTTCCCAACAATTTTGAAGAGCCAATACAAGGGAAAAAACCCTATTAAAACAGGATTTGCGGTACATAAGCTTTGAAGACAAACATGAAAACTTAAACCAAATTCCATAACCTAATAACTCATTCATCAACAACTTCCATCTTTTAATGCTGACAAAGGAGATGTGAGAATCTAGAATCTTTTTTTCCTATCTAATTATGGATCATTTCTTCTGACTCATCACGCACATTTTGACTATACATAGTCTCAGATTTTTTCACTACCTTTGCCCTCTATCAGAATCTACATTTATTGATTAAAATCATAGAGGAGAAAAAGAAGTACAAAGGTGATAATACTTAATGGACTAATTAAAAAGCACACTTGCACCCAAAACAACACACATATTTGACCAAACTCACACACACGCATAAAAGGGATGCTTAATCCAGATCGATTTGAACAACTTCATAATTTATTTGTTTTTAGCAATTAGGGCATAATTAATTTATATTAGCAACACTCGAAGAACTTAATCTCAATACGAAGTCGAAAATAAGCATCGCCTTGAAAAGTATCAGTAATAAAAGTAGCAATTCCTCTATGCATAAAGAAATCTCCGATGCCTCCAATCATAGAGAGATCTCTAGTTTTCTTCGCAACTGGGTTAGCACCAGCTAAAGTAATGGTTCCTTCATGATAAGGGTTATTAAGAACAATTGTGAAACCTAAACCAACTAGTGTATGCATTTTTGGTATCATAAATGTAAAAACCTTGTGCTCTTCCAATTGGTTTTGAATGAAGGTTATTATCCAATGTGATAGGGTCATCAAAAACTACTATGTTACCAAAGTGGGATTGAGGTGCCAATTTTGTTAAATTAGCACCTTGTGGTGCTGCACCATGTTTTTGCATGGTGTGTATGGCTTTCTTTTGCTTGGAATTGCTGAGCTTAAAGCACACAACATTGCAAAAACAAAGAGTATAATTGGAACTTTAGTACCCATTTTATTTCCTAGCTATATGAGAGAGAAGAAGAAATGTGGGCTTGGAAGAAAGGAAGGACTATCCTAGGACTTATTTTAGATTGTGGTTCTAGTGCCCTTTTATAAGAGCTGGAGAAGAGTATACTTTGAGAATGTATACAGAGAAGAAAAATATAATTTAATTTTTTAAAAACAATTGTTATACAACAACAACTAAATTTTATCCTATTAAGTGAAGTCGCCTACATGAATCAAACGACCTAATAGTGTTATATCAAAATCTTGTATATCATTTTTAATAGTTTCTCGTATAGTCTTTTACATATTCTGATAAAAAAACTCCTCTCCAACTTTTTTTGAAAACGGCAAAATTTTATTAAGCTAAGTCAGTAAGAGAAATACACAGCTTGCAAATAGAACAAATAACAAAATACAAGTGCCTATAGGCAGAATCCCTGAACAACTCCCCTGACAAGCGAACTCCCTAACGGATACAACCACTAAAGCATGACAGCAGCAAGGCTACAACACCCAAAAACAACAGAAAACACAAAAAACTCCACGCACACAGCAGCCGGTAATCGCCAGAGGAAGCCTGCAAGCCACCAGGTAAGGCTAGACAGAACCGCAGTCCACCTGCAAACTCCAAACAGCAGAACAGGCAGACACAGAAGCACAGAAACAGCAGCAACAAAAGCTAAAGACCCCAAATTATCGTAAAAGACAATCCTTTTAAGTTCCAACACCAATCATAGTACATACATGGCGGCATAGATATTCTCTCTAATAACCAACGCTAAGACAAAACCTTGATCTCATCCACCATCTTACCCACCTCCGAATTCAAGTTATTAAAAACTTAAAAACTCTTGTCAAAAAAAAAAAAAAACTTAAAAACTCTATTTCTTTTTGGCTTTCCACACCACCCAAATAGTTGCATGCCAAACAAGACGAAGCCCTTTACGAATTCGCTTATTCCACACGCCGCCACTCCAACACTCCCAAAGAGCAAAAAGATTGGGCAGGACTATAAAAATCCTCTCCCACCACTCCATTATACCCTACCAAACCTTTCTCGCAACCTCACAGTGAAGAAAGAGGTGTATTGACGATTCATTCACCCTTTCACACAAGGCGCAAACCCTTAGTCTCCGACGGTAACACATTCCTCACCGCAAGATTCACCCTTGTTGGTATTCGATCATGGAGAAGCTTCCAACTAAACGCCACAACTTTGGAAGGTGCCGGACTTTTCCATAGTTTGCTAAAAACACTCTTGTCTTCCTCACTCCATAAATCTTCCCTCAAAACCATGCCCTCTAGTTTGCCACATGATGATTTTACTGAAAACCGGCCCGACTCCTCTAAACACCACCTCCACCTATCCTCCTCGAAACCAAGTCTTCCATGAGGCTTACCAGAAGTTGCTCCTCCCAAGCAAAGAGCTCCTGTCTCCACTCAAAATTCCACTCTGTCGAAGACCCTTCCACCACCCCTAACTCGCCCACCATGGACTCTTTTTGATTTGAGATCGAAAAAAGTCTTGGATATTTACTCCTAAAAGACCCTTCCCCACGCCACTTGACATTCCAAAAGCTAGTGTTCAATCCATTACCTATTATTCTAGCCATCTCCGAATTAAACCAACCTCGATAGCCAAAATTATCTAAGTTAACAACATCCTTCCACCAAAGAGAAGCAAACCTCCAATTTTGAATCACCAAAGAGAATTAAACCATACTAGTGACACTTACACCATATTTCTCCACTAGAACGTCTTTCCACAAGGCAACTTCCTCCAACAACCTCCATTTCCATTTAGAGCCAAAAGGCTCACATTATCGCGCACACTCTAACTCCTTTCCAACTAATAATCTGCAATTGTTATACATTTTGTTTTTATTTTAATGACTCTAACGGCAAAATTAAGGCACACAAAATATTGTGAAATGGTGAATTGTATATTCTATAAAATGGGATGGAGGGAGTATAATTTATCTTTACACGATACAAGAAAATCAAGGATGAGTCAAATTTTATTTTTTTATCTTTTTCTTTTTTTAAAAACATGAAACTATTATGTTTAATCTTAAGCGTGTACATTCTAATTATGTTTGCTTTCTCTTGCTTGGAATTGCTGAACATAAAGCAAACAACGATACAAAAACAAAGAGTATTAGAACTTTGTCACCCATTTATTCCTTTTTTTTAAGAGGCCTAAAGGGATATTATTTCAAACTGGCGTTTAGACAGGCACTCGTGCCCGTCTGTCCGTTTTCTTACTGCGCTAACACATTTATACTTAACTTTGTTTTTTTGGGATAAATTAAATTAATATATAGGTTTTCATTGACAAATATTAAAAATATTTAATAAATAATGAATTTTTTTTCTATATAAAATAGTGTAGTGGTTCTTCCTTCAAAAAAAAAAGAATAAGTGTAGCGGTTAAGGGAGATTTGTTTAAAGATAAAAACATGAGCTATATTTACTATAAAAACATGAGCTATATTTACGTGACTGTGATTAGTGGACATGAAAGATTTTTTCCTTAATAACTGCCACCATATGTGTGATTATTAGTGGGTAATATAGATTATTTTTTTTAATAAATGTCATCAAATAAGGGCATTTTGAGATTTTTAAAAAAAGGTCACACCAAAAAATAGTATTGCCTTTGGCTATAAGTATAGATAAAAAAAGTACCGGAAGCACCTAAAAATAGTTACAAGGCTTGAATAAATGAAGGCAAATGCCTTGTAACTCCTAAAACATGCTCATACACCTGCTGCCAAAAAAAGAATATATATAGCCTCTACTTATACAAAAAACTGAACCTGCACTCCAATTAGAATAAAAAAAAAAATCAAACATATTACATAGTATTTGGACGCGCTGAAATTCTGTAAAATTGAAACGGTGGCCCACATACTACATACTAAAGCCGTTCTCAAACTAGAATTTGATTCTTCTTTTTCACTGCCAAAAAAAAAAAGCTGTTCTCAAACTTCTTATCAGAAAAAGAAAAAAAACCTACTCAACAAAAAATCCAATTTTCAATTGATTTTATGATCAATTAATTAACATCTAATTGATTCTCCTCCAATTCCACTACCATGTGTAAAATCACCTCTTTGGATAATAAAGTTATCTTTGCAATGAACAACCTTTCCAATTTTAAAACAGGACCTGCAGTCTTAATATCAAGTAAACCTTTTGAACCAGTGAATGAGATCTACAGTTCCAAATAGCAAGAAGTGAGTTCCAAAAAGAGTTCCAAAACTATGTCATTTTCTTCTTCGTTTTGTTACTATGTTTTATGACTCAGTGATTGTGTAAACTGCAAAGCAAGAAGTGAGTCTATCTTAAAAAAAAAAAGTGAGTTGTATTATATAGTTTAAAATCTGCTGAAAAATAGTTCAGCACACTACAAACTATGTTGACGTTGCCAGACAGCCACCACTCATAGCTTTTCTACAACCATTTATACAGTGAGACAATCTTCACCTCACAACCCAGTTTTGTGAGTTTATATTAGGCCCAGACACAATTTCTAAGATGGTATCAGAGCCTATCAATCAGGTCGTCTATCATTTATATGCAAGCATGCACCAAGCCCAAGCGTAATGGGCATGAGGAGATGTAGGTACAATTATGTTTGTTGGAGTAAAATATTAAATGACTCGGATGTTATGACTTATGAGAGATCTATATTTAGTGTAATGAGATTCAGTCAAGTTATTGAACTTGTTTCTGATTGGATTGATTATGGACAATATATACAAAATTAACAAACACGAACAGCCACTGCTTAAAAATGTGGTTATAACGTTAACAAAGTTGAGATTAGTTATTACATTTGTTTATATGAAATTTGAGTGGATGGAAAACTTTTGTTGAAAATTAGAGAAGCTAAAAGAACTATTCTCTCTATCCTAAATTATAAACCGCTTTGAGAAAAAAATCAAAATTATAAATCGTTTTACAATAAAATGAAACATTAATGTTACTTTTTCTATTATACTCTTAAATATTTATTACTTTTCCTTCTTTCAACTTTTTAATTTATTTTTTCTATATCATTTATTAAGGATAATTTTGTAAAACAACTCATAATATAGTATTTCTCATACAAAATTAATTACATTTCTAATACGTATGAAATGCTCAAAATGTCTTATAATTTGAAATGAAAGGATTATTTATTACTCAAGACTTATTTCCCATGTGATTTTGACCGACAAAATTATGTCTTTCTTTAAAGAAAGTTATTGAAGTTGTATTTCTACATTCCGTTGATTAGCTTTGTCGATTTAACATTGACAAAAATGTTCTCTTTACTTTTCCAATTAATAATGGAAAATGGACTTTCTCTCAAAAAAAGAGAGGAAAATGGACTTATAAAAGTGCACTTGAAGTAAGTGTCATCAGCAACTTCATGCAGTCTACACTGGGATATTTGATTTCCCACTTATCATTCTTCCTTTTAATCTATTTTGGTCTAATTTTTTATTTATTTATTTATAGAAAATATATAAAAGGGAGATATAAATAGGTGACTGCACCAATATACATGTTGGGTCTAGCAAGAAATAAAAATTATTGAAGAAAGAAAACAAGAAATAAGTGACTGCGCCTAATCAAGATCGGTGGAAATGAGCTACAAATTAGTTTAGGCAAATTATATAGTACACCTAAAAATTTAAGTGTATTGGTACACTAAATCATTAAATTAATAGTTAAATGTGTTATTTTTTAAAGAGAAAAATTATGTTCTATCACCTATAATTATAATAATTAAATCTTATTTACCAAAATCATCGGCGAGAAAAAAAATAATTTTTTTGAATTTTTATTACTCATAATAGAGAATTATGATTATTTTTTACAATAAAATGTAAAAAAAATTAGTATGATTTTTATAAACAATGAAATGGTGTTTTTTCTTATGAAATGATATTTTGTAAAATTTAAATATCAATAAATAGCTCTTTATTTCATAAAAATGATAGTTAATTTATAGATTTTTGAAGTAAGATACCGATACACCTTAATTTGCGGGTGTACCGTAGAAGTCCCCATTAGTTTACTCTAAGCTTCATCCTTTATTATAAAATCAGAATTATTAACATTAAGATCAAAATGTTAGACTTCTAAGTGGTGCATCTGATATGGATATAGAAGAAAGAAGAGTGTTCTCCTTATCAAATGTCGTTTACCATGAAATATTTCGTAACGTATGATGATAAATGTAAAACGTTAACAATAACTAGACTATGACCTTATCGGTTTGTTATCATTATTTTAAATTAGGGCTAACTTAAACTTTTTAATGCTACTTTTATTGGTTACTATACATTCATTATGCTATATCTTATTCGTTTATATTTCATTTGGTAAGACCCATGCGATAGCACGGGTCAAAAGTCTAGTTTATTGATAACAATCATATAAGGGAAAATAAGTACTACAAAGGTTTATGGACTAAAAAAACACATAAATAAAGGGGATATACTTAATTCAAGTTACATAAACAATAATCCAAATTCTTCTGATTAAATGAAACTGAAAAAAGACATTAATAATTTCTTACTTTATTTGCTTCTAGCAATTGAGACTTAATTTCACAAATCACCAGCATTCAAAGAACTTGATCTCAACTTGAAGTCGAAAATAGACCTCACCTTCAAAAGCATCAGTCATAATAGTAGCAATTCCTCTATGCATAAAGAAATCTCCAGTGCCACTAGTAACAGAGATATCTCTACTTTTCTGCATAATTGGGTCAGCACCAGCAAAAGTAATGGTTCCTTTATGATAAGTGCTGTTAAGAACAAATGTGAAACCAAGCCAAGAAGTGTAAGTGTTTTTGGTATCATAAATGTAAAAGCCTTGTGCTCTTCCAATTGGTTTTGAATAAAGGTTGTTATCCAATGTGATAGGGTCATCAAAAACTGCTATGTTACCAAAGTGGAACTGAGGTGCCAATATTGTTAAATTAGCACCTTGTGGTGCTGCAACTATTGCAGATGTTGCATTAGCTGCATTCATTCCATTGTAAATTATGTCATGAAAATAAAGGACCATGTTTTTGCATGGTGTGTATGGCTTTCTTTTGCTTGGAATGGCTGAACTTAAAGCACACAACATTACAAAAACAAAGAGTATAATTGGAACTTTGGTACCCATTTTATTTCCCAGCTATATGAGAGAAAAGAAATGTGGGCTTGGAAGAAAGGAAAGACTACTAGGACTTATTTTAGATCGTGGTTCGAGTGCCCTTTTATAAGAGCCAAAGAAGAGTATAATTGGAGAATCTAAACAGAAAAGAAAAATATAATTTAATTTTTTAAAAACCATTGTTATACACCAACAACCAAACCTTGACACACTAAATAAAGTCAGTTACATGAATCATACGACGTCATAACATTATATTAAAAAAAAAAATTGAACAAACCAAAATTAGATATGTTATACCAACGCAAGTGATTATCCTCGCGAACTTAATTCAGTTGGTAGAGACAATACATAATATATGCAAAGTCTGATATTCGAACCCCAACAAAAAAAAGAAAAAACCAACGCAAGTGACCCACCCAACACAAGTTGTGCTAGGTAGAATTGTAAATTCTAATTCGTGTCCTAACTAATCAAATATTCCTGAAATCTTTTACCATCTTAATTATAATTAAAAGAACACAAATTTAAATTAATTAAATTTGCATCTAGCTAGCTTATGCATAAGTTCCTTTTTTTTTGGTTGTATAATTCTTGTTATAAATTGCATATTATCTTGCAATTACAATTCGGTTAGTAGTCACAGTATCACATAGACCATTGATATGCCGAAGTGAGGATTTAAACATGTAATTCTTCATTTCTCAACGCTTATTATTAATAAATTACATCACTAAACTCTCAAACAAAAAAGATTGCAGGTTGTTTATACATGTGAATAATTATCTAATAAAATAGAAGTATACACTCCGTGTATATACTACTAGAGTTTTGTTCAATAAAATACCGAACATCCATTTATTTAATATTATTTTATCTTTTATGTTTAATCATTTTAAGATGAATTTAATTTTTAAATTAATTTTGTTCTCAGAAAATTGGCGTCAAAGAAAAATCAAGGATATCAAATTAAGAATTATTTTAGGATATATAATAACAATAATTTACATTATCCTTAAAAAAAAATTACATTAAAACTTATGATTAATAACATTTTTTTAACAAAGGAAACTTATAATTAGGGACTTGTTGTATATTTGATTTGCTAAAAAATAAAAGATTTGACAATATTTTTTATACCCTGATTTAGAAATTAACAATGAGATTGGATATAACATATGTAACATGAAACCGAACAAAAATAAAAATTCTTATAACTCACTATATCATGAGACAATTTTTGATAGAGAGATACCATCAAAAATATCAAAATGTTCTCTTTGATACAATTTCATTTTGTCTGTACCATTTTATACGGTACTTATTGTTTTGGGAATTAAATACACACCCTCAAAAGTCCGAGACAATATTTTATTTTTACACGATGCAAGAAAGTCAAAGACTATTAGCATTTTTTTATGTTTTTCTTTTTTTAGAAACACGAGACTATTATATTTGATCTTGAGCATGTGCATATAGTAATGGGAGTAGGTTGATTAGGTTCCATTCCATCCACCGTGTCGGTGTTCTATAGTCAGCTATAGCCTTTTTTCTTTAATAGTAATAGTCTAGCACCTCATCATACCTAAAAATAAATTATCAATAGCATTTTAAACAAAGTATTGAAAGTAATATATCTAAGTTTGTAAAAATAATTATGATAATTTTGTTCTACTTTTGTCCATCCAAAAAAAAATGTTTTAGGACCTAACAAAAACAAACCATGGAGATGTATAAGCAAACACCGATGTTACTAGTCAAAACATTGTGACTTACAGAATCTAGTATAAGCAAACACCCTAGTTTGATTCACCTCAATCAACTATTGTCGCAAGTGGTGGTGTCTCTGCCCTTATTGGGTGTACCTAATGCCCCACGTTTGGCTTGGCTTCACTCTATATTGTGGCATAATTGTCCCTCTTATCCACATGTGCATTGCAACTTCTGATCATGCTCTGTAAAAATAGGCACTTTAGTTTTTTTTTAGCTAAAAACATGGAATATGTGTTTTTTTTTTTAACCCTTAGATTTTTAGAAGAAAGGGGTCATTGATAATTCAAATGTCAATGGAATGATAAGTAAAGTCTGACAAAAAATTATGTAATATAAGAATCGAACTCAAGATTACAATTCTTTCAATAGTGAAATTCATTCATCACTTAAGTTCATTTGTTTGGTTGAACACTAGTCTTTTAATGAACTTGAGAACTAGACCTAATTCGGCTAATAACCATTTTCGGCTGTCAACTTAGATTAATTCGCCCTAATTCTAAATGTAAACAGCAGTTATTGAAGAAAAAAAAAATAGATACAATTCATACGCATTAAGCCACTAACATCGTAATCTTTTTTTACATTATCAGTAAATCAAAATTGTTAAATTACTAAAAAAAAATTAATGACATCGGTGTCAAGATTTAATGAAATTAATGTCAAGATTTAATTAAACTCTAGACTTTTTTAATCCCTTCACTCAACCAAGTCATATCCCTCGATTGCTAAAATTACTCCACTTTTACTATTTTTTTACCTTAAACGTTTTTATGTATATGTAACAAAAAAAAAACGTTTTTATGTATAAAATACCATAGTTTCATGTGCGGTTCGATGGCTGAAAATGATTACATGAAGTATCAACAAACAAACAAGCCATGCTAACACAGACACCATGTATGTGATAAATATTGGTTTTTGCTCCTAAGCTCGCATATCTTTCGATACTTGCTGTCTTTATTAATTATTTTTATGACCTAACATGTTATGTGAATGATAAATAATATTTGTATAACTATTTTATAATAATTTTTAAAATAACTATCTCACATTCATGTTATGTTTTTTATTTTATCTTTTTATTACTTTAATTTTTGTATCAATATCTATATATATATATATTTTTGTATATATTCGGTTGTCACATAAATTGTTATAACAATAATTGTTTGAATAACATACATCTATGTGAATTATTTTTAGTTTTATTATATAATACTTACTAACAAGTGTCCTAAGATATTACTGTTTAAGAATCATAAATTTAAAAACTATTTATTCAAAAAGTTAATTGTTACAATTTTGAATATATAGAATACAAATTTTTATAAAATTTACCATTTAAAATTTCTAAAAATGTTCCAAAAACACCCATTAACAATTTACTTTATTATATTATCATGTTTGTAACCTGTTCGTAACCAAAAAAAATGTTTGTAACCAGTTCCGGTATAAGGTTGGTGGTGTTAGGTTAGATCTAGATTTTAGCGGCAAAATATAAAGTCCTTTTGAACTTTTTGCTCAATTTAGCCATCCAGGTTTGGTGAGTCCTATTTGATCAACCGTTGGAAATTCTTCAAGTGCAAGGCACCAAATAAATAATCGAGTGTTTTCTTTCAAATTGACTTTTCACTACCTGGCTTCATCAGTAGTCCATTATGTAATTTCTGATTCATTCATTTAAAAAAATAGAATACTTGATTCCTTCAGTCAATAAGGATTTGCCTGGTTGTCACCTAAAAAAAGATTGGTTAGATGTTAAAGATTTCACCCACATAATTGAATTTAGATTTTTGCTGTTTATGAGTTTTGTTGATGAACTTATTGATGCATAGTATATACAACTATCGACCCTAATTATCAATAATAAGTGAGGTTAAAAGCAAATTTGAATCCAACAAAAAAACACGCATATATATATATATATATATATATATATATATATATATATATATATATATAATAAAGAATACATTATACAAAGACCGAAAAATCGAAATATACAAACTCGTGTTAGACAACGAAATTACTAAAACAAACGAAAAGAACTAAAAATATGTAAAAATCACGTAATTAACTAAAAGAGAACGAAAAATAATTTAAAGAAGTGATTTCGGAACAAAATTAACCGTAAATCTCTCTCCGGTCACATTTACAAGAAAAAAACTATTTTTTAAGTTCATTAAATAACTAACATATTTGATCTATAAATGTGACTAAATACATTAGTTATTCAATGAATCTAAAAAAAAAAAAAAATTATAAATATGACCGAAATGAATATACCTGTTATATAAATAAAGAATCGATACTTATTTCAAATGTGACATTTATAATAACATTCTCCATGGATTATCGGTTAAATCAACACTACTCGACAATGATGTTCTAAAATCTTGGTCACCAATAAAAAGTGATAGTTTCTATCATAGTACCAACAATAAATGGATGGTTGAATTGATGAATAACGTTGTCATTTAGTCAACCTATGTGGATGCAACATCTATTCAAAATGTAGTTGTTGGAATCGGAGAAAAAGATAAGGAGAGATGGAGACTCGGAAAACTCTACTATGGACACAAACATAAATAAATAGTGTTTAGGCACACACTCATTAAAATATATTTTTTAATAATAAAAAACAAATTGATAATAAAGTGATTTAGTAGTTTGAGAAAAAAACTTGTGATGTGTGTGTGACTAAACACTATATATTTGTGTTTGTGCCTATGTAAGAGTACCTCGGAGACTCTGTTTAATTGACTTATTGTTACCGAGCAACAAGTTTTTCATAGTCACAAGACTATAAACACAAGTTTAGACACATACAAAAAAGCAAAATATAAAATTAACTTTATTATTACCGTTGGAATAATTAAACAAATAAGATGTGGATTTTATATTTTGTGAATGTGCTTAAAAAAATTGTATTGGTCTTGCGATCATGTACGAATAATTCATTGTTACTTTACTACCTATTTTCTTAAAAGAATTTTATAATCTTTTTAGTTCCACAATAATTATTTTATGATAAAAATGAGTTTCTCGACCGTAGATGCTCTTAGCTATTTGCACTGTTGGTTTCGTGATTCGTGTGTCTCTCTATTCTTTTAAGACATTATATTTTTGTTTCTGGATCACCTCTTTATTTCTATTTTCCTCCTTTTTTAAAAGAGAAAACCGATCATTTCGCTTCGTAGTTAGGTGCTAAAAAAATCAAGATGTACATGAAAACTTCTTAGCAAGAAAATGCAATGAGAAATTACAACACAGAAAATGATCTTATTGTGCCCCAATCCTTGATAAATAAATAAAAAGAGAAAAAAAAGTTTTGGTGTACAATGTACAGAGTAAAGCATATCAACATACAAGTCTGAAAAACAGTGTAAGTTTACCTACCCAAGATAAATAAGAACAACATATTGATTCTCCAATAAGTTTTAATATCCAATAATTTTTTCGTTCTTTGGTCAAGTAATTTAGTGACAACAATTTCACCTTTAAAGTGAATAAGTATGGAATATGAGGTTTGAATCATATCTAATAATTTACTATGTTTTGATCAAGAATGTTCTTTTATCATATAATTTTAAGAAAATGCTAGTTTTTTTTGGTAAATAGACGAGATGACAAGACCATCATAAACTCACACACACAAAGTGAAGGTACCGACGTTCAAACTCCGATCATGATGTCCGGCCTAACAATTTCGATATTTTTGCCAATTGAGATAGGATTTATGAGACAGAAAATGCTAGTTTTACTAACATACTTTTAGATGTTCTTTTAAATGTACCGTTAAATAACAACTCACAAACTTACTTCCATCTATATACAAGACATTTTTTTTTTAAAAGTATTCTCTTTTTTAGGCCATCTTCCAAATTTCGATTGGATTAATCATTTTTTCTATCAAAATGCCCCTAATTAGTTTACATTTTTTGCAACCAATAAGTAAATAATAAATACTATGAAGGATAAACTCATAAAAACAATATAAATGATAGCTTTTGTTTTTGTTTTTGTGGTGGCCGGGATTCGAACCCCTACCTTGCATATATTATGTTTAATACTATGAAGGATAAACTCAGAAAAACAATATCAATTGATAGCAGATGTTTAATACTACTACTAACTTTTTTATTTCATGTGAATGTTATATTTAATTAAAAGACGGAGGTAGTGTATAACAAAATCCAACTAGATTGTAAGTTGGTTCCTAAAGAAACAAGCATTTACAGAATAAATGATTCCAAACTGATATTAAGAACCTGTTTTCAAGCACAGAGGCCTAAATTAGACTAATGTTGCATCACTTGAAACAGCTTAAAAATTATAGATTCAAAACTAAAATCAGAGCAAATAAAACCATATGAGGCACAACCTCAAACTTAGGCATTTGAAGATTTTGGTACTGTGAGAAGACCATATCAGCAAACATTGCAAGGTACCCTAAGCAGAAGAAGCAGGTTGATGGTTTATGACCAATGGGGGACGAAGAGCTCGGTGGGCTTCATCGTTCTCTTTGCGGGCCTTGTACATCTCCTCTGTCTCAACAACAACTAACCTCTTGACCTATATCAAATACAAACCAATGTTGTTAGTATACAGGGAGATAGGTCATTTCAAAATGGATTTGACGGAGCTTGTGTTGGAACCTGCTGAATCATTCCCCTAACAGTAGGAGTGTTCCATCGCATGACAGTTCGGTTGCATTTGCCAAGGCGTAGTGCTTCCAAAGTGCGCCTATGTTGCTTTCTGGTCCCCGGAATACCCCTCACTAGAGTTATATAGAGATTGGGGCTATAAGCAATTGGGACACAGGACTTATATGCCTTGAACGCATTCATGCTCATGCTTACAACTTGAAGTCATAACAGCAATAACAAGAAATCAAGTTAACACAGTTTTTTTATTATCTAACTAGATAGCAATTATAATTGCATGTACACACAATAATAGATAAAGATAAATTTAATAATATTGGAAGGAAATCACTTAGAGATTGGTTTGTGCCTGGTTCAATTAACTGAACCAAAATAAACAGCTCCATTTTATGGTCTGGCTTTCGCAAACTGAACCATTTTCCTCCCCTCACACTAGTTTTGACTTTTGAGTTTTGTGAACCAATTAAAACTGACCGGGTTGTTATATTATATGACATGTAAACCGATTTTGATTCTGAACTGGTTTAAAATCAGTATTTGCCTAAACTGTTAACACCAAATCCCCATGACATTTCAAAATACATGCTAGCAAATTTTTGCAATACATTGACACCAAACATCACGGTTATGCTTTCTATATGTGACCACATCATATCAATCGTTTAAAAGATCAAACATTATATCAAAATTTCAAAAGATCAAACATTGTAGCAAATTTTTGCAATACATTGACACCAAACATCATGGTTATGCTTTCTATATGTGACCACATCATATCAATCGTTTAAAGGATCAAACATTATATCAAAATTTCAAAAGATCAAACATTGTAGCAAATTTTTGCAATACAGTGACACCAAACATTACAGTTATGCTTTCCATATGTGACCACATTATATCAATCATTTAAAAGATCGTGGTCATGCTTTCCAAGCACAAAATCAAAAATAAATTTTTATAGAGAATCAACTTCAAAAAAATAAAAGTTGTACTACACCTAAAATTGACAACTGATGCATCTAATACGAATAGTTGATATTCATTTCATTCTGAAAAACAATAAGCTTAACCATATTTATATATAACATGTTGTCAATTGCAAATCGCAGAAAATGGCGGTTTGTTCAAATTCTGCTATGTAACAATGCTATGTCGCCGCTAAAGCCACTATTTCACAATATTTTACACTAAATAGTATATCGAACAAAAGCGATTTGTTCAAATTCTACTATGCGATATCACTATAGCCGCTATTCAACAACAATATATACTGAAACTGAAAGGTTATTATTATTAATGTGAAGCATGAATTGGGAAGCACACATAAGAACGAGCAATCGTTCGATGTTATGTTAAACTCTCTTAAATACTAAAGCCAGCAAATCCAGACTTGCCTGCCGAAATATAGCACAACAAAAGCCACTAAACAAAAATCGATTGAGTTTAGTTGTATCCAATTTAAGCATATGTAAAAGACATCAGAAGAATAACACGCTCATTTTAATCAAGAAAACAAAATCAAGGTTTTATTTAAATTTTCAGCTCTAAACAAGAAACACATTTAATCATAACAATCTAAATTATACATAATCATCCAGCTATGGTAAAAAAAAATATTTTAAGTTATTGGTTCCAAACACCATTCATCAATACTTCCACACCAGAAGAGGATGCTAAATGACAGACTAATCTGATACACAATTAGATTAATCAACATTATTTTTGTTAACTCATTTTCCTCCTTTCAATTAACAAAAGCATATAATTAACAACCTAAACCTTAACATTGGACCCATCAATCAATCAAAACACAATTTGAGGGCTTTTTGAGTATGAAAGCAGCATAAACTGAGCAAAGTAAGTGAATGAAAGACTTACCCCTGGGAGAATGGAAGATGTCCTACGCGGTGGTTCCGTCAAAACGGAGGGAGGGCAAGGAAAGTGGCGGCGCTAGGGTTGGGGTTGAAGGGGAGTTTGATTTCAAATGTTTGTGACTACTGATACTGATAATGTATAAATGTGGGGATGAGAAGGATGAACTTTGCTTTCAACCAACTCCTCATCTCTTTTTTATTTTCCCTTCTCCCAAATTCAGTGTATTCCAACACCATCTCTAAATACAACTTTATATTAGTTGTAAATCATTCTCAGACCAAACTCTATTAAGATTTAGTTTTGTGACTTTTGTCTTAGTTAAAAAAGTTTCGATTACTTTTTGTCTTTGTGTTTTTGTCAAATGACGAGAGACTTAATTAAAAAACTTTTAATTAAGACAAAAACTAGTTTAAAATATTAATAAAGTTACAAACTAATTTGAAAGTGACTTATCAAAATATATTTTTTGTCAAACAAAACAACTTTAATTTTTTTAAAAAATTCTAAAATAAATCTTTAAATTCTTTTAACACAAAATCTATTTTTTTTTAAGGAAATGCTCCTTTGTACGAATATTGCTCACACGAAACACACGGGCTTATTAGTAAAAGAACCACAACAAATTCATAGCTTTCGTTTGGATTTTTTTTTGTAAGAAATAGCAATTCTCTTTTTCTTTTTCTTTTTTTAATTGAAACAAACGCACTCTTATTATATGTTTTTATTTTTGAAGGAGCATTCTTATTATATGTTATATAGTCTTTTTTTTTTTTTTAAGGAATATAGTCTATTGTTTTAAACACTAATTAGTTGATGATATTATCTCTAAATGGATTTCTTTAAAGAAAAAAAAAACTCTAAATAGACTGTGATGGGATCCATTTAGTTAAGCCCATAAAAGTCCATGGCTAACTATTAAAATTCCTGCAATTGGTATGAGAGTTGTGTGATACATGTTATAGTTATTGTATCATTTTGAAGGCATGACTTGTCACTTGTCCTTTAGATTTTTTTTTGGAAATTGATTAAAAGAGGTTCATTGCCTCTTATTATACCAAAGAATCAGATGCATCAAACCTGATCTCTAGACCTAGCTTAATCATGCTTGAATGTTGAATTCAATAAATGGCTACTGTGAATTGTGAAGCATAAAACTTAATCTGGATCGAATAAATAGTGTGGTTCCTATTACAAATCAATTTGGCCATTCAACCTGTCATTTTTGTTTTTGTCTCCATTGTTTGATTACAAGAGCACTGTTACATTTTTATTTTTTTTTTACACTCCCGCACGTGTTATCTTTAGATTGACTTTGGCATAAGAGTTCAGTATTATCGAACCACATATTGATAATACTGTATTTGCTATTGGACAAATCGAGATCCATCTTGCATATTTTGTGTTTTACTAAACTGAGATTGATATAGTTGTCAAAAAAAAAAAACTGAGATTGATATATATATATACTGCCTCCGTCCCATAATATAAGTAAAAAAAACACATTTTTTTTGTCCCAAAATATAAGCAAAAAAGACAAACTTTTATCTTTTTCAAGATTTTTTTTGTTTATTCTCATAAAATTAAATGCAAATTACTTTCAATTTTCTCTCTCTTTCATTTTTTCCATAACCAATAGCCAATGAAAATTGTTTTTACATCTTCCTATAAAACTTTTTTCAAAGAAAACACAAAAAACTATACTCTAAATTCTTATGTTATAGTTTTCTTAATAAGTGTGATTTTTTTTTTCTTCTTATAATTTAGGACGGAGGGAGTATATATATATATATATAGAGAGACTCAGATTTTATGCCTAAGAACGTGGTGAATTTCCTTGCTCTATTGGTGACACTTTCGTATTTTTAATGTGTCATTAGGGAAATTAATTTTATTCCATAATCATCCAATTTAATACCTTATTTATGGAATCCTTTCATAAAAAAAATATTCTTATTTATGGAATAAAATCATGATTTCATATCTGCCCAAAACTTTGTTGATTCTAAAATTATATTCTTGATTTTTGGGATTTCATTTCTTTTATGGAATCTTTAAATATTTGGTGATATTTAATTGAGATTTGTATGTTGTTTTTTTATCAATATATTCTCAAAATTTGCGTTTAATTTTTTTTTTATAAAATTTATTTTGCAATAGTAATTTAACACAATTTTAAGTGTCACGATTATGAAATAATTTAGACTCAATTTTATTGATTCAAACACAATATCATTTGCTTGAATTCATAATTTTTTTTTTGAAGAATTCATAATTATTTTATGAAATATGAAAAAAATTTGGTGTTGATTAAATATGGAAATCTTATACTATTATTATTATTTTTTTAATTTTGAGCCTAAAATATTCTCTAATCATATTTTTTTTAAAAAAAATTTGAGCCTAAAATATTCTGTCACTATACACTAATGTGAATTATTTTATTAAAGTGTCATGATTCTCATTGAGAAAACTTTATTTAATTTGTGACTCTGCTATAGTACTAGAGTTTCATGGTTGTGACTAATCCTTTGTTCTTATTGTTGTAGAATATTGCATGGCAGCAATCACATCTCATTTGGAACAATACCGAAATAATAGAGCGCTTCAAAATCTCTTAAGGTGTTGGATTTGGGAAAGAAAACCAATTCCTTGAGAGATTGGAAATTTGACACAAATTGGAAATCAATCTGCATTATGTTTTTCCTAATTGGAGAAAATTATTGACTATTTGAATTCTTGTAAAAATATGCAGTCCAATGGTTTGACTGATAGGTTGCCTTCAGAGCTTGCAAATTTGAAATATTTTCAAGAACTTCGGCTGGCTTGTTCCTTCCTTCACATATGCATGAATTGTGAGTAAAAAAATTTAAATTTTATTTAGTATAGTTTGCTTATGGATTCATTATCCTCATTCATGTATTGTCAAGCTCACAATGTGAGTGATTCCATTATTTATTCAGGTATGCGTCAAATGCGACTTCGACTGGCTTCTGTCCTTCGTCGCTTAAAGTTGCAGATTGTTCATATAACTTGGTTTGTAGCATACCAAAATGCTTGAAGTATCTTCCAAGGTACCTTTCTTTTCATCTTCTTAGCATGTGGTATTCTAACCAACCTCCTTACATAGAAAACGTGAACTCTGTCATACAGAACTAGCTTTCAAGGAAATTGTCTTCGTGTCAAAGTCGTAAAACAACGGACTAAAGTTCAATGTTGTACGTAAAATATTATATACTTTGCATTCAAAATTTCAATGTGGACATGTCATAAATCTGAATCATAATATAGCTACAGATTTACAATAATATACTTTTTATCATTAATTGTTACCAACTTGTTTTACATCTAACAATTAATTATTATTTCACAGCCTGAGCTTCACCAGCCCATGGTCATCCAGTAGAGAAATAAAAACACCCGTCTAAAGCTGAATGAACATGAATTAAAGCATGAAGGAGATTCAAAACCTCTGCTTGGCATTTGGCTCTAGAAATAGCAACTTGAACCATGGTTGGTTCTCTCTTATTTTCGCTGCTATACAAAGGTGTAAACAACAAATCATCCATCATTTTTCCTTGGAAGAAATCCTCAAATGAGAGAATAAATCGCAGTATATAAAGGTATGAGTTTTTACTTTAATTAATTCATGTTAGCAATATAGATATAGATAATTATTAAAGAAGAACAATGACGAATATGGTTTTAATATTGTATCACAATGTCATAGCATATCCAAGAGATTATACAGCATATCCAAAATTATAAAATAAAGGGTCTAGTAGCATAAGTCCAATCTATCAAACACCTCCCCTCTCAAACTCACGATGCAAACATATTCAATAATATAAAACCAAAACAAAAATATATTTTAATACTACCCCTCGAGTTTAAGCTTACCGAACTTTAAACTTGTTACAAATAAATTATGAGCATTATCTGTACTCGTCACATTATCTAAAAGAAACATAATATTATGATGCTTCACAAACAAATTTTGAACATTTGACTCATCAAACAAATAAATTGTGAACATTAACTTGATTCACCAAACATACAAATTCTAAGCATTATCTTGCCTCCTGGTACAAATTTTGAATACTACTCATCAAATAAACAAACAAAGAAACAAATTGTGAGGATTTTCTTAACACATCCAAGAGACACTATGGTAATCTCAACCCTTGCATGTACCACCAAGATCACAATTTTATTGCTCATATGCCCCACAAAATACTCCTAAAGAATAAAAACACATAATGCCACTGTTATCACCAACCAAAACCCACACAACACAACCCTCGGAACCCTAGACCTTACTTTCACTTCTTTACCCTATCTCGTCATTGACGTCTAATATACCGCTCTCATCATCAAGTGTTATCTCACACCACTCAATTTGAGCCTAGATCTTGTCATCAGTGGCTTGTAAACCACTCTCCACACCAGGTGTTGGCTCACTCCACTCGAGTTGACCTATATCTTATTTGTCCACCGTTGTGAAGAGTGGAGGAAGATGGATACATAGATTTAGGATCTACTTCAAGGATGATACCAATAATTTTACCGAGCTCACCAGATTTCATGGGTCGTCGTCGGTGTACGGAATAAAACTCGTTGTCATTGTCGGTCTTTTGGGTTTTGGTTTGAATCGATGACTAGACACCACTAATCTGTTTGGTAGAGTAATAGATCACATACTTTGCCAAACAAAATAATCGTGTATGTTTCCTAACCCAAACCGAACCCCAAATATCCAAAAACGACAACACGTTCTATTCCAAACACCAGCGGCAATCCCATGAAATCTGGCGAGCTCGGTAGACCTTTTGGTATCATCAACGGAGTAGATCCTAAATCTTTTGGTATCATGGTGTGAGCAACACCCAGTGAAGAGAGCGGTTTACCTGCCGCCTGTGACTAAATATATGCTCAAGAGGTATGAGCCTGCAGCCAATGAGGATAACGGTTTATGGACGTCAGTGAAGAGATGGGTAGAGAAGATAAAGCTGAGTTCCGATGTTGGTGTTGTGTGGTTTTCTTTGGTAATAAATGGTTGCAATTACGTGTTTGATTTTTGGAGAGTATGCATAGGCTTTGATCATGGTGGTGCATGTTAGGTGTGGATTTACCATAGTATCTCTTGATTAGGCTTTGTTTATTGGAAACGTATTTGGAAAGAAAAAAAAAGGTTTGTATAAAGATACATAGATGGATTCACTTGGGGTTCTACATGTACTTGGAAACATGTAGCAGGTTTTAACAAGAGATTATATATCGAAATCTAAACGGGACGCTCATAACTTAGAACATAAAGGTCCCAATAGCATAAGGAAAAAAAAAAAATATTCCTTATGTCCCAAAACAAAAAACCAAACTTTTATCCTATTTAATCTTGTATTTTTAAAATACAATAATTTTCAAGCATTTTTTTTGCTTATTCTCAAAAAATTAAATATAAATTACATTCAATTTTCTCTCTCTATCATTTTCTCCATAACCAATAGGCAATAGCCAATAAAAATTGTTTTTATATTTTTCTATAAAACTTATTCCAAAGAAGAAAAAAAACAATATAATTCAAATTCTTTTGTTTTGGTTTTTTTATTAACTGTGATTTTATTTTATATTTTTTTACATACAATTTGAGACGAAGAAGTATTTAAGTAAGATTTAAGCTTGTTACAAAACTAACCTTTAAAATAAACTAAACCAACTAATATCTATGTCAATGGAGAGGAGTAACCAAAGAAAGCTAAAGCGATGAAACTATATCCAAATCAAAATGTTTATTAAAGGAAAACCAATCAAAATGTTCATATCTATCTTTAATGAGAACTCTTTACAAACAAACTATGAGCTTTATTTGTACTCGTTACATTATTCAAAAGAAAAATAATATTATGATATTTCATAAACAAATTATGAGCATTTGACTCACCAAACAAACATATTGTGAGCATTAGCTTGATTCACCGAACAAACAAATTCTAAGCATTATTTTGCCTTACCAAACAAATTTTGAAATACTTGACTCATCAAGTAAACAAATAAACAAACAAACAAATTGTAAGGATTATCTTAACTCATCAAAAGAAGCCATATCAAGAGACACTATGATAATCTCAACCCTCGCATGTACCACCAAGATCACAATTTTATTGCTCATATGCCCCACAAAATACTCCTCAAAAATAAAAACACATAATGTTACTGTTATCACCAACCAAAACCCACACAACACAACCCTCGGAACCTTAAACCTTACTTTCTCTTTACCCAATCTCGTCATTAACTGCTTATATATCACTCTCATGAGCAATTGTTATCTCACACCACTCAATTTGAGCCTAGATCTTGTCATCAGTGGCTCGTAAACCACTCTCCACACCAGGTGTTGGCTCACTCTACTCGAGTTGACCTATATCTTATTTGTCCACCGTTGTGAAGAGTGGAGGAAGATGGAAACATAGATTTAGGATCTACTCCAATGATGATACCAATCATTTTACCGAGCTCACCGGATTTCATGTGTCGTCGCCGGTGTACGGAATAGAACGCGTTGTCATTGTCGGCCTTATGGGTTTTGGTTTGAGTCGAGGACCAGACACCACTAGTCTGTTTGGTAGAGTAATAGATCACATATTTTGCCAAACAAAACAGTCGTGTAAGTTTCTTAACCCAAACCGAAACCCAAATATTCAAAAACGACAACACGTTCTATTCCAAACACCAGCGACAACCCCATGAAATATGGCAAGCTCGGTAGAACTTTTGGTATCATCAATGGAGTAGATCCTAAATATATTTATTCATCTTCCTCCTATCTTCGTGACGGTGGTCATGTGAGATCTAGGCTCTACTTGAGTGGTGTGAGCATCACCCGATGAAGAGAGCGATTTACCAGCCGCCTGTGACTAAATATATGCTCAAGAGGTATGAGCCTGCAGCGGATGAGGAGAACGGTTTATGGGACGTCAGTGAAGAGATGTGTAAAGAAGATAAAGCAGGGTTCCGATGTTGGTGTTGTTGTGTGGTTTTCTTTGGTGATAACGGTGGCAATTATGCGTTTGATTTTTGGGGAGTATGCATATGGCACAATAGCTTTGATCATGGTGGTACATGTTAGGGTGTGGATTTATCATAGGGTCTCTTGCTTAGGCTTTGTTTATTGGAAACGTAATTGAAAAAAAAAAAGGTTTGTTAAAAGATACATAGATGGATTCACTACATGCACTAAATATTGAATCCACAGAAAGACAATGATTCCTTTCATTTAACCAAAATATGAAACTTTTAATCACATTATAAGTGATTATTAGGATGGCCATTGATCAACTTCTTTGAGGAGAGGGAGAAAACAATTGAAACATCTTCTTTCTTCGGATTTCCTTCAATTATTGATAGTGTTTTTTCGTCCAAATCAATAACAGCGGTACATAGCGTGTGAAGCAATGGACCTAAGATTAAGGAAGAAGAAAAATGTGATGATCAAAAGAAAATTTAAAAGAAGGAGTTCATATGATGTATCCAAATTACCTGTCATATAGATGGGATTTTTTTCGTCATCTGCGTCTCCTAGAATTGACAGAAAATCCTCTTTTGTTGTTTTTGTTAAGTCATTTGCCCTTTTCTGCCTGCTGATGGAACTCTCATCTTGTGCCTTCAATTTAAAATTCAACGACTTTAGTGATAGAAACTTGTAAATAACTTTTGAATACAATTTATGGATATGTTTATAATTTGTTTTCCGCTTTTTTTTCAATGTTTATTAAATGTTCGACTTTAATCATAACCATTTCTAAGGTCATGCATATGAATGGTTGCAATTTGTTGACAATATAAAATGCTGATAGTGTAAACCTAAAACATTTTACACAGAAAGTGCAGGATAATTAAATTCAAACCTTATCTTATATGAGTAATACAATTTAATCATGCTCTCTTTAGGCCTGTGCAATTAAACCAGTACCCCCAGACCCAATATTAAAACTGAACTTCACAAGACTTGAATCTGTGACTTAAATGCACCCCTAAATATAAAGTGGATTGAGATATTTCCATGACTCAGAAAATGGCTAGGTATCTGTCAGTAATTCTATGCAATGTTCATTGAATATATGAACAAGGGTGCATGTGAGATTTTACTAATTAAAGATAAAATGGTCTTAATAAAAAAACAGGAAAACAAACTTGTATTTTCTGAAAAACTTACCTGATTAATGTGTAGGTGCCGATACATGTTTGCATGGAAGAAAGGTGTTTCTCCAACCTCATGAATTGAAATACGCTTCTTAGACGCAATTTCAACATTAACAATCCTACGAGTACTTATTTCAATTAGGTTATAAGAATGCCCCACTGAAATTTCTGATGAACTAATCCTCTGTTAAAACAAGAGCATAACATATTATAAACATTAAATACACAAGAGTTCATTAAAGTTAAAAAATGCAAAGGCTCTAAAATCAAACATTTATAGCATCGTCAATGCCAGTAGCTTCAAGAATGCCTCGCGAAATGAAGTTGCGCCCAATCCCACCAGCTACAATTTCATCTTCTGCTGGTGGTACTGAATTTAGAGTGAATGCCTAAGGATCATAAAGCAAATTTTGTTCTTAATACTTACATTACATGTTTTTTTTTATATTAAGAGATAATTTGAAATGACATTTTTCATAGGCCAAATTTGAATAATTTTTACCAATCCATTGCTATTAAATGCAAATGCAGAGCTTGGAAGCTCCCCAGCATATGTATAAGCAACAAAGAATAGCCCATTTGGCAATATTCCTTTAATTAAGTAGCTGCATAACATAAAGACCAAAAAAGGAAAGAATTCTTATAAAGCCATTTTATTCAAATTCCGAAACAAAAAATGAACACAAACGCTTACGTGTGACCAACAAGAACAACATTTGCATCCTCATTGTGTGCCGCAATGGCCATAGATTCACCAACAACAAGAACTGTAGAACACTCATTTGAGGAATCATCTTCTAAACTTTTCAATCCTTCTTTCGGAACAAATGCAAGAATCTCCTTCTTGAAATTAATAAGTAAAATCTGCTCACAAACAAAAAATGTTACTATTAATTATATATACAATGCAACAACATTGGTGTATGTTTCTAGTAGAAGAAACTTACATCAAGAAGAGGCACACCACTTCCAGCTGCAGTGCCCAAGAGTTCATCCCAATACATAGGGAATTTGGTTTGATTATTATGAAAAAGTGCTTTGAGAAGTGATTCTGATTGAGGAGTTTGAGCAAAGGGTCGAAGCTGATTTTGAAGTATGGTGTCTGCAGCAACTCTGTTTTTTATCCGTTGGGAGAATCTTTGGCCTATTAAGAAACCCCTTTCGTATGAATCTTTGCATGGTCCAACTTCAAACATCTCAAGTTTTTCACGTTCCATTCCAAAGCTTCCCATTTCAGGTTCCTGTGTCTGTGGCCAAGTTCTACAATGAATAAATGTCTGAGTTAGCATAGTAAGTGTTCATGACTTGTGATTGGGTGGGTGGATCGTATTATTACCTATACTTGTAGCCATATTATCCTCATGTTTATGGCTTGGGCCTCATTCTTTAACTTCGACAGGAATCTACCTGTCACCCCCTCACTTATTATTTTATACCTCACACCCTCAAATGTTGTTTATTTCAGTTTTGCTCTCTTAAATTCCTTCAAAAAAATTTGACTGGCCAAAACTTTTTAAACACGAACTGAAGTTTCCGAAACAACATTTTTGTTTTGGAAACTTCGGTAATACGACCATCATCAATGGTGAGGTCTTAACCATTTAAGATCCGATACCTAATAGGTACATCTAATATGGAGAATTTGTTTGGGGTCTTATAGGATCCGAAGTCTCACTTAAGCATCTCATTCTTAACTGGACCCTACAATATTTTTCATTAAATTAAACATTTCACAATGTTTGTTTGGCATGTTTTGTTTATTGATGGAACCCATTTAGAACTTTTGTTAGAGGTGGTACATTGGAGTCATTGAAAACTATTAGATACTCAAAATTATAAATTATTAGATAATGTTATTAAAAAATTATAAATGAGTGGTGTGTGCATATAAGACCTGTTTAAATACTCAAAATTGAAGATCTTCGTTGTAGGATCCTGCGGGTACCTTCCTTTGTTTCCATGGTAATAGCAAAATTATCTTAGTAACGAACACAGAGAAAAATAAATAAAAAGAATAAACTTTTTTTTTAGAAAAACAAAAATTCATGTAAAAATTAAATCCAAAACAATTAAATAAATAAAAGGTTAGTATTTTTTGATATTTTTCTCTTAGAAAAAAAATCCAAAAAAGATTGAACTAATACTTTTTCCAACATATACTTTTCTAGCGCCCCTTACTTTTTCCAAAATTGCTCGAGCATTTTAAATTATATAAGCTAAAAAGAATTTTTCTCTTAATTTTGGATGGAAAAATGAGTTTTTCATCGATTTAGTTTATAAAATCTAAAAGAAGATTAAATTTTATAATTTGAATACCCCATATAAAAGTTTGTGACAGAGATACTCAATTAAATAATAACCATATTAATCATCTTAACCTCCATCATTTTATTTTAGGTCATTGTTATTTATTTCCGCAGTGTCCCAATCGAAAATCCACTTATCAAAATATTTGATCAGATTGCTCAAAACTTATCCAAATCAAAAAGTCAAAATCCTTAAAATAGACTTATTACTAGACTCCGTCTCTCAAACTAAAAAATATGAACTTACACCTCTATAAAAAAAAATATGAGGTCCTCACATAAAAAAACATACGAGGTCGTTATTTTTTTATAAAAATATGAACATACATAGCCTCATTATATAAAAACAAAAAAAAATGAGGTCCTTGTTTTTTAGGCTAAAAATAATTTATTTAACAAAATCGATTTTTTTTTTTAAATTGAAACAAACACTACAATTTGTTATTTATTTTTTTTGAAAAAACTGCAATTTTTTTTAAGTGATTTTTTGGTTAAAAAATATGCCCTAAATATGTTAGTCCATATTCAAACTGCAATTCTAATTTCAAAGCTCTTTTAAACAACAACGAAAAAACCGGACAATGCATTATCGAGTACAGAAATGTTGATCAATAAGATGCTATATCGAGTACAAGTGAATAGTGATTATAATAAAACTCGCACAGAAAGATTGTGTGAATCCAAATCCAGGAACTGAGTCTTCTGGGTGATGAAGGAAAGTGCAGACTATCTTGCTGGCAATAGAATGCATCCAATTTAAATGGTAGGGATGCCATGATTAAGATTCAGACAAGAACACCTCATATGCAGTGCCTCTGTTCAATACCCCACTCACTCATAAATTTATACCTTTCTTTTTATGGCAAGATTCTTTCTTGAATATTAATAAATCCAAATCAAAACAATTGTTAATTATGGCCTAAAGGTTGAGCTGAGCGATATAAGTCACTATTTATTTATTTTTGGGGTATAAACATATGCCACCATTTTGATTACATCATATACTAGTTTTTTTTATGCTTACACATCTTCAATATATAATTGAATTTCAATTAAAAAATATGTGGTTAAAAATGCCAACTTTGTTTGAATAAAATATTCTCCATACCCAATTGTAATTATTAATCCTAAAACATAATTGAGATCCATTTAAGGATCTATCTCTTCCAACAAATATTTTTTCATATACACTTTTAAAAAAAGTTAGCAATTAATTATACAAGTTAGTACTTTAAGTTTTTTTAATTAATAAAATATTTCATAAAACTATGTTAAAAAGTGTTTGTAAACTATCAATTCTAACCGCTCTCAAAATTGTTGTTCATAGGTATATTATTCACTCTTAGTTTGAAACGAAATCAGTCGATTACTTTATATATAATGTTGTTCATTAAACATTTATTTGTAAAATTAAGTTTGAATTTGAAAACAAGAAGAAAATATATTAAAGTACTAATAAGTAATTATGTCTAATGTCATAAGCATTTTTTTAGACCTTCCACCTTAATGTAATTGTAATGTAATTGCCTAATGTCATATTTTATGACTTTTTTTTATACAAAGTAAATATTTTATGACTTTAAGAAATAATTTATTACAAATAAGAAAATTAAAGTACTAAGTTGTTAAAAAAAAAAAACAAGTACTTAAAATGATAAGAAGATAAAAACCTCTTAGAATGATGCATTGGAGTCTTGTTTGTTTATTTTAACAATAAATAATTAGAAAATAGTTCATGTGAGCTTAACTCAATTAGTAGAGGTAGCGGTTGACGTATAAACCCCAAACACCCCATTTTTTCACCTTAAAATGTGTTAACTCCATCAATTAGATTACATGACCAAAAAGAAAAATAAGAAGATACCAAGTGTTTCAAATGACTCACTATGATGGAGAGAAGATGAGTTAATGCCAATGATGAATTTTTCAGTTTTACCTTTTTTAAAAAATGCACAAAGTTGTTCCTTCAAGATTTTATCATAGTTTTGTAAATAAAGTAAAATCAACACAAGTATCAGAAAATAAAAAATATATACATTTACATTTACAAAATAAACAAAACCTAAATATGGTAATCTCAATTCTCAAGAGCAGAGTAGCCCTAGCTAAAGCTTTAGTTTTTTTTTTTAAAACCAAATATCTTATGCACAAAATTGTAAATATGAATTCATTGAACTAGATAAGATTGTGATGAATAACAAAACTCTTTCTTAAAATATTTAAGATGTTGCCGACTAAGACTTTAGGTTTAATTTAAAAGACATTATATTTTTAGGGGATTATCTCCCACTGTTAAACCTACGAATGAAAAATAAATTAATCGGCCCAAAAATTGACTAATCTTATTTTTATTGAATTGAATAGCAATTTTTTTTTGAAAGGATATTGAATTGAATAGTAAATTACACATACAATACGAATTTGTATTTTACAAGGGCAAAAGCATAAAATATTGGAAACTGCAGTGGTGCTGTGGGAGACATCGATTCAAGTCTAGGAACTTGTTGCAGCTGAGAAAAGACGAGGCCCGAGATACAGCAGAAGATGGACTCGACCTGCTCATGATCTTGTGTCTCTCAAGTGCGATCTTGCATACTTTGAACATCAATAAATAAATACTTTATTAGATAAAGAAATAGTATATCATATTCAAACCTTAACCTAACTCTAATTGGAAGATTGAGGGCTTCACAAGCTTGTTAGATACCTTAACCTAACTCTAAATGGAAAACTATCAAGTATCATGTGCGAACCTGTTGGAATTCATTTTGCCGTACCAAAAGAACCCCACAACCATTGTTAATTACTTATTAAAGCAAATACAGTATAGTCCAAGATCTTACACAAGCCAGTCATAACAAGAAGAAAGGTTTAATTAATTAATTATATTTCCTTAAAGGGTAAGAACGTGCAGGTGCTTTTAGTTTAGATAAATCTCATGTGTGTGCAATAACTGAAAATAAATATATAAAAAATTTAAGGAAAAAGAGATTAAAAGAAAGAGATCAGAAGCAAAATGAAAGAGATAATAAGACGAAAGAAAAAAAAAAGGGAGCTCCCTTCAGTCCAAATACAGGAAACTTAAGATTCAATTTGTCTCCCGCATCATTCACTCATTTGCTGAGTATACTTGAATACGTTCACTCAGCATTTGGATGAATGAGTCAGCAGCTAATTAAATCTTACGGCAACCCATGAGTGGACTAAAGAAAGCTCTCTCTCATTACCATTCGCCATGCATACTTCCATGATTCTATCAGCTAGATCTGTGTGATATGTAAATATTCAATAAGCATGGTTAGTTAATACAAGTAATGAAAGTAACGATAAGAAGAAACTGACACAAGTAGTGTCAATGAGCTAGCAACTCTTGGGGAGTCACTATATCAATGAGCAAGAAGCTTTGATAATGACAGTGAACATGAAGGAAACCATTCCCCTCATGGCTTTTTATAACCTCAAATGGAAAAGGCATGGACAAAGATATGGTTAAGTTGAGTATCATTTAACTTCATTTATCTACCATTCATTTACTATAGTTTATAATCTATGAAATAGATAAATACAATTAGAAGATTAGTGCGACCTATAAATTTGTTCACTTATTAAAATGAATTCCTTTAATATATTATTTGTGCTCACTCTTTCATAAATAGGTGGTTGATAAATAAAATAAAAACCTGAGTTTGGTAAAAAAATATATTTTATGGGTCATTTTAACTTGTGTCTTAATGACTAAATGTATTAAAAAGTCATCCTGATTTTAATACAGCTGGTAAAAACAGTGTATAATATATCTAAAGTCTAGGGTTCAAACTTCAACCACCACAAAATAAAGGTATTAAAAGACAAATTTAATATTTTGTTTCTTAATATATGCCCTAACGACATAAGTTGAGATTTTCCTTATTTATACTCCCTTTGTTCATTATTTTTTGAAAAAACCCTTTGAACATTATTATAAGTAAAAGTTAACATTTTAAGTTCATTGAATAAGTTATATATGTGGTCTATGTACATGTCTTATTCAATCAATCGAAAAATTCAATTTTACTTATACTAATAGTGATCAGAGAGTGTAAAGTGATCTCATTAATTATAAATGAATTATAGAGAAATATTTCCTCTGTTCTTATATCTAAGCACTCATTTGACTTTATTTTTGTCCCTAAATGTAAACTTTTTTTTCAAATTACTAGATGCATTTATTATTATTTTTCTTAAACATACCCCTAATTAATACCGCTGACTTTTTTAAAACACATACAAACAAAGGATAATTTGGTAATATTAACACACAAAACAGACACATTAATTACACTGACAACTTTTATTAAGAAATGTGAAAAAAGCAAAAAGGACTTACATTAAGGGACGAAGGGAGTATTAACTAATGTTCCCGAACACTCTTAAGAACCATCAGTGATCAATATTTATGAAAAAATGCGTGTTTTAAATATATTAAAAATTGAAATACTTAAATTTTTTAAAGAATAACTGTTTATTTTAAAATGTTTAAAAGATGTCTGAGGGACATTGATTAACTAGATCCTTAATCATAAAACAATAACACATATTAAAAAAATTCTTTTGCAAAATATTAGAAAATATGGCTGGTGGCGTTTAACTTTATCATGCAATCACAACGAGGAATTATTTGTCCAAATTTTGTAATAACATTTTCTTATCATTTTTGACTTGCAACATGAAAATATGCTCTTCCGTAAGTTTTCAGGTTCGATTCTCTCATATATTAATTTTAATGGGTTAATATAGCTTCTAAAAAAAAAAGTAAAAATACAACGAAAGTATAAGAATGAGTTATCAAGAAATGTTTCTTTAAATATCATTTCTCACCACAATAGAGCAATTAAGTATAAACACTTAATTATATTTTTAATATCTCTATTTTATCATACTTACAAAATAGTCGAACCTTTTAAAAGTAGAATATTTTGTGCCTTCAAGTATTATATTTGCTGCAACTATGAACCAAACTTATATTTTTGACAAATTATATTTGTTGCAAATTTCGTCATTTTGGGAAAAAAAATGTTACTATTTTATTTTTACAAAATTGAAATAAAATTTGCAACAAATATGATATTTAAGGGTTAAATTTTATATTTAATTAGAAACTATTTTTATAGCATTATAAAATAGCATAAAGTTGAAAATGGTTGTTCAAATATCATTTTTTATTTGACTATGTCAATTATTTATACAATATACATTGACCATATTTTTTTTACTATTCTATGAAGACAAATGGTAGCATATAAATTGTTAAATTTATCTCAATGAATATTTTGAAAATATCAAATTTCTATATTTTTTGGCAATACATAATTAAAGATATTAACGGTTAAAAATGTATATTGACATGTATAAATAGTCAACGAAGTCACTTAATTTAAAACTGAATGAGTAATATTTTTAGTGTTTTAGTTATATCTCTCTTTTAATTGATCCTTATTTTATCTGAGTAATTATTATCTTAATCACTCATCCACCATAAAAAACGATAATTGTATAATAATTTTACGATAACTTTAAAATAACTATTTTTTTTCTAATTATATCATATGCTTACTCTCTTTCTTCTGTTTTCTCTCACTATTGTTGTTGATCAATTAAAAGAAAGAAAAAAAGTCATGAACAAATAAGTGTAAAAATATTATTATTAACCTTTAAATACACTAAACACATTAAAAAAACACCAGTGTCCATGTCATCTAAATGATATCCCATTATGTCATTAGACTGTGCCCGAATTGGTGTCTTGTCTATGGAAAAAAAGCTGCCTACCAAATAGGGATAGACATAGGTCTTCTCTTGGCACTCTTCTTTTGCCCCTTCCCATTTTTATGACCCTTTCATTTCAATGTGTCCGATCACAACTTTTTCTCAATCAGCGGTGACCTGTCCATCCATCTATCCCATCTTCTTTCTCAAACAGCTGCTGCCTTTAATTGAATTGAATTGAATGGGAAATTTGAGTGAATACACTGTTCCGCTTCCATTGTGAAAAGGAGCGGAATCACCAAATTACCACTTCCATTGGTATTTAAACTTTTTTTAAAAAGTCTATCCACTTCCACTGTTGGTGTTTAAACCTTTTTTTAGTGATACCTACTTTCTTGCTTAGAGGTAAGTAGAGGAATGACCATTACAAAAAAGAGAGTCAACAGGATGAAATTAAGAAGAAAAACATAAGACAAAGAAGCTTGTATTGATAAGATATGAAATTTTAAGTAAATAATTAAGAGATTTAAATATCTATGCAACAACTTGTAATGCACCATATTGATATAATTTAAATGGATTTAGAAAAGACACTTTCTATACGTTTTGGATGACGTGAAATCGATACTCAAACCGATAGAGAACCAAATTTCATTTGTTTGGTTCAAATTAGATTTAAACACGGAAAAAAAAACAACCCAATTTAATTGATTTGGAATGTATGTTTGAGTTTATCGGATCATAGATTTGATTCATGCTATCTTAAAAAAAAAAATCTTAGATCTTACTATAGTCTAAAATCATACAAAATCTTAGGTATTAGTTTTTTAAGTCCTCATCATATATAACTCAACTTCATAAAATAAAGAGTAAATTATACTCCCCTCTTTTCTAAGATGCTTGAATTACACTCCCCATATCTTTTATGTTAAAATATGCATTCCCCTTCCTTCTTATTCAAAACATATTAGAAAACATTTCACTCCCCTCCCCTAAGAGAAGTTTGAATTACATTCTCCTCTCCTCTTATGTTAAAATCTACACTTTACTCCTTCAATATTTTTTTATTTCTAATAATATAGAAAAAAAATCTAATACACTTCGGAAAAAAAATAGTATTGCCGGTCTATCTTAATATAATAAAAAATTGGATACATATTTTTCGCTATTTTTTATTCACAATTTTATTAACATGTAGTTTTAAACCCTATTATAAAATATGAAACAACCCAAAATAAAATTAAAATATGTAACAAATTACTAAAGACAATACAACATGGTTATTTAAAAGTTAATTTTATACTCTAAATTATAAAATCAATAGCAAAATATTTAAATTTAATTATCATTGAAATTTAAATTATAAACAAATTAATTAAAAAAAATTAAATGGTGGTTCAAAATTAATATATATCATAAAAATATTTATTTATGTTAAAATAGATTAAAGTGTAGTGCATATTTAATTATTAAGGGAGGGGGTTGTAATTCAATCATCTTATAAGAGAGGGGAGTATAAATTTTACTTTTTAAAGGAAAGAGAGGAGAGTGTATATTTTAACATAAGAGGGGAGGGAGATGTAATTCAAACATCTTTAAAGGAAGGGGAGTCTAATTTACTCTAAAATAAATATAACCTTACGGTCGTTTTTTTGTGTTAATATTTTAAGGTCGTTTGGGGGTGGTTGTTAATTTCTGATTTTTAATTTAAAAACAAAATTGTTCAAACAATATAAATTTTTTAATTAATTTTAAAATATTGTTCACTTGAATCCCAAATCTCAAAAATAGTTTAATAATTCTTGCTTTTATTTTAGAAAAATGTTAACGAGTGTCCATGAGACACTTTTTAAGATCCTTAAAAGTAATTTTTTTTTAAAAATTAATGTAATCAATTCATTGAAAATTGAAAATTTTGACTTTTTTTATGAAATAAATTTTTTCTTTTAAAATATTTAAAGAGTGATCCAGAGACACTCGTTAACAAGACCCTCTGTTTTAACGTCAACAAGTCACCACAAAAATTTGTCGGGTGCCTCTTTGACTCTAGATGACCACCACTTTACTCACCATTCTAACTACAACTATCCATTGCGACCACTACCGATCAACACTTTAATAGATGTCAATTTTCACCTTCAACAATCATCCCTTCTACCATTATTATTGAAATTATTACTAAATAAGTTATAATATTTAAATATATTTAAAAAAAATTACTTCTAGTATAATTTTTAACAAAAAAACTTTTGTTGACCGTAAAAAAAAAACAAAAAAACTTTTGTTTTATTATCGTTAGTTTCAACATGGTAGGGTGATTCACATGTGAGAGAAACACACATGTTTTTAATATAATTCTCTCAATAGTGGTTTGACAATAGATTAAATGATGTTAGGAAGTCACTCTTTGGTGTTAAGAGAGGTTTGATCGCTCAATTAGTTTGATTTAAAAATTAAATAATAAGTCAAGATATCAGAGTTTAGATTTCAACTAAAAAGCTATTTGTCGTAAAAATTGACGTGTTTTTTATTTTTTTAAGCTTTAGTTATTTTCTATGTTACTTCTAATTATTTTTATGTTTTAATATTTTTTATAACGAATGAATTAATAGTGAGACGACATAAATAAAATTGTTTAACTAATAAAAAGACTTATATGTTCCTGTGAGCATATTATAAAGAGGTCGGGGTTCGAACCCTAAACACTTCATTTATTCATCTTAAAAATGTGAAATTTAACCATTAAACTACTTATAAAAAACAAAAAGACTCAACTAAGATATGAAATTCAAAATTGAAACTCAACTGGATTTAGTGTTAGAAAATTTTAAGATATAAACACAAAAATCAACTCAAACAATGCCATAATTTCCTTAACAAATAAATACTAATAAGTGCTACCTTAATTAACCAACTTACAATATCATCGTTGCATGTTATTCAATGTACAACATTGCCCACATGGATTGAGTCGGTAGGAATGTGCTTGTCTCTCACAACATATGAATTAAATTACAAATTTTAGTTGAGAGAGGTATCAGCATTTAGGGTTTTTTTAGAAGTTTTTTTCTTTTTAGGGTTTTGATGCGCAAAGTCTATATTTTTAAATATACTAGATGTTTTTTTTTATAAAAAAAAAAAAACACGATAAATGATCATAAAGTACTTTAATAGTGCTTAATTTTTATTATTATTATTATTTTTGAAAAAATAGTGTTTGTAATTTAAAAATAAAAATATGTCATTTTCTCCCCTCCAAAACACTATGTCCAAACATACCTTACTAGAATAAACCGATGAGAAACCAAAAAAGTGGGCACAAGATCGCTTTGAAAATAACACCTAATGAGTCAAAGTAACCATTCTTTTCGCAAAATCTAAAAGATGATGCTCTTTAGGCACCTAGCGATTGCTCTCAGGCACTTGAGAAACTTTTTAAGTCAATTTACCCGATTTAAAAAAAGTGTTCCTGAATGGTAGATAAATACCGTTCGACTTTTCTGATGCCTAAAGAGCAACTGTCAATCTAGAATCTCACAAGTCACAACCCATAATGTTACTTTTTGTTTTGGGCTAGGCGTCCGTGTTTGGGCCTGAATGTTGTATTCATGTTGGGCCAAATACGAGCTTTTATGGTTTCCTGGTTTTCTTCCAACTGTTGAGTGGAATCAGCCATTTCATTTATTAATTTTGCCTTCCAATAAGGTGAGAAAATGAGAAATCGATGTATGATAAAGTTGTTTCTAGCTTTGTAGTGACAAAGATTCTTAGACACATGCACTAACTAAGCACGCAACCTTAGGCATCAAATGGTATCATAATGACCCGAGTCAATTGTGACTTTTTTTTAGTCTTTCTTCACTCTAGAGTCCCTGGTTGCCTGTACGTCTGCTTCTACAATTTCTATAATATCAAATATGGCCATTCCAGATATTACCTTGCCGCCCGAAAAATTTATGAACAAATACAAATCTTTGCTCTTGTCCTCTAAACTGAGAAATACCATTAGACCGACAAGTTGATTTGATAATTCACTGTTGACCTCTTGACCTAAAAAAAGGAATCTTTGTTGATAAAGTCAATTATATAAATCAATCCAAGATGCCTCATCATCTTCAGGAAGTTGAAAAGGTACTTTTGGAACACCAATTGACATTAAATAGAAAAATAGACTTGAGCATGTTTGTTCTTTGTGGAAAGCAACCATCATTGAACTTGGTATTCCATAAAGAAAGCAACAAGACCTACAAACAGTTCAACATATTTTTTTTTTCTCTTATCAAGGGGTTGCGGTGTTAGTAACATCCACAACATGATTTAAGATTTCATTTGGGTGTTGATTTTTAGCTTATGCAGCTGCTCCTTGGTGCACAACTTGAACAATTCTTCCACTAAATCATTGAATTTTGTGGTTCAAGATTTTGCTTTTAGGTCAATGTCTCAATGGTAAAACACTAGCATCAAATGTAACTATGTAAGGGATAAAAGTTTCAAAAACCATCAGGTCAAGGGGGTGGCATTTACCATGGAAAAGGTAAATCTTTTCCCACCATAGGAAAGTTGCTTTGAACCATTAGATTAAATGAGAAACATAGGTTTATCATAGACCCTCAGCACACTATTTTCCACCATCTCTCTCTCCTCCAACCACACTCATCCATCACCAGCAACACCCACGTTCCAAATCTCCTTCTTCCCTTGTTTTTTCATTGCATAAGTTATCTTTAATTAATCCATTTATTATTATACATTGCTAAACAAAATTCTTGAACTACACTCGTAGCAATTTCCAATTGAATCTTTTGGTTAGAAGAAATTGTGTTCATAGATCCAAAACAAAGCACAAATTCTATTTTAATTTCAATCTCATGATTCAATCTAAACACAACAATAATATTGTTTCAAAACATTGAAACCTAAACACAACAACAATATTCATCACATAAAACTTATTCCTCAAAATTCTTTCAAACCCATCTCACTCAAAATTTCTCAAATTCAATATCTTCAATTCCATAACATAGCTTACTATCTAATTTTTAGTAGATTTCGATTTGGATACAGATTGGGGGGCGGAGAAATTTGGTGAATTTGGTGATTTGGGGCTGCAATTGGTGATTTGTTGTGCTGGTTTACCTTTTTATTGCGAAGAATCAAATCAAATCAATAATTAGAAACAAATAATTGGTATTAGATATTAATTTTGAAATCTGATGCCTACAGATAGAGAATGGTGTGTTTGATGTTGTTGTTGTTGATGAAGGAGAGAGAAGAGTAGTGGGAGATAGTGTGTTGAGTGTCTATGATAATATCATGCTCTTTACTTAATCTGATGGTAAAAAAGAAACTTTCCCATGGTGGGAAAGGATTAACCTTTCCCATGATAAATGCAGGGCTAGATGTTTGGCTTTCAACAAAAATGGAACATTTTAACTCACTATGATGAGCTCCCCTGGCCTATGCCACCCAAGAGACTAGGGTCATTTTTCAGTTGTTCTCCCATTACGAAGCGGCAACCATGGGATGTGTGGGAGATTCGGTGTGTGCTTGGATATTTCGGTCTAATAACATCATGCTATGTGGGATTTTGCATGCAATTTCTCAAGACCAAAAAGATACAAACAACGAAAAAACAGGTCATTGAAGATATGGTTCTTGAAAGCAGATGGGTTGCCAGTAGTAAAATGCCTTTTGCAACCGCGACAAGAACTCAGCCAGTTCTTGAGAGTAAAGACTCGTAAATGCATATTGCATAAATTGCAAGGTTCATTCCTTATGCAATGAGGAACACATTTGTATTTGGATCATAAATGGAGGAAAGCGTTTGTATTTTGATCATAAATGAAGGACCGCCTTCCTAGTTCATAGATATTTCAAGCTATTACTAGTGTCTTGATTCTCGTTTACTCGCAAAAACTCTCGGAGTATGTTTTCTACCAGGGCCATGAATTGCCATAGTTAAGGACTTCATCTTCATTGCAGTCAGAGGATCTCACATTTACACATTCAGACCATCGATAATTATTCAGAACATCGATAGTTGTTCCTTAAAGATTGGACGGTCGAAAAAAATGCATATCTAAAATTTTATTTTGTAATTTTGAATACCAAGTTTATATCTAAACTCCGATCTTGATTGGCCACCTATATTCCGAAGGTGGGGAATCACTTACTGCAAGGGAGCTGAATTTATCCACCAGTTAACACGCAATACCTTTCTCAAGTGCATGAAGCAATTTGCATTTGTTAATTGTTCCAATTCTAATACAATTGTGAAGTGTAAGCAATTAGCTTTAAAAAATAAACTTAGGGAAAGAAGCGTAAATTCCAATAAAATACAGAAGAAGAAAAACTAGAAAAAGCATTCCTAGTACTGATTTCCCAATGACAAAGACGCTAAAATAAAAATCAATCTAGAAAGCATATAACAAGGGAGTCCCTAATATGAACCCTAAAAATAAAGGTCCACCAGTGAACCTGTGCAAATCACCTGCTATAACCGATTATCTCAATTTAATCAATATTTTTAATTTTATTATTGGACTCAAATTAATAGGTCTGAAAAGTACCCTATTGGTTCTTCACCGCTTCACGTTTTCACCTCTCTCACGAAACCTCATCCAACACCACCTCAAATCTTTTCCAAACACTTGCCGTCGTTAGTTGTGACAATGATATCGTCAAGGTGATTGTTTTATTCTGCAGTTGCCATGCTTCAGTGAGACTGTATTTAAAGCTAAGAGAGCAGCATAATCACTTGAGATGCTATTAATACAAATAATGAAAGAAACTTCATGACGCAATGGCAATGCAATTCCATTAGCCAACATTGAGAATTCGAGTTCAGTGATTTTGGATTGCAATTCTTTTGTGATTCTCCTCTCGTAAATATTTGAACATGAATGGTATTTGAATTAAAATAACAAATCATTGTTTGGCTTTTTGTTTATGTGATGTAGCCAAAAGATTACACAAAACTGAAAGATAAAAAAATCAGGCCTGACATATATTGTAGCAACAATATACAAAGAAGTTCTAAAATTCTCAGTGTCCATAGAAAATTTATATAAAAATTGAATATTGATGATGAGAGTGCTAATTCAATCCAAACTCAATAGATCTGGATATAAAATGGTTATTTCCTCTCTCTAATAAATTAGAAAGATGTAAACATTAAATTAGACGATGGATTTGGAGTTGTTGTTATTTATGTTGTTCTTGTGGATGCTGCGTTGGAAAAGAACAGGGATAAGATTGGTATTTGATATTTATACAATAAACATTAAAAATTGTAAACTAATTTGAAGGCAACCCGTTGTAGTAGGTCATCTGTATAGGTCCACCAGTGAACCCTTCTTTTAGGGGTGCATATTAGGGGCACCCATATAACAAAATGTATAAAAAGCATAAAAACATTTTGTTGTATGCTAGCAAGACCACAACAGCAACTTTAAAACCATACAAGTGTTCCTTCCTTCAAAAAAAAAACCATACAAGTGCAGGAGCATGTGGATGCATGCAAAACAACACTGGATAGACATTGAAGTTACAAAAGAGAGAAGGGGAAAACTTTGAGATACACCAAGATCACAAATAAAGTAAGACTAAGGAAAAAAAAAGTCCAAATTATCTTAAAACCTGAGAGGATGTTTATGTCATTGTTAATACAGTCTTTAAACACAGCTTGAAATGTATCAAAGAGACAAAGCATCCACAATTTAAGGTGTACCTAAGGACTCAAATTTGAAGCAAAAAATACCTGTTAATTCAAATGACGGCTTTTCTTTTATTTGTTAGATTGAAAGCAAAAACAGCTACAGTAACAAGGAAACAATAGTTGCTCTTCCTAACCAAAGATCCTCAAACAAGACATACGGTTGCAACTCAAATACTGCACTAACCAAGAACAATTAACCACACAGAGGCATATCATCAATTGTCAATAAAGAGCAGCAACACCAGCACCACTTTGACATATCAACCCAATGGCTAGATGCGTGTGGCTTTCAATGGAAATGGAACATTTTAACTCACTGTGATGAGTTCTCCCCCTGTGTACACCACTCGAGAGCAGGGTCATTTTTCAGTTGTTCTCCCATTGGAGAAGAAGCAGCTATTGTGGTATATGTGGGTGACTGCGTGTGTGCTTGGATTTTTTGGATTGATAACATTAGGTTACGTGAGATTTTCATCCATGAGACTTCTCAAGACCCAAAAGACTCAAGCTATGGAAAAACAAGCTGTTGAAGATATGGGTCTTGAAAGTAGATGGATGGATTGTTGATAGTAAAATGTCTTCTGCAGCGGTGATAAGAACTCAGCCAGTTCCTGAGAGCATTGCTCCATAAATTATTGTATTTTCCTGTTTGTCATCATGTCCCCAATGGCCCTTCTCACTTTGATATTAGTCTTTGCAAAATGGATGGATTGTTAAGACTCTTTTGGGATTTGGATTCTCTCATTTTTTTAATCCAACGGGAAGGGGTGTTACGTTGATGATTTCACGATTAAATCTTATTGAGTTCTACAACTTGAAAAATATATAAATTGGACCCAATAAGTTTTAATGGCGAGATAATCAACATAGCCCCTCATACTTGATTCAAATATGAGAGGAACCAAGTCCAATCTTTAGTCAAATGCATATTGCATAAATTGCAAGGTTCGTTCCTTCTGTGCAATGAAAAAAGCATGTGCATACTTGCCTTTCTAGTTCCTAGTTATTTCAAGAATGTCTCTTATTAATAGTCTCTCAACTCTCTTGTAGACTTATACTTGCCTAGTCGCTTAGGAATATGTTCTCTATCAGGGCCATGAATTGCACAGCTAACAATTAGTTAATCAGTCTCAAACAACTGTAATAAAGTGTAAGCGATTAACTTCAATAAATAAACTGAAGGGGGAATATAGGAGCGTAGATTCCACTAAAACCCACAAGAAGCAATATAAGGAAAACGTTCCCTAGTCCTGAATCAATCTACAAAGCATACAACAAAATGTATATTAAAAAAACAATTAGCTAGCAAGGCAACAAAAGCAACTTTAAAAACCATACATAGTGCATGAGCACGCGGATGCATGCAAAACAACACTGGTCACACATTGAAGTTATAAAAGGAATAACAAAGGGAATACACCAAGTTCGGCTATAAAGTAAAGATAAGGAAACAAAGTTTAAAATACATTGAAACCTGAGAGGATGTTTTTGTCATTGTTAATACACAGTTTTTAAACACGTCTTGAAAGGTATCTAAGAGACAAAGCATCAACAATTTAAAGTGTACTTCAGGACTCAAACTTGAAACAAAAAATGCAGGTGAATTCAAATGACAAAGCTTTTCTTTTATTTGTTAAATTTAAAGGAAAAACAGCTACAACAATAAGGAAACAATAGTTGCTCTGCCTAACCAAAGATCCTCAATCTCAATGAAACATACAGTTGCAACACAAATGCTGCATTAAACAACAAACAAACAACTAACCACACTAAGAGAAATATCATCAATTAAGAGCAGCAGCACCAGTACCACTCTGACGAGCAAGTTTTGTCCACTCGGTATGGAAAGCGCCGGGACGATCGAGACGCTCATAGGTATGAGCTCCAAACAAGTCCCTCTGAGCCTGGACAAGGTTAGCAGGAAGCCTTGCTCTCCTATATGTATCAAAGTAAGCAAGACTAGCACACATTCCAGGAGTACTAATCCCAGCTGAAATCGCCAATCCAACAACCCTTCTCCATGCACCTTGCCTCTGCACCATTTCCTTAGCAAATTCAGGATCCACTATCAAACTAGCCAAATTAGGGTTCCTCTGATAAGCCTTCTTAATCCTATCCAAAAACACAGCTCTTATAATACACCCACCTTTCCAAATCCTAGCTAACTCCCCAAAATTCAAATTCCAACCTTTCTCATCACTCTTTGCCCTCAACAAATTCATCCCTTGTGCATAACTACAAATCTTAGAAGCATACAAAGCTTGTCTCACATCATCAATCAACCTTTTCTTATCAACCCCACTTCTCACAAACCCTCCCACTTCCTCACCCAACCCGGCTTCCTTCAAAACCGCAGCCGCATTCTCCCTCTCCTCCTTCAACCCACTCAAATACCTACAATCCAACGAAGCAGCAATCGTCGGAGCAGCAACTGACAACTCCGCCGCTTGCTGAACCGTCCATTTACCAGTCCCCTTCATACCAGTCTTATCCAAAATCTTATCCACCAAATACCCATCACCACCTTCATCCTTCACCTTAAAAATATCAGCAGTAATCTCAATAAGAAAACTCTCTAACTCACCACTATTCCACTCAGCAAAAATATCAGCAAGTTCAGAATTGGACAAACCACCAACATGCTTCAAAACATCATAAGCTTCAGAAATAAGCTGCATATCACCATATTCAATACCATTATGAACCATCTTAACAAAATTACCAGAACCACCTTCACCAATGTAAGTAACACAAGGACCATCTTCAACCTGAGCAGCAACCTTCGTAAGAATATCTTGAATGTTACTATAAGCCTGGTAGGACCCACCAGGCATAAGAGAAGGTCCATTTCTAGCACCTTCTTCACCACCAGAAACACCCATACCAAGATAAAGTATTCCCTTTTCAGAGATTTGTTGGATTCTTCGTTCGGTATTTTCATACCATTCGTTACCTCCGTCGATGATACAATCGCCGGGCTCCATATGATCTGAAAGGGCGGCGATTGTTTGATCAACGGGGGCACCAGCTTTGACAAGGATGATAACTGATCTAGGACGTTGGAGAGAGAGAACGAATTCGCGAGGGGAGTATTGACCGGTCAAAGGAAGGGAGCCTTCACGGTGGGCCCGATCTACGGTTTCATCGACTTTGGAAGTGGTACGATTGTAGACGGAGATAGGGAAGCCTTTTTCGGCGATGTTTAGGGCTAGGTTTTGGCCCATTACGGCTAGGCCGGCGAGGCCTATGCGGGAGAGAGTGGAAGCGTCCATTTTTGAATTGAAGAAGTTTAGTGAATTGAGTTGGTGAGAGAAAGGGGAAGGAGTGGAAGTGTTTTTGTATGATGAGTTGTCGAGAAGTGGCGGACTCGTCGAGGGTGTGAAAGGACAGTGACTTAACCACCAACGAGGAGCTACCGTTACCTCCAAGATGTGTCAAAATTGTTACATAAACGACTGCGTTTTACACTATCCAGTCAACTCCTATATATTTCACTATAATCCGTATGTCACAACTACAGATTTAAATTAGTTAGACGCAAAAATTAGAAAGGAAAGAGTCTGATTTTTTTTGCTATTGAAAAATTATCCTTTTGTCTCAATTCAATTATTATTTTATTTTGTTATAATTTCATACACAAATGATAATTTTTTTGAGGGAATACACAAATGATGTTTAGATACCCCTAACCCTCCAATCACATAAATGAGCATATTACTTCTATCTCATCATTTTCTTTATTTATTTTAGTCTTAAGTTATTTCTTTTTGTCAGAGGATAACAAATGAGTATATAACACCTCTAAAAAAAATAGTATATAACTTGTTAAAATTCCTAAAAAAAAAAAAAGAAACTTGTTAAAAAAATGTGCTATATCGGTTGAATGTGTGAGATCAAAACTTTTTTTTGTTTTTGTAACAGAGATTTGAACCTCTAACCTTGCATATATTACGCATTGTCTTTATCAACTGAGCTAAGCTCACGAGGACAAAACAATTTTATTTAATATAACACGAGAAATGTAAAATAAAAATAAACTAAATATTTAATCAAAACCTTTTATTTTTCGTAATTGTCACTTTATTATTGCTTAAAATAAAATACCATCAATTCTTTATTTTAATAATAAAACAGAAAATAACTTTGCCAAGTAAACTACATTTAAATATGAAATTCAGATTTTATAGAAACACTTACTCGATTTTTACAAATTGTAAGAGATAAATGATTTTTAAAAACTATTGAGTTTCTCATCTATTCAAATAAGTACCTCTAAGAAGTAGATTGACCTAGTTGATAAGAATTTAAAGCATACCTAACATCAATAAAATAAAAATAAAAAATACCTAATAACTTAATGAAAACCGGTGATGTGAGTTCCTAAAACCGAACTCCTTTAAACTTTTTGAAAGAGGAAAGCAATTTTTAAGAAAATAACATAATTTAGATGTCTCTCCTCCCCCTGGGTAGAAATCATAAATCAGTCACTGCATAAGTTTTATTTTCAACAGACCACAGTTTGTATACTTGCACCATGTGCCATCGGAAAACAGTAAAAATCACAATTCACAACATTGTCAATGCAACAATGTCCAATATATTATTTGCAACTAGTCGGAGAAAACATCATCAAGGTGAAACTATTCATCAATTAAATAAATAAAAATTGAACACCACATGCCCCCATCATACACGATATGAGAACAACAGGCCCTGTAAAAAAATGGAGTATTTCAAAGAACAAGTTTACATAAGCAATGACATCTATTGAGGGTATTCCAGGGGCAACAAATGTAATCGAAGTCATCAAGCAGCAGCTTGTCCAAAGAGCTGCTTTCGGATCTGCGACAATGAGTGAGAAACTTCATTAGTCACCAGATGCTAACCAGTTTATTTTCAACACTTCCCACATAAAACAGAAGAAACAAAAAAAGAATGTGGACAATACTACTGCAATTATCATATGATCTATAGCCAAACTTCCTTTGAGCCACACATGAGTGCAAACATATGTGGTAGTTATTTACTTAATGCCAAGACGAAATAGCAGAAGACCAATAAACCAAATACATAAAATGAGACAACCCTCATATTCTCATACATAGGACACTCCAAAAAATAATAAGTTTTCATTCTATAAAATATCCAAAGTCAACAAAATATAATCTGAGAAACTTCATTAGTCACCAGATGCTAACCAGTTCATTTTCAACATCCCCACATAAAAACAGAAGAAACAATAAAACGATGTGGACCTATTGCCACATTTGATTGTCATATGACCTATTGCCAAATCTTCATTTGAGGCACACATGTATGGTAGTTTTTCAACGCCGAGACGAAATTGCCCAAGACTAATATACCAAAGAAATAAAATAAGACAACCCACATATTCTCGTAAACAGGACACTCCAAAAAATACCAAAGTTTCCCTCCCAGATATGCAAGGTTGAGCGGAATATAATTTGACGGGAAGTGGGGAGATAATAGATTGATGAGAATATGGGAGGAATAATTGGTGAAAATGATCTTTTGGAGCAGTAAAGCAAATACAAAGGTGCAAACAGAGAGAAGGGGAAAAATCTCCCTGGTTTTCAAGCCAAAAATTCAGAAGATTAGAATATTAAAGACTGAAGTGTCACGATCCAAGAAAATAACATTGAGAAAGGAAAGAGAATCGCAAATGCTAGAAGTTATCTGGGGGTGAGCAGCTAGTTCACAGGGTTTTGTTTGAAGAACAATTTTTTTCCTTGTCGCATACTAATAGTCAACCTTAGCCCTGAAGTTCCTCCCCAGCTATTTTCCCCTTCATACGTACAATATTTCAAGTTAATTGTCTTAGTTGTTTATCAAAGTGTGTATGAGTATGGCTCAGTTGAAGTGTTATATTTCAATGTCAAAGTTCAAATATCTTAAAAATAACTGCCTTTCTACTTGAAAATAATATGAAAGTCAACAATACAAACTATTATAATGAAGAGAGACGAATCACAGAACATGAAAATAGCAATGCACAAAAAAATACCTCTGGAAGCTTTTTACGGAACACTACATCCAGCCGTGCATCAAGAGTATTTTCACACACAATCTTTCCATCACGAGAAGCCAACACCACCCCACCAGAGCTGAATTTTCCACAAATATAATCAGGTATGCTGAAACTGATATCTAATATTAAAGCAGCTACACAACTAATCGCATGTTTAGATAGCCATCAGAGAAGGCTTTCTCACGTCTCAATGTCAAATCAACACGAAAATACAAAAGCAACAAATTGTCGAGTTGTTTGACCATGTGGTACTGTCGTGATTTATTGAGTCTCCCGAACACACAACAATACAACTTTAGCAAGTATGCTCAGTCAACTAAAAACATGGTAACCTTAGGTTTGAAACTCTTGATTAATTTTGACCAGAATATAGTGTGTAACTAATCAAGAAAAAGGTACAACACGAGTAAGAAGCAAGACCCTGATTAACGGATCCATACAGTTGCTTAATATTTAAATAGAAGTCTAGAACTGTAGAACATTAACTTTACCAGTAGGGTTCGTGAGTATTGTGATGCTTGGGTGCAGGTGGAAGATAAACATTGTGGTCAACAATGATCTCTGGTGGATGAACACCTGCTTTTTCAGCATACTCCTGTGCAGCTGCATCGAGCACATGTTCTACCAAGTGCACGTCATGTTTCCGACATCTCAACAGGACAGAAGGTTCTCTCAGTCTTAGCAAACTCTGTTATGTACAAATCATATATTACATTATACTGCAAGTCCACAGACTGGTGCTGTTATCAAAAGAATAAGTTCATGTAGAGGGCAAGAGGGAAGGGCAGGGATTGAATCCACAAAATTAAACATGCTAACTTAAAAACAAAGGTTGCTTCCCGTGTCAGTATATAATTATCATTTGAATCAATCAATGAGAATGATTCATTAAGATCCCCTGATCACTCCAATTTTCATGAATATACTAGTTATATAACTTGTAACTTCAATAAGTGTAATGTTCAAGATCAAACGAGAATCTACAAATAGTATAAAAGTGGAACACAATAAGTAAATAACAGTAACTCTACCAATAAGTGTAAACAAGAATATACAAACGATAAAGATACTTGGCAAAATGCAAGATCAAATGATAATTAGGTAATATTTAAATTCTAACTGACCTGAACAATGAGACCTTTTAGAAGGTTTTTGTACTCATGATTGCCCACATGCAAAATATCTTCAACAAGGTGATGATGGCTCACATTCAAAAGTTCCTTGGCTGCAACTTCTTTCATTGAACTAACAATGTCATCTTGAGCTTGAAGAACTTTGATCCGAGAAGCATTCAGCTGCATTGAGTACTCACTGCCGCAAGCAATTGTGCCACAAAAATTAGAATATATCAACTAACACTATTTTTGTAAGTTTAGAATAGCAATACAGAAATGTACAATATTCATATCACGAAACAAATTAAGTTTCACTCATCATATTTTGGCAATAAATAACCTTAAGTTTAACTCGACATGAATGAAGCACTGAGAGACACACGGACACCAGACAGTGATACGTTGACACCGGATTTTTTTTTTAAAAAGTGAAGTAATTGAATGTAATAAAATGTGTGTTGGTGTCTCACATGTAACACACCTTCCATCATAAGTGTTGGTTAATAGTTAGCCGCATATGCCATTGATTTGAGAGTATTGAACATTAAACTGAGCTAATTCAACATCAAAAAACAAAATGAACTAACGGAGAAAAACTAAATTAAACATCAAACTACATTTAACAAAGCTCTATGAAGCTGGCATTGGTTAATTTTACCGAACATTAGGACAGTGATCCACTAGATAATGACCAGAAATCAAGCTTTGGCAAATAATAACAATCTACATGCTTTGTGTCACTATCACACGCAAGGATTAAAAAAAAACAAGATCTATGCCAATATATTCAATATCTGAAATTATAAAATTGAGGTGTGATAGGAAACGATCACCAGAATTCAATTTCTTCAATTTCAACCAGTTCCACGAACAAATATCAAAGTACTAAAAAACAATTGAAAGTTCAAATTATCAGTGAAAAAAACAGCGTAAAAAAAGAACAGAGAAAATTACATTTTCTTTCGAATTTCAACTTGGCGCTCTTTCCGTTCATATTCTTGTCTGATCTTTTTCTTCTCAGCTTCAACCAACTGAAGCTTCTCGATATTGAATTCCTACACGAAGAAACAAAAAAATAACAGTAGAGTTACATTGCAGAGAGGATCAAATTCAATGCAATGCAATGAAGCTTGATCGAGAGAAGAGATTGATTGGAGAAATGGCGTTACCTCTTCAGCAGAGAGAGAAATCTCGCTGGCTTTCTCTTCAGCTTCTTGGCGGATAAATCTCACCATCTGGTGGATTTGCTTCGATACATCGCCGTCGTTCATTCTCGGAGAAGATTGATGGGAAAACTGTAAACTAGTTCCTCGACGGCCGATTCAAGTTGATATGTTTCAGTTTCAACAACAGAGTGAGAGTTTACTACTACGGGGGCCAGCTAAGCTCCTTTTAAATATGCATCTTTCAAGTTTTTTTTTGTTGTTTTGGGTACAAAAGTGAATTTTCTTTGGCTAAAAAGTAATTTTTCATGAATTACGAGTTTTTTTTTTCTTTTTAACTAGAGTTTTGATTTGAATTCATTTTTTTTTTGTCACACATGTTATCGACTAGAAATTCACATTTACAAGGTAAATAAGTAGGCTGTTGGGTTCGATACCCCCTACATATATTATGCAATGTCTTTGTAGTCTGTATTTTTTGTTGTAAATTAGTCTAGTGTCTAGAACTTTACCTTTATAAAGTAAATAAGTAAGGGCATTTGAGTTTTTTTTTTTTGAGTTTGAAGTGTGGAGTTGTTCAATTTGTCCTAAAACAGTAATGCATCGCAACGTGAATTAATTCATGTTGACTTTATACGTGACATAAGTCACGTTGCTTAACATGTGAGTTAACTCACGTTGATTTTACCCAATGTAAGTTAATTCACGTTGGGGTTATTTTTTGTAGTTTATGACGGGAATGAGCAAAATTCACCTGGGAGAAGAGCAAATTCTAAACTTATTGGGTTTACACGAAACTGGGCTCAAATGGCCCAAATCAAATCTTAAAAAGCAGGCCTAAGATGCTCAGACGAAATAAAAATACACCCCCTCGTATGCGTGATATTGGATCGAACTAGAACAATCAAGAGTTACGAATTGAGATGGATATTTTTTGGGTATTTAAGAGGCTTGTGAGCAATTGAAAAGGCTTATAGAGCAACTTTCAAATTTAAATACCACGCATAACTTATTCATTAATTACAAGTGATTTTATTTCGTCAAAAGTAAAAGAAGTTCCAGTCCAATAACTGAAAACACCCTACTATTATGTTGGTTCATAATAATTTCTGTGTGTGTTAATCATTTGGTTCCAATGCAAAGAGACATTGTTAATTCGAAGTTCGGTCGAAAGGTAAATAGAGTATGATTATAAATTATTCTTACTTAAAAATCAAATAAATTATTTATTTATTTATCAACATAGTATTTAGTTAAGTAAATTTATATTTTTTGACAACCAGTAATAATTTATAATGCTTCTTTGCATTGGAACCAAATGAATAACGTGTGGGGTATTGGTGTTGTTAATAGAGATTCATATGGATATGTTGCAGCAGCGGCTACTTGGTGTGTTGAAGCCTTCTGGATTATGATATTGGCGAAGCATTGGGTGCAAGGCTAGCGAATAAGTTTGCTCTATATATGAGGTTTTTTTTTGGGTTAATAGTATTTTACCTCCCGTAATATAAGTCATTTTTTCGGTTTTTTCTCCTGTAAAATTTCCTTTTTGGATTTCGTCATTGTAATTTAAAGATTTTCGGGTAAAGTTTGAAGTCGACTCTCTTAATGTGGTATGAGGTTTTCACAAACTTTCAAATAATCAATCTCACTTTGGTTTGGTGTTTGTTGATCGTAATCATCTTGGTTCCCGTTTGAATTCTTTTTTATTGGGCCATGTTAAACGTAGTGTTAATATGGTGACTCATTTTTTAAATAAATTTACTTTATCTTCTACGGATATTATTTGGATTGAGGAATGTCCTCCTTGTATTGTTTCTCATGTTGCAACCGATTTGGTTGTTTAATAAAATCTTGTTCCAGTAAAAAAAACTTAAAAAATAGCAGTAACTGGCAAAAAATTTAATATTATTATACCAATTTCTTTTTTGACAAAATCTATTATACCAATTTTTTAATTATCGTGATTTAGTGTCTTATATTTTTTGACTATATAAGTATATAGTATATCAATTTCATATTTTGAAATGTACAACTCAATGCTCCACCCAGTACTCGTTGTCAAAACAAAACAAAAACTGTCCATAACCAACTTTTTTCATTTATCTTTAGCTATGTCATTTAAAAAAAATATCATTCAAACCATTCAGGATATACTACGATATGAAGTTTAATGCGAGAGAAGTACATTGGAAAAAATAAATATTGTCTTTTGAATCCCAAAATTTTTCCATTGTCAAGTCTAACTACAACATGGTATCGTATTTGTTCAAGCGAGCTTCAATCGAAGCTTTAATTTATTCCTCTGAAGTTGGTCAGTAGAGGATGAAATATACAACTCAACTGGACTACCTTTCACAAAATTAATTAGTATATTTTCATCATATCACTTTCATGCATATTAAAGCAGATTGTACTGCACCAATGTTGAAGAATAAACGGCCCCCAACCCCAACCTCACAATTGAAAGGTTAGAATGCAGATAACAAAGAAACACATAGCACTGTAACAATATTATTAATTAATTTTTTTTTATGAATGGGTATTCTTAATACACAACTATAAAGATTATTATCTTCAGATAAGACTACAATAGATGACAAAGCTCTTCTTTAAAAGATTTGTCTAGCATTCAAGTTTGATTACTCTAATCAATTAACTATATGAGCTGTATTAGATATGTTTGAGGTAATTGTATATTGTCGATAATTATATGTGATGCTGCTTTCAATTATCATGAGAAAATTTGGTTTGTAGCGGGGACAATGGAAGCTATTGTCTTACGAAATCTCTGTTGGCACTTGATCCCAACAATTTCAAAGGTGGTTTTTTTAGTTTTCTTAACATTAACCAGTGTAGTAAGATAGGAATTAAGAACAGAGAGCGATAATATTTTTATTTCTTTCTTATTCATGTCACTTTTAAATTAGTTGATGCTCCAAGTTAGCAACCACGTCTTTCATGAAAAAGAGATGAGGTGAAGAGCTCTTTTTCACTATTTCACAAGATAAATGGATTAAAATGTAAAATTGTGACACTTTCAAGCCAATGATATCAATTTAAAAATAAAGCAAATATTGCATAATCAAGAGTTATCATTTCTCAATAATAGTTGATGTTGGAAGACAATACGTGTAGTTTACCTACCTATAAAATCATAGTGCCCCAAAAGAGTGTAGGTGCATTCACCAAAAATTGCTTAAGGTAGTGGTGATGACAAGCTAGTAGTAACATTCCGCCACCAAATTGGTACATCAAACATTCATTCAAAACAATGAACTAAATGTTGAAACATTTTCATATGATTATGAACAAAGTCGTTCCTACATGTCTTCCCCAAACACACTCGGGTCACACCATTGGATGATTTATGGCTTTTCTCTATCCAAACAAACTTACAAATACTACGGTCTCAAACACTGCAGACAGATTTCAATATCAAAAAGCATGTCAAATTATTAAAGTACTCCAATGAGTTTAGCAACCTTTACAATTTCAGTCCCAAAAAAACACATTATAGAAATACAATTTATACAATATGCCACGCACATTAAAAATTGAATAAACAGAATATTTTTAAGTAATTGATTATGTACCCCCTTAGTTAATTGTACAAAAACGACATTAATGCTGTAAAAAAATGAATAACTTATAGGTGAATATCCCCTCCATTTTAAGTTCTCTCCATTAGTTCCGTTACCAAAGTTCTTGGAATGTGTGCATTTATATCATATATTTACTTTAAAACTATAGTAATTGACGTTTTCATTTTACTCCCTCCGTCCCTTAATGTAACCTCTCTTTACATTTTTCACATTTCTGAAGAAAAGTTGTCAGTGTAATTAACGTGCCTGTTTTGTGTGTTAATATTACCAAATTGTCATTTGTTTGTATGTGTATTAAATTTGACTTTTCAAAGTTCAAGACAAGTTAGTAGTATTAATTAGGGGTATGTTTAAAAAATAATAATAAATGCATCCAGTAATTTGAAAAGGAGTTTACATTTAAGGACAAAAATAAAATCAAACGGGTGGTTAAATATAAGGACGTAGGGAGTATTTAGGAAATGAAGAGGATCTTCACCCACCATGTCGTAATAAGCTTGATTAAAATATTTACTCGTTATTATATGAACAAAGTCCCTCAAAAAATTCTATGAACAAATTTTGAGTGTAAAAATACCTTTTTTGTGTTAAATAAGAAGATTGCATTATACTTTCTCAAAAAAAAAGAAAAGAAGATTGCATTATACTTACATTCGCTGCACAATCTAACAAATTAAACAAACGTTTAGCATGTTCCTTGCTTTCGTTTTTGATGGCACATAATCCTAGTTAATGAGGAATTTGATCCACATCCCGTTTCATAGTCCAACTGTTTTTCTAGATAATGGACTGTGTTAATTTGTCATGAATGATAACCATCGAAGAGGACATGTTGTTGGAAGAAAATGACATGCATAAACAGACTCTTTTTGTCGTTATCTTGTTTCTTACCCTCAACACCACACCCAAATACTTGATTAATTTTGTCTTTTTTTATTTCATTTTTTTATATTTTTTATCTTCTTCGTACACCCCTAATAAATGAGAATACAATGATATTTTAGTTTTAACAGAAATTTATTATAAATAATCCTTTTGTTTTTTTTTTAAAGAAATAATCTTTTTTGTTAAATGGGTGTACTATAACTTCCTTTGCGGTATGCCTTTGCATGAAGAATTTTGACGGGGAGAGTAATTTTGTATAAAATATTTGTAAAATAATTATGTGTGATTAATTAATTGTTGTATGATTATGTATCAATTATTCTTAAAATTTCAAATACACTAGTACATCTAAATTTTACCATCATTGTCTATAAATAGAAAATAACCTTTTAAAACCCTCCTTTCAAAATTCTCATACAGATACGAATTAATACAAAAAAAGAATTTAATATGAGAAGGAGAGATAACATCAAAAATATTAGTTGATCATAATATTTAAACACTATTTAAATATATTCACACACTTTTATCACCTTTGGTAGCCCTAACAAACTACACTTATTTATACAAAAAAAAAACTATGATGGATTATAGAAATTTTTAGCAGTTTTACAAATCTTTTTATTTTTTCTGGTGTTGGACCATTGGCAACGTTGATTGTTTGTCGTTATTGTAAAAGTGCCAATGATCATTTCACCCCTCTCTGGCCACTTAAACCTGCCACTCATTGCTCCTACCCTCCAAAATAATTAATATACAGATATAGACTTGTTTCAACACCTTTATCTATTTAATATTAGGATTTTGCACTCAAGTAATTGATAGAACCTAAAAATAGATACTTAATAAAATTATAATCAACCGTTGATTAGGGTATATATGTTTGATTTTGTGGTAAATAGTGAAATGAAATAATCTAGTTTTTTTTTTTTAAAAAAAGATGAAATAATCTAGTTATATTTTAAAAAATGGACTAAATATATTATATTTTATTTCACTCAAAACCCCTTACACAACTAATTCAAACCAATATTATATACATAGATCAAAGTCAAACTGAATCATTTAAATAAGGTTTTGATTATAAGCCATGTTAGGAAAAGAATATATGGTTGAGAGGGCAAATCCGACTGGTCAACCAAGTTTTACTTTGGAGATTAGTTATTTGCAAAATTGGTGGCTATATCACACTTGGCAATATAATGTTAGCGGCATTTAACATAAATCAACACAATTTCTTTTATTGATTAAAGTTTATATGATCTTTTATATAAAAAAAAAAAAAAATCATATGATTTTCATCAAATTTATATGAAATCACATGAAGTGGTGTGACACATGAATTGTAATTAATAAAAAAGAATGTGTTGAAAAATGTACATATAGATTTTTTAGTCCTATTAATTTTTTTCTTTTTCGGATTCATTGAATAAGTAATCTATGTAGTTTATAAACTAGATACATTATTTATTTAACCCACCTCACAATATGGTTATAAAAAAAAAAAATACTATTATGCATCTTTGGTTTTTCGTTTGATAACATGTAAACCAATTTTAATTTTATGTTCAAACACCACTTGAAAATTTACACACATAAAAAGGAGATTCAAAATTCAGATATGGGTAACCACAACAATATTCAATTTAACAATCTTGATGTTGTCGACTGAGTTAGATCTCACAAACAAGTTTAATGAATTATTTTAGTGCATTTGTAAAAGTAATTCTGGCTGTATGATGAATTTTAATTTCATTTCATCTACAATAACAGAACTGAAATGTATTATTTCCAAACTTAAATTCTTGTACTATTGCCAAACTTAAAGTCTTGTTCTTTTTATTCCAATTTTTAGCATGTTATTTATCAAAATATTACAATTTTTATGAACAAATTTAAATGATATTTTGTTTATGAGATCACAAATTTAATTGATATTATCGCGCACTGTTATGAGTTGTTTTAATATTTTACAAAAAGCACTCTTACATATTATTATTCCGTAAAAAATAAAACTAATCTTAAGTTAAAATAGTTTAGATTTAAATCTATTCATGTAAAAATAAGTTAAACATTGAATATGACTTTAGATTAATTTTTCTTCTTTTTGATAGAAAATACTGGTACGAGTTTAAAAATTAGAGTTAAATATATTTTTAGTCCTTACATTTTGTGCCTTTAAGAAAAATAGTCTCTACATTTCATTAAATGTTTTTAAAACCCCCACATTTTATCTCCGTCATCGAAATTAGTCCATGTTGTTAATTCTCTAACGTAATGCCGATAAGATAGTTAGTGGGTCCCAATTTTTTTAGGGTTAAATATGTTTTTGGTCCCTACATTTTGCGTGACTTTGAAGAATAGTCCTTATTACTTTAGGGATTTTAAAAACATTTATTAAAATGTAAGGACTATTTTTCAAAGTCACGCAAGATATAAGGACCAAAAATATATTTAACCTAAAAATAATTGAGACCCATTAACTATCATATCAGCATTCCGTTAAAGAATTAACAGCAAAAACTAATTTTGACAACAGAGATAAAATGTGAGGACTTTAACATTTAATGAAATGGAGATACTACCCTAGAAATAATAATAATCCATGTGAATCCAAACAAGTCATTTAAGGATGAAATCCAAACATGTAACATATGACCCCACATGTGAAGAGGTAATACTACTACCACGTCACTATTTCCACCATTTCCATGATGCTCAGTTTTCCTATTGCAAGAGCTGTTTTCCGTTGTTTACTCATTATTACTGGTAGTAGTGGCGCTCCCATTAACAAAACATGTGTTTCTGTTAGAAGAGACGTTCCATTTCAAACCATTTTTATCGCACACCGTTACATCCACCGCAACAACTCAAAATAAAGCCGTTAACTCAACTACGCTTGTTTAAAATCTTGTGTTCACCACCACGACCACTACCTATTTCATTTCACATTCAATTCTAGTGCTACCCCACTTTTTTTATTTTCCATTGCATTCTATGCCACATTCATAACCAACTCAAACACAAAACAACCCTTTTTTTCTCTTCTCTAATACTTTGGTGCAACAAAAAGACATTCTTTATTTCAGATCTGCAACACAAGAAAAATTGCCTTTGTCTTTCAGCCAAGTGAAGTGAGTATTACTTTACTTTGCTTTAAACTTTACTTTCCTTCCTATAAATTTTGAATTCCACTGAAAAGTGTTTACTGAATAAATAAAGACCAAAAAGATGAAATTCAAACAAGCCTTGTTTAATTTTTAAAAATAATAAAAAGTTACTAGAATTAGAATAGAAAGAAACATCAGCACCTGCAAAGCTCATTCTTTTATGCAACAAGTTTCTCAGTGTCAGTTTCTACTTTCATAGACAACCTTCTAGGAATCACAATTTGAATTTTTCTCCTTTTCTGTTTTTTACTCTTTTGTCTCTTCTCTTTTCTTTATTTTTCGATTTTCACAAGCGGGAAATTTCATTTTTTTTCCACTTTATTACACTAACATTCTTGTATTTTCATTTCAATCTATGCAGCATTCTTCTTAAGCTTATTGCAGTAACTACTTGAAGTGGAAAAACATGAAATTTCTTCACATTTTATGCATATCGTTGTGTATGTGGCAAGGAAATTGTGACCCTGTTGAAGATAAACAGGTTTTGCTTGATTTTGTCAACAAGTTTCCACCTTCAAGAACTTTGAATTGGAATGAAAGTTCTTCTGTGTGTGATAATTGGACTGGTGTTACTTGCAATGAAGATAGGTCTAGAGTTATAGCTATTCGTTTACCTGGTGTTGGATTTCATGGCAATATTCCACCAAATACTCTTAGTAACCTTTCAGCTCTTGAAATTTTGAGTCTTAGATCCAATTTCATATCTGGGTTTTTTCCTAGTGATTTTTCCAATCTAAAAAACTTGTCTTTTCTTTATCTTCAGTTCAATAATTTATCTGGGTCTTTACCTGATTTCTCAGTTTGGAAGAATCTTACTGTTGTTAATTTGTCTAACAACAAATTCAATGGGAGTATTCCTTTTTCACTTTCTAATTTGACTCAGCTTGCTGGTTTGAACCTTGCAAATAATTCCCTTTCTGGTGAAATTCCTGATATTCATTTCTCAAGGTTACAGGTGCTGAACTTGTCTAACAATGATTTACATGGTGCTGTGCCTAAATCCTTACAAAGGTTTCCCGATTCAGCGTTTGTTGGGAATAACATTACTCTCGGAAATTTTACTGCTGTTTCGCCTGTGCTTTCGCCGGTTTATGAGCCTTCTTCGAGGTCTGAGAAACGTGGGAAGCTAAGTGAAACAGCACTGCGGGGAATTAGTATTGTTGGTAGTTTACTTGGGCTTGTAGCATTTGGTTTTTTGATGTTTGTGTGTTGCTGCTCTAGAAAAAAGGATGAATATGATGATGATGCATTTGTTGGAAAGTCGAATAAGGGAAAAATGTCTCCGGAAAAAGCAGTTTCGAGGAACATGGATGCTAATAATAAACTGACTTTCTTTGAGGGATGTAATTATGCATTTGATTTGGAGGATTTGTTGAGAGCGTCTGCTGAGGTGCTGGGAAAGGGAACATTTGGTACTGCTTATAAGGCGATTCTTGAGGACGCGGCTGCAGTTGTTGTGAAGAGGTTGAAGGAAGTAGCCTTTGGAAAGAAGGATTTTGAGCAATATATGGAGATTGTTGGAAGTCTTAAACATGAGAATGTAGTTGAGCTCAAGGCATATTACTATTCCAAAGATGAGAAACTTATGGTATATGATTACTACAGCCGAGGGAGTGTCTCTTCTTTGTTGCATGGTATGTACCTTTATTTTAACCAATTGCGATTTCATATGTCTACTACAGTTGAATCAAATGTAAATATATAAATATGTGCTTATTTCATGTCTATGGCAATGTTTTTCATGAAAAAAAAGGTGTTTCTAATCTCTTGCTTGTTTAAGTAGCTAGCTGTACATGTTCACTTCTCTAATAGCTTAGTTGTTGTATCTACTAACAATTAAATGGGCACTTTGGTAGTATGAACTTTGAAGTTTGAAAATGTAGTTGGTTTACATGTTGGTGTTTTCAGAAACATTAGCAATATTTACATTTTAGGTCACAATATCATGAAAATGGATTTGATGTGGTTGTTTATCACTCTAGTAAGTCAACGATCTCTGCAGTTGATGAAGATAGGATGATTGAATCCGAGTACTCAATTTTTCGAAGTGGCGATATGAATTGTTTGATCTCTAATCAATTACTTAAGTTGACTGACTGCAGTGACTGTGGGAAGCATGATTGCTGATGTTTCATTTTCTGATTGCTTACTGTACTAGTATTAATTTAATGCCTCCATGATAAAACATGATGGAAGTTACATAGGGGTATACATGATACTCAACATTTTCTGTTTTGCTAGAGAAATAAAGATAAGTTTTTCAATAAATGGAAACTTGTCATAAAAATGTTAAATTAGTACATCAAATACATTACTCAATGTCTTCAATATATTCTCCTTACTATTTTGCTTTTTGAGAATTTCAGGGAAAAGAGGAGAGGACAAGGTGCCATTAGATTGGGATACTCGGTTGAGAATAGCTTTAGGTGCAGCACGAGGCATTGCTCAAATCCATGTCGAGAATGGCAGTAAACTTGTCCATGGCAACATCAAGTCCTCAAATATCTTTCTCAATACCAAACAATATGGTTGTGTATCTGATCTTGGTCTAGCAACCATATCAACCTCGCTTGCCCTACCCATCTCACGTGCAGCGGGTTACCGAGCACCTGAAGTTACAGACACAAGGAAAGCAGCACAACCTTCTGATGTTTACAGCTTTGGCGTGGTATTACTAGAGCTTCTGACTGGGAAATCGCCTATCCACACAACTGGTGGTGATGAGATTATTCACTTGGTCAGATGGGTTCATTCAGTTGTTCGAGAGGAGTGGACGGCCGAAGTGTTTGACTTAGAGTTGATGAGATATCCAAACATAGAAGAAGAGATGGTTGAGATGTTGCAGATAGCTATGTCATGTGTTGTAAGGATGCCTGATCAGAGACCTAAGATGTCAGAAGTTGTGAAGATGATAGAAAATGTGAGACAGATTGATAATACACTGACTCAGCCATCATCTGAGAATCAAGGAGGAGATAAGTTATCATCTCAAACTGATAATGATAACCTTAACTCCCCTTCTTCCACTTCATCCCCCTTACCAAAAGGAAGTGAATGAAAACAAAGTTGTAGCCTTTTATTTCATTTGAGTGTATCTGTTCCACGTTCTTAACAAGAGCAAGATGATTAACTACTATTGTTTTTGTCATATTCTTTTAGCTTCCTGAATTAGCACCTTCTTAGTGCAATAGTCAGGTGATTACAAATTACAAACAAGCATTTCTTTGTATGTTTGTGTGTGCGTGGAGATGAATTAAAAATGTGAAGCATTTTTCACCCAAGCCAAACAACATGCTAAGAACATAAAATTTTCCTATGTATATCAACCTGATCCGATGTGATCTTATCTTATGTGTGGATTGATGGTATATGTTGTTGGAATGAAGTGAAATGATATGAAATGATATAACATCATATTTTTACAAACTAACTAGCCTATTCTATTCTACTCAATTCCATCATATACCACTAATTCAAACATACCACGTGATCACGGTATCATTGCAGTAAATTCCTTTTCGTTTCTTCTGTAATTTTTTTATGCAAGCATTTTAGATGACTGCATTGAATGCTACAAATTGTTATTGATTCTACTTGTTATTATACTGCCAAACGAATTCACGTGTTCGAACCTTCTCCTGTCTCTCATTACACCCAATTTTGTTGGCCAGTATAAGTCTCCAGAAATGGACAGAACATACAGTTTGCATAGCAGTTTGTATTTTTATGGTTTCGACATTTATTCCAATGGACCAGTGCCTAAAGACAATGTCTCATTAGAAAGAGACAATTAGAAAGAGACAATTGTGGGCATACTGGTGAACTGTTTTCTGACGCCATTCATTTTCTTTCAGATTACTTACTATCTAAAAACATGTTATAGGTGTGTTTCTTCACAAAGAGAGATATATTATCTGTTTCACGCGTTTAGAAGCTCAACATAATATGGATAATCTCATTGACATCTTTGTTGGGTACTCTGGTATGAAGTTATTTTAAGCTATTGATCATAATTTGTAGTTTAAGCAGTAACTGAGCAATCTGGGTTCACAACGGAATGTGAATTAGGATGAAATGAAATAGGTTGCAGACGTGGGAACAAACTCATATTTAACATGTTCACCTTCAACTTGTGTTCAATTAGTGCTCTCTTATAAGTTAAAGAAAATGCTGGTTTTTTCTTGAAAGTTTTAATGAAAAATGCTAGTGAGTGTCTTAGAGCATTGATTAAGGAAATAAATATATAAATTATTTGTTGGAAATAAATATTGATACTTCAAGAAAAAAAGGTTAAAAAATTGTTACACCAAAAATACAAAAATTTTAACTCTTATTTTCTTAATTCTTAACTAATGTCTTTATAACAATCGTTAGCACAATCCAATTTTGATTACTTTTTATTTGTCGTTTTTTTTAAATAAGAAATAGTATTAGCCATTACTTTGTCAAAATTATTTATTGCATAGAAGTAAATTCTTGAAATGAAATAATGAATAGTTAAAAGTATTAGAGACCAATAATTCCATTCAAAATAAGAATATTTATTAACTTTAAGATGATGATTAAAAAATAATGCAGGGTTTTCTATTAGAGTCGTGGTGTTGGGGAAAATAAATTAGTTCAAGGATGCACAATAGTGACTTCTGGAGTTGTGGTTGGTTGAAGGTGTGGTAACTACTAACTGGTGAGATTGTGATACTGGAGTGATAGTGAGTGTAGAGGACTAGAGGCTAGTGGAATAGGAGGATAGTTTTAGAGACTTTAGAAAGGACTGAATTTAGGTAAAAAATTAAGAACTAAAATTAAATTTTGAGCTCATATTAAGGACTAAATTTATGAGGATAGTTCTCATCATGCGGCGGAGTTCAAGTTTTTTAGAATGTTGTAGAAAATCATTGAATCTTTATAAAACTCATTAAAAAATTAGTCAGTTTTTAAATATATTTTTTAAACAATTTTGAATTTGTAAAATTTTATTCATTATTATATATTTTTATGATCAAGACTTTTAATAAAATAATTATAAAAAATTCAACAAACAATTATTAGTTTAAGGATAACTTTTAAAGTTAAAAAATATAAAATTGACAAACAACTTTAACTTTATTATTAAAGAACTTATATATTGCCTTTATAAATTATAAAATAGTTTTAAACCTAAAAAAAAATTAGGTCAAACGGTACCTTAAAATAAAAATGAATAGCGACACTCATTAGGATGGGAGGTGGTGGTGATGGAAGTGGAAGAGACATTTATTAACGCAGGAAGTAGAACAGGTGTTGGAGGGTTGTGAGTAGTTAAATTATACTTTGGTCTTGACTTCTAGAACCTATTAACGGTTATACATTTAGTAGATTTCATCAACTGTTGAATTTTTAGAAGCCAGTGGTACGTCATATATTACTGATACTATTTGAAATACAAATTTACCTTTAAAGGTTACTTTGTTTGCATGTATCATGAAAGGATCACAAGAATCAGTTGAAACATAAGTAATTACCATTGATAAATCTTATCACAACAAAAGGCTCATAATAAGTCTCAACAAAGGAGGTAGAATCACATTAACATATCATATCACAATTATGTTCCTTGTGTTGCTATGCTCACCTTTGTGGTAAGCCAGGTCATTATGCACCTCAGTGCAAACATCGCAATAGGAAAGACAATCCTTTTAAAGCTAACTTGGCTGAATGAGGTGACATTATTGACGTGGTATAGTGCCGAAGCAAATACGACTAATGTGCACAAATGAGTATAGACTTTGAAAACTCTCATTCACATTTGCGCTTATAATGTGTCATGTAGCTTCATTTGTACACATATGTATGGTAGCTCCAAAGTTTACCACCCATTTGTTCACATCAATCGGAGAGCAATGACCTCAACAATAACATCATTTCCTTCAGCAAAGTTAGAGTTATGAGGACTGTCATTCCTCTTGTGATGTCTACACTAAGGTGCATGATGATATATATGAATTAACCACAAACATAACAACTAATTTTCTTTTGCAGGTGAGATTAGTAACATGAGAAACCTAATTGTTATTACCATTGTGATCAGGCTTATGACCAGATTTGTGATCGTACCTCTTTTTGTGACCAGATTACGAGGATTCTAGCAACAAACTCGCGTGGAAAATAATATTTTTCATGTTTGAATACTTCCAACAGTCTGTGATAATTGTTGATTGACATCTTCAAATCTATGCCTCGGCGGTGATCATCTATGCCAATTGTATCAATTACTGATGACAAATTTCCGTTCTTCATCTTCAAAATCATCGAATCTCGCGTTTCCTCTACTTCCTAGTAAAAGCAGTAGAAATTGAACATGCTAGAAAATGTACCAAGAATTGTGTGCGAGCGTTCATTGTTTTAACCCATTGACCTAAAATAATATTTTGACTTGTAGACGGAGCTGAATTTGGTAATTTGTTAAGTGTATATGTGACACCGTGCATATTCAAGTGAACACGCTCTTGTCACTGGCTTTCGTCATCCAAATCTTAAAACCAATTAGCACTAATGAGAAGACAATTAATAAAAATTTAAGTTTTAACTAGTATGAAACTTAAGTTTAAGATTGTGTGACGTGACATAACCATGGACAAGCCAACGCGTCGCTGGGACACATTAACACCACTAACAAACCTTCTTAACAAATGAAACATTTTAACTCATCTTAAATAATTTGAAGAACTATTTGATATTTCCTAAATTTGGAATTTCATTCAAATCTATCCAGTAGTTTTCCTTAAAAAAAACTATTACTAAAAGATAAAAGGACAATGTACTGTTTTTTTTGGTACAACTGAGAATGTACTTAACTATGCAGCCGTAGTAATGTTGAATACTCTTATGATCGATTAGCACAAATAATTTAATAAATGTTAGGAGTACATCATGGGCCTGTTTGGATTAGCTTATTTTAGAGCTTATATAAAACAATTTACGCAAATACATAAGTTTTTATATATTATTTATAAGTTTTTAAGGTAGTTTATGAATAATCGTTTATGAACATACAATTTTCGTTAGTGAGAGTTTATAAATTATAATAAAAGCTTATTTATTTACATAAACTATTTTTTCATAAGCTCAAAATAAGCTCAAACCAAACGAACTACTTAAAAAAAATAGTATTAATTTGTGGAAACAACCTTAGACAACAACAATTGATATTACAAAGAAACCTTAATAATTAGAACAACGGTCAAATAAAAAACATAGAACAAAGATATCTGAACATCAGCAAGAGCAACCGGCATTGGTCACAACACTCGTTGACTTGAAAAATAAATTGAACAATGAACAACCTACAAGTGCGGTTAATTAATTTAAGTATCGAGCATCGAAGCTTCTTTCTCTTTTGTGGCTCAAGGCATGCTTGCAAGTACGCCAGTTGCTTTGATCATATCACAGTCCCATTATTTTTTTAAGTGAAAGTTGCACGGAATCAAACTAAACTACTTGTTAATGATTTCAAGTTAAGTTTGAAATTTGAATACATTAGAAGTACTCCTCCGTCTTTTTTTATATGCAAAAAAACACTAATTCACATTTATTAAGAAAATTAATACTTAATGATTTGAGGTATAATTTTTTGTGTTTTCCTTAAAATAAGTTTTATGGAAAGATGTAAAAATAATTCTCATTGGTTAAAAATTATGGAGAAAATAAAAAGATAAACAAATTGAATGCAACATGCATTTAATTTTATATTGGAAAAGATGATTTGTTTGAAAAAACACAATAATAACATAAAAGTTCGTCTTTTTTGTTTATATTTTGAGACAAAGAAAATGAGATCTTTTTGCTTATATTTTAGGACGGAGGGAGTATGTGAGTTCAAATCTTAACTTTTACTCGTTCAATGTTTAATCAACCTTAAAATTGAGCTTGATCGATCAAATGTTCAATCAAGTTCCTAAACTTGCATTGACATAAACAAGGATTCTTGAATGTGACATTGACCGGTACGGTGCAAGTCATGCACGCTCCAACAAGAATTGCTACCAACCTTTATTTCTTGAAGGCCAACTCAAGTGTCTTATGGCGCCAATAAGCTTAACATGAGACCATTAGAAATACCAAGACTGGTGTAAAATATTTTAACTAAAAATGTTGAAATAGGCTTACAACTAACAATAAAAGATTTTAAAATTGAATATTCTGAATAGAATAAAAGGAAACTCCATGAGTGGTATTATCAAATATAGAGATACTCACTGTGACCAAATTAATGGATGGTTTGAATGTAGTGCAATGCCTATTACTACGAAATCACGTTGCATTGCTACAATACCAAATAAACCAAATCACAATTAAAACAACAGCGAGAATATCCTTTCATTGGGATGACAAACCTCTATTACAAAATATTTATAGAGTCCAAAGGGACAATTACAAAATACATGCAAGGATGATTTTATTCAATAAGCCAAAATTAAATATATTAACACAAAATCATCTTCCTAGCACAAGACTTGCACAAGAAGACAACAAGAACAAAAGTTATTTACACCAAACCATCCATGATAAAATCAGGAAATAAACTACAACTAAAGCGATTAATCTCATAAACATTAAAGGATTAATCTACAAATCATGCTCTCAGAAAAAAAAAAACTACCAATCATTAATATCGAATACTAAACACTCATTATGAGCTTCCATCCAAGAAAAGGACAAAGATTTAACCTTATCAAGCAATTCAGCTGTCCTTTCAACCTTTTGTCTAAAGCAAATCATATTAGGCAATAAACACAAACAAGTCGTATTAACACAAGCAAGTCCTATAATGTGCATGCATGATCTTATTTTTTTAGAACAGCTACTGCTGTTGCAGCTTTAAAACATAGAGATTGTTACACAACCATAATTCCAAAGATTTTCTCTGGTGAGAAATTTATTAGACAATAAACACAAGACCATCAAAGATTTCGAAGAGGAATACCAAATCAACTTGCAGTTAATTGTATTTCTGAAACTATCATTATCTTCATTCAATTTTCAATAGAAATTTGTTTATGTAAATGAAATTGAACATAGTAAAGGAGCTAGTCTTACATAGACACAATCACGAAATATAATAGTTTTTGCTTACATTCAAGTATAGATCATAGAAAATTGAATTTTAAGAATATAACTTATGAATGTAATTAATTGTATCATCTAAGAAATCATACCAACTTTTTTTTTTGGTTTGTATTTTATGATAATCATTCACATCAAATGTTAAGGTTGACGTAAATAAATTTGACATTTATAGTTTTTATTTTTTTTGGTTTGTATTTTATGATAAAATTTATGGTTGACACCGTACTGCAATTTTTGTAGGGTTGACATTTATAGCTTTTTTAAGGTTGACGTTTGTAGCTATACAATCATACTTTTACCCTCCTTCAAAAAAAAAATTCATACGTTTACCCAAAAAGAAAAGTATCAAATGTAACCAAAAAAAAAAAGTATCAGAGTGCTTTTAATTTTTATTTTTATGGTTGCTCTTAAATTTCATGAAATGTTAACATTTCCTTTCACAAAAGAAAAAAAAAACTTTTACGGAAAAGAAGTAAATACTCGTATCAAAATTAGTTGATGAAATTCGAGGCAAGTCTTGCTTTTCAGTCAAAGATTAACGTTCTGATCCTTTGAAGTGTCTCACCTCACGTGATTGGTATGCCTTCTGTCCGCTCACGTGTCGTTTTGGTATTTGCTTTGCTACTGCAGCATGTCGTTTCCATCTCGTATCTTCAAAGGAAAGGAGCAGAGTTTTTTTCTTACTGTTTTTTCTTTTGTGTACTCAAAGTCGAAATGAAATATTATAAAGAAACATAAATTTCACCCAAAAAAAATGAAACATATATATTTTCAAGTTATAAGACCATCCACAAGATAGCACTCTAAATTGGGTGCTTAAATTAAATTTATATATCTACATCACTCATTTTATCGTAATATTTAATATGCATCAATTTTCTCTAACCCAACACCTTAAAAAAAATTATTAAATAAGTCCCACAAATAATTTTATATCATTACATTTTAACAAAATTTATTTATTTTATTAAGATTTATTAAATGGAACCAATGAAAAATGAATAGAGAGAGGGTGCATCCATATCCACCATTCTCCACAGCCACCCATGTATTATACTTCACAGTAAGGGTGCTTATTTGATCTGGTGCTAAATAGGTGAAGCATCCACCATTGTGGATGGTCTAAAAGTATAATAATTTAATATGTTTAAGCTTTTTTTTTAGAATAATTTGATAAGTTTAAGCTGAAAATTTTAAAAATAGAAATGACATTTTTTTTTATGCTAAGATGAAATCTTTTTCAAAAGCATATTAATCTTTTTTAAGCCGGAAATAATTTAATATTAACTCTTTTTTATTAATCAAGCTAATTCTTTTCTGTTGAGGAAATTAATTAAGCTAAATAAAAACTGACTAAATTGTATTTTTGATTCTTTAAATTATTTTTAAGTTTATTTCAAAAAGATTTTTTTTAAATAATTCAAAAAAGAAGTTATTATTAAGTTTATTGTAAAACAAATGTTAGTTTTAAGTTTCATTTTTGCCTTCTAAAATTTTTCTGCTTGATTTGTTCTATAAATTTATAAATCCCATAATTGTTTACTTTCCATTTTATTCCTTCAATGGAGGTAAATAAAATAATAAAGAACGGATTCGTTCTTAGGTGAAATCAACAAATTCGTACTTATGTGAAATCAACTTAGATGCCTTCATTGGAGTACTATAAACGCATTTACAACAAAGCTCTTCATTTTTTGTGGTTGAATAAATTTAACGTATATACATTATTCATTTTATAATTTTTTAATGTTACCATGCACTCAACCTTTCTAACTTAGTTCATCCTTCTCTATGGATAACCAAATTTTTAAATCTACAATTAAGTGTCAATCTAATTTGATGCTAAATAAGTGAAACACTAATTGTTATGGATGCTTTTAAATTGTTTATATTTTATATTTTGGTCTTATAAGTTAACATAAGACAAATCGACTTTGATATATTTTTCTTAAATCAAACTTTAACCTTTCTTTCAGTATCTACCATTTATAATTTAAGCGTCTAAAGTGTCTAGAGTTGGTAATTTAAGGAACCAATATATATAGCATTTCTATTTTATGGACCAAAATGAAAGAAAAAACACAATGGACCAAAATGTCTAATTTTATAAGAGACAAACAAAAATCAAAAGACTAAATTGAAACTTAAAAAAAACTCAAAAGAAACTAAAAATTAAACTTATCAAAGATGATTATCGATTAACCTCTTTATTTATTTTTCATCAAAAAAATATATAAACCGCCTTGTTTTTGTGTGTAAAACCCAAAAATAAACCGCCTTTATTATTTTTCTTCCGCATGCAAATGAATTCTAAATGTAAGAAAAAATAAATAAAGTAAAAAATGTCATTGCTACTATAATTTTGAGAAAGGATCAAATAAATGCATATTAGTATGATCTAAAAAAAAAAATATACATATATATTGTTGTCAACATATCAGCTGGTCAAATGGTCAATTAAAAACGAGAGGATTTGAGGTGTATCATTTATTAGGAGCAAAATTTTTCATGCCCCTATCACAAAAAAAAAATGACATGTTTGTCCCTAGTTGAAAACAATTGATCAAAATGCCCTTGTTCTTCATTTTGGATGGCGAGCATAACCAACTTTCAACAATCCCTGCAAGCTTGCAGGCTTTTTTTTCTGAACAAACTATATGTTCTCCATTTCAAATGGCGAGCAAGGATTTTTGTCTATTTTTTCATGTTCTTCTTTTCAAATGGCGAGCAAGCCATTTTTAGTTTTTTTTTTGTTATATTTTTAAAATGGCAAGCAAGCCATTGGTTTTTTTACAACTTTTTTTTTTTGTTTTTTTGGTACACCTTTTTTGTTTTATCTACTATAAAAAATAACACTTCATACATTTCAATCATATTCTACTTCTATAAACGAACGAAATAATAATAATAATAATTATATTAAGATAATTCAAGATAAAATACATTACAATGAAATTAACTACTGATTATTAACAGTTTGACAATTCCTACGAATATGATCGGTCTTAGAACACAGTCCACAAAATTAGGAGAAGATAAATGTAATAGATGTTTTATATTTGTAACAATGTTTCATTTTAATGTATTTTAAAAAAATTATTTTAGATTGTCTTTTTAAATTCAAGAAAGGTGATTTTAAAAAAAAAAAAACAAAGTTAGACCGCAGAAAAAAAAAAAAAGGAAAAAATATAGAAACAAAATGGCTTGCTCGCCATTTTAAAAATATAACACAAAAAAAAAATACTAAAAATGGCTTGCTCGCCATTTGAAATGGAAAACATACAATTTGTTGGTTGAATAACATGTTATGCTCGCCATCCAAAATGAAGAACAAGGGCATTTTGATCAATTGTTTTTAACTAGGGGCACATATATCATTTTTTTTGGTGATAGGGGTAAAAGAATTTTTTTTTCGCAATAAGAAGATTATCCGTTCCGTTATTGAATCTTATAAAAAAGATTCCACGTAATAATATCCTCCGATGAAACAGAACCTCCTCCTATGTTGCCTAAATTCCACTCTCTTCTCTCACTCCCTCACAGTCACAGTACATGCAAATCACAGTGAGATACTTATCACATTTTATTAGTTCCTAAATAAGATTGAATTGAACAAGTCTTAGGAGAAATTATAGGAGCAATTTCGTTTTTATTTGATTTGGGTGGCAAGTCATTAACGTCATTTTTCTACTACCGTTTCCATCAAATATCTGATTCATTCATTTCTTTAGAATAAACAGTATTTAATCCATGTTCTAGTTCTTACTACATTTCACTCTGACATTTCACTCTCTCCTTTCCTTTTCTCTTTAATTCTCTTTCCCTTCCCCCACCCGTGTCAGTTTCCATTTCTCCAACAATTTCTTCCTTTTCCACTTTAATTTTCTCTCTCTCTTTCACCAACTTCACCAATTCAACATTCAATGTTGTTATATTGATGTCTCCAACAACATAAACAACATGCCTAAACGACCTTCTACACCTCCCATTCCCAACAACATCGTCAAACACACTCATCACTTCACACAAACTAAACAAATCAACAACATAAACATCATGCCAAAAACTATACAAATACGTTACACCGACCCTGACGCCACAGACTCTTCTTCCGACGAAGATAACCCAACACATTCCAATTCTAACCTTCGCCGCAGAATCAAAACTTTCATCCACGACATTATCATCGAAAAAGAAACCGTTTCAAATAAAAGAAAAAGGCCTAACACCAGAGTTAAAACCAAAACTCCGGCGAATCAACGGCGGCCGGTGATTTACACCGGGAAGAAATATCGTGGAGTGAGACAGAGACCTTGGGGAAAATGGGCGGCGGAGATAAGAGACCCCAAACTGAAATTTCGACGATGGTTGGGAACTTACAACACTGCCGAAGAAGCTGCTATGGAGTATGATAAAGCCGCCATTGAAATACGTGGTGCAGACGCGCTTACGAATTTCATTCAACCCACGACAAAGAAGGTTGTTATAAACTCCGGGGATGAATGCGTTGTTTCTGCCACGTCAGTACTTCAGTGTTGTACTTCTTCCTCAGAAGGAGGTGAATCAGTAACAGTAAAAGACAATGTTATCGTTCCGATGAGTACTGAATCTTTACGTGAATGTGAAAATGAATGTTCGTCTGTGTCGGGGAATTTGTTTGACAGTGATTTAGTAAAATCTGAGTCAGTTTTTCCAATTCCTAACGATACGTTATTTGATGAGTTTGGGACAGAGTTTGGAAACATGTTCTTATTCCGTGATGATTTGAGTGGAAGTATTGTTGATACTTCGATGAATAGTTTGGATTTGGGTTTCACAGAATGGAACAGAGATTATGGTGATTTCCAGGATATAGGGGATTTGTTTGGTTCGGATCATGCTACTGCTGCTGTTTTGTTTGATGAAGAAATGAGCCAAGTTTTGTAACGGTAGGATTAAATTGTAATCAGTTTTAGTTTTTTTGGTTTTTGTTTTCTTTAGTAGTATGTTAGTACTTTAATTTGTAATGACAGAATTTATGTTTGTTAATTAATTATCATGAGGTTTTAGAAGCAACGTTGTTGGCTGTTGCATTCCATTAATATTGTATCAATGAGTAAGTAACGGATACTGTTCTGTAGTAAAAAAAATTGCTGCATCCATTTAATGTCGTATCAATAAAAGAAGTAACCGACTACCACCACGGTGCCTGTCAAAGAAAATAAGCTATGAGCTTTGAATAACCATTGTTTGGGACAATTTCCTTTGATCTAATAAAACAAATTAAAAACAACTATCTCTCAATGTTGGATCCATCTGAGTATTGTTCAATTATCTTTAAATGTATGACTATTTTGTCTTTCAAAAACAACTACAAAGTTGTGTTTACTAGGCGACAAGCAAATGATAGTGCTCATACTCTAGCACAGACATCTATCAATTACGCTTTTTGCAAAACTTTTACAAACATTCCTTATTGTATTTGGAATATTATCATGAATGAAATGTGTTAAATTTTGTTTGAGTCAAAAAAATAAAAATCAAGAAAGTTATTATTTAAAGGAGTGTTATTCAAAGCCATTTTGACATTTTTTGGGATGATTTATGGGACATTTTTTTCAGTTGACGAAGGAGTATTATTCATCTTCTTCGTAGAAGTTTGGGTGTGGTGCCATTGTCCTCCATTTGTGTCTTTTCCATTTTCAATTTTCTTCTTGTTTCTAATTTATCAATTTGTGTTCTTGTTATTTTAAATTCTTGTCAATTTATATAACTTTGGTCATATTCTTCAATAGTTTGAATCTAAGAATGAATTGTAAATGATATGCGTAAAATGACAAACTAATCAATTCGATTTCGAAACAAATAACTTCATCTCTACAAAAAGTATATCTTTGTAGAAGACAAGATTTGTATGCATCAAATTACATATCATATCACAAGGGACGAATTTTATAGGAGTGTTTTCTTCAATCGTGGTGTTATGACCGAACAAGAGCTGAGTTGGTCACATTCATATCCCACATAAACTTTGTTTACACTCAGACTTCCTTTGGTATCAAACACACTCATCACTTCACAGTTCACACAAACCAAACAAAGATCGAAGGATGTACTATAATTTTTTAATTTAAGTAATATATACTTACATCAATCTGCACATCCTAATTCAACTGAATGTCAAAACTGTTTAGATGCCGTGATAATATATATATATGGTTTTGTTATAAGTCATCTATGAAGGTTGTTTTTTAACAACCCACACCTCAAGGTGTGATTTTTACTTTTTAGTTATAACTTTGCTAAAAGACACCTTCATAAAAATTAGTTGGTGTCTTCTAGCAAAACTCGTATATATATATATATATATATAATGATTTTGCTAAGAATTAAAACGTGTTAATTTACGTTCGACGTAGATAACCATTTTTTGTCGAATATCTATTCAGGTGAAATGAATGCCTTGAGCTGCAACAATTTACCGTATATTAAAACATTCATATCACTTCCTTACCAGAAAAATTTGCTACGGGCCACCCTTGGTTGCTTGGATGGATCCATCATACTCGTGATTATTTGAATCCATATATTTGGAGTGGAAAACTAAAAATGATTCTTCTAAAAAAAATATAACTGAAAAAAACTAGAAAAAAATACCGAAGATTATACACGCTAAAACTGATCTAAAATAGATATATAAAAGAGATGATTTATATATAATAAGATTTTAATTGAAAATATGGTGTATCCCTCTCTTGCTCCGACCTCTCTCCCGGACACATCAAATATTTCTCATGTCCCTCTTTTTATTTTTATTTTTGACCAAAAGGAGACTATCCCCTAAACTTAAAACAAAACAACATAGTTAAAAATCTCATGGAAACACAATCTCAAAGTTATCTACTAACGTAACAAAATAAATGAAATCTGACGGTAAATTAAGAACGAAGCTACTCCATTGAGAGTTAGACTATGCTTTGCAAGCGCGTCAACAACTTGATTTGTCTCTCTATAAGTGTGAGAGAAAATAATTATCGGTGCCACGTTTACTATTAGGAATGTCAACAACAAAATTATAGCAATGATGGCCAATAGGGTGCAACCATATTTAACCAGGTTGATAGTTGACATATTTTTAGCAAGTGTACTAAAAATTCATTGTAATAATAAAATAAATTTGTCCTTTAATGAATTATTTCAATCTCAACTCAGCAATTTTATTATAATAAAAAAAAACAAATAGGGGGTATGCAAAGTATATATGTTGTTCAACATAAAATAAATGGTTTTTGGTAAATTAAGATATTAAAATTATCAGATCTTTCGAATATATTAATTCTAGTTGTTTGATAATTGTACCAATTTTCCACAAGACCTCATCGAGTATCACAATAAATTAAGAAAATGGCTTAGATCAATCTTTGAACGTAGAACCCTCAAAATTCATATTTAATTCATTTTTTCTTAAACAATTCAATTTTTTTCCGATAGATTCTTGTAATCTTCTTAACATTCCTAAGAAATTGCATTAAAAAACATGAATGGTACAAATGAGTTGAATTTAAAGTAAATACTAAAAGTGGTGATTGAAAACTTTTGAACAACTAAAAATCTAAGGAAAATTTTAGAAGATAAAAACAAAAAATTGATATATTTATAAAAATCAAAAATATATTTAACCTTTGTTTTTTCAACAATAAAAATGAACTTATTGCATTTTTTCCTCAAGTGAACATGTAAATACATGATGGAATAGTGTAAAAATTGAGAGGAGTGATGGGGCCAGGTTCCTCTCACGTTAAATGTTCACATGTGAGAGTACGGTGTATATCTAAACCTTTCATTTATTTTTAATGAGTAAGGACCCCCTCTATTTGTTTTTAACAAATGAAGATTGTCATTTAAAGAGATATAGATACAATAAAAGTAGATAGTGAGTCCCACAATCACGAATGTTTTTAAAATTTATTTGTGTCTTTATCTCTCTAAATAAAAGAAATAAAGAAGGGTTTAAATGGAGAGGATCTCAACTCATTTATAATGTATTAAAAATGCATGTGGTAGTAAATAAGGTGTGGCATAGATTCCACTGGACAAAAAATGCACGGGAGGAGTGATGTGTGAATACATTATACATGTCATCAAAAGTTTGAACAGTGTAAAAACTGAGAGGATACTTCTGACATAAACGATCTCTTTCACTATTTAATTAACTTATCATATATATGATAATATGATCTAATTCACTTCAAAAGCTCTTATTTAATATATATCATCATATAATCATTAATATGAAATAGAAATAGAAATGATTGCGTGCAGACGTTGTATAATTTCGATTCTAAGGGTTAACGGCGCAACTTATTGTCTATTTGACTTTCATTTCTTGAATTAACGTTGTATCAAATCCATTTAAAATTGTACATGAGATACGTGAGATAGAGTCGTCAATATCTGGTATATTAAGGAAGGCATACATCAAGGAGTATTAATGCAGCTGGTTTCATAAATTCAGGAAAAAAGCTAGGCTTGGCCTGCGCACGGATCGAGTACTGTCCTTATCATAACTATGATTTTTCGAACCACACTTGGCTCCCCATCGATTTGAGAGTACTGATTGAGGCACTTCTTTGGCACCTTAAACAGATTTGGTCCCCACCCTATATTGTAATACTATTACAGTTAGGTATATGTCCCTAACTCTGCATTAGTACATGTTAATTTGCATTTAACATCATCATTGATTTCAATATCATATTAATGTACATGCATGTACAATCAATAGTTAAATACGCATAACATTGTCTCATATAAGTAGGGGTGTGCGTCGATGAGTTTGGGTTGGGTTTGACTAAACCTAAGACCTGAATCATATAAGGTACTTTGGTTTGAACGAGGTAAAATGTCCATCCGTTATATTAATAGGTGAATTTAGGTAAACCCACAAAATTCCGGTTTGGTTTGGGTTGGACAGTGAGTTACCAAATTATTTTTCTATTTTTTTCTTACCCAATTTTTTTTTGTTAATATTAAATGATGAGTCCTCCTATTTTTTTCTCATAAAAATTACTCAACTTTTTATTTTCTTAAAAAATTGTGTAACTTATTTCACTATATTTTAGCGTTATAAAATAATAAGTTATAATATTAAATAACAAATTTCATCATGAAATACTTGTAACAAACTAAGTTGGATAACGTAAAATTGTTTTTACATCAAAATAACTAAAAAGTGCAACATCATAATTTGTAACTCTAACATGTTTTGATTTTCAACATAGAGGATATGTTGTGTCAATTTTAAAAATTAGACTTTTATTTTCAATATAAAGAATGTGTTGTGTCAATTTTAGAAATTAGATTTGATTTATAACCAAAATTTTTTTTATTTAAAGAAAGATTATAACCAAAACGTTTGTTATTCTCCTTCTTCTTTATGAAAATGAATATAAAAATATAAATATTATTGGGTAAGTGGGTTTGTTGGGTCTGAGTCTGATTTTACCCAAAACCCATTATTTTTTATGAGTTTTTCATTTTTTAAAACCATATCCACCCAATCACTCAACTCAATCCATTTTTTGGATGGATTTGACGGGTTTTTTGAGTTTACCCAACCCATATACACCGCTACAGATAGGATATATTAACCAAATTAAAGGTATGTTCTTTCTAGCGACAAAAAAGGCCACATCTACCCCCAACGATATTCATAATATTTCCCCGCATGCAAATTAACAAGAAAACTGGATTTCCCGCGTCAATTGCCAAAAGGCCTACCACTCATATATGTATTCGAGAAATACAGCAAAAGAAAAGTACCTTGTTTGCTCTACTATCAGTTGAATCACATGATATCCGTACGTTTATTATCTTGATAGACCGAGAAGGTTTACCGAATTCAAGCAAAGGTGGAGGTGATATCTACACGCAAACACTATGACACTCAAGTAATATAAGAGAGTGTACCTTGCTTTTTTGTGAAGGGGGTTTATACAGCCTTGGGAGGAAGCCGTTGGGGAGTCAAGAGGAAGACAGCCTTTCAATGGCTTGATCCGGTGTGTGTATGTGCACCACTCACAAAAAGATTAGAATCATTAGTCAATATTTCTATGCAATTTTAGTCTTTCTATTGTGATCAGTCTGCTTTTTTTTTTTTTTTTTTTCACACAACTTTCTGTTTTGCATTAACCTTCACTAAAAAAAGAAAAAGAATTATATTTTTAATTAAAAATATCTATTTATAAGTCAATATTTTTTAAGATTTTTTTATATAAAAAAACTCTAAATATATTACCCGTATCAACAAGAATTTGCATATTTATTTGTTGCAAGTTTAGCCCCTCTTAGTGAGTTTAGTTTATGTTGATGAAAAACATATTTATTAGTCAACTCAGCCTCAGTTCCCCATGTTGTCGGAAACTAAATAAATATATATATATATATATATATATATATATTTTTTTATTTTTTTTTCTAAAAAAAAGTGTATTATTATAATTTTATCACACCTTTTTTTAATATTTGTAAAAATATATTAAACGACGTTGATTTATTAACACAAGGAGTACCATATGTAAAAGAGGAGTGTTATTTGAATAACCAATTTGGTGACAACTTATTTGACAACCATCATTTACAAAGAAAAAGTAGCATTGACACGAAACCATAGGAGTAGAGAGATAAAGTAAAAAATAATGTAAGTATAAGAGAAAAAATTGTCACAAAAGTTGTCACCAAATAGATGTTCAGATATCATTTCTCTATGCAAAGACCTACAATATCTCACTTCACTTATCCATGTGTGTGTCACCATGCTCTTTGAAACTATGAAATGTGGAATTCAAAATACAAAATAAGAATTCATATTTCAGAATACAAAATAGGGGTAAATTCAAAATGCCACACATCTAATACTACTTATGGTACAAGACATAAACAAATGGGAAATTGTGTGCCCACAATATACCTTTTCTTTAAGGGGACAATATACCTTATATACAATCGATGGGCCAAATAATATCAATACGGTTCAAACTTAGATACATTAATAAGATGAAATGATCAAATCATTGAGATAAAGGCTTTCCCTAAGAAGCTTTAACCCAAAGTTTTTGGCCTGTCTCACAACGCTTTCCAACAGAGCAGAAGAAATAATAGTCCCCAGGCTTGTCCAAAGTAACACTGGAGTTCCCTCTGAAGTATGTGTAGATGGTATTTTTGATAGTGCAATTATCATAGTCATCTTTGTATACCTGAACAACGGTGCTCATCCCCGGGTTGTAGTTGAAAACTGCAATTTTTTATCTACCTTGTTAATTTGTAATATCAATTGTCTCCTATCAATTATGTTATATACTTCAATGAGTTTTAACTTATTTAAATATAATAATTTTTTCTTTCATAAGCTAAAAACTTACTTAGAAAGAAAAGAAAAGAAAAGTATGGAAAGACATAAACCAAATTCAAGAAAAATAAAGGAAAGTAAGTTACATAATATTATGAGAACCATCCCAAAAGTGGATATTATAAACTATCAATTTTTTTTATCTTTTCAGTTTTTTCTAGTTCGGTAATTTGGAGACACCTTCAGTAAAAATGTAATTACTATTGTTTTTTTCTTCAATCTTGAACATTATTTTCCTGTTGTAAATTTTTCTATATATTTTAAATTTACTAACTATTGTTTTAAAATTAAAATAAATAAATAAATCCAATTTAAACAAGAATCATATAGCCAGACAAGAAATAGCTGAATTTAGATCCTATTACGTTGGAATTTAAAGGGATCGTGTTGCGAGATCTCATTCATTTACATATTTTATAAACTGTGTAATTCATTAAATTTAAACCGTGCGATCTCCAACCTACTATGTATCTCAATCTCATATTGAATATATTGCAGCATAAACCTCATGTTTGAATTGTAGTATAGCTTGAGTGAAAAAATAGCATTGTAGCAACATGAATCCATCCAAATTTCTAATAATTGGGTTCTTATTGCTTGAAAATGTTTTTTATATAAAAAAAAAAAAAATTGAATAAACATTATGCCAAATCAATATCAAGTAAGGGAGATAATGGAGTTAAGGTGATACATACGAAGTATGTCGCCAGTGGTGAAGGTTCTGTTCTTGGCCCAGTCATCGAAGAATCCATGATAAGGAGGTGTGCTCCAGCCCAAGTTGTCTCCAACAATGTGAGTTGTTGAAGAATTTACAGATACAAATACAATGCAACCAATCATGGTAAATATGAGGATACTAAGGTGCATTTTCTCGGCCATTGTCTTCCCTGGTTATGTTTCTATTCCTTAACTTGTGATGTTATTGTTTAGATTAAATGGGAAGTAGAGAATGAATTGAAGTCACTCTTTTAATAGTGATCATGACACAAAAATTGGCATTTCCCCTTCTAGTTTAAGGATTTGAATAAGTCAAACCAATGCTCAGAAATGACAATGGCTCATTTTCAAGTTTTAAACGAGGATGTTACCTATATTCTGGTTGAATTGAAGGGATGTGAGTACTTTATGATCTACCCACTAACACATTAAACACAATGACGCTATATTTGGTAAGTTTAAATCGGTGTTGTTATATTTTAGTTATAGTTTTATCAATATGTACCATATTAACCAATTATGTACCATATTAACCACATTAAAAATTGTACATTCATTGCATTACAGCTTTAAAAAATGATATTTGTTTCATTAAATTCATCAATTATTCTTGTTTTTGTCTTCTTAACTCAAGGGCCTTTGTTAGCATAACCTTAAAAATAAACATATATGTTCCCATTTGACATCCTTGTTTTAATACAAATTGTATATGAACAAGTTATTAGAAATTGTATTTTGATAAGAAGGAATTTTGTATATTTCACACAACACTTTATATGGGTTTATAAAAAAAAATTACATTGAATCGGCATAGACTCGTGCTATATGAGAACCATTCAACAATTAAAATCATTTTGGGTATGAAAAGGTAGGTTGTTTAAACATGTGATTTGTGGCTCGTGCACCGTAAGTGATGAAACACGAGTAGAGAGATTGTATTGTCGCGATTAAACTTTGTTAACTAATCTTCTGATGTCCTGCCATAATCAACTATTCTGATGTTGAGCAAAATACCTGATTAATTCAATTGCATATGACCATATAGTTGAATATGAATGCAAACCTAACCCTATGTCTAGGCATTAACATCTACACGTGGTTTAAACCAGATCCTTTAGATAAAAAGCTAATGTCACGCACTTCCTAAACTTGCACGTCAAAAAAATCATTAAGAACATAATTAAACCATAGATATAACGAAATAATATTCATATATAACCAACCAAATTAAGTATCTACATCAGATTCCTAGCAACTAAACCTAATAAAGAAGATTACTTATGCATCATAATCTTACACTAGAAACAAGAAGAAACGAGAATTAACGCCAAATTTGATACCTTGCTCTCCTTCGATGTAGCTTTCTCCCTCTAGATCACTCTCTCCCTATCTTTATTTTTATGTTCTTCTGCACAAAGCTTTATGCTCTCTGGTATGGAGATGAATCCTTCAATTGAGAAGTGATGACATCTATTAATTTATAAGATTTTGGTAAACAGAGAGAAATGACAATTCTTCCTAAAAGGTCACTAAACCGTCTTACTTCTCTAGGTGAATTGATTCTCGTCCAATGAAGGCTCTCTTGCATTTTTCCCACAAACTTTCTAGAATTTCTCGCTTTGGTTCGCCTAGCAAACCAACTCCGCCTCATATATAAACATTTGTTATGTGTTAATTCTTGGTCATCAATCTAAAAACCAACAAAATACAAAAGGAAATAGGTAAAAGCAGCTTAACTGGCTTAAAAATATAAATATGATATATTTACATTAAATTGGAATTTTTTCAGATAGATTACTTGTAAAATAAGTTACTAAGTGTTAATGAAAATAACATGAATTTGACATTCCACACATAAGGAAATATAGTACTTTGTTGATCCTATGCTTGTTTCTTGATTCTCTTGAACTAAAACTTGTTCGACATGGTGCAAGTTATAAACAACCACATTAGAAATATCATTAGCAACCCACTTGGGTTGATATGGTGGTATTGACTTGGGATCTAAGAGTGTGTTTCTCTTCGAGGTCTCAATTTCGATTCTCTCCAGTATTAATTTGGGTGAGCTAATTTAGTTTCTTTAAAAAAAAAATATCCTTAAGAGTTTGATTGTTATATAATATGTCATTGACTTCAACAAATTTTATAGAAAGTGATTCCGCTGCTACTTCCTCGTGATACTCCTTACGAAAGAAAATGTTAGTTGAATATTAATCATTTGATTAATTATCCTTAAACTTTTGAATGTTTGAATGATTTATTTCATACATGTTTATAATATTATTAAAAATATTCATCAAAATGAGCTCAAGATTTGTATTTCTTTTATCCTGAATGCAAATTTGAAAGATTCATATTTAATTTATATAATGTTAAATTCGGTTTAAACATGAATTTATGAGCCTTATGTTATTTGATGATTTTTTTTTATATATTAAAAAACAACTTATTTAACCCTTAATTTAATTAAGAGCAAATAACAACTTTAATGGCTAACTATGCACTTTGCTGTCACAAATGTCCCTGACTTAAGATTAAATATTGAATTAAAATATAGACTTCTTTGTATTTAATACTGAATCAATCTGACATCGAGGTGCATAGTGAAATTGGGGTAAGCTCCTCTCAATTCGCCGCAGCACGAAGGGTTTAAGCTTTTAATTGAAAATCTTCAAATTTAACTCAACAACCCTAAAAATCGAGAATGGATGAAGGTGGTGCTAAACCAGTGTGCGGCCAAGAAGCGCTTGATCTGCTGAATTGCGTTACAGATTCTCCGTCGTACGATAAAGATAAATGCATAGCCCTTTTGAATTCTTTGCGCGAGTGTGTGCTCTCCAGGGTACTCCTTTTCCTCTCTGTTACTTCACTTTCATCTTTTCTCATATCCAATTCTGAATCTCGCAACCTTGTGGAAATATGTTAAGTAAATTTTGTTATTCATGTTCTGTTTGGTTGAAAAGTTTTAGGATTTTTTTTCTTCCAAATGTTCATATGTTAGGGTTCAATTTTAGGTCTTTTTAAGCTTTTGCATGGAATTGTGTGTTGGATGGTGAAGAACCAACACGAGAATAAATAAGCTTAGCAGAGATGAAAATGTTGCATTTGATGTGTGGTAAGACTAAATTGGATAACATTAGAAATGACAATATTATAGAGAGAGTTGCGGTGGCACCTATAGTAGAAAAAGATGTTGGAAAATGGACTTAATGGTTTAGCCATATAGAGAAATGACTTATAGATTGTGTAGTAAAGAGAGTAGATCAGAGGGACGATAATCAAATCGTTAGAGATAGAGGAAGACCTAAAAAACGATAGGAGAAACTACTAAGAAGGATGTAGAGATTAATTAGTCGAACCAAAATATGGTTTATGATAGAACATTATGACGTAATTTGATCTATGTAGCTGACCCACTTAGTGGGGTAAGGCTTGGCTGTCAGTTTTAGATAAAGCTTGAAATTTGTCGGTTGTTGAATGAAGTCAAGATAACAATATTTTCCTGAGAACTGAAATCCTTTAAGAATTTATCTGTTTGTACTTTGTATATCAAGCATGGATTCAAGACATTTATCTTGCCTCCGCATACGGTTGTCACTTGGCTCATTGTAAATAATGTTTGTTTTTCCCTAGATTATTTTCTCTGTGTTGATAAGGGAAGTTAAATTGGCAAATCTGTATGATTGATATGTTTGAGAACACTTCTTTTAGATAATTGTGGAAAGAGCAGGGGATAATAAGTTTTGCATCCTTTTATTTTCTTCCATTGTTGTATCATTTTATGGTTTTTGAATAGGGTTTGCTAATATGGATTAAAGAATTAACAAGTAGAAATTTTTCATTAAAAAGATAATGTATTCAATATATTGAGTGATTTCAAAAGATACACTTACAAATAATTTTGATTTTTGAATCAATGCCCTTAAGAACACTAATCAGCAGTTCTCTATTAAATATCAATCATTTAGGCTTCGTTTGGGAGTTTGGAGGGGAGGGGAGGCCTATGGGTGGGTGGTGGAAAATGGAGAAATCTTTCACATTTTTTTGAATGAGTATTTTATTAGACAATGTTAAATTGATGCTTATGATTAATAAATTTTTAATATTAAGAATATTATAACGACATAAATTGAATTTGAAGAAATGAATCCCCCCAAAACTCTCCCCTCTCAATGTCCTATGTTTCTTTCACTCGCTCCTTCCTTTTTTTCCCAAAGCCTCCTCCAAACTCCCAAACAAAGCCTTAGAGAATCTTAGAAGGCATTGGTCAATTTGAGGTATTTGTAGCAATGTAAGTTTAAATAAGTACTGCATTGGCCTATTTGACCTCACCAGGTATGATAGTTAGTTGGGCACAACAAGAGAATATGAAAGCAGTACAGACATGACATCATGTGATTTGCATTTGATCTGGTATATAAAAAATAATACGAAAACACTTTAATCTAATGGCATATTTGTTGTCATTGTCCTCACTGGATGACATGCACTTCAGAGTTTACTGTAAATGGCTTTGCCTTCCAACTCAATGTATCGATATATTTGAGTTTATGCATGTAGAATTACAGATGCTTGACAGAGTTGTATATTGTTTGTGCTTCTTCTGTTTTATTTAAGTTGGTTTATTTTCTGCATCAACAGAAAGTGAAGAAGTTTTCCCTAGCTGGACAGGAACAACAGGAAACTAATTCGAGTAGCAAGAAGGCTTAATCATGCATTCGCCGTCCCTTTTAATTCATAGTTTCATGTAACATCTACTCTCATTAACCTCCTATGTTTTTACCTTTTGATCTCTGTTTTGATGTGCAGAAACTGTATACTTTAACATATATGATATATCCACAAATAATTCTGATTCTAATAATATTTTGGTTTCAAGTGTGAAGTTGAAATCAAAGGCTACCTTTCATAATTGAATGTTATGATGTTGCTTTCTTCCCCACCTTTTAAATCCTTAATCATAATTGGTAGCGGATTAAAGAAAAAAAATTATAGTTTATTTTACATCGATTTGCTGAAACATACAAAACTTTTTAGCAAGTTGAAATTGAATTGTGATTTGTTCCAATGTGTTTCTAATTATTGTCAAATGCTTGATTATTGTCTTGCAACTAAAGACTCAATTGTTCTTGGTTGTAAGCTATTAATGGCTCAACTAGAGTGTGTCAATGTCAATCATTTTAGGCAACATTTGAACATTATAGCTCATAACCTTGCTTGGCTGTAAAAAATTGTAGCATCTAAAACTTGGATAAGTCATCTCCTATATTAGCTATATGCTGCTGGTTTTAAATTGTTATTCTGCTGTTGTTTTTTCTTTCATAACGACACTATTCCCATTGAAATAAAATGTGTTTCTAAGTTAAATCATGAATATAAGTTTTGGCATTCTAATGGATGTTATGTGGTCTTTAATGGATTGGATCAACTCTCATAATGTTTGGGTTGTGCAAATTTGCATGTTCACTTGGAAACTTTTGACACTTCTCACTTTGCAAATCCTCTTTGCAAAATCCTTTGTAATGGCTCAACTAGAAATCAATCATGATATGCGGACATTTGGTTGTAGCTTATAACCTTGCTAGGTTAGAAAGTGTAGGATATAAAAACTTCGACGGGTCATATCCCATTATCAGTTATATGCTGCCGGTTGTAATACTGCTGTTGCTTTTTCTTAAACATTGTAGCTCGTAACCTTGCTAGGTTGATAGAAAGTGTAGGATCTAAAAACTTGGATGGGTCATATACCATATCAGTTATATGCTGCTGGTTGTAATACTGCTGTTTTTTTTTTCTTAATGAAGCTGTCTTTCAATTCAGAAAAATAAAATGAAACGTGTTTCTAAGTTAAACCATGAACCTAAATTTTAGCATTCAAATGGATGTTCTGGTCTTTGATGGATCATACTCTACTTTCATAACTTTTGGGTTGTGAAAATTTGCATGTTCAAGGTGAAACTTTGACCCTTCTCGCTTTACAAATCCTCTTTCTAATTAGGAATAGTTATGGAAAATGCAAATGTAACGAATATTAGTATCACACAAGCATCGCTAATGGCATGGCACAGTGACAACAATTTCATTTGTCATTCACTCGTGTTTATTCTGTCCAACTACCGACTGAATTTTTGCCCCAATTATCTTGAGACGGGCACAAGTAATGTCGTGATTTTCGCGAGTCGATTTTCTCGTTGCGTTATAGCACTGCTCAAAATTTATTTACAAATCCTGGTTATTAATCAGATGAGCTATATTATTTGTACAACTAAACCTTGACAACCAATGCAACAACCTATAAGTTTGTGAGAAGCACGTAAATCGAAACCAAGTAAAATATATTTAAAAATAGTAAATGAGTTGTTGGTTGTACAATTTGGTTGTTAAAATATCATTCCTCTAATCAAAATGGCTATGCTGTCGAAGTAACAAAAACAAGATGATGGTATTAAATTACCAGGAGAAAATAACACAGACGAGATTGCATTAATAATACCTCGGCCCGGCACCACTTACATAAATGTAACATCGGTACTAAACTACAACGACCAATGTCAGGAATCATATTCTTTTCTTCACTAGGAAAACAAACATAAACACCTCTCAATCTATCATTATTACATATACCCCTCTCCTCCGCGTTCTACAAACACGTTAATTATTAATCATAAGTCATAAATAAAAAAACACAACACCATCTTTCAAAATCAACATTCAATTCAGAAGGTAGATGAAATATCAGCGGAATGAATGATGTACGTGAGTACCAGCGCCAACAACATCAACAAATAAGCTATTCCTTGATCAACCGATGACCCTGAAACACATTACAAAAACAATATTAAAAACTGATGAAAATTTATCAAAATACAGTGGTATATATTTATATTTTAAAAAAGTATAAATATGATTTTAGTCCCAACAATCATGCATTTTTTTGGTTTCATAAGTAAGTTTTTTGTTTAGATTTAGTCCCACTGAAAACTCAAAAATACAGTGAAACAAATTAAAATTCAAAAAATGTTTTTTTTTGTCAACTAACCATGTTGATCAGAGCTCACACATTTATTGCTCGGGGTTCGAACTCTGTCCAAGCCCAACCATGCGAGTTAAGCTCGGGTGAATAAAGAATCGTATTTAAACATTAAAAAAATGATAATAATTCATATAAAAACAATGCAAGTACTAAACAAGTTTGCAGCTGATTTTTCAGAAATAAGAGAAAAGAACACAAATGGAAACTTTGTATATAAGTAAAATGTAAGTAAATACAGAAAATCCAGATCTAGGAAAATAGATCTGGTGCTATAATAGATCAGATCTAAGGAGAAAAAGTTACCGTCGCTGGTAGGAGAAGGTGCAGGGGCAAGAGTCTGAGCTTGAACAGCGGCAGGGAACGAAATCGCGAAAATGAGAGTGGCAACGATAGCCATAACTCCGAATCCGAATGAATTTTTAGATGAAGCCATATTCGTAATAGTAAGAAAAAATTGATTGATATATTTGTCTCTGCGGCGTCTCTCTATGTGAAATGAAGAAGAGGCGCGCAGAGCAGAGATAGAGAGAGAAATGGTTCTAAGAGGAGCGACGGAGAGTGATGAGTGGGGGGTTTAAAAGGCGGTTATTGGAGGTGTGTGTGGGAGAGAGAAATGAGGAGAGAGGCAACCGGTTATACCGGTAATAGAGAAAAATGCCATATTTGAAAGAGGTGGTGGGGTTCACTATCCAGCCTTGTGTTTCGGTAACCCATGTGATTATATTACCCTTTGGATTTTCTTATTTCAAAATTGGACTTCAATTGGATTCCCCTTTCTCTATCCAATCTGACACCCACCTTTTGGCGCCACATGCATTTGCCTGCCCTCCCGCCTTCTTTTATTTGTTTTTAACTTAAATTCAAAGCCTCCAATTCGAACTCAAATGCAAGTTTTTGATTAAAAATATCAACATTGTTAATTACGGACAAAACAATAGAAGTTTTATAACATTATTTTCTAACATACCATCTTTTATTATACGAAACTGTGTTAATTAATCTCATATTTTTAGAAATAAATCTCACATTAATGCTAAAATTTACGTCAGTTTCATTAAATAAATGAATGAGTGTTAAAACAATGTTTAAAAGATTATGATCTTAACATTTTTATAAAGATTAATAAGAAATAATTTTAATATTAATCTAATTCATGAAAAAATACATGTAGTTTTTGTTGATGGGTTGCAACGACATTATATGTATTAAGATTAATAAATTTGTGTGATTAAATTTAAATCCTAGTTAATAGACGTGGCTAATTGACAACACAAATTGAGCTTGGGAGTGTTAGAATTAATTTTTCAAATTCTAAAGGCACTTTTGAAAAGGAGTTAGTGTCTTTTAAGTGTAACTACGTGTTAGTGACATACTAGCTGGCCCCAAGAGTCAAAAAGTGAAAGTATATTAGGTCACACGGCAGAACCAAATGCTTGATTACACAATGTTTTAAATAAATAATCGATTGGTATGAAACACAGTTGTAAGAGAGACAGGTAATTTTTTTCTAAAAAAAATTATAGGGTGATTTCATTAGAAAGATGAAGTATACGATTTTGTTACAAAAGGTGAAGTTCTTGTCGAAGTTCTTTTTTTCCTAGGAAAAAGAAAATTCTTCAACTCCTATATATCAAGCATGGGGAGGACTTTTTTTTTTAAAATAATGATAAAATTTGTGTGGCGCATTTGAGATTCACATTATGCATTTGAGTCATGACCATTAAAATTGCAGTATATCCTTATCCTTGTGCATTATCGTTGCAATTGGATACCATTTGTAGGGCAACAAAAATAAACATTATACATGGTCAAGTTGTAAGGATACTTCATTTATACAATCATCCGGGAATATGCAATTGAAACTTTGAAGATGCTTTCTTTTTAAGGCATCATCATCTAAGGTGTGAGCATATACAGTTTGCTTGATTACTATGATAGAAGAGTTAAAGAAGTAGAATGATAAGGAGGTCGAGAGTTTGATCTCCACTCAAACATAATACTAATAATATTAACATTAACCGTTTCAATTTTTTTTATTACCTAGTGTTTTATATTTTCGGTAACAAACATCTCTAGTTATAAGCGGGCAATTGCTAGCCCTTCTATAAATAAAAAATATCTTTCGAAGGACGATTGCAAAATCAGAAAAAATTTATGTTTGCTCAACATGCACTTTACATGGAAAACTTGGGTATATTCTTGAACTTTGAAGTTAGTAACTGAAATGTACATTGTGCAGTGTTAAACCTTTTCATGATGAAGCCACTTCCATGATTTAAGATTGATCCTCAAGACTTTTTATATAAAATAAACAAGCTTTTTATGCAAATGAAAACGTGAAATTCTGGTTTATACTTTAATTTTTTTTTCACTATAATGAAAACCTGAATTTACTTCCTCACATGTTGAATTCAACCTTAGAATCATAAAGATGTAGATTTAGATTGAATGTTACTCCACCCAACCAGAGCTCAAGACGTCAAAAGAATTTTAGATATTGGCCTGAGTTGCAAGGGTAAAATTGTTCGGCTCAACGAATAACAAAGACATCATCAAAGGCAAAACTTCTCTCAAACCATATCTGAAGTAAACCTTCAAGATTATATAGGTAGCTTGCTATACAAAAATAAATAAATGCAATAAAATAAGCATAAAAATAAAAACTCAGGACTGCCCTCTCCCTCATCTAGATCATAATCTTCTTTTAAAACTTTTCAGTATTACAGATTATAATATTGCAAGACACAAATATGACATATCACAAAATTTGTGCATCCATAAGTGGCATAATAGGAGATGTATACCCTCGTTTCAGCACATATTGTGAATAGATGTTAAATTACAATACAAGTTCAATTAAACTAACCTAAATAGCTGAATCACTAATTTAACCTTTTTGTATTTGTCAAGTTAATCTAAGCACATGTTTATTTCCAAAGTGATGTTACTCCTAATATGCGCTGATGTCGCAGCTCCACGAGGTAGCTTCATAACTACCGCACGTCCAACTTGCCTCCACTGTGAAAACAAGCAGGGGCTAAGAAATGCTGTAAGGGTTAGTAGTATATTCCTCAATTGCTTATGAACCATGTGCAAGATATACATTGGTAGCTGATAAACCACAAAGTTTTGTTCAAGCAATATGTGGAAGATGTGAGAAACAAAATTACATAATCGAAAACATAAGGTGGGTTTCACACAAAAACAGGTCAAATTTCTGATATGCAGCCTTAGGAGTTTTAAACTAAAGTAGTTAATGAGATCGTTTAGAGCAGAGGAAATATAAATACCATAAACATGTTTTCACTACTAAGTCTCAGAAAATCAATCACATTAATGTGTTGATGCTCTATCTAACATCCAAAAATGTCAATTTTTTTTGTTGTAAATAAACTTTAAATTGTGATGCACAAACACTTGAAGATACTACTGACATAATTTCCAAATAGTACTATGAAATTTAACACCAAACCTTCTCATTAGTATGCTCTGACAAAGTTAAGCTTCAAACACAAGTTGGTTGACCCACATGTGATGCTTCATTGAGATCCCAGTCCCATATCTTTAACGGATTATCAGTTGATGCAGAAACCAGTGTTTTAGAGTCCAAGAGTTGAACATAGCTTGCAACTCTTTGGTGGCATCCTACTCACACCAGTCACCAGTGCCTTCTAAGATTATGAAGATTGCGGCAATAGGTTAAGTAATCCATAGAACCAAGGGTCAACAGATGAAAGCAATGAGCAAAGAAATGAACATAGTGGTATTATTAGCAGCATTTCTAATTGCTTGCAGTGTTTCTCTGCAAATTGAAGAAATTAACATCTATTTTCTTTTTGCAGTAGCCTGCGATTAAGTGAACTGATCGTGTGCAAATTTATGGTTTGTACTATTATACATTTTTGCAAAACATAGCTCAAATAGTTTAATCAGGTGCCTTTGACCATATTATAGTAAAACAAAACCTGAACCTTCATACATTTGATATCTTCCTGGCATAAAATCAGGAGGCTCGTATTTGGATCAACATTTTCATGACTTTGAGGCTTATGAATAGTTACAATCAAATTTTTGCTTATGTTATATATAGATTGGTAAGTACTACAGGTACTTGAGAAAAAATGTTAGTTATTATGTTCACATTTTTTTCCTTAACTTTTTTATTCCCTTAGCCCAAACTAATTGAGCTATCCAAACCCTCCCACTATTCCTCCACCAACATTCCTCTTCATGTTCAACTTGTTCAATAGTTGTCTAGTATTCATAACATTGTTCTAATCGTCACTTGAGTGATTTACTAGATAGGAAAATGCTATTTCTCTAGAAAAATAACATCAAGAATTTTTAAGATGACAAGTTTTAATTGCATGATTTATTTGTTTACTTCTTATTTTTCAGTCACACCTCTTTGAATTGTGACAAATAATGTATTGTAATTGGCTGCTCTTTATTTTTGAAGAATTCTTGATGTTATTTTTCTAGAGATATAACATTGCTCTACTAGATAATATCCGCTCATAAAAAATATGTGACTAAAACTGTTTCATAATAAATATGTTTGTCCCAAAGTACATATAATTTTACACTATGAAAGAAATATTAATGTTCATTTTTCTATTATCCCCTTATTATTATTACTCTATCTTTTTCCAACACTTTTAATTTATCTTTCTTACATCTTTAATAAATGATATTTTTGTAAAATTACACATTTTTTTCTCTTTGCTGTACAATATTAATCACATTTCCTCATTTATTTAAAACTGATAAATGACATATAATTTGGGATGGACAGAAGAAATAATGTTTCCACAAAAAAAAAAAAATGAGAAAAAAGTAAAAATACGAAATTTGAGATGATTTGTAATTTCACTTCACCAAAAAAATTGATTTGTATCGCAGTGTTTCAAATCTCGTGTCTCATTCGCGTGATGATATTGAAGGGCTTTCAAGCGTAACAATTCTAATCTTCAAGGGCATTTGTTCCATAGAAGTGCCAAAATTACATGTTGCTCTCAAAAGAGAATGGGACAGGCACGACACCAATAATATACTCATTATTTTTGTTTCAGATTCATTTTTAATATATTTGTTTTTTATTCCTTTACTTTACTTTTCAGGTTCTTTTTTCTTAATCAAATCGATTTGATACATATGAAGCTCCATTTTCAGGTAGTTATTGTATTCCATTCACACATTTGTTGAAATCACAAATGCTACGTGATCTATTATTATTTGTTGATATGCATAATCTTTTTTGGTGGATGAAACCGATTGTTATTAAAATTTGAATGATCATTGTAACAAATTTTTGTACAACATAAAATGCTGGAAAAAAAATGTGCCTAATTGTCTAATTCAGATTAAGATTACCATTCATAAATTCATAGCATAATAACAACTAGCCCCATTTAATTGGAATTTATTGTCTGTGCATATATCCTCTAGATTCATGCTGTGTTGCTTTTTCTTTCCACCTTTATTTGCAAGTTGTTTTATTTCTAATCAAGGGAGTTGTTAGATTCATGTCCTTGATTAAGATTGGTATATTCTTTCTAGTTTATGTGTACATCACCAAATTATAGTTCTCTCAATTTGATGATGAATATATTCCATAAATCATAAACTCAATTTGAATATTAATCAAAGTGGTTATTAATGATTATCATTTTAAAATTAGAAATTGATTCCAAAACAATGAGGAAGAAACACACACAACCATTAAACCATATGATTTATATATTAAGGGTGTTAGTAATTATGAACTGTAAGTTTAAGACTTATGTTTTCTTAATTGTTCCACTTTATGGACTTTGATTCTTGTCCCTAAATCTAAAATGTCTAATTTATAATATATGCAATAATAATTTTCTTTGAAGAAACAATAATAATAAGTTGGAGCTGTCACCTTGGCCCTCTTTGTATATAATATTTGCTTTTTTGGCACTCAATAGTGAACTTTGAATGAAATGGCAAAGATCCTTTTCTGTTTGAAAACAACTAGTTTGTTGAGTAAATTAGGAAAACAACAAATGATAAGGAATTTTTAAAAGCTTATCTTAATGTAAGGGTTTTGTAACATGGGAATTTAAGGTCCTGTTTTTCAATTTGCAAATGTATGTGGGAAGTTGACATGTGCCTAAACCTATGCCAGACATATCCACCGTTTTGTGGATAAACAAACAATTGAAATATTGAATGATTGTTCGCAATGCAATGGGTCAAGGAATTATGCAAACCTTGTCAACATCTCAATATAGACCACCAATTGAATTAGGCTACAGTGCAATTTAATTATTGGTAAAATTATGGGTTAAATATGCAGAAAGTTTTTGTATGAAAATTATTAATCATCATAGAGTTGATTTCTTTTGTTTTGCTTTATAGTTCTTTTCTTAAAAATCATCTTTAGAATTTGTTTCAACCTTTCAATCAATGTTTTTTTTTTGAAGAAGAAGCCAATGTTTTTATTTTTATTTTTAGGAACTAAGTTATTCATGTTTTCGTACTGAGCAAACACTCCAATATGTTCTAATCTCAATAAAAAAAATAAAATTGATGCCATGTATGCACCAACACTTATAACATCATCTTTTTATAAAATTAGTTTTTAAAAAATCAAAGTTGCTTTTGAAAATCTTGAACTTATAGTTGAGATGCCGTTTCTTCCTTTTGACTAGTATGCAGAGAAATATACAATTGCCTTCTAAATGGTCGTATTTATATTCATTTCTCAATTTCAGGATTCCTAGTCATTTGTGGAGACAAGGGAGAGTTCCTTAATCAGGATTTCCTTCTATATGTAGCATTGCTTGTACTCCTATTGTAAAAGATGTTAAATCACAACTCAATGGAATCAATTGAGATCATTGTCGAAATTGATCCTGAAAATGCTGAAGAACTCAAAAAGACTAAAACAGGTGTGGATTCTTTCTTATATGCATACATATATCACAGATGAATTTTGGAATACCCTATTGGCCTGTAAGATTACTATGAGATCAGTCACCTTGCTTCAGAATAGGAATAAGGATTGGAATGATTACTTCAAAGCTTGGATGCATACTAGTCAATGATATCGCTAGAGTGCTTATATGAGTTCTTAAACTGTAATCGGTTTAATACAGGAAAGGAGTGACTTAACTATCACATGTAAGGATGGTTGCTTGTAGACTAAGCAACCAATCCATATGAATAAAGAATTAAAATGAAACATTGAATGCGAAAAAATGTGGTAACTTTTGGAATCCAATTGGAGTTTTTGCACCATTGAAGTGAAAAGGAGGTAAGCTGCTTAAAAGTAACGCGGCATAATAAGGCCTACTTTACCCCAAGGTGGACTACACCATCTGTGATGTTCTTACTAAAATTGTTGCAACTAAGAAATCGTAACACTTATATTTGTAGTCTTTGCAACTGACAGCTTTTTCTAACTGAATTTTGAAATGTTTGGGATTTATTAATGTAAATGTATCATAATTTCCCATTTTATGCAGATATTGAAACCAAGATCACAAAAATCCAAAAGCTTGTTAAGAACGAAAACCAAAGCAAAAAAGATGCGAACCCTAGACGTTCTAGAAAAGATACAGAACTTATGGGATTAACGGAGGACTTATACAAGCAGTACCAATCACTTAATGCACAATATGATAATGTCATTGGGAAAGTGCTTTCTCAACAAAGAAAGGATTCAATGTTTTCATCTGACTGTGACTCAGACTCGGAGTACTTCTCCTCAAAGGAAGAACAAAAAGTAGCTGACACCGTTAAGCAGGAATCTGATAGAGATGATAATAGAGAGGCGACGGATCTCAACCAAAATATTGGCAATACAAATCAAGTTCTTAAGACTGAAGCATCTGTTGAGGCAACTGAAATTGAAATAAAATTAACTTCACTAATGGAAGAGATGAAGAGCTTGAGGAACGATAAAACGAAACTAGAATTTCAAATTGAAAGCCAGGCAAATGAAGTTAAACAGCTAAGCATACAAAATACTGAGCTACAGAATCATGTCATGGAACTTGAGTCGTTGTTGAAAGAGAAACAAGGTGTGTTATCTGATCTGGAGATAAAACTCAACAACAGCGAGGAACAAGCAAAACTCAACATTGTAAAATTGATGGCACAAGTCAATGAACTTGTACTTGAGACGGACTCTTTGAGGACCCAGAAAGATGAGATGGAAGAAAAGATAAAATGTGATAAAAATGAAGCGTCTATGCAAAGAGATGACTTGATGGAGAAGCTTAACGTAATGCAACAAAAGTTAGATTCAATAGAGAATCATAACAAAGAATTAGAAGCTCAGTTCGAAAGAAAAGCTGAAGAAATATCCCAGTTCCTAATTCAGATGGAAAATTTAAAGGAGAATTTAGCCGAAATGAAATCAACCGAACATACTATGATGGACGAGAAAGAGGGTTTTCTTGCGCGGTTAAAGGACATGGAATTCAAATTGGAAACACAAAGCAATCAGAAAAGTGAGTTGCAAGAGCAGTTAGCTGAAATGAAATCTACTGAACAGACTATGATGGAAGAGAAAGAAGGTTTTCTTGCGAGGTTAAAGGACATGGAACTCAAATTGGAAACTCAAATCAATCAGAGAAATGAGTTGGAAGAGCAGTTAAGAGATACAAATTATGATATTAAACAACTGATGAATGAAAACAAGGCCCTGCAGGATAGAAACCATGAACTGAGAGCAGCAATGACACAGAGAGGTGAAGAGATATCAGATTTTTTGAAGGAAAACGATAGCGAAGAAAATGGAGCTTCAATGGAGATCATGGCTTTAAAAGCTGAAGTTAATGACATGAGGCTAGCGTTGGACAATTTGCAGGAACAGAAAACCAAGTTGGAACTCCAAAACGAGCGAAACCATAAGGAATATGCAGAAAGCATGGCAAAGATAGAAACTTTGAACACAAACTTGACAAGCCAGATAGCTGACCAAGAGAAAACTATAAAGGATCAGACATCAACCATTGACCGAATAAATGCGGAGCAAAAACAAACCATAATCACCTCGAATAAACTTATGTTGAATCAGCGATCGGCAGAAAGGAAAATGGAAGAAATGGCAGAAAAGTTGAGGAAGAAAATGGAAGACAATATCCGCTTGTTGCACCAGAGGATCCACGTGGCAGAACAGTTGAACAATGAGAACAAAAACAGTTGCAAATTAACAAAGATAAGGTATGAGGAAGAGAACAAGATTCTTTGGGAGAAAGTTTCTATTTATGAAGAGGAACTAAGAAGACTTAAAGAGGATGCTGCTAATGTTACTGCAACTGCTGATGAAGTAACACACTCAACAATGGTTGATCTAAAGTGTTTTGAATTTGAGGCTGCTCTAAATGGATTAGATGTAGTGGCTGCGAAAGTCGAGGAACACAGAGAGTGTGTCATGAGCAATGTGTCTAAAATGCTTTGTGAGGTTCAGTTTGCGAAGGATTGGATAAAGAAAATGAACGTCGAAATGAAACAATTGAAGGACAATGTGGATTGTCTTACAACGCTAATGAGCGAAAAAGAAGAACAGGAATTGTTGTTAAGAGACAAAGTATGGAATTTAGAAGCCACAGTGAGCAAAGAAGGAGGAGAGAAACTGAACTTGACAAATGCAGTGAGCCAGCTTGAAAAGAAAGTGGGGAAATTGGAAAAGAATCTGAAAGAAAAGGATGAGGATTTGGATAGCCTTGGAGAGAAAAAGAGGGAAGCAATAAGGCAACTTTGTTTGGTTGTTGAGTTTCATCGCGGCCGCTGTAACTATCTAATGAATTTGGTCACAAGCATGAGAGTTAATAAGAAGACATGAACTTTCTTTTTTCTGCTTATTATTGTACATGGAGATGGGAGTCATTGGAAACAAATACTCCACAGTTTTGTAAAATTGAAAAATGATTCATTCTATTGTTGTTTTTCTAACTTTACCCCTCCCAATTTTTGTTTTTAGCCAGTTTGAAAAATATGGTGGAACAATAGGCCTGATAGCAAGACACAGGAGCTACTCTTTATCCTTTTACACATAAGTTAAATCCAAATCTGCAAAACAGTTTTAAATTTTGACCAAAATTTGAAATAATGGTTTATAGAATAGAATAGTAGTAATACTTACAACTAAAGTGATGTTTGTATCCTGAGTCTCATCCTCATCAATTAATATATTCAAATATTTCTTTTATGTAACTCTTCGAAATTTACAACATATTAGTGACATTGCGAGAATATAGAGTGTGGAAGATACACTGTGATATGCTTTAGAAATTTCCCTTAATTAATAGTTGAGAAAAATTATCTTGACAATCTAAAACTTGTCTAATACGGTATTTTTATACGGTTGTCAATTTAATAACAATTTTTTTCCCTCTTCGTTAATCAAACTAACACATACTTTAGGTGTATTTCTAAACGTCGTATCAAAAAATGTCATATATTTTAGTTGTTCAAATATCATTCATCTGAATAGTTATCACAGATGAAATAACCGTATGAAAGTGTTATGTGTATATAATTAGTGTTTCTTAAATAACTTATTGTAATCAGGGAGTCGACGGATCATCCTGTGTTGGAGAGAAAAAGAGCAATTATACAAGCGAGTTGAACACCACATCTTAACTCAAGACATTGAGTTTATGAGTCACTTCACTTATATATTATTCAACCTTCACTTTATTAATCAGTGTGAGACTACTAACTCACCTCATACTTACCACAACACAGATTTGAGCATATTCTTAGAAAAAAGACTTCTTCACACTGCACGCTCTATCGAAGATGATTGGTCACATTCAAATGGGTGAAGATAATAGGCATTCTAGTAAGGATAAGAAGCTTCCACGGTGGTGGCTAAAGAAAGATCAATGGCCGTATCATTGTTGCTCGCATTGAAAATAGAATGATCGTTATCATAAGCAACCATTGAAGACAAATTGAAGAAGAAGAAGAAAGGTATAGTAGGAAGTTGTTACCATATAATGAAAAGAGGGAAACTGAGTTTAATACTTCAATGAGGCTCCGTCTACTGTACATGACCTGTATAGGTCTCCTACCGTGAGAGACTTCATTTTTTTTTAGTAAATTACACTTCTCTCCTTTCAAAGATGCTTGAATTACACTCTCCTCTCCTTTTATGTTAAAATATACACGTTTCTCCCCTCTTATTCAAAACATACTAGCAAATATTTCACTCCCCACCCTTAAGAGAAACTTGAATTACATTCCCCTCCCATTTTATGTTAAAATCTACACTCTACTACCTCAATAATTTTTTATTTATTTCTAAGAGTCTAGCAAAAATATAATAATCTAACGCACTTCAAAAAAATGGTATTGTGGGTCTATTTTAATATAATCAAAATTTGAATTAATATTTTTTGCTATTTTTTATTCTCAATTTCTTTAACATATAATTTTAAACCCTATTATAAAATAGAAAACAACCCAAAATAAAATTGAAATATGCAATAAAATTACTAAAGACAATAAAATATGGTTATTTAAAAGTTAATTTTTTACTCTAAATTATAAAATTAATAGCAAAATATTTAAATTTAATTATCATGACATTTAAATTATAAAGAAATGAATTGATTTTTCTTAAATGGTGGTTTAAAATTAGTATATACCATAAAAATATTTATTTATGTTAAAATAGATTAAAGTGTAGTGCATATTTAATTATTAAGGGAGGGGTTGTAATTCAAGCATCTTATAGGGGAGAGGAGTATAAATTTTACTTTTTAAGGGAGGGGAGTGTATATTTTAACATAAGAGAGAATGAGAGTGTAATCCAAGCATCTTTGAGGGGAGGGGAGTGTATTTTACTCTTATTTTTTTTATTTTTTTGTTTGCAAAATGAATAAAGGCCATTGGATTGGATCTATGATTGAGTAGAAAAAAGGACAAAAGTGTAAATTCGGAGGTGTGAGAACCGTTTATGCCGAATTGATTTATTCCTTAATTTCTTTCTTCGGTTTCTGCATAATTGATTTCTTCACATACTTAAATCCAATTTTAATTTTTTGTTGTGTATTTATTCTAGCCAATTGATTTTTCACTTCACATATAGAAAATCACAATATGATTCAATCTTATGCATAACAAACATCGCATATTTTTAGTTGGGCATTTTTACAACACTGCATAACAAACAGATCTATGTGATTCAATGTTAATATTGAAGAAAATGATTAACAATCTTATTGAACGCATTAAATTAAACTATATAAAAAATTTCTACCTTGATCAAATTTTTCTTAAAGCAATTCTCTCCTTCAAATTAAGCTATATAAAAGTAAATTAAAATATATAATAAACACATCCAAATTTAGAGAAGATGAAAAATGGAAGAAATTGGGATAATTGCTGATGAAAAATAAAAGTTAAGAGCAAAAAGGTGAAGTTTAGAGAAGATGCCTCTCTCTTTCTCTCATTTGGCTTTTTTGATATTGGAAACCGGAAAGGAAGGACATACGGTTCTCTCTTCCAAATTTACACTTTTGTCATTTTTTTTACTTAACCATGAGATTTAATCCAATGGCTTCTATTCATTTTGCAAACAAAAAAAATAAATAAAATGAAGTCTCTCACGGTAGAAGACCTATACAGGTCATGTACCGTAAACAGAGCCCTTCAATGATTGATGATTAAGTTGTTTATACAAGAGACAAAGCTAAAAAATACAAAGAGCTAGAATCTAACGGTTGTTTTTTTTTTTATCAAGTAGTTTAGCGGCTAGAGCTCACACAATTAAATATAGAGAAGTAGGGTGTTAGGGATTCGAACCTCGGTCCCTGCATATAGTATATAATATCCCTACCAACTGAGTTAAGCTCACAAGGGTAACGGTTGATATATCTAAAAATATTTTTATTTTATTTTGCGTCAATTTAGTGTCTGACATTAGTTAAAAAAATAAAAAAAAAATTATTTTATTTTGCGTCAAGTTAGTGTTGACATTAGTTAAAGAAATAAAAAAAAGGCAAATTTTACGTTGAAAACAATATTTTTTATACTTTTAATTCTAAGAAATTTTTACTATATTTGTTTTTTTCCATGAGGGATAATAATTTTGCATTTTCCTTCATAAAGTATATCAAAAATATGCTAAAATTACGGTGACTTTTGTGGTGAAACAAAATCCGGGAGAGACATCCAATTTTTTACTCTCGATGTTAGATTAGGTAATGTTTCAGAAATTTAACCTTGTGGTGAAAATCATCTTGTTAAAGAGTCTCATATAGAATAAAATATGGTTTGAACATGTGTTCGTAAGTGAGGGTATTCCTCGCCTCACAATCTGATTTTATAGAGTTGTGTTAAGTTCAACCACAATTTCTAAGATTGTTTCAGAATCTCTTTAAGATCCATTATAGATTGAACACACGTTTATAAACAGCGGTAATCATCACCCCGTTTTATAGAGTTGGGTTAGATCCGACTATAATTAATAAGAGATATTTTTTAGGGAATTTATAAGACATCCTAGCAACACTTAAAATTTATTTATTGTAAAAAGTAAAAAAAAAACTCTTAATATTTATTTACTTATTTTATTCACATGCTTGAATCTATGTTTGGTGTTCGGTGACAATTTATATGTATCTATCTATAACCAATTGGAGTACTTCTTAGTTAAACGTACTATGTCAAGGACTCAAAAGACATTAACAAAAACAAAAAACAAAAATATTAGTATGAAGCTGTAAAAAAGGTGACAATAATTGGTCACGTGAGTTGTAATTGCCGGCACGAGGAAGCTGAAAAATGGTCCAGTTAGTGATTACGTGGAGTAGCTGGAGACAGATCAAACACAACATGCAAAAGGGGATCTTCATGGCATCGTATTCTGCACCTTTCTGGCCATTTTTGTTTCTTCCCGAGTAATAATTTTGCTGTTTTGATTATATTATTGTTATGAGAAATGATACATGTACGATCAATTTTTGACAATTGTGACAACTTTTTCTTTCATACTCATATTATAATTTTACCTTTTCTTTATTGTTTTGATTTTTGTGTTACTACCTTATTTTCTTTGTAAATTATAATTGTCATTAAAATGGTTGTTCAAAAAACACAACTATGATGGAATATAAAGAAATAAAGTTTTTTTAAATAAATAAAGAAATAAAGTTGTAGTAGTTAAAAATAAGATGTGTGTAAATTAAATTTTTTATTATATATATTGATCTTTCAAATATTTTATTTGCTTATATACATTCCGGAAGGAGTACATTTATTTTTTATTATAATTATTTTAGAATATACTATGATCAAATAAAGATTTAATTATATTTGTTACTTTATGGTAGAATTGTTCCTAGTATAATGAAATTTAATAGATTTTTTAAATAAAAATTTAAAAACATTATAAACAAGATAAAATTGTAATTTAAACCATTTAAATGAAGGGTATAATTGAAAAATAAAAAGTCAGACCAAAATGATGTATTTCTTTGTATATAATAGCGTTTAGATTCTTTCAAAAAAATAAATAAATACCGGCGTTTAGATTACCACTTCATATCTGTATGTCCATTATATTTGCAGTGAGTACAATATTAAAAACTAAGATTTAGGATCGAGAGCATGATGATGTTCAAACAAAAAGGAGAATTAAGGAAAACCGAAAGTAACATACTTATCAACATATCAAAGCAGAGACATTCTTGCATAGACACAAATATAAATGCATACTATTTGGTCACACACATCAAAAACCTTTTTCTCAAAAGACTAAATCAATTTTTTATCAAATTCTTTTTTATTATTACAAAAAATATTTTTGATGTGTGTATGACCAAATACTGTATATTTATATTTGTGTCTATAATAGACTTTTTCATCAAAGCATCTCAATTTCTAAATTGGTGGGTTTCACTAAATAGTTAAGAGGACTAGGGGTAGTATATAGGCGAGTAACTTGTAAAGGAGGATTTGTAGTCTTAAGACTAGGGAGAATAGGAGAGAAACTCTAATACATAAATGTATGCAGTTACGAAGGTCTAGGATCTAAATCTAAGTTAATAGAGTATTATGTAAAATTAGCAATGTTTTTAAGATATTGATTATAAAATTAAATGAAAAATGTAATTTTTACATTAAAAGTTATATGATTATACGACTATAATAAGTGTTTGATTTATATGCCAGAAATTTCAAAATAATGATGATGACTCGTCGGCATGTCCCCGCCCAAGTGAAACGAATGGCATTATGGTAATAAACAGAGAAGAGAGGGGGCAAACATCGGAATAAACAATCCAAAGATTCCATTCATGAAATTTGAAGATGAAAAATGCTGGCGTCTCTTTAGAGCGCTCTAATCCAAACAAAACAAAGCCACTTTTCATTCCATTATTATTATTTTCACAAAAACAAATTATTTATTTTTTGTAAACTTAATTAAACTATAGGCTCTGTATCTGTCTCTCTTGCATTAACTCAATACCTCTTGCCAACTCTCTTTCTCTAAGTTTCTTTACTTCCATCTTCTTTTTCAACTCTCACAGAGGTAACAGTGAATTCCGTTTTTCAAATTTTTCATTTCCTTCTTCTTGCGTTTTCACTTCAAATTCAATTCAATTATTGATTCTCTCTCTCTTTTATAGTTGAAACGTTGAAGAAGCTCTTTAGTTTCAGCTTTTGGATTCGATCAGATCAACTTAATCTACTTGAAATTGAAATCACTCACGTAAGCTTTTATTTAATTCTCTAAGTTTCTACTTTGCTTATTAATTAATTATTAATGTTTCTTTGTATACTCCGCAGCAATTGCATATGGTTTTGATTTGAACTTAGTTAGTCCTGTATCTTGATCCTTAATCTGAATTATTTATTGTGCTATTTATTAATCTTGTAAAAGATGGTGATCTTTGATGATTATGCTCTTTACTTTACTTTGGAATCTAAGAAATAAAAATCTAATAAGCCTTTTTTTAGCTAAAGTAATAATGATATCGGACATGTGATATGTTGTCGGATGAGCTTGTAGCGGATAACTGATAGCACTAATCGTTTGAATTTGTTTTGTTTGATAAAATTAGTGTTTGAATGAACTTATAAAAATATATTCTCAATTAATTTTTATTTTTTCAATTAAGATAAAAAAATGATATGCTATAAGCTTTAATTTACTTTAATTAGCTTATAAAAATGCTATTAAAAATAATTTATAACTTAGCGAAAAAGTGAAGGTTATCAAACGAGTTTTTGTTAGTCATATATGAACTTAAAAATGATAAGATATCAACTATAAACTATAGCGTATTGTGCTTGCTAAACAGACTTTAGATTAGCTTAGTCAATTGGAAAGAAAACTATACCTCCTATTCAGTATGAGTATATTTTAGTATTTCTATTTGCCTTTGGTGTTTTTATTATCATAAATAACAGAGATTTGAGGCTCAATTTTGTTTGTTGCATTGAATTTGCTGTGTCTTTTATAATTTTTTCTTTTTCTTTGTAGGTTGCTGCAATTGTTGTTAGAGCTTAACAGATTCAAGAAAGGAGGATATAAGGAAAACTTGAAGCAATATTTAAGGTACTTATTCCAATTTGCCAAAATATTGATAATTGTTATAAGAGTATTGAGCATATATATTGGGGTTTATATATGTAAGATTGTAAGTATGTTTTTTCCATTTTTTTCTTGGGTAGTAGTATTATTACAGAGTTGTTGTTTTTAAATTTTTTAAATAATAAAAAACTTAATTCTTGAAAGTTGTAGTCGTGGCGGCAGACTAAAGCTGAGTTGTAGTCTTGGAACTTAGTGTGAACAGTGGCTCGGTTTCTTTCTTTTATTTTTTGGTTTTAAATTGATAATAATCTAATTACATTTTGATTATTTTCCTTCAAAAAAAATTGCATTTTGATTATTCCGTTCTCAGTAATAGAATCGTGTTAAATCCGTAATAGCATAAAATTTGGACCATTGGTGCGTTAATTAAGAGTTTGGGACCACATTTTGGTTTAGTAACAGTAAGTACGGCAACCGCATCTAGTATCTTTTTGACACTATTCACCTTTTTTTTTTTGCCCTTTATTTTTGTAGTTTATTGGCCCCAGTTAATCACATATAATCCGTAACTGAACCCAATTTCCATCATAGACATCAGTAGTGCCTTGTTCGAATGAACCCCAAATAATACAACCTTTCCTATATTTCAATGTTTTTGTTTTCCCTGCAACATTTGTTTGCGTTAGAGCACTTTATTAAAATTTTACAAAAAACTCCACATGCACAAGATGTGCACAAGTGGAAGATAGCAAACAATACAAAGAGGATACATCCAAATACACACCAATCAAACCAAACAATCATGAACACAACCTAAAAGCCCACACTGCCAAACTCTGCAGGAATTGGCACAAATATGTAGAAAAGGAAAGAACTATTCCCTTCAGGGCCTATATAATTGATAACTTAAGATAGAATACATTAAGTATCAAGGATAAAATTCTGCAATCTTGCAAAATCCCAAGCTTCACAGCCTTCTAATCTGTTGCTATTCACATCTAAACCATTTTGTAAGCCAAGTATAACACACCTGTATTGCAACCAGCCAATAGAGGCAATCAACCTCTCACAACCAGTGTACTTCACTTTAAGAAACCAAACAGGAGCCCAAACAACCATCCCTCCATATCTTCATTAAATTATTTCGATAATACATGTTTTCTCCACACAAGAATTACGCCTCTACTGCAATCTCCCAAACCAACCTGCATAGTGAAAACTCCAATTCAGACTGAACATTATCTCAGACTAACTATTCAAATGATCAGAACCAAAACAAATCAAACAACCATAACTCTCAGGTTCTTAATTTCCAAAATATCTCTACTAACGAAATATGGCAATCAAGTATTCAATCCCTCACTTCTATCAATATAGCTGCAAACAACACCTTGACACAGCCTTCCCAATTATTTCCAGCCAGCACGATGAGACACAACCAACATAACATCTAATCTGAAACCATGATCTTAAGATAGCTCTTTTGATAGGACCAAAGCAAATTAAACCTTAACTGAGATGATGCAGGCCTAAAATCTTAACCATTTATATCATCTTATGTTAAAAAAGCGAAAAATACAATTATAGACCATCCATTAAAAAAATATACAATTACAGACTATTTTTCCTACACTGTTATTTTACATTTTTTTCAGCTGTTTTACACTATAATTATTTTTCTTTTCCTTTAGGAAAAAAAAAAACAGATTCTTCAAAATTGATTTTGTAGAAAAATTGTGTGCACCTCAGTGCTCAAATATCAAATAATTGTGTTAAAATTTTCAGCTCTTCACTTCCTGGAATCTACATGGTGAACAGATTATCTCTGACTTCATATTGCTAAGAAATTGGATATCAGTGGAGAAGATGGTGAAACATCACTTGAGAAAGTCTATAAAATCCCTGTTTGAAAGTCACATTGACGCTGATAAAGAAGAGCAGCTCCAGGGAGCTAAAACAGGTACAATCTCTATCCACAATTACACTCTGCCCCATGACAGCTGAAATGATATCATGGAAGATCACTAGGAAAATTATACTATGATATATGTATATCACCTTATGTTGATCAAACAAATGATTTCGACTTTTTCTAATTTTGGTACAGAAATTGAAGACAAAGTTAATAGGATATTGAAACTTATTAAAGATGCCAACCTTGAAGAGGATGGTACCCCAGCAGAACTTTTGAAGAGGGAACCACTTGCTGAATTGATTGAGGATATCCACAATCAATACCAATTGATTTACACACAACATGATCATCTGACAAGTGAGTTAAAGAAAAGGATCAAAGGCAAGCAAGAAAAAGGAAGTTCTTCATCTAGCTCTGATTCAGATTCGGATTCGGATTATTCTTCAAAGGACAGAGGCAGCAACAATGGTCAACTGCAAAATGAGTTTCAAAAGATAATTGATGGATTAAAGCAAGAACTTGAAGTGGCGCATAAGGAAGTTGCTGACTTAAATCAGAAGTTGACAATTACACATGAAGAGAAGGATGTCATAAATTCAAAACACCTTGCAGCACTGAGCAAGATACAAGAAGCAGACAAGGTTAGTATGGATTTGAAAGCTGATGCCGAGGCATTTGGGATACAAATATCAAAACTTTTGGCTGAGAATACTGAACTACATAAGCAACTGGACATTGCTGGTAAAGTAGAAGCTGAACTGAGTCAAAAATTGGAGGATATGAAAACAGAAAACAATAGCTTGGCCGTGGAGAAAGAGACAGCTCTCCAACAGATTGACGAGGAAAGGAAGACTACAGATGACCTGAGAAACCTCGTTGATCAATTGAAAGATGATAAGTTAGTGATTGCAAAAGAATTACAAGCAGCAACAGATGAGCTTTCTATTCTGAAGCAGCAATTGAAACATGCAGAACAACAAATAACAACAATAAGCCACAATCTGGAGGTTACAGATGAAGAAAACAAATCATTAAAAGCAGAAATTTCACAAGCTTCAAATGAGATTCAGCTGTCTCAGAACAGAATACAGGAATTTGCATCTGAATTAAGTCAGTTAAAGGAGAAACATGATGAGAAAGACAGGGAAGTTTCAACCCTCACTCAGATCCACGAAGGGCATAAGAATGAGTCCTCAAATCTTATCAGGGAACTAGAGACACAAATCACAAATCTGGGGCTGGAATTAGAATCACTGCAAAACGAGAAAAAAGATATGGAGGATCAACTTAAGAGCAGCACCACTGAAAAAAGAGAACTGGAAGAGCGCAATTTAGGCTTGCGAAACCAAATTTCAGAACTTGAAATGAAGTCCAAAGAAAGAGAAGAGGAACTATCTGATATCATGAAGAAACTCAAAGATAATGAGGATGAATCATCTTCCAAAATATCAGATTTGACATCTCAGATAAACAATTTGCTGGCTGATTTAAGCTCAGTACATGCTCAGAAAACTGAACTGGAAGAGCAAATAATTTTTAAAAGTAATGAAGCCTCAACTCGAGTCGAAAGCATTACAAATGAGCTGAATGTATTGCAGCAGGAAGTGGAGTCTCTACAACACCAAAAATCTGACTTGGAAGTTCAGCTTGTGGAAAAAAGCCAAGAAAATTCCGAGTGTTCAATTCAAATTCAAAGTCTGAAAGAGGAGGTTGACAGAAAATCCCTGGAACAAGAGAGACTTATAGAAGACAGAGAAAATTTTACAAAAGAAAGAGAAGAGGAACTATCTGTTATCATGAAGAAACTCAAAGATAACGAGAATGAATCATCTTCCAAAATATCAGATTTGACATCTCAGATAGACAATTTGTTGGCTGATATTAGCTCATTACATGCTCAGAAAAATGAACTGGAAGAGCAAATAATTTTTAAAAGTAATGAAGCCTCAAATCGAGTCGAAAGCATTACAAATGAGCTGAATGTATTGCAGCAGGAAGTGGAGTCTCTACAACACCAGAAATCTGACCTGGAAGTTCAGCTTGTGGAAAAAAGCCAAGAAAATTCCGAGTGTTCAATTCAAATTCAAAGTCTGAAAGAAGAGGTTGACAGAAAATCCCTGGAACAAGAGAGACTTATGGAAGACAGAGAAAATTTAACCAGGCAGATAAAGAATCTGGAACTGGAGATGAGTACCATCAAGAGCAAAAGTAGCAAAGACGAAGAGCAAATAAGGACCAACGTCCAAGTGATCAGTCATCTCCAGGATAAAATTCATATGGCAGAGATAGAAGGTTCAACCCAAATTGTTGCCTTTGGGGAGCAAATTAAGAATTTTCAACTTAATTTGGCACAGGAATTAGCGCAGCAGCGCAAAAAAATGGAGTTGGAGCTGGATTCCATACGCAGTCAGAAGAGTGAAGTTGAAGAGCAGTTAAGAGCCAAAGACCGTGAGTTGAACACTTTAGAGCAAAAACAAAGTGAATACGTAAAGCAAATGAGTGCTAACCGGGATGAGATCAGTAAACTGGCACAGGAAAATTTGGAGCTAGCAGACAAAATAGATCATTCGGAGAGAAGATTAGCAACAAGAGAATTTGAGTTCTCTGCACTTCAGGATAAACTTTATAAGGCAGAGGAAGAGGCTTCAGGAAAAACAATTGCCTTCACAGCTCAAGTTGACAATCTGCAAAAGGACTTGCTTTCCTTGCTGAAAACAAAAGAAGAATTGGAGCTCTGCTGTGAAAATATCAAAGAAGAACACGCAGAAGTCCTCAGACTGGTTGACAATGAAAAGAATGAATTAGCCAACAAAAACATGGATCTTCAGAGAACATTGGAAGAACGAGAAGATGCATATCAGAAGTTGAATGAAGAATATAAACAAATTGATAGTTGGTTTAATGAATGCAAGGTCAAACTTGAAGTTGCTGAGAGGAAAATGGAAGAAATGGCAGAAGAGTTTCGTGAAGGCATTGGGTCTAAAGATCAGATGGTAACTGATTTGGAACAGCAAGTTGAAGACCTGAAAAGAGACCTGGAAGAGAAAGGAGATGAGGTCAGCACTTTGTTTGAGAATGTCAGGAATCTTGAGGTAAAGCTTCGCCTGTCAAACCAAAAGCTCCGGGTTACAGAACAATTGCTAAGTGAAAAGGAAGAGAGCTTTAGAAAGGCGGAACAAGAGTTTCAGCAAGTTCAGAGAGAACTTGAAGATAGGATTGCTACTCTGGTAGCTACAATCACCGCTAACAATGAAGCTTTTCATGAAACTATAACAAGTGTTAAAGTGTGTGTCAACAGTGTGATATCTGGGATAGATACTGTGAGCAGGAATTTTTCCGACGAAAGCAAAAATCATGAGAACTACATCTCAAACATCTCCCATGAGCTTCAGGTTGCAAAAGAATCTGTCAGCGAGATGAATAGGGTGAAGGGGCAGTTACAGAGAGATAAAGATCGTTTGTTGGAGGAACTGCAGGGTAAAAAGGAAGAGGAATTAACTCTGAGGGAAAAGGTTGAGAAGCTAGAGGCGAAGGCAAGAAAGGAGGAATCAGAGAAGATGAATGTGACATCAACCGTTGTCGAACTTAAGAAGACGGTTGAGGAGCTAGAGAAGTTGATGAAAGAGAAAGAGGAAGGCATGTTGGACTTGGGAGAGGAAAAGAGGGAGGCCATCAGGCAGCTCTGTTTGTGGATTGATTACCACCGCGAGTGTAGTGACTATCTCAAGGAAATCATTTCAAAGACACGCAGGGGCCAGAGAGCAGCATAAATCCTTCTGTATATTTTTTTATGCAACTTTGTCCAGTTAGGTATTGTTGTGATTCGATATATAAATAGCTCATATTTTTTGATGTGAATTGATTCTTTTGTTTTTTGTTTTACAAACATGAGTGTGTGTGTATAATTTGATATTTTCCCCATATCACGAGCAGAGTTAGTCCTGCTCTTTTCTTGAATTTGAATTCAATAATCTTAGTGAGGTGATATTGTTTTGTTCAGTATAGAAATTTGGATTAACATGTCCCATTATTAAATTTTGCCAATTCTTACCTGTCTTTGATGCTTTTATTTTACATTTCTTGCTTTTTTTGTTCTATGTAGCTTATTAAGCAGGCCGGCGTTCTCGTCTAAAACAGATAGTTCTTTCATGTCTTCTGGTCTAAAACAGGTCTTATCATAGATTATTAGAAACTAGCTAGCAATGATAGTTAGCTTAATTAATTAAGTGTTCTTATTCCGCAGAGGACTTACTCTTGCATAGAGACTCTGTCACTCTGTGGATCAGTAGCAGGACCTCTACTATGTCTTGATTTGCTACTTAACTCAGAGCTGAAGATTGTTCTAGCTCAAACTTAAAGATTCTCTTCCACGTAGCTCACAAGAAGAATTGGACTCATACTCTGAATAACAATTGCTCAAGGTCGGTCTGATCCTGAGAACCGGGACTTGTATTTTCTTCGGTGCTTATAGAAGGACGTCTCACATTCTTCCTACATTTAACATTCCTGCTGTTCTTCGGGACCTATAAAATCAAATAACAAGGAGAATCTAACAAAAGCAAACACACCATAAACTGTGCAGGAAAAGGAAATGCATATCACTTTGGAGAGTAAAAAACAGAAGCAAGATATTTAGAAGATTCACGGCTTGTGTTTTTCTACCTCATTCGAGCTCCTACATCTTTTTCCTGAATTTTCTGTGCTTCTTGTTTTATCCTCTTCTAGTTCAGAAACTCCTTTTGGGCCTGCAAATTCTTGGCAGCTAGAACTTGCTCTCGTCAGGTTCTGTTGTATATGGAGTGAATTTGGAATCAGAGTTTTGACCGAAAGAGATAAGGAATGTCTAACAAATAGTTTCAACCATGATACAAATTTGAGTTATCTCGAACAATTTGTTTTTAACTGAACTGATCACTAGATTTTGTTCTCTAATTTTCTATTCAAGTAAACGTTCTCTTTCAAGGTTATAAAAATGCCTTTAAGAATAAATTAAAAATTTATAAATAAAAAACCTATTGTAGTTCTAACTAGGTGATGTTTATTAAAAAAAATTATCTCTTAATATTTTGTTGCACGTTGTAGAAAGGAAATATAAAGATGGAAATAAAAAGCTTGACCAAAAAAAAAAAAATAAAGATGAAAAAAAATACATAAAAGAATAGGATAGTTTATGAGGTTCTATATTTTAAGGGTCCGTTTGATTATCAGGATAGGGAAATATGACATGATACATTAATCATATCCTGCTTAAATATCATGTTTGATGCACCAAAGAGATAATATAAAATAAACCATTTTTCTATCATATCCTGACTTTCCTTTGTAATTTCTATCATGAGTATAGGCCGGGTTAGAAATTATCAGGATTAGAAGATCATTCTTATTTATTATCTTGATATTATGCCATTTTTAAAATATTGTCATTTTTAAAATAATGATAGCATGTATTTTCTATTATAATGAATAACATGCCATTTTTACAATATTTAATTAATTTATGAGAGTAATTTTTTCATTTAATTATAATGATATCCTGTTTGTTATCATGTGTGCATCAAACACATGATAAGATTAATGTTTATCATGTCTTTATCATATCTTATCTCTATCCAGCTTTATATCATATTCTGCCTCTATCCTATCCTGACCATCAAATGGACCCTAAAAGAAAAAGAACTTGTGATGGTTTTTTCTTTTTCTTTTTTCCTTTGAGAAGATAGATGAAATAAAAATAACCACTTGAAAATTCTAACACACACAAGTGGAAGATCCATGTTCCAAGTGTATCATGATGTTGGCATAACAATTTTGGCATTTTTCAACTGAGCTAGACTTATGAGACTCTTAAACCATATATAAACAGTTCTTAAAAAGTATCATTGAATATTTGAGAATTTTTAAAAAGTAAAGTCTTAAATTATTTAAACAATATTATCATAGGATTAGTTTTGTCATTCATAATGAATTAACGATACAACTTGTTGTCCACTTGTCTTCCATTATAAACAATTTTTATAACACTGTTGAAATCCTTCAATTTCTTTTGCCTTCAATTTCAATATAAACTAATATATAAACATTATTATTGAAATCCTTTTTGCTATTTTTTGTTGTAAAGTAATTATTAAATTATTTATTTGTCAAATAAAAAATAATTAATTTATATTATGACAGTTAGATGATAAATAAGTCTTTAATAATTTTAGTTTAGAATAATTTGTTTTACCGAATACAAAAGTAACACAAATAATTAAGATTACCCTTAAAAAAAATCAAGTTTACTGAATTTCCTCAAAGTATTATACTATATAGTATTGTTACAACTTGATTTTACCGGGAAACCGCGAATTTGGATTTTCAAATTTTCCATTTCCTTGTTGCGTTTCATTTCTTCAAATAAAATTCAATTCTTGATTCTCTCTCTTATAGTCGAAGAAGCTGGACTTTGATTTCAGCTTTTGGATTCGATCAGATCAAACTGAAATCACTCACGTAAGCTTCTATTTCACTATCTCAATTTCTTGCATTGAATTTGTTGCGTCTTTTACAATTTGAACCTCACTCTTCTTGTTTCTTGCATTCAATTTGGAACCTAACAGATTCAGAAGATAAGCTGATACAATATCTAAGGTACGTATTTCAATTTTCAATTTCTAAGAATATTGAAAATCCATTTTAGGGATTATGTATGTGTTCTCCATTTTTTTCTTTGGATAGTAGTATTATTACATAATTATTGCATTTTTTTCTTGCAATATTCCTGAAATTGTTGTAAAAATTAGAAGTTTTTGATGCTTATTAATAAGTATTTTTTTTTTGTTGTAAAATTGACAGATAATCTAGTTTAATTTTTATTTGTTCTCATAATTATTGTTTCTTGCGTTAAATCCTAAAATTTGGAGTTTTGGACCACATTTTGGTTTAGTAACTGTAATGATGGTAGAGCGTTGATACATTATAGATTGATCATGTATATTGTATATCATCTTTTATATGTTATATATACAAAAGAAACAATATCGACCACATTTGTCAGTTGTTTTAGTATAACTCATTTTTATTTGTCATGTTTGATGAATGTCAATGAAAACTTAATTGCACAAAAGTAGTTAAGAGACATTTTCAGAAATTTCTTGAAAACAGATTGATTTTTCTGGAAAGAAATCAAACTTATTCTTCAGAACAAAATATCTAGAAAACTGTGTGCTCAAATATTAAATAATTGTTTTAAAATTTTCAGCTCTTCACTTTCTGGAATCTACACGGTGAACAAATTATCTTTGACTTGATAAGAAATTGGATATCAGTGGAGAAGATGGTGAAAATTCACGTTGAAACAGGTACAATCTCTACCCTCACAATTACAGTTTGCACCATGACAACTGAATTGTGATATGACGGAAGATCACAACGCAAAATATGCTATGATTTATGTATATCAGCTTTGGATGATCAAACAAATGATTTGGACTTTTTTTACTATTCCTGCAGAATTTTATGACAAGGTAGAAATGATATTCAAACTTATTAAAGATGACAAACTTGACGAGGTTACCCGAGCAGAACTTTTGAAGAGGGAACCACTTGCAAAATTGATTGAGGTTTACCACAAACAATTCACCTGCAATTTTCATGATCATCTAGAGAGGATTAACTTTGGGCCGCGGAACCAAGTTTCAGAACTTGAAATGGAGTCTAAAGAAAGAGAAAAGGAACTATCTGCTATCATGAAGAAACTCGAAGATACTGAAAAGTATGATAAAGAAAAGCAGCTCCGGGGAGCTAAAGCAGGTACAATCTCTACACCATACTTCCGAATTGTGCCATGATGGAAGCTCGTGATGCAAAATATGCTATGATTTATGTATATTACCTTATGGTAGCTCGAACAAATGATTTGGACTTTTTTACTTTTTCTACAGAAATTGAAGACAAAGTAAAAAGGATAATGAAACTTATTAATGATCACGACCTTAACGAGGATGGCACCCCGGCAGAAGTTTTGAAGAGGGAACCACTTGCTGAATTTATTAAGGATTTCTACATTCAATACCAATTTCTTTATGCACAATATGAAGAGCAAGCAAGGGTCAACATTGAAGAGATCAATGATCTGACACAGCAGAAGTTAGAGTTACATGACAGAAATGCTGACTTAAAAAAAAGATCAGCTGAGAGAGAATCGTCCTTATCATCTCTCCGTGAACTTAATAAGTCTCTCATGGAGCTAATTAAAAAACATAAACAAGATTCAGTTCACGTGGAGAAAACAAGAGCCAAAGGCCGTGAGTTGAAAACTTTTAAGAAAAAAGCAAGTGAAGACGAAAAGCAAATAAATGACCACAGGAATGAGATCAGTAAACTGGCACAGGAGAATTTGTTGATGGGAGAGAAAATAGATCATTTGGAGAGAAGATTAGCAACAAGAAAATCTGAGTTCTCTGCCTTCCAGAAAGCAAAAGATGAAATGGAGCTCTACTGTGAAAAAATCAGATAAGAACATGCAAAAACCCTCACAGTGGTTGACAATGAAAAAAATGAATTAGCCAACAAAAACATGGATCTTCAGAGAACATTAGAAGAACGAGAAGATGCATATCAGAAGTTGAATGAAGAATATGAACAAGTTGACAGTTTGTTTAATGAACTTTTGGTCAAACTTGAAGTTGCAGAGAGGAAGATGGAAATAATGGTGGAAGAGTTTCGTCAAGGCATTGGGTCAAAAGATCAGATGGTTGCTGATTTGGAACACCAAGTTGAAGACCTGAAAAAAGACCTGGAAAAGAAAGGAAATAACATCAGTTTTTTGCTTGAGAATGTTGAGAATCTTGGGGAAAAGCTTCGCTTGTCAAACCAAAATCTCCGGGACAAAGAACAATTGCTAAGTGAAAAGGGAGAGAGCTTTAGAAAGGCAGAAGAAAAGTTTCAGCACGATCAGAGAGCACTTGAAATCAGGATTGCTGCTGCAGCAGCAACAATGGCCGCTGACAATGAAGCTTTTCATGAAACTATCACAAGTATTAAAGAGTGGTTCAACAGTGTGATATCTGGAATCGATACTGTAAGCTTAAATTTTTTTGACAACCACAAAAATATTGAGAACCGCATCTCAAACATCTCACTTGAGCTTCAGGTTGCAAAAGAATATATCAATAAGATGAACAAGGAAAGGGGGCAGTTACAGACAGATAAAAACCATTTGTTGGAGGAGCTGCAGGGTAAAAGGGAAGAGGAATTAACTCTGAGGGAAAAGGTTGAAAAGCTAGAGGCAAAGGCAAGAGAGGGGGAATCAGAGAAGATGAATGTGACAGCAATTGTTGTTGAACTTAAGAAGAGGGTTGAAGAGCTAGAGAAGTTGATGGAAGAGAAAGAGGAGGGTATGTTGAACTTGGGAGAGGAAAAGAGGGAGGTCATCAGGCAGCTTTGTTTGCGGATTGATTATCACAGGGAGCGCAATGACTATCTAAAGGAAATCATATCAAAGACTCGCCGGGGCCAGAGAGCAGTGTGAACCCGTCTATATTTTTTTAAGCAACTTTGTCCAGTTAGGTACTTTCGTGATTTGACAAACATGAGTATGTGTATAAATTTTTTTTTTCCTGGATCAGTAGCAAAGTTAGTTCTGTTCTTCTCTTGAATTTGAATTGAATAATCTTAGTGAGGTCTTATTGTTTTGTTCATTTTAGAACTTTGGGTTAACATGTCCCACTATCAAAATTTTCCAGTTCTTACCCGTCTTTGATGCTTTTTATTTTACATTTCTTGTTTTCTTATTAAGCAGGCTGGCATTCTGTTCTAAAACATACTAGTTCTTTCATGTCTTCTGGTCTATAATAGGTCTTATCATATATTTCTAGAAATTAGCTAGCAGTGATAGTTAACTTGCTTAATTAATTAAGTCTTCTTATTCCACAAAGGACTTGCTCTTGCATAGAGGCTCTGGAGATCAGTAGCAGGACCTTTACTGATGCTGAGAACCAGGATGTGTATAGAAGCACATCTTACATTCTTTCTACAGTTAACATTCCTCTTGTTCCGTGGGACCTTTAAAATCAAATAACAAGGAGAATCTGACAAAATCAAACACAAACCATAAACTTTGACGGAAAAGTAAATGCATATCACTTTGGAGAGAAAAAAACAGTAGTGAGTGAAATATTTAGAAGATTTACGGCTTGTGTTTGTCAACCTCATTCAAGCTCCTACATCTTTTTCCTGACTTTTATGTGCTTCTTGTTTTATCCTCTTATGGTTCAGAAGAGAGAAACCTATATCTTGTGTTTGTCTAATGATCAAGTGAACTTGCATGGTATTCGAAGCAACTCCTATTTCTGAATAATATACTAATATTCATACTTTTTTTTTTTTGAAATCCTAATATCCGTACATCTTTCCTTTTTCGAGTTTTTGGTTGAATTACATGGTCTAGTTGGGATTCAAATTGGCTGTAGTTCAAACTGTTTTTGTTAAATTTTAGAGGTCCAACCTCTGAAGCACGGGTACTCCAATTTGCAAAACGTACCCGTACCGGGTACTACGTGGGTACCGGTACTCGTACGGTACACGTACGGTACGCACCCATGACGCACCAATTTTTTTTTTTTTGTTTTCAAACCTTGGTACGGTTATGGTACGGTGGTGGTACTCTCAGGGTACACATAACCGTTTTTTTGAGAAAATGAGGCTTTTCATGAGAATTTATAGTAATTATATTTTTTTTTTGTTTTTTCATGAGAATTAATAGCAATTATATTTTTTTTATAAACTCAAACCGTTCAAGAGCCACAACAACATTTACTAGACTCTGAAACTGTTGCTACTTACTTAATGTCCTGTCTGCCAATAGTTGCAAAAGTAGAAAAGTCGTCTAGCACTTAAGCCTTTTCTTGTATCTTCTTGTCTTCCTTTTTCGTATTCTATAAAATCAATCCTTCCTTTTTCGTATTCTATACTAATCTTTTTACTTTAGATGAGGAATGAAATAGTGATATTGACACTATTGGAGTGTAATTTTTCGTATTCATGCATATATATTAAGTTTTATCCCGTACTTTAGTTTTTCAATTTGGATGTTTTAGCGTCGTAATTTTTTTTGGTTGAATATTTGTCGTGATTTGAGCAACATAATTTCCTCGTGCTATGTTATTTTAAATAAAAAAAATAAATTATCCTAACGTACCCGTACCTTTGTTTTTTGAAAAATGCCGTATCCCGTACCCGCACCCGTACCCGTACCGGGTACCGTACCCGCACCCGTGCAACACAGGGTCCAACTCAAAGCGAAAATCGGAGGAAAAACAAAACATAGAATGAGGTAAAGTAAAATTATATCGTTAAGTCATCTAGCTCAAAAATGTGATTGAGAAACTTAAGCAATTTTTTAGTAAACTCATTGTTCAATATGTTCAGCTATGAAAATGAATAACAGTTGCATAGAAAGATCAAATGTTCATTTTTTTTTCATTTCCTTGTATGTCTTATAAAAATATAACTGATCTTGTTTGATATCCCATAATATTAAAAAAGACCATTTATCTTAAGGGCCCAAAGTGAAAGATATTTACAGCTTAATTAGAACATACGTAATGGAAATAAGTTGAACACAACTTAAAGAGATGGCATAATTTATTATCTTAACATTAATGCAAGTGCTTATGCTATAAACAAACTCTTCTAAACGTCTCTAAGTAGATAACCAAGCATGTTAAATTCAAAATCCAAAGAAAAGAAGATACAGAATTAAAGACAGCATCAAATGACATTTATAATGAGAATTACGTACCTGTCTTAGGATCATCTAGCTTACACAATGTGCCCATCAGCTAAATCAACAACATGAATGTAATCACGGACCTGAGAAAAAGACAAGATTTATCATGTAAGATCCTCAAAAGCTTATCGGAAAAAAATATGTAAGATCCTCAAAAGAAATCAAAGGTAGATCTTAACAAATGAGAATTACGCCTGTAAGAATGGACCAACTGTGACATCATTATTATCAAAATAATCCAAATCGAAGGGAAATAGTGGATAGTGTGTGAGCTTAGCATGCAACTTTCCAAGTCAAGAACAAAGAAAACAAACATACTCCTGTGACATCATTATTATCAAAATAATGCAAATCGAATTTAAATTTCTTGCATAGTCTTTACTCTTTAGTTTCCTAACTTTATTCACTTACTATCATTCTTTCTTGTCTAAAACAGATAGTTCTTACAAACTACAATTATACAAGACAATATTTTCTTTAGACTTGTGATCAATTGGATACTACGCCCAGAATATTTATCTATTTTATCTACTGTTTAAATAATTACATTTTGTTGTGAAATAGTTAGTTGTCAAATAAAGAATATAAATAAGATTTTAAAATATCACTTTAGAATAATTTGCTTATTTATTGGCTCTAAAGAATTAGCGGCAAAGCTCGCATTCTATCTACTACTGAAAAGTGGGAAATACATATTGATTTGAACTCATATCCTCCTAATCAAATTCCACGCCTAAATTTTTAACATCTAGTGCTAATTAGATAGTAAAAAATAACGGATAGTTACATGTTAGTTTATAGCGGATAAACTTACGGTTAAAAAGTTAGTTGAATTTATAGTGTTTAAAAAAAGTTGTGATTGTACTAGTTTATAAATATGAAATTATATAATTGTCATTTTTGTATTTTTTTTTTCATTTTCAAAATAGTTGTCATTGGTATAATATTAATGTAACATTTATTATTATTTTTTTCCAACTATAATATTTTACTTGTCTCGTTTTAATTGTCTCATTTGAGTTTTTCACAATCAAGCATAAATTTCAAACCATTGTCAAAAAAGGAACATGCCACATTTAGACTAATCAAATGTTAAGTCTCATTATAGTTCATCTGATATACATGTAAGGTCAAACCATTAACAAAAAATAACTAACAACAGTTCGATTGATAATGAGTTAAGTCACGCAATAGTTAATCTGATTCAGAAGAAAGCTTAAACATTTGTTATAAAATGTTATGGGCTGGCTAGAAAGCCAAACCAACGCTGACACGTGAACAAGGAGTCCACCGGATCAACACACGTCACTTGGGCTTACACCGTAATCCTGGTGCACGCCACCACATCTAAGTATGCCCCCGTGCATCAGATACCATACACGTGTCCTCCAACGACCTCTTGATGAAGCGCCACACTTCACGGAGAATGTTATTCTCACACACACCTATAAAAGGGTGACATTGCTTCACCCTCAAGGTACGATTCACTTTTTCCACATTTTTTACACACTCCTTCTCATTTCCTATACTGACTTGAGCGTCAGAGTGCTAACGAGCATGCAGGCACCTTTCGTCCCATCGTGAAGACTCGTCGCCATCGTACCAGAGCACTTTCCAACATTGTTGCCTTCATCAATTCCTCACCGATCAGATTATTTGCAGATACCTTTCATCTGACCGTGAAGACTTTTGTAGACAGATAAAATGCCTTGATATTTTAGCTATTTAATTAATGGATGCAAACATGAAAGTAATGATATTCGTACTCAGAGTTTATAATTATAATTTTTATGTAATTTGTTGAGCTATTTACTACATAAAAGTGACTATTTTAATTATAAATTGTTGTACCACATGTGCATAATAAACAAAAAAAAAAATTTCAAAAAATAAAATAAAAGATAACAACTAATAACTAATTAAAAATTTGGATCCAAAAATAAATTTTAGAAAATAAAAAACATGGTCAAATAAAATTAACAAGGGAGTGACACGTGTACATAAAAATATATAAATACTCCATTGTTTTTTATTGAAATATAAAAAATATAAATTAATAAAAGCACTAAAAGTATAACAAAATTTGTATATTTAATATAAAATACACATATTTCAATAAAAATTTACTATTTAAATTAATATGAGTAAAAATTCTTATAACAAAAGTTGAGTTTTATAATTTTAGAAATTTAGGTTTTATAATTTATTTATTTTAACAAAAAAGTGTTTTAAATTCATTAATTGAATAAACATTTAGACCAATATCTTTTTTATTCTTATCAAAGAAATAGTTTTTAGAATAATATATTTATATCTTGGAAAAAAATAATGTTTAGTCATCATGTCAAAAAACTAACGTTTAAACTAATATTGATATATAAACACATGATAATATGTATTTTTTTTTGGGTACAAGGGAATATATAATCTAATTGTTGTAAAAGAAAACAACGTTTATACTATTTTTTTTTTAGATCTTTCTAGGGTAGAAAAATAATGAATTTTATGAATTTGTGAGAAAAGAAGAACCAAGATTGAAAAAACACTAAGATATGGTGTAAATTTTTTTGCAGAAACGATAAAAAAAAGAAAAGAATAAAATATGTTAAAACAATTGAAATGAGACAGAAAGATTTTATTAGGTTTATTGATTTAAAACATAAAGACACATTAATTGAATGTGGGGTGAGTATGTAAATATCAAAAATATACTCAAAATATGTAAAATGTAATTATATGTTTGACTTTAATTAATGTTATTCATATTGTTTATTTTAATTGGTCCACATCAACAGAGGGTAATTACACATTAATTTAGAAAGGGTAATCTAAAAAAAACCGGATTAGTTGAGTTGTTTTCTTCCAAAATTCAATTACTTATTAAATTTCACTCAATTTAACTGATTTGGAGCAGTTTGTCGCCTTCTTTGAATCGGAACAAAGTACTCCACTAACACTAATTAGAATTAAAAAATGTGTTTTAATAAATGATTTTAATTTCAGAATAGAAATCAACCCAATTAATATAATTTAGAATCGCCTTCAATCAACAATTAAAATGAGAGTTGATTAAATTTCTTTAATACTGGGTTGGATTCCTCGCTTGACCAGTGCGCATGCCTCTACGTACGAGCGGATTAATCGCTTATCATTGATGGGTCGGAAACCGGTGTGAAAGAAAAAAAACAATTAAAATGAGAGTTGATTAAATTTCTTTAAATCACTAGTCATATATTAGCGGCAACCGTGTATTCCGTTTTTAAAATTTTTCATTTTCTTCTTCTTGCGCGCGTTTCATTTCTTATAGTTGAAGTCTTGCGCGCGTTTCAGCTTTTGAATCCGATCAGATCAACTTAATCTTCTCTCAAACTGAAACCACTCATTCACGTAAGCTTCATTTTAATTCTCTTGTTTTCTACTTTCATTATCATCACTGTTTCTTTGCACATGATTTTGATTTGAACTTAATCTTTGATCCTTAATCTCAATAATCATGCATATGGTTTTTATCATCATCATCATCATCAAGAACATAGCTTGAAGCTCATTCTTCTTGTTTCTTGCATTCAATTTGTTTTCTTTTCTTTATAGGTTGTTGCAATCTCATTCTTGGAGATTAACAGATTCAGAAGAGAAGATACAAGGAAAACTGTTACAATATTTAAGGTACTTAATTATTCCAATTTACCAATTATTGTATGAATATTCAAAATCGATTTTAGGGATTATGTATGTGTTCTCCTTTTTTCTTCTTCTTTGGGTAATAGTATTATTGCATAGTATTATTTAAAAAATTTCTTGGAAGATTCATGTAATTGCTGTCAAAATTAGAAGTTATTGATGCTTGTTAGCTATGAAGCACGGACACTCCTCGGAGTAGGCGTGCCCCGGTGTCAGACACGTGTCGTAGAACTGTGATATAATGGAAGATTGTCCGGTGTCGGCGTGTCAGTGTCGTATCCGTGCTTCATAGCTTGTTAGTATTTTTTTGTTTTGTTTTAAAATTGACTGATAATCTAGTTTCATTGAAACATTAATTGCATATTTTCAGAAATTTCTTGAAAACAGATTCATTTTTCTGGAAAAGGAATAAACAGATTCTTCAAAATTAGTGTGCTCGTTCAAATATCAAATAATTGTTTTAAAATTTTCAGCTCTTCACTTTCTGGAATCTACACGGTGAACAAATTATCTTTGACTAAGAAGATGGTGAAAATTCACATTGATCCTGATGAAGAAAAGCAGCTTCAGGGAGCTAAAACAGGTACAATCTCTACCCACACAATTACACTATGCACCATGACAGAAGAACTGTGATATAATGGAAGATTGTGATGCAAGATACCTTTTCTTTTTTTTACTTTTCCTATAGAAATTGAAGACAAAATAAGAAGGATTTTGAAACTTAATAAAGATGACAAACTTGGTGAAGATGGTACCCGAGCAGAACTAGCTGAATTGTTCGAACAATGCATCTGCTATCATGGTCATCTGGAGGGGCACAATTTAGGGTTGAGGAACCAAATTTCAGAACTTGAAATGAAGTCCAAAGAAAGAGAAGAGGAACTATCTGCTATCAGGAAGAAACTTGAAAATAATGAGAATGCGTCATCTTCCAAAATATCAGATTTGACATATCAAATAAACAATCTGCAAGGTGATATAGACTCATTACATGCTCAGAAAAATGAACTGGAAGAGCAGATGATTGTTATAAGTAATGAAGCTTCAACTCGGGCCGAAAGCAATACAAATGAGGTGAATGTATTGCAGCAGGAAGTGGAGTCTCTACGACACCAGAAATCTGACTTCGAAGTTCAGCTTGTGGAAAAAAGCAGAGAAAATTTTGAGTGTACGATTCAAATTCAAAGTCTGAATGAGGAGGTTGAGAGAAAAACCCTGGATCAAAAGAGACTTATGGAGGATAAAGAAAATTTAACGATGCAGATAAGGAATCTGGAATTGGAGATGGGCACTATAAAGAGCAAAAGTAGCGAAGATGAAGAGCAAATAAAGGCCAACATCCAAGCGATTAGTCATCTGACACAGCAGAAGTTGGAGCTACAAGACAGAATAGCAAAATTAGAGAAAATATCCAATGAGAGAGAATCGGTGTTATCAGTTTTCCAAGATAAGCTTAATAAGGCCGAGGAAGAATATTTGGCTGTAATATCTACCTGCAAGGAGCAAATTAAGAATCATAAAGATGATCAGCTTTCCATGTATAATGAGATGCAAAAATTAGGTCAGTCGATCGAAAAGCTGAAATTGGAGATGGATTACATAGACAACCAGAAGAGTGTAGTTGAAGAACAGTTAAGAGCCAAAGACTGTGAGTTGAACACTTTAAAGCAAAAAGTAAGTGAGAACGAAAAGCAAATAATTGATTACTGTGATGAGATTGCTAAACTGGCACAGGAGAAGTTGGACCTGGCAGACAAAATAGATCATTTGGAGAAAAGAATAGCAACAAGAGAATTTGAGTTCTCTGCACTTCAGGATAAACTTTCCAAGGCAGATGAAGAGTCTTCAGGAAAAATAATAGCCTTCACAGCCCAAGTTGACAATCTGAAAAAGGACTTGCTTTACTTGCAGAAAGCAAAAGAGGAGTTGGAGCACCACTGCGAAAAAATCAGAGAAGAACATGCACAGGCCCTCGCAATGGTTGACAATGAAAAGAATGAATTAGCCAACAAATACCTGGATCTTCGGAGAATAGTGGAAGAACGGGATGAAGAATATAAATACATCAATAGTTGGTATAATGACTGCCAGGTCAAACTTAAACGTGCAGAGAGAAATATGAGACAAATGGCAGAAATGTTCCGTGAAGACATTGGTTCAAAAGATCAGATGGTAGCTGATTTGGAACACCAAGTTGAAGACTTGAAAAGAGACCTGGCAGAGAAAGGAGATGAAGTCAGCTCTTTGCTTGAGAATGTCATGAATGTTGAGGTAAAGCTTTGCCTGTCAAACCAAGAGGAAGAGAGCTTTAGAAAGGCGGAAGAAAAGTTTCAGCAAGTTCAGAGAGCACTTGAAAACAGGATTGCTACTGACAATGAAGCTTTTCATGAAACTATCACAAGTATTAAAAAGTGTGTCAACAGTATGATATCTGGCATAGATACTATAAGCTCTAAATTTTCGGATGACTGCAATAATTATGAGAACCGCATCTCAAACATCTCATACGAGCTTCAGGTTGCAAAAGAATCTGTCAGCGAGATGAGTAGGGAAAAGGGGCAGTTACAGACAGATAAAAACCATTTGTTGGAGGAGTTGCAGGGTAAAAAGGAAGAGGGATCAACTCTGCAGGAAAAGGTTGAAAAGCTAGAGGCAAAGGCAAGAAAGGAGGAATCAGAGAAGATGAATGTGACAGCAACTGTTGTTGAACTTAAGAAGACAGTTGAAGAGCTACAGAAGTTGATAAAAGAGAAAGAGGAGGGTATGTTGAACTTGGGAGAGGAAAAGAGGGAGGCCATCAGGCAGCTTTGTATGAGGATTGATTATCACCGTGAGTGTAATGTCTATCTCAAGGGAATCATATCAAAGACTCGAAGTGGCCAGAGAGGAGCTTAAATCCTTTCATATATTTTTTATGCAACTTTTCCCAGTTAGGTATTGTCGTGATTCGGCATATAATTAGCTCATTTTTTCTTTCTGTGAATTGATTCTTTTGTTTTCATAACACTAGTATGTGTGTATAATTTGATTTTTCCAGTATCATGAGCAGAGTTAGTTCTGTTCTTCTCTTGAATTTGAATTGAATATTCTTAGTGAGGTCTTATTGTTTTGTTCAGCATACAAATTTGGATGAACATGTCCCATTATAAAATTTTGCCAATTCTTACCCGTCTTTGATGCTTTTATTTTACTTTTCTTGGATAAATGAGCTAGTATAATTTGATTTTTCTTAGTGAGGTCTTTATGTTTTGCTCAGTATTCAATGTAAATTATTAAGCAGACTGGCATTATGGACTTAAACAAATACTCCCTCCATATTGTTATAACTTATAAGCATCTCATTTGAGTTGCGTACAGTTGGTAAGAAAATAATTAGTTCTATTGATTTTGATGATAAAATTATTTTTCATTTGAAGTGGACTAGTTAGGTGGGTTTAGAGCACTACATCTCCATTAGAGTGAACATATTCTGTTACAAACTATGACTTGGAAGATCAACCCAAAGAATGTTTGGGCCTTGCCGAAAGGGTCGCTCGCTCGCTCTTGCTCTGCTCGATCGATCTATCCACTTATCAATAACTATGAACCATACTCAGCGATAGAGCAATCCGAAAAGCAGATTCTGAATGTTTTAATTTAGCCGAAAGTTTAATATTGACAGTAAAAAGTTTAAACCAGCACCAAATTAGCGTGTCTCAGATATTGACCAAATACTTAACAATCTAGCATGCTGTAGGTCTTATTTGGGTATAAGAAATAGTTTGTTTCTTAATATTGTTATGTTTATTGTTTTTCACGTAAAGAACTGTGTATGACTGTGATTTATTGTGATTAGAGAAAATTATGTATCAGTGGCCACAAATAAGTAACATGTACTGATGTAAACATTTAGAAAGATCTATTATAAAAGTTGATCAATGTTAATTTCATTTTGACTTTTTTAGTTTAATTTGTATGCACCAATAGTCATTTTTTTCACACAGAATGTCCAAATATACTAGTTATAATCATATTAATCGAAACAGAATATGGTGAATTGATTCGCAAAGTTAATATTTCAATACATGAGCCTAACAACAACAAAAATCAATACATGCATTATAAAATACTGTAATAGTTCAGCAGATTTGGCTCCATTAAAAAGCCAGAGACATTATTTGGTTGAAGCTCCAACCATATGTTAAAATCCTTTTGTGGACACTGCTATGATTTACTAGGAACATAGTATAATTGATATTCAATCGTCTTTTTTGTTAAACACAAATTTTGGACGAGGGAATGACGCATTGACAATTCAATCTAAGACAGACAAAACTGATAAACATTACAAAAAGAAGATGGTCAAATTAACTTATTTCAATATTGCATATAACCATAACATGGCAGTATGGCACCATAATACAAACTCATCACAAAAATAAAATATAGATCTAACCTACTGGACATACCCAAGAAGAGGCCTGCCAATAAAGATAAATTATTTATCTGGATATATAATTTTTATATTTTAATAATACTCTCTCACACTCACACAATATTAATTATTAATTATTTTAGATATCTAGATATCAATATAACAGTTATATTGATAATTAAAACACACACAAGCCATGACCATAACACAACCACTAATCATGGAAAACCTTCTTCAGCTTTAGGAGCATCAGTTGTGGTGGTAACTGTGTGATCCTGAGAAGCACAAAATTTATAATAGAGGCCACAAAGAAGGAAAAACCAATCACTTGTTATACAAAAGCAAACAATTGATCCCCGGTTCCCCAAGCTTTTGAGATTTGTAAATACGATCATCTTTCTCGTGTTGATTAACTCTTCCTGCACCCTCAACACTACAATCATTGACAATTGCCACAACAAGGAGAACTAAAATCAATGAAGTAGTGATGATTTTTGCCATAGTATATGATCAATGAGATTATACTAGTCTTTTACACTTGGTTTATTTGTCTCTTGTGATGAATAATGGTATATAAAAAAACACCGCTAAACGCTTTAGCACAAGGTGTGCCAAAACGCCTAGACAAGGACAAAGTTCAAACAATCCTGTACAACGCCGCTTCGGCGCAAAAAGCCAACAGAAGTGAACTTATTAAATTTGGCTTTGCATAAGAAAAACTATTTTCCCAAAATTATGTAGCTAGGTGAAAAGTGAAAACCGTGTGAACTGTGGAGCCATGGTGTTAAATATTATTGACATGTTGTTTCCTTTTGTGATTGTTGTTTAAGGTTGACCAACACTTAAATGATACACAGCATAGTATGTTATCAAATGGAAATTTTAAGATGATCTCGCTATGAGCCATTTATTTAACATTTGTCCTCACTTGTCAAATGGACAAGGTCTGTTTCCAATACTCCACACGATCATGGTGGTTGTTCATTATTCTATAATGATATCTTTTCAAGTCAAATTTATTTGTAAAATAACATTCTTAATTTGTTGAACGTGTGTGTGAATGTAATTACTACTAATTATGTAGTTTCTTTCTTTTATTTTCAGATGGATAATAACTCGGCAATGGTTACTATTTTTATTGTAGATTGAAGGGATCTCTCATACAATGCTTAAAGGAATAGTGACTACTGACTACGAATTCAGTCAAAACTAAGTAGACTATAAGTTTTGAAGAACAAACATACTAACAGATAAGGGAAAAGATAGAATCCAAGTGAGGACTGAGGAGCATTGGGTTATTTTTTCAGTCATTGTAAAATTTATTATATACAAATCAATTATCGTAATAAATAGAATAGGTGTAGATTTTTTTTTTGTTAAAGTATTTTAGTAATTGGAGTTCACATATTTTAAATATGAAAAAATGAAGAGTTCAAAGTTTAATATCTAATTTTGACATAATGTTGTCCTTACGACTATCAATCGAAATGTGCTTACACGACATGTAGAGTAGTAGATTTTAGTTCCACAAAATAAACACTAAAATTAATTTTAATATCAAATTTTGCTATACATATCAATTTTATCATGGAGAAACTTAGCATGGAAAAATAATTGTAACTACATAAATTCAAAATAATTTTTTAAAGGTATTACAAATAAGGGAAATGTAAACCACTGTTCCCAGACACTCTTCAAGTACTTTTTTTTTGGTTAAATATGTTTTTGGTCCCTATAAAATTGCAACCTTCTAAGTTTAGTCCTTACTTAATTTTAATAGCTTTTTTAATCCCTACAAAAAAAATTTACTTATAATTTTAGTCCCTGCCAAAACAAATTTTGTTTAATTATCCTTAAACTCTTAAATTTTTTAACGATTCTTTTTATACAAGTTTAGAACACTATGAAAGGTTCATTTACTAAAATCTAGAATTTTTTAATATGAAATAAATTAAATATGAATTTTTTAAAACGACAAAAGTTGAAGATATAAATAACAAAAATATGGACGTAGAAATCAAATTTTTGAGATATTTTTTTCGGAGGAACTTTTAATAACGTTCTTAACACGCCTGTAAAAATTGTTGAAAAACTTAAGAGTTTAAGCATAAAGTAAACAAATTTGGATTGAGTAAAGACTAATATTGAGTGCAGAATTTTTTTGTAGGGATTAAAAAAACTATTAAAATTAAGTAAGGACTAAACTTAGAAGGTCGCAATTTTATAAAGACCAAAAACATATTTAACCTTTTTTTTTTACAACTCTTTAAGTATTTTTAATAGTAAGTTTTTATGAAAATATGTGTAATCAATGCATTGAAATTTGTAACATTTGATTTTTTAAAAAAAATATTTTCTAAATTTAGAATTCTTAAAGAGTGTCTCGGAGACATTGTTAACAAGACCCTAAAAATAATTGCGACTAATAAGTTTTAAATTTTTTTTTGCTGATATAAAAAAAAAATTATTCTTTTAATAAGATATGAAAAGTATTAAAAAAGAAGGAGTTAACATTAAATTAAAGAGTAAATTACACTCCCCTCCCCTCAAAGATGCTTGAATTACACTCCCCTCCCCTCTTATGTTAAAATATACATTCTCCTCCCCTCTTATTCAAAACATATTAGAGAAAAATACATTTCCCTCCCCTAAGAAAAGCTTGAATTACATTCCCCTTCCCTCTTATGTTAAAATCTACACTTTACTCCCTCAATATATATTTTTTTATTTTTAATAATCTAGCAAAAAAATAATAATCTAATACACTTCGAAAATAACAGTATTGCAGGTCTATTTTAACATAATAAAAAATTGAATACATATTTTTTTGCTATTTTTTATTCACAATTTCATTAACATGTAGTTTTAAACCCTATTATAAAATATGAAACAAGCCAAAATAAAATTAAAATATGTGAAAAATTACTAACGACAATAAACCATGGTTATTTAAAAGTTAATTTTAAACTCTAAATTATAAAATCAATAGCAAAATATTTAAATTTAATTATCATTAACATTTAAATTATAAAGAAATGAATTAATTTTTCTTAAAGGGTGGTTTAAAATTAATATATATCATAAAAATATTTATTTATGTTAAAATAGATTAAAGTGTAATGTATATTTAATTATCAAGGGAGGAGGTTGTAATTCAAGCATCTTATAAGGGAGGGGAGTGTAAATTTTATTTTTCAAGGGAGAAAATTGTATATTTTAACATAAGAGGGGAGGGGAGTGTAATTTACTCTAAATTAAAAATTGATCATATAGTGTTCACTTGATACCTTCAAATATTTTTCAAATTTGATTCTTCACGACGACAATTTTATGAACTAATTCGACTTTTGAAAAAAAAATTAACCACCAAAATAAATAAAAAATTGACAAATTTAACAAAAAAAAATTAATTTATTAGGAATAAAGTAAAGTAAGTATACTACTAGTACTAGTATATGAATCTGACATGGATCTAGAAATTACACAGACACACTGATCTATACTGTTGGTACTCTAAACTTTTCTTTACTGAAAACCACCCCAACCAAAACCATTCTCAATCTATCCGTAAGCAACACCAACTCCAAAAAATCGGTGTCTTTCCGTGTTTGTCGAGACAGTAACAGTACCACTACTACTACAAAGAAGAAGAAATGAGGATCGATTCTTCTTTCAATTTCAACCATAAAAATTACCTCATCAAGTTACTTCTCACTCTTTTCTTCTCTGTACTCGCTTTTCGTCTTCTCTTCTTTCAATCTCTTCCCACTCTCACTGAACCACAAACCCCACCTCAAACTTCTTCTCTTTCTGACCTTCAACAACTCCCTCTTCTTAATCAACATCAACTCTCTCCCACCGACACTGGTCAGTTACATTCTTAATTTTTGTTTCTTTAGATCTGAAATAGTAGTGTTTAATTCCTATGCTGGGTCGGTCCAATGATCGATTAGTCGGTCTTTGAATCAGATACCGAGTTTCCAAAACAAGTTAAAGTTGGGATTTTTACTCTTTTTTATTTTATGCAGGTAAATGTGATTATTTTAATGGTGATTGGGTACAAAACCCATTGGGTCCAATTTATACAAATGAAACATGTGACCTTATTGAATCACATCAAAATTGCTTGAAAAATGGGAGACCAGACAGAGAATTTTTGTACTGGAAGTGGGCTCCTAGAGATTGTGAGTTACCTATTTTTGATCCTCAAAGGTTTCTCAACTTGATGCGTGGTAAAGTTTGGGCACTTATTGGTGATTCCATTTCTCGTAACCATGTTCAGTCCTTGCTCTGCACGCTTTCTAAGGTTTGTTTTTTTCACTGCTAAATAAATTGAACTATTGGATTCATTGTTGTGGTCAATAGTTTTGTCATCGTGTTGGTCCTGTTATGAAAACTTGTACAAAATTGAATCGACAAAGCTAATATTCATTAAGCCCCAATGTTGTTTTTCTTTTTTGTCTGATCTTTTGTGAATGTTTCTTTGAGGATTAGACAACTGTCTTTTTTACGTGTTTTTTTCAGATGATGCGTTGACCGGATCTTGTTTTGGTTCCAATGCTTAACTTTGGTAGTTTATTTATTGAGTCTGGAGAATAACTCTAGAATCTGTTGGTTTGTGTGAGAAAGTTGTTGCTCAATTCAATTGCACTTATTTGCATATAAGCTATGATAGAATAGGTCTACACTTTGTGTGAGAATGAAGTCAAGTCATTGTTTTTATTTTGTTTGACCTAGTTACCTTGCATCAGAATCTAGCTCAATAGATAAGATAAGGCACTGATATCTAGTTGCATTAGAATATATTACTGCTTTAAATATCTAAGGTACTGAGAATTGGATTGGACAAGAACTGTGGGATTTTGTGGTTTTGTCTATCAGCTCCAAAGTAATTGAGGATAGAAGCATTTTAATTTACAATATTTCCTGTTCAATTGATAGACATTGTTTTGGACTTCGATTGGAATGATTATTCAATTTGTACTTTGTACTTGTAGTGGAAAGTTTTTCTTAGGTACTTGTGAATTGTGATTAATGCCAAAAAATGAAAAAGTATAGACTAGCAAAACCTAAAAAGTTTTCAACTCAATTAAGAAGAGTTAAAAACGATAATGATTATTAAAGGTAATGGCTTGAACAAGCTGAGGCCAGTTACAAGTCCATACAGGTATAGTTGCTACCAGTCTACACAATTATGCATTTGTTTTAAATCGTAACTTATGAGATTTAGTTTTTAGGCAATCTCTCTCTCTTTCTCTCTCCTTCGTTTATTCTTCATGTACACGATTAAACACATTCCCTTCACTATTTTCATCTAAAATAGAATAATATGTTCGACTCTTATGATACTAGATTTACTTTCATGTACACAATTAAGAACATTTTCTTCGCTATTTTTGTTTTAAGTAGAAGAATATGTACAACTCTTATACTAGTAAATTTACTTTCTATAATTGATTTACATTTACTGCTTTTTGTCAATTTTATGAAACCTGGACTTTTTAACTTGTTTGGACTGAATTGAAGCATGGTTGATTTTGAAATTAATCAACTAAACTTTCACATAGGAAGCGAGTGTTATTCACTTGAACTATTTTGACCTTCAGGTAGAAAAAGCTGTCTTAGTCTACCATGATGAGGGATACAAGTCCAAAAGCTGGAACTTTCCGTCATACAACTTCAATATGTCAGTTATTTGGTCACCATTCCTTGTGGAAGCTGCTATTTTTGAAGACATAAACGGCGTTTCAAGTTCTGAAGTTGAGCTATATGTCGACAAACTGGATAGTAAATGGACAGATCAGTACCTGAACTTCGATTACATTATTATTTCAACGGGAAAGTGGTTTGTCAAATCTGCAATCTACTATGAGAATGACACTATAATGGGCTGTCATGGCTGTTCTAATAACAAGAACTTGACAGAGCTAGGGTTTGACTTTGCCTATCGCAAAGTCTTGAAAAATGTCTTGAACTTCATCGTATCTTCCAATCACAAGGGATTGATTTTGTTCAGGACATCCACACCTGACCACTTTGAAAATGGAGAGTGGTTTAGCGGTGGAACGTGCAACAGAACTGAGCCGATTAAAGAAGGTGAGATGGAAATTAAGCTTTTGCTTAGGATTCTTCGCGACATTGAGTTAGAAGAGTTTCAAAAGGCAGCGTCTAAAGCTTCAAAAAATGGAGTGAATCTCAAGCTTGCTGATTTTGCACCACTTTCACTTTTGAGACCAGATGGGCATCCGGGTCCATACAGGCAATTTCAACCCTTTGCCAAGGACAAGAATGCTAAAGTTCAGACTGATTGTTTGCATTGGTGCTTACCTGGGCCTATAGACTCTTGGAATGACATCATAATGGAGATGGTTGTCAATGGATAGCAAAATCAGTCGAATGGTCCTTGCAGTTAGTTTCTTCCCTCATGCTAGTTGTGCATGTGTGTGAATTCATTCACTGAATTGTTTCTCTATGTATGTATACTATGATTCTTGATTGATATTCTTGCAGATGTATGATGTAATATTGCACAAAGGTTTAATTATAGTTTTATAGTTCGTTTTGATGTGTTGAGTTGGAAATGCATGGCCATAACAATCTATTTTCTTCCATGATTTTTTTTCTTTTTTGTTGAGGGGGGTCATCTGAGGTTATTTGAGACAATTTGTCTCGCATATTTACCGTGAAGGGAACAGGGATAAAATTTATTTCAATACTTCAAATGTTGGAATTTTTTGATGGGATACTCTCCCTTTTCCATTGTGGAAGACTTTAACCAGGAACGTGAGCTTGAAGGATGATGGAGCTTTGTGTACCCTAAGTTATTTTATTTTAATAAGCAGGTAGATTTTATATTTAGCTATCCTAACAAAATATATTTAACTACTTCAAATGAGTTTATTTGTCTAACATTAGTGGAAACAAGAAAGTCAAAGATTATCACTTGATTAATAATAGATTTATTGTCTTATTTTTTTTTTATACTTTTACGTCTCTTTAGCAACTATACTAGAAGAGTTTTTGAGCAACAAAAGTTATTAAGACAAAACTCAAAAGGGAAATGAGTTTCATTTAAATAACTTGGTGTATGTTGGTATTATGGTGGTTTCGTCATAATTATGGTGATCCATTGGTGCGGTGGTGGTTCATCGTGATTTTGGCAAAGCCACCGTGATACTAAACATGCACTTAGAGAAGAAAATCCGACCGAATAAAAACAAACTATATTAGAAAAGAGAGAAAAGATAATTGGAGGGGAGGTAGGAGTTTTGCTTATAAATATCCAAGACTCTTTTCAATCTCAAGTCAAAAGGAGGCTATGGTGGGGGAAATAGGGGAGCTTTCACATGGAGGTTTGAATTGGAATTTTAGTTGGAGAAGAGCTCTCTTTGTTTGGGAGGAAGAGTTGTTGAAAAGTCTTTTGGAGGATTTGGAGGGTATGAGGTGGTCTAATGGGGAGGATGAGTGGAGTTGGAAGCTAGAAGATAGTGGTGTTTACTCCGTCAAATCGGCCTACCTTAAGTTGGAGGGTATAGTGTTGTATGAAGACTTATGGGGAGTGGCGGAGAAAAATGTTTTTCATAGTATGTGGAAGAGTCCGGCTCCGTCAAAAGTGATTGCTTTTGGTTGGAGGGTGCTCCTTGGTAGAACACCAACAAGGGTTAATCTTGCTTTGAGGAATGCATTACCATCGGACGGGTCGACGTTGTGTGTAATGTGTAATAAGAGGGACGAAACAGCGATTCATCTTTTGATGCATTGTGATGTTGTGAGTTTGGTGTGGTCACAATTAATGACGTGGTTTGATTGTAGGTTTATAACCCCACCGAATATATTTGTGCATTGGGAGTGTTGGAGCGGCGGTGGGAGAGATATCAACAATTTGGGTAATTTGGAAAAGGAGGAACAACAAGATTTTCAAGGGGTTTCACTTTGAGGTGGATGATTTAGTTGAAGAGATTAAGGTGTTGTCTTGGAGGTGGTTGTTGGAGAGGACGCTCACCCCTTCGTGCCTTTTCTACGAATGGTGTTGGAATCTTAGATTTTGTCTTCAAAGGTAATGGTTTGTGGTGATAGGGATCTTTGGGAATTTTAGTTTTTGGTTGTTTGTCGTGCTGTTGGCCGGTCTGTTGAGGCTTTTGTTGCTGCTGTTTGTCTGCTGCGTGTGGCTAGTGAGGTTGGCAACTAGCTGTGTGAGTTTTTGGGTCCCTGTGTCGTTGCTGTTTGCGTTAGTGAGGCAAGAGTATGCAGATGGTGTTTTGTCTGTCTTGGTATACTTAGGCCTCATTATCCGTTGCGTTGTGGTGGTGGTTTTTCGGTGGCGTTACGTATATTTGCAGCGTCAGTTGTACTTTTTTTGCTTTTCGACGAGTGATTTTGCTTCTTGCATCTACTTGACGAGAATAATATTTGTCATTTCAAAAAAAGAAAAAGAGAAGAGAGATTATTAGATGAGAAAATCAGACCGAATAAAAACAAACAAAATTACCAAATAAAACCTCTATCAAAACTCAAAAGAATTTGCATATAATGGCTATTTTCTCTTAAAATATCCGGTGATGCATTTTAAAAATTTCCCTTCATATGGTAATTTTATATTTGGTGAGAAACCTATGGTAAACAATTTATTGCATTCCTCTTATAGTTTGAACCAACGGTCAAAAATTAATTTGAGAACAAGCATATGGTCGCACCTCAAGTCCAAATTCAAAAAATCCGACCGTTGTAACCTTTCACAACTCTCCTATAAAATGACTTCACTTTCCTCTCACCAACACAAACCATTTCAATACATTTCTGAATCTCTCTGAATTCAGTTTTCTCTCTCGTTTTAACAATGGCCGACCTAGTTGCCGAGATCCCCACAAAGAAATCAAGAGGAAACAGAAAGGCTCTCAAGGAGAAAACCCCATCAACCAATGATGCTAACATCATATCCGGGGAGGCAGCTATTTCTCCCATTTCTGAGAATCTTTCTAACCCTAAGAAAGGTAAAGCTGCATCAAAGAAACAACAAAAGCCAAAGGAACGATCTTTCGAGCAAGATTTACTCGAGATGCAGGAAAAGATGGAGCAGTTGCGCCTCGAGAAAGAGAAGACCGAAGAGCTGTTGAAAGCCAAAGATGAGATCTTGAAGCAAAAGGATGAAGAACTCGAGAATCGTGGCAAGGAGCTTAAGAAATTGCAGAAATTGAAAGAGTTCAAACCCACCATGGTTAGTTAGTTTATTTCAATTTCATTTTTACTATTATCTTATTGGCTTAAATATGTTTTTGATCATGTAAATTTATCATTTTTGAATTTTTAGGGTTTAGGGTTTGTGTTGAAATTGGTCCTGTAATATTCATTGAATTGAATATCTTAATATTTATCTCAATTTTTGTATCTTAATTCACAATGTACAGAATTTGCCTATGGTGAAAGACAAGGAACAAGAAAAGAAGGAAAAGAAAAAGAATGGGTGCCCTGAGAAGAAAAGGCCTTCTTCAGCATACATGTTATGGGTCAAAGATCAATGGCATGAGGTAAATAGTAGTATAAGCAATCAAATCTAACTATTACAATAATGATTAATTTAATTTATTTTTATTTTTATTTTCGATGTTGCAATGTGAATTTATGGATTGATGATTGATGCAGGTTAAGAAGGAAAATCCAGAGGCAGAATTTAAGGACATTTCAAACATTTTGGGGACTAAATGGAAGACAGTTAGTGAAGAAGAGAAGAAGCCTTATGAGGAGAAATACCAAGCTGAAAAAGAGGCTTATTTGCAAGTAATTACAAAGGAAAAACGTGAAACTGAGGCAATGAAGCTCTTGGAAGAGGAACAGAAGCAGAAGACTGCTATGGAATTGCTTGAACAGTTTATGCAATTCAAACAAGACGTGGAAAAAGAGAGCAAGAAGAACAAGAAAGAGAAGGATCCATTGAAACCAAAGCATCCTATGTCAGCTTTTTTCCTGTTTACTAATGATAGAAGAGCAGCTATTCTTGCAGACAACAAGGGTGTCTTGGAGGTAATTGATCATATGATTGGGCCTGTTTGAATAAACAACTTATTTGCAGCTTATAGCCCAAGTGCTTATCATGATAAGCACTTGTGTATAAGCTTGCATAAGCTATTATTATAGAAAAATTTGAAACCATGTTAAATTGTTTTTGTATATACTATAAGTTGTTTTTATAAGAAATATTGGACCACTTCTGAAAATAAGTTGAAAAATGCTTATGAAACTCAAATAGGCCAAATGGAGACATGCCTTGCTAAGGAGGAACCCTCATTGACCATTCTTGACCTGGATCGTGTTCGGGGTCCAGTAGAATTATCATTATGATTGAATAAAATTAACTTAATGGGCGGTGTTGTGCATTTCAGGTTTCCAAGATCACATCTGAAGAGTGGAAAAACATGACAGAAGAACAAAAGAGGCCTTATGAAGAGGTACAATTATGCAAAACCATTAGTTTTTCATTAATATTTTTTGTAGCTATTTGATTTCTTACACTCTACTTAATTTGAAACTTTTAGATGGCAAAGAAGAACAGGGAGCAATATGCTCAAGAAATGGAGGCTTACAAACTGAAGAAAGATGAGGAGGCTGCAAATCTTATGAAGGAAGAGGAAGAACACATGAAACTTCAGAAACATGAAGCCTTGCAATTGCTCAAGAAGAAGGAAAAAACTGAAAACATGATCAAGGAAACAAAACTGAATCGTCAGAAGAAGAAACATAACAAGGAAGAAAAGAATTCTGATCCAAACAGGCCTAAAAGACCTGCATCCTCGTATATTCTTTTCAGGTAAAAGTCAATTTAACTTTGTAGCATACATTGTAAAATTATTATTACATTAAGATGTGTAAATTAACATATACAAAACTTTAATTCCATGCAGCAAAGAAGCAAGGAAGAGTATACTGGAGGAACGTCCAGGAGTTGGAGGAAACATGCTTAACACACTTGTTTCAATGAAGTGGAAGGTATTGTTTTGAATTTTTTCTTTTTATGTAGGTATATTTGTTTTGATTTTGATTCAACCTCATTTTTAACTTTATTATATATTGATTTGGGTCCCATTTATTTATATAGGATATGAGTGAGGAAGATAAACAATTGTGGAATGGCAAAGCATCTGAAGCAATGGATGCATACAAGAAGGAAATGGAGGAATACAACAAATCTATTGTTGCAAAGCTGGAGCAGAAAACCAATGAATAATAATTGACTTGTCATGTTCAAATCTGTATTGAACATATGCTTGATTGGCTTCTTAAAATAAATCATATGTTTGATTTAATTTTCTAGTTGTAATAATTTCTTGAAGGAATAACAATTGATTTTAAATTCAAACCATTTTCGGATTCAACTGTTATCTGATTTCGTATGTAAAATTTTATCTCAATCTCTATTCTCACCGGAAGCAGTAGGGCTTTAGATCAATACAACCCTCTTGGCTTATTTACACTAAATGTATGAGTAATGAGTCATATATGACTCCAGAGGATCTGATCTTCCAGCAGTGTATAAAATTTACCATCCGAACAGATTTGAGCAAGACAAGGGCGTACTAAAAATTTATCTACAAAGGATGGATTAGGATTTAGGCCCAGATTTATTGGTGTCTCACACCCAACCTTAATATTATAATAGTTGCTTAATAATTATTATAAGTCATTCAATTTGGTTCTCCATCGGGTTGTAACTTCCGATCTACTATTCTCATGTGTAAATTTCGATCGGGTCGGAAGTTTGTAACTCCTAATCGACTTTTTCTTAAAAAGTGAGCAATTTTGAAGGACTATTAAAAAAATCATCTAATATTAGATCGAGATAACTTTTTAGGTCCGAACTCCTTCCTTAACTTGGTAAGAGCTAAGTACCCAGATAAGAATTGAATTGCAACAAAACCAAGCAAAGTTTGAGAACTAAATTCTTGTACAATCAAAAAATTAACCCTGCTAATGGAATCCGTGTGACTTCGGCTAGTTTTCATGAACATGACAATGACAATACATTACATTTATTTCAATAAGATACGTACCTTGTATCGTACAAAGCAAAGACATAGTACTAGGCAAAGACAAATTTGACCTCATGACTCATTGTTTAGTCGTACAAAGCAGAGAGACAAACTCTTGCTTAGAAGTTAGAATAAGTAAATGGTTAAATAATTTGTGTCAATTTGTCAAAGCAATTAATAGTTTATTTGTTTCATACAAAATTAACTACAGTCTAGCTAGTAGTCAACACTTATCTACACTCAACTTTTCCTCCGGAATAGCATTTTTTTCATGCAAAAATTGCTTAGTAATTAACCAATCATGTTACTCTTAAATTAATTTGTGATTGCACATGTTATAAAATTTGAAATAGTAATTTTGTCATAGAATTTGTTCATTTTATAACCTCATATGTAGTTTTTTTTTAAAATAAATTATTGTTGTTTTTCAACAAAAATGTACTATTTTTAGTTGTTTTAACTTGTGCAGCGTTGCACACGTTACACAAACTATATATATATATATATACTCACTCCGTCCCGGATTAACCGAGTCATTTGTTAATTTCACACATATTAAGACAAATGTTAAGTATTGGTGCATTAATATTGGGAGTGATGAAAATAATATTAATTAAAATTATAAAGGAAAAAAAGTAATTAATATTGTATTGGAAAGTGAAATGACTCAATTATTTTAGGATTTTTTTTTATAAATGACTTAGTTATTATAGGACGGAGGGAATATCATTATATCTATTCATTCAGTAAGTGATGATGCAGCAACTCTTACTCAAGGAATTTTTGGACTTGGATTAAAGTTTGTTTTTTAAATCGTGGTTCTTGTATGAATACGAGGTTTTTGAATTGATTATATAGAGTCTTAACGAGAAAATCCCTATCAATAATAAATAAATAAAAACAATAGTAAAATTGTATTAAATACAGACATAAAAAAAAAAGGTAAATAGAATATTCAAGAGTTAAATACAAGCATAAAAAAAAAAGTTAAATAGAATATTCAAGATGCCGGTGAGGATCAAGAGGAAAAACAAGTGGACCAACTTGAATTTTTGGCATTATAAACACAAAGAATACCTCTTGGATTTTTATTTTCTTATCTTCAAAAAAGATTGGAATCATAAGATTAAGTTAAGAAGTTTAAAACTTTCTATTCCACATATCTGTTTTCCAAATAACTAGTATTTTTGTTTGAGCTGTACTGGTATTTTAGTAATTTTAGTTCAAGTAGCGACATGTTTTGCTATGACTTTTTATTATCGTCTGACGGTTATGGAGGCTTTTGCTTCAACTCAATATATAATTACTGAGGCTAACTTTGGTTAGTTAATCCCCGATCAGTTTATCGATGGTTGACAAGTATGATAGTCTTAATGATGATTTTGCACGTATTTCGCGTGTATCTCACCGATGGTTTTTAAAATCCCCAATAACTGACTTGGGTCAGAAGTGTAGTTTTGGATGTATTGAGTGCATTTTTGGTGTAACCAGTTATTCCTTATCTTGGGACCAAATTGATTTGCTATGTTAATTGAAGCACGATTTTTGTCTCTCGTTTCTAATTCCATCGAATTTCTTAGGATTTTTCTCCACCACCCTATTTTGGACTCAAATTTTGTTGATCCCCTCTTCATTAACAACATAAGTATTTTTTTTTTAAGGACAACGTAATTATTTTATTATCTAGGATTCTTGCACATGAGATAATAGGTAAACATATTTGATAATGTTGATTTAGAAAATCTTAATGTGTTATTATCCATGTCATTATATCATGCCCATGTCATATTAATTTTAAATATTAAAAAGAGATTAAATTGCATAAGTTGTCAGTGTAAACTTTTTACATGGTCAACAAATCATTACTACCTATATAATCACTTATATGTTTGATTCAAAAAATAGTTATAGTTGAGTCAAATGTTTTCGGTGATTACGACTAATTGAAAATCTAAAAACTTTTACAATGAATGTGAATTTAAATCAAGCCTTATTAATATTTTCTTAAATCTAAATTTATTTGGGAAATTACTCAAAATAGTACTAATATTTTTTCTTAGTAACAAAATAATAGTAATAATTTGGGTACCTACAAATTTGGATTCAGCTTTGGTTGTTAATCTTCCTTCTACTTAAGATGGCAAGAAGCAGCAAGAAAACAAAGCTGAGGATTGATTGCAAACAATTTGGATTCGCTTTCATTTTGATGTTTGCGACTTGTACAAGGTAATTACCAACATGCTCAGCTTGGGTACAAGCTCCACTCCATATGTGAAAAGAATAATTAGGATCCCACGATTCGTAGAATACACCTAACATGCCCATTTTATGTAACTTCCTTCTCACCCAACATGAAATAATTGGGACTTACCGACTGACACGTGAAATATTAAAATCAAAAGCATATTTAATCTTAAAATAATTAAAATTTGCTAACCGTCATATCAGCATTCCGTTAGAAAGTTAACAGCAGAGACTAATTTTGAAAACGGAGATAAAATACGAGGATTTTAAAAACGTTTAATGAAATGTAGACACTATTCTTCAAATAAGCGCAAAATGTAAGGATTAAAAACATATTTAACTCAAAAAAATATATATTGATACGAAAATAAAAACAATAGAGAGAAAATAAAAATATAATTATAAAAATAAAAATTATCGTAAAATAGTTATAAAAATATCATATCTTTATTTAATACCACAAGCACATAGTCAAACACATCTAAAATTACATCTAGTCCGGTATTTAATACCACAGTCACAAGGTGAAAGTACATACAAATTTTTATATTATATATACACAGTGCACGTGAAACATATTGTCCAGTTTATATATTTGGGTGTAAATCAGAGTATAAAAAGTTATTCCCAGAACATGGTTTGGATGGAATCAAGCACGGGATAAATTAGACTTAAAGTTTAAGACTTCGCAATTAAGCCAAAGTACCACACGATAATAAATATAAGGTTTGATTGTAGTTTTAACTCTTTAATTTTCATAAAATTGTGATTTTGACCTTTTAAGAAAAAAAAATTATAAAACGGTCCCCTAAGTTTTGCATCTGTAGTAGATTTGGCCCCACAAGGCCAAAAATAAAATAAAATAACATGTGACACATCACTTAAGGTGCCACGTCAGCATAGACCGAGTCAAAACTGACATTGGGGGCCAAAACTGCCACAGATGCAAAACTTAAGAGACCATTTTGTAGTTTTTTTTCTTAAGGGATCAAAATCGCAACTTTATGAAAGTTATGGGGTTAAAACTGCAATTAAACCTAAATTCAAGTTAAGCTATTATATAAGAGAAATGTTAACCACTGCCCCTGCGGCACTAGTTAAGACATTTAAAAGGTAACTTTTATTTGAAAATTATGTAATGAATGCATTAGAAATTGAAATATTTGACTTTTTATGTAAAATAATTTCTTCTTTTAAAATACTTAAAGAGTGTTTCAAAGACACTCGTTAACAAAAACTCTTAACTCATTACAAATATTTGATAGATTGTAAATTGCTGACGGACCATGAAATGACATAGAGGACAATCCTAGAATATAGACTGTGTAGAATATAAAGAGTATTTACAAAAGAGTTTTTAATGGGTTTTTGTCTTTAGTTCCCATTTTCGTACATGTTTAGTTTAATAAAATTTAGACTTATCTAAAATAAATAAAAAAAGAGCATACTATAACTTTTAGATGAAATGGTAAATGAGTTCTTCAAGTTTAAATAGAGATCATGATTTAAATCTAACCATGGTAGTGCAATATTATTTTATTTGAAAAATTCTTAATGAAATATATTAATCAAACTAATGAAGAAGTCCTTCCAGTAAAGAGTGTGTTAGAAACATATTTAAAAAAATAAGGAAAATGTTAACCAATATTTTTAAGACATTTGATATGAAGTTTAAAGTATAAGTTTTTTTTTGGGATTTGTACATTCAACACCTTGAAACATCAAAAAGTAACTTTTTTTGACATGAAAGTTATCAATTTTTTTTATTTTTGATTCCTTAACATGTGAGCATCTACATTTGAGACATCCATTTTTGGGTTTTTAAATGGGTCTCACGTGTACACATCACTCGTTTATAATTTTTTAATAGTAGTACCTAATAAATACTCGATCACTACAACTCAGATGTCACACAAAGTTCTTAAATGAGACCCACTAATCAAGTACCAATAATTTTATATCATTATATTTCAATTTTTAAATATTAAAAGAGTGTGGGTCCCGCTTAAAAGTGAGGGTCTTACAAGACCCTAAAAAAAATTCTCCCCATTGGGGATACCTAATAGGTAATGGGTCTTAAATACTTAAGACTCTCCCAATAGAGATGATCTAAGGGCATTTGTTAATAAGTCCCAAAAAATAATTACAAAGTCAAAGATACCCCAAGTAATAACAGATCAAAAGACAATAAGAAAAAGAATTTTGCTCTCCACCCTGCAAAAATTGCTCGCGCCCTGCAGCCATGGCGAAAATACCCCTGCGTTAGTTAACTGGCACAAATGCAAAATACTGCGCTAGTTAACGCACGATGCGCCACTTAACTAGCGCATGTGTAAAACATTGTGCGCGTTAACTGGCACTGCACACGTTAACTGGCGCAGCCTTTTAGCACATGCGCCAGTTAAGTGGCGCACAGTCTGTGCTTGCGACACAGTCATGTGCTAACCTCTATTTTCCCTGATTTTTCAATCCTTCTTTCATACATTCATTCAATCAATCATTTTTCATCATTTATTCAAACATTCATTCAATCAAAAATAGCAGAATAAAACAACGGGAAAAATTAACGAATATTATCATAAAAGGGCAAATGTTATAAAAAAATTAAAAAGATTACAATCAAATCCTTCAAAATGTCATAAAAAATCTAGAAAAAAAAACCTAGTCTCGTGGACTCCTACTCCTCCTCCGGGGCGGCGCCATTTGCTCCATCATGCTCCACTCCGAGGGTGACTGGTACTGGTGAGGCTGAGGGTCCTCAAACTGATACTCATGACCATGCGGGTGCTCATACACCTGATACTGCGTTGGGTCCACCGTCTGGGATGAACCCGTATGCGACGATGACCCTCCCGCAGCATCAATTCTAGCAATCCTCGTTCCCCCACCTCTCCCTTGACCAGCCATAGGAGGGCGTGATGCTTCTTTCTCCCTCCTTACACTACCAGTAGGGGCAATCCTCTCTGCCCTAAGTTTGTCGCTCCTATCCTGCTCGGACGGTATCTGAGAAGTATTCCTCCGAGACATATCTGCACAATATTTAACAAAACACAAATTAAATTATACAATTTCACATGAACATTGTTTCATTTCCAACAATTCAACAACACTAAAATTCCAACAATGACATTTCAATCCGTAAACTACCACATTGCAGTCAAACATATTATAATCAAAATTAACAAACCATGTGCTAACTAATTTCATAAGTCACAATCCAAAAAAACAAAACAATTACCATTGAGACATTTTATCAAACACTTGGTGTGCAATTTTCAAACAACAAAGTAATCTAACAATTTTCAAACACTAAACCACCACAATGTACTCTAAACAACTTCTAAACAACAATTCCTAAGTTAATTCATCACTAACAATCATCAAAACTAACATGCAAACAAAATTTATAAAACCCTAAAAAGTCACAATTTCTTCAAAAAAACAAAAATTTCCACAACTTAAATGTAATTAAGTAGGGTAATCATCACTTACTTGATAATATGGTATTAATTGACTTTGAATGGCGCAAGAATGGTGAAAATCGCACTTGGAGAGGAAATTTTCGTGTTTGGAAAAGTTGGAGAAGTGAGGAAATGTGTTCTGTCCCGTGTATATGACTTAAGTAACGATGCGCTACTTAAGTGGCGCAGCAAACAATACTTGCACTAGTTAAGGTGCGCGGCGCTACTTAACTAGTGCAGAGGTATTTTTGACAACGCTGCAGGGCGCGAACAAATTGTACTGAAGGCAGAGCAAAATTCTAAGAAAAAACCAAGAAATTGTTGGCAGACATTGAAGATAATTGAACCACCGGTTATGATAGCAAAAATGAAAGTAGTGTATCATGCTTTCAACTATCAAAATGAAAGTTATGACATTGTACCAAAAAAGAAAATGAAAGTTATGACAATGCAACAATATATTAGACCATGTGCGCAAAGATATCTTATTAAAAAAAAAAAAAAACCTTTGACCTTAGGTTGTGGCCACGTCACTCATCATTAACATCTCTCTTTTAAATTTGATTGATTCTCTTATTTTTCAATTTAAAGTTAGTTTTAATCTAATCTCTTTTATACTACTAACATGGTATTTTTTTCCCCAAAATAATCTTGCTATATTTCAAAAATGATTTAAATGGAATTATTTTTAAAGCAATTTAAACAGGAAGAACTCCGATGGTGAAAAAAAAACTAATTGAAGTAAAAAAAAACTCCGATGGTGAAAAGTAAAAATTAAATTATGCACCTAGCAATTTTTTACTAATGTTATTATGAAAGTAAATTATAACTAAAAAAAACTAATTGAAGTAGTCCCGCTTGCAACCGACATGGTGTGCACAAACGATTCATTGACTATATTTTTTGTTTATTTGGTTTTTGTTCCTTGACTATATTTAATCTCATACTATGTCATCTCTACCTTTAATTAAATGCGTATAAAAACATATTATTAATGTCATCTTTACCTTTAATTAAATGCGCAGACCACCAAAAAAAAATTACATCACCACAATAAAAAATGCTATATAAATTAAATGAAATAAAAACTTATATAAAGAAAAAAAAATGCTCGCATAAATAACTTATTTCTCACATGAAATAAAAAAAATGCTCGCTCTTATATAAAGAAAATTACCTTTTTAGTACTTTTGAGTTGGATTTTTCTTTTTAAAAATATCTTCAATTTTTAATTCAAATAACATAGGTAACAAATAGATAAGAATAAATTTAAATATTAAAAAGATGTAACAAACACGATACGAATATATGTATATATGTTTTTTTCTTTTTTATCATTTAAAAAGTATAACAAACTAGATGAGTATATTTATACTTACTTTTTCATTATTTCAATCGTATCCTTAAACAATTTTTTTATAATAAAGATTGTTGTTCACATTAAAAAAAATAAACAAACATTTCTATTTTTACTTTTAATCAAAACTAAAATTTCATAAAAAAAATACCGTTCATAATTTTTAAACGTTAGCCTAATAAAAAGAGCGGAAAGACGGACACGGAGTGACGTTATTTCGCTTGTAAAAATAAAAAAAAATACAAAAATCCCGCTCCATTCTTTGTTTTAGATACGCTCAACTTGATGTAACCAAAAAAAAAAAACGCTCAACATGTAACTGAAAAAAAAAGAAAAAAGAAACGGCTCAAATAAATCATATAAATACTCCCTCCGTCCCTTAATATAACCCCCCTTTTGTTTTTTTTTTTGTCCCTAAATATAACCCCCTTTTCAAATTACAACACACATTAATTATTTTTTTCCATAGATACCCTTATTTAATACTACTACTAATTCTAAAAGTACAATAAATTGACTTTTCACTTTATCTCTTTAATGAGGTTAATTTTGTAAAATTGTATTATAAAACAGACACATTAACTACACCAACAACATTTCTTAAGAAATGTGAAAAAAGCAATAGGGGGTTATATTAAGGGACGGAGGGAGTAATAAACCAGAGAGACAACAGAACACAAACCCACGCGTTAGGCAATTTTGTAGGCTAATAATTAAGCACACATAGTACACTTTTTCCATCAAATAATGGAAAATTGATTCTCCTAAGTTCTCTCTTGGTTGGCGTGGCTGAACTCACGCCATGGCAAACCCACCTAAGGAGAATCACCACCCTCAAGATGAAGACGCTGGAGCTGCTTTCGTCCTTCAGTCCAAAGGCATGCAATTTCTCTATATTCTTCAAACATTTAATTTTTCTCTTCTTTAAATTCATCTTTAATAATTCATTAAATATCTAAGATATGATATAGGTGAATGGTGGCATGCGGGGTTTCATTTAACAACGGCGATTGTAGGGCCAACGATACTAACGCTGCCGTATGCATTCAGAGGATTAGGGTGGGGGATTGGAATGTTATGCCTAACAGTTATGGGTGTTGTAACCTTCTACTCTTATTGCCTCATGTCTAAAGTTCTTGATCATTGCGAAAATGCCGGTCGCCGCCATATCCGTTTCCGGGAACTCGCCGCCGATGTCTTAGGTGATGTATCTTTACTTTGCATTGCATTGTGTTCATCTTTGCATTTTCTTTTCTAATTCTTTCTTTAGTATTTAAATTTTTCTATATTCAGGATATGCCATTTTCAAACATTAGTAATTACTTACCTAATCAGAAAAAACCCCGTACGAATTGAAATTAAAGTCAAACTGTTCTTTCTATCAATCAATAATTGTTATTTTCACCATTCATCATTTCATATGCGTTAATAGTTGATTTATTCATCTACATATGTTTTTTATTTACTCTTCATTTTATCAATAACATCTCAAAAACCATTGACTAAGATATTTTACACAATTATTTTGTAATTTTTTTCATCTCTTTTTTTGAATGTATTTTCTCTCTCGTAAGGACCGATACTCCTTACGCATGATATGGTGGTGTGTAGTGTACATAACACAACACCACACAAGTGATATTTTTAATGAGTAAGAAGTTAGTAACAAGGACCGAACGTGCAGAACTGCATTTCTAGATCTGTACGATATGAATTTTCTTAAATTTTGTTGGTTTCATTGATGACAGGTTCGGGTTGGATGTTCTATTTTGTAATCTTTATCCAAACGGCAATCAATACTGGCGTTGGCGTAGGGGCAATCCTGCTTGCTGGTCAATGCCTCCAGGTTTCCCTTGCAATTATTTATTATTTTTAGTGTTCTTACTTTACTAATATTGCACGAATTTTAAAAATAAGGATAAATGAAACTGTATAATAGTGGTAATCCTTTGTCTTTTTCTATCATTCGCATACTTTTATATAAAAATAAAATAGGGTAATCCTTTATATAACGTCATTCCCAAACTAAGTGACAGAAAATATAATTTTTACCAAAAAGAAAAAAAATATCACCTCGCATGATGGTGACATCAATGAAAGCAACTAAGTTGTTATTGTAGACACGTGTGGTACTCATTCAACATAGACGGACACATGATATTATGCCCTATCATGTTTGGGTGTTTTATTCAAACTAAAAAAAAGTTATATTGATCGTAGGGACAATACGAAAACAGGTGGGGGGTTGTCGCTGCGAAGATGACAAGTTAAATTCCATCCACATTCAATTCAAAACTAGTATAAAATAGGTGACCCCCCTATCACTATGCTATGGAACTTTTCACATTTGGTCCACTTTGGACCATGTATGATAACTCTTAGGTTCAGCTAAGTTCTTGTATTCTCTCCACAATATACTGGTTCTAAAATATTGTACAATATTTTTTTTAAACAAGCCTAAAATATTGTACAATTAATGTGCCACTTGTTAGCTTGTCCATGCTAGATCAAGATAATTAAGAAAACTGGCAATGTTATTTATTAAATTTAATAACAATTTGTATATAATATTTATTGTTGATTATAGACAAATATGTAAAATAATTAGGAGTATGTTCGTAAAAATAATAGTTATTTTTATTTTGCTACCGATAGTGGATGTCGGATCTTTTATGGAACAGGGGAGCCCAATTTTTTCTTGTTCTTAATTAGTATTATAGGTATGTATAATGTATAATGTACCACATTTTGTATAATGCACAATGATTTAGAATGTTAAATACTTGGCTCAAGTAAATGGCGTTCGTTTTAATATTTCAATTTGTTATAATTGGTATTTTCTTTTAGATCGTGTACTCCAATATTGCACCTCATGGAGCACTGAAGCTGTACCACTTCATAGCAATGGTGACAGTAGTCATGATAATTTTGTCTCAGCTACCAACTTTTCATTCCCTACGACACATCAACTTGTGTTCCCTTTTTCTCAGCTTGGGCTACACCTTCCTTGTAGTTGGTGCTTGTATTCATGCAGGTATGGACTAGTACTATATTACAAAATTATTACCCCCTTGATTGCATTTATGCTACAAATATTCATCATGCGCTTAAACTTGATTTTGTAGGTACATCAAAAAATGCCCCTCTAAGAGACTATTCCTTGGAACCTAAGGAATCCTCAAGGGTCTTCAGTGCCTTCACTGCCATTTCCATAATTGCAGCAATTTTTGGGAATGGCATATTACCTGAGATACAAGTAACCATTTTGTCCTCTTTCTAAATTGAAATAATTACAAGACAAAATAAATACATTGCTTCCTAAAATTAGATTAACCATGTCATTATGTATTAATTGTATAGGCAACTCTAGCACCTCCTGCAACTGGAAAGATGATTAAAGGCCTTACTATGTGTTATACTGTAATTTTGGTGACATTCTACTCTGCTGCAGTTTCTGGATATTGGGTATTTGGAAACAAGTCCAACTCCAACATTTTGAAGAGTTTGATGCCGGATGATGGACCTTCTTTGGCTCCAACTTGGGTCCTTGGACTCGCTATCGTCTTTGTTCTTCTTCAACTCTTCGCAATCGGTCTGGTAAGCTCACAAACACAAATACAAGGGATTGAATTGGTTTAAACAATGGTCGCGGTTACAGTTGTAACGTAACTTGTAATTATACTGTAATTCTTGAGATTGCCGAAAAATGCAACTACAACTGTGGTTGCTATATGTCGTAGAGGTTTCCAATTTCCAAAGCCTTTACAATGTGACGGTCTTTGTGGGTTGCAATTTAGTACTATCCTGAATAATAAGCAATAATAATTTTAGTCTTATCATATTTATAGGTTTATTCTCAAGTTGCTTATGAGATAATGGAGAAGAAATCGGCCGATGTGAAGCAAGGGATGTTTTCCAAAAGAAATCTTTTTCCTCGCCTGATTCTTCGAACAATTTACATGATTTTCTGTGGATTTATGGCAGCCATGTTGCCGTTTTTTGGAGACATCAATGGCGTGGTTGGTGCTGTTGGTTTCATTCCTCTGGATTTTGTCCTGCCTATGATTTTATACAACAAAACGCACAAGCCTCCGAAATCATCATTGATTTATTGGATCAACGTCTTAATCATGGTGGCATTCACCGGTGCGGGAATCATGGGAGCATTCTCGTCCATAAGGAAATTAGTTCTTGATGCCAACCAATTTAAGCTCTTTGATAGTGAAGTTGTGGATTGAGCAAATGTATGTAGAAATCAAGAATTAAATCTATATTGTTAATATGAAAAACCACACAAGGTTATTTCAGTTTGTAAGATGGGGGGATAGGGAAAAGTCAAATGCTATGTTTGGTTAAAGGAAATTCTTTAGTTTCCTTCCCCAAAGGCATGTTTGAGAATTTTCAGCAATAATAATAATAATAATAAATAGCCTAATAAATAAAGAACAATGTTATTTGAAGAACCATTTTAGGTGACAACTTGTGGGACAACTAAAATATACAAAGAAATGTAGATATTGACACAAAAACCAAAGCAATAGAGAGAAAAAATGAGAAGATAATGTGAATATGAGAGAGAAAGTTGTCACAAAGGTTGTCATAAAATGATTGTTTAAATATCATTTCTCATAAATAAAACACACACAAAAGGTAGGTCAGTCTTCAGCATAGGTGTAGAACAAACACCAAGCACTCTCCGATTTTTTTAGACGGTGTCGTTGCTAGTAAGAGCACCCACATCCATGCCACCCATATGGGTGGTATAAATGGGTCCAACATAATATATTATATTACTTTACACTTCTCAATTATTTAAACCACCCAACTATATTTTTTAAATATTCATACTACTCTTCTAAAACTCTAAAATGGGTTTCACTAGTCTTACAATATGCTTCAAAAGTAATATAAAAACACACACCTATTATTAAAAAAATAATAAAAGTGAGCAAAAGTAAGGAATGAAAGGTTAAGATACCCTAGTAATGCAGAGCCACCATGAAAAAGTTAAGACACGGTAGTAATACCAATTATCCATACTAGATGACATTTAACTATGTTATACCACTGTGCAAAAGCACTAAACCAACTGAAGTTATGTGCAAAATCTAATTTACTCCATCCATGCCACAGTATATGACCTCAAATTTTCAAGCAAAATTTTCCAAATGACCCCTCTTAAATTCTCTTGTAATTATGTTACGTAAGTAAATTTTGTTTTAGAAAAAGAATAAAGTGGTAACAAATGGCCCAATCTTACAGACTTACACACATAAACATGTCCAACATTATTGCATCTGTTATTAATGGTTTTGTTAACGAGTGTCCCAGACACTCTTTAAGCTATCTAAAATAAGAAATTATTTTTTAAAAAAGTTAAATATTTTGATTTTTAAAACATTGATTAAATGTATTTTCATAATATAATTACTATTTATGATCTTTAAAAAATATCTCGAAGACACTCGTTAACATTTTCTAATAAAAAAAATTGATCAACCAGTGGCACCAATTTTCCAACTTTTAGATGTTTGTAGTGAAACAAGAAAATCAATCATTATTTAAAAGTGCAATTTTACGAATAAAAGCAGAGGCAAATTAGTTAAAAATAACATTTTCTTTCTTTTCTTTTTACAATTTTCTTTAAATTGTGTGAAATGGTAAACTAAGTCATATTATGGGATGGAGGGAGTAACATGTTTGTGAACTAAACCCCAAAATTTTGAAAACACATGATAAAAGTAAGAAATCAACCTTTACATTAAATCTGTTTGTTAAGGTTAGGAAACAAGTTTATCGTTTATAAGTTTGTTTGACTAAAAATATCATGTTTGATAATTAATTTTAGGGTTAATATGTCTTTACCCCCTTGTAATTTGGACGAGTTCCGGTTTTCATCCCTGTAAAAAAAAATGTTTAGATTCCAACTCTATAATATGAAGATTCTCCACAAAACACACCTATAATATAAAGATTCTCCACAAAACACTCATGACCCCATCCAGACGCTGACGTGGCACGCCACTGTGTAATTATTTTTATTTTTATTTTTTTTAAAACCTGACACGTGTGTAATGGACGCTGACGTGACACACCACTGTGTAATTATTTTAATTTTTATTTTTTTAAAAACTGACATGTGTATAATGGTTTAAAAAATTATTTTTAAAAAGATAAAAAATAAAAATAAAAACTGAAAATTTATTTTAAAAAATAAGAAAAAAAATCAATTTTTTTAAAAAACGAAAATAAATTAGACTTTTTTAAAAAATAAATAATTTTTTATATTCATTTAAATTTAAAAATAGAAAAAAAAATCAGATTATTTTTTCTAAAATTGAAAAATTCAGAAGAAAAAATCAGATTTTTTTTTAAATTTAAAAAAACAGAAACAAATTCAAATTTTTTTTTCCTAAAATTTTATAAAATCTTTTTCAAAACTAAAATATTAGAAAAAAATAATTATTTTTTACGAAAATGAAAATTTTTGGAACTTAATGTATTTCAAAATTTTCAAAAATAATTAGAAAATATAATTCGAAAAAGTTTAGATTTTTTTTCGTAATTAAAAAGCTTCATTTTCATTTTTATACAAAAAATAAAAAATTTGGAAAATATTTTTCGTAGTAAAAAAAATTCCTGAATTTTTCAAAATTTTATTTTTTCGTAAAATCAAAATTCCAGATTTTTTTTCTTCTTATTTTTAGAAATTTTTTATTTTCCTGAAAAAAATTTAATTTCAAATTTGTTTTCCTAAATTTTGGTTTTTTTAAATTTTAAAAATTAAACTCCAGAATTTTTTATTTTTTTCGAAAATATTTTTTTTACGATTTTTTATTCTAAAAAATTAATTTTCTGATTTTTAAAATAATTTTTTATTTTTCAATTAATATAACTTCATTTATATTATTTTTTATTTTAAAAAAATAAAATAAAAAATTAATTATACAGTCAGCGTGCCACATAATCAAATATGCACAGTCAGCGTCAGGTCTAAAACGAAAGAATCTTAAATTACAAGGTTGAAATCTAAACTTTTTTTTTTACAGGGGCGTAAACCGGAACTCGCCCAAATTACAGGGGGTAAAGACATATTAACCCTTAATTTTATCACAAACTTATAGCTTATTTCACGAAATTATAACTTATTTTTCAGACACTATTTCAAATAGTGTTTGAGCTTATATCTTATCATCTTTTCTTTCTTTTTTATCCTTAATATTTTATCTAAAATTCACTTCTACTCTTTATGATTTAAAAGAGCTTAATATATATGTGTGTGTAGGGGGGGACCTACGTGTTGTTCAGGGTGTTCATATGAACCCCCTCAGCTCTTTAAATTTCCACCAATTATCTCCATTTTTAATTTTTTGAACCCCCTTAGCTTTGAACATTGCACCGCTTTTGCACCATTCAAACTCTGTTCTCTTTAGTTGGTAACAATTCAATTCAATGTTGTGTATATACAGTAGACATTCTGACACACACATAATATTTCTTTAGAATATTACTATTAAATTAACTAAAAATATTTCTTTGGAATGGCAGAAAAGGAAGCCGAACCTTTGATTTGGAAGTAAAAGATGAGCACCCTTACCACTAATCTAAAAAATTACATTTGATACTTTCTTGTTTAGAGTAATATACATTTTTTTTTGAGCAAAGAGTAATATACACATGTAATGTATGAAACGTATAGATAATATATATTAAATATATGAGTAAATTACACTCCCCTTCCCTCAAAGATACTTGAAATACACTCCCCTCCCATCTTATGTTAAAATATACAATTTCCTCCCTTAAAAAATAAAATTGACACTCCCCTCCCTTATAAGATGCTTGAATTACAACCCCCTCCCTTGATAATTAAATATGCACTACACTTTAATCTATTTTAACATAAATAAATATTTTTATGATATATATTAATTTTAAACCACCCTTTAAGAAAAATTAATTCATTTCTTTATAATTTAAATGTTAATGATAATTAAATTTAAATATTTTTCTATTAATTTTATAATTTAGAGTTTAAAATTAACTTTTAAATAACCAAGGTTTATTGTCGTTAGTAATTTTTCACATATTTTAATTTTATTTTGGCTTGTTTCATATTTTATAATAGGGTTTAAAACTACATGTTAATGAAATTGTGAATAAAAAATAGCAAAAAAATATGTATTCAATTTTTTATTATGTTAGAATAGACCTGCAATACTGTTTTTTTTCGAAGTGTATTAGATTATTATTTTTTTGCTAGATTATTAAAAGTAAAAAAATATATATTGAGGGAGTAAAGTGTAGATTTTAACATAAGAGGGGAGGGGAATGTAATTCAAGCTTTTCTTAGGGGAGGGGAATGAATTTTTTTCTAATATGTTTTGAATAAGAGGGGAGGGGAATGTATATTTTAACATAAGAGGGGAGGGGAGTGTAATTCAAGCATCTTTGAAGGGAGGGGAGTGTAATTTACTCTAAATATATTCATATATAGATTCAAATATAAATAATGGTTTATATATTGTTTAATATTAACGAACAAACCTATCACTATATAGATTAAAATTATATAATTCTAATAATCACTTTATCATATAAAAATTTGTATATATTTCTCCACACACATATGTATATACACACATATCTAATATATTTAAAGGAAATACATAGATTTTCGTGTGGTACTTTTTCTTTCAATTATATATTTCATTTAAATTATTTAAATCTTTTATTAAAAAAGAAGTTAAAATCCATTAAGGGCCCGTTTGGATTAGCTTATTTTTGAGCTTATATAAAACAGCTTATGCAAATAAATAAGTTTTTATGTATTATTTATAAGTTTTTAAGGTAGTTTATGAAAAAACCGTTTATGAGGATACAATTTTTATTAGTGAGAGTTTATAAATTAAAATAGAAGCTTATTTACTTACATAAGCTATTTTTCATAAGCTCAAAATAAGCTCAAACCAAACAGAGCCTAAAATGAGAACAATCTCTCATCCAAAAATGAGAACAATCTCAATACAATAGAAATAACATTAGACACTATAAAATGAGTTTCAATTGATGTTATATGCACACACACACAAAAAAAAACTTATAATTAGATATGATCAAATAAATATACAATTATTAGCAATAGAAAATTGATTAAACGAATATGTTGGTGCTCGTTTTTCCGATAATAATAATAACATAAATAATAGGTTATGATTATTTAAAATAATTAAATTGCACCCTTAACCGGGGTCTTAGCTACGCCACTATGTGTGTTACGTATTTATAATTTATGATTTTTAAATAGAGCCTATAAACCTATCAAAAAATACTGTTATGTATTTACATAGTTTATAATTCTATAAAAAAATTGTTTATAAATTTGTATCATTTATAGTTTATAATTTTAAAATAGACTATAAGCCTGTAAAAAAATATTGTTACAAATTTATATGTATAGTTTATAATTCTTTGAAAAAGTTTATGATTTTTATTGTTAGGTTTATAATTTAAAATGAATAGATGAATACATATTTTATTATTTAGTTTTTATATACAGAATAAAAGTTGAATGAATATAAATTTAAAATAAAATTTCAATGGAGAAAATATAGTAGTAATAAATTAATAAACTTTACTATAAATTTAGAATAGCCATAAGCCAATGCGCAATATCTATTGAATCACATCTGATTCCCTAAAAAAAATTTGAATACTTTTGACTACTAATTATTACACAACTTTTTAATACAATCTTACTTCTTTTGGATACTTAACCAATGTCCGAGAACACTCATTCTCCAAAAATAAAAGTACTTACACTTAATTTTAGCCAAAAAATAAAAAATTAAAACTCAAATTGGTGAGATGCACAAATCCATGCAATGGTATAGGCTGGCTTTCTCCCCTTAAAAAAGTAATTATATAAAAAAATTCAACTTCTATTCGTGGGGTGCGCCAGCCCATGCAATAGTGCCACGTATAGACGACACTCGAGAAGCCCAGTAGCAAGCTACTGAGGTGGCTACTCCCCCTAAAAAAGTAATTTAATATCGTGTGACCCATTGAGTCACACATCAGATATTAAATTGATAAGAACAGATACTACACTTGATCTTAGCCAAAAGGCCGAGAAAGGTACGAGTTGATCGATGGGTTGGCTTCTGCTTTTATATCTCACATCCACTCAGTTGCTTTCTTAAACAAGCGATGTGGGACTAAACTTAGACAACAACTTGGAACTAACTGGTCATTGTACGCATGACATGGCCAACAGAGACCAATTTCCAAGCAAAGGATACATGAGTTGAGCTTCCAACATGGAAAAATCTCATGTCAACGATACATTTTACAGATTTTGAGAAGCTCATCAATGATTATTTTTAATTGTTGGATGAAGGAAAATGAATGGAAAGTGAATTAAAATAAAATGATGACTACTGTCCTGTGAATTGAGTTTGAGTCTTTCTTCTCCCTCCTTTTCTTCTAATTCCAAACTCCTTACACATAAACATAATCATCAGAATAAATATCAACATTACCTATAATGAAACTACAAGTTATTACTCACAGTATTAAAAAATAAATTGATTGATATACGAGTAACAACAGAATAGATGAATTCTTGTCTTTAATATAATTCTTAACTATCTTAACCATTCATGCTATTGACGACTAAGACCGTCAAATATGCCCTTCATCTTTGTAGATTCATTCATTTGAGTCTTGGTGTACTTGTTTAGTACTAACAATAGAATAACATGGTAAGGAGATCTTGAATTTATTTTGATGTATTTGGTAAAACCGACGTAACCAAACATAGTGTAGGAGATGTTTTGAGGTATCTCTGAGACAATGTGTATATCAAATTCATTTGACATTAGTTTCAACTAAAAACACATATGCCAGTAAATTTAACATGTAATTACTCCAAAGAACATAGGCTAAAAAAAAGTGTATGTATATATATGTATGATACATATACAGTTACATAAATGCATAACACTTCATTTCAATTTGACTGTGTGCTTGTTTTAGTTTTTGATTACATTACATACATAGAATCTGCCAATACGAAGCTACTGGAGCCATGAGGAGGAAATGAGGAATGGTAATAGGCACAATAATTCTCTTCTGTAAGAACATGCGAAAGAATCACAGTACTTGAGCCCATGCCCCATAGCAAACTTTCCCGAATACTCTTTCTCGGAATCAATCCCCATTGTGTGCAATGTAGCACCATTTTCATGGTGCGAAATCCGACATCCATGCACAGTAACCAGATAAAATAAGTTTCTTAAACAGTGAACAATGCCACACCTAACAAAAAGGTGAACAACTAACAATAATTCAAGAAATCTTGTTGAGGATGAAATGGTGCTATTGAAATCAACTTTTTTCTATTCTGTTAGGCTGTTTCAACATATTGCTCCGCGAGTTTCTTTGCTTTCTCGCCTTCCTTTATGAGGAAATCAGCGTTCTTTGGCGTGATCACATCAAGGCCTAATATGCTCAAATCAATTTCTTCACATAATGGATTTCTATGCAAAAAAATGGTAGCAGTTGGCATTTAATAAGAAAAATAAAGGATAAAATCAAGAAAAAAGAAAGATAAAAAATGAATCGTTACTTGAAATCGAGGGAACAAATGCGTGACGCATTGCAAATTATAAAGGGCATGCATATAGTTGCAAATTGACAAAATTTAGGGATGAAAAATTATGGATGTTTATAATTTAGGAGGACAATTTAACTATTAATTTACTCAATGTATAAAATTGTCAAATATGGTTATAATAAGCAACTGTAGGGAACTCCAACAAAATAAAATAAGAAAAAGTAACCACGGTAAAGAAGAAAAAACTATAGCAAAGTATAATGAATACTACTATCTGATTAAAAAAATTGTTTTGGACTGGTTAAAAGACCCAAAATTCATCACATAGAGGTTCAAATGTGTTATGGCCCGAGCATGTCACTAAATCAAATTTAATGAACTTTGGATTTGTTCTACCTTATCATTGCATCAAACAATTAATTGAGGATCTTTTATTCTGTAATGGCGTAATACCTCAACAACATGTAACAAACACGAGCTCGACATTGATGACGTGCCACCTGACATCTTTCCATCAACATTCCAACAACTCCATTATCATGCCTATATTTAAAGGGCACTCATCATCACATACACAAGGTACACAACTTCTATCCTTTCACGATCAACTACCGTCTTGAATCCCCCCAATTCACTTTTTGAAGTTTGTTGCTCGACACAAACCATCGTTCTGATCACTCACGATCAACTACCGTCTTGAATCTTGATGTTTGAAAGAGAAAACTAATTTTAAGAGAAACAAATATGTGAAGCAAATTATATTTATTGCCAAAGACATTAAATCAAACTAATTCTAGCAAAGACTAATTTGCAAAATGTTTGAACCAAGTTTGGTGATCATACTTCCATTATCACATGGAAGTAGAATTCTTTGCGTTTATAAATAATGAAAATGGAAAGAACTTGCTCATGGCTTGAATACATCAATTAAAGAAGAGCTAGGAAGAAAAAAAAAATGAGCGTATAGTTGTTGAGATATATAAGCATATCCTAATCCTCCGTTTAAAAATTGTTTCCTCCAAAAAGTAAATTTAGATTCTCTCAAATGATTCATTCTTTGATGAAACTTATTCACTATTTAAATTCAATCAATTGATTGGTCAACAAAATAATTATATGGTCTAACCTTTTCTTTTAGAGGATTCATTTAGTGTAACTTCTAAGTAATATATCGAATTGTCTTCGTGGAGAAGCACTCCGTCACCCTGCACAACAGTAAACATGCAAAACTATGGGAAATCTGTTGGTACTTGTGTTTTGTTGTGCATCATTTAGACAAAATAAATTTAAATTTATTTTAAAATAATTAAATGTAAAAAATGATTAAATGATGAATACGTATCAAACAAAATTCTACCGAAATGTTCACCAATATTCAATCTAGGCTTAATTGCACTTTTGGACCCCTATCTTTGCAAAAGTTGCGGTTATGGACCCCTAACTAATTTAAATACAAAACAGCCCCCTATGTTTTGATTCTTTGGCAGTTTTGGACCCCCAGTCCATTGTTGACTTGGTCATCGCTGGCGTGACACCATAAGTGAGGTGCCACGTGTCAATTTTTATTTTATTTTTTTGTCTTGGGGTCCAAAACTGCTAAAGAATCAAAACATAAGGGGCTGTTTTGTATTTAAATTAGTTAGGGGTCCATAACTGCAACTTTTGGAAAGATAGGGGTCCAAAAATACAATTAAGCCTTCAATCTATTAAAGGTTACATATATTATTATTAAGCCATCACATGGTCCATATCTACGTATAATTCCTAATAATTTGATTTGAAAATCAGGGGAATTAATTAATCATGATTCATACCACGAATTCCGGTTGTATATCTTCGCATGCACCAAGCCTTATTCTTTCATATACTCCATGACAGGTACTTACACACATGATTCAACGGACCACTTTTATTACACGTCCCACACCTTTTCCCACTGCTCAAATAATTTGTCTATATTTTTTATTGTTGTCAACATCCCCATTTCCTTTAATAAATATAGCAATATCAAAGATATAATTTTTTAGTTACCCTCTTCACTTCTTGTAAATGTCACCCCCATTTTATCATGAATGTCACAACTACAGTTTAATGATAACGATTTTTTGTCTACCAGTTTTATAGTTAAAATTTGACTTTTAAAATGAATAAATAGGTAATCTAAAATCTAACCTCAATCCGTACATATATTATAATATATTATCTTTATCAACTATGCTCACCAGACAATGATGGAGATATTTATTTTTTAAGATTTCTCGGTCTTGGAGCCTATTATGTTGGAAGCTGAAGGTTTTAAGGAATTTTTTGGCTATATTTGAGATATTTTAACAACGGATCATCTGCATTATTTCTTGTTATATGCAACCTCTCAGTGCGACGATTTTAACCGACCAAATTAAAGGCAATGGGGCTTTACCTTAATAACAATGAATGACATGATGTGGCAGCTACGACGGAGATTGGAGAGCTTGGAAACGTGAAACCAGTGAAAGGAGAGGCTTGTGGAATCTTCAAGTAATGCATAGCTTCTTTTGGTTTCTCACAAGTCATCTATGAGGTGGATCACAAGCTAGTACTTGATGATATTGTCAATAGTAAATTAAATTACACATAATATAGATCGGTACTAGATTTGTACAACAAAACAATGCTTGTGTGGTCACAACCATACATTTAGACAAGCTCACAAAATGGAAAAATGTGAAAATAGAAAAATCAATTTATTGTTATTATCATTATTATTAAAATATTAGTTAGTGAGTATATTTGTGAGTGTGCCTAAATAAATTGGATTTATAATTGTGACAATATACGATTTATCCTTGTCCTTGTACAACAATATCAAGTTGTTTTTGTACACAATCGGCAAATGGTTTTACCCTCCTTAATTACAATATTTTTCATTACACTCGTGATTGAGCCTGTTTGACAAAAAAAAAGCTTATCTGTAGCAATAATCAATACTATCATCCTTATTTATAACCAGTATGGAGGTTGCATGTGGTAGAACCATCCTAACTGCAACGCTGGCACAGCAATTAAAAAATGAAAAAGTTGCCACACGGATTTAATGCTTAAACTTAGTAATAGTCAAATACCTTGGGGACGTGTGTGAAACTCTCATAAGCAGAAACACCTTTTATATTTCTAAGTGACAAGTGCACATTACTACGCGTTAAACCCTTCACCACCCATTCATTACAATTACAAATAAAACTGATCAACTCAAAACACATCCTTTCTCTAAAACTCTCTTCTTCTTTGTTTCTCCTCTCCTAGAAGAAAATTTAACAAACATGGAGAAATATTCAAAGAGTACAAAGTGGGATTGTGGTAGCAGTCTATATGACTCATACGAACTAAACTCATTCAAACGCCAAATTGATTCAGCTATAGCTAACTCACCAAGAACACATTCCATGCCTCATTTACCACAACGTACGGTCCAACTTCAAGTTCAAACTCAACCTCAACATCATGAGCCAAACTCTTCTCTTGTGATCAACAACAAGTCAACTTTCAAGATCTCTCGTACCTTTCAAAAACTTGTTCGTTTTGTTTTCAAGTCCAGTGGCAATAAATCCAATAAGGTTAATTCTAGCAGCTCGTATAGCAATAGTTTTCGATCATATCCAAAAGATCAAGAACAACGTTTGTGTATGGTTTATGAGAAATATGAGTCAGAGCCTATTCTTCTATCAACCATTCCAGAACTTCCTGATTTTGAGATTGCCGGACTTTCGCCGGATATCAGTAACTTCGTCAGAAAGTCATCTTCTGAGAGATTTACGGCAACAGCTAACATTGGTATTTCGTGTGCTTGAGGGTAGGCTTTAATTACACGATGGTGATATATTATTAACATATGTCAATAATGCTAGCTAAGCTGGAGCTAGTTTCATGAAGTCAAAACGTAGAAATTACTTATTAACATGTGTATAGCAAGTAGTATTTCTGTTTTTTTAATTATTATACATACGTTGTAATGAATGAATGATTCACGATGCAATGTTTTAAATGTTTATTTTAGATTATATCATAGCGTTGAATTTTGGATCATCTATAAATCTTGCAATTTGAACAGTTATGTTACTTGTATTAATTGTTTTCTCTTGCACTATGTGTTTGGATTGGTGGTATATGAAATGAAATCAAATGAGATAGAATATACAATTCCATTTATCGAATTTAAAAAAGGGATTTGATACTTATAGCAAAGCATATATTCGCAAGGATTTCATGACCGTTTATTTTTTAAATACTTTTTCTTTTTTATACACCTGTCCTCCCTTGATTTCTGACAATAAATAAATTTAATTGGTTAAAAAATTGTTCGAGATGATATTTGTCTAGATATATAACAATATTCTTTAAAAAATAAGATGAAATAGAATGAAAATTAGTGAAATGTATTTTCGTCGTTCACGTAAGCCATTATGAGGTGCCCCAAAGTTTGTTCCCCAAATTGATAGGTATAAGATGGAACCCCTACTTAAAATTTCAAAATGACTTATTTACCCTCTTCATCCCCACTAACTAACTAGTTGTCTTCTTTCTCCTTTCGTGTGTTCACAACCTCCTGCCTAGGCAATGTAATTTTATTTGGGACGTGCACTAATTTGTTCTCACTTATAGTGTAAATATATCTGGTCTTTGCAAGTTTTTGCCACACGTAATTTGTTCCGTGGTTACGTTCTTTTTCTGCCGCACGGTTCCATGTTTGTGCCAATTTATATGCACGTAACTTGATCGATTGCCTTCCTTTTTGCACACTGCACAATTAATCGCGTTAATTTCTTGGACCTGGTTTGAACTGATGAGTTCAGTGTGGCAAAAGAAAAGTTTTATGAACTTTTCAACACTAAACTTTACAATCAAAATATTAAGTTTAACAATAATTCAATCAAAAAACTTTTTTTAAACTTGTCAAAAATGGTTTATTTAATTATAATGACAATTTTCAAAACAATATTCTCTATTAATTAACTATCACTTCTAGTAATGGTGTACGGATATAAGTCAGAGATGTTTCAATTTTACGAAGTGTTGTTTTCATTATGTTCCATCACCTCTTATGATTTGTATTTTTCATTGGAAAAAGCTTAATGTACGATTGAGTGACGAAAAACAATGAATCCACTACAGCCATAGGATTATATACAATAACCATTGGATTTAGGCTGTGTTTTAACTTTCTTTATTATTATTTTTTTTGACAACTTAACTTTATTTATTTTAAAATGTAAAAATCCTACCAACGTTTTATCGTGTGCAGTCGTGCACATATATTTCGCACTATATAGCAAGGCTGTTTTTCATTATGTAACTAAGAGGTCTAAATAATAGGATGCTAGACCGACACATTATCAAGTTGTAATATAAGATTCGTAAAATAAAAAAATAAAAAAATTGTATCATGAGAAAGATTTTACACAATTAGGAGTCATTTTGAAATATTCATATTATCATGAATGAATTAAGAGTGTATCACAAGATCATAGATTATTTAGGTAATTTACTCAAGAATAATACTAATTTAATGCATTGAAGGAGACTGGTTTACCAAAAAAAATATGGACATGTGCCAGAATTTTATCAAAGAGTCTAAGAATGGGCTAAAACTAAAATAAAATAAATTTTGCAAAATAACACCATTTGTCATTTAATTTAATTTTATGTAACACTTTTGTTATTTATTTATTTTTGCTCCAATTTAGTCATTTATGTTATAAAATATCAACATAATTATATTTTTTATAAAATAAATAAAATCTAAAACGTAAAAAAAAAACTCATTAAACTCATAAATAAACTCAAATATTCATCATTCAAACCAAGATACCCAGATTTCATTGGAAAAATCTCAAAAAAATGATAATAAAAAAAGAACATAACATATAAGAGTAATTTTGGACAAAAAAAAGATAGAGACAAAAATGTTATCTGAAATTAAGTTAATAGACGAATTGTATAATTTTGTTCTTTTTGATCAAGTAGTCTAGTGGATAAAATTCACATTTTTTCAAGGTGAATAAGTGGGATGTCCGAGGTTCAAACCCCAGCCCATGCATACGACAATGCATGTCCAAAAAATATTTTGATATTGTCCAGGGGATACGATGAAGTTTACCAAAAAAAAAAGGACATGTGCCATAATTTTATCAATGAGTCCAGAATAGTCCAAACCTAAAATAAAATAAATAAATAATTATACAAAAGCTATCGATATTAACTATATAGAGGAGAATAAATGGACATTTGCGAGAATTTCATCAATGAGTGATTGTTGAAGTACTAATTACGTTGATCTGTTATGTTCTTGTTCAAGTTTAGAGAGTTTTTAGTCATTGAAACCCTAATTACCATTGCGATCGTTACTTTTTTACTCTATGTGTTTGATGAGATGTTGGAATGAATAGTTAATTTGTGTTGTTGATTGCTGTAGATATGTTGGCAACGTTGATAGGTAGAGACTCGGCATGACGGCCCAACATAGCTTTTTGTGCAGAGATCCGCTTAGGCCAACAAATGTCGAGGTTCTGATAAAGGATGAAAATACCAATGAAACTCTAGCTCTAGATACTTTATATATATGGCATTGGGTGATATGGCAAATGGATGACAATTTATATGGTATCATGCAATAGAGTGTCTAAGAAAAAGAGTCGGTCACTCTGTATGGAGACACACATAAGAGGAGGACGTTCCGATGGCTCTAATGACTTACTATGTATTTTATTTTTCCACTTGCTTACGATGAATGATGTATATTGGTATTTTAATGCTGCAACAATTATGTCATGCATTATATTGATATGTTTGTATTTTGACCATGACGTTGAATCATGTATGAATTTTATGTCAAAATTTTGGCCAAATGTTGAATAATTTTGAAATTGATTATGCATAAATATTTTGTGTTTGAATTTGGATGAACGCCACAAGTTTTATGTCCTTTTCAATGTTGAATGGTTGTGTTTGAGTGTGTTTTGCTTTCTATGTTCATGACAGTTTGGTTCCTAACTCGCGACCCTGGATTTGGTTTTTAACTCCCATCGGTAGGGGCATTTTTTAAAATTTGAGGGGTACATGAGCATTTCAATTTCAAGGGGGTTATTGATATTATTGGTTTGGGCTATAGTGGCCCAGCCCGTTTGAGAATCAGATTGAGGAATTGAGCGGTTCCAATCCTGCATCAATACAAGAGATAAGAACACTGCAAAAAATTAATTTGCAGAATGGCTTCTTCTGCTATAAACTTACCTGTTCTATCTCTCTGTAAATCCCCTAAATTTATCAACCCTTCAACGTCCTTCTTGCAACGTGATTTTCATTTAAGCAGCATCAGAACAATTAGAGAATCAAACAGCCTTAGAAAGAGAGCAGTGATCGTGTGTGGATTGCCACTGGGAGTTGATCCATGGGCACCTTCCATTGATTCACAGAGCATCGCTTCTCAATTATTCGCATTTTCTTTGTTTCCTTACATTGGTTTCTTGTACTTCATCACCAAATCCAAAACTTCTCCTAACCTCACCCTCTTTGGTTTCTACTTTTTGCTCGCTTTTGTTGGTGCCACAAGTTAGTTTTCTTTTCTTGCTTAAACTCTCTCTCTTATTACATCCTTCTTTCCTTATTGATTTAATTAAATACTAACTTTTTTTTTTTATATTTGTTTTGAACAGTTCCAGCTGGAATTTATGGTGAGTCAAGTTCATTTGCCGAAAATAAAGCTCAATTAGAGATGCATTTCATGTTTTAAAAACCGAACTGGCATTAAACCGGCACGGTTCAACATCATACAGAATAACGGTTGAACGGTTCAAATAACTGAATTGTCGCCATTAGACTGTGTTGATTTATGATTCAGCTGGTTTAATTGTTCGGTTTGGTTCGGTTTTTAGAACATTGGGAATGAGCCACATTTGAAATGATTATATTACTTATGTTTAGTTGTGTGGCTTGACAGCTAAGGTGCATTATGGAACTTCTTTGTCCAATGTGGATTGGTTACATGGTGGGGCTGAGTCCCTTCTCACTCTCACTAACTTGTTCATTGTGTTGGGTTTGAGAGAGGGAATCAGAAAAGCTGAAAATTTGGAGAAAAACACAGAACCAAAGGAGGAGAAGAAACCTGGGATGAAGGTCTGATATTTGGACTCGTTGCTCTTACTATTGTCAGTGTTATTGTAATTTGTTCCATTGACTCAGATGTGCCTCCAAATTTTGGCTGTGATTTTTTATATTTGTCTTAAAAATCAATGACAATCTTACCATCTTTTGGATTGTTTGTAAATAAAATTCTATATTTTGTGTAATTTATCATTAATTGGAATGAAATATCGAATTTTGATGTGCAATGATCAGTCTGTTCTCCTTTATGCTACATAAACGAATGATGTTGTTATGTGACTTAGCTCGCTTTAGTCAATAGCTCTCATTGTTTTGATTGCGAATCTTCGATGCTCCTGTACTAAACATGGGAGACACAAATTGTACCAATGCAAATTTGGAGCAATTACTTATTTGAAAATAAATGCTGCTAAAAAGTGCTGAAATTGTAGTTCCAATATTAACTTCAAGGGCACATGTAAATTCCTAGCTACCATTGCTGATTCATTATTCTACAATTCCACTGCTTTCTGAAGTTGTCTTGTTATAGTATGACATTATATCATACTATTCAAACATAATTTACACTTGGACATCATGATGTTATTTTATGCTTTTACAATCCAAACATAAGTGGCCTTAGTGAAAAAATACTTCAGTTGATTTTGTTTATACTCGTGGTATTCCATATACTCTCAAGTACAATTAGGAGAAAAAGCCTGGAGTATTGAAAGGGAAATTTGGATCGATTTCCACTGGATCAAGTGGGAAACGGAAATCAGGAATAGGAGAATTTGTTACTGATGTGTTGGTGGAAATGATCTCCGTAATGTCGGATTCTGAACGAGGATTGTTATAGAACCCATCAAAGTCATTCATGTTGAAAGATGGAGATGAGAAATAGTTTGATTCTGGTGTTGCTGGAGACAATAAGTGTGTCTGGAAAAGACTGCTCGAGAAGGAATCGTTTTCTAAGGTTGGAGGAACCCAGCTGTGGTTTTCCTGCGTTGTGTACCCATATGAAGTGGAAGGGAAGGTGAAAGGACATGTCATTTCTTCGTATCCCAGGTTATCCGTTTTCACAGTCAAGGTGTTGCTGAACTTTGTAAAGCTTTCTTGTGATTGTTGTGCATGGTGAATATTATTATTATTATGGAAGTGTGGTTTCTCTTGTTTCTCTTGTGACTTATATGGCTCAATGGCATTGTTTCCCTGAGAACATGTATGCTTTCCTCTATAAGTTATGTCAAATATTGTCGGATCTTCATCTGATCTCTGCACTTGCTTCGTCGCCCAGCAGTCCTGTGTGTTGCGGAAGGTGCACCTATAGTAACTTCTGCAAATGTCATAATGGGTTGTTAATAAGATGACATCGCAGGTAAATGCAATTTATACATACTTTAAGAATTCTTATGATTTTTTCTTAAGCATGATATTAGAATTCCTCTCACCTTGGATGCTTGGTGCCGAGGATATCTTTCTGACCATATTTTCTCCAGTTGTAGCCATCTTCATTTGGTCCCTCAAGGCTACTGTCGCAGCTCACTCTTATCTGATCCATCCATTTGGGCGCAACCTTTCTGTAAGCAATTTCAGGAAAAATAATTGTTAGGACATATTTTATTTTAGTATAACCAAAATTTAGTTGATTTCTGTGGCATAAAACTATTACCAAATGTGTCGAATAAATTTACCTTTTCTTTGATTTGTTTTTAACTTCTTGGTGATCTTGGAAGGTGCCATCAAAGTCCTCGCTCAGAGGACTCCCATTGGTAGACGCTGGAGATTCCGGTAACGAAGTTATTACCGGAGTCACTGTCTGTGACTTAGAAGTTGATTCATTACATCTCAAAATTTGTAGAGCCTTTTCATAAGAAGATAATATCATCTGCACCTGCGAATCCCTTGTGCCAAGGGAATATGGTGTCCTCAAGTCTTCTTTCAACCTCTTTGCTACATCCATCCCTTGAATTAGCTCATTGATGAGTGTGTTTTGCTCCCAGCTACATTCATTCTCCATTTTGTATTGTATATATCAGTTTGATATCTGAAAGTGCACTTTTCTTTCTAGAACCAATAATTTCTTACTCAGAAACAGAGTTGGATACTGAAGAAATTTAGGATATTGTTTGTATTGTGAAGCATAATAATATGAAATAGATTTGAAAATTCAAATGGAGTGTTTTCTTTGTTGGAGTGAGGCTAGGAAATCTTATTGAGAGCTAATTTTCTTCTGCTGAATGAAGGAAATGAAAGCCTTGTATTTAAAGCGAGCAACTAAGGGAGCAAAGATAGGAGTGTTGGAGGGTTGAAAGTCTAAGTTTGACTAAGAAACCGAGTTTTTCAGCTAAAAAGACTAGAGATGTGGTCAGTGACCAGTGACCAATAGAATGCTGACCAAGTCCACTTCACTGTGATAAGTTATTATTGGTTAATAATAGGCCCCATGTTCTTACAAGTCATGATTTTATAAAAGATTATTAAGCTATCTAGAATTCTACTCAAGACAAAAGGGGTTATAGTCTTATATAGAGAATATTCAAATTTCATTCCGCGTGGACGCTTTGGTCCCTCTCTATGATTACTTATACAGGACTGCTTACGTGAGTTATGGTTGTTACCATCTACCCAATTTCTTGGTTCATGCTTCATATGCATCAATTCATCACTTAAGTTCAAATTAAATATGGAGGGCATACTTGTACTAACAACAACATTTATTAAAAAAAAAAAACACGTTTATGTCTTAATGATTCTTTTAAAAAAAACTTAAATAAACAAAAATTACTACGGTTTAGTTGGTTCTTTCTAAAAAGTAATAGTAATATATAAGTGTATAGAAAGTTGAGGTTTAAGAATAAAAAAGATTTTTAATGCAAAAACAGTAGTTAAGAGATAAAAATATTAAGAAATTTAATAATTATTTGAAGATAAAATAACTTAATAATAATTGATAGTTTAATAACTTTTTAATATATTTTTCATCTCTCAAAGGCCTTCATTTCAAACTCCCAAACAAAACCTTAGAGAAATTATCTACAAACTCGCTTTAAAACAATTATTTACAAAGTAGTCCATATCAGGCCGTTTCTGAGATTTTGGTGGCCTAAAATGAACCTACAATTTGAGTCATAACTAATAAATATATATAAACATTAAACTTGATAAAAAAAACTTTAAAATTTTTATTTATATTCAAATGCTCATACAAAACAAACACACCTCCCATTAAAAACTAAGTAATATTTTTTAGGGTCTAATAGACCCCTAAAAAAAATAATTAGAAGCGTCTTACTTATTTTTTAGATCTTAAGACGGTCGTCTTCTCCGCCTGCCTCAGATACGACCATGATCTTTATAATATATAATTGGTTTTCTTGTTACAAAAATTCTTTGGTAGTTTAATTTATTTAGTGTCAAAATCGCTTCTAGAGTTTTTGTTAATGATAGATACTTCTTGAGTTTGTTGGTCATATGGAAAATTATGCGTTTTCTTAAACTTGTTATTTTCCCCGCAATACCTTGTCTTCTTTTTGTTATTTGAAGTCAACATTTGGATGCTTCGTTAGTATTGTCTCCGAATAAAAGGAGCTTGATGTTTTTGGCTGCCAAACTTGGCATTCCCACCTGGCTTTCTTACAAGACTCAGTCAAGTGTGTGTACGTACCTAGGAACCCGCCCCATAAATGTTGCAGTTAGAATTGGGAAAATGGGCTGGCCAGTTGGTCCAACCCGAAAAGGGTGAAAACCTAGGATTTTTAAAAAAGTATAAAGAAAAAATAGATTGTGAAAGTTAAAATTATTACTTACGAAAGCAATTCTTTCATGGTCACAAGATCAAATAAATAGTTGTTGGACACACTCATATGAAGAGACTATTTTTAAAATATTTAATTTTTTTTATCATTAAAAAAATACTTATTTATGTATGTATGTCCAAACGCTATTTGTTTAGTCTTGTGACCATATTAAAATTTCTCTAACTTACAATCATTTTAGGGCATTTAAAACTTGAGGCAGTAAAGTTGTACAAAAAAATTGATGTAGTAAAGTTAAAGTCAACCACTTCAATTGTTTTTTAGAGGAACCACTACAATTATTATTTTTTTAAAGGAAGGAACCACTGCAATTGATGAAAATATATGATTTGGGTATCGAATTTTGAGCTCAAATTATAAGTTCATTTGAGCATATGATGGGGTAGTCCATTATTTATAAAATGTTTATTAAAATTTATTTTTTGTAGGATAAAATGTTTATTTAAATTTATAGTCTACTATTATAAATTATTAATTGTCAAAATAATTGATATAAATATATTACTATTTGTTATTTTTATTTTAACAACTAAACATTTTTTTTAAGGAAACAACTAAACATTAGCAAAATGATAGTAAACAAAAAAATTGAATGAGAAAGGAAAGTAATAAAAAAATAGGGGGAGAGAATACTCTTAATTTTCAAATGACACTGCTATTTGCAGCGACAATTCATATCAAAAAATGCTCATGAAATGAAGTTAACCAATCAAATTATATTATGGGCGGCAAACAGTAAAGGGGGAAGTAGCACTAATGCATTGCCACTTATATTTTAATCCTACGCTATGCTTTCGCGAATTTATAATTCGCTATACATATCATTTCCCTTTTCAAATTAGTTATCTTTATAATATTTTTCACAAGTCTTTTAAAAAATACTCTTAAAAATATGATGAATTTTCATTTCTTCCAAAGCTCTCTCTTCTATTTTCTCTAACTCCCAAACAAAGATTTAACCAATTCAAGATGAGTGCATTGTCGAAGTGCTTTCATAAAACCTTTTAAAAAGCACGGTTGCATGGTAAGATGATATTACCAAAAAGAAAAGTAGAATGGTAAGAAACATAAAAAATTGAGTAAATTAATTTTCAGCAACGAAAGCAATATTATCCAACTCACATTTTTAAAATATCTTCCATAATTTTGGAAGTATGCATTTAAACATGAAAAGAGTACTGTGTTTTTGTTTAGAAATACACATCAAGACGACACAAAAACATTTTTTTTGGATGTGTACTTTCAAAGTGATTTTGAGGGATGAAAAAAGTTCTTTTATGTATATAAAAAAGTTGGGTTTAGGAGGGCAGAGGATAATTTATTTATTTTTAATTAAGAATACTCTAAATTATTTTTGAAAATAAATTAAATATGATTGAAATATTATACAATCATTGATAATTTTTTATTTTGAAAGGATGATCATTTATCATATTGTTCTTTTTTTTTTTTTTTTAATATCAAAGTATAAACTTAATCCTATAAAACTCAACTAGCAAACAAAAGCTTGGCAGCACAATCCGAAATGGGTCAGGTGGGGACTCCCAATTAGGGATGTATTTATATGATTCTCATCTATGCCAAATTTTGGTTGTTTCTGAATGAAATTAATTTGGTATATATTCAGTGGGCAAAAATAATAAAAAGGTGATAACACTATAGAATAAAATAGCAAGATATTGCCATATTATTCAACCAAAAAAAAAGAGGCAGATTCCAAATTTGTTAATTGATTGATGATGTAATGGTTAATCAATCAATGCCTAACTGGTTCCTATAAATATGTGAACTCATTCTCAAAACTAATCACCACAGACAAACATCGCAACAAAACCAAGCAATTCACACACACACCCTTATTGCAATGGCCTCAGCTCAGTGCTACAAAATCTGTGAACAAAGCTGCCAACAGAAAAACCAACACCAGCACCAGCAGCAGCAGCATAGCTTATTTAGACAGGAGGTGCCTGACTTGTTCAAAGGGCACCAGAACCGTCACCCCAATGATGTAACACAAAACCACACCCAATGTTATAGCCAAACAGAGGTGATTTATCAGCCAAACCATCTTGCCAAACATTAAACTAATAACAGGAACAATTGCAACCAAACACGCCACAATCACGCCACTACTGGCACAACCTTTGCTACTGGCACCACCACAGCCGCGAAATGCCAAGGAAGAAATAGGAGGGAGCACAAGAAAAACAACATGTTCCGGAGGATCAAGGATGGCGTATCTGGTCACAACAGTGACAGTGGCAGTAGCAGTGATGAGAGTGACAGCGACAATGAAAACCGTCGCAACAGGAAGGCAAGTATATATATAGATTGTTAGCGACAAAAAATTAGAGGCCAGATAATCTTTTTTTATGTTAAGTTTTATTATTGATGCACAAATTTGAAGTTCAAGTTTATTTTCTTATGTATTGTGCTCAATTTGATTCCTAACACTTTGTTTTATGTGTGTATGCAGCAGCACTGCAATTAAGGAGCAATTGTACTACATAATAAATAAATTGGAGTTTGAAGATCGTAGTTTGCAACTCAAAGTCCAATATAATGTGTGTGGTGATTGATGGCCTGTCTATGAATAAATTACAGCATCTAATCTAATAATAAATAAAAATTAATGTAATTTGGCTATGGTGCAAGTATGAATTTGAGACCTACCAAAAACAAAAGCATGTACTGTGATCGATACTCCGATCATTATATATATATATATATATATATATATATATATATATATATATATATATATATATATATATATCATGACCAAATAATCACCAACCTGATCCAGTAAAAAAAAAAAAAACTTTTCTTTTATTAAAATGAAAAATAGCAAAAATATCAATGATATATTATTTCAAACTCAGAATGTCATTTTGCCCTCAAGCAACTCCAATTTTCTTACAAGATCATACCCCAAGGAAATCACACCTCTCAACTCAAGTAGAATTTCAGGTAATGACTTGTAATGTGGTTCAAGTAACCAATTAAAACGGATATAGGCTCAAAGGGATCACAATGAGGATATCATGTATGAGTATGCATATTGGGTCCAAACAATAAACAACAAAAACAAAAGTGTCCAAGAGTCGAGACAAGTTCTACAGAGAAAATATGAAACAGAACACAAGAGCATGAAAATTCAAATGTTTAGACTAAACGATAAACAAAAAAAATTATGTCTCGATGTAATAGTGTGCAGCAAAATCATATAAAGTGTCAGAGAGACAAGTTATGAAGAGAAAACATGAAATCGCACTCAAGAAAGTGAAAACTCAAATGTTTAGGCTTAAATGCTTCAGTCTTCACTCACAAGAGATAAAGAATTCATGCAATATTTTCTCTCAATCTCAAGCAGTTCACTTCTATCAAACAATCAAGAAAGATCCACATTCAAGCCAAACTTTCAAAATTTTAAGTCCGATAGGCTATATACACAAGCTTGCATCCAACTATTAAAAAAAATTAAGTATGAACAAAAAATGAAAAAAACTGTAATGTCAATATATGATCACTTAATATTAAGGTCAGACCGACCCTAAATCACGCCATGTTTCTAACCATAAGCACAAGTTTTAAAAAATAAATAGATAAAGGTAATTAAACTTCTACAGAAGAACATAGTACAGACTACAGAGCATGAAAAAGGCGAACGTAAAAATGTTGAAGATGAAGTTGCCTCTTTCACATTTCAGCATATCCGTGCACAAAGAATAACTCAATTGAAAAGGAAAATAGAATTCTAACTCAAATGTTCCCTGCATACGAAAGTGTAGATTTTCTTTACCCATTCATTATACTTTTTTTACCACATAATGACTTTGTGTTCAATCTCCATCTCCACATAATTCTTCTCAACAAAAGTCACAGTGAACCTGAAATCTCTCAAATTCAACTAATTTGATATTTTTGAGTTGAGAGTATTTTGGTTTTCTACCATTGCTTGAATTGAGTTTTTTTTTATAAAAATAAAAGATATTCGTTTATTCAAATCGATATAATACAAATTCAAATTCACTAAAAACAAAAAGGATGAATCTGTGAACAAATTCACAGCATCCACGTTAATAGCATAAAACGGCAAAGTACCTATGCCTACAAATATGACTAATATGACTATATTAAAGTCTTCGGAATATCCATGTCTCCAGATCTGCAACGTTGACGACGCCAAAGTCATTGTCATCTGCACCTGCTCAAAGCTAACCTTTCAACCTGAATCAAATAAACACCGCACTAAGACGGGAAATCAAAAACACATCGCACAAAGACGAAAAATCAAAACAAACAAAGTCGTTCAGAGACGACAAAATCACAAAAATAAACGAGTTATTTTTTACTTGAATTGAGTTATAAGTGATTTTAATCACTTCCCACTCTTCTACCTCTTTGCTAAATTATTTTCACAATATATGTCTATTGTTCTCTAGTTAACTCCATCTTTTTTTCCACAAAACCATTTACTTGCTCTGATAACTTCATAACTTGAACATCAAGTTTTTCAAATGAAGCTTAAATATGAAGTCTCTAAATTAAAACTTGGTTGTTCCCAAAAATTGTCTGGGTAGTCTCATGAGTTCAACAAAATCTTCTTCAAGATTTGAATTTCTATCATGTGATTCTTCATATTGAATTTGAATATATGCAACTTTTTTCTATGTAATATTTTCCATGCAATAAGCATCTTATGTTACCATGATATAAATTTTTTCTCACAACAAACATTTGTATGCTCTCCTCCATAAAGATAGCAATTAAAAGGTTGTGATTGTATGATAATCACTTCTATTTTATTGACCTATTCATACAACAACTCTACCTGCTGAGACATAAATTTGTTGAGTTGCAATATTAGTTTATAGATCATCTATTATTTGTAGTAGATATTCCTAGAAAAACAAAATCAAAGCCAAGAAAATTCAAAAACAATAACTAAACAAACAAGATAAGAATAAAAATAAAACACATGATGCCTAGCAATCCCCAACAATCTCGTCTAAATCTAATAATAAATTTCGTCAAGAACAATAACTAAACAAACAAAATAAGAGTGAAAATAAAACACTTTTTAAGTCGGTTTATTTTAAGTTGGTTCAATGTCCGACTTAATATCAGACGACTTAACAAGTTTTGTGTTGCTAAGTCTTATTTAGATCGGAATTTAAAAAAAAAAATATTCTGTCAGTTAATTAAAACCAGCTTAACATGTATTATTCTAGTAATTTTTTTAAATCCAGCTTAGCCACGCTTAAAAACAAATAAAAATTATACATTAGCGCTCTAAAAGCAAAGTATTTTGCCCATTTCCAATGACATATACGTTGGTCCTTATATGAATGTGATTTTGATAGTTAATAAAATAATGTACTACTTTTTTTGCTCTGTCATAGAAAGACTTCTTATTTGGATTGTGTAGAGGACTTGTGACTAAAAAGATGACACTATTGGATAGGTAAAAAGCCGACTCCAAGAAACTTGCATTTAATATGAACTACTAAAAAGATATCACTATTTGGATAGGTAACCAGATATTTTGGATAATTGAATTGATTGAAGTAATTCACACACACTTGCCAGAGCTTCTATTCAAACCTAGATAAATGTGTCTAACCTAACAAACAATTTTGACATTATCAATTGAGTTAGATTTTTATGGACAAAAAAAAAAGGCATTTTAGTAGAATAATATGCCTAAAATAAGTTTATAAATCCTTTTTCTAGGCCTTAAAAGAATTTAATGGACAAAGATTAGGTTGTACAAAGTCTAACTCGTCTTAACCTATTCTGACCCTTAATTTGATTAATCATTACAAATTAGAGTGATATATATATATATATATTAATTTGGGATATATTCAGTGGGCAAAAAAAAAAAAAGTTGATGGCACTATAGGTTTTTTTTTATCAATAATGACACTAGAATAAAATGCCATAATATCCCACATTATTCAACCCACAAAAAAAGGAGACAGATTCCCAGTTTGTTTATTGAGGTATGATGCAACAGTTAATCAATCAATACCTTACTAGTTCCTATATATATGTGAACTCTTTCAAAACTTCAAAGCATACAAGCAAACCAACACACAAACAAAACCAAGCAACACACACATCCTTTGCTCCAATGGCCTCTGCTCAATGCTACAAAACCTGTGAACAAAGCTGCCAACAGAAAAACCAACACCACCAGCAGCAGCAGCATAGCATATTTGGACAGAAGGTACCTGAGTTGTTCAAAGGGCACCAGAACCGTCACCCCAATGATGGAACACAAAACTACACCCAATGCTATGGCCAAACAGAGGTAATTTATCAGCCAAGCCATCTTGCCAAACATCAAACTAACAGGAACAATTGCAACCAAACACGCCACAATCACGCCGCTACTGGCACAACTTTTGCTACTGGCACCACCACAGCCGCGAAATGCCAAGGAAGAAATAGAAGGGAGCACAAGAGAAACAACATGTTCCAGAGGATCAAGGATGGCATATCAGGTCACAGCAGTGACAGTGGCAGTAGCAGTGATGAGAGTGACAGCGACAATGAAAATCGTTGCAACAGGAAGGCTAGTACATACATTACTAGCCACAAAAAAATAGAGGTGATTTTTTTTTTCTTTTTGCTAACTTTCAATAATTTGACTTTTTATAGAATATTATTTTCTCATATTCTTCTCAAATTTTTTTGTTAACAATATTGTGCTCAATTTGACTCCATGAAATGGTGTATGCAGGAATGTTGAGGAGCAACTGTACTAATAATAAATTGGAGTTTGAGGATCGAAGTTTGCAGCTCAAAGTCCAATATATATATAATGTGTGTCGTGATTATTGGCCTGTTTGAATAAATTAGCTACATTGAAGTATAAAATTGTTGCTTAAAAATAAAAATGAATGTAATTTGATATATGACATCAAGCCAATGCACTTAATTTGGTTATGGTTCTAGTCTGAGTTTGAGACCTACAAAAATAAGTGTATGTAATGTAATCTGATCGATATAAGATCGGTACTCCTATTATATATGAATAAAATGTTTGGTGTTGATTAAAATCAGATCTTGCTTTGTTTTAATCATTTCCTTCATAGTATCTATATCATGCCCAAATTATCAGTAATCTGGCTATCATGCCACTGCTATATATTTTCATTTAAACTTTATAGGTAATAATTGATGAATAATATTATCATAAAAAAAAATAGTGATTGATCAATCACAAAGTAATAAAAAAAACTGATTAATCGTGTGTATATTATTTTTTGGTAATATAATTATTGTTGGATAATTTATACAATTTTTTGGGGATACACACACCATTGTTGTGTTACACAATGCATGCTTAGAGCATTTTCAATGGAGGTGTCATAGAGAGTTCCATAAGTTGATTAATTTATGATATGTTCTTAATCTTTCGGTTCATTAGAGGAATTTGATGTGGTGAAATGGGTTAGTATTGGTGAAGTATCTTAAATAAGATACAATCGAAATTAACCAATTAATACTCAAATTTCAGACAAAATTGATTAAAAATAAAACATAGAAAAAAGTTGGGTTTTTTTTTTGTTTGAAGGAGAAATGTGGGTTGTTTGAGAGTTGCAAATTATTTACCATCAGGGCAAAGAGCGTATGAGTTTATAATGAACATCAAAATATGACACTGTATGTGTTTATTTTATCTTTTTTTATTTTTTTGTTTTTTTTGGTCTAATCTCTTTTTTGTTTTTTATTTTCCACATTTCACTCACATTTCAAAAACACTTTACAACGCATTTGACAACAATTTTTATTTTTTATTTTGAAACATTATTTCTCTTATAATAACACGAGATAAAAGGGAAAACATAATACTTTTTAATTTCACTTAAAAAGTAAAACTAGATAAAATAAAACATAAATGTTGAAATTCGAGTTGATAAGTGGTTAGGAATATCTATCTCATCTTCTCCTTGAGTGAGTTCAACTCTCAAAATCTACCAAAAAACACGTATGCAGCTTTTTATTATGAGATCCTCTAATGTTGTAGGAACTACTTGAGTGGTAATGTTTTTTTGGTTACAACTTGAGTGGTAGTGTAAAACTACATACTTCTTTTAGAGTGAAACATACGGAAAAAAATTATTTAAAAGTTAATGTATGTGATTAAAAATTTAATCCTCGTCCATCAATTTTTTATCTATTGTTTTTGTTTATATTTCATTTTTGAAAAGAGTAGGTGTGTTTGAAGTGTGACTTAGATTGATTTTGAGATAAAATTTTGTTTATCAACATCAATCAACAATTTGAATCAAGATTCTCGCCATTTCCTAAAATAAATGGTAATGTCCTTAAATACTTGGTTAGATGTTTTAATTTAAGGGTTATACTAACTAGTGACCCCATAACATTAATTAAAGAAACATTTACATTGTCCTTGTGAGCTTAGCTTACTTGGTAAGGGATAATGCATGTATATGTAGGGGTCGGGGTTCGAACCCCGAACACCCAACTTATTCACCTTTAAGGTGAATTTCCGCTAGGCTACTTGACAAAAAAAAACATTTACATTGAAAACATAATTTTTTACACTTTTAAGACTTTGACTATACGAGTTCTAAGATAGTCATACTATATTTGTTTCCTTAGCGCACCGGTTAGCATTTTTCTAAAATTAATATTGCCTTCATTATTTATTTATTTTTACTCATTATTAATATTAATATTCTTGTTATACAATTATAAATCATAAATGTAACAAAAAAAAAACTATAAATCATAAATTTAGTCATTTTCAAACAATGAAATTAGCTATTAAAATTACTAAGTCTATGATTCTCTTATAGTGAGATAAAAATATTTTTGAACAATTTTTAAGATATTCTATAATTGACTGAAAAGGGCAAAATTGAACAATTTTAATAACAACTGAGTGTGAGTTGTTTACTAAAAGCATAAACGGCATATCATCTTTTATTTTCTAAAATTAAAAAGGTTAAATATGTTTTTGGTCCCTATAAAATTATGTCCTTCTAAGTTTAGTCCTTACTTAATTTTAATAGTTTTTAATCCTTACAAAAAATTTCTGCACTCAATATTAGTCCTTACTCAATCCAAATTTGTTTAATTTATACTTAAACTTTTAAGTTTTTCAACAATTTTTTTACAGGCGTGTTAAGAACGTCATTAAAAGTTCCTCCGAAAAAAATATCGCAAAAAATTAATTTCTACGTCCTTATTTTTGTTACTTATATCTTAAACTTTTGTCGTTTTAAAAAATTCATATTTAATTTATTTCATGTTAAAAAATTTTAGATTTTAGTAAATGAACATTTCATAGTATTCTAAACTTGTATAAAAAGAATCGTTAAAAAATTTAAGAGTTTAAGAATAATTAAACAAAATTTGTTTTAGCAATGACTAAAATTATAAGTAATTTTTTTTTGTAGGGATTAAAAAAGCTATTAAAATTAAGGAAGGACTAACTTAGAAGGTCGCAATTTTATAGGGACCAAAAACATATTTAACCAACTTGGGTTGGCCTAGTGGTATTGGCTTGGGATCTGGGAGTATGCTCCTCCTCAAGGTCTCATGTTCAAAAAAAAAAAATCTTCTCCACAAATTGTGTGGGAACTTATTCATGATGTTTGCATGATCGGTGATGCGATGCGAATTCCATGAAATTATTAGGTTCTTTCACATAATTTAATTGCAGATACGTTCTGAAATGACCCAGAGAATAAGTTCTGCTCTATGCTTTGCTGATAAAATGATAATACTTTCTTTAGGCCATATTTCGAATAGCATAATTGAATAATTAATTTATTTCTCCACTATGGGAGGAGAGGATGAGTCGCCAGTCACTCTTGTTATGCCAATAAAAGGCCCTTGATGCAAAACTACCCTGCAACTTCATAGAAATCAATCTGAGCAAGCAACATTAACTATTGCAATGGCTTCAGCGCAGTCTGTGAAACCATCTGCTGCCATTGAAGTCTGCCAACCGAAAACCCAGCACAGCTCGATCGGCCAAAAAATATCTGAGATAACAAACAAGGCCTTCAAAGGACACCATGCCCGCCATGGCAGTACTCAGAATCAAGTCCAAAACTACAGCTCCCAAAGTCAGGTTGAATCACATGGCCACAATGGCTCCAAAACAGAAACTCACCACTATGGTCAGACTCAGACCCAACACGACAAGAAGCATGGTGTAACCAAAACCCATATTACAGTTTGTGTAGTTCAAGCAGAAATCACTGAAACAAAAGAAGGCCCTTATCCTTATGGTGCAACTACAACATGCTTTGGGGCTCCTAAGAAAAATAGAGAGCTCAACAATAAGAAGGATATGAATTTGTTCCGGAGGATTAAGAATGGAATGTCCCGTAATAACGGTGAGGGAAACAACAGCAGCAGCAGTGACAGCGAAAGTGACAATGAAAAGAAATGTCCAAAGACAAAGCCAAAGGTAGGTGACTTAAATACACAAAAGTTATCAACTCACAAGTAAATAATAACGTGAAAAGGAAATGTTTTACATTAAATGTATGCATGTTGAATTAGACCAAGTTTATTTTGTTCCACTGATTTGTTTATTGATTTCTGTTTTTGATTGTGTCTGCAGAATTAATGCATAGAACTAGAAGCTGCAAATGGGATGCAACAGAACAAAGTTTCTTTAATTAAATTACAACATATTTATAATTTGATGTCATTGTTGTACCCAAAATAAAAGGGGCAAATAAATGCCAATATTTCACTTGTCTGCGTGTACCTTATGATGAATAAAAGATGTTGAACTTTACCTAATTTCTCTGGTATGTTCCATAGTAGGATTTTGAATGTCTTTGTTACCAACTTACCAAGTCTAACACAGATATGAAAAACTGCATTAAATTAAATACAACCCTGTCGTCATCAAGTAGGCTTCTAATACTGTGAAAACAACAGTCATATATGTCTACTCTGCTAGCAAGGGAATAAACATGACCAAATCACCAAAAATATAATTACAGCCAACTGGCAAGAACAGGGCTAAGATTACTGCCAAGCTAGATACAACAAAGTGTATATACGAACCTTGGTACGCTATAGAATCGACTTAAGATGGGGGCATCATCAATCATCATCCTTCAAGAGATTTAGAAATGAAAGCGGCAATGGCCTTCACAGCAGCAACTTCGGCTTCATCCTGAGTGGAACTGTTTGCTTGCAGATGCTTCTTACCAATCTTAAAAGAGTGGTCACCACCATCAATGACATGCAGCTCATTGAGCGCTTTCATCTTCTTCCGAGTGGTCTCTAACTTCTCAAGTGGACAGAGACCATCCTTGCTGCCCTGCTCAAGACACACACAAGATTAGCATTAGGAGACCAAAAATTTATCTGTGCATTACAGAATGTCGTACTGTGTATGAAACTGAGGAGCTATGACTAGAAAGCTGTACCATACTGCAATGACAAATTAGAAAAAGAGAACTCTACCTGGACAAACATTGTAGGAACTGTTAGCTGTAACAGTGTATCATCTCTAACCGCACCATTAATTCCCTGGAACAATGGCAACAAAATAGATGTAATACTTAATTATATTATCTAAAATTTGACTATATGTAGTAATGACAGTTTCTGTTTTACCAAAACACCCTAAGAAAACTAATGCACCAACCATAATTGCTTGAGTGTGGCATGCCAACAATTTCTGAACAGAAAATTGAAAGTATAACAAGTGCAAATGATAGTGCAAGCCATGAAGAAATGAAGAGGAAAATATTCAAAGTAGCCTAGTACATATTTGAGAGCTCTACACACATGCTCTAAGAATGACAACTTCATCAATCGAGTTGGCAAACTAAGATGACTAGCTTAAGGCCAAACTCATCTATGAAGTAAAATGCCATAGAAAAGCAAGACAATTGAAAAAAAAATTGAGATCAATGAGTAAACTTTAATTATCAACAAAGGGTTGAAGTCAGAGTTGAAATCCAATTAGTGTGGCTCAGTTAGCAACATATGCTAAGCTTGTACGTGAGAGGATCAAAGTTAGATTGCCACATATCACATTCTTGGGGAGAGACAGAATGTGAACTGCGATTAAGCTCAAAATCAAGGATGGTTTCATAGCCGGTCGAACAGTTTGAAGAAATGGAGGTATTGAGGGTGTCACTGAGGTCCAAAGACCCAAACTAAAGTCGATGTCGGATTTTCAACAAAATCACAAATAGGGTAAGGCGTATGGCAAATAATATAAACACATAGTTTCAAAATTTCTTCAGTATCGCCACCCCAAGGTAAAAGGGGCGGAAAAAACATATTCAATCAGTTCATTTTTGTAGCACAAAGATTAGCATGAGATTCTCAGAAAGAAGATCAAACCTTTAATGGGTAGCCCAAACATAGTATAGCAGAAACATTAATCTCTTCCATGCTAGCCACCATGCACCCAACTCTATAGTAAAATAAATACAAGATACCAATGTTATAAATATCTTGCAGCTAACAATCTTTATTAGGACTTCCTCCTGCCAACATATATATCCAAATTAAGAAAAAAAATTCAAAGAAAGAAAAAATCCAACGCACCTTGAACCCATTGATTTGCCAGCCAGTATGAGAGGATGACCAGGGTACTTAGTTGCAGTTTCCTTCACAATATTTGAATGAAACTCCACCAATTTTTCTGCCTTAGGAGGAGCCCTCTTTTTCCCACCAGACATGTCTAGCAAAGGGCAAACCCATTAGATTCGCTTCGGAGTTAAAAAAATACATACATCAAACAAATACAATAATCTTAAGGTTCACACTCCGTTCACTGAACTACAGATCATGATTTTTCACTAAAATAAAAGCAAAACCTAGATAAAAAAAAATCAACGAACTTAAAAGGCACTGTTTGGATAAACACATTAATTAAGCACTTATAGCATAAACATTTATCATACAAGTGTTTATAACAAAAGATAAAATTAAATTAAACGATTTTCATATAAGCTATGATCTGTTTTCATAAGCTATCATAGAGATCTCATGGAAATAAACTAAAAACAACTTATGAATATGTTAGTAGATAAACTCAAATAAGTTTATGTGTAGTTGAATGAAAATGGAAAGAAACTGACAAGGGTAGTCAAACGTGACAACATCAGCAGCGTGTAAGGTATCCTTCAACATACTCTTCCATCTATCACAAACACAGAAAGAAAAAAAAAACTTATAATAAGATTCAACACATTTTATTTATAATTTTAAATTAAATGAATGAATAAAGAAAATGGAACCTTAGCATCCAATCAGAAGAGGAAGGAGCACCGGCACCGTGAGCGAAGATAACCACGGGTGAGAGTTGTTTTAGCGGCGTTGATGATTCAATCTCGTCATTTTTGCTCTGACGACGTCGCTTTGCAGCAGGCGTTGAATCCATGCCTAAGTTTCGTTTTGGAATTGGAAAAATCACCAAAATAAATTGGAATTGGAAAATCACTTATGTTGATTTTCGCGCCAAAAAGTATACATGCATTCACACAGGTTCCCCGGTGTTGATTTGCGCTAGGTTTCAACTGTTGAATATATATAAAATAAAAAAAAAAAATAAAATAAATGGCTCGTATACCTAATGTTTAAGGTTTTTTTTTTAGATGTGGTGTCTTCATGTGAGCAAGTAGCTTGAGCACAACATAAATAAAAAGTGGTTAGACACACTCACATAGATGGAAGAAAATAAATGATAAAGAATTAGTCTTATCGTTCAATTATTATTTTTTAAAATTTTATTAAGGTATGTATGCGCCTATCTACTTTTTATTTACTCTAAAAAAACAATATTTTTTATTTGTGTTTGTGACTATATAAGTTTTTCTCGTCTCCATGTAGTGTAGTCATAGGAGTATTGGTTTGTTGTTGTTACTGCGCCCCTCAGACTTCCCAACAATTTGTACATGAAAAACCATTGTTATCTAATTGACCAATGTCTAACATTTGTTCTGTTTAAATTCTTAATTTTTAGATGGTATTTGAAATTCCTCCAATTTAGTTTTGATAAAATACTTCACAGTATCCTTCATTTTAAAAATTCACAAAATTTTAAATCCAAAAATGGTAAAACATATGGAATAATTTAAATTCGTTCAAAAATTTACATTTTGCATTTTTGGTTGATCAGTACTTCACCACTGCCGTTGCACGTTTACATCCTTCTTATCGTGAAATTTTAAAAACTACTATTTGTAGAGTTAAATGGACGCACATTCTCAATATGATTTGAGAGTATTCCAAATAATGCATTAACTCTTTGTAATCCTTCATCAAAATACACTCTAAAAATTGAGTAAAAACAAAATACGTGAGCTTGAGACAACAGTCTAAAATAAGAAATAGAAGTTCAACATTTTTGTGTTTCTCTTCTAAATAGAATTTTACTTAATCGCTAGAAGAGAGAAAAGATAATAAAATAAAATAAAATAAAAAATTTAAAAACATAATAGGGTCATATTCTACTCATCTAATGTATCACCCTCGAATATCTTTATTGGCATGGTAGTAAGGATTTCTGCAAAATCTATATAAACTACAACTCAATACATATAACATAAACAAACTTTCGTTCAAAGCAAACAAAGATAAAAGTGAAACGTAATAGTCAAATGTGATAGATGTGTATTCTATGTAAAAAACTTAGTAGTAAGTTATCCATTCATCTTCTCCCGTAGCATGTTTGTGTTACACCAAATTTCACTCCCTTTGTGTTCATCTCTGTGCTCCTATTGACTTGAGTCTGGTTGAAATCATCATTTTATCTCCTACAGGGGCGAATCCCTTGTAGTTAAGGGGTAGTTTGGCTAACCAAATTTTTTATTTCTATTGAATAACTAAATATATTAATATATTTACTTCCCTCAATAATATATTTTTAGCTACCTTAAATAAATTTATTTGCAAAAACTTAGAATAAATTAAAAGGTTAAAAAATAATTACTTGATTAATAAACTTATTTTTCTTATTTTAACATTTCGGTCTCTACAATAACTATAGGGAAAGCATTGTTAGCAATAAATTATAGAGAAAACAATTTTAGCGATAAAAGTTATCAATAGTCAAACAAAATGAACCATAGCTTAATACAAATAGCTTATTTGTTGACGGTAAAAAATAAATTGTTGGTCTATTTAACAAATATTCAATTATGAATGTATTTATCTTCTTGAAGCCTAATTTAATAGAGATTAAACATGTTTAACCTTTAAATTTAATATAAAAAAATTCAAAAAGATAATTTATCTTTGCCTAAAAAAAATCATGTATTTGTCCCCACGCATCTCCTATCCAAGTTGTTACACGAGTATTTTTTTTTTTTTTGTCAGGTAACTTAGTGGTTGGAGCTCATACATTTTATTTAATGCGGAGAGCTAAGCTCACGGGGACCGAGTATTTTGTTTCTTCTTGTGCATTTTCAAAGTTTTATTCATTTTATTTTGTATTTGGTCATGTTGTGGAAGATGAACTTATTTTTCATCCATGTCTCAAAGCGAGTTCAGTTGTTTTCGGACAAAATAGATCTCCTACTCATGAACTAACACTTTTATGATGTGTTTTGCAAGTTTAATGAATTCTTTTTCTTTTTCTTTTTAGTTTTAGTGATTTCCTTGAGGTTTTCTTTGCATACAAGGAGTTTGATTTAAGTTTATACGTAATTTGCAACTTCTGAAAATATTTTATATGTTTTCCATATTGATTTTATACATTGAATAAGATATATTACGTAGTCTTGACAAAAAAAAAAAAAGATATTACATAGTAGAAGCATTACCCCGGAGGCTCCATTTTTTCTTTTTCGAGTTTGTTCAAAAGAAAATGTTAAGTTGTAATTTATTTGAATTAGATGATTTTTTATGTTGTAACTAACTTGATTTATTTGCACTTTGTGTTGTAGATTACATTATTGTTGTGAGAGTTTTAATCCTAAGTGTGAAACTCCGCTAAAAAAAATAATTTGATAACCACTTTTGAGATATTTTAATGTTAGAAAATGGGTACAATTCTACATTTGTGTAGTTTGCTACATTTCTATCCACATGGTTTGATTTTCCTCTTCATGTATATATTTTATCAATAAGTTGAAACAATCAACGTCTCATGTTGTTATTCTTTTTATTCGCAGATTATCTTCTTATTGGTTACTTTTTTTTTCTTCTGTAATACATCTCTTTCAAACTCATTAGCATTTGTTTGAGTTTTTTATTTTATCTAAGGCGGTTTTACACATGTATATTTGTGTAAAAATTGCAAAAAAAATAGTAACCCAAACAGATGTTAACGGGCTTAAAAGGGACATACTTCAAAAAGGTATGGATCCAATGAGAAGAGAACACGAGTCAAAATATAATAATGAGATGTATCAATTGTCTTGATTTATTGTCGATATATACACACACATGAGGAAGAAAGTAAAATCATATTCTTTCAAGTGTAGCGTGTTTTATTAAACAAATAAAAAATTTGAAACACATGCGAGATAGATTTGTACAACTATTTTCAGCATTCAAATAATTTAGAAGTTGTGATCGATTAATTAATCAAGCTTAAAATGCCCGAACAATACCGTAGTCAACGAACACAAAGAAATGCTTCTAAACCAAAAAAAATACAACTTCACATAGCATCTAAATCAAGTAAATTACAACTTAACACTTTATTTGTTTTGAACAATCTTAAAAAATAAAAATAAAATCAACCCTTTAGTGATCCTTCAAAACACATTAAAACTAAATATACGAACTTCTTAAAAATACAAAACACGTCATAAAAATGTTAGTCATGAGTGAAAGATCCATTGACGTGGAGAAAAAAGTTGAACTGGTTATTTTGTGTCATAGATGAAAAATTAGTCTCATCTTCCACAACAACAATCACACCCAAATTTATATATAAAAAAATTAATAAGTATTTAAAAATGCATTTGGGTTGGGGAACACAAACCCAAAGGTGAAAAAAAACGTAAAAACTTAGCCTCCCGACAAAGCTTCAATCTCCATCATCTTCTACATATGAATCATAACTTAAACTCACCACATACATTAAATCTAATCTAGTCCTTGTGAGGAAAAAAAAGGTAATAATTAAATAAGAAAAAAAACACAAAACTCACAACTCAAAAACACAAATAAAAATTAAGACGAAAGAAATGGCGGAGAGTTTAGGGAAAGATGAGTTGAAGGAAGAAGATAATAGAGAGGGGGAGGACAAGTTGAGAGAGATATCTTTAGAGAATTACATGAGAGTGACTGTCGTGTGAAGGAAGGAAAAACAATATATTTTTTTCTTACGAGATTTGTAACAATGAGGAAGATGAGGAAAGGATAGAGAAGTTATATATTTAAAAGAAAGTAAATCGGAAAAGGTTTGTAGAAAAGGAGGGCATTAACTATTAAATCAGAAAAAAGTTGAAGCTTTACACCAAACATATTTGATGAGCAGATACTGTCCTTTTTTGACAATGAATACTGAGGATGTTTCAATCTGGAAATTCGAAAGATTATGGAGGAGAGTGTGGAAAAGGGCTTGGTTTACAAATCATGTCATGCTTAAAATGAGATAGTATTACTTGTTTTTAGTAATGGTTAAATAAAGACTAAATTATTTAAAAATAGAGACGTGATCGATGATAAGTAGTTAAATATAAGAACCAACTTACATTTAACTGAGTCAAGACATTTTTTAAAAAATCACAATCTCAATGACCTATAACGTTCTCTATAAAATCAATAATTAATTTGGTGGTTTATTATTTAATCATCACCAAACTCCTTTACATCAGTCTACCAAACACAATAACTTAATTTGAAAAAAATACTAACGAGTGTCCTTGAGCTATTATTAAGGGAAAAAAAATACCATGATAGTGATAAAATAGGGTGAATTCAACTTTTCGAAAAAACAAAAGTTTAAAAATTGTTGTTTGTAATGCAAAATTATTAATTTTGGTTTTCTCATTGCCATTTAATTTAAACAAAAAACACATGATAATCAAAACACAAATCTACCTTGGCTTCCCATACCTCGTCTCTCTGGCCTAGAGCATTAGTAGCTATCTATCTGAGAATTTAATTAAACAAAAATTCACCAAAAAAAAGTTAATTAAACAAAACCATTTGAATATTTCTCCTGAAAACACAGTGATCTCAAATATATTCTAAAAATTACTAATTAAATTTTTCGTCTTTCTCCACAACTCTCACTCCTTTTGCAGATCTGAGTACATTGGCCTGTTTGAATGTATGACAAGTTAATTAAGAAAAGGAGAACATCATATCATATGATAAAACAAAACAAAAAGATAAAATTGTATTTTATACGAGGACAAATTATACATTACTTGATCCTCTGTGATTTCCACTGTAAAACCATCAACAATAGCAAAAGAAGATATCTTCTTGTAGCTTCGTGGCTCTAGAGTGCTTGCTAAAAGCTCATCATGCTTTCTACTAAGGTACAAATCAAGCTTATTTGCCCCACTCTTAATTCTAATTAAAAGTAACACATCATAAATATTCAAAGTAATGAGAAATATTTAAGATAATGTTGATTAATCACATATTGTTACAAATAATAAATAAAAATAAAACAGAGGTGACATGATGAGGACATACCGATTAGTTCGAAGTCGCTCATATTCTTGATCATAGATCAGAAAGACAAAGTATGATTCACTTTTGGTGCTTCCCATTAAGAATGTATCTTTTTTTTTTCTTTTCTTGTTAATTTGATTGGAGAACGATGTTTGCAATGGATGTCTTGTGCTCCATCCACTAGCTAGCTATTTATACACAAAAGGTTCAATGACTTTCCAAACAGCAACAATAATAGAGAAGGATAATGAGTAGGCCCACATTGGTTTCATTGGTTTTTTTTTTATCTTTCTTTCAATCTGACCAACCACATAGACTAGTTTATTGAAATATTGAGATCTTTTTAAGAGGTTTTAATGTCTCTTACATATACATTCTCCCATATTGAGATCTTTTGGAGAGTAAAAAGTTAAGAGTATATTTAAAATTTACTTGGTAATCAACGCCTAAGAAAGGGAGTAAAGGAAACATAAGTAAATGGAGTTCTTACATTGTAATTTTGTACGTGTTTATAAATTTTAATTTTAATAATATTCCCACTTTGGAGAGGAAATGGTTTTCATAATGGAGATCCAGATTTGAGTCTAAGAAAGTACTAGTAAGTGTTGTTGACCGTTTCAACGTAGTTGGAGTGTAAATAGACAATATAGTTAGTTACTTTAGCAGAGGCAGGACCAGGGTCAATAGTTCACTACCATGATACCGTAACAAGTAACAACACAATCATGTGGTTAGTTTTCACATTGCTCGTTGTTGGTCAATTGTTTCTACCTGTCACTTGAGTATAGTACACATTAATAACCAACTAATACTGGCTTCATCAAAACAGGAAAGTTGCACATAGACGAAACTAAAACAAATCTTTGGGTGGCTTAGCTTGGGTTTCAAGTTCAGTAAAAAAAAAAACCTAGATTCCAAGTCATGATACCAAAGTTATAAGCCTGTTCCAAGTCCTGATACCAAATTTATAAGTCTTAAAATTGACCAACTGAACAAAACAGATAATTCTATAAAGTAAAACATTTTAACTCTTTATCTACCAAGTGTATGACCGTCATTTTCAAAATAGGAAAAACGTTTTTTTTTTAAGTTTAATAAATTAAAATAAGGGTCTTGTTAACAAGTGTCATAATGACATTGTTTAACGAACCCATATAAAGAAATTATATATTGAAAATATAAGTCAAACACTTGTTAAAGTCAAAACCGTACAATTTGCAATGCAAAGTTATTACTTTTATATGCTTAAACAATATCCTTATTACCCTTGTTAACATTTTCTAAAAAAATTGGACGCCTAAAACAAGGATTTGGATCAGCTCGTCTAAGTTAAGTTTTTCCCTATATAAAATTGTAAATAATATGTACTAAAAAGTTATGCTATTGCTTCATATCTTACAAGTAGCCTAAATAAATCAAATCCCTTCTATATGTACCCTACTCTCTCTTGTCAACGATGCAAACCATGAATAGGCCAAAGCACCAAATAATATAAATACTATTACTTTTTTCACCCCATCCATTTCTACACCCCCTACTCTCTTTTTTATGAAAATGCTAAAGAGGTTTCTGGATTCTATAAACTAAAAAGAGTTTCCCCATGTTTTGGGGTGTAAAATGAGTTTTTAACCAGTTTGGATTTTATAATCCAAACACCTGAAAAAATAGAACGCGTTCCTTGCTTTTTTCGCATTATAAAATCCAAACATCCCCTAAAAACCCTTATTCAGATGAAAAGCAGCTCGGATTATACAAATCTAAAGTGTATCAACATAAGTTATGAGCATGTATGTAACGTGAATAGTCAGTTTAAAGACCAAAATAATATTCTTAATTCATAGCATTATGTTTTAAGTCATTGTTAGTTGTTTCCAGTCGAAAATCCAGTTTTCAGACTACTTGATTAGATTGCTCCAGAACTTTCCCAGAAGATCAGAAGAAGAAAAAATCAAGGATCAAGACTCCCATCGAAGTCATTTTTTATGAGACTCTGCCCCATCAAAATCTTTTAAAATTCTATCGTTTAGACCTATTTTTTAATTTGTCATATTCTCAAAAAAAATCCGAACAAAATTACATTTGTTTTATTTGATTTTTTAGATTTTTTTGCGATAATTTTTTTAAATTGACATGTTTTTATCATTTTTACTTTATTTTTTTTTTGTTTTTAAAAACGAAATTTGCAACTTATGAAATGAGAGAGATTTTAACTGCGACTTATATATAAGCATATTTCGAATTATATAATCGAAACACATCCAAATTGTGTTCGGATTATATAATCCGAAATCCCATTAACATTTTTGTAGAAAAAAAAAAAGGCGCGCGAGAAATGAATAAGGTAGAAAAAGAAATATTTTAATATGAAATAAGTGACTTGGGTACAAAGACCAAAACTTCATGCAATCTTATTTTCTTTCCCTGCTCATGTCTCTCACACGCCCTTCGAATTTTGAATTTTGTCCCTTTCGAATTCGAGAAACCAAACCATAAAAACACGGTTTAGTTTTTTAGAATTTGAACTAAACCACTGTAGCAAATATTCTAGGTATCTTCCCATCACTTCTCCATATTCGTTTTCAACTTAAATTGCTCAAATCCAACACAATTCATACGTTAACAATAGCTACATAAAATGTTGGTACACATTTTCTCAAATCTTTGATATTTGATTTATGTTTCTTTCCTTTTGTTTAATTATAGGTTCACTCGGATTCTAGAAATTGAAATGTGTTCTTCATCATTTTGATTTCTAAAATCCATAATGTATTTAGAGATTGCAAATTGCTAATTTCTCTCCGGTTTTATCATTGTTTCAAATACGAACACACACATGTCGCTCGACGTAGGGGTAACAAGATATCCATAATTGTCTCTGTTAGGCAAAATAGAACGAAGACAAAATAGGAATGAGAAGGGGGCGTGCTGAGAAGGATTGAGTGGACGGTGAACTTGTAATTATGGAATTTTTTTCTCTTCAGTCTTCAGTGGTGTATGTTACAACTATGAAAGTTGCTCTTCTTCCATTTAGAATTGATCATTCCCTTAAAGATGTTTAACATGAGTTAACTCACATTTGGCTATTTTTAACATGAGTTAACTCACGTAAGCACGAGAATGAGCATAAACAAATGGAAGAAGAGCATTTTTCTATAACTAAATATGCATAGCTACGATTTTGATTGGTAATACTGGCAGATCCGTATCAAACAAACATTGTTGGATGATGATCGTATGGCCGAAAACCCAATAGAACGGCAAATTATACATCAGTTAAATGGGTTTTCTGCTTACAAGAACATTGAAATCTACCGTTGCAACTTATGCAACCCCAATTTTGAAATATACTAAGGGGTTCTAGTCTCTTCTCTCTTGATAATTAGGGACTTAACTCAGAAATGAGGATGATATATATTACTATATACCTTCTTGAATCTTGGTAATATTGCTCTCGAGTGACATCCATCTATGCAATCTCTTGACATAGGTGTTTTAGAAGTTTTTATAGCCTCTTTTTTTCTCTTTGATTGTATTATTCTTTTTAGTTTGAAGAAAAATAGAAGAGAAGTTGAAAATAAACGAACTCAAACACAACATAGTAATATCACACCTGGAAGGGGGAAAAAAACTCACGAAGAGCATATTACGTTAATTCCTACGTTAATGGAACACACACGCACTTGAAGTCAACTTTGAACCTACGACAGAGCTTATTAAGGAGGAATTAATGGTATAGCTTACGGAAGAGGATGGTTTAGGAATCAAGTGACTAAATAGATCATAAGGTTATTTATGATGAGGATCAACATAATAAGATGCGTATTACATTGAGAAAATTAAAAGAGCACGAGAAATGGGAAACATTATGTTCATGTACCTTCTATCCAAGTGGTGCATGCAGCATGTATATATAGCAATGGAATTCTAGTATTACTTACTACATTCTCAAAGAAACCAGATTGTCTGAAGTAAAAAAAATTGGCCCATTTGTGCAGTAAGTACATACCTGATTGCTGAATAAACAACTCACATTTTAATGCAAATTTAATTTTTTTTTCAAAAAAGTTTAAATTTTAGACTGTTCGATCTCGATCCAACAATCACAAATGTATTGACAAAATGTCTCAAATTTTTATTGCAAGCAAGTTTCATTCTCAACCAATTTAAATAATTTAAAACTTGATTAATAAAAAAAAAACCTTTCCAACATTTGTCAGACGAAAATTGTTTTTAAAAATTAATTTTATGATCTAAATTGTGTGTAATTATGATGATTTTCTTTTAGCAAGTCACTTGATAAGATATGTCTTTCTTTATTTATGTGATAATGGACTCTAGCTATTTGTTTTAACCTTTAGTTGCCAGCAAAGAAGGCAACGTGTCTATGATCAATATATACGATAGATATCGACACTTTCGAACATTTACACTTAAAAGATAAATCAAGAAGTGTAACATTTAAAAAAGGACTACTCATAATAAGTTAGGGACTGAACCACGTGGAGAATCCATTGCACCACCATCTGGTCTCTAAACATGTTTTTTTTAGGAGGTCTCTAAACATGTTTAACAAATAAAAACTTTAACATTTAATAAATACTTGAAAAATGTATATAATATGATTTGTAAATACTAATGTTGAACTAATTTGACATAGAAAGAGATTTCCAAATTTATAGTATAAAACACTTTAGATAGTGTTTGTTTTAAGTTATCTTTGTAGATTTGTGTGAGTAAAATAGTAAAAACATATATCATATGTTTGTTACAAGTTTGCTAAAAAAGGATGAGAATAAAGTTTTAATGGAGATGAAAATAATTTATAGTGTAACTAAGTATTAACTTCTCTGTAATGGTTTCCGAGAATATCATAATATTGATCAAATATCTTTTTCAAAAATATCTAAAAACAAAAGTCTCATCCTTATATTTCTAGGAAAATTATTCCTAAAGATAAATATAGTAAATTTCAAACAAACACTATCGGATAATTTTTGAATAATTATTCCTCTAATGTCTTTCATTTCTTTTACTTGGTAGTTCTTTTATTCTAAAACCCTCCCTTCCCTTGTCTTCCCACCAAACTTCTAAACAAAGCGTTAGTGTTTTATAAACTCTCATACAATCAGATACTCGATCTGACTGGAATTTTGCTCATCTCACTTTCATTTTAGCTCTCATACATTGGGAGATACCAAAATACCCCACGACAGTTGACTGACTGCCAGTGGACAAATGTTGTTGGATAGCAAGCAGCAGATAACTGCCGTCAAAGATATTTTGATATTTTTGCGGTGTGTAAAGAGTAAAAATAAAAATAAGTTGAGCAGCTTTCATTTGACTGACTTTTCTTTTGGGCCTTGTTTCGCAGCGTGGTGGCCTTTTTAGGCTTTGCTCTTGCTTAGACTCAAAAATAGAAACTCTCCATACTGTACACATTTTGCAGTAATAAGGAAAAATGATTATTGTTGTTTCAGAATGTTCCTACATTAAAGGAGGCTAATAAACACCACGAAAATACTAAAATAACCTTATCAACAGTTAATTGTCTATGGATTTTAACCAACGGTAGTTAACTATTGATAGAAATTGGGGTTAAATTTGTCATTTTATATCGTTTTTTAACCCCTTTCATGGTGTAAATAGCAATTTTCTAAGGAAATTATAACTTTATCATGTTATAATCAAATTTGTGGGAGACATAATGTAGGTTTTTATGTTATAGGCAAATTTTTCTCTTACACGAGATAATGATTGAAAATATGACCATTCGTTTAAAAAGTCTCAAATTATAAATGACTACTATTTTAAGACGAGAGAGTATTAACATTCAACGATGCTGTTTATCGCGATAAAAATCCTCACGAGGGACTCATGAAATGAGTTTCTTAGTTATAATGGCTAATCAAATAAAAGGTTGAATTAGTGGAATTCAGGTGTCGCTAGCACAAATGTATATATCAAGATAAATTCGGGAAAATGTTGTCGCTGTACATAGCCTTTTTCATTAACACTGCATTGTTATTGTACCCTAAAATGATTTACTAATAAAACACAGCTATTCTTATCTCACAGCAGTAGTAAAATACGACAAGAATGTCTCCTAACATAGTTAATTTTCATGCCTGCGAAGAATCCTAGCCATTGTTTATCCGCAATCACCGTTAGAGCAATGGGTCCCCAAAGTTGACACCGACGCGTGTCTGATCGCAATCAACGGTAATTTCATAACCGAAATTTCAGGGGACACAACACAATAATCGTGGCCCCTAACAATAACATAAACAGCCATTTAGCACATCGCCATGTGAGTGCTCGTGCGGCTTCCCAATTTCCAGTGGACCCTACCACGTGATGCTTTACTTCCTAAGGCCCCACTTCATCCATGCACGTGCTCCTCATCTCATGCTCTATGTTTGAACTTTTGACACGTAGTAACAGACACTACGTACTCCCATGTTCCTACTTAACCACTTTCGAATTTGAATGTAGGAACAAACGTTACTGTAGTCCTTTTTTTACTCATATATTGACTCGGCTATAAGTGATGACTAGGGATGTAAATAAGTTACTAGGGGTGTTTGCGGTGCGGTTTGGCTCGATTATGAGGCAAACAGTGAACCGATCTAAAAAATAAAATATGTGTGGTTTGGTTCGGTTGATGTTAAATAAAAAAATCGAATTCATCCGATCTAAATTAACGCGGTTTAATTTGAATCGGTTTTCGGTTATCCAAATTATAAATAAGTGATAATAATACTCTTATTAAAAATAATTTTGAGAGAAGCTTTTTCCTTGTTGTACACATATAAAGTTACGATGTATAGTATTTCTTTTTTCTTTTGTTGTAGAAAATTCTTTCCTAATTCTATATGTTGTAGGATTCTTTTTTCACATATTACATAAGTTACGGCAAAGATTCGGTATACATAAACAACTTTTTCTTTCATATAATTATACTAGCAATTTATTAAGCGAATACCATGCAATTATAAAGAAACTTTTGTAGCATGTAGCGATTAAAACAAATGTTATCCATGCAACAATTAAGGAACAAATGCCATATCATTGGTGAGTAAATCAAAAAGAAAGAATTAAACACAATGTTTTGTGCTTGGTACTTGGTAGTTGGCTAGTTGTCTTGGTAATTGGGGAGTGATCCGAAGAATTTAAGTTAAAAAAGGGTAATGGACCAATACGAGTAATAGAAGACTATAGATAAGTGTGGTTTGGTTCTTAAGTTATAAACCAAAAATCGAACCGAATCAATCGGTTTTAATTTATATGGCCCAAACACACAAAAAAATTGGTTTTTTTGCGGTTTTCGGTTTTTTTAGATCGGTTGGCGGTTTTTTTTTATCAGTTCGGTTCTAAACACCCCTATAAGTTAGATCAGGTCAAGTTTTCATACACATGAGTCTAACTTAGAAAAAAATAATTGAAAATTACCCTTCTCACAACAAAAAACATACATTTTCAATTGAATTGACGAAAGTACTCATACGTGACTTAAGTTAGATTAGATACTTTCAACGTGAGCTAACACACGCAACATGAGTTAACTCATACATGTTATAACCCAACGTAACTTAAGTAACATTGAGTGTTGTTATAACACAACAAGTCAGAAACATAAGTCATTTCAAAAACATCATCAAGTGCGAATTTCTTCATTCTTGCGTCATTCAAACTCAATTTCTCCCACAAATACAATTAAGTATTTGCATTGCTCTTTTTGGGTTTAAATTTATTTTTGAAGAAATTGGTTTATATAAATTTGGTTTGCATGTTAGTTTTTTTATGAATTAAGTTATAAATTGTTGTTTAGAAGTTGATTATAGTAGTTTGATTAAAATGTGGTAGGTTAGAGTTAGATCAGAGTTTAGGAATTGTTAGAAATTGTGTTGAACTTTTGGTGTTTGATAAAATGTTTCAATGAAAATTTGTTTGTTTTTTGGATTGTTAATGTGAAATTGGTTAGAAATTGGTTTGTTAATGTTGATTATAGTAAATTTGACTGCAATGTGGTAGTTTACGGATTGAAATGACACTGTCGAAATTTAATTGTTGTTAAGTAGTTAGAAATGACACAATGTCCGTATGAATAAAATCATTTATTTTTTTGCTTTTTAAAATGTTGTACAAATATGTCTCAGAGGCCCGACATAATTATTGCATTCTGCAGGAGCCAGGAGGTGCCGGCTCTGCAGAGGAGGAGTAAGAGTCATAGTCCACAGGAGGTAATATGTTTACATTTGCGCTTTGCGTTATTTTATGACATTTTTGTTAATTTTTGGTTTATTTTGCTTATTTAAATTTTGATGAATGATTGAACGAGTGATGAAAATATGAATGGATGTATGGAAGTATGAATGAATTATTGAAATTAGGTAAAAATGCCTAAACAACTGTTCTGGTCGTGGACACAGAATCAGCGTGAATTAAGTCACGCTGAGTTTAACACCAACGTGACTTAAGTCATGTAGGTTTAACACATGCGTGAGTTAAGTCAAGCTAGGGGCATTTTTGTCAGTTTGTATGAGAATGAGCAAATCTTGATGTGAGAAGAACAATTTTAAAAAAAAAATGAGAGTTTGGGTTAACCTATGATCTTTTGTAGACTTTTTTTATGGTATAATATAGGATAAATTATCTTTTTGGTCCCTTAACTATTTAATTAATATCGGTTTGGTCCCCTAACTAAAATTTTATTTATTTTGGTTCCTTAACTTCTCTCGATTATATATTTTGGTCATTTCCGTTAGTTTTAATTCAAAAACGTTATATTTTCTTCATTTTCTTCTATAATTTTTCTGAGATTCTTTTTGTTGAATGTTGATTGACATGATATGAAGATGAAAAAAAGGAGAAGAAAATGAAGAAAACCTAACGTTTTTGAATTAAAACTAACGGAAAGGACCAAAATGTGTAACGGAGAGAAGTTAAGGGACCAAGATAAATCAAATTTTAGTTAGGGGACTAAACCGATACTATCTAAATAGTTAAGTGACCAAAAATGCAATTTAGCCTATAATCTATTTAAAAGTTTGGTATGTCTTAGAAGTCTATTTACAAAGATGTTTTTTTTTTGTCGAGATCAGGGTATCCACCGCCAAACGCAGTGACTATTTCCCTCGCTGGATTGGAGACACCTCAAAGGATGGGACAACTGGTCCAGAGATTTAAAGTTTTTCCGTACCCAAGGCGAGGATTGAACCCTCGATCCTTGATTAAGGGAGGATGAGCCCCAACCGCTCAACCACACCCCCCGAGTTATTTACAAACATGTTTCTTATTAAAGTCATTAAACAATCCATTTTATTTAATTTTAAATATCCTAAATCTGCATTAAAGTTTTTTTTACTATAAGGTTTGTTTAGCATTGTAAGGCTTTTTACTGTGAAGCCTTAAAGCCAACTAAAAAACACGTTATTTGAGTTGTTTTTTAATTTTTATGTTTAATGTAAATTATATTTTAATATAAATAGAAAATAAGTTTTCATAATATGCATAAACAGACTAACCTATAATGTTTTGTAGTATTTTTTTATATCTTAAGTGTGGCCTGTTTGCTAAGCCTAAGCCTATCAAAGTAAAATTGATCGGTACTTATAACAAACTTTTTCATACGCTAGACATAGCTTTTGTACTCCATTCGTACGTAAATTCATCCAATTTTTTGTGATTTTTTTTTTAAGGAAATTTTTTGCGATGCTTCAGCGGAGAGAAAAAATACAAGCCAAAAAGAAGTGATAGATTATAATGTTAATAATAGACTATTTGAGAAAAATGAATAATACTTTGTAACACTGTCCAGTCGTTAGTACACTTAAATGTTTCCTATTTCAAAATAGTCAAACGAAATTTGTGGACTAAAGAGGCTATGACTTTAACAAACCTACATGCTTAATAACCTGCCTTTGCATAGAAGGAGGAGAATGAAGACGGGGTTTCATAAATTAGGGATTTTATGATTTAGAGTTCATGTTCGCCAAATCTAATTCCTTTCCTTTTCATAATTCAATTCATTTTATAGTTTTTAACTGTCAATCAACTAGTTTTTGTTATGCATATAATTAAATATTGATATTAATGACATGGTAAATAAATAAGTCAACGCACAAATTTCACATCATTAATGAAGCTGACAAATCACAAAAAATGTCGGGAACCAAAAAAATCGAAGAAATATAAAATAGGGACCAAAATAATGGTTTTGAAAATATAAGGACTAAAATTTCGATTACGTTAAAATAGGGAAACAAAAATTGCATGTAAGTCTACAATTTATTACTAGAATTGTAATTTTTTTTCGTTACAAAAGAAAAAACCAACGACGAATTAACGTCACACCTAAAACATCTGCAAGGAGAATGAGAGATAGATCAAAAGGGAGGTCTTGCAAAAGAAAATATCAAAGAGGCTAAAACACCTAATTTAGTTAATTGAGATCTTGCAAAATTTCCTTCACGCAATGTAGAAGTCAACTCGACATGCTTGATTGTTGAGATGAGAATGCTATAACTATAATATATGTTATATCAGTCTTAACAAAATCAGTCACACGAGTCATGTCTTAGAAGCAATCAACCTTCCTATAGCTAAAATTTCGATTAATTCACCTATACGAATTAACCAATATTTTGAATGAACTAATATTATCGATGTCAACAAAAAAAAACCTAATAATATCAATGTGGATTGAATCAATCGTCTAATTAATGATGATATTTCCATCTTTTATTAACCAGACAACGTATCGTGAAACATTTTTTACAGCCAAATTATTTGAGGTTCCAAAGGTTTTTTTTTGGACACACAATTAAAAAAAACCAAAATCTAGCAAAAATACAAAGTTATATCATGTGTAATCGTATCATATCTTATTTTCCATTAATATATTTTTATGTTGCTTCTGCAACTTTTTTTTATAGAATTATTGCGTAAGCAACATTAATAATAATTCTGTAAAAAAAATCTTTGTAATTATAGCTTTGATAATTCTTATATTTATTGAAAAGGGAAACTTTAATTTTTTGTTTTTTTTTTAAAAAGCTAGATTAACCATTTCAAATTGAAAACAAGGATAAATAAACTTGACATTGATATGAAACACTGCTAAACCAATTCAAATGAGTTTAATGTAAAATATTATGTACTCAATAGTAAAGAAAGTATTGATATACCAATAATGGATTGACCCAACTGTTCAGAGACTTAAACCTCTTAAGCGGGAAAAATCCAATTGAGAGTGGATAATCCACTTCATATGCACTACTAATTTTATGGCGAAGATTAATCTTTGTTATATAATGGTTAAACTTCATACCAACAGCGTACTGACTAAAAAAAAGTAATGGGTAAGAAAAAATCTAGGATCTATTATCTTATTAATTCGGTTAGAGGAGGATGATGGAAGATTCCATTCATCATATCATATCATATATATAATATTTTTCAATGCAAGCAGTTGGTACACTAGGTCCGTAGCATGCCAAAATTGGAATCAATATATGTAAGCAATTCATAATACACAGTGATCCGTTTCCAGGTCAACATCACTGTTGATTAGATTGAATTCAAACCGATTAAACGGTCATTAGGTATTACATGAAAGTCGATTCATCACATCATAAGGAAAATTTTCACATTTTAAGGTAGCATATGTGGAAGTGTTTGCAATTTGGTTCGGATCAAATTTGAGGTGAAAAGTCATCTATTACTATAAAGATAACAATAGTGTGTGGTTCAGTTAGACTTTGTTCAATTCTTTAGAGAAAAAAATTAAGATGGTTTTTAAAAAACTCAGTTTGGATTGGATTTGTTCAACCATTTAAAAAAAAAACATAATTATGTACTCTATCCGATCATATTTATAAACAAAAAAAATAGTTTTTTAGGTTCATTAAATTACTAATGTATTTAGTCACATTTATAAACGTATACATTGATTATTCAATAAACTTAAAAATTTATTTTTTATTTATAAATATGACCGAAGAGAGTATTTATATTAATGGTGTCAAATAATCTATTAAAAGTTAAATAATTTTAACATATAACATAATCCTTCAAGACTAAAATATAAGCAAAAGGTTACCCTATCTTTTGAGCAAAAGGTTACCCTATCTAGACAATAATAACGGTCACATATGCAATAAAAAAGATATATCAACTAATATATCTTTTTTTTTTTTGGACAAAATCAACTAATATATCTTGGAAATGGTTTTTCACTCCTTTTTTCTCCATGATATTTGTGTCTTTGAAAATATGGTTGAAAATGTTGTTTACGGAAGGTTTTAATTTCATTTCTGAAGAGAATTACCCTAGAAAACTAGTGTTTTTCTTGGGGTACAACCAATGTAACTTATATGTCACTTGATTTTGCTGGCTTTTGCACACATGTTAACGCATATTTTTATCTACGATATCATTAATTATATAATAGTAAAATATGTCACTTATATGCTATTATTTATCTTTATATAATAGTAGAAAAATATGACCAAAACATGTTTGTTATGTGAATAATGCACATAGTCAAACAAAATTATTGATTTTAGGACGGAAATAGTATTGACATAAATTCAGCAAGGCTTCTAATCAGAGACACTCTTAATTTCATTTATAACATTGAACCCACCATGGGTGAAACTATGTATGTTATATTATGTTTATTTGAATACGTTAGTACATTTAGTAATTAGCTATAATAATATATATTTAACCATCGTAAATGAGTTTATTATTTCTCAATTTTTTTAGTTTGGTGGTTAGATTTACACACATTTATGGGTCTTTGGTCCTCTTTTGTATCAAAAATAAAAAATAAAAAAATTACACACATTTAAGTGTGGAGACGTGGAAAATCCAGAGTTCGAATCCCGATCCTTGCACGTAATGTTTATGATAGATACTAATTGAGCTACTTAGTAAAATAAAAATGTTAATAGATATTCAATTGTTTGAAAGACGCATTTCTTTTTATTTTGGCACTTTTATCTCTTAAACAACTACAAAGAGAACTTTACTAACACTAAAAATTACCATGACAACACCTAATATATATTTTTATCTTATTTCTTTGTATTTGGCCATATAGTACAAAGATGACTAGCTTGGTCGCCGGAACCCAAAGGAATGGTTAGCATACGTTGATATTTTGGATGAGATTTTAATTATATTATTTAATAGTTTAATCATACTCCATTGTTTGTAAGTTTTCTGGTGAACTAGAAAGGCCTGAAACATTGGATTCAAGCATAATGTCATTAAGGTATAATACACACAATTGGACAAAAAATAAATAATATATATATATATATATATATATATATATATATATATATATATATATATATATAAATTGACCTTCTAACAAATGATCGTAAGTTATAGTATAACATAAAGAAGACTAAAAATAGAAAATTTTATTTAAAATAATGTTGTAAAATACTATTTATTGTCTTTCAAAATATCTTTATGGAAAATGAGAAAGGAAAAAAACAAATGTTATTACGTTTTTTGGAAGGTGAGGCCTTGTCCCCATTGAAGCCCTCCCACCCTCTATCATTATAGTATGGATATCAATATTGTTTTGTGATCTATTTGGGGCCTTGCCTCTTTAAAAGATTTAAATATATCTTTTGTAGGACCAAATGATTTCGAAGTTTCATTTACCTAATAACTACTTCATATTTTGTTCTTGAAGGACAACCAAAATGTCAATAATACAATTTGTTTTAGTAAGAAATTGGTATACTACTTAGTAGGGCGTAAATTGTGTCCTATATAGTAACCAATTTCATTTTTTTACCTATAGTAAAACCAATAATCGCCAATAGTCATTCTGTGGATAAACAGATCACAGATTGCTAATTCCCTCGTTAATAATTATTGTATCATCTACATACGACCATACCATTCCACACCTTCCTTCTTCCACTTATAAAAAGTCCAGTTGCAACAAAAAAAATTATAGTAGGCCTTGGCATTTTCCTTTGTCCTCATCATTACCTACCAGTCTAGTAATTTTAACATTCAGGAATAATAGTTCTCGTCCAAGAACAGATGCCCTGCAGCCTAATCACTAACAAACCACCACAGTTGCACCGCTTTATCAATATTGGATGGAAAATGGCTCGAACAAGTGTTTATATGTAAAATGAAGTGTTCATAACTATGGGCTTTACACAAACTTTGGAAATCTAAAATTGCAAGTAAAATGAGAAATTTTGTACCTGTACACAAATTGAACATTAATTTTGCATCCTAGAACCCATCATCTAATAATACCATCATGTTAGAAAACTACTAAAAACTATTACCATAACTTTTGTAAGAGTAGTGATATTTGAACAATTATTTGATGACAATTTTGATGACAACCTTCTTTTTTCTCTCGTTTTATTGGTAAAAACAATATAGAGAAAAAAAAAGGAAGAACAAGATTAAAATATGATGTAAGTATAAGAGAAAATGTTGTTCAGAAGTTGTCAAAACGAGACCCACTTGGGTTGGCCTGATGGTATTGACTTGGGACCTGAGAGTCGGCAGAAGTACTGGGTCATTGGGTTAATGGTCGAACCACTGGATCACTGGTTGAACCGTATAACTGAACCGGATCAAATCGAATAACTCGGTCATACGACTCGGTCTCAAGATTACATTTTTATTGGTATTTAACCAAATTAAATTTGATTGAATTAGTGACTCAATCACTTAAAAACTAAAACGTAATATGTATATTAATATTTGTATAGCTATATTATTGTTTAAAAAATATGGCTATATTTTGTTGAAAGAGATAGGAAATATATTTTGTTTTGTGTATTATTTAATATTAATATGATATGTGGATTTTATTAAAAAAAATGATATGTATATTATTATTTTTGGGGACAGATTTTTTTTGGCAAGGAATAATTTTATTGGGGGTGAGATTATATGTATACTATTATTATTACTGTGTAAATATTATATTTAAAAATAATGTGCTCTTTTTAAATAAAAAATTTGATGTGCTCTTTCCTTGGATCAAATGAAGATGTATATACATATATAATATATTTCAACTACTAACACAAAATAAGATGTTGCTCCAGTGGTTTGGTTTTGAGCAATGCATTATGATGTACACGGTTCAATTCCATGATGTACACGGTTCAATTCCATTGTCCTTTCATTTTTTCAAATTCTGATGAGAAAAGTCAAAACAGTTGACTCCGAAAACCGGTTGAGTCATCGGTTTTCACCGATTTTTCCAGAGTCACGCTGGTTTTAACTGGTTCAATTGCACGACCGATCTGATTAACAGTTCGAACCGGTCATACCATAGGTTTATGGCTCAACCAGTCAGACCGGTCGGTCCGAGCCGAATTTTAAAACTATGCTTCCCTAAGGGTGGTCACAAATTGGGTTGGTTTAGGCCAAACCAATTATCCAATCCTGTCAAATTTAATTTGATCTAGTTAAGTGAAAAATCTGTTTTCTTTATGTCAAACACAACTAACCCAATCCGACGATGAGCAAATTGGTTAGGATGGAACAATGCTTTGTTCAACTTAACTTTTTAAAAAACATTTCAAAAAAATATATAGTTAAATTACATTATATTTCATACCAAAATTCAGCATTTAAACTAATTTTTTTTGCTTAAATCTACTTTAAACACTAAGGATAACAAATAAAAAACTTTTTGTCAAAAAAAATAAAATAAAAAACTTAAACTACATTATAAAAATTTAACAATATTTTTGAACAGGTTGGATTCGCATACTCACAATCATAAACTTGTTACCCGATCAAAACAATATCAAGTTTGAACGGGTTGGACTTGACTCGAATGAATTTGAAAAAAATGCTAGTTGAATTAGATTATTATGAACAAATCACTTGAACCCATTAACACCCTTATCCATGCAGTTTTTACTTTTCACCTATAATATTTGTCGCAAATTCAAATCTTGAACTTGGGTTGTTCTTCACCGGAGCAGGATGGTGTACTTGTCATAAGTGACAACTAGAGTAGGTGTGATGCGACGATATGTGGTTGTTCTTCACCAAAGCAAGATGTTGTACTTGTAAAGACATTCCAACGTTCTATCAATGGTTAGAAATGACAACTGAGGTAGATGTGATGCGACAATATGCGGCTGTTCTTCATCGGAGTGGTGTTTGTGGTGTGTATTTGTAAAGACACTTTAATGTTTAAATCAACGAGGTTTGAGAGTTTTCTGAGAATGAGAATGTATATATTTTATTGCAGTAGGTTACTCCTTTTATAGGTTATTGAGAGTCCCACATAAGCAGGGCCATTCCCGACAATTTAAAGGCCAAATTGTAATCTTGATAATTTTCGTTAAAAATAATTATAAAAAAAAATCAACACAACTTATAGTTATAAATAATTAAGCTGTAGTAAAATATATGAGCATTGGTTCAAACATGACGTTTACCTACAAACAAATAGACACTTACCTACGAAAAAATGATATTTATTAACATATTTTGTCGTAAGTAAGAGTTTTTCTTTTTATCCTAAACCCCAATAATAATACCCTTTTCCCTACAAATATACGAGGTCTCCATAAATTGGAGGCTTAGCTCCATATAGCTCCTTGCTCTTGCCCAGGAACGGGCCAACACGTAAGTATACCGGTTAGATGGTTACACCTTTTACAACCTAAATTGACTCTAGCTCTTTATTCTCTACTTCATAACTCGTCGTTGGTACTAGTAGTTTGTAATTGGGTTTATACATCTTGTTGAACAATTGATTCTGTGATTGGGTCTTTGTTGAGTCCGAAAAATATACATTAAATATTTATATAAAAAAAAAAGGGTCAATACCTCATACAACATATATAATTTAGGCGATGCCTGAAAACAAAAACACAAATTTCATCCTTGTAATTTTAACTTCTTTAAATTTAACCATCACTTAAACCAATCAACAAAACTTGATGACGTGTCACTCACACAGAATTTTTATTTTAATTCATGCAGTTGATATGTCATTTAACCTTTATTTTTTTCTTTTAACATTTTTTATTTAATTCAATTGCTAAATTCTAAATCAGAAAATCAAAATATATTTCAAAGTAAAGAAGTTCAACGTCCACGTTTTAAAATCACGATCCTAACCGGAAAAAAATAACTAAAATCCATAGTCTGTGTTGACCTACGTTTTGGTCTGCACTTGCCAGACTAATATAATATATTTATACTAAAATCCCTTCTTACATCTACTAGTTCATTTTTAAACTGCAACTATGATGAAGACTTCCTTTAGCTGCACGGTCCCGTAAGATCTAAGAACTTGCCGTTAAGGTTGCACAAATGAAAACGATACAACTGCACATTAATGCACATGATCAATGTTGCAAGGAAATTGAAAATTTTGGCAAGGTTCCACTGACAAGTTCATATACATAACGATAAGTCGATAACCATCTCTTTCTACAAAGAATCGAATACAACAAATTATAAATTAGACTTGTTGGATTTGAGATCCTTCTAAGGGCCACCATCACATTGTTACGCTATGCTACGTGGATGCATGTCTTGGAAGAGTCCAATTTATACATCATGTTTGGCAACCAATATGCAGAATCAAATTTCACTTTGAAAATATATTTGTTTGCCACTGATCTACCAAGTGCAATATTAACGTCTTGTAGGTCTTTTCCCTCTTTTGTTCATATAAGCAAATTTAAAAATTTGAATTGTTGACGAGCTCTAATTTGTGTAAGCGCCAAAATTAAAGCCAGTGTCAAGTAATTTTACTACGTGGACGGCACCTATATAGATTAAAAATAAGATGTTGCGTACGTGGTGTAGTGCAAAGTCAGGGGTGAGTGCAACAATTTCCAAAAGGTGACCTAACCCACTCAACAAAGGTGGAACAAATAAAAGGGTATTAATTAAGTCTTAATGTAATGTTACTTAAAATAAAATTGCACTCCCCTTTCGAATGCAAGCCATCAGATGCATTATTAATCTAATTAATACATACGATAATTAACCCAAGATTCTCTCAAAAAAAAAAAATTAATCCAAGATTATTTGGATGAAAAGATACATGATTCTCTTAGCTTAATCCAATGTTCTAAGTTTAAATCCACTTTTGAAAAGGGTTTTGCTAATAAGTGTTTTAAGGACATTGTTTAAATAACTTACAAAAATAAATTGTCTTGAAAATATAAGTCAAACACATATAAAAGTTAAAACTATACAATTTTCAATGTATAAATTACTACTTTTAGATGCTTAAACAACATCTTAAGAACACTTGTTAATAATTTTCTTTTGAAAATAGGCTCATGCTAGGGATTCAAAAATGAAAACAATTTTCTTTTGGTAGGAACTTTAAAATGAATACAATTGATAACTCTCAAGTATGTATGTGTGTGTAATATATATATATATATAGATACGAGGTTTGTTAGGATACATCTACTAGTTTTTATTAAGGTGTGTTTTAACAAAGATATAACTAAAAAATTGTTAAATACACCTTAAGGTGAATGTTACTAAAACACATCTTCTAAAAAATAAGTGGGTGTATGTTAACAACTCCTATAAGCATTTGCTAGGATACTCCCACTTATTTTTTTAAAAATGTGTTTTAGCAAGTTATAACTAAAAAGTAGTTAAATAGTAAATACATCTTAAGGTCTGCATTAGCATTTAAAATACACCAACTCAAATAGTAAAATTCAAAAAAATTGTATGCATTGTGGGACCATGCCTCCAATATGCAACCTGGAAATGAAGCATGATTTTAACACCATGATGATGTGGCGTAAAGGAAAAAGAAGAATATGGAGAGATGCCTGGATAAACAAATAAGTAAATTTGAAGTTACATAATTACCCATTAATTTAATTTATTTTTAAAATGAATAAGTGGGTTTTTTGTCAAAAGATAAAAGGAGTATCATGCTAATGCACACTTTCTAATTTTTGGGTGGGTGTGTATTAGCATTACCCATATACTCCCTTCGTCCCTTAATATAACCCCCTATTGCTTTTTTCACATTTCTTAAAAAATGTTGTTGGTGTAGTTAATGTGTCTGTTTTATAGTACAATTTTACAAAATTAACCTCATTAAAGAGATAAAGTGAAAAGTCAATTTATTGTACTTTTAGAATTAGTAGTAGTATTAAATAAGGGTATCTATGGAAAAAAATAATTAATGTGTGTTGTAATTTGAAAAGGGGGTTATATTTAAGGACAAAAAAAAAAACAAAAGGGAGGTTATATTAAGGGACGGAGGGAGTATATATTTATATATATATATGAGAATGTAAGTTATATATGAGAATGGTGGGAATGCTTATTAGTCTTTGGATTAAAATTATATGGCTGAGATTAAATGGTCTACTTAAGTCGTTAACGCACTTGATTATTTTTGCCTCGTCATGGTTTGAATTTTTTTAATGAATCGATCGGCAAAAAAAACAAAAACAACTAAACATCCACCATTTCATTGCTACTGCCATCACCATGAATAATTCCTCAACCTTTAAAATTTCCAGATCTAACCTTTAAATGCTTTTGAAATTTTCCTGATCTAAAGTTGTTCTAATCTTAAAATTATATAGAACCTATTCAATTTCAATCCCTTATATTTTTTACGTAAACAAGAACAGCGAGGGGGTTTCACGACGGCAACAAATGGAGTGTTTCCGATGACCCTCTTGGAGGCGACCGCGACCATGGTTCAAGGCTGACAGCAACCTCCGCCGTCGGTGTTGTTGACTTGCTTTGTCTCTCCGCCTCGGTCGTCGGTGTTTTCGACTTTGGTTGTTCCATCGAAATCCTTTTCGTTTCGTTTTATAAGGATTCTTACATCAGGTTCATTTAACTTATTCTTTTGGGCAAAACACCAGTTAGTCTTCATGTTCCTTGTGCTGTACAAAAACTAATCCCCGTAAATGAATGGAGAGAAGCTATTTCATGTTACAAAATCTAACTCCCGTAAAACAAATCTGATGCACCTTTTTAAAAAATCACCTTAAAAATTGTTAAACAAAAGGAGATTTTACAACAAACAAAAAATAAATATTTTGTAAGGGTGGATACGATGGAGGGAGGAAGAGCGGCGGAGAGAAAATATGTTGTTTTGAAAATGGAAGATGAAAAGATGCAATTGGAAAAGAGGGGAGGCGTGAGGAAAAGTGGATGCTACTCTTTTGTAGACTTTTTAATCTCAGCCATCTAATTTTAATCCAAAGGTTAATAATCATTCTCACCATTTTCATATATAAATTGCATTCTCATATGATATGTCACATGGGGTATATATTATGTTTCAATGTTTTGAGTACATAAATTTCAAGATAAAATTTTCACTTTAAATTTCTTTTGGAATACCATAATAGCGCTTGTTAGCATTTCACTTGAAAATATAACAGTATTAAAACTTTTGAGAGATGTTTAGGTATCCATTCCATTGAGGTTCTATCCAACTTACTCTTAAAGCTAAATGCACAATTTTATATATAAAGAAACTAGCTTCATGTCGCACATTATAGCATGATTTGCAAATAATAACTAAAATTTTGGTTGGTCACATTGTGAGAGTCTAATCGCTTCCCATATATCCAAAAGAAAATAAATAAAATAGAATATAAGGAACGCATGGCCATAGTTTTTTTTGCCATGCCATGGATTTTACTCTTTGTTGACAATATAAGGAGTGTGTAATCAAATTAATATAGATGAACACAATGATACACATCTAGTTTGGTTGGGCGTGTACCACTCATTCAATAATTAAATGTCATGTTATATTTTTATATTAATTTAGTTTAAAATAAATATAAATGTTAAACAAATTTTGCATTGAAAAGTAAAATAAATCAATAGTTTTGGGAGAATTTTTCTTTACAAATATGTCACTTCTTGTGGGACTCGAGTGAATATAAACATTGTGTATAATGACCTACTTTAAAAATATGCATTATTCATGTAATATGTTTTGGTCATATTTTTTTACTAATATACAAAGACAAATGATGGTATATAAAATGTTGTTCAATTTGTCTCATGGATATTTTTAAAATATCATATTTTTATGATTTTTTCTAATAAATTATTAAAAATATTTAAAATCAAAATTGTGCATTAGTATCTAATATCTATCTGGAAGTCAAATGTTTCAAATAACATGAAAGGAGGAAGTATCATTCAAGTGCTTAAAGAATGCTAGAACACTTGCAAGCATTCCCTTTAAGAGACAGGTTAGTATAGTAAGAACATCTCCAATGGGGTACCTTACTTGACAAGGACCACTCTCCTTTAAGGACTCTCCATTAGAAGAAGAAAAAATGAGTTTTTATTAAGCAACGAATATTTATATAAGGACTTTATCTCTCTTGAACAACTAACGGGTCCAATGTATAAAAGAAGTAATAAATTTGTACTGATTGGTCTCAGTTGCAAAAGAAGTAATAAATTATTTTGCTATAATGATGTAAAGTTAGTTAGACATATTTAAGTATTTTTCATTTGAGTCATTATTATTGTCATTGGGGTCATTGAAATTGATATTAATATTTTATTAAAAAATTATAAATAAGTGACGTGTACATATGTGATCCATTTAAAGAATCCATATTAATGAACTAGTATCATTTAAGAAATTCTGTAGATGCTCTAAAACAAAAATAAAATAAAAATCGCTTCCTTAAAAAAATGAATGCAGTCTCTCTCGCTCTAAAATTTTGAATTGCAAAACATTGGACAATGGATACTCAACTGTGGAAAATGTCGCTGGTGAACGTCACACAACCGGAGCCAGTCAGTCAACCCGGAAACTTGCCTCCTTGACCTTGTATACGACGTGTCAATCTCTTTTTCTGTTCAATTTTTTATGTTTATTGCAATAGAAACTTTCTTAAAAGCAAAAAATATTAGTACTAGTATACTCGTAAAGAAAAGAAAAAAAGGGATGGAGGGAATAGAATAGATTATAGAGGGAAAGTTTGTTGTGGGGTATGACCGTGTGAGTGAAAAGAGATTTTATCTTATTTTCGGCGTAGGCCGTTGATTGCGGTTGAGAATAAAGCGCTCTGACAATTGGGGCAGTCCTTTTGGGTTCAGTTTTGACCACAAGCTCTCTTTCCCATTTCATTCTCTCTCTCACGCTGTAACTTTATCATGTTAATTAATCAGTTTATTCAATTCGATTTTTAAGGATTCTTTCTTCATCTTCCAAACGTCTTATCTTACTTACTTCTGAGTGTTATGTGATTCAAGTAAAATGACAGTGGTAAACCGAGTTTTTCTTCTTCTTAGCAAACTAGGTTAAAAGTATAATAATATGAATTTAATATGTTTCCCACACAGCACTGTCAGCGTAATAATATTAATGTTCTCACATAGTATTTACTATGATAAATGTTGTTAACTTTAATTCAGTTGAGAAATATAGTACTACATGTTTAAGTACATATACTTATACGTACGTACATTTGTACAAAATAGACCGTATTCCTTCTTCAACAAGTACTGGTATACTGATACTCCAAAATGTAAAAACTATTAGTATATTTCTAGAGATAGAATAAAGTATTCCTTTATTTTCATACTATTTTTGATTTGAGGTATTTTTCACTTTGGGATACTGTCGGTGCCAATAGAGAATTGGTTTCAGACGTCAAAATTAAATAGCCATGAGTGTTGTTTGTCGAGTTGTCGGGTTAGGATTGTCTGCAATGATGTACCAGGAGGTACCACAATAACTATGTGAACCCTATTATCCCGCACCGCACCGCTGTGTATCTCTGTTAGTCACAGTTGGTTTGGGTTTGTTGTTTTTTACGGGTCTTTCTTTTTTGTTGGTTGTTGTTTTCTACGAGTCTTGTTATTATTATAAATAAAAATTTATTTTTAGATTGATTTAATAAATGATGTATATAGTTTATTATATCGACTACATACGGTATTTATTAAATAAATTTAAAAAGTTAGAAAAAGAAAAAAAAATTCTATCAAAAATATTATTTTATTTTTTACACTTTTAAAACTTTGACTATACAAGCTTTAAAATATTCATATTATATTTAATTTTCTTAATTAATGTCCCTAGAGAATTGGTTATCTTTTTCCTTTTATTTATAATTGGGAACCCATAATTAAAACTGTTTTGAAAATGTAAGTCAGACATATAGAAAAGCAACAAATAGACAATTTTTTAAGCCCAAATTACCTCATTTAATTATTTAAACAATGTCCTAAAAGAATTTGTTAGCATTCTAATTTTTTCTGTAACCATGCAGTGAGTCGTTTTTTGGTAGAGCTCTTTATAATTTTAGTTTAAAAATTTAGGTTTTGTTCGCTGTCATTCCTTCTTTGAAATATTATGGTAAACATGGTTGTCAAACTCGCAAGTCTATACGAGTTTACACGTCTATAAGACAAAAACGAGTAGACTTGCACATAAAACCATTTTGTGATAGAAACAGTAAACTCAGGTAGACTCATACAGACCAGCAAGTCTATGACGAGTTTACCGAGTCCATCAACTTTTGAAAAAAACAATTTTTTATTTTTATAAAACAATGGTTTGTCGTCCATTTTTTTGGTCCCTTTGTACGAAACCTTTTGCTTCAGCTGTCTTCTTTTGGGAAATACTTGAGTGACTTTGTATTTTGGTGACTTTAGTGTATTTAAATGAGAGAAAATGATGGATGGGTGATTAAAATAATTTTTTTTTATGAGAGATAATTCTTAATTAGGAGAAAGATAGAGAGAAAATCACCAAAGTCAACCGAATTGTACCCACCTTCTTCCAACTCTGTGTATTTGTTATAGACACTTTCCAACACATCCTCAAAACCTAGAGGGTCTTTTATCAATACACTTCATTGTTTTTAATTTCTACCCTTCGTGTTTAATAATTGTCCTTGCTAGAAAGTTTGTTTCCAATTTCTACCATTCGTGTTTAATAATTGCCCTTGCTAGGAAGTTTCTACCACTGATGCCCATTACCGCTTCACTCGAAAACGAAGAAGAGAGGACAACTAAACTTTGATGACACTTGTTAGAACCGAGAACTATTGAACATTCGATGTGAGAAAAAAAAAATGAAAAATAGAGTTTTTTTATATTCACGCCATGAAAAATGAAAAAATTGAACTAGGTCATGCCATATAAGCTGTGAAATGGGATACTGATTATTTCATCAAAGCTCATATTCCTCAATTCAATCTTCTCTATGAAGAGGTACCGTACTACTACTACTTTCACACTTCACACTCTGTTTTTTGACCTTTAGTTTTTTAGTTTTTGTTTAATTAACTTTTTCTTTTTCAAAAAGTGATACATATGTAATATAGTATTCATGGGTTAGTCAAGTGTCTTTTTATTTTCCATAGAGTTAAAGTTGAATTTGGAAGTTTACAGCAATAATAATACTCTTAATTTAATTGAGTTATCAATATTATTTATTTACTAGATTGATGACCCGTGCGCCGCACGGGTCTTATGAGCTGGAATAACTATTTAATTATGTAATTTCAACTCATAAAAATAATTGTTTAAATCAATATTTAAAAATAAAAAATAATAAGTGTAATAGAAAATTAAAGTTTATGGGAAGTGGAAAAGTTGGGATAAGAAGTGGGGGTGACTTTAGAGTTTTGCTAATAAGATGTAATAAATTAAAAGCGAAATTAATTCAACCAAAACTTATGTGGTATAATGACAAAAACAATGAAGAATGACCATCTACAACCAGATTTAACTAAAATTATAGTTATGATAAATATAAAACAGTAAGATAATAAGTAACATGAATAAAATTATAGTTATGAATTCAACTAAAAACAAAATAAAAAGTAATGTGTAATGTGTATTGCTATCATTAAATCTTATGATATTGATCAATATTATCTATTTTAAGCATTTTATTCATTCGTTTGCACATTCATTTTTTTTGTTGCAAATTAATAGAAAAGTCCAATGATAAATATGAAACGATAACTTCAGGAAAAGAATATTACTACCTTCACCAAATAATCTCTAATAGTCAAAGAAAACAAAGCAAATAAAGATTTACGAACTACAACTTCAACAATAAAAGAAAAAAGGCAAAATTAGTTTAAATGAACTACGCCTTCAACAACAGTTTTACAAACTATATACAAAAAAATCTCTCAAGTTAATTAGCATTTCTTTTATAAAAGAAAGTAACTTAACATCACCGTAAAATAATGTAACTTATATTTGTTACGTTTTCTTCTCTACATATTTCTTTATGGCAAAAAAAGAAAAAAACCATATGCAAGTACTTAATTCTTTATGGAAAAACAAAAATAATATTGACACACAAAGTTAGGCTAAGTCTCATACTTAGAATCATATTACATCAAAACCATGATACATCATTTATAAAACAAAACAACGATCCTTTGACTCGCTCGAGCGTTGCTTCTTCTCCTTATACATCACCCACCTACAAAGAAAAATATTACTAATATATTCTGCACAATGTAAAACTTAGTTCCGCTATATGTTGTTCTATGCATTTTCATGATACAATAAAAAAGCACAACACAAAAGTACAATTTCAATCTCACTTTTATCCTGTTTTTAGATTCAGCTAAAATCTGGACTGCCTCAAGTAAATTCTGCAATCCAAGACATCACCTAGATAATAAGAAATATAGTTTTTAACCGTTAATGGAATTAGCACGGTTATCTTATTAGAAAAACAAACATCAAGCTCAGTAAAAACCACCTAGATAATAAGAAAAATGAGTTAATTGGCATGCCTCTAGCATTGTAACAATGCTCTTCAAAGTGAAGGTATGACACAAATTAGATTTGTTCTGTTAAAATCAGCTTTGTAGCAGCACAAATTGAAGATACCACATAAATACATTGACTGATTGACCTTAAATTTTTGAAAGACTACCAATTTAATGGCCACCAAATTAAAATACCTTGAATGAATGCTGAAAATTAGAAAAGAAAAAACAGAAAAGTAAGTAAATTCACTAAATTATAAGTTGTGACACTTTCATGTGAAAGAGTACATACAACCAACATCTAAAAATTGCTTGAATGAGGGGATGTACTAATTTTCTTTGAAGGATGTGAAGGAACCATGTGTAGAAGAAGGAACCATGTGCAGAGGGCCTTATAGATACTCTACAGTCACACAACTGTGTTGCAAATACAAAATGAGATATTATAAATCTCAATATCTATATTCGAAGCAAACTAAAGAAATATAAATAAACTACTTCCAAAATGATCAACAAAAACACAGATTTATACTTTGTTCTATAAATCAACATCAATACTAAATAAGACTCTTACAACCTGTCAAAAAAAATGGTCTGCAAATAAAATGAGGCAATCAAAATGCTTTAAATTTATGAGCATGTTAAGCAATTAAAGGTAAAACATTGCTTCATATTAATTTATTGATGGATGGAATCATATTCTTGAACGGAAAAAGTATAAAACAAAGAACCAAATATACCATATTAATTGCTCAAAATCCTACACAAACATTAAAAAAAAAAACAACTCGATCACCGCAATGTCATCTCCAGACGGGCTAACCAGTTTTAACGTGCACCTATTTTAAGGGACTGATTGCAGCTTTTCTTATTTTATGGACTGGAAAAATTCCTGCCATGGAATTAAAGAATTAAAGAACACTTCATTCAATCACCAAAATTGAAACATCATTCTCTAAAGCCTAGCCATCGATTAAGATGACCAATAGTCGGGGAGGACAAACTAATTACTATTGCAATCCAAACCAGAAGATAGAATAAAATCCAGCTTGAAAGGATCTATTCAATATCTTCAAAGCGAAAAGTAAAGAAATAGAGGACCTACAAACTTGAAATAGAACAACACAATTTTCATAATCAACCTACAATCTCAACCATGCTCACATGCACATACACAATCGTTTCAACCTTGTTTTTGCTTTATATTTTCATAATCAACGACCTACAATTTCAAAAAAAAAAAAAAAACAGAACATAGGTGAAGGGATTTGAATAATAAGGGGAATACGAAGAACGGGAAAGTGAAAAAGAAATCAGTAACCACTAACCATCCTTCCTGAAGCAAAAAGAAAGAGGAAAATCAGAAGCCAATTGGGATGGCCATCGAGCGTGCTCAACAACATTCACATCAAGATACTGCCACCTAAAGGTGTACTCAACAACACTTGATTTCTTCTCATGACAGCTCCCTAGTTACTTTACTCATAGAAACCTAGAGATAGTGTTGAGAATAATAGTTAAAGCTTCGAGCATATAATAATAATCTTTGTAAAATAATAACCACACAAAAATAAAGTTGTAATATGTCTTGACATATATAGGAATACAAACAAATACGAGGAAGAAACCCAAGTATAATATCAAATCAACACTAATGGTTGCCTCAAATTCCACGCTTTCAAATGATCTCTTAGTTTTTATTTTGCTAGTTGGAGTTTTTTCACCAGCTGTTGGCACAAATCTGCAGCTCTATCACTTGAATCACCACACTACAATGCTAGTCTTTCAAAAGTACTGTCACCAAATTAGTCTCTCAAAAATTAAGCATCAACTATCCAACATTTAATATCTTTGAAGAATTGATTTGGTGGCAAATTGTTTTGAAGGGCTAATGTAGTGATGTTTTTACCTGCCTCTGAAAGACCAATGTGAGTTTACTCGTTAAAAATTTAAGAGGCAAAGGATTTTATACATGAAGGTGGGGATAAATAAATCAAGTAATAGTGAATATGATTAAAGCAATAGCCACAAAATGAGCAACTGGGAAAGAAACATCTGAAGAAAAATCACAATATATAAGAGAAATACCAAAATTTCAGGTTAAAGTTTTTTCTCCAGTTTTCAAGTAAACAAACCAAAAACGTGTCTGTTTATATATTAAGAAACAAAATTTCATTCTAGAAAAAACCAAACATAGATCAAAATCAATGAATATTATTCAGTATTAGAAATGAGGAATACAAAAGCTGAAAATAATAATTAACCTTGCAAAATAAAAGAAGCTTCTGACAGCGACCCCGACGCAGTGAAGAGCGAATTCCGACGTGGTGATCAACGACGGTGGTGCAACTCCGGAATAGCGAATTTCAACGCGGTGGTCAACGACGGTGGTGCAGCTCCGATGTGGTGGAAAGCAAGTGGGTTTTGTAGAGGACGAAGAGATGAAGACGATGATGCTTTTACTTTAGTGGGAGAAGGCTAAAAAATGATCGAAATGAGGGCAGAAGAAGAAGGGTTTTTGTGTGTTTTTGAAGAAGAAGAAGAAGAAGAAGAAGAAGAAGAAGAAGAAGAAGAAGAAAGGGTCTCTGTTTTTACGTGAGAGAGAGAGAGAGAAACATTGAGGAAAAAGAGGGAGTGGTGATATGTTTTAGTGGTTTGGTCAAATTTTTGCTATTAAATTTTTGCTTTGGAAAAATGCCACTTAAATTAGTAGGTTTTTTCCAATAAAATAATTTGAAATTCAAATTTTCAAAGACTTAGGAGCCAAATTTTTTTAGGGTTAACTCATTAGCATTAATTGCTGCTAATTTTGGCTCCAAATCTTTAGGGTTAAGAGGTTGCAAACCTAATAACTTTAAGGAATAAGGGATAAGGGATGTGTCAACCCTAATCCTAATCTTTTTGGCTCTAAAGCCTAAATCCTGCCATGGAATTAAAGAATTAAAGAACACTTCATTCAATCACCAAAATTGAAACATCATTCTCTAAAGCCTAGCCATCGATTAAGATGACCAATAGTCGGGGAGGACAAACTAATTACTATTGCAATCCAAACCAGAAGATAGAATAAAATCCAGCTTGAAAGGATCTATTCAATATCTTCAAAGCGAAAAGTAAAGAAATAGAGGACCTACAAACTTGAAATAGAACAACACAATTTTCATAATCAACCTACAATCTCAACCATGCTCACATGCACATACACAATCGTTTCAACCTTGTTTTTGCTTTATATTTTCATAATCAACGACCTACAATTTCAAAAAAAAAAAAAACAGAACATAAGTGAAGTGATTTGAATAATAAGGGGAATACGAAGAACGGGAAAGTGAAAAAGAAATCAGTAACCACTAACCATCCTTCCTGAAGCAAAAAGAAAGAGGAAAATCAGAAGCCAATTGGGATGGCCATCGAGCGTGCTCAACAACATTCACATCAAGATACTGCCACCTAAAGGTGTACTCAACAACACTTGATTTCTTCTCATGACAGCTCCCTAGTTACTTTACTCATAGAAACCTAGAGATAGTGTTGAGAATAATAGTTAAAGCTTCGAGCATATAATAATAATCTTTGTAAAATAATAACCACACAAAAATAAAGTTGTAATATGTCTTGACATATATAGGAATACAAACAAATACGAGGAAGAAACCCAAGTATAATATCAAATCAACACTAATGGTTGCCTCAAATTCCACGCTTTCAAATGATCTCTTAGTTTTTATTTTGCTAGTTGGAGTTTTTTCACCAGCTGTTGGCACAAATCTGCAGCTCTATCACTTGAATCACCACACTACAATGCTAGTCTTTCAAAAGTACTGTCACCAAATTAGTCTCTCAAAAATTAAGCATCAACTATCCAACATTTAATATCTTTGAAGAATTGATTTGGTGGCAAATTGTTTTGAAGGGCTAATGTAGTGATGTTTTTACCTGCCTCTGAAAGACCAATGTGAGTTTACTCGTTAAAAATTTAAGAGGCAAAGGATTTTATACATGAAGGTGGGGATAAATAAATCAAGTAATAGTGAATATGATTAAAGCAATAGCCACAAAATGAGCAACTGGGAAAGAAACATCTGAAGAAAAATCACAATATATAAGAGAAATACCAAAATTTCAGGTTAAAGTTTTTTCTCCAGTTTTCAAGTAAACAAACCAAAAACGTGTCTGTTTATATATTAAGAAACAAAATTTCATTCTAGAAAAAACCAAACAAAGATCAAAATCAATGAATATTATTCAGTATTAGAAATGAGGAATACAAAAGCTGAAAATAATAATTAACCTTGCAAAATAAAAGAAGCTTCTGACAGCGACCCCGACGCAGTGAAGAGCGAATTCCGACGTGGTGATCAACGACGGTGGTGCAACTCCGGAATAGCGAATTTCAACGCGGTGGTCAACGACGGTGGTGCAGCTCCGATGTGGTGGAAAGCAAGTGGGTTTTGTAGAGGACGAAGAGATGAAGACGATGATGCTTTTACTTTAGTGGGAGAAGGCTAAAAAATGATCGAAATGAGGGCAGAAGAAGAAGGGTTTTTGTGTGTTTTTGAAGAAGAAGAAGAAGAAGAAGAAGAAGAAGAAGAAGAAGAAGAAAGGGTCTCTGTTTTTACGTGAGAGAGAGAGAGAAACATTGAGGAAAAAGAGGGAGTGGTGATATGTTTTAGTGGTTTGGTCAAATTTTTGCTATTAAATTTTTGCTTTGGAAAAATGCCACTTAAATTAGTAGGTTTTTTCCAATAAAATAATTTGAAATTCAAATTTTCAAAGACTTAGGAGCCAAATTTTTTTAGGGTTAACTCATTAGCATTAATTGCTGCTAATTTTGGCTCCAAATCTTTAGGGTTAAGAGGTTGCAAACCTAATAACTTTAAGGAATAAGGGATATGAATAAAGAATGATTTTATTGTGTTTGGACATTTTGACAAAGGAAACGTTAATTGGTGCTTTCGGAGCACTAGTCAAGGACTTTAATTGACAAAAATCTTTTATAAAAGTTTGTGTAATCAATACATTAAAATTTGAAAACTTTGATATTTTTAAAGAATAATCGCTTGATTTAAAATGTTTGAAAAGTGTCCGGAAGCACATGTTAAAAATACCCCTTTGACAAATAGGTAGGAGACGGTAACACCGACTATAAGTGTTGGCAAAGACCGGAGGATATGACCACTGACCGTCACACCTATAAGGTTGACCTGAGGAATCCTGGGTCGGATCTCGCCGGAGAAATGGTCGTCGCTATGGCTGTTGCATCCATTGTCTTCTGTCGCACCGACCCAGCCTGTTCTAAAGAACTCCTCCAACACATAGCCTAAGTAGTTGTTCTAAACGCTTTCCAACACATCCTGTAAACCGAGAGGGTCTTTTATCAATACGCTTCATCGTATCCATTTCTACCATTTGTGTTTAATAATTGCCCTTGCTAGAATGTTTATACCCTGAAGGCTATTATCGCTTCACTTGTTTTTAGGTCCAGAACAAAACTAAGAAGAAAGAACAACCAAACTTTGATGACACTTGTTAGAACCGAAAACTACTAAACATTCAATATGAAAAATAAAATGAAAAAATAGTTTTCTTTATATCCACGGTATTTGTGGAGAATGAAAAGTTAATTTTATTCAAACTATAAACTTGTATTTAGTGACATATTGACATGGATAACTAACTACCACTCAGTATTATTTTAATAAAACACTTATCACAAATTAACCAACTTGAATTACATTATAAGACGACAATGTACCAAAATTATGAATTTGCCTTCTTCTAAATAAATAAATGAATACTAATAAGAATTCTGCCTCAAATATGTTTTTTTTAACTAAAATACCTGTGCTAATTTACTGAGATGATCAGTGACGGATCCAGAAATTTTTGAAAGTGGGGGCACCATGTATATATAAATTTGAAACATTATATATATATATATATATATATATATATATATATATATATATTATATTTAATTTTTAATAGCATAAATATACATCATAATTGTCCTCTACGGTTCTCCATATTTTGAAAACATTGAATGATTTTCTATTTTTTTCATTTTCAATACCAACAAAAGTATCTCTCTATATAAGTAACTAAACAATTGTCCTTTTTGTGTCAAAGTGTTTATTTATGTGTGGGCTGATAGAAAAGTGTTGTGTGTTTTGTGTGGACCATTTAGTCAACATTTCAACTATAACTATATATTACTATATTTCTACCACCTAAAAAAAAATCTCAAAATTTAGTGCAGACACGAGCCTACATGCTCTTGTGCCTGCATCCGTCCCTGGAGATGACAAATGACTGCCACATGCATGTTAGCCAACATGTTTTTGTTTTTAGGACGAAAAACGTGAGGCCGTTGCTCTTTCAATTTCAGTTAATTCAGACTCAGTTTTACTCCCTCCGTCCCTTAATATAATCCCCCTTTTGTTTTTTTTTTTGTCCCTAAATATAACCCCCTTTTCAAATTACAACACACATTAATTATTTTTTTCCATAGATACCCTTATTTAATACTACTACTAATTCTAAAAGTACAATAAATTGACTTTTCACTTTATCTCTTTAATGAGGTTAATTTTGTAAAATTGTACTATAAAACAGACACATTAACTACACCAACAACATTTCTTAAGAAATGTGAAAAAAGCAATAGGGGGTTATATTAAGGGACGGAGGGAGTATTTTAGAAATTGAATAGTCTCATCAACTAATGTTGAGAGTGTTGAGACTGTCCGTCAAAGTCAGCTATACTTTTTGTGAGAAACTCTTCAACTCAATTTTATGGTAAAAAAAAATGCATAATCGTAGTTAGAAATGGTGAGGTTTTTACTGACAATGGTACGTGGAAAATGGGTTATCATATCAATCTCATGGTTTCGGTTGTGTCGTATGGGAAGTATTCATAGTTTTTCTTTGTTTGTACCACGCCGATTAGGGGTGGAAAAGACCAAACAAATCTTCAGTAGTGGGTTCGTCCGTTGATATGGGTATTGGCACTGGTCCCTGGGGACCTCAATAAGATATAAAGCTATTATTACATGTACTATAGTTGTAAAAATTAGTTTTTATTTCTATTAATATTTTTGACAAAAATTAAATATTTCTTTTAATAGAAAAATGCCAAAAACCGTCCAATTTCCTAAGGCAAAAATTACCATAGTCACAAACAATCACATTCACATACAAAAGTACCATTGTTGCTCAATCTCCATGCCATAAGTCAAACAAATTTAATCTTCTAATTTAACCATAAGAGCAGTAAGTAATTCCAATTCGGCCAAATAATTTAAAACCTCACCGACTCCTTGCTGTAAGGCCACATGACATTGTTCCTTCCTCATCAGAGACGTTTATAGCCACTTCAAAATCCAAAATAAAAAACAAAATAGAAACAAATTACTACTTACCATTAAATTATTTAATGTAATTTATTTATTTTCAATTATTTAATAGAAATATTGTCTTTGTGTGTTCTTGATACCTTCCTTTTCACACTCTTCCCCTTAATATATAGACCCTCGAGCTCCTCAGTTTCCAATCCCTGCACTCTTCTCTTCTCTTCTTCTCTCTCTTTTTCTGAAACTTCTCTTTTTCCGCAAGGATCCTCTCCTTAATTAGCGGGATTATACGAAGTTTCAGTTCACTTTCTCAAAACTCTTCTGCATTGTCATTTTTTCTTTTCACTTACATTTTTCATGGAAAAGCTAACACAACTCATTTCTATGCTTCCTCTGTTTTTTCTTCTACTTCCATCATTATCCTTTGCTGGTGGCCATGACTATGGTCAAGCTCTAAGCAAGAGCATTATGTTCTTTGAAGCCCAGAGATCTGGTTATCTTCCTCATAACCAAAGAGTTTCATGGAGATCTCATTCTGGTCTTCAAGACGGTAAAGCAAGTGGGGTAAGTACATGTACAAGTTTCTTTTACAAATTCATTCATATATATATATATATATATATATATATATATATATTTCTTTTTTACAGTTTCTCATTTTAGTTGTTGAAATTTGCAGGTAGATCTAGTGGGTGGTTACTATGATGCAGGGGATAATGTGAAATTTGGCTTACCAATGGCATTTACTGTTACAATGATGTCATGGAGTATCATTGAATATGGTAAACAAATGGCCAGTAGTGGTGAACTTGGTCATGCCATGGAAGCTGTGAAATGGGGTACTGATTATTTCATCAAAGCTCATCCTCAACCTAATCTTCTCTATGGAGAGGTACTACTACTGCTACTACTTTCACACTTCACACTCTGTTTTTTGACCTTTTGTTTTCTAGTTTTTTGTTCAATCAACTTTTTCTTTTTCAAAAAGAAATATATAATATACTCCCTCCGTCCCTTAATATAATCCCCCTTTTGTTTTTTTTTTTGTCCCTAAATATAACCCCCTTTTCAAATTACAACACACATTAATTATTTTTTTCCATAGATACCCTTATTTAATACTACTACTAATTCTAAAAGTACAATAAATTGACTTTTCACTTTATCTCTTTAATGAGGTTAATTTTGTAAAATTGTACTATAAAACAGACACATTAACTACACCAACAACATTTCTTAAGAAATGTGAAAAAAGCAATAGGGGGTTATATTAAGGGACGGAGGGAGTAGTATTCATGGGTTAGTCAAGTGTCTTTTTATTTTCCATAGAGTTAAAGTTGAATTTGGAACTTTATAATAATGTTATTAATTAAATGAGTTATTGTTTATTTAATTAATTATGTGAATAAAAAATGATTTTATTGTTTTGGACATTTTGACAAATAGGTTGGAGATGGTAACACCGATCATAAGTGTTGGCAAAGACCGGAGGATATGACCACTGACCGTCGTGCTTATAAGGTTGATCCGAGTAATCCCGGGTCGGATCTTGCCGGAGAAACCGCCGCCGCTATGGCAGCTGCTTCCATTGTCTTCCGTCGCTCTAACCCTGCCTATTCCAAAGAACTCCTCCGTCATGCCTATGAGGTTTCATTCTCATACCACTCAACACTGTCCATATCATTTATTTATTTATTATTATTATTATTTAATTATTTATCTATTTTTGGTTAACAAGTAGTAGTAGTAGGTTTTGGTTGTGTGAAAATGAAATGTGAAAACTAAAAAAAAAAAAGTAAAATAGATAAATAAAAGATGAAGCATAGTGTGTATGAGTTGTTTCTTGTTACTGATAGCGGCAAATATTGGTGAAACGGTTGAACTTGAAACTAATGTCAGTTACTGGTACTACACTTTTATTTATGACTCTTCTGTCAGAGACGTTATTGCCACAAATTGGGCTGCATGGGTCGGTAGAAACTGCATTTATGGATTCAAAAAACATAAATAAGAGCGCTCACATAAATAATGTCTCTAAAGATTTTTTTAAAAAAACTTATCGTTATTTTTGGAAGTAGATGAGATATTGGTGATCCAAAGATTTTAGTTTATTTTTATTAATAAAATTAAATTTAATAATACAAGTAGTATATTTTTATCTTTTGTAAACATTAAAATCTCCTCAAGTGTACCTAATATTTGCTCACTGAAAAAGTAGGAGGATGGAGATAATATTTTTAGGGACCCATAAAAATACGTTTTGTACACTTGTGGAATTTTGTTTCCCACTTTTTCTTTTGTCTTCTTCATTCCCACTTTATTGAGCAAGAGTTCACTTATTTTAGGTTTTTTCTTAAAACAACTAAACAAAGTGTATAAAAGGTAAAATTCTCATTTAACCATTTCTCCTGTATTTTATTTCTAACCCATAATAATGATAAAAATAATAAAGTTGTGGTCCAAAGCAAATTGTAAATTTTCATTTTCATATCTAAAAAAATGAAAAGAGAAAAAAAGAAAGACAGGGTTCTCATGCCTAGTGAAGGGACACTTTTGTTGTAATGGTAAACGCTTTTGACCGTACATATTGATATCTGTTTGGAATTAGATCCTAACCTTCCCCTTGAAGAGATTCACATCACACAAAAATCGAAACTTCGTTATTTACCATCTTGTCATGACACGTGGATACACTGTCGGTGCTGCCATTTTTTTTTCTTTTCCTTTTTGGGTCGAAATTACACTTATCCCATTTGTTTGGTATCACTCATTTATTTACACTACCACAACTGGGTCGTTACTTCCGCAACCATCATCAATATGGATATTGCTTGAACTATACTATCACATTAATATTGGACCTATTTTTCCGCTGTCATGTGCCTCTATTACAACCTTTTACACTAGCTCAATGCTGTTCCATTTTCTGTCATTGTTTCTGATAGGTGAAGACACATGTTGCATTTAATTATTCATTTATGGCTATAGTTAGAGACTTAGTTGAGTAATGAAGAAAGATCATAGATGCTTCCGAAATTCTATTTTACTGTTGCTCTAGATCTGAATCGAATTTACTCAGTTTTCGGGTATTTTAGTTCTAACATAATAAATGAGTATACCAAATACTACTAGCTTGTAGGTTGATTTAATTAATACTCCATATTTATACCATTAGAGGAGCTTAATATTAATTAAATTATTTAATTAATGAGGATAATTGAACTTGATTGACTCCATTCTGTTTTCAGTTTCCATATGGAACCAGTAAACTAATTTGTTTCTGGTTTTGATAAATTATTGCAGTTGTTTGATTTTGCGGATAAATACAGAGGCAAATATGACAGCAGCATCACAGTTGCACAGAAGTACTACAGATCCATCAGTGGCTACAATGTAAGTGTTTCTGGTTCATTTGTGGACCAATACAAAAAATTCAATTATCGCTTGAATATTAATAATTGAATGTCGGTAAATGTGCGCACAGGACGAATTGCTCTGGGCTGCTGCATGGTTGTATCAAGCATCTAACAACCAATATTACTTGGATTACCTTGGTAGAAATGGTGACTCCATGGGTGGAACTGGTTGGCAAATGACTGAATTTAGTTGGGACGTTAAGTATCCTGGTGTTCAGACTTTAGTTGCTAAGGTAACATCAATGTTTTCATAATATTGATATGATCAAATGCATTTATTGACAATGATACATAATTGTTCAAACACATTGGCTAATGGCTAGCATGTATTATCGAATATTTGTGGCTAAACTGCTTTCTACTGTTTCTTGATGTGTAGTTCCTGTTGCAAGGGAAAGCTGGTGTTCATGCGCCTGTGTTTGAAAAATATCTGCAAAGGTCTGAGTATTTCATGTGTTCATGCATTGGAAAGGGTACTCGCAATATTCAGAAAACACCTGGTGGCCTAATATACCGTCAGAGATGGAACAACCTGCAATTTGCCACAAGTTCCTCCTTTTTAGCCACTGTCTATTCTGACTACCTTGCTTCTTCTGGTAGAAACTTGAAATGTGCTGCTGGAAATGTCCCTTCTTCCGAGCTTCTCTCCTTTGCAAAGTCTCAGGTAATTAATTCCATCTCATTTAATTCAACTTTGATGTTCCATTCCAATCATTAAAATTATTTAAGGTCTATGATGCACAAACACTAGACACAACACATTGACACCGCAACAAGTATGACACGAGACTCACATTTAATACGAAGTGTTGATGCTACATATTTCAAGGGAGCTCATCAATTTTTGTGTTTAAAATTAATCTTCAGGTGGACTACATTCTTGGAGACAACCCAAGAGCTACAAGTTACATGGTTGGATATGGAAACAATTACCCTCAAAGAATTCACCACAGAGGTTCATCCATTGTGTCAATCAAGGCTAATCCAAAATTTGTCAGCTGTGTTGGAGGATATGCTACTTGGTTTAGCAGCAAAAAGAGCAACACCAACATACTAACCGGTGCTATTGTTGGTGGACCTGATGCATATGATGACTTTGCTGATGAAAGAAAGAACTATGAACAAACAGAACCAGCAACCTACAACAATGCTCCTCTTATAGGTGTTCTTGCACGACTCAGTGGTGGTCATGGTGGCTATAACCAGCTCCTTCCAGGTATTGGCATCATTATAATGAAATTTCTGCACCTCCTGCTATGAATAAATCTTTTGGTGATAGTAAAAGTAATTGCGGTATAATTTCTTCCTTACAGTTGCTGCTCCAGTTCGTAAGCCTGTTGTTACCAAGCAACATTCATTCACCAAACCAAAGACAACTCCATCCCCAGGTACTGTTTGGTATATAGAAGCATATAGTTTGTTTAGTTATCTGAGAAATACTTACTCAATTAGAGTAGACACCAAAATGACATGTTGAGATCAAAATCTAAGTAAGGAACTTCTCTTTTTCAGCTTCATGGTCAGGCCCAATTTCCATTCAGCAGAAAATGACCAGCTCTTGGGTTGCAAATGGAAGAACTTATTATAGATACTCAACAATTGTGACTAACAAATCAACCAAGAATCTCAAGTCTCTCAATCTTTCAATATCCAAGCTTTATGGTCCAATCTGGGGACTCACAAAGTTTGGTGATTCATATACATTCCCAGCATGGATCAACTCATTGTCAGCAGGTAAAAGCCTTGAGTTTGTCTACATCCATTCTACCACTCCAGCAGATGTCTCAGTTGCGAACTACTCATTGGCCTGAGAACAATCGATTTGATTTAAAAAGTTGGATGCGAGTGGTTTATTGCTTTATTGTGTAATACGAAATGTGCAAATCTTCTTTTGGTGTCAGATCCTTTTCTTCTCTTGTGTATTTTGCGTTTCATTAGAATAGATAAAAAAAATAGATAGATTATATAAGATGGAAGGAGCGGTGCAGAAAGGAGTGAAGAGACAAGAAAAGAGTGCTCATCCTCTTTCTTATCCGCTTTACAACTTATATACAGTGAGTAATACAAGACAGACAGACAACAGCAAGACAGTGATAGTTGAGAAGTTCAAAATTTAAATGAACTTCTTAACGTGTTAGAGAAGAGTCATCACTTGTATTTTTTTTTCTAAAGCTTTGGATGTCTTTTCTGTGTGATGTTATGCTTTGCAGCATTTGTACTCCATATATAAACAGTTTGTGCTATAGTATTATGTTTTTATGCTGTGCAATGCTTGTTTGGTAATTTCAAGTGTATGATTTCTAATTTAGTGATTGATAAATTCCAACTTGAGATATATGAGGTCTAATGGAGACTGTATTTGAATCTGAATTCTAACATTCCTTTGTTTAGTTCCATGAAAAAAGTAATGCTTGATGCAAGTAGGGGCAATCCATACAAAAAAAAAAAGTGTAACAATATCAGATTGTTATAATCAGTCAATTAGTATTAAATACGACACAGTACAAAAATATAACAATCATTTTGTTGTCTTTGATTTATTCATGCTGTGAAATATTTTCACCACAGAATTCGAGCCCATAGAAAATCACTTGAGAGAATTGGCAACCTGTTACAAACTAAGATTCTTTTTGCAACTATAAGGTGTAGTAAAATCTCTTGGTAAAAGCAAATTACGAACTTGAGAACAAAGAGACATATCTGAAAACTAACTTTCATTAACATGGCATGGCACACAAACCTACAAAAATGAATGAATCGACAACAATCTAATCACAGGCAACTGCCCCTTACTGAACGGACAATATTTTATCATCACTCGTGGTGGGCTTCAACACTGAGAGGATTGCAGGTAAACTTTTTGTGTGGTGCTAGAAGAAACCTGAATAAGACTCATCTAATATCAGAAAAATGTTTTCTTCAAAAAAAATATCAGAAAAATGTTTATATATTGAGATATACTGTTAGATTCATCAGCTGACGAGGGTTATAAAATTCCAGCCACATTTCTTAACACTGTTAACACTTAACAGTGTTAAAAAATTCCAGTCACCTGCCCCACGAGTGATGCCTTATTTACTCCCTGAAATCGAGGGTTATAGTAACATTAATTAATCTTGACAAATATAAAACGTGATCTCTAAACTAACTTTTTCTTGTGTTATTTATCATATTCTGACAAATCAACAATTTTTAACCTTTTTCTGGTCAACTTATTAAATTTAAGGAAATAAATTCAAATATAAAAGAAGTTTGGTACAAATAAACCTGGAGGTAAATTATGGTGTCTATAGGATCGAAAAATTGAATCATTCTATGTTTTCCCCAAAAGTTTCATTCCAATGTCAAACATGGTACATCTCATGGCCAGGATTCAAACTTTTGTTGTTCACCACATTGATTATAAAAAAAAAAAAAAAAAAAGAAAGATAGTAATTAATTATTTGAGGTCAACAAACATAATTTATGATTTCCAGCAAAACCGGGGCGCAGGTAACCTGGCAGTGTGTTAAGGCCCAAATGGAATGACGAGGCCCATGTTGAGATGTTCAAAGAAGGAAGCTTCGTTCTGAATTAACAATCAAATCCCGATCCCATTCATTATTCTAACACCGCATCAAACTCAAGTCAGACTCACCTTCCTTTTCTTTTCTAAATTCCAATTTCATTTCATAAATCACAATAACAAACAGAGAGAAAGATGAATAGCGAAATCTCATTGGTTGAACTGTGCATAGACGCAGCTTGTAAAAGCAGAGAAACCGTTGACAAATGGCGTTTACAGAGACGCTCTCTCGATTGCTTACCTTCTCCTCTCGCCGACTCTCTCCTCCGCCGCCTCATCACTCGCCGTCTCCTCCACCCATCCCTCCTGGAGGTTTTCAAACACAGTGTGGAAGAGGTTGATTTGAGAGGAGAAAACTCTGTTGATGCAGAATGGATGGCATATTTAGGAGCATTTCGCCATTTACGTTATTTGAACCTTGCTGAATGTCATCGAATCAATTCTTCTGCCCTTTGGCCTATTTCAGGAATGAATAGCCTTAAAGAGTTGGATCTATCTAGATGCTCTAAAGTTAATGATGCTGGAATTAATCATATCCTTTCTGTTCCTAATTTGGAGAAATTACGCATTTCCAAAACCAGCGTCACTGCCAAAGGAGTCAAGCTTCTTGCCTCTCTTAAACACTTATCTCTTCTTGACTTGGGCGGTTTGCCCGTCGATGATGCATCTTTAGCCTCTTTACAGGTATTTCTTTTTCTTTATCGGCTCACATTGTTCATGGCACCATTCATTTTGATTGAGATGGATTCAAATTTAAAAATAATGTTTTGCCAATATCAATTTTAATTGTTTTCTAGTGTTGCCGGTTAGTTATGGTTTGATACTCAACTGTGTTTAGTTTAGCACCTATCAAGTATGGACTCCGACACGGACACCTGACACGACATACACTGACACAAACAAGTCGACGCCGCTAATGTAAAAAATATAGAACACCGACGCCGCTACATATATATTAATTTGTTTATAAAATATCTAAATTGAGAATGGAAATACATACTTTTGCATCTAACATAAGCAATTTAGTTCATTAAAAAGTTTCTATTGTATTTGATTTTTATTTATCCATCTACTATCGAAAAGGCTACAAACGTTGTAATCAACTTTATTGTTTATAACTCGTTGATCAACATTTCACAACACATTTAACTCTTGTAGAAATGTGTGAGATGTGTCTAAGGAGTGTCTACGGTGAGTGGAAGAAAAGGAAAAAAATTCAGGCATTTGTTTTAGTTGTTCCGACACGCCTTAGTATGACTGTTATATAGGTGTTGGACACTAGTCCAAGGAGTGTCGAAGTAAAGGAAAAACATTTTATTTGAGACACACTTGTTTGAGTTGTCGGACACCGCAACACACCTAGTCGTGGAGGCGTCCGGCACCGTTTTCTAAGTTATTGGACTGTGGTTGTGTGCTTATTATGTAGTGATCTGTATCACAACATATAAGTGTGAGATACACGATTCTTGAATTACTGGCCAAATTCACTGTTAGACTTTATTGTTTATTTTAGTTAGGTGAACATTGCGTTGTTTTTCCAGAGTGTGTCTGTGTTGTTGGTTACTTCGTGGTTTTTTTCCATACAAGTCTGTGTTCAGTTCTCAAATTGTAATGTTGACACGTTGTTATTATCTCCTTTGGAACACCTGTTCTAGGTACTGAAAAATCTACAGCACATTGAACTCTGGGACAGTAAAATATCAAACCAAGGTGCTGCTATTCTTAATATGTTCCCCAGGTTAACCCACCTAAATCTTGATTGGACTAACGTCACAAAATTGCCTGATTTAACATCTCTTGAATGCCTCAACATGAGTAATTGCACTATTGATTCTATTCTCAAAGATGGGAAAGCTTCTTTGACAAAGCTTATTTTCTCTGGGTCTACATTCCTGAATGAAGCTGAAACCTTATTGTATGCAAATACATATTTCCTGTCCTTTCTGGACTTGGCCCATACCGGACTTGACAAGTTCTTCTTCTTAAGTAAACTGAAAGTAATAGAACATCTCAATCTCAGCTCATGTATGATGGATGATGATTCAGTTGAGATGGTTGCTTGTATTGGTGGAAAGTTGAAAAGTCTGAATCTGAGTGGTACTTGGGTTAGCTCTGCTGGATTAGGGATTTTAGCTGGACATGTTCCCAATCTTGAAATTCTTTCACTATCTCAGACATCAGTCGATGATACTGGCCTCTTGTATATCAGCATGATGCCTTCATTAAAGGATGTTGATCTGAGCAATACAAACATTAAAGGTATTTGATTACATGGCATAGTTGTTACTGTTGTGAGTTTAAATAGTACTGTTTCTGCAGCCGTTAATGAGTCTTTTTCTTTACCACGGAACAACTCCTCAATAGTAAATTTTTGTGCTACATTTTCGCATTTTTGAGGAAAAACATGACATCTTTGCTGATGAATATTCTCGTGAGGCTAAAGATTCCACATTCTTCTGTTATATATTTTTGTTGCCAATCAATGTTAATTTAACAGGTCTGGAAGTTTAATTTGGAACCCCACTTAAGTTTCTTATATATCGAATCTTATCTATACTTAGATCAGTTATTCATCTTTTTTTGTATGTCCTGCATTAATATGTCAGGAGAAAACTACCCATTTGCCCATGTTGTGGCTTTTATTCAAGCTTCCTTGTAGAATCAAGTGACCTTTGTTGGGTGTTTTCACATTAGATTTAAATAACTTCTTACAATCCTAGAAATCCATAATTACAGAAGAAAAAGAGACAGTCACACTCCATTAAAAAAAATAGACAGTCACTCCAGGACTAGCAATGGGGTATATTAAGATAGTAATGCTGAGGCATGTAGTACCCGTATTAGACTATAATATGGGGTTTGGTACTGTTAACTATAGCAAGAAAATAATTAGTATTTATATAAAATCCATCTTATAATTATTCCATACGAATTATTATTTCTCATCTTGTTTAATGAATCAATTATTTGGTCACTTTGTTTCCAACCATCGATGCCTATTTGACCGGTTAAGCATTTAATTCAAGTTAATTGTTTCAATTAAACAAATTCTGGTTTTCTTGTATATGTGTTGTTCAAAATGTCTAAATACTGATTTCTTTCTTCAACTTGATCTCTCTCAGTTTTGTCTGGTTTATCTTCATTTGCTGCCTGTAGTTTAATACTTTGTCTATAACCTTCCTGTCTGTACTCTGGACTCAGGGTTTTTCCACCAGGGAAGTTCTGACTTGGATTCGCTCTCTCTTACGGCCCTACAAAATCTTAAACAATTACAAAGGTTGGATTTGGAGCACACTCAAGTCACCAATGAAGCTTTATTCCCTTTATCAAGCTTCCAAGAGCTGAGATATTTATCGCTTAAAAGTCCTTCACTTGCAGACATCTCACTTTACCATCTATCATCAGTTCCTAAGTTGACAAAGTTTAGTATCTGTGATGCGGTTTTGACCAATTATGCTTTTGATATGTTTAAGGCTCCTGAAACTCTTAAACTGATGGACCTCAGAGGCTGTTGGCTCTTAACAAAAGAAGCTATCTTATCATTCTGTAAAAATCACCCACAAATTGAAGTAAGGCATGAACTTGTTACAATACTTCCTTCTGAAGAAAATGGACGTCATCATTCATCTCCATATCGATTAACTTCAAAGACTATGCTAGCAGCTAGGAAGAAAGAACAAACCTCCTTATCTCCAAATTTTGTAGGTAATTCCCATTACGTTTCTAATCTTTTGGTTGCTTATTTTTAAATGATTTATCTAATTATAAATTTTCATTTATTTTGACATAGATCAAAGGATGAAATATAGTAGAGATGAATTACTTGCATTGCAGTTTATGTCTTTGCCTCTTGCATCCAGTAGTGAAATAGACAACTCAATACTTGAGAAGCAATTGGATTGAATGTAGTAATCTCTTACCATGTAACTATCTGCTCCCATTGGATTGGTAATTTATTTTTTTCATTGTACTCATTGTATATTGAAATATTCTGGTATTTCAATATCATATAAATTTACTTTGTTTTTCCATTTATGCTTGATACATGCATTCAATGTAGTTCTATGGATCTGAAGTGTTTTTTTTCCACCAAAATTTAGGTGCAATATTGCGAAAAACTTAAGTCCCACATCGGATAGATGAGGCTCTTGATGAGAGTTTATATAGAGGAGGCAATCCTCACCTTACAAGCCGGTTTTGTAAGGATGAGTTAGGCCCAAATTTCAACATACAACTCGTCTGCATAAGGTGAAAGCTGCATTATGTCAACTGAATGTGGTTAGCTCGTATAGAGCTCTGGCTCAAACTTAACCTTGTATCGTGTACATGTAGATACGTAATGTGTATTAAGAGATGAATGTTTTTTTTGTTGAGTGTTATAGCTGACACACATGGAGATTGGTTCCTCCTAGTTTCTTCAAGTTTTTAAATTTACTAGATTGCAGTCATTTAGGGAGGATTGTCTTTGCTGAAAGGGATTGAGATTTCCTGCTGTCGCGAAATCCCACATTTCATGGAGACGTGAATCGCAGAGCGGCTAAATAAGATCCTACGGTTGAAATCCCACCATCAAAACTGCCGTGTATGAAATTGTGTTCACTTCAAATTCCTTTCTCTCGCCTAACGTGCATCGAAGTTCATAGTTTCCTACCTGAGGAAGAATTTTTTGAAGTTACAACCATTGCTAGCAGTGTAGTTTTTCGACGTGATGATTGGAAGTTGGGAAATAAGAGGAAACTAGTTTACTATCCCCGCTAGAATTAGAACTAGAAGGATGTGGGAGAAACTATCATATTTTGTTTTTTATGCATATTTCTCACTTCATAGGAAATAAATGTTTTTGAATGGGTTCTACATTAATTTTTTTTTTTGGGGGTCTGTTTATTTTGTGAAATTTTTAATGTGTGTTTGTCTTGTTAAAGAAGAGAAAAGACTCTTGAAGTGAATAATATTCTTGCATCATTTTTATTATTTTCAGAAATGCACTTCTCCCAGGAAATGGTTAAGAAATCTATAAATAGAAATTTTGTCTTAAAAATATAAAATGTTACTTTTGATCAAATAACAATTATACAACTTTTTCATAAAAACTTACTTGTTTTAGATGCTAAACCAACGTCTCTTGGACATTGGTTAACATTCTCCGTAGGATTATTATAGGATAGTTTAAGATGAATTATGTTTTCTTATCCAAATCTACAACTTTGATTGGATCAAAATTGTCATATCTGAAATTAATATTTAATTTTTAAAATTAAACTAGTTTTTATGAATGAGTCTTTTAGAAACACACACCTAACGGTGTATTTAATCACTTTTTAGTTATAACTTACTAAAACACTCCTTCATAAAAACTAGTGGATCTGTTTTAGCAAATGTTTATAGAAGTTGTTAGAAGATAGATATCCACTAGTTTTTAAGATGGTGTGTTTTAACTACATACATCTCAAGGTGTATTCATCTACTTTTTGGTATTGTAGGAAGTTTGTGTAATATAATGTAATGAAAGCATTTTTCATTACATTACATTACACAAACGTTCTTGCAGGTATTGTAGGAAGTGATCCAGGACAGGAGAAAAGTGCAACAAATTGGTTAACATCTTAAAGCCTTTTACCAAAATCGCAGACTCAGAGAATCAAAGTAATTGTAACATAGGTAAACTGAGATGTCATTATGAAAGAAAAAAAAAGCTCAACGTGGAAAATTTAAAATACTGAAAATATGCTCGGTATTGTAGAACAGTGGTAAGAAATATTATTATTATTTTTTTGTCAGGCGTGATGAGAATTATTTTGTCTTGAAGAGTTTTGAAAGAATTTAATATTTTCAAAATACATTACGAAAGAGTATTTTTTCCTATCTATCAAAAGTAATTTATACAGTAGAAACATAAAGGAATTAAGTAGGTGCTGTTAGATTGCCAATAAAAAAAGTGCTATTACATAGCATATCTCAGGTACTGAGACAAATAATTTGAGTGGTTTTATTTGGCCGTCTTGTACATCTCGTCAATGATATTCTGTGCACACAAAAAATATTACAATCAGTACTGAAACAATATGTGCTTAAGTTAGTACCATAAATAGATAAATAAATACATAAATAAAAGGAGCAAAAGAAAATTGGTTTGACAAATTGAGAAGTTCAATGAAATTAGAAAGATATTTTATGGGGCAACTTTATAAACTGTACTTATGTCCTTGAATTTGCACTTAAGCTGTCAATTCTGACATTCAATTATAGTTCAAATGTCCAATTATCACAGTGATTAGTCAACTTAGTGAAACATAACATAATCCAAAACTTTAACAAGTTATACCTGGTAGTATTTAAGCAACTGCGGTCTCTTTTTCTTAAATGTTGGTGTGAGAAGATCACGTTCCATGTCAAATGGAATTGGATCAAGATGAACAACCTTAACAAACTCAAAACCTTTCAACTGCAAAAAGAACAAAAATCAAGATCAGCATAAAGCTTCAGGAGATTTACCTTATACATACTTATGATACTTGCAATGCTGACACTCATACAAAATGATTTTGATCCATCCAAATATTTTATGTAATTAAGTGGTTTTATTTTCTACAATGTTAGTTATTATAAATTTAAGATTAATTTGAGACTTTACCTACATGATATGATGCATATGGAAACTTTCAAGTGAGGAGTTCTCAAATTCATCAAGTTATAACAAATTAGAGAAATATTATGAGACATTAGCTAAATAGAACCTTATTTTCCTTTGCAATCTTTAAGAGCTCTCCAAGTATGTACTGTTTCGCCTTTGAATCTTCACAGAGAGAATTAAAGTCCATCTTCATATCATTTGCTTGAGCCCAATCTTCAAGTGCTATCTTGCTTGGGTTAACAACAGCGACAAGGAAGTGCTCAAAACTGTTTCCATAGACCCATATCTGAAACAAAGAAAGATAAAACACAATATAAACATTTCACAAAACCTTGTCTGCTAATGAAAAGAAGCTGAAACTAAAACTTTTAATATCATTATTCCACGTATTTTCTTTACTCCTTTAAAGGAAAACAATTTTATTGCAAAATAGTGCTTCTAAACTATTCAAAGGGTTTAGAATACATACGCATTCAACAGCATTAACTTGACTGTAAATATTCTCCAGGTTTTCAACAGCAACATATTCTCCTTGTGAAAGCTTAAATATATTCTTCTTTCGATCGATAATTTTCATGCTTCCATTAGGTTGCCACTCTCCAATATCTCCTGTTTAATAGATCATGCATGAATAAAATGTGACCATGTACAACAAGTATAGATTATCTAAAGTTCAACTGAAAGAACCTGTATGGAACCATCCATCAATCATAACCTCTTTGGTGAGGTCTTCACGTTTGTGATACCCTGCAAAAATGGTACCACCCTTCATACAGATTTCTCCTCTTGGTATGGTTGCAAGTGCATCATATCCCATTTCAGGTACAGACTCCAGACACACTTCCAGGTATGGTACAGGAGGTCCCACCATACCAAGCATATTTATTTCGTTTGGTATTGTTACAAAGGATCCAGCACATGTTTCAGTAAGACCTACAAAGGCCGAAATCAAGTCAATGTTTAAAAAAATGTTTTGCTGATTTAACACATCAACAATCACAGACATAAATGTAACAGGAGTTCATATGATAGTCCAAATGTTGAGAAAGAACATACCATATCCTTGTAAGATATGAGCACAAGTCACAACACGCAGGAAACCTTCAACATGTTTCAATAGAGGCGCAGCTCCAGACAAAACAATACGTACATTACCCCCTAAAGCTTGTTTTACCTGATCATGTTGCAAAAACATTATTATTAGTACAGAGCAATTTTGTTACGATTATTGTTTATTCGAACCAAGACGGTAGTGAATTAAAAAACGTGAAACTATAATCACCTTACTGAATACAAGTTTGTCCATTAATGGAGCTGCTGTTTCATGTTTTTGCCCTCTTTTCATGTTCTGCAACTTGCTGCACCATATTTCATAGTTTATATTATCAGAACATTGCAATGCATCATCATCTTCTAAATGAGATTTTGTGTGCTTTGATTTACATAGGAACACTCATACAATATGAGTCATATTTCCATCATTTAAAACATGTTACTTACTATGTGTAGGCCATATTGAACATCGTCTGTTTCACAAAGCCCCCATTATTAATCTTCTCTTTCAAACCTGTATAACAGATGGAGGTTGAGAATTTCATTGCATTACTATTATTATTATTTTTATTATTGGTGAGAGGTAAAATTGTTCAAAGAGATGGATATTAGTAAAAGTAATATCCATCTCACAAACATCACATGAAATCATAATTTTCAATAAAAAGACCACTTCAGTGACTAATAAGAACTATCTTAAAAGTATAGTTTTGTTCTTCATGAAATCATAATTTTCTCACAAACATCACATGGTGTAGGAAAGATGACTAAACTGTAAACAACGACAAAAACTTACCTGTGTACACTCTATCAAGCACACGGGGAACGGCACAAAAAATAGTTGGTTTTAACTCAGCAATGTCTTCCATCAACAATTTGATATCCTGCAGCCACATAGAATAAATAGTGTTCATATTAATATCAAATACAAATTTTGACTTACTTGATATTAAATTTAAGAAAATACAATATACTATAATCACATCAAGCCTTCATTCAGTAATGAAAGATTTATCATATATATACTCACCCCTCGCCAGAAACCTAATGCACCGCCACTCCATATGATTCCCTCTTCAATAATCCTGTCAAAGATGTGTGCAAGTGGAAGGTATGATATGTATACATCTTTCTGATGCAACTGCAAGCAGAGACAAAAGAAGAGGGATATTAGGAATGCAACTGCAAGCAAAGACAACCGATAGCGAAACTTTCATCATCCAAAAAATGAAATAGCATTTTAGGAGCAATTTAGCTTTGTTGAATAGCAGCACACAGCCGTGTTGCGGATTTTGAATAAATTGTTATTGTTCCGCGATACGCTATTTAGTAGAAAATATTGTCAAACAGCGGCTGTAGCGGCGCTATAGCATTGTTGTGCAGCAGGATTTGATCAAACTGCTTAAGATTCATATTAGAAGACCAAAATGCTTACTTAGATGGAAAGATGTAGGCATTTTAGGTGTCCCTTGTATGTTCATATAATTGCAAGAAAAAATATGTGTTAATAGAAAAACTACTTACTTGTTCATTGCAACTAGTTAGTATCTGCTTCATCCCAGATAAGAGTGTAATAATGTTCTCATTGGATATCAATACTCCCTTGGGATCACCGGTTGTTCCACTTGTGTACATTATTGTACATATGTCGCTTTTCTTTTTTACAGGAAGATCAAAATTCTTATCATGACCCTGTGACATACATTAAAAAACTCGAATGAGCAATCCGACCACAAAATATCGATAAAACAGTAACACATAACTTCCTCTTGTCATTTCTGGACTGAGTGTTAGAAACAAAACTTGCAATGCAAGAAGTGTATCTAATATTTTGTGATACAGCCAAGTAATTCTAGAAGGAGCTTTTTCACGACAAATTTGCAACAGATAGGAGGAAAAAGAGTAATAATAACCCACCACTTCTAAAAATTCATCCCATGAATATATTTTCAACCCAAACTTCTCAACTTCTTCCTTTTGTTCTGCAGAAACCTTTCCAAAGCTCACAAGTGCTACACAAAATAGATAAATAAATAAACAAATAAAGGTAGTTGCTTCTTTCATTTTAGGAAAGGAATTAATGGAGAAAATCAATGAAACTTACTCTTGAGATACTCTGCTGCCTTTGGAAATGTCTTCAATAGCTGAAAAATTTCAGAAAAAATATATGACTTAGTTATAGAAAATTGCAGATCATCACACTTTCTAATCCTTCCTAATAATACATTGCTACCACACAGATCATTAATTCAATAGATGAACCTCAGATATCTTCTTTTCTTCAACAAATGCTATTGAGACCTCTGCATGAGATATAACAAACTCTACAGCCCCGGCACCTAAATTAACGTTTGGAAAATAAATATTAAAATTGGTAACACAATATAGGTAGATAAATGCCAAAGAAGGTGGGATTATACCTAAGGTATCATATAAAGGAACACAATAAAGTCCATGAGCATTGCAGGCCTGAAATCATCTTAAAATATGTAAGAACTTGTTGAGTTAAAAGGATAATAGAAGCTAGCTTAGCAACACTAAAATTGATCATCACTATTGGTGACAAAGGATGTCCAAGAGAGAACCAAACTTTCTATAAGAACAAATATTCAGTAGATGGAACAAAGTTTCAGTTTAAAAAAAAAGCCTTGTTTTCCTTCCATGTCCAAAATGGATCATAAACACACTAGAATAATCACATTGTTACATTAACAATATATTAAAAAAATGATAAATATACAATACAAAGGTACAAGCAAATATCAACGTATAACTACAACTGAAACCTTCAAATAACAGAGTGAAAAGAAAAATCATATGCAAAGAAGATAACATGAATAAATAAATAAGTTCAAAATAAAATGTACCTCCATGCTCATAACCCATTCCGGACAATTGGCACCATAAATGCCGCATTTTACTCCCTACAACAAACAATATATATATTTAGCTTGCATACACACAATACAAGAAAAGATCACATAGTCCTTCATGACCAAGCTATTCATGAAGATCTCAAAGTGTAATAGCAAGAATATATAATAGTAAAAGAGAAAGAAATTAAAAAAAATTTGAATTTGTTTTTGGTATGCGAAACAATGCGTCACAAATAACAGAAGTGAGCAACACATTATGTAGTGAGAATCCAGGAATTGCAGTGAAAAATCAAAGAAGATAGAAGAGCCTTGTTTGGATTGATTTATTTCAACTGATCTACTGACATAAACACTTGTGAGAGTTTATAGCAACTTATGACTGTTAGATAATGAAATATTGGAAAACAGTAGCCGCCTTCGTAACTCTATTTTTATATGCTATGCCATTTGATATTTTATGAAACTCTAGCGGCCGCCTTTGTTTTGTTATTCTCTCTGAACCTACATTGATAACAATGACATGTCTATAAGCTGATTTCCGATTATTTATATTAGTTCTCAAGGATGGCACATGAAAACAGCTTATAACTCATGATAACAGTTTGACTTTATAGTATTTTTTGTTTTCGAAATTGCTAATACATAAGCACTTATATGATAAGCTATAATGCTATAAACGCTTTATTAAACTGTTTATCCAAACATGGTCTATGCAAAAATAATGAGAAAAGGTGCAATCCTCAAGAGTAAAAGCACATGTGACTTACTTCCCCATAACCACAAGCACGAATGGACTTCCCAATTTCGATCACCAAGTCATACACTTCTTTGTAAGTTTGCCACTTGAATTTCCCAGGCTACAAGTGTGACAAAATTAAAAAAGTAACAACAAATTTGCATAATGGCAAAAATGAAAGAGAGGTAAAACAGTGTTTACATTCCCATTCACTATTTCACGGCGACCCAGCATTGGATTTGTTGGATACTTCTCAACAGCAGTCCTGTATATTTGTTAAATCTCTTATGAAATACTATGAATCACTATAACATAACGGACACGACATCGACATCTTTTATGAAGAGAAAAAAATTGAATGTATCTACATGTATCGATACCGTGTCATGTCGGCAAGGACACACTTTCGATCAGAAATATTGGTGTTACATAGATGAAATATAGTAGAAAAGCCAACCATAACCCACTTCATGTGTCCCTCTTGTTGTATGTACATTTTTTTCTCATTCTATTTTTTTCCAAAAAGTATATCAACTCTAACCATTGTTACCTTGTGAAGCATTGCTTTCACACATTAGTCAAGTGGTGTCATATTCATTAGACACACTCTTGGTTGTATTTTACCATTGTTTAGATTATTTATTCCTATTCTAATGCATAAATTACAGTATTTTATATTATCTTTACACTCACTCAACTTTTAAAATATTAGTTCTCATTTAAATTTATGTTTTACATGGATTTTATACGTTTTTCTATACACTCTTTTGATTGTCTCTAGTTAATTGTCTCTAGTTACATGTTTTCTATATCTTCCTATCGAAGTAATCTTGATTCGAAATTAATAGAGCTAGAAAGTATGACTTTGTTTTCAAGAGATTTATTTTTCAAAAGAGATCCAATTAGAGATCTCTCAACAAGTTCAATCTCATTGTTCTACTTTGACAATACTTGCACAAAACAAAAACCTTCACATCACCCACTGCAATTACTTCGCGAACCACAATTTAAAACCATGTAGATTCATTCAATCAAATCGTGCCAAATTAACACGAGAAGAAATGATTGACAGACATTTTAAATGTTGTGACAAGTAGAAATGGACATAATATTGTGATCTATGAAAATATATATGAGAATGAAATGAAAGAGACCTGAAAACATCCCAACATGTATCGAGACCTTGGATGGAAGGAGGAGAGACATCCTCAGTGAAACAGCTGCGATACACAGGACCCATAGATGGCCTACCATCTTTGGCATCTCTAGCTTTCTCAACCTCAACGATGAATGATTTATCTTCAGCCATTATTTAATTAAATGCTTCTCTCTTTCAATGAAGCTAAACGGAAACAAAGAGAAACAAGTAAGGTACGTGATCAACTGAATATTCGACAACTTGGTGCTGCATGTAATTGTTGTGTTACGCTCTAAGTTGTTACGGTTACGATTGGTCAACAATTTCAGATCATTAATGTTAACCTTTTTTGTCCCTCACCTCCCCCAAGCACGTTTTTATTTTATTTTATTTTTATTTCTGAATAAAAAGTTGGTAGCTTCTACGTTTCTTTTAACAAATTGAAGAAAATGATACAAATTTTTGAAGAATTTTATTTAAGAGAAAATTAGATTAAGGGACACATACGTGTGTATACTTGTACAACCATTTTTCTCTCTCTATTGTTTTAGTTTTTGCATCAATATTTAACTTTCTTTGTAAATTTATGGTTGTTTTGAAAATTGTCACACAAATGGTCGTTCAAATAACACACCTTTTAAGGATTATAAGGATAATATATATTAGTTTTAAAACTCCCCTCCCATGTGACATATATGTAATTAAAATTCGTCCCTTCTCCCCTAGTTTGAACCGAACATATATGTTACTGAAATATGTTTCCTCCTCCCCGTTAACAATCCCTCCTCTCATCTCGACTGGACTGAACCGAACAGAACCAGACAGACCCTTAGCAAAGACCAAATCTCCATGATTGCAGCACCTTAGCAACAAACAGGGAACAGCTATTGTCGGTTTGTGCTTGGTCTATTGAACGCTCTAGTCAATACACAAGCTTAATTTCTTTCTCAAATCATCTCTCTCTGTCCGATCTGCTCTTATTTCAGAATGCTGAGAGATCTAGAAGACTACTACACTGATTCTCTTCTTGTAAACATATTATAACAAGTATATTGCAGCATAACCTTGACCACTAACATTAATCAGAGTAGAAGCAAATGCCACCGAGCAACATAACTATACAATGAAACCCAAATGAATAAAAGTATACTACGTTCAAATGACAAAGGTAAAGATTTTCCATGCATTAAAATACACCTAGCCTGTGCCAGGAATGAAAATCTCGGTTAGATTTAAATCAACCAAGAACTGGTGTTGCAGCAGGCCAAGCATACTACTATTCTGAAAGTGACACCATGAAATTATCAATCGAACCATCGTGTCAGTTGCCATATCGATCTCTTCCCCATGGAGGCCTCCGGTTACCAGCTCCGTTGTTCTGCACAGCATTGTTCTGCCTTGAGAAAGCTTTCATTCTTTGCTCCTTCATGTTTGCAAACAGTGAATCTAATGTCTGAGACCTTTGGTTTGGCTTTATATTGTCACCGGGCTTCTGATGATGATGATGTTGCTGCTGCTGAGGGGGAGGCAGTGGCTGTGACAAAAAATTCACAAAAAAAAAAAATGAAGCTTTGCACATCAATAATCTTATGACACTGAATATTAAAAGAAGATGCTTCAATTCAGCTCCACAACCAATTCTTTTCTAGTTTCTGATGATATTAACTTTGACCTAATCACCATTAACGTGAATGGTAACTCTACTAATCCTTCAAAACACCTTCCTTATACCTTCATGCTTTTACAACCTTATAAAACAAATGAGGGCATCATCATGGTTACACATGTTAAAAACCCAATTCAATTCAGAATTGCTAGGCACAGAGACAGACACCTTAAAGTAACCTTCACCTAGTATCGGTTGTATTCAATCAAAGTATTATTTCCATGAATATGTTACAATCAAGGGTTAAATGTATGTTTAGTCCTATAAAATACTTATCATAAAAGTTTAGCTTCTATAGTTTTTTATTTATTTTTTTCTTTTTCAGTTTAAGTTCCCACAGGGATTAAAAGATTTTTAATAACAAATGCAACATACAGAGACAACAGACACATGAGCAGAAAAGAAAATTGCCACACCTTAGCAGAAAAACCTCCGCCAGCTGCCCTTCTCTGATTCGCATGGACATGGAACCTGCAGCCAGAAAGAAAATAGAATAATTGAAGAGCAGAAACAAGATATATGTTCCAGATATTCCCGAGAGCACTGACTAGCATTTGACATACTCAGTACCAATGATAGTTTTTAGTACAAAAGTATAAACACTGCCCACTAACTTGGAAAAATGCTGACACTCTTATTCTATATATGCCATGAAAAAGAAAAAAAAGGAGAAATAATTTAACAGAGATCACATATTTAAAGATCAACTCTGGGAACAACTTCGAAATTTCCCCAGAAACCTCCCGACTGCAACAAGAACAGGAGTTTGTGCGATCAGTGTCCAACAACTTGTACGACGTTTAGCAAATACCACATCTGTTTACTACCATGGAGTTGTGCTAACATTGCCCAACTTATATGAAACTTAGTATACTGTGGAGGTTGTCAATTAAGTAGACCAATTGAAAAGACCGTAACCAATTGAAAAGACTGTAAGGCTTCCGATATAACTTCTTCATAAGAACCATATTTGCTATATTGCCGCAGGCTTGGTAACTATGGCACCGTTTACCCACCAGCAAAAACCACATGCACCATGTTTAGTTCTAAAAAGAGCTCGCATTGAAACAGATGTCTAGAGAGCAACATCTTCCTGTTGCAATGCTTATCAGACACAGAATTAGACCACCTGACTTGCTTGATTGCCAATAACAAAGTGTATGAACAGGACAAGGTTAATGGAAAATATAACCAACAATAGTCATGGCCTTGCAACTCAAAATGAGAAAATGAGTCTAAAATAAGGAGACCGACTAACTATACACATGTGTAATGATAATGAGAGATTTATCCCTTTGAACTGACAAAGGCTGACGATGAAAGGTGCTTAGTTAGTAGCTACCATGCAAACTGAACAACTGCAGAGTTGTCTCTCAATATACAAACCAACCATTAAATAAGAGTATAACGATATCACCGTCTTTTCGTGCATGTCTAACGGTACCAAGGGAGGAGTTAGGGAAACGATAGTGTCGTGGCCCCCCAACGTCTTAAACTTCACTTGATTATACAGCATAAAAATTATTGTGCCCCATCCAGGTTCTAGTACTACATTTTTGTCATACTAAAGTTGGTATCATTTAACGTCTGATAGGTGATGCTCCCCCCTCAAGTCAGATTTATGATTGCCCTTGAATGGTAACAGCCCCCCTCAGGACGAGAATCAGATGCATTAGGAAGAAGAATCTTAAGCTATCATTCCTAGCAACATGCTTCTGACAAAACAAATTTCTTCTAACTAGCAATTCCTTTGCATCACCGGTCTGCTCAAGCAACATATCTCCACTTATGTAGGTTGAACATCCATACTCCATAGTACATTAGACATCAACCCACTCAAACCATGATGTATGCAGAATATAGTTACTATGATATAATAATACAAGCACTTCATAATTCCATTAACATGTGACTGGGTCTCAATTCATTCATAATATCAAACCGATTCCTTTTGCAGAGGAAAAAATCTTATATATGGGAGGCACATTTATGATGTCATCAATATCATTGATGGGTCATGGGTTACCTGCAATGATGCATCAATTTACAAATATAGTTTAGCCACAAATCTTAACCAAACCATTCAAACTTAAAACGTTCAGTTCAGCAGCAACTTTCTCTTATGTTATGGTACCTAACACCCGTGCATATTATTATTATTATTATTATTATAAGAATAATAGTAAAACATAATACCTTGTTTTATTCCAGTTAGCCATCTGATTACGATTAGCAGCTCCATAGTGCAGAGGAGCAGCAACAGCTTTTCGTGCAACATCGGTTGCAAAGGGAAATTGGTTTCCCTGAAAATTCGATCTTCTTTGTGCAAGAACTCCCTGATCACCACAATTAAACAAGTTCATATTAGAAATATTAATATGTGCACATAAAAATACATAATATGAGCTTAAAATGACTATGTTTCATATACATACTTGTCTAAGAGAAGATCTCGACTCCATATAACGCCGCGCTTTCAAAGACTTATCTTGTGCAAGAGTGTTTGAAAACTTTTTGCTCTTATTCTGCGCAAACACACATAAGAATCAAGCAAAATAATACTCTGTCACGGACACAACACCGACACTTCGACACCAATCAAAATAACAATGATTTCATTAAATAAAAAAATTAAAACAAGATTGGATAGTTATTATTTTGGGCACTTGTCTTAGTTGTCCAACACGTGGCATATGAGTGCCATGCATGTGTCAGATACCGATCCAAGGAGTGTCGAAGCGACGAAAGAAACAAAATTGTTGGGACACTTGTGTGATCTGGACTCATACAGTATCATACGAGTGTCCTTATAATAATGTTCCAAAGCAAAACACTAACCGGAACCCTTGTTTGCTTCATAGTTTTAGGGTCTTTAGACATTTTGATTATATCATCTGTGAACAACAACATAAAATATATCAAAAAGGGTCTTACAGAAAAAGATATTATACGAGTGAAGTAAAAAAAAAAAACCTAGTGTCATGTCCATCTTCTTCTCTGTAAGAGCAACAAATTCAGTGGTAATTGGTTTAGCTACCATCTTCTTCTGGAATAAAAGCATACACATGATGTCAATTAAAAGTATAGATATATTAATTAATTAAAAGATTCTGTTCTAGGGTTTGAAAGAACGCATACGATAAAACGTGAGGGTGAGTAAAATAAGCATAGAGAGAAAGGGATGAATAAAAAAAGGAGAGAAAGCTTACAGTTGAGAAATCGAATGGAATCGAATCAATTGGTAGTGTTACGGCGCGTATTGGATTGGACTTGGCGAAGAAGAAAGAAGCATACAGTGTAAAGTGAAGTGAAAGATTTATAAAGAATTTTATACGCGTTATATACACGCAAGATTGGGGGAGTATTTCATTAAATCACAAAATATCGGGGAAGATTAATATAATTTTTGTTCTTTTTTTTCTGTCCACTTAAACTTTTGACTATTTAGTCCTTACTTAATTTTAATAGTTTTTTTAATCCCTATAAAAAAAATACTTATAACTTTAGTCCATGCTAAAATAAATTTTGTTTAATTATTTTTAAACTCTTAAGTTTTTTAACGATTCTTTTTATACAAGTTTAGAACATTATGAAAGGTTCATTTAATAAAATCTAAATTTTTTTAACATGAAATAAATTAAATAAGAATTTTTTAAAACGACGAAAATTTAAGATATAAGTAACAAAAATATGAACGTAGAAATCAAATTTTTGCGATATTTTTTTTGGATGAACTTTTAATAACGTTCTTAACACACCTGTAAAAAATTGTTGAAAAACTTAAGAGTTTAAGCATAAATTAAACAAATTTGGATTGAGTAAGGACTAATGTTGAGTGCAGAAATTTTTTGTAGGGATTAAAAAACTATTAAAATTAAGTAAGGACTAAACTTAGAATGTCGCTATTTTATAGGGACCAAAAACATATTTAACCCATATCTAAATATCCCCTTAAAAAAAATCTAACTATTTCTTTTGTTGTAGTAACTAGTAATATCTATTTTTTAGAGGGGCTTATAGATAATTGTTAGTGGGATTAGATTTTAAAGTAAAGAAAAATAAATTTTAAAATGCATAGTGTAACATAAGTTATGAGTCAAGAATAAAAAAACTTGAAAAACAAAAAATTATAAATTAGTGAGGGACATACAATCTTCAGTCAATCTTAAAAGTAATCTTCACCTAATTGACTTTAAATGTACGTTAGTGTTTGTTTGCTAACATTGTTAGATTTTCATTATCACGTTGGTTCACCAGGATTCTAGCACATACACTTATTGATGGTTTATTATATTAATCTTGAAACTTTTGAATACAACAGTTCTACGTAATTATTTGTTTATGATAAACAACACGAGGAGGTGGCTCACCTTGAAATTCCCCAATATCATAGACTTAGCCTATGTTTGGATGTCCGTTTAGACCCTCAAAAGCACGGCAACTCACTTCAAAATCATTTATGTTGTACTAAAAAGATGTTTGGATCTTTTAGAGAGAAACAATTCTTGTTGCTAGAATTGATTCTAGCCAACACTCCAATTTGTAGCTTTTGCATTTAAGAGAATCAATTCTACCGTAACTTTGATTTTTGATATATCTTTTTTAATTACCTTTTACTTAAATACCCATTGACCGGTAACTATTGTCACGTAATGCTTATTCGCATACACATGAATTTTGTAATATAACTCTAATTATTATTTTGTAGTCTACCAACAATTTCTTTTTTATAATATAACTCTACATAATATTATTTAACATTTATATATTATATATAGACATTTTGGTTAAGCTTTGTGTATTCATTAATTTTTAAAAATTAATGAACGACTCTATGAAAAAAAATTATACCAACATAAATTCAAATAATTATCTATAGTAGAAAAAAATATAGATTTAATACTTTATTTCTATTTTGGAAATTTATTTATATTTATGTTGTATATTTTAAATAGTTTAAATTGAAACCAAAAAATTGTAAATATATTGTTTAAATATACCTCTTTTGGTAATTATATCTCCAAAAGCAATTTTGATCTCAGCTATCCAAACAAAATAAATTATTAAGAATCACTTATGCATAAAGGTATCCAAACACAAATCAATTTACACTCAACTCATTTTTAACCAAAATCAATTTTATCAAAATCAATTTTATCAGAATCAATTCTAGCCACCGTCAAACCAAACACACACTTAGCTACAAATTGGAGTGTTGGCTATAATCAATTTTAGCAACAAGAATTGCTTCTCTCTAAAAGATCCAAACATCTTTTTAGCACAACAGAAGTGATTTTGAAGTGAGTTGTCGTGCTTTTGAGGGTCCAAACGGGCATCCAAACATAGGCTTAAACACTTTGGATATCTCCCGTTGTAATCTAAAAATTAAGCCCCTAATAAAAAAAAAATGTAATTTTAATAATTAAAAGTGGATAATATCTCCCGTTGTAATCTAAAAATTGAGCCCCTAATAAAAAAAAAATGTAATTTTAATAATTAAAAGTGGATAATATAATTTCTCATTCAAAGTACAATGACTACCAAATAAATAAAAACAAGCTTACTCATGAACCTACTTACATGCAAAGACTAAAAGTCGATAATAAACCTGCTTAGTAAAAAAGTGTCTTGGCGGATTGAGAATTGTGCATGTTTATAGTTTTTTAAAATAAAATAAATTATTTTTATCCTCAAATCCTAAACAATGTGATACTTTTTTGCGCATCATAATAAAATGACCGCTTCTTTTCCACTCTGAATTTTTCGCGCGCAAAACTTCAAAAACCTTCAAAAACGCATTGAAACATTTTAGATTTTAAAATTTGAATAGGATGCGTGATAAACTTATATAGAAGGAAAAGTAATTCCTAACAAAATTCAAGCTACAAATGATTTGGACCCTTCGTTGAATCCATCATTTGCATCAAAGCTAAAATCAATTTGTCCAATAAAGAATAAAGTAAAGAATGCATGCACCACCTTGAATGTTTTTTCAACTACATTTGATAATACATATTACAAGTTGATCACGTTTTGTTTTCATCAAGTTCTTAGTGATGTTCCAAATACCAAAGATGTTTTTCCTAAGTTTGATACCTCACAAGATGCATTGAATCTTGATGTTTCCGCTTTATCGTTGGCTATGAAACATCGGAAAATTACATCTTTGCCACCATTGACAGTTATCTGCCGTCAGATTTACACGTAAAAAAAAAGGCCATTTTTGACAGTTAACTACCGCGGAACAAGGAATTTTGACAGTTAACATCTTGGCCAATAGATTAGGAAGGCCTGCAGGTGGTTAGTTTGGAAGATTTTCTTAGTTTAATTATAGTTTTTTTTAAACACGTATCCGATCTAAAAATCGATTAATATGATAAGACCAATCTAGAGAACAATACCACAACCCACTTGCGAGAGCCCATTTAAAGTTAGAGCAAAGTTTTGTACGGACTTAACCCATTGAAATTGACACCAGATGAATCGAACTCGAGATCTTGATAGGAGCACATTCTAAGATGATAAATCAACCATTAGGTCAACCCCAAATAAGTTTAATTATAATTGAACCATGATACATTTGTAATGATCTACAAATGCGTCAAGTCTTACATCATACACAATCTAATTTTTATCATTAAATCAATAAATTTAACCATCAAATTAAATGAAATATGATTTGATTTTGTCCACCTTATCATAGAAAAAACACCTCCACATAATGCATATCAGACATCATGTTCATCCTTTAGTTCAATGTTTTTGATCAACACAAGTGCAGAAAATATGTTGCATTGAATACGAAAAAAAAAACAAAAGAAATGATATTGACGATTGCTGCTCAATTTGTTTTGGTTCTTTTTTTTGGTTACAGCTCAATTTGTTTTGGTTCGTATTCACTACACATCACCAAGTTTCCAACCATGCGAAAAATTAGATAGAGGCTAAAGGCGAGAAAGCTGCTCACAAAAGAAACACAAATTGTCCACGCTGGCAATCCGCAAATTCACAAGTTAACCAATCAGAAACAAGCACACGGATCACAATTAATATTTCCAATTAAAAAACTCATCACTACCGTTGATTTAGCATTCAAAGTCCACGATCTCTCTGATTCATCCCAACTAAACCGACCTAACCTTATCATTATTCCACGCATATATATAACGCACGCTTCCTGCATTCCAAATCACTCATTATCACTTTCTCTTCGTTTTCGAAAAGCTAAGTACCAATCTTCTTCTCTTCTCCGATTCAATGGCTCGTACGAAGCAAACTGCTCGTAAGTCCACCGGCGGCAAGGCTCCAAGGAAGCAACTCGCCACCAAGGCTGCTCGGAAATCTGCTCCTACTACTGGCGGAGTCAAGAAACCTCATCGCTATCGTCCTGGAACCGTTGCTCTTCGTGAGATCCGTAAATACCAGAAGAGTACTGATCTTTTGATCCGTAAGCTTCCATTCCAACGTCTTGTTCGTGAAATTGCTCAAGATTTCAAGACGGATCTCAGATTCCAGAGCCATGCTGTTCTTGCGCTTCAGGAAGCAGCAGAAGCTTATCTGGTTGGATTGTTTGAGGATACCAATTTGTGTGCAATTCATGCTAAGAGGGTTACAATTATGCCCAAGGACATTCAACTTGCACGCCGTATTCGTGGTGAACGTGCTTAGGGGTTATGGATGGATATCGATTAGTAGTAGTATTTAGGATTTAGGGTTTTATTATCAATTAAGTTTCTTTCTTTATGCATTGTATAGTTCTGAAACTATAATCTTTAGCATTTTGAATGGTTAGTATTTTGTAAACAAGTTTCGTTTGTAATTGGTGAATTATTCAATTACAATTTGAAGCCTTTGCAAAATAAAATAAAATTAATAAATCAAAATTTTGATTTGAATTTGTTGTTATTTTACCAGTTGTGCCCAATATTCGATTACAAATGATATTTTGTTGTTGATGGTTTGAATTTATATTTTATCATGTACCCTTAAATATTGGTATTTTGGAATGTAGGTAATGTTCTCTGCCTCTACATCTCAGTCCTTATGCAACAGATCAAATTGCATAATGATGTTAAAACCAGAACAGTAGCTAGTTTTGTGAATACAAATGGTGATTGGGGCTTAAGGGATGTGGAGAGATTTTTACCAGCTCATATTGTTGAGTTTGTATCAGGCCTGTCTATCCTAGTAATGGTGATGATACATACTTTGGCTTGGAATTTAACTAGTGATTATTCATTTTCGTTTGCATATTCGTATGATAAGTTAACTGATTGTTGTTATCAAATATCGTATGTTTGGGATGGAAGGGTCTGTTTAGAATATAATGTTTTCTTTGGAAAACAAGCCATGAGAGCTTATTGAATAATGCCCTTCAATGTTGTCAAAGGATGATGTCGAGTGATGTGTGTCCGGTGTGTAGTAATAATGTCGAGGACCATTTTCATATTTTTAAAGATTGTAATCTATGGCTTAATTTTCAAGCATTTGCAGACCCTGAGTTTCTTTGAGAACATGGAATGGAAAGAGTGGCTTGTATTCAACCTTAATAAGTCAGATGTCTTTAATGGGGTTCCTTGGCCTATTATTTTTGGTGTGGCATTGGATAATTTGTGGTTAAGAAGGAATCAAGTGGTTTTTCAACAAACCAATATGTCAAGTCGGCATCTCTACCATTGGGTGATGACTATGGCTCACAATATTGTGTCAAGCCATAAGTATGCTACAACCGCTGCGCATTCAAAATAAGGTAGGAATTACTGCTTAACACAGACGGCGCGGTCTTGCTCAATGGCAGGTTGGTGTATTGTGGCGCAATCCTTAGAGATGATCATGGCAATTTCCTCTGTGCTTTTGCATCAAAACTTCGTCCCATGTATTGTGCTTGAGCCAAGCTTTGGGGAATTTACAGTGGTTTGAAAGATGGCATCACTCTCCTAAATGAAAATACATGATTATCAGATTAGTAGAGGTTACATGAAAATACAGGTATTGGATTCTTTTAGTACAATCACTATCCTAAATGATGTGTGTGTTGCTACCCATCCTTGTAAGACTTTGGTGGAGGATATTCGTCAAATTCATAAATAATAGTGGAGGCGAGGTGACTTGGAACCATGTTCTTAGGGAGGGTAATCAAGTAGATCAAATAGCTGATGGTCTTGAATTTTCTCCGTCTTATTCAAAATGTCTTATTGGTAGATGCATCTGGAATCCAAAAATAAATAAAAATCCAAAACACTCAAATTTTATTTATATTTTACAATAACACTGAAATAGACCCGACCAGATTGCTAAACTCGTTTCAAATAGACCCTACAGATTATGAATTATAGAGGTGGTACATGTACTTTAATCAATGTAAGATATACGCGAATTGAATTAACATAGGTTGAGTTTATGGGATTAAAAACTTATACTACGTGAGTTGATTTTGAGGAATACACAAATTCACACAATTCCAATCCACCCTATCATATGTTTACTTATATCAATCTTCAAAGCTAACTCACCTGAGTTTATCTTGCATTTCATATGATTAAGGATCTCTGTTGTTACCATGACATTATCAAGGATGAACGATGGACCTATTTTCAACAAAACCTGACTGCTCTTGGAAATGCACTTTGGTCACAAAGGTTTCAACCGGTTTGCAAGTACCTTTGAAATAATTTTATACATAACATTACACTAGGATATAGGTTGAAAGATCACACGTACACTCAGGCTTATCTTTTTATAGAATAGTGACAATGTTTGTTGCCATAATTTGACAGGGAAACTCCCCATTTTATAGCCATGCAATCCCATATTGGAACAAATCGACTCCACATAAACTCCAAAATCTCTTTAAAAAAGACGAATTTTGGCCATCCGATCCCAGTGCTTTATTAGAATGCATTGCAAATAGAGCGTTTTCAAACTCACTCACTTGAAACGGCGCAAGAAGCCGCTCATTGCCCTCCATGGTTTAACTTTCTTGTTGTTGGTGACATGGAAGCATCTAACGCAACAAAACTACCTCTTTTCTTTTTACTAGGATAACCAAATGATCATTATTCTTGTTTAGAAAATATAATTGTTGACCTTACCTGTTCTGACTTATTGATAACATCAAACAAATTGTAATAGATTGTTTTCATCAGACTGAAGAAGACAAGACAGATAATGAAACAATTCAATTCCTATCAGAATGACATATACGCTAGCACTAAAATTATTATGCTCAACCCCTTATCGGTGGCTTGTAGAGTTCAGTGTTGCCGTTTCCTGACATAATTTATTCCAAAAACTCAATCATGCAGAAGGGAGTATGAGGAACACAGTCAGATCAGTTTTCACCATATACCCACTTCTCTGAATTGCTTGTGAAACTAACCAATTCTTCTGGCTTAAACCACAAGTTAATCTCATCCTTTGCAGTCTCTGGACCATCGCTACCATGAATGATATTTCTGCAATAATAACATTGTGATGATCAAATAAAAAGGTAGAGCAACTAGCCTAATTCCTTGTAAGATACTATAAACATTCATATTATATGTTATATTGAGTATATTAACCAGTCTCAAATTATTTATTACTTTGCAAGGAAGATAGATAGACAATTTGACGGTGCTGGTGGATTGATTGAAGACCAGGTCCGCAAATGGTAGTGTGTATGGTTGGAATTCATGGCAGCGATGATGTTCGATGGTGGTGGTGTACCTGCAACTCACCCACTTAGCTTAAACGTCGGAGTGTATGCAGGTACACCACCATCAGGCATCATTGCCGCCATAGATTCCTGCTATCCACCACCATTCATGGCTACCAATCCAAGCATCACAGACAAATTTTCCGTCTTCTTTGCATAATCTTACACAATTTGAATTTCAACAAACTACATAATAATTTGTCTATCTATATCATCACACTCAGCTATTACAAAAATAATTTTAACCACCCAATGAAGATTAATAGTTAGAGTACTTTAGACAAAGAGGGACATGTTATCATGACAAATAATAAATATAATAAGGACGGAGAAGTACCTTCCAACAACAACAGCCAGATCACCCCTAATGGTTCCTGGCTCTGATTTCTGTGGATCTGTGGCTCCAATTAGTTTACGGCCGTAGACAATAACTCCTTGTCCTTCCCACACCTATAACATAAATTTTTCGGAAACAAAAAACAAAGGTTAGAAACATAAACACCAGCATGTTTGGTCGATTCATAAAGCCATAGATTGAATCATTTCTAACCATTGCAATAACAGGGCCGGAGCTCAGGAAGTCACACAAGCCATCAAAGAAGGGTCTTTCTTTTAGGTCATGATAATGCTTTTTGGCAAATTCCTTTGTAGGATGCAGTACTTTAATTCCCACCAGTTTGTAGCCTTTCCTCTCAAAACGAGATATGATCTCTGAAATCTGAAAGAAGACGAATAAACTTCTAAGAATCTAAATTTTCTTTTTTCGGCAAGTAGGCAAAAATTTGCAATGTACTATGTAGCACATACACTTCAGATTGAAAGTGTGTTCAGTGTTCAATAACGACACCAACACATGTGATTACATTCAATCACTTTCATTTTCATAGGCATTGCATCTACTAGACTGTTTCACAAACAAATCATGAAGAAGTGCAAGAAATATAGTAGTTTTCACTTTACCAGTCCTCTTTGAACTCCGTCAGGCTTAATGGCAATGAAGGTGCGCTCCAGCTGAGTAGGAAAAAGTAAACACATGGTTTGCACATTTTAGTCATACCAAGAAATAAAGGAAGAAAACAAGCATTGATAGGAGTTTAAATAGACATGCAAATGCAGATAGAGACAAGTTATGCGTACCTCAGCAGCATGCACCTCCTGATCTTGGAGCATGTAAGCTGCAAGACATGACAAAGATTAAGTAGAATTATTAGTCGAATATCTGGCTAAAGGCTCAAGTCTTAACATTGTAATAGGCTGAACATACAGTGTCTTTTTCCTATTTTGTAAAACAAAGTGACCCTTTTCAATTGCACATATCTCTCTTCTATAGTATTATCTAAAATTAAAGGTACCGTCATTTAAATAGAACTAAAAGGAAGCGTGCAATTTTCTCAACAGGATGATTAAGATTTATATATATAAAAAAAAAGGATCCCTAAAAAAAAAGAGAAGGGTGTGTGCTATTTTTTATTGCACAGTACTTTAGAAAAAGGTGGGTATAATTTCACTTTTTACAATAAGCAACATTGAGAAGCCACCGAGAAATTCAAAGCATAAAGTGATAAAGCCAACTGTTGAGACTTTGTTCAAACTTTACCATTAACTAGTGATCATTACATTGATAATTTAGAGGCTTGATTGAAGATTTAAAATGAGTTTATGTAATGATGTAGGGGTATCATTTGGAAATAATAAAGTCTATATACTACATCCAAAACTTTAATTTTATTACCCTGTGGTGGTGTGAAGTGCAATTGGTGTAGAAGAGGTACAAGGCTCCTCTTCCATTTCTAAAAGACACTTTATCCATATTTTTTTGAAACCCAAATCAGCAAATTATTTTAATTTTACATTACACACATATGACCATACGTTAAAGGATTTGGATCGCCCGCAGTTATATATCATCATCACACATTCACTCAATTAGTACATCAGTGTTTGTTGGATCGAGATCGGACCAATCTAAATTCAACAGTCACAAATGTACTTACTAGTATGTGCGATTTGTGACTATAGACGATCCAAATCCGTAGTTGACATGATAAGATCTAATGTGAATTGATAGCAAAATATAATATGTATTAACAACATTAAACAAAAAGTGAAATTGTCACAAAGAGAGATAATTGAACGAAATGAAACCTGCAGCAGGAAGAGCGAGTGCTCCTGCAATCCATGAGGTAGATCCATTTCCAGAAGCTGTCCTCCCATAATTTGAAGCAAATAATGGCACTTTTGTGATGGATGCAACAGCTGCAGCCGCCGCTACAGCGCGTCCTTCTGTGAAAGTTATGGTTATGATTTAATCAGCACACAACAACATCTCAAATTCAATGAAACAGAATCTAAATATGAATATGAATCAGACACACAGTTAGAACTTACGAGAGTGAAATGAAGCGGAGAGAAGAGACCTGGCGGCTCTTGAAGCGGATTTGCAGAGGTGTGAGGCCATGTTCGAAAGAATCTATGGATGTGTGATATGTGAATGTGATTTGGTTGGTGGTGATGTTAGGATCTCTTCTCTTGTTGTAGCTTGCCTTTTATTCTGATCCTTTTTACATTTTCCACCTTTCTTTTATCTTCATTTTCGATTTTTGACATCTTCAAATTAAATATTTGCAAACTTAGATATTACAATAACTGAGATATTTACGTGAGTGCCGAGTGGGGCCATATGTTGTTTTTTACTAACTACTATAGATTTTTTTGGGAGGTACTAATAGAAAAATGTTATCATCACATTCTTAATCATATCATAATCATCATATTAATAAAATAATTTTTGAGATAATGTTTTCACTAAACTAACATGAAATTAGTCTATACTATATTAAAAAAAAATTATTACATCATTGTCTTTTCACTAGACATATTTTAAAAATACGTAAATCGATAACTCTTTCTCTCTACACACAATTTATTTATTTTTGGTAAGCTAGAGTATATTTCACGCACAACCAAAAAGATTAATCTCGTTCTTATGAGTTTAGTTCAGTTTGTAGAGACAATGCATAATTTATGTTTGAGTCTCATACATCTAACTTCTACACATTTGAAAAATATGTGAGCTCCAGTCACTATACTAGCTTGTTTGGCAATTCTGAAATTAATAAATTATTTTGTGATTGTAATAAAGCAAGGGACTTATAAGCCAAAACTATATTAAACAACTTGTAGATGAAAATTCGATTTGAAAATAATGAACTGTTTTTGTGACTGTAATAAAATAGAGACTAACTCTAAAGTACAATCAAGGTAAAACTATTAGGAGAAAAGTTCATGGGAGAGCCACTACAATGACGGTGGTAATTTATGGAAATAAATATGTAGGTAACGACCCCACTATAAGGTACGTAAAACACGGATCAAGTTCAAAGTCACTTTAATTACAAATAATGAGTTTGTGAAGCTTCGACATCAATCTCAACAGATGAATTAACTGTTAAAGAAGATCTAAAAGAGGAAAGCACAAGTTTGGACTTGAAACACAAGCTAGAAAGATGCTATGTACTTCTTTTGTATCTTAATGTAACTCCTATTTGCATTTTTCACATTTCTTAAGAAAAGTTGTCGGTATAGTTAATGTGTCTATTTTGTATGTTAATATTACCAAATTATCTTTTGTTTGTATGTGTATTAAATTTGACTTTTCAAATTTCAAAGCAAGTTAGTAGGTATTAATTAGAGGTATGTTTAGGAAAAAATAATAAATGTATTTAGTAATTTAAAAAATAATTTAAATAAAATCAAATGGGTGATTAATATAGGGACAAAGGAGTACATTGCTTGTTACGGTAGTTAAAGAGTACTTTATGTTCTGGTCGTCAGTTATTGTGGGCCAAAATATTCACATGTGTTTTAACAACTTTAACACATTTTCACTCCAATCGATGCATGAGTTCAATTTGTGTGTTTTTTTTTAATTGTTCCATAATGGACTCACATATTTATATTTTATACATTTTACTTCTATTTTGATTTAAAATATTAATTTATATTTACATTACAGGTTAGTGATAATTTATATTTACAAATAAATATTAGTTTTTATTTGTTCACACTTTTCTATCTTAAAATGGCTAATTGTTACATTTGTCTTTAAAGTGTCGAACATTGTTTGTATTGGAAAATGCCAACGTAATTTTTCTCCTGAAAATTGACACTAAGCAAGCAGAAGAAAAAATAAAGAGAACAGTAGAGTAAAATCATATCAAGATTTTTTACGTGGAAAATAGTTTATCATAAAATTTACTCAACCGATCCAACTTCAAACCCATCCTCCCTACTAGTAATGTTTGGACCGATGGTAGGTAGGTTCTTGATGGTGAGGCCAACGACAACAAGTAACAACACATGTTCCTCGTCAGAGATTTTGCCATTTGCATATTCAATAGTTGCCATACTAACCAGTCAAATGTACATTAATGTAGTCACCAGTCATGAAGATTTTCTCATATCTCCCTTTTGAGTTTTTAAAACTCTATCTTCAAACAAGCTTAGTGGGTTATGATCTTGATTTTTCTTATAAGCTTATTAGTGCTGACTCCTTTTAAGAATATTCAGCACCACAAATAAAATTACAAGTTATGTAGAAACTTGAAAATCTTCCCAAATCTTGTATCACTTTGGGATCTCAAGTACATTGCCTTGAAAATATAGTTGTTTGAGGCAGCCGTTGAAGGGCAGTTACAGAGGGCGGATAATAATGTGTGAAACTGTAACCATTGTTGTTCATTGACGCCCAAAGACATTACGAATTGCAAGTCATATGACCGTTAGGGTATTGGACCAAAAGGGACACGGCTGGGTGCGAGGTCTTAATGTGACTATGCTAGTAAAGGGTCTCAAAAACATGTACATAATCCCATCTACACCTTTTTTACATACATAAATTAAGTCGTGTATTCAGGTTTTATATGATTGTTTGGAAAAAAAATAAGCTTTATATGATAGTGTTGTTTATTTTATTCAAATTTTACTTTGTACTGAATCTCTATATTCTTGAACCTTTTCACATAATTTAATAATTTATATGCTTAGTTGCTCAAAAAAATAAATTAATGTATATGCTTAGAGTTGCAAGAAATAGAAAACAATGACATGAAGATCTCTAAAATTGTCTCCATTACATTGTCTCTCGGTGTGAACATACTGGCAAAGGATAAAGACCTCAATGTTGGTCTCTCACAAAGAGTAGAACTAATGCCTGCATTGGTTATGCGATGACAGTTACACATAACGGCCACCTCGAGAAGGTTACAGTTTTTGAACAAGTGACTTGGCAGCATCATGTAAGAGCAATCCTTCTACAACAATTCTGGTTTATATGAATCAATGTTTTAAATGAAATTTAAGCTAAACGAAAATAGAAATATATTTATGTATGATAAGCTGTGAGACTCATTTTGAATTCTTATAATTCAAAGTATTAAAAAAAGAGAACAATCATAAGGAGATAGTGACAAGACATATTTTAAAAATAGAATACTATATATCCGTAGAATATTCTATCATACAAAAAGAATAGAAAAAAGACTCCAAGAACTGTGCATATGAGTGAATTTCCTGAAATGAAATTGGGAGACACAGAACTCAAAAAGAGAACTGAAGAACTTGCCATCAGCACAATGAGCCAAACAACAAAAGTGAAGAAAGTGAAGGTAGTGAGTGAAGGATTGAGTCCAACAATCCAATAAACAGGAACTGCAAAAAGTAAAGATACTACAAACAAAAAAGGAAGAAAAACAAAAGTGTTGGCTATAAAGTAAGAAGAGATTCTGTAAGCTCCTCTTGATGCTTCTTTCATTAGAACAGTTCTTTCCTGAAGATATATTGGAAGTGCTTCAACTGTTGAAGACAAGAGAAAACTGAGACTAAATGCAAACAGACCTAACCTTTTTGCAATTCCGTCTTCATCTTTTCTTACTTTTATATAAACACTTGCTAAACCAAATCCACCAACTAATGCTTGCATTGTTCTAGTTCTAGCTAAAAAAAGTTGCTTTGTTTTGTAAATAATCTTCCAAAATCTTGAACACAGAAATAGTATCTCCATCGTGTTTACATAACAAAGATATCCAAAACTTTCCTTTTCATATTGTGATTGGAAAACTTCACTTCCAATATTTTCTTCCTCAGTCGCCCACATTGAACTTGGAAAAGAAGTTTCGTTTTCGTGGACAAGGGAACTACTAGAATTATCTTCTAAACTTTGTATAATTACCATTGAAAATTCAAGGGCATTAAGTTGCAATGGAATTTGAAATCCCAAATTAGATATTCTTTCCTCTAGTGATTCCAAACTACCATTATGAACTACTGAACCATGAGAAAGGATCAAGAACTTAGAAATATATTGCAATATTCTATAACTAGGTTGATGAATTGAAAGTATCACTATCCTTTGCTTTGATTTAACCATTGAAGAAAGAAGCTCAATAACATGAAGAGCTGAGGTACTATCAAGTCCTGATGTTGGTTCATCCAAGACTAAAATTGGTGGATTGTGAATCATATCAACACCAATTGATACCCTTTTTCTTTCACCACCAGAGACACCTCTATTTTCTTCATCACCAACAAAGATGGAGTACTCATAGGGTGATCATTGATTGAGATAGTTTTGGGATTGAAATCTTTGTCTTTTACTCGCCCCACAATTATTCGGAGAAGGGTGGATTTGCCTGTGCCACTAGGTCCGACAACTGCGACAATTTCGGAAGTTCTGGCAACAAAAGAAACAGATTTGAGTATGTTTACAGGATCTGGCTTTTGAGCAAGGTTATGAAATGAAAAGGGAATGGTTTTATAAGGGTGCAGAGTATAGGAGAGGTTTTTAATAGAAAGTTTGTATGTAGTTGGTGGTGGTGAATGATGGAAAGAAGAGGAAGAAGGACTAATGGAAGAATTAGAAGTTGAAAAGAGTATGACAGAGTCATCTTCATTGCTGCTTTGTGGTTTCAAGAAAGATGTCATTGTGTAGATTTGATAATTCGTGGGTCATGATGAGTGAGTGAGTTTAAGAAGGAAGAACTTTGTGACAAAGTGTTCAAATTGAGAAGAAATTTGAAAGTTGAAACAACCAAGTTGACTATTGTAATTTGTAGGTATGTGCATGACATGTTTGGTAGAGGTAGTTTATCTAAGATAATTGTTTTACTCAATAAATAAAGTATTTGGGTGAAAAAAGATAATTAAATGAAGTATTTGGATTTTTCTGTTTAGAAAATATTACTGGTTTGTTAAAAGAATGGCGATGCTCACAATGGAATGGGGACAGTTTCCCCCATAAAGAATAAAAATGTAATAATTTTTTTTTTATTTTGCTCCCTAAAAAAGCGATTGAGAAATAAAGCTGTTTTGCTCTCAGTTTTAATGCTTATACTTAGATATACCAACTCCAATTTAAGTAAGGACTGCTCGAACAAATTGCAAGGCTCAAACAGGCTTTGGAAAGAGCAAAAATTGACAAATAAAGCATCTGTCTTCAATCTTCATTCAATTACTGAAAAAGGCTTAGAACCATATTTACAACGTGGTTAGATTTCATGCCACTTAAACTCGTCAATTGTGTTACATCTCAATCGAACCATTAGGAACTGATCTATCAGATTCTAATTTTGTGTAACTTTGTAAAGCTGTTAACCAAGAGTCCACCTGAAAAATGTGATGGAAGACATTATATTTAGAGGTTTTGAAAATTAAAATGACGATGTAAGTCATTTAGAATCTGTCCATATTGCGAAACTGAACTATAATAGTAATAATAATAACTACTCTACAGAATCAAATATTATCTTAACTTGGACACACCTGTATCAAAGAATTGCTTGAGCACTCATAGCGGAACCCGTGACGAGTTAAAATATAAAAGGCATGTTGAATATCATCATTGTCACGCTTAAAACACGGCAATCTCCCTACTTCAAGAATATCTGATAGAAGCGTTGAGTCCTGAGGACTTATATCTGCAATTTTTCCATGTTATCAGTGAACAAGTATTGATGCATTGTAAATGAACGCCAATCATCTGAAAACTTGAGATGAAAATACACTTGATTGACCTACCATGTACAAATTTTTTTCCTTCAAAGATGTTAATAAAAAGCAAACTTTGGCTTTTGCTAAATAACTCAAGCATTTAGAAAGTTAGTTCACAGCATGGTATGAGGGCTTCTTTGACCAAACTGTCAAGAGTATATTCCTGGCCGCTCCTACTTTTCTAACTAAGTTTTGTTTGGCTTATGAGGCCTTTGACATTAATAATCAAGTTAAAGACATTGATACAACTCTTGAGCCTAGTTCTGATAGCTCAAGTTTATGAGTGCTCATTTTGAGTTAGAAAGTTAGGAGTTCAAACAAACAGGTTAGACATCCTTAACATTATGTTGACTAATGTTTCATAATTGTAAGATTATGTTCAAACAAAATGCGAAGAAGAAATTGCATAAATCTGGTGATTAAGAGGTCTCCAATGCTTCCATTTTCATTCGCCCACTTTGAAAAAATAAAAATGCAATTTATGTACAGGAAAAATTGGCTAGCCCAGTAAATCAAGATGTTCTGATTAGGACTAACAAATAGAACTGCAAAGCAAAAAGTAAGGTCATATTTGGTTTGGTTTGATGGAATAGCGAATAAAGTGTTTATTCATATGTTTTGTTTAGAACTATTATGGATAAAGGATGACAAGATGGTATGTTCTATTGATTATAAAAGATAAAGTAAAAATTATGATTTTTAAACTAAATTAAGCATGGCCTACTCTAAATTAAGGGCCAAACAGAAACAGTTTTTTGGTTGAGTGACTCTACTTGTCATCCTACATTATTTTTTGGGATACAAAATGGCTCAAAAATATTCAGAGTTATAGAAATGAATAGTCATTCCATTATTTTTGTGATGTAACTGTTTTCTATAATTCTAAGGAAACTCGATCTCCTGAGAATGCTTATTTCTGTTAAATTGATCCAACCAAATATGACCTACTGACTCATTCCAGTTCTCACTCCATTCCATTTGCTAGCACCAGACACACACCAAGTTACTTATAAAATAAAGCAACAACAAATTCCTTTTCAGTAGGGTTGGCTACACAAATTAAATGATATAATATCCTAATGTGTAAATCATGGTAAATAAAATCATTAATCTAAATCCTTTTTTATTGTCTGGCTTATAATTTTGTTAGGCCTTCAATGTATGATAGTTAGATTACCCTCAATTTGATTTACTCTTTTTTTTTTTTGGTACATGATTTACTCTTCTTAATCAAGCTTCTATGCATATTTTCACACAAAAATAAACCACTTATTGTACAATTCTACCATTTTTCACAACGGGGGCTATACAAATTTTCTCTATTTTCACACAACAAACCACTTACTGGTATGATTCTACCATTTTTCACAACGGGGGTTATAAAATTTTCTCTATAATGCATACTGATATGTTGTCTTTAATCCCCACCCATCCATAGTAATATTCTCATCCTTGCAACACAGATCAGCTTTTTCCTATATCTGCACTAAGCTACTTATTCGCAAACAAAGTAGTAATGTAAAAATGAAAACCTAGATTTGTAGGAAAATAAGAACAAATGGATGGGGAGATAAGGATCAAAGCTAACTATCTTACCTGTACACAACAAATATAAGAATATACATGCTCCATGAAGAACGACAAAGCGAGGAAGCCAATCATCTACTTCAGTATCATCTATAGGTGGCGGTTCTCCCGGAAGTGCTGCCCATCTCTATAGAGAAAGTTAAAAAAACACATCAATGCCAGCTTCTTTGGTAAAATAAAACAATTAAGCAGAAACAAATTAAAGAGGGGATGGACAGTCAGTACAGTTCTAATGTTTAAATAGCCAGATAGACGAGCCGACCGCAGAACTTCATCAATATGTTGCAACCTGTGTAATAAATAATTATTTTAGCAAAAACAATTTAACAAAAATACATCAGATATAAAACAGTAAGTTTCTATTGTTTTTCAATATAGCAATTTCAACTCCGAAGAAAACTAATGCATAGATGTCCAACAAATCAGGAAGAATCACTAGTAAGGAGTGAAGTGGAGAATAACGAAGATTTAAAGGAAGTTGAAACTCATTTTAGTCCTATTAGTTATTACACAAACAGAAACACATGTCTATGGTCCAAATCTAATTATAGCATCTAACTCCTAACTTTGCTTCTTTAATCACCAAATTCAGAACACAAGAGACTAGACAGATAGACAAACAAAAGAATGATAGTAACCTTAAGAAAAAAGCTAATCAATGAACACTTAAATTAGATTATGACACCAAATCCCTAAATAGTTCAAATTTGTGGATCACTCACTGAGCTTTCAAGTGAGCTTCCCTCTCCTCTAAATCAACAAGCTCTGATCGAAGTGACTCTACTTCTGCAGCTGTTAGCTCAACCTACAGAATAAAAGTTTGTATAGGCAGGATATAAGAAAACCTTCAACAATGACAAATGATCGAAAGCACGAAAGTTACTAGGATCAAACCTTTTCCTGACCTCCAGTATCGGACCTCCATGATAGTTTTCGTAGAGTAAACAAGTTCAACATGAAAGTTGTCCTGAGTTTTCTTCGAGTCCACAGATGGAGTGAGGACCTAAACTTAGCTAAATTGAGTAACTTACTTCAAACAAACTCAAAGTCACTGAATAACTTTTTTATTATTACTTTTTAACCAGCAAACAATACCTTGAAGATTGATCAATTCCAGGTTCTTCAGAAGTAGATAATTGTCTGCTCTCAGAAGATTCTATACTTGAAGTTGGAATTTGAAAGTGATCAGGGATGATTTTTAATTTTCCTGGACAATCATCCATAAAATTAAACTTCTTTGTGGAGGAAGGACGAACCTATAGTTGATGGTGAAACTAATGATAACTGCAGAGGATGTTTTTCCTGAAACAGTAACAATATCAACAAGTTAGAACATAATCATTGGGCTCAGTGCCCATAATCGAGTCATCAGTTGCTAACCAGTTTTGCTTTAAAGCATATTATCGAGACAATGTTGTCAATTCAAATGTCACCGTTACTTATATTACTATACGTGATCAACCTAATCCCTCGCGCACACTCGTCATCTTAAATAACAGAGTTATATTGGAAATAGGAATAAGGAGTGGTAGGGTTCAATTCCCACCTCCCACGTAACATGATAACACTAACTATACTAACATTTGTAATTCAATAAAATAATGGTATTGTAGCTGGTAAATGATATTACGAGGATAACAGAAATATCCGAATCAATTAAAAAACAGAAACATGTGAAAACAAAAACCAAAATCAAAAACCTGAAACACATGGTATTAAAGAAACAAAGGCAACAACCAGTAAATATGGGAAGCAACTCAGAATCAGAATCAACCCAATTATTTGGTGATTTACCAATCCCAAATCTCTAGTTTGAGCAACAATCGTAAGATGAAAACAACATATAGTTCCGAAAGGATTAAAAAATTGAGGCATCACTAATAATAAGAAGAAGAAAAGTATGGATCAATTAAATTTGATTATGATAGAAATAATGGTTAAGATTTAAGAAGACATAATAACAATAGTAAGTAAGAATTAAAGAAGAAAAGAACCTAGAGAGAGGGAGGGGTGTAGAAGTAGAAGTAGAAGGTAAAGAAAGGTTTTCCGCAAATAGAAAGTGGCTCGATGCCCGAGAGGCGGGTGTGTTTGTTCGGTATAATCTCTCACTTTCCTGTTGCGGTTATTCAGGAAAGACAATTTTACCCATCGTATTCTCGTCACAGCCAACAATCTCATGTCGTTGACTAACTACTACAATACTTGTTTTTAGAACAAAACAAAAAAAAACAACAACTAATGCCAAATGTAAACAAAAACGACACTGCTTAAAATTAATAGAAAGTATTTTTTTTCTTTTCTTTTTGGTTACATAAATTTAGTTAGTTAAAGGAATGTTAGCAACACACCTTCTAACACACACTTTTCAACACACTTTCTTTGATTTGTTGAAATTCATATGGGACCCATCAACTTCATATGAGACCCATCAACTTCATATGGGACCCATATGATTTGGTGGGACCCATGTGAATTTTAACCAATTAAAAATAGTGTATTGAAAAGTGTGTGTTAGAAGGTGTGTTGCTAGCATTTCTCATTTAGTTAAACTAGAGATCTTTTGACAATGACGGGCAATGGGTCAGACATAATAGAAAATAATTTTTACGAGTATATACATTATTGCTTCATTTTTGGCAAAAAAATGTATATATTTTAGAGCTATGTTATTTGTACATCTAAAAATAGACAACTAATGCAACAACCTTTAACTTTGTGAGGAGCACAAAAATCAAAATCAAGCAAAATATTATTAAAAATAATAAATAAGTTGTTGGTTGTACAATTTGATTGTTTACTAGTATCATTCCTCTATTTTGTATAGAAAAAATATACTCTTTATTTTGTCAAGGATGAAGTAATATTGAAAGTTTAGTAATATTGAAAGTTTAATGTGAAAGTGTTGACCTGTTGTAGGTCCTTGACTTGTGATTTTACAATTGTTATTTCAATCTCAATTAATTCCACTTTTTTGTAAATTAATATTGTTCCTTTGTTTTATGGATTTTCAGTGCTTACTTTCCTAGAAGCAGTTATCAATATGCCTAAAGGCCCCTAATCCTATTCCCTCTTACCCTTTTGTTTTTGGTTAATACTTTATTGGATCATGTTAACTTGTTGTGCCCTTAAGAAACAAGTTAAGGAGTTTAAAATGAAAATTAAAAATAAATTTTACTTTATATTAAAGGTATAACTTTTGCAACTTTTAAGCATTGAATGCACAAGTTTCAAGAAAAATCTTTTACATTTGGTTTCTTAACTTATGTCTCAAGGACACAAGTTAATATTTCTCTACTTTATTTATTATTTATTAGTATATATTAAATAATTCCATATGACACTAAAAATGGTTACATCATTTTCACATTAATCTTCTATTATTGCTCCATCCTTGTCATTCTTTTTATCAAGACACGTAACTTTTCCCCAACACTTACTATTAATCAGCTCCTTTCTCTTGCATGCAACGATCACAAGAATGGTTGCTATTCATTTTTATGCTAGAACATAAATCATCCAGGACACTTGACTTGTAGTTCATTGTTTGCATGTTTTGGATAGAAAACCACTTGGGATAAAAGCAACAATTACTACCGGAACATCTCAAATATGATCGGAATAGTCTTACACAGCTCAAATAAGTTGAGATAGTGATGATATCTATTGACGGAAAACCAAATTCATGCTCTTTCAGAGAAAAAAAATTGGGAAATCATCAAAGGTATGTGTGGCTCTTGACAAGTTATTAACTTCCTTATTTGCAATAAACATGCAAACAATGAACTACAAGTGACCTTGATGATCTATGTTCTCACATTAAAATGAATAGCGACCATTCTTGTGATTGTTTCAAGCAAGAGATGGACTCTAGAAATAGTTTAGTGTATTATGGTAGAAGTCGTGTCTCTTAATGAAAAGAATGACAATGATGAAGCAATTTCAATAAAGATATAATTATTTTCATTTTTATGCTTCTCTCCTCGCAATCTAAATAAGAGGGAAAATAAAACTTATCTTCCCTTTTCCCCTCCTTTCACCCAAACATTTCAGCACAAGAGGATACAATATAGAGCAATTCACTCTTAACAGATTTTAGACCTTATTCTAATTGTTGCAAGAATCTGTTTTGAGATAGATACCTTAACCCAAATTGATACATTTTGTTGTTGGGATCACTATATAGCTAAAAACTGTTTTGTAGAATTTGTTGAGAATATAGATATCACAAGAGATTAAAGCACCTTCTGTCTAGGTAAATTGGTTAGCAAGAGAGATAATAACAGTGTAGTTTTCAATTTCAATCCTGATTGGATTGCATTATTGACACGTTGAATCAATAAAGTGTTTAGACATAACACTCGAGCAACAAAAAGGAAAAGGAACCATCGTCGGTCAACTTTGATTAATCAGAGCCACAGAAAAAATGTTCATACAATTTGTTTTGAGGACAGTTGATTAGAAGCAGCCACCCAACTGCCAAAATTCCAAAAGTTTCAATTAGTAATGGAAGTAAAAATAAAGACAACCAGAATCATTTTTCATGATACAATATGAGTTGATTGCCCACCTCAGTTATCACAAAATGTAACACTGATCAATTAATTGAGCAAAAAGCAAAAGTAAATACACAAAATATTTTTATTTACAAATAAAAAAAAAGGAAATAACCAAGAGAAAAGAAACATGAAACCCAAGAAAATACATTCATACTACTGGAAAAAAGTATTCTTCTTTCTCTATAAGAATATTCATTTATGGATTGAATTGTAGAAGCCTACCTAGTAGCTCATGCAATTGGCAGGATTGAACATAAGAATGATTAACTAGCACATAAACTCACATAGACAATATAAGTATAGCACATTTTAATAGTTTATTGTTCCTTTATCAGTCCAGAATGTGTTGTTTTATGAGCAATAGTAAGTAACAAGTGTAATCAGGAAATGTGTACGACCTAAAACCAACAAAGAGATTTTACATACCAAAACTGCATCAATCTCCTCATTGGTCACCGGAGTTCTTTTGGGTTGAAGAGAGGCCTTTCCTCCTAATGTTGTTGAAGCATTTGAACTTGAAAAGAATGATAAACTGCCATCGCTTTTCGAAGACAATGCTTGAGCCTCGGAGGTAGAACCTGCAGTGAAATTTTCAGAATTGGAAATATACTTATAATCAACCAAGAAATAATTTAAGAATTTTTCTGTTACTAATCTCAAATATCCAGTTACTCCTATGTCAATCATCACATATAAGATAACAATAACAAATACCAAGCCTCGTCTCATTGGGTGGATTGACTACTTGGATCAACCAATGTTATATTATGAGGCTCTATGAAAAGCCAAAATTTCATTAAATTCATTAGCAGTGTTGTCAAATAGTGGCTATAACTGGGCTATACCTTAATGGAATTTGAACAAATCAACATTTTTCCGTCCACAATACGCTATTTAGTACAAAGTGTTGTTGTTAAATAGCAACACAATAGTACTGTGGGATAGCAGAATTGTATAACAAACCACTGTTTTTTGCGATCCGTGATTGAAAACACAGTTAATTATATACTTTTTTTAATAACAACATGATCAAAGTGAAGGCCTGGTTTGAACAAAATCCACAACAACACAACAACCAAGTCTTACCTCACTCAGTGAGGTCAGTTACATGGATCAAATTACGCCATAATGTTCTATCATAAACCATATTTTGTTCAACTCATTAATCTTTAAATCTTTCTTAATAGTTTCTTAGTTTTTAAAGATTTCCTTTGCCTCTAGTGACCTGACTATCCTCCACCTGATCTACTCTCCTTACTACAAAATCTACATGTCTTCTCTCCACGTGCCTAAACCACCTAAACTTATTTTCCACCATCTTTTCTACTATAGGTGTTACCCTAATTCTCTCTAATATTCTCATTTCTAATTCTACCTCATCTAGTCTTACCACACAACCAATACAACATTCTCATCCCCACCACGCTTATTTTATTCTTTGTATTGGTTCTTCACCGCTCAACACTTTGTTCCACACAACATCTCCGGTCTTACTACTATCCCATGAAATCCAAAATTATAAAAAAAAAAAAAAAAAAAAAGGAATTCCTATAGCTGTAATTATAAAACGACAGACTAATCCTCCTGAATACTTACTTAACCTTGTTTTTTTAATCTCAACCAGTTATTCCTATAGCTGTAATTGTCACAACATTGATGTAAAAGGAATTGAGGGAAAACTCCTTCAGCGTCCCAAGTCATTTACCACTAGAAAGCTTATTTATAATAGAATCAGAAGATTAAAACATAGCATCACAATATATATCCTACAAATTAAGGCTATAATAAGTTGAAACAAAAGATTCTGAAGAAAAACAACAAGGATAAAGAATAAGGAAATTAGAGAAAAATAAAAGGGAAATTGATGTGCGGTACCAGATGATTTTTGGTGTCTATTGGGGAACTTGATGCGAGGGATTCTCTTCAGAGCGTGACCTGCACCACCCATCGTTCAAACAAAACAAAAAACCTTCGATTTCAGAAATCAACACAACGCAACACGACTCTCTGAAATGTCTAACGCAGGCACAAAGACATTAACCTCTGTAGAATTGTAATAAAGCATATCCACCGTCCATCATTACACTCGTCTTGGTCCCACGGAAACATGGGCTTACTAACCTTTTTTTTGTTTTACAAAACCTAATAACCTACATGAAATTCAAATGGTTAAAAAAAAAGAGAATTATTAAAAAAATTCATATGTTAAAAAAGTTCTAAATTTTTGTGGGAGATATGGTTATAGTATTCTAAATATTTTTGTAAAAATTTATTGAAAAAAAAGTGAAAGATACACGTGAGCTGAATTAAGAATAAAAATCAAAAATCGTGATGAAAAATGTTTGGAGGATCATCATTCTATCAATGTTTATCTTCTTCTTGATCAACCAAAGATGTGTGATTTATGGTCAACTTTGAATTAAAATCGCCCCTTCAAATTTGTTTTTCTCACTCTCTTTTAGTAAAATAAGTTATTTCTGCATATTTTTAGTCTTCTTTTGTATTTTTTATAGATACATGTCAGTTTACTTAAAAACAAGGATCAAAAGTCTTAGTGAAAAATATTTGGAGGATCAGAACTTGCTAAAAAATATAGAGGACTAAAAACAAAATTGAGATATTTATAAAGACAAAAAACTTATTTAACCCTAATAATAATATTGATAAAAATACATCAATCATTTTACTTAAGCAGACTAGTCTAATAGGCCTCAAAGATCAAAGAAATAATAATAATAAAAAAAATCACGTTAATGTGCATATGGGCACAAAAGAAAAAATTGGCCGAGTAAAAAAAAGCTTTTTAAAAGTAAAATCACAAATTCACTTATAATTAAAATCTTATGAGTTTATCTGATTTCACTAATTTGACTGCGAGTTAAATCGCTTAAACTTAACAAAAGTTATAATTTCACAAAATAAAAAAATGAGTCTACCACTAAGTTGACACTAAATGAACACCTAAAATCGTAAACTTGTGTGAATTTACTAGTTAACACTATAGTTTAAGAACAATGGTTGCATGGTTAATTTGAAAGTCGAAACATATCATATTGAGGTTAAAATTGACTAACTTTAAGATTTAGTGACTTTGATAACTTTATAGAAATTTTTCTCTAACCATTAATTTTCTTTCATCTTAATACTTTATTTATTCATTCATCTACCTATGAATAAACTACACTGAAAATAGCTCATTTGATTGAGCTAAAGAATTAAAAGATTAACGAGCTAGAGGTCTAAAGTTCAAATCCTAACAAATGAGAAAATATTAACACCAATATTTTACCATTAAGAAAAAACAATACACTAAAGTCACCTAATGGTAAAATTAGCCGATCCCATTCCATGAATGAAATGAAATTTGCTCTTATGGCCCCCTCAATTGCTCAAATCTATCATGTCGTAACTCTTGGTAGATGTTTTTGTGTTTGAAAGTGAATCAAAGATAACTTTCAATGGTTATTTTGAAGAAACTGTGAACAATTAGAGGGGACAAAAGAGCAAGCTTCCATACGGATGACCTAGTCTAAATTTTAGTCCAGTTTCTATGCAAACCGCGTTGTTTGTACTACTCATTCTTCCCATCACTTTCTGTTATAAGGAGTCATGACGTGATTTGATCTTTAATAGAGACAGAAGAAGAAAGAAATGGAAAACTAATCAATACGGTGACTTTTTTCTTAGTAAAAAAACAAAGAACTTAACCCCACACACAGATATATGAATTATTACTAATATTTTGTTTTAATTTTCAACTTTTATTGAATTGTTTGACCATCTTTCCATTGTGTGTGCCTCGGGTTTTCTCCGGTTAATATTTGAGAATCAACAAAGACTGTATGTAGTCAATTGCAACGTATTAATTCAGCCATTCCCTCTTTGCAAAATAAAATAAAATTAGCCATTCCTTCTTCTTCTTTTTCGGTACATATCATTCCCTTCTTACACGGATTATAAATGATTAAATATAAGCAACAATAAGAAATTCAGTTATTAATAGTAGTACGTAATTTTTCCTTCAAAAAAAAAATAGTAGTACGTAATTTTATTTCTTTGGTGTGTAAATAATATTTTATTTTCTAAAATGTTCTTTATACAAATTAGTGTTCGAGAGTGTCCTTTTGTTTGTTTTTTCTACTAGGCTAATATCATTCATAGAATATAATTAATTAAAATTTTACTTACATTTTAGATCACAGTTTTAGCTTCAGAACAAAACCAGAGGGAGTGCATATTTCATAGTCGGATTTAGTCATTATAATAAGAACGTTGAATTCGTGATAACTATAAAATATATAAGCTTAAAAACTAAATTTGAAGTTTCATCTTAAAAAAAATGATATAAGTTCAAGAAAAAAATGGTATAACTTACGAGAAATTTTTTGTTATCAAACATATTATTATATGAACTTATATGCTATAGACTATCGATTATAAGCTAGCGGTTTGAACTTACCAACCATAACCTATAGATTAGAAACACTTCCTATCTACCATTAGCTGAAAATTGGTTTATATTTCTTAGTATTAGTCTCCCAAAAACTACTAATATATAAATATTGTCATAAATATCACAGTATTATACTGCACTTCTTGAGCATCTAATACGCTGTTAATTCGACGCTCACTTGTCATCATGTAAATGTCACGATTCAACCACACACTATAGTCAATAGACTTTGAGGATTTTTTTTACAAGTCTATAGGTAAATAATTTAAACTTTGCGCGAGTTTTTCACGTTACGTAACTATAATTAAGGTACTTCACACAGTAGAGGCCTCCAATGATATTATGCATTTTTAATTCAGACATGTCACTTTCTTGAACTGGCCAAGCTTCATTGGCAGCCCAGGTGTGTTATATTCTCTTTACACGTGGTGAGATGACCAATAAGAATAATGTCCTCAAATAGAAAACCATAAGGTTTGACCCCTTCAACAATTAGTATATAGTTATATACAGTCTCCTCTAAAAAAATAAATAAATTAGTATATACAGTCCTTTTGAACATATCAGTACCTATGTATAAACAAATGATGATATATGTTGTTCTTAATTTTTTTTCTTTCTTTAAAATGGGTCAGGCTGTAAAAGAAAATTTCAAATATCCTATTCAATAATTTTAAATACTTAAAAAAGTAAATATGAAGTGATTTTTATATTTTAATTTAACAAATGTTACAATCTTTTACTTATATTTCTATAATTAAATTGAGCAAACCTAAAGAGAATATGTGACAGTCAATCATATAACTAATAGATTATTGACTTGACTCATTCGTTGTTATTATTTTCCTGTGCTCCAATTGATACTTCTTGTATGTGTTCAACCAAATCAGTATATAAATCATTATTGGATTCTCCATTATGCCTCAACAAACAACACTAAGTCACTAAAAATCCTCCTCATCAGTTTCCAATTATCTTATACCTTTTACCTTCCATCCTTTGATAAAAACTAAGAACTCGATCTATCTAGTTAAAAAAGATTTCAACATGTTTGCTTGCCTTAAAAAAACATCACATAAAAAGGTAAAAGTAGAGCAAATTATCAAAGCAACGAAAGATTTATGTGAGTTAACCCAAAAGCAAACTACATGCAAGACAAAGAAAAGGGTCCGGTTTGTGGACTCAGAACCAACCATTTTGGGAGAAGAAAACAACAATGAAGAATTTGAGAAAAGAAGATGTATTAGTAATGATTTAGTAGAAAAAGAGGGAATTAGAGTAACGATTAGATTAACAAAGGAACAAGCAGCTGAGTTACTATCAAGATGCAATGGAAGCGTTCTTGAATTGAAGGATGTTGCTCGTGAGTTACTTGCTATTCAAGGGAACCGTGAGGGAGCATTTGTAAAAACAATTTCTAGCTAGCTCCATTCTTGTGATTTTTTTTTTTAAGGTTGTACAGAGATTAGTTGATTATAACTTGTTTTCTTTATGTGAATAAAATAGCCATCTCAACTAAGTTTGATATCATATTCTAAAGTATTAATCATATCTAAATTGGATCATAAATCATCTCTATCACATTAGCAATCACCATATAATCAACAAATTGGGGCAGTGAACTACGTTATTTGAGAAATTGAGACTATCTCTTATGTATAATGAGTGGCACATACATGTAATTGATGATATATGGTTGATAATTGTTCTGATGATGTTGATAATTGTTGATTAAAATATCTAAATATAATTGGTGATTTATTCATCTAAAGATGTTGATAATTGTTGATTATATGCTATGCTTATTTTGTTGTTAACGATTCATTATGATTTTTTATAATCTCTTGTTGATGATTGATGATGAAAGTTGGTTAATTGGCATGAATTATTAACAGTTCTATAAACTTTTTATTTGCTGCTTTTATCTCATAATTGATTTTTTTGTTGTTGTTGTGGTGATCAGATAATTGATTAGATGTACTATAATGTAGAATAATTTACTCTGATAATTCGAAATTGATTAGGGGATCAATAGATAATCGATTAGCTAGTAAGTTTAATTGATAGCACAACCCTAGAAATTAGGTTAAATAAGTAGCTTAATTGATTAAGTTGATTGAATGATAGATTAAGTGAGTTAGTAAATAGTAATAATCAGCTTAAGATGAAATGATACTCAATTAGGAGATGTAGAATCAATTAGGTTAAAGATATATGAAAAATACGACATGTTTAAAATGTTAATAACACACTCTTCTCGGTCTGTTTTTTTTATTGCGTTCATATTTTAATGTGATGTAAAATCAATCGTGTTGAGCAATTGTATGAAAATAGAATGAATGTGATTGAATATATCATAAATATTTTTTATTTAAGTAAAATGCTAATAACACACTTTTCTCGATTTATATGAATTTTTCAGAATCATTAATTTCACTTACAAAACACGAAAGAAAAGTGGCATTTAGAACTTTTTTTACCCTTAGTCAAACTCTAGACATTTCATTAATAATAATAGTTGAGATACAAATAGGAATTACATCAAAAGCACCTCGACAAACATGAAATAAAAATGCACATATAAAAATTGAGGTCTATTGTTTGCTTGATGCCTATTTATGACATATACCAACGATTTTTGGATCTTTATCGACTTTCGTTGTTAAATGGGAAATTACTTGTAGTGGTGATGTTTTGAACTTTGAATAGAAAAAAAGGTGGGAAAAGATTTAATTTATACTACATATAAAGAAAATAGAAGATTTTGAATTGATTTTTTCGTTATTCCAATTATATTTTTAAACAATTTTTTCATATAAAAATGATTGTTGTTGGTGTCATTAAAAAAAATAAAAATATAAGAATTTATATATTTTTTGTTATATTGATAATGTCATTAAAATGGATAAACATGATTAGTTTTGATTTGTTATAATTTAAAAATAACAAGCATTTATATTATTAATCAAAATCAAAATTTCATAAAAAACAACGTTTACAAATTTTTAAACGTCAGTACAATAAAAATACGAAAAGATGGAAGACGTTAACACAACTTTTCAAACGATATTCTGCATTTGAATTCAGACATGTCACTTTCTTGAACTAGCCAAGCTTCATTAGCAGCCCAGGTGTTATATATAAATTCGTCTTTTTTTTTTGTCTTATATACTGTGTTACACATAGTCGTATGTGTGATGACAAAAAAAAAACAAGAAGGCAACCCCCTCAAAACTCACAAGGCTTTTTCTTCTTTGACAAGGCTATTGACCCATTCAATAATAAGTGTACAGTACATCTAAATATCAATATCTAAAATTTTACTTATATAAAATTTAATTAGTATATTTATTTTACACATTCTTTCAAAAAAAGAAATTATTTTACAAATGCATCCAATATATATATACACATGATAATATATTCTTATAAAATACTTAATAATCAATTGCTTAAGTTTCTTTTTATTTTTGCTCAAAAAAAAAGTTTCTTTTTATTTAAAATGGGTCTGTTAAAGAAAATTGAAATTAACCTATTGAATAACTTCAATGACCTAAAAACTAGATACTAACGATTATTTATTTTTCTTCCAATCTTCCAATATTTTATTTTCATTTTTAATCTTGTCTATCAATTAATTAATATATATATTGAGCATTTCTGGAGAGAATATGCTACAGTCAATCACATAAGCATGACTAATAGATTATTGACTTGACTAATTTCTTGGGTTGATATTTAGGACACCCATTCCTTTCGGGGAAAAATAAAATCTAGGACACCCATTGGCTAACAAAAATTTCAATGGTAAATTATGCAACACAATTCATTATTATTATTTTTGTATGCCCCAATTGACACTGCACGTTCAACCAAATCAGTATATAAATCACTCTTGGATTGTTCTTTTTCCCTGAACAAAAACACTATCACTCAATCCTCCTTAGTTTCAAAGTATCATATATTCGTACCTTTTCCATCCTTCCTTTGATAAAAAAAAAAAAAAAAAAACTCAACTCTATTATCAAAAATTAAAAACTCAACTCAATCTAGTTTTTTGTTTTGTTTGAGAGATCAACTCAATCTAGTTAAAAATGATTAGCACCATGTTTGCTTGCCTTAAAAAAACATCACATAAAAAGGTAAAAGTGGATCAAATTATCAAAGCAACAAAAGATGTATGTGAGTTAACCAAAAAGCAACCTACATGCAAGACAATGAAGAAAAGAGTCAGGTTTGTGGATTCAGAACCAACCATTTTGGGAGAAGAAAACGAAAAAGATCAAATTGAGAAAAGAAGATGTATTAGTAATGAATTAGGAGAAAAAGAGGGAATTAGAGTGAAAATCAGATTAACAAAGGAACAAGCCACTCAGTTGCTATCAAAATGCAATGGAAGCGCACTCGAATTCAATGATCTTGCTCATGAGCTTCTTTCCATTCCAGGGAACCGAGTTAGCATTGTAGAAACAATTAATTTCTAGCTTTATTCTTTTTCTTTTGTCACTGGATATAACTTCATTCTTGTATAGGGATTATTTTTTGAAAGTTGTACAATGATTAGTTGATTATAATTTGTTTTCTACGTGAAAAAATAGGCAGCTCGACTAAGTTAGTTTGATATCCCATTCTAAACGGTAATAAGACATGGCAAAAAGACACATGACATGTAAAACAATCAAGAGACAAAAAAAAAAATGAAGATTGTATATAAACAGATAGAATTCTAAGTTTCTTTCGAAGAGGATAAAGCTCTAGGTTGAACCTGAAATTTTATGAACAGTTTGGTTTGATTCAATTTTATGGGGTTTTTAAACACCCCATTATCCAAACCAAATGCAAAAATATTTGATAGAAGCTAAGGTATTAACTATCAAAAGAACTTGATCGATTGGATGAGATTGTTTTAGTCTCTTCTAATTTAATTTTAAATTCAAATTAATTCCTAAAAAATTATCACATTGGAGGAAGAATTTTGATGCTCGTACAAGACTCGACGAGTCAATCTCTCTAAATGCTCGTTCATGATAGTCAATTTACCCCAACAACAAAAAATGGATTGATATTTTTCTAATTTTAAAACTCCTTTCCTTTCTAAGTTGTGAAATCTTCCTCCATAACTTGAAGAATTTTGGTCCCACAAACATGTTTTTCAACATTTTGAAAGGATTACATGCTCACCGACCATGGGAAATTGTATCGGAGAAAATCAACCCTGGATCAGAGATCACACTCGCTATTTTCATTTGACTCTATCACTAGCTATTTCAATGAAGCTATGAGTGTGATGATAGATGTTGAATAAAATGAAAATCGAGTGTGGACCGAAATGATGAATCGAGCGATGACAAAAGATGTGAAGGGAAAAAAATGACCATAACGAGAGAGAGAGAGAGAGAGAGAGAGAGAGAGAGAGAGAGAGAGATCATTATGAAAAGGAAAAAAACGAATGTGAAAACTCGGTATGTAAAACACAAGAAGAAATAAAACAACGAAAGTGAAAACTCGACATGTAAAACACATCACAATTATTTTATTCAAATTCCAATCTCCACATATTACTATATCATTACCAACTCAAAAAAACAAAAAAATATCATTACCAACTCATTTTGCTCACTTGGACAAAACAAATGAGTTACGATATTTGGTCACTTGATTTTTCGATGTGTTACTGAAACGTCAAAGTAAGTAGTGATTCTGACAATTCTTTTGAAATGTTACGGAAAAAATGTTGTAAAATCCCACATATTGAAAACATTTTTCTAATAAAATAACTTTCAAATATTTGACCATTGAATTCATTTCTTAAATCTAAAATGACATTCGTTAGAAAAACATGAAATTATTTCATAAAAAAAATGAAATCGCATAACGAGTCAAGTAAAAAAATTGGGTTACGTGTTTGTTTTGTTGTTTTGGGTGTAATGTTGTTTAGACTTTCTAGACAAAAACACAGTTCCCTTCCTCTCCCCAACCATGGCTAAACCGCCACAGTCCTAGGCTGTAGCAACCATATCAACTCTCCATCCATATTCCATAAGATTTAGTAGAACATCATATTCTTTATCTTTGCGACCCTCTAAATTAAAATGGCAACTTTGCCATATTTAATTTCCTTGTTCATCCTCGTACCACTATTAGTATTGCCCCAAAGAACAACAAAAAGCCAAGAGTTAACATGTGAAAGGACAACATCATGCGAAACCTTTGGACTTCCAATTCGGTTCCCGTTTTCGTTAAACCAATCAAATCAAACCAATCTTTGTAGTTACCCAGGTTTCGACCTCACGTGCACCAACAACACCACCACTCCTAGTGAACCCTTACTCACTCTTCCAAATTCCGAAAACTTTGTTGTGAAACGTATCTCCTTTGTTGATCAAATAGTTTGGGTCAACGATCCCAACACGTGCCTCCCAAAACGTTTCATGTTTGACCAAAACAACTTCATGTTAAACCTTAAAGATTCACCGTTTCGGTTAAGTGTTTATTACACTTTTGTTAATTTTTCGTTCCTAGGCTGTCCTTCCAATTCAACCGTATTAAATATAGTACCACCTATAAGTTGTTTGAATTTAAGCTCTTATAATATCACGAACGGCAAGAACATGAATTATTCGATAGTGGCTATGATGTCTGATCCTCCTTTTGTTGCTCCGTGGACATCATTATGTGAATTTATTTCGTCAGCTTTGATACCGGTGCAAGAGACGAATTGGTTGTTTTGGACTGATTATTATTCTGACATACCGTTGCAGTGGGATGATCCTGATTGTGGAAATTGTGAAGCACGTGGAGGAAGATGTGGATTGGTTGGGGATGGTGCTCTTCGTCTTGCTTGTTATGATCTTCCTACCCAAGGTGAAATAGTCAATGATGTTTTTATTTTCACTCATTTCTTGCAAATTTAGATCATATTTTGGTTTTTTTAAACTTTTCGCAAATTCTTATTTCTAGACTGATTTTTTTTTACTCATTACTTATTAGAAATATTCAAATAGTTCTTGAAAAAAATATCAAGATGGATAAGTTGTGAATTAGGCGTGTTCGCGATACAGTTTGATTTGCGGTTAAAAGTTATATGAACTGCAAGACAAAAAAAAACATGAAATTTGATTTGGTTCGGTTGACTTTTAAAATGAAAACCAAACCAAACGAATGCACTTTGGTTTAGTTAGGTTGTTGCGAGACAATTCAATTTTTTGTGTTTAGTTTGGTTGCTAAAATAAAAACCTCAAACCGAACCGAACCATACAATTGAGTCAAAAAACTAATCTAAATACATCCGAGCAAAATGTTGTTTTCGGTTTGGAGTAGTTTGGTTTGTGGTTTTTTTATTAGGTTAGTTTGGTTTTGAACACCGCCATGAAAACAACACAACTGATAATGTATACTCCCTCTGTTTCAAAATATAAGCAAAAATCATTTTTTAGGTTCATTCATGTATGTGGTTCAGGTTAAAGAATATATAAACCGTAAACCATGGAACACAATCATTTATTTAAGTAGTTTGTGTCTACCTAGCACTTTTTTTTTTTTAAAATAAAATTTTATCTTATAATGATCTTGTTTAAATGTTTATGAGAAAATAAAATAAATATAATTGATAAAAATATATTATTTTTTCTTCTAATCAACTCAACTTTTTTTCTTACACAAGAGAATTAAACAACTGACTTAGAATCTCCACTATAAGTCCTATGGATCCTAATTACTTACTACATAACTTGTTATTACTATTATTTATTTTTTTCGTTGTTCTTTTGGGGTGTAGGTATTTCAAGGAAAGTCAAGTATGGTTTAAGCCTAGGTGTGGGAGTACCTGGATTCCTAGGTCTAATTATTACGCTTACATGGATGTTATGCAAAAAGAAGAACACAAGGAATCAAGTACAGCGTCAAACAAGCACTGAATTTTCAACCTTTATTATGACGCATCCCCCAATTTTTGTTATGGGTCTTGATGGGGCAACAATCGAAAGATACCCTAAAACCCAGCTTGGTGAAAGTGGAAGATTGCCTAGACCCAGCGACAACGTTTGCTCTATATGTCTTTGTGAGTATCAGCCAAAAGAAGTATTGAGGACAATTCCTGAGTGTAATCACTATTTTCATGTGAATTGTATAGATGGATGGCTCAAGACAAATGCTACTTGCCCTTTGTGTCGAAATTTTCCGGAGAGATCTACTTCATTTTCTTCAGTTTTGCCTGTATCTCCAACTTCTTAATAATTGTCATTGTAATTAGTTATTACTACTCATTATCACTTTATCAGTATGTTATGATCTACAAGTGGAGCAGGTGAGTGTAAATTTCTAGTGTAATTTATTCATCTAGCATAATTTAAGGACTGTCGTATATGGTTTTATTATTATAAATATATTTAAGAAACTACAGTAAAGGGCCAAAAATATATTGTTTGTTAATCAACGTTGGAATATGATCAAGTACATTATTTCTATTATGTTACTACAAGTCAAAACAATTTGATCAGTAAAACAATCAAGTAACAAACATGGGTTGAGTCTAGAGAGGGTTAAATTCTTACAATGTGGCTAATCGAAGTTTAAATTCCAACTGAGATATCAAATTTATTGTCGAACACGCGACACATAAGATAATCTTCAGTAAAATAATAAGGGTGTCACTATAACACTACTACTTAATCACATTTTAGAAAATATGGCCACCCATCCCTTTCTTGATGGATTTGGATCCATCAAAAAAGGGATGCTATATAGCATGAGAGTGACACCCTTTGCCCACGACTTACACGACAACGAACAAACATGTCATTTGCTTTGTTAAAACAAACATCTTATTAAGTAGAGTATAAACTTTGGGAAAAATAAAATGTTTATAACTATGCAGTATATGGATAGTGGATACTTGAAGCAAATGTAATAGCTCATTTTGTAAAAATTAATTTATGCATATTCTTAAAATAAAAATCTGTCCCCAATATACATCTATATTTAATGAAAAAAAACCAATCGATAATTATAAAGGCTTATCAAACAAGGTATTTCATTTCATATTCTAAATGGGTTTTTATTTATTTATTTGATTCATATATATGATGGAATCTATAGTTGAAAATGCAAACTTTGAGCAAAAAATTCTATTAGAAACTCTATCATTTATTAAAAAAAGGAAAATTGTATATGGCACGACACATGGTTGTCGTCAAATACCCACGACGTGTATTCTGCCAACAACTATTTCAGTTTTTTAAAATTATTTTAATTAAAATTTAATTTAAACAAAGAGGATGATGCCACGTAAGTAGTCGTGTCGTGCACATTAGCACAACTCTAAAAAAAATTATAGACTAAGGTGATCTTACTGTAATTTTCCAAATCAAAGTTAATACATCTAAAATAGCGAAGATTAATTTAACCATTAATTGGCCTATAACCATTAAAATTGAGAAGGCCATACTCGACCTATAGTTTTGTTGATAAAATTTCAAAACTTAATTTTACTTTATTATTTGTTACAACTTTTTTTTGGACAGAATTATATTTGTTACAATTAAGTAGGATTTGAAAGGGTACTATATGATTGGCAAAAAAAAACCACTATATGCTTCAAAAAGAAGTACACGCTTTACTGCAATAACCATAGAGTAAATTACACTCCCCTTCCCTGAAAGATGCTTGAAATACACTCCCCTCCCCTCTTATGTTAAAATATACAATTTCCTCCCTTGAAAAATAAAATTTACACTCTCCTCCCTTATAAGATGCTTGAATTACAACCCTCTCCCTTGATAATTAAATATGCACTACACTTTAATCTATTTTAACATAAATAAATATTTTTATGATATATATTAATTTTAAACCACCTTTTAAGAAAAATTAATTCATTTCTTTATAATTTAAATGTTAATGATAATTAAATTTAAATATTTTGCTATTGATCTTATAATTTAGAGTTTAAAATTAACTTTTAAATAACCATGGTTTATTGTCGTTAGTAATTTTTCACATATTTTAATTTTATTTTGGCTTGTTTCATATTTTATAATCGGGTTTAAAACTACATGTTAATGAAATTGTGAATAAAAAATAGCAAAAAAATATGTATTCAATTTTTTTATTATGTTAAAATAGACCTGCAATACTGTTTTTTTCGAAGTGTATTAGATTATTATTTTTTTCTAGATTATTAAAAGTAAAAAAATATATATTGAGGGAGTAAAGTGTAGATTTTAACATAAGAGGGGTGGGAAATGTAATTCAAGCTTTTCTTAGGGGAGGGGAATGAACTTTTTTCTAATATATTTTGAATAAGAGGGGAGGGGAATGTATATTTTAACATAAGAGGAGAGGGGAGTGTAATTCAAGCATCTTTGAGGGGAGGGGAGTGTAATTTACTCATAACCATATCAAATACTTACTACTACCATCAAATTTTGATATACGGAGCAAACGAAAAGTAATGGAAAATGCAACAATCTTTGGCGTAGAAACACAAAGTCAAGGGAAAATGCATATATATCATTGGTTTAGAGTTTAGAAAAATCAAAAGCTTAAAAGTACGATAAATTAAGGATGCATTAAAAAAAAAAAAAAATTGAAACTTTTTTATTACGTGTTCATTGAAAATCATAAAAGACCAATGTTACATAACAATAATCCTTTATGGAACAATCTCTTTATGCTCAACAACAAATGATACTTGTGGTGTGGGTGGTGGAGGTGATTGAACATCTTCAACTTCATCACAATAACCTTCCAATATATAAGATTCTTCATTGGTGAATCCAAGCGAAGAAACCATGTTAGGCCAACAATCATGTCCAATTACCCTAATTGCTTTACAACAACCATTGCCTAAATAAGTCTCACCATTTAGAAAAAATGTTATAATTTCACCACTACATGCTTGGAGCTTGAAGAGTGACTGCCAACAATCAGAAGGCTCGCCACTCACCTTCAACCTTGCTTCAAGGCTCATCAAGTTGGAAGGGTTAAAGTGTTGTCTAGATTCCACCATATATGTAGATGGCACCAAAGCAATGATCACAAGAGCAACAATAATAAAAACTTTGTGAGAGGAAGCCATTTTATTTTAGAAGAAAAAGTCTATATTTTCTATGATTGGTTTGGATTGCTATGGCGAAAACATGCTTAAGGTCTATATATATACACTCCTAGCTAGGGCATTTAATTTGTAACGATTGGATGAAAAGATGAAGTGTGTAAATATAATTGTGTAATTTGTAACATATAAGATAAGACTAGTGAATCGTCATAAAAAAAAACTTAAAAATAGAAGACTAGTGAATAGGAAAAGATGAGCTTCTTATGTGCTGCGAGGATGAAGATTTAACTTTTTGGTAGTTAAATGCCAATTATTTTCTTACGATCGATTTGTATCCTTTAAAATGAATGAAAGTAAATATATCTATATTTGAAATCTTTTCTCAAGAAATGTTTATGCTAAAATAGAATTTGTCTTTATCAAGTCAAAAGAATGGACGAAACATATAATCACAATGTATATACATTTTTCTCAATACATTTCTCAAAAGAAATGAAGAACATAATTGATATTGATCAGAGAGATAGTTGATAATGCAGATATCACCAATATCCTACTCACATCTATCTTTCTCGTATTATTATATTGGTTAATTGGTGTGATGCCCTTGATATTTAAGATTGAGCATTATTGTATCTAAATTATGGTGTATTATTTTTCCTTGCATTTAGCTAGAGTATTTGATTTAGTGGTCTCTTAAATCCTTCGCAAAAGCTGTGTAGAGTGATTTAATAATTATGTTTGAGGTAGATGAGTTTAATGATCGAATTGATTTATTATCCAAAAAAATTAATATTAGTAAAAAAATTCAATTAGGATAATAAGTGTAAAATCGAGAAAAAAAAATCAATAAATTGTAATATTAAATGCTACTCGAAGTAGCTTTTTTTGGTTACACTCTCGAAGTAGCTTATAAAAAAAAAAAATTAAACTAATTAACTTTAAACTAATTAAAAATTGATATAAACTTTTGATAAAAGATGTTAAAAAAAAATGCAGCGGTTTTTTTTTCTTTTCTTTTTGGTACAAAATGCAGCGGTTGTTACTATTCTTAGTCGAAAAGGTCCATTTGTCCCGCTGCATTTTAGAATTATTTTTTTATGAAGTGTTTGGTGGGTGATCATAGTACTGTTCCTGAAATTGCATTGCCACTTTGAGGTCAGAAGTAACTCCAGCACATCAGTCATGTTTTTGGTCCATCCATTCGTATTGTCTAACGTTATTAGTCAATTATTGTACCAGATTAATTGCCAGCCAAGTACGCTAGCTCTTTCCAACAATTGACTTTTGTTGACAAATTTACATTTTTAATTTTGACTTCAAGAGTTCTACTTCCATTTCTACTCCATCAAACCAACAAACCCCCTCTTCACTCCTTTTTGCATTTCATCATCAATTTACACTTTTCACTCTTCCCTTTAGTTTTAGTTCCCATCCCTCTCTCAAATTCTTTAATTAATGGCTTCCATAACTCTAATATGTGTATTTCATGTCTTTATTTTTATTATTTCCCTACTTCAATCTTCTAATGGGAAACAAATAATCTGTAAAACCTTATCATGCGGTGATATTGATATTGCTTTCCCTTTTGGTTTAAAAGAAATTAATCAAGATCCTCGTTGCAGCTATTTTCCAAACCCCACTTTCCAACTTTCATGCAACAACCAAAGCCAAACTATTCTCAACCTCCCCAAAACAGATGACTTAATCATTAAAAGCATCGATTACAGAACCCAAACAATCCATGTCAACGACCCCAAAGGTTGTCTCCCAAAACGTTACTTAGATAACAATTTTAACCTTTCAGATTCAGCTTTTAAATTAAACCCCGAAGCTTACAACACTTACAGCCTCACTTTCCTTAGGTGTCCTTCCAATGTTACCGATGAATCGTTGCCTTTAACACCAATATCTTGTTTAAGCAACGATAAAGAACATTCAAACTTGTCTTCTTCTCCGGTTATAGTTTCATGGGCATCACCTATTGTGTCGACAACGTTGTCTCAAACGTGTGAGGTGATATCAACGGCTCTTGTTCCATTACCGAGGATGGATATTCCTATGTGGCCATTTTGGCCCGATCTTAATACGGATATTGAATTGGTATGGAATAAACCAAGATGTGGAGACTGTGTACTTGATGGTCAAGTTTGTGGGTTCTCTGAAGATAAAAATAGGCTTCAAGTTGAGTGTTTCTCTAGTCCCTCCAATCAAGGTATGCAACTTTTCTTTTCAGGTTTTCATTCTATGGTTGTGATTAATTCCCAACAATACACTGACCTTTAACATTTTGGTTTTGTTCACGTCAAAAAATAATAATAATTGGTTTTGTCTAGCTAGTAGTATTTCTCTTGGCTCAATATACAAAAACAATTAGGAGTTCCTACATTTTTATAAATATTTCTTTTTTATTTTGGTAAAGAAAAATTAAGGGGAGACGAGGATCCTCATCATAGAATACAGTGACAAATTAATTTATATTTGTCTCCCTCTAAATAAGGTATATCTGCTTACGAATTACTAATCTTTCATGATTTTTTTATAAGTAGTTCTTAAATATTAAATATATTGTACACACAAAATGAAAAAGACTAATGTGACATGCTTTTTTATGTATATATTTTAAATATTAAATATGAAAGAGACTAATATTTTAGGCACTTAATTAATTAATGGTTAAAATTTTATTCTTTGGTAAAACACTTCATTTCCATAACCTTCATTTTATAAAATCAATTGCTTGGAGTTTATAAATAAGTTTGTGGTAAAATTTAATATAAAAATTTCATTTATATGAAAAGTTATGCTTTCTCTTTGGAAGTACTTAACAAATACCAATTTTATAACCAAATTCATATTTTTAAACTAAATTTGATGTCTTTGATGGAGTCCATCCAATGGTTGTTTAATGAATTTTCAATGTGAGAGTGTTATTTAGTGAGTCAGATTGTCTACACTTGAGATAATAATGCATTCACCCAGTTATAAGATCTTAGTTGTCTCATCATAATTGAACGACTCATATTATGATTTTTATAATTTAGGTCCAACAAACATGAAGTCATGCTTAGAGAGTCCATGCTATAATTTCTTATGGTTGTTCACAAAAAAGGACATATGTGTGAAACAAGGAAGAAAGATATATACATAATTTTCAATTCCAATTTTTTTGGACTTTTTGACACATATCGATGGATGGTAATTGAACAATAGAAGCACGATAATGAGACAATATGACAAATAAGTTTCTTTCAAGGCTATTTATATATAAAAAAAAATGACAATACGGATATTTATAACAAAAATAAAAAGTTTCTTTCAAGGCTTGAGGCATGCATAAAATGATAAAATAGGATAGAGTTAAATATAATTTTAGTTCTAAAATTATCAATTTTTATTTCAATTCCAATAAATTTTCTAACTATCTACAGTCCCGATTTTAAGTAAAAAAACGGATGTTTTTAATCCCTACTGTTATACAAACTGGTGGATGGTAAATGATTAAAGAATTTATTGAGACAAAATTTAAAAGTTTCTTAATTTTATAAGGACAAATAATATTTCAACAATATAGAGTAGTAATAAATTGTCAAGGATTTAACATGTTTTGCAAAGTAGGTTTGCGTTTGGATGCAATTTTATTAGTCAAATTTTGTTGGCATAGAGAATCGTGTTTAAAAAAAAGCAAAAGTTAAAACACTTTTTGGGGTTAAACCCTTCTTTTTCCTTTATCTTGCATTTGGGGTTTATCTTGGTCCCCTAGCAAAAAAGGTGTATATTAGTTCTTTAATTTGATTAATTTATGTCACGACCGTTTCCTTTCATCGTATCAGTCAAAGTCAAAATTATGTTAGTCAAATTCAATATTAACTAAGGCTCATCATCATCCCAACACCATCTTCTTCAACGTTTAACTTGATTAAGCTGTGTGCTTGTGTCAGATAGGGAATTATGGTTCATATTTATTTTGTAGTTTAATTTCAAAATTTAATTTGATTTTTGTTTTAGTTTTTTGGATTATTTTGACTTGTGATGAAGATGAGAATTATGATGTTGTTGAGGTTTGAGGTTGATGATAGTGATGTTGAAGAAGATGGAGTTGGAGATAATGATGACGTTGAGGTTTAAGGTTGATGATAGTGATGTTGAAGAAGATGAGGTTGGAGATAATGATGAGAAATAAAATTTATCGAGAAAGATGAAGACTTTGGTTAATATTGACTTTGACTAACATAATAATTTTTATTTTTTTTAAGTTTGATTAACATAATGGATGAATATGACTAATGGGACACAACTTGATCAAATTAAATGATCAAAACCATTTTTTGTGTGTTAAGCGAACGGTATGAACCCCGAATATAAGATAAGAGATAAAAAAGTTAAGCCATTTTTTTATGTAGCAAATAATAATATTAATTCTTTAAAGTTAAGTTGTTTATATAGCATTCATCAATAAAAAAAAAAAAAAAGGATTGATAAAAAAAGATAACATATTTCATACAGGTCTCTCAAGAAGTGTGAAATACGGCATAGCAATGGGAGTGGGAATACCAGGACTTTTGTGTCTGATTGGCTTGTGTTACAGTATATGTGGTAAGATGAGGAGAACGACACCACTTTATGAACAAAGGAGCTCAAATCTTCCTACAATAACAATTTCTTTAGAACCACTCCCTTCTTTTGCAATCGGTCTTGATGGTGCCACAATTGAAAAGTATCCCAAGACTCTTCTTGGGGAGAGTGGACGTTTATTGAAGCCAAATGACAATACTTGCTCGATTTGCCTATCTGAATATCAACCTAAAGAGACGTTGAGAAGCATCCCAGAGTGCAACCATTATTTTCATGCTGCTTGTATTGATGAGTGGCTCAAAATGAATGGTACATGCCCCATATGTAGAAATTCACCAGAGACATATTCTTCAACTGGTCCTTCTTTTTCTTCATTATTGTTATCCCCAAATTCGTCACCGTTGTCTTCTTCACGATAGATAAATTGGTCACACTTCAAGCCATATATACTTGATGTAAATGTTATATACAGCGGAGAATAGAGTCGTTATATTTGTTATACCATTTTCTTTTAAAGATAATAAATAAGGATGCTATTTTTTTTTGTCTTATTGCTTGGTTGTTAGAGTAAATGATCCACAATAACAGGAAGTTTAACGGGGTAAGTAAAGGCGGACTAAATTGTTACAGTTAGGGTTGAACTCGAATATTCCCGATGGATTTATTATAGTAAAATTGATTAATGAGGCTTTCAAACCAAACCCTACACAATATCTTCCATTCATCAATAAGACAATATGCTTGACTATAAACAATTGTTTGATTTTTTTTTTGAGAGAGGATTTTGAACGTGTTTTTGGTTAGATGAAAAGGAAGGATGCAAATGAATGGATAAATTGAAGTCTAATAAAATATACCCCTTGGACATCCATTGAGCAAACTACTCGATAATAAACTCACAATGTAGGGAGAAGTCCATGGCCACGAAGCATGACAAAGAACTTCTACAGGTAGAACATGCTAGCATTCTTTTTTTTTTAGAAGAGGTGCTAGCATTCATATCGACTACTATGCTAGTATAATGATTTTCCTCTCAAAGAATGCGTAAGTAGAAAACTAAAAAATTATGGTAAACATAATCTTCAATGGCTTAAATTGAATTTAAACATAATAACGTTTGAAAATCAACGAACTTCAGCATAAGTTAGTGAAGCACAATAAAATGATAAACTAGTGATACTTTTTATGAGAAGTGTGTGCAGAATCATTAAACAAATACTTTTATCTTCGAATAAATAACAACTGGGGGTGTAGCTCATATGGTAGAGCGCTCGCTTCGCATGCGAGAGGCACGGGGTTCGATTCCCCGCACCTCCATTTTTATATTTTGTTTATTACAGAAAAAATAATTTATTTATGAAATTAAAAAATTGTACTTTATCCACCTCGATTCTCTATCCACCACAAACACTCTGCTTCATCCTTCTCCCTCACAAACCATAATGCAATCTCATAATAATATCATCACAATACTATAGAAAAAACGAGAATAATCAAATCAATTCAATTCAAAATCTATATAGTTTTAGTTTCTGCTATGATTCTAAACATATCAACACCTTCATTCTCTCGCACACTTCCTCACCCTTCTTGTTCTTCTTTCAAAAACTCTGAAACTTATTCCAACCGCAACAACGGTTCTTATCCACTTTTCATTTTCACAAAACCGTTGAAATTCATCAACCTCAAAGCTTCTATAAGCGAAAGCCAAAATGAAACATCCAACTCTAACAACTTATTGGATCAACAGCTTCTTCTCCGAGTTGCCGCCACCGCCAAAGACGCCGATGAAGCATTGCAGATAATCGCTGACAACAACTCTTCCACTAACGGTGGTGTTGTTTCTACTTCTGATTGTTGCTCTATTATTTCTGCTGCTCTTGAAAGGAATAATTCTCAACTTGCTTTGTCTGTTTTTTATGAAATGCGCTCCACTTTTCATCAAGGTTTTTTTCCTCTCATTATTTATTTGTTTTTTCAATCTTATTTCTATTATTTTCCTGATGGTTTATGAAAACAACATATAGCTTATAAGAAAATAATTTGGTTATATTTGTTTTTGTTATAGAAATAGGATATATTATAGCACTTATATGATATGCATTTGTGCTGTTAGTGTTTTATCCAAACGGTTGTCTTAGCAGTTACAAATTGATTTTGATGTTGAAGCGCTTGTTTGTGTACACTAACAGTTGGTGAGAGTAGTCCTTTGGTTGAGAGATGGAAGTGGTCGAGGCCAAATGCACGTGTTTATACATTGTTGATTCAGGGTTTGGCTGCATCTTTGAGGGTTTCGGATGCTCTTAGCGTGGTTAAATATATATGTGAGGTGGGCGTGTCTCCTTCTGAGGAGGTAAGGTTAAATAGTTTTCATGTTTTCCTGTTTCTCTTGAGTTCTTCATTTCATGGCACTGATATTGCGAAAATTGGACTTGTTTTGTAACAATTGTTGCAGGTTCCCTTTGGGAAGATAGTGAGGTGTCCTACTTGTCGGATAGCTGTTGCAGTTGCACAGCCACAGCAAGGCATTCAGGTATTTATTATCCCTTGCCTTGCCTATACCCAATATTAATTCATTTTTAGTTTGGTTCTCCTATGCAATAATTCAATGAGTTCAATTTCGGATTAGATCTTTCAATTATGTAATTTATTATATTATCTCTGAATCCTTGGGGAGCTCTTCCTTCAATTTCAATTTAGTACAAAAAGTAAATTGTTTCTCTCCCACTCCCGGTGTGCCTACATAAAAAGGATAATTCAACTACTATGACCTTGTCAATCTTCCATTCCGTTCCTGTATTGGTAGCATTTAGTCCAAACTTATGATAAAAGTGCCTTGTAAAGAAAGATAAGTTTAATGTTCTATTTTGTTGATCGGAGAGTGATTATGAAAAAAATAAACTCAAGTTTCCTATAAGTAAACTCACAGGGCTTTATTCCACAACTTACTCTCTTTCACTTCTCTTCAATTTCCTGTGAAATTTTTTATATTATACTTTGACTTCTTGAGTATTGTTGATAGTTCTTGTCTCACTAAAAAGATTCCTTGATGGGATTTTGTCAATGAAGATTAATAATCAGTTTGTACAGAACTAGGAATAAGTTGTTTTCATCAAGAGTGTAGTATCATATTCCTCTGTTGTAATAAATGAGGACAGAAGCATTGTTGTTGCAGATAGTATCTTGTGCAAAGTGCCGCTACCAATATGAACTTGTTTCAGGAAACATAGTCAGTATTCAATCAGAAGAAATCAGGTTGGTTAGTCATATCATTTACTCTATGAGCAGTATGGTTTTCGATGATTTATTTCTTTTTAATCAATATGATATGTTAATTTTTAACTCACTTTTGAGTTTGCCATATCCTATGAATCCTGTGGTTGCCATGGAAAGCATCATACCATTTTTTCAAAGTGTTTCCCTCTTCCCCCCCACCCCCATCCCCACTCACTTTTTTTTATATATTTTTTTCCTTGTGTTAATTTAACAATTTGTATGTTTACGGTGTTGATCATGGAGTATTCACTTTTTCTAAGGATCTCCTCCTGCCGAACGCAGCATGGACATTACAGCATGGGAAAAAGGGTTAAGATTCCTGAAACTGATGAAGCAAAGCATTCCATCTGCTGTTCACTCTATTGTGGTATGTATCTGTTTTGTGAAGCGATTTTCTGATTATATAATCATACAGGAGTTTTAAAATTAAGGAACTATATATGAGTTGGGTTTAAGTTGGTTAGTTGTGAGAAGCCAGTGAAGCAATTAATAATTAGCCTTTCCAGACCCTCTCTGCCTTTTGAGTTCTGCAAAAAAAAAAGTGACCTTTCAGAAGGTTTTTATATGCCTGTGTTGAATCCTCCTGCTCAATGTTAGAAATACTTCTGCTGTGATATCACCCCAATTAGGACCTCATTTGGAGGTACCTGCAATGGGTAAAGGTTTCATTCCCAGTTTTAAGTAATTTTAACATTACTTTTTGTTGGTAAGATGTCATTTTCTTGCTGCTGTATGATTCCCAGTTCCCTACCTTCATTTATCCTTTTAATCAGGTGTTTTTCTCAGTGAGTAAACATATGCTAGTGTGTTATTTTTTTATGAGCTCTGAGATATGAGAAACGAGTGCTTCGTTACTAGTTTTTATTATTTATATTAATTTGTTGCTGAAATAATCTCATGTCAATTGCTGATATGTTTATAATGTCTAACTCGTGTTACCTCTTTACATCCTTTTCTTTCTTCTCCTGGCATTTAGGTGCAGACGCCTTCTGGTATGGCTCGTACTCACAGATTTGCAACTGAGACAGTTGATCTGCCAGCACAAGAAGGCGAAAGGGTAACTGTTGCCGTGGCAGCTCCATCAAATGTATATAGAAATCTGGGCCCCATTAAATTAAGTTCAAGAGCCCCGGATTTATATCCTGGTGAAGCTATGTGCATAACAAATCACAAGGATGGACGGGAATCACGTCTTGTAAGAGCCCCTACAAAAAATGAAAATTCATCATTACTTAAACCCTCCATCCTCTTTCCACTTCTTGCTTTGTTTGCCACCGGCGACGCTGCTTCTGGACTTATTGATCCCAGCCTACCTCAATTCCTATCAGTTGTTGCAGTTTCATCTCTTGCTATTGGCTCTGCATTGAACTCCTTTGTTTTTCCCCAGTTTAATCAGGTACTGTAGTTGATACATCAGTTCTTTTCCCATTGAGGGATGCTAATTTATCTTCTCTTCTTCCAACTTGTTTTACTTCTCAAAAGAAGAAATCTTCTGCTGATGGCGCCTTATAATTTAATCTTCCATTATCGCTTTCAGTGATTAAAACTTGCTATTCACAACTGAAGGGTTTGTGCTTTGTTTCACCACTGCAAATCCTTGAATGCAGACATTTAAAAGAAAGAGCGATTCTTATAATTCCTCTCCAATTATGACTCGCTGGCCCTTTTATTCACTGTTCACAAAGGTAGCGATTGTAGATCTTCCCAAAAAAGACATACTAAGTCCGTATACATTTTTATATGATTGCAGCTTCCGCAAAGATCGGTGGAAGTAACTGCTATCAAACAACGTCTTTTATCTCAATATGACATGCTTCAGTCTCGCATCAATGACTTAAAAGAAGCTGCTGAAAAAGAGGTGTGCATTTTGCATGATTTGTAATTAGCATGGTGATATTGACCTTTATTTACTTAATTTTGGGGAAGGGAGTGGTTACATTTCCTGGGCGACATTTAAATGTTTATCTATCCTAATTTTCAACCTCTTGTATATAAAAAACAATTAAGGGAGAAGTGCTTCATCTCAGACGTGCATTCTTGCTAATATACTCCCTCTGTGGTTGAGTTCCTTTTAATACGACAATGTTAGATTGTTGAAGAAAAAATGGATTGATATAACAATGCTCCATAATGAGAGAAGAAGATTGTATAAAAATAATTTTTGAGCATAATAGTTTCTTTCCTCGCCTTCTGTTGAAACATTTTACCTGTTGTTTAAGTTATATAATGTGATTGTTTTATTTTTTTAAGGTTTGGATGTTAGCCCGGATGTGCCAACTTGAGAATAAAATTTCAGCTGTTGGAGAACCTTCTTATCGGTGAATTGCTATAACATCATACATCTCTGTTTCTAGTATAACTGATAAAATAATATTTTTCTCCGACAACGATCTACGTCGACGTCCTCAATTTTCGTTAATTGTCTGGCTCCTCTTACTTTGGTCTTGTCTGAAGTTACCATTATCACTTATTTATCTCTAGGACTCGGATAAGTAAAGTAAAAAGGGTCCGAGAGAGCCTGCAAAATTCCCTCCAGGGACGAATTGAATTGATTGCTAGCTATGCTAGGGTATGTTTTTTCTTTAAAAGGGTGAATAGAAAACATTCTCTCCTCTAAAAAAATAGTTCTCCTGGTTGCTTTTGTATATTAAAATCAATGAATGTGTTAATTTTGATCTTTGGCCAGATTTCCTCTATGATTGAAATTGAAGTGGAGATGGAAACTGATGTTCTTGCTGCTGAAACTACTAGTGATGTGGTAAACCGCTTGATCTATATTTCGTGTCATGAAATCTTGCTATAAAAGTTTAATTACTTAGTCGAGTGTCCTTATTTTTACAGGATGGGTTCACAGAACAGATAGAGCAAATCATGGAGCTTGAAAATTTAGAGGAGGTATATTTGCTTAAAATTCAAGCCTATTATCTGGTGTTGTAGTTACGAACATGGCCAATTTCTTTCACCGAATCTTGCAAAATAATTCCTCCTAAAATTATAATAAATTTCTTAGACTACCAAGCTGAAGGCCAACATTGAAAGTTGAATTCATTTATACTCTTGATTTTTCTTTTGATGTGAGATTCTGAAGCTAAGAAATTAAGATATTCATCCTGAATGCCCTTGATTAAATAATTGCAGTTTCTCCTCAGACTTGTTCGCTGTCTGTGATAGATGAATAATCTCCCCTTTAATGTGCTTTTCAATTCACAATCTAATCCAGCTTAACACTGGCATTGTCTTTACGGACATATATCCTCTCCATTATTAATATAAGAACTATGTTTATTTTTCCAAAACTAAAGAAATGGAGGCAATGGAGTCGATCCATAATACATTCCCTGTATTTAGTAGTACTTTAAATAACGTACGGCCTTTGCTTTGTGTTGCAATAGAAATTCATTATTTTACTTTGTTATGCAGAGATGGAAAATGCAAGCAGAAGCAAATGATGAGGCCGAAAGACTTCTTAGCTCCCAGCCAGTGCCCTTGGACGAAGTTTAAAGATTTACGGATGCATCTGGTTTGCACCACTACATCATTAGTTGAAGCCTCACTTCCCCGCTCAATGATCTGTTCTTGACTGAGCAAAAGAGCATCTTCTAGTCACCTGTCTTTTAGCAGACAAATTTTGAAATTCTAGTATCTTAGTGCAATCACCATCATCATATCTCAAGAAGGAATGCCTTGTATATGATATAAATATGAGAATGTGTCATGTGTGGCTTCTAATTGCAAATACTTGTTGCCACCGAAACCCAATCCTCGTGGCTTTTAAAGTCAGAGGTAAAAAATACCAGCAAATCACATTGTAAATCCACTGTTAACCATCCTGGTATTCTTTTTGTTAAGGATCATATTGTCAATATATATTGTGCGAATTATCAATAATCAATTGTTCAGAATATATCCATTGAATTGTGGATATTATATTTATAACACTTGACTAATTGATAAACTTGGGATTGGATTTTCTGTGTGAACAATCCCAGGAGAGGTCCATTCTCATCTAATAAGTAATAAGGAGTGCTAATAAAAAGTGTGTTCCAAGCACTCCTCTAAGTAATAAATTTGCCTTCTCATTAAATAATTTGCACAAGGAAAGCATGCCTAGTAGCGTAGTTTTGTCTTAGATTCTCGGTGGTAAACATTTGCGATAAACATAATCCAAGACTGTCTTCCTCTTGCATGCCGGTACGGACCAGGGGTAAATTGCCAAGCTGATTGTGATTTGTGTCAATTGTGATGTGATCCTGCATTGGAGAATAGATGGATTATGTTTATCGCATGCCAATCGAGTGTAATTTGTTGGCACAGGCATAGCTTTTGGAGCTTATTGAGGCGGCTTGTGTCAAGGTTGAGCTTCTTTGAATGGAGTGGTGTTTCTATCTTTGTGGGGAGCTGGATAGTTCATGTAGAGCTCTTTGTTTGGCATGATATTGTCGAGCTTGTAGAGAAAGAGGGGCAACAAATCATAGCAGCATGCTGCATGGCAAATGATATGCCAGAAGAATGGCATCAAGCAAGGACTTGCGTGTCATGCATCAGAATGCAGGTGCAATCTTTTGGTGTAAGCCTACCCAAGGTAGCTATAAATGCTGAGTAAACAACTATTTTGGTCGTTGGATTTGTGTTATGTTGTTACTATAGTTTGTGGATGCAACAACATCGCAAAAATATTTTGGAACATGTCTTTCATTAGTTATTTAAAGTCCCGTTTACTTTGTGCAAATATTTTCTAAAAGATGTGTTTATTTTAATCGGTTAATAAGAAGACGCGAGACTTTTAAGCCAATGTGATGGAGAGAAGATGAAATATTACTTGAAGATGCATATTTTTGAAAATAATGAAAACAATTTTTTGTTATTTTCATTGTTTCCAAACAAAAATATACACAATTGTACACTTCAAGAGTATATCTTTGATATTAAGTAAAATCAACATGAATTTAAAAAAATGGAAAATGTTTCCGCAAAATGTGTCATTGTAACCCGAAACAACTATTCATAAATCTAAATACCAAAATATAAAAACGGAGGGAGTAAAATAATGCTTACATATATGAACGGAGGGAATAAATGCAAACTTAAAACAACTTTTACTCTTGATTTCAACACTACAGGTTTGAGGGAATGTCTAATGGATACCTAACAGTCTACCTGAAAAATCATTCTTGTTCCCAGAAATTGCCACATGCTCTCATTTGACTTAAGCTTTGGCGGATATCACATCTCAAGGTACGTAGATCGATAACTTCTTTGTTATCAAATACTACAGCTACTAATTTAACTTTTTTTTTAAACTAGAGCTATTAATTATGATCTATTATAAAATATTATAGCTTAAATTGATCATGTAGTCGATCATACTTAGAGAGATTGATTGTTATGGTTCGAGCCATGCTATTCCGTATAAACATACGATGGACATATTTATTAATTAAAAAAGGATAAAGGGTGTGTTTGTTTCAGCTTTAAAAAAAATAGATTGAGTCAAAAGAATTTAGAGATTTTTTTTTAGAGACTTTAAAAAAATCTAAAGTTATTTGTGTTTGCCTACTATTCATAAAAATCCATTTTTTTTAAAAAAAAATGAGTTCTAACATGGACATGTGTTATCTCCTTGTTGTTGAAAAAAAATAGATTGAGAAAAGCTAATCCTTAATAGCTTTTCATTTTAGGGTCAAAATAGATTTTTTTGATAAAATGATTTTTCTAAAAATCTAAAACAAATACTTAAAAATGAAAAAAGTGATTTTTTTATGGAAAAAAATCAATTTTTTTTTTAAAAAAATCTGAAACAAACGGATCCAAAATTGAGTTTACATAGAATACATGAATCATAGTCACTGTTTTTTTTTTTTTTAAGGAAATCATAGTCAGTGTTTTTTTTTTTAAGGAAATCATAGTCAGTGTTATTCTTGCTTTTCTTCCCCGTAACAAATATTACTATCCATATTGTTGACGAAGTTATCATGATAAAAGGCATTCACTTTGCTAGACCAAAAAAAGAAATGCATTCACTTTGTCTATAAATTTTATTTTATAACATAAAAACCTTAAAAAAAATATGTTAAATTATTCATGTAATTGAATACATTACTCTAGATGTCACATCAATTATGGTATCTGCATCACTTTGAGTTAGGTAGGATTCCTCAAATTGTTTATTTTTTATTTTTTTGGATTTACCACCGTCGCCAGCACGTTGGTCGAATTTTCATGCAATGATTGTTAATTTGTTCATATGCTTCCACGTTTTATTAGTCCTCATTGATTTCATTTTTATTCCCTTCTTGGCTGTCCTTGTTTGTAGTTTCATTTTAATTTTATTCACAAGGAGGAGAGAAGATATTGAACAAAAACACAGCACTTTCATATTCATCCATGTTCTCTTTTGTTTTGGAGGTACTGCTAATTAAAGGAATTATTATAGAGAAGGTCCTACAAAACCATAAAGTTGGAAGTTTCTATGTCTAATGATGCGTTGCTATCTAGCTACTATAGGTTGGCTGAAAAGAAACAGATGGCTTGTGACGATGATTATAAAGTGCAACTCCAAGGAGATAAAGGCATGTCCTAGCCTATATGCCAAAATCAGAAAATGACAAGTTCTAGCTACATGGTATGGTACATACACATGATAATATTTAAATTTAAAGGTTCAATTTAAATAAATGTGAAGTGTGTGCAAAGTCTATTGTTAAGTAAGAGACATCAATTAAATTTAAAGTTCAATTGCTATGTTTTAATGAGTTGTCTAATATAAATCCGGTTCAACAATGAATCTTCATTTTTTTTAGTAAACCTTATTAAAATATTATTTGTATTCCCCAATTTTTATTATTGTAAAAAAAAAAAAATTATTAGAAATGGTAAAGGTCTACCTTTAGAACATTTTTTAGAGGTTCATATAAAACACATCCTAATACTATGACGTCATATCATAAAATTACTTTTTAAAATATTTGCATAAATATCATTATGATAAAATATGTTTTTTTTATCTAAAATATATGATAAAAATATGAAAAATGTTCTTATAAGACTTTGTTACCCTGTTAGTATAAATTTAAGTATTTTTTACTAGGATTGAGTTTTTGAATGGCATATAAACTTTTCTTTATTGCTATTTTTTATTTTTTGGGTAAAAGAAGTTAAGAGCCTTGGGTCTCATTATGGAAAGCCTCAACATTCGGTGATGAAAGTACTTGGAAATTATCCACCAACTATGTATTTACATTGGCATCAAAAGCTGAATCAACACCCTTATGATACATAAGCCAGTCAACTCCATTAGATCAATATTTATTGAGGGACAAAAATAACAATTAAGCCTAAATTAAATCATTCAAGTATTGTTTAAGAGAATGAAATTTTGTTTGCTACCAAAGACTAGAGTTTGAAGGGAGATATAATCTTAAAGTGTAATCAGTAACCACCAAGTAACCAGGGTGAAAATGGAGGAAGAAATGCATGAAGAAGATGGAAGAATCAATGTCTTTAAAATTTGAATTTGTTGTGTTCTTGTTTTTCGGTTTTGTTTCCTGTATGAATTTTGGTTTTTAGTTTTGGCCCCTCTTACCATGTAACTCATCATTCACTTTGTCAAATCAAACGTTGTTTGTCACGTCAACAATTGTCACCTCACGCTCCACTAGTCACATATATGTTTTTGTAATAGATAAAAACAACAAAAACCAAAACAAAACGTTTAAAACTTATATGATTTGTTTTGCAACAATATAAATAAACAAAAACAAAAACAAGAAACACACGAACTTATATAAACGATTTAACTATTTAACTCGTCCATTTACTTTCCATTTACTTCTCTTTGATATAAACACGACATATCTAGAATAAGAAAAATGTTAAAAAGTGTCCTTGGGACATTGAATAACAAAACAAAAATATAAATTATGCGTTAGAAAGTAATGAAAAGTGGTCAAATCAACTTATAAAAAGTTTATAAATTATTGTTTCTAATGTAATAAAGCTGCTAATTTTGATTACTTTATTAGGACACTTGTTAACAACTCATAAAATTATAAAATCTTTTTTATTAGCAATTCCTTCCGTGTAGGCACCTTCAACACACAAAGCACGATTAAATCTTAACAAGTGATCGTCAGTTTTGGTTGCACTTGCATTGCGTAAGCGCCTGTCTAGGCTTTTTGCCTTTTTTTGGGCAGCAATTCAATTCATTCAACTTTTTCTTTTATAATAAGGGATTATTCTTTGAACTTTTTTTTTTTTAGCAAAATTCTTTGAGGGAGATACTCCACGTTATCATGACTATATATATAATAGGAACTTTTGGATTTATACTCTTTCAGGAATCAGGAATATTCTTATCCTCGCCAATTTCGTAATTTATTTTAAGTAAATCATTAATAGAATAACTAAACTCTAGGAGTATATATTTAGAAATATAAAATTTGTTGTTGATGAGAGCTTCAACTTTAATGGTAGAATAAGTAAAAGCACATTTGGATTGACTTGTTTTTGAGCTTATAAAATACTATAACTTATACAAATAAATAAGTTTTTAGATTAATTTATAAGGTTTCAACAACGAAAAATGTATCTTAATAACCCTTTTTTCATAAACTATATTGATAAGCTTATAAATAATACAAAAGTTCAAAATAAGTCTTATCCAAACAGACCTTACATCAAATGCGTTCCTCACTAATAGTTGGATCTTATACATAAAATCTTATTAAAAAAAGAGAAGGAAATGTTGGTTACATTTTATGAAAGCTTGCACATTTGTTACATTGTAAATTAAAATCTTTATTTTTTAAAAATTAATTTATTTCATTGAAAATGTTTAAAGAATGTCCAAACACTCGTTAACAAGAGTCTATTTATAATAATAACCACTCAACCAAACTAAAAAACAAAAACTCCACCTAGAGTGTAACTGTCATTAACATATTGATTAACCAATCATTGATCCCAAACATTTGGCCCAAAAAAAACAATATAAATCGATAAAGAATGCACAAAAAAGAGAAAGAACGAGGATTAGAAAATAGAAACACCAATGACTGCGGTGGAAAGAGTAAGAAAATTCAAAGACGAATCAGGAACAGACACACTGTAAATTCACCCAAAAAAGACACACTGGAAACCCACGTGGATGACCTGTAGCATTCAACCATAAATATTAATAATTACTAAATTCAAAAAGAAGAAAGAAAATAAAATACCATAACATGAAAAAATTCCGTAATGAAAATTAAGAACGCAAAGTGTCCTAAAATAAATAAAAAGAAGGTCGTGGCGCGTAACAAACTCTCTCTTTTCTTTTCCTTTTCCTATAAAACACGCAGTCTCTGCCTTTTCATTCCAATTTCAAACTTATCAAAAAATATTCTTCAGTTTTTCTTTTCTCTCTCACTTTCAATTATGTCAAACAAAACCATTCTGGTTACCGGCGGAGCCGGTTACATCGGCAGTCACACAGTCCTCCAACTTCTTCTCGGCGGTTACAACGCCGTCGTGGTGGATAACCTTGATAATTCTTCTCAGAAATCCATCGACAGAGTCAAGAAACTCGCCGGTGAATTCGCCGGTAACCTTTCCTTTCATAAGGTGCGAAGCACATTCTCTCGTTGCTCTACCATTTTCAATTCTTTATTTTTAATTAACTAGTAAATAATGATTTGGTTGCACTGTCCTTTTATTTTTTATTTTGCCGAACATGGTGATTTTGTATTTAAAAATTGCGTTCACGGTGTTTTTTTATTGGGTTTTATTAGATTATTTATTTTCCAGTGGACCCAACCAAAAGGGGTAAAACTGGAAGCAAAAGTTTAGTGATTGTATTATTCCTGGGCGTTGTAAATAAAGAGACGGTGGAAGATTCGAATAATATGTGTTGTGTTGTGTTGTGTGTGAATAATAATTGGGAGCTGAGTCTGTTTCACAATTGGCCCGACAAGTACATAACATACTTTCTGATGTGATGTTTGTTTTGTTTATTTCGTTACTACTAGATCCAATCTGTTTTTTTTTTTGTTGGTGATATTGCAATTTTGTTGAAATTCTAAACTGTCCTGTAGTTTTCAAAGTGAATTTAAAAAAAAAAAGTGTTTTATGAGATAATTAAATAAATAATTATTATATTATTCAAAATGTATTGAATTATTTTGATATAAGTTGTGACCTATTTTTGTTTCTTTTTTGACGTTTTATAAAAATAGCTGAAAACAACGTTACAATTTTAGCTGCAATAGACATTGATAAAGTATTTCACCTTATTGAATAAACAAAATATTTCATAGGTTTTCACTGGAAAAAATAAAGTAATGTGAATAGTTCCCTGGAAAAAATATGTTACCTATGTGAAATTGATAGTATATACCGTTATTTTATTTTACTTCTTCACATTGCAGTTAGACCTGCGGGACAGAGATGGACTTGAGAAAATATTTTCTTCCACAAAGTAAGGATTGTGCATAAGCTTTTGTGATTTTTCTTTTATACAAAAGATAGCACACATTTCAATGTTTCGAGTTCACTTGCAATTTCATTTGATCACTGATTTATAAATGTTTGATATATATTTATATTTCCTTTCAGATTTGATGCTGTCATACATTTTGCTGGACTGAAAGCAGTAGGTGAAAGTGTGCAGAAACCACTGCTCTACTATGACAACAACTTGATTGGGACAATTGTTCTGTTTGAAGTCATGGCTGCCCATGGATGCAAGAAGGTAACTTCATTTTAGTTTTAAGTTCTGAATCTTGCATGGGAAGAATGTCGGGTCGGGTCATATAGATTGAGTACTTGTAGTGGGAAATGATTCAGAAGTTTCATCATAAGATACTATAAGATATATTCTAGATATTTTCTTCTTCTAGTGCTCTGATAATACTGCTACCTTAAAGTGTCTTGTGAGATTGGTTGCTGCAGTTTTGTTACTTAACATGATTCTGTATTTCTTGATTGATTTCAGCTTGTGTTCTCCTCGTCAGCCACTGTATACGGTTGGCCAAAAGAGGTCCCCTGCACTGAAGAGTTTCCTTTATCGGCAGCAAGCCCATATGGACGAACCAAGGTATGACTAGAGAACTATTTAGTGTACTTATCGGATACTTGGGTAGGGATAGTGAAACAAGAGTTCCCTTTGCAATCTTGTTTATATTTTGGTTGTATATTACAGATTACAGATGTATCCTATCTGAATCTAATGAGAGTTTTTTTTTTTCTTTTCTTTCAGCTATACATTGAAGAAATTTGTCGTGATATCTACCGTTCTGATCCAGGATGGAAAATAACACTGTTGAGATACTTCAACCCCGTTGGTGCACATCCTAGTGGTCATATTGGTGAGGATCCTCGCGGAATTCCCAACAACCTCATGCCTTTTGTTCAGCAAGTTGCAGTTGGCAGACGCTCTGCATTGACAGTTTTTGGAACAGATTATAGTACAAGTGATGGAACTGGAGTATGTTTTCTTTGTTCTTGACTTGTTTTACTGAAATTTTGACTTGGAAAGTTGCATGCTAAGCTCACACACTATCCTCTATTTCCCTTCGATTTGTGATTATTTTGATTATAATGATATCACAGCTGATCCATTCTTACAATGCCTAATTCCCATTGTTAAGATCTACCTTTGATTTCTTTTGGGGATCTTATATTTTCTTTCCAATAAGCTTTTGAGGATCTTACATGATAAATCTTGTCTTTTACTCAGGTCCGTGATTACATTCATGTTGTTGATCTAGCTGATGGGCACATTGCTGCATTGTGTAAACTAGATGATCCTAAGACAGGTAATATTTGAAATTTGGTAGACTCTTTTGACAGTAGCTAGCAATGGTTGTGAACTGATGTTGAATCCCATAATCAATGATAGTTGTTTTTTCTTTGGCGCGTTTTTGGATTTTCACTTTTATGTGATGTTGTTTTGGTAAAATTTCATGCCTGCACAAACAGGTTGTGAGGTTTATAACTTGGGAACAGGAAAGGGAACATCAGTTTTGGAGATGGTTAAAGCTTTTGAACAGGCCTCTGGAAAGGTAACCGACCGATGATTCTATCTATGATCCTTTTTCTTTTGCTATCCCTTACTCTCATATTTTTGGTCATTTTATAAAAATTTCATTTGATGCTCTCTCTCATTCTGTATCTTCTTTTCCTTGGATTTTGAATTCAACATGCTTGGTTATCATTAAAAGAGTTTGTTTGAGTTAATATAGCCTAAGCACTTGCATTAGTGTTAAGATAATCATTTATGATATCTCTTTTAAGTTGTGCTCAACTTATTTCCATTATGTCAGTTGTAAGTAAACTATAAAAATCTTTCACTTTGGCCCTAAGATAGATGATTTTTTAAATATTATGGGATATCTAACAAGGTCAGTTGTATTTTTATAAGATATACAAGGAAATGAAAAAATTAATGCGAAACAAGTTCATTGACACAACATGTGCAAAAATGTGTCGGCAAAGAAACATCTGATCTTTCTATTCAACTGTTATTCAGTTTCATAGCTGAACATAATGAACAAACTCATATATTTATTTTCAGATTGAGCTATTGTTTAGTACAGGACTAATTAATTTATACATTTTTTTTACTATTTAGAAAATTCCAATTGTAAAGGCTGATCGGAGACCTGGAGATGCTGAAGTTGTTTATGCATCAACAGAAAAAGCAGCAAAAGAACTTAACTGGAAGTAAGTGTGGATTTTCTTAAGCGAATGCTTTTGTGATATTTAGTTGTTCTTAAAGCTCTGTTTACTCAACTCTTTTTACGGAAATTCAATGTTTTTAGTGTCTCCAAATTTTGCAAATATTATTATATCAAGACTATTTTCTTCATCTGATCAGAAATGTGGGCAAGTTTTCTTGAGTTAATTTTTTCCCTTTTCCTTTTCCTTACAAATTTATGTTCCTTGTGCAGGGCTAAATATGGCATTGATGATATGTGCCGTGATCAATGGAATTGGGCTAGCAAAAACCCTTATGGCTTTGGTGAATCTGAAGAGTGAATATTCTTTCAAATCCATTTGACATTGATCATTTATTTATATTCATACAAAATAAGTTATCATTTAGGGTCTTTTGAATCCTATAAGCCACTACAAATTCAGTTTTATTTAGAATTTTTCACTTTTTCTTTAGCGATTCTACAGATATCTTTTGTAATTATGGATTTTAATTATGAGGCAAATAAGTGGTGGTGTTTTTATTTTATTTTATTTTAATGTAGTGGTTTAAGTTAACAATTCGCTTACAGGCTATTATACGGATCTTCTCATGTTCTTTAACATGATTGCACGCCGTTTTGTAAATCTCAATCACATTTTTGAGCTGGATGACTTGAAGATATAATCTTACCGTTTTATCGGGAATATTTATACGACTATTTTAAAAACAATTTTTGAATATCTCTTTCATATTTGTGCTGTGTTTTTACTATTTTTTTATATTATTTTGATTTTCATATCAATACTTACATTTCTTTGTATATCTTTAGTTGTCCTAAAAAAATTATACAAATAGTTTAACTTACCTCATTCTATGTTTTTTTATTCCTTCGACTTTCGTGTTGAGTTGGACCTTTATAATTTAAATAAAACAGTTTGAACTAGACATAAAAGAAAGATGTACAGAATAGGCTAGTCATTCTTTGTGGTATTTAATTAGTGTTTGGTTTTATTATTTGTAGAGTTGTATTTATCTATATTTCCAATTTCCAATTTGAGCCAGACACTAGTGAATCATTTTATGTAACTTTATTGAATATAAAGAGGATTATATTCATATGAAGGATACTGGTATGTCTATTGTCTGTATCAATATTCACTGGTTGTTTAGGATCAGAAATTATTATAGACTACATCTAGTACTTTTATTTCATGCTCAAAGATGGGAGTTAGATCATAAATGCCAAGAATCACAGGCTACGTACAATGGGAGTTGCTTTAAATGCTATGCAAGTTCACTTGACATTAGACAAACACAAGATGTAGGAGAAGCTGAGGTAATCATGATCAATCTTAATCCGCCGAGGAGAAGCTGTCCAATCTTTCCAGCTACAATACTTTCATCTTCATCTTCATGCCACTTTAATTGCATCGAATCTACTAGCTATACTGCTTTGACCTAAGTCTCAAATTTGATGCTATATCGTAACACCATCCGGAAGATGTCTCTTTCTTCTTGTGTTATGATAAATTGCATTTAGGAAACTTATTTAACGATGCATGTAAAACTAGATTTCATTGTTACGACAAGCATGTATCTTCTCGTATTTCACATCAATATCAATGGAGTATCAACCTTTTTTTAGCGTGAGTTGTATGGACAGCAAACAATGCTTTGACTCTATTCAATTGTGAATTTAGCACACCCGTCTTACAAAAACATATTGCTAAGCAAATTCTCCTAAGTTTTTTCATACAAATTAAAATATGAAAATAGAAAAAAAAATTAAAAATTCATTTAGTTTTTTCAAAACATATATGGGTTAAATAGAACTCCTTCAATCAACCACCATTCTTAATGTTGATGGCAACCGGATTGGCAACCCCATCTAGTTTGATTTAGTGGTTTGATTCGTCACCCTTCCGAATTATTGGGGTATTTTATTGGTTAAGTAATTGAATTACCATTATGTGATTAGTTTTAGAAACTCTCCTCGATGTGTTGATATTTTCCATAATCAAATTTCAAGATGTCACAAATTTGTTACATTAATTCAAGACATATAAAATCTTCATCATCAAGATTGACATATATATTCAGACTATTTGAGAAGGAAATAATTGTGTTGATTTTTTAACTAAGTCAGACACTTCCTTTCGCATAGAACATAAGATTTATCATTCCCCTCCTCACGATCTCTTGGATTTCCTCAACGCAGACTCTCGTGAAACATCTTGTAGAGTTCAGTTTTTTCTTATCTTTGCTTTGTCGTTTCTTTAGCTCTGTAACTAAAAAAAAAATCAACAATCAACGGTATATCCAAAATGTAAATTGCATATTGAATTCAGTTAAATTTTTTCTACGACACCAAAATAAGTTTTTTAAAATAATTTTTTCTTCAAAAAAAAGTTTTTTAAACTAATTTCCAACATATCTTTTATTAAATAATATATATATATTTTATGAACTTAATTAATTTCTTGATAAAAACTTTATTAATTTAAATAATTCACTAAAAAGTCTTAATATATTTATCAAATAATAAAAACTTACCAAAAAAAATATAAAAAAAAGTTACATGGAATGGAAGAGAGGGTACGGAAACGAAAATCTAGCGTAAGGAAATCACAAATAGGTGCTATGACTGCTATCCCGTTGGTTTAAACTTCATTTCAATTTCAAAACCAAGTCCACACACTCCTCCATAACAAACAAACGCGCTTTCACCTTCAAACAGCTTCCTCACCGTAACCGTCACCGGCGATCTGTTCCACCAGATCGCGCCGTTAACTCTTACCGGAACCATTTCATCTATTAGATCCGATCTAAAATGGAAAACCTAATCTCACTAGTCAACAAAATTCAACGAGCTTGCACCGCCTTAGGTGACCACGGTGAATCTAGTGCACTCCCTACTCTTTGGGATTCTCTTCCTGCTATCGCCGTCGTTGGTGGCCAGAGTTCTGGAAAATCTTCCGTATTGGAGAGTGTTGTTGGCAAAGATTTCTTACCTCGTGGATCAGGTATTTTTTTTATACAATCGGTGATTGTGAATTGTGATTTGAAATTTGTTCTTAATTGATGCGTTTTTGTAGGGATCGTTACTCGGAGGCCACTTGTTTTGCAGCTTCACAAGAGTGATGAGGGAACAAGAGAATATGCTGAGTTTCTTCACCTTCCGAGGAAAAGATTCACCGATTTTGGTAACTTTTCTTTTGTCACTCTAATTTTCGCTTTTTTTATTTCATTGTTGTTGAAATCATTTTGTATTATGCGTCTCTTGTTAAAAAAATTCTGATTTGAATGTTATTGACTCTATTTGACCATTTTCAAAATGTTTCTATATATGTATGAATTTTTGTGTTGTTTTTCTTTTTCTCATTACTATTTAGTAAATGATCGTGCTATTTAGATTTTACTGATTCAAATGATTTTGACTCTATTTGACCGATTTTGAAATGTTTCCATGTATGTATGGATGTTAATGATGATGGTTTAATTTGTGTAGCTGCGGTGAGGAAGGAAATTCAAGATGAAACGGATAGAGAAACCGGTCGATCCAAACAAATTTCAACTGTCCCTATTCATCTTAGCATATATTCTCCCAATGGTTCGTTTGAATTATTTTTTTTATTATCTATTGTACTGCATCCCTTATTTCTATATATAATATGTAGATCTGTCGGTAACAATGCTTAAGTACAGAAGCATCATCTCGTGGTCTATTTTTTTGCTCATTTTATTCAAGTGTTGAATTACGGGTGACCTCTTGTGACTCTTGCAGTTGTTAACTTGACACTCATTGATCTTCCTGGGCTGACAAAGGTCGCTGTAGGTATGCATGCAATTGACATGTCTTTTTTGTACACGGTTTTAAGGCTATTTAGTGTGAATTTTATTTTCGTAATGATGTATGAGATGCTCATAGATATTTTTGCATAACTGCAGAGGGACAACCTGACAGTATTGTGCATGACATTGAGAATATGGTTCGCTCCTATATTGAGAAGGTAATGTTCATTCAAGCTCTAAAGCTTTTAATAGAAATAAAATATTTTCAGGATCAAATTGTATGGTTTAATTTTTAAAAATAAATATCTAAGAAAAATATGGAGTGTAAGATCGTTTGAATTGTAGGACTGTAACACGGAGTCTAAGGTCCCACAAATAGACAAAATTGTAGAAATAAATAATTGAGAAAAATAACTTTGACATAATCATCCTGTAAAAACATAACTCTTATTATTGATTCAATCATAAAGATGAGAGTTCGACCCCAAACAAATATAGAAATTTTTTATTAATTCCTACCACCGAATGATAATTGCATAGATTAAGAAGTTCCCAAGTTTGGAAGTAATTTCTCAACTAAAACCCACCGAGTCCCTATATTTAAATAAAAATCCCACCGAGTCCCATAAAAAAAGTCCAAGTTCAGTGTATCCCTTTATGCGATGAAAAAACAGATCAACTTCCGAGTCAAAAAACATTTGAAACCGGGTTGTAAAAGGTGCGAGTTGTTTGGGTCAAAAACGGTTCAACGTGGGAAACCAACATGAGAGAAAATGCTGCCCCACAATTCAATGATTTTCCTCTGCGTGTTTACCGCTCCGGCCTCTTCAACGATTTTCATGTGCGGAGGTAGAAAAACACGTGAGATCATATGATATCACAATCTTGATCGTGCTCTTAACAACTATTCTAGAAAGTTTATCTTGCAAAGTTCTCTGATGTGCAAAAACTTTGACGTGCCTTGTATGATGTATGAACATCATTAATTTCAAAAACTGTGGCAAGTTCTTGGTATAATATTTGTGTAAAAATTAGGCCCATGTACGAAAAGTAGTATGCTGAAATTGATGTTATTTTGCAGCCGAACTGTATAATTTTGGCTATATCACCGGCTAATCAAGATATTGCAACATCTGACGCAATTAAAATTTCCCGTGAAGTGGATCCTACAGGTACTTTCAATATTTCCTTTTCTTTTGTCTTTTAGCGTTCCCCATTTTGAATGCATTTAATGAATCTTTTTATGGGTTGTTGAGAATCAACAATATTTACACCGCAGATCTAACCATTATTCTAACTTTTTGCACTGTTGATTTTTGGAGAACAAGCTGACTGAATTGGGCAACATAAAGTAAATAGTTCGATGGTTTTCTAATCATTGGTTTATTTGTTTCAACTTTTAGGCGAAAGAACCATTGGAGTTTTGACAAAGATTGATCTAATGGACAAGGGTACCGATGCTGTTGATGTAAGTCCAATAATTTTTTTATTTTAATATAATAGCATGCAAACATGGTTATAGTTCGTTGCAAGGTCGAAACAATGGAGAAGGATTCGAAGATCTTGCATATGTCTACAATTTGTTGTTGTTGTTGTTGTTGTTGTTTTTGTTGTTATTATTATTATTATTATTATTATTATTATTATTATTATTATTATTATTATTACTACTACCATCGTCGTCATTATTATTATTATTATTATTATTGTTATTGTTATTGTTATTGTTATTGTTATTGTTATTGTTATTGTTATTGTTATTGTTATTGTTATTGTTATTGTTATTGTTATTGTTATTGTTATTGTTATCTGTGAACTTTGCAACTTAGATTTAGATTATTAGGTCCATAATCCCATTTATGTATATGTATATAACCTTGTAAACACTCATTCTTTGCTAGTAGTAAAATATAATACATACAATTTTACATGGTTCATCCACCTCCACCAAGTCAGGCTCATTGGTAGACTTAGTGCCGAGGTTGGGTATCATTCTATTCTATGGCATTGGTCACCTATGACTAATGAGCTTATCTGGATCAAGCAACTAACTGATGAGTAGAAATTTACAGAGGTCTCTCGAATGAAGTTGCTTTTTTATAATTATTAGTTGCTCTTTCACCTTGCTTCAAATCTGGTTTTTCATGAGAAGACCAACCATATTGAAGTGAATTGTCATTTCATCAAGGAAAATATTTGATCTGGTTGTAGTGTCACTAGTTACATCAATTCCAATTAACCACTAGCTTATATTCTCACTAAGTCTCTCAAATGCTCTGGATTGAGTTTATTTGGTGCATATAATCTATATCCTCCGGCTTGAGGGAAAATGTTTTTTCTAGATATTAGGCCTCTAAAGACCATTTGTGTATTTAACCTTACAAACAAACACTCATTCTTTGAAAGTAATGAAATACACTACATACTCTATTAGTTTCCTCATTTCTTAAGACTACCCTTTTTTACATGGATACTGAAAAGACAGGCAATAATACTATTTATTCCCATTGTTCAATAACTATTGATGTTATAGTCTTTTCTTTGTTTCATAACTACATTGATGTTTTAGAATCTAAATGTTTATTAATGTTGTTTTCCAACTATACCCTTATTTGGAGGGGTACTTAGAAATATGTAATACAACTAATGATAAACATCAAAAGTTTAGAAATGGATAGAGTATCAATTGTCAAAATTAACTGTTAGCCTTCCATATTGAGGATATGGGGCCTGATTTCAATTGACCTGCATTCTTATTTATTCTCTATGAGAATCACTTGTTAAGTATGGAATCTAGACATAGTTTCATATTTATGAGAACTAAGGAGTTGGATGAATTGTTCATAAAGCTTGAAATTTCTCGTGTTAAAGTGTCTTTCTGCCTCAAACCAATTAATCCTTGCTCACCCCCTCGAGTTTATAGCATAACCCTGAATAATGATCAGTTGTTTTATTCTAAGAAGCTATCAAAGTAAATACTTAATTCTGTATTGATCCATGGTATATACTTTTGCTTGCTCAGATGTTGGAAGGTAGAGCATATAGGTTAAAGTTCCCTTGGATTGGTGTTGTGAACAGATCACAAGCAGACATAAACAAAAATGTTGACATGATTGCTGCAAGGCGTAGAGAACGTGAATACTTTAACAGTACTCCTGAGTATAAACACCTAGCTAGCAGAATGGGATCTGAGCATCTGGCGAAGATGCTCTCGAAGGTACATCAAAAACAATATGTAGCATCATTTGCTGAAATATTAGGTTTTCATTTTTATGTAAATTTGTTTTAGTAGCTTCCAACAACTAAAGTCATATTGATTTTTATATCAGCATTTGGAGACAGTAATCAAGTCCAAGATTCCAGGCATTCAGTCACTTATTAGCAAAACAATAAATGAAATTGAAACCGAACTGACTCGTTTGGGGAAGCCTGTTGCAGCTGATGCTGGAGTAAGTTTGCTCTTATTTTCTAGCCAGTTTAAATTCTCTGTTCCAAAACCATTGGTTACCTTGTCTTTCCCTCCAGACTTTTGTCATTTGTGTGTTCATACGAGCATTCATCCCACATAATATCCATTTATTTTGATGAACTTAAATATTGATGTGGTGACTGATTGGCCATCACATGCAGGGCAAGTTATATGCAATCATGGAAATATGTCGCTCATTTGATCAAATATTCAAAGACCATCTTGATGGCGTGTATGTGTTATACTTTTCTGATTAAAATTAACAATTTACTGTTCAATTCAATTGTTTTTTTCGTGCTGCATTTCCTTATTTTTATGTGTCAATCTCCTACAGGCGGCCTGGAGGTGATAAAATTTATAACGTCTTTGACAACCAGCTCCCTGCTGCTCTGAAAAGGTTGCAGTTTGACAAGCAGCTTTCAATGGAAAATATAAGGAAACTTATTACAGAAGCTGATGGGTACCAGCCTCATCTTATTGCTCCAGAGCAAGGATACCGTCGTCTCATTGAATCCACTCTAGTTACTATCAGGGGTCCTGCCGAGGCAGCTGTTGATGCGGTATGTTTTTCACAAGAGAATTATCAATAACAACTGAAATTTTGTACTCGCTTTTTTTTAGAATTTGTGGTGGTGTGCCATAAAGAATGTGTTGAAATGAAATGCTTAAATACTTGATTAAAGAGAACCCATGTTTCTTATATTTCTGAGGTGATCACTTAGTTTGTTTATTAGCAAGGAATTTGTAAGGAAAAAAAAAACTTTAGCCTCAACATCAACCTTGTATAAAAGCTGTAAATTAGTTATTTTTCTAATTGGATAATGTGTTTATGTGTTTTTGTCTTGTTTAATCTACCTAAGCATTCATCTTTAATCTTTTGCTGATCTCTTTGTTCATACTCATTGAAGTCTTGTTTTGGATTGAATTCTTCCAGGTTCATTCGCTATTAAAGGACCTGGTTCACAAAGCTGTTAGTGAGACTCTGGTTTGTTCCTGGGACTTCTCATTTTATGTTCCTGTTTTTATTTCTTGCGACTATATTTGTTCTAAATAAATTATATAATTTCTGGTGCTCTTATTTCACCGGGGCATTCTAGTGACAATGTTCATTTTGAAACAGCATTTGAATGGCTTCAATTTTAGAAGTTGAAATGTGCAGAGCTTTCGGGTTTTCTTTGGTTGAGTATTAAGATATTTGTTCTAACTATCCCTCAGTATTTGCTTTGAGAATTCTAGAAGTGTTTGAGATAAAGGGTTTTCTTTCGGGTTTTCTTTGATTTTTTTTTCCCTATAAATTCTGTTTTCAATTTCAGTTCCTGTTTCTTTACAAAAGCTCATGTTTTGTGTTCCAACCGACTTTTTTTTAAGGTCTTATCAATGATATGTCGTCAAAAAAATTCGTTTGGAACACAAATCGTGAACTTTTGTAAAAAGCAGGAACTGAAATTCAAACCAGAAAATTTAGAGGACCAAAAATCAAAGGAAAATTTTGGAGGGACAAAAACTGAAAGTTGGTATACTTAGAGGGAAGTAAAAACAAATTTAACCCTACAAAATATAACTCATTCATATATTACTTTTATTTTCTGTTTATGAAATTATCATATAACCTGTACTTGTGAAAAGTCCATTTGACTAAACAATGATAATTGTATTTTGTTACATCATAAGGGGCCTGTATGAATTGAGCATATTTAATGTCATAAGTTTTGAGACTGTTTGGGAGAACATATGGAAACAGCTTATGACATTTTTCATAAGCTTATTTCATTAGTTCTCCAAGATAGCTTATGAAAACAACTTATATCATATCCAAAAACAATTTAACTGCATTTTATCTTTTGCTATGGAATAGCATATGTAAGCTTATACATAAGTGCTTATCATAATAAGCAGTTGTGACATAAGCTGCAAATAAGCTGTTTATCTAAACAAGGCCTAAATCTGTTCATTGTCGCGTTCAAGTATTAAAATAGAATATGTAACTGAAATAGTAATGTAGGTTATCTTTTTGTAATGCTATTGGTATTGAGAATGCCAATTTATCTATGGCCATTGGCAATGACTTTTGGCCTCTCTGGTCTGTTCCATTGCTATATTCTTGCAGTTGTTCTGCACAGGTTTACTTGCCCTTTTTGTAATAATTATTCATGATTAAAATTAGGCAAATGTTAACATGTGCCCCAATGGCATATGTTAGGGAATGTAAAATAGAAATAATTATCTTAAAAGTTGTGCATTCAACTTTATTCAACTTTTCAAAGTCAAACTTTTGTTTTTTTCTATGAAAAATTTCTAATTTTGGATTTCTTAACTTGTGCCCTAAGGGCACAAGATAACAAGACCCTTAAAATTAATACAGTTGGAATTTTCGTGGTTTTCATTTACTCACAATTTTCTCATTAATACTATGCCATTGGCTGTGTTTATTCTCAGGATTTGAAGCAATACCCTGGTCTACGGGCTGAGGTTGGGGCTGCAGCTATTGATTCATTAGATAGAATGAGAGATGAAAGCAAAAGGGCAACACTACAACTGGTTGATATGGAGTCTGGCTATCTGACGGTTGATTTCTTTCGGAAGCTCCCTCAAGATGTGGACAAGGGTGGCAACCCCACTCATTCAATTTTTGATAGATATAATGATTCTTATCTAAGGCGAATTGGTATGTCTTATTAAACGTAGCCTCATAGTTTAATATAGTATGTCCTCTGTCAGTGTTAAATGGAACTTAAAACTGACCGTTCAATCTCACTCTGCGTATTCAGGAACAACAATTTTGTCATATGTCAATATGGTCTGCGCTACTCTGCGACATTCAATTCCGAAGTCCATTGTTTATTGTCAAGTGCGGGAGGCAAAACGAAGCCTACTTGATCACTTTTTCACTGAGCTAGGAAAAATGGAGGTGAGAATAAATTTGCCTCTCCAAGTTTCCTGATCATACTTTTCATTTATTCAAAAAATTATTGAGCTGCTTTTAATTTAGTTTTTAAAGTTAAATAAATTAAAGCTTTGTCTGCCTGTATATACTCTTTGCAGACCAAGCGTTTGTCCTCGTTACTGAATGAGGATCCTGCAATTATGGAACGTCGTAGTGGCCTCGCAAAGAGACTGGAGTTGTACCGAAGTGCCCAAGCTGAAATAGATGCAGTTGCTTGGTCTAAGTAAATGCGTATACATATCACCTTTATACTATACTAGAGGCAGTAGTATCACCATTTAATTTTCATTCTTCAGACTGCAAGCATCTAGAACTAAAATATGTATTGTCATCTTAACTATCTTTACATGTCTGTGATTTTGAAAGAAGAAAAGAATGATTTTTTGAGTGAGATGATTGAGTAATTTTTACCCCCTATACATATCATTCATTTTTCCAGAGTACCTACTGCCTGATTTTTTTTCTTTTTCTTTTTCTGTTTCCAATATGATACTAGTTGCGAACAGAACAGAGATTTTACCTAACGTCTAGTATAAAGTTAAAAAAAAAAACGTCTTGTATAAGGTTTCTGCGGGCGATTGTTACAAAGATAGTTTGAATTTCTACTAACTTAAGTTTTTTGAACTTTTTATGAAGCTGGAAGGACGGGTTCGATTGAGAATTCCCCCCTGCTTTTGCTTCACAATTTTTAAAAACCAAGCAGTTTGATGTGGCCGTAACTACTAAAATATCTCCCTAACGAAGTTCACATGCACCCTAATATTGTCATTTTATATTAATTTTCGTTTCATTTGACAAACACCGTTACCATGGCAAACTCAAGCTCTTACAAGTTACAACTTCATATCCAAATCCAACTCCAATTTTATCTATGATCACAGTTTTTAGTGCTGCAATGTATAGGAGAAAATTAGGTGTAAGAAAGTATAATTAAAATACACCATAATTTTGACAATTTATCTATGACTGCATAATTTTTTATTCTAATTTTTTGACTACATCATTAGGAAGGTAATTGTACATAATTTATCTATGACCACACAAATTTTCCAACTTCATCTCCAAATCCAACTCCAATTTTATCATCTGATCTAACTAGTTTGATTTTAAAGTACAATGAGACATACATATATAATAACAAAGCATACAAAAAATTATGTACTATTTAAACACCATAATTGTGTCAAAAAATTATATACGAACCTTTTTTTGAATTTTTTTTACATTTTCAAAATGTATAATCCCAAGTTCAATAGATCGAAGTAGAAGCAAATCAGAATTTTCATGAAAAGTTTGAACCATTTATAATACTACGTAGTCCGTTATTTTAGTAAATCGTTAATTTGCCTCTTGAAATTGTCTAAGTTATTTACTATTTTTTATGTTGTTTTGTATTTTACCCAAAGAAAATGTTATTACTAGTATATTTTATGGATTAATATTTTTAAAATATCATTTTCTATGTTATTTTTTAAAGTAGATCTTCTCTTGTTCGGAGACGCCTAATTTTAATTGTATTGGTTAACTACACTCGTAAATTGAAATTATATCAGTAGAAATGTTTTTTAAATTCATAAGTTAACGATTTTTTTATGAAATAAAAATATATTTTTTGACTTTTATATTTTAAAAAATCATTTCATAAGAAAAAAACATCGTTTTATTGTTTATAATAATCACACTAATTTCCCCTAAAAACTGATTATACTAATTTATTACATTTTATAGTAAAAAATAATCAATATTCACTATTATGAGTAATAGAATTTTATAAAAGTAAAATTTATTCAGAGACAATTTTGATAATTAAGATTTAATTATTATAGTTAAAAATGATAAAAAAAAATATTATTTTTCTAAAAAAAATAACTCATTTGATTATTGATTTAAAAATTTAATATACCAATTCATTCAAAAATTTTGAGTGTATTTGTCAATAAATAAGTAAAGGAGAATGTTAATCAACGCCTTTAGAGCCCGTTTGGTGCACAGGATAGGAAGACAGGATATGATAACTATCATATCCTGATTCAATTTGTTGTTTGGTGCATCAATAGGAAATGATAACTTAGGGGGGTGTATTGGATCATGATTCTATGATATTTTAAAAGACTTTTTTATCATGAAAAAGTTTTGTGGTATTCAATCAAGACTCTTTTCAATTTAAAGAAAGTCTTGTGTTATTCAATCAAGATTCTTTGTCATTTAAAAAAAGTCATGTGGTATTCAATCAAGACTCTTAATCACTTAAAAAAAGTCAATTGGTATTCAAAATCATTCAAATTTTGAAGGATTGTTTAATAAATCATATTTTGATGGATTTTGTGGGATTTTATAGTGAAATTTTAGAATGAAAAAGTCTTTCATGAAAACAAGAGATTTCTTATGATTGTTTTTCTTTTAAAATTTTTACTATCTCTCCCTCTCTCTCCTCCCTTCTCTCTTACTCTCTCTTTTCCTCTCCCCCCCTCTCTCTCTCTCACTCTCCCCCCCCCTCTCTCTCACTCTTCCTCTCTCTCTTTCCTCTCTTTCCTCCCTTCTCTCTCTCTCTCTCTATATATATATATATATATATAGTTCTCCCGTAAAAAATAAAGTAAAATAAATAAAAGAGTTTTTATTGAGATTTTGTGAAAGAGAGTGTGTGTTATGATCATTTTTTTTAATTATTTCTTAAAATTCATAAAATCTGTTGAAATCTCTTGAAATCCATAAAATCATTTCAAATCCTTTAAAATCTTATGAATTAAATCCATTGAAATCCTTAATAGTCTTTTAAAATCATCAAACTCATCAAAATCTTACAAAGTCTTTTAAAATCCTCAAGACTTTTTTAACCAAAAATTGTCCTTTAAAATCCTAATTCAATACACCCTCCTTAAACTCATTTCTTATCCTATCCTACTCACCCTTTGTTATTTTTATCCTTAGTTTTTGGTGGGTTAGAATTATCATATCATGATTAGCACTAAAATGTTTATTTTGCCCTCTCTCAATTCATCACTCGTGCTCTCTTTGCTCTCCATCTATCGACCTCTACCTGTTCCTCCATAACTCTTCATCGTCATCTCTTCTATTTGATACAGATCCGACTCCAATTCCAACCTACAATCATTTTTTCCTCAATTTGCTTAATTTTTTGTTTTTTTTCTTGATTATCTATTTTGTACTCAAGTTAAATTTGAAAAGGGATGAAACAAAGAGTTTAAGAATTTCGTATTATTATCTTCAACAAAGACAACTATTTTTTTTTAATTGAAGAAACCATGAATTTTTTTTAATTGAACTTTAAGAATAAAGATGACGGCACCCCTAAAATAAGGAATAAGACGATTGACAATGTTTTTTTATAACTTTGTGTAATTAATAATAGCTTAATTACATTTAATTATAATTAATTACAAGAGTAATTATGTCATTTAATTGTGACATATATGATATTATATTTGTTATCATGTGTGCATCAAACATGTGATAGGATAAATGTTATCATGTTTATATCATTTCCTATCCTTATCCAATTTCATATCATATCCTATCTCTATCATATCATGTGCACCAAACGGGCCCTTAAGACTTTTTTTTTTAAGGAACCCTTATGATATTGGTTAAGTAACCAAAACAAATAAAAATGGTGTAACTATTATTTAGATTTTTTTTTTGAGGGATAACTATTATTTAATTAAAAATCAAAACTTATATTTTAAAGAAAAATTAGTTTCCTTTTTGACACAAGAAATATTAGGGGGTGTATTGGATCATGATTCTATGAGATTTTAAAAAACTTTTTTATCATGAAAAAGTCTTGTGGCATTCAATCAAGACTATTTTCAATTTAAAGAAAGTCTTGTGTTATTCAATCAAGATTCTTTGTCATTTAAAAAAAGTCATGTAGTATTCAATCAAGACTCTTAATCACTTAAAAAAAGTTAATTGGTATTCAAAATCATTCAAATTTCGAATGATTGTTTAATAAATCATATTTTGATGGATTTTGTGGGATTGTATAGTGAAATTTTAGAATGAAAAAGTCTTTCATGAAAACATGAGATTTCTTAGGATTGTTTTTCTTTTAAAAATTTTACTATCTCTCCCTCTCTCTCCTCCCTTCTCTCTTACTCTCTCTTTTCCTCTCCCCCTCTCTCTCTCACTCTTCCCCCCCTTCTCTCTCTCTTCCTCTCTTCCTCTCTCTATATATATATATAGCTCTCCCGTAAAAAATAATGTAAAATAAATAAAAGAGTTTTTATTGAGATTCATAAAATCTGTTGAAATCTCTTGAAATCCATAAAATCATTTCAAATCCTTTAAAATCTTATGAATTAAATCCATTGAAATCCTTAATAGTCTTTTAAAATCATCAAACTCATCAAAATCCTACAAAGTCTTTTAAAATCCTCAAGACTTTTTTAACCAAAAATTGTCCTTTAAAATCCTAATTCAATACACCCTAGTTTCCTTAACCGGTCACTAAAAAATACTCTTCCAGTCACTTTTTTAAGAAAAAAAACTGTTTTCACAATGTTTAAGGACTCTGTTAAATGTAATTAATTTTCTTGATTTGATGAAAAACATTAGTGAAGTTTCCAATCTTGCCTTTAAAAATTTAATTGAGAACGAGACCATTAGAACCCCAAATAAAATCCCACTCCACGTATGCAAGCTCACTTGTACTCCCAATGCAAAGAAAAAAAGACACTGGCCAACACAAGAGATTTCAATGAGTAACTGCAAAACATGCATTTTTTTTTTTATCTTTGTTGTACTGATATTAAAGAAGACAGAAGGACATGTACTAGAAAGAAGCAAAACTTTTCCTTGGAAATAACACGTAGTGTGTCTAAATAAAAGTGTGCAATAAACGTCTAAAAAACAAGATAGTAAAGTGGAAATAAATAAGAGTATATTAGGAATAGTAGTATTAAATAGTTTAAAAATGGTTAAGTTTTGTTTATATTAGTGACCAAAATTTGAAATGTTTTTTTGTTTATATACGTGACTGAGGGAGTATATAAAGAATTTTGGAAGAAATATATTATACGGAGTATCTAATAAAGATAGATTTTGTTTAAAAAAGCAACCTATATTTAGGAAATGACATAAGCAACTAAAAAAGTGGTCGGGTGGCATCTCAAAGACAAGTACCGGATTATACGACGTTGTTCCTCAAACTTCTCAGATCCAAAACATCTTACAACGTTATTGTTTGGTTTCACCCTCTCAGATTCTAACGTAAGATTCACCTCTCCATTTCTTCCATTTTCATTCACCTTCAACTTTCTTCTATCATCATTTCATTTTTCCATGCGATCCAAATCTCACATTTCAGTTTCATTTCATTACATCATTTCTGGAATTTCATATGATAGCTATACGCCTTTCGCTATCCTCATTATCATATAATAACATTTCTCACAATATTCTATGAATATTACTTTTTTTTTATATCGCGTTGATTAAACACGATTTACTATTGGATATAATTTCACGCTCAAATTTTTTTATTCTTTCATTATACGATCAAATCAAATGAAATGTGTTTCAGAATCTTTTGCTACTGTTGACCAAAATGTGTTCCAGACCAGAATCCGAGATACCTTCAAAATCAAATTTTTAATTAAATAAAACTTGTTTCTTTTCTCAAAAAAATTTTTTTTTTTATTTTTTTTATTTTAGCGTCGTGTCGAGATATTTTACTTGCTGTTATTGAGATTAAGATCTCTCTAAGTTTCGCCTTGTGGGATTTTCTTGCAGCCGTGTGAATATTGCAGTTTTTTTACCCTTTATTTTAAGGAACTTGGACATTATGTTTGTTTGGGTTTATGTTTTTTATTTTTGTAGTAAATAAGTTTAAATTGTAGAAATTTAACATCTCGGGCTATCATTTTTATGTTTGAGTTTATGATTAATTTTACACAGCTTAAATTGTCAAACATGCTGCCAATTTGTTGCATATTAGGCAGGGTAATGGTTGTTCTGTTGTTGACATATGTTAATAGAAATGGTCTGAGGATTTTGTTCATATGATCAGTTATCAACTTATCATGTTTAGGAGGGAGATTTTGTAGTTCATCTATGCATTGACATACTGAGAATCCTTTTGGCCGAGTATTAATCTGTTTTTTCTTTCGTTTTTGAATTGTCTTAGGATCTCTGAAATTGCTCAGAAGAAAGGCGAGGAGGGTGCATAGACTATCATGGGCTCTGAGAGGGAAAGTTTTGACCTCTCAGGACCTTTACATTTGACTTATGTCTTATGGTAAGATCTTCGAATAAATCTTTCGATTTGAAATCTTTTCATTATGTCTTGTGTAATTCAATTATTTTGTTTCTTATCCACATGTCTTATACCTGATGTCAGTATTAACTGCCCACACTTTACGTAACAGTGAAACGAATATCATCATCATGTATATAATCTTGTGTTCAGATCAGTATATTGGGGAATGTCTGTCTTTCAATCCCTGTTTTTTTTCTCTACATTTAAGTAGTTAGAAAGTACTCTTTATAAAAAAAACTTAAGGCCTATAGGACAAATAGTATCCTAATTTGAATCGGTTGCATTGATCTCTTGTTACTTCTCACATGATAACTAATGGTTAGGGATAGGGATGACAAGATTTGAAAGTGATATTTTGTACCAAAAAACAAACGTGCTACCAAGCTTCGCTATATCCCTTTACATCAGTGTCCAACGTCACTGTAAAGAATTTGTATTGTTTTCCACATTTTTCCATTATATATATCATATCTTTTTTCCATTATACTGTTTGATTCAGGGATAATCCATATCATCGGATGTCGGTTGCTGCTTGTTTGGTCCAAGGTGTTTACATTCTAGAAAGGGACCGGCAAGAAAATCGTGAAGGTTCGGATGCTCTTGCGCCGCCTTGGTGGACATTTTTCCATTTTCAGCTGCTTCGTCCACTTGTAGATGATGTTGATTCTTCAATCTTTGGTGCAATCTTTGAGTTCAAGCCTCCATCATCACAATCTAATGATACTTTATATCGAAGTCCACGTTATGTGATTGCCTTTCGAGGAACTCTAACCAAAGCACACTCAGTTTCGCGTGATGTCGAGTTAGATATCCATTTTATCCGCCAGGGTCTTCATCAAACTTCACGCTCTAACATAGCTATTCAAGCTGTTCGAAACACGGTAGCAACTGTAGGTGATTCGAATGTTTGGTTAGCTGGACACTCCCTAGGATCAGCAATGGCGTTGCTCACCGGGAAAACCATGGCCAAGAATGGCAATTTTATTGAATCTTTTCTTTTCAACCCTCCATTTGTATCTGCTCCACTCGAGAAGATTAAGGATGAAAGAGTAAAACACGGGATTCGATTCGCTGGCAGCGTGATAACAGCTGGACTCACCTTAGCTATGAAAGCCAAGCAGCAGCCGAAGGATTTAATCATCGATCCATTTACCGCTTTGTCTGCATGGGTCCCATGTTTGTTTTTGAATCCATCTGACCATATATGTTCAGAGTATATTGGATACTTTGAACACAGGAGAAAAATGGAGGACATTGGCGCCGGAGTGATCGAAAGGTTAGCAACTCAAAACTCACTCGGTGGCCTATTGATGGGTGCGTTTGGGAAGGAATCTGAACCGTTGCACCTCATTCCTTCAGCTTCTCTGACAGTTAATGTTGCTCCGGCATCTGATTTCAAAGAAGCTCATGGAATTCATCAGTGGTGGCAACCCGACTTGCGCCTCGAATACAAGCTCTACAATTACAAATAGTTCTTGTAATTACTATCACTACTATTATAATTTAGTGGGGGTTTCTGATTCTGGTTTTCGTGTGAAGACTGACAAGATTCATTTAAATTAAGCAGAGCAGTTTTCTTTTGTCATTGTGTTCTGCAAGTTTATTGAAGATAGGTGTCTGGGGCAAAACAGTATCAAGTGTTTTGAACTAGCTTAATTATTTGATTTTACTTGAGTGTACTTAAAATGTTGTATATATTTTTTTTCTTTCAGAAATTTGACAATTGTTCTTTCTTATGGAATATTGTTGTTATTATGGTGGGGGTGGAGATTGAACCCTCGCCAGTCGCCTTCTTATCATTTTCGTATTCTGGGAAATCCTTACAAAGAGGTTAGATGGATGGGCATTCTCAAGCTCAAGCGAACGACTTCAGTGTACTTTCATTCATAAATGAATCAATTGACTCAACTATTAAAAGTGACAAACATAAGAAAATGAATATGTATGCGAGTTGGTATTGTATCTTTCTTAGCTTTGATATCAATATCAGTTAAGTTCACTTGGGACCGTAATCAACTCTCACTTGCGATTAAATCTCCTTTTTTTTACTAATAAGGTTGGGTTGGATTTAGTAGAATGAGCTAGTTAACCTATAGTCAGGATCAGTTAAATGTACTTGTAGGTCTAAAGCGAAATTTAAATTGAGAGAATAACATAAATTTAAGTACTTTTTAGAAATTATTAAAACATATATAATTTGACATATTGTAACTATTTGTAATTATTTAAATTGATACTTAAAATGTTGTATAAAGTTTTTCTTTTAGAAATTTGACATATTAAAACATATATTCCTTGAATTACTAACATAAGTTGAAAATAAAATTAATTTACAACTTAAATGGAGATTATTTTTCTTCATGGAACACAAAAGGTATTGGAGGAGAAATTTGAATCACTTGGATAAATTCTTCAAATACTTTCAATGTTTTTTTAATACTCAAAATTTAAAATATTGTTTGGGGTGAAAATGGGTGCTTTAGTTGGGCTTCAAGGATATGTTTGGATAAACAATTTATTTCAAGCCTATAGCACAGTTGTTTATCACGATAAGTGCTTATGTATAAACTTGCATAACCTATTTTTATAGCAAAAAATAAAATAACAGTAAATTGTTTTTGCATATGCTATAAGTTGATTTTATAAGCTAAATTAGAAAATTTATGAAAATTAGTTAAAAAAAAAACTTATGAAAATTGCCACAAGTTATTTCAAACGGTATCACAAAACTTATGTTAGTAGATAAAATCAAATAACTAAGTCAATCCAAACAGGTCTCAAGTTTGCTCTAGATCAAAACCTTATTTAGGCGGAGTTTGAGATAGACTCCAAAGTTGTTATTGATATGGTTAACTCTAATTCCACTCGAGTGGTGTTATTCAAACTCACCTCGAAGAGATTGTTGCCGTTCTTCACCTTTATTCAAACTTAAAAAAATCTCATTGATTTTCTTTCCATAATTTAAGTCTATATCAATAAAGATTTGATTTCTTATTCTACTTGCCTCAACCTTAAAAAATCAATAAAAAGTTAATGAAACGTGTAATGTTGAGTAAAAAACTCTTTCTTCTAGCTCAATTACTATAGTTTTAGAGACATGAAGGCCATTTCTTTTCTTTTTCTTCTTCAAAATAGTGGCAAAATTAGACATTTAAACACCTTAATTTCAAAGAGAGATGAAAAGGTTGTGTCCAAACTACTTGTGAGGCCATTTCATGAGCAGGAAGATGTACTATTCCATTTTGTATATGATTGAAGTTTTTGTTTTTGTATATAAATAAAAATGAACTAATGATATGTATATGTGTGAAGTTGATTACTGGATGAAGATGCCACCGATAGAAAAGGATAATTGACATAAATAGATACTGCCACGCACACACAAAATACCAATCAACTCCCCTCTACAGCAAGGCTGGCCCCCTCTCTCTTAAATGACTTGATTTGGTTCCCCCATATTCAAACCTCATATGCAAAAAGTGGATGATTTTGTCAATTACTGTCATTTTCAAAGTAATGTTACATGACGAACGAGTGGTTAGACTATCACAACAACATGGGATAATTTAGATTCAAATTAAACTTTAAATATAAACGAGTTCGGCATAACATAAGGAGCTTGTATATGACATATGGTCTTGGCCTTGGCATCGAACTTTGCTTAACCTACAATTAATTAACTAGCTAGCTCACAAAAAGCTAAAAAAAAAAGTGTGCTTCGAGTTCCATCTTCTCTTCACACTCATCAATCATCCCTTCCCTACCCTACCCACTCCCCTTTACTTAACCCCTTTAACTTGCATCGATAAAGCAAGCAACCTAAATAATCACACTTGTCTTTGTGTTGTGTCCCCACTCATTCGCACACATCAAAAATTTAAAACAAAAATATTTACAATTACAATACAAACATCTTTAATCTTTGGTTCCAAATCAGAAAGGATCAACAAATTCTAACCTAATTTGTTTGAAGAAGAAACAATGCCAAAACTCTGCATTCAAAAATTTAATATTGAAAACCCATTTTTACTTTACAATTTTGATTTTGATGCCTTCCTTACTCAAACATCACTAACAATTAACTAATTACTAGTATGATATAGGAGTGTTATATAATCTAGGTACCACTTAATTAACACTAAATTCTACAGTTACAGACTAATTAGCAATGAAACCCTAAGACAGAACCATCACCGACAGCAATGGCAACTCTGCAACCAGTTCTAACCTTAACACGATGAGTAAAGAAATGCAAAACCCTAACACGCCCCGCCATTTCCAACTTTGACTCAATCTCCATCGTTGGTTGAACTCTCAACCCAAAGTTAAACCCAACACCGTCACCATTTGCTAAAGTGGGACCCATATTCGGCGGTGCCGACAAAGGAAAAGACTGAACTGAGAACGTTGCAGCCATGTACTGTGTTCTCCCGGCGTCGATCTGGCCGGCGGGAATGAACATGAACCCGACTTGGTTACCGGAGTAGAGGATTTCCAGAGAGCTGTCGTAGTGAGAGAAAGCTGCACGGTTAGGGTTTCTAACGGAGGCGTATTGAGAGAAGGTGAAGTTGACGGTGCCGTTAATGACGGAGAAGGAAGGGAGTTGGACGGCGTTGACGGCGATCTTGGGGTCTTGTGGTTTGAAAACTGTGTAGTATACTATGAGGATGACGATGACGATGAAAATCAAGAAGATTGTCGCTACTACACATGAGGCTAGGTTGGTACGGCCGGAAGGTGGTCGTGGTCTTTTTGATCTGGTGGTGGAGGCGGTAGCGGTGGTAGTGGTGGGGATGACGGGTCCATCCGCCATGGATCTTATGTGGGTTTTGTTGTGACTAAAATGTGAATGTGAAAGTATACAAGATGAAGTAAAAGCCAAAGACAATTTATTTGATCAAACCAAACCCCACATGTTGTCCCTCTCAAGAAAATAAAAAGTAAGAAATTGGTCAAGGGAGATTAAAATGAGTTTTTTGTTTCGTCTAGTGTTAGAATTATCTTTTTATACAAGTGAGGCGTTCAACATTAAAATTTTGATTCCCTACGTATAACAATATATGTCTTCGTCAACTGAGTTAGATTCACATAAACAAATGAGTTTTTAATTTGTAGTAAAAAAATCATCACTCCTTCATCCTAATATTAGTATTTACTGATTTGATTACAAGTATTTTTCACATACCATACTTTAATTATCTTTTTTAATCAGAAGACTGTTGACGTCCAAGAAAACGAAGAAGAAAAACTAAGTTACAACCGTGATTTTAGGTATGATAGTACTAAATATGTCATCAAAAATCAGGACCGTTCCTAGAGTTTTACAGGCCTTAGGCAAAATATGAGAAAAGGGCCCCTTGTATAATACGTCATAAATTTTTTTAGCTCATTGTTGTAATTTTATTAGCTCTTCATTTTGTTTTTTTCCCGCTTTTAACTACCAAATTACTTTTTTTAGACAACATCTTAAAGTAAATCAAATACTTTATAGACACCAAAACAAAATAAAATACCGTAGAAGATAACAATAGTTCCTGGAAAATGATAATGAATGCATCACAAATCAGTTGCATGATCATGAATGCTCTTGCATGTTCATATCAAATTCAATTTTGCAATCCTTTCAATCAATTCAAGAAATTTGACATTACAATATTGATATAATTTTTTTTTTTGGAACCTTAGAAAGTAAAGATTAAGTAATTTTTTTTTGGAAACCTTAGAAAGTAAAGATTAAGATTAATTTTGTAGGTTCATTTTCAACTAAAATATAATGTTTTGTTATGAAAATTATCTCAATTTTTTGGATAATAAATATCACCTATACTTTTAATATTAGTGACACACATTATTAGGAACAAATGGCCCAAAAAAATATTTTTAATTTCTTCGATAATATATTTTTTGGCAAATTATTAAGAAAAACCAATTTTTTTATAGGGAGGGTGTATAAAGAAATCTGTGTTATACGAGGGTATATATAGCAAATCTTGCCAAAAGGGCCTAAAACATTAACAGACTTGGGCTCAGCTCTTCATCTTGTTAATATTTCAGGCCTTTTAGTGAACTTTACTATATAAACCCCCCAGAAACTCAGTATTTCTATATACACCCCCGTCCATAAAAAAAATTTAGGGCCCCCTAACGGCATGGGCCCTAGGCCGTCGCACTCCCGGCCTATGCCTAGGGCCGGCCCTGTCAAAAATGAGATTAAATTTAGACACTTGAGAACAAGTGTTTGGACATTAAATTTAGACACTAATAAGTAAGGTTTTTGTTAACGAGAGTCTTCGTAGCACTATTTAAGCATTATATAATAAGTAATTGTTTTTTAAAAAAAATCAAATGTTTCGATTTTCGATGCAATAATTACATGTTTTTTCACAAATACTTGCTACTTATAGTTTTTAAAGAGTGTTCCGAAGACATTCGTTAACATTTTTCATAAAGTAATTAGATAATACTATTTATTTTTTAAATAAGTAAATAAAGAGATTTTTGTGCGTGTCTAAGTGGTATGACCAAAAAAGCTTGTGCCCGAACAATACTTTCTCATGATAGGCTTGACAATTGAGGACCACTTAGAGCATCCACAATAGAAGAGTCTTAAACATTTAAGACATGATACTTAATAGGTACCCCCATTATGAAAAAAAAAAAAAAACAATTGAGGGTCTTAAAAGATGCAAGGTCTAAATTAAGACCTCATTCTTAAATGGGCCCACATCACCTTTTTATTAAAATAATAATTAAAAAGTGTATTTAAATAGATAGTGTATTAAATAAATAATATTGGTGGCACCCAATTAGACCTTTTGTTAGAGGGTCTCCATTTGAGTGGTTGAGTACCTATTAGGTACTATTATTAAAAAATTACTAAAAATTGATATGTCAATGTGAGACTTATTTAAGACCTCAAAGATGAGAGTCTCCATCGTGGATGCTCTTAGATAATTCAAAAGGCAATCGAGCTCCGCGATACAAAGTTTTTGCGCATTTTTTGAATAGTTATTTTTTTGACAAATTAAATAGTTGTTATTTTACTTGATAAAAAAAATACTTGTTATTGACAATTAACATTATTTTGACTTTTTAGTTGTCGTATAAATGTTATTTGATTCTCACAATTGAGATAGTTGAAATGGACGATTAACCAATTTGAGAAATTATTTGTTGAAAATAACTGCATGCACATGCCAACGAACTTACCCACACATTCAAGGATATTTGATAGAATACACATGAGCACAGCACAGAGAAAGTGGTAAAACACACAAGAACCGTTCTGGTTAGGCAGCTATTGCCTACTTCCAAAGAAAAATCCCACCAACAAAATGTATTAACTATCCATCTCAAATAAGATTACAACAATCGTAACTTATCTATCCCAAATTGTGCAACAACCTATAAACATGAATACCAGGGTCAAGAGTTACAAATCGTGAAGACACTCGTATTACTACAAATGATGACCTACTTAGTAGTCTTCTGTGATATGGTTAGAGATGCTACACTCATCAAACCCATATTTATAGAAGAGACATTCCTGAGTCGGGCATTATTATTCATGCATTCCCTCACTCATTTTACGTTGAGAAGCACATATTCTAACATTTCACCCTCATAATCCTAACAATGATCTTTGAAGAAAATTGAATATTGTTTTGGCTGGAAAAATCACAATGAAGCTGACAAAGAAGGGTTTTACCATATATCTAGGTCAGGTGAAATATAGTTAGGCCAAATATATTTGGCATGGAACACTGCCCGCAGTTACAAACAAAGTACCACAGCAAATATACGGTAAGAAATTGTACAGTTCTTTTAATTTTGTAACAAAAATATCACAGGTTAGTTTTAATTATAAGACTACTTTAGAAGCAAAACATAAACACCTAACACATCACATTTATTATGTACAAATGACAGATCCAATTACTTTGTCAAGCGTCTACAATCAATCCTAAGAATCTCATCTTATTATAAATCATCTTAATCAGACCTTTTAATTTCTGTTAAACCTGGCAGTACAATCCTGAAAGAAAAAAAACAGTTGAAAGAAGCCAAAAATAAAAAAGTGCTTCATCAATCAAGCCACGAGATTTTGTGTGCAGTCCATCCAAAAATGGACTAGAGTCATTCAATGAATTACATTGCATACAAATATTACCTTCTCAATATATAAATCAGAAAAGGAAAAATGTCTATTTTGTGAGCTTATCCAGACGGAAATCCATGATTCGGGAGACGGATTCAAGAAATGCTGATTCCTCCATGTCATGAAGCAAGGAATCTTGTGCTTCGCTTATAATTTCCTCAATTACAGATTCCTTGTTCAAATTTTCCCGACACATGATGCTTCCAATTGCATAGGGAGTAAGACCTCTCTCGACCCCTTTCTTCAGTAACATTGTGGAAATGCGAAGTGTCCGTGCAGACTGAAACGGAATATCCCATCCATAAAGCTTCAAAAGTTCAATGTCTTTTTCAGCATCCAAAGCATTGATATAATCAACTGTCTCGGGTGAGTAAGGTTGACGTGCTTGCGGCCAGTAAAGCCAATCAAATGTGCAATCTTCAAACTGCAGAGAAAACAACCATATGAGTCCACATTAAATTAATGTTTAGAATCTTAAATTTTAGCAGGAGGTGGACTAATATGGATCAATGCAACTCCCGAATAATATAATACACATTGGCTAATTAAAACAAATCAAGCTTCAATTCGCAATGCATGTTCAACAAATAATTCTGTGAGAATATATCATGTTAGGCAATTCAATCAACTCTCAAAAATTAGAAGAAATACTTTGCTTACTTTATCTGGTAGACAATAGCCATGATCAATAGGAATGAGCTTAATCTGGCCACCTGCCTCCTTTCTGATCAAAATATTTCCAGCATGTCTGTCTGCATTGGCTATTCTTATATCAAGCACAGTTATCTTATGCACATCCTCCACCGGAAACGCCCCAGGTCCAATGTCCTCACAACTACCATCATTATTCACAAACTTCTGTAATGATCCTATCTTAACATGTTTTGATGAGCAAGCATAACCATTTGGGTGGTGAAATTCTTTGTGTAAGCACTGCACCATAACAGTAGGAGGAACACCAGAAAACCCAATTTCTTCACCTGTCACCAAACGCGGTCCACTCCTTGGATGATCTAATACATAAGCTGCAACCTCCCTCAAAGCTCCTTCTCCCACCCTTGTTCCTCTTTTTAAACCTTCGCCGTTTGTTGAATTTGGCAGGCCTCTTGGGTTGTTCACAGCCATAGGTTCCTCATCCAAGGGCTTGAAAACTGAAACATGCCGCTGACCTGTTGAATCTTGCATAAAATAAGTCCCTCCTGTTCCTTCTGAGGACCTAATAGGATGATTTCCTTTCTTCAAACCCTCGTATGTGGAGTTGATCAAGTCCCAATGGAAAGGCAAAAAATTGATCTTGGGATTCACAACAATAGGTTCCAACCAGAAATCAACACCAGGTGGTATCTTTGCTATCTGAATCTGTTTGTTCCTATTATTATTATTATGATTATGATTATGACTATTAGTATTAGTATCTTCTACTTGTAATTGTAATGCTCTTTGATCGATTCTCTCCTCCGGTATCGAAGCTTCAAGAGAAAGCGTCAAATCATTCTGAATAGCTGTAGTTCTAACCTTTACTGATTTCTTAACAATCAAATGAACTACGTCATCATCACCTTTACATATATCATGAAAGAGAATCTGATCATCAAGCTCTTCATCATTACAGAAAAGCTCTTGTTCCTCAAGATCAATAAAACCTTCCCCTTTTTTCCTAATCCTTTGTTTAAGATACCCCACATTCCTACGCCTATCAATATGAAACTCAAATTCCTTACCAGAAACCGTCCTAACGACAATAAAAAGAAGATCCGAAAGGCGTAAAACCAAATGAAGAACATTGCCATCGGCGACACCATACTCCTTAATAAGTGTATTGTTACGCGCAAGCTCTCTGCCACCAAAAACTAGCTTCTGTTTCTTCACTACAAAACCTTTACATTGCTGAATCCTCAATTTGACAGAAGCAATTGAATCAGACTCCAAAACACGCATTGGTGTAATAACACTATCAACTGTTAAGTAAATCAGGATTGGATCAACAGAACAATGTTCTGATTGACCTTCCCAATATACCCTTTCCTTGCAAATTGAACTCAATGCAACCGACATAATTCAATTTCAATGTCGAAACCCTAATTGTTTTCTTCTTTTGGGTAACAAAAAAAAAACTACTTTTTGCTTGTTTCTTACATGAATTATCGTTACATAATGAAAAACATTAACGATTAACAAGTAAGAAGAAAACCAACAAAAAAGGTCCTTTTTTTTGTTGTTTTGAAAAGAACCCAGATAAAAAAAAAAAACCTAATCTAAGAAATAAAATATATACTTATGATCAGGAGATAGTGAAATGGAAAACCAAGAAAGGGATTGGTGAAAAAAAGAAAGTATGGTGCAGTGCTGGCTCTCGAAAAAGATGAAACTACGAATGAAAGCAATGCGAGAGGGGATTCTAACCGAAAGGAAAGAACCAAAGGAGAATGAAGGAGGAAGAATAGCTTATGAATGGAAGCGATTCCGAGAAAGTTGTGAATAATAATTTATAATCTGTGAGGGAGAGACTTTTTCTCTTCCGATAAAATTGAACGATGCTTCAAACACAAACACGAGAGAGTGTGTGCGTGAAAATCGTCTTAAAATAAGAGAGAAAGAGAGAGTGTTATCATAGCCGTTGCTGCCTTTATATAAACCCTTGTCCTTTTTCATAAACCCAATTTATTTCATTAATTTTATTTAATTCAGCGAGGATTTAAATCCAATCTAATTAAATGTTAATTAATTATCCATTGATCTAGAATTTTCTACTATGTACTAATGTTTACGATGATGCGGCTTTGATCAATTTTGAGGTAAAAACGTACTAGAACAAAAATCACACTTATTTCACGTGTTAACGTATGGTTGATCTTGTGATCGATCCAAAACAAGTACATAATTTTCTATTAAAATTTTACCTCATTTGATTGTTTAAATAATGCTCTAAAGATGTTTGTTAATATTTTTCATATTTTTTGGTAAACAATGGGGCCTAAGCCCAGAAGAAGAGAAAACTAAACTGTAACAATTTTAGGAGTCGTTATCCCTATAACATCAACAAATTAAGCCTCGTTGGACAGACCTCATACACCCGCAAACCAGGACCATGATCACACCCCATATTGCAAGTGCAACCGCACATGCATTTACCTCGTGATAAGAGTGGCACACTCTAATTTTTCACTCCAAAGTCAGCAATCTCTGAATTTCTTGGATGAGACGCCAACCAACATGACTCCCATCCTTCCCAAACTGCAACGTATGAACTACCACACTAAATTTTTTGTTAATATTTTATTTAATTCATATTTTATTGTTTTTTTAGTATGAGTGTCTTTCCACGTATATACTATGTTACTAATCCATTCTAACCACAAAAAAAATGTTACTAATCTGTTCGTTAAGTTTCCTCAACAACAAAACCCCATTCATTGGTTGTGTGTGATGAGTAAGCTAAACATGTCCCAAAAAAATTGATAAAAAAAGGAAAATTATGCTGGCACTAGTTAAGCAAAGTTAAAATATAATTTTTTATTAAAAACAACGACTTTTTTACTTTTATAAAGTAGAACATTTCATTTTTCATCATTTTTTAATACAATTTTTTTATATTAATCTTCTTAACTAATGCCCTAGATTGTCAGCATTTTTCAAAAAAGAATTGATTGTTTCGGTTAAAATAACTTCAAGTTGAAACAATCAATTTTTTTATCCATATAATATTTGACACAATACTTTGTTATTTCTTCTGTGGATCTCAAGTTTTTTAGCATAAAATTTACAAAGTTTGATGTTTATCAATTTAACTGGTGTAACCACCAATTTGATGACTGATTTAATATTTTAGACCATCCACAATGGTGGGTGCTTCACCTATTTATCACCCTATTAAATAGGCACCCCCATTGTACCAAAAAAAATTAAAAATAGACATCTCCATTTCGGAGTATAACATATGGATGCTTATGGAGGAGGGTGGCTATGGAAGCACCTTCTCTCTCTTCATTTTATATGGGTCTCATTCAATAAATCTTAATAAAATGAATAAATTTTGTTAAAAATATAATGATATAGAGTTATTTGTGGGACATATTTAATAATTTTTTTTGAGGTGCTGGGTTGAAGAAAATTGATGCTTATAATGTATTACTGTAAAATTGGTGATGTAGACATAGGGGACCCACTTAAGCACCCAGTGTAGGTGCTCTTTTGTGGATGATCTTGGTATCTTAACATAATTGATCAGTGATTCGAGTTTTATAATATTAGCTAGCTACTTTCATTTTTGTGTAGATACTAATGTTGACAACAAAAATTGTTATTCTTCTCTAAAGAGACATTTTCTTTCTCATGGTATGCCGGTTGTGTTATCTTCAATGTCTGATACTAGTTCAAAACCAGGAAACTGCATATTAAGATCCCTGCAATTTCCAAAAGCAAGTGTTACTTATGACCACAAATATGACGAAGCATAATTAGATATTTTTTATTCACTTCTAATATTCAAACGAAACCGTATTGATGATATATATTATGTGGTTGTTGGAATTGACGGCGAAATTGTTATAATAACAGTGAGTTACCTCGATTTTGAAACAAAATTATCTTCGAAAGTTTCAACAAAACCATTGCGTCACCGTGGTTTTGTAAGGTTGATCTAGGTCCAACTCAAAATTTTAATTATGATATAGAGCTTAGACCATGTGCTATCAAGTCAACATTATCGGTCCCGTCATAAGTGTAGTGGGGGTGGGGTGTGTATGTTAGACCATATGCTGTCAAGTCAAAATTTTAATTTCGAAACTGACGATGAATCTGTTAAGGGCAATTACTTGAATTCATAGTTTTTATTAATCAAATATGTTATTTTTAGTTAGATTTTCTCAATCGATAAACTAATTCAGTATTTAAATTCCAACTACTTGCTTAAAATGTTGAGTCTTTGCCACATGTTGGTGTTGAGTTCATAATCTAGGTTTGCGCTAGACACCGAAGTTTAGAAGGTGTTTGTTTTGAGTCATGAAAAAATACTAGTATTTGTTCCAAGAATATAATGATGAGAATTTTATCCTAGGTATATTTAAAAAAAGCGTTTGACATACTTTTTAATATTCTTAAGAAATTTCATAAGAAACCACTTTCGCATCATCTTACATTTGGTGTTGGACCCGGCTAAGTAAATTGCCTTTTGAACACTGGGAACATATACTTCTAGTCAAGTTGAGATCACCGACAGTATTGGATCCTCAATTGATTTAGACGCAAACACAAAGGGTAAAGTTTTAGGCTATTTTGCGTGGGTCGTTGCTGACATTGATGCCATAATAGGAACATTGTATAATGAAGTCATGATGGAATGAGAGGGTTTTTCTTCTTTACATATGAGTAGAAACTAGAATGTGTGAAACTTCATTCAATTTGCTCTCATTGTTATATTATTGGACACGCATATAAGGATTGTAGAAAGATTATTTATGCAAAAGTGTTAAAGCCTACCAACGATAAGGCAATCATACCGATGTTAATTGAGTGTCACGAAAATAATGACACTCAAAACGAAGTTCTTAGGTGAATTTTTTAGAAGATTTCTCATGAGTGCGAATATATTGCATCCACCACTGCTCTAGGTATTGAAACAAAACTCTTGTACGTTTGATTCTAACTTTGGCCAATCTACAAAGACTCCTAGAAGGAAATGCATGAAAGGAAAAGTGGATATTACTTCAGATATGGAATTGTCATATTCCTCAGTAAGGATGGATTTTGAGCAACAAAACTTTCCCATTCCTCTTGATCAATAAGTCCATCTCCTTTTAAATCAGCTTTTTGAAAGGCCTGTGCCATTATAGAGGGGTTAGTAGATATTGCACCAGAAAATCCCAACAGCTAGATTCTGCAATTTTCAAGCTGAAAATATACAATCAATCCTTGGAGAGAGGGGAAGAAAAAAAAAAGTTACCTTATCAATCATGACCTCAATTATATCACGAGAAAGAACCAAATCAGATTCTCTTAGGAGTGCCCGTATCATCTCTCTTACCTTCCATCACACAAGTAACTTAGACACAAGTCTTCACCGTCAAGAAAGTTAAAATCAAAGTCTTCCGATAGATTAAATTATAATAGTATAAAAACTTGTATTAAAGTTATTTAATAAACCAGGTCCATAGGACTTAGTTTCATAGTCGGTCCAAAGAGTCCAAGTTGTAAAGATACCTAATGGATTCACTAGAGCGTCAAAGACTCTAATTTAGAATCTTACCCCTCAACCCTTTCTAAACAACCGGATCAATGCGGGGAAAAAAATGTTTTTGTCTGAAGTGGTGAATTCAAAGGATCTGGATTTTTAGAAAGAGCGAAGGAGAAATAGCTTTCACTCAAATTACATGAGTTTCAAGATAATAATAAAGAAATTAGTATGGAGTTTTGGACATATTCATTTAACAAAGAGAGAAACAAAACACAAAAACCTCATTGTTATACCTCATCTCTTTCAATAAAGCCTCTTTGCCATATATCATAGAGTCGAAATGCAACTGTCACAAAAGAGCTAGATTATCAAGATTTTAATACAAAGTAATTTATAAGACATTGATGTAAACGAACACTCTTCAGAGATGTACTCTTACAAGCTGCTTTTTGTGGTTGAGGCGCTGCTGGATGGAAAACGCTTAAAGCCTTAACAAACTCTCCAAAATCTATCATACCATCATTTTTCGAGTCAAATATATTGAACACCTGATTAAAAATCTAGTCAAAGCAGTGTATAGTATATACTCTACTAATATAATATAGTATAGTAATAGTTTAATATAATGTACACAAATCAATAATATGGTATGCTGACCCTGTCCCCAAAAAGGTTTTGTTTCTTGCTGCTTCCAAATAAGCCAAGTTGAAACTCCTCCTTGCATATGTTCAATATTAATTAGCTACACTGCTAATAAGTCCTTGCACAATTTTAATTATGGTATCAGCCTCAACTTTATATAGCTTACTTTGCTAATTAGCCCATCATTGACCATAGAGCTGCTTAATTTCATGAAGAGATCATATAATGTTTCAATTTCAGAAACATTAACTGGAAGAATATGATGTTTACCAACACAAAAAAATGTTGATTAACTCAATACTTCACAACTACAATATTGGCACGTCAATGAAATACCATAATACAAACTCAAGGATATGATTGGAAAGAAATAAAAAGCTTACAATAAGTTTGTTCAGCAAGAATTGCTGGATCTTCATGCCGAAATCGCTGTTTGGTGCAAGCACACCCCATCAAAAAGACTTATTTATGTTTCCCAGACTTTGGGGATGAATTAATCATATATATGTGCGCTCGCGATTTGACTAGAAGAACATATGCCATATAGAGCTAGTGTAGCAGTATCCACACAAGTTGGTTTGATGCTCATTTGTATCCACCACTCTGAGCTGGAATTTGTTCCATGCACATGGAGTGATCAACTTTTTCCAAGTCCAGGGACTGTTGATGTTGAAGTTGAACCATCAATTTTTTTTTTCTATTGCCACCTCGTACACTCGGGCGGGATCTAATTCCAAATTTTATGTTCCAATGAATAGAATCATTCTAAGCTGATGCAAATAAAATTTATGCTTGTTGGTCTAAAATTTCCAAACAACTTTTTTTTATTTATTTATATAGTTTCTTTGATCATTCATTGGCCTTATACCTTTTTTTTTTAACTGGGTTCAGTACATATAAGCATAATGGTGATCTAAAGTAGCGATTTGACCTGCAGAACATATGCCATATAGAGCTGGTGTAGCAGTAGCCACAGTTGATGTTGAAACATCGATTTTTCTGTCCACGTAGTTCCCAATTTTATGTTCCAATAAGTAAAATCATTCTACACCGATGCAAATAAATCTATGCTTGTTGGTCTGAAATCACTCTATACAATTTCCAAACAACTTTTTTGTATTTATTTATATAGTTTCTTTGATCATTCATTGGCATTACAACTTTTTTTAACTGGGTTCAACGCATATATGCATGCATACAATTAAGTGAATCCATTAATGTTAGGTAGGCAAAGGCAACTTAAAATTGCCTAAGCAAGCTTACATATTGAAGTGGTTGATTTTGCTTTTAACACATTATATACAATTACAATGCATTCTATTCTATAGCTGCAAATTTCAATCCTTTTAGTGCATTGATCTTCGATTGTTTATTGATAATCTTCCACCTCCGTGTGCAAAACAAAGCTGGGAAATGCCATAGTTATATCCCTGACAAGCATAACATTAATTTGAGTTTTGATCATGTAAATAGAATTTAACAGTAAAAGATCAGAATCGAGAAAATCATGTATTCCAAATATAATAATAACTATGAAATTGAAAATCCTATGCCACTTGAGAACTTATGAGTTGATCAATTCTGATATTATTATAATCTTATGTGGTCAAAAATATCAATGTACGAATCATGTTAAAGATTAAGTTTCGTTGTAGTTAGAAAGGAAACCCACTTTAGATATGGCAGAGTCATGATCTTAAGAAGAGAAGGATTTTTTGCTGCGTACTCTTTCCACTCTTCCATATCAATCTTCCCATCTCCATTTGAGTCAACCTCCTTCATTGTCTAAAAAGGATCAGGCCAATAAAAATAAGAGATAAGAATTAGATTGAGGAGAGTATAGAAATTGAAGGAGGATAAATGTATGGTTTCAGATGGTTAAGAACCTTTTCCACAATGGATTCAACAACATCGTCGGAAACTGTAACTTCTGATTCAGTCAAAGTAGCCAAAACCATCTCCTTCAACTTCAGTGTGGTATTATGTACAAAAAAGAATCATAAGATACTCAAAAAGGTATAAGAAAGTGCATTAGTGTAACTATAACCTATAACTACTAAAGTTACATGAGAAGGAGCATTCACACAAAATAATTACTCCCTCCATCCTTAAATATAAGACCATTTTGCAAATTTTCAGTCACTTTTCTTAGGACTAGTATTAGATTTTCAACTACGATGTTTATTTCTTTGCTAACATATCCATAATTATGTTAATATTTATTTGGCGGTAGCATTTGACAGAATCATGGTGGAATACCACCATTCTAACCAAAACTAAACTTTGAAGCTTCACAAAAATCAATGTGGCACCGTGATTTTGCCAAAGTCATTGTGAATCAAAACCTGCACTCTATCTCCTAAACGGTAAATTCCTACAAATTCTCAACAAAATTAATACTATTACCATCTTTCTTAATTCCTGTGATTTTATCAAAGCTGCATTACTCAATCTTTAAAGGGAAAATGATGGACAATGGAAAGGTTAAAGGATATAAAGTTACTCACCTCACTATGCTCAATGTATCCGGTCTTCCCAAGGTCAAACAATTTAAATGCAACTGCAAGAAAAAAATTGTCACTGTCAAGCTCAGATAGAAATGAATGAAAGTTCGATTTTTCTGTCATACAATTAATTTCATACATTCAATTTTCTTCTCTTCAGATGTCTTTGGATGAAAGATGCTTAGTGAGCGAACAAATTCTCCAAATTCAATTACTCCATTGCGCTTAATATCAAACATATCGAATACCTGCATTCAGCTTTCTTAGGTTGCAACATCATCATGTATAGTAAAAGAAAATGTTAGCATAAAATTTATAAGGAGATGAAAATCCACTATAAAATTTATTTAAAACCATGAATTTCAGCAAAGTTATAGAGATTTGGTTTATGATTTCAAAGATTTGTTGATCTTTTTATCCATAAATACATTTGTATAAGTGTTCATCAGCTGAATACAAATAAATAAATGACTAACTCAGAGTATGTAATGTATAATATACCCTGCTTGCAAGTAGATTCTGCTTGCTCTTATTTCTGAAAAGTGCGAGTTGGAACTCCTCCTGCGGATAAATTGTCTTGAAGAAATTAGCACATATACCTAATGTTTTATAAAATTATACTACTCAAGTATGACGACATTTAGTAAAATAAACAGGTCGCGGTAATGTCAAAAAAATGCAATATCAGTTCATATAGAGGAAAATATTTGGAATCAGTCTTTAGTGGTTTGATTTGTACTGCTAGTAATAAAATAAATTTACCTTGTGAATGCAGCCATCATCAATAATTGAACTACTTAGTTTCTTAAACAAGTCATGTAAAGCCTCAACCTCATTCACAGTAACTGTCAAATGGTAAAGGACATTCCAATTCATAGTTAAAACCACAAAAAATCTGACATGTATAGAGCTATAGCAGCGGTAATCATATATGAGCCTGTTTGGTTTGAGCAAATGTTTTCTATTTTTATTTTCTGTTTTGACTTTTAGTCACAAAAATCTGTCCCATTTTTTTCACTTCAAATTACACGAATTTGAAAAAGTAATTCTAACAATCATCCACTCAGTTCCGAGAAGAGAGATTCAATTGAGTTCAAATATGTAGAAACTATACTTTAGATTGAAGATGTGTTTGGTGTCGGACACTAACACAATACAAAAATGTATGATGATTATATTCAATTATGTCAATTTTTTAAAATTATTATCGGTGTCTATGCATTTGTGTTTGTAGTTCAAAATAACAAAAATATAGAAAGATGTTGACTTTTGTACTTACATGATGTCTCCATGGCAAGAATGGAGGACTGTTCTTGCTTAATTTTTGGTTTGCCTTTCATCAAGCAAAAACAGCTCATTGTATAGAATTAGAATGAGTTCAATTCAAAGAGTGCTACCTAACACCAAAATCAAATAACCATTGAAGCATTGATAAAAACTTAAACAAGATTGTTTAAAGTCAACTCCTCACTACTGAATTCTTCAAAATAGTAAAATACAAAGATCGAGTTTCTTTCTTTTTAACTTGATTGTAAAAGATCAATTATATGTTTATGAATGGTTAGGAATGAAAGTCAAATCTGAGTAATGAAGGATTGATGCGTTATATAAGATTATAAGATGATCCATGTACCACTAATTAAAATATATTGAAGAATAAATTGTGCAACTAGTAGAAACATATAATCTTATGTTATTAGTGAATGAAAATGGAGCGTTGCATGGATGAGATTATTAAAAAGATGACTTACAGAAATGAGAAGTTGGTGGTGTCCTTCAAATGTACACACACAGATCGATATTCAGAGGGAGAAAGAAGTGGGACATGTGCTCTATTATGTGTGTGTGACTGTGTCCACTCTATAATGAATTGAAACCAAATTTTCAAACAAGCAGACATACACGTTACACAACCAAAGTGTTCATTTTTTTTATAAAGTTGACGAAAGAAAACAAACTGCCACAACATTGCATTATTACAACAAAAAATTCACTTTATTGTATTTTAAATATATATATATATATATTATAAAAGTTGCTTACATCAAATTCGTCGTTCTCTTATTAAGATATATTCTAAAACAATGCAACAAAGCAAAAACTTGATTCATATGCGTGGATCGTGTTTTTTTAGTGGCGATTTACACCCCTGCGTGCGTGGATCATCTGGTGACTCCATTATAATTGTGTATTTTTTCCCAGGCGTTAACTAACATAGTGGCTGCACATGTTTATATAAAAGTAATTATAACATTGAAAGTATTTCCTTCAAAAACAAAAAAAAACATTGAAAGTATTAATTCTTACTAATCGTTGCGTCCAAAAGAAAAAGTTATGCAATATTTTGTAGTATGATTTGTTATTTAGACCAAGGTACTTGAATGTGTTGATTATTATTATCGTAGAATATTATTGGTCGGTGTTTGTTATAAACTATACGGCAGTCTTGTTAACATAACAAAGTGTGTCTTCTTTGTCGTTTCTACCATAAAATCTTCCATGTGAAGCAACGATTCTCTTTACTGTTTTTCACTTTTTATTTGTGACTGTTGCTTTTTTATTGAAATAAATTATTACTGTGTAAGGTAAGTTGTGGAGTTCATTATAAATTATGAAGGATACGTTTGATTTGCAGTAAAATAAGTACTTGACACAATAGTATTAAATATTCTTTATAGTGTGGTTGGATGAAAAATATTTTTGAAGTGATCTCATTTTAGAAGGTGAAATTTATTTTTTTATGGAAATTTTATTGTTTTAATGATTAATGATTTGGATAGACCAAGAAGGTTGTTTGCATTGAGAGCAATGTTCTATTGAGTAAGATATGAAGGGTGTGTATCCGCAACCGCTTTGACGTCAAGTCAGTAAGAGATTAGAAATTGAGTGTAATTTATGTTGTTGTAAAATGATGTGTATATAATGTTTGTGAAAATTTAAGAATTGACTTACCACATTAACTGCAAAGGAAATGTTTAGACGAGCGACTCTGACATAATTCAGTTTTCCAACCAATCTTATATATCCTCGTGAATCTGATAGAGGCCACTCTTGATTAGGTTAAAGTTTGACATTTGAATAAATATGAGTATTGACTGACTTAAAAGCCAATAAACATGTTTCTTCAAGAGTATTCATAGAATATTTTATTTGTAAAATTACAATGTCATTCTTGGATTAGGCACCTCAATACCCAAAAAGTAACGAAGCTTATCAAGGTCATTCGTCTGAAACTCATTAGAAAGATGTTATCTTAAAAATTGTGGTTGAGTCTAACACAACCCCACGAAATCAGCTTATGAGGTGAGAATTGTCCCCGCTTATAAACACATTGTCAAGTCATCTCTCATATGACGTGGGACTTTTTAACACACCTCCTCGTGCCCAAAACTGGACATTTGGAGCGTGGATATAAATGTTGGATGAAGGCTTTGATATCATGTTGAATAGAAGTAGGAAATATAAGAGAAACATATAAATTCTAAATAACATTACGAAATATATTCTAAAAAAAAAAACATTACGGAAGATATATTATACACGAGTTAAGTAACTTACTAAACTAGAATATATTTACTGAAGAAATATCCTAAATAACATTATATGGCAAGTAACTTTTTGTCATTTTTTTTTTTATGCCAAATGACTTAGAAAGTAGGCTAAAACATACCTACAACATAAATATAATTATTTACTATTTATTTAAATATCAACATTATTAAATTTTTAAAAATTATAGCTCAATTATTTTATATTTTATTCTTTTTATATTGTAATACAATAATTATCTCTATCTCTGTCATTTCTAATTTTTGCCTAAGGAGGCTTTGTCAACTTATAAATACAAATGTTTTTCCTATCATCTTTTACTTTAATTTTTTCAATTATCTATTATCGAATTGCTAAATAACTATCTTGTTTTCACATGTTTTCATTTTATTTTCTTCTATTTATCCTTTATTCATCAACCAAACAAAATATACAAAAAAAAAGTAGGGATTAAGTTGCCCTTACTTTTATTCTCACTAACTAAAAATGACTTTTATTTTTCAAACATTAAACTAGATCATGTGGTTTTTTTGAAAGACCCATTTCAATTAGTTTATTTTTGAGTTTATACAAAACAAATTATGTAAATAAATAAACTTGTCAAGGTAGTTCATGAAAAACAAGTTATGAAGATACAATTTTTGTTAATGAGGACTTATAAATTAACGGAAAAACTTATTTATTTGCATAATTTTTTTTATAAGCTTAAAAATAAGTCAATTCAAACGGACCTTAAAACAAGTTTTTATTAAAAAATTATTAGATTGACAATCATCAACTAGATGTGATTTGATTAGATGCATGTGTAAACAGTTTTACACTCCAACATAAAATTAATCTCTAAAAAAAAAATTTATATAAACAACATTTTTTTGGTATAAAATACAAAAAAAAAAAAAACTTTTTTTTTAGGTAAAAATAAAACATTTTGTTAGTACATAAAATATATATTTAATTGAAAAAAATTTAAATGGCTGATTGTCCCTTTTTTTGGTCTTGGAATTTCCATTTCCGTGCCTCGATTGGTTTCATCAAAACCCTTGTAGTTTCAGAAATTGAATTACGATAAACGATTTTGGTTCCTAAATTACTTTGCCGTTTCTCGAATCGAAAGCTTTCATTTCAGCGAAATCCATTCTGGCTCGGAATCAGCTTATCAATGGAATCAGATTTGGAGACGAACGATATGCTGACCCTTTCACAGGATTCATTTGATGATGCTAACGACAATGTAACCTCTCTTTCTTAATTCATATAAATTTTCACTTCTTAAACCCTTATTCATGCTTATGCTTAAGATTAGTGTTGTGTAATTGGCAACAGGATAATTTGGATGTTGAAGGGGAAACATGTGGAATATGTATGGACATGGTTATTGACAGGGGAGTATTGGATTGCTGTCAGCACTGGTATTTCTTCTATTTATTCAACTCAATATGTTCATTTTTTTCTTTCCTTCATGTTGAAATATGAATATCATATTTTAATTTTGTTTCATAGGTTCTGCTTTGTATGTATTGACAACTGGGCTACCATCACTAATCTCTGCCCACTTTGCCAGAATGAGTTTCAGTTGATCACTTGTGTTCCAGTGAGTCATATAAATTTCCGGAATGCTGCTTTGCTTTTATCTTCCTTCATTTAATATAACTCAAAGGTTACAATTCATTGAACCATGCATTTTGCTGTTTTCATTCATTTACTATCTTGTAAATACCATTCAAATTGTATCAAACTCATTCTTGTGAAGGTATACGATACCATAGGGAGCAATAAAGTTGAAGACGGCTCATTCTTCAGGTAAGTTACCACCATTTTGTTTGTATCAAAGATGACCAATTTTTTAGTATTTATATATCCTCATATATTACACTTGGTATTTTCAGAATTTGTGTTAATTACGCCATGTAATGTTCTATCTAATCTCTAGATCTTTCTTAATAGTATAAACTTACTCAATTAAAAGAAAAATAGTTTAGAGTTTTATCATTTAATTTTGATAAATGCTTTACAGTTTTGTCATGTTTCTGTGGGGGAAAAAATATAACCTTTTAACTTTTTTCCTTCATGATTGCAGAGATGACGACTGGTCGATTGACGGGAAGAATAACAGTCTGTCATTTCCCTCTTACTACATTGATGAAAATGTAATTTTTTCTCTATGTAAAATACAACTTTAGAATACTAGTACTAGGGAAAGAATGTCGACATCTGGTTAGTTCAGATTGTTGCAACCTGGATTCCAGGATTTCTTGTGTTTTTGGATGAGTGCATATTTTATATGCAGAGATCTTTTGATTCATATCATAAGTTTATTTCTCGTCTTTTCTCAATGTTAATACTCTTTTCAGAGTCATATTTCACACACTCTTTCCAGAGTCATGCAGGAAGTTTATAGTTGTGTGCAATATCTGACCATATAACAAACATGAATCTGATGCGAAAAACACGTGTCATAATTGATATGGTTTTATCTATCGTAATATGCTTATTGTTTTAGTATATTTACATTGTAAGAGGTAATGGGGAGACTGAAGAGGGTTAAAAGGTAAATTTAAAAAATAAAGAACACATATTTACTGATGAAAAAATCTTTCACTGTATACGACTGTGACCCCTAAACAGTTATTTGTACTATTTATACTATAACTACATATTGACATGTACCTTTTTGTTGGGTGCACCACAAGCATGAAGCAACTATTTTCCTAATTCTTTAACTCAGTTACTTAATGCTTCTCTAACTTCCTCAATGCTTTTAAATAACAAAAATCCTTGCAGCACTTGACTTTGTTCAGGTCAATACTCGTAATTGTCTTTTTCAAAATCAATGTATAACACTAATCCCTAGGCATTTCATCATTTTGTAGGCAGTTACTTGCTTGGATGGTGATGGCTGCAAAATTCGAAATGGATTTGCAAGTGTTGAAGAAGATTCTGGTCTTGATACATCGATTGCTTGCGATTCATGCGATCTATGGTAAGAACAAGTTGATGGATTAGGTTAGGAAGTTTGTAAAATCTTTTTTGATTCAATATGCCTTTTAGTTGATTGGGTAAAATTTATTGCCTTATATATCTATGACATTGTTAGAGCTCATCCACAAGAGCCATTTGGCAGAATTTTGTTTTGCATTTCTCAGCTTATCACAAAATTTGCAGATTACCTTGATCATAAGTTCATAATAAACAAGCACTAATAGATGGACAATTAAGTCTAGAAGGTGGATCAGCAATATGATGCAAGTCATGGATACAGTCAGACATGTATTTGCATAGTCAAGACGACCCTGACTTTGTTCAAGTGTGGCCATGAATGACCAACTCATTCTGAATACACAGTAGAATTACAATTGAAAAAGAGATGGTGTTAATAAAATAGTAGAAAAAAGCTCGTGCAAGTGTTTTTGTCACCAACTTTTATGGGTGTCAAGGGAATCCGTTAATGTAATTATCATAAGGGTTTTTGAAGAAGTACCCTCTGATTGTTGCTTTACCTGCAAATTGACAGGTATCACGCCTTTTGTGTGGGATTTGATACTGAAGGTACATCTGACAGTACGTGGTTATGCCCAAGGTAAGTTGAATTTGTCAGCTGTTCTGTCGGGTATTTTGTGCTTCTAATTACTTCCTTTTATAACGACCGTTGTAATTTTGTACAAACATTTTATGCACAAATCCTGCAAAAAAATTTAATCGATCACTCACAACATTTATATCATAAACCGGTAATAAAGAGTAACAAGGTAATATCAATCAGAAAACGGCAGAAGAACACGTCTGGAATTCATTTGTATCATTTACTATTTGGTATTGCTGTTTAATTATTTATCTCGAATCTCCACTTGTCCTGTTTGTTAACATGCATATATAGTTCATATTGGCTTCTAGCATTAGCATATAAATAACAACATAACACATGATAAGTTCGAACTGTTAATCTAAGTTTTTTATTCAGTATGGGTTTCTAAGGGCAGCCCGATGCACTAAAGCTCCCACGTACACAGGGTTCGGGAAGGGTCCCACCATTTTTGTGTATTGTATGTAGCCTTACCCTGTTTTTTTTACACAAAAGGCTGTTTCCAGGACTTGAACCCGTGACCTTTCGGTCACGTGACAACTTTGCCGTTGCGCCAAGGCTCCCCCTTTAGTATGGGTCTCTAATATAAAAAAATCCGGTTGTATATGATAATATATAATTCTAAACAGTAAACAAGAAACTATTTAATATGTGGTTAACTATCAAAAGAAAGGGAAGAAGTTTTAGTTATCTGAATGTTGTGCTTAACAACATATTGATAAGCCTGTATCTTATTATTGTCACCTACAAAATTCCCAGGTAAACTTCCCTTTTGATTGAAACATGAGCATGTGAATTACTCTCCCCGTATCAAAATATAAGCAAAATTAATGACTTACTCACGTATTAGGATAATTAGTTATTCACATTTCCTCTTGTTAATTTCATTTAAAACTTCAACTTCATTACGTAAATCACTCTTCATCTCATTTAATTGCTTAAAAATTGCCTGCTGATGCCTGTATATTGTATCTTGTTTTGTCCTATACCATTCTAATTCGGGGTTTATTTTAGATGTGTGGTTGATGCAGTTTCTAAAGAAACAGATGGCAGTTCAATAAAGGAGGCTTCCCTGGAATGTAACCCAGATAATAATAACAGTGAATGTCATGCTGGAATAGTGTCTGTGTCCATTGCTGATACGGGAGAGACAGCTGTGGTTGTCTCAATGGTTGACCGAAACAAATGGATTCCAGAAACAAGTGAGAGAGGCCTATTGCCTCCTGAAGTTGGTGGGGATCTGTTGAATGAGCCATGTAAGTTAATGTCGGACACAAATAATCAGCTGCAGGCAACAGAGAAGACAACTGTGTCACCGATCATGAAGGGAGAAGAACTAGAGCTTTCATTATCACACCCAACTTCTAAATCCTTCGTGCATAGCGATTTAAAGGAAAGTGATAATGGAACAAGATGTGAGCCGAGTAGCTTTGATGGAACCAAGTTATTTGATGAGTCCAATGCCAAAACTAGTCCATGCAAAATTGAATCTGATATGGGTCTTCATCTTGGTTTATCGGTGGGCTCTTTTTTAACTGGTAAACTATATTACATACCCTGCCTTTTTGTTAGCTTGAAAAACATATCATTTAAGTTTTTTTCTGTGTGCACTCTACAATTATGAGTTAGCCTGATTATCGTAGTCTTAATGTACTTCTAGTCGATAATGTGGACAAGAGCGAATCAAAAGATCAAGCAACTGATTCCCTGTACTCGATTCCAGAAGAATTTCCTTTGGAAGGTAATGCACCATTCTGAGAAATATGGTTCGTGTTGCTTTCTTTATTTTTAGGCCACTCTTGGACTGTGGGAATCATGAGTGGATCATATTGGTTGTTTAGAAGCATTTGAATTAGTTTTATAACCTTATAATGTCATTAATAAAATGTTCTCAGGTGATAAACTCGAAATCAATGCTTGTGATGACAGTGCCAGAGTGGCTGGTAGAAAGAGGAAGCATTTTGATTACAGGTAATATTTCATTTAAGTCTAATATCTTTTTAAGATGGCTGTGCTCCTTAGTCGTTGCGACTGTAAAGAGGATTTTTGGGAGAGAGGCAGAGAGAATCAACAGGAGTTGGATTTTATTACATGAGAAGTAGGGCAAGTCACTTTTACAGAGATTATAATCACTTTCATAACAATAAAATAAATGGTTGAAACTGCAGAATTTTGAGGATCTGCAAACCTCCCTGTTCAAAGGCTTAAAAGTTAACTTATCAATTGGGTATCCTCTCCCCTACACCTCAAATCTCTCCGCTCCCCCTTGTCTATAATTTCATTACGGTCTAGCATTGCCATGCCTATTTGAATGCAATAAGCTTATAGTTTGAGGCACACTTTGCTTTAGGCCTAATTTTTTTATTCTAGACGGAAGGTTCAAGGTATCTGATTAGTTATTAATCAATCACCCTGCAATAAACTCTTTTTTTTTTTTTGACAAAACCCACAATCAACTCTTAATTAACAGGAATCAGTTACTCAGAATCAAGCCTCCATTTAATCATACTTTATTTTAGGATTTAATGTGTCCTTAATCCAAAAGATCTTCCATAGTACTTCCTATTCTTAACAGTTACCAATATCAACTAATTCCAGTTTCTAATCACTACTTGGATCTGTTTATTTTTTGGCAAACCTATATGCGCTGTTCCACAGAAATGTATATATTATTCTAAAGCCTACGAGTTTTAAACCCAATTCCTATATATAGGGTCTTCGTTTTAGCTCCATGCTCGCCTTTAGAAGCATGTGGTTATTCCATTATTAGCATAAAATATCATTACAAAAGTTGTGCTTCTGGTGGAAAATGGAAATACAAGATAAAAATTTAATTTATTTTGAATCTTGATTTTTCATAGTATTCACAACTCATGAGACAAAAGGAAAAAAGCACTGGTGCCTAGATATTCTTCGTACTCAGTGTGTAAAAATTGAAATACTTCTGCCACCCTTCTGAACCTTGCATCGATCATTTTAGATCTTTAAATCCATATTTTGTTGAAATAAATTTGTTGGTTGCTATTTGTTATGTTAAAATTATGACTGCTTTTGATTATCCATTCCTCCAAATTTTTACTTGATATTACAGTCATGAGCAAGTTCGTATAAAAGTTGAGGATGAAGATGCCAACCCCGAACTATCGGTTGAAGCTTCACAAAAGAAAACCAGAGCAGCTGCTAGTCAAGTGTATAGAGATAATGACTCGGTCGATGCTCAACTTTCTGACGATGCTAAGAAAAGTCCCGTTTTAAAACAGTCTCCAACAAAGGAGATTGCAGCATCAGATATAATGAATATAGTTAAAGGGACGAACCGTAGGCTTTCCAAGGGACTTGCCGACACTAATGCTAGTAAAAAGTTAGCTGAAAAGAAAGAAAACATGACTGGGTTGAGGGTTAAAAAGATTATGAAGAGAGTTTCTGATGATGGAGAATCATCCTCACTAGTCCAAAATCTAAGGAAGGAAATTAGAGAAGCTGTCCGCAACAAATCCTCTATAAACTTTGAGGAAAACCATTTTGATAAAAATCTTCTTGAAGCCTTTAGGGCTGCTATAACAGGGCCTAAAACTGAACTTGTAAATAAGTTAACCCCTTCGGCTCTGAAGGCAAAGAAGTCAATGTTGCAGAAAGGAAAAGTACGTGAAAATCTAACAAGGAAAATTTTTGGGACATCCAATGGTAGAAGAAAGCGTGCATGGGATAGGGATTGTGAAATTGAGTTTTGGAAATATCGTTGCATGAGAGCTTCAAAGCCTGAAAAGGTCGAAACTTTAAAATCAGTTCTTGATCTTCTAAGAAAAAGTTCAGAGAACCCAGAATCAGAGCGAGCTCCCGAATGTCAGGCCAAGAATCCAATTCTTTCCAGATTGTATATAGCAGATACATCTGTTTTCCCACGGAAAGAGGATGTCAAACCTTTCTCGGAGCAGACTAAACAAAATAATCCATCAGCAAAAGGACCAAATCAATCTGTTGATAACAAGACTATTAAAACAACAGAGGTAAATAATCTCTTATCAATGACCAAAGTTTGTTTATCTGAGAAAAAAGTAGATAAGATTGTACGTGGTCCAGCTGGTAAAGTACAATTAAGCAGTCACTCAGAAGGGGCATCAGTTTCTTCTTCAGCTTGTGCCAAAGTTGGCACAAAGGAATCCGGCCTTAAATCTGATTCTGTGAAAGGTGATAAAAGAAAATGGGCCTTGGAGGTTCTTGCGAGGAAAACAGCTGTTGCAAGCAAGAACACAGCAAATGAAAGTCAGGAAGACGATGCAATTTTTAAGGGAAATTATCCTTTGCTTGTACGTAATTTATCCGATTAATTTTTTTATGCAATTGTTTTATTACCTTTGTTGTTGATGTCACATATTTATAACTTCATTTTTTCTTCATTGTGAGTAGGCCCAATTACCAACTGATATGAGACCGGTGTTGGCACCTTGTCGCCACAATAAAATTCCTGTATCTGTGAGGCAGGTATGCTGTAGCTTTATTTAATTTCAATTCTGCCATTTCAAGTTACATGTGTTATAGTTTGAGAAGAAAACTTGAGATGAAAATAAAATTAAAATGAGTGAAAAATTACTAAGGTCAATAAAATAGAATATAAAATTCATAAGTTATAAAGTTAATAACAAAATATTTAAATTTAATCATCACTGACATTTAAATTATAAATAAATAATGTTTTTTCTTAAATGGTGTTTTAAAACATTTAAATTATAAATAAATGATTTTTTTCTTAAATGGTGTTTTAAAATTAGTAGATATCGTAAAAATATTTATTTATGTTAAAATAGATTAAATTACAGCGCATATTTAGTTATTAAGGAGGAGTGTTGCAATTCAAGCATCTCATAGGAGAGTGGAGTATAAGGTTTATTTTTCAAGGGAGAGGAATGTATATTTTAACTTAAGATGGGAGGGGAGTGTAATTCAAGCTTCTTTTAGAGGAGGAGAGTGTAATTCAAGCTTCTTTTAAAGAAGGGGAGTGTAATTTACTCTAAAATATTTTACCTATTGTTTTTTTACTAGTCATAGTAAAATGGACCGTGGTTATACAAGTGGTTAGTGTGGTTTAACTACAAAATATCAACTTCAATTTAGTTCTTAAATGTATTGGGGGATAATTTTGGAGGGTTTAGAAAAATTCTTCAAATCATTTCCATGTTATAATACTCTAAAATTTAAAAATATATTAATCACCAGTGTTCTTTTCCTCTCTCTCTTCCCCTAAAGCCCTCCCCTGCAAAGTCCCAAACAGAGCCTTGACTTTTACTTTTAGTTCTATTCTGTTACCCAACCACAAACACCTGGTTGCTACTGAATTTTCCATCGTTGGCTTAATCCCAGTTCCATTGTTGGTATCAGTTGATGAGTTATGCTGCCTGAAGTTCCTCATAAAAAGATTATTAGTTTTTTTCTTTCGTTTTCTAGAGAGTAGTATAAGTAGAGTTACACTTAAATTTTTTGAATCTTTGCCCTATTTCTGCTCTCTTAAGAATTTGTTACTTTTAATGTGTTTGACAGACACAGCTGTACCGCCTGACGGAACGCTTATTGAAGAATACAAATCTGCCAATCATTCGTAGAACTGCAGACACAGAATTGGCTGTTGCAGATGCTATTAATATTGAAAAGGAGGTTGCTGACAGATCAAAAAGCAAGCTAGTTTATCTGAATCTTTGTTCACAAGAGCTACTGCATCGCACAAATAACACAAAATCCAACATAAACACAGACTCAACTCTACCAACCTCATCATCACCCGTGCAGACTGATCAATCAGAACTAAATACTGATGATCTTTTGACTGACCCTGCAGTTCAAATAGCGTTGAAAAATGCTGGTTTGTTTTCTGATTCACCTCCAAGCAGTCCCCATAAGAACAATGAAATATGTAATGAAAAGGAAGTTTCAGGGCCTGATGATATACTTGAACTAGAATCTCATCCCGAGCTGGACATTTATGGTGATTTTGAGTATGATTTGGAAGATGATGATTACATAGGTGCCAGTGTTACAAAGATCCCAAACCTAAAAGTAGAGCACAGTGAATCAAAAGTGAAACTCGTTTTCTCCACCACGACCTTGAATAAAACAAATAATGCTTTGGATAGTGCAGACTGTAAGGGGTCTTTAAACAATGAAGTGCCAGGAGGTGCCTCTTGCTCATCAAACTGTCACAGAGATGCAGTCCAGAAGGATTCTACCATTAATGCAGAGATTGGCCAGCCTTCTGTTTCTTCTGGACTCCTACCATGTGAGGGTGCTGTTGATTCAGAATTTGATGATTTATACGGCCCTGATAAAGAACCACTTATAAAAAAGTTTCCAGATGGTGAATTACAATCATTACATGGAGAGGGCAAGACGGAAACTCAAAGCGAGAATAATGATTGCCATAAGGAAGAAGAACGTGACTTAGACAAAGCAGTAAATGGTGCTGAAGTAGGGAATGAGAATCTCACAGAAAATGTGTTTGTCCCTACCATCACCGGCAAACCTCCTAATACATCCAGGACCGATGAAAATATTCGAACGAAGGAAGAGAGATCTGACATCCCTGCCCAGAAGTCAAACAATGAAAATCAAGTAGTGAAGAAGGTATATTGGATAATTAGGACATGTTTGGTTTAAGAAAATGTTATTTGTTTTTATTTTTCGCTTTTAATATTCATTTGTTTTCTATTATTTAAGATTTGTTAAATCGATTAAAAGAATAGTTGTTTTCTTTACAAAAAATTGAAAATGGAACACACAATAAATACAAGGTTGCAATTTTGTAATCAAAAGTAAAATAGACAATGGAAACATAAAATGTTTTTTCATACTATACTCTTAATTTCTATTTTTTTTTTTTATTTTTTTGAATGGCCTCTTAATTTCTATTATGATTCATTTTCATTGTTTTCTTTTAAATCTGCAATGGTGTGTGTGTGTGTCTATTCAGTTTCTGTGCTTATATGTCTAATTGCCATACTTCCTTAATAGTGCTGGTCTTTTTTGTACAGGTAGAAGCCTACATCAAGGAGCATATCAGGCCATTGTGCAAGAGTGGTGTGATCACGGCTGAACAGTACAGGTGGGCTGTTGCAAAAACAACTGAAAAGGTTATGAAGTATCATTGCAAATCAAAGAATGCTAATTTCCTCATAAAGGAAGGTGAGAAAGTAAAGAAACTCGCGGAGCAGTATGTTGAAACAGCCCAACATAATAGAAAAAGTTGATTCCCATATCACCATTTCATCCTCCTCAACAAGTTTTCTTGGGTTATTGTTAGTTGTTCACCTTATTGTTAGGTGTGACGTTGCTGACTGTTTTAGAAACTTGCTTCATCTTGTTGCTGTGCACATATGTTAGATTTGACACCATGAAAATGGTGCTACATTGCAAACCATAGGGATTGATTCCGAGAAAGAATATTTGGGAAGACTGCAGTGTGATTCATTCGCTAGTTCTTAGAAAAGAGAATTACTGTGCATATTTAGCTACAATAGGAGGTACTCAAAGTGAAAGGATGAAGATCTTATCCTCCTCATGACCTCTGTAGTTTCGTATTGGCAGATTCTATGGGGGTGGAATTTCATCGTCTATAGTTCTGTTTCATATATTGTTGCCACTGAATTATACAGTAATAATGCAATCGTAAAGAAAAGACCTATGTATGCTGTACCAAGAAGAAAAACAAAAAAGATGAATCGCAATGGGAAGGAACTCCTCTAGGAAAATTTGTCTAACATTTCTTGAACATCCGTTTGTTATCATTGTTTTCCGTTTCCCGACTGTGGTTGGATCCATACAAGAATTGATTTGCAATCTCTAAACCAAACGGCTTACATTAATCATCTTCAAATCCATAAAAAAAACAAATCATCATCATTCCATCTTCAAATCAAGAAAAGAAATAACCATCTTCATTTGCTCATGAACTTTCATCATCCCATTCGTCATCAAAACCGAGAACATTAATACTATGAAAAATCTTGGCAAAAATAAATTAGAGTGAATACTCAATTTGGTTCTTCACGATTTTCTCTCTGTCCAATTTAGTCTTTGACAAAAAAATAGACTCACATTAGTCCCAGACAAGTTTATATGAAGGACAAATTAATTTATGCTTTATTATAATAGAGGGGTAAAGTCTCTATTGTAAATTTGTCAGAGACTAGTTTAAATTTGTATTTTGTCAGAAACCAAATTGGGTTGAGAGAAAAAGTGCGAGAGATAGAATTAAGTCTTCATGCATAAAATTAATGCTATGTAAAAAAAACAAGAAGAAACCATACAGAAAAATTAATTTTGTATTTTAAAGTTCATTTGTTGACTCAACATCTCTTCATATATAGCAAAAATATTCTTGCGAGACATTTGCTTCTCTATCAATGGCCCTACAAAACAAAAAACAATCATAGAAAAAAATTGGTGAAAGTAGGAGCTCCCTTAGACACCCAAACGTCATTTAAGTCTCCCCTCGTATCCGCCTTATCAATAGAGAAATGATATTTGTACAACTACTTTATTATAATTTTTTGACAATTTTCTCTCTCATACTCACATTATATTCTTATTCTCTCTCTTCTTTTTTCTCTCGCACTATTGTTTTGGACCAATGAGAAGAGAAAATAAAAGTTGTCATCAAAGTTGTCACATTTGGTTGTACATGTATCACTACTCTTATCAATAAGAGTGGTTAAAGTCTTGGGTACAAAGAATTAATGACTAAGGACGTAACGGACGACCTCACTTTAATCTCATCCTTAGTGTTATAGGTCCCTCTATCGGCTCCTAATTGACTAACATATTGTATTTCACCGACTCCGCACACATCATGATCCATCTCACCAACTTTTCATCAAAATTCAATCTAAACAAAACACCTCTAAGATAGCCCCAATCAATTCCATCCTACCAACTTTACTACTATCATGATTATCTATCACTTACAAAAAGACGAACACTAACATACCAAAATTAGTTATTTATTGACGGTAGTTAACTTTCGAGTTGTCATTATATACGATATAAATTATCATTATTTTGAGGGAACTTCTACGGTACACTTGTCAATTAAGGTGTACCGGTACTCTTATTTCAAAAATTTATACATTAACTATCGTTTTTTATGGAAAAAAAGAGCTATTTGTTGATATTTAGATTTAGAAAATATCATTTTATTAAAAAAATATATCATTTCATTGTTTATAAAAATCATACTAATTTTCTTTTTTACATTTTATTGTAAAAAATAATCATAATTCTCTATTATGAGTAATAAAAATTCAGAAAATTTAAATTTTATTGCGTTGACGGTTTTGGTAAATAAGATTTAGTTATTATAATTATAGGTGATAGAAAATAATTTTTTCCTACAAAAAATAATTCATTTAACTATTGTTTTAAGGATTTGGTGTACCAATACACTCAAATTTTTGAGTGTACCATATAATTTGCCTTATTTTGACAAGATTATCAATACATTCCATTTTAAAATCTTCAAAGACTTTTCCATCAAAAATAGTCTCTCATTATCTCACTCTCCTAATAAGATGTGCATAGTAGTTTGCAATATGACTGTTACTATATTAGCATGTTGTTCTACTGTGTCCTTAACGTTGGATTATCCCTTTATATTTTTGTACGCATATATCAATCAATTTATTTTTGTAAAGCCATGGGAAGTCCATTTCACTTCTAGACATGTTCATATCTAAGAAAGTAGAAAGTAATATTTGTTCTTATGATTATGTTTTGGAGTGAAGATATACGTGGTCTGTATTTATAAGACTCGCAGCTCGTAAGACATTAATGCCCTGATTGTGAACATAATAACAACAATTGAATTTTTGGAGCAATATTTGTGGCTGGGTTAAGAAAGGTGTGATTCCACTTAAGGTATTTTATTTTGAGAGCTGGTATTACTCTTCACGAGGCCTTAGTTTGTTTCTATAGTGACCTCAACAAGTCATTTATATTGAAAAATTCAAGATTTAATGAAAATGAAACTGAGCAGTAAAAGATTGAAATGAAAACATGACTTCCTGCTTCTAAATATTGGTTCAGTGTTCACTGATTGATAATGGAATCAACTCATGCAAGTTGAGTACAATAAGTTTGGAATTGGTAGAAAATGAAATGCGTCCTTCTTAATTCCTCCCTTTTCATCCAACAAGCGATTGACTAACAATTTTGCAAGGAGAGCTTCTCCAAATCTGTAATATGTTTTATTGACATGAGATGAGATTCTCCTTGGTGGGTGGGTGCTCCAACCACATATCCTCTGCCTATTAAATGTGTAAACACATGCGTATATTATATACATACCAAGCGGTTGCAAAATAGTCCCACATCGCTAGTTCAAGAAAGCAAGAGAGTGAATGTGAGATATAAAAGCAAGTGTAGTATCTGTTCTTATTAGTTTAATATCTGATATATGATCCAATGGGTCACACGATATTAAATTATTTTTTTGAGGGGGAAAAACCATTTAGCTTGCTACTGGGCTTTTCGAGTGTTGCCTATGTGTTGCACTATTGCATAGGCTGGCGCACCCTACCCATATAAGTTGAAATTTTTGTTGTTGTTTGATTAATGTGTTATTTTTTAGGGATGATTAATGAGTTAATTGTTTAAATTGACCATATAAAATATAGGCGCTTTAAAAATTCATAATTTAATTTGAAAAATTATAAAAATCTCAAATATATGGTTAGAATATGTGTTATTTATTTTACATGATCATTTTTAATACATCACATATATTACATGGTCAATTTTAATAATTAACCCTTAATTAATTGATATTCTAAAGTATGGAGGCCCTTATGGTCCCAAGTATACTTCCAAAAAAATTACAATTTACCTCTCATGACATGTTTTTCTTAAAAATATTTAAAAAATAATTTATAAATAAAATATTAGACTTTTTTTTACTAGTCATGGTAAAATGGACCGTGGTTACTAAGATCAAACGCAGGTGGTTAGTGTGGTATGTATGGTTTAACTACGAAATATCAACTTCAATTTAGTTCTTAAATGTATATTTAAATTTGTCAATTTACTCTTTAATATTTTAATATTACGGACACTTGAAAGCACTCTGATGATATGGTAAGAGATTTCTTTCAGCTTAACCAAATGTCATGAGTTTGAATCCAACCTTGAGAATGCAACAATTGGTCACATGTGTAAACTGATCCAAAGTCATCATCATTTTTACACTGTGACCAATATTTTTTTATAATTTATACACATGTCTATATTTTTATTCATATATTAATATAGAGGTTTTTTTTCTACAATTTCTATGCAATTGTAACTAGCTTCCAAAAAAAGAGCGCAACGCGCTCACCCGTCTGTATGCATGGATATAATATTTGACATATCTTGTAACCTATATAGAAAAAGATGTTCTTAGAACAACTAGTAATGATATAAATTTAGTTGATTTTCAACAAATGAAAAATATATTATTTTCTTTGAAAAAACAAATTGCCCCACATATATTTAAAGTCCATATCCGCCTCTATTGTGAAGTCTAAGTGACTCGAAAAATAGGTAGAAATCATGACATGTTCTTTGTGAGCTTGAAAGATAATTTAAAGTCCATTTGAGTTGCTCTCTCACTCAAATGTAGGATACTTTGTCCGAACTAATTAAACAAATATGGTGTGTTGTTTCCTCCCTTCTTTTTTATCTTTGTTGCTTTGGTTATGCTTGTGGTGATGTTTCTCACTTAAATCTAAGTATGTTTGTTGTTGTTACTTGAAACTACTTTGCTCTTGATTACTCATTCATTTTGCTCCATACATCTATGTTTATTAGTGTAATTTTATTTTTCAAATTCACAACAACGAAGATATGACATGTTTGAAAATTGAAATGACATTTTAAAGATTTTGTTTTTACAATTTCATCGATATTATCATTTCTCATTGTTGTTTTTTTGTGGTCGGAATTTGAACCCCGAACCTTGTGTAACACCCCGTTTCCCAAAACGACGTAATAGTAATAATAATAATAATCATGATCAGAGTTATTCAACATCAAACGGAGCATTACACTACTTTTTCAAAATTATTTAAATAGAATATAAAAACTATTTAAAAGCATCAACAAATTTCATCATATTAAAATTCTGCAGCGGAAAATCTTTAGTTTGAAATCATATTCAACAACTACATCATATCCTTGGCACAAAGGCCATCACATAGTAAAATTATTCAACAAATAAATCTTCAACAACATCTTCTTCAAAAGAAATGATACATAAAGGAATGCAAGAAAGACAACGATTCCCCATCCCTGTTACGTATCAGAGCCCTAGACACAAGAGCCAACATAACACTAGTCTTCATTACCTGCACTTGCCCACAAGGCGGCAATTCCAACAGAAGGGGTGAGTTCACAAAATCAAAGGTAATATATATAGATATATAAATCATCAATTCGAATTGAAAACATCAACAACAACATTAGCATCCATCAACAACTATATTGACAATATCATCTCAACAATAACATCTCATTTCATCTTTGATTTACAACAACAACAACAACAACTCTTGTGGCGACATCTCACCAACAACAACTATGCAAAGACCTCAACTACTAATGCAATATGCATGTGGTACCATACTACGCGCGTTGAATGCTAAACATTCCAGGGCAATAAGCCCCCAACAGTTGGATGGTTAAAGCATCCCAGGGCAATAAGCCCCCAACAGGTGAACGATAAAGCGTTCCAGGGCAATAAGCCCCCAACAGGTGAATGATAAACATTACAGGGCAATAAGCCCCCAACAAATGCATATGAGTATGAATGACTCTATGGTGTATATCAGCATACAACCCAACAACATCTAATGGTGTATATCAGCATACAACCAGGCAACAACAACTTAAGATACCCTCCCCAACTGGACAATACCACTCAACATCAACAAAGGCAACTCAACTTAACAAAGTATAAATATTTGCACGTAAGCATACATAATTCCATCTTAATCATCTTCATAATATAGTTTTACCATCTAAACAATTCTAAATAAATCCAACAAACATGTTAGGAAGCTTAGGTTTGGGTTAGGAGCACTTAGAAAAATAACACAAAATGGTCGCACAGGACCCATCTCGCTTAAGTGAGCAGCTTCTCGCTTGAGCGAGTCAAATGACGAAAGTTAGGATGTTCCTCGCTTGAGGCTCGCTTGGCGTTCGCTTGAGCGACGCTCACATACTACAGGTTCTGGGCAGATTTCGCTTGAGCGACGGGAATTTCGCTTGAGCGAACCAAATGACGAAAGTTAGGTTCTTGTTCGCTTGGCGCTCGCTTAAGCGAACTAACTTTTCAGAATTCTGGGCAACTACTAAGACGGCTCGCTTAAGCGACGGGTAGCTCCGCTTAAGCGAAGCTTCATCTGGACAGACTAAACCTACGATTCTCAAACTCCTCTATCAACCAAAAACCCAATTTTGATCCCCCAATCACCCAAAATGAATTATTATAAGGTTTATGGGTTCAATATACAACAAAACATCAGAAACAAATCATAACAACATCATCGACAACATAATTCAACAACAATGAACAATTTATCATGTTCACAAACCTAGTTCCAAAACTACCAATTTCAATCCAAATTTCATGAAATCAAGCATATATATATTACAATTGAAATGCTAGCCCACCCTTACCTTAATTCAGCAAATTCTACAGCAAAATGGATGAATTTCCCTCTTCCTAGTTCTTCCCTTGGCTTCTTTTCTCTTTCTCCCAAAAACTCTTGTTTTCTTTGTTTTCTTACTGATACGTACAAGTTGTCTGACTTCCTATTTCCTTACCAACCAAAACATAACATCTATTTTCCTCTTTACTCCCCTCCTTAATTTCATTTAATTATCATTACCCCCCTTAATTCTAATAATTATTATATTTCCCCTATTTTCATAAATCACACAAATAATTATAAATTTCATATAAATAAATGTATAAATCAAATAACACACCACATATTCACATAGTCAACATTTTCATATAAAATACACCAAACATATTAAAATCAACCAAAAATAGTAAAATAACAACTAGGGCGTTACACCTTGCATATATTAATTATGCATTGTCCATACTAACTGAACTAAACTCATGAATATATCATTTCTCATTGTTAAAAAATACCGGCATAGTTAAATTAGTATAATTTAGATTTTTTATTGAAAGAAGTATAAGTGAGATAAATAATAAGCATTTAAAGAACAAATCTAACTTGCTAAAGCTTTTATTTAAATCCCTCAAAATAAAAATAAAAAAACTTTTATTTAATGTTTCATTCTTTCTTCATACACAACATGGGTCATACAATCATCTTACCCGACCCGGTTAGAAAAACCAGACGAGGTTTATCGGATTGGGTGGGAAATGAAACCATTTTGCAATTTTTTCATCATCTTTCTTCTTCTTCTTCGCGCATTTGCATTGTTCATCTTTCTCAAAACCCTTTCAGTGTCACATTCATATATGAATTCGCCATAACGCTATGAACATTCTCTGCTACCCCAACAACAATTCCTATCACATTCACACTCACCACCATAAAACTCTTCATTTCAATCAAAACAGGAAAACGCAATTTCTTCTTCGAAAACCATTCACAGTTTTCTGCAAATCCTCTTCCAATTCCGATGCCGATGATTTCGTCAAACGAGTCTTAGAAGAAAATCCAAGCCAAGTCCCACCTAAATATCTAGTCGGTAACAAGTTATATACTTCACAACAAAAACACAATTTAGGTCAAAAATCAAATGAGGGTCTTTATGATTTGTTGTTGAAGAGGCTGAAGGATAATTCTCAGAGGAAAAGTGGTGAGCTTTTTGAAGAGAGAGATGATTCTGTGCATTTGAATGATTTGCTTAAAGAGTACAAAGGGAAACTCTATGTTCCGGAACAGATTTTCGGTACTCCGTTGTCTGAAGAGGAAGAATTTAACGAGAATTTGAAAACTTTACCCAAAATGAGTGTTGAGGATTTTACTAAAGCTTTGAGTAAAGATAAGATTCAGTTGGTAACTTCTAAGGAAGATTATGAATTTGGTTATAGGGATTATATTGTGGATTTGAAGGAAATTCCAGGTGATAAAAGATTGCAAGCGACGAAATGGTAAAAGAAAAATGAAAGTTGATGTTTTTGTTTGATTATATCATATGTGGTTTTTTATAGACTTTCTTATGTGTGCATTGTAGTGTTGTGATAGATTGTGTGTGTGTGTATGTGGAATTTTGTAGGGTTCTAAGGGTGGATAGCAGTGAAGCTCAAGCAATTTTGGAGGAATATTCTGGACCACGATACGAGATAGAGAGTCGTCGAATCACGGTTGTTGATCTATTTATTTGTAATACTTAAAAAAAATTAATTTACGAGGCATTGGCATTGTTGGTGCTAATAGGGGAAATCAATTATTTTTGCTGTTTTAAGTTTCATTTAATTTTTCTAAGGGTATGCGCCTATGCGGCTCAGGAAAATGTTCTGTTTTAATTTCATATTTTCAGTTTTAATTACAAAACTGACTTATTGTTTTGCTGTTTTTCATTTTTTTATCCCATACATATAGTTGAAAATTGGAAATAGACTTAAAAAGAAGTTGTATTGAAATAAAAAATGAAAATAGATAGCATTTTCTCAAACCAAATAAATTTAAGTTACTATTCATTTTCTTGCATAGTTTGTAGTTAGAGACTCATAGCTTAAGTCATTCAGCGTACTGAATAAATGGATAAAATCCTTTTGTAGGTGAACGTATTGCAATTGCTCTTTTAACTCTGAAATTATATTGTTGCAGTCTTGGGTGGGAAAAATGTCAGTGTACCCTCATCCTGCTGCAGCTTCCATATCTAGCAGAGTGGTGGCCGAGCTTGGAGCGGTGACAGTAGTAGTGGGTTTAGCAGCACTTCTAGTTGGTGGCTTCCTTTCAGCAGCAGTATTTGTTGTCACCAGTTTTATATTTGTGACAACCGTCTATGTTGGATGGCCTTTAGCCAAACCTATTGTTATGTTTTCCCTTGGAGTTGCTGTTTCAATGCTGGAGAGGTTTTGGGATAGATTTCTTGACTTTTTCATGGATGGTGGCTTGTTGGCTATGACTTATAATGTTTTGACTGTTGGCAGTTTATCTTCCGCCTTAGGGACCCTGAAAGTGACCCTGCCTATAGTTGTGGGTATGGTCCTTCTTGTTCGCTTCACTCTTTCAAGAAAACCCAAAAACTTCAGGAAGTGGGTAGGTGATGTAACTAAGTGATTCACTCATGAAGTTATGCATGAATTTTTTAGCCAATTTTGTTTAATGGATTTGGTTCATAAGTACACTCTAAGAGATTTTTATTCAATATACAGGATCTATGGCAGGGAATGAACTTCTCATTATCAAAAGCTGAAGCTCGTGTTGATGTGTGTTAATGCCTATCTTTACATTAATCTCTCCATTTTCAAAATCTCTTCGTTTTTTATTTTTCTAGTCTTTTAATGTCATTCTTAGTTTATGGATTTGGAAAAACATTCTTTCAGGGTTCAACTGGAATAAAGTTTTCTGACGTGGCTGGAATCGATGATGCTGTAGATGAACTTCAAGAGGTAATTCTTTTATACAAGGCTGAAAAGTCTTGACATATCGAACTTTATCTTTTGTAGAGTGCAGATATGTTTCAGTTAAAGTATTCCAAAAAATTTGAACACTTTAGTTGATAAAATATAGTTATTTTATTTTTAAAGTTTTCTTGAAGGTTGTTGCTTCATCAACGCTACTTCTGCTCAAAATATTTTCCACGATGTATGGATACATGGGGGGAGAGAGATTCAGGGGATGCTGGTCTCCCCACATTTAAAAACATTTTTAAATAAATTTATATATGGGTTTATTGAAGATGCATTGTTGGTGTAAATTTAATGACAGCTTGGGGTCCATTGTCCACTCCCCCTCCCTCCCCAGTTCATTCATAATAGAGGCTTGGGCTGCAGGCAATTGCTCATATAGTCCCAGCCCATTAATTTATGCAACTCCACTAAACCATCAAAACATCTCATTTTACTTTTGCTTTCTGGCTGATTCAGCAGCTCACAAATATGAAAGTTTCAACTTGATGCGTGGCTGCGCACAATTATGAACAGTCCGTGACACTTCATAAAGAAAACATTGAAGAAGCCATAACTTATATTAACTTTTTAACGATTTTATACAATTATTTTGAACAATTTAACTTTATCCCCCTCAATAGTTATTATTTCCTGGAATTTTCCACCTTTATTTTATGGGTTTGTCTAACATGTGCAATATTGCACATGTTAAGGTAACTAAAAGCAGTAACTTTTCATTGAAAACCAACAATTATTGATTGAAAGTTACATATTTAATATAAAAAACACAAGTTCTAAGTCAATGTTACTACTTTAAACTTCTTAACATGTGCAAATTTGCACATGATAGAAAAACCCTTATTTTATTTCTGTTTTATGCCTCGTTTTCGTAGTCTCTGCTTACTGTTTATTGTAGTGGGTGAAAACTTATGAAGGTTATGTATTGTTCTCTTTAGTTGGTGAAATACCTTAAAAATCCCGAGCTATTTGATAAAATGGGGATCAAACCCCCACATGGTGTTCTTCTGGAGGGCCCACCTGGATGTGGCAAGGTTAGATTGCTATTCCCCAGTTATGGTTGGATTTTAGAATTTGTGTTGTCTGTGATATGTTTAAGTTTTGTCATGCTTTTGCAGACCTTGGTAGCCAAAGCTATAGCTGGTGAAGCTGGTGTTCCATTTTACCAAATGGCTGGATCAGAATTTGTGGAATTTTTAGTTGGTGTTGGTTCTGCACGTATAAGGGATTTGTTTAAAAGAGCCAAGGTGATTCTACTACTTTTTCTTTTGGATTTTTTTAAGCAGTGTATTGCTGCTAAAGTGCAAATCACATGCTTGAATCCCTGTCTTCTTGTTCCTTCACCCAATGTACATTTAACTTATTAAGCATCACATGCTAGTGCTACTGATTGCTCTGATCACCGAATCCTTTAGTTCTCATGAATGGGTAGGTGACTATATATATGTGTGTGTGTGTGTGTGTGTGTGTGTGTGTGTTATTGCTTTGTTTAATCAAATATCAAATATATTGAACATTCGAAAATGACTTTTTATTCATATGGCAATTTTAAACTGTTCATTCCTTATGAATTGTCATTTGTTTGATCAAGATAATAATAATTCTTTAGTTCCTCCTTCCCTTGAAATATTAAGGAGGATATTCATTAAGTTTGCTTCTTTCTCTCTCTGTTTTTTTTTTGGTAAGTTCATTGCCTCTGCTTCACTTGTTGCTAAAAATGGGTCGACAGTTTGTCATAGGGATGGGTAATTCTCAACATGAGATATGAAAGTGTATAAAGTTTGTCTTTTTCCGTTTGATTTTTTGCAAATGTGTGTACATTGTAAAATTTCAGGATTGTATGTTAGTGATTGGTGGATACTCAAATATTTGTTTCTCTTTGCAGGTAAACAAACCATCAGTTGTATTTATAGATGAAATCGATGCATTGGCTACTAGGTATGACTGTATGATTATGAACATTGTCTATTGTTTGTCTGTCCAGGCATGCTCACGTGTTTAGTGGAAAAAATGAATTTATAACTTCGACATTATTCGACCTTAAGCCAAATGAAGTGATGATGAGGAAATCAGCAAGTCAAGAATCCTCGCCGAACATCGAACTTTATTTTAAACCAAATAGACATTCAAATCTTCCCAATAGGTTTGTAAGTAATTGCAAAGGCCACTGCATTACTTGCAATGCTAATCTAGACACTGGTTGTGACATATGTCGTTTATACAAATGAGGAAGGACAGGGGATATGGCATTAGGTGACTTTTATAAAAACAGTTTTTAAGTACAAGCTTGCAGACACTATATGTAATATTGATGGGCATGGGATACTTCTCAGAAGTTCACCTTAGTTCACGGTAGTTGATTGATTTTCTTCGATTCTTGAATTCTGGAAGTTCATCATGGGAAACTAAAATTATCAAAACCATTGCTAAGCTAGTGATGTTACATGTTTTAACCTGCTATCAGTTTACTTGCTAAGCTCCATAAGCAATCTCCCTAGCTGATTGTTAACTGTGTGATCAGGCGACAAGGTACTTTCAAGGAGTCAACAGACAACCTGTATAACGCAGCCACCCAGGAAAGAGAAACTACACTGAACCAACTGTTGATAGAGCTTGATGGTTTTGATACTGGAAAGGGCATCATATTTCTAGCTGCCACAAATCGTAGGGATTTGTTAGATCCTGCACTTCTTCGTCCAGGTCGCCTTGATAGAAAGGTTTCTTTCTGTTGCTGAGTTAGTGTATTTCTTTCTCTCTTTTGGTGGGTTCAGGGTAAATTATTTTGATTTGCTAACATAATCAATCCCAAATGGAAAGTAAATCTTCTTTTGTTTTCCTGTTAAATGCAAACATTGACTTACCTGGGTCCTATCATAAGTTTGCTTGATTATTGTGTTAAATGTAAGTTATTTCAATGTTAATATGCTGTTAATGGTCATTTATTTTTCTCCTGTAGATCAAGATTCTCCCTCCAGGTGCAAAAGGAAGACTTGATATTTTGAAAATTCATGGAAGCAAAGTAAAATTGTCGGATTCTGTTGATTTGTCCAGCTATGCTCAGAACCTACCCGGTATAGACTCTCTGTTTATAACTTGGAAATTTTCATTTCAATATCTGAACAAATATCTTAATTTCAGGATGGTCTGGAGCAAGATTAGCACAATTGGTCCAAGAGGCGGCTCTTGTGGCTGTTAGGAAGCGACATGACTCAATTCTTCAGTCAGATATGGATGAAGCAGTTGACAGACTTACTGTGGGACCTAAACGAATTGGAGTAGAATTAGGTTACCAAGGACAATGTCGTAGAGCAACTACTGAAGTCGGAGTTGCAATAACTTCTCATCTGCTCCGGCGATATGAGAATGCAAAAGTTGAATACTGCGACCACATCTCAATAGTACCTCGTGGTCAGGTCTTTGTTCAGCTTCCTTCACTATATATTACCCTCAGCTATCTCCTATAAGCATTTTGTAAATCTTTCCTTTGCTCATGTTTGAGAAATGCCAATACATATTTGGGAAATTAATAAAAGATATCTGATGCACATGTAGCACTGTTTCATTACTGTAACATTTGAAAATCTGAGATTAAATAGTATGTTAATCCAAGCACATGAATTAGAAAGGAGAGAAAAGACAGAATGGAGTGTAGACTGTAGAGTTAGAAATTATATTGGAAATATGTGACAATTGAAAGTTTTAGTCAAAATTGAAGCTCTACATAGAAATGAATAGGAAGAAAAGTCTTTTAGGAGCCAATCTGAAATGTAATTTAGTTAAGGCTGTTTGATTTCTATATACATAAGGCTATTTGTTACTATTTACTAACGAAAAAAGCTACCATATGGCAGACATTATCTCAATTGGTATTCCAGCGGCTTGATGATGAATCGTATATGTTTGAACGCAGACCTCAATTGTTGCATCGTCTTCAGGCATGTAAATTACTCTGAAGTATATGAACTTGTTTCCTCTTTTTGTTTCCGTTTAAATGATTTATTTCAGTATGGTTCTGTCTTGGTATACAGGTTCTGCTTGGAGGTAGAGCTGCGGAGGAGATCATCTATGGACGTGACACATCGAAAGCCTCAGTTGAATACCTTGCAAATGCATCCTGGCTTGCTCGCAAAATACTGACCATGTTAGCATAGCTACTTGTATTTTCCTGTATTTGATTTTGTGCTTATTTTCATGAGCCATATAAGCTCCTTTTCACCCTTCTTCTTGCAGTTGGAATTTGGAGGATCCAATGGTCATACACGGAGAACCATCCCCTTGGAGGAAGTCAGTTAAATTTGTTGGACCAAGGCTGGATTTTGAAGGGTCTCTTTATGATCACTACGACCTGATTGACCCTCCCCTAAATTTTAATCTTGATGCTCAAGTTGCACAAAGAACTGAAGAGTTGATACGTGACATGTATAGAAAGACGGTGTCTCTTTTGAGGGGGCACCATGCAGCTTTGCTTAAAACTGTAAAGGTAAATTTGGATGAGATCTGAGTTATGTGGTTTGTGAATTCTTAAAACTTTATAAATGAGATCTTTAACCATAAGAAATAAAAGCACTTTATGGGTAGGTTCAAACCTATTTTAGTAACTGTAATATAATATCGTAAGCATTTTCGTGCTAGCCGAGATTATACCACTATGGTGAAAATAATCCAACTAGCATTTTGTGCTTTGCTTCTTTTCATGTATAAGTTCTGTTGCGCATGATCACTTTGACCGCATTTTATAAATTTACACTGTAGGTTCTTCTCAATCAGAAGGAAATAAGTGGTGAGGAAATAGACTTCATTTTGAACAAATACCCTCCCCAAACACCTTTACATCTTTTGGAGGAGGAAAGACCTAGCGACCTTCCTTTCATGAAAGAACAAGTGCACGATTTGGAGTACACCTTACAAACTCGATCCAAGGAAGAAACCGTGTGAGTTCTTTCTCAATCCTCTTCTAAAAATAAGATGTTACTGGATTTTGTGGCCAATCAGTGCTTCAGACTTGGAAATTTCACATGGGCAAGATTCCTACAAAGGATTATGCATGAAAGTCTACATTCAAAGCTTATATTTTCAATGAGAAAACAGAAGAGTGTGCATTTTGTTCCGCTATAAATTTTGTTCATACCATTTGTTGTATTGTGATTTTTATTTTTATTTTTTATGATTGCTCATAGGCATATCTCTGTTGTATTTTAAAAGAATATTTTTTTTTACAAGATTTAAAAAGGTTACTTGAATGTATTATTTTTAGTATATTGGCAAAATTCACCATATGCTGATCATGCTTTCAAGGGATGTTTGGTTGGAGTAGTCTTCTAGAGGTGAAGTGAGTGATGGATTAGTATTTTATTTTGAAATTTAAAAGAGTAAAAGTAAAAAAAGGAAAGTGAATTATAATTTATTCAAGTTGGGTAGCTCAAATGGTTTGAGTTGAATGTTAAAAGACATAAAGGACTCAAGTTCAAACAGGTGTGAGGAGAAAATTACTCTTATAATACTAACATTTGCCTATCAAAACAAGTGAATTATAATTTATTTTTAAACTGTTAGTTGCCAAACATCAAAATGAACTGTAATGTACTTAGTGTTTATGTAAGCTTAAAAAAACTTGATTATCTTATATCAAAATAATAATTTACGGTAGCAAATAAATTAATCGCTTTCAAAATATTTTTTAATAAGTTAGGGTTGATTACTTGAAGAGTTTAATTAGTATGTTCTCTCTAATAATTTTACAAATGCAAAACTTTTTTGATATTTGAATAATTTTTGGTCTTATATGATTTTTTGTGGACAAAAAACTATTTTTGTATTTTAGATAACTTGTATGTGAGACAAAAAGTTGTATTGTAGTTTAGTGAGGACAAAAATGCCCGCTTTTGTTCTGTCTCTTGCCTCATATTTGTCCTATCGCAAAAACAATTTTACAAATCAAACACAGTATAACTTAAGTTGTCATGTTCTGTCCTTTATTTTTCAATAAATCAAACGCATCCTCAGCCACCATTGTAACACTTCAGCACAAACTAATAGACACCCAATATGGATAAATGTTATAGAGAATTTTCTCTCTTCACTTTCTCACAAACTCCACTTAATAAATTAGTTTTAAAAAGTAAGTGTTGTTGAAATTAATGTTATGGTGTTAGGAGAAAGACCCGTTTATATTAATTTATAATCAAGTGAGACCTATCTAATACCTATTATAATGCTCACAAAATAAAACTAAAAAGCAAGTGTGTTTACGTTATTTGCAGTACATCCAATTTCTGGTTAGTTTTTTTGGTATACTGCATGCAAAAAAAAAATCTATCGATAAGGTGGCAAACATCGCTTAAACTAATACTAACAACTACATGTATCGTGTTTAAATCTGGGTAAATATATCAAATCTAACAATATCAACATTGTCAGTTGAGTTAAATCTTATGAACAAATGCAAATTATCATTACTATAAAGTAAACTAAAACATTCAATGCATAAAGAAATTTGGATTCCTTGTATTCACTTTTTTTTTCCCTTCCTTTCTTAACTGCAAAATGTATTTTAAATACAACTAGTATTTGATCTATCAAATGAGAAGAAGTTTAAGGGGTACTCAATCCAACAAAACACAAAAACTAGCTCCTAAAAAAAGAAGACAATGAAGAGATTTCAAAAACCGTACAAGGTGCTCCTTTTTTTTCTAGCCAAAATCCACCTCTAGGAGGTGACTTTAATATCATTTACTATGTCTTCTATAAATTGATCCTTTTTTATGCTTTGCTATTTGAAGATGAGGAAGAGAAGTAATTGAGGAGAGATATAGCATTCCCAAGCAACACCGCTCCCGTACACACCCATTTCAAAATATGGTAACACATCGAACCGGAGAAATTGCACCTACAAAAGAAGTGATTATCGTCCTCTAATGTCCGCGGACAACATACACAATACGCATCCCCATCATCATCTTCTTTGATAAGTTCCCACAAATTGGAAATCTTTTAAGGAGAAGTTGTCAAGCAAAAGTTTGGACCTTTGACGGTGCGAGACTATTTCAATTTGCTCTCAAGCCCCTTCGAGTGGACGGGTAGATTTCTCTATGGTAAAAACTTTTTGTCAAGTGGCGCATATAAAAAGTTAACTCATAATATACTTAAATTGATTGCTACGAAAATCAACCCCTCCAATTTAGCCCTAAAGATCTTGAAACAGTTGTTTTTTCATTCAAAAAAATTTCCCCGCCACTTCCAAGACCCATATCCATCATGTACCCCATTTCCCAGATATAATAGTAGAATTGGCCGTTCTCCCCCAATGATTTATTTATTCTGGAAATAACCCTATCACCGTATTTTGATTTCAACACATCCTTCTGACTAGTTGTTTCCCATCTAACAATCTCAAATCTTTAACTCTCAAACCCCTTTCCTCCTTTGTTTTGCAACAATATATTACATGGAGATTATTTAGTCTCGTTGTCTTGCAATTTTCTATACAGTTTTGCTTCAGATCAAGTTGATTGTTTTTGGATTGATATTTGGAGGATAATAACAATATAGTGCGGGTGAGAATGTTTACATGGCTTGTGTATCATGGTTGATTACTCACTAGTACCTGAAAAAATAGGATGCATCTTGAAGAGCCATATTGTACCTATTATGAACCTAAGGGTGGTGTGTGTGAAATATATATATATATTTGTAAAGTGTTAATTGCTATTAAAAATGATTGATTGGAGTCGGATAACAATGGTCCGCTTGGTTAAGTGGTTGTTTATCTCACATCAGAGTGTTGCACATGGTGGGACTCAAACCCTTCTCATTGCGCTTGATTCTTCATTGAACCAAAACATCCATTGTGAAATATTTAAACACATTTAACCGTTAGAAATAACAGTGCATAAACTTTTTAGAAAAATTCTTACATGAATTCTCACCCAACATGTCATTGTTACACCCATCCAATTAGCATATGCACGTGTTATTAAACTTAAAAAATGATTTAATTTAATTAAATTATAAAATCGAAACGGTGGTGTTAACTGGCTCTATTGTTGGCCATGGTTTTTCTTTCCATCTAACAACGGTGGTGTTGGATTTCTAACCCAATAGAGAAAATCGAATCTTAAAGTAAACTGTGTTTTACAATTTGATTATATATATAAATTTCAGTAAAATTTTGAAACAGAAATAAACCCAAAGCAAAAACTTGTGAGTGATTCTCAACACATACCCTTCCAATATGTTACGCACCAAAAGTTGGAGAAAATAATTCCAATGGAAAATGAGATGATTCCAGGAAAAAGGAAAATTAATCTAAAAAGTTTGTCAGACAAAAAAATTAAGGTGGTGGTGTTGTTCGGTTTAAGAAAAGTGGAGAAATGAGAGAGAAAAAAATATCTAATTTTAAACGCAAATTCTATGGTACACCCAATATATTTGAGTGTACCGGTACACTCATTCTTTAAATTAATAACTAAATTAGTTGTTTTTTTGAAGATAAATATTTTTTTTATCACTTATAATTATAATAACTAAATCTTATTCATCAAAAGTGTCAACGAAATAAAATTAATTTTTTTTTGAATTTTTATCACTCATAATTGAGAACATTGATTATTTTTTACGATAATATGTAAAAAAAATTACAATAATTTTTATAAACAATGAAATGATGTTTTTTCTTATAAAATGATGTTCTATAAAATATAAATATTGACAAATAACTATTTATTACACAAAAAAGAATCATTTATTTATAAAATTATGAAGGAAGAGTACCGGTACACCTCATTTTGTGAGTGTACCGTAGAAGCTCCCAATTTTAAACTTTTATTTTTATTATTTTTATTTTAATAATGAGGTGTTTTGTTTTAATTGGATGAGTGTAAGAATGATATGTTAGGTTAGAGTTCACCAAAAAAATTCTCGACTTTTTAATGGTTGTTTCTTTTCACCAAATAACATGATTTTCTCAGTAAACACATACAGTTTGAATGCACAAAAAACACACGGAAATTATATTGTTACTCTTTTTCTCTCATGTTCAATATCTTTGAATCATCATTATATTCTTTGAATTTTCGAACCAAAAATAATGAGTCATTTATTTCTAATGCGAGGTCTGACACTGAATATCGTTAATAAACACTCAAGCGCAAATGGAGTACAACTTTAAGGCCGACAATACATAAATGACCAATTCGAAAAACAAAACTTGAATTACAATTAGCAATAGGGGTAAAACTTAAATGTCTCGCAAGTGCAGTTCAAATAGTAAAAATATCAACAAAAAGTATCATACGTTTTTTAGGTACAAATAACTGTCAATTTAACATCCATAAAATAATAGTTAAATAATTGTAATAAAAAAGATAATCAAATAAGATATTGCTAACATAAACCCAACTATTTTTTAGAAGGAGTGCATCAACAATTTATAACTTAAAAATGCTAAAAACATCCAAAAGTGTAACTTGCTAAAACACATCTGAAAAAATATTAGAGGGTGTGTTCGAGAAATTATCTAGGTGTTTGCTAGAGTACATCTACTCATTCATATGAAGGGGTGTGCCAACAAATTATTGTAAAAATTTGTTAAATATACCCGAATGTATAAGGATGACAATGAGTACCATTTGAGTAGGGTATTATAGCGTTCGTCCTGGTATCCGCATTTATAAAATTTAGGCTAAATAACAGTTTTTGCCCCCTAACTTTCATGAAGTTACGATTTTGGGCCCCTAAGAAAAAAACTACAAAACCACCCATAAGTTTTGCAACTGTAGCAGTTTTGGCCCCCAAGGCCAAAATAAATAAATAAAATAAAACGTGGCACCTCACTTAGGGTGCCACGTCAGCATAGACCGAGTCAAAATTGGCCTTGGAGGTCAAAACTGTCACAAATGCAAAACTTAAGGGACGATTTTGTAACTTTTTTTTTAGAGGGACAAAATCGCAACTTTAGAAAAGTTTGAGGGATTAAACTGTTATTAAACCTAAAATTTATCACATTCATGTCATTCTCAATTTAACAACAAAGTTCGTCACATTCAATTTTTTTTTACCAAAACATAGTAGTATACATATATAATAATATCCATATATTTATACATTTCATTTTTAAGCTAAAAAAAATCATCAACTTTCATATTTTTTTGGCTTAATTGCACTTTCCCTTATATTTTATCAATTGTGTGATTTTGCACCTTATTGTTTTAAATAAGCAATTTTGCCCCCATCTTTTTCCCCTTTCTGATTTGACGGCCCCTATGTATTTCAGTGATGATGTGTCTGTTTTTGCTGATGTTTCCTCAATTAATTTATTTCATGTGTGTACTTTTTTTTTTAAACAAAAAATAAAATTTTGGAAATTAAAGAGAGGGAGTCACGTGCTCCTCTTGGTATACCGTTGCAAAAAGGGGATAAAATTGTGAAATGCCTAATTTCTATCCTCTTCCATATTCCTTCGACTGCCTCCTCCATTTTTTTCCTCTTTTCTACTTCCGTTTTGCTCGCGTTCTCCCACCCTTTTATCGTTCTCTTATCTTTTCTCCCATCCTTCCTCAATTTTGAACTGTTGCAGACTCATGGGTTTAGAAAACAGTTCAAAATCTGCAAAAGGTGGATTTATGGACTAATGAATGAAGAAGAGAGAAACACGTTTTTTAACATTGTGGATTTTTTTAACCACAACTGTTATTCCTTCCTCCAATTTAGCCTTGTATGTTGTCCACAGCTTCCTTTTCCAAGTACTTCAGCTGAAGCCTTCAATAAGTCTTCAAGGTCAAAACTATAAGAACAACCTTCAAAGAAGAACAATTTGTTCCTCTCACTGCACGTGACTCCCTCTCTTTAATTTCCAAAATTTTATTTTTTGTTTTTTTTTTTTTAAAAAAATGATTTACACACATGACATAAATTAATTGAGGACACATCAGCAAAAATAGACAAATCATCACTTAAACATATGAGGGGCTTCAAATTAGAAATGGGAAAAATGATAGGGTGCGAAATCGTTCGTTTAAAACAATAGGGTGTAAAATCGCACAATTGACAAAAGATATGGGGAAAAATGCAATTAAGACTTTTTTTTTTAAGAAAGTTTAAAGAGTCTTTTATATTTAAGTAAATATATTTATGTAATTTACTTAGTTTAGTAACTCCTACAAATATTTGCGTAAACATATACCATTAAATCTGCATCAATATTATCAAGTAATGAATAATTAAAATATCTGTTTATTTAATCTAAAGATCCCATTAAGGTATCCTCCATGTGCCTATGAACTTTATTCGTAGATGCCCACATGTATGAGTTTTTTTTGTCATCTTTATAAAAGATATGGTAATTGTTTCATATCTTGTCTCAATCCATATTTGATGAGACAACATAATATGATAAATTAGTCTCAAGGACTTATGATATTATGTTTATCTAATTAATTCTATTATCCAAATATAAGATGAATTAGAAACAATAGGATAGGATAAGAAAATAAATTATTGATTTATCCATGTTAAATATAATTTAAAATATATAAAATTGAAATATAATAATATATAGATATAAGTAAAATAAAAAATAATTTGATTTTAAATTACAAAATTAAAAAACGAAAAATTAATTTATTTAAATTAAACTATTTAAAAATAAAATTTTATCAGAATTATAAAGATATTAATATTATTTTAACTAACAAATTAAATATTATTTACCTTATCAATTTCATAATATATACACCTTTTTTTTTTTGGATGAAATAATATTTATCATATCTTTATTTACCTTATCTTTTTGTAAATAGTGAGGATCTTGACGCGGTAAAAAGACTCTTATTAAATATTTACAATTTACGATATATAACTGTTATTCTAATCAGACAAACATTAACGTGTTCATATATTTAAGTTGCATTTAATTATTTCTTAAAAAAAAAGTTGCATTTAATTATAGAAATATACTTTTTTTTTTCCGGTACAATATAAAAATACATCGATTTTATCATAAGAGAATGTTATATTTAAGCATGTAACTTTTTTATAGGACAATATATATATATATATATATAATAGGGATGAAAAATTGGTTTAATCCAAAAAAAAAAAAAACTAGTATTTGAGGAAGAAGGAAGGCATAATGGAGCAGAGCAGTTGTGGGCGTTGTCGGGTTTGAGTGACGAGTGAACCGAATATTATTATCTCTCTCTCACTCTCCTTTCACTTTCACTTTCAATTTCAATTTAACCTTTTTCTTTCATTTCTTCAAATTTAGGGTTTCCAATTCCAATTAGGGTTTTCATGTTCTACGAATTCCAAGTTTTAATGTCTTATAAATGGATATTTTCTCTAACTTCTCCCAACCCTTCCTCCTCGCCGTTACTGTAACTGCCCTCTGTTTCTTCATCGCTCTCTTCTCTTTCCTTCGAACATTCTCCCTCAGAAGAAGATTCACGCCTTCAACAAAGCACTGCCACTGCGCCTCTTCCAATTCCAATTCCGACGGTGTTGTACCCTACTTGAACGGCGGTGTTTCTGAAATGACGGAGATCAGTCCGGCGCCGGTTGTGTTGGCTGATCGTCGTTCTGGTTCTTCGATGATGGAGGAACTTGTTCCGGAGATTACGACGCACGCGCTTAGTTACTTGGATTATCCCAGTTTGTGTCGTCTTTCTATGACCAATTCTTTGATGCGTAAGGCTGCTAATGATGATAATGCATGGAAAGCCCTCTATCACAAGGTGAATAATTCTTTTCTCCTTAAAAGCTACCATTTTTATACTGTTTTCAATTCCTAGGTTTATAAATTAATAGACGACATTGAAATTATCATTTTTGGTTTTGGTTTGAACTATTGCTGTTATAAAACCCTAGGTGCTGGCCAAGTGCCAACATTTCATTTGTTGGGCCGGTCGGGGGTTCACTCAGGCTTTAACTGTGCCCCTGCTAATGAACAATAAGATTGGCGACACAGCTGTAAAATTATTGCCACCATTGTTCGTAACAATTTCCCATTAAGGAAGAAATAAGTTAGAAAAACTTTCTTTGGAGGGGTGAAGTTCATCCCAAATGTGAGTGGTTAAGTACTTAAGTCCCACAACGCCTATGGATGAGTAAAATCTTGAATATGTAAGAATTGTGACCCATATACACAATGCATTAAGGTTTTGGGTGGAGATGTGGTGTCTCCCTCTCTTGTAAGTTGTAACATTTCCCTATTGTTTATCCCGCGGACCTCCTGACTCCCAACAAGTGATATTAGAGCCCTGGTTCGACATGATGGGGGAGTGGGAGCGGATTCCTGTTGCTCGGGTCAAGTATAGGAGGTGGGAACTCACACTGTCTTGTTACATGTTCAAATTACCATTGACCTTAAAACAACGGTTTAGGTTTAAAAGTAGTGGGTTTTTTTGACGTTGCTTGTTGTTCCTTTCCTTATATAATGGTGGAAATAGCTTAAAATGTCCACATAATTATGTTTCTTATCGTCCTTGGCCTACTAGTTATGCTCTAGAATAAAGGCATAAAGCAAATTGACATGAACCTAAACATCTTCTACTTTGTCCTGTCTTACTGTGTATTTGGGTGGTTACTTAGGTTTAATTTTTTAGGTGAGTTTTTCGATTCTCAATTTGCCCTGTGTATCTTCTGTAGTGATGTTTTTCTGAAATTCTGTTTTTAGGACTTCACATTGGAACAAGATAGCGTTAGACCAAGCAATGGGTGGAAGGCTTACTATGCTGCCACAAGAGCAATTGTGATTGTTAATACAGAATTCTTCAATATTTTAAGAGATAAGTCCATTTCGGCAATGAGTCGTTTTTGGCTTAATGCAGATTATGTGAAGTGCGTCCATGCCTCAGGAGAACTTTTTTCAGGGTATGACTTTTTGTTTCATGAGTAATTGGTCTCTATATTATAAAATTATCTTCATATTTTTGGATGTGGCTCATGCATGATATACACTGATACTTGAAAGGAATGGGTTGATTGTTAGGTCGCACTTCCCTGTAATATTATATTGGCAGAAGTTTTTGGATGGCCACTAGTTTTTTATTTACGGATAATCAAAATATAGATTGGTCTTGTTATTAAATTTAAGTCAGAAACAAGAGGATGTTCTAATGTTATGCCTGTGCAAGTTTGCAAGTTTTAACTCTTCACCAAAGATAATATTTAAGATTTGGAAGTGATTTTACACCCTCTTTCCTAAATAATTGTCGGTTTAGAACAACTAAAAATTTCATTTTTTATTGTTGTTTTGTGTTTTCAAGACAATTAATTTACTTTTTTCAATTTACTCCCAAATTAATAGTCGGTACAGTACTCCATACTCAATTTACCGCATCATGTGTTTATACTTTATTATACCAATGGTTAATAGGATAATTTTATAAAATTGTTATGCTCATTCATTCATCTATTGTTTTTTTGGTTGTGTGGAAAAACCTGAAACGACAATCCTTTAGAAAAGGTGGGAATGATTTGGTGCCTAGTAGACATCCACCCGACCTCCTCCCCTCTTTCTTTTCCTCACTCTATTTTGTAAAGGTAGGGTATTTCGTAGTGCTGGTGACATCTCATCAAGAGTATTAGCAATTTGAGCAATTCAAAATTCTTTATTAGTGTTTTCTAGCTTGAATATTTTGGCTGAACTAGTAAACTCTCAAGTACTAGTTTCAGGTCAATAAAACTGGGTTTCGGTTACTTAGGGACTTGATATTCAAGAGAGATACAGGCAGTTTGAACATGATTTGAATGCATATTTTCATTATAAATAATTTTGAATTTGTAGAAAAAGTTCTGGCAAGTTTGGGAAATTATAGACATTCTTTTTACTTGATTTGAATTTATGTCATTCTGGCATGAACAAATATTGTTCAGTAACACTATAATCCATGTTACAGGTATAATGGAGTAATGCAGAGCTGGCAACTCTTATTCAGCTGGGAGCAAGGATTGAACTTCCAGGTTCGGGATGTACGTGCTCGGGTTTTGACAGACATGGCTTGGGTTACCATGAAAACATACGTTGACATGGATACAGGGCCGTTCAATGTGACCAATGTCTTTGAGTTCCATAATGGACGGTGGTACATTGTTCATCATCACAGTTCTGTGATGAATGGGGATGTGGAGCAACAAATTGTGCATGGATAATAATAAGAGATGATATATTATGTCTGATACCGGTGTTAGAGACGGGGTTTTATTTGCAGAAGCTCTGCTTGAAATTTTTCGTAATTGGAAGATCTTATTTATTTTGAAGTTTCGAATCTCATTTTTATTTTCATACTGTATATAATACAGGAAATTCTAATTTGGCCAGAAAAGTTATAACTAGAGTAAGTGGATAAAAGTAATTCTACAAAAGATGGATGGAAAAAAATTACCCGTGGCATCAAGTCTTGACTTTTAAGGCGAGACTTGTGAAAAACCAAGGCTGCGCAGTTGCTGGAGCAAATGCAAAAGCATTCTCTAATTTTGTTGCGCATTCTAGTTCCAGCAGTAGCAGTGTGGGCTTTTTTTACCGAGTCAAATTTTAAAACTTTGTGTTAACAAATGATGATTTTTTTATTTTTTTTTACAAAAGCAAAACGATATTCATTCATTTAAATCGATAGAATACATCAGATACAATAACATCATCAATATCGCTAAAAACGTACAGGATGAAATTGCAAACAAATAATATGATCAAATCTAAATCACCAGAATATCCATGTTTCTGGATCTGCAACGTTGACGTCTAAATCATTGATTGAATCTGTAATTGATTGACTGAAACTGATCTTTCAATAGGAACAAACGAACACCACAACAATACGCAAAATCAAACAACGTCGCACAAAACGACGAGCAACACAACGTCGATGACCTAAAATGACCCCTCTTAAAATATGTGAAAGTTACTTATTTGATTGAAAGAAAGGGAAAAAAGATGCAGAGGGATGATTTTAGGTCAAAAATGACCTAAAATAACCCTTACTCGATGAGTGAGAAAGAAAGAAAATCTAGAGAGAATATGGAGTTTCTCTCACTAAAAACTAGGGCCGACTCTTAATTATAATGATGATTTTGTTGTAAAAAGTAGAAGTGATGGTCTTAGAAGTACTGTTTTGTACATACAAGCCTCCCAGTGCAGACAATCTTATTGTCAGATGGGAATGATAGTTTGTTAGGTGCAGTGTTTAAATTGTGGTCTTATTGTTCTACAAATAAATAATACACGGGCACCCTGCCCGAGTAAAAATAGATTAATAGAAATAAATCTAATATATCCTCTAGTCATTAATATAAACAAAAGTTAATATTTAGATTCATTATTGTGTATGGTCTATAATAAAAATTATATACATCATTGATTAAATGAATATAAAATGTAAATTTTTGCTTATAATAATAACAAAGCGAGAAATATGCGTAAATATTTTTATGGGTGTTGAACTTTGGGATATAAGTTGAAGTAAAAGTGTGGCTCACATTACTCGTCCCCTAGAGAGAGAGAATGACAACAGCTTTCTTCACAGTTCCAACACCTCAACATTATCATCACGTTCAATTGTATAAACCAAAAAAATCATGGCCTGCTACTAAGATACTTGTTCCTCCCACACTATGCTCTCCAACTTCACTAATTTCTTCTGCACCAGATGATGAACTTGCTGTTTCTGAGCAATCAGAATTCTCCACCAAACAGAGGTACCATCCATTTTCCCCTTCATTAAAACTCTTTAGAGACCAACATCTTATTTTGAGTAGTTGCTGAACATGTTTTAACAGTGGTTGCAAAGCATGTGGAAACGAAGAAATTGAGAAAGGATGCAATGGTGAGGGAAGGATGCAGGGTGGTATTGCAACAGTTCCTGGCTTTGGCTGGTGGCCTATAAAGGCTTACAGGCCATGTCCTGGATTTGTGGCTTCTGGTGGTAGGTACAGACGACAGGGACAAAGCATGGACGAGGTTGTCTCCGGTAGTGGCAAAATTAAAACACCAACTGCAACTGACTCCAAGTCAAGGTATCTATTGTCTCTTTCTCATGTATATGGACTATCCATTCTATTTTTATAGATAAATCTTTTTCTTGCAACTTATCATTCATGATAAAGCTGCATCAAGACTTTTAAGGGTCTAGTTGGTTCAAATGAGAAGGATTTTATTAGGTACATATTTATTTTGTTTATGTTGATAGAAGGGGAGATAACATAGCCCTATTATTTTATTTATTTTTTGGTTCGCAAGGGGAGTAGATTGATTTTAACTAGCAAATTTACATTTATTATTCTTGTAGCTTGATTCTAAGTCTTTCTTAGGTCACCTCTACGTTCAATTAAAGGGCTATCCTCCATCTGAAAAGTTATTTTAACTTGGAAATTTCTATGAGTCTCCAAATTAATTTAACACAGACAACATGCTTAGCTGTGAAGCCCTTATTTTACACACTTGTAAGCCTTTTATTATATAATTCCATAGACATAAAGCACTATGAATCAGTGGAGTCTATTTGAATTTCAAGCAATAGAATAGTGTGTTTTGTAAATAGGGTGTTAGAGAGTGTGTTGTCGGCACTCCTCAAGCACTATTGGTCTTTATAATTGTGCAGCAGACTTTCCTTTCTAGCTTAAGAAACACCTTTCTGTTTTAAATAACACCTATAGTGTTCCAATATTTCATCTACAGAACTAGAACCATGAAATACTTTATTTCTCAATTACTTTGTATGATAACTCGAACATATCTAAATTGTGTGAATTGTTATATAGTATGATGGCCAATTTTTCTCCTCTAAACCAATGCTAGCTCACATCTTGATGAAAAAATCTATGTTCTATTTATCATGATTTGCTACCCTCTTTAGCTTCTAATCAGTAAAATATATCATGGTGCCAAATTTTGCAGTAACAAAAAGGATGGTTCGAAGAAATTGAAGAGCTAAGTGTTTGCAAGGAATATACCAGCCACTGCTTCATTGAGGTGACATAAAACCCAGAGTTAAGGAAGAGGGGAAAAAGCAAAATATGCTGCAAGGATTCTGGACACGTATACGTTTTATCAATGCATTCGTAAAATAGGGCAATGCAATGTAATCATCTTATTGAAGTATTTAAATCTCAACAGCTTTCTTTTTCATTGATCACCAGTTCCTTGCCTTTAACTTCCAACATTACTTTTATAATACAAGAATTGTGTTAACAGACATATTTTTGTTACTATGCGTACATGAATGATATTCTGTTTAGGGTTAATAGTGTTTTTCACCCCTGTAATATAGGTCATTTTCGGTTTTCGTCCCTGTAAAATTTTCGGTTTGATTTGCATCCTTGTAAAACTTTTTTTTTCTTCCGAAAAACACCCCTTCTCCATCCAACTCATCAAATGCGCATATGTGGCGCTGACTTGGTTTTTTTTTAATTTTTATTTTTTAAAATATCTGAAAATTAATTTTTAAAAATGAAAAAAAAACCAAAAATATTCAGATTTTTTGTAAAAAATTTAAAAATAAAATAATAATAATAATTTTTTTTCAAATATTAAAAAATCAGAAAAAATGATAAGATTCTTTTCGGTTTTTTTTCGAAATTCAAATATTAAAAAAATTAGAAAAAATATTCGGGTTTTTTCGAAAAAAATATTTTTAAAATTTTTAATACATTGTTTGTTAATCAAGGCAAACTCTAACACTAATAAAAATACATAAATTATTATATTTTATTTATTAATTCAGCCCCTCAAATTTTAATGATGACATCTCAGCTTTTCATACTCCACCTAATCTCAGTTTTGCCACGTCAAAAATATGTTGAGTTGTCACCCTAAAAAATCATAGAATTCATTCTCCTTTCTATTTTTTTTTTTTATCACGGTGCCTCTCATGCATGATGCACACACTACTCCATGGCATGTCCATCCGTTTCTTTGCCTTCTTAATCGGGAGTATATATATGCTCATTATGTATGGAATTGAATGAACATTATGAAAATTTCCTTGGTTACAAAATACCTTCCGTTACATAATATCCGTCTGTTTCTTTCCTTTCTTAAATCTAACACCCTACATGCCTAACATTACATTTACCTTAGTCTAATTAATCGATTCATCTATTACGCAAGAGTTGCTCCTTCAAAAATATGTACTCTACCCAATTTTCCCAATCCACCACCTCTCCACAAGCATCTGGTAAAAACCTTTTTCCCTCCTCCCAGACCTATTCATATGAATATGAAAAACAAATATAGGGTCCCAGCAGATGGAAGATGATTGGGTCCATTTCGAGCACATGTCTCAAAAGCATGAACATCAGATACAAACATATACACTGACGCGACACAGATGTGTCATGTCTGTGCTGGACATTGAAATGTGTCGAACTCCGAGACACCTTCATTCAACTCTTAAAACGGTTCATTGTCGGGGTAAGGCATCTAACTGTGTCCTCTATCTTTGCTTACCTTATGCATTTTTTGTCAAATTAAAGGAGCTTACTACTATACGTTTTCTTACGGTTTGATACTGACAATGGATTTGAATGAAACAACAAATATAATTCTACACCCGCGCGGGTGGCATTCTAGTTTCATAATATAATTTTAGGGAGTTACTTTTAACACCGCCCCGTTTAACTCTCTATTTTTAAGAGACCAGCCCTTAACACACCATCCCATCCCCCCCTTTCTTTAATTATGTAAACAGCAGGACAAAGTGCATGTAATGACCAAAAATATCTATGCAATTTTCAGAATGAAAACTGAACACTAGTAATATTTACATGTCTCAACATAATGTTTGATGGACAATTCCTAAGGAAGAATAATAAGAGAGCATGCGGATATCTTTCCCACTCTCACTCCTAACAAATTTACCCTTGGCAGAAAATGGTATTGAGATTAAAGAAAGGTTAAACATTCATAATTTTAACCTACAAGATCATTCATTTGTAATTTAATAAGTGTAGAGAAAGGTTGAACATTTAGTTATTTAAATATACTTAAAAATGATTGAATATATCTCAGCCGTTATAGTAATGACATATCCAAATTGATATCAATACAAATCCTATCTAGTTATTGGCTTAAGTCATGTTTCAAAAATAATTTAACAAAAAAGTAAAAGCCTCGTTTTTTGTTGAATAGAATTTGTAGCATCAATTATTTTGAAGTACAGAAATTGAACCAGAGACAAAAGGAGAAACTGAGAAAATTGAAATAATAAACTGTATTATTAATTCTGATATGGGAAAGATACAAGAGTGTCTTAATTGTGTGGCTGAGATGCCCCTCTTTTGTTGGCTGCAACAGGTAATACAAGGCCTAATACATGTGTAATACATAGACAGACCACCCAAGTCCCAACATACAACAGATGCCAACACTTGTCTTCATAATCGTACCAGAGATGGTAACAATTATGTAAATAATAAAAAAAATTAACATAAGTTATTAGGAAAAAATGTTCTCAAGAGCATAATCAAATTTCCATTCTTACATAAGATATTTGGACAGCCAAGGTAGATCTTTGCAGTCTCTCAGCGAAAAGGCTACATCATCACTGTCATAAAAAGTAGAATGAAATAGTGAAATTAATGTAATTGCATTCACTAATACCACAGAATTGTGGGTCATAAATAAAAACTGTACAGAAATGAACAGGTTGAGAAGTGAGTAAATTTTCTCTTCCACTACTTTAAGATTTTCATCTCCTATGCATAAATGCATGTTAAAGGGGACCGCGAGAAGTGAATATAATTAGTTCATGAATTAGCTAGAATTGAATTACATTCCCAGACTTATTAAACAGATTGAGCAAGCTGCTGATCAGTGATCATAACTGTAACCTTGCGACTTTGGACATTTTCTGTTCCATTTAATAAAAGGCTATTACCCAGGGAGGGGAAAAAACTATTCCGTTATGGTCATCTAGATTAGTGTTTTCATATTCTAGCAACGCGATGATACCGGATGTACTCTTGAATGAGACTCGTTTCTTATTTTGGCTGCACCTCACTTAAGTGTTTGCATCCATCTATTTACAGACTGACCAAACGACTGAAATACACATTTAACTTCTTGAAGCATTCAAGGTCTTAGGTTCGATTCTCCTCGGTGCCAATTTAGGTGGGCTAATTTAGTTTTTTCAACAAAAAAAAAAACTTCTTAGCAGTACCCATAACTCACAAGGGTTATTGATTTTTCAAAAGACACAGATTGTTTCCACACAAAATTTGTAAGTCAAACTGTCAGATCCAATACATATGCCTAAACTACTCTCAAGTCTCGTCATAACTCTTTCTTAAAGCACGCTACCCAATTTTTTAAGTCTGTTACTCATTATAATTACAAGTGATTGATAAATGTTCAAATTTGCAGCAACATACCCACTTCAAATAAATTAAGCATTTTATGTACGCGGCTCGGATGAATGCAAAATTAAGATCAAAACTAGAGGAAAATAATGATTAATTTGGAAGATTATCCATAAATGACACTCATCACAATCTCACTCATCTGTTTGCTTCATTAATGGCAGCTGAAGAAGTAATAAGGGCTTTGAGAAATAACCTTGGGAAATTGAGCTGCAACTTTTGCAACCTGTGCTTGGCACCTGCTTCACACAAAATGATCCTACACTCACCCAACTTACAGCTGCAAAAAATGGAAGGGCTTATTAGATAAAATAGACATGCAACTAGGATGCATCTCGTACACTTGGCAGTTAAACAGTCTGTCACTTATGTTTGAGTATAAAGCAAGAAGCCCACCACCCCCTGGTTCTCCCTTCCAGGCCACTTCAACGCAGAAACATGTAAGAAACAAACTTAAGTCTTACCCAACTTGCAGGAGGATATCATGTCCAGGAAACACTTCACCATTGCTGCCACAGAGACATGAAACCGTCATTGCCAACTGCATTGTTAAAATGAAACCTTACATAAGAGCACTATTACAAATTAATGGGTAAGCTTCTTACCAACGCCTTTCCTAGTAGAAAGTCAACACAAGCATATAACAGTAACACATCTAATGATCTAAGTTCACCAACATAAAAAACTTCCATAATGCTATTAAACAGAAAAAGAGCTGAGGACCAAGGTTGTAAGCATATTTCACCTCTTCAATTTTAAGGTGGAAAAATTTATGCTAAATGCCAAGCGAGAATAGAACAAGTTAACAACAGAAAGAAGCTTCTGAAGCATACCTTTTCAAAAGTGGTTTCCCCCATTCCTGTTTTGTAAAGCTCGTGCACCATAGCTGTCAGGAAAATTTTGCCAAGTCTGGAACAGTTTTTCATCACCTTCAAAACGAAAAAAGGTGTATGTGATGTGAGACTGAAATAAAATGTTAGTCAGTCTGCCAGCTAAATGAATATATAAAGTGCTTATTACTCTGCCCCAAGTAATTTCATGAAATTCGCAAGAAAAATCTGGCTTAAAGATAAAGGAAAACATTAATTTCCTATGCCCTATGATCACTGGTCCACAAGACTAGAATAGCATGTGAGTTATTTCTTAATTACCTAATGCCAACATCATATAAAACAGCATAAAGTCTTCGTTCATGGTATAATCCTCAGTTAAAGAAACCACTCATTTTGCTTTTTAAAAAAGTGGATATCTCAGTTGCATCAGAAACATTTGTATTAAATGTATATGTAATAACTTTACATCTCATGACTTTGTTCACAGTCAAGACTGCTGCTTAGGAATCTTATAACATTTGGGAAAAAAAAATTGAAATGTCAAGGAAAAAAATCCGCACGCCGCAAATTTCAACTCACTTGAATATGAGGTGCTTGGAACATTTCTTGAATAGCTGATTCGACGTCTGCCATGCCAACAAGTCCCTTTCCTGGAGATCAGATGCAAATGAATTAGTGGGCTCAAACACTACCTCAGACATAAAGCATCAGTGCATACAAGTGATGCTGACTGCATTTTAGAGTTAACATGTGAAAATATTCCACTATAGAAAAAAAATGATGAAATACTTATGATTTTTAAATCAATACCAAGCCTGCACACATAGGTAACAATGGAATAACAAATATGGAAGAGGACAAAAAAATATGGCTGACATGTTTATCATAATCTCGTGGTAATGACGTAATGTAACATTTTTGGAGATACTGATGCTGGTAGTTTCAACAAAATTATTGTGGAGCAGCAGGTGTGTATTCAATTCATTGATATGATATATGTAATTGCCTCCTGAAGTTATAGATATATGGCTAAATGTGAAGCAACTCTTGGGGAAATCAGGTGTAGCCGTGTAGACTCAAGAGGCTCAATTTTGGTAATGTAGGTATCAGTTTCAGACTAGAGTTCAGTCTGGCAGGAATTTGAGTCAATTGATGATAATTCATTGAAGGATCAGTAAGCCCATCTGAAAGTAGAGGTTATGATGATAACTATATACTTTGGGTTGATTAGTTTATACCATGATTCATGAACTTTTGTTTACTGATTATATAATTTACGTGCTTGAAGAAAACAACTTAGTGGTTGGCACTTGCCATATATCATCTGTGAGTATTGTATGAGGTGAACGGTTGAATTAACAATAGATTTGATCAACTTATTAGCACAAATAATTTGATTAATTGTAAAAATATTTTACATCATAATCAGTTTGAGATACAAGTTATGTGATATGACTACTAACCTTATACTGATTATGAAGAGGGATAAAATTAGACCAATGTTTTTCTTATAATAAAATTACACCGATGTAATGGAGAATTCATTATACTGATGCACCCGCATAAGTATTAATGAGAACACTAAATTTACAATAAATTTTGTAATAATGCATATTTTGTTTTGTTCTGAAGTAATCGAGATGTTTATGTGGGTGAACAATTATCTGACTTGCTTATTGTTAGGTTATTATATCCACATATCATTTACAAATGTGTAAAAACAAATGAGACTTTTGTGAAGGCATGTGAAATAGGAAACATACCATTTTGAACATGATACAAAATTTATTTAATGAAAAGTAAGAAACATCATGTGATCCCTCTATCTCATGTGATGACACGTAAAATCTATGGCTTTTGACTATACCTGCAGCAACATTATCAGGATCTGAAGCTAGCTTCTTCATTCGATAATCTGCAATTTCAGCTGCACGTCTGCATATTTCCAAAGCACGGCGTGCATCTCCCGATATAGCTGCAACCTGAATAATTAAAGATCATGTCAGATGTAAATCAACAAGCTATTGTGTGCCAAAAGAAGTGCCCGTTGTGCATAAAATAGTAAAGGAAACCAATCTTCAAAAGACTTGGAGACTAAACTTTCTTGAAGCAAATTCCATAGCTTGTTTTTCAAATATATCAATTCCATTGAGGCGACTTGAAATGATTTCTTGAAGCTGCTGATAATTATATGGGGCAAAGCAAAGCCTCTGGATGCCCATTCGGCTTGATATACGAGGAAGTAACTTCTCTGGAAGATCCATTGTATTTGCTATCCCTGAATTCAGTACATCATTACAAAAATTAAGTTTTTGTTGTCCACAAAGGCATTGTAGTTCTTATAATCATATGAATTCTTGTGATCCCAGTATTTGATATTACATCTGTTTAGCTAGAAGATCACAATTCTATAAATATAATTCACAAGAGCTTAAATCTTACCTATCACAATTAGCTTGGAATGTGGCTTGGTTGGCCAGTCAAGGATGTTGTACAGAACCTATGATAAAAGGAAAGTTATGGCAACTCTTGTTTCGTATAATAAATAACGTGGACACCTAATGACAAGTTTCTTGCAACAAGATTTGTTAGTTACCGACTGGTTTCTGGTTACAAGAAGATCAAGTTCGTCAATAAGCAAAATACATGGTCGGTCAGCCTCTTCTCCAGTTTTCTTCCCTTCTACAAACCTCTCATTTAGCAAACGGAGAGCCTCTTTCCATCCGACCCTGTGTCCATTTAATGCCTCATATATGACCTAAAATAGTATTGGAAGTCGGAACCATAAGGCAACCAAGGAATTTGGTCATAAAACCAAAAACAGTAAAAAGATTTGTGAACTTCACCTTATAAATATTCTCTGGTGAAGCCAATTTCAGACCATTGATCTCCACAAAACAGTATGGTTTGATGTTTCCTGCATCAACTTCTGACTTCAAACCCCTCATCACTGAGAGTACACTCATTGTCTGCAGTTACACGCATAAAAAAGGAGTAATAAAATAAGAATTGCTTCGTGATATCTAAACTAAAGTTCTGCTGGATATTAGACCAAAAAGCAATGTAGCTAGTTCTAGAAGATAGTACCTTGCCAGTGCCCGGAACACCGTGAATATAGAGGCAACGCCCCAGACATTGTTTGTCAGAAATAGCACCTTTGATGAATGTAGTTATCTCGTCCATTTCTCTAAATAGAAGCATGTTTTGATTAGTAATAGTAGCTTAACATAGATGGATAAATGAAATGTTAAAAAACCATGTTAAACTTCAACATACTTATTTCTACAAGGTAAAGACTTAGGCAGCGAAGCTAACAACAATGATGCCTTTGCTCTTTCAAGGTTAGTCTGTTTATGAGACCTTATATGCTCTGGAATTCTTTTCGTGCCTATCTTCTGAAGTCCAAAGAACCGTCCCTTGTGCAGATTCTGTATCATTTACACAACAAAAATTTCATAGGAACTCATAAACACAAAAAATAATACAAATTAATACAAGTAAACAATAATGTACATACTGCAGCTAACTGATGGCTTGTTGGTGGTTGCGATTGTGCGATTTTAATATTTTCTTCATCATATTCAACATCTTCATCTGTGTCAGAGTCTGATTCCTTGTCGATGTTCCAGTCTTCATCACCGTCACTATCATCAGAATTCTACATGTAAAAATATACAGTCATCAGTACTAGCACAGCTAAATAAGTCTCATCACCATTCAACTGTGTATGAATAAAATCGTCAATATTACCACTGCTAAATGGTTAACTCATTTATGAGAAGAGTGGTCCTTGTACATATTTTATAAGACGGTTACCTCTCTTTCATCATCAATGTCAGCCAAGCGTTTGAAACTGTGCCACTGGATGTCATATTCATATTCACACAAGAAAACATCATCTCCCTCATTGCTAGCTTTGGCATACTCCTTAGGGATCATGACATAGCAATGTCGAAGGACAGATTCCATCTATATTGAACAGAGAAGCACCACGATGAGAAAAAAGGAGTATGAGTTCTGATTACCCTGAACATTAAAAAACGAAACTATAGAAATACTAATAATAGTCATGAAATACAGCATCACAAGGTATGCTCATTTTTAATGTTGTGGAAAAATTACACACACTAAGGATAGAAGATGAAAACACGCATAAAAGCAACATAGTTTACATTGTTTGGCACCTCGTGCCTACATTCACATAAACATTTCAACAAAATTGTTATTATCTCAAAATAATAGATCACAAAATTCTATAAAATTTGGAAAACCCTCCATTAGTTGTGCATCATGACTCGTCCTATAAGCCGTGATATCCTACTCAAAAGTCACATGGAATGATAATCACTACAGAAGTGATACTTAGCATTTACCTAAAGATTCACTCACATTTTTTGGGCTTGGATTCTCTCAGCTCTTCATAAGATCCCCTTTACCAGAGATAATGGGTGGCTTCTTCCAAGAATAGATAAAAGCCAATTCTAAAGTTTTTGGAAAATGCCATTTCCTTTTTCTAAAGAAGACGAATGTGAGCTTGTCAATATTCAAGGATAAATTTCAATGTATTTCCAACATTTTAGGATGGAATTTTCTATTTCATTAAGTAATACAAGTGTTATATACACAAGCTATTTCATTACTATAACTCTAGTCCCCTTATTTGAGTGTATCTGATTAAATTGAATGCAAAAAGAAGGAAACAAAAAATCAGGAGCACAGTAGAACTTAATAGTTGAACTACTTCTCCAACTATTTAAATTAATATGGGTATGACATTGCACAATATAATCTAAGTTATCAGCATAAACAAGGCAACCAGCCCAAGGATACTAAAGTTTGATAAGAGCCATTAAGGCGTATAAATGTTGACCTATAAGTAGAGACGTGATCATAGAAATGCTAAGCTAAATTAATCAAGAATGCAATCAATCTATCAAAGTAAGCAATCAGTCCATAATTGACGACAGCTATTATCTACTCAATTAAACCCTAGTTCTATTATTTCTTGGTACATCTAGATACCATATGAGTATTCTTTTCCAGAGTAAGATTCAGACAGACTTTAATTGAGTATGCACTATGGAGAAGAAAACTCAAGTCATCTAGATGTTCCAAGTTATCAAGGATTGTCACTTAACATGCTAAATTCAATATGCTCTTTGATAGATTGGAAGTACAGCTAGGGCACTTCCATTCACACTAACCACCTTGCTAATATAGTATACCACAACCAAATCATTAACAATAATCACCTCGATGTTGGCCAAATCGTTGGTCCGATATAGCTCCCTGCTCAAATTATGTGGTTGTCGCCCAACAGAAGTCTCTTCTGGGATCATATACCACCGCACCCGACACCAGTAGCTGCCATCCACTTCTTTCCATATACTGCTAACATTGAACTAATAATGTAAATAAACAGCAAAATCGGCGTACAAATAATTACTAAACAGCATAAAATAATGTAATTGAGCTATAAAAAATAAACCATACCTCTCAATACGAGCAGCCCACAAATCACTGGATTGAAGCCTCTGACGCATTGTTCTAACAAGCTTCTTACCCTTCGGCGGCTTTGGAAAATCAACATCTTCACCCATCTTACGACCCTCGCAGATCACACAGATCCAATCCCCTTCAGGAACATCTTTCAACGGCGGCGTCAAGCATTTTAAATGAAACCCACCTAAACAACTATCACACTCAATCATGATTTCATCCCCAGAACGAAAACAAAACCTACATTCCTCCACTTCAGGATCTTCCTCATCAGAAGTAGCATCTTCTCGCCTCTTCACATAAACATCATCCCCAACTTCAAATTCACCGCCGTCATAAACAACTTTCTTGTAATACTGCACCTTCGCAATCTTTTCACATTTTCTCCCAGCTCTTGTAACAACCGTTTTCTCAACCTTAACCTCGTTCTTCCTCTTTCTCTTCTTAGTTTCGGATTGATCCGGCGACGTCGGAGCGAACGAAACCTTAACAGAATCTCCCTTCCCGTTTCTCTTCTTCAATTCAACCGTTTTTTCACCTTCCTCCTTCCTCTTCTTTACAGATTTCGATGAATCTGGCGATTTTGGAGCAAATGCAATTTCATCAGATTCAGCTTTTCTACTTCTTTTCTTCAGAAATTGAGCAGAATCAATTTCATTTTCTACTTTAATTGAACTAGTGTGAGTTACAGCTTTATCTTTTCGAGTGAAATCAAGACGAGACTTCGCGGCAGGAACAGAATTCTCACCGATTCTTCTCCCTCTTCTCGGAGTTGATTGTTGAATTTGAGAATCGGCAACGAGATTGGGGGTTATGGGAGAATCGGAGTTCAAGCGCGTGGATCTGCGTGTAGGTAATGAATGAGGAGTGAGAGGTGAGAATTGTGAACGGATGTTGGATTTTGAGGGGGGAGATTGAAGGAGCTTCTTGGGAGTTGAAGCCATTGGAACGAGATTTGGATTTGCGTGGAGCTGTGAGCTAGGGTTTGATGGAGGAATGTGTGAGAGGCTCCAATGGAGAAATGAGGGCTGAGTATATAGGAAAAATGGCGCCAAAATTATTTACTTCTTTTCCCCCTTTGAACATTTTTTTGGGCCTACTTTTTCGGGGTCTCTGCTTTCTGGCCCAATAAGATAAGATACGTGACGTAATGTAATCAATTTTAAGATTTAAGATACTTTTTTTTTTTAAAGGAATGATTTAAGATACATGAAATATAAATAAATGATTCTAATATTAATTTTAATTTTAAAATTATATACCGAGAAGTATATGGTTGCTAAGGCAAAATTGATTTGAAATAGGAAAGTACTTGACTTGGATCTTTGGTAAGTCCGAGAAATATATTGATGTGTGTGGGTGTGTTAAAACTTTAATAGTACTCAAACTTGTAAGGAAAAAAAAAATAAAAACTTATGAATATCTCTAAACGCACACAAAAGTTAGAGAGAGACTTTGTCTTTTCTCTAGATTTTCGTCACTGCAAATGTCAACCCCTCCGTAATGGAAGTTTATTTCCCCTCCGATAATAGAGGATTCCCCCTCTCATTGAAGGTTCCATTTGTTACTTGTTGCCCCATCCAATCGAGACTCCATCTTCCTTACCATGTTACCAACCATCACACCTCTTGCTGCCACCGATCCAGATGCGTAAAACCTCTTCAGCAGCAGGATCTCTATCTTTTGCTCTCGATACCCAACTTAGAAACACAATCTCTGTATCGACCGAGCATCCTCCACCAGAGCCACCACCTCATGTGAAATAGATCTTCCACTTTGGTCCACCGGTCTACCATCGCGGTCTGTTTTGAAGCTTGTCTTGGCACCTTATCCACCATCGATGCTCAGCCTTGTACAGCCGTCGCGAAAGCCTCCAGACGATTTCAAACAAATTTGAAGGCTACCCTTATTCGAGATCTGTAGTACTATTGTCCGCCAACAAAACCTTCATGGGTGCTTATTGGTAGCTTGAGTTATGATTTATCTTTGGTGTGTCTGTTGTTGTTGTTTTTGTGTGTCATCTATGTTGTATTGTGTTTTTTGTTTCGTGTACTGTGTTTAGGTTTAGTTGGATTTAAGCTTTTGTGTAAATGAATCATGGATCGTGGGTATCACACAGGGTATGTTGGCCTTTATGAGGTGAATCCAGTTTTACTGCCTTTGCACTTTATCAACTGATTCGTGTCCAGCGAGACAAAGTGAAAAAACTCGAGACCATGTGTAGTCAAAATGTGAGTGATGTGGCAGAAGAAATGATTCGTAATTAGATAGGAAAAAAGACTCTGGATTCTCACATCTCCTTTGTCAGCATTAAAAGATGGAAGTTGTTGATAAATGAATTATTAGGTTATGGAATTTGCTTTAAGCTCTCATGTTTGTCTTCAAAGCATATGTGTACTGCAAATCTTGTTTTAATATGTGTTTTTCCATGTATTAGCTCTTCAAATTTGTTGGGAAATACCCCTTCAATACTAACACCGACTCCCTGTAATTCTCTCTATTTTATGACATGTTAAAGCTATTGTTTATCGTAATAAGAAAAGTGACAAAAAAAAACATTTGTACAAAAAATTATTGCTTGAGTTTTATTGTGTAATATCTACTAAAATGATAGAACTGGAATAGAAAATGATGATCAACTCACAATGCTTACAACTTATAAGGAGAGTAACTTTTAAATGTTTCACGTAACTCAAAATAATAAATTCTAATGAAACATAGATCTATAAAAAAACAACTTTGTAAAATGTTATATATATATATATATATATATAAAATGTTAACGAGTGTCTCCGGGACACTTTTTAATGATTATAAGTAGTAAGTATTTATGAAAATATATGTAATTAATGTATTGAAAATTGAAATATTTGACTTTTTTTTAAAAATAATTGCTTATTTTATAATACTTAAAGAGTGTCCCGAAGACACTTGTTAACAAGACCATGTGTGTGTGCGCACACACACACGTATACGATGTATACTACGAGAATGACTATTTTATATGAAAATGATAAGAATAATTACCAACCATTAGATCAAAGATTGATGGTCGAGATTAAAAACTCACATATGTATATATCCTTTTTACATCAATTATCATAAACTCATTTCCATTTTCCTCTCTTCTTCCCACAGTCATAATTTATGGTTTTCAGGCTTCTTCTTCCTCCGGTTCTACGACATCTTGTTCGTCCCTGACTTTCTACGTATTCGTTCCTATCCCTTTCTTCTTCTTTCTTTCCATTTATTTTATTTTTTGGATTTTTGGGACTTTCTTCTTCAGCGTTCTCTACCCATTAAATTTAGGGATTTTATTTTTTATTTTTTTCCAATTTCTCAATCTGATTTGTTCTGTAAATTTTATTCTAATTTCAATCTTCAATATAGGGGTTTTGTGTTGAATTTTTTGTGTTTAAAATTGATAATAGAGAGGTGAAAAAAAGGGTGTTGTCGTTAATAATTGTGTGTCAAATACAATTTGTGTTGTTTCGATAAATATAATAATATATATCAAGCAATTGTTAATGATTTTTTTTTTATCTCAAATTCTATAATAACGGCGGGGGTAGAACAACCGTGGAGAGGAAGTGTAGGAGGAAGATGAGAATGATTCGAGTTACATACGAGGAAGGATTGGTGATATAATAAAGAGAGGTTCATGTGTTTTAAAATGTGAGTTTTTAATTTCAACCATCAATTTTTGACCTAATGGTTGGTCATCATTCTCATATAATATATATGAGTTAACTATTAAGTTCCTAGGAGAACTAACCATTGTGCATAATTCAAAGTTCAATCAAGAGATAAATAAAATCCAACAAAAAGTTATTCAATGTAAAATCAAAATCATATACTTTTAGAATAATCATACAAAATTTATCTAAAAAAAGGTATTTGGGTAAGTTTTTGTAAAAATCATTCGGTTGAAAATTAACTACTTAATAATCTTTTTTTTTAGCAAACTACTTAATAATCTATCATTCAAAAAATTCCTTAAAAAAAATAAAATCTACCATTCAAAAAAATAAAAAATCTCGATGATGCGGAATCGAGACCAACACATCGTGAACAAAAAAAGTAATCACATATTTTATCCTTGGAAATGACTAAAAATATCAATAAATTCAGCCAACACATTAAATCATCCTTCAAAAGGATTAAAAATATCCAATAAATTCAGGCAACACATTAAATATTCTATCGATATATGTCAAAAAAAAAAATTCTATCGACACGACACGAGTGTCTCATAAACATTCTATAAACATTCTAAATTAAGAAAATAGAAATGTTAACTTATGTGTTTGCGACATTAGTTAAGAAACTAAAGGTAGAAGTTTTTATTGAAACTTGTTCATTTATTGTCTTAAAAATTGCTAAAATTTATTTTTAATTTACATTTTAAATTCTTTAACTTGTAGCCTTAGTAAGGGCATAAGTTAACAAGATATTTAAAAAAAATGTCAAATTTTTTAACTTTTTAATTTTTAATGTATTAACATGACCCTTAACTAATGTCCGACATTAGTTAACATTTCCATTAAGAAAAGCGTGATATCGTAGTAACTATGTTTCCTCATGCTATTGCCTTGTATTATTATGCTTTTTAACAACAAGCATTTTTTATTGGCAAATTCTATGGTACACCCACACAAATATGAGTGTATTGGTACACCAAAACAATAAATTAATAGTTAAAAATGTTATTTTTTAAAGAGAAAAATTGTTTTTTATCACCTATAATTAATTCTTATTTACCAAAAACGTCAACAAAATAAAATTTAATTTTTCAGAATTTTTAGTACTCATAATAGAGAATTTTGATTATTTTTTACAATAAAATGTAAAAAAAATTAGTATAATTTTTATAAACAATGAAATGATGTTTTTTCTTATGAAATAACATTTTCTAAAATATAAATATCAACAAATAACTCTTTGAAGATCTTTAAAGTAGGAGTAACCGTACACTTTAATTTGCGCGTATACAGTAGAAGTTACTTTTTCATTCTCTTTTTCAGACACAAACCCTTTACTAACCCCTTTCTCCAAAATCTATACTATAGAATCAGCGTCGGGTCGTGTCTGAAGAACCAGTGAGCTCAACTGTGTCAAAAATGGATGACGCCGAAACCAAAGGAAGAATCGAAGAAACAGTTTTGAAGATCCTTCAAGAATCAAACATGGACGACGTCACCGAATCCAAAATTCGAAAACAAGCCTCAAATGAATTGGATCTTAACCTATCTCAGCCTCCCTTCAAAGCCTTCGTCAAGCAAATCATCGAAGCTTTTCTTCTACAGAAGCAGCAAGAACAACAGAAAGACGAAAAAGAAGAAGACGATGAAGACGAAGAAGAGAAACAGCATGTTAAACAAGAGGGAGCTTCCAACAAGAGCACTGTTTATGATGATTCTGGTGATCTCGTCATCTGCGAGGTCTTTTTCGTAATTTTTACTCTTTTCGCACTTCATTGGTTAACAATGAATTCATGAGAAAAAGGTTATTCTGATTTTTTATTTCAGCTTGGGAAAAAGAGGAAGGTGACAATTCAGGATTTCAAAGGGAGAACATTTGTCTCCATTAGAGAGTTTTATACAAAGGATGGCAAGGAACTTCCTTCTTCCAAAGGTAAAATTGTATTATGCTTTTACAAGTATTCATCATACAAGTTATTTCTATAAGTATCGAAACTAAGACATGGTTTATATTACTGAATTGAAATAACAACAGAATTAGAGAACAATAGAGAGAAGAAAGCAACTTGAGTGGAATGTGACAGTTTACATTGGTTTCCCTACCAATTGCATAGCTTCCATATTTATTTGAAACTGCATCCTAAGGCACAACTATGATACAAGCTGGCTTATTTCTCACAATAGGGACTAAACTCTTAAAAGCTAGCTATCAAGGGGTGAGAAACAAGCCCCTTAATTAATACTCGATGTGGGACTTGACCCCACTATACCGGTCCCTATCAACATCCTTCATCCGAAATACTTCTGCAGACTGTGTTCCTTTTTAAAGATTCATATAAGCATGTTTCTAAATAATCCACCTATCAACAATTAAAATACCTTTTATTGTAAATAGGTAGCATGAATAAAATTTGAAAATGATAAAGGTCATGGAATGGTTTTGAGTAACTTGCATTAATTTAGTACCAAATTAGAGACCCAAGAACTTATGATGACACGATGATCCATATATTTGGCATATAACATGAGTATGGCATGTTTGTGAAGAAAAAAAAACACGAGTATGGCATAGCACGTTGAGAAAGTTCATGCAGTAGTCATCGTTTCTGTCTGAGGCTTTGTCAATAGAGAACTATGGAGCAGCCAAAATCACAAGTATATCTACTTTTAATATGGTATTGGCCTTGGTTATAAAATATTGGTGGAGATTTGTTTCAAATTACTTAAGTTTCAGTACCACTTTAGCATTTCTCATGGATGTCTGGTCAAGTGCATCGAAATCAAAATTTATACTGTTTGAACTTTGGAAATTTTGTTATGAATTAAGTTGATCTTTTCAAGTGTTTCCCTTGTTGTGCTCCATTTAATATCTAAGAAACATTAGGGTTCAAAATAGGTTGGGGGTCTTGTTGCCAATATTACTCAACTCTGTTAATAGAACTGGTCTTTATATTCCTTACACGAATCACGAAAGCTCATGAATTCAAACTATGTATCTTATATTTAAGATTGTTTTACTTTTCATTGGACTACACTACTCTTATTCATGTCATATTGCCAATTTTACTAGTTAGAACTGAGATGTCTCGGTGTTGCATTTGGCAATACAAAATTGATCCAGTTGAGAACTTCCTTTTGAGTTAGGCATTAAAATATTTATGCATGTTGACGCTTATTTAGTGCTCAATTCTGGTGTAATGTGAAGCCCTTCCCCTATATCATAGCATGACTAGTACTTTCTACTTTTGATTTTGCCAAATTGATCTGCTTTGTTGGCTGTCATGCTCATATATGATTTAGCAAATAGGTCTTTTTGCCAAGAAATTCAGAAACTTCTGTATTATAAAGGACAGAAAAGATTTGCATGCGTGTCTTTGTGAGCATATTTATGTTATTATTTTTTTCTCCTTTCTTATCTAATGTAGACCTAGAACTATTGAAGGTAATAAAACTTTGTTGTCACTGCTGCAGACAAGTGATGTTGTTAATAACAGTTCAACCTTGTCTACTAATGCAAATGTGAGTGCTTCCCAAGATAGAATTTTTTTTAAAAAAAATCATTAGAGGGAAAGTTGGGATAACTTTCATTGTAGAAAGATGGTTAGTGTTGTTTTAGGTGGTTTGTGCATACAGCGGTAGAAGCACATGTACATGATAGAAATTAGTCCACTGGTTGTAGTTAGATGGATACCATGAAAAGTTATAGATAAAACCATTAACAGAGATTTCGATTCAAATGTTTATCAGTAGATTTGATTTATGTGCTATGAGACAAGACATTGCGATGCATAGTAGTTAATGCAACCAACTCCGCCTAGTGGGAGAAAGCTTAGTTTGTTGTTCACTTGATTTGTAATATTTATCTTTATAAAACACATATTTATGTTCTATAATTGAGAGTTATTTCCAAATTTAATTTTTGTGTTTCAGGAATAAGTTTGACTCAGGAGCAGTGGTTAGCCTTCAAGAAAATTGTGCCTGACATAGAACAAGCCATTCAGAAACAGGAGTCACGCTCATGAGGACGAGAAGATTTCCATATGCAGGTTGAAGTATTCATGTCATTGTCTTATGATTGCCAAGTGATGTGGTGATACTTGATGTCTCAACTCTCAAGTGACATGACTTTGCTTTTTATGTAATCTGAATATCATGAATCTTAGTGCATTTTGTACCTCAACCATTTTGTTCAGGAGTTGAAGTCACTGTGAATCATGTTTTGTTCAGTGTAGTGCAACTGGTGTAGAACTTTGTAGAAAAACTCTAGAGAAGGTGAAATGAATGCTATTGAATGCAGTAATATGATATTTCCTTCTAATCCTGTTTTGCTAAGTATATTGCAACTGGAGTAGAACTTTCGTAGGAAAACTCTAATGAAGGTGAAATGATTGCTATTGAATGCAGTAATCTGGTATTTCTTTCCATATATTTGTTGGTTTCTTTTCTTATACCACTTTTTGCTTGACACAAGCTTTTCTCCTCTTAGTTAGTTTTTTGTGGTGGTTCAGTGTTTGGTGGTAATATGCTGATAAGAAATTTGTATGATTAGCATTATGCTAAGAACAGTAACCACCTTTGCATTTCTAGTTTTTGGCTTTGAAATGGATGTTGTGGCTTTATCATTGCACTATTTGCAATAATGTCATTGACACTTGTATGATTGAGCTCCTATATCTTGGTTTGATATGTAGAAGTTGAAGTAAAGCCTACCAAGGCAACCCACGCTGTCATACATGAAACCATATGGTATGATTATGCATGTATTAAGAAATATATAATAGAAAGCATAATCCAATAAAGAAACAACTTTACAGTGTATGCATTGTGTGTGCGCGTAATGATTTAAAAGAACAACTGCAACCTTAATTTCAAAGAAATATTAAGAAGCAAGTTGAATTCGGATAAAAAAAAAGAGGCATAAAATCGAAGTTGTAATGTGACAATAATTAGACAATGAAATAACTCACGTGTGCTAAAATCGTTGTCAAACTTGAAATTTACATGATTAGCATTTTATTAGAACAGTAATCACCTTTGCAACTCTAATTTTTGGCCTGTGTTTGGCTTTGACAACCACTATGAGGTTTAAATGGGTGTTGATTGAACAAAAAACAAGAAATCAAATATATGTGTCTCAAAATTCAACTTATTAGTTTTTCTTTTTGTCAAACGACATCGATTAGGTCATTGTCTCAATTGGAAGAATGAAAAAGATTGTGAGCATTGTTTATAGTCGTTAGAGTTTCAAGTGATTTTTAAGCATCGAGACAACCTCATAACCTTCTTCTTCCTGCAATGCAATTTTGGCTAGTTCCAAGGCCACCAATTGATTCTAAGGCTGCCAATGATTAGTCAATGTAGTTTTATGAGGCATTCATAAAAGAAATCAATAATTACTTTTACGCTGATCACGCTGAAAAGTGTTCAATAACACTTACATTCATTGCATATTACATCCATATTTGGACTAGTCATCCAAATATATTCACAAATGATACCCTACAGTTAAGCAGAGGCAATCTTAGATGTACCTATAATTTCTAAACACATTTGATGAAGTCATCTTTATGAACCTTATTGTTAGGGAAAACCTAACATTAACAATTTAACATACTCACGAATATCATTCTTGAGCATGAACTGTGAAGCCTTTTCTTAACAAGAACTCAAATCCAAATTTGACCCTTCTGCAGCATCATCAACAGAAACAGTACGTTTTGGAATTTTTCCAGAGCTAACCGGCGCCAAGAATGTTTTGAAAAATGTTGGCTTCCATCCCACTTTCCAAGTGCTCATGGTCCTGCTTCTTGTAGGGCTACTAATAGAATATGCAGTTGCGGCCATCCTCATCTTCTCAATCAATGCTCCAGTGTTCACCTGTTCTGACAAAATCTCCTCTAGTTGTCTTGTATCAATCACCAACTTCACTTTCCACACACCATTCTTAGCTGATGGCAACACTTCAAAAGCCGAACCATTCGACAGGTTCTCCACATAGTCACACGCTGCAACATGCACCGAGCTCGTTACTATCTCATCATTCCTACTCTTCAACCCTGCATCTGATCTTTGAACCAGCTCTTGTTCAGAAACTCCATCACTGGAGCCAGTTTTTTGATCTGGTTGTACCTCCTTCAAGGGAAGAAGATAATAGAGAAGACCATAGCTTAAGCTCTCTTGGTCTGATAATGGTGCCGACGCATGGCCTTGGCGAAAAACACCATAACCCGGGCGATTTTCGAGGACTTGTGCAACTGTTTTGGGACCTTTGAATTGTAAAATTGAACCACTATCACATAGAATTCTGATAGAGTGATGGCATTCACCAGTGGTACCCTTGAAAGAACAATTTCCCATTTGTTAAAATTTTAGTGATGAATGTTTCAATTTTCAGTGTTGTTTTGTTACTATTTTATAACAAAGTGTTATGTTCTCAAAGTTGATTTATATTGTAAGTTTACAATCTCTTGTGTTCGGCAAAAATTTGTCCTGATAGTGTCATGGCACGTTAGTTACGGTCCTGTTTTAGATTGTTTATTCTTATTTGTGTAGTTTTGTTTATCTTATAGGTGCTCACGTGAAATTGGACCGTTGGGGATTTGGTATGACAATTGAAAAATGTTGGATTTTTGTGATAACAACTACTGATCCAAAGGGAAAACAACAGAATGATAGGTAGATTCTCAAATTTAATATTAACAAACAATAGCATATATTTCAAATTTCAGGGCTAGAGGCTCTGCATCCACCTATGATGCTTTCTTTTCTTTTGCACCTTCTGGTGCTATTATTCAATTTCATTTGAACTGTTAGGGACGTTGCACTGCACACTCCAAAAAATATATAATTAAAAAGAAAGCTAGACAAAATAAAAATTGAGTGAATAGAAATGAAATTGACCTTACTTATAAATTGAAGGATGAAAAAACCTATTCACTAAGTTAGTGAAGTTTTTAGAACTAAGTGAATAGGTTTTTTCATCCTTCAATTTATAAGTAGGGTCAGTTTCATTTTAGATTATTCAAAATAGCTAATACATCTTTGAATTTTATAATGTTCAAACAATATAGTCCTTCCGTCAAGTTTCGCCGTTAATCGTGATGTAAAGTTCCAAGTCAATTTTCACATGGACAGACGAATTGGGTCGAAAATTTTGATTTTTTTTTTGAAAAAGCAAATCATTACATATTGTTATATTGTCAAATCGATCCTTAAATTATTCATTAAAAATCAAATTAGTCCATGAATCATGTCATCTACTATCAAATCGATTTCTGAATTATTTATTTTAAGTATCACATCGATTCCTTGATATTCTCAACTTTTTTGAGACAAACAAGTTTTACTCTACCAAATGACCGTTGATCAATGAGAATAAATAACAATTTTGTCCATCACCCTCAAGTACAAACTAGCAAAGAGTTTCTTTTCAAATCATATGGTGAAGATGGAATCGAAGCAGCATACATAATGCAACATCATCACGACGACATTTTTGGTCAATTGAGGTTCTTGTTCATAATGCTTAAAGAATCAAAGGAGGATTTAGAATCTGAAGATGGTAAGTGTGGAATAGATTAAAGTCATCACTTCCTCCAAAATTCAAGTTCTTACAAGAAGCAAAAGAGAAGCTTAGAAGAAAATTGCAATGTAACAACACGAATTAATAGAAACGAAGTTGATCATAATTCTCTCGTTACAATAGTTGTTGATAAGAAATACGAAAGAAAGGTTAATCATCAATTTCATCTACAACATTATCATTCAAGCAAATCACTGAGGTTTCCCTTAGCTTCCTGACACATTCACCTCTCACTTCACCAATTAAAGAAGAATTTGGATCCTTTAGAGCTGCTACATAGTGTTGTAGTTGTAGAGACTGATAGATTTACCAAAAAACTTCAAGTAACACCAAATTTCAGTCAATCAATTAAGAACCCTTTATATTATTGGGAAAAACTCATGTCAGATAAGACTCTTGGTAAGAGTTTATATAGAGGAGACAATCCCCACTTTATGATTTAATTTTTAGGATGAGTTAGACTTCTAATTTAATTATATATTTAGTCAACTCTTTATTTTTTTTGGTAAACTATATTTAGTCAATTCATGTAAAGACTTAATTTAGCTACTCTATAACCATAATAAACATGTAGAGGTGTCCTACGTATCCCCGGTTAACTGAAAAAATTTGGGATTTTGTTACATAGCCTATCATGCGGGGTAATTATCGGCTATAACGTCCAGATCATTTATTGAACATATAACTGATGAAGTCGATCTTTTTAATAACAACTAAAAAAACACTACAATGTAGTACTAGACGAATAATACAACATCACACCCATACGACGAAATCACAAGAGAATAAACTCAACCATACGTAAAAATAACTTATTTAGATTAAAATGGAGATAAAAAGAAAAAAAGAAATAACTTCACGTAAAAAAAATTAACCATGAAACACCTCAAATAAAAGAGAAAATAAAAAGGGAGAAATTAATACTCTCCTATATTATGAAGCAAGGAAATACGTTAGAAAAAAATAACTAAAATTAGGAAATCAAAAGGATAAAAGAAAAAAAAATGGAAACAAATATGTATAAGGCTCGGTCTGAAATCACAACACGCACGCAGACGCAGTAGGACCAAACCGGACAAAAACATTCCGCTGGATATGGAGGTGGCTGTGCTTCGCTAGTCCACGTAAATAACACACCTGCCAGACGATTATCTTAAGGCCTGCATGTTTCCTACCCTCATTATCACTCTCTATCTATAGTTTTTGACTTTTTGTCCAATCTCAACTTAACCAAATGGATAATCCTCTATCAAAGCCACATAAATTTCATATCTCACATTCTCCACGCTTGTATCAATCTTAAATTTGCATTACAATTATCATTATCTTCACATTAGTCTTTCACCCACACACTTCAGTCATAGACAATATATTTCAGTATATAGACTAATAATGTTTCTTAAACAAAATATATAGACTAATAATTTATTCCTTCAAAAAATATAGACTAATAATTTATAATCTATTTATAGCAGTCATATATATGGAACGTGAACCGATTGAAATGATAGCAATAACCTAATATCACCCCTCAAAACCAAAAAAAAAAAAATCAATAACCTAATATCATATGGTCCGGCAAAGCTTAAATAGATTATGATATTATTTTAAATTTTGGATCTAGCCTAACTCAAAATAATTATTCATTTGAAAAAAAATTGACAAGAATTATTCATTTAAAAATATGAACCACATGTTATAAAAATATCGTTAATAAATAATTGCTCATCGATTTAATTTAATTGTTTTATTACGGTCGTCAATTATGACATAAATAAGTGTATGCATGCTACATATTTGTTTTTGATTGGACAAAATATGAGTGACTAGAGAAATTCCAATCTATATTTCTTTTATATAGTTAGTAGTATATATTAAGAAATGTATACATGGATAATATGTGAGTGAACATTTTAGCGAAACTCACTACCCAATCATATCCTTTTGGCATTTGGAAAACAACACAAGAGGAAATGGGGTGTGCTAACTCTAAACGTATAGAAGCAACCGCACCCGCCGTATACCAGCCACCACCGACGAGTTTCGCGGTGTTCGACATAAACGCCATCGAAGAGCCATGGCTAAAACACCTCAACAACACTAACAACACCATGTCCCAAGAAGATAAATCTGCCCTACCTCCTCCTATTCTCCACATCCTTGATGCTACTGAAAAATCTCCTCAATCATGGGATGAAGTTAGCAAAACACTCCAACACCTCAAACCAGTTGTTCAGCAACTTCCTCAACAAACACCACCATCACCACCGTCATCACCACCATCGCAACAACCACAGCCTCCACGCAAGGTTGCTTCCTTTCACACACTCGAAGAGTTAGATGCAAAGTCAAGCCCAAAGAAGAAAAACGAGTCCCAGTCACCAAAACCACCACAACCACAAGCTCAGCCAACGAAGAACAACGTTGTTGATGTTGGTTCAGTGAGAACATTAAAACCGTCTTTGTCATCATCAAAGCTGAAGGATAACATATTCATAAAACGAGACATATTAGAGAAACAAAAGGAAGAGAAAGAATCGAATTTCGAGAGAATAGAAAGATTAAGGAGAGACCCACTAAGCAACTATCCAGAAAAATGTCCACCAAACGGAAATGATGCTGTAGTAATATATACAACGTCTTTGAGAGGTGTAAGAAAGACGTTTGATAATTGCAACCAAGCAAGAGACTTATTGGAGAATCATAGGGTTGTGTTTGATGAGCGTGACGTGGCACTTCATGGAGAGTTTTTAAAGGAAGTGAAGGAGTTGTTATTAACGGAGGAAGAGTTAGGGGTTGGTGTGGTTTTGCCAAGGGTGTTTGTGAAGGGTAGGTATTTGGGTGGGTTGGATGAGTTGATGGAGCTGAATGAAACGGGTCGACTTGGGAGGATATTGAATGCGACACGTGTGGAGAGAGGTGTTGGAAGACAAGGGTGTGTTGGATGTGGTGGGGTTAGATTTGTTCCTTGTTGGGATTGTGGTGGGAATTGTAAGTTAGTTACTGCTGGGGGTGAAATAAGGTGCCCCAAGTGTAATGAGAATGGGTTAGTCCATTGCCCTACTTGTCTTTAATTTCAGTTTCAATACTTGTTTCTTGAGTTCTTGTTGTAATATTGATTCATAGTATACTTCATACTATTACTGTTTTACTCATAAATTAAATACTATTCTCAAAGTGTATATGTTGAACATGTTTGTAATTGATTCTTGGGACTGTGGATTATGTATGAATTATCTATTCCTGCCTTTGAAATTTATCATCAATACCTCTATTTAGTGGCGGTACTAGAGAATATGAGAAAAAAAGTAATATGAAGATAGAAAGATGGACCTCCGATTTCCAAGTTTTTGGCCTATGTTGTAGAATTATGGGAATTAGTTCTTGAAAGATGGAGCTTAGCTCATGATCAAGATACATGACGGTTGAGTTACATGTTGATTATGAAGTGGTGGTCAAGAATACTCAAATTAGGGTAGATTGTTCAAATGTTAATAGAAATGGAATGAAAAGTAAAGGTGTATCAATTCTATCACAAGACCAACTGTTGTGCAAATGAGTTGTGATCATGGTTCTATCTGATCTAGTATCAACAATCGCATGCTCAAATGAGTCATTTTATTCTTGTTAGTAGATTAATTTCTTTGTAGCTTGCTTTCTTTTTGGAGTTCTAACCTCTCACTTTTGTGAAAGATATAAAATTGAGAAGTATTTGTCATTCAAACAATCTTGAGAGGAGGTGAGTGCAATGTTTCCGTCAACTAATTTGAGTTTCAATACTTGATTCCTTTAAGCCCCCTAAGAGCAACGTCCCCTTCTTTGATTTCATCGTACACTTTTCATCAAAAAATACATCAATCTCCTTCTATTGAACTAGTTGCAGCAAAAAAGGGCCCAACCGGGTTCGAACCGGTGACCTCTTGATCTGCAGTCAAATGCTCTACCACTGAGCTATGGACCCGTTTGATGTTAGTCATATGTCCATATAATGTAATATATAATACATCTAAAACTCATTCAATTCAAATTCACTGTTAAGGTAATCAGGTTTAAACCCCAACTCTGAACTAAACTTACAAAGACTATATACTCTTTAAAGATGCCAAAATAAAATATATTAACCACAAAAAATCTTAACCAATACAGAGTGCAATGTGAGGAATTAAAAGTCAATGTAGAGAGAAATTATAAATCAGATACCAACAAGGTAAAAAAAAATATCGATAAACACTAACTAAGTAATATAACTCATAGACCGAAGAAGATTAATACACCATACATGAAACTCAAAAGTTAAATTATCATTCTTAGTTTTCAACCTGCAAGAGAAGCTTCACTTTATCAAATAAATGAATCAAAGACAACTTCTGTTGCTGAAAAATGCAACAATTCCTTTGTTTTTAAATAATCAAACGTCATATAATTATAACGTGATATAATTATACTTTTGTTGATAACTAACTTTCATATTTAATTGTGTCAAAAAAAACTTTCATATTTAAAAAATAGATGACTTAAAAGTGCCAGAAAAATAGACAAACAAAAGGAATTGAGAAAAGTAATAAAGCAATGAACAAATCAATATCTCAAACTTATAAAATGAAGTTTGATTTTTTAAATCAAAATCTTCAATCAATGTAGTCATCCTATAATTTTTTTGTTGTTGTAAATATCTAGTATCACCTCTCTCACAATTATTTTTTAACGAACAAATTATTTAACGAACAAATGTTAGTAAATTAATTGTTATGCTAGTTTCTTTTGTTGTTGTCAAGATTTGAACCTTAGACTTCCAAATCCTTAACCCTTACAATTAAAAATGTCTTAAAATCTATTTTCTAGTCATTTTTTCAATTTAAGCCTAGGCGCAAAAGATTTGCGTCCAAGTGCAACTGATTTGTATGAAGTGTTTAGGATAAAATACGGTTTTATGCATATTTAAATGACAATTTTGGGGAACAAAAAATGAAGACTCTTAGAAAAGGGTTAGTATTCAAAATAAGTACCGATGATTAATCAAAATAACGAATCGAAGCAAGAACCATAAGCATTATTCAATATTTGTTAAACGTGAATATTTGTTTGACATGCATGACATCAACCCAAAAATTGAATTGCAAATGAGCAAATTGTTACATGTTTTTTGGTTAAGAAGTTAAACTAGTTCATCTAAATTAGCACCACAGTGTTACATCATTTTTTACTTATTTATTTATTTATTTACATAATTACGTAATTATCAACTCATTTAAGTATCTTTCAAAAAAAACTCATTTAAGTAGTTATTTTAAAAAAAAAGTTCGAGTTGATGGTAAAAAACAAGTGGAAGTATATATATATATATGTGTGTGTGTGTATATATGTGTGTGTGTGTGTGGCAACTGATATCTATCTTTACTTATACCGTAAGGCACCTCCTCCTAAATAATAGCTGTAGCCAGCTAGTTTTGACATACCAACTGCAAAATTGACGCATAATATTTTTTTTATAAACTGAGCACAAAAATGATAATATCTACCAATGAACAAAAGAAAAATGAAAATGTGTAGTTGACTATACCATAGTCAATTAGTGGAAAGAACGCTTCTTTGTTTGTACTTCGTCAAAGGCAGCTACTAGTACAAGTTTTTCTTTTTGGGGACAACTAGTACAAGTTATTTAAATAATTTACAGCTATTCGTTGGAACAAAAGAATAAATTTTAACGCCTAAAGAACTTTACTACGATTATTATACATCCATAGCCCCCCAAAAAAACGAAAGGATAAGCTATTTTATTGTTAATTTATGGATCAACGTACCTTTTAAGTTTATCTACTTCTATGATCAATCACGATTCACAAAACAGACAGACAACCAACAAAATGCTTTTTGTACATTAGTATTTGGCCCTTGGTAGATTACCAAACCATAGCAGCACACATAATTCACGATTGAAGCATATCCATACTATGAACATTGAACACATCACAGCTATTCATATCACATCACATAAGTATAATTTATCTTCATTCGTGAAATAGATCACCTAATCATTCTCTTCAAATAAACTTTTGTTCTAATTTGTACCAATGTAATGACATAATGAAATGGCAAAGTCTTCTCATTAGTAGAAGAACATTAGTATTTTTGACTGAGATGATAGTCTAATAAATCGGTCCAATCAAAATTTTGATTTTAAGAAAAACAATACCTATAATTGAGGATGCAATCCGTCAAAAGAATAAAGGAGGATGCAAAATCTAAATTAGAATGATCATTAGGCAACAAACAAAATTAACAACTCTTACCTTAAAAGAAATATAATATAAATTTGATTTCTAGAGTTGTCCAAAGAGCCCAATTTAGGGTTAAAAATTCAAGGATTAGTTTAGTATTAATAAAAAAGACCTAAACGAGAAATTAGAGTTGAGATTTCCAGAAGTTGAAAGCATATCAAGTTATCAACGTTTCAAGCACAAATTTATTTTGTTGCGTTTATAACCCTATAATGAACCATTCAACCGTAAAACGACAGAGCTTTGCATAAAAACAAAAGCAAAATATTTCAATACTAATAATTATTGTATTTTCTTAAATATGAAATATGATGATATGATAGTAAAATCCCAAACAAAAGTAAAATTGGACAATCATGTATAGCAGCTCTATAACACAATATATAGGCTGAATATCCAAACATCCTCTCAAATTGTTTTTTATATATCTACGGACTATATTTTTAAGTCCATAGCTATAAAAACAAACCCAAATCTCTAATTATCTAGTATTGTCTTTCTGACTTGCAATTTCTTTTCCTTTATTCTTTGTAATTTGTAGATTGCATCCTTCTATGCTGACACAACCTTGAAAGTGTCGTTTGAAGCATCTTGTTCTTCAAAAATATCCAGCAGAGACAATGCCTACAACCCATAAAAGAAAGCACAATTCAGTTGGAAATGAGATGATAATAATAATAATAAATGAACTATAATCAAAAGGGATCCATAATTCAATATATTGAACTATAATCAAATACCTCCGGCACATTCAGCTCAAGACGGAACTTAGGTCCATCATAGTGGTGAAGAACTGGCCTGAATGAATCCTCTTCTAGTGGCTCACATGTTTTCCTAGTAATCACTCTTACCTGTATTCATCAATGTTCAAGAAAACATTCTTAGTTTTCCACAAACTAGCAAATCAAAAGAGACTGGCAATATGACATGAAACTCTACTGCTGAATGATGCAGCAGCCATAAGGACGGGACCATATAATTCTAAATCTACCGTCTCGCCTCTACTCTTTACGGCTGATGCACCACACTAAAGACGTAGGTTGGAATGAGAATGATACCTGAGCAGGGAAACGAGATTCGCCAGCACACTTCTTGTCCTCCCAAGCCGTTGGATCAATATTTGTTCCACCAAAACTTGCAGCCTAAACAAATAAACAACCCCACCACATGTTATGACTTATGACACGACGAAAATGAAGTTCCAAAATGCAAAATGCATTCAAATGATGAGGCTGGTAATTACTTTGTTGTGATGCCTAATGCACAATTTTAATGGATAATTCGGCTTCCTAACTAACAGTCTCATAATTAAATGTGATTAGGTCAGAAAGAAGATGACATTAGCCAAGTAAAACATACCTCAAAAACTCCATGGAGTTGGTGAGTGGTATAGTTGTAAAGAAAAAGGGGCAACCCAGGAGTAATGGCCCTAACTGAATCCCTGTATCTGGGAGGCAAACCTACAAACACAAACATACACAAGAAAAAAAAACATAATTGATACTGAAGGCTATTGTGATTGTGATTGTGTTGTGATGATAATGATTAAACACTTCAAAGATTGCAATTGACATTGAATTGAAGAACAGGTTATTATCCCTTATATGGCTAACAAACCAATCTATAGTAAATATATTATGCTTCTTTGCTCAGCCAACAATAACATCAAAATTTCAGGCTTCATAATTACATAACATAACCAGTACAGTGATATCACCCCATACATGGTAAGAAAAATAAAGCTACAAATAGACAATCAGAGAACATATACTCCCCGGCAGCGGCAAAGCTAGCCAAAAAAATTTCAAAGGGGTTAAATATATAGAAAAAATAAAAAAATACTTTTACGGATATTATCTTCTGAAAGTGTCAACAAGAAAAATAAATACATCAATGAAGTGATAATGTGTTGTCTTTCATGTTTCTACTAATAATTTTCAAAGTCAATTTATTAAGGGTAGTTAAATCTACATTATGAGAGTGGATAAACCCAAAATCACACTAACTTATCAAAAAAATTTAAACAAAATAAAAAAAATGGGGCAGTCAAGGCCACCCCAAACTAACACCATGCTTCGCCTCTCATACCGTGTCAATTTCAATGGACTAATTCATATACTTCGGTCTTATATGAGCTCTCAAGGGAGGGGAGGGATTGGACAGTCGGAATTGGGCCGAATACCGAGTTTTCAAAGTAAAATATCAGAACATATAGCATCAAAAGTAAAATAATATACATTTTTTAATTGGAGATGACGATGATAATGATAATAATAATAATATTTTTATTTTTTTTAAAAGAGATAATAATAATAATTTGTATCCTTTTTACCTTTAATTTTTTTTTGTCAAATAATAATAATAAAATAGTATTAAGAACAACAATTGCATCCACCAAAAACAATTGCATAATTGAAGGAAAAAAAATGGGAAATAATAATAAGAATTGCATAATTAAAGGAAACAATTTAGGAAAGAAAGGATCCTTACCAAAGAGTTGCCTTTTGAGATTCTCAGCCATGGTATCATTGTTACAGACAAAGATATACCCACCAATGGTTTCATTCCTAGGAAGAGACTCTGCTGGTGGCAAAGTCTTGAATCTCTTGTCAGCAGCAGCCTTGGAATCCTTGTTCTTATTTCCATCACTGTTGTTATTGTTCTCCCCTTGTTTTTTATTAGGGTTTGAATTCTTCTTGGAAGGTTTAGATGGATAAAAAATCTCATCTTCACCTTTAGTAACATTCATGTTACTATTAAAATTCCCACCATAAGAAGGCTTTGAATAAATTCCCTTGTTAAAACCTCCATTAAGAGGAGAAACACCAACATCAAAAGAGAAAAATGATGAACCTTCATTATTGAAATGATCAGAAACAGGGGATTTTCCAAGAGAAACAGAGTTGATGTTGTTGTTGATGATGATTTCACCACCACCAAGTTTGGTGTCAAAATTTCTCCTTTGATTTTTGGAGGATGAGTAATTGTTTCCCCAGATTGAATCATTGAGAGATAGGTTTGCTAGATTTGATGTGTGGACACGAAGTTGATCACTGAATTGCCAAAAGGATTGTTGATTGTTGTTGTTGTTCTCCATTTTTTCTGAAAGTTATGATAAACTTGAAAGATATACTACCTATGTATATGTATATGTGTATATGTAATCAATGTTGCTTTGCACAACAGAGAACAAAAAGCAGTTGGTGTGGAGAGAGTGAAGAAAATGTTTGAGAGAAAATGACAACAAGAGTGACAAAGTGTTAATATATAGATATAGATAGATGATGATGAGAAAGGGTGAATTGGGTATTGTATTTATTTTATATACTCCTAATAATTATTTATTTTTCACCTAAAAAAATAAATAATAATGAAATAATTTTTTAGTCTAAATAATGAATATGTAATTTTTACTTCTTAAGGTGTATTTTGGTCAATATTTAGACTAAATACATCTTTACCTATTTTGTTTATATTTAAGACAGAAAAAATATATTGTTTTGCAAATTCATCTAATTCAATTGGATCTTTAAAAAAAATCTAATTAAATTAGAATCAAATATAAATTAACTTTATTATTATTTTAACATATATTTTTACATATTTATATTTTTTTTGTGAAACTATAAATATTTAAATTTAATTTTAATTTTTTGTGTTACCTTGCTTTAATTAAATTTATAAATTAATAAAAGAGAATGCTAATAACTATTTATTTATTATAAAAAATAACTATTTATTTATTTATTAACATGTTATCGATACGAAATTTTCACCGTAATTTAACAATGACAAATCTTTATCGAAAAACATGTGTAAGACACAAATTGATTCTTTCCTTCCATCTCAATTTTTGTCATAAGCACAAGTTAAACCATTTAAATTAATTTATTGTTGATTGTCTAATGATTATTCTAAAAACATTGATGAAAAAAGGAAATTTTGTATTAAAAACAGATGTAAAAATTTATATTTTCAATATAAAGTTTCTCTTTATAAAATCCTTAATCAATAGAAAATGAGGTTTGTTTGTGGATGAGATGGGATGTTAAAATAAAACTCCGCGAGAAAGGTACACGACAAAAATTTACATGTAAATGCCAAATGTCGAAATAAAACTTTTTTTTGTAGGGATGATCTCAAATGTCGAAATAAAACTTGGTTTCTGGTAATTGGGATTGTCATTTTAATTTCATTAATTTCAAATTTAATTACAGTAATTAGGTGGGAAGAGGTGATTAGTGAGTGATGATGGCAAAACCGCGTACATGTGATGAGGTGGCGGAAAGTGGAAGGTAGCGGTTGGCTTTTGATTTCTAGAAAGCATAAGAACTTCGTGACTCGTCACTTCTAAACAAAATAGAGTTCACACAAAGACTTGTAGTTATTTTACTGTGACAAATAAAAAGACTTTTTTACTACTCTTTTGTCTGTATGAAAAAACCAATTGAAAATATTAGTAAAATATTCAATACATTTTGAAAGTCATATAAAAATTATTTTATTAATGAGTAACTTATATTTGATTATTTTTAAGGGACTTATGTATTTAAATTAATGACTATTCAATTTATATATTTATTCATCGTTGAACAATTTTTCAGTTTCTTATATTATTTTTTAAAATGATTAGTTTTTTATGTTGGACTTTTTTAAAATAAATCCGTTGTAATGATGTTAATATAATTTTACCAAATTAAATTTTTTAAATATAATATAAAAACATCAACTCAGTTGACCAAAAAAATTAAATAAATAATGTAAAATTATATATCATATTTATGCTAAAAATATTAGTTAATAATCTTAGAATACATTCTTTCGAAAAAAATATATTAAAAAGTAAAAATATTTTTTATAAGGGTAAATATCATTAGTCATTAAAATATGGATTAATTGCGTTATCAATACGAATAATTGTACATTATTGTTACAAATCAATCTAATTAAATGTAGCAAAATTACATATTGTCTCCTTTCTCGTTGATTTTCTACACTTAATTAAGTTAATTAAATCGATTTTTTTTTTGACAAAAAGAAATGATATTCATTCAAATTGATAGAGTACATAAAATACAAACATCGTTAAAAACGTAAAGGATAAATTCGCGAACAAACCCAAGTTAATAGCATACAACGACAAAATGCCTACAAATAATATGATAAAATTTAAGTCACCGAAATACGCATGCTTCCGGATCTGCAAAGTGGACACCCAAATCATTGATTAAATTTGTAATTGACTGATGTAGATCTTTCAATAGAAACTAAACAAACACCGCGACAAGATGCAAATCAAACGCCGCAAAAGACGACGAACAACACAACGCCGCACTTATAAGACGATGAAATCACAAAAAACACAAAGGAAAAACTAGATATATCTGAAAATCACCCCTCAATGAACGAATAAGAAAGAAAGTTTAGAGAGAAGTTGAAGTTTTTCTCACTAAAAAACTAGGACCGGCTAAGAATAATATTGTCATATTTTTAGTTAAATCGAATTGTAAAGTTACGATTCATTTTGTGACAAATAATTTACAATTGATATATACATCAATTTGCAACATTTAATTATATTACTTTGTGAAAAGTATTATAGAAAAAATAAATAATCGTATAAAAAATATCAAAATTTATTGATATTTTTGCTACACGTAAATAATCTTAAAGAGAGTAATAAAAGAAAACGGTCGAATACTTTTTCAAGTTTGTCCTAAAACAACAGATGACTAATTTTATATTTTAATAAGTGAAATCATTTATATTGATGAAATAACATCATAATGTTGTACCAAAAAGAAATATTACATCATAATATTTTATCATAAATTATTGATTAGTCCATCTCATTAATCTTTAAGTATTTTTTTTCTTTTTTACAACAACAATTAAATTTTATTTTCGGTCAAACTTTGTCCCTAAATATACTCAACCACATAGATCAGATCAAATTACACTATAAAATATCTATTGGAAATATTGTTTTACACAAAGCAAGAAAAACTTCTTATATTTAATTTTTCGTCTCAATGAGTTTAACTCAGTTGGTAGGGACATCGCATAATTTATACAAGGGTTATGATTTGAACCCCTGACATCTCACTTCTCGACATTTAAAATGTGTGAGCTTCAACCACTATCCTACTTGATAAAATAAACTTCTTATATTTAATCTTTTTGACAAAAATTAAATTTTTTTTTGAAAGGGACAAAATTTAAACTTAGTTGCTAAGATATGGAAATTTGGACGCGTAAGCATGGTGGATAGACTTTGGGTGTCTGCGTGTGTTACACTGTGCAAGTGAAAAACTTTGGATAATGTGGTCCGTAACCAGCGGACACGTCCTTTTGTGGCATCTTCAATGAACCTTAATTTAGTTTACTAGTTCCCTTCCCCGTGTTTGGTGGTGGCCCTTTCCTTTTTCTTTCCCTTATAATCAAGTCAAAATCTTCAACCAAATCAGTAAATTATTATTGATTGATTAATGTTTTGATACATGATTTTTCTTTACTTCATCCTCCCTCATTACATGCTAATCATTTCTCTAAACGAAATAAATTCCATTTTTCTTTAAGCCGCCATACCCGCTAGCACAAGTTTATAGTTTTTTAATAATTTTCCCCCTTAAAAATATATACATTTACCTTTTTTTTGGGTAAAGTACATTTCCCTTTTTATTTCACACGATAGCTTTTGACCCAGGCATTGATCGTGCCAAAACAGGCAAAGCTCAAAATACTGGATTGGGCCAAAATCACTTACTCTCCGTCTCGTCGTATTTGAGTTGCACGCGGTTCTCAAAAAATAACTATTAGAGATTGATTTTAATAATAAAATTAGTATCGTGTACTAAAACAATTTTATTATTTATAGTTCATGAAACTGAAATAGTTAAATGTAGTGCAATTAGTGAAAATAATTAATAAATGTTGCATTGTTTTATAAAGTGACGATAATTTTAAGATTAAAAAAATACAAAAATAACAATTAAAAGAAGACAGAAGAATTATTCAATTAGGCTTTTGCCGGTTACCGTGAAGATTAGTTTGGGCTTTGGGTGCATTTACTTGAATTGTCACATGCATATTTCTTTTCCTGTAACCCTTTTTTCTCATGCGCCTTCCATATTTTCAATCTTACCCCGTACAAATTATATAACCTGGCGTGTTTTAATGATATTTCAAATTATATAGACCGAAATTTCTCAAAAATCATAAGACTAGGTGTAATGCAAATAAATCAATGCAATCTTGGTTAATGCCCTTTCGTCAAATAGAATCAGAAAAAAAAATACATTTCAATTAGTATAATCCAAAATGCGTCAAACCTCATCAGAACAATTTTTAACAACACTTGTGGTCTTTATTTTGACATGTTTCAAATTATATAAATTGAATATGTAAAACACAGTTCGTATTATATAATATGAATATTTGTTCCATGAAACACACTTATTTGCAAATTTACGTAGATTTGCAAGCAAGACACATCAAAAACAAATTATCGACACACATAAAAAAATATGAAAACATAACACACATTAATCATAATAATATACATACAAAAACCAATATCCAAATTATACAAAGTATTCAAAAATAAATATCCAAATCATACAAAGCCATAAACCACGAGGTAGCATGCCCCTAGCACCCCATCTGACGGCGACGAAACACCGTCCCTCCCTAAGCCTCTACAATGATTCACTCCAAATCATGCCATATTGGACCCCATGCTCCACATGGCAGCTGACCAATAACCTAGTGTCCATTGTCACAATGCGGCCTAATCGTGGACCCATGTCTATTAGCAGCATGGTGCCCTCCTCTTCATGCACAATCTCTATAAGCACCTCCTGCTCAGGTCGCCTAGGAGGATCTCTCGCAAGTTTAGGAAACACATAAAAAGGTGAAATCCCAAAATACCATCTCATGTAATCATATGTTGATTAAGAAGTTAGCATAGGCCTCAAACACCTGATGTCGAGCAATTACAGATGAAGCAGACTGAGTTGGATATTTGGGAATGGTCTGGACAACTCCAAACTGTCACAACACTCGCTTAGGAAGATACATAACCATCTGAGGTTCGTATTTGTTCCAACATGAGTAGAGGCTGATGTTTTGGAACAAACGTGATCAAAGTACGCATAGAAGACACAGTCAGAACATGTTATATGATCCAAGTGCTCTCTATAAAGGTTTGTGACTGTAAGACCTTTCACCGGTATAAACATCACATCACGCGGGTGACGATCTTCCTTGGACACGCCCGCAAAATCCTTTGCCCAATTTCCAAAAAATGTTTATATATCCATGCATGCATCAACATATACTAACAAGTAAACAACACATAATATAAAATGTTTATAAATTACGTAAATAACAATGTGAACACCATATAATCCGAATACGAATCAACATTCATCACACTGACCTTGTTTCAGATTATATAATTTGAATACCTAATGAATGCATTTTAGAATATATAGTCTGAAACATACCAATGCCTAGAAGAAGAAAAAACAAATAAACTTACCTTTTATGTAGTGGTAGAAAAGGTTTGAAGTGCGATGTGATCAAGCAACTTCACTTCAAGAATGACATAATATGTTAAGGTTCATATTTTGGATGGTTTGCGAGTAGTTTTTGGCAAAGTCCAAAAATGGGAAAAATGAGGGAAGGAGTTTCATGTTGTATGTGTAATATAGGGGTATGTTCCGAATTATATGATCTGAAGCGTGTTTTTTAGCTTCAGATTATATAATCCGAACGTGATAAAATTAGAAAAATGGAGGGCGGGTGAAAGACTTGGAGGGTGGGAAAATGAAATTCTGCTTTCTATTTACCATACACCTTTTGCCTAGTCCAACATCTCATTTATAGGATTTTGCACAAAGCCTTGGACCATTCTATATACGTCCATTGTTTATGGTCATTACTTTTTCCACCCTATGAGTTTCTCGCGCGCCCTATTCAGATTCTAAAATCTGAAATATTTCAACGTGTTTTTGAAAGTTTTATAGGGTTTTTATGCGGTTCGGATTTTAAAAGCTCATAGGATGGGAAAAGAAACCATCATTATTTATCACAACACTTTGTTAAGAAGAAATAAAAGGGTCAAACACCCCTTTAGAATGAAAAATAAATGTTCTGATGTTTTAATCATAATAATATTGTTTTTATAGAAACCAACCAATGTTTTTTTTTAAGAAAGCAACCAATGTTTTTATTTCACTTTGTTCTTCCCAAAAAAAAAAGTAAAATAAAAATAATATTATTATAGTTAAGAAGAAACAAAGAAAAATGACATTTTACGTTCAAGAAGTCATTTATCTACTAGAACATGTGTTACCGGCGAATACTCTTATTTCAAGAAGGTAAAAAAAATCCTTTAGAATTGAAGTAAAAACAAGTGATTTTACGAATACTCTTATTTCATTATTAAAAACCAATGACAAATACAACTGAACAACAGTTACCGCCAAAAAAACAACAACTGAGCCATAGTACGTATTCCTTGAATGTCTCAGTATAGTAGATTTGGACCATAATTACGATTCACCAACAAATGTGTCATTCTTTATTGAAGGTTGAATACAGTTGTTTAGGTAGTTAAGAAATTAAAAGGAAACAAATGCAAACCAAAACTTAGTTCAGCTTTGTTTATTTCATAAAAACAGTGATACATGCACTTCACAAACCACACTCAAAACAAAGCTTGCCTTTTATATATTCCTTGATTTGTTCTTCCCTTCCATTTTGAGAGAAAACCAACATGGCATGCATTGGCATGTTTAGTACATGTCCTTTTGAGGTATCTTTAATCCAGTATGAAGGGCTTAGAATGACACAAAGAATGCAAACATTTTCAGCTGCATGCACGCCTAAATGCTACATTTTAGCTTCAGGTAATAGTCCTTCTTTTTCTTTTTTTACTCTTGATCCTTGTATTGTAGCTCAGTTAGAAACAGTAATGTTTAGTTTCTTCAATGCTTGAAATATCCAAGTTTTACATTCTTCTTATTGATCTGATTTTAATACTGCTTGTTAACTTAATAAGTTCTGTTTGGCTACCAATGAGTTACACTCAAATTTAGATCACAATTAAGAAAATAGATTCACTTGCCTTAAAAAAATACAAATATTTTATCTTTTTGATGGATAGGTTGATAAATTAGTAGTATTAAGAGTTAAATGGAAGCACTGTCAGTGTAAAATAGTTTTACACCGATATCCAATGAAAACGTGTGACAGTGCCATGCGAGTTCAATTTGTAACTGCAATTTGAAATAACCATCTAATGATGGATTTTTATTGGACATCAGTTTACACCAACAGAGGATGTCCCATTTTTTTTAGTATTAATTCATTATTACCCACAACATGTTTAAAAGGTTTAGATTTTTATTTACATTTTCGTTCTCTGTTTTTAGTTTAAGCACTATACTAATAGGATTTGAACATCAAATAAGCTATATTAATACTGATATCCCAGGTAATTAGCTTAAGACCTTGAACATATTGACAATATAATATGATGTAAAGTGTAAACTAAAGAAATGTTACCTAAAACATGTTTATGTTACCTTTATTGTTAATTGGAGTTGAAGCTTTATACTTGCATCACAGCCAAGAAATGCAAAACAATCAAGGCCATGGCTTCTCCAACAGTTGAAGCTCCTAAAAGAGAAAAAGATCCAAAAAAGAGAGTAGTAATAACAGGAATGGGTCTTGTGTCAGTCTTTGGGAGTGACATAGATACATTTTACAACAAGCTTCTAGAGGGAGAAAGTGGGATAAGCCTAATAGATAGGTTTGATGCCTCAAGCTTCCCCGTTCGTTTTGGGGGTCAGATACGCGATTTCTCTTCAAAAGGTTATATTGATGGCAAGACTGATCGGTGCCTCGATGATTGCATGAAATATTGTTTAGTTGCAGGAAAGAGGGCACTTGAAGATGCTAATCTTGGATATGAAATCCTTAAAAATGTAAGTCAGAAGTATATTTTTAATGTTTCCTACCTTGGGATTTTTTTTTTTTGAAACGGCAAAATTTTATTAAGACAAGCAAGTGAGAGAATCACAAAAGCTTGGACCACAAAGAAACATTACAGAGGTGCCGTATATATGCGGAACACCTAACAAGGTAGGAAACGTATATAAGAGGAACCTCTACCAAAAACACACCCCAAAAGCGGAACTTCTAAAGAGGCACAAGCACCAAGCAAATAAAAACCAAACTGCCCAGCAAAACAGCACCCCAAAGGCAATCATCTGTGTAACCTACCACACCAGAAAAGTGGAGAAAAGAGCTCCACCGCAGGCCATAAACCCACTGCTTCACAAAAACAGGCGCATAACAGCCTACTTACAGAAGCCGTACAGCCCAAACAGCAGCTCCGAAACCACCCCAACAGGAGCCAGCAGAGCTCACCACCACATAAAACCCAGCAGCTACCCTGGGATTGATACCACAAACTATAGCTACCGTTGAGTACAGTGCATATGTACCGATTAAGCGTAATGTTGTAATCTGAACCGTAGTATTTAAATACATGTTGTATATTGTAAATCCTAAAATTGAAATAATTAAGAGGAACTGCAATCAAATTGATTTGAGTTTTTCGTATCTTTATTCCTTTGAACCGGAATTGTTGTTCTAACAGATATCCTGTTTTTTTCAAAGATGGACAAAACAAGAATAGGAGTTCTAGTTGGATCAGGAATGGGAGGAGTATCCACTTTTAACAATGCTGTTGATGCTCTCACTCAAAAGGGTCATAGGAAAATTTCTCCATTTTTTATTCCCTACAGCATTCCTAACAGTAGTTCTGCTTTATTGGCTATAGAAACTGGCCTAATGGGACCAAATTATTCCATTTCTACTGCATGTGCAACAGCAAATTACTGCTTTTGTGCAGCTTCTCATCACATTAGAAGTGGTGAAGTAGATATTATGGTGGTTGGTGGTACCGAAGCTTCACTTATACCTTCTGGTGTTGGAGCATTCATTGCTTGCAGGGCGTTGTCTCAGAGGAATGAAGAGCCTCATAAGGCGTCAAGACCTTGGGACAAACATCGCGATGGCTTTGTCCTTGGTGAAGGCTCTGGTGTCCTGGTAGAATCTTAAACTCACCATTATTCATTGATTTCTTTATGGACAATTGATGTTATTCATTTTATTCTCTTTAATGAGTTGCTCACTTTAGAAGAGTTTGATCGTTCTTTTAGGTTGTACTATATCTCTTACCAACGTTGTGTATTTACATGTTTTTGTTTCAATTGACTACTTTAATGCAATTCAAAATGTTGTCAACTTGATTTTTAGATAATGGAGAGCTTGGAGAATGCAACAAAGAGGGGAGCAAGAATTGTTGCTGAATATTTGGGTGGTGCCATAACATGTGATGCTCATCACATGACTGATCCAAGATCTGATGGACTAGGAGTATCATCTTGCATAAACAAGGGTTTAGAAGATGCTGGGGTTTCTCCTGAAGAGGTGAGAAAGAGAGCAGTGACAAGTAACCAATAATATTCAAAACTCGAAAAATTTCATGTTAGTGCATGTTCGGATTGGCACTGAGTTCGGCAGAATCATGGTGTGCTGCCACGATTTAAAAAATCACACGGCCACTGAAATTTTGTCAAAGTCATTGTGATTTCAAACAATTCAAATTCTCATATTTATGTAAGAATCCTAATTGGTTAATTTCTAAACTGTAAAGGTGAACTATGTGAATGCTCATGCTACGTCAACCCAAGCTGGTGACTTGGCTGAGGTTAATGCAATCAAACAAGTTTTTAAGGACACATCAGAATTGAAAATGAATGGGACTAAGGTAAGAAATTTATTTAATTCAAAATATTTTAGAACTCCCAACAACATCTTATTGATCTTGAAGCTTATTAATATAGTTTCTTCGTTTTTTCAGTCAATGATTGGCCATGGTATTGGTGCTGCTGGTGCTTTGGAAGCTATAACAACCATCAAAGCAATAACAACTGGCTGGTTGCATCCAACCATTAACCAAGATGTATTGCCTTGACCACCAAATTAATAACAACTTAATCAAGCATTTAAGTATAAGATATATTTTTGTTCAAAAAAAAAGTATAAGATATATTTAAAACGAAATATAAGATTAAATTAAATTAAACTTTTTTTTATTTAAGTTGTAAGTTGTTTTTATAAGCTATTATCTAGACCTTACGGAAATTAGTTTAAAATAATCTCACAACTACTTATGTCGGTAAATAAATCCAAAAACGCAAATGCAAACAAACCCTATCGAATAATGTTTGATTTTTTTCAACTTTTTCCACAGAACTTGGAGGAGGATGTTACAATTGACACTGTCCCTAATGTTAAAAAGAAGCATGAAGTTAATGTTGGTATGTAGGTTGCCTTGGTGTGAACATTGGTAGAAGTTTAGAAGGAAAAAAGTTTTATGTTTCTAATATTTATTTATTTTTCTTTCTGCAGCTATCTCAAATTCATTTGGGTTTGGTGGACATAATTCAGTAGTGGTCTTTGCCCCATTCACACCCTAATTGCAATTCAAGCTCAAGCTCAAGCTCAAGCTGATTTTGTATTTTGTTACATTACTAGATCTAGTTAGTGACTTGGGGACATTAGTTCGTATGGATTATGTAAGAAATTAAAACTTGTTACTTTTTAAGTAATGGTTTTCAAGACATATAGGAATCCCTCACTTTTTTTGAGAGAGTGAAATGAGATAATTATTTTATGAGTAATATAATATATCTTTCATTTTGAAACTTTTATAAAGCGAAATAATGAATTCTTGTCTAGTGCATTTGAATTTCCCATGAAAAACAAAAAATCTCATGTGAGGTGAGAGGACTAATTACTCTTCTCTTTCCCTTTACTCATTCCTTTAATCTTAAAACCCTCGCCTGATTCCGAACTTCCAAACAAAACTTAAACCCGTTCAAATCACATTTATATATATGCTATTGAATTTTCCGGTCATCTTGTATCTTGACGGGGATGAGTTTGTGGTGCTGTGAGAATTCAATGTTTTTTAACAGCAGCTACGCATAGTTAGTGATAGGGGAGGTCAATGTTAATTTATGTGAAAATAGAGAGGGTGTTAGTAACATTCAAACAAACATAAGATTTTTGTAATTTACCCTTCTCCCTTATACTAATTTAGATCTCTTCCAAGAAAACAAGTGTGTGGGTCAAGTTGAAGACTTAAAAATTATCACCTATTTTTTTTATTAAAAATATGTTTAAAGTTGTAAATTTAATAAAAAGGATACATTTAGCTAAGACTTTTAAAGTTTATAAATTATAAATTTGATTTAACGGAAGAAATGAAACTAGAGTCTAATTGATATTTAATGTTAATTATGTTAAGATTTTATTGGATGTAAAAGAATTAGGTGATATTTAATCCAATAAAATCTTTTACATCCAATAAAATCTTAACATCCAATTCTTTTAAAAATTAACAAATTATCACCTAATTCTTTTACATCCAATTAAATATCACCTAAAATTAATCAATTAGACTCTATAATTTATAAACAAATTAACAAATTATCACCTAATTCTTTTACATCCAATAAAATCTTAACAAATTGATAATTGTGAGGAACTAAAAAACCATAATGACATAAGAAAAAGAGGGAATAAACAAAAACATGGAAATGAAATGATTGGACCGACCCATTAGCCGACATGAATCAAGTCATACTCAATAATATGCGCCCAATAAAAAACAGTTCAAGTCAATTCAATCCATTCATGTAGTAAGGTTCGTTAGGCCATAGCAGAGTAGCGGACTGAGCCAAATCAACCCATTTGACAGTTCTAAGAAACAAAAGATAAAAAATAATAAAAACTGAAATTGAAATCAAGACCCTAAATAATCTCCTGCCATTGTGTCATTGTGTAGACTGGATCGAGCCAACCCAACGATTGATAGTTTTGCTGCAATAGGAATCATGTACTCTTTTACCGCAGAAGATATGAATCTTATAAAAAGAGACAAAGAAGATAAAGTGTAATCTCTTACTCTTCTAAGCATGTGTTTTTCTCTCTTTTCGAATTGTGAGAAATCACACTTGACTGTAAAAATTACACATGAAAGATTTGATTTCACATTAAACTATTACAATAAAGTACACTATTCCTATGACTTTCTTTTCTTTCATGCAGCTGGTTGTTGAGGCATGTATGTATAGAGGTTTTTAACAGAGGAGTTATTCCACTAGCATATAGCATCAAGATGAAAAATACAAGGGAGGTAAAACAAGCATTTGTATGTACGCCATCTACCTCTAATCCACTTACTTCCCGAAACCTGGGTCCATAATAGAATGCAATCTACCTTCTAAATTTAATGAACAATACAATTTAGAATGGCCCATCATAAAATGCATATCTAAATTTTAGAATACACCAGAAAGGTCTTATTATTCACCACACACCTTTGGTCCAACATCTTATTTATAAGAGTTCATAGCATACCTCAAAGTCTTGGACCATGCATGCTATATACGTTTATTCCAAGACTCTGTTTGAGAAGAAACAAAATAGTCAAACATTCTTTTAATTTTTTTTGAAAAAAAAAAAAAAAAACTCGAGCACTTCTTTTAAATTACAAAGAAATGCTCGACCCCTTGCTTTAAAAAATAGCATCAAATCTTTCCTTTTTGAGAGAGAGAAAGAGAGAGAACCAACATGACATGCATTGGAATTGCTGGTATATGTCCATTAGGAGCATTGCTCGCAGACAAAGTCTCTGAGAACAATGGAGTATTTAAGGTTCAGTATGAAGGACTTAGATTGGCCCATAGAATGCAAATGCCTTCAGCTGCATGCATTCAAAAAAACTACTTCCCTTCTTGTATTGCAGCCAAGAAATGCAAAATAATCAAGGCCATGGCTTCTCCAAATGTTGCAGCTCCTAAAAGAGAGAAAGATCCTAAAAAAAGAGTAGTAATAACAGGAATCGGTCTTGTGTCAGTCTTTGGCAGCGACGTAGATACATTTTACAACAAGCTTTTAGAGGGAGAAAGTGGTATAAGTCTAGTAGATAGGTTTGCTACCTCAACCTTTCCTGTCCGTATTGGTGGTCAGATACGCGATTTCTCTTCAAAAGGTTACATTGATGCCAAGAATGATCGGCACCTCGATGATTGCTTGAAATATTGTTTAGTTGCAGGCAAGAGGGCCCTTGAAGATGCTAATCTTGGAAATGAAGTCCTTAACAATGTAAGTCAAAAGTATTTTTTGAAGGTACCGATGAGTATGACTCAGTTACTAATTTCGATTAGTATTTAAGAACATGTTGTATACATTAAATCTTAGGTTGGAAATAATAGAAAGCAACTGCAATCAGGGGAAAGTTGATTGAGTTTTTCGTATCTTTATTCTTTTGAACCGAAATTGTTGTTCTAAACAGATACCTTGTTTTTCTAACAGATGGACAAAACAAGAATAGGAGTTCTAGTTGGATCAGGAATGGGTGGTGTAACCACTTTTAGCAATTCTGTTTATGCTTACATCAAAAAGGGACATAGGAAAATTACTCCATTTTCTATTCCCTACAGCATTTCTAATATGGGTTCTGCTTTATTGGCTATAGAAACTGGCCTAATGGGACCAAATTATTCCATTTCTACTGCTTGTGCAACAGCAAATTACTGCTTTTATGCTGCTTCTAATCACATTAGAAGTGGTGAAACAGATATTATGGTGGTTGGTGGTACCGAATCTTCAATCGTACCTTCTGGTGTTGGAGGATTCATTGCTTGCAGGGCTTTGTCTCAAAGGAATGAAGAACCTCATAAGGCGTCAAGACCATGGGACAAACAGCGCGATGGTTTTGTCATTGGTGAAGGCTCTGGTGTTCTGGTAGAATTTTACTTACCATCTTGTTTCAGAAATTTGGTTCATCTAAACTTAGTAGTCAGTAAATAGTAAAGTTGAATTTTAACTTTGTTATGCATGTGAATATAATATCAACAATTAATTTGTTTACCAACTGCTCATATTATTCATTTTACTCTCTATAGTGAGTTACTCAAGGAGTTTAGTCCTTCTTTTAGCATATACTAAATCATTTACTACCATTGTGTATATACAAATTTTTCTTTCAAATAAATTACGTTCACCTGATGCAATTCAAACACTGTGAACTTGATTTTATATCATTGAGATAAGATAATGGAGAGCTTAGAGAGCGCAACAAAGAGGGGAGCAAAAATAATTGCTGAATATTTGGGTGGTGCCATAACATGTGATGCTCATCATATGACTGATCCAAGGTCTGATGGACTTGGTGTTTCATCTTGCATAAAGAAGGGTTTAGTAAATGCCGGGGTTTCCCCTGAAGAGGTAACAAACTAGTAATCATTAAAATCGGAAAAAATAAATAAATCATCTTAGTACATGTTTAGATTGCGGTGAGTTGGATAGAATCACGGTGTACCATGAGATTTTGTTAAACACTGCATTTTGGATCTTCAATGAAATCAGTGTCACTGTGATTGTGATCGCTTCAAACTCACTGTTATTTCAAACATGCACTTAATCGGATTCAAATATGTCATATTCAAGTGAAGTTGATGAATCCTAATTGGTTAATTTCTAAACTGTAAAGGTGAACTATGTGAATGCTCATGCCACATCCACACTAGCTGGTGACTTGGCTGAGGTTTATGCAATCAAAAAGGTTTTCAAGGATACGTCAGAATTGAAAATGAACGGAACTAAGGTATGAAGCTTATTTACTTTTAAATATATAAAAACTCTAACAACATCCTTTTATGGAACTTGAAGCTTATTAATATAGTTTCTTTCATTTTTCAGTCAATGATTGGTCACTGTCTTGGTGCTGCTGGTGGTTTGGAAGCTATAGCAACTATCAAAGCAATAACATCTGGATGGTTGCATCCAACCATTAACCAAGATGTACGGTCTTGACCGTGAAACTAATAGCAACTTAATCAAGCGTTTATGTATAAGTTATTTTTAAAACGAAAGATAAATCAAACTATTTTTATGTGTTTTAAGTTGTTTTCATAGGTAATACTCAATATCTTATGGAAATAAGTTGAAAATAGTCTCGCAATAAGTTCAAATAAGCAAATCTAAACAAATACAAAATATGTTTAATCTATTTGACTCTAGTACAATCTTAATGAATAATATGTTTAATTTCCCCACCTTTTTTCCACAGAACTTGGAGGAGGATGTTACAATTGACACTGTCCCTAACTAGTTTAAAACCCGTGCCTTGCACGGGAAATTTTATGCTAATTTTTTGTTCATGTATTTTAATTTATGTTGATAATATTTAAAATACATGTCAAAATATATGTATATCTTACATATAATGGGTATATACGTATCTTTGAGGTGATTTTTTTATTCAATTGTTTCCTTTTATTTAAATTATTTTATCATTTTAGATTTCATAGATAGATGTAATCATGCTAGCAACAAAAGTTGAACACATGATTTTACGAATAAGTTGGCTCTTTACCAAATGCACCAACTTTCATCGACTATTTTTATAATATTATTTAAGTTATTTCATTATTTTAATGACATCTTTTGATCTTACTTGCCAAAAACTATTCTTTTTATATTTGAGTGCAATAGAAAATCTCTAATTTAATTAATATAAAATGAAGTGGGCTCTATTTAAACATGAGTTTTTTATTAAAAAAAAAAAAATCTATCTAAAAATGCTTATTCAAAGTTAGAAAGGAAGGTCTTTGATCCAAAAACTAATATGATATACATGAAAAGAAATCTATTAAAAAAACAACTAACTTTAATAACCTAAATCAATTTAAACGGAAACACAACCTATGTTAAAAGAAACGAAAAGCTTATGTTTCACCACAAAACTAACTTAAGAACAAATAAAAAAAAATTAACTTCATCTTGAAAGATATCAACCCGTGAAGTGAAATGATACATATTTTATGGTAAATCATCTTTGACAAACCTTGTAGATTTAGTGTGATACACTTTGTCTATCTTGAAATTGTGCTTAATAGTCCACTAAAGTTTGTAATTTATCTTTTGAGTTGCATGCTTGGTGAAGAAATCTCTTGGTTTAGCTTTGTGATCCTTGTGCTCGACTTTTTCCTTGCTATTCCTATCACATCTTAATAAAAAAAACTAATTTTTCATTTTTGACATTTCTTATCACACTAATTTTTTATTAAATGCAAAACTCTTTCATGTATTGCATTAACTTTTTTTGAAGAATAAATTAATATTGTTTAAAAGAACAAACATAACTCTATCTCGTATTTTATTCTCCTTCAACTAATAACTGAAAAAAGAAATACTCATTCATTTCAAAATAAATGTTGCAGTTTTAAAATGATCAATATTCATCTAACTTACTTTGACAATTATTTTTAACTAATATATCAATATAAATGTTAGCATGTAAGATGTTGCTCAATTTGTCTCAATGAATATTTTTTTTTTAAATAAAATTTTCATAATTTTCTATTATAGATAACTAAAGATATTAATAGTCAAAGTTGCGTATTGACACATGTAAAGTGGTTGAGGGCGACGTGTATTTAGAAACGGAGATAGTACATTGTCAAAGCTCCATCAAAGAAGAGGAAAACAAAAATGAAACAAAAAAGAGTCAATAATGCTAGTTGAATGAGAATCAATTGACATGGAAAAATGTGCACCTAAATTCAATGTAATATTTGTTATATATCAAAACTTTTTAATGGAATATTATACATTTTCCGGTCACTATTATAAGGAAAATTCGACGTTATAGGTTTATTCAATAAACGATGTATGTGGTCTACATATAGACCACATACACCATTTATTGAATTTGTGCTTAAACAATGAATTTTGGCTTCTAATAATGGTCGGAGGGTGTATGAAAACTTCACTGTATCTACAAACTACCATATTCGTTCTAAATTATGTCATTCTAGAAATTTTACATATATTAAAAAATGCAATTAATATTGTATAGAAACAACAATTATAAGTTATTTTACAAAAATATCATTCATCGTTAGTATGAAAAAAAATTAAAAGAATTGTAAAAAGATAAAGTGATAAATAGTAAAGAACATAATGGAAAAATAAGCATTAATGATCACTGATATTACGATATATAATTTAAAACAAACAAATTTTGATAGAATGACATATAATTTCAAACAGAGGGAGTACGTTGAAACTACTCGTCGTTTTGGATCGTTTCTCTAAAAGAAACATTTATGGATCGACTATAATGTTATTAGGGAATGTTACTTTGAATTTTAAAATTACACCATTTATGCAAGTTTTGTTGACATTTACTTAATATTTGGGCGAAGAATGGGTAACTTTTGTCTATAAAACTTAATTGATTCATAATTAATGTATAACTTAATTTTTGGACAGAAAATGGGTAACTTTTGTCTATAAAACCCAATTGATTCATAATTAATGTATACATATTGATAGACTTTTGTCTCAATTAATGCATTCAATATTATTTTTAGCATAGAACAAATTGAGATTACTTTTTATTGAAAAAAATAAATTTAGTATTAGAAAAAATATCGGATCAACTTAACTCATACTTGAACCATAAAAAAAAAAAAAGTTAATTTCATATATTAAATAATTTTTTCTTAGATAAATCATATGCTTTTGTTCGTGTCATGGAAATCAAACAAAATCATTTAATAGTGTATATATGGGGTCTTTATTTATCATTTCGAAATAATTATAGCAGAGTTGTAGGTTGAACGTTGTGAATGTAAAGCAAAAGCGAATTGATCTTATCATATTTATCGTAGAGATTTGGTCTATGATTTTTGAATGAAATCAGAGTTTTTTTTAGGTGAGAATAAAATTAGAGTTATTTCCATTAAATTTCATATTTTATATGAAATTTCTTTTGTTTTTTTGAAAGTATATTTGAAATTTCTATAATTCATGTATATTTAATTTTTTTAAAATTAGAATAAAATTAGAGTTATTAACAACAAAAAAATAAAAAAAATAAAATTAGAGTTATTAAAGTGTATATATTATGTGTGTGTGTCTATATATATATATATATATATATATATATATATATATTATAAGGCTTGCTTTTAGCTACTGAAGTATAATTTTTTTAGTTCAAGCAGAAAAAACAAAAAACAAAAAAATTAAGAACATGCGTAGACAAAAATTTATTTATACTCAAATACACAACATATATATAAATAAGCGTTGACCGACATATATATGCAGTCAAGGAAACGAAACACTAAACATATAAAAATAAACACTTATAAAAGTTTTTTTTATTTCTTTTTAAGTTTACGATTATCGTATAATTTATTCCAAATTTAAACATTTAATTGATAAAAAAGAATTTATTGATTTGTTTGTTTATTTTCTGAGTTGCTTTGTTAATGGAATATTTGATGAATTTTTTAGTTGTCCATTAGTATGTTATTGTAATTCCCCTTTAAATTGTTTGAAATATGATCGGTATTTGCAAAAGGAAAATGATATATATACACTCATATAATTCAAACACCCTAAGAGAGAATAAAATAATACCGATATATATATATATATATATATATATATATATATATATATTAACCAACACAAAAATAGATCTCTTTCAGTTGATAATGATTTGAATGTTTTTACATTCAATTATTTTGTAGGAGATCATAAACACCGTTACGAAATGCATGTGTGTAATTAAAAAAATCTCTCATAAAAAAAAAAAAAAATACAAACAAAAAGAAGCATTTTCTTCCATTCAATAAACTTGTACTACTAATGTTACATACGATAATTGTTACATAATATTACAAAGAAATATTATTATCAATTAAAAAAAGATAAAGAAATTCATAACATGAAGAAAGAAATGTGAAATTGCTCACATATAGTACATATAGTCGTGGGTTGAACGTTGTGAATGAAGCAACAATAAATTTGTCATCATATTTATAGTAGAGTTTTGGTCTAAATGATTTATTAGAGTCTTTTGATATAACTCATGTATATTACTATTCTATTGTCAAACCAACTCAATTATGACGTAATATTTTTCATTAAAATAATTTATTGGACAATAATTATTATATTTTTTCTCTGACTCATTTTTTAAGAGGCTTATTTTCCTAATTTTTCTAATTCATGTGTTGGACTAATATTTATGTGGACAATTTGCAATAATTTTAATTTTTTAATTTTAAGGTCCAAGAAAATCATTTAAACTCATTTAATTCTATTTTTTAATTTTTTTTTTGGTTTTAGATGAAGTGGTAAGCCACTGAAATTAAACTCACACACAACTGTGAGGTCCCGGGTCATGACGTCTGACCTTGCAATTTCGACATTTACCAGTTGAGCTAGGACCTCTAGACATTATTTTAATATCCCAATAAATTAAAATTATGGGCCAACATTATTTCCTTTCATATAAATCTTCGGTGCAAATTTTCAACCCCATTAATTTAGGTGTGTAATGCCAAATTAATATCATAAAAAAAAATTATTTGACAATGAAGAGAATTTACTTGCTAATAAAAATGAAGAGAATTTACTTATTTTTTTAACCTGATTCGAAATCAGCTAATAAGTTATAATTAGTATTTTAATTCAAATGTTAACGTAATATTTGCTAGAGAAAGCAATTTATATTATATTTTTGTTTGACAACTCATAATTATTTTTTCTCTCAAAAAAAACTCAGAATTATTTTTATAAATATTTAGAGTAGTTGAAGTGACTTTTTTTCCCTTTGTGCAAGTCAGATATTAATTTTTTCAATTACACGAAGAACAAACTTGATCGTGGTTATGGGAAAGTATGTGAATGTATAATTTAAGAATCAATAATAATTTAATTCTTTCTAATGTTTTTGAGTCATTTTCAACAAATTTTGTGTAGTGATTTTGACTATATCTTAACAATATTACTATGTTTTACATATATATAATTTTAAGGTCGTTTTCACACGGTATTTTTCTACGCGTAAAAATTTGTGTTTTACATATATATAATTTTAGGGTCGTTTTCACACGGTATTTTCTACGCGTAAAAATTTGTACGAAGTATTGTTATAATTACTACTCTTTTTCCCAAGTGATTATCAAGTATTGTTAGAATTACTACTCTTTTTTTGTTAAATAAAAGAATTATGCAATTAGTTACGTCCCATTTAATATCATTTGTAATGTTGCCTTTTATAATTAGAGTCATATAAAATGGTGAAATAATTCTCAATTGTCAAATGGCAAATTGTTCATGTGGAAAGCCATGAGAAGAGAAACATTTAATTTAGGTCATTGTAAAACATTCTCAATTGTATATAATATAGATGTTAAAAAGAAGCATGAAGTTAATGTTGGTATGTAGGTTACCTTGGTTTGAATATTGATAAAAGTTTAGAATTATTTTTGTATGTTTCTAATCTTTGTTTTGCTTTCTGCAGCTATCTCAAATTCATTTGGGTTTGGTGGACACAATTCAGTAGTTGTCTTCGTCCCATTCATGCCCTAAGTGGAGTTCAAGCTCAATTTGATTTTGTATTTGTACTTTTTCACATTACATGATATTTTGGGACACTATTTCATATGGATTATGTAAGCAATTAGAAACATGTTATTTTTTAAGTATTAATAGTTTTTAAGAATTTCCTTTCCCTTTTTTTGACCAAAGCAATTTTAATTCATATCATTACTTAAAATAAAGTCAATACAAGGTGGACAAATCTCAAAGACACGCTGACTAGTCCAAGAACAGGCTGCCCTAACAAGAGTGTGAGCAGCCATGTTCGCTTGTCGCCTAACAAACTTTACCTCAAAGTTGAATGTAAAACTAAAATAGACTTAATAAGAGAAACTAATGCATAAAACTCAGATCTGCCACGTGTTGGGGAAGAGATACATTCCACAAGCGTATTTTAATGTGGTCTTTTAAGACATTGTTTGAGAGTTAAAAGGACGACATAGAGAAGTGCTTTGGAAATAGGAGGAAAAAGGAGTTAGGGAAACATAAACGAATATCTAGCTTTTTTTTTGAGATTATTTTTTTAAGAGAATGAGATGAACACATTAATTTTATGAGTTTAATATATTTTTTATTTTGAAACTTTTATAAAGAGAGGACATGATTTTGAATATTTATTCAAAATTCTTTCAAATTTTATTCAATGTATTTTTTGAGTTTTCTATGTTGGAGCATTTTAGTCCAATGAAGAAAAACAAAATTTCATTTTAGGTGAGGAAACTATTACTCTTCTTTTTTCCTTTACTCATTCACTTATCTTTGAAGTACTCGTATTCTTTCAAACTTCTAAACAAAACATAAATTTGTAAAAAAAACATCTAAAGTGAACAACAACATCTTACAAATTAGTTTCCTAAATTTAGATCTCACCCGAGAAAAAAATTGAGTCAAGTTTTTTTAACTAAAGACGTGGAGTTAAATATTGTTTATTCAATACAATAGTTGTTCAATTAAATATTGTGTAAACAAGATAAATAGTTGTTCAATTTTTCTCTTGTTGATCTCATCCAAAACTTCAACTTCATTTCTTACCGATATTCCTCATCTCATTTAACTATTTAAAAAAGAGTCATTAATTATGAAGGCTATTCTTTCGGTAAAAAAAATTTATGAAGGCTATTTTTGGTATGCTACTATTTTTGTTTTTTTTAAATAACTTAACTCCTGCTCTCTTGCATATGATGAAAAGTGTAAATTTTTTATTATATTTTATTACAACTTGGATGTGTCACATCGTCGAACTACAATTTACTATCGAGACTTGTTATATATATTAGATACATTTACTAATAAAAATTAGAGTGAAGACCCATTTTAGTCCATGAAAAAAACCATGAGACACAATTGAGTAAAAACAAAAACAACTTTTAGTTTTTCCTAAAAAAATCAACTTTTAGGCTATGTTTGGATGAGAAGAGAAAGTATGAGGAAAGATAGTGAAAGGAAAGATGGTATGAGGAAAGAAAGGGAGTGGAAAGTGAAGGGATTGTTTTGGTTGTTTGGTTTAATAGAAAGTGGATTAGAAAGTGAAAGGAAAGAAATATATATATTTTTAATTGACATAAATACCCCTGTATAGATATAGTAAAGCATACATATATTATCATATAAAATATAAACACGTGTCCATATTTTTCAACGGAAAAAAAATGTATGCTTAGGTGTGAGTATAGTGCAATTGTCAGCCCAGTGCTACATAACAAAATAAAAAAGCAGTTAATTAGAAAAGGAAAAATACACACTTAACTAATAGCAAAAAAAGAAACACAATAAAAGCAAGGGTATTGTTGACTTTTCAATCAAAACATTGATGTGTCTCAACCTTTCCGTGCATATGTGAGTGGAAAGGATTTTGACGTGGGTCCCACCAGATTCTTTCTTTCCATCACCTTTTTAGAGGGTTTCCAAACAATGGAAAGTGTTTCTTTCCTTCACCTTTCTTTCCTCATCACTTTCTTTCCTTTGAAACAAACATACCCTTAGTTTATGAAAAAAATAATTGGGGACAACTTAATTCCTACCTTCTTTACTCTTTACTTGCTTAGTACCGAATAAAAAAGAGAGGAAGGAAAAGAAAGTACCGAAAAGAGAAAATGAACTGAAAATAAGGTGATTATGTAGTAATATGATACGAGAGAAAATGATGATCGAAAACAAATATGTGTATCTATGAAATCACAAAAATAACAAAAATAAATTCTGAAATTAAAAGGAAATTACTTGATAATTCTCAAACTATGAAAACATAAATGTAGCAAGAGTGGTGGTTCAAAAGCGGAACTATTTTTGCTCCAAATTGCTCACATTTCCAGATTATTGTCTCATATATTTTGAGTCCAAGTAGGTAATTCGATTTTAAGGTTCATCAGTGCTCCAATCAAATCAATTTGCAAATAGAGAATGAATGAGTCATAAACCACCAAGCAAAGATTTCCACATAAAGCACAAATCATGCAAGGATTTATTTTTTGAACTGAAATTTACAATCATACTAGAATCGATTGATAAAAGGAGGAGCATAGGAAAAGCTTAAAAAATGAAAAGAATAAAAGGAGTAACTGTTTATGGTTTTCATTATTTGGGAATTAGGTTCATCATTATTTTTCTATGAGGTGGATAGATTAAATTAACTTTTTATTTAACCATTTCAACAAGTTTAATGCCCCGTCATTCTTCAATAATCACAACATTGTTGGAGTTGGTAACGAATAAGTTAAATTCACCTTTGCGATTGATGTATCTATCTTATTTCACTTTCATTTCTTTCTTCTATTTTTTTTTTAAAGAATTTATTTCTTCTATTTTTACTTCCTCAATCAAATAAATGAAAATAAGGTAAAGACTAAATTATTTCGATTTATTTTTCTTATGTATTCAAGTTACTTTTATTTTTCTCACCGACTAAATTGAATCTTGGAAATTTTTCTAGAAAGTAAAATGAATTTTCACTCTTTTTTTTTTTTTTATGTATATCCATAATTACTACTACTAATTTATATTGATGAAAAAAGTCAATATTGAATACTATCAATACTTTTTTAGGAATTCAAGTATATAATTAATAGGCACATACAAATTATGTACCATTTATTAGTGCAGTAGCTTGTACCGTTTTTGAAATAAAATTAAGGGATGAATCGTAACTTTTTTGTGTTATATATGAATGTCATAAGAAGAGACGGAAGGTAAAATGTAATCTTTTATCCTCCTAATTTATTTCATATAAACTTCTTATGTATTTCTCTCTTTTTGAATGATGAGAGATCACATTTTACTCTTTCATGTAAAGTAACACCTGAGAGAATTTTTTTATAAATAATCTATGTGAAGCATGTGATTGCAATAAGGAAGATGCAATACCTCTTTCTTTCACTTTCACCATTCTAAACCTTATTGCAATAAGCACACTATTCCTATGATTTTGTTTCGTGCAGCTGCATTTTGATGTAGGTGGCATGTATGTATAGAGGTTTTTAATAGAGGAGTTATTCTACTGGTCTATAGCATCAAAATGAAAAACAAGTGAGGTAAAACAAACACTTGTATGTACGCCATCTACCTCGAATTCACCTACTTTCTCTATTTGCTTTCTTGCAGGCTGCACAACGCAATCTACCTTCAAAATGGACAACACAATTTAGAATGGTCCATCATAAAATGCATATCTAAATTTTAGAATACACCATAAAGAATGTCTATTAATTCACCATACACCTTTGGTCCAACTTATTTATAGGTGTGCATGCATAGTATACCCCCAAAGTCTTAGACCATGACATATACATCTCTTGTTTATTCCAGAACTTTGTTTATAGAAGAAACAAAATAGTCAAACACTCTTTTAAATTACAAAGAAATGCTCGACCCCTTTCTTTGAAAATTTGCATAAAATCTTTCCTTTTTGAGAGAGAGAGAGAGAGAGAGAGAGAGAGAGAGAGAGAGAGACAACCAACATGACATGCATTGGAATTGCTGGTAAATGTCCATTAGGAGCATTGCTCACAGACAAAGTCTCAGAGAACAATGGAGTATTTAAGGTTCAGTATGAAGGACTTAGATTGGTCCATAGAATGCAAATGCCTTCAGCTGCATGCATTCAAAAAAACTACGTCCCCACTTGTATTGCAGCCAGGAAATGCAAAACAATCAAGGCCATGGCTTCTCCAATTGTAGCAGCTCCTAAAAGAGAGACAGATCCAAAAAAGAGAGTAGTGATAACAGGAATGGGTCTTGTGTCAGTCTTTGGCAGTGACGTAGATGCATTTTACAACAAGCTTTTAGAAGGAGAAAGTGGAATAAGCCTAATAGATAGATTTGATGCCTCAAGCTTCCCTGTTCGTTTTGGTGGTCAGATACGCGATTTCTCTTCAGAAGGTTATATTGATCCCAAGAATGACCAGCGCCTCGATAATTGCTGGAGGTATTCTTCAGTTGCAGGCAAGAGGGCACTTGAAGATGCTAATCTTGGATATGAAGTCCTTAACAATGTAAGTCAAAAGTATTTTTTGAAATTGCCTAATTGAGGATTAATGAAGGGTAACCTTGGCACAACTGGTAAAGTTGTTGTCATGTGACTGAAAGGTCACGGGTTCAAGTCCTGGAAACAGCCTCTTGTGTAAAATACAAGGTAAGGCTGCGTACAATACACCAAATGGTGGGACCCCTTCCCAGACCCTGCGTATGCGGGAGCTTTAGTGCACTAGGTTGCCCTGCCTAATTGAGGATTAATACCACAAACAATATACACTTTGTTTTTCTAACAGATGGACAAAGGAAGAATAGGAATTCTATTGGGATCAGGAATGGGAGGAATAACCAATTCTACCACTAATATATGTACTCTTGTTCAAAAGGGACTTAAGAAAGTTTCTCCATTTGCCATTCCATATACCATCACCAACATGGGTGGTGCTTTGTTGGCTATAGACACTGGCCTAATGGGACCAAATTATTCCATTTCGACTGCTTGTGCAACAGCAAATTACTGCTTTTATGCTGCTTCTAATCACATTAGAAGGGGTGAAGTAGATATTATGGTGGTTGGTGGTACCGAAGCTTCAATTATGCCTATGGGTGTTGGAGGATTCATTGCTTGCAGGGCTTTGTCTCAAAGGAATGAAGAGCCTAAAAAGGCTTCAAGACCATGGGACAAACATCGCGATGGTTTTGTCATTGGTGAAGGCTCTGGTGTCCTGGTAGAATCTTAAACTTACTATTTTGTTTCAAAAATTTGATTCATCTTAAGTAAAGTGAAAAAATTAACGGTTGATATTTTAACGCACCTGTGATTTGTTATATAATATCTAAAATTAATTCGTTTATCACTTGTTGATATTACTCTCTTTAGTCTGTGTCTATACTGAATTGCTCATTTAAGAAGAGTTTGGTCCTTCTTTTAGCTTATACTAAATCTGTTACTAGCATTGTGTATTTTTAAGTTTTTCTTTCAATTAACTTGTGTTCACCCAATGTAATTCAAACACTGTTAACTTTATTTTGGACATTGAGATAAGATAATGGAGAGCTTAGAGAGTGCAGCAAAGAGAGGAGCAAGAATACTTGCAGAATATTTGGGTGGTGCCATAACATGTGATGCTCATCATATGACTAATCCAAGGCCTGATGGACTTGGACTGTCCTCTTGCATAAGCAAGAGTTTAGAAGATGCTGGGGTTTCCCCTGAAGAGGTAAGAAAGAGAGCAGTGACAATCAAAACAGACAAATATTCATCTTAAACCAGTTTAGATTCTCATGTTCATGTTAAAATCGATGAATCCTAATTGTCTACTTTTCAAATTGTAAAGGTGAACTATGTAAATGCTCACGCCACATCAACACTGGTTGGTGACTTGGCGGAGGTTAGAGCAATCAAAATGGCTTTTAAAGACACGTCGGAATTGAAAATGAATGCAACTAAGGTAAGAGTTACTATTTTTTTTCAATATTTTGGAACCCCAACAACATCTATTTGTTGAAGTTGAAACTTAAATCATTATGTTTTATTCTTTTTTCAGTCAATGATTGGCCATTGTCTTGGTGCTGCTGGTGGTTTGGAAGCTATAGCAACTATCAAAGCAATAACAACTGGCTGGTTGCATCCAACCATTAACCAAGATGTACTATTTTGTCAATGGAATTCATTTTATCAATAAAATATGTTTTGCCTTGTTGACTCACAAAATCCTAATGAATATTATGTCTGTTTTTTTCCCGTTTCCGCAGAACTTGGAGGATGATGTTACAATTGATACCGTCCCCAATGTTAAGAAGAAACATGAAGTTAATGTTGGTATGCAATTATTTTGTCTTGGTGTGAATATTGTTATAAATATTTGAAAGAAACATATGTTTATGATCTATATTGTCATTTCTGCAGCTATCTCCAACTCATTTGGGTTCGGTGGACACAATTCAGTCGCAGTCTTTGCCCCATTCATGCCCTAAGTATAATTCCAGCTCAAGCAGATAATATCCATTTTGTATTTTTTTCCCATTACTAGATCTAGGGATAATGAAAAACTAGTGCATAGGGATTATATAAGGAATTAGAAACCTTTATCTCTTTTGCATTGTGATGTGGTGCTTAGAGTGTGGGAAAAGGTGTTTCGGTGGATAACTATCAACTTTTTAATTTTACGATTTATTTGTGCATTTTGAATGTTGGAGTACGGAGGTGTAGAATAAGTTGTGCAAGGGTTATTGGTTAATTTGGCATGCATCTATATGGGTGAGATGGAAGACTAGAAATGATAGAATCTTCAAGGATAGTATTAAGGAGGTGGATGATATTGTTGATGAGATTAAAGTTTTGTCTTTGTAATGGAGCTTGAATAGATTGAAGATTCCAACTTGTCTCTTTTATGAGTGGTGTTGGAATCCAAGAGATTGTCTTTTGAGATAGTTGTTTGCTTGTTTTGGTTCCTTTTATTGTGTGTTTTGGGAGCTTTTTCGGGTTTGTTGGTTGGGTTTGGGTAGCTGCATATATACGGTGCCCGTTGTTTGTTCCCTTCTTTTGTGCTTTGCCGTCCTTCTTGTGCAGCGTAGCATTTTAATAATATCATGATGTTTAAAATAAAATAAAAAATCCAAGAGATTCCTTTTGCTTAATGTGATATTAAGTGAAAAACAACACTCTACCAATTGCTTTCATAAATTTATATCTCACCAGAAAGAAAAATAAGAAGTCAAGCTGAAGACTTAAATATTCAACAAAAAAAAAAATAATTACTGGTTGTTTGTCCAATACCAGTTGAAGCTTACTGTCTCATTAAGGCGAATTGAGTCCCTCCCTTCAATTCGAAAGGCATTATTATTGAGTAAATAGTCAATTACCCCCCCGAAATTGTAACTTTTGTCAAAAACCCCCCTGAATTTTGCAAAACGTCAAAAAAACCCCTGAAATTGTCAAGCGTCTGTCAATTACCCCCCTCCGTTAATTTCCTCCATCCAACATGATGATGTGGCCGTTAACTGCCACGTGGCACTGCCACATGGTCAGAAAAATCATGCCACGTCATAGGGGGGTAATTGACCTTTTTTTTAAAAAAAAAAAAAAAATTCTGATTTTTTTTTTTCAAAATTAACATTTGTGCCACCCACTGATCTTGCAAATACCCCCCCAAAATTTAACATTTATGTGCAAATACCCCCCTCAAATTTAAAATTTATGTAGCAAATTCCCCTCAAATTTATAACTTATATGCAAATATCATCTCCAAATGTAAAACTTATATGCAAATTACACCTTGAATCATACAACTTTGATGGTAAAGTAAAACTTATTCTTAATCTATATTTTACAATATAGATATAATAATTCTAGATATGATATTTTTTTGGATCAATTCTAGATATGATATTGATCATGAGAGTGGTTCAGTTTTTGCAGCAAGTGCTTCAGTTTTGGTAGTTCAACAACATGTTGGGATAGGATCAAGGTTAGGATCAAATGGCGATGGATTAGAAACACCAAATGGTGGTGAAGAATATAATAATAGTACAGAGGCAAATCACCATTCTACATTGTCAAGGGGACACACTGTTATTAATACAGAACAAACTAGTCCTCATACTTTATAACAAAATACATATAAATCTTTCTTTTTCTTTTTCCTTTTAATGCTTCATAGATTTTTGTATTATGCATTCTGGTGCAGTTACTTTTTTGCATATAAGTTGGAAGTTGTTATAAAAAATGTACATACATACAGTTACATATATGTATCTCTCTTACTTTTTATGTTCTACGACGTACGCACATTTCAAAAATACACATGTATCTAGAATTATTATAGATATAGTAAATTATAGATTAAGAATAAGTTTTACTTTACCATTAAAGTTGTATGATTCAAGGTGTAATTTGCATATAAGTTTTACATTTAGAGAGGATATTTGCATATAAGTTATAAATTTGAGGGGAATTTGCTACATAAATTTTAAATTTGAGGGGGGTATTTGCACATAAATGTTAAATTCTGGGGGGGTATTTGCAAGATCAGTGGGTGGCACAAATGTTAATTTTGAAAAGAAAAAAAATCAGATTTTTTTTTTTTTAAAAAAAGGTCAATTACCCCCCTATGACGTGGCATGACTTTTCTGACCATGTGGCAGTGCCACGTGGCAGTTAACGGCCACATCATCATGTTGGATGGAGGAAATTAACGGAGGAGGGTAATTGACAGACGCTTGACAATTTCAGGGGGGTTTTTGACGTTTTGCAAAATTCAGGGGGATTTTTGACGAAAGTTACAATTTCGAGGGGGTAATTGACTATTTCCTCCATTATTATTATTATCATCAATTCATCTCAGTTTAACTAATATACTCCATTGAAAAGTTAGTATCTGAGGAAGCATCGACTTTATTTTCAACTTGAGGAGGCAATAGATAGAGATGAAAAACTAATAAACAAATACACAACTTGGTAATAACCAATCCATTCAAAAATAAATAAAAACCTGGTAATAAACAAACTAAAAGACCAAGCTTAGACATAACAAAGAAAATCCTTAGTTCTTTTTTTTTTTAGGAATAAGAAAATCCTTACTTCTAAACGGCAAGGTTGTGGTATTAATAACATCAAAGAGGTAATGTTAGTTTATTCACTCACTGATAATGAATGATGGTCTAGTGCAAAAAAGATTAGCAAGCCGGCAACCTAAGCTAGCTAAAATCTAAATCTCTCTACAGACTTTAGCATTTTGTGTTAAGCAATTATGTTAATGGTAAATTGTATTTTTTATTTTTGTGTATTTTTTAAATGTGTGTAAGTTGTAGAAGATTTAAAGTAAATGAAAGATAGTGATAAATATAAACGGTGTCATATCCGATTTTATATTTTGATATTCAAGTAACAAAGATTCATTCATTTTCGGCGTCACAATCAACATGCTAGTGGTAAAGTGCACATCTATACTAGGGGAAAAATAAATTCTTTCCATTTGTTATGTAGCAGTTCCCTCCTGCTGCTGCTATGACTTTATCATCCGGTTGAAAAGCAAGGAACTCCAGTCGCTTGCAAGGTAAATTTACTAGCCATTTGATCCATTCTTTTGTATTTTCTTTTACTAATAACTTTTTGTGAAAATGCATTTCACCTTCTCAATTTATAACCATAATTTATGAAATTAAGCAATATTATTCTCCAATTCACTAGTCATTGTAAATTTTCTTCCTAATATGATTTAAGATAACAAAATGAGCTTCTACCTCTAAATATGACATATGAAATTTTAGACTTAATCTGTGAACAACCGGATGGCAAATTGACAATATATAGCACTTTGTACTAGGTGTTATTTATAACTCTGCAGATGCTAGTAATAGCACCTACATCTCTCTTAGTTTAATATAACCTTGTTACAAAAATACTTGAATCCATATGAAAATGAAAGAAAACATACCACAACAACAAATGATGATTGTTACATTCTTTTTTTCAGAGCTACTGGAGATGCCAAAATAAACTAATATTTCCTTTTTCTGATTTTCAAGCTTGTTGATCGGATAACATTATCATCCGCCAATAGTGTTTGCGCAAGGGTGGTTATGGACTCTGGCTTCGTGAAGTAGGTGAATAGGAGGTAGATGCCGTCCATATAAGTGTTGGCTTCTCCTTCCTTGTTTTTCTTCTGGATGTTATATGCTAGTGGAATAACACCTCTGTTAAAAACCTCTACATACATGCCACCTCCAGCAACAAGAAGCTGCACGAAGGAAAATCATTAGGATTAATGTTTTATTCCAATGAGAAAAGAATGGTATAGAAATTTAGTTTGCATAATTCAATAGCACAACATCAACACTATAGCGCATAATGCAGTTTGAGTTAAATCAAACTTGGATATTAATTTAACTTCGACGGTTATTCAATCACAGCTCACATTCCTTAAGAATCACAATCGTGAAATGTCAAGCTTAAATTATTCAGAGACATGATGAACAACAGCTTGAAATATATCATATAAACAAAGTTTGGTGATCAATGCAATAATTTTAAGCGGAGTTGACAAAACAAGTTAACCATAAGTCTCGTAGAACAAAATAATACTCCCTCCAGTCACTATTATAAGCAAAACTCTACTTTTTAAATACATTAAATAATTAATGTATACAGTCTATAATAAAGAGTAGATACATTGATTATTCAATGTACCTGGAATTTTGCTTACAAAAGTGACAAGAGGGAGTAAGTCAGAACCGAGTCATACTATCTCGTAGAGTTTGCATCAGTGTTCCATTCTAGGGATAATATCACAGACATAAATAAAACCTACTCATCATCAAGTTTCAAATTAACCATCGAGCAGACAAAAGGTAAGAGAAAGAAGTGAAAAGGTTAAGAATTTGACCTCCTCGTACTTCTGGGTGAGTGCAAGACGCTCATCCTCAGACATGTCAGGCCTCAAAACAACCATGGTTTCGTACTGTCTGAGTCCAGGTGGACATTGCGGTTCTTCTTTCTCTTCCACAGCAGTGAACCCGGTTCCGGGAATAATTGGGTCATCGCCGGAACCAAATCCACCTTCAAAGAAAGAACCAGAGAAGTCTAGGGTTTCTGCTTTAACGGAAAAGTTGTTCCTGTTGTTTTGGTGAAAGTGGGAAATTGATTCAGGAAATGCACGAAATGGAGAAGATGTGTGAGGAGCGCAAAGAGAAGAAGAAGATGAAAGTGGAATTGAATTGAGTAAAGAGGATGCCATTGATGCTTCTGCTCTTAGAAGAAGAAGATGAACTGTTAGCGAAAGAATGGATAAAAAAAAGATATAGTCAGATAAGGCCAACTCAGTGCGTACACCCAGCTCAGTGTAGAATTCACTCAGTTTTTGGGTCAACAATATAAAACTTTGTATAAGAAAAATTGATTTTAAATAAATTCATCGTGTAAAATTGATTTTGATTAAAATTAAGGATAAAAAAAGGGTCAACTAGTCCCGTCAATAACTTGTTAAAACGGGTGGATCAACAAGAGATATAGAGTTAAAAATCTTGTTCCATCCTATTTTATGGCCGGTAAGATTTGACCCATCAATGTTTTTAAATTAAAAATTTCACATAAACAATGTGAAAATATATAAATTTAAAGTCAATTTAAGGAAATCTAAATATATAATGACTCCATTGTAAATATGAAAATAATCATTGAAATATATAAATTGCATCATTTAAAAATTAATAATACATTCAAAATAAAAACACCATGAATTATCAATTGACTAACTGTTAAAACTATGAGGTTAAAATCATGAAACAAAAGTGATAAAATTAATTGAATTTTTTTCCCTATATACGAGGAGAACGTTGGAAAATTGATTGTGACTTATAAATAAAAAGAAGTAAAAAATAGAGTTTCTTTTTAACATATTAACCAAACGGGTCAACCCGCCATGCTCCGTCACCACCCCCACTTTTTAGTTGGTTAGGCATAGCAAACACCCTAGTAGTGGAGTGTTCAAAATCTTAATCGACCTCGCTAAAAAGTACGGGTTAAACAAACCAACCCGACATGTCCAACCCATTTTGTCATCCCCGATTAAAATTGAGTTTTTTTTCTTTCAAAAATTGATTAAAATTGAGTTGGGGTTAAAATAATTTCTATTTGGACATAATCTGTAAATTTATAATATCGACAAAGTTATCAGTAATTTTATATAAAAAAAATAAAATAAGGGAGAATTCTCTAAATTATCTTCCAAACATTATACCTAAAATGGTTTAAATTCATAAAAAAAAATTATCATTGTTGGGCTACCTTTATAAATTCTAATTTTTTTTGCCAATTATAATATTTCAGAAATTTTGAGGGGTCAAATTGTAATTTTGAAAAAGTTTGAGGGGCCAATTTGTCGTTTAAAAAAACCCAATTTGCAATTTTTGAAATTTTATAGGGGCCAATTTCAAAATTTAGAAAAATACGGGGATCAACTTGCAAAATTTGAAAAAAAAAATATAAGGAAGAAATTTGAAATTTCCTTGCTTTTAAATGTCAATTGAAATTCTTTAAATTTAATTTAACACTTCATAAATTTCCACCATTTCAAAAATTCTTCAAATTATGAAAAATGATTTTTATTAGAAGTTATTTGAAATAGCTTCTTATTTTAGAGATTTTTTGAAATTTTATTATAAAAAAAGAAACCTATAATAAAATTATGAAATCCTTAGAATGGCATTTTAATAGAAACTTTTTTTTAAAGAATTTTAAGAGAAACTATTGAAACCAATTCTTCATTTAAAGCTTTTTCTAAAAAAATCTTTGTTACAAATAGTATAGCAAAGAGATGATAGACTACTACAATCCATTTTAAAAAAAGCTATAACAAATGGATTAATATTTACCTCAACATTCCTCCATCCAAACATACTCTTAACAAAGTTGAATATTAGAATTTTAACCTTTTATGGATTAATTTTATTTCAGGCAATAACCATGTATACTCAGAAGTCCTAATTGATAGCTTCTTAGTCATTTACACTAACATTGAAGCTTTTGCTTCTCTTTCATTAAGAAAAAAGTGAATGGCAAAATGCAAAGGAGCGTTGCTTGGCCACTGAACCATCATAGCTCTCCGTCCTTTTTTCATTTCTAATATAGACAAAAAAATTAGTATATCGAATTTAGCTGACTGTCTAGAGACTGGCCTGCGCGAAACAACATAGAACAAATGCACACATCAGTTCATGTATTTGGAAAAACATGGGAAATGTTTCTTCTGCCATTTCAATCTTATATGATTATGTGGTATAAGGTATATGCCATATGACAAAAGGTTGCAGTAGGAACATAAAAACATCTAGGATGGCACCCTGCCTTAAGTGATGAGGAAAATAATATATGCATTACCAGTCAAAATCCAAGGTCAAAGCTTGGGAACGCTTCTCTTTCACTCGAGAAATCCTCGGCCCTCTCTCCTTCATTGGAAATGGGGCAAGAAGAATCGCCACCCGGACTTGATAATAATAAGTCAAAATTTGCCTCACTGATATTTTCCTGAGCTTCCTTTTCTGCCTCACTGATATTTTCCTGAGCTTCCTTTTCTGTGTAGGGCTACATATACAATTTCAAAACCAAGTATATAAATTTGAGACAACTGATGATTTTTCAGTATATAGAAAACAAACAAAATTCATAGAGCAAAAGTCTTTTTCTCCCGTTGCCAAACAACGCGCCTTAGAAGAGTCCTCAACTATATGGAAAGTATGAAACTAATGCCATAGAAATCACATGAACATTCTGCATTCTAGCTGCCACTATTATCATAACAATCCTACTAACTGTACTCTTGGCCACTTGTTGAAAAAAATTAAGAAATAGAAAGTAGAATAATGCTAGCAACACACTTTCCAACACACTTTTATTGGTCAATATTCATATGGAACCCACATGATATGGTGGGAACCATGTGAATTTTAACCAATCAAAGAGAGTGTGTTGCTAGCACCACTCTAGAAAGTCATTTAATAAGTCTTAACTTTTTGTTTAATACTTTTTAGAAAATCTCAATCAATCCTCTAAGAAAGAATTAATATTTGCCTTATGACGTCTTCTGATCCACAACAGAAAGCAATGATATGAAATGGTGTCTTAAGTAAATGCAGACACAGAGAGAGAGAGTAGACCTGGTGGGACATTTTGACATTCTCTGCGAACTGGAAATTACCATCTACACATGTTGCTGCAGAACCCAAATTAAGTAGTGTTAACGGGGCTACTAACATCACAAAAATCAAAACAAAGAACAGATAATAAGATTTTCCCAAAATAAAAATAAAAGACCAAGAAATCAAATAAATCCGTCATGACTTGCCTTTGGTAGATGTAATACTAATATCAGGGGGTTTCATACTCACAGTCTCTGTTGATTCCCTATCCATAATATTTTGATATGATCTACTGGGAGATCGGCTACCTATAGAAATCCAACATAGTCACGGAATTATGACCTAAAGAGAGCTCGATATCTAACCAGGTTACGTGTCTAACCTGTGACATAACATTCACGAGGCTTAGGATCTTGTAAAAAGGACAATATTTGATTGGCTGCACAAAAACCAGAAATCAGTCAATGTTCATGAAGTAACAAACAAATAAGTGAATTGACATACTGAGATCAGCAATGTTGATGAAGAGCCATATGTTATATCAGAGGCATTACATGCCTGTGTCTCTTTGTCGCAAAATGATTGGTGTGATCCAATTTTACTTTAGTAAGCTCGTAATTTATCTTATGTTAGAGGGTAAATGTATATTATCGCCAAGTTATATTTTGATATTTTCCCTTAATAGGTAAAATTAGAGGTGCCTGCCGGCATGAGTATGGAACTCTATGAAGCACGGACACTCCTCGGATTAACCGTGTCCTGGTGTCAGACATGTGTCGTGTCCGACACAACACGACACTAAAACATATAATTACACTGAATTATGTAATTTTTTCAAACTATAAGCGGTGTCGGCGTGTCATGTTTGGTGTCCGTGTCCGTATCTGTGCTTCATAGATAGAACTCAATCTAGGCCAGAGGTACGGACCGTCACGTATAGGCTTGACTGCTTTGACTGTCTTGTTTGATTTTATTGCATCTATCTCGGCAAATTGAGAGTTCAAGCCTGTTTCTCGCCGAAGACAAGGCCAGCTCATAGGTTGTCCTGCATGATATAGCCATAAGCAGATGAGAGTACTGAAAAATCAAAACCTGTCCAAAGCTCACTCGTGCTTCCTACTAAAGGGGGGAGAAAGAAGTAATGCAAACGAGAACAGGGAGATTAAAATCGGGGCCAGAGGTACAAAGTACGGACCATCATGTAGAGGCTTGACTACTGGGACTGTATTGTTTGCTTTTATCTCTTCTATTACTGCAAAATGAGAGTTCAAGCCTGCACCTTGACGAAAACAAGGGCTGCTCGAAGGTTGTCCTGCATTATATAACCAATAAACACATGAGTGAAAAATCAAAACCTGTCGACATCTCATTGACATGCTTCCTGCTCATGGTTATCAGAGTGCACCATGATGTAGGCCTGCAGGTATGAAGTACGAACCATCATGTAAAGGCTTGATTACTGGGACTGTCTTGTTTGCTTTTATCTCTTCTATCACTGCAAAATGAGAGTTTAAGCCTGCACCTTGCCGAAGACAGGGCCTGCTTGAAGGTTGTCCTGCATGGTATAAACAATAAACAGATGGGAGTGAAAAATCAAAACCTGTTGACATCTCGTTCAAGACATGCTTCCTGCTCAAGCTTATCAGAGTGCACAATGATGTAGACATGCAGGTACGAAGTACAAACCATCATGTAGAGGCTTGACTACTGGGACTGCCTTGTTTGATTTGATCTCTTCTATCTCAAAAAATTGAGAGTTCAAGCCAGCATCTTGCCGAAGACAAGGCCTGCTTGAAGCTTGTCCTGTATGGTATAACCATAAACAGATGAGAGTGAAAAATCAAAACCTATCCACGTCTCATTTGAGACAAGCTTCCTGCTCACGGTTATCACTTATCAGGGTGCACCCAATACCAATAGCACGACGCCTTTAGTTTCTATTCATTTAACAAATTAATTTCACTTGACTATCCAATATTTTGATGAGAATTGGTTGAAACATACAAGAAAAAAATTGTTGAAACTTGAATCATGTGATTCAAATTGTTGATAATTTTATTTTTCATGGCGGTGATAATAAATTATTAATCACATTGATTCATGCATGTATAGCACAGTTTGAAGTTGTTTGTGATTCATCACATGAAACCGATAAGTAAATTGCTACCTCTTATCAAATCATGCTATTCAAATAGTCTTTTATTTCTAGAGACAGATTAGGTGTGTTTTATCTTAGCTTCTTTGTCTCTTGCGATTTCAAGGAGGTTTTTCTCTAATTCTAAATGATTATTATTTAATATTTATTCTTTTGCATTCAATTTCAGAGATAGATGGGTGTCATTAATGGGTAACAATGAAGACAAGACAGAAGTTTATAAAAAACACATGAAGACTAAATGAGCAAAAGGACTGTGTAAGTTCAACGGAAATTTCTGAGCTTCTTTTGTTTGGGTGGTTATAATACAACGGTAATATGTAAGTTCAAAACAATCAAATGACATGCACAGAAGTACAGAATCACACAACAATACAATGACTTAGAGAAACTTCTGAATAACCGAGGACTAACCTTTAGCAGTAGACGGATGGAGCTCGCGACAAACCTTTTGTCCATGTCTTTGTTGTGTCTTCTCAACAACATTTTCACCACCACTCCCTCGTTCACTCAACTTCACTGGAGATTGATGACTTCCCTCAGGTTCTCCAACATCAACTAAATGTCCAGCAAAATATACTAAGGAACCAGCTTTTATAACTTCGTCTTTCTTTAGAAACCTGTGTTCTAAAGGTCTTTTGCTCAAATCATACAGTATGACCTGGAAAGAAAATATTAAAAGGAAAATATTTAATAAATTTAACACTATGCCAAGATAACATGTGTCTGTGTGTTTAAATAAGCTCTAGTGTTATTAAAAAAAAAATTGAATAATTCATTTCCATGGAACCAGTTTCAAAATAAACAGAAAATGAAATAAGTTGATGACAGATAAAGAAACATATGGTGATACAAACAGCAAAAAGAAAAATATAACAAGTGAAAAAACTAACCTGCCGCCCAAGGGATCCACAACATTCTAGTTGTAAAAAGCCATCGTGGTACTTCTTTGCTTTTTGAGTTAATTGTGTTGTGTATAGGACCTGCCATTCTACATTGGAAAGGAAAGAGATAAACAGCTGAATGTTAAACAGTTAATGAAGATGAAAAAACTGAAGAAAATCAAAGCAGAAAACAAATGCAACCAATGATGGACTTCAAAAGAAACTGACCATATACAAGCAGGAAGGAATCCATTAAAATGAAAGAACAAATCCCATTAATTGATTCACTTATTCGTTTCAGTTGATTGATGATAAAACTATAAATAACATATATATGTTCATGGAATGCTGTATATCAGATTTAATTTTAAAACTTTGTAAATTAATTGTTTGAAACTCAGCTAACATGGCTTGCATCTCCAAAAACAGTCATTGGGAAGATAATGACCATTCAAATGTAAGATCTGGTGTAATAAAATAAGTACTCTTTTATGATATAAAAAATAAGAGTACTCTTTTCATTATTTTTTTAAAAAGGCAAAGTACTCTTTCAATTAAGAGTGCAAACTCTGTATTTTAGATCCAAACGTCGTCATGAAATAGAATAGCTACATGCATCATATAAATAATATTAGTGACTTGCACACGAATACTCTGCACTTTTTTCCTCTGCATCGATATTCCTCCTTCAATTTTAAAACAGCTATAAATATCAGAACTGAGTAACAAGAAAGAAAGTTTTTGTGTGACTAGAATTTATTGGAAATAGAAAATGCTAATGAAATCTATAATCATCCTATTAAATAAAAATACAAATGGAAAACAAACTGATGCAACTAAAAACTAGTCAAATCCAACATATTCTCAAAACATAGGAACTGTCAACTAAGAACTAACCATGTTTACCAACGGATACAGGGGTATCAGTGTCAAGAGAAGTTTTCTGTCTGTCTATCTTTTGTATTCGTTGTACATTAGTGCAATTGCCTCCCTTAACAATGGAATTCGGTGGATTACTTTCTTGATCCTCACTAATGTCAACCAAATATGTATCAAATCTAATCGATTCACCAGGTTTTATTAAGTCATCTTTCTTAAGGAACCTGCTATCTAAGAGATTCCTGTGTGCATCAAACAGCCTAACCTGAAATATGGAAAGAAGTGGAATGAATAACCATTTTTTAAGCCCCTCATACAATCCTGACAACAGCTAGGACATTTAGCATTTAGAGCCAGTTTGGATAAAAAAAAGTACAAACAATTATCAAAACAAGTTGAAATGATATTAAGTGTTTGGTGAATATTTTATAATCAAAATAGCTTGCAATCAAAATATCACTGTTATCTATTCTAAAGGTTTCCAGCATGCATCAAACAGCATTACCTGATAAATTGACAGAAAAAAGGAGAATAGACCATTTATTGAGCACTTCATCTAATCCTGATTGCAACTAATATCTAAATACTTGTAAGGACATTTAGCGTTGGTCTGTACTATTACCAGGTTTTGTGTCCAAATAGCTTGTAGTCAAAATACTAGTTTGATTTTTTTTCTTCATAATATTTAAGTTAATCCAAGCATGCTATTTATCACAATACAAGAAGGATAACAAAAAAAAAATATTACCTCACCAACCATATCCTGAAATCTGTGTGTATATTGACTTTTTGATAAAAGAAATAGACGTTTGAAACTTAACCTGTGCTCCCTGAGATCCGGTAACAACAAGTCCTAAAAAACCATCATGGTACTTCTTTGCCTTCTGAGTCATTTGACTGGTGTATAGAACTAGCCACTCTAATTGAATATAGAAATTTTTTGGATAGTTAGAAGATAAATATAACAATAAAATGATAAATAGTAAGTTTCTTATACATTATGTCCTACAACATGCTGTCAGGTTCCCATTGCATCTCAACATTGAATTTAAGAGAGAGAGTAACTAGGCAGAACCAATGCTGCATCGCCATTTCTTTTCACCAGAACGGCGGAAAAAAAATAGAATATGTGCATAGCAGGGTGAACCCAGCACTACACTAACCTGTTGTACTAGGTTTTGGTGTTTCCTGACTGATCTTTGGTGACTGATATTTCAGAATCTCTCTCTTCTTAAATTCTGCAATGTTTACAACAATAATAATTATACAATTATACTGCAATGCAAATCATACAAGTAACTACAGGCTACAGCTAATCAACTATCATTATCACTTGTGGCAATGTAGGGCAATGGCCCAAAACCGCATAAGGAATAAGTAGATAAGAAAAATCTATATACAACCAATGGCAGCAAAAAATACTAAAACATTTCAAAGAAAACTACGGACATGCATATCTTCTTTTGTACTGTGGAGATACACATTATGGTTGTTTGAAATCTTCAACACTCAACAAGAATATTCCATGAGTGCAAACATATTTTCACAAAGCTTAGGAGCCAAACTCTGAAAAAAATGATGCTAATGTCAACCTTTGATAATTTTTTGTGACGGACTGAGAGGTTTCTGTGTCCGCGTAATAGTCTCCTTTGCGTTGATTTTGACATCTTTTGCATCAAAACACAAACCAGAAATACATAGCAGTAAATTATGATTAAGGATTCAAAATGAAATCTCTGGAATTCGAGCAAAAGAATACGTTCACAAATAGTTAAAATTAGTTAGAGTTTATTAAAGGCAATTGCAATTTGCAAACTGGTTAGAAATAATTTCAAGTTAATTAAGATTAGTCAGCTTAATTAAGATCACTAAAATAGTGTTTCCTACACTAAGAGCCTGTTTGGATTGACTTATTTACTAGCATAACCACTTGTGACACTGTTTGGGAGAAGTAATGAAAACACATGTTCATAAGTTGTTTTCAGCTTATTTACATAAGCTCTCCAAGATAGCTAATGAAAATAGTTTATAGATGATACAAAAAGAATTTGACTTTATTTTAGCTTATGCTAGTAAAGTGTATCCTACACTGAGAGCTTGTTTAGATTGACTTATTTGAGCTTACTTGCTAGCATAACCACTTGCGACGGTGACATTGTTTGGGAGAACTAATGAAAACAGCTTATGACATGTTCAAGCTGTTTTCAGCTTATTTGCATAAACTCTCCAGGATGGCGTATGAAAATAGGTTATAGATTATACAAAAACAGTTTGACTTATGCTATAAGTTGTAAAATAAGTTGTTTATCCAAACAGGTCCTTATTGAAATCAACTTGTAACTTGCAAGTTGCAACTACGTTTAACAAACTCGAACCAATTCTAACACATATCGATACATGGAAGAGATTATGAAAGAATCCATACCAGGAGTTCTGAATCTGGAAACGTTCGTTTGTTTCTTATCTACGTTCAAATCAGGTAGAGGCTTGTTTTCTCCCTCAAGATTACCGATATCAACAAGGTGACTATTAAATGTCAAACTCTCACCAGAAGAACAATTTTCGTCGCTCTTCAACAGTCTACATTCCAACAATTTCTCGCATTCATCATACAGCGACAACTACACAGTAATTGAGCGAAGAACTTGGTGAGATTTTGAAATTGAGCAATATCGATTTTGATTTCGGATACGAATAAACGATGGATTTAGAAAAGGTAGATAGAGAGAAAACGAACCTTGCGAGTGGAAACATTGAGCACAAGGAATCCGTCTTGGTAAACTTTGCGTTTCTGTTTGACGTGTTTGGTGTAGGTTACCATCCATCGTTTCTTCGAGTTACCCGCCATTGATAGTGAGAGTTTGAACTCCTACAAACGGAAACTGATTCGCGGTTGTTGTTTACTTTGCCTTTTGAATCTTTCGTGACCAAAATTTGGAAGGTGAGAACGCGGGAAAGAGTTTTTCTCCGCAGTAAGATGAAGCTGATTCGTTTTGAGAATTGCTCTTTACCCGACGCATTTTGATCAATCCCAACTAAAAAGACAATAATACCCCTGTGTGAATTAACTCACACCATCTGCCTTGCATAGTTAACTCGCGTAGGTGTACCAGAAAAATATATTCATTATCCCATCTCAATTTTGCTGTACCAAAAAAATAAAATTAATCTCACCAAACATCGCGTGAATTTCTCAAACATCTCACTTGATATAGAATATACAGTGACTCAGATTTCAATCCCGCTAGACTACTCGAAAAAAAAAAATCTCAAAAACCCAAAATACAAATCAACAAAAATATTAACTAATTTATAAAGACAACAATAAAAATGTGACCATATATTCTAAAGTAGTAATCAATTATGATTTTCATTTCTCTTAAGGGAACCTCTAATATGGACCTCTTTTTTTAAGGTTCATCCATGCTCCTTCTTACATGACCAGCAATAGTAGGTATATGAACAAAAAAAAATTCATTCATACTACCGGGAACATTGTTTATATGACAAAACTAACCAACAAAATTATTAATTTAGTGTGTAATCCTTTGGTTCATTCACGATTTAGAATTAGGATAAGATTAATTGCATGAATTATGGTTTTCATTCCCCACAAAACATCTTTGTTTTTGCTATTCCACTCTAGGAACAATTTTTCCTATTTTCCCTTCTACCTGCTTAACTGCCTTGTTGACTAACATCCATTTTCCCATTTGATGTTAATTATTTAAATTATGAAAATTAAGAAACAAATTTAAAATTAAACTAGGAATTTGATTACCATCACCATGGAACATGTGTATCTCAATGAGACTGTGATAATGGAGAAATTTCAGGAATATGGTTTGGGCATCCATTTGAGTAGTCCATAGAAATTAAAGTTGAGTTTCAGTACAGGGTGTTTTTCTTAAATTAGGTAAAAGGTTTAAGAATAATTTGAGAATTATCATAGGATGCAAGATGAAGCGGCACCTATAGAAGAAATGGTGGAAGGAGAGAGAAAACGAGACCTTGAATTTCAACTTTTGATTTTATGTTATTTTATGAATTTCAACTTTTGATTTTATGTTATTTTAAAAAATTAATGACATGTCAGTATTCAATTTGTTGTGCCTAACAGAAGTGTAAACTATGCATACAGGATAAGAACAAAAATCTTAATTAGTTTACAAAGGCAACTATAAAAATCTGTCAATATATTTTAAGGTATTATTTTCCATAATTAAATTAAAAAAAATAAAATTAAAACTTGTATTGGTGGGGTGCGCCAGCCCATACAATAGTGCAACGCATAAACGACACTCGAAAAACCCAATAGCAACTACTGAGGTGGCTTCTCCCCCTCAAAAAAGTAATTTAATATCGTGTGACCCATTGGGCCACATATCAGATATTAAATTGATAAAAACAGATACTACACTTGATCTTAGCCAAAAGGCCGAGAAAGGTACGAGTTAAATGACCAGCTTGCTTCTGCTTTTATATCTGACAACCACTCACTCTCTTTTTTAAACCAGCGATGTGGGACTATTTGCAATAGCTTGTTCTTGTATGGCATAGCATGGCCAACAAAGACCAATTTCCAAGCAAAGGATACGTGATTTGAGCTACCAAACTCATTGTAATCAACTTGAGTAGATTATCCATGTGAACGAAGATTCAGACGCTTGCTGCAAGTCCTGTTTTCGTTACAATCTTATGTTCAGTTTCATTTCCCTGAAATCATGTACTTTTAGAATATCACTTTTGGAATTAAACATCAGCTCTAAAAATAAAGTAGCTTAATTGGAATCATACACTTCTCCAAGGCCAGCCACAAATACTTCTAGAAACCATTCTGGTTAACAATCATGCTCGGAAAAATTGAATGTTATAATGCTCACAAATATCTTCACTCCTACACATAATAATCAGAATAAATACCAGCATTAGCTATCATGAAACCACAACTTTGTTTCATACTTTCTCAGAGGTGAAGATGTCTAGAAGATAAATATTAGTAAGAATCAAATTGAACGTTGCCTAAAATTGAAAGTTTATCTTTCTATCAAAAAAAAATAAAAATTGAAAGTTTATCTAAAAGGTGATGCAAAATAGAAGAGGATTTTTTTTGACAGACAAAATTATACAAGATTAATAATTAATAGGCTAAATTGCATTTTTAGTCCCTTAGCTATTTAGGTAGTATCGGTTTGGTCCCCTAATTAAAATTTGATTTATTTTGGTCCCTTAACTTCTCTCTGTTACACATTTTGGTCCTTTTCGTTAGTTGTAATTCAAAAACGTTAGGTTTTCTTCATTTTTTTTGTCCTCTTTTTCATCTTCATATCATCTCCATTAACATTCAACAACAAGAATTTCAGAAAAATTCTAGAAGAAAATGAAGAAAACCTAACGTTTTTGAATTAAAACTAACGGAAATGACTAAAATGTATAATAGAGATAAGTTAAAGGACCAAAATAAATCAAATTTTAGTTAGGGGACCAAACCGATACTAATTAAATAGTTAAGAGACCAAAAAGATAATTTAGCCTAATTATTAATAGAACTGGCCTAAAAAGCGTGATTGTCTTAATAGTTTTGAGTGTTTATATAAAAAAAAAATGATTGCAAAACCATTTGCCTTTACATGTAAAATGCGTTAGCCCATGTAATAATGCAACAACAACTAATCTCGTTTGAATATAATTTGAATTGATGTTAGTTGTGAAGGTCATGAATACCTCAAGATACTCCATGACCTCAGTGTTATTGCTGGAAAAACCAATTCGTATGTAAGCAATTATAAAGAAAAACATTATTTATATTTAAAAGTTCATAAAACAAGTAGAACGGGTACGGTCGAATAGGTTAATCCCTTAAATCGGGTACGATCGAATATATGACAAAGCTCGTCGTCAAGAGTTTTGACATCTCAAGGCTAGATTCAAACTCGTGACTTTTTATTAAACCGAGAGAAAACTCTTATCATTTCATTCGGGTGTTTTTAGGTGTCTATAATATTAAGATATTAAAGACTGACAGATTTTAATTTACATTTAAGAACTAAATTGAAGTTGATATTTTGTGGGTAAACCACTCATACAACAACCACAGTAACCATTTGCGTTTGATTTTTTTAAGGTACAAGTAAATTTTTTGGAAGTAAACTTTGGATCGTAACTCGTAAGGCCCTCCATATCATGTCAACACAACATTTTACAGATTTGAAGAAGCCCTCCTATGAAAACTGTTAATCGTTTGATGAAGGAAAATGAATGAAAAGGGTATCAAGAAGGGTGCATAATATATTTCTAAGAGAGTGAATGAAATGCTGGTATAGTCCCTGGAATTGAATTCAATCTTTCTTTTCCCTCCTTCGTCTGAATTCCCTTTCTTCCAATTCCAAAACCACTGCACTTCACCTGAGTTCATGACCTTATATTCATTTTTAGGAGTTAACAAATATTCAGGAACCTGTAGCAAGTCCTATTTTCATTTCAAACATTGTTGAGGCCACTAGGAACAATACCTTATGAAGTGTAATATCACTACAAATATTGCTACAATTTTATTTTTGTTAATTTGATAATGCTCGAAAAATTGGTTAATGCTCTGATTAATCATGGTGTCATGTGTCCACTTTTTTTATTTCTTACATATTTACTGGCTTTTACAAGAGAGAATACAAATAATCAACAATTTAATTTAAGGTTTATATAATAGAAAAGTAAACAACCATTAAAATAGAATAATAATAACAATAAAAAAAATATAAATGGATCGAGTACCAAAATATTTTAGATTGCATTACAAAATATTTCAGCAAAACTTGGGGATTAAAAAATCAGCTGAAATATTTTGGAAACGTAATATGAAATATTTTGGTACTTGATCTAAAATATTTCTAATTGCCTTCCAAAATATTTCAGCAAAATTTAGGGATTAAGAAACCACTTGTTGAAATACTTTGGAATGCAATCTGAAATATTTTGGTACTCAATCTAAAATATTTTGGTACTTAATATGAGATATTTTAAAACTCGATTAATATCTGAGTTACTTGTTCCCAAAGTTATGAATTTTCTATAAAATATAGAGTTCATTCACACAATTCATTCCACACACACTTGAGTCTTCTTCTTTCATTTCTCCCTTTAGCTTGTGTTAACAAGTTGTCCTTCTATTCATCTCATTTTTATATCCCTTCATAATTATGAGTGTTCTCTTTCGAGATATAATGTCACTTTGGAAGAGACATATTATAACTTTGAAATTAAGTATGGTCATAGTCCCTTCCACAATTTATATCCCTACAACAAAGAAAATAAAAACTTAATTTTTATTATTGCCAAGATTGTGATCATCGTCATTGCATGTCTTCTTTTTCTTTGTTTTTATTTTCTTTGTTGAAAGACACCAATATTTCAACAAAGAACAAAAAAAAAAAAAAAGGCATGTAATGTTGATGATTCATGATCAAGGGGTTAAAGTTCAAGTATGGGATTTTGACAACAAACAGTTTGACTTCTCTATTCTTTGTAGTTTTGATAACAATTGGTATTAGTTTGTCAGATGTGGTAAGATTGAAGGATATAATTGTTTTTAAATATTAAGTACCTTAATTGTAATTTGTTATTGTTTGCATCGAAGGATGCCTTATCTTGTAAGTCATTATGTTACTGCAAGAAAAAGAAAAAGAACTTTTTGTTAACAAAAAGTACAGTATGAGTCTATGAGATCTGATCTAGAACTCATCTTTTGTTTCAACTATGAAAAATGAAATGTTATTTCCAGGTTTTAGTTGCAAAAACACAACGACTTTATCTCATGTTTGCTTGACTATATCGAGTCAGACTAAGTTGCTAAAAAAATCATGTTGAAATTTAAGCCTCGAACACTATGTTTTATTGGATTTGACATATTGACTTGCATATACCAGTTTATCGTGACAACACTGAAAAAATTATAATTTTGAGATGAAGAAAAACTTTTTTTAGCTAATATTCATTTTCAACTTGAAGAGGCAATGTATTTAAAAAAACAAAATGATTTTTTTGGTACAACAAAATGAATATTTATTCAAAAATCAATAGGAAAACAATATCATCCATAATTATCACGGTCACCATTTAAAATTTTAAATTATTAAAATCACTAAATTGTTATAGGTTATTTTCACATCCAACTATTTAATCTCCTTTGTAAAAAAAAACTATTTAATCTGTCGTTGGTTTTGGATTAGAGAAGAGAATAGTTATTGAACACAAAAATTTAACATTTAGACTAATTGGTTGTTTTTCGTGATAGTTTATGGATTAACTTGATGTAATTCTTTGGTTCAGATAAAAAGGTTGATGTAATTTTATAGTTTATCGACTACTAATGGTGAACTTGACTGAAGTGTTAATCTAGAGACTAAATAGTTTGATGGGAGAATAATTTATTGACTAATATGGTGAGAGAGTAATAGGTTTATGGACAAAATTGATTGTTTATTTAAAATAAAATGAAATCAGTTTGTAAACACAGACAATGTAATTTTTTTTTTACAACTGCATCCCATTCAAATCACTCAATAATTCCATATTTTTAAGTAAGTTTCTAAAATGTTTATTTGACACAATTTAATTGGATACATGTATAAAAAAAACTATACAGTAAGTGCAATGAAATTACTCTCAAACAAGATTGGTGTTTGAGTTTTTTTTAGAAGGAAGATGAGTTATGTTGGCGGAAATAGAAAGCAAAATAATATATTTTTGTAGGACTCTCCGTCTCAGATTATAAGACGTTACATGTATTATGAATGTAATTAGTTTTTTATGGGAAAGAAATATTATGAGCCGTTTTACAAAACTATTCTTAATAAATGGTATAGAAAAGATGAATTAAAGAATTGAAATACAAGAGAGTAATAAATAGCTAAATGTATGTGGAAAAGTAACATTATACGTCATTAATATTGTAAAGCGATTTATAATTTTATAATAGTTTTTTTTTTTTTAAAATGACTTATAATTTGGGACAAAGGGGATATTCAATTGTAGGTTGAAATGGTTCTCAGATCCTTTTGTACTCTTGGCTTGATGCCATTATTTTATTTATATATTATATTTTGCCATTAAAAACAATTGTAGGTTGAAATCTCTTTTTAAGAATAAATCGTATAATTTTGGATCCAGAAACTATAAATGAATTGCACTTTAGGATTTTAAATTTATGAAATATCAAATTGCTCTTTTAGATTTTCTAACGTCGATTAAAATGTCATTTTTTTTTTGAATAAACATCGGTTAAAATGTCATGTTCACCAAATAGTCCTATGAGAGATGTTAATGTTGAGTGTCACCTTTTTGCTAGTGCTGCAACATTGACATTTGTCGTAGGTCTCTCTTCCGCCATGAGACTTGTCCTTCAACAAACAAACTCTCCTTCATTCTGGTTTAAATACATATTGATCCCACCAAATCAATATGATTTAGTATAACGCATGTGGATTTTAACTAATAAAAAATAGTGTATTGAAAACTATCTCTTCTTAACACTCCTATTATATTTATTTCAAGTTTGGGTGTCTAATATCTTTATAATATTAAGAATTCAAAACTATTAAAAAACACGAACTTGACTTATGTAATTTGAGATTCTTCCCATCTTTTCACTCTTTTTTTCTTTTCTCTTAGACATAAAAAAATAAAAAATAAAGAGACTCGTCTCCAACTGTTGAGCTGCTTCAATTCTCTTTTATTTACCAGCGGCGCTAATCCATAACAATGGCAGACAAGGCGGTTACCATCAGAACGAGAAAGTTCATTGATGTTCTTCACCCAGGAAGGGCTAATGTTTCCAAGGTTGAGCTAAAGGAGAAGCTTGCAAGGATTTATGATGTGAAAGACCCAAACACTGTTTTTGTGTTCAAGTTCAGAACTCATTTTGGAGGTGGCAAGTCCACTGGTTTTGGTTTGATCTATGATTCTGTCGAGAATGCAAAGAAGTATGAACCAAAATACAGACTTGTTAGAAACAGACTTGATACTAAGGTTGAAAAGTCAAGGAAGCAAATGAAGGAAAGAAAGAACATGGCAAAGAAGATCCGTGGAGTAAAGAAGCCCAAGGCTGGTGATGCTGCGAGGGCTGGAAAGAAGAAATAAGTTTTCAAACATTTTGTTATGATATGAAGGTTGTTTTGCTGTTGGTAGTTTCTTAAGGCTATTTATAGTCTTATACTCCTCCGTTCTTTTTTAAGTGTCTTTTTAAAAAATTTCCATCAAAATAGCAAAGTGTATTTTTTCACGTTTTCTTTCAATTATACCCTCCTTTTAATTCAACAATAAATTCATATTTTTTTGCACACACTTTATCTTTCCAATAAATTTAATATGTTATCTTTTTCTCGTAACAAACAGTTGTTAGTTATTATCTTTTTCTCCAACAAATTCCTATTTTTTTACGCGCTCTCTCTCCCAAAATAAACAATTGTCAATTTTTTAAATATTCTGCACATCTTTTAAATTATTATAAGTCAATATAAAAATTATTCCAATTTCACATTAATCAAAAACTAAGAAAAACTTTATTTCCTTCCAACTCCTTTAATCAAAGTTAAGACTTCAACTATGGCTTCAACTAATGCTAGATTCGCATTGTGCGACATCTTATTTATAGAATTGTTATTCATCTTATTTATAGAATTTTAACTCTTCTTTGAACCATTGTTTGTAACAAAATTTTGTTTAAATTTGAAGATAATAAGAAACAAACTTTGTTTAAAAAAAACAAACAAACTTTGTTTAAAAAAAACAAACTTTAGCTTTCCAAATAGATAACATTAATTAGATTTATTGAAAAAGTTAAGAGTAATTGAAAAAGGGTATAATTGACAAATCATACCCTAAAAATACAAAAAGGACAATTAAATCGAAACGAAAAATACACGCTAAAAAGACACTTAAAAAGGAACGGATGGAGTAGTTTTTTCTGTAATGGTGGATTTTGTTGTATTTATCTTTCGTACTTTAATTGATCTTTACTTATATGTTTAAGCTCGAGTGCCAGCAGTGACTAATTTTGAGATTTCTGTTAAACAATTTTTATGCTTTTAATTAGTTAATTGATTAAGATACTTAAATCTCAAAAACAAAAACAAAAAATTAGAAGTTTTCTTTATGATTTTTTGCAAGCATGGACAAATTATGAATTTAGTCGGGAAAGACAATGACATAGTATATACAAGGTAGTTCAAACCCCACCCACGAAATAAAACAAAAAACCTTAAAAATACAAAAATCAACAAAAATATTAATTAGTTTACACAGGCAACTATAAAAATCTGTCAATATATTTTAAGGTATTATTAATTTTATTTTCCATAATTAAATTTAAAAAAAATTAAAACTTGTATTGATAGGTTGCGCCGGCCCATGCAATAGTGCAACGCATAAGCAACACTCGAGAAGTCCAGTAGCAAACTACTGAGGTGGCTTCTCCCCCTCAAAAAAGCAATTTAATATCGTGTGACCCATTGGACCACATATCAGATATTAAACTGATAAGAAGAGATAGTACACTTGATCTTAGCCAAAAGGCCGAGAAAGGTATGAGTTATAAGAAAAGCTTGCTTCTGCTTTTATATCTGACAACCACTCACTCTCTTTCTTAAACCAGCGATGTGAGACTATTTGCAATAGCCTGTTCTTGTATGGCATAGCACGGCCAACAAAGACCAATTTCCAAGCAAAGGATACGTGATTTGAGCTTCCAACAAGGACAAATCTCATGCCAACAATACATTTTACAGATTTTGAGAAGCTCTCCAATGAATATTTTTAATCCCTGGATGAAGGAAAATGAATGGAAAGGGAATAAAAAATGATGGCTGCAAGTCTTGTTTTCATTACAATCTTCTGCTCAGTTTCATTTCCCTGAAATCATGAACTTTTAATTTGAATGAAAGATTTGTTGACGCCGCTCAAACAAGTACCTCATGAAGTGTGAAAGTAACTTAATTGGAATCATACACTTCTCCAATCAAGGCCAGCCACAAATACTTCTAGAAACCATTCTGTTTAACAATCATACCCTCCAAACCCCTTCACACGAACATTTGAAACTAAAGTTCCCCATGGACTTCAACTAACAACCCACTGTTCTTATTCCATAAACTACATTAAGCTTCTCCTCCAACAATTGCGTCTCCCATCCGTATGACCACTAGTCACCATCACATCAATAAAAAATTTGTATGCTGCTCTAAACCCCGCACCTTAACCGCAATATCCACACTGACTCCTCATTAGGAGACTTGTATCTCAGTTACAGTGTGTCATGTTATTTGTAACTCTAATTAGAAAGCAAAATTCCAGTTTGGTTTTATGACTTTATCTTTAGCTCGCACTTTGCAGTGGTCTTCTTTTTTGTGAAGGGAGTTGCATTGTGGTCTTCTAGTTTGGCTTTTCCTCTATTCGAGATTTATTGACTACTTTGATTTACATGTTATTGCGCAGGTGAACGTTTAAGCCCTTGGGTGGCCGCTGGATGTTTTACAATAGGCGTATCAGTTCTGTTCCTCACCCTGGGCAGTCCTCTCAGTTTATGCAATGATGACTGAACCTCACTCTGACTTGAAATGGTTTTAGCTTGGTTTGTGCTTTAATCCGTCTTGCAGTGATAATATCCATTTTCCTCTCCCTCCTTTTACTCGATATTCAATTTTTTGGTTATTACATGTGTTCTCTGTGAAGGCCCCATATTTAAGGGGCTTTTTGAAATGTATAATTTTTCCCACCCACCTCAACATCAAAGTCGTGAGTAGTCTATTCTATAATCAAAGTCGGTACATTTTTGTTAATTTAACCAAGATTGACAAAATAAAAGTAAAAAGAACAATTAATATGGCGAAATGAAATTAACTCATAAGATATTTATAAGTTAAAATTTTGGTGGATGGATGTGATCTGATTACATTTCAGCCCAAAAGATACAACCCTGTAAGAGAAGTGTGCTGCTTAATAAACTTCAGGCATTGCTTTAGGCAATGATAAAATTGCATCTTTAAAAACAAAACATCCCAGCAAAGTTGGATGGAAAACGAAAAATGATAAGGATACATTAGCATTTCCCATAATTTAATAGTAGCAATGATGAAATGGGAGATTCGACGAGTCTAACAGCCTTCCACATTAATCCATCATGATCAATAATTTTACTTGGACCGTAGGTTACCATTAGCAGCCACAACCTGCGACAGGTCCACCTCTATTTTGTTGGCTTTTCTGGTAGCTATCAGCATCTTCGTGGATTTGTAATAGGTTGCATATAGAATCAGCTGCGCCACAGAAAATAATGTTCCGATTCCATTTGGTATCTGAGAGTCAAGAAAGAACAATAGTAATGGTCATTCATTCGCTTTACGTCTGTCTATTTCATCATCATGTTGAGGAAAAAGGAAAAAAAACAAAAGATTTAATTTGTTTACAGTCATGAATTTGTCAAAAGGGAGAAGAGAGTAAGTTGTCCAAGCCACGCCATTTCCAAAGGACGCAAGAGATATGGAGAGCGGCATGTACTCAACGCTTTTAGTCATGATCACCAGTTTCTGCAACACAATGGTAAATTTTATCAAATACTTAAAATTCAATATAAACGCACCCAAACCAGATATTTAGATTAAGTGTTTGTTTGATGATTACTCACCATCACAGCTAAAGGTGCAACATACATCATAATGTTGAAAACAATGCATGCGGTACCAACAATGGCAGAGCGTTTCGCGACATCGTGAACAAGGCTCAGCGTGACAAATGTAAGAGCTGCGATGAAAATGAGTTCAACAACTAGCCACATAAGGACCTTGAGCCTTTTGTTGCCATCAGAGTAAATCAAGAAGAGCGTGACATATATGATCTCAATCACACAACCTGAGCCGTTGATGGTTACCACGAGCATGCTGTCCGGGTGCACCATCGGCAGACCGTACAGTGTCCACACCATGCAGTTAACAAGTGTTGCTAGGTATGGTGCTGGTGAGAATTGCTCTACAGATCCTTTCTTCCTTATCGCTATAAAAGTTGGCCTGTATTATATATTTTTTCAATACAATTATTCAATTAAACAAGGGAAATGCACACAAAACATACAAGAGCCATATTCTTCTTTAACCTAGAAAAAAAGAGAAAATTCTTGCCCCAACATGGCATTACAGGCACAAATCAATAAAAAAAAAAATCTAAAATATGGTAAAATATTTGTATTTCCTTAAATTTTTCATAACTTCATTTAGAAATGGTACATGGGGAGAGTTGCCCCCAACTGGTCTGTTCAAAAATTCTAGTGCTAGGGACTGGTTGGTTCGGTTTCTAAATTTTGATTGGTAGATATATTGGTGGATCAGGTTACGGTAATAAATAAGTGAAAATTGGAAAGATCAAAAATGAAAAGAATGAATGAGTGGTGAAATAAGTATGAATGAGATTAGAAATTAATATAAAGGGCTACAATATATTTACTTAGGTGGGACCGAGGGATGATGGGATATTATCAATTTCCACATGCTAAAAAAATGTTTTCGTTTTTGAGGAAATGCTAAAAATATGTTGAATTGTGATTAGAAAATAGTAAATACTAGTAAAAACTACGAATTTACTGGTCTATAATCAGAGTTCAACATATGGACTTGGTGTTTCCTTAAAAAAAAAAAAAATATATGAACTTTGTATTAAATAACATATAAATTTAAATTCAATTAGGTGGGTGATAGGATACTACGAAATTTTTTGTCAAAAAAAAAGATATTATGAATTTTGTATCAACAAAATATACTAACACACATAAGTGGACGTCGATTGGGGTTTGGAAAATATACTAACATAGATAAGTGGAGGGTCGGTTGGAGTTCGAACCTTGATCATGACATCTAACTTAATAATTTTGACATTTTTATTAGTTGAGTTGGGACTTATGAGCTCTAATATATATATATATATATATATATATATATATATATATATATATATATATATATATATATATATATATTTGTTATTGTAAGGAACAATACAATGTTTTTTTTACAAGAATTAATATTCATGTATAATAAAATTAATATCAAATTTGTATAGCATATGAAACCTATCTTATCTGTTTGGCATTAAATTATCAATGAAATAAGTAGTACTCCAATTTTGATGGTATTCATTCATTCCAACTATTTTTAGGGGGACAAAATATAAATAGTACCAAGTACCACACCTGTTTTGGGATTTCAACCCCCTTTTCTATCACATGGCCAAATTAATACTGCTTGGGTTTGGGATGGTTTTCAATAGATGGAGGAGTGTCGGAATAAGAGAGATTTAATTATATATTTTGTTTGGTGGATGAGAACCACTAATTTATTTTGTTCAACCTAATAAGTTTTGATGGTTTTGTAAAAAGAAAAAAGAAAAAAAAATTAGGGTCACATTTCATGTAATAGTATTTTTGTCAGTACATCTAAAATTTATCATAAAAAAATTATTGAATTAATAAACTTAACACAGTTTTTTTTCTTCATAAACTATTATATTTCCTCAGATTCCTAATATTAGTGAGAGTATGAGACTGTCACTAGCTCTAAAAAAAAAATTGAAGTATATTATCAAAAAATAAATTGAAGCATATTATCAAAAACTAAATAAATTAAAGTATGATTCATTGTACCGAAAAAAATAATACGATGAGAAAAAAAATACAATCACTCTATTTTCTCCATTTTCTTCCAAGTTCCAAACAAACCAAACAACTACACGTTACTAATTTAGCAAAAATTTAAGAACTGGATCATCAGTTTAATAATTTATACAATGTCTTAGCCATTTTTTTCCATCTAAGTCTTTTTTTTTTTTTTTGAGCAATCATCTAAGTCTAACAATCGAAATGTTTTGTTTTACATTTCTAAATTGCCGCTTTAGATAAGATAAACCAAATCCATAAAGAGACACAGATTTTTTCTACTGCACCACTCCATAAATAGAGGATATCCATTTTGCATCATAATATAGTCCTCTTGAATTAATAATGCAAGGAATGTCCACAACGGCCAATAAATAAACATCTAGCTTACCAAATTATTATAGCCATTAAAATGGCATGCAGAATTTAAGTATGTTGTATAAAATTATAAATAAGAAATAAAATTAATTTTAAATAAGAAAGAGAAATTATATATTATTTTTTTATAAAATTATCTTTAATTAGTTGTATAAAAAAAATAAGGTAAAGAATTAAAAAAAGTGAGAGTAATGAATAGTTAATAGTATAATATGAAAAGTATAATGCTTCAACTTATAATTTAGAACATTTTTTTTTTAAAACGACTTATAATTTGTGACAAAAGTATAAGATTTTCTACCCATAAGATTTGTTGATTAAATCATGGAAACTAAAGAAATTGATAATAGTTCTCTAAAAAATATTGACAGTGGTTTTAATTATTAATAATTGTATTGCTTTCTTGAATTTTAATTTTTCTTTCAAGAGAGACAATTTTTTTCAAACATAATTTATTTCCATTTTCTCTCTTAAGAGGCAGTTAAATTATGTTCACGTTATATTATGACAAACACATTATATTATTTATTGTTATCTTAAAAAGAAAGATACATAAAATAAAAGAGTATATGTAGGTAAATAGTAATGCAATCGAAACTGAAATGAGGTCTCACAAAAGAAAAAGAAAATTTATCAAGATAGTAATATTGAATAATTGATTATAAGTAACCAAAAAAGAATAATTGATTATAAGCATTGAAATTGGTATAAAAAAAAATAATCAGAATTTAAGGGTTTTTCCTACGTTATTCTTTGTTGAATTGGATGTAATTTACCCCTTTTGGTGAAAATCCTTTTTTTTTTTCATAATTAGTTATCGTTTTTATCTTAAAAACATCAAACTTCTTTATCTCCTTCTTGTAAGATGTGGTTTATATCTCTTTCGTTTTAAAATTGAATCGTATTTGTCATGAGGGGTAAATTACCCCCAATTCATCAAGGAAAAAAGTAGGCTCACCGATATGTTTTTTTTTTTTTTGTTACTATAACTTATCTTTTTCATATCAAGAACATTAAACTTTTTCATATGCTTCATTCAAAATGTGATCTCCATTTACTTCATTTTAAAATTGAATTTTATTTGTCACTAGGTATAAATTACCTCTCTTATTTATCGAGGGGAACGCAGGCCTCATTGAATTTAAGTATTAGTAAAAAAAATGAATTCATATAATCCAGAGAGACAAACTGCTGGTAAAAAAAAAAAAAACAGATAGAGATGAAGCTTACACTGGGGACAAGAACAAGAAGCCCGAGATGACATTTCCTGAAGTTATGAAAATTGTGAAGACAAAGATCCATAAGATATTAAGAACTAAGAATATTAAGAAATTATATATGTGTGTGTATACACACATAAGTTCGTAGTGTAGCAACTAGCAAGTAAGAGACTTGAGTACCGACCTATAACACCAATAATTGTTCGAGCAATATGTGCTGCTGCTACGGTCATGATATCTCCAAGCTCTAAAATGAAATGATTATAAGGAATGAGGAATGAAATGAATGAAATGCGAGAAAGAGGAATCGTGAAGAATATATATATAAATGAAGCTAGAGCAAGCTAAACGAAATGAATAGGTTGATCATATGCATGACATGTATTGCTAGATGGTTGATACACCTGTGAATATAGTGCTTCTTAAATAGTGCAAATTCTGCTACCTCATTTAAATTGTCACTCTCTTAGTGATCAGATACTGAGACCCTACTCACCAAGCTTTACAGTCATTAGAAAGCGACTAAATTCCTCAATGTTTTCCATTGACAAAAATAAAACAAACAATAATTAATGTTATGTTGTTTCAGTAATGTTTCTATTCTAAGAAACCTCGTCCCCCATAGTCAATCAAAGTGGTTATGGGTTAGGTTTTAGTCATAAATAAGTTTCACTTAAAAGACGAATTATTTGGAGAACTTATTTTGAATTTTAGTTGAAGCAATATTTGACGAGACTTTATTTATTTTTAGATTGAGTTTCAAATTACTAAAATATCTTTTATTGAGAATTGAAAGTTAATACCGCAACTAAGGACGGAAATAGGCTTAGATATAGATTTATAAATTCTAAGCCTTGTCCATTCAAAATGTGTAAGATACTTTATGTTTCTTTTGTTTAATGACATGTGGAAAATCAATTTTAATGCTATCTGATGTAAGCCATTGGCTAACCTTGCTTATTGCACCGAACGACCTTGCTTATTGCACCGAACGGTTTTTAATTTTCGTTCGGCAATGAACTGTACTTAACTATTGGTAGAAATATTTTTAAAAGTTTGAGATACTTTTGAGTAATTTTAGGTGCTAGAGAGAATTTTTAGATACCTAGATAATGAAGCCTATCACATTCCTAAAAAGAACTGTTGATAGTGGTCTGTCACTACTTCTCTACAGCTTCAAAGAATAATTTTCACTCTTCATAGCAATATTAACATTCGCAAGCAAGATCTTAAAAATAAACATTCGCAAGCAAGACAAGGGAGTCTGAAGTTTGTTTTTGGTGATAAGTCTGAAGTTTGTTGAATCTAAATATATTTTTTATACTATTGATTAATTGTATATGTTAATAACATGGGACTATATTAATTTTGGTTTATTTTTTAATTGATCCTTGTAATTAAAATTTGATTTTTTTTATTAAGTTCATGTTGGCATGTCACTCGTATATGACCAAATTCAATAAAAATATAAAATATCATACCAAACTACTCTTAAAAAACCCCCCCGAAATTGTAACTTTCGTCAAAAACCCCCCTGAATTTTGCAAAACGTCAAAAACCCTCCTGAAATTGTCAAGCGTCTGTCAATTACCCCCCTCCGTTAATTTCCTCCATCCAACATGATGATGTGGCTGTTAACTGCCACGTGGCACTGCCGCATGGTCAGAAAAGTCATGTCACGTCATAGGGGAGTAATTGACTCTTTTTTTAAAAAAAAAAAAAATCTGATTTTTTTTTTCTTTTCAAAATTAACATTTGTGCCACCCACTGACCTTGCAAATACCCCCCTAAAATTTAACATTTATGTGCAAATACCCCCCTCAAATTTAAAATTTATGTAGCAAATTCCCCTCAAATTTATAACTTATATGCAAATATCCTCTCCAAATGTAAAACTTATATGCAAATTACACCTTGAATCATACAACTTTGATGGTAAAGTAAAACTTATTCTTAATCTATATTTTACTATATAGATATAATAATTCTAGAAATGATATTTTTTTGGATCAATTCTAGATATGATATTGATCATGAGAGTGGTTCAGTTTTTGCAGCAAGTGCTTCAGTTTTGGTAGTTCAACAACATGTTGGGATAGGATCAAGGTTAGGATCAAATGGCGATGGATTAGAAACACCAAATGGTGGTGAAGAATATAATAATAGTACTGAGACAAATCACCATTCTACATCGTCAAGGGGACACACTGTTTTTAATACAGAACAAACTAGTCCTCATACTTTATAACAAAATATATATAAACCTTTCTTTTTCTTTTTCCTTTTAATGCTTCATAGATTTTTGTATTATGCATTCTGGTGCAGTTACTTTTTTGCATATAAGTTGGAAGTTGTTATAAAAAATGTACATACATACAGTTACATACATGTATCTCTCTTACTTTTTATGTTCTACGACGTACGCACATTTCAAAAATACACATAAAAATTAAAAGAAGTCGTTTTTACATTACAATTTCAATGTCAAATATAATTTATCTATTCTATGCTTGTTCTTGCTTATTATGATGGCATGAATGTGAAGGGAACTCTACATATATCCAAATGGCTAGATAGGAGCTGAGAACTACTGAAGAAGTATCAGAAAAATGTATCACTACAAATAGCACAAGAAATGTTATAAGTAGGGATATTGTACATCAATGAATCCATTTGCAAACATCATCATTCTAACACCAAAATATATCACTTGTGCAGTTTAACTAACTTTTACATATAATAACATGAAAACACCATTATACAGTCCTTCATAATAAGGAAACCACTCTTATGATCAATATCATATCTAGAATTATTATAGATATAGTAAATTATAGATTAAGAATAAGTTTTACTTTACCATCAAAGTTGTATGATTCAAGGTGTAATTTGCATATAAGTTTTACATTTAGAGAGGATATTTGCATATAAGTTATAAATTTGAGGGGAATTTGCTACATAAATTTTAAATTTGAGGGGGGTATTTGCACATAAATGTTAAATTTTGGGGGGGTATTTGCAAGATCAGTGGGTGACACAAATGTTAATTTTGAAAAGAAAAAAAATCAGATTTTTTTTTTATTTTTTTTAAAAAAAAAGGTCAATTACCCCCCTATGACGTGGCATGACTTTTCTGACCATGTGGCAGTGCCACGTGGCAGTTAACGGCCACATCATCATGTTGGATGGAGGAAATTAACGGAGGGGGGTAATTGACAGACACTTGACAATTTCAGGGGGGTTTTTGACGTTTTGCAAAATTCAGGGCGGTTTTTGACGAAAGTTACAATTTCGGGGGGGTAATTGACTATTTACTCGAAAAATAAGATTGTCACAAAAGTTATCATCATATGCTTGTACAAATATCATTATTCTTATAAAAATATAGATGGGATTCAAAATTTTATGAAAGCTCTCTAAAACTTATAAATCTTCCTCCTATACAATTACATAAATTGGATCTGAATATATCATCTGAACTTAAAAAATCCTCTAAATCTCTAATACTTTTTTTAGTTTCTTCATTTGTGGCGATTTTGTACGATGAAGAAAAAATAGACTCTTACATTCAAGTTAGAAGACAAATTATATTTCTTTCATTTTCCTTTTACTCTTCATGTAATCTAAAGCTTTCCCTTCCGCTTCCCTTCCCACCTAAAGTCTCAAATAAAATTTTACAATGTCAGGGGATGATTACTCACACTTACAAACACATGTTTATCTTACATCTCATTAAATGTGAGCCTCTTAAAATACCCCTCACGTCAAAAAATGAACATATGAAGCATGACTCTCAATAGCAGTAATCTGATAGTAAGTGTACTAACAAATCTCAAATAGACTTTGATACTATCTTAAAATTTGGGTCGAGCACGACACATTCTTGCAATTCATTGTGAGGCTTAACGGAAAGTAAAAACGAAATAAAAAAGGAAAAATAAAATAAAAATACAAACATCAAATGTACGGTCCCACAAGATGAAAGACTTTTCTGTTGAATTGAAGCATATGTTCTTTGGAAGGTTACATGATCTTGCGACCCACTACGGACCCAGAGCTAACAAGAAGCTAACAACACAACGTATACTAAGAATCTATCTCCAACCTTTTTAAGTTGTCTTTGACAGCGAGAAAATAAAGCATACAATATTAGAATAACAATATGTGTACAAGATGCAAGGAATATATGTTTACGTAGAAGAATAACTATAATTTGATCACAAAGAATTTGGATTTGGTTCCTTACGTAGAAGACAATTTTTTGAGAATTCTGCCCATTTAGTTTAGCGCTGAGATTCACATGCCAATCGTAGAGATTAGAGAAGAATGTTACTGCAGATCTAAACCTTACGTTCTAATATATCAAATGTTGATACAATTTTTTATCATCTCAATTGCACTTTACATGTCAATTTCACTCCTTTTTACTTGTTAATAATTGTCAATATGATGATGAAGTTCTTCACATAAAAGTTTATTCATAAAAAGTATAGACACGTGTGCAGAGATAAATTTGAGTTTTGAAATCACAACAATTCACAATATCTCATTTGATAAAATTTAAAAGGACCATTGGTGACATCAATTATTAGGAGCTCCCCCATTATTAATAGTAAAAAAAAAAAAAAAGTAACATACTCGCAATTTTGAAAGCATGAATAAATATGTTCCACCCTTATCATTGGTGACATCAATTATTAGGAGCTGGAGTGTCATGAGTTGCATATGCCCAGAGACTTTACCTCACACCTTGATAGGGTGACGACATGGTGCACATTGGTTTGTCGAGCATCAGACCGTCAAAATGAAAAGTAAGGTGTATCTGTAATTACAAGCACTCCAGCAGTCAAGTTAGTAAGAGTAAGAGAGTACAAGTGACGGCGTGTTCGGACCAGAGCGTTCTTGGGCCTAGTATATATTGCCTTAGGCTAGAACAGAACAGTTTGGAATTTCAATAATCTAGCAATTCATCTAATCTAATTAAAAAGAACTTCACACATACATGATTTGTATATGTATCAGGAATTCGTTGCCACAAAGAATTAAAGAAAAAATTAGTCAAAAAATAAACATCTATAATAGATTGACAACCAGGATGTTGAAAGCTACAATTGCATATTTCCAACAGTACTAAATAAGAAATTTATTTATGTATTTGCAACAAATAGGATGAAACTACATATATAGAGGCAAAGCACGAAAATATAACAAATGAAAAACTTCGATACAGTGTCTATATCAATGTTTTAAAAACTACAACTGAATTCGAACTGGTGTGATCTCCTAGTCATAGTTTAACCGGTTTGAACTGCGTTTTGAACCAAATATAATGCTAAATTATAGCTAATTTAATTAAGAGAAATGTTAGGGACACACCCACTAGCACACTCTTTTAACACACCCAATCAACATTTGCCATGTGTTTCATTTTTTTAATTTCACTTACTGGTAACCGGTTCACTCCTTAGCTATGCCGGCGGTGGCACCATTGAAGATGACGGCGAATCAGCGAGACCCGAATCAGAGATACCAACATAGATTGGGAGAGGTCGAACGCCATCATCCTTTAGTGAGACACGAATAAGTGAGGAAACTGTGTTTGGGGTTTGGGTTTCAGAAACTATGAATTCTCTCTCTTTTTGGTCTGTGAATTTTTTTTTGTGTCTTTCTAAATTGGTTAACAATTCAGAGAATTGGACATATAAAGAATTGTGGAATTTGGAAGGAGAAGAAGATGAATAAACTTGATTGTAACAACAGAATGGGAAGAAGATGAATGTGAAGGAGGAAGAAGAACGTGATACGCGAATTAAGTTTAGAAACTGGAAGAACCGGTTACCAGTAAATGAGATTAAAAAAATGGAACACATGACAAATGTTTATTGGGTTTGTTAAAAGAGTGAGCTAGTGGGTATGTCCCTAGCATTTCTCTTTAATTAAAGTCATAACTGATACAAATTCATGAACCCATAACAAATATCTAAAATGAAGTTTAGTTTAGTTTATAGCAAGATCATTTTAACACAGTATCACAAACTTAAGGGATTTCAAAACTCACTTCATCACCACCACCAATTCTAATCAAATAAAACCCATCAGATTAAGATTAAATTCACAGAGCAAGATTCAACATAACAAATTCAATCAAACAGAACAAGATTAAATTTATAGAGCAAGAATCAAGAGGCAAAAAGTGGAACAGAATCAAGAATCATATATTAGAAGAATCACAACACACCTGATGCAGATTCAACAAGGACGAAGAATAGCAAAGTAAAGAAGAGCAGAAGCAGTTTTCGCAGGGTGAGGCATTTATGTCACACCATCATCGAGGCATGACAACATTCAATGAAGGGTTTCCAAGATTTTGTTTCAAAACCACAACTGGTTCTCTGGTTAGGGACAAGTTATCCCAGTTTCTTTTTTTTCTTCCAATTTTTTAGCAGTTTCGGTTGACCAGCAGGTTTTGAAGGCTACTTGGACCGGAACCAGGTCCAGTTCTGGTTGATCCGATTTTTAAAACATTGATTTACATTTAAAATGTTAAAACTATGAAAACATTGGTTCATACTGATTTTAAGGAAAACGATTTTGGTGTAGTTTGCATATGTTATTAACAAACTTGAAGCACGGATACAGACACGGACATCGGACACTGACACAACTAATAATTTGAAAAAAATAACACATAATGTAGTGTAATTACAAGTGCCGGTGTCGTGTCGGTATGGACACGACACATGTCCGACACCGGGACACGCCTAATCTAAAGAGTGCTTGTATCCTTTTACCATGCACAAATGAGAACCAAATCTTGCAAGAACAGCAAACAACGAGATGAAACAAACATACTGCTTAAAACTTATTCACTCCGAATAAAAAATTGCTTTCAATATTATCCAGAAAAAGACAACAGTACATCTAAAAGGTCACAACACAATCAATAAAACAATTACCCAAGAACAAGAGGCAAAAAGAGAAAAAACAGAAGCAAGAAACAAATATCAGGAAATCAGGGAAGCTCCCAAATTACATATCCAAAGCTATACAAAGATATCCTATGTTACAGAATGTGCATTCAATTCAATATAATAATTAATAGATGTGTAAAAAATATACGTGGTTAATTAAATTCTAAACCCCAAACCAGGCCACCTCTTGTTACTCTCCTTCTTTGTCCTCTTTGAATTTGGATCAATCAGATTTTCCAAAGATTTTGCTTTTCTGTCTCTTGTCTTGCCAGCTTCTTTCAGCAATTCAGCTAAACGACGCTTCTCATCTTCAAAATCAGGGTTTGCTATTCCAAGCTTCTCTTCCCTCAACTTCAGCACATATTCTAAGATTTCAATTGCATCTCCAACTCTGAATCATATCATCACACAACACAAGTGTTTAATTTAACATCATACAATTTAAATTGACTTATTTGAGTTTATCTCCACACATAAGCACTAGTGAAACTCGTTGGGAGAACTAACTAAAACAGTTTATAACAAGTTCATAAGTTGTTTTCATATGTTTGTCATTCATAAGCTGTTTTCATAAGTTCTCTCAAACAGCTTATCAGTTATCACAAGTGCTTATTTTCATAAATTCTAGAAGACAGCTTGTGAAAACATTTCATAGCTTATACGAAAACAATTTAACTTTATTTTATCTTTTTGTTATAAAAATAGCTTATAAACAAGAGCTTAATCTCGGGGGCTTATACCACAAGCTGCAAACTAAATTGTTTATCCAAACCGGGCATAATCAAGAATCAAACATAATATTGTTAAAAAGAGAAAGGGAATTGAATTATACCTTCCCATTGCATCATAAGTTGCTGCAAGATTGCTATATACACCGAGAGTATCTTGATGACAAGGTCCACATTCTTGTTCAAGAATTCCCCTAGCTTCCTCAAACAATTCAGCAGCTTCATCTATCTTAAACAATTGCACACAAGCCAATCCCATCTGATTCAAAACAACACCAAAAAATGCAGATTTCCTTTCCCCACTGGTTCTCAGTTTCAACACAGCACTCTCAAAAGCACTTCTCGCCTCATCGTACTTCCCAATCATATAATACATCACTCCCATTCGTGCTTCTATCCCCGCAACTGTACTCTGCTGTCCAGGTTTATCCTCCAACAATTTCATCGCTTTCTGCAAAAGCTTCAAGGCTTCCTCAGGATCATCAACAGATTCAAATATCGCTGAAACCTCTGTCAAACCACCAGCAATCTCCTCTGCAGTAGTTCCAGGAACCGGCTTCGAGTAAATTCTAAGAGCATTTTCACAATAAGATTTCGATTCACGAAGCTTCCCTGTCCTATGATACAGATCAGCTAAACGAACAAACACGGACGCAACAGAAGGATGATTTTCACCTTTGGACGACTTAAACACGGTAAGCGCTTTCTGATAAGAAAATATAGCTTCATCAAAACGGCACAGAGACATATAAATATTTCCAATACTAACATCAATGGAAGCAACTTCATTATCTTGACCGTTAGCGATCATTGCCATACTCGCAAGAACAAGATGCTCCAAAGCCGATTCATAATCACCTTTGGCCTCACAAATCAACGCCATAAGTCTCCGATCTGCAGCTTCTTCAAGAGAAGCAGGTTCACTATGTGCACGATGAATCTCTAGCGTTTTGTTACAGAGTTCTTCTGCTTTATCAAACTGCATCGCCTGAACATTAGCCTCCGCCAAATAGCGACAGGTTTCACCGACGCGTGGATCGGTTTCACCTAACGTTTGGATCTGAATTTGAAGACCTTGATCATACATTAAAATGGATTTATCAACTTGACCTAACATCGAAAAAGTGTCACCTAACTGCATATAACCGGAGAAAGCAGCAAGAGCATGATCAGCACCACGTTCAACATCAGGAACATGGATCGCGCGTTCGAGAACAGGAACGGCTTCTTCGAATCGGTTTAAGCTACAGTAAATCGCGGCGAGGACATGGAGGCTCATGGCGAGGTCGAGACTCGGTTCACCTTCAACAGCGCATCGTTCGAAGGATTTGGAGGCTCGGATGGCGTAGTCGAGTGCTTTGGCGGGCCCATCGCCGGAAGCGATAGTGTCACGGGCTACTTTGAGAAGGAATGGGCCTAGATCTGGGTTATCGAGGGAGGCTTCGGAGAGGAGAGAGTTGGTGGTTGGGGTTTCGGGTGTTTTTTTCTTAGAGCGTGAAGAAGGAGAGGGAGAGGGTGGTTTTTTGTTGGGGAGTGGTGATTGGGTTGGTGTTTTGGAGGATTCGGATCTTTGAGTAGGGGTTTCGGGTAAGGCGATTCGGGGCGGAGGTCCACCTGGGGATACAAGACCTGGCATGATGAATTGAATTGAATTGAATTAGGATGTGTGGAGGAAATTTGTAAAGGAGAAAGGTAGAAAAGGGATAAGAACTGGGGAACGATCTCAAATGGAAATGTGTTGAAGAGAGTTTTGTGAGTTAAGATGTCAGTTGTGTGATTGATTATTGATATCAAAGTGTAAGCTGTGATGCTGTTTTCATCACTATCACTGTGTCGTTGGTTTGGTTGCTTCTTCTTCAACGTCTCTCCTCTCCCTCAGTCTATCTGTCACTCAGGTTACTTTTGTCATTATCCTTCGGTTAAGCTTCACAGATTAATTCATTGCTTTACTCCAATAATACTCTTCTTTCCTCTTTCTAATATTTTTGATATAATCAATGCACTTATATGTTTTTTGTTTAGAAAATTAAATATAGAAACGTTATATTAAAAGTGTGTACAATTTTTTTTAGTTCTATTTTAAGTTTTCTTAACTAAGTACTGTCTATATATGTTAGCATCGTCTAAAAAAAAAATTCACCATTAAGCTTCTTTATCAAAAACCACTACATTCTCCCGTAAAAAAATTGAAAATTATTTTTCTTTAATTTTAAAATTGTACATTCTCTCAACTCAGCTAGAATTAATTTTTATTTGGCATTTTTCAACTAAAGTTAACTTCTGCTGACACTTTTAAGATCGGTTCTATCATTTTTTTTAAATCGATCCAACCATTTTTAAAAATGCATGTGGGAGTTAACTCTAGCGGAGTCAAGGAAATGAACAATTTTAAAAAGGATAAGAGTCATTTTCATATAAATTTACGTTTCTTTGATGTTGAAGAACTAATGTCTTTATTTATTTATTTTATCAAATTGTTATACAAATTGATTTTCAAACATGTTTTTTAGAGTATATTTTATATTCCTTAAAGAAAAGTAGGAAGATGAAATTTTGTGAAGATCCTTGTTCACAATCATGATCAAGATCAAATAGCCATAATTCTAGTTATGATATCAATCAAAACTAGAAAATTAATTTTTATTTAATTTTATATAAAAAAAAGGTTTCATATCGATAAAGAAGGTTTATATATCAAATCTAGTTCCTTCAAAAAAATATCAAATCTTGTTATACGTGAAATAATTCTTTATTAGGTTTTACATACTCCTTTTGATGTTGAGAGAAATTTAACTTATTAGATTTGTTCAATATTTATTTACTGATATAGATTAAATATATCATTTATTAAATAAATAAATCTAAAAAATATTTTTTATTAGGGATAAGAGTGGAATTGCAACAATCATATGGGCACCATGAATGTTGATGGAAGTTGCAATGGAAATCCTACCTGCACTGATTTTGGCGACATTTTCCGCAACAATGGAGTCTTTTTCTCTCGACTTTCTCAGGTATGATCTCCCACTCAAAGGACATTTTGAACTTACAACAATTTATCACGGCCTGCACATGATTATTGACATAGGTATAGATGTTTTGGCTTGTTACTCGAATTCTCTCCTCTCCATTAATCTCATAAAGGGAGACATTCCGCACTTTCATGTTTATGATGTCCTCATTCAAAACATTAAAGATATATCAGTTACCAATAATTTTACAGCTGATCATACTCTCAGGTAAGGTAATCAAAGAGCCGATTTTATAGCAAAGTTGGAGGTCCATCTAATATTGATTTCGTCAACCACATTGCTCCTCCGGAAGACCTCTTTTACTGCTTCCGACACCAAGGAGTTTTCTTCCCTAAGGCCTAGTTTCTGTTTTTTTTTTTTTTTTTTACTTTATTTAGCTTTATAGAAGGAGAAAAAAAAACTAATAGAGACAAGAGTAGTATCTCTTGGTTGAACTCCAGAATACTACGAGTCTTTGAGTCTTTTCAGTTAAAAGTAAGAAGTTTAACACAAAATAAAGATTGTTTTAAACCTTTATTACAGTTAAAAGTTATCGGGCCATCAATTTGCCCTAGCATATGAATATGGTGAAATGGTAAAATTGCTATATTCAGTCAGCATTCGTTATTATGGTAGCTGGTAGAAGTATATGGTCTGGCAAAGGAGGTGAAACTGTTAATTGTTCCATTTATTGCTTGCCAGATGCCACCGTTGTGTTCATATAATGCGTTTTGGAATATTTCACCTTCAAAGAGTGTCTCATATGATACTGATAGAGTAGGTGCCAAATGGAGTATTTCACTTCAGACATGTTAAGCATCTACCTTGACTTTGTGTCCTGCTTTATTTAGTGCAATCAATCCTTATACTTATACAGTAATCAACGGTGTATTATACTCCAATTATTGTCTCTCATTCAACTAATCATATCATGGCAGATGAAATATTTAGGTTGGATTGTCAACTAATGTTACATACAAAATTGGGAAAAAGCAGGAATTGACATTTCTGTTTTGAATCTACTGATATGTATCTGAGCAGAATAATTTTTGTGTGGTTACAACCGCAAATTCAAATCATTTTAAACACACATGTAAAATTACACATTATTTAATTGGTTCAATAATGAAAAAAATTGATCATTTCATTTCTACCTTTTTCTTTATATATTTGTGTGTGCACAGTGCACATAAATAATTTAAATTTGTGGTTTGTCACACAAATTTTGCTGATCATCTAAGCATCTTAAACCACAGTAGCTTCCATTGCCAACAAAAATATCTAGCAACTACAGTACCCATAGGAAGACTTATAAAATTCCGGTCATGTTATATCACCATTAGCAAACATTTCACATTGTGTAAGCAGCCAACGAATACATCACATTCTCAGCTTCATTTTGGAAAATTATTAAGGCTTAATTGGATTTTGATCTGCATCTTAAAATTTATATTGCTTAAATCAAAATCTATAAATCTGGCTCGTAAGGTTATAACTACTCCAACGTATAAACACATATTTAAACTTTATCTCATCTAATGTGGGATTTTCAACAACTTACATATAATTAATGATATACGATTTTATCTCTTAAACTTTGATTACGCAAATTAAATCTTTGAAGTATTATCTTTCTAAACTAAGATTTTCTATCATTATCAATATACTTTGGTACAAGTGGTAAGATACGTGAGTCTTGGTCCAAGATTTGATTATTGGTTGGTGTATGAAAAAACATTTGTTGCAAGAGATCAAAACCCCTTAAATAAATCTAAGTGATCTTGAAGAGATTAGTCTTTGTAGTTATGAGCAGAAGATACAAAAGAAAGAAAAAAAAATTGTCCTCATAAACGTTAAAGTAGTTATTTTTGCTTATAATTGAGTCCATGTGAAAAGTAAAAATAGATAAGCCTTTTTATGCATAACGTTCACTTGTGATAACTTATGAGCGTGGTCTCCTTATAGTCATGTTAACATGTCATATTGGTTTTATAGAAGAAAATACTGAATGCATCATTGATAATTAAAAGGCAAATAATATAAGAGTCTGGATTATTGCAAATTCTAATAATACATATCTTAAGCACTTGGTTGTTACATAAAATATTGCAGAAATAAAATTAAACTCGTAGCAGAAGAAAATCGTTGGCCGCCAGCTTTTCTTATATTTCTGTTTCTTCTGCATTTTATGGTTGCAAGTGCTGGCTTGAATTATTATTTATTCCATTAAAATATACTATAATATATTAATTATTAGCAACCCAACTAGCATAAGGTTAAGTTCAACCGTGGGGCTTCCCTTTCCCTTGATCATTCCTGTGGTTAGAGTCATATTCTTTGTAGTCGTCCGTATCAACTTTCATTAGCTGTCTTCCCTTCATCTCAGAAGAGACCTTCAAAACAATGGCAAATTTAGTTTATTTATTTATTTATCAATTAAAATAAATAAATATTGTTATTTTGATTAATAAGCACATTATTTAGCCAGCTACAAAGTAGAAAAAGTTATTTAAAAAAAAAGTAGAAATAGAATAAAGAATAAATTGAAATGCGTGCTGCACATGATAAATTGAAGCATTTTCAATTATTAATGAATGAAAATACTTTACCTCAGTTGATGGTTTTACTATATCCGCTCTAATTATCCTCAAGCTGTGGACTCTAGCTACAAGAGATGCACATAAATTAACGAAATTGGGTTAATTAGTTGTCATTCTGGTAGCTTTCTTTAACTAAAATAAAAATACATCTTAAGAACGTGCTTACCAGGATACAGTCCAACAAAGAGCAAAAGGAAGATCACAATAGATATTCTAAGCTGAGGATCCATAAAGTTAAATATAGCCAATTTGAACGAGGCAAGGGGAATAATATTGTGCTTTTAAAATATGTAAGTATATATAGACATGGGACTAAGAATGAGAGCCCTTTTCTTTTTCTACTTTTCTTTTTAGGGGATGGATGGTGGCTTAGAATGGGAAAAAATTGGACTTATATAAATCCCAAAAATGAATGTGTTGAAGTTCTCGCAGGAAACATGTGGAATGTAGCTTATCATGATATGATGTATTCAAGCGGAATGATGATTGTGTATGTGAATAAAGATAATGCTAGATGTTACTTGCTCGAGAAAGTTGGATCAATAAAAACTGATGTATTTGATCCAAATTTTAGTTTAGTTAATTCAGTTTTCTCCTATATATTAGACCGGAGGTAGTAATCAGCGCGTGGAAAGTCAGCTCTACTACTAATGCTACTAATTAATTTTTTAGTTTGGAACCAATAAAAGCTAAAAATAAAACAAAACCAATCTTACAAAGAGCAACTCACAAATTAGCACTTGACTTGTGTGTCACACACTTACACTAGCTAGCTTGTTTATTCTGTTTAGTTATTCTAGGTTTTTTGTACATTCAGGAAAAGGTAAACTGGTGTTCGATCAGAAGTAGTTTGGTTATTGATAAATGATTCCATTTAAGGATAGTCAACGAAAGGATCACGTGGTTTATGGAACTATATGTGATGTATAGTATTTTTCATGCTATTGAATAGTACCATTGTAAGTTCCACTCATGACTCACCACATGATTTTTCAATGTTAACTTCGGAAGTGCCACATTGAATGGCTACTGATAAAAGCTTTTCGATAGAGAGCTTTCAATGAATAATATGTACGGTTCAATTTTATGCGTGTAAAACAATATTCAAAGAGTTCAAGAAACATATGCGGAAGCGCTCTTGTAGGTGTTAGTTTAGAATTAAGAATTCACCAAAAAAATGTTTAGAATTATGCAGTGATATTTGTGCAGCAACTCTCAAAATTGGACACACCATATTTATATCTTACAATAATATAGGTATTAATTTGACATGAATCGTCTCACACTAAATTAATACAAGGGGTTAAGAAAAAATATATAAGCTAGTAAAGAGACGTCTTTATTTGCTAGATCAACTAATAAAATGTGTCTTAGTGACTAGGCATAATCTGATGTCAATATCAGAAATCATTTTATGATCCAAATTTAATGCGGGGTCATTCACCAACCACGGGCCAGTGCACATCAATGAGCCATATTCAAGATAGTATATATCTAGACTAGATCCATTCAATTGATACATATATACGTCTAAGAAAATATATAGTTGACTATACATGTGATAGTTTTCCCTGTGGCCCAAAATTTACCAGAAATGATAATGCTTCTTTTTCATGCAGAGCTATGCAATATCATGGGCCTATAACTTCAAAAAGATCATAATTAATGTGTTGAAACAAGTTGGCTATATTTCCAAATCAATACCGATGGATTAACAAATCGATGGGTTGTGAGGACAGCTAGCTAGTCTATCACGGATTTGCTGAAATCTTATTTTAAAAGATGCGTTTCTCTTAAAAAAAAATAAAATCTAATCGTGTTTCTTTTTTCATTTTGTGCATAAAAAGGATTAGAATAACAATGGAACAAGTCATGCAAAAATAACCACTAACTACAATGTAAATTTTATGGGTAATTTAGGTTTTCGGTATGTGTAATATGGTCACTTTCTTGTTTTAGTCTTTTGAATTATTTTATTTTTTAGATTTTGTCCTTAAACAAGATTCACATTGTTTTAGATTTTTAGACTCCGGTGACATATTTTCATTTAATTTGACGAGATATGTTGACATGACATGCCACATGAAAATATAGACGATTAAAAATCTATAAAAAAATTAATGGAGACTAAACTTAAATGACAAATTTTATTTTTTTTCTTCTAAGCACAAACCTTATGTTGAAATTAAATTCACAATTGTCACCATCTTCTTTGTTTATGTAAAACCCTTTCTAGGCTTGTGTTGAATTTCTGCAAGTTCAAAAGTTTAAAACTATGGTTAGTTGATTATCAGTTTGAAACAATTCATTTTATTGTTAAGGAGGAGAATTAAAAATGTTCAAGTTTGAAGTTTAGAAAGTAAAAATCTCAAGATTGTTGCACATAATGCTCACACGCATATTTGGGGTTACTTTTATGTGATTTATACTTACTTTTGTGATTAGTTTGATTATGTATTCTACTTTTGAGTAGGAAAATGGCGTTTACCCTTTTCTGCAAATTCTGGTTTTCTCGATTTTTTTCACACGGTGAACGTAACTCGGTTCACTTGAGCTTACGCAAACTTAATTCACTTAATTTTATATAAACTTAGTCCACGTAAGCTTTTGTAAACTCGGTTTACATAAAATCTGAAATTCTAAACGCACGTAAACTTTTACATCATAGACCATACTTGATTCCAGTTCACAAACTCAATCATGTAAGCTTACGCAAACTCAGTTTACATAAAATTTGAATTTTTAAAGGTATGTAAACTTCAATAACATTAGTATGTAAAGTATGGAATTAGATCTTTAAGAGACAAGTGAGTTCGCGTATGATTCGCATACATAAAAAAACAAAAACTCATAAAATCATATATGAAAAAATGTATAAATTCACCAACCTATGCCTATATTGGAAGACTTTGTGATTCAATATTTAGTCATTCACCTTGATCACAAATCCACAGATGTTTTTGGGAAAGAGGAGGTGAAGATTTTAGAGTGAGATGAAAAATGATTTTTGAAAATTTTATATGAACAATTGCAATTTCAGTATTATTAAATTTTGATGTAACCAAATAGCTTTGGGGTGTGAAAATAAAATATTGTCAGATTTTATAGAATCAAAAATAGGTGGATTCTAGGACAGAACAAGAAGTACACAGTTGTGGACGATGGCCAAAGTCCACTTGCAAGAAATGCAAAACATGAAAGATGTTTGTACTGGAAATGTTTCCTTTAGCGCATCAACTAATCATGTCTTCTGGAACAAACCAAACAATGGATTTGATTAAATGTAATTTTTTATGCTTCATGTTAAAAGGATTGGAAATGAAGTTTGCCTTAGAAACAACTAAGGTCGTTTTTTCCCAGCTAAAACAGATCGGTGGGAGACTCTTTTCTCTGTTAAGGTGAGCTTGGGGTCCTCTTTCTACACTGAAGTGGGGCACTGGGCTGAGTTTGAACCACGTTATTTTCCAGCTTGATTCTACAATGGTAGCAAATAGGATCTCCAAGGCGAAGTCGGATAGGTAGAAATTTGGGGTCATTATTGATTATAAAGCTACCTATCCTTCAATCTAAAACCCAACTTTGGTGTTACATTTATATGTAATGACAAGAAGTCAAACATGGTTATGGTTATTATAAGCTAACTAAAGGAATATGCCTTGTAATTCATATTTGTGCCTTGCAACCAAGCATTGCTGAAGTGATTTTTTGATAAAAATCATTTAAGTTAAGTACAGTATAAATTAGTTTAGAAGAAAAAAAACTCCAATATATAAAAAGCATTACGCATTCCGTAGTCATTGTGACAAACCGACGTTAAGGTTAATTAACTCATGGTACATAAGTTCTTGAGAAGACTAGCTCCCAATTTTATTTTGTTTTTTTTGAAAATGAATAGCTCCCAATTTTCAACAAGAGAGGATTAGTATATCCGAAAACAAACAATTTTAATCAGCGCTAGCGAAACTAAATAGTGTTTAAACTGGAGAAAGCTGCCTTAAAAAAAAAAAAAAAAAGGATGGGGGGGAGCTTCTCATAAATACATTTATTTGACGCCAAGATTAGTAATGACGTTAACTATTTTTCAAGATAAACTGGGTTTAAACTACTATTTAATGAAGTTTCGTATACTTTCAAAGAAAAGTACTAATTTCTTGGGATCAAGATTGTGACAAATGCCTGGGTTATGAAATTTCTTCAAATGTTTAGCATACTTACAGCATATGTAAGGTACCAGATGCCAAAGGCTCTATTTGAACAATTTTACAAAACAAAAAACAGAATATAAATGGACCGATAGTAATTTACACTCATTTGAAATCCAAACATACAATCTGCTCTAAAGATATCCATCATGAAGTTACACAGGGCCTGAAAGTCAAGACGCCATCTCCACCGAACAGACAATAAAAAAGGGACGAACTTTGAAGAACTAAAAGATTCCAACAATATCTGGATCCAAGAGTGTATCTCAGTCTATTTCAAATATAGGTACAAGTGGATAACATGCCAACCATATAAAAACTCTGGAAGGCCATGTAAAGTGATTCTCTGAAGATGTAAAAGTTGCCCAAAAGCAATAAAAGAATAAGAATCAGCAGATACTACACATTTCACAACACTAAAACGATGGTGATATATTACTAAAATATGCTTTCTAGAACAGAAGAAAATACTAGTTTCAAGAGTACTGGTATAGCTGGTATAACAATCCCACTTCTGCAGCCACCGTAGTTTTCAATTGTAGGTTTCCTACAGAATTTAATCTGGCTCGAAACATGTTTCCAGCAGACATTCGTCTCACAAATCGAGTAAACCGGTCCCAATTTCGTGGTTCAAACATGTTTTTGTCCATTCTTACGAAGTTGAATGAGAATGGGCGTCTCTCAACCCCATCTGAGTAAAATTTTGACATCTCCAGCACCTGAGTGAATCCATCATCATCCAAATCAGTTGAAAAATTTTGACCTTCGAGTGATATGTCACAGAGCCTAGCAGCCAGCAAAAGTTGTCTAAGAAAACCTTCAGGGCTACAATCTGGGTTGATCTTATTCATAACCACATCTTGCATTTCAAAACAAGAGCAGCACATCGAGAATCCGTATTTACTAAAGATGCGTAGAATTGGTAAGTATCCATCCCTGTTAAAAGTATTATAATAGCCGGCTGTTAACTCTGATGGATGGGATTGTGTGACATAATGCCAGTGAATGGCAGCCAATTTTGCTGATATGTGGACTTCTGTACCCCTAAATATAGTTTCAGCTTCTCTACAAATTCTCTCTCCATGCAGTAGCAGCATTTCCGAGTACCATTCAAGGAAAAATTTACCATATGGCATGTTCCAAGAGCCACCGTCATTTCTAAAGAATTCAGAACGCTCAGGATTTTTTGTCAAACTTCCAGTGCCAAATGGACCACCATTTCCCCATTCACGCTTTCCGATATTTCTTGCAGAAGCGTTTAGAGAAGCAAGCATATACTGGAAGTGGCCAAACAAGAGAAAAGGAAAGTTTGATATGATACTATTACTAATAATACAACAATATAAATATTGCAAATTGGTTATCGCCAATTTCCTAGAACACAGCAATAAATTTTCAACCAACCTTATCATAGCACTGAAACTCTCCAAGTTCAGGAGACCAAGCCATATTTAGCTTTTGGGAAGACAATGAAGGATATCTTAGTTCACCACCAGGACCCATGCCAATCTGCACTCCCTGCAAAATGAACAGAGTTACACAAACTACTATAAACATTTTATTACAATAGCTCAAAAATTGAATGTCCATTGGACTAAGCATCCTTAAATCATCATAAGCCATAGAACCTTACTGTAATGATAAAGCCAAGATATGGCCTAAAAGTGTCCCTGAAATCCCTCATAAAATCTGCATATGTTTGAATGGGAGAACGTCCACGCAGCACAGGAAGAATATCACACCCTAGGGAAATGTATTCAATATTTCTTCTTCCAAACCTGTCAGAAAATGCTAAATCCGGATCTTTCTGTATCTCATCAAGCACCCATAGAGGAAGCGGTATCCTACACAAGAAGGGACAACCTTCTAGAGTCTGAGGCTTATGACAAGAAAAAAAATAGCTACCTACAAAAATAGTAGTTATTCAAAATAAACCAAATGGACTATACTCAGAACAAGACTGCCCAGGTAGAATGTTCAGACATTGTTGAATAAAAAAACTTACGGGCTATATTTTTCACTTTCCCACACTATCAGCATATACTATTGAAAAATACATTTCGTATATCTCTCTAAGTGAACGACAAAAATCACACCAACAACAAAAATCATGTGTTATCCCACCAAGTAAAATGAACTACAAGGATCAAACAATAGCAACAGGCTAAGAGACGCTAAATTGTTTTATACGCTTAAATATGAATACATCTCACTCAATAATAGAAAGGTAAGTACAAATATATTTATATACATGAGATGTAATCTAAATAGGAATGTAGCTGTATCATGATCCTAAAAGATACGAACAAATCTTATCATAATCAATATCAATATCTGAACAGTTGGTTGCCAACCGACTAAAATTAAACAACGCTTCTCTTATCTTTTTAAAACCACAAGCCTTAGATACCTACCTACTTGCATTACATTTTCTTTACCTTTTTTTAACAAAGGGACATAATAAACTTAACTTCAAGCCACAGCATAGGTTGATTTAACTGATTGACAAGAAGCTAATTATATCTATCACAGCTAAGTGTGTGTTTATTTATTTTGCTTCCGCCAAATGAGATTTTAGTGTACGGATCGATGGTGAGTTCGACATAATCATTGTGTGCCACCGTGGTTTTGTCAAGCAATCATCAATTCAGACAAAATTGACTTCACATAGCTTTTGTATTGGGCATATGTTACATTAAACTTCATAGATTTCGGGTAAAAACATTAACAAAAATGTTTCCATTCAAAATTAAATTAAACTGTTATCAAAATCTCAGTTAAACCTATCAGCAAACACATTAAAGGCTTAAACAAAAGAAAAGATTGAATTAGCACATACCCATTAGGATCATCACCATCAATGCCATGTTGATGAAACGCAAGAACAGCACGAACTTTAAGTCCACACATGCAAGCCATCATAACAAGTTCACGATACCCTCGCCAATCATAAACCCTAGGCTGATTCCTTTCAACAACACCCCACCAAATCTCCACCACAACACCTTCTACACCAGCAGCAGCAAGAGCTTTCAACGACAACATCATCGCTTTCGGCCTCCAAATCTTCCCCTCTAAGCCAACAGATTTCACCGGAAGCGTGACGAACACCGGCGATCCACGTCTCCGACGCTGCGGAGAAAGATCGTGGTGAAGCTCATAGGGAACTTCTCCGCCGTTCTCCGGCGAGATTGAACCGCCGGCATCGGAGGATTTAGAAGAGTTGAGACGTGAAGAAACTGCGAATCGGGTTTGGGATTTTCGGAAGTGAGTGAAGGTGAAAGGGAGACGAGTTGGACGAGTTAAATCGTTGGGGGTTGAGATGAAGGAAGGTGAGAAGGATTGTGATGGGATCGCCATTAGAGAGATTTGTATTGAAAATGATTTACATTAGAAGAGTACAGTTATGTGAGGAACTGCACTCGTTCACAGGGTGTGGAGAAGAGATTATACGCTTTTTTTTACTTCTTATTCAATCAAAATTAACTACTTTTTTGACTTCTTATCCATAACAAATACTCCAAGTTTTCTAATCTTTATTGCGTATTTTTTTTAAGGAAAATATACTAGTTGCTAATTGTCATGTAAATTTTTCGTTTTGTCAATATTTGTATCCAAAAATAAAATTAAAAACAAAAAACATATGTTGACTCATTTTTTATTTCAAAACACACTCATACTAAGACCATATAGCTCTCGAGATTTTGAGTTTAGTCACTCTACTTGTGATCAAACCCACAAAGTCTCGTGTAAATTAAAATTTCGTAATTATATACTTTTTAAGCCAATTATATTTTCTTTTCAAAAAAAGCTTATAGTTGTATAATCTAACGAGACATTTTATTTGTGTTTTCTAAAAAAAAATTATAATATGATCGTTTGAAATTATTTATATTTTAAAAAATTGATTTATCTGCTGAATTGGTTTTACTCTTGGTGGAACTTGGAGTTATCCTAAAATCACTTGATCACTTCTCAATATTTGATATTTGATTATATTTAAATTTTTTACATATACATAAATATACATGTAATCACATCTAACATGTAGATATTTAGCAATATATTATATGATTTCATTAAATAGATGGCGAAAACAGACTTTTTATTGTACAAAGTTTGCACATCATATCCATAAAGTGATTTTGTTAAATTTCTAATTTCTAAAATGTAGCTTTTGCAAAATTATACTTATTTGCCAATTTTGTCAAACATGCTGCGAACCGAACCCAAACATGACCGACTTAACAATAAACATAAATATCATTTATATTAATCAATTGATACTTATTTGGAAAAAAAAAAAATTGCTTTCCAAATTAACTCAATTTGGAAATTATTTTGCTTTTCAAATTTACTCCAAAATTTAAAGATTCCAACAACTGATCGGCCGAATTGTTTTTACAAGTTGAGGCAAAAAAGAAAAAGATATGCACCGAGAAATTGAGTCACAATGTTAATAAGTGAATAATATTTTGTTGTTTTAAGTGCAAGTATCGAAGAGTTACATAGCCTTACGCACCCAGCATATATGGATAACTATTGAAATTGTAATTAACGTGATTTGAAGTTTCAGCTTACAGCCTTGGCCACGAAATTTCAATCATGTAACAGACCAAAAAGACAACCAACGTAAAAACTAACACCACAAGGATTATGATCCTCTCAATGGAGAGGATCTCAACTCCCACCACAAAAGGCGTATAAGCTAACCCTGTAATTTCTACCCAATAAATACTATCAGAAACCAACCTAACATAACATACGCTTCATACAAATTCAAAACAACATATTTTATACCGGAAAAGTAATTATTTGACCAATTTCAAGGGACGGCTAAAATATGTTGCATTATCTGTGTTTAAAACACACAGATGGACTAAAGATGATTGTTTCACTCTACACCAATAGTAAAAGTAAAAAAAAAAAAAAAGACAATTGTCATTCATTTCTAGACCACCATAGACTCAAAATATCAACTCATGCAAGCTCAATACTGACGGTATTGGCATCATGGGATATCTCATTTTCTGCTCTCCCCCATTCCTCTCGGTTTCTCCTTCTGCATGCAAGGAACCGCATCTTTTCTGCCAAGTTAGCAGAAAGATGGGTCATCACCGACCAACTTCCTCCGTTGCAATGCATAACAATAAATGTAAAAAATAAAAATAAAAGACTCCATATTTCTGACAAGAAATGCAGACAGCCAAATGACCAGAAGACCTGTGCCCAAAAATGGTGATGACCTGACTCATGGTATGCAGATGAGACCCCGACGCAACGATGCAGATGTATGCAAGAACTAGAACCCATGAAAAGGCGGCGGCAGCCTCATAATACTCGACTGATTGTCAACTTGGCCCATTCTGCAGATTCCTTGATCAAAGGATCATCAGAGGATAAGCACTCTTTCAGGAAGTCTTTGCTAGATACGGATTGCTGAATCAAGGGGCCAGCAGCACTACCCAATGTATCAGCTAAATCTCCAAGCACGCCAATAGCTGTCTTGGTCACAACATCATCCCTAAAAGAACAATTGATGCAAGCAGATCAAAATTAAAAATTCATAGAAGAAAAACTCACTACTAAGATTTGAATATACAGAAATATACTTACATGTCCTTCTCATTATACAAACTGTCCAAGAATTGCAGTACATGTGGAGCATAAGCCATCAGGAGCTGTGTCTTCGGGGAACCTTTGAAACCTTGGAAGATCCCTGAGTATGCCTCAAGGATTCCATTTCTTAAAGTGTTTGTGTACTCAATCATATCATCATCAGCCCCATTAGTATGGGCAGAGAGCTCAGCAGCACTCTGGAGCATAGGCATAGCATATAACAAATACTTTTCAAAGTTCTCTCCAATTGCCAAGGCAATGTCACCAAAGCATGAAAAAATCGGAGGCTTCACAGACCTATGCAACTGATTGCTGGACAAATCCTTAAGGAGTTGGGTCATTATACCATCACAATAAGGCAGTACTTTCTCCTCCAAAGCCCTGCATACATCACCTACAACACCCACCGTGATAGCACAAACCTGGTAGTCCTCAAAATTTTGGAGACCCATCTCCATATACCTGTAAAATTCTTGCATGTATTTAACAAACTCAGTGCCAGTCGCATAGGCCAAAGCACCAATGGCAAGCATTGCCTCTTCATGAGCTGTTGCACTTCGAGAAGCAAATACTCTCAAGAACAAACCCATAATTTGATCAGCATACTGCATTAAATGATGTTTCGTTGGTTCAGAGGCTCCTAACTTCTGAATGATGACTTGCAAGCAACCACATAGAAGACCCTGTAACTCATTCTGCCTATCGTCAGATGAGACCTTCTGATTCTCAAGAGTCTGGTGAAGCTCCATCATGATGACAGTAACCAGTTGAGCGACCATTGGGGCAGTATCATCATTAGAACACCTAACTACTTCATTCAGAGCTTCATATGCTGCTGTTCTGAGGCGGGACTCTCCTGTGTCCTCTCTGTGAGTTACAGTGAGAAGAGACTGAACAATTTCCTGAAAGAAGGGAGTCAATGGAGAGGACCCAGATCCAGCATCCTCATAACCTTGGGCGAGGAAATAAAGAGCACCACAGGCCTTCTCAGCAACGTTTGGAACATCTTTCATACTCTGAAGGAGCACAGTAATGATCTGCTGGCAGTTTCCTTGATTGATGATGGGAGTGTCCAGAGTTGAGCCATGCAAAAACTCAAACATTCGCCCCAGAGTCCATGCAGTGGTGTCCTTCACATGATTGTTTGGGTCCTTCGTCAGTGCATTAAGCATGAAGCTCAAAGCCATATTCACAAGTGGCACAAGTTTCTCAGGGGATGGACCTTCCAAAATGGAGCCAAATGCGTAGGTTGCAGCTTCCCTTTGCCTCCAATCTTGTTTAGTTATGTTCTCTTCAATAAATGGCATGACCAGAGGCACGATATCATCACCAACTGTTCGTGCAACCAATCCCAGGCAAGTACCTCCAGCCATGGCAATGTTCCAAGCCCCTTCGTCCTGATCTTGATCTTCTTCTTGTTTTAGAAGTGTCTCCAATAACATGGGAACAAGAAATGGAAGTGCCTGCTTTATAAAATAAAAGCAAGGAACATCTGAATCACCGCTAAATTCCCCTCCATATTCTTCTATTATATCAATTTCTTCATCACAGATTGAACTCCAAAACTCAATTGCCTGAAGTGCAACAGGTTCTTCATCTTCCCTCACAGCTTTGGCAGTGATGGTGAAAATATCTTGCATATATTGAGCCAACTTTTCATAATATGTAGAAGAAATAGCAACCAAGCATTCAAAAGCTGCACGTCGGATCTTCAGTTCAGGAGAAAGAGTGGCTTCACAAACAATTCTCATTATGTAATCCCGCTCCATATCATTGGAAAAATTTGCCTGAGCAAACCCCAGTGCATTGTACAATGCCTGTATGGCAGCAAGCCTTACATCATTGTTTTCTTCTGAAGAATTCATTCCCTGAACGACTGCAGTGAGTATCTTATTTACATGATCCTGATCTACCACATCTGGGGAAACTTCTTCACAAATGTATCCAAGTGTCTCGAGAGTTGCTTGCCTGGTAGGGGCAGGAAGCTGATGAACGGTTGACAAGAGGGATCCTATCAACTCAGGCCATTGCTTGTGTGGTAACTCAATGCCAGCTACTTTGGCTACAACTTGAGATGCGGTTGATCGAGCATCAGGAGAAGGAGAAGACAGTGTCCTCAACAATAATGCTTTAATTTGCGCTTTATAAGCTTGATCCATAGCCAGCCATCTTTGAACAAATTCTATCTTTTTGTGCTGTTCTTTTGAATCCAAAGCATTCTTGAGAATTAAACCTGCTAGCCTCCTACTCTCTGGAGGCTTCTCGTCATTTGCCAATTCTCCAGCAAGAGAAAATAAGAAACTAGGAAGATTCTGCTCCTGGAACTGCTTCAAGTTGTCTTCAGCTTGTTTCCTTACAGCGCCATCCACTGCTTGGGCATTCAACAGGATCTGTGTAACTTCCATGGCCATCTGAACCTAAAACATACAGAACAAATAGCATCAATAAAGGGAACAAAAACGAAAAAACAGTCATAAGCTAGCAACATAAACATGTTAGGTTCATAATAAAGTTACTTCAAACTTACACGCAAAACAATATATAAAAATAAATCAACAAAAAGGGGGAAGATAAACAACCATATTCATAAACAAGGACACAGAACGGGGGAAATACGCGCGCGCACACACACTAATAATGGGTAATAAAAGGATACAGAACATGGGGAATATATAAAATAACATGTTAAAACCACAAATGATTCAAGAACAAAACACTGAGTGATTCTGTACAAAAACTTAAAAAAAAAAAAAAAAGGATTTCAAGATGAGAGATAAATTGCAAGTACAATATAAAATCAATCATATCTCAACAATACATTAAAAAAAAAAAAAAACAGCCATTTCAATAAGAATGGTAATTTGCCCAAGACCACACATAAACCCCAAATTTACCAACACCACCCATAAACCTCAATTTGACCAAGATCACTCATAAACCCCAATTTGACCAACACTAATCATAAACCCCTATTTGAATATAAAATCAATAATATCTCAACAATACACACAGCCATTTCGATAAGAATTATAATTTGACATATACCACTCATTAACCCCAATTTGACCAACACCAATCATAAACCCCAATTTGACCAACACCACTCACAAACCCTAATATGACCAACACTGACTATAAACCCCATACCACAATATAAAGACAACAGATCCATAAATGAAAGAAACTGCAGATAAGAAACAGAAACGAAACAATCAATTGATTAACCATATAATCAAAATCAAAATAGAGCACAAAACATTCCTCAATCAATCTTCAACATTTCATCAGCAACCAAACAAACAGCAAGCATCAATAATGAGTAGTACTAAATAGTACCGATTAGATAAAAAATACTAATTAAAAACCCTAAAAATGATAGTTAACGGAATGAACAGAATCTAATTGTAATCAGCAATAAACAAATCAAATTAAGCTACGAAACTATAAATATCAAACCCTAGATAACTAAAGAACTCGGATCAACGGTGAAACAAAGCAATAACGAAGAAAAAAAATAGGCAAATCAAAACATACGATAAGAGAAAATCAACGAAAGGAAGAGAAACTTACAGCGAGAAAACGAGTTGAATCGGCGATAGAACGAGCGAACGAACGAGTTTGAAGGAATGAAAAGTGAGTGAAGCGCGGCTACTCTGAAACCCTAGCAAGGGAGAGAGTGTGGGAAAAAGCAGAGAAAGCCAATGTTAAATTTTTGTTTCTCTTTTCCCCTTTTTTATATTCGCTTCTACCACTAACACACGTAGCGACACGGATCAATCTCAACCGTTCATTCAAATATTGTTAATCTCCGCCCTATGATTGTCTCATCAACGGCTTTATTTTCATTTTGAATTGTTTTTCATTAAATTAAATTAAATAGGGCCTAAGCCCAATTGTTTTTCTCTCTTCTGTGTTAAAGTGCACGCCACATTTTCTGCGCGTGCTTTTCAAGCAGGGGGATTCATATGGGGTGCAAATATATGATCATATCATTTTTATTTTTTTTTACAAAATATGTACTTTTTATTTTTAAGGAGAAGGAGATGATATGATATACTAAGAATGAACTTTACTAAAAAAAAAAAAAATGATATACTATTAATACACTACAATTTTTTTTACACAAAACTACTATTAATACACTACAATTTTTTAGGAAAAACTACTATTATTTTAAAAAGATAAATGTTAACCGATGCTCCGAACATTGGTTAAGGATGCTAAAAAGGGAAAGTATACGGTAGTTATTGCATTGAAAAATGTGTAGTTAACTCATAAAAAGTTAAAAAAAATTCGTTTTAGTAATAACTTTCTTTTTTGATATCATTAATCAGTGTTCAGAGCACCAGTTAACGTGACTCTTTTAAGAAAATCAATCTCCAACAAAATTTCATACTTAATCTCGGTTAATTTATTACTGCTATAAACTATTTAAGAAAATCAATCTCCAATAAAATTTCATGATTAATCTTGGTTAATCTATTACTACTATATGAAAATCAATTTCCAGCAAAATTTTATAACTAACCTCAGTAAGAAAATCAGTCTGCAATAAAATTTCATAATTAACCTTAGTTGAACTCATAGTCTTCTTGATTTTATATGCCTCGTCATTATTTTGCAAATAAAAAAAAATTAATTTGTTATCACATAAATATAGGAAATCAGTTTATTCTCCTCTTTATGTCATGGATATAGGAAATAAGACTTTTCTCTTTCCCTTATGTCAGAGATATAGATATAGGAAGAAAAAAAATGTATTTTCGTCTCTTTTAATCTCTTAATCTCACTAATTTACATATAAAATAAAAAAATAGTCAATAAAAACATTACATTAATATATTTCTTCTCTCACTTTCCCCTTTCCCAAACCACAGTCGTCGCAACTTTTCTTCTTCTTGATCTATCAGAGAGGTGATTTAGGTCAATTTTGACCAAAAATTACCTATTCGAATTGTTTTTATTTCTCCATTATCAAAATAAGTGATTTTCACGTATTTTCGGCTTTCTTTCGTTTGTTTTAGTGATTTCGTCGTCTAGAACGGCTTTGTTTATTTTGATTTATTGTCTTTGTGCGATGAGTTTTTTATTTCTCGACTTAGTGTGGTGTTTATTTGATTCAGGATGAAAGATTAGCTTTTCTCAAGTACATTTTAATCAATGACTTTTGCGTCGTCAACGTTACAGATTCGAAAACATTAGTATGTTGGAGGTTTGAATGTAATCATATTTGTATGCACTACTTTGTCGTTTTATGCTATCAATATGGATGTTGTGAGTTTCTTCAGTGATCCATCCTTTTGTTTTTAACGACTTTGGATTTGTATTGCATCGACGTAGTGACATTAGATTTGTATTGTATCCATTCTTTGCAGTTTGAATGAATGAATATCGTTTATTTTGTAAAAAAAAAAAAATGCTACATTAATGTTGATATTTTGAAAATAATCATAAGTTTTTAAAAAATTATTAAACCCCGCCTCAAAAAAGATAATTCTCATATCGACTTTCTCGTGCTGGTAGTTGGTACACAACAGTTTTGTCCGCTACAAAAAAAGAATTACGTGTTTAAGTTTTTTCCGCTGAAACATGGCAAAATATCTTTATAGAATTTAAGGGTTGGAGTCATTCGTTTACAAGAGATATCGAGTATCAATGGACCAACTATTTTGTTTTTCTGTTGAAGCAGTTTTGTTGGATTCTAGTGGTTGTAGGATTCATCCATCAACTAAAAAAAATTGCTTTATAAGTTTAACACAAGGAAACAATGTATTTTTTTAAAAACTCAAGGGTTGTTTCCAATCGTTGAAACTATCGAACTACCTACCACAATTTCAAACTGAATTTACAGTATGGTATTAATGTTGTTTTAATACACAATGATAACGTCAATTGGTCTCTTAACAATAATTATTGTGTACACGACCTCGACAAATAGGTGATTAGACTTCATACGAGGAAGTCTTCCAATCGACGGAAGGTTATGCGATGTTGAAGCAGTCGAGTGAGGAAAACTGATTATTTCTAAAACCCATTAACCCATTATGTAGATGGTAGTGACCTACAACCCAGCCAAGGCAAGGTGAGACTGGATGCTGACGCAAAAATCCTATATTTAATGTCTTTAGATATTCATTCTGAATCTCTTTGAATAACATAAGTTATCAAACATTTATTAAAGCCTTAAAATAATAAGAATGTCAATGGGGCTATGATTATTAGAAGATATCAGAGGAAACAGGGTTATTCGGTTAATCCTCCACCTGTGAATCAAGATGTTATGTTTCAATTTTTATATAGTTTCAAATATTATAAAGAGCAATCCAGATTCAAACTATTTGTAAACTTAAAGAAGTGAGTGACGGACTTTCACAAACTCTGTTTAATGGATCTCAATTGCGTGATGAAGTTTAGTCGACGATAAGAAGGATTTTACGATAGATTAACGAATTGTATTGGACCACAAATACCATGTTTTAATTCGACTTATTCTTAAGTTTACGTGATTTCTAAACTAGTTTTAAGCAAAAATTGTTTTGGTAACATGTTGACAAGTAAAAGTTTAGCCGAATAGAGAAAGTTTTTTCGAGATCAAACTTAGATAAATATTCATTGGATGGTTAATCTCAATCGATTGTATACTTTATATGTTTCAAATACAACTCCATATACCTGTCATCGTACGTTTTCCATGTATGGAAAACTACGTGAAATCCACCATATAAATCAACTTCCGATGCTAAGCCAAATATTTACCAGGACAAACCTTAAACATAGGTACGAGATGTGACGACCTAGGACTCATGCATGCATGAGCCCATATTTTTATGGGGGTGTATACAGTAATATGTGCTTTATAAGGGGTCAGTATAACAAATGCACCAAAAGGCCAAAAAGTCATAGCCCAACAACCTTTAAACATACTCTCTTCTTCTTTTTTTTTTTTTATCAAAAAGGGCCCATGCGCGGGGGTTGGGGGGGGGGGGGGTGGGGGGTTGTATAGCAATTCAAAGCTTTAGCAAACTGAAACTTAACACAACAAAAACCGAGAAGCGAAAACTAATAACATAAAATCCGAATTTTTTTATCAAGGGTGCCAAATTCTTCGTCTCATATCTTGGCGATGATGTGTCGAATACATCTAATATTGAAATTGCTCATTTTGATATTTATGATCCAAAAAATTGAAAGAATATTTTTAACACGTCAAGAAATATTCTAGTTAAAAGGGGCATACCAGAGAAGTGGATGCTAAATTACCCAATGACAAATATTTTAGACATTTTACATGTGTCAATTATTAAAAAGGGTAAATAATGCTTTACCCTCCTGTAATATACGAGACTTTTGGTTTCGCCACCTGTAAAAAAAAATTAGATTCGGTCCTTGTAAAATAAAGATTCTTCACGATTGCTTCCTATGTTCTTTGAGTCAGCATAATCTTTGATGTGCCACCGACATGATTTTTTTTTTCATGCCACGCGTAAAAAGCACATTGCACGTCATTTATAATTTAAAAAAATAAAAAATCAGAAAAAAATTCAGATTTTTATTTTGAAAATTAAGTTCTAGATTTTTTTTTAAATCATCCTAATTTCGGAAAAAAATGATTTTTATTTTATTTTTAAATTTCAAAAAGGATTTCATAAAAATTTAGAATAAATTTTTTTGTTTTCATTTCTAAATTTAATTTCCTTATTGGTTGATTTCCACAATGATTTATGTTCAACAATAGTAGCATCTCATTTCCGATCAATGACAGAAAAAACTCATTTGGTATTACCATTTTCATTCTCGAACTTAATACATTTTGAAATTTCTAAAAAAATTATCCAAAAATCCGAATTAAATTAAAATTATTAAAAAAAATGTAAAATTTTGAGATATATTAAGTTTGAGTATAAAAATGGTAATACCAAATGAGTTTTTCTACGGTTGATGAGAAATGAGATGCTGTTATTGTTAAGCATAGATCACGGTTGAAATCAACCAAGAAGGAAATTAAATTTAGAAAAAAATTTAGATTTATTTTTGAAAATTTTATGAAATCTTTTTTGAAATAAAAACAAAAATTCATATTATTTTTTTTCCAAAATTAGGAAGATTATTTTTTTTTATCAGGAACTTAATTTTCAAAATAAAAAACTAATTTTTTTTATATATTTTTTTTAAATTTTGAAAAAAATCTGATTTTTTTGTCTTTTTAAATTTTTTTAATTATAAATGACGTGTAATATATTTTTTACGCGTGGCATGCAAAAAGAAAATGAAAATAAAAAGAAAAAGTCATGTTAGTGCCACATCAAAAATTTAGTCGACTCAAAGAACATAGGGGGCAATCATGAAAAATCTTTCTTTTACAATGACCAAATTTTTTTACAGGGGGCAAAACTAAAAGTTCCCTGGACGTAAAACACTATTAACCATATTAAAAAATTTAAGTAATGATAAAATCAGAGATAAAAAAAGGCTAATACCATGTCAACTGTCGTAACTATTACATGTGTCATTCATCGTTTACGAAGAAGAAAGATTACGACGTATGATGTAAGAGCCCATTTTCTCATACCATGTTTAAGGCCCTATAAAATGCTAGGACCGACCCTGGTCGATTCGCTGAAATATCAGGACTTCATTATCGAGATTGAAGCTTAATTTGCAATTGACACGATTATAGTCAAGTTTCCCGCCAACACGTTCAACTTTTTTTTTTTTATTGGAAAACATGATTCATTTACTCGGCGACAATAATTGAACTTGCAAGACTTGTCATATATCTTTGGAAGCAAACATACGCGTTGACACTCTTGCCATTCACGCCGAAAATAATAGCTGTCTTAAATCCTCCTCCCATCCGCGCGGGAAATAATAACTGTCTTAAATCCTCCTCTCATTTGGCGCGCGATCTTACCTTCCTTATTTTGTTCGTTTGTAGCTATTTTAAAGGAAACATTGTCACGAAGGCCAAAATAACGAAACACACGAATAACACTAACCTCGCGATTTTCGTCAAAAGTTAAATTTTTGTCTTATTATATTTCTTTAAACAAGCCGTGACAACTACTTTATCTATCATATATATCGTTCACGTACTAATTATCATATCTCCTGTTTTAAACGTCTAAATTTATCAACAAAAAATATGATTCTTAGACTTGAAACAAACACCCTTAATAATTTGGTCAAAAGATAAAATAGCTAATAGTATTAGTGTTGTAGATTATTTCCATCACAAGGTTGATATTGTTTAATTTTAGTCAAAGAAATGTTGATTGTTTGATACGTTGAAGTCATTAGAGTTAACGGTGGAGATGTACCCAAGTCAAGGAATTATACAATTGGTCGAAACAATCGTTAGACGAATCACAATTGGTCCACGTCATCCAAAGTGACATGTTCGTGCGTAATAAAGCGTTCAGTCCACGAAAGGAGGTTCGGGAAGGATCGAACGGGATTTGACGAACCAATATAAAAACGGCCCAGACCGTTGCTTCAAAAAATCAGAAGCAGAAAAAAACCGATCGCACTCTCTTCACCATTTCCACCTTCAACTTCACCGTTTCAATTTTCGAAGCTGTTTAGAAGAACAAAGTAGAGAGAGAAAGTTTGAGAGAGAGAGAACGATGTCTGGCTCGTGGAAACGCGGCTCTCTTTTCGTTCTTGCAATTATTACAATCGGTAATTTTCTTAGTGTTCATTAGATCTAATCGTTTTTGTATTTTAATTTTCTGTTTTAATGTGGATACTGCAACGAGATCTTAATTTGTTATCAACATTTTTGGATCCGGTTTCGTTGAACTGTATGCTACTGTTTATGTTGCAAATAAGCGATGATTTATAAAATTTAATAACACTAGTGATGTTCTTTGTGATAACTACACATGCATTTTATTGGAATCTTGAAAATTCATCAACAGTGATTTGTTATAGTTATTATGTTAGGGTGCATTAAGATTGTTTTATCGTTGCTTTATAAGATTTTTCACTGCCATTGCATCTGTTCGACTCATCTGAGTTCATGCTTGCGATTTGAATGTGATATCATGAAGGAATGAACTGAAATGAAAATTAATTATGTGCAAATGTTAAATTAAGTATGTTACTATGAATTGTTTTGGTCTTGTAATGATGTAACTAATATTTAAAAAATTGCCACAGGATGTCTATTTGCATGTTCCAATGCGAAAGAGGAAGCAACCAAGTTAGGGACTGTTATTGGGATAGATCTTGGAACAACCTATTCGTGTGTTGGTGTTTACAAGAACGGGCACGTTGAAATCATAGCCAACGACCAAGGAAATCGTATCACACCATCATGGGTTTCTTTCACCGATGATGAGAGATTGATTGGTGAGGCTGCAAAGAATCTGGCAGCTGTCAATCCCGAAAGGACCATCTTTGATGTCAAGAGACTTATCGGAAGAAAGTAAGAACTTGATATTTTATTTATTTATGATATGATTAATGATTTGTTATAATTTGATTTAATGGGATCAATAGTGACTGAGTTGTTGTTACTGTTTTCAGATTTGAAGATAAGGAAGTTCAAAGAGACATGAAGCTTGTTCCTTACAAGATTGTCAACAGAGATGGAAAACCATACATTCAGGTCAGAGTAAAGGATGGTGAGACAAAGGTGTTCAGCCCTGAGGAAATCAGCGCAATGATTCTCGGTAAGATGAAGGAAACCGCTGAAGGATTCCTCGGCAAGACTATTCGTGATGCCGTGGTCACCGTCCCAGGTAAATAAGCAAACTACAACTTGTTCCTCCTGCGTTCTCTATTGTCTTCTCTTTGGTTCTGTATTTATTCTAATGTTTCTCATTCTATTTTGAAATGTACAGCTTACTTTAATGATGCACAGAGGCAGGCCACCAAGGATGCCGGTGTCATTGCCGGTTTGAATGTGGCTAGAATCATTAATGAACCCACCGCTGCTGCCATTGCTTATGGATTGGACAAAAAAGGTGGAGAGAAGAACATTCTTGTCTTTGATCTTGGAGGTGGAACTTTTGATGTCAGTATCTTGACAATTGATAATGGTGTTTTTGAGGTTCTTGCTACAAATGGAGATACTCATCTTGGAGGTGAGTACTTATAATAATAGAAAGAATATGATGAAATTATGAAATTTTAGACTATGCTTAAAATTTTCCTATCAATGCATGCTAATTCTCTACCATTCTTTGCCAGGTGAGGACTTTGATCAGAGAATAATGGAGTACTTCATTAAATTGATCAAGAAAAAGCACAGCAAGGATATTAGCAAGGACAACAGAGCACTTGGAAAGCTGAGGAGGGAGGCTGAGCGCGCCAAGAGAGCTCTTAGTAGCCAGCACCAAGTCCGTGTGGAAATTGAGTCACTTTTTGATGGTGTTGATTTCTCCGAGCCACTTACCCGTGCTCGATTTGAAGAGTTGAATAATGACTTGTTCCGGAAGACAATGGGACCTGTGAAGAAGGCAATGGACGATGCTGGATTACAAAAGAATCAAATTGATGAGATTGTTCTTGTTGGTGGAAGCACAAGGATTCCAAAGGTACAACAACTTTTGAAGGATTACTTTGATGGAAAGGAGCCAAACAAGGGCGTCAACCCTGATGAAGCAGTTGCCTTTGGTGCTGCGGTGCAAGGAAGCATTTTGAGTGGGGAAGGTGGTGAAGAAACTAAAGGTACCGTTACAATCTATACTCTAGCCTATCAATTCCATTAGTTGGCTATTATTTGTTATTGATGCAAGTAGATTTCCAAGCATTACACTTTCTTATTGTTGTGCTATTCTCTGTATCCAGATATCCTTCTCTTGGATGTCGCACCTCTTACCCTTGGAATTGAAACTGTTGGAGGAGTGATGACAAAGTTGATTCCTAGAAACACTGTTATCCCCACCAAAAAATCCCAGGTGTTTACCACCTACCAGGATCAGCAGACAACTGTCTCCATTCAGGTACTGTACCATTATTCCACTGCATGTTTTCCTTAAATACAAGTTGCTTGACGGCATGAACTTGAACTCAACCGGGGTGTTGTTTGTTTTTAATATGTATAGGTGTTTGAAGGTGAGAGGAGTCTCACAAAGGATTGTCGCCTCCTTGGCAAATTTGATCTGTCTGGAATTCCACCAGCTCCAAGGTTTGTTTCCTCCTTCCGTTATGTCTTCTGAATTTTTCTCTATTGATGTTTTGTTTTGTAATTAATGGGTTTTTCTTGTTGCAATTGAACAGAGGTACCCCTCAAATTGAAGTCACCTTTGAAGTTGATGCAAACGGTATCTTAAATGTAAAGGCAGAAGACAAGGGCACCGGTAAATCAGAAAAGATCACCATTACAAATGAAAAGGGACGTCTAAGCCAGGAGGAAATCGAACGAATGGTTCGTGAAGCTGAGGAGTTTGCCGAGGAGGATAAAAAGGTCAAGGAAAGAATTGACGCTCGAAATGCTCTGGAAACCTATGTCTACAACATGAAAAACCAAGTCAGTGACAAAGACAAGCTGGCTGACAAGTTGGAGTCAGATGAAAAGGAGAAGATCGAGACCGCTGTTAAGGAAGCATTGGAATGGTTGGATGACAACCAGAGCGTAGAAAAAGAAGAATATGAAGAGAAGCTCAAAGAAGTGGAAGCTGTTTGCAATCCAATCATCACCGCCGTCTATCAGAGATCTGGTGGTGCCCCAGGTGGTGGTGCATCAGGGGAAGACGAGGACGACGAGACTCATGATGAACTCTAGACTAGATAATGATGAGAAGTAATAGAATAGGCAGAGTCTGTTAATTTTTCTGATAGGTGGGAATTAAAAATTTCCCCTGCGCTTACTTTTTTGTTTGCGAATATACCTGCAAAATTATTTGTACCTTACTTTTGCTAGTTTTATGAGAGAACTTATTCTGCTACATGACCCTGGGTTTTTGTTTTTACTATTATTCTATTATTATCATGCTTGTGTTCGTGCGTCTTTCCATCCCAGACTAGTACGGTTTGGACATAGGCAAGACCCTCTCCTTTTTCCATCCTCTTCATTTTATTTAATTCTCTAAACACTGAAAGATCTGACAACAAACAAGCCAAATGGAGCCCCTTACATTGATCAATGACACTGATATTCTAGTATCAAATAGGAGTACTACAATTTTTATTTATCAACTATTTTTAGTTTTTTCTTAGTATTTCTTTTATAATTTCTTCATGTCTTCACCTAGTGATTTGAATTTCTTCAGATTCATCAGGTCCAAGTTTAGTTTGAATTGAAACTTCAGCCTGCCAATGCTCATCAGATTATCAATCATTTCATAATGAATGTCTGATTATTTTTTATGTCGATAAAAAAACACGCCCTTAGTGTTACATTACATGCTACCAGTCAAACATTATATGGGACACCAAGAGCATGTGCCATGTAATGTTTATGGAACCGTTCTTCATCCAAGTTGGAAAGCTTCACACATATTCCCCTGCTTCGGGTAGGTCATTGTTCTATTCAACAAATCACATAGAAGAATTTGACACCGCCCACATTCTTTACACATATTGAGCAATACTCTACCAATTTCTTTGGCAAAGTGGTTCCATTTGCATCTCTAAACAAATAGCTAGATAATTTAATTTTGGGAGATGATAAGTCGATAAAAATATGGGATTTGACTGGACATAAGTCTATCTGGTGTGAGGAATTGCAATTTTTTTTCGAGTTTCTTAGGGAAATATTTCTCCCTCGTAGCTGGAAGTTATATTATGGACTCTAACTTAGAAGATTTGGCCTGCCTTAATCATTTACTTGATTCTTTTCTAGTTTTGTAGGTTGGAAATTATAGTAGTTGAGAGGTAATGGAAGAGTTGTTATTTCTCCATGAGAAGCTACTTGCGTGTGTTCTTTTGCAGTGTTGGGGTTTGATAGAAGTTTCATTGCCAATCTCAACTCATACATAAACCAAATCACCTCCTCAATATACTTAATCGGATGCTTGGCGATTTTCATGGCTAATCAGACCGTACACAAATCATTGCTAAGTTTAAACATCTTGCTACACTTTTAATTAATTTCATAACATAACATGTTTGTTTTTGGGTCAAGTAGCCTAATTGTTAAAAATTCACCCATTAAGGGGAATTCGTGAAACATCTCTATCAACTAAGTTATACTCATGAATATTTATATTATTATGTTTTTTTATTCAGTTTATTATAATTATGTTGAAATCATTAAATCGTTTAGAAGTCATAAGTTGGAGACTCATCATCTATATCATAAAGATGGTCTCTTATATAATCATATGGATGTTTTTATGATAAAAGCTCAACAAAATCTAACAACAGTTATATTCACACTGAACTTTATTTTAAGCAAATCCTGACAGGGGTTTGGAGTCTTGAAAAGGAAGCGTACCACCAAATGATACTAGTTGACAGGCCATCTATATCCAACATACTCTACTATATGCCAGTATAACTAAGCGGTCGGTTGCAACAATTTGTTTATTAAATCCTAATCATATTCTAGTGTCATCATCAGTTGTCTCAGTCAATTACGCCAGTCAATTACGCACTACAGTCCATATGCCATCAAGCGTCACTGAGTGTCAAGAAGCCTACCAGGTGAAGGCATTCGGTGTTCTCCGATCACTAGCTATTTCCAGTCCATTACCAAATCTAGTGATGACAGAATTGGATCCCTCGGTCTACACTGCCCAACTATGCAGTGCAAGTTTGTGGAACACTATTCCAGTTTTTGCAACAAAATAATGATATTTATTTTTTACTAACATCGCACGTAGGCTAGAGTGGGAGTTCTTTTGTATTATTTTTTAAAGCTATCTTCTCAGAACTGAACAAAATGATATAGATAAATTGTATGAATCAAGTCACTGGCTATCAACACCACATCTTTTTCAACACAAATTAAACATCTGATTCTGATCATATAACACAAGTCTCAGATTCATAAATAGCTATAAATTTATCATGGTTTTTTCAATTTTGCACCATATCACAGATTCATAGCTTAGTCTAATACTTCCTCTCCTTCTCCGACTCTTTCAGTTTCACATTTGATCTTTTATTTTCTCCTCTGGTAATCAGCATTTAAATTCTCTTTTTTGACTATAAATACTTTAGAAATAATGATATAAATAAATATTACCTGCAAGACTTTGAAGAATATGAGATGTTAAAATTGAGGACACGATTTGGAGCATTAAAAACTATACCAGATTTGTGTTATTCTTTGGTAAAATCAAGAAAAGCACAAGGCTATCCTCTTGTTTATCGTGTGATAACTCTTATTCTCACACTTCGTGTTTCTACAGCTACTACAAAGTGTTCTTTTTCAGCTATAAATAAATATGCTTCGCGACAAGATGGAAGTCAACTTCATAGATCAAAATGATGCCATAATATCTCATCATAATTAATGTTTAATGATAGATCGATTCAATCTAAATCATCCTTACACAACAAGGCTAGGAGCTAAACATACAAGCAGATCAGGATCATCCTTCTACAAAGCATCACGAGCAGCTATTCGGCAAGTTATTGCATCTGCAAGTGATGATATTCCAAGTTCCAAGGCAGATATCTTGTAATGCTGAAACATGACAAATTATTGAATATGCTAGTTGGCACAAAAAGGTGCAAAGTAATATCAAAGCCCTGACGAACCTTTTGTATCTGGGGCAGGTTTGCTCTCCCTTTCAGCTCCTCCAGGTCGATCTCTTTTCCAACGACGAGTTTCTCTATGGCTGTAATCTATTAAAGAGAGACATATCATTTTAGTTATGTGAGTGACAATAAAAATAGGTGCCATATTTTACCGTAGAATCTTCTCACCTCATCAGGAGTAGCATCAAATCGAGCAGCAAGGATATAAGTTGTGCTTTCGGAGATGCCACATCTTTTTAAAGATTCAGTAATCTAGTTGCAAGACATGCTGAAATTAGCAATGGCAACTCTAATTGAAATGTAAACCATAACAGGTTAAATAGAAATACATAATTACATGTTTGGACCCTGAGTAGTTGTAAACAAGCTCGGAATGAAGAGTGCGTGTGGTCAAAGAGTCCCGTGACTTGGTTACAAGTGTCTTGTGAGCAGCTGCTAGAAGAGGGAAAACATCTGGAATCTGGTGCAGTTGAGAACAGTGGTAACATCAGAAAGAAGCAAAAGTGTTTTGTTAAAAATACAAGCACTAACATCATTGGGATTCTCTCATTACCAACATAAGAGGATCATGTTATGAGAGAGAAAGAAACAAAGTTAAATTAGTAGATCCTCTATAAATGAATGTGGGTCACAATGTCCTACTAATTACTTTTGTATATATTCTCTCACAACATGACTTTCTCTTGTGAAGAAGTAAGTGAATTCAGATGAGCTTGTAAATAGCGATGGACATGACATAAAACACAAACATAAGAAATTATACAAGTGAAGCATTGAGGAATGCAACTTCTGGCTCCAATGTCCCAGCTTGCATACTTTCCAATAGTTCCCTGCAAGAAACATAGTTACATAATATACTTTAGCTAAAAGCTGGTGCCATAGTGCCAGATACAAGAATACGACAATTTTAAAAATATGTACAGAACATAACTACGTACAGAACATGACCTTGTTGATAGTTACCCTATGTTGCATAGTTACAGATACGAGAATACGACAATTTTAAACATATTAATGTACGGTTACATCCCTAAAAAACATGAGATTTGTTATATAAAATAAAATAGAAGAGGTAAATTCTTCAATTCACAACAAAAACAACACAATAAAAGTTTAAAAAGTCAAAAATTGTGTTTGGTTACTACAAGAAAGAAACTCAAATACACAAATAATATATTTATTATATTAATATATGAGAAAGATAGAAATTTCACTTGCAACAAAATACAACAACAACAACAACCAAACCTTATCCCAATAAATGAAATCGACTAGATGGATAATATTCTATCATAAACTATATTTTGATCCAACTCATTAATCTTTATCTTTCTTAATAGTTTCTCGAGGTCTTCCCTTGCCTTTAGTGATATGACTATCTTACTACAAAATCTACGGGTTTTCTCTCTATATGCGCAAACCCCCTATGTCTAGTTTCCACAATCTTTTCTACCCCAACTCTCTCTTACCGGGCACATGTCCAGTCCAGGTACGATGACAGCAGAAACGAAACAAAGCTATAAAACAAAAACAAAAAGAAAGTCCTACAGCTTCGTAAAAAGAGAGATGAAGAGAAAGACTAACTTTGAATTGGTGACGTCCGTGTAGAGTGAGAGACAAAGTGTGGTTCCATTGATGTCGACGAGCTTCATAGCTAGCTTTAGCTATCGACTGTAAGAGAAGACTAAGATAGTTAGAAGAAGCGACCCCTAAATCTAATAGGGTTTTCCTAATTATTTTTAGGGGTATTATGGTAAATTTGGTAATAATTGGTGAAAAAATGTATCTATGTTGATGTTGAAGAGAGATCTGATTAAATCTGAATATGAGTTTGAAGAGATTGAGTTCATTATTGATTGTGGGTTTCATAACCTTCTCTATATTACTCATTTTCACTCTCACTCACCAAAACAACTCAATTGATGGATTTTCCAACATCAATGCTTCGCCTACTACTGTTACTCTCGTCAAACAAAATATTACAAACTCATCAGTAGGTAAGTAAGACCATTCAATTATTATTGCTGTCCGTGTCTCTGTATCAGAGTGTCTTTACCTCAATTGCTAACATTTTATTAAAATGTGTTGTTAGACAAAGATCAAAATGTTATGCCTGCTGCTGGGATCATTCAACCTCAGACACAAACAATCTCCGATATTGGTAGTAAACTCCACATTTCTAGAATTATTCTTTGTTCTTTTTGTTAATTTCATAATTTTCTTACATGTTATGTAGCTTCTTAGCTTTACTTCAGACCATGTTACTGTGTTAGTCAAAGAGTGTTTATGGTGTATGATGCATATTTTATTTCCACGCTACAGGTCCAAAATATGATTCACTTGAACACCAAAAGAAGCATCAATCTCTAGCTTCTGCTGGAATTGCTAATGACCGATTACTTGATGGACTTCTAGTTTCCACATTTGATGAAGCATCATGCTTAAGTAGATTTAAATCTCACTTATACCGCAAAGCTTCCCCTTATAAACCTTCTGCGTATCTGTTATCCAAGTTACGGAACTATGAACGTCTTCATAGAAGTTGTGGACCAAATACTAAACCATACAGCAAAATCATGAGAAAGGGTCCAAAATTTAGCAGAGGTGATGCAGATACAAAGTGCAAATACCTTGTATGGACAGCTTCCAATGGATTGGGGAACAGGATGATAACCTTGGCTGCAGCGTTTCTTTATGCTATTCTTACGGACCGGGTTCTACTTGTCAAATTTGGCGCTGACATGTTTGGTCTCTTTTGTGAGCCATTTCCTGACTCCTCGTGGTTATTGCCCAGGAACTTTCCTTATTGGAAAGATCAGAAACATATTGAAACCTATGAAAGCATGCTGATGAATAGCAAGAAAAACAAATCAAAGGAGCTTTTGCCACAATTTCTCATTCTTAATCTACAACACACCCATGATGGTCATAACAACTTTTTTCATTGTGATCAAAGTCAAGGTCTTCTCCAGAAAGTTCCTGTTCTAATTTTGTGGTCGGATCAATATTTTGTCCCTTCTCTTTTTATGATTCCTTCATTTAGCAAAGAACTAAGCAAAATGTTTCCTGAGGAAGACACTGTTTTCCACCATTTGGGACGTTACCTTTTTCACCCTTCCAATGAGGCATGGGAATTAATTAGCAAGTTCTATGAGACACACTTAGCCAAGGCAAATGAGAAAATTGGATTGCAGATTAGAGTGTATAACACTCACCAAGTACCACATCACACCATAGTCAATGAAATTATAGCTTGCACTCTTCAGCATAAGCTGTTGCCCGAATTGAACGTGCAGAAGACAGCAAAATCTTTTTTGAAGAAGCAGACATCAAAAGCTGTTCTAGTGGCTTCTCTATATTCCGAATATGGTGAGCAGCTGAAGACTATATATAAGGCAAATACAACTGTAAGCGGGGAGGTAATAAAAGTTTATCAGCCAAGTCACGAAGGGCGTCAAAAATCAAATAATGACACACACAATATTAAAGCTTGGACTGAAATATATCTACTGAGTTTATGTGATGCATTGATTACAAGCCCCAAGTCCACTTTTGGGTATGTTGCTCATAGTCTTGGAGGTTTGAAGCCATGGATTCTGCACAGGGCATATGGGGAAACCATCCCAAATCCACCTTGTCAACGAGCCAAGTCCATGGAGCCTTGTTTCCATTATCCTCCCAAGTATGATTGTAGGGCCAACCTAACAACTGATTTTACTTCCCTTTTTCATCACATGAAGCATTGTGAAGATAAAAATGGTGGATTGAGGTTGGTTAATGCTAATCGCTAGGTAACAAACTAACTATTACCACCAGCTCGGAGTTATCTGCTTGATGTGCTTACTGATATTTCTACTTAACTTAATACTTCTATGTTCAACCATATTTGAGGTCCTCAAGCACAGTGAAGAAGAGTGTTATTGGTTAGTAGAATGGTTCCCTGTTTTCAGTTAAGTACATTGATGGAAACCTCGCATGACTGAAGTCCTCATGCATGTGCTAGTGCTAATCTATTGGCGATGAGACGATACACAAATGAACCTTACACGACTGGAGTCCTCTGATGCTTATCTGAGGGTTGAGGCTTGCATGGTTATGCTTAGCTGCTATTTGTTGGACACCCCTTGATGTGATTGCAATATGATCTCTCTGATAAATATTATTTTGAGTCAACAAATTTGTATAAAATCAGTTCTTAGCGGAGTTTCTTCATTTTGTGCTACTGGTTTTTGCTACTAACCTTGTAATTATTTTTGTGTGCTTTTAATAAGATATAAACTGGGATATAATTTGTAGTCAGTTCTGGTTCAAATCGGGATACAAATTTTATATTCTCTACTTGCTCGTTTGCTTTAGTATCTGTTGGTTTTCACGGTAGGGAGAGTGAAAGGTGATTCTAAATTCTAATCATATATAATTGGTTTTGACATGTTTGAGTGACATCGATTTGAATTGATTTTAATGTAAAAGTTAGGATTTGTGATCTCTATTTAATAAAAAAAAGTATGGAGCCTCAATTATAATGCATTAATTCTTCAAATTAAATTATGAATTCTATCATGAAGGTATTTTTATGTTCAACATGCGATACCTGTCAATCTGTCATATGCCGTTCAAAAAAATAAAAAAACTGTCATATCCTTTATAAATTTTTATAGTAGCAACATGTGTCCTTAATGGGCTTTGAGTTCAACATTTCTTAATTTTGCGAAGGTTAGTGTCCACTTTGAAGCAACGGTTACCTCATGATGTTTATATTTTTTCCCCCTATGAATCATTTCCTTCTTTTAGGGATTTCTTGATTTACGACAGATCCATGGATTCGGAATATGTTAACTCCTTGCTTAGCGATAGTTCCTAGTTTGATTGTTGTGGTAATCGGTGGCTCTACTGGGGCTGGGAAGCTCATAATAATTGCAACTGTAAAATATCCTTGCCATCAATTTTAATCGAGTTGTTTTGGTCCAAAAATATCTTCTAATGCTTTTCACTTGATCCATGGAATATCCTTGCCAGCAAAGCGGAGTAGTCCTGCAGATCTTGACTGGCAAAATTATATGTCAATAAGATGGGGCAGTGTTCATTCATTTTCTCCCAAACAGTTTAATTAATTAATGTATAATTTTCTGACCCTACCTCACTCTTTGATACACAATCTTTCTTTTCATTTCAATGTTTTCATCATTCTCTTTTCGATGCAAAGGGTAATGTTTGAGCTCAGATTAGATGTGTTTCTTGGGATGTTAAAAAAAATGTATTCCTTGATTCTCAACTTACCAATCTTCTTCTCATTACTATTACTAATGGAGCTACTGAGATGCTTTTTTTGTTGTTGTAATTAACTGTTGTGGCTTTCATTCTTGCATTTTTCAGAGGATCATGAGATATTTCCTTGGCTTTGAAGGTTCGTTAGATTGGAACCCAGCTTTATGATCATACTTCACTGAATGATTTGCTGCAGAAAGGGGAAAAACACGAGAGAATATGGTTGTCCCATGTTCTGGTTCTTTTTAAGCTATGCTACATATGTGTTTAAGATTAAAGATTTAGTATGAACTGTTCTTTGTAATGTTACTCATGGATAAGTGAGTTTGGAAAAATTACTTCCCTATATCTGGTAGTGTAAGATTTGAAATAAAATTTCCTCCAACAATATTTCTAGATATTCTTAATTTCCAAGGAGTTAGAACACATTCCAATTTTGTACATAGCTTCTATTTCTATAAGATAATTTTTTTCCCATGACATAACAGTGGAAACTTGCATTCTCACCTCTTCCTCCCACTCCCACCATTATAATTTTAAAACACACTCACAAGTATTCAACCATGTATGTTTTCTAATTTACATGGTAACTTCTAGTATACGATATTGGATATAGTATTCTTTGGAATATAACTTCTTCACTAACACAACGTTTTAAAAAAATAAAAGACTAAAACGAACCAAAAAAAATACAAACGACCAAAACCAATCAATATTTAGTAAAAGATAAATGATTCTGTAAAAAAATGATAAAAAAAAGTGTATTTATATGCATATTTTTTGTATTAAACAATTCACCAATAGTAAGTTAGAGAGGAAATGTTTTGTTACAGAAGTTAAAGTTAGATGATAAGTTATTAGATGTAATAAAAAAATGGTGAAGCAGAGAATAGTTGCCAAAGGTCTTTCCTGCACAAAAGGTTCACTATGCGTATGGTTCTGTTCAGTACTGATACCCAAACAGTGGAGACATATGTAAGTCTACTTTGACAACTTGAAAAATAAACAATATCCACATAACTATTGGTAGTAAATAAATCCAAACTTGCTTATTAAAATCAGCTTATCAACTCCAAACTGATTGTAGAGTATTTGACTCAAGTTATAGTCAGAACTCAGATGTTTTATGCAGTTAAAAGTGAGACACTATTAGTTTAGAGAAATAAAACAGTGAATTAGCAGGAATAAGCATAGTTCAACTTCAGAAATCTGAACAAAAATGAAAGCAACACTTTCCACAACTAAATGAATTGGTAGTTTTACTCGATTGCTTCACAAAAGTATAAGATATTTGGCTAGAATGCAAATATAAGATCCTTTCACGAGTAAGATCCATGAAAAAAACCCCGATTTTAGTTTATTATACAATCAAAACAACACACTAATCATAAATCATGTATTTATATGCATTGAACATGAGAAACCTTCCCATATATTATTAAAGAAAATGCTATTTCGGAGCCTTCAAACAAACAAGCCGCATCCTCATCAACTAAAAAGGTCCGACAGTTTTAAGTTATGAGAAGACATTGTTTCATCCCCCATTATCTTTGAAGCATGTTTGTTCCAAAAGAGGTGTCAAACTTGGAGCTATTAGCTTTCATCCGTGTGACTGTGCACTCTTGTCTTCGACGTCAACCATCGAACCATCTATTCCAATCTGATAGCACATGCAAGCAGGTGACATACACAATGCAATCATTAAAGCGGATTTGTCCAAAAGCGCAATAGCCCTGTAATAACTTTCTGTGATAACGATAAATTGACAATAGAAGAAATCGGTCTAGAATATATATACCTGTTGATCAAGCTAGGAAGCAGTTACAAAATGCATTAGGCTAAAAATCTAACTCTAGCAATATTTTAAAGAATAGCTTACAAAAAATGTTTTTACAAACTTATATAAGACATGCAATTTATATCAGATATGCTAAAAAATTCCTACAGAGACTACTAAAGAGAGAACGTGCAAGTACATTCATAAATTAGATGTTTCCAAGCAATTTAAAAATGGAAGAGAAAATAATATTGAAAAGAATCAATTTCATTTGGATACCACAATTTCTTTTGAATTGATGACATTAATCCACACACCAAAGGCAAATTTGATTATGAATTATGTAAAAATAAAACCCGAATTCCATAATCAACTATTCCATTGGTGAATTATGACGACAATTTAAAAGGATAAATTTATTAGTGTGGCAGTTATACTCATTGTTCCATAACTTGTAAACCCCATTTTTTGGAACACAAAACAAAGGAAAAAAGTTCTCTAATTAAAAAGAAAAACAACCATAAAACAAACAGAACAAACGAAAAGGAAATGTAAGGAAAGACGATCTCACCGCCACCATGAACGGCTGTTACAGGTCAGCAGTAGACCCATTCTTACAAATAAAGACATATTTGTAAGAACCTGAAAAGCAAAAACAAACAAAGGCATAAATATGTTGGACAAACCTTTCCTATGGGCATGAATTAAACAGCAGCCATTGAGCATGAACCTGAAAATCAGAGTTTCAAATCCCCAACGAATGTGCTCAACTAGGCCAATCCCAACATCAGACTTTAATAAGTGTATATATATTTTCAATGTAAAACTGAAAACTAGGAGAAATACATAGCAATGCAACACGCGATATCAATGTGTTTATAAAAGTGTCTTCTTTAATTAGATCTTACTTTTTTTATTTTTAACATATCTTCTAAATGAGTCTTGTGATGATACATACATGTTTAAATTTCTTATGTTAGGTGTGACTATAGGATAAGAAAGAAAGGGAAGTTATTTAAGTGAAGGATGAAGAATAAAAGAGATAGAAGAGAGAAAAAGGGATAGACTGAGTGACTTACATGACTTTGTTTTGCTCCATATAATGAAATTTATGAGCACAAATTTAGTTGTTCAGACTTGTGTATTGTCTACTAGATGGAATGACTTTTGGCAATGTCTCACCAATCTTGCATTGAATCACTCACACTTCCCTCGCAGCCTTCCCAATTATAGTCAATTTGTATTTTCATTAAGTTTTGTCTCGTTGAGATGACTATATTTCTTTGCATGATATTGATTTAAGATGGAATGATTCATTCAACCGAAACTCTTTACAAGTATGACATGTGTTGTGTCATATATTTGTATCATAGGAGTTCAGGTTCAATGCAACCAATTCGCCTTAAATCAATATCATGGAAAGAAATTGAGTCGTCGCGATGAAACAACCGAAAACACAAACTTCTTATAATTGGGAAGGTTAGGCGCGAAGTGCGAGTAATTCAATACAAGATTAGTGAGACTCTCCTCGAGATCAGTATTATGACACTAAGGAGCTATTATACAATCCCAATAAGGAGCACTACTAGGATGAGGAGCAGTTCCAGCCAGATCAGCCTGTACAGCATGGAGACGAGCATTTTTCCTAATCAGACAACTTCATAGGTGTTTTGAGGATTTTATGTTTTAAATCATGCAATTCAGCAAAGCAGAACACTTCATAGAAATTATAGAAGCTAAATAATCAAACGTAACGAAGGTTTGAAGACAATACAAGTTGGAAAAATTCTATCCCAGTTTCCAAAAACATATCAAGAAGGAAAAACACTTGAAGAGTGATACTATGAAATCCCATGCGCTGCGCGTATCAAATCTCATAAATTTGATATTATCAGATTTACAAAAAATGATACTATTAATTTTTTTTCCTGCAGAACAGAATCCCCCTACACGGATTAGATTAGTTCGCTTTCCCTGCAGACAGTACTGGTCCCTAAACAGTGGAAACATACTATTAAGTATCCTTTGTCAATTTGAAAAATAAACAATATCCAAATAACTAATGTTACTAATAAATACAAACTTATTAAAATCATCTTATTAACCCCAAATTGATTGTAGAGTATTCATTCTCAAGTTGGTAGTTGATCTGAACACGGATGAAACAAATACATTCCAACACTAAACAACCAAGAGTTATTGAGTCGGAACTTAGATGAACTATATGCAGCTAAAAAGTGAGACGTTATTGGTTTTGAGAACTAGAACAATGTGTTAGTAGGAATAAGTAGTGATCCTCTGTGTTTGGGCTCATATCAAAAAACTTAGTTCAACTTCAGAAATCTGAACAAAAATGAGAGAAACAATTCCCTAAACTATATTTTTATTTTTATTTTGAAAAATTCCCTAAACTAAATGAATTGGTGGTTTTCCTCATTCACAAAACTAGAAGATATATTGTTATAATCTTGCAGCAATCATACACACCTACTCACTACTAGAAAGCCATACACAGCAATTACTTGAGAACATCTTAAAGGAATGCAAATAAAAGAAGATCCTTTCACAAGAGATCGATCCATGAAAACCAGTTGTCGCAGGATTTTAGTTTATTATATAATCAAACCCACAATCACTATTCACCTCAATCCAAATCAGACACAACGTCTGGTGCTTCATCTTAATCCAATTAATTTCATACATTTACGACAGAATCAACTCAGTCGAGAATCATTCACCATAAAAATTTAAGCATAAGACTAAAGAATCACAATCAATAAGTTTTGTTTCTCAAGCAATAATTAGATTGATCCGTGTTGATTTTTCTGCACAGCATAATCTAAAAGGTTTATTATTTGCAATTTAACCAATGTTTTAAATGGATAAAGCATGTATTTATATGTACTGAACATGATAAACCTTCCCCTAAAGTTTTGTTGTTATAGTTGTCGATTCTGAACTTCTCCTTTCATATTGCATCGTCGTCTAAATCTTTCTCTTTGTAATAAATCAAAACACTCAATGATAATTTAAAAATGTTTTTACACTACCCATGGGATGAAAGGTTGAATGAGTTTCATTATTCACATAAAGTGTGCTATAATTTGGACCAGATTTGCAGTCTTGCACATGCAAATCTATAATTTACTTTATTTTGTTTTATTAGGGGAGGTTAATTTCAATTAGATTCCGACATTTGGATTGCCTGAACCTGCGGCAGCAACTCCCATCCCACCAACACCATCTAATGGAGCTGCCACCGTCTCATGGTTTGCCGATTCTTGAACATCTTTGACATCCAGCTCATGTACAAGTTCATCGATTTTCCGAAATTGATATGGCCATCTTGCATTATAAAGAAATTGGCGAAGATCAAACCTATTATCCTCCGGTGAATAACTCTGCAAGTTGAATGAAAGATTGTGCATTTTCATCAGTCAAAAAAGAAGAAAAAGAGAACTGACCAAAATCTTTAGGAGCATAAAGAGCTATCTAGCAAAATTCAACCCTGACTTTAAATCAGAATAACTACATACCTCGGCATGATAGGAAGGTGTCAAGGTGGTCATTTTGTGCCGATTTATCGAATAATACTTGAAGAAGTGTTTTACTTTTTCAGCCACTTGTGATGGAGTCAATCTTGCACCCCATCTGTAACATAGATTCTGAGATAGCAAATTAAAAAAGAAAGGTTATGACTGAACTTAAAGATGGACAGCCTTAAATTACCAAGCTTCTAATGAGACTGCTAACTAGTAGATGCAAAAATCTTCTACCAAGTAGAGCTCTCCATAACAATTGAAAACATGACAGTTCTAAAATCAATCTAATGTGACTTAGGATAGATGGTAAGGAATTTCTTCTAGTGATACTTAGCTTAAACAATGTGAGTTCTTTTGTTATTTCATTAGCTCTCGTCCTAAAGGAAAACATGCTAACTTTTAACCATTTTGTAGATAAATAGCCTTTTGCAATAAAAGCTCACACAAGGAACTCCTCTGTTATTTTAAAAAAAGCAGGTAAAGTTTTGTAACTGGATGTTTGATATGTCCATCTGTTCAATATAGACAAGATCTGGTATTGTGTTTTTACAGACAGTTTACAGGTGCGAAATTACAAACACATACGTAAGTGTCTCTTTTGCTAGTAATATTATGGACCAAAATGATTAACGGAAGACATATTCGAGGATCAAAATGATCAACAAAAGACACATTTAGGTATGCTTTTGTAATGTTAATACGTCCAAAGACTACTGTGACAGTGACTAACAAATATAAAGAGCAAAATGACAGTGTACTCTAGTATCTTTCTACAGAAAAAATGAGTCAATAAGTTACTGATATTGAAATTATTTTGGCCTTGCAGGACAGGCGAACAATAAAACCAATTTCATCGACCTGTCAAATGACATGCTGGTAAATTAGTTATAGGCTTATAGCCAATCGGGTTTATCTTTCTCGGATTTGCATCATTCTTCATTGTATCTGGCCTCACAAATAATGATATTATGAGATGGTCATGCATAAGATTACCACATGTTTTCACTATTCCTTCAACCATTTTAAAATGAAAAATACAAAAACAAAAAAAACAAGGGAAAGGTTAAAGAAGTCAGGAGATAGGATGGAGAAACATGAGATATACCTGGAACATGGAAACTGGACCACAACGGAAAATTTTGCGTAGTCTTCCATAAACAGACAGTTCCTCGTAAGTCATTCCCATATCAACTTCGTCAAGCTGCTCAATTAAGAACGAGTGAGGTTTTCAATTATAATTTTTAAAAATTGATCCAAAAAAAATTACTAATGGATACAGAAAAAAGAAAATGCAGGAGAACAAGGCCACTGAAAAGTCAAATACACAGTAACCAAAAACTAGTAGATACTGTTAAAGGGAGAACAAATGAGTAAACTAGTTCCAAGACTTCACCCAAAACCATCACCCTTGTAACAGATTGCCAGAAAGTGTCTGGATAGATAGAAGTCAAAACATTTAGGCTTAATTGCACTTTTGGACCCCTATCTTTCCAAAAGTTGCGGTTATGGACCCCTAACTAATTTAAATACAAAACAGCCCCCTATGTTTTGATTCTTTGGCAGTTTTGGACCCCCAGTCCATTGTTGACTCGGTCAACGCTGACGTGGCACCCTAAGTGAGGTGCCACGTGTCAATTTTTTATTTTTTATTTTGTCTTGGGGGTCCAAAACTGCTAAAGAATCAAAACATAGGGGGCTGTTTTGTATTTAAATTAGTTAGGGGTCCATAACCGCAACTTTTGGAAAGATAGGGGTCCAAAAGTGCAATTAAGCCAAACATTTATAAAAGGTTATTGGGAACTGATAATTAAGCTCTTGCTTCTGTTGAATTGTCTCTTGTCTTCCATCTAACTTAGTAGCATAGACGAAAATAACGTCCCAAATACAGTATGCCAACACATATGCAAATGAAAGGATTCATTGAGATATTTCAAGACCGGTAAGTACTGAAAAGTGTAACAGAACATAACACTACCTGACTGTAGTTAGAACGTATAGGCTCCAATTCAGCTGTGGGTGGAGCTGCTTCAATATCTGCCAAAGATGAGTAACCAAGATGGATTGCTGCCCATCGCAGGAATGACCGAAGATCCTGCTTGCTTATACTGCCGATAGGATTTATATCCGCTGAGCTGCAATCATACTGTAAGAAGATGAACTTTGATAACTAGAGTGTAACAGACCACAAATATGAGAAACTAAAGAAAATGAATGAGAAACTAAGTGCCCATTTGAAGACAAAAAATTTATATTTATATTTTATGTTTGACTAATAATTACAAAAATGTCATCTTATTTTTGTTTTGCTTTTTGTTTCCATAGATTCAACCAAAAGACAGTGAAAATAAAGCGACATGTTTTGAACTTATAGGTCCCCCTATAAGTTCAACTATATATGTCCCCTACAAAAACGTGTAATCTAACACTGTATTGAGATACCTTCGTCAAGTAGCCACGCAACCCTTCATCCACGTTGGAGCTCCCCAAGACAAGATAAAACCCAGGTTTGTTGTGAACCCAAGGCAAGAGTGATGCTAACATGAAAGCTAGCACCATTCTGATTCGAGCTTGAATGTTTTGCAAGCTTAAATTCTCAACATTAGATCCACCATCTACCTGTATAAACAAAATCATACAAAAAATATCATTTGAGGCTACAATATGATAGAAATATAACATGTACTTAATCTTAGTTCAGCATTGATACGAATCTGGATTACAGAAACAGTTTATAGAAGAAAACAGAGCAATAATGGAAAATAAAGATTATTATTTCATAAACACAGAGAAAAATACAATAGGATAAGTCACGATATTCCCATCATGCCCTTCCATAAGTCTTTTAACACAAAATATCCACATTTTTTGTTTGGGCAACTGATGTGCTAACTGTCCCACTGAGCCCACTTTCTCATTCGGTGTCCTATCAGAGGTCCCGATGTGGAGTTCTATGTTGACTTGTTTTAAAATCAGACTACCATTTTTTTTTTTTTGACAGAATACCATTTTTCATTATTATCAACATACTCCAGTGAAAAAATCAAGTGAGACAAGCAACCACATCATATAGACTACAAGGTTCTCTAATTGTATTTATGATTGAAATAATGCACTGGTCCATAATTCAGTCACCTTGTAGCGTGGTCGCTTTCCTGTAAGTGTTTGAAACAAAGACAAAAGAGCAGATATTACTCCATCAATGCTAACATCAAGGTGCCATGAACCAATTTCCTCTGCCAGTACCTTGGCTCGCGACCTTGTCATTTCCGAACTGCAACGTGAATACTGTTAGTGCACCATAACATCTAAAGAGGTTTTTTTTTCTCCAGTTGATTTCAAATAACATATTGGAATGTGTTATTCTGTTTGAACTTAAACTGATTGACACAAAAAAAAATATATATATATCTTGAGTGATTACACTATAAATAGAATAGAATTACTACTCTAATTGTTTAAAGTTATGAAAAGCACCTTATCAAGTCTCAACCCTATTAAAACACATTGGATTGAAAAAATATTAACAGTCGTATATCTGCAATATCATTGATGAAGTATTGATGGAATATACCCGATAGAGAAACTTAGATAGACACAGGCACAGCCAATGATCGTAAAACACTAGAACATGAAATTTGTCACTTACCTGTTTTCAGATCCCATAAACACAGTATAAAATATTCTTTTAGCAAATTCTGTGCTGTCTGTAGGATACTGCCCATCTTTATAGTTTCCGATCCGTATTGCATCAGCTTTAACTTGTTCATCCCCGTTTGCAATTTCTGAAGGAAAATATGAATGCTAGTTAATGATATCCAAACTAGGTTCGGATTTGTAAGGTCAAATAATGTTGTTTATTTCACCTCTGCCACGTCCAAAAATTGTAAATGAAAGAGAAAAGGAGAGGTAAATAGTCTGTATCATTTTAACTATGGACCATGATTACACAACTCAGTTTTATTGTAAGAAGTAAAGCACAGTGAACTACTAAAAGAACACTATTTTGCAAGCCTTTTGAGAAAGGAAATATAAACACTCAGGTCTGCTTTTCCAATTAATTCAGCTGTCAGTCAATTATATGTGTGACCTCTAAACTACTCTTCTTTGAGATCTTCATAGTGGTCACGTGAATTGTTTGTTTATTACTAAATAAGCAGTCCTATAATAGTATGCACAATAATGTAGCTTTAAAATACCGTCACAAGTTGATAAGAAATAGAAACTTTGAAGGTAATCCACAATCTAATCTAACAGCAGTTGTCATTGTATTTGAACTTACCTTTCACAACCATCTGGCACATGCATCCAACAATCGCAGCAACAGAGGAACTGTCTGCTCCACCAGAAAGAGGGAGCAGAAAACCAGATGCTCCACTTCTTCGTAAATAGTCCCATAACCAGCAACCAGGTCCAAATGCTATTTCCTCCTCGGGAGAGTGATATTTTATCTATAATATATAATCATGTTTCAACTTAGTAACTTGGACGCCTGATTAATTTCAGCAATAATAACATTATCAAATCAATATACAAGGATTAAAAATTTAGCATGAAAAATAAAACCTTGGACCCAAATACTCTTCTAAGGGAAAACAGTATTCAAGGCGACATCATAGGTGCACCTTCAAAGCTCATAATATTTAGCTAACTGAAAATTGCAACTCAAAATGACAATAAACTAACCTTAAGAGGAACAGAAAGGCGTATTTTAAGGTCAAAAGGAAGACAAAGACTGCATGGTACATCTACTGAAGGAACCTTGACTTTACAACTTGCTTGCTCTTGGAAGCTGCTTAAAGATCCTCTAAGGCTTGCAACCTACCAGTAAAGGAACCAATCTGATGTAAAACGTTTAATGTTTATAGTCAAAATGACTTTGCATTGCAAGCATTTAAATATGGAAACTAATGCATACCACATCAAGATCTATCTGAGCAACCACAACCTCAACGTCATTTAAAGAAAATTGGGAACCCTGAGCAACAACATCACCATTAACCACAACACTGGCACATCCATCTGTTACAAATGAAATGAAAAACAAGATAAATTTTAGACAAATGAAAAAATCCTACATAATTGACATTTAAACAACCTAAATGGAAAATAAATGTCCTTATACGGATTTCCTGAATGTTGAATTTATGTCACCCTCCCAAACACACAATGGATATTAAATGTGAAAAAAGACGAAGGGAATTCTGTTGAGGGAAATATTTTCCTACCATAGTAAAGGCGACCACCATCACAGCCTTGGTGATTACTGTACATATAGACACCTCCACGAGTATGAGTAGCACCTATAAAAGCACGAAGACGAACATCGAGCTTTCTAAGTTGATGGTGACTTCCGCTTGCATTCATAAACACTTCAACCCCATTTAATGCAAGCTCAGCGTGAGGGGGGGATGGAACAAAAAGCTCTTCACAAACTTCCGCTGCAATAGCTCTAAGAATGGGAAAATGCTTTATGTTAAGCACATAATAATAAACATCTGAGTATAAGTTGGAAAGCCCCAAAAACATAAATGAAACACATACACACACAATAGTTTGAACACACTACTTAGGTGTATGAAAGAATATGTAGATATGTCAATCACAAGATTGCTGCATGGATGCGATGCTGATGCTGATGCATATAAATTTAGAATGCATGAGCGTAAAAGGTATCAATGACCAACAAATAATTCAACTCAGCCGACACCGTCAAACAATAATAATAGAAAAAGAGGGCCAGGGAGAGTAAGGATGTAACATTAGCATTTGATGGAGAACAGAAAGGTACGGGACGGCGTATTTTGTTTTGTTATCTCTGGTTTCACCTACAATCAGTGTACCATTTCTTTTCGCCTATGTCATGGGCATGTTCTACTTTCAACATGCACAAAACATACAACTATTGTCATATTTTAACCTAGGGAAACACTAACATGCACCCTTATGACACTTGTTAGTGTACTAAAGATAGAAATTTTGTATTGGAAACTGTGCATTCTATTTCTCAAAAAGTTAAAGAAAAATAAAAATTCAAGACATAATTATTGTTTGTAGATTCCGTAACATATGCTCTTAAACGGAAAAAAAGTTAGTGTGACCCTTTAACCTATCCATCAAACCAAACACTACATAGCACCAACATTTCCGTTGAAGGTAAGTTCAAGTGTCGGACACCAAATGACATTGACACTTGTGATTACATAAAATCGTCGTTAATTTCTCAAATCATTACTGATGTCTGCATGTCAGTGTCCTGACCGGTGTTCATGTCAGTGTAAGTGCATCATAACAAAGTATTAAGTGAAACAAAAATAAAGTGTGAATTTGGCACTTACGTGTCTTGAAACTTAACAAAACCATAACCAAAAGGAACTGATTTTTGTCCCAATGCTTCAGAAACATGAGGAGGAAGTTGAAAATCATCAAGTTGATCCCTTTGTTTCCAAGCAGTAAACCATCGAAGTTCTCTATAATTACCATCATTTGCAAGCCACATCTTGGGTCGTATCATAATAATCTTTCGATTGAAACACAAAACCTGACAATTGTATCTCTCAGAACCTTTGATAATAGGCATTCCAATACTACACACTATGTTATCAGTCCAATCACCAACCAATATTTCTTTCAAACATTCCCATCTGCAGCAGTAAAACCAATTTCAGTGACAAAAACAAAATAGAAAAACACTCTTTGACATGTGAAAGTGAAAAAAAAGAGAGTTATTACGAATGGCTAATGGTGTCGAGTTCTAAGAAGTGGTCTTCACAGCCATAACCGGGGATTTCGAGTTCGGGTCCAAGGCGGATGACGGCGCCGGCTTGTTTGGATTTGGAGATGGAGTCTTTGATTTGGAAAAGATTGGAATCGAATTCCATAGCCCATTGGTTGAGATTGCAAGTAGCTACCTTCAAGAGCCTCATCGTGATTATGAATGTGAAAATTGCGAGAGGGTCGTTTATTTATATATTATTGGTATATGCTATGCTTTGATTCTACGAAGTCACAATGAAATTGGTCCCGGATCCTTGGACGGGTGATGTTGTTAGTGAGTCAGTATTGAACTTCACTCTCAACCCGCCCGGATCAGCGTTGACGTCAGGTGGTTATTACAAGACCTGAAAATAAACCGGTATAAAATTGGACAAAACCGGAAATACAAGGCAATTGTGTTTTTTTAAAAAACGATTTTATTGAGAAAATCTAAAAAAGATGTGACAAGAATGTCCCAATTTATCTTTAAAAGAATGGGATGATACCCATCTGACCCTAGAGTTTTAAACAGCTCGTAGAAAATAAAACATTTTTCACTTCCTTAAAAGAAAACTATTACCCCATCGTACTTAAATCATTGATAGATATATGCAAGTATGTATGTGTATAGATGGGAGTGATTGATGATACCTTGTGAACCAAAAATATTATGATAAGAATTCACAAGTAAATCTTGAATAAATGATCGGCATATACCCATTTTCCATAATGTTATTTTCCAGTGTTATTTTTAAGAGTTATTTATTTTTTATACGCATAATTAGAGAAGATTGCATCAAGGTAATACTTTGACATCCAAACTATGTTGATACCTCAATGTAACATCAATCATATACAATCTCTCCATATGTATTGTTAATATGAAAAGAAAAAACAGGGGATGGGAGGCATAGACCAAATCCACCAAACACAAGATCAACGAAAAAAGAAACCTTCTCTAAAATAACTATGTAATTAATCTAACAAATCTAAAACAACAACAGGGAAGACAATAATGGTTAGTCTTTCTTCATAAAAATTCTCCTCGCCATAAATATTATAAAATCTAAAAGAAAAATTCCTAATGACATGAAGACAGTTTTTCCATTTGATCTTAAGCTTTTAATGAACCAACTTCACATTAGCAGATGCTTGAGTTGTGAGGAGAAAGTCATGCTTAAACCAAAAATTTATCAAACCTCTAAAAAAGTATCAAGGTGATATATGAAGATGCCACCATAAGAAGAGACTATTGGTGATCATATGGATGCACCGTCAATGTTAATTTTAACCTAGTAATGAAGAGGCATAGTCCAGTTGACTTACTTAGTAATTGGAGGATAGAGAAGATGACAATCAACGTCAAAATGCTTGATAATAGCAAATTTTTGGCTAGAGGAAAGCATGTGACCTTTGGAATGGTGTGTTGCAATGAACAAGGCTTTTGACATAAATCACATCACGGGCAAAACTAGTAAAAATATCATTATGAGTTGAAATGTGATTATGCATTATATGAATAAGAATAGATTGACAGAAAAACGGGTATTGCGGTCACAAAAACACTATTTGGATTTTATATTGTTGATACCAATAACTCTCTTATCAGAGAAGAATATCGAAATATTATTTCCAAAGATTTTCCTCATGTAATTAGTCCACCATCGTGTTTTCTTGGAAGATAACGACCAATCTTATCCCAACGAGCCGTAATATGTTTCTTACGGCAAAAAGTATTACTAAACAAAATCTACAATTCCAATTGTCAAGAGGGGCATTAACATATTCATATTGACCTCCCAGGTATAAAGGTTGCACAAAAAACTATTTAGAACAGTATAAACGTTTCATGGCCTAACCAAGGAGTCAATAATTCGAAGTATGGCTTATAATTTGTTTGAACAATCCCAGATTGATCCAAATTACCACATTGATCTGAATACGAAAGTGGAAGACTAGTAGTCGACCAGTTAGGAAACAAATTTCATAAAGTATTATCATGAGCTATATACAATCTTGCATGAAGGTTGCCTCTAGTGTAAGTAAAGTCAGGTTTTTTAACTCTTCGATTAACCAAATTGCACTCAAATTTGGAAACCGGTGATGTATTGGTAGGAACATCTACAAACTTTCCATATTAACAGAGAACTATATTAAAATTACATGTTAAACATCGAGGTAGGTTATGGTATTAATGCATATTACAAAGCTCGGTCAACGAATCTTTGAGGATTCTAACTTGGGGACTCTCATAGACCTTTGTTATATTCCAATGTGCTTTAGAGAGAGGAGGCACCTTTAAACACACGCACCGCAAAGACGTAGAAATAACATTGATTGGAATGTAACCTTGATCCCATAGACGCCAAATACCGCTGAATAAACTAGTAGTTTCAACTCTAACAACACCATCAAAGCCCAAGCAATCAATAACTTTATATGCACGAGCACCGCTGAGATAGGGTTTTGATAAAGCAAGAAAGCTTAGATTATGAGGATGAGTTACATCACAGATGTAACCGGGAAAATGGCACCCACATGCACCTCTATAATTTCAAATCAGTTGTTTCATTAATAGTTGATACACAATAACAAACAATGGGACAACTGATAACTGGAACATGGGGTGTGTGTGTTGGACATTTTCAGAATCCATATTTTCATGATAGTCTAAACTTTCCATACCATCAACAAGTTGTTTAGGAATAACTTCAACATGCATGTCAACCACACCATAAATCAGTTATGGAGGTTTAGGCTTTTGAAGGAAACAAATATCACTGTTAGCAATGCTATTCTTTTGCTTACCTATACTTTATTGTTTATTAATTGAAGAAGGGATAACAGTTTAAGAGTAAACTAGATTATCTTTATGGGGAAAAATGGACATGCAATAAAGTATAATCATCAATAGATTTGGCATGGGTTTTAATTTTAGGGTTGTCTTATTGGGTCCTCCAATTGTAACACCCCGTTTTCCCAACGTAAAAATTTCGTAAATTAAATCAGAGTTTTCACATAAACGGAGTATCACTTTCTTAAAACATCTCAAAGGAAATGATTAACAATTCATTCATCATAAAAATAGTTATTAAACTTCTCAAAACATTGCAGCGGAATCTTAAAAGTCTTGGCACGCAGGCCTCTTCATAACATTTCAAAAGTTTATCTAAAATTAGTCTTTATAAAATTATAATTGACATGCAAGGAACAGAAAAGCATTTGACAAGATTCCCCATCCCGTTACATATCAGAGCACCTAAGACACAGTGAGGAATGTCTCACACGACTGCACCTAATCTTGGTTACCTGCACTTGCCCACAAGGCGGCAATTCCAGCAGAAGGGGTGAGATTCACAAACAATATAATAAACAGATAATTCAACAATTAAGTTTAACAACAATTAACATATAAGCACGTCTCAAATATTTATCTCATAACATCTTAAGCAGCATCAAGAATATCATCACTAAACATCTTAAACATCATCAAAGAACATCATCACAAAACATCTTAATCATCATCAAAGAACATCATCACAAAACATCTTAAACATCATCACAAAACATCTTAAACAACTCGACTCGACAGTGCAACTCGACTATGCAACTCTAACATCTTAAACATCTTAGACATCTTATATGCATGTGGTACCAATCCAGGGCATAAGCCCTCGTCGCTTTGAGCATAAATATACTCCTAGGGCATAAGCCCTCGTCGCTAGTGAGCAAAAGCTCCAGGGCATAAGCCCTCGTCGCTGGTGAGTAAAAACTCCAGGGCATAAGCCCTCATCTCTGAATGAGTATGCATGAGACTCAATCACTTACGTCTTAGACATCACGACACTTCTCATATGACTCCAACAAATTGGACAACATCTCACATCATAGACCGACTCTTGCAGCTTTAATTAAATAATAACAGCAACATGGCAGCAAACCATCAATCATATAACAACATCAAAAATTCATCATTTAGGCATCACATATAGTACAATATAGTTCACATAATGCACATATGATTCATAATCATTATCAACAACATCAAATCATCACATTAACTTTACAAGTATAGCACATTATGCACTCATCATTCATAATTCATAAGCAATAACATTCTTCAAAAGTAATCAAGTATGATTAAATAAGACATAAGTCAAATACTCATAAAACACCTCAACTAAATCCCTAATACCTAAGTTTGAAGTTTGGAAACCAACTCTAAGTCTTTGGACTAACTTGGGATTAGTTATGCTAAGTTTTCTTAAAGTTTTCTCAAGACCTACTTGGACTATTTTCATCATAACTCAAAATCTACAAATAATTTTCTAGTCACTCCAGAGCTATTAGAAATCTAATTCAATTACCTACAACTTTCGTGTTTACACCAAGACCCATTTCGGAACAGAAATGTATGAAAAAGACACAAGAACGTGAAACAGAAAATGCTGTTTTTTCCAAGACCTACTTGGAGTGTTTTTATCATAACTCAAGATTCACAAAACATTTTTGAGTCACTATGAAGCCATTAAAAAGATAACTCAATTATCTACAACTTTCGTGAAGACATCAAAAGCTAAATATGAACAGAAAAGTCCCAGTTTTTATTTTAGTTTTTCGGTTACAGAAAATCGAAAAGAGAACGAGCCTGTTGACCCCTTTGTAGTATTTTAATCATATCTAGAGTTCTAAAAGCTTAAATTGAGTCACTCCAAAGGCTAGTGAAAGCTAACATCTGTATCTACAACTTTCATGAAGACACCTAAACCCAGTTCGGAACTTAAACTTTTCCAACTGAGACAACAAGTAACGTGTTTTACACAGCGACAGCAAAATCGCAGTTCAGTTGCGGTTTCGCCTTGGGGAAACCTTTTCTACTCCGTTTTCGATCCAATACCCTCAAAACATGACCTTAAACACCACCCTATGGTTATCCTATCATTAGAACATTAATTATTCATTAACCTACTAGATTATCCACTCTTTTTAAGACTAGAAACTCAATTCGAAACCTAAACTAGTTTTCCTTAATTTTCACCTTTCAACTTCATCTCTTAATTCATTCACCTTAACCTAGTTCTTAATTCTCTCAAAAACTCATCCATCTCTTGTTAATCATAATTGAATTGAATTACTGTTTAATATAATGAAAGCTAGGCTCACCCTTACCTTAATTTGGTCTCCTGAATCAAGCTGCGTTCTTCTTAGGTTTTTCTTCTCTCCTTAGCGCCTCCTCTCTTTTTCTCTAGGTTTCTCCAAAAGTTATATCACGTACTAAATAATTCTAACCCTAATTCTCTTATTAATATTCTCTTACTCATCTTATCTTATTTCTACTCCTTCCCTCAAATTCTCTAAATTATGTAACAACCCATATTTAATTAAATATATTATATTATAAATCAAATAAGATAATACTAAAAATACATAAAAGCACACATCATCAAAATATATATTATATTATATCATCGTATCTTATTATTTCTAAAACAAATATATTTCTACACTAGATAATATATATATATATATATATATATATATATTTCTACACAAATAACAAATATATTTTCAAACCAAATAACGAATATATTTCTATAACAAATATATCTCTACATAACAAACATATTTCTATAACAAATAACACAATATATTTTTACACAAAATAACATATATATTTCTACATCAAATAACACATATATTTTTATAACAAATAACATAGTATTTCTACACCACATAACAAATATATTTTTACACCAAATAACACATATATTATAATATAACATGCTACTAAAACACCAACATATAACACAAAAATAACACACATCACCATAAATCAAATAAATTATTTAAAAAGACTCTAAACTCAATCAAATAATTAAATAAATAAAATAGTTCAAAGCGGGCGTTACACCAATCATTGCCTCAACCACTCTTAAATCTTGCCTTATTCTCTTATTTCTATCCAAACTTTCTCGCGAGAAGACGCTGTCATATTGGAAAAAGTTAAGGTACCTTCCTTTTCAGTCTTGTCGTTGGTCAGATGGAATAATTTAAATTTGTCACCTTTACTTTCATGCATCTTAAAATTCCGATGATTTTCTCTCCCTTCTTGATATTGTCACCCGATCTAGTGTTAGATTTTGCTCGTTTGTTGCTTTTGGAAACAACAAACAAATCCTTATATTTACGAGAATTTGTTCGAGTTCCCAATACTTGTCAACCATATTGCCGACTGCAGTTTAATTATGATCTCTTTCAGCTTAACTATAACTGTGAATCGCCTTAGTTGTCTCTGTCGTCACAATTGGTTTCTACAACTTCCTAAAACAATTTCGAGCAACATGGCCACATGTACTACAATTTTTACACAAACACGTAAGCCTTCACATTGTACTTTTCAGCAACCTCCCATCAAAATTTGTGTGTCCAAGCACAATCTCATTCATATAAAGTTCAACTCAAACCCGAACATATTTCTTACTAGATCCCTTTATAGCTTTGATGTCAACTGTAACTGAATCTTCAACAGTCGTAGCAAGGGAGAAGAGTACACTCTCACTCCATATTACGTGATTCCCAAGTTTGGATTACAAATCCAAGTCACCACTATATCAATTATGCAACTTTTTGAATCCGAATGACGAAACACAATCACTCAATACAATGTGTATTTTGCTCTTTTCTAACGAATAAGTGATCAATAGGTTTATCACCCAATATAGGATTTTATATTTTACGTTAAAATAAACGTCATTCAAATATAGAAACGAAAGTAGTATAATCAAATAACCGTAAATCTAGACATATTTCAACCATAATTTGAAGCAACACAATTACTAATTTATGTATTGCAAAAAAATAAATACATTTAAATTTACAAAATAAAATTATAAATGAATATAATGAATTGAGCTGACAGGATCAAATAATGAAAGCCTAAGGAAAGGGAAATAAATGAACAAATAAGATCGCAGTAGAGCAACTTACAAAGGGAAGTGACATGCTCCCACATACAAGAGGCAATCCCATTGGCTAAAACCGTCCTAACTCGATTTACAATTGGTCCACGTAATCACCAATGACATGTTCGAAATAAAGAGTAAACACTATAAAACGCGCAGAGTAACACTCGCATCATCATCAATCAATACTACTACATCTTTGAATACATCTCACAACACCATGGCTCGCTCTTCTTCTTGCGGGTCTCTCTTTCTTCTCACCATCATCTCCTTAGGTAATAATTATTATCTTCTCTTTATTCACTGTTTAGATCTTGTTCACCGTTACTTTTCATTGCTTTTGTTGTTTTAGATCTTTGATTTATATGGATCTGATTAGATCGAGATCTTAACTCTAATTGCATCACATTCTAATTAGTTGTTGTTATTATTAAGTAGTTAGTATCAATGAATGATAGTTTTAATATGCATCTAAGAAACTCAATCCAAAGTGTTTAGTTGTTGTTTTGTTTTGAATTTTGTGGAACTGTTATTTTTATGTGTTTTTTATTTCTTATTTCCTTTTAAAGAATGTTAATTAATACAATTACCCGCGGTTTCTTCAAATCTCAGAAGAAGATGGCAATTAGACCTTGTTATTTGTTTGGATTATCAGTTTTCAAGTAGAAACAATTGTAATTAATGATTTTATTGGCTTCAAGTGGATACATTTTTTTAATACTCATGTTTAGATAGTACCATGGATCATGTTTTTTCCCGTTTAAGGTTCTATTTGTAACGTTGCCTTTAAATAGTTGATTTATGTTGTTTTCGGGTAATGCTTTTATGGGATGTGATTACATGGTTTGATTTGACACCGATTTGAATGTTTTGAGTTCTTATAGTTATAATAATTGTGATGGTTTATTGCAGGATGTCTATTTGCAACATCTGCTGCAAAAGAGGAAGGGACCACCAAGTTAGGTACTGTTATTGGGATAGATCTTGGAACAACTTATTCGTGTGTTGGTGTTTACAAGAATGGGCATGTTGAAATCATAGCCAACGACCAAGGAAATCGTATCACACCATCATGGGTTTCTTTCACCGACGATGAGAGATTGATTGGTGAGGCTGCAAAGAATCTGGCAGCTGTCAACCCTGAAAGGACCATCTTTGATGTCAAGAGACTTATCGGAAGAAAGTAAGACATCGTTACATATGTTTGCTGTTTATAATGACTAACGATTTGTTATAATTTGATGTAATGGGATCAATGTTGACTGAGTTGTTTCTTTCTTCAGATTTGAGGATAAGGAAGTTCAAAGAGACATGAAGCTTGTTCCTTACAAGATTGTCAACAAGGATGGAAAACCATACATTCAGGTCAGAGTAAAGGATGGTGAGACCAAGGTGTTCAGCCCTGAGGAAGTCAGTGCCATGATTCTGACTAAGATGAAGGAAACCGCTGAAGCATTCCTTGGCAAGACTATTCGTGATGCTGTGGTCACTGTCCCAGGTGAATTGGCGAATTACAACTTGTTCCTCATGCAATTTGATTATTTTCTTCTCCATTTTGTCTTCATTTTAACGTTTCTGGTCTTCTTTTGAATTTGCAGCTTACTTCAATGATGCTCAGAGGCAGGCCACCAAGGATGCCGGTGTCATTGCTGGTTTGAATGTGGCTAGAATCATTAATGAACCCACCGCTGCTGCCATTGCTTATGGATTGGACAAGAAAGGTGGAGAGAAGAACATTCTTGTCTTTGATCTTGGAGGTGGAACTTTTGATGTCAGTATCTTGACAATTGACAATGGTGTTTTTGAGGTTCTTTCTACAAACGGAGATACCCATCTTGGAGGTGAGTACTTGTATATGTAAAAGAGAAAGAATAAGATTAAATTAAGACAAATTCTACTTGTAAATTTTTACTTCTGTTGTTATTGCTTGCCAAGTGCTAACTCTTCAATTGTTTACCAGGTGAGGACTTTGATCAGAGAATAATGGAGTACTTCATTAAATTGATCAAGAAAAAGCATAGCAAGGATATTAGCAAGGACAACAGAGCACTTGGAAAGCTGAGGAGGGAGAGTGAGCGTGCCAAGAGAGCTCTTAGTAGCCAGCACCAAGTCCGTGTGGAAATTGAGTCACTTTTTGATGGCGTTGATTTCTCTGAGCCACTTACCCGTGCTCGATTTGAAGAGTTGAACAATGACTTGTTCCGGAAGACAATGGGACCTGTGAAGAAGGCAATGGACGATGCTGGATTACAGAAGAATCAAATTGATGAGATTGTTCTTGTTGGTGGAAGCACAAGGATTCCAAAGGTACAACAACTTTTGAAGGATTACTTTGATGGAAAGGAGCCAAACAAGGGCGTCAACCCTGATGAAGCAGTTGCCTTTGGTGCTGCAGTGCAAGGAAGCATTTTGAGTGGGGAAGGTGGTGAAGAAACTAAAGGTACCGTTACAATCTATACTCTAGCCTATCAATTCCATTAGTTGGCTATTATTTGTTATTGATGCAAGTAGATTTCCAAGCTTTATTCTTTCTCATTGTTGTGCTATTCTCTTTATCCAGATATCCTTCTCTTGGATGTTGCACCTCTTACCCTTGGAATTGAAACTGTTGGAGGAGTGATGACAAAGTTGATTCCTAGAAACACTGTCATCCCCACCAAAAAATCCCAGGTGTTTACCACCTACCAGGATCAGCAAACAACTGTTTCTATTCAGGTACTGTACCATTATTCCACTGCATATTGATAGGACATTTTCCTTCTAAATACAATATTGTGTAATGAGGGGTGTTGAACTCAACTGGGGTGTTGTCTGTTTTTAATATGTAATAGGTGTTTGAAGGTGAGAGGAGTCTCACAAAGGATTGCCGTCTTCTTGGGAACTTTGATTTGTCTGGAATCCCACCAGCTCCAAGGTTTGTTTTGTGATATCATAATGTCTTCTATGAATTTTCTCTATTGGTGTTTGTATTGTAATTAATTGATTAATCAATTTTTCTTGTGGTAATTGAACAGAGGTACCCCTCAAATTGAAGTGACCTTTGAAGTAGATGCAAACGGTATTCTAAATGTTAGGGCAGAAGACAAGGGCACAGGTAAATCAGAAAAGATCACCATTACAAATGAAAAGGGACGCCTGAGCCAGGAGGAAATTGACCGGATGGTTCGTGAAGCCGAGGAATTTGCTGAGGAAGACAAGAAAGTGAAGGAAAGAATTGATGCTCGGAACGCTCTTGAAACCTATGTCTACAACATGAAAAACCAAATAAGCGACAAGGACAAACTTGCTGACAAGTTGGAATCAGATGAAAAGGAAAAAATTGAGGCTGCCGTGAAGGAAGCACTTGAATGGCTGGATGACAACCAAACTGTTGAGAAAGAAGAGTTCGAAGAGAAGCTTAAAGAAGTTGAAGCTGTTTGCAACCCAATTATCACTGCTGTTTACCAGAGGTCAGGTGGTGCTCCAGGTGGTGCATCAGGGGAAGGAGAGGACGAAGATGGAGATGAAGACTCTCGCGACGAGCTCTAGAGATATTTGTGTTTGCTCACATTTGGCTCCCACTTCTAAAGTAGAGCCAGAAATGATGAGAATTAGTAGGTCAAGCGGAATCTTAGTTTGTTAAATTTTTATGATCATGGGAGAGTTAAGAATTCCCATGAAATTTTCATTCATAGATAAATGACTTAGTAACTTCCTTTTTTGTGTCTAGTTTTTTTTATATGAGATAATACATTTACAGCTTTCTGTACTGTTTGGCGTTTATGCTCTGCATTGTGTGCTTGTTTTCTGACTTTCCTGGGCGTCTATGCAGAACCGTAGGATTAGAAGAAAGATACATCTTTTAGAATGTTTAGGAATCATATTATATAACATAATAGAATTTTCAACTTTAAAAAATGGTATCAATTTATTCTTTAAATTTTTTTTTTATCCATTTATGCAAGTATTACCATATCCGTTTAAGTATTTTTACGCCAGGGTAAGGAAAAAAAAAAATCTTTTTTTTTTTTTTACAAATGACAACTCAAATAAGACATCTTACCTCTTTATCAATTGAAAATGTAGCAGGGAGAAACCTTCTCTAGAGCGGGGAATGTGCCATGGTCAATGACACCCCTTAAAATTTTATTATGTTCAGTAAATATATGCATCACAGTAGTGTTTTATCTATATATTACAAATTTGTTTGTTTTGGGTGGATGATTTAGTAATTTATATCGATGTATGTTTTAGCTATCGTTTTATGTTTCAAGTATGTTAGTGGGGGATGTATAATTCATTTCAGAAGAGAGAAAATATTAACATAATAATTGATATACTGACTGATATATTAACATTTATCATTCAAAAAAACGTAATACATATCATCTCATGCTTTCTATTGTTCTCATTTGTTGCTACACCTCGAGCCTTCTGTTGTTCCTACTTGGCATTTTATTTTGAGACAATTGAAAGCGTAACTAATTAGCCATAAATATCTAACTAAAAAAAAGGTTAAATAGTGTTTTGCTCCCTCCCATATGAACGAAATTTGGTTGAATCTGTGTAAAAAAAAAAGGATTTCAACCCATTTGAAGATTCTTTGATTTAAAACTTTCATGACAATTGACTATGTAAAATGACAACGTGACATGTTAAGTTGACTTTTTAATTATTTTTTTTTTCATTTTTTAATTTCCACGCGACATTTTTATTATTATGAAATTTTGATTTTGATTTTTATTAAAATTATATGTATAGATATTTTGCATTTTCATATTGTAACAAAATACTAATATTTTTCAATGACATCAACGACACAACAAATATATGATATAAATTCTTATCCTTTTGAAAGACACCAACAATGTAGCATTCTAGGCAAATTTGTTTAAGGAGGGTATAATTGAAAGTTAAAAGTCAGCCCAAAACCATGTATTCCCTTTATATATAGTATAGATAAACTCATACAAAATTATAAACAAAATAAATTCTTTTTATTTTCCCCATTTCTCTTTCCTTCATCATCCCTACCGCCACGATCGCCATACTTCTTTTGGACCGCCCAAAGGGTCTTGCTTGCGGTCCAAGATCCCAACACTAAACCCATTTCCACTTGGTCCATGCACACTATTCACACCCTCCTCTACCTGGGACGTGTGCTCGCAACAATACTAGATCGATTTAAACATTGAATCATAACAGTCAATACCTGCCACCAAATTGTATCGCTCGACGGTTAATCACCACGCCATATGTAATAGTGGACCAACGACTAAATAACCATAACAACTGGCTCCATGCACCTCCACTATATAAGAGGATCGATTGCATCCTCCAAGGTACAATTTATTATATAAATAACCCCCACCACCCCCCCCCCCCCCCCTTTCTTGCTCAAAATATTGTCTTGAGCGTCATAGTGCTTGCATGTGTAACCCGCAGGAAGCTCACTGCATTGAATGTTGTTCTCCCGATCATGTCATATCAATATTTGAAACCCAAAATATCCATTCTCAAAACAACAATTCAAACCTCCACTACACAAACCTAGGCCATATCAATACCTGAAACCCAAAATATCCATACTCAAACCCATAATTTCAAACCTCCACTACACAAACCTATAAATTCATGAAAAAACTCACAATTCTTTATCCTTTCAACCCACAACTAATTCACTACCCCTATTCTCTCTCTTCCCCGTAACTCAGCCCTAAAAAAATCCATCTCTCACAAATCATTACTCGAAAACCTCACAATATTCATCATTGTGTTCATATAAACCCCTTTGTTCATCAACCTCCATGAACCTAAAAAATCGTGTTTATCTTCTTTTTTTTCTAGCATATGCATCGTATAAAAAAAATCGTGTTTATCATTTTTGTATAAACTCACAAAACAACTCATATATGCAACAAAACAAAAAAAACCCATAAACACCAAACAAACAACCGAAAACAACAAGCCAACAACAACACTAATAATATTTATATAAAATAATAGTATTTTCAATTTAAAGAAATTATATTGATGTATGTAAATAATGTAATCCTATAGTGGAGATGTGGCATGGCCCATGACACCCATTCGAATTTTATTTTCTTTAGTAAATATATGTATCACATAGGTGTTTTATCTATATATTATAAGTTTGTTTGTTTTGAGTGAATGTTCCAATAATCGATTTCGATAGTTGTTATTTTTTATTTAAGTATAGTGTATTAGTTGGAGATGTATAATTCATATCACAAGGGAGAAAGTACTAACATAACAATTAACAAACTAATATTTATCATAAAAAAATACAATACATCTCACCTCAAGCCTTATGTTGTTTTCATTTGTTGTTGCTACACTTCAAGCCTTTTGTCATTCTCATTTGTTGCTAGTTGGTACTTTGCTATGAGACCATTGAAAGCGTAACAGATCAGTCATAAACACCTGACAAAAGAAGGGTTAAATAGTGTTTTGCACCCTGTCATTTGAACCCGTGTAAAAAAATAGATTCCAACCTTGCGTTTTGAAAATTCTTTGATTTTAAACATTCATTGCAACTGAATGTGTAAAATGATGATGCAATATGTAGAATTTACTTTTTAAATTTTTTTCCCATTTTTTCGACATTTCTGTTGTAAATACAAACCGATACAAAATTAAAAACAAAATAAAATCTTTTTTATTTTACCTTGTCTATTTTCTTTGTCGTCCTTGCCATCATGATTTTCATACTTGTCTTTGACTGTCTAAAGGGTCTTGCTCGAAATCCAAGATCCAAACACTATACCTAAATCCACTTGACCCAGTCATATTATTCACACCCTCCTCTACTGGGTAGGTGTGCACGCAACGGTACTAGATCGATTTAAGCACCGAATCATAACAGTCTATACCTGCCATCTAATTATCATGTTGGGCGGTTACATATCACTCCTTCTGTAACAGTTGTCCAACGACTAAATTGCCATAACAACCGTCTCCCTACACCTCCACTATGTAAAAGGATTATTTGCATCCTCAAAGGCACCATTCATTCTATCCTTAATCCCATTTCTTGAGCGTCAGTGTGCCTGCACGTACAACCACCCCCTCCCCGCTGCATTTCCAAAAACAACTATCAAGAAGCTCTACGCATCAACTAATGTTCTCTTGATGAGGTCATGTCAATACTTCAAACCTATAATATTTATACTCAACCTCCATGGCAACAAGCCCATAAACTCACGAAAAAAACTCACAACTTTGTATCCTTTCACCCCACGAATAATTTACTACCCCCAATCCCTCTTTTCTCTGTAACCCACCCCTATATTTTTTTATCTCCTCCAAAATCACACATCATTTTGTTTTCGTATAAACCCTAATGTCCATCACCCTCCATGATAAAAAAAAATCATGTTTATTATTTTCATCACCAAACAACCGATACACGAAGAAAAAAAAACATAAACCCATAAACACCAAGCAAACAACCTACAACAACAGCAATAAAAACACACCAACAAGAACACCAAAGCGAATAACATAAAGATAAACACAAAGGCGAGGAAGACAAATACAAAGCTTACAAACCCAGAAAAAATTGCAAATCAACTCGACAATGTCCTCCTTCATCCTGTTAACATAAATTAAAAAAATAAATTAATGCACAAAATCAATAAACATTGAAACCCATGTTATATATCTCCCTCCTTAATCACCCATAAACCTATAAATCAAAATAATTTCTTTCTCCCCCTTCATCACCTTCTACAATTTGGTCATATGCACATCATTTCGTACATAACTCACCAGTTTTCAGCGTCAGAGTGATAGGCTCGAGTCAAAACTAGATCTGAAAGAGAGGGTGAACAATGGAGAGCATGAACCCAAACCATGCTTATTGAAAGGACAAACAAGTTCATCAGTAAAGAGGTTGACCGAACGACAAACATGCATCCAAACCAGATTTGATAGCGCGAGTTGAGTGTGGGTTGATAAAAATTTTGGGTTTACGAAGGCAATTGGAATGATATAATTATTATTACCACAACTTGATTCACATCTTTTTGTTTATTATACGATTGCATATGATTTTTTTCCTGCTTTCGATTTTGTTTTTGTGTGGGTTGAGAGATGAAGATTTAGGTATAGTGTCAAGGATATGTATGGAGATAAATTCACATTTGTTTTTCTTTTTTAATTCGATTTTCCTAACGTTTTTAATTATCTAAATCAAGTGTCTAATAAAAAAAGCAGTTGGAATATAAAAAATTGAACATTTTTTTTATAAAAAACCAAGTCAGTGTACCACGTCATCAAATTTACATAGTCAATTGTCATAAAAGTTCAAAATTAAAGAATTTTCAAATGACAAGACTGTAATATAAAATTATGAACACGATTAGGTTAGAATCCAACTATGTTTTCATTCCAACTATTTTTTTAGGATGATGTTTTACGGAAAAAAGACTACTAGTAACGAGTTTTCACTCCCTTGACAAAGAAAGCCGTTTTCATTTCTTTCACATTGGGCTTTTGGGTAAGAATGTCAAAATATTTATTAAATGATTTTGATTGCATATTTGTTAAATATTCTTGATCACATTTCTTTCATATCCGTCTATCGTTTAAAAACTCCAAAATTTCCTAATGACAATTCTTATAATGTTTTAATCATGCATACAGAATCAGGGAACGAAATTTGACCCATGAGTATAAACTTATTTGGAATAAAATTGCAAATTGCACAATTTGTTTGTAAATGAAAATAAATCGAGGCATGTTCAAAATGCTATGAAACTTTGCATATCTTTTATATGTATTTTTATAGATGTAATTACAAAAAGTCATCTTAAAATTCAATTTCTAAGACGAAAATTCATTTATTTTGTTTTTTGAGATTTTAGGGTTTTAAAAATTCATGATTAATTCGTTTCTGATAAAAAAAATCAATTTTTTTGTTTAAAACCATATTTCAACTTCCTAAACATGTTTAAAAAAATCATGAAAAAATTAAACATCTAAATTATTTTACATAGTCATTATTAACAGTAAATTTTAAAATCCACTTTATGAAGTCCGCCGGAATGGACCAATGAATGACGCGATAATTTGAAATTAGAGTTAACGGAAACGTGTAATAGTTACTAGTATATTTGGAGGGGCAATTGGTAATTTAGGAGGTTGTTTATTCTTCTTTTTTTGGGTGGTTGTTGTAATTCTTAGAACAACAAAAAAAGATTTTAGATCTGATTAGGCGTCGCGTCGACCACGATGGAGAACAACGGCAGCCTGATATCTAAAGAGAAGTTTGATTCGATGGCAACCTGGGTGGGGTCCACCGTCTCTTCCGCTTTCTTCTCTTCCTTGGAACGCTTTTCTTGCGTCAACGTCACCACTTCTGATCCTCCTGATAACGACGAAGACGACGATGATTACTCCGTCACCACTCCAACCTCCGCCACCACCACCACCACCACCACCACCGTCAACGATCCTGATCCCTCCGTTAAGACCGCAAACGATATCACCAACCTCCCTGTTTGAAAACGATGCTACATCGTCGTCGTTGCTGGTTCGCTGTACATACTTTTTTTATTATGATTTCATGTATAAGTAAGGGATTTGGATTTCGAATTTATTAACATCTTTGTAGAACTGCGATGTGAGAATTATGAACATGTGATTCCATTTTGTGCTTTTTCTGCATATTAATCTTAATGTTGTTGTGCTATTGTTTCTATTTTTTTTCATTCATCATAAATCATCATTTCATTTTATTTGATTCTTTCTTCCATATTTTGTATTGTGTTGTTTCAAATAGGTTCTGTGTTTGAAATTAAATGGTTGAAAAACCGTTGAAATTAATCAATGATTTGGATTTAAATTCTAATGTAGCAAACTGATGTAGTTCAATATCTTAAATCTGTTCTATGAGTATGCTAGCCAGGCTTAGGATTTGATTAGAAGCATAACATCGAGTTTAAGTAAATGCGATGCAATGTGCTGAATAATTAATTATGATGTGAAGGTGTGGGCATTCAGTGAAATGTTTTGATTTAATGGGTGAGTACAGAAAGATGTCTCAGTGGTGAAAGAAAGATATGTCATTGCGAGCTGCTTCCACCTTATACTAAGGGTAAGCAGGACCCAATCCTAAGCCTGTCTAGTCTCTGTCCCACTTGACCTGCAAAGCGTTGGGTTGTTTAGGTCTAGGGACGGGTTATGGTATAAATAATTGGCCCGACCAAAATTTAGGGATGGGTTAGGGTTGAGTATAAGTCGTCCCAACTCGTCCCTTACTCACCCACACGCCTAACTGTTCGCTCTTTTACTTTGGTAACGAGGCTTTATGAACAATATTTTTTGTGAAATCTATGTTACTTTAGGTAGAATCTCATAGTAAAGTATTATTGTAAGAATCATGTTTTGAGTTTGAATACATAAAATACTAAACAATTTCAATCTTTCAGATTCAACCTTAAATCATAATTGAATCATTACCTTGAAACTTTGTTTCAATTGTGTTTTGAACCTACTTGGTCTAAATTTGACCTGCAGAATTGAATTTTGTTTGAGTCTAGGGGCGGTTTAGAGTCTAAAAAACGGCCGATAAAAATTTAAGGTTGGGTTAGGGACGAGTATAACTCGTCCCAACCCGTCATTTAGTCACCTCTACTTTATATAAGAAATTTGTAAGTACTAGCAATAGAGGTTAAGCTAGATAGAAGTTCAGTCTAATTAGCCCTTGATGGACATGTAAACTAAAATACCTTTGATGCTTTCCAGTTAGCTGGTTGCATGTCCTGGTTTTAATTCATTAGGATGTCAAACGGACAATGGTTGCGTTAGTTTATGGCTTGAACCTGATGGGGCTCTAATGGAATCTGCGTACTTAACACTTGGAAAAAATCTCACAACACTTGCCAAGGTTTTTCATTGAGTTTTTTAATTTTGTCTAAAGAAGTATTTTATTTTTTGACACTTGTAAAATTTATATCTAGCTACAATTATTGCATGATAGCATGGAAGTTAACAAAATTGAAAGGGGTGGAGCAACTGTTATAGTCGTATTGTTTACCTCCAAACTCTGATTTTCAATTTCTCAGTCATAATTTTAGCGCAGATTCACAGTTCTACTTAGTTCTTGAGATTTGCTATTAGCATTAGGAGCGAGACTTGTGCAAATTAAACCCATTAACAGTTGACACATCATCCTTGTAAAAAAGAACAATTGACACATCGTTAAAATGTAAGATTATTGTGTGGAACAAGAATTTGTGTTATTACCATCTAATTAAAACAAAGAGGCTAATGAAGTCTACACAAGAATTTCTGCTTAGTGATTATTGTGTGGTAAAACCTTTAAACGATCTCTGAAATTATTTTTAGGCCATTAGCCTCTGAAATAGTAGAAATTCTTAGAAAATGTTATTTTATGTGTAGTAAAACCTTTAAATTGTCGATTATTTTAATTTAATCTACACATTACTCTTTGTTAGCAAAACCTGTAAATTTGTTCATGTAATTCAATACTTTATATAAAATTGGTCTATAAACAAGAATTATGATTGTCAAAATTATCTTCTTTATTCTTTAGTTAGGACCCAAATCATATTTTGCGCTAAAATGAAAACGATTTTGAGGCAAGCAAAGGCTGTCGAGTGGACTTCCCGTTACATTTGTTTAAGGGGGATGGGAAACATGGGTAATGAATATTTCTATAAAGCAACATGTTATATGTATAAAGGATGCCATATAAGACTAATTTGAACTGAAATGAGGTCTATATTTCCTTTTTGTTCTACCTTTCATCTTCTTCTACATCTATCTTATTTCTTTGCCTGTGCTTGTGTGTGGGTAAAATCAGTGATTCACTCTCTATAGCTCCTATTACAGATGTATTGCTTTTGTACATTCAAAAATTACAAACTTACTGAAAGAAAAAAAGAATCATATAGTAGATCAACAACATTCACCGGGTAGGTGAAAAGGCCTTCTTTATACGTTGCTTTTGACCTTCATAGGCTAGTCATCTTACAGTGCTTCTCTGGTAATCTATAAGCAGAATAAAACAACTGCAATATTATAACCATTTTTATTCACCTTAGAATAATGGAATATATATGAACAGTAGAAACAGTGTTCTTTGAAGTGAGTGAGAGAGTGTTTTACCGGTATTATTCCTTGTCTCCTTTATCCTTCCAACAGAGAAGCATGACTATGCATCTTCGAATAATGTAAAACTTTGCTCTCTTCTCCTTCAAAACTCTTCCTTTTGGTGGCTGCTTTTCTGAAGATGTAGAAGGTTCCATATTCTTCCTTTGAGTCAAGCAAGCACAAGAGTGTCTATAAGGAATCTTTCAGTTTATGTATGCTGAGTTGGTAAGAGTTAATACTCAAATTATGGTTGAGGTTGAATAATAATGAAGATGGTGATAGTAACGGCAATATAGTAAGGAATTGAAGTTTGTTTTCTTTGGTCAAACATAGAGCTGAGTTTGTGCTTTCAGCAGTGGTCTTTGGCATCTCTGGTCTAACGTCCGGAATCCCAGGACTGATGTCTTCTGTTCTGTGCTCTGCTTCTCTATTTACTGCCAAAAGACAAATTAACAGCTTAGCATCTAAGCCATATATTAATATTTATTTACTAGAGCAATATAATTAAATGCTTAAGCTTGACTCACTGCCTGTGGTTTTAATTTTATCTTCTGCGTGAAACTGTCAAATTTGATAGAGACATAAGTATACAGATTATTTATGATACTTTTGCACTTGCCCTCCGACTCACTAAGATTCCTGCTCCCCTCTCTCAAATAAAAATAACATTTTTTGTGATTTCAACTCTAAATTTGTGTCAACAGAATTACAACATTTTTTAGCTTCTCATTTTTAGACATGCAGTTTCACATCTTATGTTCAGATATTTATTTATTTTGGACAAATTATGTGAGGTTTGATACGAAAAATTCACTTTTAACATAAATGGATGCATGGTGTTTTTGTTATTTGATATTTTTTCTTCTCTTCAGACTGTCATTTCTATCTTCCTCTCTCTCAAACACTGGGGAATGGATCCATGTTCATATTTTTAAGGTTGAATTTCAACCCATTATCTAATATGACATGATAAATGAGAGATAGTGTGTTTAAAAGTGAGGATAAGGAATTGATGGTAGGCAATAAAAATATGACCCCCTTTAATGTTACTTTTTATAGTACTGGATCCTAATCCCTTGTGGATTCTCTCATTTTGGAAAATTAATAGTATGAGGGGACCATATTTTTAACCCCTCCTAATACGACGTTTTTAACAACATATGATATCACATATTCAACATGTTATATAACTTGTAACAAGAAAAAAAAATGTTATATACCTAGTTAAGATTCAACATGAGAAGAAATAATGAGATAATTCATTCTCCTCCCACACTTTGTGTTTGAGAGTTGGATTTGGTGGATTTTGGAGAGTAAACATAATTCTTCTCCTTCCAACACTAAGGGTGTCTTCGCAAGCTTAGTTTGATAAAGAATAATGCATAATATATATAGAGGTCAAACACCTTACTTATTCACGTTTGAGTAATCACAACTAAAGTTAGCTTTGGTTAAAAAAAAATTATTAATATTGCCTGCTATCATTTTCTAACTTCAAAATTTCAACGACTTAAAAAACAAACTTATCTCAAATAATCGCTCAGTTGATGCTTTTCTTTCCCCTCAATCTCTATACCCTCCCTCTATTTATTCCTTGCAAGCAAATATCCCTATTTTTATACCATTTATTACCCCTATGCTTTTAATCTACCCTTTTCATCACACACAAATACACACTTACTTTTTTTCTTCTTCTCGCTTCTCATATATTTTCTCTTTAAGATTTTATTTCCAAATTCAAATATTTTGTTTTCTCATCTTGAATCGTTCAGATCAGTGTTTGACACTTCCCTCATAAGCGCAAAGCAACTGAAGATTCTCCAATCCCTCCCTTTTTTCCCTGTGATCTTTTATAAATTAAATTGGTATCCACCATCAATGTTAAAAAGTTGTGTTCAAACATACAATTGGATTTCCTCCGTATATCAATTTGTTATAAAATTTCATAATATACACACATATGATGTTAGACCTCTCAATCTTAAAATTTATGGTCTTTCATCCATGTTTGAATATAAAATTTCTTAATTTGATTAATGAGTGATCAAATTATACAAGTGTAATATTTGATTAATATTATATCAGACGATAATATTTGACTCTATATATATATTTTACAAAACTGACCATTGAATTTGTAGTTTATATCAGATAGATTATCTCTATAAAGTTTTATATAAATAAAAAATTATTTGATATGTTTTTAAGATGCGTCAATCTTAACATTATATAGTAAAAGTATTTCAAAAAAAAAAAAGGTTAATTTCGACACACCTTGATGACATATTAAATGATTTTAGTCCTAAAAAAAGATTTTTGATTTGTGTAAAATTTTATAAAGATCTATAATCTTCAAATTCAATAGTCGGTTTTGTAAAATAAAATGTTATCAAGTGGTAATGTTGTGTAATTTGTTTTTTCTCATATATATTATACTACATGTCTAGTTTTGGGTTTTACATAATATAGAAAACGTAATTATCAAAATTCTGAAAAATAATATGGGAGTGAGAGAATCAACGGTAAATTATAGGGATATGAATAAACATTGACAAAATTACACTTCTAGTTTCTTAACTTAATTTCAAGTAACAATTTAATCCTTTATCTTTTTTCCATTTCAATTTTGTCATTTTGGTCCATTTACATATGGAGTTTTAAGCTTGAAATCTAATATTCATACGCATAAAATAAATAATTTAATGTATTTTTCTTTTCTTTTTTTGGCATGTTGGTTTTGCATTGTCCTCTTCTTTCTCCTCATAGGTGGAAGGAAAAAGTAAAAGCAGTTGGGAAGGAAGGGGAACATTGAAAAGCGACATTCCAAGCAAAGCAAACAAAAGTCCGCCACTTTGCTTCAAGTCAACTGCCGACTTCACAGGTCACTCTCTTCTCTTGTCTTCTTCATAATCATTGATTCATTATCCCCTTCACCTTGTTTCTTACGCTACGCAACAATGGCGAAGGATTTTTCATACATTTTACTAACACTACTCTTCACTGCTACAGTAACAGAATCATCATCACACTTCATGGACGACGTCAAACCTTCAACTCCACTCGTATCCTTTCTCCAAATTCTCCAACACACTGCATTCAACACTTTTGGAAATTCCAATTTCGATCCTAAAACCTACGTCGATTTACCTCTCAAATTCCCTCTCTCAGTAACAGACCACGCTTTCCAGAATCTTCCTAAATCCTCCACCGGTTCCGTTTCTGTTCATGATTTGAATCATTTTATAGAAACTTATTTTGATGCTGCAGGTGCTGATCTCGTGTACTCTGATCCAGAGGATTTTGTTCCTGAGCCTGAGGGTTTTTTGCCTAAAGTGAAAAACCCTGAGGTCAGAGCATGGGCGATTAAGGTTCATTCTCTTTGGAAAAATTTGAGTAGGAAAGTATCCAGTCAGGTCAAGACTCACCCTAACTACCATACTCTGCTTCCTGTTCCTGGTTCTGTTGTTATTCCTGGTTCGCGATTTCGTGAAGTTTATTACTGGGATTCCTACTGGGTAATTAGGTTTGTTTCTTCCTCTTTCTCTTCTGTTTCTGTTATTTGAACAACTAAATTTTGCCAATTTTCGCGTCAGTCAATTGCGGTTATAGTGTCCAAATTTGTGAGCAGTGAAGTTACATCGATGGTTAATGAGTTTTGGCACTTGTTAAGTTTATTAATCACCTATTTGAACTGTGTTAACTGTTTCAAATATTGTCAGAAGTTACTAATATTGGTTGTACAAAAATCATTTCTCTTTTTGTTTTTGGTTTCAGGGGGTTGTTGGCGAGTAAAATGTATAAGACTGCTAAATCTATTGTCACCAATCTCATTTCATTGATTGAGGAATATGGGTTTGTGCTTAATGGTGCTAGAGCATACTACACTAACAGGAGGTACCCTGCTATTACTTTCTGTAATTTTATCGATTGTCATTGGTGCACCCCAACATTTTAACTGATTGCAAACTTGTGTCATCTCTAAGAAATTATGAAATATTTAATACTATATCAATCTAGAATAGGTTACTGCTAATGTGGAATCAATGTGCGGTGGTGTGAAATACGGAACCAGATTCTCTGCGTTAACAAATACAAACATTTACACGAATTAATTGATCTCAGACATTGATTTGAGATCGATTTGTTACATCTTTACCGAATCATCCTTAAATAATCTACACCTTTGATTTGAGATCATATAACAGCCAAGATGAATTACTACATCATCCATTTAATGCGTGGAATCCAAATCCGTGAATAACTTTCAAACCGTATTAATGAAATATCTTACTTTCTAAATCATCAATTTTAATGACTAGTCTAAGTCTCAACTTTAACCTTTTTAATTTGTTTTGTTTTATAAGCAGGCAACTTATTTGAGTACCTTTTATAGCGAGGATTGGTGTTTAATTGCTTATCTTTTTGTTGAAATAGATTTTGATCCTTTTCTGCACTTAATTTTTGTTTTTTTGTTTTTTTTGTAATTTATTCTATTGATCTAAGAGTAATTTAATGAACGCATTCTAACAGGATATTATAGCATAATCTTATTCTTCTTGTTTTACCGTGATCATATCTATACTGCACTGCACCTTTTGCAACTAAACTAATTATTATTTTTGCAACATATATATCCTAATTTTTGCACTTTCAATAACAATGAGTTTAACTATAACTTTACAGCCAGCCTCCCCTTTTAAGCGCTATGATTTATGAGATATATGCCAGGACTGGTGATATAGAATTAGTTAAAAGGTCTCTGCCTGCACTACTGAAAGAGCATGAGTTTTGGAATTCAGGTATTATGCCAAAATGTGTTCCTATATCATTTGTGAGTTTATCATCTAAGGTTGGATTATGCTTGAATATACATACCTCTTAGGTTGCCCATGTTTATTGTTTTGCCTTTCATTGTCTTATAGATATACATAAAGTGAACATTTCGGATGCTCAAGGTTGCACTCGCACTTTAAATCGCTATTATGCAAGGTGGAACAAACCAAGGCCAGAATCGTCCACAATGGTGTGTGTGTTATGTTAATAACCGAGGTATAAATGAAATAATATTTAATGTTCAACTTTGGGTAATTCCATGCCATAGGACAAGGCATCTGCTTCCAAGTTCACGACTGTTTCAGAAAAACAACATTTTTACCGTGAACTAGCATCAGCTGCTGAATCAGGATGGGATTTCAGCACAAGATGGATGAGGTACTACTTTATATACGAGTCATCCAAATGTGTGTTTATTAGGCTGCCTAGCGTGTGTAAGCAATGCACTTTCAATCAAAAGCTCACTTTCATAGAACACACGTCAGCTTGTTTCTAACATGTTGCTTTTTTTAAGTTATCAATAATACTTGCAATACTATGAAATGAAATCATGTTTTGATGCAGACACCCTCCCAACTTCACAACATTGTCTACAACATCAGTGATACCTGTTGATTTAAATGCATTTCTACTTGGGGTAAGTTGCAGACCATGGAGTAAAAGATGACCTAAAATAAGTATTCTGCAACCTGATCATTAAATTCTTTGATCATCATTGATCCAGATGGAACTTAATATTGCCTTCTTTGCAAATATTACTGGAGATAATAGGACTGCTGAACACTTCCTGCAAATTTCTGATGTTAGAAAGGAGGCAATTAACTCGGTTTTCTGGAATGCAGACATGAAACAATGGCTTGATTCCTGGCTCAGCAATACCACACATGAGGTATTTTCAAGTGCTACTTGTATAAATCCACCATATGGGGAGCTGTCTTAGCCTTCTGTTAACTGTCTTTTTCATACTTCCAGAAGGTTCAAGTTTGGGATACCTTGCACCAGAATCAAAATGTATTTGCTTCCAATTTTGTTCCTTTGTGGATGAAGCCATTTTACTCAGGTATTCATGATAATATATCCACATTAACTCTAGTATCAATTAAATTAAGTGCATGGCTTGTTGTTGCAGTCATGCTAATTTTGCGATCCTGAAGTTTATTAACACAGTTACCTTGAATGTGCATGCATATCTATGGAAAATTAGGAACTTAGGATCAAATAGAAGTGTAAGACATATAATTGTTCCATCCATGACTTATTGATTGTGATTGTCTGCGGTATGAGTATTCAAATAGTCGGTCTTTAAACATTTGGATAGAATGCTAAATAATTTGAGGTTAGCATATAGAGATGTCAATAATTTCCTTAAGTCTATATGCTTAATATTGAAGAAATGTCCGTTCTAGATTACCCTGTTGATTGGTATACACGTTCTACATATATATTTAATCTATGCAGAGTTGCAGACCATTTCTAGATGTTGGACTTGCTAGTTATTGAATATCAATATTCATGATTTTCTATTTAACGGTGTGAGATTAGTTTACTTTTCATTGATGTAATTTATTGATTTATAATACAGGAAGGTATTTCTGTTAAATGCACATGAAGGAATATAAATTAGAAAACGCTTTTAGCACATTTTCTCTTCATTTTTTTTCGCTTGATACCAAACATGCACCACAGTCCACAAACATATATCGATTACATGTAACGCATAAATCCTTTACACAACGACCTTATCTTTCTCTCTGATATGTTAAAAAGAATTTATATTCCTTCATGTGTTTTATGATGATGATTAATGTGTTTTATATTTATCAAGATGCTTTGCTAGTGAGTAATGTTCTCGAAAGTCTCAAAACCTCTGGCCTACTTCGTGCTGCTGGAGTTGCAACTTCTTTGAGTGATTCAGGACAGCAGTGGTAAGTAACAAACAATTTGGAATTGGTGGATGTTGTAGTGTGAAATTTTTTCTACATATGTAGGGAGCAGAAAAGGAGAGAAAATATTTTACTTAATCTGCATTTGTTAATATCGACTCTTATGACTTGCAATAGGGACTTCCCGAATGGTTGGGCTCCACTTCAACACATGTTAGTTGAAGGCCTTGTAAAATCAGGGTTGGAAGAAGCAAGGTCGTTGGCTGAAGAAATTGCCATAAGATGGATCACAACCAATTATATCGTTTACAAAAAAACAGGTGTAATGCATGAAAAGTTTGACGTGGAGCATTGCGGAGAATTTGGAGGTGGGGGTGAATATGTACCCCAGGTAAATGACATTGTGACTATGGCTATACTTTATCATTGTGATTTTTGGTCCAGGGAAACATTTGAGAAACCTAGGCTGTGACTTTTGTGTATGACTGGAGGAAATTAGCCTAGTATATTTTCAATATATCTATTATGTGTATTCTTATTTCAAAGGGAAAAAAGTAAATAATATCTCCTTCCACATGAATCTGACTGATTTTATTGCAATGCAGACTGGTTTTGGCTGGTCAAATGGAGTTGTGCTGGCATTCTTGGAGGAGTTTGGGTGGCCTGAAGATCGTAATATAGAATGCTAATGTGCTAAAAAATGAAAGGTACAATAAGTTTGGTATGCTTTAAGAATTTACTTAGTAAATCAATTTTTCCACAAGTGGTTGAAGAAAAATTGTTAATAATTGCGTGCTTGAAAAGCTACTTGTTAAAGCTCTAAATAAAGCAGAGATAATGAAGAGCTTGATTGGCATATCCAATATTCGATGTTTTTTCTTAAGTGCAGAATGTTTAGATGATATGGAAAGTGATTCATGGCATCACATATCAATTCTTTTTCACAAATTATTGCATTAGCGAATCTCTTCCACCAGTGTTCTTCCATTAGTGGGATTCTTCTCACCCTAAGGCAGCAAACTTTCTGAATCAGGAGTGTTTGGGTAGAAGATGGCTGCAAGTAAAATCATATTACAAGGGATAAAATTAATTTTTGATTGAAGTGAAATTTTTAACCTTTTTTCTTTAATGTCAAATTTACAATAATAATCGATTCACAAATATAATTTTATATAAATTAACTTTATCAAAAGCTAAATTAAACAGACCCAAAGAGTCATGCATAAACGGACTATTTGTTCTGGGTAATTGATTCACCCCAACATCAGTTCATATGTATGCATCTGAAAATAATCATGACACTTGTGCATAAGAATGATAATAATAGGTCATACCAACTAACAAAGTCTACGTTATTTTTTTGGTTTCACGAGAAATCGATAAAAAAAAAAAAAAGCAAAGTAAAAACTACATTCCGATAAAGGATACTTCTATAGAATTAACCAGTAAGTATCAGCAGAGACATTGAAGCATCATCACAAAATAGTCTGAATTATTATTATTTATTTATTTTGAGGAAAAATAGTCTGAATTATTAGCGCCCTATTTAGCAAGGAAGAGTTTCCTTCTCAAAATTATGATGAATAGAAATATCTCATTCCTTAACCAAATACACATGAATGAGCTATAAGACAACCAATCAATTTCTTATAACTAACAAAGTTTAATCTCAATCATAAGGGCGCGAATTTCTACGTGCAAAACATTGGACAAACCTATACTACTATAGAAGACAAAACTCCTAACCAATCCACCGTAGTCTACTTTACCTGGGTTAGTTAAAACGCTTCCATCCACATTAAAGATCATTTTATCATTATCACCATGCTGCCAACATACTTCATGAGTGGGCATAACTAAAGCGGTTGAAACAATATTGTTGAATGCTCACGGTGAAACTTGCAATTGCGCATAAACAAATGAAACCGTAGTTGAGACTATCACTTGGATACCATCAAACACCAACTTCTTGCGAGTGCACCGTAGGTTCCACTTTATGATAGGGGCGACACTATTAATCTTATTAATTAACATTTGTATTATATCTCCAATATTACTCAAAAGAGTATCAGCGCACAATAAAGTCACGTTCGAGGAATCCACACCCAAACCACACTTCAACAATTCGCCGACAAAGGACGAGGCAATGAAGAATAGATTTATCCTACACACTACATGGACATGTAATAACTTTCACCCTTCGATGTTGCATGATAGATTCAGTTGAAATAGAATCATGACAAACTTGTAAGATAAAAAATTGCACACTAGTTGAAAGTAATAACTTTCAAATCCAACTTTATTGCTTTGGTGTTATGCACTTTTTGGTGTGTATTTTCCATTTAAATTGTCTTTCCACACCCAAATATCATCGATTGAGGTAAATATGTTTGGTTTCAACTAAAGTGCATCTATCAAAATTTCATAACAATTGAGATTATTACTTAAACGGTGTATCAACCACTAACACTAGACCTAATCATATGTACAAACTCATGTACAAACTGAATATGGTGGAAGCAACTGAATTTGTTATTGTAAACTGTGGCCCACATGGGCACTTGGCTCACCTTTTCCTCCTCACATGATACATGTGTATTGTGTAGGACATTCATCAAATGAAATATAAATATTTGCTATATCAATTAGCTATCTTTATAATGTGTCCGTTAAGCCAACTATCTCAGTTTTGGTGTTCATAAGTCAGAAAACTTCACCTGCGCTCTGGCATTTGTCACCAACCATTCCCTCTTTCCCCACACCCGATTCTCTTTACTTTTTCTTTTTTGGTGGAGATTTACCAACCTTACCTTACCAATCAACACATGTACATAGCTATAAATTATTTTGATATATGATCGGTATAATAATACAATATATTAAATGGTGGATGGATGATTAGTATCACTAATTCATTTAATAATTTATATATCTAGATTAAGAAACTAGAAAAAAAGTTTAATCCTAATACCAAGGATGCGGGTCCTTGAAGATTCGATTCTAACGCATAAAAGAGCTAACAATCATTGGAGAATCCTTGCATTCAATTTAATGACGCAACTCAATAATGTAAACAATATACTTTTATGTGTATATAGCCACTCTATAATGAGTAAGTGGGAAGTATAATAGCAAAGTATACATTTGAAAATGGAATTTGCTTCTCAAGTTCCACAAATTATTAGTCAAATAAAGGTGGCTAGCAATCACTAATCAATGACCTAAAGTAAAGTATAAACGGGAAGATTTGATTTATGATTGTGGTAATAGAAAATACTTACAAAATCTAGGGCTTGATATGAGTTGTGTTTATATGAAGGGGACAAATCTGGGAGAGAGCAACTTTTAGGTACAAAGTCTAGCTGAGGAAGTATATTGGTCAACAGTCCCATTAATTAATTACACAATTTAGATGAGGATAAACTCTAGGGCACTGGCCAATTACATATAGTAGTACTTGTGTACAAGCATCTATTTATCCCTTGGCTATGGAATGATAAGGTAAATCTCTGCTATTTACAAACTATACCTGAGAATTTAAGGTTTCATATTTATTAATTATAGACACTATAATTTACCTGCGTAAAAGTGTCAAATGGTTATAAAACTAGGGGTTAAAGGAGCGTACTACTAATCTCGATAAATGAAAAATAAAAGTTTAATATATCTATAAATAAAAGGTAACAATTTCTATCTATAAGAACCTTTGGCACTTCTTTTACATAAGAACTTTTTTACACTTTTTACACAATTTAATGTGTATACTAGTAATAATTTGTTAATGCCTACTACTAAATTACTCTCTTCAAACAAATGTAATATTTTATGACAAATTTATGTTATTAATAAAAAAATATCTGAAAAAAGACTAATGCGTATAATTTGCATGTGGCTACTATTAAATTATTGTTTGCTAATTTTGTTTTTTTTTAAACATAACCAATGTTAGTATTATGTTAGAGAGCGGTCTTTGTGAGATTAACTCAGTTGGTATAGACAATACATAATATATGCAAGATATGCAGTTCAAACCCTAGCCACCACAAAAAAAAAAAAAACGAGGTTTAAACTCTTAAAATCGTTACCAGTACAGTCTACACTCCTTAACTTCTTCACCCTGGTCACCAAGTCATGTGTTACATAATAAAATTAGACCTATGTTATTAGGTCATTTATGTTTCTAAGTTAGCAGAGTGCATTAAGTTATATATATATATATATATATATATATATATATATTAATTTAGGGAATATTAAATGTTAGTTGAATTTAAGAATTGTAATTAACTTTGTGTGAGAAAAAAATATTATGAGTTGTTTTACAAAATCGTCTTTAACAAATTATGTGGGAAAGATAAATGAAAGACGAAAGAAGAGAAAATAATAAATAGTTCATGATATAATAGAAAAAGTAATGTTAATGTTTCATTGTTATTATAAAGCAACATATATTTTATGACAAATTATTTTCCAAAACGACGTATAATTTGGGATGTAGGAAGTGATGTTTTTTGTTTATAAAAAAAACAAAAGAAGTACATCCTTAACGTTACAAAAAAGTTATTTTGACGAGCTTTCTGATATCGTATTTTTGTACGATTGTCAATTTAATATTTTTTTCTCTTTTTCTTTCTTAATCATATTAACACCTACTTTAGATGTAATTTTCTACTATGTACAAAAGTTGTTATATTTTGGTTGTTCAAAGATTAATTGTTTCCATTTAAAGGATTATCTTTTTGGGTTAAATATGTTTTTGGTTCTTATAAATATACCAACTTTTCATTTTAGTCCCTCTAAAATTTTCCTTCAACTTTTGGTTCCTATAGAATTTTCAATCACTACTTTTGATCTCTGTTTTAAAGTTAATTCAAGTAATTTTTTTATGAAATTGTGCAGATGTGTGTAGCATATTGTAAAAACCATTCCCAAAAAAATTAGAATTTTTTACAAAACATAAATTAAATATAAATTTTTAATAGTAAAAAATATAAAAATTCATGTTTTGTTAAAAAATTCTAAATTTTTTTTGGGAGAGAATCTTATAATATTATTTATTTTTCAGCAAAATGTTATTCAAAAATATGAATTCTACATATGGGTTTACTTTAAAAGAGTAACCAAAAGTGAAGATGAAAAATTTTATAGGGATTAAAAGTTGAAGGAAAATTTTCGAGAGACTAAAATAAAAAGTTGGTATATTTATGGAACCATAAACATATTTAACCCTATCTTTTTCAACAAATATTTTTTTATACTAATCGGTTTGTTAAATAAATCTAGTTTCCCTTTGTCCATTATTATAAGAACTTGTAACAAAAATCACTAGCATTAAAAAAAGTTGTCAAAATAATAAATTTATCTAACATGTGTATGACTATCAAATGTTAATACCCTTTTAACTAAAAAGCTTAATGAGAAAATTTTATTTAAAAAATAACGTGTTCAATTATTTTCTACATTGAAACTTTCAATTTTTTTTTGACATAAAACTCAACAATTATTTTCTCCTTCAAATTTTTATCAAGTGTCCTCAAATTATAAACAAATGGAGTATTAAGGATGATTGACCCTGTAAGTTTTTCACCCCTAAAATATGCTAGTGCTGGACACGAGAATTGACTGATCTTTGTTAATGACTCTGCTCTCAAACGGACCAACCAAACTAATGAATTCTCAATCCTCACGTGGGGGCCGATTCCTCCTAGCCTTTGACAATTCATAATCCATACACAACATACATTGATACAACATACATTGATAGCCGTGATAGACCCATCTTCCTAATATTTTACACATTCATTTGGTATTTTTTAATCAACCGACAAAAGTCATTAAGTAAATTTTTTTGTTTTTTTTAAGGAAATAGTCATTAAGTACTTACTTACTCCGTCATGATATTTAAGTGATATGTTGGGTTTGATCACATTTGCAATGTTTCTTTATAGTACTAATTCACAATGTGTTTTTGTTGAAATTTGATAGGAATATGCTAACAAATGTCATAAAAATATCTCAAAAAAATATTTTATTGAAGGATGGATTTGTAACGGTCCGATTTTTCGTTATTTTATTTTCAATTATTTTTCGTTATGACGATGCTCATTGTTGATGATAATTTATGACGATGCTCATTTATTGTTGATGATAATTTATGACGATGCTCATTTATGAACGATGAAATATTATGTTTATTTAATTATGTTTATCTTTTCGATTATGATTGATGTGAAGCTAACCCCCAACGGTCTGTGGTGGACCGCCTACCTATTTGTATGAATGGGTAGACGGCGTGCATGATTAGTTGATTTGCTTTGTTTGGTGAGTTGCTTGAAGATAGTGGGAGCTTCCTCCGTTTATTTCGCTTTCGCGTCTTAGATAGACTTTGATCTAGGACGGTGTTTCCTTTTTGTTGCTTGGATTATCTTTGTGGTTGAGATTTGCCCTCATGTTGGGATTTGATTATTATACTATTTGGATGTATTTATGAGCGAATGACATGGCTACTCGAGGTGTATTATGTGATATTCCATTGTGATGTTTTTTAATTGTTGAAACTTTTATACATGTCTATTATGGATTATTTGAAGACGTGACATCTATTTCTTAATTATTTATTATAATTGCGTGATTTATCGCTTTAATAGAAATAAGGCGTTACAAGTTGGTATCAGAGCCATATCGGTCTTGTTCGGACCATAACCCGGTGATTACCTGTTGTATTCGAATGGTACATTGAGTTGCCTTCAATACTTTTTGTGCTGTTTTGTTGTTGTTCTTACCTGTTGGTTGGTTTTGTTGTTAGAGTGAGATGGCTGGCGGAAATGGTAGGAATGATGATGCGATTGCAGCGGCTTTGACTGCAGGGCTCAAGTTTTGGCTCGGAATCAAGGGAATGGTGGTCATGGTCAGGAAGACCAAGGAGAAGCGGAGGAGCGGAGGCTTGATCGTTTCATGATAAACAAACCGCCGACGTTCAAGGGGATGTTTGACCCGGAAGGAGCTTTGACTTGGAAGGAAAGCATGGAAAGAATCTTTCGTGCTATGGTGACTAATGATGATCAGAAGGTTAGGTTGGCTACTCATATGCTTGTTGAGGAGGCTGAGTACTGGTGGACGAGTACCAAGAGGAGGATTGAGGCTATTGGTGAGGCTATCACTTGGGTGAGGTTCAATAATGAGTTCTTGAAGAAGTACTTTCTCCCGATTTGAAGATGTGACATCTATTTCTTAATTATTTATTATAATTACGTGATTTATCGTTTTAATAGAAATAGAGCGTTACATAACTCGTTTCTTAATTTTTCTCTCTATAGGAGAAATTTCATGCAACAAAGTGAGTAGCATAAAAATTGTAAAAATAGTTTAAATAACATATTGTTTCATGATTAATATTTGATCAGGATATCTTATCATCCCTTTTAAAAAAGACGATATTTTACTATCATTTATATAAGGTGTCTTAATTTTTATCATTGGAGCAAAATATTGATGATCGAGTTGTATTAGTGTGACATAACAATAACATTGTATGATTGTATGATTAGTTTACTAGTAATGTACAAAACTCAAGATATGATCTTTAAAATGATTCCATTAAAGATGCCCTAAAACATTGTTTGAGAAACTAAAAAAGATAACTTTTGTATAAAAAAAGTGATGTAAATATTAATTTGACAAGTCTTTGACTTTGGTGTTGACGTGTTGTATGCATAGAGCATAGGACTCCTCATATCATTGTACATTGAGCAAATGACTCTCTTCAAGGAGCAAAGCATTCAGTCCAGGTATAAAGCATGATTTTATTTAGTAGTAACTGCCTTCCCCAAAGATGAAGTGCAACTTGATTGTGCACTTTTTAACAACAATTCCATGGGTTCGCAAGGGTGGCCTTAAGCATGGGTAAAATAGATGGATTGGTCGCCTAAGGCACCAACTTTTTAGGGTCACCAATTTTTTCTAATAGTTAGTAGTGTGTATAACTTGTTTTTACTAATTCTATTGAAAATATATTTTTAAAGAATACTTATTATAAATGAATCTTATACAATAAAAAATACAATAAAAAATGTATTACAATAATTAAAATGACACAATTTCATTAGTTTGCGCAGGACATCAAAAATGTCATACGACCGACTTTGTAGGTTATGTCTTACATTTCAAAGATTTTACGAGAGTTATTGTGGATATACAAACTACGCATTCTATAACATCTCTTCTACATAGGTAGAAGCCTTAGGCCTCTTTTAGACTATCAAATTTTATGTTGCACAAGCATCCAATCTCTTATCTTTGACTCAATTGTAAAATTGTTACTAGATATAAAAATTGATGTTGTTAATTCATTCAAGTGTCATGTAATGAAATCGGGGATATTATTACTAGATTTATTGTCATCTCACAATAATTTAGTTGTGAGTTTTGTTAGGACACAAACAAATAAGTTTATTTATGTATAGTTTGAGTTTTTTTATTTTATCTTAACTCTCACATTTTTTATAATGTACCTTCTAACTTGTATTCGTTAATTACCAATGAAATAATCTAGTTTTATCTTTGCTTAAAAAATAAACTTTACGAGTTTTACTCACATGTGTCGTTATGTTAATGAAGTCAATTTTTTTTTTCATTGAAGCTATATTAAAGACAAACAAATTTGTAGAGCACATGTTATGATTTTTTTTATTTCAAAAAAATGTTACGATTTTTCTAACTTTACAAATCATTCACTACAAATCGCCCAACCCAAGTAAAATGTACGTATTTTTTTGCTAGTTTGAAATAGACTACAAATCGCTCGACCCAAGTAAAATGTACGTATTTTTTTGCTAGTTTGAAATAGACTAGATGAATTCTCAACCACCAATACTAGATTTAACCACTGATTAAAGAAGAAAAGAACAATGAATGATGTTATTTAATTACACTTGTAAAAGTCAAACTGATAATTACAGTGTGTAATCTCTGAACCTGACACATTGTCATTGTTCGTGGAAAAAGTTAACGGTCTATGTTCGTTCTCTTTTTAGCTAGATTATCTTAAATAGATTATTTAATTAATTAATGGCGTATCAGAACCAGATAATCAACGGGGCAAAGATAGTGCCAAGAATTGGAAATAAAAGCAGTATGATATGATCTCTTTCGTGTCTTTCCCTGGCACACAGATATATACAGAGAAAGCCAAAAGCAAAAGGTAATTAAAGTGATATAAGTACTTCATCAAATAATATATTAATAGTAATGTATAATATAAGTAAGGAAAAATACAATCTCAGTCATGCATTTAAACATTATTACGAGAGAAATGATATTTGTACAACCACTTTTTGATAAGTTTTGTGACAACCCCCTCTCTCTCATATTCACATGTGTTTTGATTTTCTCTCTTCTTCTTTCTCTCTCTATTCTTTTTATCCAATAAAAAAAGAGAAAAAATGATTGTCATAAAAATTGTTTAAAATTAGTTGTACAAATATCATTCCTCTTATTTAATTATTCCTATCTTGTATGCGTGACAAGTATGTAGGTTGTACAATACAACTCTTTAATTTTCCCTTTTCTTTTTCTTGTTGTTGATTACTTCTGTTTCTATGCGCAGTTATCACCCTCCCCCGTAAGTGACAGCAGTAGTGGCAAAGGAAGGACCACTTTTCATTATCAATAATAATATGTTGATGTAATTTAGTTATATTTCACAGGAAGAAGGTAAGTGGATGTTGGCAACGAAAAAAAATATATAGCAGTTTAGCGTTTAATTTTCATATATTACCCTTGTTACTGCTATTACATCATAGTTGATTATGTATGTAATTTTAGAAGGAAAATGTTTGTTGGTACGATGAACAACAAGTACGAATATAGATGAATTGTTCTATATTGTTCGATAGACATTTTTCCCTTTTATTAATTATTTACTCTCTCATTTTCTTTTGCCATTAATTTCTACATCGTGTAAAGTTGTGGGTTGAAGTGTCGTCGTGCTATATAGCACTTGTCTTTTAGAAGGGTTTTGCACTCGGCCAAAGTTCAACCCTAAGGTACAAAGGCTCGATAAAAGATCTATTGCATAGCCGGACCACTAAAGCAAAGGTACAAAAGAAAATGGACCAAAAGTGATTTGGATCCTCTTATGTCATAGAATTATCCGGACAATGCGTAGGTAAAGACTATACCACCTAGCAACTTAGCGCTTAGTTACAATTTCAATCATCATTACCAATCGTAGACAAATCATTGATGTTGTCTGAGGAAGTTGAACTCACACTCTTATTTAATCTCGATTGCGGAACATTTATTTCGACACACCTTAGAGTTCAACATTGGTCGAGTATTGAAGTTAAAAGTTGTTTATAAACAACACTCACGCTCTTCAACTCAACAAAACACCAATTATAAAAGATAGAACCGTAAAAGACTTACACGCGAACGAAATACTTTATAAGGTAATAGCTAATTATACTTGAGAATGTAAAAATTATTTACACGGATAGCATTAGTTTAATATATTTAGCTATTGTCATTAATAATTTTTAATGTAATAGTAACTAAAGAACTAATTAACCAATTATATACTCCTTTTATTATAAAAAAAATTAGGATAATGAGATTTTGACCCTCAAAATTAACACACATTATTCATTCAACATCTCATTTTCTCATCATCTTTTTCCCTATTTTATCACTAATATATCATATCTATTATTTCTTTCTCTTAATTAAGGTGTCAAATGAATTATAAATGTCTAATTAATATTTTCGAAAAAATATAAGTAGCTAGTGAGGTAGTTATACAACTTTAAACAATATATTGTGGTGTGGCAGTTTAGTCATCACGCACGCTGAAGAGTGAAGAAGATCCCTCTCTCCTTTGTTTACTTTCCCCACTTTTTCTCTGAGTCAATATACTTTGCTGCTTCTCTTCCCAATCCTTTCCTTTATTTTCTTCTTCTGCATGAGTATGTGTACTTCGATATTAATGCACGCAGAGACAGAGCCGAATTGTATAGCATCTTCAGAATCATACTGACAGTGTAAAAGATAACCACCTTTCTCAGTACTTAATTAATACTATCACGGTCAAAGATTCACCAAATAAACCCAACCCAAAACAAAACAAACCACTATTGCTTGAGATTTCACAAGATGCTTGAAACGGTTAAATACCTACTCGGATCGGCGGGTCCAAGCGGTTTTGGATCCAAATCCACCGCCGAACAAGTCACTGCAACCTGCGGTGATCTCAGCTCCATCACCGCCATCATAACAGGTGGTACGTCAGGAATCGGAGCTGAAACGGCGCGTGTGTTAGCGAAGAGAGGGGCAAGGGTGATTCTACCGGCGCGTAGCATGAAAAATGCGGAGGAAACAAGAGGAAGAATAGTGATGGAGTGTCCTGAAGCGGAGATTATAGTCATGCCACTTGATCTCAGTTCTCTCAATTCTGTTAGGAATTTCGTTACTCGTCTTCACTCCCTCGGTTTCCCTCTCAATCTCCTCATGTATGTATATACTCTCATTTCATGCAATTCTTTTATCACTCAACACGATATATATTGACACGTCGACATTGATAATTTCATGTATTAGTGTCGGGTGTCAGATATTGACACATGCAAGTCTTTCATAAGAAGGGTCAAAGTTTAATTTTCATTTTTAAATGATATAATCTAATATTAGTATATATTTTTCTCGTTGTTTGACCATATTTATTTATTTGAATTTGAATGATTGATTGTTGACTAATGTTGTTGCTGTTCACTAGAAACAATGCTGGGAAGTTTGCAGAAGAGCACGCAATCTCTGAGGATGGAGTTGAAATGACCTTTGCCACTAATTATTTAGGTGAGTAAGATTACATCAAATTAAATTTTATATTTTTTTTATTATTTGATGGGTATATGTATAATTTAATTAATTAATATTGTGGTGCAGGTCATTTTGTGTTGACAAAAATGTTGATGAAGAAGATGGTTGAAACGGCAAAGGAGACAGGGATACAAGGAAGGATAGTGAACGTGTCGTCCGCAATACACGGTTGGTTTACAGGCGACGTCATCTCCTATTTGGCTCATATATGCCGCAACAAAAGGTGACAAATAACTAGTATTATCTTACCAATTTATTTCACTTATTCGTTATTACACTTTGAATGAAATTTTTGTAAGCTGAACTGAACACTCTTTTCTCTTGGGGATTGGTTGGATATGTATTTACATTGCTGTATCATATTTTTATATTAATTTATTTTAAAATTACTTCAGATTTTGAATTAATTTTGTCATAAGAGTATGTATACCCAACTAGCTAAGATTTTACCTTTTCTTAACCTGTAACTAGTAATTTAGTAATTTACCATGTACTTAGAAGAGATATTTTGATTTTTTTTTTTGTGTCCGGGGTTCGAACCCCAAACCTTGCATATATTATGCATTGTCTTTGTCAACTGAGCTAAACTCGTCTTTACCAACTGAACTAAACTCACGGGGACAGATATATTTTGGTCTTAATATGTGTGAGGCATTGTTACTATATGCGTTAAATATATTAATATTGCAAACATATCTCCCGTGCATTTTTTGTTAGTAATCTTATAAATTAAATTGATAAAAAAAAAATATGTATGAGGATTAAATTGACTATCTTGGAACAGATTCTTTGGACTACAATGACTAATAAAAATAATAATTATAAATGTGTTTGTAGTTTCAAATGCATTCAAGGATCAATGGCATTTAGTCACACTTCCAAGTTTCAGAACAAAAATGTGGTTTTCACGTAATCAAGCCGTACTTGAAATGAAAATGATGTGATATGTTTGCCAAACAATACACTACACTAAACACTACATTACATTTGTGTTTCTGTTTACTAATTTGTTGGATTGAAATATGTTTGTGTTGCGTGATGTCCCCAGTGAGTACGACGCCACACGTGCTTATGCTCTTTCCAAACTCGCCAACGTTTTCCACACTAACGAGCTTGCTCGCAGACTCAAGGTAACACATATATGTAACTTCACTATACTATATATTCATTCATCTCTTATTATTTTATTTAATTAACTAACATGCAAATGCAATATCCATCTCGATCTCATCTACTATAGTATAGTATCATCTACATATCATATCCTATCCATATTTAAAAGTGAAATTTGTTTGTTTGCTATGTCAGTAATCAAATGCCCCACGACTTCATTTGCTATAATTTAACCCCCCACCTGTTCTTGCTAATTATTTCTCCAGTTTATATAGTTTATTTTATTAATGAGCACGTATAAATAAAAAAAATACTAGTAATAATCTGGGGTATTAAATTTGTGCAGGAAATGGATGCCAACGTGACTGTGAACTGCGTTCATCCGGGGGTCGTGAGGACCAGACTCACAAGAGAGCGTGAAGGCTTTCTTACAGGTTGGTAGGAACAATAAAACTCTTGTTTGGTTCCTTTTTTATGTCTGCAATGCAGCCGTTAATTAATTTCGAAATTTTCCTTTTCTATTCTAAAATCAAATGCAGATTTAGTTTTCTTCTTGGCTTCCAAGCTCTTAAAGACCATTCCCCAGGTACATACACTATAGTAGTACTTGTACTATACTATATATTCAATGTTCTCTATTTGTGCATGTTCTACGTAAACTTTGCTAGTTTTTATTCACTCACATCTCATTTAAAAACAGGTTTTTTCTAGGCTACCTCTAAAAAATTGTCCGTAATTTACCCATCAATTGATCAAAATTAACCACTTGATCAGAAAATTTGTATACAAAGTGGAAATTAGTTTGTGGTACCACTTACATACTTATTTATTCGGCAAATTTTAATTGGTTGATGCGTAAATTACCTATAATTCTTAAGCTAGTATAAACCTCGCCTTCAAAACAATTTTTGAACCAATCTCTTCTCTTAATAATAAAAAAAGTCACACATTAAGATGTACCACTTCTTTATTTTACTTGTTACCCTTATTTTATATATTGTTCAATAAAATACATGTATCCCATATATTAGATATTCTTGAAAAGAGAGCAAACAGTGAGAAGTATTGAATGAGTAAAAGTGTATAACTTGAATTTGTGATGACAAGTATTTTTTTTATAGACATAGAAGTAGAGTCATTGAACAGTTAATGAGAGGATGAGAGGCTGTTACAACGTGTGAATACATTATTGGATGTATGCATTTTTTTTTGTTTGCATTAAAAGATTTTGTTCATTAATTTGTTGTTGTATTCTTTTCTTTTGAGCTCTGATTTAATTACCGCAAATAAACTTATATACAGGCAGCTGCAACAACATGTTATGTGGCAACTCATCCAAGGCTGGTCAATGTGTCCGGCAAGTACTTTGCTGACTGCAACGAAACCTCAACTTCCAAATTGGGATCCAACATAACTGAAGCTTCAAGGTTATGGGCAGTATCCGAATTAATGATTTCTAAGGGTCCAAAAGCTGCCTTTGACCTAATTAATCACCTTGAATTTTGAAGTTTATTGGGACAATGCAGAAGGAAAAAAAAACATAGAATTTTATGGAAAAGATACATATATAAAAAATTTCTCTAGATTTTTAATAGAACAATAGAATCAGAGTTAGATGTGGTCAGTTTAGTCTTATGATTTAGCGTATAAGTAATTAAGTACCTATTTCAATGTATAATAACTACTACTACATATTTTGTTTACTTAATTAGGGCAAACCACGGGAAACAGTCGTTGGCTTTATTTTATTGTTAGAATTCTAAAATAAGTTGCTTTAGATTATGCTAGTTAGATTGGGTGCTATGATTAATACAATGATTATGGAGCCTGAATTATGTTAACATGAATCTTAGATTATAAGTGAAAGTGCCTGGAAAACTCAAGCTGTACTTTTATTGTTAATTATCCTGCTTCTGTGATGTAATTAACTGTACTTTGTATATATATAAAGGGAATATGATACAAAATGTATACGAGAAAGTTCCTTTGGGTTTTTTATAGTTAAATGAACAATATACACACCTCTTTAAATCAAAAAAAATAAATGGACAACAATAACATGGGGTCGGGCTCCTCCATGTGGTGGTTATTATTGGAAGAGTATCTTTCTCAATTCTCATTGTGTTTTTGCATGGGACCTACTAACATGCGCCTCTTGTATGAGAGACCGTGCTTTTATAGAAAAATATTTTTTCAAGGGATTTTTTTAAAAAAAAATCAAGTCCATTGACGACTCATTGGTCACACTATTGAACAAATTAAACAAATCAAGATCATCAAATGATATCCCTAGAATAAAAAAGGATCATAAACAATCAAACTTGTCAAATAAAGTTTTTGCTCTTTCAAAAAATAAATAAATAAAGTTTTTGTTGAATAATGTAGCCTTTCATTATATATTTTAAATAAGGTGTAGAGGGAATATTATTACTTATATAGGGTTGAGACAAAAACACTAGGCAATGTACCAGTAAAAAAGAAGGTGATATATGCATTCTCTAGTAGAATTCGATTCAAACTCTTCCCTTCCAAGCTACAATTTTTTTTTTAAGTGTTTCAAAACTAGACAGCTGCACAATCACTTGCAGGGTCATGTTGTAGCTTTTCATTATCATGAAACAATTATATAAATAAACGATAATATAATGTTTCAATGACGTTGCTTAATTTTTCCCAAACAAACGCTTGATATATATATATATATATATATATATATATATATATATATATATATATATAATAATAATAATAATAATAATAATAATAATAATAATAAATTCTCAATTATCTTGAAAATCGTATATCCAAACATATTCTAATAATTTGTATAAATATATTTATATCTAGTAAAGGTGAAACCCACCCCACCCCACATACATATACACCATTATTTTAATTTCCATAAGTAGCATTTCCAAATTTTAGAATCCGAAACATATTTTTGGTATATGGATTCTATAATTTCGACGCCTTGAAAACCAGAATGTAAATAATTTGACTAACATTATATTAAAAGAAAATTCATCCGCTACAAATTCACCACCAACAATAAAAATTGAAAACATAAATTAAACACAAACATCATGGACGAGCCAAAATAATTGCAAAATAGTTGCACTCTTGCAAGATGACACACTTTATTCATCAGTTTCAACCATGCACAACCTGATTTCTTCGAATGTCCAGTACCAATCAAACTTTTTCGAATAACATAAACAAATCTCACCAAGGGAACACGTAACTCAATCGGTCCCTTAAAACTATGTTGACCAAATGTAGAGAACATGGTTCTCACATCGTCATTATTTTGAAGTTTCATCTTGGTGAACTAAACACATCCATCTAAACAGATTGACAAATGATGTTACTCAATATTGATCACCCTTCTCGTGTCGCTCACCTGCGAAGATCGCATAATTTTTACGAGGGGGCCAAACCTAAATATAAAGAAGAAATAATATATATATATATATATATATATATATATATATATATATATATATTTTAAAAACTAATATATTAAACTTAACCAATAAGTAAAATAATTTTACAATAATTTTTACTTATATCTAATGAAACGACAACAAAGAAATAAAAGTTAAACAATTGTTATTTATAAAAGTTGAGCCTTTTGGAGTTATAAGAACTTAAATTTATCCATAATCGATACTAAACTAAATATATTATCAATATTTGGGCAATATCATATCCCTTTAAACCAACAAAATTGTTTAGAGTAGTCAAATAATAATATTAGTGAAGTAGCTAGCTACATACGAAACTATACCAATTATTCAAGTTTTTTCTTCTTAGCCAATGCTACCCCAAGAAGCCAATCTCCCTTGGTGTTGCTTTATTTGGGAAGACCATTCATTTGATCCTATTGATCATTCAAATCTCAAAGTGTAACATCATCATTGATCTTAAAAAGAATTACTTTCCCCTTTTTGTAGCCAACAACCGTTAAATTAGAGTTAATTTCGAGTGGGTAAGGTATTTTGTGTTGTGAATATAAATGATAAAAAAAAATTAATTTGTATAAGTTTTATGTGTTGTTGACCACAGTAACTAACGGTGTGGTGTAAACTACATAAAGACTTCATTGCATTTTTTCTTGCGTTTTACTCGTTTAAATTCATATGTGTAATTTATGTATATTACACATTTGGATTCTAGTAATCAAAACCTGTAAAAAAAACATCATTCGCCATATTTTAAATACACCTAGATTTTATAAACCGAATGTGTAAAATACATGTCAAGATTATAGAAGACTATGTTCTTATAACTAACCTAGCATGTCAAATGAAAAATAATAAGCATTTCAAGCAATGGAATGATCTAGCTCGCTTAAAGAATGTTCTAAAACATTTATTAACAAGACTCTAATAGTATTTATCGGTCCTAGTAGGCACTAGACACTTCACCAATTAAAGTTAGAACTCTCCAATGTGACACATCGTTGGTGCCTGATCTAATTCTGATCATCATTATCAGAAACGAAGACTACTGCAATATTTCCAAGTCTGTTATTGAATAAAGCAAAGCATATACGAACTTTCTACATAATCCACATAAAGTAAAATAAAATTAGTGGCTCAAAACGATGCCGTCCATTGCTTTATATATAAGTCAAAAAATTTCCAGCCACATGTTCAATATCTATCATATACTTTGTGAGTTTGTGCAACAAATGTTTCTCTTCTGTTCATCAAATATCACATGGAAATGATTATGGCACATAAATTTTCTTCAAAGAGAATCCACAAAACATGAATCAGTATGTAAAATTGGTATAACAAAAGATGATTGTTTCTAGAAACTCGTATAACAAAAATTTGTTTGACAAAATGCTATCCTACAATCATCCATCCAATCAGATATTCCTTTCTAGGCCACTACTTCTACACACAAAATCGGTTCATGTTTCTGGTCGGACCCAAGGTCAACTACTCACATGACACGACGTAGAATAATATTATTAATACTTTGAAAATTAAAACAATCTAAAATTATTTTGAAATATCATAGTAGTATATTTTTTTTAACGAGTTACCAATCAAAGTATAAAATATATCTAGAAATGTGTATTAATATTTTTTTTTTCTTCGAAGACAGTACTTCCTAACCAAAATAAGATTTCACAAATCATAACAATTTACTACTTTTTTTTTTGTTGAGCAAAACACAGTTTACTACTTGATAATGTGTAATCATAAACTAATTTTGCAAGGAAATTTAGCTTGTTTTCCCTAACCAGCCATAATTAGAATCTTTGACCCTAGTAGACATCCCAAAACTTCCCACAACTTAGACCCTTTGGACCGTTATGAGACGAGATGAATCCACAAGCCGGCAGTGGGATATCTAATTTTTATGCAATAAAATTTGATTCTCACTCTTAAATAAGTAGATACTACTATTGAAGAATTCAAGTTTTCAGATTCTAAAATGTCTGCAAAAAAAATAAAAATAGAAGACCAAAAATTTCATTTTGCATTTATGCAAGCATCAGACAAGTGCAAACAGCTGCATAGTCATTATGCATTTCATGTATACATGTATCTATAAATTAAAATGAATGAGATATTCTATATACTATACACAATCTGGAATTACATCTTCACAAGGACTATCAGCAAAACTGAAACTTACATTTTCTTAACTGACAATCCTTAAAAATAAAAGAATCGTATAACTGATATCAACTTTCGTATGAGAATAATATTACATGATGGCGTCCATGTGTTACCAAACAATGAAGCTTTGTAACTTACTTTTGGATGCTCCAACAAACTATCGTGTTTCAAACACGAACGGGTAAGCCGTAATTTTGGTACACTCTTATGAATCCATCAGATCCTGCTGTTACAATTACTTGGCCCCACAAGTGAGAATTAGACATTCCCTTGCAAGCACTTCTCAAGAACCTATACTCTGATTTACATATTGTAGGAGAAAGAACAGTTTGACCCGAGTCGAGAAGCGTCTCCTCTGGCCATGTTGCAGAAACCTTTGGGACTAACTCGGAAAGAAATCCGCGACTCATGAAGAAACAATCAGGAGAAGACAAAGATGACCTTTGAATCAACTCTTCTCCGAGTGAAGGAGACAGAGGCGTTGACTCAATGCCACACCAAGGTATGGCGATTGTTGCATTGTGGGATAGAAAACTCTCAGAAGACATGATCTTCTTTGCTTTGGAAGTATTCCTATCCTGGCCAGTGTGATTCCAGATACAAACATTTGAACCTTCACTAAGTGAAACAATATGTTTCCCGTCAGAGGTGAAGGAAGCATGCATCTGACCTGCACTTCTCAGACCTGAAGGCAAAAAAAGAAGAGGTATAATGACTTACTACCAAAATGAACATAATTGTACAACAAATGAAAATAATGGGGGAAATCAGTCCTCAGAGCACAAAAAAAGGGAAAATCCCATGCATGTCCAATATCATGTCCTCATTGCAGGAATTTAAAATACACATTGGAACGCATCAGATATGCCGGACATTCTGCCTAAATTGTGATAGCTTCCTTAATTGAGGCAAATTTGGGATGCTTTCATAATCCTATCGGCGGTAATTGCGACAAATTCGGGATACATTCATAGCAGCCTCTAGCACCTTCATTGTGTTGGGTGTAAGGGGGTGGTTCTAGTCCCACATCGCCTATACATGACCTTTGTAGTGCTTATATCTTGCAAACCGGTTTTAAGGGGTTAAACTAGGCCTAAGCTCAAATCATAAGATGCCACAGAAGAAGAATTAGGCACAGGTGGGATGCATTTTAGAATATTCTCATATAAGGAAAGCATATATGAAGAACTTATTACCCTTGAATTTGTAGATGACATCAACTCCAGAGAGTATACAGACATGTGAATCGGCAGAAGCAACCAATAATTTGGTCGGATCACTGGGCGAAAACTGAAGAAATAATCATACAAGATTAATACCCACTTGTCAATAGTTTTATATAGGAAGAGAAAGGAAGGAAATAAACTGCAGAACAAGGTGGTGTGACAGAAATAACCAACCTGAAAGCCAGTGATCCTTTTCCCCGATGTCTTCTTTTTGCCTTGTAACGAAAATTCAGCATCCATTTTCATACGATTATCTAAACAAGTGAAGGTAAAAGAATAAAATCATCATTAGAAACCAGTAACTGCTACTTATAATCATTTTTGGTATTGAAAATTTGAATCTAGAAACTCTCTGATGTCACAAATATAAGAAAATATAAAAATAATAAACAGCGATCCATTGTTTGAACATATACACATCTACCACTCATTTGTGTTGTGTGTGTGTTACAAAGGAAGATACAAAATCCTCACATTATATGCTCAAATTAAATTGCTAAATTTTTACTACGGATCTCGTATACAAAATTTTCTATAATCGCACATTGAGTATTATATGCCTGTTTTGACTGGATTACACGAGTCTATCTACTGACATAATAACATGTGAAACTGTTTGGGAGAGTTTATGAAAATAGTGTATGATGTGTCTACAAACTGTTTTCAGCTTATTTCCATAAACTCTTCATGATAGCTTATGAGAACAGTTTATAGCTCATGAAAACAGTTTGACTTTACTTTATATATTGTTATAGAAACAGCTTATACATAAGCATTAAGCACGCATATGATAAGCACTTAAGTTATAAGCGCTTTATTAAGCTGTTTATCCAAACAGGGTCTATATTCCACTCATTATATGCAGGCTTCATATTGTAACACAATTCCAAACATCTACAGAGCTAAATGTGTGTTTACCTAGGATATTATAGAAACGGCAATTGCCCGCCATGGTACCCACGATTGTGCCCTGCAAGAATGAGTAAAATTTCAGGAACAAAACAAAAAAGACACTTTCCTGCCACAATGTTCTTACAGTTAAACGTCTAACAAAACAGACCTTTCCATTAGGGTAGAAGCATACAGCTGTGACTATCTCCCTGATATCAATGTAATCAACAACACGACAGCAAATAACTTCCCAGATGCGCACCTTTCCATCAATTGAACCACTGATGAAAAAATTATCATTGACGGGATTGAAATTCACACATGTTACTGCATCAAAGGAAAATCCAAACAAACTGTTATTTAGCAGCAAACAAAAAACACACACGATATTAGGGTGAGAAAAATATAGGGAAATACAGTTATTGTAGGAGAAAACCAATATTATCAAAATCATTCGACACACTTAAAAATCAATGTAAAACTGACGCACCATAATTATTGTGAGAGAAAACTCGAAGACATTTGCTAATCCCTACTTGCCATAGGCGCACAGTCTTATCAACGGAGGATGACAGTAGAAACTGCAACAAACGAAAGAATGCACACAACAGTGAGTTCCATTTGTATAAAACTAAAAATGATAAGCAAATTTGAAGATAGTGTAAGACAAATAAGAGTAGGTTGCTTCTGTAGGAAACTAACCCCTGATTTAGACCATGCAAGGTCCAAAATGTCATCACTATGCCCCTGGAATTCATGCAAAGGTTTCACCAATATGCGGAAGGTCTTTGGTGGGATAATTACACAAGTTGAAGCAGATGATTTCTTCAACTTCTCTGTTTTAACTAATTTATCTTTATCTACATCAAGGGGAGCCACACAACCAGTAAACTGATTCATTTTGAAATATATATTTGATGGATCATTGTCCAGAATGTTCAATTCATTTGATCTTTCATTCTCAACCACCTGCCACACACGAACAATGCCGTCTTCACCACCACTAGCCAAATATTTTCCATCAAGACTAAACTTCATTGTCAAAATAACACCTTTGTGTGCTTTAAACTCCTGTTCAGTGTAAAGAGAAGAAAGCTCCTTAACTCGCTTCTTATGCGGATGAACACGGACTCTATGTATCCTAGAATCAAAGTCTTTGTTGCAGCAAGTTTCATCAAACCCTTGATTATGATAAAAACAAGCAATAGAATCCAGTTTGCTTAACCAACCTTTCTTCATCTTCTTTTTAGCAACACTCAACAATCTAGTACTTTCAGCATCTCTCTGCAAATGTCGGCGAACAAACGATGACGGCCCAATATTTTTATGAAACTCTTCGAAAGTAATCAACTGGTTCGAACCCAGAACACGCAGAGTATCAAGTTTTCCCTCCTGATCCAATTTATCTACAACATATTCTGTTCCATCATCCAAATTCTTTATCATACATGTCAAATTCTCCGTACCATCATCGTGATTTTCTAACAACCTAGAAGCTTCATTTGACAAGGAATCTAACACAATCTGGTTTGAGGTTGAGGGAAAACCCTCTACAGTTCTGAACATAGTCCGGCTTATTCGGTCAACTCCACAAGATGGATCATCTCCATACTCATCTCCCTCAACTGAATTCCCATCATACTCCAAACCCATCCATCTTAAAAAATTGAATCTTCTATGGTGAACACTATCAAGGTTGTTAATCCAAACATTGAATCTAGTAACATATTCATTATTATTAATAATATTACCACCAGAACAAGATTCTAAACAATAATCAAAACCATCATCAGAAACAGAACACAAATCTTCCCTTGTATCATAGAATTGATCCTCATCAACTTCCAATTCCATATCAACCAACACCACAACCTTTTTCCCAATTCACCACCCAAACACAGATTCTTTTTACTTTACTTCACAAATAAACAAAATTTACAAAATTCAAGTTTTTCGTTTGTTTTACGCAAAAGGGTATCTGAAACAGCTGAAAAAAGATCAAAAAAATGAAAAATGATAGATTTATCAGAAAAAAGTTGTAAGAAGCAAACATGGAATTGAAGTATGAAGAGTGAAAATTGGAAGAAGAAAAAAGAGGGAAATGAAAATAGAGGAAAAATTGTGACCTGGGTTGGGTTAAAGTTTGAAGCTTGATGAAGAGAATTGTCGTTCATAGGGATCTTCGTCACTGTATACACAGGAATACCTACCCACACCCACTTCTGGTTAAGAGTTAATCTTAAAAATAAAAAACAAAAAAGGGTTTTCAATTAGGACAATAAATAATTATAATTACTGTAGGAGAAAAACATTGCATCGATTTAGGTGTAAAATTGTGAAATGTTGAATGAAGAAAAGAAAAGAAAAGAGTGTTTTAAAATTGTTTTTGTGGAATTATGAGAATTGACTAAGTCCACTTTCTTTGGCTTCAAGTCTTTCATTACCAACGAATCAGATGCTTTGCTTAATTTCCACTATCTCCCTACAACTTCACCCCCTCGTGCTGGCTGCTGCTTATACCATTAATCATTTTATTAACATTTGATGAATATGATAGAGATTCATTTTTATAAGATCTAAAGTTTTTTTTACGTATATATTCAATCAAATCAAGTCATTCTACTACTTTTGTAAATTAGTTTTAAAAATATCTACGCAAATATTTATGTAACGTAATTTTATTATATGCATGTGTAAAAAATATTTACATGGTTAATATATATAAATTAAATTTAAATAATAATCTAAAGTTTTATATTATATATATATTGATAGATTTTTTATTCTATGCAAGTGACTTTTAAAATGAAACGGGACAAAAAGTTTTTTTTTTTTTTACTTGTTTGTTCTCATGTTACTCTTATTACATTTTCTTGGTTATTACTAACCTTTGTCTTGTATGATTCTTTTTATTGGATTTTACATGGTAAGAAAAAGTATCCGATTTTTAATTGTTAAGATGCTTTTTATAACCTTATTAATTTATCTATTTCTTAATATAAAAATATTTTATCCAGTCAAAGATTATAAAATATTTTGTTTCGCAGCTGTTTTTGGATAAACTTTGAAAATTATAGCAAAAAATTACTTGTTTTGATTTTGCAGTAGACCATAGGAAGTTGTTGAACCAAATCAAAATTAAAGTTGTACCAAAAATTAACCATTTGGAGTACTACGTTCAATATGCTAGTGTGTTTGATATAAGAGATGCAATTTATGACTATTTGTCTTGTAACCTTCAATAGGTGGGATGGATGGTTTTATATATAAATTCCGAAGTTATTCATACAACCAACTAGAAACTAATCTAACTATCTTGCTGCCAACATTCCTTAAAAAAAAAAAAAACATAACATAAACTAATTCTACCACTAAGTTTATATTTTGAAGTTTATCTTATCTATTTCTTTAATACATCTCTAGTAAAATAAAGTTATAATAGACACAAGTCACACTAGTAAAAATCTTTTGTTGTTTGTTCTTTAACTCAATTAACGAAAATGTCAAAATTGTTAGATAAGACGTTGTGTGAATTTTCATCACTATAACAATTTTGTCTATCTTTAAAAAAAAGATATTTTCCTTTTCAAAATAATTTATCCTTGTTATCCTTCTATTACTATATGTTAAACCATTTTTCCCACTCAAAATAAACCCTGGATGCCATGTGTTCATTGTGAGCACTTTTATTTTGTCTCCCAAAATAAATAACTCTTTGATTCTATGCTTCCTACAACCTGTGACTTAAGTACGAGTCTATGAACTAATCATAAAATAGCTAGTGACTTTATCTTTTAGTACGTAAGTGTAAATTGGAACAGTTGTATTTTTTAGGGTTGTGATTGTGAGACGACGAAATTTTGATTCTCTTCTCTTATTTTTCTATATTCATTCATATACTTATTTCTATTTTTTATTTTCTTTGAGGGGCATATACTTCTTTATATTGTTGTTTGTTGACATAGTAAGGCAACTAATGTAGTAATTGCTTTGGCTCCGCCCTCACACCGCCCATTTGCCATTATTATAGAGGCACAACATAATGTTATAACTATAAGTAGTTATATAAATGTATATAAAGACTCAAATGATGAGATCAAAATGTGATTTAAAAATTTGGCCATTTTTGGGTTCCAACAAATCATTCAATATATATTTATGTAGGCTTGAAACCTTAAGCATGTTCATCTCATATTCAAATATTACCGACGTGAATTTATGTAGGCTAATTTATATAAAGTTTTACTCTGATTTTAAATGGAGCTTGAACTTTAGAATTGATACTTTGTATTAGTTGGTCGTCCGAGGATCGGATACGTAGTTAAAAAAAAATGATACTATTTAATTATAAAACTATTGGGAGTTTTTCTGAGGGAAAAACTATATTGGAGTTGCCTTTTGAGAGAGTAGATTGCATATTTTTACTTTGACGCTTATAATTTAAAAGGTTTTATTAAGGATTCAAGAATAAAAATAATTGAAAAATTTTGTGCAAAAAAAGTTACTTTTTAAAGTTTCAATGCATTGAATACATTATTTCCAAAACAAATGCCTTGAGGCCACTTATTAACCTTTCCCTAATTTAAATAATAGTAGTAAAAAAATGGTTCCGAAGACTACCTCAAGCTAATACTGTCATTAATTTGCAGCCGTCAAAGTTTGCAATTTAAATGAACAGCAATGTCATGCCATGCCAACGATGTTCATCCTTTTCCTTTAAGAGAGGATGATAAAACTGACAGCTCAACAAGTCTTGTAAATCATGTTTGGTTCTCATGATTTTATAATCGAAAGAGTCTTTGGTTATCATAAACTCTGTTTTTATATATTTAAGAAATGTTGGTTCACCAAAATATCAAAGAGGTAATATTCATGCTTTTTTTTTTTGTATATATTCATGCATCGAAGTCAAAGGAAATAATCAAATACATATATTGGTCAGATGAATTAAATCAAATACATATATAGTACCGACTTCTTTCACAGGGGATAATCAAATCAATTACATAATAATAATTGCAAATTCTAAAATGATTAAAAATATAATATTCATACCTCAAAATAAATATCCAATTTAGTTCTCGGAACTGAAGATCATATCAACCTAATCTCCACATTATTAATATTCTAAAATGACCATTGAGTTTGCAATATGTTAACCAGATTTATTTATTTTTTTGAACAGCTAAGATTTTATTAATAAATCCCACCAGCTTAAGACAAGCTTAGTGGATGAGAAGACAGACACGCTACAGCAGTGGAACTCCCATAACAGAACATAAAGGGACAAAACCAAAGCCAAAATACACAGACCACTAGCCAGGCCTGACTACAAACCCAAACAGCAGCAGCACCGTTTTTTTTTTAATCGGCAAATATTATTCTCTACGAGTTAGTGCAAGACACACTAAAAACACTCGCGGCAATGGAAAGAAAACACAAAGGTGCCTTATAGAAGAAACACCTCAAAACAAACTCCCAGCCACTGATAATAACAGAACAAAAGGCCCAAGGCACCAATCCAAAAACATAAACCAAATAAAAACCTCCCAAATTCAAGGATAATGAGGCCTACATATACAATAGAGCAGGCAACCAAGGGAAACTGCTAACACACGCATACACACACCTCACTATCAGCCAAAGCCTTTCAAACCAAACTGCCAAACAAACATCAACTGACAGAACCAAAACAGCAGCAACAGAAATAACAGCTGAGGCAAAACTCCCACTTTCCCCGCGCCCAACAGGTAGGAGCAAACCTGACAACCTCTAAAACCGCAATACCAGAACCTGAACAGATAACCAGCAGGCTCCACTGTCACGCCACACACCCCCGAAAACACCGGCTCACCGCAAGGCGCAGCCTAACACAGACACAACCGGACCGTTACCGCAAAATGCAATCTCTAGGATTCCAAACCCACTCAAAGAAGAAACATGGCGGCATATGAAACCTATACATTGCCCAACGCCACGAGAGCACCTTTATCTCCTCCACCAATTCTTCGACGCCCCCCACACCGTCATTAAAGATTCTATTATTCCTCGCCTTCCATAAAACCCAAACTGTCGCAGCAGCACCTTAAAAACAGACCTGATTCCCCTGGAAAAAACAGCAGAACAGACCCCGACTCTACTACCTCAATAAGCACTCCTTTGGATTCCAACACCACTCATAATACAATGATGCCGCTATCTTTAACCGACTTAAACTCCAATGCCAAGATAACAGATTTGTCTATCTATCTGAATCTACTATCATATTCATCCTTGGTATTACTCACCTTGCAATTTCGAAAATGAAAATGGGTATTTAATCATGAAAATAGTTTCCAGGGTCTATCAAGTATTGTCATCAATCAACTTTATTCTGTGTTATCTAAAAAATCCTATTTTATGAATGCATTTTTTTTTTTTTTTGCTTTTATAACCCAAAAAAACTGAACGCACTAGTAGGAATTGAGGATAAGTGATGTCTACAGAAGTGTATGCTTACAATAAATTGAATCCAAGATATTTTACACTTACTAGAACATTTTACACTTTCTGGAGGTGCAGGTGAATAAATGTCAATATAATGATATATTATTATATGAAACAGTTTCAGGCCTTTGCTTTTAAGACCTCTTGTAAAATTTTATTAATCTGCAGACCTATCACAAATCAACAGGTAACAATATTCTAAAGAATTTCCAATTGCATATATTAGAAAGCACTAAATGAAATTCAAAAGATGTAGAATATGATAGCAACAGCAAATATTTCATCAGTAAACAAGTTATTAATCATCTGGCCTAAAAAACTTTAGGCATAAACAACATAAAACATTACAAAGGAAAAGGAGAAAAAAAAGTGACCATCATCTCAGGAACACCAATCTCGAGCATTCTGGAACATCCGCAACCAAGGACTAGGCCCCTTCTTATCAACATTCCACAACTTTGGATACCATGGAAACTGCCACATTAAGAAGCAACGCTCTGGATGAGGCATCATTGCAAGATGTCTTCCATCGGGAGAACAAATAGCTGCTACTCCTAAAGGAGAGCCATTCACATTGAAAGGATATGTCTCTGTTGGATTACCAGCATCGTCACAATATCTTACAGGAGCTAAATCTGAATGAACAACACGTTCCAACACACCTTCGTCTGGGAAATAAGCTCTTCCCTCACCATGAGCAGTCCATATCCCCATTGTACTACCAGCCATACCTTTGAACATCATAGCCGGTGAATCCTTTATTGTCACATTTGTAAAGCGGCATTCAAATCTTCCGGACTCGTTGTGAATGAACCTAGGCTGCGATAGGTCGCCGCCGGCACCATGCACACCCCCAACTTGTGGTCCTGGTACCCATCCTAACAAAGCCATGAGTTGACAACCATTGCATACACCTAGACTGAAAGTGTCGGGACGCTTGTAAAACTCTTGAAACTGTTTTAAAACGGACTCATTGAATCTTATGGAAGCGGACCAACCTTTTGCAGAATCAAGCACATCAGCATAGCTAAACCCACCAACAAACACAATTCCACGGAACTCTTGCAAAGAGACCACACCATTAAGAAGGTCTGACATAGTAACATCCCACGGTTCAAAACCAGCAGCATGAAACGCTGCAGCCATTTCTCTGTCTCCGTTGCTCCCTTCTTCTCTTATCACAGCTACTTTAGGTTTTAAAGCCGCAGACATATACTTATCATCAGTGAAGGAAGGAGTATAGGTCAGTTCCCATGAGGGCTCGTAACGATGTTTAAGTCCTTCTCTCTCCATATCCACACAAGAAGCCAATCTTTGGAATTTTTCCAGCTGAAAACTAGTATCTTCCCACATGTCTCTAAGAATACTAGTTTTCTCTTCCAAACAAGTCACCCCATCAACCTTAACTTCAATTGATGGAGTGATAGTAACTTGACCGATGATCTCAGCCAAAACTCCCGCACTGTTCAATTTATCCATCACATTAGTCAAATTTTTCTTGCTTACCTCAAGAACTAACCCAAGCTCTTCTGCATATAGTGTTTGGAAAAGGCTCTTGCCTTGTGAATTCAAGTCCAAAACAAATCCACGATTACCAGCAAATGCCATCTCTAACGCACAAACTAGTAGCCCACCATCACTGATATCATGACCGGCAGAGATCAGTTCGTCAGTAAGAAGCTCTTGAACACCTTCAAAGACCTTTTTAAGGTAAGGTATATCATCAACATCAGGACACTCATCTCCAATTTGGTCAAATGCTTGTGCAAGAGCAGATCCACCTAATCGACGCTTACCCTTTGACAAATCAATATGAAGCAAAACACCATCGTCTTCAAGTTTTAAATCTGGAGTCACGGTTTTTGTAATATCAGGACAAGTAACATAAACACTAATTACAAGATTTCCAGGAGCCCTGACAACTTCGCTTCCGGAATGGGCAGCCATAGAAAGACTGTCTTTTCCTCCATCAATAGCAATACCAAGTTCAATCATTGCTTCTGACAAAGATATTGCAGCATCATACATGGCAGCCCCTTCCCCATCAAGCTTGGCAGCATACATCCAATTTCCACTCGCCTTGACATCAGAAAGTGAAGTCACCTTTGCCCATACAAGATTAGTGAGTGCTTCTCCCACAGCTAACCGAGCCATCGCCTTTGGGTCTAACAGACCTTTGATTGGTTGTTCCCCAATGGCACATGCACCTCCAGTCACGTCAGTAAAAGTCTGGGCGGTAACAGCAACATCAGCAAGGGGAATTTGCAAAGCGCCAACAGTTTGCTGCTGTGCCACTAGACCGGTAACACACCTATCAACTTTTGTTGTTAAGAAGCGTTTTGAACAGACAGAAGGTAAACTCAATACCCTCTTCAGAGAATCTGTTACTGTAATCCCCGGGGCAATATCAAGTGGCTCCCGCGCATAAACAATTCGATTAAATTCAAAAGATTTCTGTGGCATGTCACCAAGGACCTTCTTAAGTTCAAGATCAACAGCAGGGGGAGGTGGAGGGAGTCCATTTGAGAGACACTTCTGGTTAGCTAAACTATCAACTAACACAACTCGTCCATCACCACTAATAGTTCCAATCACAGCCATTGAAACTCTTTCCCTTTTACAAATTGATTTTAAGAGCTCATGACTTTCTGGCTTCACCAAGATCGCATCTTGCTCCTGATACTCTGCACCCCAAATCTCTAGAACAGACATTGTATGATCACCAACCACAATTGCTCTGACATCTATCTTAGCACCCTTTGGATATATAATTTCCTTCACAACATTGCAGTTCCCACCAGCACCTTGATCATGAATGCTAACAATTGGATTTTTATCCCCCAACTCAATACAGGCACGAACAAGACGATAAAGTTTTTGTGCCATCTCAGCATCCCCACGTTGCACAGCATTGAAATCAAGCTCAGAATCATTCTGTCCACTAACCATACTTGAGGCAGCCCCGCCTCCTATCCCAATACGATAAGCTGGGCCACCAATTTTAACAACCAGCATTCCAATGTCAGGCTCTCCTTTTGATATATGAAGATGGTCAATCTGGCCAATTCCTGCACTAAACATGATCGGCTTCAACCATTCCCGCCTATCCCCACTAGGAAGTCTCATTCCAAAAGTTCTACAAAAGCCTTGGATCAACGGCTCTCCAAATTTGTTCCCGTAGTCAGAAGCACCGTTACTTGCATCGATAAGAATCTGCAAAGGTGATGCCAAATTTGACGGATAAGTAAAGGACGGGTCTTCCCATGGAGCATAGAGCACTGTTGTGTTCAGATTCCCAACACAATAACCAGCTGTAGCTGCTTGGACAAACGAACCCCTTCCTGTTGCATGTGTATCCCTAATGCGACCTCCTGCACCTGTCTCTGCACCGGGATAAGGTGCCACTGCACATGGAAAATTATGTGTTTCAGCTGTAAATAAGATATCCATGACGCGTTCTATCAAGTTTAACGGACTTGTTGAACCGGGCTGAACTGGCCGTAGTGGCTTTACTCGGAAACCCCTAATTGCACTTGAGTTATCCTTAAAGCCAATAACTGAGTTGTTTGGATTTGCCTGTAAAGTGCTTTTCACAATTTGCATAAGAGTCTTATTCATAGGTTGTCCGTCAATAAAAATCTTTCCGGTAAAAAACCAATGCCTGCTATGCTCACTGTTGGACTGAGCAATATCAAACAATTCCACATTCGTTGGATTACGCTTAATATCTTCTCTGAAAAGTTTGGTGTAGTATTCCAAATCCTGGTCATCAAATGCGAAACCCATCTTCAGATTAATCTCTTCCAATGCCTTCCTCCCCTTCTCCATGACAGGTATATAATAAAATTCCTCCGGAACTACACTGGTTTCAAAGGATGTTAGCTTCTGGGCATAAACGCATTCAGTCATCCTATCATGCACCATAGCTGCAAATTCATTAATTTGATGTTCTTGTAATTCACCATTAGTATACAACAAATACCTCCTTGACCGTTCCAAACGATTCACTTCTGTCAAACCACATGCTTGGCAAATTGACACGGCATTGGAAGACCATGCTGTTGTAAATGATAACCTGGGACCAACCTCAACTATAACTTTTTCCAAACCCTCCTTCCTCTTTTTCTCAAGAAAGCTCTCAGTTCCTAAATTCTCAGGCTCAAATGTTTCTGAAAGAAGCCATCTAAGAACCGAAAGCTTTCCACTTGAAAGGTGTGAACCAAGGCCAACATTAAAGCACTGTTCAGTCTTTAAGTCCACTATCTGATTAGAGATCTTCGCTTGAGCTTCCTTTAAAAGCTCGGCAGCTGCACTTTCTTGGATAAACGGTACACGGTAGAGATGAATAACTTCAGCAGAAGGCTTCTCAACCAAACCAGAATGTTGTTCTACTGAACTTGCAGCACTCCCAGAAACCACAACTATTGGATTTTCTTGAGCTTGACATCTCAAACTCAACGATTTTCGAGATGAACTTGGAACACGACCCCTATTACAAAGGGTACCCCAAAGCAATTGACTTCTAGGCTTCTGAGGTTTCTTTAGCAAAAACAATGTTTGTCTGCATGTACCCTGCAACCAAAATCACAAACCCCATCAACACAATTGAAAAAAAGAGTATTTTTTTAAGCTATTTTTTTTTTTGAATCAGCAAATTTTATTTCGCTAGGCTAGCACGAATTTTGCCATACCCGCAAAGGAGGAAAAAGAGTACACATACATGCCTAAAACTCAATAAAAAACCTCCTAACCATCGAAATACAGTAAAACAAAACAGGGAAAACACACTGCAGAAGCATTCTAAAACTACTGTCCTACTGTGAAGCCAAAACCGAGCCTCCAAACCAAACCTGCTAATCCAAACAGCTGCTGACCGCAGCAGCCAATCACCCACCAGACACCCCAAAGGGAAGAAAGTAAAGTAAAGTAAAGTCGAACCTGAAGGAATTCGGATACCCCAATTTCTCCAGCAGCTGCCATATACTCGATCAAGTATCGGGAAGCTCTGAAATAGACGGAAAACAAAAACTTTGAGAACTAAAACAAAAATCGAAGAGTGCAATGGTGAGTTAGGGGAGTAAGTATATTTTGGTGAGAATGAACAAAGTTTATACCTTTTGAACTAGGGGTGGGTGCAGAGTTACGAAAGAGTGACAGAGATGAAGGTTGCACAGTGGTTTTCTGTAGAAACAAAAAAAAAACGATCAGAAAAATAAGAGGTTGTGAAGAAGGAAAAAAAGAGAGTGAAAACAACGAGAGAGAAGATAGTAACATGCCTTAGACGGAGATGGTTGACGGCGGTGGGAAACCGGTGAGGCAAACGGAGGAAGAGGGATATGATGCGGCGGCGCGAAAGTTTGTGACAGTGTGTTTTGAGTAGAAGAAATCGAGCACTCCACTTCAAAACAAATTTCCGGGTCGGGTCAATTTGATCACTATCCGACCCAGTGTGTTCGGGTTTTTAATTTTTTAGTATGTGTGTGCAAGTGTAAACCCTTCTTTGTAGATGCTTTGTTTATGGACCTTTTTTCTAAATTCTCTGAATCAGATGCTCTTTTTGTGTTTTTGGGTCAAACAAAAAATGGAATGAAATTATACTCACTTTTTTATAAAAGATATATTCACCTTTATTGTTTAGGTTATTATTTAAAACAAATTCTTGACCCAAAAAAAAACAAATTAATTTTTTTTTATGACAATGGAATATTTTATTTGTTTTTCTAAACAAACAATATTAGTGTTCTTGATTTTTATGTTTAAAAATGAGAGTCGAATTTTTGACCTCCTTATCACTCCATTTTTTAACTCTCATTTCGGTTAACAAGTCATCCTTATAGTTATATTTACAATATATTAAGTTACAAAAATGGTAAGAAATTTAGAGGTCATTAGTAGTACACTTGAAAACTAAGAGGAAAATAAACTCTCACTGCATTTTACTACATGAGGTAGATACATGAGCTTGAAGCCACCTCAAATCAATGTAATCTTAAGTGCATGTTTATAAACCCAGCTGCTATTCATATCTTCAATGCACATTCACTCACTTCTACAAAGCACGACTTTTTTTATGAATTGGGTAAAAAAAAAAAAGTTTTTTAATGAATGTGATATTGCATTGTGTCCATGCCAAGGTTTTATAGCATAATTCCCTCCATAAGACGATGAGTTACTTTAGAGATAAAACTTAGTGTTACTGTCATTAACAATTTTGAAAATAAAAATGCAAGAACAATAAAAACAGTATGTATAGTAATGCATCTAAATTTATTATGTATGTGATGTGTACTGTGAGTTTTTTAAATAACATCTCGTGATGGTTCCAAAATTAACATTTGGAATGATCCTTGGATTCGCCATACCCTCACCTTCTCGACAGTACACAATCTGATGTCTTCCGATCTTCTCTCTTGGAACAATGATATGAGGAGTGCTAGTTTTAATAATTTTGATACTGATGCAATTTTTCAAATGCCACTTTTTAAGAGAGATCTCATGGACTGTTGTATCTGGAACTCGTCAAGTGATGGAAAATATTCTGACAAGTCTGCATATAGCTTGTGTATGAGACTAATTGTCGAACCAGCTCATGCATTCATTCAAGGCAATTGGAATGCAATTTGGAAACCGCATGTTCCTACACGCGTCCGCTCCTTCCTGTGGTGATTCCTTCGTGATTGATTGCCTACTCGCAGAAATCTGATCAATAAACAAGTTCAGTGTGAAGACATTTGCATTCTATGTGATTCTGAACCTGAACACTGCAAGCATGTTTTTCTTACCTGCCCGGTAGCAAAGCAATGTTGGGGAAATCTTCGCCTAGATCATATTCTAGCAGGCTGCACTGGAATATCCCTGTCCTTTGCTGATGTTTTCTTCAAAATCTTGAAAAAGATTCTAGATGAGAACAGACCTCTCTATGTGTTGATGTTTTCGAGTCTAAGGAAATGTAGAAATTCAAAGCTGTGTGAAAATAAAACTACATCTGTTCCATCAATTCTCACAACAGCTCGAGACTCACTTTGCGAATGGCTAATTATGCGGCAAAGGCATCACCAACGCGAGGCTCAGACATCCCATGACAGATGTATAATACAAGAGGCTTTAATTAGACTATTTTCATGTTCTGACTCTTCAATATAGGGTGAGAAGGTCACAGAGGAAGAAAAGAAGGAAAACAAAAAAGAAATTATTAGGTTGACGAAAATGCTAGAGGACAAAAAGTTAGAAATTTCAGAATTGAAGCAAAAACTGGAAGCAACCAAAAAAACAAATGAAGCGAAATGCTCACAGTTGGAAGAAGAAACCAGGGAAGATAAAGCAGAATTGAGACAGAAGTCTCAAGAATATGAGTATCGACTCGAAGAACTGAGGAACGCGGTTAAGGAGATTGAGGATTCTTCGGATTCAAAATATCAAGAGTGGAGCGTGAAAAAGAACCAATTGCAGACTGTTATAAATTGTCAATTTAGTTCCCTACAGGTACACTTAAAAATGTGTCAATGTCAATGCTATAAGTGGTGCCAAACATTACAATTTTGAGCTTGATTTGCAAACATCCAGAAACTAAAATCATCTTGGGAGTCCATTAAGCAAGATGTTACGAAAGGGAAAACCGTTTATGTAGAGGAGTGTAATCGATTACATAAGCCTTTGTCGTTAGAATGTCATTTTAGTGCTCCCTTTCATTTTCTTCTTCCGGATTTAACCTTTAGTCATTTGAATGTAATTTGTTCAGATGTAAATCTCAAACCACTCATACATGCATCTCAGAACTATCAAGCCGTCCTTGCTGAAAATAAAAAAAAATGTTTAATGAAGTTCAAGAATTAAAAGGTAGCATTATCTGTCTTTCTTCTAACTTTTTCATATTATGTAAGTGTAATATGAATTCACACATGGTTTTATGATACAGGAAATATCAGAGTATTTTGTCGAATTAGACCATTCCTTATACACAAAAAGGAAAAATAGTCTATTGTAGAAGACATACGTGAAAGTGATATGGTTGTGGTAAATCCCTCCAAAGAAGGGAAAGCTGTGAATCAATCATTTAAGTTCTACAAGATTTTCGGCCCTGCCGCAACTCAAGGTTTATTAATTTATTTATATATACTCTTCCATTTTTTAGATTAGGCTATGGAGAAGTATTCCTTATATCCAGAGATGAAAATTTTGCATCATTATTCATGTGTATCCATATTACAGTTTTTCCTTAGTTTTAGTTTTAATGTTTATATTCTGACGTTGTGCCATGATTCTACTCTGAATGATGCACAGGAGATGTATACGCTGACATTCAACCTTTCGTAAGATCGGTACTCGATGGATATAATGTCTGTATATTCGCTTATGGCCAAACTGGGTCGGGAAAAACTTACACAATGGTATAAACCCTCTTGACATATTGATTTTATATTTTTTTTCTTAATGCTATTAAAGAAATGCCTCATTGTACAAATTACCTTCTTTTCTCAGACTGGTCCAAATGGAGCAACAAGCGAGAAACTCAGTGTTGATTATCGAGCTCTAAATGACCTCATCAGAATTTCCACAAGTAGAGGAAGCATCGTAGACTATGAGATTTGGGTTCAAATGGTTGAGATATATAACGAGCAAGTTCGTGACTTGTTATCAACTGAGGGTTCTCCAAAAAGATATCCTTTTTTAAAAATATGTTTAGACAATTTTATTTTTATTTTTTGCATTAACTTTCTTTTATTAGTTTTTTCTTCTCTGGTTTCCTTGATTTGCACACACTTGGGATTTTGACTCAATCTCAATCAAACGGTATAGCAGTACCAGATGCTAGCATGTTCCCCGTAAAATCACCTTCAGCTGTGATTAAGTTGATGGACATTGGACTTAAAAATAGAGCAGTCGGTTCGACTGCTATGAATGAAAGAAGTAACCGTTCTCACAGGTTAAATCAGTTTTTTCTTTCCTTGAAATGAAAGCTTTTTATTATGATCACATGTATAAACTTTACTTGCACAGTGTGGCCTCAATTCATGTTCGCGGGAAGGATTTCAAGTCTGGTTCTACTATGCATGGTAATCTTCATTTGGTAGATTTGGCCGGAAGTGAAAGAGTAGATCGATCTGATGTAACTGGGGATAGACTTAAGGAAGCACAACATATAAACAAATCGCATTCTGCCCTCGGAGATGTAATCTTTGCCCTTTCTCAAAAGAGTCCCCATGTACCAAACAGAAACAGCAAGCTTACTCAACTTCTGCAAACATCTCTTGGTAAATCAATGTTCATCTGCTTAACTTTCGGTTTAGAATCTCTTTCAAGCTTCTACTAGATTTTGATTTGAATATTGTCTTTGATTTTACTGCACAGGCGGTCAAGCAAAGACTCTCGTGTTTGTCCAGATTAACTCAGACATCAGTTCGTATTCTGAAACTTTGAGTACTTTAAAGTTTGCTGAGAGTTTCCTCAGTTGAACTAGGAGCTGCACGAAATAACAAGGAGACGAGAGAATTATTGGAACAGGTAATTTACCTTGTTCATGTAAATTGAATATGTCGGTGTGATTATGCGGCGTGCTTTCCTTTTGTTTCATGTACTCTGACAAATATTTTCTACCTTGTCTTACTTTGAAGGTGACTTCTATGAAGAACACTATTTTGAAAAAAGATGAGGAGATTGAGAGGCTTAAATCACTGAACGCATCCGTCGGTGATATTTCTAAGAAAATTCAAAAAGTATCAAGTGGAAGTTTTAAGCACCTTGTTGAAGGTGATATCAAACAACGTTTGGATGACCATAAAACTGAGTTTCTCCGTTCGCCTGAAAAGGCTAGACGAGTAACTCAAGGAGTCTCAGCTGCAGATTTTCAACAAAGATCAAGTGATTTTTCTGACAATAATAGTCTTGCTCTCCGTGCAGAAACTGATGGTTCTTCTGATAGTTCTAGAAATTAATGTGTATAACTGTTGTTTTTGCTGCACTGAATCCAGATTCATGTAAATATAATCAAGTCATTGGTATGTTGGAACTTCTAATACTTGAATTCTTAGTCACATTGGTGACATTTTGTGGATAATATTGTAACATATTTTGTATTCATAATCATATGAAAAGAAAAACAATTTTATAACAGAAGGATGTGCTCAAGGTAGTGCTGAACTGTAAGAGCTTGGGCCAAAAGCTTAAGAGAATCTGTACTTAGCTTAATGTTTATCAATAATATCAATGACATAAACAGTCCTTCTTGTTTCTTTGCTCTCTTTCAAATTGGGATAAATTGTAAATGAATGAATTTTGGTTCCTAAGTACTTCAATTCAAATCCTACATTGAGAATTGAAAGTAGTTTTTATTTTAATTGTTATGACCAGTAAGTTTATGAATTATGAATATAACTAATAATAGCTAGCTATTACAGTCTTATAATTTTATACATACATTTGGTTTCTTTTCTTGTTTTCACATGGCATACAACTTAATATTGTGTTCATAATCACCAAGGAAAGTGAAGGAATGAAGCAACTAGCAGTAATAGACTATAGAGTACAAACAACTACAATTCTATTAACTTGACATTGAAAATCCCATTTTCATAGAACTTCACATTATGTCAAAGACCTATGTACATCTCAAACATAAAAAAAAAAAATCAAACAATGTGCAGTAGGGCTAAATGGACATTGAAATGGCTTTTTGAAGATTTCTAAAAGCTTTCTCATATCGTAAAAATCCCATAAACCAAAACTCAGAATCATCGTGAGTAACAATTTCTATATACTTTTGTTCTTCCTGATTCACATTCTGCCCTTCATTGACTTCTTTTATCTTCCCAATTGGTATCAAAACCTGCATAGTAAAATGCACCTAATTAAATCCTTGATATCAAAACAGTTGATACAACAAATGTGATTACTAGTATAAGTTTGATATGTTAAAGTTGAGGTCGGTCGATAAAGATTAACTACACTTAAAATTTGAGTTAAACCTAAATCAATCGTAAAATAACCAAACTATAAAGTGCAAATCAACTCCACGCATAAGCTCTAATACTATTGGTTATATAACTATTCAATGTGAGACTCTTAATAGTTTTGTACCTTGTACGGTATCTTGCACGACTCTCCCGTTGATGAAGAGAAGGTTATTGGTCTTTCGCTACAAAATGCAACTTTTTGGGTGGAGATGAAAAGAACTCCAGCAATAGGACCGGCTGTTGTGTTTAAGTAACATTGTGAAGCCTTCAACACTTTCTCTCCTTCTTGCATACCAAAAATATTCTTGAAAATGTTCCCTCTCCCACCTTCTTGTATTATCCTTGCACCCAAACTCAACTTACCCTTCAGAGTCTCTGATAGTTTAGGACCTAGTTTTACTGCAATGAATTTATACTTGATTAAAAATTTGAATTCAACACAAATTTAAGAGAAAAACACGATATGCACTATTTTACACCGACAACCGATGAGAGCAGTTATGCTTATGTGTCAATACGATGATCGTGATTGGTTGTCGGTGTAAAATAGTACTACCTCCATTAAATGTAAAGTAATAAAAATATGAAATATATACGTTATTGGAAAAACGGACTCTAATACCATATTACAATTTTTGATAAAATTCATAGATGACAGAAAAGTGTAGAAAAATAAAATGGAATTAATATTCCCTTATAAAAAATGGAAATAATATTGACAATTAGACCCCTAAAAAAATATTGATTATTAGAGAATTGTTACATCAAGTAGTACATTAAAACTTATAGATCCAAGTAGACCAACTAACACATAACTAATCAAACTAACTTTTACACTCTAATTTTTTCACTAAATTTAAAAATCAGAGAATCATATATAAAATTCATCTTTACAATGTCTAGTTTTAGTAGCCAATTAAGTTGTCAGGTATATATTTTGAGAGGTACTTACCATGTTCATGAATCCTACATGCAAAATTTCTGTTTTTCCTGCTTGTTGCTTTCTTGTGCTCCATTTTAGCAGTTGCAGTTTCTTTGGCTGCAGTTACAAGAACCACATCAGTATATTAGTATTATATACGTGTTGAAAAGAAGAAGTTTGACTTTTGAATTTAATTAACTGAAGAAGAGTATGTATATACTGTACCTGCAGAAGAATTCATCAGTGGATGGAAATTTCTTATTTCTGGAATCTAATTTATGAAGAAAAAAAAAATGAATATTAATTTTCTATATATCCTTGCAAACAGCTGTTCAATGAAACTTACAAGAACAAGATAGATAGAGATGGTTTTTTCCAAATATAATTCATTCCACGCGCTTTTTTGTTGTAAGAATCTTCCTTGTCCTTGTATAAAAAGACAAATTTAATAAAGATAGAGACATCATTTTTACCTTGACCAAAAAAAAAGAGGCATCATTTTTATAAAAACAAATCTATACAAGATCCTTTTCATTAACAGTGTAACTCTTTAACCATAATTTTTACATGTTAGTTTATGATTAATCATTTTAAATCTGTCATTAATGAAGCTACGTCCTTGATTAATTAACTTTGTTACTTAATATACTCACTAAATATATTTTTTTATGTCTTCAAGTAACTTTTTTTAGGGGATATCGTCGTGCTCACACTTTTTAATTGCAGACAAACGAAATATTTGGTATTTAAATTTTAACTCCTGCATATTAATATCCTTTATTTATCAAGTGAGTTGTACTTATCGGATTTTAAAGATTGTTTATAGAACAATTTACTACTAATAAATTGAGTTATGCAATATCCTCGTGAGCTTAGCTCAGTTGACAGGGACATTGCATATTATATGCAAAGGCTATAGTTTAAACCCGTACACCTTATTTCTTTTTATTTAAAATCTGTGAGTTTTAGTTATTAGGCTACCCGAAAAAAAACTAAGTTATGCAATTAAATTGTATTTAAATAATACCATCAAACTCAAAAACATTGATATACTTTCTTCCCACCTTCTTCCAAGAAAGAATGAAGAAGAAACACTAGCAAGCCCACCCCTATCTAAAATATGTCACAATTTCTTTTTTGGAAAATTATAATTATTTAAAAGTAAACGTGTTTTCTTGAGTATGTGGAGGCTACTTTTTCTTCAAAAAAGGTTGGCTAATACTTTGACTGATGTGTGTATATATAATAATAATAATAATAAAATATTTACTCATTATCTTTTCAATATTTTTTTTAACATTCATTCTTTTATTGGGTAAAATTTTCAAGAGTTCTACCACTTTATATATGACCTATTTTTAAGGCATACCATTGTGTGATTTAACTCAACAAGAGAGTATTCGAAAAGAATGTGTTTCTAGCCTCTGATAAAAAAAAAGTGAACATACATTTGGACACAAAGAATATGTTTCTCAAAGAATGCTTATAATTAGAGATGGAGGGAGGATGGCGTAAGTGTCAAAATTTCTTTTTCCTTATCAACTCTATTATCTTTTGACAACTCGATACTAAAAGATCAATGTGGTCTGCTCATCAACGACAAAGAAAAAAGAATTGTATTCGTGATATTTCTTTCTATCGGAGTTTTGTCTAATCACAACTTTTTGGGAACAAATTTAGCCACACTCACATATTTGAAAAAAGTGAAAAAAATATTGAATAGCTCACATATTTGAAAAAAAAATTGAATAGATCACATATTTGGAAGAAGAAAAAATATTATTCACTAAAAATTAGTAGTAGTCATATATTATATGGATTTTTTTTTTTTTAAGAAATATATTATATGAACTTTTTTTTGGGTACTACATGAACATAGACTCTATGTTACTTGTACGAGTATTACGGGAAGAAACAATGTCACACACCTTTTAGAAACAGTTGAAAGGAGAGTAATTAGAGGCACAAATATCTCCTTTTATAGGATCATAATAATTTACCATCTTTACAAAAAAAAATAGTTTTGTTGACTAAATCCAACTTAACGCTATTTTTTTTGAAGCCACAACTTCCTTCGTGTCACTGGATGAACATGAAGTTAGGGAACAAAGCAATATGCAAAATATAGCAATAAACAAACATCACCTTCCTATTATTCTTTTTATCCTTTTTTCTTCTTGATCAATATTGTCACATTCTTTTACTCTACTCAATACTTAATTACCATCTCTGGTAAGATTCACCTTCCTTTCCTTGTTATTATCATCACATTGTTCAATCTCTTCTCTTGTCTTTGTATAATTGTATCTATGTTGTTCAAATACAATAGAATAATACAACTCCAATTATTTGAGGAATATTACATTCTAATAGAGTAGATTATCTACTTTAAATTTCACTATAAAATATTAGGTATGCTCTTTTGCTCCCTTTTAAAAAAAATGTATTAATTACTTCTATATTTTTCCTTAATTTAGTTGTAGTATTATTTCTATGTGAAATTATTGTACCATTTGATGAAGAAAGAAAGAAACTAATTATCGCAACTAATGTGGTATTGGTCAAGTCGAAGCAACTTGCTCTCATAAGAAGAAGACATTGGGAATAGGGGTTCGATTCCTATTGACTTTGCCCGCATCGGGAGACTAGTCCTATAGCCGGTCCAAAGGACCGACCAATGTGTGTTTGTGTGTGTTAATATTTCATCAAATTTGTGACAATAATATACTAGTTATGTTCTCTATTAATATTTTGTCAAAAAAAAAAAATGTTCTCTATTAATAAAATAGCACGTATAGTTGCAACAGTGAACATAATCTAATGTGATTTGTGTATTTGAAAATTTGTGATCAGAGCTAAAAACTTAAAAATGCCCAAGGATTACAATGGATCACCAAAGCATTATAATCAGCTTGAATCCAAGAGAAATAGACTGACATGGATTTTAGGTGTAAGTGGTCTATGTATTTTGTCCTATGTAATGGGTGCTTGGAAAAATACAGCAACACCTACTAACCAATCTGAGGCATACTCAAAAGTAGATTGTAATGTTGGATCAACAGCAGGTTCTTCCTCAATTTCATCATCGGCCTCGTCTTCGAAATTAGATTTTGCTAGTCATCATTCACTTGAAATAAGTACTTCTGGAGGGATAAAAGAGTTTCCACCATGTGACATGACATATAGTGAATACACACCATGTCAAGATCCAGCTAGAGGTAGAAAATTTGACAGAAACATGTTGAAATATAGGGAGAGACATTGTCCTACAAAAGAAGAGCTTTTGTATTGTCTTATACCTGCTCCTCCAAAATATAAGACACCTTTTAAATGGCCTCAAAGTAGAGATTATGCTTGGTATGATAATATTCCACACAAGGAACTTAGCATTGAGAAAGCTGTTCAAAATTGGATTCAAGTTGAAGGTGATCGGTTTCGATTCCCTGGTGGAGGTACCATGTTTCCTCGAGGTGCTGATGCGTACATTGATGACATTAATGAGCTTATTCCTCTTACTTCTGGTAATATCAGAACTGCAATTGATACAGGGTGTGGTGTAAGTTAATTCATCTATATACTTTATCTTGATTTGTATATGTCTGTTATGCTTTTATTTTCTCTTTGTACATCTCAAATTCAATTTAAATTTAGGATCATGTATATGTTGCTAACACTTTAAATTACCTTAATGTGAATCTAATTATAAAGGTAGCAAGTTGGGGTGCCTTCCTTTTGAAAAGGGACATAATAGCAATGTCATTTGCACCAAGAGATACACATGAAGCTCAGGTACAGTTTGCATTGGAGAGAGGAGTTCCTGCTATGATTGGTATCATGGCTTCACAAAGGCTACCATACCCAGCAAGGGCTTTTGATATGGCTCATTGTTCTCGCTGCCTCATTCCTTGGAGCAAATATGGTTGGTATTCACACTTCTCCTACTATTTTTATTTGCTACACAATTAAGAGATTTTTTAAATCCTCTTATTCTTAAAGAAGAATTAAAAAAATTCTTATGCCGACGATAAGTACTAAAGTAATATGAAAGCTTTGTATTTTTGGTACTAGTTGTTAATAAGACTGAAATTTCCATGGCACAGATGGTATGTATTTGATTGAAGTGGATAGAGTCCTTAGGCCAGGTGGTTATTGGATTCTTTCTGGACCACCTATTAGATGGAAGAAATACTGGAGGGGCTGGGAAAGAACTGAAGAGGATTTAAAGCAAGAGCAAGATTCCATAGAGGAAGTTGCCAAACGCATATGTTGGAAGAAAGTTGTTGAGAAAGATGACCTTTCCATTTGGCAAAAGCCTAAAAATCACCTTGAATGTGTACAAACTAAACAAGTCTTTAAAACACCACATATTTGCCAGTCTGATAATCCTGACATGGCTTGGTAAGTATTCTTTTTATTTATCATTATTATTATTATTTATTAAAATGACAGTAACATTAAGTTTGCAATATTCTTAACTTTATGCTTTAAAATTACAAGGTTAAATTCTCTTAGCAGTGAACTGACACCTCTCATAAAAATATGTTTTGGTACCTTTGCATGTTTAAAATTTGATATATTTTGTTTTCCATTTTTCTCAATTTCATTTGCATTTAAAAAGGTACCAAAATATGGAAAAGTGCATAACTCCATTACCAGAAGTTACCAGCTCAAGCAAAGTAGCTGGAGGGGAACTAGAAAAATGGCCAAGACGTGCCTTTGCAGTACCTCCTAGAATCAGTAGTGGTTCAATACCAAGCATCACTGCAGAGAAATTTCAAAAGGACAATGAAATATGGAAGGAAAGAATGTCACATTACAAGCATATTACTCCTATTGCTCAAGGAAGATATAGAAACATTATTGATATGAATGCTTATCTTGGTGGATTTGCAGCAGCATTATTAAAATTTCCAGTTTGGGTTATGAATGTTGTTCCTTCAAATTCAGCTCATGATACTCTTGGTGCAATCTTTGAAAGAGGTTTCATTGGGACTTACCATGATTGGTGTGAAGCTTTCTCAACTTACCCTAGAACTTATGATCTCATTCATGCAGCTGGTGTATTTGGCATATATCAGGATAGGTTGGTATTTCCACTTTATCTAATCATGTAGCTTTAATAATTTGTTACATGGTATTATAAGTTGTAGGTGATGGGCAGTATAGTCTCTAAAATCAAAGAAATACCAAAATGATTCTTGATATTGAAAATCCTCTATCACATTATTAGTCTTTTTGAGTTGATCACTAATTTTGTATCACTAATTCTAGATTAAAAAAATATGTTTGTACATTAGTTGTTATGTTCGCATTTTCCCCTTCACCAATGTTTGAAGGACACACCTTTACTTCGTTCAACTCTTTTGATTCTTAGCTAGATTTGAATTGCCTAGAGTCACGATCACTCACATTCACACAATCATCACATCGGTAGCCATTATATTAAGATTGAAAGGTGCATATTTCAAGCTTGGTATTTTAAATATTTAAAAAGTATATCAAAATCTGCGTTGAAATATAGAGCGGCCCATCTCAATCCAACGGTCACTGATGTGTTGACTTCGAGAATGTGTGGGATTGATGACCGTAAGTAATTTGAGCCCCTTAACTTAAACTAGTTGAGCTACTCAATCCCCAGAATTATGTTAATTCCAAAGACCAGATTGCCCGACCTTATGATTTTGGTGACTAAATTGGTATCATTTCTATATGTTTAATTATGTGTTTTTGACTGAATTCATTGTTATGTATGGAAGGTGCAACATTACTGTTATACTATTGGAGATGGATAGAATCTTGAGGCCAGAAGGTACAGTCGTATTCAGAGAAGGAGTAGAGCTTCTGACAAAGATTAAAAGTGTTACTGATGCAATGAAGTGGAAGAGCAACATAATGGATCATGAAAGTGGACCCTTTAACCCAGAAAAGATTCTTGTTGCGGAAAAAAGTTATTGGACTGGAGGAGCTAAAGATAATAGCAACTAATAGTTTTTTTTTTTATTGCAATTGCAACTCTATTCTTCTTCTACTTAAACTTTTTTGTTTTCCCTCTTTAGAGATTGAATTTTGTTTTGATGTTTTGTTTCACTGACTTTACATTTCAATCTTATTGCCTATTTTGTATTTAAAAGGCAACGAATGACTTCATTAATGCATCAATTATGAATGCATCAATTATGAATCGATGTTAATTTTATTACCTCTGATCGGAAATCTTTTAAATAGATTGTATAGATGCATAGATTTAGAATTACTTAAACTGCAATGTTACAATCTATTAATTAATACCTCGTGTTAAGTGTCCATGTTTAGATTTGGAACACAGATGCTACAATCTATTAATGAGAAATTCTATCTTGGACACAACCCCAAATCAATTTTATTTAGACACACACTCATAAATTAAAAAACTTAAAAAGATAAAAGATTTAAATGAAGTGACTAATAACTTCTCTTTTAATTTTTTATATTTATGTGTGTGCTCAAATCAATTTTATTTGTGTTTGTTCCCAAACAAGAATAGCTCTCTATTAATATCTCATGTTCGGTCTGATCAGTGTCAAAAACAAATGCTTAGACACAAGTCATTGCCATTAAATCTACCATATTCTGTTTTTTTGTAATGATACTTATTTATGCTGTTGAACATCTTTCAAAAATAAATCTTGAAGTTATGCACCAATACGATCTATCTGCAGATATAAAATAAAACATGTCAGTTTTTTTTAATACAAAAAGAAATGCCCTTTTCTTTTGTAATTTGTAATTAAAAGGCTGTGATCAAAATTTGACAACTCAAGAAATTTGTTTTGCTATCCGAATTTTTAAGCCCGACAGCCATCCAACCCCAGGAGAATGTCAATCCAACCCCAGGAGAATGTCAATATCCCTGGGGTAGTTGTAGTGCAACCAACCAACCTTCATACACAACAAAAGATTTCGACAATGATGTTAAATCCATCTTGCCCTCAGAAGCTATACATAATTGTAATACATGCAAGTATAACATACATCATCTCTTTACTAATTCAAAAGACGGTTCGGTAAACAGAAACCAAATAAATAAAAAGGTCTTCAGATAATATTTTCAATTTTCCTTCAGAAGAAAGAAATAAAACACACAAATAAACAAAGCTATTATATAGTCAGAGTCTCATCTTGCCCCCATATTTTCCAGTCTATGTTTTATAACTTTCTTTTTCATATGCTTTTTAACACGATCACTCCGCCGTCATTGGTTGGGTTATGCAGCACCTGAACCTAGCCTTCCGAACTGTTGTCATGACCTCAATCTCAGCACTTTCAAGCATTGCTACAATTTCAGCAAATGGTGGCCTAACATCGGGGTTGGGATCCCAGCACCTAGTCATGATTTCACGGAGAACAGGCAAACAATCATTGGGCAAGATGGGGCGGACATTTCGGTTGACAACTGCAAATGCTGCCTGCACTGCTGTCATGTTCTGAAATGGAAGCATACCAGTGATGAGCTCCCAGAGAACAATCCCAAAGCTATATACATCCACTTTCTGTGTGTAAGGCCTATGTTGGATCATCTCCCTGCACAGATCAAGAAACATCATCTCAATAACCAGTTATGAATTTCAGTATTTCAAAAAAAGTTTAATCTAATTAGCTTATAAATATTATGATACATCATCAACTGGATTTTAGGGATAGCAGAAACATGAAAACATGCTGGCACTGATGCAGACATGACTAGATTTATATCATATACAGCTAATAAATGAACCAAGTATATTTTAATCATGGGTTCTCAAATTAATTGCATAAATATCCGAACAGTTATTGTCTTATTGGGTGCGCGAGCTTGATATAGAAAGACATCTTTCATTCAACAGAAAAATAGTATGACAATAAAATAAGAAAGAAAAGGATAGAAGATAGTAAAGTTATCAATAAAAGAAAGTAAAAAAAAAAAAAAGAACTAAACGTAAACATCATTACAATTACTCTAGATGCCTAACAAGGAATTGGAGATTTACTGAATGTTGCTTCTTTGAAGAACACTAAAGTGAATCAAACAAAATAAACAAGCATGTGAGGTAGCATTGACAAAACAAAAGTGAGAAAAAAATGTACAACTTTTTTAACCTAATGTCATGTTTTATTATATTTTTTAAAGGCAACACATGGTAAGGTCATGTTCTAACCTAACTACCAAAAGCTACCAAGGGTAAAAAGTTAAACGCAAAAATACAGCATTTACCTTCCAAAAAAAAAATAGCATAGCATATATAATGTAAGTCAATAAAACGTTATTCTTTTCTTAATCCTGCAAGCCATGTAGGCATGCCTAAGATTCACCAAAAGTTAACAGAATTATCATAAAACAATTTCAAAAAAGAAAAAGATTCCACTTCCTTCTACCAGATTTCCAGAAAAAAGAATCAAGCTATTGCAACTCAACGGTCTTGTAGTTTTATGCTATAATCCATCATGGTAACTATAAAAAAATAAAATAATAATAATGGATCCCAATTTCTTGAAAGAAAAAAAAAACCCAAAATAAGTACCAAAACATGTCTTAAAAGCACCTATCATAACAGTGTATCATATAATGTTGCTATGACATTGCAGACTACATGCTGAGAGGCTTCAGCCCAAGGCATGACATACGCTGGTTGCTATATAATAAAAAAAAGTAGTCAATGCACAAAGCATACACCATTGTGAGGTCTAAGGAGGATTCAATGTATATAGCCATAAGACATGCCTATCCTTCGAGAGGATATTTCCAAGATTTAATCCCGTGCTAGATCACAAGGAAGCAACTTCAAAGGTCTATACATAACAATTGAATAACAGATATATGCAAAGATAGAAATCATGTTAATCATGTTCAGGTCCATACTACAGCTATCAACAAACCAAAAAAGAAAGCAGCACAATTCCTATTTCAGCAGTGTGTCTCATTTCTGTTCAGGATCACAGACAACTAATTGTGATTAAAGAAACCATGATGTTGACCTACGAGGTCTACAGATCAATAGTTTGTTATCGACACTTAGAATTTTAGCTATCTTTCCTTCAATAAATATACTTTTTTAATTGAGAAAGTTAACGGTAATAAATAACATGCCCAAAACATGATTTCATCAACATGAAGCCAAAGCGCATATCAAATCAATTAATATCAAACAAATGAAAAAGAAAACAAGATAATCTTACGGAGCCATCCAACGGTATGTTCCAGTCTCGGGAGTCATTCCTTCCGTTTGCACCTCAATCCGGGCGACTCCAAAGTCAGCGATTTTGATTGACTTGTCACCAAAAATCAACAGGTTGTCAGATTTCAAGTCCCTGTGGATCAATCCCAGACCATGGACATATGCCATGCCTCTTGCAACATCCAAAGCTTGTTTGACAGCTAGTTTGAGGGGAACTGATCGATTTTGGCGCTTTGTTAAGAACTGCCGAACTGATCCACCCTTAGCATACTCAGTAACAATGCACCACACCATAGGTTTACGGCATGCACCTATGAAACGAACTATGTTGGGATGCTTCAGGGTAGCCAGCATCATAACCTCCTGTTGAAATTGTTGTTCCATCAACTGAGCCTTTGATGTATCATTTTCAGGCCTCTCCAAGATTTTGATAGCGACATCCTCCCCGTTGTAAGTACCTCTGTAGAGTTTCCCAAAAGCTCCTTGAGCAAAAGCCTCACCCATATTTAGCTTCCTCAAATCAATTGTCCACTCTTCAAAATTTTCAAGCCCCTCAGTCGGAGAACTATTGTCCATCAGAGCTTGAGCTAAAGCATCGTCACTCAATGCATGAGTAACTCTTCCCCGACGATTGGCACTGTGTGCAACAGAATAGTTATCATTGGCACGCCTCTTCAACCCTTGATGATCCAACATGCGGGTATGGGAATCATTGGACCCAACACTGCTGTTATCAATCGACATTGCAACCGATCCTCCACCGTTGCTTGTTTGCAAGCTCCCGACACTGTCGATTGACATATTGGTACCCTCACCAAGCTTGTGGTAAAAGCCTTGGGAGAAATCGTAAAAATTGTTATTATTCTTGTTGAGATCTATGGGGAACTTGGCGCCACCGTCCAACATTTTTTTCACTCGCGGAATAGCAAAGCCTTCAAACTTTGCTATTTCTTCAGCATCAGAGATTGCAAACTAAACCAACCACCTGGAAAGAAAAAAACATTAGCATTTGATACATATTTCAATCACATCAACAGAGTTAACAAAGATCAATCCAACATTTGAAGCTTCCAACAACAATATTACAGGCTTATGACAAAACACACACAAAGAGCTTCCAACAACAACAACAACAAAAAAACGGTTTTAGTAAACCAACATCATCGACTTTTCCTAAAACTAAGAATCAAATACATATGACGCACGATTTTGAAAGAAAAATTAATAAAAGTAAAAGGAAAAACACACAAAAGTTGTTATACTAAATTGCTCAACAAAAAAAAAAAACTTGCTTTACTTTAACATTAAAGAGAACAATTAGGTAAGCAAATCAAAGTGTAATAATAAATGAAAAATAAAGTTAAAAATTAAAAAAATGAAACTAAAAATGATTGATTAAAGGTAATAAGGTCGAGTAGCAACATAACCCTCATATTAAATAGAAAAAGAAGCAAAATTGAAAGAGAATTTACGAAATTAAGACAGAAAAGAGAAAAAGACGGAGAAAATGTAAATGAAGTCGAGAATTTGAAATCCTTTAGATGAGGTTGAAAATCAAATCTGAAGCATAAATTGAGAAAATCGTCACTGATCTTACATGAAATAGCAAGAGATTAAGTTCAGAAATGAAGAAACCCTAAAATCTGAAAAGTGATAGAAGAAAGAGTACCTGTGTTGACTTAAGTATTGAAGTTAGTTCCGATGATGAAAATTGAAAAGAGATAGAAGAGATCGACGAAGAAGAAGAAGAAGAAGAAAGAGAACAGAAAAGGAAAGAGAAAATAAACAAGATTGAGTTGAGTTGAGTTGTTCTTCTTCTTCCTCCCGTACCAAATAAGCCACACAACAAACAACAAAATGAAAACTGATGACTTTCTTTTTCTCGTTTTACTAGTAGTATTTCTTTTCTTTTTTTTTTCCTTCTTTTTAATTAAATAATATAATCAATTACTGTTCATTTTCGATGCATTTAACACAAGACAAAATAACAAATAACAAGTCACGAGAGTGTATATGATAAACTTATTTTGATATTTTGATACAACTTATTATTATAGTTCCGATAAAAAATGTTTTGTCTAATTTACAATTGTTTTTTAACCTATCAAACACACTCCCTTTCTTTTACGGTCTATTTCTTTCTTCAACTTCTAACATTCTAAAGTCTTCAGATTTCTTTATTTAATTAAAAAGGTTTTTTTTATTACTAATTTTCCGTATTTTAAGCACTCTTCACGACATACTTGAGTTGGGTTTAGTGTTAGAGAGAGAGAGGGTGTACTAGTACGCGTAGTCACACGCTTTTTTTTGCGTTCCCGGTTTCTACGCTGTGTTACTAACGTTTTCTTTTACTTTTTGTTCTGAACGAAACCTACCATTACTTGTGCTATCCTCACCGTTCATTTCTGTTCTTGCGTGCAGTTCTCTTGCTCTATCTTCACCGTTTATCTCCTTTTTGCTTTTTCCCAATGATAATGTGGTATTTACCATAAATATGTACGGTACCATGACCTGGCCTATCGTCATCGTTCATCTTTTTGCTAAAATTAATGCTTAACCTCGTTTATGTTTTTTCATGTCCTCAATAATTATTCCTCTAAAGTTGTAGTTAAATCATATTCATCTCCGTAAGTTTAGTTTAGTTGATAAGGATATTGTATTTTATATGTAAAGGTCGGAGTTCGAACCTCGAACACTCCATTTCTCCACAATTAAATTGTGTAAACTCTAACCACTAGACTATTTGATAAAAAAAAAAGTTAAATCATCTTCATTTGTAATTCTCTTTGATTTTTTTCATTTGAAAAAATAAATGATACAAATAAATTTGAAAGAAATATAAAATAATTAATGATGTTGGGACTTATGCAAGACTTACTGTCTACTCCATCCGTTTCTAAATATAAGCAAAATTTACTTTTTAGGTTCATTCATTTAATGATGTATGTGGTTCATAATATGGATCACATACATCATTAAATGAATGAACCTAAAAAGTGAATTTTGCTTATATTTAGAAACGGACGGTGTAGTTTTTATGCATATATTTCTTTAAAATATATATTTCATTTATTTTGATAAATAGAGATGATCCTTGTTCTTCGCTCTGTCCCATGATAAGTGAGCTTTTTGTTCATTTCACACGTATTAGAAACAAGTGTATAAGTGAACGAAAGAAGAAAATGGTTGAGTGTCTCGTCAGATATTAGTGTATTCTCTATTATCATAAATGCATAGTGTAATATATTATTAAATTTTGAGTGATGAAAGTAATATTAATTAGAATCGTAATTGAAAGAAAAAAATATATTGCATTGAAAGGTGAAATGGGTCGGTTTTTTTAGGACTTTTTTTTTACAAATGACTCTGTTATTTTATAACAAAGATAATTGTTTCTACCAAAAAATGAAAGTTAATAGTGTATTTCTTTCAATATACAAACTCATGTCATATGAGTCCATATTAAGAAACTAAAAAATGTATTTAAAAAGGAAGATTTTGTATTTTTAAGAAAAAAAATTAACTGATATTTTTAAAATTTGAATACACAACTTTCAAAGTAAAATTATTATAATTTTGTATTTTTAAGAAAAAAAATTAAACTAGTATTTTTTAAATTTGAATGCACAACTTTCAAATTGATAGTGTGGTTAATGTGTATTTACTTGGGTCTTTAGCTAGGGTGTTGGCTTTGGAATTTTAGAGTATGCTTGTCTCAGGTTTTATACAAAGTTTTATTCTCCCTTTAAATGGAGACTCATCAAGGGAACAGTGAAATTAGAACCTTTTGATTAATCTGTCGTTTGGTCGTATACCGAGTTTTTAAAAAATAGTGACCATAATTTATCATAAAAAAGTTAAATATAAGAGTGTCTATTTTCAATGTAATAACAACACAAGTTTCCATAAAAATACAGTTCCTTTAGTAATTAATTGTTTATCCATTTTCCATAAATAAATAAACTATTTATTAAAAAAAATCAGTTTTTTTATTTTTATTGCTGAAAAAAATGCATCGAAACTCGTTACTTCATATGTCCCAGTTTAAATGACCTACTATGAAAATGTGCATATTCACATAACATATTTTGATCATATTTTTCTTCTACTAGTATACAAAGACAAATTATAGCATATAAGATGTTGTTGGATTTGCCTCGACGATTATCTTTAAAATATCAAAATTTTATAATTTTTTCTAATATATTATTAAAGATATTTAATATCAAAATTTATTGTACTGCATTTATCTAAATATATTTTTGCCACTTTGGCCGGTATGCATGTATCAAAAAATGTAATTAGTCTTGTATTTTGTATAGAAAAGATAAATTAAGAGATTAATTTAGAAAAAATTATCTTTATTATTGGCATGCGGAAGAAAGACTATAATATTTTATAGAAACAATCAGTAAATAACAAATGGTGCCGTAGAAAAAAATATTATTACTCACTTGTATTGTAAGTAAGAGTAACCTATAAAAATGATAAAAAAAATTGCTAAAATGACATATAACATACTATGTATTTGTACAGCCCTGAAAGACTCAGCTTAATTAATCTGTGGATCAACCTCCATGAAAGTGCACATTCATGCCATCATAATAGTTCAATCATGATGTCAGGTATGAAGTGTGTATGAGGTGGTTATGTTTACATAAAGGATGAAACAACGCATAAATATACTCCCAACATCAACTTGTAAAATCCACTAGCTCGGTATCAAGATCTGAGAGCACTAATGTGCTCCGTTGTCTTTAACATCAACTAAGTATCGAATAAGTGCTGATTACTAGGGAGTTCGTTTAAACCAGATACAAGCTCCCGCTTGTTTGGTCTTTCGGTTACCATAACATACTGAAAATATCCAATAGGGATCTATATGATTAGTCACGACCGATTAAATCACTAATATAAAGAGTACCCTAATGCTCAGAAGGTCCACCCTACTTGTTCATACATGAATATATTGGTTATTAAATAATGTTCTTGTAATACTCGTTAGTAATTTCCTTTTTCTATGGTATTGTTGACAAATATATCAAATTCATTGTTAACGAAAGGTAAACCCTACTCATGCTCAGAATGTCAACTTACTTGTTCATATAAATACATGACATTGTTAACCACGTACTATATGCAATTAATCACCTATTCAACTGTGTTAATCGTGCATACAGGTAAACAGAAAAAAATGTTGTCCTGTACTTATGTAGAAAAGGTCTGTCGAAATAACATTTATAATATAATATTAAGAGTGGGATTAAAAGAGGAAAATTTGATCAGTCTCATCTGAGTTAGACACACTTTAATTTTAACAACAAGAATTGTTTAATTTCACGAAATATTCTTATTATTAGTGGTTGGTGGAGTAGTTGATTGGGTTGATATTAAAAAAGTAAAGATGTATTAGTGAGGAAAAATAAATGCTTCATTTATAATATAAATACATAAATAATACAAGACATGCGAAGTTCATTTAAATTTCAATCATAAATTGAGAGATTGGTTTGATTATTAGGTTAGTTCACTATGTCATTTGTAAAAATCTGCTAGGGGTGGACATCGGTCGGCCACAGTCGGATTTCGAGTGAAAAACCCTACTTCGACGTAAACCACACATGAGAATATCCCACCCATTTATGTCCATTTAGAGATTTGGTTACTTTAGTGTCAGTTTATACGGGTGATTTGGTTTGGATTTATTTCATCAAAGACGTTGTAGAAAGAAAAAAATTATAACAATAACAACGGGGAACATGGTTGAAATTTCATGAATATTTTTTATTAGTTGAGATCTTTTCGGTTACCATGAATGAATTCACCATTGAATCTTCCATTCAGATACTTCATGAAAATGAAAAGAGAAATTAGACATTGAGAGACAAATAGAAGGGAGAAGAACAAGACTGAGAGGCAGAATGAGAAACGACGATAGTGTATAAGGAAAAAAAGAGAATAAGGTTAGGGTTTTAATCTATCACTTACGAACTGGGGCGGGTACTGTATTGGGCTTGAAAATATTCGAGCCTCGTAAACATATAACACAACACACTATTAGTATGGATTAAACATATACTAACATATACATGTGTATTACAGTCGGGTGTGGTTATCGCTGAGTTTGGATTACCAACCCGCCACCAACTGTAATTGTTCATAGCAAACTATGTTGTTGTGCCCGCGTGATCCGACAAAATAGAATTACCCGCCCGTTTCAATTTTCACGGTTTCAGGCGGCAATGGTTTTTCTGTCCAGCCTTGCAATTTGCGATTCACCTTTCCAGAGTTTGTATTGCCTGCCATCAATGGAGATACGATGACATGATATTTTCTTCCCCTGACTCTTCATTGATAAATTACCACAACCCGTTGCAATTTCTTATGTTATCACTCTTTATGCTTTCCCGCAAAACAAAACCTTATCACATGCATTGTGCAATGTTTGTGATGTTTCTACGATCCAATCATCTTTTCTCTACTTATAAGCATATTTAAAATGTTGTAAGAATAACTTATATGTAAAGTGGTTCTTATTGAGGGTGAAGCTCCCAAAAAAGTTGATGAATTATGCTTTAAGTTTACTAAATTTATTAAAGGGTTGCGCTAATAAGTGTCGCGAGGGTATTGTTTAAGGAATTTATTAAAAGAAATTTTATCTTGAAAACATAATTCAAAGATATGTAAAAGTAATACTACACAAGTTTATAAACAAAAGTTACTACTTTTAACTACTTAAACAATGTCACAAGGACACCTGTTAGCATTTTCTTTTATGAAAACCCTTAAGATTGTTCCCTTAGAGAAAGGGTGTTGTAAATTCAATTTATCTTGTATGGAATATTTGCGAAATGTTTGAACAATTTATATCATGGTTCTTGAAACTAAAATCTCTTCGGTTGTTGTCAAGGGTGAAAAAATATTCAAACCCTGATTTTTAAAATCAAATGCATTCTCAATTTCAAAATGGGAATATTGAAAACCAAAAATTTTGCTTGTAATTGCACCCAAATTTTACACTTATATATCAATAGATGGAGCAACATCAAATAATAAATTTGAACGTTTTGCAGGTATTCTTGTGAACTTTGATTTCTCAACAACTTTGCATGACAAAGCAGTAATGGAGAAAGATTCATACATCTGTAAGGAGTTACATCTCCTTTGTCACAATTGCAACATGATTTGACATAACTTTTGAGGGTGCACTAAGAATTGTATGGTTCCTTGATATATTTTTTGTTTGTTAATTTAATGTATAAAATTACTAACAAAATAGACAATAATAAAGGTAAATTTATATATGAACAGTAAACATATATGACTCAAAACTTTAGAGCGATATTTGCAATGGAAGACTAAGGTTTATGCCGTTGTACCTTTGCCTAGACAATTGTATTGGAAGGACAATCTTGGTCCTTCGAGGATAATTGTTGTCCTTTAATGGAAAACTCTAAGGCTTGCCCTCTGATGGCCATTTACGCCACATGCCATGTCGTTTGTTCACCTTTTGATGGCCATGCTCCTGTGCCACATACCATGCTAATTGTCCACCTTGGTCCGCCTTTTTACCGTGCCACAATCTTTGTTGGTTGTTCACCTTGGTTTGTGTCCTTCTTTGTTGTGGGTTGCTTAAACAATCTTTCTCGTGGATATGTTCGTTCTCATGCCACGACGCTAAAGACTTTTTTTAGGAGAAGCTATTTGAAACTTATCGTTGGTTCGACTCTAAGTCTGACCCATGCAATAACGTATATAAAATCCACAAATTGATAATGATGCTAATCTGGTGAATGACCTTAATAATCGTTAAAAAAATATTAACTTTTCAAATAAAAAAATATTATCAACAATACTCTTTATTATTAATCAAATCGACATGGTTGAGTAAATTGATCTATACGATTACACATAAACATCTTCTAAAAAAAGATACAATGAAAAATAAATAAAAAAATGAAGTCCATTATAACAATTTCTTTACTAGAATTATCACTTAATATTTTATAAAAACACTCAAATATATGTCAAATTTTTTCTTTAAGGAAAAAAAGAAATGCATGCACAGTGGCCAACTAGTTTACTTACTTTCCCAAAAAAAAAAACTAGTTTACTTATTTCTAAAAATAAAAGTTTACTTATTTAGTTAACTTTTTTATGAAGAAATTTAGTTTTTTATGAAGGCTTATTTAGTTGGTTTAATTCACACACACACACACACACACACATATATATATATATATATATATATATATATATATATATTTTCTTTTGGTGGTTGAGGTTTGAATCCCAAACTTTACATATATCATGCATTGTCTCTATCAAATGAGTTAAACTCACGAAGACGGTTTAATTCATATATAATATATGATTTAAATGTATGATTATTTTACACATCAAATAAAATGACGTGTCATCACATCAATTAATAAATATGACGATTTAATAACCTACTTGTTTTGAAAAATATTGACTACTATTGTATTTTCATTAATCCGTGTTGTACACTGTAAAATAAATTACATTTGACAAAATATCTCAAGTAAATGATCTATTTTATTTTATTTTTATCTTAAGTAAATGATTTATCTTATTTTTATTTTTTGAAGGAGTTATTTTATTTGGGTTAATGATGTGTTTCATCCTTGCAAATAGAGGTCGTTTAAAAATTCATCCCTGTATTCGTTAATCCTTTTTTTTTACCCTTGCAAAGTTTAATCAGTTTAAATTTCGTCCTTTGACCAACTTAATCACTGCCACGTCATTGATTAGCTGACGTGGCACATATGATTTCACATACAAACGTGAAAGGACAAAAATGCCCTTGATTTCATCTTCCTCTCCATATTCTTTCTCGTTCTTCATGTTCATTCCCAAGTTCATTCACAAATATAACTTCACCTTATACTCTTTTCAATTCCAATTCTTTTCATTCCCACTCTGAAAACTTCTTCTTCAACTTCCAATTCTTCTCATTCCCGGCGGCACCTGAAAAATTCCTCCAACAACCTCCACTGCAGTAGCCACAATTATTCTCCAAACGCTACAAATCCCAAACCGAATCCGACTCCAGCACTCGTCGAAGACATGGACGAATCCGACGTACCACAACAGAGAAGAGGAAAGAACGAGAATGGAGAACGTGCCTGAACCCGTTTGTGCCTAAATTAGAATTGGAATAATTGGGATTTGATTTTTGATATGCTGTTCTTAACGACCCTTTATTGGTGCTTTCAAATTGGAATTACAGTGACCAAACACCATGTTCATGGAATGGTGTTTCTTGTGCCTAAATTGAAATCATTTTTTTATTGTCATGATATTATTATGAAGATGAATTGAAGAAAGTAAACATTCGGAAAAAAGTGAAGGAACATGAATTATTATGGATTTTGTTGTTGTGTTTTGAGCTGAATTTATTATGAATTAACTTGCAGAATTCAAATCACAGTAAATAGGGGTCAATCAGGGAAAGAAGGTTAGAGGGAGGAGGAGGAAGGAGGTTAGAGGGAGATTGGTGGTGGAGAGAGAACTGGTTTTGTGTTCTAAAAGAGAAATGAAGAAATGTTGTTGGGTCGTTGGTTAAGGTTGTGATACGAGATTGTTGGAGGGCGGCTCTATCTGTCTGCGGTGGCACCGCCGCCCCTTCCCTTTCATCTTTTCCCTTTTCTCTTTCCCCCTTCTCCCTTTCCTTCCTTTTCTTCAATTTTCTTCTCTTATTTTCTTCTTTCCGTGCATGTGTTGTTGTTGGGAGAGATGAGGGTTTTTTTTTTTTTTTTTTTTTTCAATTTGGGTGGTGGAAGAGATTGAAGGATGTGAAGAAACGGAGAAGATGAATATAGGGGTATTTTCGTCCTTTCGCAATTTCCTGAGAAGTCAGGGGTATTTTTGTCCGTTTGCATCAACTTTTGCTGAGTCAAACAGTCAGTTGAGCAATTAACAGTGCCACGTCAGTAATCAGATGACATGGCAGTGATTAAGTGGGGAGAGGGACGAAATTTTAAATGATTAAACTTTACAAGGGTAAAAAAAAAAGGATTAACGAATACAAGGACGAATTTTTAAACGACCCCTATTTGCAAGGACGAAACACATCATTAACCCATTTTATTTTGATATGTGATGTAATAAAACAATGCCGGAAATAGTCCATTTTCACCGTTGGCCACCCTCACGGTGAAGAAGAAACAAAAACAGAAGAAGAGGACACAGAACCGAAAACGCGATCACAATTTCACAAATCACAAAGCAACAAAGAATCAATGGCGGTAATCTCTCTCACTATCTCACACTTTACGAAATTCGAACTTCACGCTTCACGTTCCTAACTCTTCAATTTACGCAGGACTCTTCCGGAACCACGCTAATGGATCTGATAACCGCCGATCCAACTCCGGTGCCGGCGTCATCTTCATCTTCCACCGCTGCTCCAACTCCGTCAGCAACGCCGTCAACATCTCAATCTTCAACGTTAGGTAAACCTGCTACGGAAAAGAGATCGAAGAGATCTGCATTGATGCAAATCCAGAATGATACCATTTCCGCTGCTAAAGCCGCTGTTCGAACCAATATCTTGCCTCAAAAGCAGAAGAAAAAGGTTCCGAGATTTCACCTTTTCTTTCTTATCATCATTGAGATAAATAATTTCATACTTAACTTGTTCTGCATTTTGGATTAGTTAGTTTTTAGTTTAATACCATTGGTTTTGTACATGAAATTTAGAAGGTAATGTTGATAATGCATAATTATGCGTGTAATGTGTTTGATCTTTGTTTCTGCAGCCAGTTTCGTATTCACAACTTGCTAGAAGTATTCATGAACTAGCTGCTACTTCTGATCAGGTAATTGAGGCAAATTTCTTTGTGAGATCGTGGTTTTGTGTTTGAACTCCAATGTGGAAAATTTCTAATGTTTTTTTATTTTAAATGGGAAAATGGTTTCAGAGAAGTTCTCAGAGGCAACTAGTGCAGCATGTATTTCCAAAACTCGCAGTTTATAATTCCGTGGATCCTTCATTGGCTCCTTCTCTTCTCATGGTATGCTCCATTTCCCTTTAACTTGTCTTTTTGATATTTTTTTTTGAAACTCTTGTACCTTGTGTTATTGGTTTTGGATTCAGATTGAAACTTGTGGCAGTTGTTATTTTTACCCTACTGTTTAATTGGATGTTCTATGAAATGTACATTATAGGGGCCTACTGCATTTTTCTAGTGAAATTTTGTTTACCACTGCTTAGTGTGCTGGGAAAATGATATGTCGTTGTCTTTTCTCTGTAGCTTAATCAGCAGTGTGAGGATAAAAGTGTACTGCGATATGTCTATTACTATCTGGCCAGAATTTTATCTGACACCGGTTCCCAAGGTTTGAGCTCAGGTGGTGGGATACCCACCCCTAATTGGGATGCTCTGGCTGACATCGATGCAGTTGGAGGTGTTACTCGAGCTGATGTTGTGCCGCGCATAATTGAACAGCTTAGTGCAGAAGCCGCAAATGCTGATGTAGAATGTAAGGGTTAATCACTTTTGTTTTTTTACGTTTTTAAACCTTTAATGGCACAAAGTGAATATTTGTGCACATGCACGCTTGTAATTTGCCTTGGTTTTAGACAGAGCTATCATTGCTCTTGGGCTGTTAATCTGAATTTCATTCCATGTAAACAAAAGATGTGAGAGATGGGAAATTACTAGGTTCATGGAGGTTTGGATAAGTTGCGTATGGAGACCCAAAGTGAGATTGGTACATGAGACAAAGAAGCTATGAGAAATGTAGTTTTATGTTTGAAGGGAATGCCTGGATATAAAAAACAAACAAGATGAAGAAATTGGTTGATAATATGCTCTGACCAATTAAACTGGACATGATAACTAAACTGGCATGATCAATGAACCCTTTTATGTTTGAACTGTGGAGCCTGGCCATTCTTGATATTGCGCCTTTGAATGGGGCATCCTACAGTAAAAGAGTTCTGTAATCCACGAGAGGAAGGAGAAAAATATAGTTTAAATATAACTTTTCCGTTATGCAATTGTACAATGATATCTAATTTGCAGTCGACAATTTTATAGTTTTTTTTTGGAATTGATGAATGATAATTCTGAGCAAGAAGTATTGGAAATTAAATTTAAGTTTTCTGTTATGCAATTGTACAATGAAATGCTATATTGCTGTTAAACATAGATTGTTGAAGTTTATCTTCCATATTGATATAATGTCTTGATTCCTGTTCAACTTGTATTTTGAAGTTCATGCTCGGAGACTGCAATCCTTGAAGGCGCTTACATATGCTCCTTCAACAGACTCTGAAGTTTTGTCCAGATTGTACGAAATCGTATTTGGCATACTAGAGAAGGTTTGTGCCTTTCTATTATCTTTATAACACATACAATTTTGACTCTTGCACATTTTCGTTTTAATTATTCCCGTGGCCACTTATATTTGGAATTAGTTGTTTGGAACTGTTGACGCGTTTTCTGTGACTTGGGCATCCCTCAGAGTTTGGAGTTTTATTCTAATTAAGATTTAGGTCTTTGGACAGAAAAGGTGGCCAAAATGCACGTAGCTTTAAGTAAAAAATTTGTCAGTATACTTGATTTGGATAGAAAAGATTTCTCCCTTTCTAACTTTATTCTCTCTTAACAAATGTTATTTCTGTCAGAGAAGTTGTGAAAATATTGTACTTCAACTCTCTTCAGTTTTCTAGATTGGTGATACTCTGCAATTTCGCTTTTCAATTTTCAGGTTGGCGATCCTTCGCAAAAGCGAAAGAAAGGCATACTTGGGGGTAAAGGTGCTGATAAAGAAGTACGGTTATTTCTTTGAACTATTCTTTATCTTGTCCTGATGCATGTGGGTCAGTGAGCGTGTGTTTAAACATATTTATTTAAACTTAGTGAATATTTTTCAGTCCCTTATGGAACTATTTAATCTTGCCATTTAAAGCTCTGCAAAATTCTAGGCTCTTAAAGATAATGTAGTGATAGCTAGCTATTTCAACAAATTTTGTCCTCTCACTCGCTCTGATGAAATATTAATTCTTTCTTAGGGGGAAAACAATAGATCTTGACATTGTATGAATCTTTGTAGTGCATCATATAACTAATATATGTTAATATTGATGTTTACCCACACAGAAGTTCCTAAATATTTAAGCTCCCCCAAGAAAAAGGTGAAGTAGGGGTATAAACCTATGTAGCACCGACGCTTCACATTGAACAGGTGACCGACACTGACATATGTGGTTTAGGGATGGCAATGGGTACATACGGTACCAGAGCCTGCCCCATACCCTCGTGGGTACCCACAATACGGGTAATCCGCGGGTTTTCGTGGATATCCATGGATTATTCGATTTTTTTTTAATTACCTAGAAATTTCAACTTTTAAACATCCATATACAAATTTCATAATCCATACATAATCTATTCAAATTTCATAACTCATACAAATTTCATAATCCATACAAATTTCTTAATCCTTATATAATCCATACAAATTCTTGAAGTCCATACAAGTTTTCAACTAACCAACATCCAAAAGGAAGTCCATATATATAGGGTTATTTTAGGAAGCCAAATCTGATATATATATATCAGATTTATATAGGGTTAATAGCGATTTTGGCCCTCTAACAAAATAAAATACAATCCAGCCCCCTAAGTATTGTCCCTTTTACAGTTTTGGCCCCCCAGACCAATTTTGACCAAGTCAATGCTGAGTTGGACGCCACATGTGTAATTTTTTTATTTTTTATTTTAATTAAAAAATATTTTTTATTTTTTAATAATAATAAAACTGGGGGGCCTGGGGCAATGCTTAGGGGGCTGGATTGTATATTATTTTGTTAAGGGGCCAAAATCGCAACTTCCTAATACTTAGGGGGCCAAAACTGCTATTAAGCCATATATATATATATATATATATATATTATATAGGGATATTTTAGTCATTTGTTAACGGGTACAGATATCCGTGGGCATGTGTACCATCAAATCTCTATGTCCGTATCCATAAAGTAACGGATAGTTAAATACCCGTTAAGCTAACCGCCCTGCTTGTGGAGGATTTTATCCGTGGATACCTGTGGGCACGTTTTTATTTTTTTTGCCATCCCTAATGCGTTCTATTTTCTAAAATGATTACCGTTTTTGACGTGTCCGGTGTTTTTGTCGGTGCTTCACAGGTAGAAACACTTAGAATTAGATGAATATCTCCATAGACTCAATTGTGAAGCATAGTTCTGTCTATGAACACCTATTTTATTTAGAGCTTGGTGGGAGATCCTTTTGAGGCTTTGACCAAAAATTGTTGAAGTTAAACATTTTATAGCATAGACTATTGATTTTCTTAGTTTTCTCGTGGCTTCTGCTGCCTGATTGGTTCTTTTCGGGATTTTCCTCCAGCAATATTCAATTGGTTCCCCGAGCCTAATGTCTATAACTGAAAAGAATTTTGCTAAAAGGAGGAAATATAGAGGCCTTATATTCTCGATATCTGGTACCGAAAATGCTGTATCTGAATCACTATCTCAAAGGGTCTAATTTACTTTTTAGAGCTGGTGTTCTTTTTTGGGAATTTATTTCATCTGTTGAATGATATCCTATAAGAGACCTTTGTATTTTTTATTTCATGTTTTTGCAAACATTTTATGCTGAGCTTCATATTGTCAAATAGAAGCATTAATTTAGAAGCAGTCCTATTTATATTTTTAATTTGCTTGACCATATAGTCTATCATCCGAAGCAATCTACAATATGCTACCTTGAGTGCTTTGAGAAGACTCCCTCTAGATCCTGGAAATCCAGCATTTCTACATTATGCGGTACTCGGGTAAGTTGCTCTTATATCTAATCTTTACTAATTATTGCCTGGAGTTTTTCTTAACAACATGCAGATTTCTGCATATCACATGCATTAGTTTGTTTAAGTAATGCGTTACAGAATTGTACTTTCTTTCCTATTTTGTGGTGTATTTGGCTCAAGTGTAGTTGAAGACCCACAGACATATATTCTTAGGGAGAAGTTTATCTTTCAGGCTTCTGTGCATATTTCGGCTCATGGACCTTAAACCGTGGTCCAATGGGGACTACATAGACCACTAAATGTTATTAGGCACCAACAAAAAACAAAATTTTCAATAAAAACATCTAAAATGTTGCCTTACTGGCTTCATATTTATGGAATTTCCCTTTAGAATCTCTTTTCTTTCACATTAGTGAGTAGAGTTACATAAGGCCTTTCACCCTTGTCAGAATGGATGTAATATCAACCTTAGGGTCAATGTTACCCATGTGGATCCTTTGAAATTCACTTTGAAGTTATAATCTTCCTTCATCCTGCCGTTATGTTTTCCCTTCTTTCTTCCTAATAATAACGATTTGTCAAATGATATTTTTTTTTGACTTCTGGTTTGCTGCGTGTGCCCAATCCGTTTCTTGAAATCAGAAGCTGACCATAATTTGTTTTTGTATTGTTTTGAGCCCAGTAGTTAAAACATGCACCGGGGATAAAAATACATGAATTTAAGTTCATTTTCTAGGTTGTTTTTGAAAAATTGGGAAGAACAATAATAGAATATTGCGGAGATGTGTTTTATTCGCAGTAGTCTGGTATCTTTCGACTGAGACGAACACTGGATTCTGGAAATTGCAGGAACCAGGGCTTAGACAGGACTAATCACCGCTTTTCTTTGTTTGAGAAATTTTTTGCTTCTTGCTTTTCTTTTATTTTGGAGCTTAAATTAGCTTTTCATAGTTTTTTAGCTTTTGCATTTCTCCCTTGTTTTTCCTTTTTAGTTTCCAGATCTAAATTTTTCACCAAAAAAAAGTTCCCAGATCTAAACAGAGTTGACTTCAGGATTTCATCTGCTGATCCGGTTGCTGTGAGGAATGCTCTGGAAATTGTTTCTGAGATAGCAGCAAGGGACCCTTATGCTGTTGCAATGGCCTTAGGTAATAACACAATCCTCATAATTATTTTCCCTTGAAATGGTGATTTATCACATTCTTTTGCAATTAAAATGTTCGTAACAAATTCTCGGTATTCTACTACCTTAAATCTAATACTTAATGGGTATTCTTCTGCAGGAAAGCAAGTGCAGCCTGGAGGTATGTGTATTGGATCTTCAACATCTTGGATCTTCTACATCTCTTTCTTCCTTCTTTTCCTTTTGTTTGTTTGAATATGTCTTTGAATGCGAGGTCTTCTTTATTCAGTAAAACCAGTAGTTAAGGACTAAGAGCCTGTTTTGTGTTGATGAAATATATCAAAGCACCTACATAACTCAAGATCTGTCGTGATTTTTTGTGTGTGGAGAGGAACTCCCACATTACTTCAGATATTTGAAAAAAACATAGAATAAAAAAATACCATAAAATCAAAACATTTGTGTAGCAATTACTCTATATCTTTGGAGTTGTTTATTTCAATGAAAATGGTGCTCCTTTTATAGGAGAGAATACAACTAATCAACTCCTTAATCTAAGTAGTGACATAAACAACTATTAAAATAAAATAATAATAAAAGGAAATATTATATATTTCAACAATTTGTTTGCATACTCGATTCCTGAGTTTTTTTGCTCTAACTTATTGCCTTAATAGTAATAAATTAGGCTTTATGGGTTTTGATTACTATATTTATGTTGTACAAAAATAGATGTTTAGTCATAATTTTTGGTGTATGTTGCAGGGGCTTTACAAGATGTTCTCCATTTGCACGATGTTCTTGCTCGAGTTTCTCTAGCGAGGCTATGCTGTACAATATCGAGAGCTAGATCTTTAGATGGTTGGTGTGTTAAGCTCCTTGTTTTGTTTAATGAAAATTGATCCTTGGGAAGTTTGTGATGATTGAATTTCTGTTTTACATGCATGTACAGAGAGACCAGATATTAGGTCTCAGTTCAATTCAGTGCTCTATCAACTTCTGTTGGATCCCAGTGAAAGAGTCTGTTTTGAGGCAATTTTGTGTGTACTTGGAAAATATGACAGCGCCGAGAGGTTTGATTTATATCACATAGCGAAGTCTTTATTATCTCCTATATAACCATACAATCTTTGATTGGCTAGGTTATAAATTCTGTAACATTTTTACCATCTTTTCGTTGGCTGGGTTGTAATCCTATCCTGTTTACATTTCAGGACTGAGGAGCGTGCTTCTGGGTGGTACCGTTTGACCAGGGAGATTCTCAAGTTACCAGATGCATCATCGAAGGAAAGTTCAAAAGATAAAGCACAGAAGATAAAACGGCCACAACCTCTTATAAAACTTGTAATGAGAAGGTTTAAAGACTCGTTTATGTGTTTTTTCTGTGTGCTTGTCTATTTTGTCTCCTTGAATTCTCAAGTCATCAAAATTGAAGTAGAAATTGCCTAGTATTTATGCACACTGCCTACTATTTGCTGCTTTCCAGGTTAGAGAGTTCTTTCCGTAGCTTTTCTAGACCCGTGCTTCATGCAGCAGCTAGAGTTGTGCAGGAGATGGGAAAAAGTCGGGCCGCTGCTTTCGCTGTGGGCATACAGGATGTTGATGAAGGAGCACATGTCAATACATTTGCTGAGGCTGCAGATTTGAATGATTCGGATGAAAGTACACACCCTGAAAGTAATGTTATTTTATTTGTTTAATGGTTCATGCTCAGAAATGTAGTCAAGGTTTTTGTCTTTTTTATCCTCATCATCGTCATAATCATCATCATTATTATGGATAATTACATATTGGTTCAGATGGTTACAAAGGTTCTTGAATATTAAATATCATTGTTAGAAATATAAATCCAATCTTCGGTGTTCACCAAACAGCTAAAGCTTTTACAGAAGTTGATCATTCACAGTTGTTATATTTTTCTAGAATTGTAAAGTGTGACAAACTGTTATTAAAGTTGAGAAAGGGTTTTCCCTTTGGGAGAATGAAAGAAATTCTGTTATTCATCGTTTCTCTCTCTTTTCTCTCCCTTGTTCTCTATCTTTTTTGCAGCGTCGTAGTTACATAGGTCTAGTGTTTCTTCAAACCAATCTCATCGGGAGACATTATGATTTATGCTGCGATTAAGTTAGTTATTTTTGCATGTGTGCAATCTGTAGTCTTACATAACGATAAATAATAGGCTATCTCACCATGCATGCCAAACTATTATCTAATTAAAGAATTGATACCTTGATGTAGGTATCCGAAGAACTTCCTCAGTATCCAATGGAACTGCTGGTAGAGATACCATTGCGGGTATGTTGGCTTCATTAATGGAAGTGGTACGGACAACAGTTGCCTGTGAATGTGTTTATGTACGAGCGATGGTGATCAAGGCATTAATCTGGATGCAAGGCCCAATCGACTCATTTGATGAACTAGAATCTATTATTGCATCAGAACTCTCTGATCCAGCTTGGTCAGCAGCTCTTTTGAATGATGTATTACTCACTCTACATGCCCGTTTTAAGGTAACTGAACTATCTCTTATCACTGATATATCACTCTTAAGCACCCCAGGGTTGTTCAATAAACCATTACTCGAAGGAGTGGTGGATATAATAATATGATTAGGAGTAATCCATATTTTTTTGCTAAGAGTTAGGTTAATTTGCTGAATGTCAAAAACCAACTGTCAGGATAGGACAGAAGGGAAATTGGTTAGGGACAGGTAGGCAGTTAGTCAGTAATAAGAAGAGAATAGTTAGATAAGTAAATAGAGGGTTGACGGATGGATGTGGTCATCTGTACATTAGCTTGTGGGTGAAAGGAGAGATTTTACGTGAAGGAAAACCCTTTACTTTTAGGGAGAATTCGATTCTTCATTTTAAGCTCAGTTTTCAGTAACACCTCTATTTTTTTATTATTTCTATTTTTCTTGCTTTCGATTTCTTGGGTTCCTGAGAAATTGGTTTAGCTTTCTAGATCTCTCGTTGAGGAAGAAATAACTAAGGGACCAGCTCTAGGGTGGATATAGCCACCTTCTTGGGGTTCCAGCTATTCTAAGACAAGAGTCTTGACTCACCAGCTACACTAAGATCATGAAGAAGCATGGAAGGATTGAAGAGATAAAGCAAATGCTATGTAACATGGAATTAAGTTCAATGAAGAGGAGACAAATGTACGTAAGCTGCCATTACAATCAAGTATGCATGAACCAGAACATGTGGATATGACAAGTTTTGTTCTTTGGTAAAGACAGGACTTGCCTGGGTTTAATGGAAGGGACACATGGGGTTGGATGCCAAAAAAACAAGAAGCAAAGACAGAATTAAATTGGCCGATGCCCGATGGGAAAGATGTCAGAAAAACAACAAGCAAAACCACAATCAGATTAGCCATGGGAGGAGGTGCTGGAGAATGAAGAAACAAAACCAGAACCATATAAAGTGACAAAAACAAAAGAAGACCCTTTGGTAGATATGCTTGAGATTGAGGTTAGGGTAGAGGATATCCATGTGAATGTTGATGGTGGAGAAGCTGAGCACAATGAATTAGAAGCTGAGTGCAAAAAGAATATTAAAGCAGTTATAGCATATGAAAGTCATGGTGTAAAGAGTTGAAAAAATAGGTAACAAGAAAGCAGAGTGTGGAGAAGAAAAGGAGGAAGCAAGTGACAATGTATGATGCAAGTCTCAAGACAGTTTGGTCGACCTACCACCTCTGTCGGAGCTGCCAGACATCAGTCTACTTGCAATGGTTAGCGGGTTGTTTCAGAGTCCTCGTGTACAGAGTTTCTGTGGGCATGCACAATAGGGATGTGTCTATCCGTGGCATTCTAACCAACTTGCCCCCCACTGCACCATAGTGCACACCTGTGAGGTGGGGGAATATGGGCTTTGGGTTCATGTATGATCGAACAAGAGGAAATTATCAGATTACAGCCTGGAGAACAAGGATGAAACTGAGGGGTGATGCCATGATGGTATTTCTAGGATAAGAGAGAAGGAAAATTTGCTAGAGACAGTTTTTAGTATTAGTAAGAGGAGACTAGGTAGTTACGTAAATAAGGGATGGAAAGGAAGGGATCATTCCGTATATTTGTTAGATTGTGAGCGAAAGGAGAGATCCTATGTGAAGGGGAAACCCTTGGCGAGAATTCTATTTCTAATTAGTTTTCAACAATTTATATTTTGACTTTTCTATCTTCCTTTCATTTCAACTTGTCTGGGTTCCAAACACCAACTCTCCTAAAAGCTTAAGCTATGAGGTGAAAGGCTAACAAGAGCCCTTTAGAGTTGAAGCATGGATACATTTTGCTGTGATTTAACTTAATTTAGAAGAATGGGGTAGTAAGGATCAAATTCTTGACCTCTTGGTCAAGCAAGCTCCAATGGCACTTCAAGAACTCTTTTAACTTAGTTTAAGCTGTTAACTGAAATCTTATGAATAATTTTATAATACCCGACACTAGTCTTTTCTTTTAACTCTTTATCAGTACTAGCGTAAAGATGGGCACATTAATTTTTAACTTAGTTTAACACTTGTCTTTCCGCTTTTCTATTGCGCATAATTGTATGTTTATTTTATCACATCTGATTTTTTTTTTTTTTTTGGAATATCCCACAATTAAATGAAGATTTAACTTCTATTGTTCCTATTATAAAGAGATTTAGCTAATTTTTTTCAAATAAAGACTTAAATAATATTATAAAAAATAAGATAAAATTGTAATTTCAGTAGTCTTTTGTTGCTGTTGATGGGTTTTTAGGGTGTTGGCAATGGAATTTTATGTTTCTGCTGAGCGTTTTTGTTTTGTTTTCAGTGCTGTTCGGCTTTGGCAAGTGGTTTGTGTCCTTGCTGTGCCTTCTTTGTAGCTTTTTCTGCTCACCATTCACAGGTTGTGATGGTGTGGCTTATTAATAAACTTTTGCTGATTCAAAAAAAAAAAGTTTAAATGAAGTGTATAATTGGAAGAAAAGTACTACTCTTAAATCATGTATCCCTTTTATATATAGGTATAAATATACACTATCTCCATCACTAAATATTGGATCCTCTTGAGTTTTTTGCTTGTCGCTTTTTATATGACCCCCTTTAAATTTTCAACTGTAGTATTAATTATTTCTTTACCAAAATACTCTTAATTATGTTACATCTTTTTTGTAATATGTACTTAATACTGTGACAAAAACATTAATTTTCTCTCCTAAACGGTAAACTTGTAAAATAATATCAACTGTTGACAAATTTAATACCACAACAAACTTTGTTAATTCCCATGATTTATTCAACGGGCTCCTATCAAGGACGAATCTAAGGGGGGCAAGCAGGAGCTTGACCCCACCTCCAACACATCTCTACTAATTTTATATATACCATATTATTATTTTAATATGATGTGTACTTATATAGATACTAATATATTATTTGTACACTTTTATATTATATCAGTCTTTTTTTATGGGTATATATAAAAGTCATATCAAAGTATTATTAATTATTTTATTTTGCTGTGTAATCTTTTGTTGCGATTTTATTTTATATAATATTTATTATTAAAAAAAATTCAGTCCCCTGTTCGATATCCTGGCTTTGTCCTTGGCTCTTATATTTAGGGACTGAGGAAGTATTAGTATATTTTTTCTGAAGTTATCATATGTCGACAAATGTTCAAACATTATTTGTCAGTCTCTGAACTAGGATGAAAATTATTTGTGCTTTAATTGAGTGGGTATGATCTTCAACTTATGCGACATAACTTTTGTCATATTATTAGCCTTGTAAGTTTTGTAGAACTTCATGCAAGCAATATGCATGTGTACTTTTGTATTCATGAAGCAATGTGCATGTGTATTTTGTATTCATGGATAATGGAATACATAAAATTTAGAAATAAATGAACAAAATGGATTGCATAAAATTTCCCTAACATTACTTTCAATTTGTCTTTGAAGGCTTCTCCAGATATGGCTGTTACTCTTCTTGAAATTGCCAGAATATTTGCAACTAAAGTTCCAGGAAAGGTTGATGCTGATGTGCTACAACTACTTTGGAAAGTACGTTTGTATATGTTTTACTATTGCAATTTCTTGAACTTGTTATTTGTTTGATATGCATCTGTTTTTAATGGAATGGTGAAATGATGATAAAATAGAGATCATGGTTGTCAAAATCAGGATCCCACTAAAGATCGTTGGGGTATAGAAAAAGCGTAGATCGTAGGATCATAAGATTCCACCTAATAGACAAAATTATAAAAGAAACCAAGAAAAATAACCTTTCATAAAAAAAAACTTCCATTAATCATCATTCCCATTGTCTTAAACATCATCTAAAAACTTTCACAAAAAAACATCATCTTAAAACATCAATTTCTTAACTGATTTTTTGGGAGAAAAACTTTTCATCAGGGATGGATGAAGACATATTTGGGAAAAAAAGTGAGGAATGGGTTTGATTGATTTTTTTGGAATTGCTATGAGTGGCACAGTGAGATATGAGAAGTGTTAAGGAATGATATCAATTTATAGAAGAAATGAAAGATGAGAGGGAATTGATTCATTTGATGATTCATTGAAGAATTATGATTTCAGAGACGATGAGAAAAATTTCCAATTTCCTAACCTAATGATTCAATTAAACACCAAGTCCCAAAAATGAAATTCATGATATAATTTGACCTTTTAGAGTGAAAACGGGTAAAAAATCTGTACGTGGGGCGTCGGGTCATAACGGAATGGTTCGGGTCAAGCACTTGAAAACCGGGCCGAAAGCCTTTTCAGATGCGGACCAGAGCGCTGATTCCATGCTTTTCCGCTCTTCCTCTGCGCGCCGCCCGATCCGTCATCTTCTCTGATCTTTGAAGCGCTCCAACTCGGTGGAGGCATGTTGAAGCGCGAGATTGTACGATCTCGAGATCTAAATCCCGATCTTGACAACCATGATAGAGAAAACGGCACATACATACACATACAACTGCATTCATACACAGATATTATGTTCGTATAATAATCAGTGTTAAGTTTCAGTAATGAATTCGACTTAAATGGATGATTTACTAAATGATGAATCTGTTTTCAGACTTGTCTTGTTGGAGCTGGTCCTGATGGGAAACATAAAGCTTTAGAAGCAGTCACAATTGTCCTTGATCTACCACCTCCACAACCAGGATCTATGCTTGGTCTGACTTCTGTTGACAGAGTGTCTGCATCTGATCCAAAGTCAGCTCTTGCATTACAAAGACTAGTTCAAGCTGCTGTAAGCATTGTTATTTATACAGAAGACCTTATTCAGCTTCTGCAACCCAATCATATGTCAAATTAATTTCTTTTCTGACTGACTACTTATGCTTTTAGGTTTGGTTTCTTGGAGAGAATGCAAATTATGCTGCTTCCGAATATGCTTGGGAATCTGCTACCCCTCCTGGTACTGCGTTGATGATGTTAGACGCTGACAAAATGGTAGCTGCTGCTAGTTCCCGTAATCCTACTCTTGCTGGTGCCTTGACCAGGCTTCAGAGGTGTGCATTCATTGGAAGCTGGGAGGTATAACTCATCTGAGTCATTTTCCTTATTTACAACCTTACTACCCTTATCTCCGAGTTTGAAGTGATATGTTAAGTGGTATTACTCTATTTTAATGAACGTTATTGATATGTATTATAATTATAGTCCAATGTTAGTTGGCCTCCCCATAGTTTTAGTCAGATTCAACCACCGGGTACTTGTGCATATTTTTACTGGACAGTTGTTTGTTCTTGCTGTTTATTATTATCCATTGAATGGACTTGCAGATTCGAATCATTGCTGCTCAGGCTCTTACAACAATGGCAATTAGATCTGGCGAACCTTTCAGGTTACAGATTTACGAGTTTCTGCACACTTTGGCACAAGGTGGTCTGCAGTCACAGCTCTCTGATGTGCATCTTAGCAATGGGGAAGATCAAGGAGCAAGTGGTACAGGCCTTGGAGTTTTATTGAGTCCTATGATAAAGGTTCTTGATGAGATGTATAAAGCACAAGATGATTTGATCAAGTGAGAGCCATATCCTAATTTCATGCTTGATCCATATTTGATGTCCTGATTACTGATGTTCGTGAGCTTTTGCTTATGATTAGGGAAGTACGTAATCATGACAATGCTAAGAAAGAGTGGACTGATGATGAACTGAAGAAATTATATGAAACCCATGAAAGGCTGCTAGACCTTGTCTCATTGTTTTGTTATGTTCCAAGAGCAAAGTATCTACCATTGGGTCCAATAAGGTACTGAATTATTAAAGTGCATTCTGTATTTGGATTAATCATTCAAATGTATCATTCAGTATCTAATGGAGTGCATCAGAAGTGGGGATAACTTTTCAAATTGGAGTGATTCGAAACATGTTTTCAAAATGGGCCAAGAACTTTGTTTAGATTTTTGAGTGTTAACATTTTTTGCAGTTCTGGCTTTAGATCTTTATTTACCCATGTCCTTTTTTCAATCCTCTCAAATGTGGAAGGAAAGTCACAGAAAAATAATGGTGCTGAAAAGACAAAATTGTCCATGTTTTAAAAAATATTTTAGTTATATGCATTAAATAAATACAGATATTTGTGTCATTTACTAAAATAAGCCACATTCTTCTCCCTTGCTTTCCTTCCACTTTCACTCCTACCAAACAACTAAAAAACCATTTTACGTTTTACTCACTCTGATTACTTTAACTTTCATTCCTTCCACTTTCTTTCCTTTCACTTTCTATTCCAATCCATACAATGCATTAGAGCTCTATATCCTTAAGTTTATTATGCATTTGTAGAAATTAAACCCTTAAGAGGATCCCCAATGGAGGGGGCTTAACCAATAAGCCTTGGTAATGGTATCAAAAAATGTTAAGGAAAAGAGGTGGAGGTGTGTGGGAATTTGAAAGCAAAACAAAATAGTTGGGTTTGTTACCATTTAAAAGAAAATCTGACGTGCAGCAGTATAAAAAGCAGGGAAGAGTGTCAATATACTAAAAGAAAATGTACAATCACTTTGTTTGTTTGGTTAGTTTCGAGTGTGATTTCAGTTCGGCGAAACTTCTTTTGACTAGTGGGAAATTCGGGTAACAGTTATGGTGATAGGCAATTTAGTGTTAGGAGCATAAATTTTCAAATATTTTGGTTTAGGATTTGTTAATCTTATGATCCACCTTCTTTTTATTTTATTCTGGACTTAGTTCGTAAGTTGACAACTGGGGTTTGTTGGCAGAACTAGAAAGGAGTAATCAACTTCATTTAAAAAATATAATTTTTTGTCCAGAAAAAGCCTCTATTTATTTGAAGTTTCAATTTATTTAATGATTTCAAAATCTATATCCTTACTAGAATTATATTTTGGAAGCTAGTTAGGTGCTAGTGGTGTTTTGTTTATCGCTGTTGGTTGTTGTTGAATTATTTGTTGCTTTATTTCTGATAGTGTTTCTATCATCTTGAGTACATCTTTTGCTCGTTTTTTTTTTTGTATCCCAATGTACTTGTACATTCTTTCTATTTATACAATTGGAAATGTTAACGAGTGCTCCCGGGGCACTTTTTAAGGACCATAAGTAGTAAGTATTTATGAAAATACATGTAATCAATGCATTGGAAATCAAAATATTTGTCTTTTTTGAAGAATAATTACTTATTTTGGAATGCTTAAAGAGTGCCCGGGGGCACTCGTTAACAAGACCCTTGTTTTTCGGAGTGAACATAAACCAAAATTCTCCTTTCTGTACTGTAGTATATAGATGACAAATCTATACAGCTATCATCCATAATTTAATCACGATGTTTTGGTTAACCCATGAAACATATATGGTTTTCCCCTGAATTTTTTTACAGTGCCAAGCTCATTGACATCTACCGTACACGCCACAATATTAGTGCATCAACTGGTTTGAGCGATCCTGCTGTTGCCACTGGTATATCTGATCTCATCTATGAATCATCCAAAACACCAGCTGCTGCTGAGCCTGATGCCCTTGATGATGACCTCGTAAATGCTTGGGCAGCAAACCTTGGTGATGATGGCTTGTGGGGAAATAATGCACCAGCAATGAATAGGGTATGGATTTCTTAATTTATTGATTTTATGTCTTTTTCTTTCCTTCTTTTCAATCTGATAAGATAATTCATTTTATTGTACTTACTAAAAGTATGTTTCTTTCTATATATTTCTAGAGAATTACAGTCCATCTCTCCAACACATGCACATACACACGCATGCAAAAATAAATGCTAATATTCCTTGTTATTTGAAACTTAATTGACTCTAATTGAAAACACTCTTTTTTTGGCATTAGGTAAACGAATTTCTGGCGGGTGCAGGAACTGATGCCCCAGACGTTGATGAGGAGAATATAATCTCTAGGCCTTCCATTAGCTATGATGATATGTGGGCAAAAACACTTCTAGAAACTACAGAACTAGAGGTAAAGATTAAGCCAGATCTTTAAAGATGCTCTGGATCTTGAAATTTATTTACCGGGCGTATATTACTAAAATCCATTCCTTGCAATAACAGGAAGATGATGCAAAGTCATTGGGATCATCATCTCCAGATTCAACTGGATCGGTTGAAACATCAATATCATCCCATTTTGGTGGAATGAGCTACCCTTCACTGTTCAGTTCACGGCCCAATTCATATGGAGCATCACAAACGGTACCAAATACCCCCCTAATCTATTATGCGTCATTCTCGCATGCTATGATGTTTTTGTTGATATTCTAAGAATGATTTTGCATCAATGAGTTCCTAATAATCTTACCTTTGCATATTGTAATATCACTGCTTTATTCACATTTTGAGTCATTCTCTTATCGGCAACTTATTTTTTGTATATCTAATTACTTATGAAAATCTGAATCATCCATGGCAGGACAAGGCTGGCCGAGGTAGTGGTCCCTCTATTTATGAGGGTTATGGTTCTCCGGTAAGATCCTTTTTTAGCTACATTTTATTCTTCTAATTTAAGTTGTTATTAAATCTCAAAATATTTTCAGATAAGAGAGGAGCCTCCACCATACTCTCCTGGCAGGCAAAGAAATGAATCATTTGAGAATCCCTTAGCTGGGACGGGATCTCGTAGTTTTGAGTCTCAAGATGATGAACGAATTTCATCTGGAAATCCACAATTTGGAAGTGCACTTTATGACTTCACGGCAGGAGGAGATGATGAAGTGAGTTGATTTAATTTTTTTTAAATTCTAACATTGCTTTTACGATGTTATTGGCTCCCATATTTTTCTTGGTAGACAAATTGCTAGTGGTTATTTGTTAGGGGGGAGATATGTTTAGTAGTAGCAGGGATCAAGCTTTTTTTTGGGTCGAAAACAGGGATCAAGCCTTAGAACCTCCTACATAATACTTCTTGCTGTCTCAACCCATACTACATATGCATATACTAGTTTTCAATTGGGCTTTCTGGCCTTGGCCACTTCTTCAGGGACAAGGACTTCCATATGGATATATTTTTTATTGGGCTATCTGGGCTGTTGTATCCGCTTCGATGATGTGTTACAGTGTAGGATTGATTTTTTATGTGCATATATGGAGATGATTAATTTCGTTGTTTTTCCTTGCAGTTGAGTTTAACCGCTGGAGAAGAAGTAGAGATTGAGTATGAAGTAGATGGCTGGTTTTATGTAAGTCTTTGAGGAGACATCTCTTTGTATCTTGTCTGAAGTAATATTGCATTACTAGATCTAGGATTTTCTGGGATTTTTCATGTTTTTGCATGGGAAAATCAGTTATTGATTGTCTACTTCTTGTTGCAGGTTAAGAAGAAACGTCCTGGCAGGGATGGCAAGATGGCTGGACTGGTCCCTGTTTTGTATGTTAATCAATCTTGAACTTTTTGTAAGTAGAATTCCTTCACGGTGCAAATGGCCTTCCGCTCTTATCTCCAGCATTGCTTTTCAAACGATCACCATGTTCCTGTCATATGCTTTCATGGATATTATCCTCTAATTTTTTTTTTAATATGTATATCTTGTATCCTTGTGCCCAATTTGTCGTGTTGTATATGCTATTAAAGTATCACTGTCCATGGTAATTGTTTGCGAGTGTTAAGTCACTCATCCCAGGCACTTCAGCTTACCAGACATTTCAGTTTACCTGAATGAGTGTTTTTTTGCCCTTATAGTACAGTTCCATGTATCCAATGAAAATTTCAAGTTTTCCCGGCCAGTAGTTGTAATAGGGTTGAGTTGTATTTAGTACTAACATTTCGCAGCTTGTTGTCTGGTTGTCTTTCATTTATGTATAAACTATATAATTGAATATATATATATCTTTATTTGCCATCTGCAGAAAATGTTTGGAAATAGCAATTAAAACCTTCAAATAAAATGAATTAAAGGGTGTGTTTGATTGACGAAACAGGATGATAAAAAATTTACGTTGGCAAATAAAATGGTATTCTAGTATTTTTGATAGTCTGTGGTCTAGATAAAAAGTTGTCTCATGGTTTATTAAGAGACACCAATTCTTATTTTTGTCTAGTTTTTGCTACTTGTTTTGTCCAGTTCCATGACGAGTTTTTAAATTACACATGATACAAAAAAGTTGTTCAGCCTAGTCCTCTGTTTTTTAGCCAAACAAACACACAAGTAGAAGGAGTTAGTTGAGTTATTAAAGTCGATGGTTCAAATGCACCTGAGATTGCGATAATATAGGTATTCAATGTTTAAATATTAAATGGTCTTGGTAACGAATGTCCTGAGACACTCTTTAAAAATTTTAAAATAAAAATTATCACAAAAAAAACTCAATACTTCATTGCATTGCATACACATATTTTTATAAAAACTTACAATTTATCTTCTTTAAAGAGTGCACCCGAGAACAATTGTTAGCATTTTTCAACCTTAAAAACTAACATTCATCGTTGTGATGATGAGCTGACAAATTTTAGCGGTCATAAGCAATTAATTTACCACATCCATTCATGGAAGAAGCTGCATTCTATAAAAGGAGCCTTGAGAAAAGTTGTGCTATTCTAACTTCATAAGGTTATGCTATTAAATTTGAACGAATGAGTAAATTTTAATCTAACAAGTAATTACTAATATTTGTCATTAAAAAAAGAGCAAATAGTCACTTTAGTCCCTGACTCTGTACTTCGCTGTCACATAGATCCCTGACTCAGGATTAAATACAAACAAGTCCCTGACTCTACATTTCCGTTATCATTTTAGTCCCTACCATTAAAAAAATATGTTAAGTGATGACGTGGCACGCTGACAAGGAGTATGACGTGTCACAGGGACTAAAGTGAAAGTAAAAAATGGTCATTTTGGTCCCTAAATCGAAAATCAATATCCTCAATTTACTGTTAGATCCCTGACTGTGTATAATTACTGTCAGTCAGGGATTTAACAGTAAATTGATGATATTGATTTTCGATTCAGGGACCAAAGTGACAATTTTTTACTTTCACTTTAGTCCCTGTGACACGTCATACTCCTTGTCAGCGTGCCACATCATCACTTGACAGATTTTTTTAACGGTAGGGACTAAACTGATAACGAAAGTGTAGAGTCAGGGACTTGTTTGTATTTAATCTCGAGTCAGGGACCTATGTGATAGCGAGGTGCAAAGTCAGGGACTAAAGTGACTATTTGCTCTTAAAAAAACAAACTTGTGTGGAGTGTAAATGTGACTCTTTTGAGTTAATAATATTATTGATTCATCCCTTAGTGTGAATGTGACTCTTTTGAGTTAATAATATTATTGATTCATCCCTTAAAATAAAATAAAATAAATAAAAATTAGTGAATGATTTTAACTTTTGAGTGAGGTACAAAGTTGGTGGATACATATGTGAAAAATGTGGATTTCTCAAAGGTGCAAAGTCTATCTTTGGCAAGTACTTAGAGGGGTTCTTCCCACGGTTATGAGGCTACAAGATAGAGGTGTTCCATGCTCAGATATTTTGCCCACATTGTGAAACTAACTATGAGAATGACCGGCAAATGTTTATTGGTTGTGAAGCAGCAAAACAAGTGTTGCAAGAGGTGGGATTGTGGGAAAGAATAAGTGAAGCAGTTGTTAATGCTATTGGTTTGCAACATGCTTATTTTCTTGTTTAGGTAGATTTCCTGAGCAGGTGTGTAACGACATAACAATAATGTTATGGTGCATTTGGCGTCGTTGGAACAACAAAGTGTGGGAGACTGAACAACAGCCTGTTTGACATGCTGTTCAAATGGCTTAAAATCTGTTTTTTCAATGGTGTGCATCTCGTGAACAACCCCAAATAATTGAACAATATCGCAATGATCAGCTGGAAGTGCGATGGTGACTCCCGACGGAAGGGTATGTGAAGTGCAATATAGACACGACAATATTTGGTAATCAATAATGCTTTGGAATCGGAATGTGTATCCGAAACGCTCAAGGTCAGATTGTGAAAGTTTTAGTAAATGGTTTGAGTGTTATCCAACTCTATTGGAAGCAGAGGTATTGGATTATGGGAAGCTATTTCTTGGCTTGGGGAATTAGGATTATCAATGGTGCAAATTGAGCTAAATTGCAAGCTGGTGGTGGAAGGTATCATAGATAAATCTAACAGCCAATCAGATTTTGGCAAGATTATGTCTACGTTTAGATCGCTGTTACACCAATTTCCAAACTTTAACAAAGGTGTCAAAATTATATACTAGTTATCATATTTTTTATTTGATTCTATCTTGTATTACTTCTATTATGTTGAACAAAAGAATATAAGTTTGTCAAAAAAAGAAGCTTTCGAGTGAGGTACTCAAGTTTGTAACTTTTTGGTGAGGAGCACATTTAAGTTTTATGTATGTACAAAATATTGTTCCTTACATGTTTTTACCGCTCTCCTATCGGTGTTTTACCCGTCTAATATTTTTCCATGTCAAATTTTCCATGTCAAATTCCTAAACCTAACGCCTTTACCTTCATAAAAAAAAAAGAGTGATATTTGAAGAATCACTTTTGTTGACAACTTGTGGGACAACCTAAATCTACAAAGAAATATGAGTATTGATAGAAAAATCAAAGCAATAGAGAGAGAAAGTAAAAATACAATGTGAGTATGAAAAAGAAAGTTATCACAAAAATTATTATAAAATGGTTGTTCAAATTTCATTTCTACAAAAAACTGCAACACACTTTTGTCAAGGTAAGCTCTTTACTTAAACACCGAGCCATCGACAAGGAAGGGGCGGTGGAGGGTTTACCGTTCACACCGTTGAGCATTTCTGCTTCTATCAAAATCTTTTTCTAAGCTTTAACTTTTGAGTGAGGAACTTATTTAAGTTTTATATATTTGATGGAGTATCTTTAAATATTTGTTGGTGCAACAGGAACTAGGCTTTAGAGTAGGAACAAGAGTTGCCATCCTGATTGCATTTGATTGCATTAAGATCTTCCTCTCGAGAGCAAATGTAACAGATTGAAAGAGACAGAACTAAATGTGGAAGACGACCGAAACTATCAATACATTGTAGTCGTTAACAACCTAATTCAGTTTGAAAGCAAAGTTCTATTAACTTGAATTGAAATAGTAATTGGAAGGAAATTCTTATAACCACAATAATTCGTTCACCTAACTAATATGCCAACAATTGAACTTCAATGATAAAATTACAACCAATGTCTTGCAAGCCTATGGTGTAAACTTCGCTTACAGGGAAGACAATGTTAAATTCGACAAAATGGATAATCTTTACAAGAAAATAATGGTATAAGTGACAAGGTGGGTTGAGAAAGTTATTGAAATCGTGAGCATAATAAAAATGTGAGAGTATCATGTAGTGGGTGTACACACAACGTATACTAAAACGAGGGAAGATCTAAAAGAAATTGAGCGAAATGTTATAGTTTTTTTTTTTTTTTTTTAAGTTAAACTAACTCATCAAATTGATATCAGAGAGAGACGAACCTGAGACCTTAAAGAGGGGCACAATTTAATAGTTAGTAAAGATACTTGAGAATGCAGGGGATACTTGAGAATCATTGAAAGAATGTAAATACGATGAAACATAGCTAGGTTTTGCAAAAAGATGTTTATCATATCAAATTGATCTAATGACTCTAAAGAAGCAAATGAAACCAATCAAACTTCTGACTCGTTCACTTTATCTCAATCACAAAAGAAATAAATCATTCAGTATGGGATAGATACAATAGAAGCCATAATCAAAATGAATACAACTTTTCTGCAAGTCACATTTTTAAATCTGGTCTTCTAAAACATCTTTGGATATGTTGTGACTACCTTATTTTTTAAGTTTTTAAGCACGATAATAAATATTACAAAGTAAAAGAACAAATACAGGAAGAGAAATATTTGGAATGCACATGTACTTGTGTGTGTAACAGCAGCACCCACAACTTGTACAAGCCAAATTGAATATCTTTTTTAAGCTTTGTGTGGATAAAGGCGAATTGGAAGATCCTTTGCAGGGATGGGGAAAGGATCAACAATAACCTTCTCATCTGGAATCACCTTTTCCCACTTAAACCTTTTCACTAAATTGTGCATGAAAACTAGTATTTCTAATCTTGCATACTCTTTTCCAGGGCACATCCTTGGTCCTCCACCAAATGGCACAAAAGTATAAGGAGCTGGCCCATTTCCTTCAAATCTTGTTGGGTCAAATTTCTCAGGCATGGGAAAACATTCTGCGTTCTTATGTGTTGAATTTGCACTCCAATAAAGCTACACATATAATACCTCTTTCAATATAAGCTAAAAAGAATATTGATAGAAATGATATATGATTCAAACCAAAATGTAAAGTATGAAGCACATATACGAATACGGACACCGGACAACACAAACACGTCTATACCGTTAATAATTTGAGAAAATCACATATTTCTGTGTAATTATAAGTGTCGGTGTCGTGTCGGTATTGGACACGACATGTGCCCGATACTGAAACGCACCTAATCCAAAGAGTGTTCGTGCTTCATAGACTAAAGACCAATAATATATATATATATATATATATATATATATATATATATATATATATATATATATATGTTTCAATTACCTTCCATCCCTTAGGAATTGAGAATCCGTTGAACATAAAGTCAGTGATGGCTTCCCTGAAACCTCCTTGGAGTGGAGGGGAAAGTCTCATTACTTCACAAGCTACGTTCCAAGAGTATTTCATTTTCTTGAGGTCATCCCAATTCAACAATTCTCCTTCTGATTTCGATTTTGCAATTTCCATTTGCTCTAAACATGCACAAAATTAGGAACACAGATTAAATTGTGTGCATGTATCTTGTCGACTTGCAATTTTAATTTGCTTTTGAAATCAATAGATTAATGATAATTTTTATGTAATAAAGAGCTACTTGTACTTTTATCTTTTATCAGAAATATCAGTTCTTAAAGAAAATTACAATTTTATTGCTTATAAGAATCATATTAAATTTGATTTTGCTGGCACTTTTAGTATATAATATTAAGTTATTATAATTTTTAAATGATAGAAAATGTTATTTAAAAATAAAAGTCATTTAACTATTTTTTTAAGAAGCATTTAACTATTATTTTAAATGGTACATTTCTAATTTTCAAATGTACCGTGGAAATTATCGTTTCTTTTTCAAGTAATTTAGTAGTTAAAATTCACCTTTAAGATGATTAAGTGGGGTGTTGGAGTTCGAACTCCAACCCTAACATATGACAATGCACTGTCTTTGTCAAATGAGTTATATTCAGATGAACACGATAGAAATTATCTTTAATTATATACTCCCTCCAGTCAGATTTATAAGCTAAAATCAACTTTTTAGTTTCATTGAATAATTATTGAATTTAGTCGCATTTATAGACCATATACATTAATCATTTAATATATATATATATATATATATATATATATATATATATATATATATATGTGTGTGTGTGTGTGTGACCGATGGAGTGCAAAAACAGAATAAGACTTGAGGGGCACTGTATTGCAAACAAGCTAAGTATAATCTTTAATTTCATGATGAAGTTTCCTAAAAGAATTGTTTCTTGACGAGGGTTTATAAAAGAATTGTTTTATGATTAATATAAAGAAAAATTAAGAAATCTTTTATATTTTTTAAAAAATAATTTTTTTGAGAATGACAAATTAATATTTATAATTAATATATTTTTTATTTTAAGAATATTATAATAATATAAATTTAATTTGAATAAAAAAAATACGAAGAATTCATATCAAATGCAATTTTGAGTTCGCTCAAATTAAAAATAATAAACCTTTTAAAATCTTTCTCCAATACTATTTTTTCTACAAACTTCTTCCTTTTTCCTAAAGTCCAGTTTCAAAATCGCAGACCAAACTTTAGAATCAAATACTCTAATTACTATGATCATATGGATCAATGACATTCTTTTTTAGTTAAAGTGTGATTCACTCAAATTTTATTCAAAATAACACGAAATTAAACCCATAAAGTCTTACGCAAATAATGAAGTCAGCTTTGAAAATTATCTTAGAGACTCAGTTTAAACATTAACCGAATCATATGAGATTCGGTGAGAGTTTGGCATACTCTGTTGAGAGGCATTCTTCATATTTATTGAAAATTCTGACTTGTAGAGTTAGCTTTAAATATTCGGTGCTGTGTGAATGATTGTTGAAAAACTGTTATTTCATTCATGAGTATTTAATATATGTAGAAGGATGTTCTACATTTTAAATCAATGATAAGAAAAAAGAAGTTGAATGGGAGAATAGAATAAAATAATGTTTATTTTCGTGTCTTAAAATAGTATATGTTCGTCTTTTTCATGAAAATTAAAGGAAAATTAACTTTTATTTTTCCAAAAAGGAAGGAAGAAAAAACATAAAAAAACCACTTATTGATATCAATGTTGACTTTGTTACAAATAACTTGGAAAATCATAGAAACAAGAGACTCTCACGTAAGACAAAAAGGAAAAAGAACAACTTTTCATTTTAATGAATTCTTTGCTTTCTTTCTTACTTTACTACAAACTAAGTTTTCATTTGAAAATAATAATACACGCAAATGATATATCAGATTTTGAAGTCATCCTAAGACCGACAACACACAATTTTTTAGGAAAAGTGCAAAATCTATTGACAAAATATTATTCGATAAAAAATTGAAAATCATCAATACTGGCATGTTACTTATATTCCCTAAGCTATAGTACATCATGCATAAAGTTACTTAGGCCAGCTATTGGTAATTGAGTGTGATATTGGTATTGACATGTGATTTGAACTTTGGGTAATCAACTAATTGGGTTTAGTGAAAGCAAAATCAACTATTTAAAAAATATTTTTTAAAGTTATCAATTCACTTTAAATAATAAAATAATTAATAATATTAATCGTTGATAAATTATTGATTTATATTATATTCACATGCTTAATAAATCTCATCCCTAAAAAAAATGCTTAATAAACCTTGAGCTAATCTTGCATTGTTACAAGACTAAATACGCAGATACAAAATAACAAACATCAACAAAAGGAAAAATCATTTTTTCTATTATTAGAAAAGAAAAGTGTTTGCATAAGTAATATCGCTTTTGGTCTTATGATCCGACAAGCTATTCACAAACCATAGATGCTTCATTTTGCCTTTGAAAAAACAATATAAACTAGTTGCAATATAAACAATTGATATTTTTTTACGTTATTAACTAAAGTATTTAGAATTGTACCAAAAAAAAAAGTATTTAGAAGAGTGAAATCCCAAGAGAGAGAGATAAAGAGAATTGGAAATGGATGTGTATGAAAAGTAACGATACACTTACCTTGATAGACTTTATCATAAATGTGAGGTAACTCGGCGAGATATTTGACAAGGAAAGTGCATGCGACGCTAGCAGTGTCATGTCCTCCGATCAAAAGTCCAAGAATCTTATCGGCAATATTAAGTTCATTCATACTCTTTCCATTTTCATCACTTGTCAACAACATGTGAGACAATATATCTTGTGTTGGTGATGCTACACCTTCTGCCAAATCTATCCTCCTTTGTTTTATGATCTTAATCAACTCCTTTCTTATGAAGTTTGAGGCTTTTATAGCTTTGTTGAATGGTGTTCCTGGCAAATCAATCGGTAGGGATATGATTCCGGCCGCAATCAACTGAAATGGATCACTAAATTTTGCTACATGATTCTCGTCTTCAACGCTCATGAACAAACGACAAGCTAACAAAAAGGTGTACCTGTCGAGTGTTATTATCGACAAATCAATTAAATTTATAAACTTAAGGATTTAAATATGTGCAATGAGGATAACTAAGCAGTCATATAGTAAAAAAAAAACTTCACAGTTGAATGAAGATCTTACGATCTCGTTTAACAAAATTGTATTTTGAAGTTGATTTAGTGAAATCGAAGTACAAATTATGAACAATGAAGAAACTAAAATAAATATTATAATCATGAGGTCAAGAAATCTTAGTTGTTACATGAAATTTGAGAAATTTCTATGTTAACTTCATCAAATTAATCATATAAAAAATGCAAATTTAGAGAACAAGACGTTGTTAACTCGATCTTCACTAGACAATCAAGATCAGCAACCGCAAGACCAAATATAATATCATATGTAAATTTAATCTTAGCTACACTAGTACTATGTATTTACTTAATTTGTATGTACCTCGTAAATATGTCTCAAACAAAAATAGAATAAAAAGTGACGCATGCATGTAAGTGAATTAATTGAAGAGAATGAATGGTGCATGTAAATATTAATATGAAGAAATTGACCTCTTGGCCAAGGGGTAGACGGTGATTTCATCTTTGTTATCCCAATGAGAAACAAAATGTCTTTGAGCTATAACATCCATGACACCAACATAACGTTGTAGAGCCTCAGGTTTAAAGAATTGCGGAAGCAATTTTCTCATCTTAATAGATTCTTCCTTCAAGCTAGAGTCAAGAGAAGTAGTGGGAAAGATTTTGTTTACACTATCTGGCCACCATGCAGTTACAAGTTTATTCTCGTTTGAAAACAAAAACTTATTACTTGCTGCTCCACAACAAACCACCGTAGATTCTCCTACGATTGATGTTTTAAATAGTTCCGAGGAATATTTACGCATACGGTCAAAAATGAATTTTTCAGGATGTCCTTTCCATCCAGTTGATAAGAACTCAAGACTTTCACCTATTATTGGGTAACCCATTTTTCCTGGTGGCAAATTTAATGGAGATTTGTGTTTGTAGAATATGAAAAAGAGAGAGAGAGAAATGAAAGAGACAAAGACAAGGAGAAGGGAGAGGTAGAAATTATGCTCCATGCTTTTTTTGTGACTTAAATTTTTTAGAGCAAAACTTGTTTATAATAAATTCTCTTTAGCTTGCAATGGTGCAATGGCAGTTGGACTGCGTGTCCATGTTTTGGATGCCGCAATTTATAGGCATAATGTAAGGGGGTGTGCAATTTCATGGTTATGAAACAATACAATATGACAAGTGACAATATCAATTACTGTACGGCAATTGATTAAAGTATTAATTCTAATATTACTCCCTCACTCATTCATTCCCACATTAGTCCTCTCAAAAATATTCCCACCATACTAGCAGCTATTTTAACAATTTAGTCGTCTAATAATGTGATTCATATTATGAACCACATACATCATTAAATGAATGAATCTAAAAAGTAAATTTTGTTTATATTTAAAAACAGATGGAGTATCATTAGATAATTTCGTCATGACTAAGTAAACCTATATTTTTTGTCAAAAAAATAAGTAAAACTATATTTGTAATGGAGAAAGAACAAATAAGGAGATAGGTAAAGAGAACAGTGAAAAACTTAGTAATGAATTAAGAAGGATAGTTAATTTAGGTAATTTTAAAAAAATACAGTATGCCTTTTTTTAATTATTCTTCATTAACTCCTTTATAAATCGTATGAAAAAGAGAGATATCACCTCTCTATTCCATTTTAATTGTCGCATTTATATTAAAAAAATATATATTTTTATTTAGTTGTCGTTCTTAAAGTTCAATGCACTATTGATTATTTCTTTGTCAACAATGTCATTATGTATTTATTCGATAATAAATCAGTTTCAACTTCTTATTGTCTGTGTGTGTTTGGTTTGACGAATAATGATTGTACGATGAGCATGATATATGTTAGGGTTTCAAAGGATAAAATTAAGGGCTTGGCTAGAAGCATGAAGAAAGTAAAGCCAATACCTTAAGAGAAGTTAAATCTTAATGCAAAAAATGTGTGTTCCTATAAATATTAGCGTATGTATCACAATTTTAAGGATATCAACACCAACAATTCTCCATATACCGTTGACGTTGTTCTCCTATAAAATTGTGACATGTGGGTCAAGCAGTACCCTAATTCAAACTATGTTGTGTCAAACTCTATTTTTCATCGTCATAACAAAAAATTGTTTATCTATTCAATGATTAAAACAAATGAATGGTTCTCTATACATATATACCTAACAAAATATACTGTTTCCATTGCCACTAAATCAACTATTGCATCTGTTCGACAATTGGAACACCTCTATCACTTGTCTCTATTAAATCCATTGAAAGTTAAAATAAGGAAATTGCTTGATATCGCGAGAAATTGTCACGTCAAAATTTCACGACCATGTAATTCCTAAATAGTATAATTTTTAAATGATATTTATGACTTTCCTTGTTTTCCGGCTTGGATGGAATTTAATTGGTTTGGAACGTTTTCAAAGAACAGATAGGAATAAAATGTTTTTTAATATTAAAATGTTTTTAAATATTGTTTTATCGCTCTTTCAATATACTTACTTATTGTCATATCAGTTCTTATAAATATTTATTTATTGTCATTTCAATCCATATATGAAAAGAGTTATTGTGAGTCTTGATAGCTTATTTTAGAGTCAACGACTATTTTGACTAACATAAATACAAAATGCACAATGAGAGACTGTTTTGAAATTTTGATATATTGAATGACTATTGTGGCTACTCATTACACATTCAGAAATCAAAGTGACGATTATTCCAAGTTATTTACGTTGCCTTAAAAACATATTTTTTTAATTTCTCAATGTGTATCATTAGAGCATAAGTTAGTTCGTTTTGTTGCATTGACGTATATAAAGACATCCCCTTCGTGAAATAGAGTAGTTTGTTTCTCGGCGGCGTTGCGAGGACCCTAAATATGTATATTTTAAAAAATTACATTACTCAATTTACATTGCACTAAAAAAATTACATACATACTCTACCATCGTCAAATATGTGTTTTATGTTCTAAAATTGTTGAATGTAAACTCATTTTCAATGTTGTAACAAATCTCTCAAAATAAGTCACGAGACAATCATTTATTTATTCATCCATGTTTGTAATAATTGTTATAATATATAAATGATATATGTAAGAGATATAGAGTTTTATTGTGTAATTTATTCTTCTTATTTTACTATTTACCTTTTAATAATAAAAAAATAGGGCAAGTGAATGATCTCTCAATATAAGGTAGGGAAGACCCTCTAATCAAAAGTATTACAAATATATTAACATTTATCTTCCTTTAAGTGTACCAATAAGTTTCAAACTCAAAATATTCAAATCCAGGATATATCATTTTACCACAATACCAACTCCTGAAGTTTATTTTACAATTTACTCAAACTTCAAAATTTATATTTTTGTCATTTTTTATTTGACGTACCAACAAATGACACGCTCATGCTTCTAGTTCAGAGTGGTAAAGTATTTATTTTTTAAATTGCTTCACAAATTTGTTCGATGCTCCAATATGTGGCTTAGCAATATGTACAACTACAAGGCTTTAATTTGTATAGTGTGTGCCTTATTTTGCACCGTGAGTTGAGTTGGCACAAAACTTAAATATAAGGTGATTCAAATTAAATAAAATGTATAATTATTGGTCTAAATTTTCAATAGGCGAGGGATCCTCCCCTGGTTTGTTGTATCATCAAATATCGTTCTTTGTCTTTCAATTATTGAGAACAAAATAATGCAAGAAAAAAATTCTAATGACAACCGCAAGTAATCAGATTTTTAAAATTTAAAGAATCAGATTTTAATGAGCAAATATAAAAAAAAAATCACTATTGAGAAAATACTAATAAATACCTCTAAGGCATTTGTTAAGGAATCAGATTTTTTAAATTATTTATCAATTTGTATTCCATCTTTAAAAATATGAAAAATACTCCTTTCAATATAAAATTTACATTTTTGTTTCCTAACAAGTGTATTGAAACATCATTTAACATGATTCTTTCGCCAAATGATCTTCGAACTATTTACTTTTTTTTAAGAAATAAATGCACTATAGGTTGGTATATACAGAGTATTTTTTTTTTTGAAGGATATACAGAGTATGCTTGTTCAACAAATATATTAACACACAATTTCAAATATACTTAGTTAACGCGTATGTGTAAGAATATATAAGCCAATTCTTGAGTTTAATTTACCCATGAACTAGTAATGTAACTATAATAGTTAAGGGTGTATACACCATACAAAATACTACATTCTCTCCTTTTTATATGAGATATGTCATATATATGTGTCAAGAAAAATTAATATATTTTTTTGTCAAAAAAATTAATATATTTTGTCTTTTTTTTTGTTACAATATATTTTATCTAAAATACATCAACTTTTATTAAGATGTACACAAGATGCATCATTACGTGAAATCAATCAACAAAACTGAAGAACAAAAAAATTGAACTTAATTTTAATTAGTTGATCGAATGTATAAAATAAAGGAAATGTTAACGAGTATTTCGGAGACACTCTTTAAGAACTATTAATAGTAAATTTTTATAAAAAAGTGTAATCAATGCATTGGAATTTGTAACATTTAACTTTTTTAAAAATATTTTTTAAATTTAGTGTCCTTAAAGAATACTCCGGAGGCCTTCATTAACATGACCCATAAAATAAAGATAAAATCACAAAATATGTCCCGTAAAGATCTGGTGTATTTTTCTACCAGCCTGACTGGTTATCCCTTTTACTCGCAAATTTAACGCGATATTCAATTTTGCGACCAAAGTCATCAACCATGTTTTTTCCCCAGCTAATGCTTATGCCATCGTACTACAAGATTCACATGAATTACTATTTATAGATATGATGTTTTTTGTCTTGCTAGCCGCCGCCGCCGTTGTCTCTAGGTAAGGTATCGGTTAACGAATCTAAAAATAGATTTTGGTTTAGTTTTTTTTTATTTTTTTTTAATACTACATTATACGATTTTGAATATATAGAAAAATACTAATATTAAAAACCAGCCACTTCATAAGAGATAAGTTCATTAATGTAAGATGCACGCTGGCAGGGATGGATCCATGGCGACGCTACATGCCTCTAATAAATGTATACTACATGTATATATACATACACACTATCACATATTAATTACAATTTAAATTTCTTGTAATTATTTTATATAATAATCTTTATTATAATTTTCTAAACCCTCATTTGATTGATTTCTAGATTCAACCCTGCACATTAGATATCTAAAATGTACTCATTTTTCTGCATTCAACAAAAATGAGGTTGTTATTAAGATTTTATTGTTTATATCTTCTTTCTTTTTTAAAACTATGGACCTTGTATATATTATATATTATCTTTACTAACTGAGTTAAGTTCACGGGAACTATTGTTTATATCTAAAACAATTTTACACACGTCAATTAATGAATATGACAACTAATATGTTTTCAATATATTTGATGAATGTGGAAACATTTCAATAAATACATGTGTAAAATAAATTTACACAATATATTTACAGGACAATGTATATAAATTAGGGTCATACTAACAAGTGTCAAGGAGCATTAATGCTCTAAGTGCATACAAAAATGATAATAATTATTAAGTTTTGGGTTAATTATGTTTTTGGTCCCCCTAATTATATCAATTGTTGATTTTAGTCTCCCTAAAATTTTCTATAGGCTGTTAGTCCCCCTAAAATTCTCCATTTATAGAATTAGTCCCTCATGAAATGAATATAAAAAAAAAAAACTGTGTATTTATTAATTTTGATGGCCATGTAAAAAAAAAACGTTAAAACATGAAATTTAAGGTCCATTATTTTTTTAACATCAAACCTTTATTTTTTTGTGTACTAAAAACGTTCAAAGAATAAATCTATTTAAAAAAAACATAATTTTTTTATAAAAAAATTAAATTCATTTAAAAAAATATATATTTATTTTAAAAAAAATCCACGTCAGCAAAGTAAAAATCCATGTGGCAGTGCCACATCATTTGGTATGCACATGTGGTGTTGCCATATCATCACCGTTATAGGGAAGTTAACATGAGGGACCAATTCCATAAATAGAAAATTTTAGGGGGATTAAAAACCTATAGAAAATTTTAAGGAAATTAAAATCAACAATTGATATATTTTGAGGGACCAAAAACATAATTAACTTTTTATATAAAAAAAATGTTATTTTTGAAGTTAAAAGATGTTTGATACACTATTTTTGAGATAAAGTTTTCTCCTTAAAAGATTTTTTAGAGTGTTTGTTAGTATCTTCTTATAAATTTATTCCTTGTCTTTTCTTTTGAAAGAAAGTTTATTCCTTGTTAGTATTCAAAAATAAATGGATAAGGTTGTCATATTTGACTCGAGAGAAATGCGTCGCGCGAGAGAAATGCATTGCACGAGAACTGAATTAGAATCCTCAGTGTATTATAGGCTGCTCGTGGGGGAACACTTGTGGCATGCAATGTAACGTGTGTAGCATTAATTAGTATTAGTAGTGTGATGGTGATATCATCAAGTGTGGCGATTTTCTTACTCTTTTGTTATTTTTATAAAACAGCTTGACAAAAGTTAATAGTAATAAAATATGAGTCTCGTTAACGAGTGTCTTTAGAACATTATTTAAGTATTCTAAATTAAGTAATTATTATTTAAAAAAATTAAAGTTTTTAATTTTTAATGCAATGATTACACACACTTTCATAAAACGTTTCCATTTAAGGTCTTTAACTAGTGCCCTAGGGGCACTGGTTAACGTTTCCCATAAAATATAAGTGATTTTTTTAAGTATTTTGAGCTTTCTTTCGTTGACTTTGTGATTTCGTTGTTTGACACGACTTTATTTATTTTAATTTATCGTCATTATGCAGTGTGTATTTTATTTCTCGTCATAGTGTGGTGTTTATTTGATTCAGATTAATTTTGATCAAGTGCAGATTCAATCAATGATTTTTGCGTTGTTAATGTTGCAGATCCGAAAACATGGGTATTTCGGTTGTTTGAATATAGTCATATTTGTAGACATACATACTCTGTTGTTTTATGTTATTAACATGGATGTTGTGAATTTGCTCACAGATCCATCCTTTTTATTTTTAAATGGTTTATTTTTTTTATATAAAAAAAAAGTTAAAGTAACGTGACTATTATTAAATTATCTTGTGTATATAATTGCATTCAATGTTACTTTTTATATTCTCAAATAAATCACTAAATTACTTTCTCTATATAAATGTATTTCAATGTTATTTTTTATATTTCAAAATTAATTGATAGTGTTAATAAAAGGTATAATAATAATAATAATAATAATAATAATAATAATAATAATAATAATAATAATAATAATAATAGGTGCAGTTAGTAATTTTTAGTGAGACTTATATTTAGAGACAAACATTTATAAAGAGTGAGTGTCTCCTCCTTAGAAACTATTATCAAGAGTCATATCTATTTGATATGAGACTTGAGTTTTTTCAATACACTCACTCACATCCAACATTATTGGGATTGGTGCGTGTATATAAATGATGGATAACTCAATCGATAGACTATTATATCTTGTTAGAAATCGGGTGAGTCTTATGCATATCCACAAAATCAATTTTGTAAACATGACTTAGGTTAAATTTCATCATTATTATTTGGTATAACTCCGAAGTTTTATGAGCACTCTATTTTCAATCCATTCATAATAATGTAATTCAGTGAGGCTCCCTCTTAAAACTTATTCATGAGTTGTATCAAAGTCGAGTTTGACTTAGTCGGGAAGCGAAAAAGAGTTATGATGGATGAGAGGATTACGAAACCATTCAACAAAACTATAATGTATAACCTAAGATACTCGTCGTGTGATCAGAATATAGTGTTTAAGTAGCATAAAAACTTGAAAATATGAAGACACTGAGCAATTGTAATTTCATAATGTTGAGTTGTCCTTAACTTTTTTGGTCCACATGGACATGGCACACTATATTTGATATTTTGCTCAATCGAGTGATTTCTTAAGCATATTCCGTTATGTGGGATAACCATTCATTGCTCGCATTGCTCAACATGCCAGGATCAATAACCACCCTATTGATTATTTGTCCCAAATGATTTTTTTATAAGCAACAATTCTTCATGTAAAAGTCATATTATCTTATAACAAATAACTAATTTGACTATTACGTGCCATAAAAACGTTTATGACAATTTCATAATATGTATGCACAAATACAAAATATTTTAGATGTGTGGATACTCCAACCCATATACAATAATAAAATCAATCCTAGTGTGAAGTTCAAAGGTTAAGAAAAAAAGTTGATGTTTGAAACTCGGCCAACTGAAATTCCTTCAAGATAGTTATTTTAAAGTCTTTTTAACATAATATCAATCGTTTTAGTCGAGTTTTTATGAAGAAAAAAAGAACGACAGATACGCATAAGTGAGTAAATTTAAGTATAAGGTCTTAGAACATGTTAATTCAACCAAACCGACAATTTTGTGAACTTGCTATATTTTTACACGATTATCAAAGTGATTTTTTGGGTATAGTTACTAGAGACATTTTGGTGAGGCAAAACGGGACAAGGGATGAAGAAACACATATGGGGATGAAGAAACACATATGGGTCGGCTACTGCAAGAGTGTCCCTACATTATATGGAAAAACTTAGGGGTCAGCTATTGTCCATGATATAAAGACTAAGACCTTCCAAGATAAAATTAAAGAAAATATAACAATTTTAAACCCTAAAATGTTTTTTTAGCAAAAATAATAGGCAAACAGTATCTGAGAGGCATAGAAATCCAAACTAGACTGGCATTGATGATCCGAGCCAACAAATTACCAGCAAAATATTATTTATAAATGAAAGTGTTCATATTTACAAATATTCTAAGATGTTAGTTGAAAACGGCATGCAATCAAATATTCTAAGAACCATAGTCACATTTGCGTTAGTTTAGCTGATTACAACAATTAGGGCACAATCTTTTTAAACCGTGATAATGGCTAATAAGACTTAGACTTTGAAATATTTGTTGATAAATACTACTTGAAAAATTCATTTTACACTCAATGAATGAAGTAACTTATTTTACTCACACTTTGCCTATGTTATCATGATTCTAAATTTTACTCATGTCTTTCCTTAACATTTTAGTTCTAAAAAATCTTTTGCCACAATACATTCTTTGGACAGGTTAATGAGTCAATAACTGAAGAATAAAGTTTCTTCGATGACATAACTGTTTGAATAAAACAAAGTCGTTATTGATAACCATTAGTCGAACTCTCAGCTAACTTTTAAATTTGACAAAAAGAAAAGAAAACTAGGAGAACATAGATAGAAAATTAAAAGCTCATGCTAGAAAACCTAAAATTAGAAAAATGATTCATTTTTGAAGAAACTCATAAATGAAGTGAGAGATTAAATACCCAAGCACAAATATGACTTGTAAATAAGAACTTAATAGTAACTGAAGTACACCAAGTGTTAAATGAATATAAGACTCCATTTTTCAAACAAAACAAATCAATATGAGACCCTTTGCCCTCTGGCTCTGCCCTAAGCACCCAAAGGTGTTAGGAATAAAATAAGTATTATGTTTTTTTATATCGAGTATAATTTATTTTTGCAAAACTGATTTGTAAAAGACTAAAGATATTTATACATATTTTGTAACAACTTTTTTTTTCCTTTTTTTATTGGTCAAAAACCATTGAGAGAAAAATGAAGAAAGATGATAAAAACATCATGTGAGTATGAGAGAGTTATCTAAAAATCATCACAAAATAGTTATCCTTATTTATTAATTTTGTTAAGTCTTAACCTAATTTTTTCCCTCCACTAATGCAACAACTCTATCCTAAAATTTTGGCTCTAAATTTACATTTTTTCATTTCTCTCTAATAACCATGAATATTTTTCAAAGCAAAAATTTAATAAATATCTTAATCCTTATCCTTATTTATTAATTTTGTTAAGTCTTAACCTAATTTTTTCCCTCCACTAATCCCTTATTTTGCAACAACTCTATCCTAAAATTTTGACTCTAAATTTGCATCATATATGTTTTTCATTTCTCTCTCTAATAACCATGAATATTTTTCAAAACAAAAAATTAATAAATATCTTAATCTTTATCCTTATTATTTATTAATTTTATTAGGTTTGCAGCAACTTAACTTATTGTTTCTGTAGTTTTTTTTTTGACAAGTTGTTGTACACTTATTGAATACGTTTACAAACAGAATACCCTAATTTCCATGCAAACTCGGCTACCCTAAATAATATGTTAGGAACCATGGACTGCATTAATTTTTTTTATGTTTAACTATAAAACTAATAAATAAAATTGACCCGTGCAACTAGGGTTGGGAATAGGCTAGGCCGAGCTAGGCTTTGCAAGACCTGAGCCTAACCTGTTAAATTTTTTGAAGGCCTAAGCCTGGCCTGCGGCCTATCATAGACTTACTTTTTCGGCCTGAGCCTGGCCTTCTGAAAGTCTGGTACGGCCTGCTAGCCTGTTTAAAAGCCTATTTCATATGAACGTCTTTAAATAAGCAATATGATATAAGTTGTAACAGACTAGCGGATAATATATCAATTAGATTAAACTCTCTTCTGATAATCAACATGAGTTTCTAGGGAATTTGACTATATATTGTAACATATTTCAATTCTAACTTATAATAATACATTTAAATATGCAAAAAAATTAATGTATGCTAATAAGCTTAAATTACTGAAAATGTTTATAAATTTTTATTTTAATTCAAAGTACAAAATATAATAAAATAATAAATAATATTATTCATATTTACTTAAATAGGTCGGCCTAATATGTCTAAAAGGCTTTTTGAATGGCCTCTGGCCTGACCTTTTAAGCTAAATAGGCTTATAAAAAAGTCTAGGCCTTCTCTGTTTAAGAAAAAGGTCTAGTCTGGCCTGTGATATGCTAGGCCGTAGGCCCCTGTAGGCCGGCCTGGCCTATTCCCATCCCTACGTGCAACAATATAACTTTATATTCTTTTTATCTTTTTTCTTTATAATTTTTTTTATTGTCATTTGATTGTAATATTTGTATCTCCAACAATTTAATTTGTATTTATTGATCGACCCACGATCTTACGGGTTAAAGATTATTTATTGGTCTCTATTATAGTCGAGAATACCCGTGCGTCGCATGAGTCAAAAGTCTAGTACAAATATCATTTCTCATTGTAAATGATGGTTGTCTACCTGCCATATAATTTTGATAGGAATCATAAAATATACAAAAAAAAAATAAAATTAAATCGATAAAGTTTCAATGAAAAATTTCTCAAGAAAAAATTTAAGAAAGAAAGGGAGCGGAATATTATTTTTTTTTGATGGTATATTAGATTTTTTTTTTTTATATTAAGTATAAGTCATCTTTATAAGGTATGTTTGTTAGATGAGAATGTGTCACTTTCTATAAATATCTCGAACCTCTTATATCTATTATTAGATATGAAACTTTAAGTCATACACAATAATTAGTAAGAAAATGCCAAACCACTACTAATTAGAAGACAGAAGTGTTCCCTACCAGCATATATATATATATATATATATATATATATATATATATATATATATATATATATATATATATATATATATAATACAAATGTCCTCGTACTTAGGGCAGTTGAATTCAGCTCTCGCGCAACGCATTTCTCTCGCGACGTAGCCACCGCGAAAATCATGTTACATCCATGCTATTTTGATTTTAATTATACTCTTGCATAGCTGGCTGTCATTGGTCTTGTTTAAAAACTGAATAAAAGAGTTGTTCAAGACATAAGTTTTGAGGGGTTCACTGTATAGTACCATGCCTCATCTGTGTGGGCATGCGCACGTGTGTACCACGTTAATTGGTTTTTACTTGTGCATTTTGAAACTTGATGCAAAGGTCATAACATACTGAGATGCTTTGAACGGGAATGTTGAATAAATATTTTATCATAATATAAAAGTTATACTAATAAGTTGTACCAAATAATTGATTATTCAGAAGAGTCTGATATATAGGTGAAACAATTCTCGACCAAAATTTAATTACTTTGGTCTAAACTCTAAATTATCATGGTCTATTTTGGATAACACCTACAAAAAAAGGGAATGTGTATTGATTCCTTAAAAACACCCACTCTCTTAGTTATTGGTGTATGTGCGCGGGTGCACGAACCAGTGCGTACGACGTTGGTAATTGATTTTTACACATGCATTTTGAAGTTGATGCAAAGGTCATTAGTTTATTGTAAACATATTGAGATGCTTTGAACGGGAATAATGTTGTTATAATACAGTAGTTATATTAATGAGATGTTTTATAGTAGAGACATACGTTTTTTTAGGGCAATAGAGACGTACATATGTTTGAATGGTGGTTGTGACTTGTGAAGCCATAACAATTATTTGATTGTATTAGGTAGCAGTGATGCATGTAATATTGATTTGAGCTACTATATTCTTATTAGTGGATCCTTGGTGGTTATTGCTCATTGATTTGGTATACAATTTTCAAGTGGGTGGGAGTGGGAATGAGGTGATTTTTTCCGGAACATACTTTCCCTTTTCGATTACTTTGTATCCTCCTCCTTCAATAATAAGAAACATTGGAAATGCTTAATTCTTATTTGACACACAATTTTTTGAAAAATTTGTGACGCAAGAAATGGAATTATTTTCTCTGAAGGAAAAAAAAAATCTAAGGGTGGAAGAGGTCGATAAGTGTATTATAGTTTTGTTTTGGATGTTGCTTTCAGCTATGAAGAAAGGGATACCTTGTTTGTATTATTAGTGGTTATTCAACTCTCTCATATGTCTTCTTTTTTTAGTCGTTTTCTTTGTTGTTTTAATTGGGGCTGACACCCCTTGTACTTCTCTCATTGGTGTTAATATAATTCATTCATTAAACAGGTTATCATATAAGCAGGCATCATGAATAGAACTCACGATCTTGCATGCAAGTCAACTCCTAACCAACTGAATCAACTGGTTAAATTAATCAAAAACTCACGATCTTGCATGCAAGTCAACTCCTAACCAACTGAATCAACTGGTTAAATTAATCAAAACTTGTTTGATAGAGTGGTTGTGAGATTTAATTATAAGTATTTTTTGGTACGACATAATAAGTTGTTTTTTGGTACAATCGTGATTTATTTTACTCATGAGTTTATTTTAGTTCTGGGTACATATATATTCTTTTTATTGAGAAAGGGTGTATATATTCTTCTGGTATAATATAAATCTTCTTACCTAGTGCAGGCAAGCTTTCAACGGTTACCATAAACCTTGTGAGTGTCAAGTCGGGCGGTATGCATGAGGTTATGACGGGTCGTCTATGGAGCACTCATAAAAATCATTTAAGTTTAAATGTACAACAATGCGATAACACGATAATTGTGAAATTGTGATGTGATTGGTAGACCTCAAACCTACACATATCCTTGGTTCATTTAACTGACTACATTAATTTCAATGTGTTAAGTACTATCATATATTCCAACATTGTTTCATATAGCTTGTTGCATCATTTTGATGCATCACATTCATGATATTTAACCAATAAATTCATTTTGAATTTTTTTTTTAAACTTTTGAAATATACGGGGTTTGTTGGATATTTTGAATATTTCAAAAGTAAATTAATTCACATTTTATTTTGATCCAATTGATTAAACTTTGTTTTCAGAAATTACCTTTGAAGTCTTGGTAGAATTAGTATTTTACTCTTGCATATTAAAAAATTCAATTGGAAGGGGATAATTTACCTTGTACGCCCCACATATTTTTTCGATGTACATTAATCACTTTTGCAGCTTTTGACATGTTTGGTTGCTTTTGAAAAAAATTGATTTTGGAGCAATAGAATTGATTTTGACATGTTTGGTTGCTTTTAAGTAGGATTGATTCCGTCTCCATAATTGATTCTAGTTGAAGCTCTAATTTGCAACTTTTGATTCTAGAATTTATTTTTACACACATATTTATTAAATGTATGCAAACATAAATCACTTTACCTTCAACTCTCTTTTAGTTCAAATCAATTTACATAATCAATTCACTCAAAATCAATTATGAAACCATGTTCTATTCACGTGAGGAGATTATCTCACTTTTTTTTTCTCGTGTACTTGATCGAAATATTTCTATTTTAATTACATTCTTTTCACATTGGGCTTATTGAGAAACTAAACAAATAAAGTTTTCAGCGGGCTGCAAACATAGCTGGGCGAAGCTTTTAAAAAACTGCTCTTTACCCAAACATTTCTATTCATTTCTAAAGTAAATGTCCATATTGCTTTGTGTAAATTAACTTGCGTTGCATGAATTAACTCACGCTAAAATTTATCTAACACACGTGACTTAAGTCGAGTTATTAAAACATAAAACATGCTGCTGTAACAGTACTGCTAATTGATTTGAATTTATGTATCGCTACATGAAATAGGGATAATTCATGATAAAAAAAACAACATGATATCACACCTGTCACACACAAAATGAAAAAGATTGTGGTTATTATGAATTGAAGTTATTAATATTAGCAATCGGAAGAACATGATGAATGAATAATAGTCACCGTCATAGCCTACATAGCTATCAGAAGAACGTGAATAGCTATCGGAACCGTCATCTTGATATCGAGAAATTTATGTTTTTATTCAACGTCACTTGACTCATTCAGAATTAACACTGTGAGTTAACTCACGCGGGAGCATTTTAGTCATTTCACTTGAGAATGAGGAACTACTTTTGGATAAAGAGCAGATTTTGGTCATTTCACTTGAGAATGAAGAACTACTTTTGGGTAGAGAGCACTTTTCAAGCTTTTAATGAAAGAGAGGTGAGAGAGTGGTGCAGAGCATAAGTTTTAACAAACCGAATTATCTCTTTTTCTTCGTTCTCTCTTTCCACCTCCTTCCATAAGCTGTATCTATCTCTCTTGAAATTTTAGAGAAAAGATCAACAAATTGTGGAAGTATAGAGAAGGGAAGAATGATGGGAATTAAATGATCTAATTTGAGTTTTGAGGGGTTAAGCAAAAAATAACATAGAAAGTGGTATAAGCTTTAAAAAATATGAGGGGGTTTTCTTGAATCCCCTAAGTGTAATGTGTCGTGACTACATGTGTAACAACACAAATATGTTTGGAAAAACTGCCAAATCAAGTTCCTTCAGCAACAAAATATTCAAGTTAAATTGTTTTAGATTTTTGTAGAAATATTTTGATTGGAATTGTTCGAATTGAACCATTTTGGGTTTGTGTTATATATTTTAATTATCTCACAAAGATGAACCTCAACTAGTCGAACCCTCATATGGTGTAGAGCTCATTCTTTTTTGACCCCCTTGGTTTGTACCTTTTTTGGAGGTGGAGTGAAAATCGTTGTTTCTGAAAATGCTACCCGACACATTTGCTCCTTGATATGCAATTTCTTTTTGTAGTCCATTTTCTTGAGATGTTATACTTCAAAACACAACCTCAAAATAACCTTTGTATGTTAGGGTTCATCTCATTCAATCGAATAAGTCTCTCATTAGGAATCTTCATAGAAAGAATACACGTACAAGGAAACCCATATGATGTCTTGATCAAACAAGCACACTTTACTTATCCATACTGTTTTCTTGGAGCGAGTTGCTTCATGATAAATAAAGTTCAATCTAGTTCTAGAAACCTTATACTTCAAATTATAGTACAAAATATTGTCTCTGATATCTATGTTCTAAAATAGTACAACTCCTTCTAAAAGATGTTTGTATCTCACCGAACTGTAACACCAACATATTGTGTATTACCTCCCAACATCTAGTCAAATCTCTCGTGCTATCCGTCAAATATTTTTCTTCAACTTTCCATGAGCATATTCAACTATGTTAGTGGTTGTGTTGCCAATAAGTGTCAGATGGGCTGGCCCAGCCCAGTCTAATAGGCCATACTACATAAATGGGCTAGTCCGGCCCAAGCCATTTACAATTAGGCCATGTATTCTACTGCCCTGTTCGATCCATGTGGGACATGGGAGAGCCCTGCCCAAACCATTTTTTAAATTTTTTCACTATTTTTTATGTATTATTTATATATTAGTCACTCACAACTATTTGTTTGCTAAAATATGATAGGATAGACATAGAAGTGTAAATAATGTTTACATTAACATTGAATATTAATTAAACTCTAGAGTATTCCTTCAATTGAATTAAATTAATAATTTATAAACTTTAGTATTTTAAAACTTTGAGCTAAACTCGTTCATTTTTATTAATAAATTTTAAATTAGTTGATAATTTTTTTTTTTAAAAATACAATGTTTTTTAACAAAAATCAAATGAAAATATTGATAATGGACTGGCCAGATAGACCAACCCGCCCCAACCCTGATTTTGTATGGGTTAGGGCCAAAAAAGCCCGAGTGCATTCGAGATAGCTTTTTGAGGCCCAACCCAAAATGTGGGCTAATGGTCGGCCCATCAGCCCGACCCATTTTTTTACAGCTCCAATTTTTAAGATGTAAGACACAATTTGTCCATTCCCTCACATTTTTTTACTTCAAAGGATTCAATACGGTACTTTCTATATAGGTAAGGAACTTGGGAAATTTCGTACAAACAACTTGAAATTTCACTATGACATCAACATATGATTCATTTGAAGGAGACTCGACCATATTATCCCAAGATTTCATGATGTCGCCAACTAACTCCTTGGACTTAACCTCTTTAACTTCATTGTCTTTCTCATCCACTATGGAATCCATATATTTGACTCTACAACTTGTCTTGCATTTAGCTCTAACATTTTTAGTAACATGAAACTGACGAACCAATGCAATAGTTTTAAGGAAAACAGTGGAAACAACGTTTACAGTGTGGCATTCTTGTAAGTCATATCGTCTTTTAACTTACATATTATTGACATAAGTAGAGAAAAATCATCACAATATGTCTTATCGGTTGAGGTTATCCCAACCATCTTGAATAATGACATTTTGTGCACATTCGGTTTATACGTGGAGTCCATGATCAAAACAATTGGAAGAATGTTAAACAACTCTACATGTTCCAAATGAGCCCAAAATATATCATGAATAGTGGTATACACACGTTTTTTTCTACTTGCAGGGACAGATCAACCATTTGTTAGTTAAATTGAGGGCAATTGACTCCACAAACTTAATTACTTTTTAACCAATAATTAAATATTTTGATGTTTTACCCCTACTTCAAATATCGTGTTGCCCCCACACAACTCAACTTATAAAAACTTAAGTTGAAAAAAAGTTATAACCTTGCCTAGTAACCGACACATTTTCATTATTTAAAAGAAGCCATTATTTTTTGTCAAAAAAGGGATGTTTCAAAAGAGAAACTAGAAGGTTTCAGCGAATGAAATAAATAAAATACTTCTCTACATACTACCACACCCAAAATACAAACTGCAAGCTTTTTACTCATATTTTTTGTCTCATGTATTTAAACGTCAAAGCTTAATTCAAGCAAAAAAAGGTTTCATAGTAATAAATCTTTACACCTGTTTTGTATCCGTCAAATTATGCTTTCTTTTATCCTTCAAAATCTTTAGGATATGATTAGGTTACATGTAGCTCTTTGTCATGTCAGCAACAACCTTATTGTATTTCACAGTTAATCTACCTACATGAAGGTGACCTTTCTAACTTTGTATCCAACGAATGGTTGTGAACACCAGCAAAAATGGCAGAAAATTCAACAATGCAATCAGATAAAAAATATAAAACATGTATCTTGACATCAATTGAGTGTAAAAAACTTTCAGAAATTGTTCTTCGATGATTTGAGACACATTTTTTGCAACACAAAAAAATTACAATTTTTTTGATGGAACAGGGCATGGAAGGTGGTGAGTAAATAATGTGTAGTACAAGTTAGCTGCCTAATATATCAACTATCTGATACAACAGTTAAGTGTCGTATATGAGAATAAAATTTAATTAATGTAACTATGTGAACAATAGTTAACTACCGTTAGAGATAAAATGGTTCGTTTAGGGTGCTTAAGATCAAACCATGGCGCCTAAAGAGCAATTTTCCTAATATTGTAGGTTTTTCTTCCTTGTCCATTCCAGTAGGCCCAATCCAATATGTTCAACAAGAACTTCCTCATTATTACCAACAAGACCCCCTTCTACGTTATTGTCAACACCCCCGTCCACAATACTATCAACACCTTATACACCACTGTTCCCTACCCCTCCACCCCTTTTATTGGGCTCAATGTCATTTAGCCCAACAACATTGTCTTTGTCATTGGACCCAATGTTACTCAACCCAACATCATCAATGTCCACAATATTATTGTCTTTAGAAAATGGTTCTTCTAACAAAATTTTTTGCTCATCCCTAACACAAAATACTCGTGCGTGAGTTAACTCAAGCATGAGTATTCTCAGCGTGAGTTAACTCAAATTAGGCTATTTTGTTGGGAATGAACAAAAAATACTGTGAAAAGTGTGGTACTCTTGTCTTTATCATGATGAAGAAGGATTTCCAAAAATAAAAATACAAATCATTTCGTTGAAAAAGCGATCACAATATAGATGTAAATATATTATAACTCAATTATAAAGTATGTTTTCTTCAATAGATCATCTTAATAACAATTGAGTAACATTTCAAAAAAAAAATCCATCGATCCAAATTAAAATTTCAAAAACATGAAAGAATTATGTTTTGTACTTTTGGTTTGTTTTCCTCTAATCTACTCGTTTCCCAAACTTTTGAATTCCTATATTTAAAGACAATAGAAATTTTCATTTATTTTAGTGTCGAAATTGTTAAGTCGGACATTGCGAGGTATTAAAAAAAAATTGGCAAAAGTGGAAATAATGTAAAGTGAAAGGCATTTTGTTTGAAATAACAGAAATGGAAGCAAATGTAGAGAGAGAAAAGGATTGATTGATTAGAAAACGTTTTGTTTGGCGCTTTCCTCGCCTTCACTGTTTGAATCATTCTTCTTTCTTCACTATCTCTCTCTCTTTCTCTCAACTGTTCAAAAATCCACTTCAATTCCTTTTCCCTTTTCCCACAGGATCATCGAAATGTCGTGATTGTGATTTCGGTTCAGATCCAGATTCATGGGGATTTGCTTCAGCATCATTGAACAAGAACATAATCACATTTCTCTTTCCGATTCTAAACCTAAATCCGCAGGTAATTACGATCCATTTCTCTCTCTTTTTTTTTGTTGATTAATCGATTTTATAATTCGATTCCTATTTCAGTTGGAAATGATTCCGGTGCACGAACGACTCCATTAGGTACTGGTTCCATGAATATCAAAGAACTTCGCGAAGGTGCTGGATACAGCAACGTTCACATTTTTACTTACAACGAATTGAGACTCGCTACCAAACAATTTCGTCCCGATTTCATTTTAGGGGAAGGTGGATTTGGTGTTGTGTATAAAGGTGTTATAGATGATAGTGTAAGGGCTGGTTATAAATCCACTGAAGTTGCCATTAAAGAACTTAATCGCGAAGGATTTCAAGGCGATCGCGAATGGCTCGTAAGTTATTTTACTTTTTTCCAATTCATATTTTGGTTAATGCACAAATAAATTAGTAGGGTTAGGGTTAGTGTTAAGATTCGAGTATTTAATGTTTAACATTCCTCGTAATTGAATTCAATGTTTGTTTTATGTTATACATTAATGGTTTTGGTTTTAGGCAAATGTGAACTTGTGCCCTCAAGGGCACATGTTAAGAAACTTCATTATTGAAATATACGTATCAAAAGTCGCATTCAACTTCTTAAATGTTGACATATTATGTTTTCCAATGCAAAGTTGCTCTTTTTGGGTTGCTTAACATGACACTTTTTAAGGCACAAGTTAACATGACCCTTGTTTTTAATGTGTGCTTTAAGTTGGTTTGGTTTAGATTGAATTAAAAGTTGGTACGGTGAGAAAAAATGGTTTTGAATGAATTGATTCTGGCTAAAATCGAGTTGAAGGTAAAATAGTTTATGTTCGGATATATTCATGTAAAAGTGACTTGAATTATAAATTTGAGTGTAAAATAAATTCTAGAATCAGAAGCTTTAAATATCTACAATAGAGAAACCAAGCATTCTAGAATCAACTTTGGCTCATCTAGAAGTTGAACTGAACATTCTATGAATGTTTTTACTTTAGAAGCAAGTTTGATGTGAGAATTATTGTAAATTATTTACTTTTTGTGTTTTTCCATCTCCAAATGGAACCCTCTCCAACCATTTCCTCAAAAGAAAGGGAGAGGATCCCACCTCAATTTTATCACATCTAGTAAAACTGAGGTTTGGTGTCAAAATCAGTTTTGCCTGACTGAAAGCAAACACACGAGGCAAAATCAATCAATTCTGATACAATCCAGTGCAAAACCAAATACAGTTATTTTATGGTTGAACAATGACAGTTGATAGTTAGAGTGGTGAGAAAGATTTTATGCAAGTGAGCAGTGAACAGGGCCAAACTTAAATGATCTGATTTTGTTTGCATTGCAGGCTGAAGTTAACTATTTGGGTCAATTCAGTCACCCGAATCTTGTAAAGCTCTTTGGATACTGCTGTGAGGATGAGCACCGGTTGTTGGTCTATGAATACATGGCTAGTGACAGCTTGGAGAAACATCTTTTTCGCAGTAAGATTCAAATATTTAAATTTTGAGTAGTATTAGGGTTATGCAATGAAACCGGATTACTCACATAATTAACATATATGTAACTGGTACTGGGTCAGTTGTGTTTAATCTTGCCATTGACTACGTATTAATTATTTTTTATATTTAAAAGACTAGTTAATCAACTATTATGCTCAACCTTCTTTCTGCTTCAAAATGGTCCAGCTCTCCCTCTTTCTCTGGCCCTCTGTCTCTTCTATGTCGGTAGCCTTGGCACCATATGTAGTTTGCTTGGGGGCAGCCAAGGTCCCAAAATTTTAACACCTTAATAATTTATCCTTTGATATTCTACACGATTATGATGTACTTCCTTTTTGCTTGATGAAATATAAAAGGTAAACAAGATGTTTGAAAAACTGTTTCAGTTGTAGTTGTCCTCTTTTGAAATTTGGCGCGGTAATAATAATAAGATAAAGAACATAATTGTTTCAGATTTTTTTAAAGAACAGTCACTTATTTTGAAAGAAAATCCTTCTATATAGTGTATTTATTCAAAGTTTTGGCAGAAAAAATTAGAATCCAAACCCTCATATTTCTGATTATTTTGAGAAGCTACTTTAAGTAGTTTCTTTCACTTTCTGAAAGAAACTGTAATTGTAACTGTTTTAAATTGCAACCAAATTAAAAATAACTTTTGCTTTACATAACCTCTAAATAAATAAATCAGCTTTTTTAAAAAATAATAGCAAATAGGCCATAGCAGTGTGTTATCATCAATGCATGTGCTTAGCGTCCCATTTCTAGTGATTCTTGCCATTCAATTATTTTAGTGCATTGAATAAATCAATTTAATGGTATACTAAGGAAAATACTGATAAGGAAACTTCCTCTTATAGTCCTAACCATCCCATTGTTTCTTGATGGTAGGAGCGGGCTCAACATTGACTTGGTCTAAAAGAATGAAGATTGCTTTGCATGCTGCAAGAGGGCTTGCTTTTCTTCATGGTGCAGAAAGGCCTATCATATATCGTGACTTCAAGACATCAAATATCTTGCTAGATGCGGTGTGTTGCCTTCTAATGTGGAATAAGTTTTGCTTTCAACTTTTTGTTTTATTGAAAGGAAAAAATTGAACTGTTATCATATCCATAACTAATATCATTCCTCTGTTCGACCTGACTTACTAGACACTTGAACAGTCGATGAAGTTTATTTTAGCATCTTTATGGTCTCAGCTAATGGTTATTACTGTCAACTGTAGAGAGTTTGCTGAGCTTTGCTTCGTTAATATGTCTTTCTGCTGTCATGTAGTTGGCGTCGTTTTGAATTTTTTTTGGAGGAATCTTATCCCCGAAAACCATATTTATCTACTTTCCATCTCCAGTAGAATATTAAATTTATCAAGCAGAAGAAAAGTTGTCTGTCCTACTCAATGGCATCATAATTCATCTTTTTTATAAAAGCAAAGATTGCGTAGGTTTCAGCTATCTAAATATTGAGGCATAAATCTGCAGGATTTCAATGCAAAGCTTTCAGACTTTGGCCTTGCAAAGGATGGGCCGATGGGGGACCAAACACATGTTTCAACTCGAGTAATGGGCACATATGGATATGCTGCTCCAGAGTATGTCATGACTGGTAAGCTATTTGAATCTATTTTTGCTGAATTATTGTCAGTTATCTTCACTTTTCTAAAATTTCTGAAACATAAAAAGTTCTTCGTCGACAATAAAAGTGTATTTTCTTTATCAACACTTGTGCAATTTACACGAGTTGATGTTGACATAAACACCTGTTGCAAGACCACCCTGACAATAAAAGTGTATTTTCTTTATCAATACTTGTGCAATTTACACGAGTTGATGTTGACATAAACTCCTGTTGCAAGACCATCCTGACCTAGTGGCCTTTTTGTGTACTTTATTGTTGGAAATGAAAGCATGCATGAATTTCATTACCAAAATGAAGAGGTATTAAATTGGATCCTCTTAATTTCTTCAACCTGGGTATTGTATGGAGGACTAAGGAAGAAGAAACAAGTAACAAAGCACATGAGTTTCAATATTCTAAATTTCTCTCTGTATAGGTGGGGTTCTATGACATACTATATTAGGATTGGTTCTCTTTTACCTTGTCTTGTAAATCACAACCTGTGCTTTTTCGATTTCTTTTTCATTCTCTTGATAGACATTTTTTAATGGAAAAGAAAAGGTGGAAGTAAACTTTCTGCTAAGTTGTCCCAAAAACATGATGTTAATTTTTCCCTTGAGTCAAATTTTAGTAAACTTTATTTCTGAAGTCCAGTATATATCATTAATTTGTTAAGGTATGGGAAACTGTTGCTTTTCTCCTTTTGACAGTCCTTCAAAAAATAATGATCAATTCACTACTTTAACATGTGTCTTTTATCATAGATTGGTTGTGGTTATATCTGTTATGTAACCTATTTGTCAATATGAACAGGGCATTTGACTGCTCGAAGCGATGTGTATGGTTTTGGAGTGGTGCTACTTGAATTGCTTATTGGTAGGAGAGCACTAGACAAGAGTAGGCCTAGCCGAGAGCACAACTTGGTTGAATGGGCTCGCCCGTTGTTGAATCATAATAAAAAACTTCTGAAAATTTTAGACCCGAAAGTTGAAGGGCAATATTCAACTAAAACTGCAACAAAGGTGGCCCTTTTAGCATACCAATGTCTTAGCCAAAACCCAAAAAGCAGACCTCTTATGAGCCAGGTTGTTGAAATCCTTGAAAACTTTCAGGGGGAAAATGAGGAAGATCAAATCCTTCAAAGTGGCGGTAGCAGTGTAACCATTTATGAGGTTCCAAAGGGCAGCAATGACACTCCAACTAAGAGCTAACCAAATTTCAAATGATGAGGTCTATAAGAGCGAGGCAAGATCAGAAAAAAGCAGAACGCAGCCTTCAAATGACTATAATTTATGTTCTTCACCAGATTCCAATGCTCCCTAGATAAGCTTCTACTAGAAGTTGATGTTTCATCTGTATGACTGGCAATTAAAATTGTCCAAAATGTTAAATAGGTGGATCATGATGGTGTTTTCACATGTTTATCGAGCAGAATTTGGCAGAGGCAATTATGTAGCTTAAGCATTTCACTTCAATTATTCTTTCCAATTTTGAATCATTGGGATGTTTGTTGAAATATTTCACATAGTTAGTGTCAAACGTTTCTTTCTTAATTATTTACTTTGCACATGAAATGCACTCACTAATCAATTGAAACTTTGATATGCTCTTGCAAGACACGACCTGCAATTTTTTTGGTGATTGCCCAGTGCTGTTGTAAATAGTTAGAATAGATCGTTTCTGATTATATTGTTCAGCTCTTTTTTATTTTATTTTTTACAAATATAATACCGTTCAATGATTTACCTGGATTTAAACCTTTCTATCATCTAACTTTGGTCTTAACTTGCTAACAAGTTAATGGTACAAGACCATTTGGCTAATTTAGCATGTCAAACAAGCAACCGATGATTGAATAGACTGTTGGCATTTAAACATATCACAATAATTAATCATTTCTTTTTGGGTTTTGCTAACGAGTGCTCTAAGGGTACTCTTTAAGGACTCCTGAGAAAATGTTTATGGGAAAAATGAAATAATTCAATTTTAAAATAATTCAATTTCCAGTGAATCAATTTGCCACAATTTTTATAAAAACGTACTATTTAAAGATTGTTACCAAGGACACTCGTTAACATTTCCCGTATTAATCGGCAAGACACCACCGTGCATAATAAATATCCCTAATGTTCTGTGAAGCTTCATATTATGTCACGTCATCTCTTCTAAAATAAACAAACCGCAAAGCCATACCGCTAAGCTAGGAAGAGTGTGCATACAATCTCCAACAGACTAAAAAAAACTTTTTCATCATTTGTTGTGTCATACATGCTGTTTCTTAGTTCCAGAAACCCGAAAATGTTTGCTTAGGGTGTTTCGGTGACATATTATCATAATACGAAACAAGGCATGCTTTATGTCGACAGAATATAAGCAATTTCATTGCCACTCCCATTTTTATACATTTCCCTTTGCTCTCAAGTTGATACACACGTCTTTTTACAAAATTGATGTATTTTTATGATAAGGAGAAACAGGAAATGTGATGGATATTTTGATTTTATTATATAATTTCGTTTTTTTTTACCAAAAAAAAAAAGACTCCAAAAAGATTTAAAAGGTTTTTCCTTAACATATTTCTTCAATTTGAGAAAGAAATTAAGTGTATGTTTAACAAGCATTGAATGAAAGGAATGGTTCAGATGCATGTGATGCACTTACTGCATGCATGCAATCCAAATCCCTTAAAAACCTCTATGAGAAAAGCTATGTAGGAGATACTAACACAACATATTGTCACCAACTCACTATATGCTTCAGAGCTTCTAACCTTCTGAGAGACACGGTCATGCAGATTATGAAATCAAATTATGGGTTTGGATTAAAACCATTAAACTTTTCTTTTTAAACAGAAATATATGTTTGCCAAAAAAAAAAACACAGTTTCTTGTATCTGTAGAAAAGCAATACTGAAAAAAATAGATATTGAAAGAGCCACGCTACTTAGATTAATCCATATGGTCATGATGGTTACAAGATTGAGATCTAAAATCCTGGTCATCTTGTCCGGATTCCTCAGACTTGGAAATAGAATCCTCAAAAGCATCTAGAAAAGATAACGTTGAATTTGTCTGCAAACAGGGGAAATTGAATCAGCATTATTAACTATTGAGTATAAATAATCAAGACAATAAGCAGATAATAGTTCCTTCTATCTTTCTTAAATTTTTGTTTCCTTAATCTAAAACACATGAAATACCAAATTCCATCACACGTCTGAATCCTAAAGATGTGGAAGTTTGCAAAAAATCCAAGTATTGTGTTCAGTAGCATTTCCCTTATAACCGTCACTCTATGCTTAAGCTATCTCTCAAGTACTCACTTTACAAGCTTATTCTTCTATCATACTTATACACATACTAAACAAGCTCTAAATATCCTACAACATGCTTGATAGGAGAAGAAACAACTACAGCTGGCAGCATAAATATATACATTCATCAAAATCAATAATAATTAAGGCAAGGCTCAAGAGTATGGAAGTACTACACAGTACACACTTACATTTGCTTGTATCAATTCGAAACTGAGACAATTCTACACGTCCCTTTCAAAGTACCTGTAGCAATAAATAAATATATAAACACAAAGTATCTGCTGAAATGGAACTTAACAAAAGCAAAGTGAGGTACTACAGTCTTACATATGCAAATGAATCTACTTGCTGACAGAAAGGTTGGCTGTTACATCGCTACTTGCTTCCACACCCAAGGTTGGTACACTTAAATCTGCAGCTCTTTTTAACAACAAAAAAAGTCCAAACCATTTAATGTCCAGTAGGCTAAATAATTAGAGTATGCAATATTAAGGAACTGATTTGGCAATTAAATTTCCATGCTAAATGCATGATCACATCACCCTTCAATTGCTTCATTTCAATTTGATCTACACCAAAGATGTTAAATATGACCGTTCTTTTTTCAGAAAAAAAAATGACAACATTATGTTATAAATAGACGAATCAGACTAACGAATAATTGTACACCTACTAAAATATATTTAGAAGTGAGATGAAGTCATACGCCTTTTGGTGATTAATACATTTGCTGTCCTACAATTGGCAGTGGAAAATTTGAGTAATGATTATTCCGTTTTCAACAGACATTGTGCCCACAAAAGGCAAAGCTACACGATTCATAGCCATGCCTTAATGATTTGGTTTTGAATCAATCGGTGAAAGATGGAAATCTAATGACTACTTCTCGCAAAGAATACCATCTTATTAGATTTGGTCAGTGTACTATCTCTAATTAACAGAATGGTGGTATCTAGTATATGGGTGAAATGGGAAGCATGAGAAATAGATGGTACAAGTGAGAAGATAAGAAGATTGAGTAACACAACAGATGCATGAAGAAGCATCTGAAAATCCAAAATCAATACCTAAATGAGATGTCATCCTCAACCATATCATCAGCAACTTGAAGCGGAACAGGTCCATCAGATTCTTCTTCGCCAAGCAACTCTGTCAGCGAGTAAATGGGTTCCCTTTATTTTTAGTGATGGAAATTTGACACACATCATACATTTGGCTATTTGCTTATTTCACTTCGAAATAATTATCAAACTTATGCATGAGTAAGAAACCAAATAAAAGGTTGCAAACTTTAAAAAAAAAAAAACTAATATTCTATTAAAGGGTATAGCTAAACCTAGCGCAAGCTCATGAGAGCTTGCCATATACCTTCCCTTCCTCTATTAAAGCCTTGTAACTAGCTGTTAAAACAGTTAGAACAACTTTAACAAAGTGCCTGACAAGTATCAGTCAGCTTTGACTCAAAAAACTGCTACAACAGGTCTAGTGCTAGGGTATATAAAAATGAATCACAGTTCTAATGATTCATTACACAATCAACAAAATACAAAAGTCAAGACAAGATTCAAAGAGAATCATGAGCAATTTACAGAATCTCAACATATTCCTAGAACCTCTATGGGTCTACATAATTAATCATGGTATTTTGATTGACCTAATATGCAGTGTTTAATGAAAAATTAAGATTCAATAAACTACCTATGTGTAAGATCATGTAGAGTCATTTCAGAGACTCAGACTACTAGTTCCTAAATGAGAAAACATGGGGGCTATCATAATCAACAAGATGAAAAACCAAAATAACCAATGAGGAATGCCTTTTGTATTGCGCGTGCGCACGCACACACACACATTCCAAGAGAAACCAATGAGGATATCTAATGACTTCTTGCAAACAGGAAACAACTTACTAGCATTTAATATAACGCATTGTGACATTAAATGTGTGTGTGTGTGTGTGTCTAGGTTCATGTACATAAGACGGAGCATCCTTATTTCTTTTCTGAAATTCTCTAAACCATTTTAAGTAAACAGAATTGCAGGAATGTCCAGTGACATATAAGGTTTAAACTAACAAAAAGGAAACTCGATATTTTACAATTCAAAGTAAAAGAAGAGATAATTACCTGATGGTCTTTCAATGCCACCATTTACAGAGCTACACAGTTGTGAGTCATTGCACTCATTGAGTGACTCGAGATCATCAATAATTGAATCAAGACTAAAACTTTTAGCAATTTTCCTTTCAATGTAAATTATCATGCTATCTGGTATAAACTCATCGTCCGTCATGTTTTTCAACATAGACTTGAAAGTTTTCATTGACGACGAAGATCTTTCGGTTGTGGTTGTAGAAACCGGAAGAGTCATGATAAGGCGGAGTAGTCTGTCAATCAAGTAGTAAACTTCTGACTTTTTCGTTGCTGCCAAACATGCACACAATTCTTGGATAGTTGATAAGCTCTTCAAATTTGAATCTTGACGAGCATCAACAATGAAATGTTGAAGTTGAAATCGCAAAGTAATCTTCTCCTGCTCATTGAAATCCATGGGATAATATTTTTCTACAAGAGTGCAAATATTATCAATGTTAAAAGCTTGGTAAGTATCCTTAGGAACCAAAGCAGAGCCTAGAGTAAACAACTCCATTGATCGGTCACTGAACCTGCTATTCAACTCTTGTATTTGTGTGTCGATGGCAATAAAAAATACTTGTTCTCTATAATACTGCATTAATGTGATTTGATTCTCCTGTTGGCGACGAGCGCGCCGTGATATTGGTACATACGGAGCATTGAACTGAGGAACATCAATGCCATTTTTATCACAAAAAGATGTCACAGTTTTTAACAACTTATCCCAACCATCTTGTCTCATATTTTGAAGCAGTGCTTTGGAAGAACGAACTATATGCTTGACATTAACTACATTTGGATATTGTTGTTGTAAAGCTTGACAAAGAATATCAGTTATCCCCATAGTATTTCTCATCAAATGCAAGACCAATACAAAGTCAAATGTGGTCAAGTGATTATAAGCCATATAAGCATCCCCATTTTGACAATAATTTGACCCATTCTCAGAAAGTTTTTCTAAAATACAACAAGTTGCATCATACCTATTTATCAAGCTACAAATAGGAGAAAAATATGATGTCGAACGAGCATCACCAACTTGTTGCATAGTACCCAAACAATCTTCCCCTTCACCAGTTTCAAGCTCTCTGGTCTCTAGTAACTGTGCAATTTCATTTAACTCGGCAGCTAGTAACTTATCATCGGGCTTACGACAAGTACAGAAAAAATTGACAACATTAGTCAAGCTATAAAAGAATTGTGCAATTGGCATAATTTCTGTTGATGCACCAACCAAGGCAAGATCCAACTTATGTGCAAAACAGTGAATGTAGTATGCAGAAGGACATTCATTCAAAAATAGTGCTTGTAAGCCATTCCATTGTTCTCTCATATCACAGGTACCATCATACCCTTGACCACGAATGTTAGAAACATCAAGATTATGTCGAGAAAGTATAGCACAAACTTGTTCCTTAAGAGTTACTGCATTAAAACGACTGTATCCAACATCCACAATATCAAACAACCGCTCTTGTATAAACCCATTTTTATCAACAAATCTCAAAATAAGAGGCATTTGTTCCTTTTCTGATTCATCACGAGCTCCATCAAGAACAATGCAAAATTTGGAATCACCAATTTCCTCACGGATATGCTTTTTCACTCTACTGGCAAGAATATGCAAGATATGTTTTTGAAATGGAAATGAAGCACACTTGGAAAGATAGGAGTCATTTCCGGACAAGGCTTGGGAAAATTCATCATTCCAAGATGAAATAAGTTCGACCATTGAAAGAAAAGCCTCTTGGTGTCTTTGTTCAGCAGTTTGTTCGCCAAAAAGATCAATACTATAAGCCATATCTTGAAGTGCTAGAATAATGGTGATGAAATTTTTGAGACATATTCGATTCTTGGTAATTTGATCGGAGTTTTGAGCGTGAATAACAGTCTCACTATTTCCATCTTCATTCTCAAAATCATCAGCTTCGGAAGGTGGGTTGTCATTTTGCTGGGGTTGAGAAGTGGAAGCTATATTGTCTTCATCTTTGTGAGTAAGCAGCATGTTTAAAAAGGAATCGATTGTTTCACTCGTCTTAGACCATTATTACTACTTTGTCTGAAGATGAAAAAACAATAATGTGAATCGAAACAATAAAATTAAACCTAGATAAGATAAAATGCCGTTGAAGAACAGAATGAGTTTCTTACAAAACCCTAAACAGAAGCGGTTTTCGCTATTAAAAAAAAATGTTGAAAAGAAAAGAAAGAATTAAAGAACCTGAGAGGAGAAGTGAAATGAGAAGAACCGCAGCTAGCACAGTGATCGAGATTTGAGAGAGAGAGTAGTAGTTGCATATAACACGGATAATAAAAAGGCGCGCACTACCTTTTGTTAGACCAAGGGTTTTGTTTTTGTTTTTTTTGGTAAGTTGGTGGTTATGATAGTTTCACATACTCAACAATTTACTCAAAAATAATTTGAGATGTGCGTTATTTTTAAACAAATAATTAATTGAATTGATTTTAAATGTAAATTGTATTTGTCTTTGAAAAATCATTACCAAATACTCAATTTTAGTTGGAAGTTTGTGTAAACGTTTTCGAATTTTGATATCAAATTAACACAATTATTTTGATTTTGTAGAATATAATGAAAATAACTAATTTGACAAGGATAAAATTTACCAAATACATAAATTTTTTGTCTTGTTTTATTGACCGGCATTTGACAACATGTTATATAACTTTAGGAAGGTCATCATTTGAACAAACTATTTAGACACGCACGTCCTTCATAAATGTAGAATGAGAACAAAATTTAATACAATGTAATTTTTAAATAATATGTATTTTTGTGTGCAAGTCCAAATGGTGTGCCTAAATGACAGTTAAGATCTACTGGGTTTGGATTTTATTAATCATTTACTTCATAACATGGCCTTGAAACATCTCAATAAATTAAAACCATTAAACTTTTCTTTTAAAACAGAAATATACGGTCGCCAAAAAACACAGTTTCTTACATATCTATATAGAAAAGCAATACTGAAACAATAGTTACTGAAATAACACTACTGAAATTCATCAATACAGCCATGATTGTTAGAAGATCGAGATCTTAAATCCTGGTCATCTTGTATGGACTCCTCAGACTTGGAAACAGAATCCTCAAGAGCCTCCAGAAAAGACAAAACCGTGAACTTGTCTGCCAAGGGAGGAAAATTGAATCAGCAATATTACATAATCAAGACAAATGAGCCAAATTTCTTTACTCTTTGTTTCCTTATTCTAAAACAAATGAACCAAAGTTTGAAAGAATCCAAGTATTGTGTTCAGTATCATTTCCCTTATAACTGCCACTGTATGATTAAGCCATCTCACTTTATATTGTACAATCTTATTCTACCATACCAAATACAATTAAAGTAATATATATACATACTTACAGTTAAAGCATTAAAGAACTACACACTTACATTTACTTGGATCAATATCAAACTGAGACGAATCTCTGTCCTTTTCAAACTACCTGTAGCAATAAATAAATATATAAACACTTAGCCTCCGCTGAAATGAAATGTTACAAAGAAAAGTGAGGTGCCACAGTCTTACATAAGCAAATAAATCTACTTGCTTAAGTCATGTGCTGTTTGGTGTTTAATACATTGACCAAGTGACACAATTGGTAGTGGAAAATAGTTTGATAGTTTAAAACAGGGCATTCAGGTTAATTCTATTCTTAAGAGAAGTTTTATCTACAAAAGTAGCATGTTTTATCCTCGTCAAATCTACCTGACATTGAATCTAAGCTTGAGTAATGATTATGCTGTTTTCAACTGACATTATTCCACAGAAGGCAAAGTTACATGATTCATAGCCATGCCTTGATGATTCTGTTTTGAATCAATCCAAGGCACAAAAAAAAAGGATATATAAATTATAAACTCATAAAAGGATAGCAAATGACTTCTTGCAAAGAGTTACCGTCTAGTGCACCATCTCAAACAGAATGGTTGTATTATAATTAGCAAATGAGTCAAATGGGAAGCATAACAAATAGATGGTACAGAGTGAGAAGATCAGAAAATTGAGTAAACACAGAAGACAAATGAGCATGCATTTGAATATCCCAAATCAATACCTAGATGAGATGTCATCCTCAACCTTATCTTCAGCAACTTGAAGCGGAAGGGATCCATCAGATTCTTCTTCACCAAGCATATCTGTTAGTGAGTAAACAGTTATCCTTTATTTTTCATAATGAAATTTCACATACACCATACATTTTGATTTTGCTAACTTCCAAAAAAAAGAACTGCAATATTCAAAACACGTCTACTGCTCTACATAATTAATCATGGTTTTATGATTTACCTAATATGCAGTGATTCATGAAATTTAACATTCATTAGACGACCTATGTGTAAGGTCATATGCAGTCATCTCATAACTGATCCTAAATGAGAAAACATGGGAGCTATCAAAATCAACGAAGATGAATCAACTAAACATAATCAATGAGGAATGCCTTTTGTAATGTATGTTCCGATAAAACTAATAACAAAAATAAAAGTCTAAATTAACAAAAAGTATGGATGCCGTTAATTCCTTATGTGTTCAATGAAATATGTGATGCACGGGTTTTCCTAAATGATTGTTCAAAACCTTGCAGTTGGGTACTTATCCGTGCAAGTACATGTTGGCTATGCATGGGTGCATGCCAAATACAAACTTATCACTAGTGTACAAAACAGTGCTTGCAAAACACGAGGATTTGTTGCTGAGTTGATAGGTTTGCAATGAAATCAAACAAAATGCTACTTCCTTTGTTTCAGAATAATATTATGGAAAAACTGTTGTGCTGGATTCATTGATTTCACAACGACATTTAAGTATGTTGAAAAATAATAGTAGAAATTGATAATCAGATTCATGTATTTGCGAGTTCATGTGCATAAAAGTAGCATCCTTAATAATTATCTTGTAAAATGTAAGTTGTGTGTGTGTGTGTCAAACTTAGTGTGCAATTCCCATCAGCAATTAGGAAAATTTCTTCTCTGAAGTTCTATATAAACCTTTCTCAAGCGAGCAGAATTGCGGGAATGTTCGGTGATAAACGGCTTAACCTAACAGCAAGGAAGCTCAGTATTTTACAATTCAAAGCAAAAGCAGAGACAGTTACCTGATGGTTTGATAATGCAATCATTCACAGAGCTACACAGGTGTGAGTCATTATGCACTTTGAGATCATCAATAATTGAATCAGACCTAAAACTTTTAGTGATCTCCTTCTCAATGTAAATTAGCATGCTATCGGCTAGAAACCCATCTTTCCTCGTGTTTCTCAACATAGTCTTGAAAATTTTCATTGCTGAAAAAGATCTTTCGGTTGCAGCCGTAAAAACCGGAAGAGTCATGAGAAGACGGAGTAGTCTGTCAATCAAGTAGTAAATTTGAGCCTTTCTTGTTCCTGCCAAACATGTACACAATTCTTGGATAGTTGATAACTTCTTCAAATTTGAATCTTGCCGAGCTTGAATAATGAAATATTTAAGTTGACGTTGCAAATCAATCTTCTCCTGCTTATTGAAATCCATGGGATAACATTTTTCTACAAGAGCGCAAATATGATCAATATCAAAAGTTTTGCAACTATCCTTAGGAACCAAAGCAGAGCATAGAGTTAACAACTCCATTGCTTGGTCACTAAACCTGCTATTCAACTCTTGTAATTGGTTGTCAATGACAACAAAAAACACTTCTACTCTAAAATAGTGCTCTGTTGTGATGTGATCCTTTTGGTGACGAGAGTTCCATGGTCTTTCTACATACGGAGCATTGAATTGAGGAACCTCGATATCATGCTTTGCACAGAAACATTTCACATCTTTTAACAATTTATCCCAACCATCTTGTCTAAAAATTTGAAGCAACGCTTTGGTAGTTTGAACTACGTCCTTGACATTAACTACATATGAACATTGTAGTTGCACAGATCCGCAAAGAACACTAGTTAGCCCCAAAATTTCTCTCATCAAATGCAAGATGAATACAAACTCAAATGTGGTCAAGTTGTCGTAAGCAATAGAAGCATCACCACTTTGACAATAAGTTGACCCATCATCAGCAAGTTTTTTAAGAATCGAACAAGTTGTGTCATACATTCTTATCAAGCTACAAATACAATAAAAATGTGACCTCAAACAAGTATCTCCAACTCGTTGCAAACTACCAATTTGATTTGCCCCTTCGCCAATTTCATTGATCTCTAGCAAATGTGCGATTTCATTTAACTTGGCAGCTAGCGACTCATCATGGGGCTTACTACAAGAATTGAAAAAATTGACAATAGAAGTCAACTTTGAAAAGAATTGTTGAATTGCAAAAACTTCTGACGATGCACAAACCAAGGCAGGTAGCAACTTATGTTCAAAACAATGAATGTGGTATGCATAAGGACATTCATTCAAAATTAGTGTCTGTAAACCATTCCATTGTTCTCTCATATTGCTAGCGCCATCGTACCCTTGACCACGAATGTTAGAAACATCAAGATTGTGTCGAGAAAGTATAGCATAAATTTCTTCCTTAAGAGCCAAGGGTTCAAAGTCTTTGACATGCACAATATCAATAAACCGCTCTTGTATAAAACCACTTTTATCAACAAATCTCAAAACAAGAGCCATTTGTTCCTTTTGTGGTCCATCACAAACTCCATCAACAACAATGCAAAATTTGGAATCACCAATTTCCTCGCGAATATGACTTTTCACTTTACTAGAAAGAATATGCAAGATCTCTTTTCGAAATTGAAATGAAGCACACCTGGAAAGATATGGGCCATTTTCCAGCACAAGTTTGGCAAATTCATCATCATATTTTGTTGCAACCTTTGCCATTGATAGAAAAGCATCTTGGTGTCTTGCTTTGCTAGTTTTGTCATCACAACTAAAATCAACATCTTGAAGTGTTAAATTACGAACAATGTCTATCGAAGTCTTGAGACACAGTCGATTCTTCTTAATTTGATCTGATTTTTGCACATCAATAACATTCTCCAACTCACCATATGTAACTCTAGGAACCTTGGAAAGTTGTTTTTCATTTTCTTTGATTTTCGGGTTCTCGAGACAGTTTTCAGGTTTAGACGTGGAAGTCAAACGTTCTTCATCTTTGTGAGTAACTATCCTCTTGAAAAAAGAATCGATTTTTTGACTCTTGACCATTGCTACTTTTCTTAACTACTGAACTGCATAGGAGAACAGAAAAACAAAAACATTAATGTGAATACAAACAATGAATGAACAAAAATAAAACCCAAACAGTTGAAGAACAACACAATGAGTTCAACATTGCAAAACCCTAAACAGAAGATGTTTGCAAAAATAATAATAAAAGATAAGAAAATAAAAAGTAAGAACATTTTGAATTGAATGAAAGAAAGGAAGAACCTGAGAAGTGAAGTGAAGGTTGATTGAGATTTTGAGCATTCAACACAAATAAAAAACGCGCGCTATCTTTCTTGTCTTGTTCTTAAGAAAATATACTCTCAAGATATAAACAAAAAATCATTTTTTAGGTTCATTCATATAAATGAATTTAAAAAGTGATTTTTGTTTATATTTTCAAACGGAAGAAGTAACAATTACTTAAGGGTTTTAGGTCTGTTCTATAGTCCCTTATTTTTTGATCTATGTGATATCGTACAAATATGAGTTTACTTAATTAACTCCTACTTTTGTAATTTGTAATAAAAATTAAATTACAAAAAGTAGATATACGTTCGGTTAGATTAGAGTTCCCCGAGAACATTTTCCTAACATTTTCAAGGATCAAAATATTAACAAAATTTTTACTAGATTTCAAAATTCTGATAAAATTTTTCATAAAGACTAAAAACGTTGACGGAAAATTTAACTTTTTTTATGTACTAAAAACAAAATTCTAAATGTTTATGAAGATCATTTAGTTAATTAACCCTTATTTTTGTTATTAAAAATAAATTACAAAAAATAATTGATATATATTCAGTTAGATTAGTGTTCACCATAACATTTTCCTTTGAAAAATTATAAGGACCAAAAATATTGATGCAAAATTTTACAAGATTTAAAAATTCTGATAGAAAATTTCACAAGAGACTAAAATGCTGATGGAAAATTTAATAAGGACTAAAAATAAAATAAAAATTGTTTGTACTAAAAACGAAAGTCTAAATTATTTTTAGAGACAATTTACTTAACTAACCCTTATTTTTTATAAATTAAAAATTATATTACAAAAATAGATATTACAACTAACCCTTATTACAATATCTCTTTGGGGGGCTAAAGAAATATTCGGGGGCCTAAAAAACAATCTTCTTTCATAATAGATACACATTCCTTCAATAAAAAAAAGAGTTCATGAATCCATTATCTCTAATTGTATATTCCTTTTCCCTCCCTCGTGACATTTCATTTTTCATATTTAATAGTTTTGTAAAAAAAATGAAATAATTTTGTTATAGGGCACTGAACTTCAAAGTAGCAAAGAATTTTCATATGGTTTTCATATTTTTTGAAAGAATTTTCATATAGTTTTTGTTGAAAAGGAAGAATTTTCATATAGTTAATTGGAGTTATAAAATCATTTACAACACAAATATGTTACATTTTTTACTCGATCATCAAATCTGAATTCAAGGGTAAATAATACTTTTGTCCAATTATGCCAATAGAAACCAGAAACAAAAATTAATAAATAGATTAAACACATTAAATATGTGACTTGAAAAATAATTCAACTGAATGTTATATTTTTTTTGAAGATATTGTGTGTATATCTTCTATAACAAATATAATAGTTATGTTGTCTCTTATCATAGTTTAGTTGATCGAGACACTGTAATATGCATGGCCGAGGTTCAAACCTTGATTTTTACTTATTCACTTAAGGGGGTGAAATTCTAACCACTAAATTACCCGACCAACACACACGTATGAGCTAAACTGCAGACCATTAGCCTCAAAATTAAGCGGATAATGTGAGTTTTTAACCTATCCATCGTTAGTATTTCTTGTGGGTACTCAACGTGTATGGGTGCAATTGCCATCAATGATGGTTTGGATTTTAGTAATCATGTACTTCAATCCATGGCCTTGAAAGATCTCAATTAAATTTAAATTAAAACCATTAAACTTTTCTTTTTCAAACGGAAATAGCCACAACAACAACAACAAAAAGAACAGTTTCTTGTATCGGTATAAGCAATAGTGAAAAAAGAGATGCCAAAAGAGCCACGCTACTGAAACTCATCCATAATGTCAAATTGTCAATGATGGTTACGAGACTAAGATCTCTGATAATCTTGTCTGAATTCCTCAGACTTGGAAACAGAACCTTCAAGAGCCTCGACAAAAGACAAAACCATGAACTTGTCTGCAAAGGAGGAAAACTGAATCAGCAATATTAAATAAATAAAAGCCAATATGCAGAAAGTAGTTCCTTGTATCTTTTTTTATTTACTTTCTTGTTTCCTTATTCTAAAACACATGAGCAAAAGTTTGAAAGAATCCAAGTATTGTGATCAGTATCATTTCCCTTACAAATGCCACTATATGATTAAGCTATCTCAGAAGTACTCACTTTATATTGTACAATCCTATTCTATCATACCTAATACAACATGCCAAACAGGCTCTATATATCCTACAACAAGCTAAATTGGAGAATAAACAACTAAATCTTGCAGCACTAAATATACATTCATCAAAATCAATAATAATTAAAGCAAGGGCTAAAGAGTGTTAAAACACTACATACTTACATTTACTTAGATCAATACCAAACCGAGACAAATCTATATGTCCTTTACAAAGTACCTGCAGCAATAAACAAAAACATAAACACTTATCTGCTGAAATGAAACGTAACAAAGAAAAGAGAGATGCCACAGTCTTACATAAGTTTTTTTTTTATGTTAGTATTTTTCTCCTTGCCAGGACTTGAACCCTGGACCTTTCAAACCAGTTGAGCTACCACACACACACACACAGAGTCTTACATAAGTAAATGAATCTAATTGCTTAAAATCATGTTCTGTATGGTGTTTGGTACATTGGTTGACCAAGATGATACAATTGGTAGTGGAAAATAGTTTAAAACATGGCATTCAGGTTAGTTATATTCTTAAGAGAAGTTTTATATACAAAAGTAGCATGTTTTATCCTCGCCAGATCTACCCGACATTGAACCTAAGCTTGAGTAACAATTATTCTGTTTTCAACTGACATTTTGCCTACAAAAGGCAAAGTTACATGATTCATAGCAATGCCTTGATGATTCTGTTTTGAATCAATCTAGGCACACAAAAAAAGGATATAAATTATAAACCCATAAAGGGATATCTAATGACTTCTTACAAAGAGGTACCGTGTTATTATATTTGGTTAGTGCACCATCTCTAACAGACAGGTCGTATTATATCTAGCAAATGAGTCAAATGGGAAGTATAACAAATAGATGGTAGAGTGAGAAGATCGAAAGATAGAGTAAACACAGAAGACACATGAGCATGCATCTGAATATCCAAAATCAATACCTAGATGAGATGTCATCCTCAATCATATCTTCAGCAACTGGAAGCGGAAGGTATCCATCAGATTCTTCTTCGCCAAGTAATTCTGCTAGGGAGTAAACAGTTACCCTTTATTTTAAGTAATGAAATTTCACACACACCATACATTTTGATTTGGCGATTTGCCTAATGTCACTTTGAAACAACTATGAACTTATGCAGGAGCCGAAACCGAATAATAGGTTGCAATCTTCCAAAAAAAATCTGCAATATTCCAAACACGTCTTCTGCTCTACATAATTAATCATGGTTTTACGATTAACCTAATATGCAGTGATTCATGAAATTTAAGATTCATTAAACTTCGTATATGTAGGATTATATGGAGTCATCTCAGACTACTGATCCTAAATGAGAAAATATGCGAGCTATCATAATCAACAAGATGAAACAACCAAACATAATCAATGAGGAATGTCTTTTGTATTGTATGTTCAGATAAAACTAATAACACACTGAACAAAAACAAAAGTCCAAATCAACAGAAAGTATGGATGCCGTTAATTCCTTATGTGCTCAATGAAATATCCAGTGCCACTACATGTTCGCTATGCACCTAATACAAACTAATCACTAGAGTACAAAACAGTGCTAGTAAAACACTAGGATTCGTTGCTAAGTTGTTGGGTTTGCAACTAAAATGAAACAAAATGTAACTTCACTCTCTTCAAAATGCTACTTCCTTTGTTTCAGAACAATATTTAAAAATATACGAAAAAAATGTTGTCCTTGCTTCTTTGCTTTCACGTATGATAAAAAGAAAACTGTTTCACAACGACATTTAAGTATGTTTAAAATACTAGTAGAAATTGATAATCAGATTCATGTATCTGTAAGTTAAAGTCCATAAGAAGTAGCATCTAATTATCTAGATGTATATTAATATCAAACTTCCTGATCAATTCCATGAAGCAACTAAGAAAATTGCTTCTCTGAAATTCTATAAATCTTTCTCAAGTGAGCAGAATTGCAGGAATGTCCAGTGGACATAAGGTTTAAGCTAACTGAAAGGAAGCTCCATATTTTTACATTCAAACCAAAAGCAGAGATAGAGTTACCTGATGGTCTGGTATTGCAATCATTTACAGAGCTACGCGGTTGTGAGTCATTGTGCTCTTTGAGTGACTCGAGATCATCAATAATTGAATTAAAAGTAAAACCTTTAGCAATCTCCTTTTCAATGTAAATTATCACGCCGTCTGCTAGAAAAGCATCTTCACTCATGTTTCGCAACATATTCTTGAAGATTTCCATTCCTGAAAAAGATTTTTCGGTTGTAGCAGTAGAAACCGGAAGAGTCATGATAAGACGGAGTAATTTGTCAATCAAACAGTAAACTTCTGACTTTTTTGTTTCTGCCAAACATGCACACAATTCTTGGATAGTTGATAAATTCTTCAATTTTGAATCTTGACGAGCATCAATAATGAAAAGCTGAAGTTGGCATTGTAAATTAAGCTTCTCCTGCTCATTGAAATCCATGGGATAATATTTTTCTACAAGAGTGCAAATATCATCAATGTTAAAAGCTTTGTAATTATCCTTAGGAACCAAAGCACAACTTAGAGTTAACAACTCCATTGCTTGGTCGCTAAACCTGCTATTCAACTCTTGTAATTGTTTGTCAATGGCAATGGAAAACACTTCTTCCCTATAATAATGCTCTATTGTGATGTGATCCTTTTGGTGATTAGAGCGCCATGCAGGTCTTGCTATATACGGGGCTTTCAATTGAGGAACCTCAATACCATTTTTATCACAAAAACATGTCACAGTCTTTAACAACTTACTCCAGCCATTTTGTCTCATGTTTTGAAGCAGCACTTTGGTAGAACGAACTATATGCTTGACATTAACAACATTTGGATTTTGTTGTTGTAAAGCTTGACAAAGAATATCAGTTATCCCCATAATATTTCTCATCAAATGCAAGATCAATACAAACTCAAATGTAGTCAAGTTATCGAAAGCAATAGAAGCATCCCCACTTTGACAATAAGTTGACCCATCATTGGTCAGTTTTTTTAAAAGAGAACAAGTTTCACCATACATGTTTATCAAACTACAAATAGAAGGAAAATGTGACCTCGAACGAGTTTGCAAAGTAAAATTTTCCCCTTCGCTGGTTTCAAGCTCATTGATCTCTAGCAAATGTGCAATTTCATCTAACTTGGCAGCAAGTAACTCATCATGGGGCCTACTGCAAGAAGAGAAAAAATCCACAATAGAATTCAATTCAGAAAAGAACTGGTAAATTTGAATAACTTCTGACGATGCACAGACCAAGGCAGGTTGCAACTTATGAGCAAAACAATGAATATGATATGCAGAAGGACATTCATTCAAAAATAGTGCATTTAAACCAATCCATTGTTCTCTCATTTCGCAGGTAGCATCATACCCTTGACCACGAATGTTAGAAACATCAAGATTATGCTGAGAAAGTATAGCACAAACTTGTTCCTTAAGAGCTGATGCCTCAAAATTAATGTCTTTAACATGCACAATATCAAACAACCGCTCTTGTATAAACCCATTTTTATCAACAAATCTCAAAACAAGGGCCATTTGTTCCTTTCCTGATTTATCAAGAGCTCCATCAACAACTACACAAAATTTGGAATCACCAATTTCCTCACGGATATGGTTTTTCACTTTACTAGAAACAACTTGCAAGATCTCTTTCCGAAATTGAAGTGACGCACACTTGTCAAGATATGGGCCATTTTTCAACATGGCTTCGGAAAACTCATCATTAAATGATGCATTAAGTATTGCCATTGAAATGAAAACATCTTCATATCTTTCTTCGGTGGTTTCTCCATCACCACCAGAAATAGCATGATCTTGAAATGTTAGATAAAGAACAATGCCAATTGACGTTTGAAGAATACATTGTTGATTCTTCATAATTTGATCTAAGCTTGGCACATCAATAGCATTGTCACTATGCCCATCTTGATTCGATAGGTCTTGACGAGGATCCTTCTCAAACTCATCACATCCAACTCTACGAACCTTGGAAAGTTGCTTCTCATTTTCATCGATTTGTGGGTTCTCGGGTTGAGAGGTGGATGCTATATTTTCCTCATCTTGGTGAGCAAGTTTCCTCTTCAAAAAAGAATTGATTCTTTGACTCGTGACCATTACTTTTCTGAAGTACATAGGAAAAGAGAAAAATAAAAATCTTTCCACCAATAAATCAAGCGTAAACCACCAAACTAATCCCTGACATTGTAAAACAGTCTCAAATAGGTCATTGACATTATAAATATAAATATTGCAGAAAAGTTGTTAAATTTGTATCATATTAGTCATTTATGAGAGCATATAAGAGATTAATTTGGTGGTTTACTGGATAAATCAATGCCTTATGCAACACTAGACAAAAACATTGAATTGAAAAACCCTAAACAGAAGCTGCTTTCGCCATAAAAATTAAGAAATACCGAATAAAAAAAAGTGAAAAGAAAAGAAGAATGAAAGTGAGAAGTGAAGAGAGAAATGAATACCTAGACAGCGATGGAGTGAGAGAGACGGCACAAAACGCAAATTAATGGCGGGCATTACCTTTCTGAAGCAAGTGTTATGGAGGAGAAAACCACCATTGTCAAATACTTTATCAGATTTTTTTTTTTGGGTCAAGTCTTTTTTTATCAGATTTTATTTATGTTAATTTCGGATTACTAGATTTCTCTTCGCAATAATGGTAGAGAAAAAAAAAACTGATGTTTTGATTTGGGGAATCGATCACTTTAGTTCATAAAGATTGCAAAACAATCTTGAATGTATAATTGTTAGTCAGCGATTAAAGTGACTAACGGAGTCTGCATTCAAGTCTAAATTGATTAGCATAGTCTACATTCAAGGACAATTTTACAATTTTCAAAGACTAAAGTGACTACTCTTTTTTCATTTAGGGACTAAAGTGACTAATTCCCCTTTTGATTTTGTAGAAGTTATGATAAAATAATATTATTATAATAAAAAAAATTATTTTTAGTTTATTGAATAAATGATGAATACGGTCTATATTACATACTACGTACATCATATATTTAATAAAATTAAAAAATATATTTTTATTTGTAATAGTGATCTGAGTGTAAATATTTCCTTATACCATTTTTATAAGAACATGTAACAAAAATCACATGTATTAAAAAATTGTTTGAATAATAAATTTGTATGAAATGAACATTTAAAATTCTACAAATTTTTTAGTGAGAGAAACTCTAACTTCTCTCTAAATTTTATTTCTCATTCGTTCATTGAGGAGGGATGATTTTAGGTCATTTTTGACCTAGAATCACCCCCTTTACATCTTTTTCCTCCTTTTCTTTCAATTTAAATAAGTGGTTTTCACACATATCAAGTTTTTCCTTTTGTTTTTTTTGTGATTTCGTCGTCTAAGTGCGGCGTTGTGTTTTTCGTCGTCTTGTGTGGCGTTTGATTTCGCGTTTTGTCGCGGTGTTCGTTTATTTCCTATTGAAAGATCTACACCAGTCAATTACAAATTCAACCAATGATTTAGGCGTCAACGTTGCAGATCCGGAAGCATGGGTATTTCAGTGACTTAGGTTTTATCATATTATTTGTAGGCTTTTTGCCGATGTATGCTATTAATTTGGGTGCTGTGAATTTGTTCGCAGATTCATCATTTACGTCTTTAGCGATGTTTGTATCTGATATACTCTTATCTATTTGAATGAATGAATATCGTTTTGTTTTTGTAAAAAAAAAATTTGTATGAAATGTGTGTCTTTTAGTAAACTATCTTTGTATACAAATGTATTCAATATTACTATTTATATTTCGAGACAAATTAATAGTATTAATTTTCTTTAAAAAATTAATAATATTAATTACAGGTATATCTGAAAAAGAAGTAATAAATTAGTCTAGAAATTTTTAAAGTGTTATATTTAAGGACAGTTTTTCTTTTGTAAATAGTCTAGTAGGGGGTATAATTTTTTTTTGTCTTATTTAAGATTTGATGTGCATTTGAGAACAAATTATATTGTACTCCCTCTTTTTCAAAATTTTGTCACATTTATGTGTTACTAATCTGGAACTATTTGTCATTTTATACTAAATTAGACCTAATCCATTCTTCCAAAACCAATCGGAAGGTAGAGCGTATCACCGTTTACAACTTTTCATATATCAAATTTTGTCACATTTGAAATATTTATGTGTCTAGAACTATTTGTCATTTTATACTAAATAAAACAACTCAAAAAGAGTAACTTTGTTTTGGAAAACATAATATTTTAACTTTTAAGAAGTTGAATGTACAACTTTTTATACGTATATTTCCTTAATAAGTTCCTTAACATGTACCCTTGAGAGCACAAGTTAACATTTGCCAATAAATTTTGGTATTAGACCTAATCCATTCTTACAAAACCAGTCAGAAGGTAGAGTATCACTATTTACAACTTTTCAATGATTATCTCTTTTTGAAAGCGAAACTTCAAAAAAATTCAATGCACTCTCTCGGAACACATTTTTATAAAATAAAGGGTTAATAGACCTTTACCCCCTGTAATATATGTCACTTTTGGTTTTCCTCCTGTGAAATTTTTTTGGCAGATTTCGTCTTTGTAAAATTTTTTTTGTTTTAGAATCAGCTGGCCTAGGGGGTATTCTAAAACAAAAAAATTTTACAAGGACGAAATCTGACAAAAAAATTTCATAAGGAGAAAACCAAAAGTGACCTATATTACAGGAGGTAAAAACCTATTAACCCTAAAATAATACTAGCTTGTGAAGTAAATGGTGCAATTCTTTTTAAACATTATCTGTCTACATTTTTTTCAATGTAAAACTTAAATTTTTTTTCTCAATATAGTATAAAGAAAATGCAACAACAACATCAGCAATTTATACTTATATTTTAGCAGATCAATATAATTCTTTAACGGTATAACTCCGGATGGCAACTCGGCATAAAGTACACATCTGAGGATATTATACAGATTATAAAGAAACCGATAGATTTGAATTTTATTAATAAATCAAATAGCAAGCACCTTTAAATTTTCCTTTTCCAAGCAGAAATATATGTTTGCCACAAAAAACCAAAGTTTCTTGTATCTATAGAAAAAAGATGAAAGTGCCAGGCTACTTGGATTCATCCATTGGGGTACAAGATTGAGATATTAATTCCTGATCATCTGCCCTAGATTCCTCAGATTTGGAGACAGAATCCTCAAGAGCCTCCAGAAAAGACAAAACTGTGAACTTGTCTGCCAAGGGGAAAACAAAGAATCAGCAATGTGAAATAATCACGTCAATAAGCCGGTAGTAATTCTCAGAAAATATTCCACGTATCTTTTTTCCTTCATTTTTTGTTTATTTTTATAAACGACATGAAATATCAACTTCCTACACACGCCTGAAACTAGAAGACATGAAACTTTGAAAGAATCCAAGTATTGTGCTTATTAGCAATTCTCTTATAACTGCCACTCCAGTACTATAAAGCAAATTTGTGATATTGAAACCTCTGCCGTATACCAATAGAAAATGTGAATAAAGGTGGGAATTCTAGGTCACGCTAGATTGGAGAAGTAACAACTACAGATGGCGTTTATGATGCAAGCAATTAAAATCAATAACAATTAAGAGTGTGAAAGTACTAGAAACTTACATTTACTTGGATCAATTCCAAACTGAGACAAATCTATCTGTCCTGTTCGAAGTACCTGCAGCAATAAATATATAATCACACCGAATATCTTTTGAAATGAAATGTAAAAAAGAAAAAGAGAGGGACAGCAGCTTTTACATAAGTAAAAGAATCTACTTGCTGACGGAAAGGTGGGCTCTGCAACAACTCCAATATATCTTCGGGAGACCAAGTACCCTACATCATAGAATACTACATGAATCACTAAACAAAGGAATACGAAAACTCAATCGCTACATTGGTATAACATTACCTCTGGTAAATAGGAAGCTAGACGCTGCTCCAGTGGTAACGTCTCCATCAACGGCAATATCAGATCAGGCTTCAAAATGTCACCGAGTTCAAAGCCTAATTATATGCAAAAAAAACTGTCAATGTAGAGTGAACAACCTTTTGCTAATATTTTTTTATAAAATGATGTTAAATTTGTAGAGTGAACAGCCTTTTGCTAATATTTTTTTTATAAAATGATGTTAAAAACCTAAACCCGTCAAACTGCATACTAATGCCCCTCATCATGGGATACAGCTTTGAATATTAAGCTGACAGCTTTAATTTTTAGAGAGTACAGAGGAAGTTGTAAAAGTAGATTGAAATTCGAATATTATCGTTGCAATTGCAATATTATCTGTTGACACATATTTATCACACAGTCTTGATAGATAGCAAGGAAATGAATACAATGCCAAGTGATTACCTTCGTCAGGATCAAGAATGCTATCTGCAAACATATCAGAAAAGTAATATGTCAGATCTCAACACAGTTAAAAGCATTGTTGTTAAAATCCCGACTTAAATCCTAAAATCCAGGATTTTCCGACTTTCTTCACCTTCAACGACTTAAATCCATAGTAGAATCCCAAAATAGACGAAATCCATCGATTTTGATTGCGATTTTACGATTTCTTATAAACTAAGTCATTTACGACTATATATCATTTATAACATATATTTAGTATTTAATTTTTTTGGGTAAAATCCATCGGTTTTGATTGCGATTTTACAATTTCCTATATCGATTCTACAAAAGTCCTTGAGTAAAATCCTTCGATTTTGATTGCGATTTTATGAGTCTCGATTTTGTTATTCCCTTTCGACCTGAAGTAAAGTCCCGATTTTGACAACCTTGGTTAAAAGGGAATAAAAGAACATCTCTCTAAACGTAACTTATTACCTGCAGCAGGTCCAATGTTGCTCAATATTCTCTGGAGATCTGCCAATTTAACTGGACCAGAAGACGTTACATCGCTAGTTGCATCCACACCAAAGTTCGGGACAACCAAGTTTGCAGCTCTTTCCAACAAAAAATCAAACTTTTAGTGTCCAGTCGGGTAAATAAATAGATATGCAATGCACTACTAAGGGATTTGGCAACTAAATAACCATGCTAAATGAATTATCACAAAGCTCAATTTTAATTTGCAAGCTCATGCGTCTGAAAACATTTGAATATCAAAACTAAGTACCTGGATGAGATGTCATCTTCAACCATATCTTCAGAAACTTCAAGCGGAAGGGATACATCCGGTTCTTCTTCACCAAGGAGCTCTGTTAGTGAGTAAATGGTAATGAGCGTGTTACTCTTTACTTCTAGACATGAAAGTTTTACTCTAACACCATACATTTAGCTACTTGCCTATGCCACTTTGAATAGTTGCAGAGGCATGAATCAAAACCAAATAAAAGGTTACCAACATAAAAAAATTCTGTCATATTCTAAGCGCATGTGTACGTAACCATACTAATATGTTTCGCTTTCACCTAATATGCATTTTTTAACAAAATCTAGGATTCATCAAACCACATATGTGTATGTGTAAGATCATATAGAGTCATATCAGACTATTAGCTCTTTAATGACAAAATATGGCGCCACCATAATCAAATGGAAATACTTTTTGTATTGCACGTTCCCGTAAAACTTTCAACAAAAACACAAAACAAAAACATTACTCTAAAATTTGCAAAAAGTACAGGCCTGTTAAGTACTGTACACAACTGCTCAATGAAAATAAATTATGTACAAGCAGTGTTGTCAATCGCGGTCGCGGATCGTGGAATATAAAATTGTGTTCAAATTCCGCTGCGCTGCAGTGATATCACGCTACTATAGCCACTATTTGACAACACTTTGTACTAAATTACATTTCGCAAAACAGTAGCAGTTTGTTGAAATTCTGCTATGCTTAGCCGTTATTTGACAACAATGTGCACAAGTATTCATAAATGGTTGTTCAAAACCATACAAGGTGCTTATCTGGTGCAAGTACATACTGGCTCTGCATGGGTACCCAATACTAAGTTGTTTGGTTAGCTACTAAATGAAACAAATTGATATCTCACTCTCTTCAAAATGCTACTTTGCCTCAAAAAAATAAAAAATTGACATGAAGCCTAGCTTCTACTACTTCAAACTTCACAGTGATATTTAAGTACGTTGAAAATAGAAGTAGAAATTGATAAACAAACTCACACATATGAAGGTTCATGTACTAGTACAAATTTAGTAGCATCCTTATTTATAATCTTGTAAATACAAGTTTTAGTTATTTCTAGATGTATATTAATATTAAACTTGCTGAGCAATTCAGAAATTATTTCTGAAATTCTCTAAATCGTTCTTAAGTAGGCAGAATTGCAGGATCGTCCACTGGCATAAGGCTTACACGTTAATAGAAAGGAAGCTTAAAATTCAAAGCAAAAGGAGAGATACTTACCTAATGGTCTGTTGAGGTAATCATTCACAGAGCTACACAGTTGTGAGTCATTATCAGCATTAGATTCCTATACACAATAAAGGTTCAGGTAGAAAAAAAATATAAGAGTTGATCATCCAGTCAAAGTACTTAGGGAGACAAGTGGATATTCAGTAATAAAACCAACCTGCATCCAGAAGAAGAACTTTCTGTCGTCACTATTAAACTTCAATATGTAAACCCTTCCAGATGTTTGATTAACCTAAGCAAATCAAGAATCAGAGGTCAGAATATTCAAAACCATTAAAATAATCATACCCAAGATATTAAGAGTAAAGCAGTGGAACCTGCTCAAAAATAGCCTCGTTCGGAAATATTATCTGATCCTGTGTTGGCTTAGGTCAAGAAGCATCAAAATAATTCCAGAAGGAAGCAACTAATATTTCAATTGGTATAACATATGATACAGTAAAAAAATAATAGTTGCCAAGTCAAAATAATAGACGTCAGGAAAGAGCAAGAAGAAAGGCAACAACAACAACAACAACCAAGCCTTGTCCTACTAAGTGGGGTTGGCTACATAGATCAAACGATGCCATAGTGTTCTATCAAATACCATATTTCTATCCAACTCATTAATCTCTAGATCTTCACAAGTCTTCTCTTTACATTACCAAACCACCTAAGCCTAGTTTCCACAATCTTTTCTACTGCAGGTGTTACCCCAACTCTCTCCAATGTTGTCATTTATAATCCTATCTTGTCTAATATTACCACACATCCAACGCAACATCCTCATCTTTGCTACGCTTAACTTATTTTCTTGTGGGTTCTTTACAGCGTAGCACACTGTCTCGTACAACATCATCGGTATTACAGCTGTGATAAAATTTTCCATTCAACTTGAGCGGTACTTTCATGTCACATAAAACACATTAGGCCTTCCTCTATTTTAACCACCCAGCTTAAATTCCATGGTTTACATCTCCTATTTCTCCGTCGTTTAGCACTATGGAATGGACCCTAGAGAGAGGGACGATTAATAAGGACAACTCTGCACTTCCACGAAAAATAAACACTAAAGGTTAATCTGCCCCTATAAATTTCATTTACTAATAATTCTAGTAAATTTTGTTGCAAACAAATAAGAAATATTTGTTAATTCTATTTGACCCATATAGAGTGAGTGTATTTCAAAGGGTGAGTTGGGGTAGCTCCTATTACATAAAAGATGGTACTAGTCTTAGGTGATTCGGAAATGTGTGGAGAAGACCCATCAGAAACACAATAGTAGAGTTGAGCAGATCGGAGAAATGTTGGAGGTAGTGTGAGACCAACGAAAACTACTACATGGGAAACAATCAAAAGAGATTTGAGATAAAAGGTCTATATTTAAACTTAACATACAACAGAGCATTATGGCATATGGTCTATGTAGCTAACTCCGCTTTGTGAAAAAATAAAAATTGATTTGTTTTGCTGCAATTCAACTTAAACTTCAGGCTGTTTAAAAAAAAAAAAAAACTTAAACTTCAGGCAAAACATAAACATCCCTTTTGTTTTGACTAATTATAACTAAGGGACTATAAAACTATGAACCATGGGAACACACCAAATACGAACCAAATATTTTCATGATGAAAGGCTACTCAATTTGGGTACATGTGTGTATTGTTTGGGAGCGTATTAGCCTGTACCAACATCCCGAAAAAATAACAAAATTGTTCAATAAGAAATTGAAAATTGTAGTTTTCTCATTCCTTTTGTTTATACTGTTGATCTTTTCCCTATTAGCTTGCGGATTCTTTCCACATTTCCTACTATTCAAATATTATTTCCCTATTTTCTGCTATATAAAGATCCCCTTTCCTAATTTCCCTGTATATATTTCTTTAATTCTGTTCTGATTTGTAATGTAGTAAATTAGGAATGGTTATAGACAGAAATATTCAAGTGATTTATTTTGCACAAAAAATTAGTCTGTCCAGCTATTCTATACAAATTCTAATCTACTGTATACAAATTCTAATCTACTGTTAATGCAAATCAAGTTCTTAATCCTATCAATTCTACGACGAGTCATCACTCAACTGAACATAAAAGTACGTCATTCAAATGAACACCAATTATATATATTTGGGAAGAAAAAAGGATACATCTTCAACAACATTTAGTGTGCGATCCAGCCACTGAAAATGAACTAGTCCCTCCTCACCCTGAGACAGAAACAATCACGTCAACTAAAAACCACTAGCAGTCATGGTTGAAATAGTAAAGAATAATGTTCAAACTTCAACAATGCAAATTCAAAATGATGTCAAAAAAATGAAACTAATATCGAAGCCGCGAAGCATACCCTAGCAATACGAACGAGTCCTTTGCGTGCATCAGGAACTACCCTTTTTCCCTCGAGTGACATTTTACCAGCACGAAACTCCAGCAGAGTTTCCTGTCAATAGACATAAAACACCGATCAATCATAGCATCGAAAACAGCAGGAGCGAAAACTATAACTTATATACTACATTAACACTTCCATTCCTGACTCTTAAAAAATTTGACAATTAACTTGAAGGTTACACTGGTAATATACTCTTTTTTGCTTTTTTTGTTTTGGTGAAAACTCAAAAAAAAAAAAACAAGAAGCCAATAAACGCAAAGAGCGAAAAGGAAAGTAAAAGATAAAGACATTATTATTACCTGAATTGCAGGAAAAGCGTCGATGGAAGATGAACTCATCTCGTTTCAGTAAACTGCAAAAGGAGCAAGGAAACATGAGTAAAAAAATAAAAGAGAAAGGGTATTATAAAACCCTAGAGTGTGAAATATGAATTTGGAGTCGGAGGTTGATTATTACTCAACTCAATTCGATGATGGAGCGGAGCGGGGCGAAGGTATGTGAAAGTGAGGGTTCCGTTGTTTATTCAGTCAGATTTTCTCTATCGTTCTGCCGCTCCGACCTCACTGTCTTATTCTTATTATTATTTCAATTTTCACCCCTTCTATTCCATAAAACTACGGAATTCACATCTATTTTTAACTTTATTCTTATTTTCTACTAATTTTTTTACTAGATTATTAGATTAGATTAATTGAAATGATTATCTGAATTAAGAGGTTTTTTTTTTGAGCAAACTGAATTAAGAGGTTTTAGATATATGTGATGTGATGTGATTATTTTATTGAAAAATAATATTTTGTGCATGTTTTATTTGTAATTATTAATACTTGATGGACTTTTTTATCTGAATATGATTTTGCGGATTTATTTGAAGATAAAGATGATATAATAATACAAAACAAAATTATGATGACGACCAAATTATATAACTGATTTTATCTAAGAAAAAAAAGTAATATGCATTCGACAATTATAAACCTATAAGAAAAGGTTAATTGACACTACACTTTAGTAAGAGTCAAACAATTGTGAAACCTATCAAATATTATCGTTATTGTTAATTAAATATCAAAACTTAAGTACAATTTTAATGTGCTGCATGCACAAAACCAACATTGATGCTAATAATAATCATTTAGTAGTCTTACTTATCGCTTACAATCATCATTGTGTATGCATGTAATGACTTCTTATTAGCATGTAACATTTTGACCAATACAACAATGCATATATTGTCGCTCTGAAATTTACATCTGCGCAACAAGACATTCTGATTTACATTATGATATGTTGCTCAAATAAAAGAGTTGTAGTTTCTTTCTTTCTTTTCAATCAGTGATATATAATAAAAATGAACCATTTGTATTTGTAGATCAATTCATAAAGTTTGTTTTGTTTTAGTGACACCATAAATTGATTTTACGCTGACAAGGAGAGATAAGTTCAAGAAAATTATAACAACGGATGTAAAAAAATGTAGAAGTAAAGGGATGATGAATAAGTAATTGTCTTGCATTTGACCTACCAATTGTTGTGGTACTATTTCCTTAAAAATTGCTCTTTATCCAACATAAATTGTTCTCTCCCAACTAAAAAGAAGAAAATACCCTAAGACATATGTGAGTTAACTCATGCTAATGTAAATTTTTTTTTAAAAAAACAACGTGAATTAATTCACGCGAGTTTCTTTCTCATTTTTATATCACCAGCTAACATTATTTCAACTCAAAGTGGGACCCATATTAATTATTTATTACAAAAGTGTGACCAATGATCCACATGATTTTGAATTGACAAAAAACAGCACCATACGACTTTGAATTGAACTCAGCAATGCAAAAATGACAAAAAGAAAACAACGTGAGTTATTAATTGATTATATCAGTTTTTTTTTGAGGGAATTTAGTTTCTAAAGTTGAAAGAAGAATTACTGTAACATATTGCTTGCTTTCATCATGTTATGCCGGATGCATCACGTGTGGTTTATTGTAACACAAGTACCTAACAAAACCATGTAAACACATAAAGTTAAAACTTATATTTTAAACTAATGTGAGTTAACTCACATGTATAACACATGTGCGAGTTAACTCACGCTGGGGTATAACATCAACGTAAGTTAACTCACGCACTGAATATTAATTATACAAACCACGAATGCCTAAAGTAAGGTTAACTTTGTGTTTGCATCAAAAGTTCTTCATTTGTTATTGACCCCAAATTAGAAAAATCTCAATCATCCTTAAACCAATTTCACCACAACAGGGTTGTAAATCGTAAAACAACATATCCCTTTTCCTTTTCTTTTCCAAAAATACAAAAAAAGAAAACCTTACAACAACGTGCATGACAGTCCAATACACATATGTTGTTATTCATGATAAGATGTTGTTATTCGTAAATAAGGAACTATATACCAAAGATTTTCTTCAAATTGTTGCAAGGTATTTATGAACAACATCTTATTTTTTGGTATATGGTTCTTTCTTTTTGAAGAAAATAACAACATTTAAAGAAACTTTTTTTTTTTTGGTCGGGACTTTTTTTTTTTTACTTTTAATTTAGAGATGTAAAATAATTGGTATGGCAGCTTGTATAATCAGTGTCACCGACCCAATGTGTGGTGTAAGTAGTGTCACCATACTAATGTCTTAGTGGTACATTTTCTTGCTTGGTGAATGTTGAACTAATTGGAGTGAAGGGATTTTTTCTTCTATTTCCATACACAACATTTTTCTTGAGGGAGGAGGAATGTTGAACTAGATTAAGAGTGCACACAATATTTCGCCAAGGCCGAGAGGACACACATCATAAATACATGGAAGCTGCCCTTATGCTGTCTCAAAAAACAAGGATAGCAGGTGAGTGAGTTATGGAACTAAAGAGACAACAATGAACCATCACGATCAAATGATGTTAAGTTATTGTCTGAGTTATTTCAGCTAGTCAAAACACCCAAGTAATTTCTCAGAAAGGTTGGCAACAAATTAATACATAGCATTTTGATCTAGTATCATCGAAATTTATAGAATCCAACATTATCTATTTTTAATACATGGCATTATCTATTTCAACTTAAAGATAATGACATTGATAAAATAATAGTAATACTATTTTTTCGTACAATTTTATCAATTTCAAGAAGTACACTTTCATAAGATGAAGAACATGGTGCTGCAACGACTATGATTGATGTATAGTAGAGTAATCAACCATGTTTGTTGATAATATAGGAAAGTGTTGCATCTTATTTCTCTAACCTCGCAAAATGCAGAACAAGTTAATAAAACCATGGCCATTAACATAAAAATATGGTATTGAATTAACGACGAACCAAATAAATTATGATTCTCATATCTAACTAGAACGATCTCTAGTGTATTTTTTAAAACAATAACTATTATATTTTATTTGACACACGCCCACGTGTGTGTTTGTATTATTAATAGTCAACTTATACTTAAAAACCACATCTCTTCTCCATGGACTAGAACAATAGTTAAATTGGAGATTTTTTTTTTTATTTACACATGACATCCTATGAGTATGATCAAGTGCATAAAACTAATCGTTCAATATGATAAAATTTGAAAAGTCACGACCCTTTTTAAAATATCAAAATTAACGTAGTGTTTTGATTAGATTAAAAAATAAAAAAGAAGAGAAAAAACAATTTTAAAGTGAATTTGGAGCCTAATACTCTGAATGCTCTGTCCGTAGCGTAGGGTATGCATTCTTGTACTACGAAGCACATGGTGACGGGTTCCTTCTTGTTCAGACATAACAACATTTCCCTTTATCCTTCACGGTCACGCCGTTGTAACTATTCGATGGAACATCAAAGTGAAAGAGAAAGAGAAAGAGATAGTCATCATGTTCATTACAATCACACTCATCCCTCCAAATACGCTAGATGGAACGCTAGGTTCGTGTGTCCCATTCAATTCAATTCAATTACTTCTATATGCTTCGAATTCATATATTATTATTATTCATTTTATTTGACAGGGAAAGCTTCCAATTCATGTACGCAAGGCCTTGGCAACGAGTCAACGATTTTTACTTGAACACTGTCCGCGGCAACTTCTCTTTGCCCCTTCTTTTTCAATCTCAGGTCTCAACCCTAACCACATTTCAATTATCAACTTAATTAACTGTTTATCATTCTTAATTCTTCAATTTCTAACAGACCCTTCTTCATCATGATCATGATTCTGGAGTTCCACAAATTTCTGAGTTGGAAAGTGGCCGTGTATCCAAAGATCGCAGTGGGAAGTGGGCAAGATTCAATTTCAAAATTCTTCTTTCCTACCACGGTGGTTCTTTTGATGGCTGGCAAAAGCAGCCAAACTTGAACACTGTTCAAAGGCAAGTTATTACTATGTGCTCTACACTTTTTAAATCATATTGGATTCTCATTTTGCTTCTTCATACAGCATAGTCGAAGCGTCACTTGGTAAATTTGTTGATGAAAACAAAACTCAACTGCTCAAGGACAAAGGTTTGCCTATCGAAGGTTGTGCTGCCGTTGCTGGTCGAACAGACAAAGGAGTCACAGCCCTTCAACAAGTTTGTTCCTTTTGTAAGTCATTTCCCTATTCTTAATATCAATGCCTTTGCAATGTCAAATCCTTCTTATAATTGAATTGCTGCTACATACGCAATACGAAACAAGACAAAACTGGGGAATTAAAATCTCTTTTATAAACAGTTATATGACAAAGATGTCTAGCATTCCACGGCCATATGTTATGTCTAACAATATGGCTCATATACAGACGCAAAAGAGGGGGCGTGGCGGAGCGTTGCAAAGCTCCTTCCGTCCCTGCCCTTGGGTTTGACCCGAACGTGTGTTAGGCCGAATTGTTGTTGGGGGGCGATAACACCGCGGTCATGGTTCGTGGGTATTGTCGTAATCTGGTCCACAGTACTATATATATGGCTCATAACACTGTAAACCCGATTTCATCAAAAGTACTATACGGAACTATAGCTGCTCTATGGTCGTAGAGGTAGACACAATTGTCCAAACTGTGTGAACAAAGATGTGTGTGTCTCATTGTCTTGCGATTTTCGCTTCTTTTATTCTTCTGTTACTAGTTGCTGTTCTAACAAATAACAATTATATTTAGTACATTTAACTGAAATCTGAAAAGAGAACTCTCTGAGATGATAAACTGAATATTGAAATACGACTAACCAACCGACAGAGGTATAGACGAGTGGGTTCTATTTTTGCACTCTGTCGGATTTGATTGAATCTTCCCTCCCTAATCTAGGGTTCATTATGCACAGACACCTGGAAGAAGGATATTAAACCAAGAGAAATTGAAGATGCAATAAATGACGCAGCACCAGGAAAATTAAGGGTCGTATCTGTATATGAGGTAATATCCTTTTAAATAATATGCGACATGAAGCTAATGTTTAATACAATTATCAGTTGCCATGAATATAAAGAAAAAGAAACAGAAAAAATGGTTTGCTGGTTTCATTTTTATAAATGTGATAACAATAATAATGTGAATTATTGTAGGTATCACGCGCCTTTCATCCAAACTTCTCTGCCAAATGGAGGCGTTACCTTTATATTTTCCCACTCACCGATGGACAGGATAAGGACCAAAGCGGCGGCAATGGAGAGTCTTGTGACAGTTTTATATATAATGAAATTTATGATTCTGACAGCAAGGATGAGTTAGAAAATGAAAATAAATCATATGTGTTCAGCGCAAGGAAGGTGAACCGGCTTTTGCAAAAGTTGGAAGGAAAATTGCTGTCCTACAAGATGTTTGCCCGTGATACAAAAGCTTCAAGAAATGAGTAAGAACTTAATACTTGGGTTTCTATCTTTTTTGGTGCACATTTCAGATACTTTCACATTATACTTTTGGGGAAGATAGCGACTTTTATTGTTTATGCGACTATTATCTGGAATCAAATCTTAAAGTGTATGTTGTATACAGTTTTTAGATGAATGAGATCTATCATTCAAATGATAATTTTTTGTTTGACAGCACTCGAGGAATAGCTGGGCCACCTTCATATTTCCTTGGTGCTGATACTACTTTTAAGAGGGGAACTGTCCTTCACTGAGTTTAGTCGTTTACTTATGACTGTCATTCTGTTTCAGTGGTCCACCAACAGAGTGTTTTGTTCACCATGCTCGAGCTATGGAAGCCAAGTTGCCTATAACTGTAAGTAACTTTTAAATTTTTAATATTTGTGCAAGTAAACACTGAATAGGGGAAGTAAGGGAAATTTCTGAAGGAGTAAGGGTCCTCTATTTCTCAAAAGAAAGGGAGAGCTCCATCACTAAGGTTTCTGGCGTATAAAGACCTATATTTTTATAAACGGTGACAGGTGTTTCGTATTACTGGACTGTTATACACTCAAACCATTAATAATGGAGCCCTCCATTTTTTTTATTTTTTTTGAGAAATGTAGAGGATCGCTACCTTTTCTGAAGAATGCACAGACATGCATCATTTTACTTCGCTTTTTAAATTTATTTACGAATGACAAATACATGGAAGTTTGTTTATGATGGGTTTCTTGGACCGGTGGCTTGAGCTGGGTCATCAACCTCAATATAATTCACATTGCACAGTAAAGTGTATACTATTTTTTTGGGGGTACTTTGGGAAATTAAAGTGTCAAGATATAGCAGATGATAGTTTCACTATACAGCAAAAAGGAAAAAGGAGACTAAAAATAGTAGCAGACATATTAACATTAAGTGAAAACTAAATCTGTTAATGCCACTTGACATTAGTCACAGCCTTTTTTTTACATACACATTGTTTATATTATTTTTTGTACGACAGGAATCTTATGAGATATTATTTGTTAGAAATGCTAGAAAAGTACTGGATAAATTTCTGAATCATACATTAGGTCTGTGATTTTGCTTGTTTTCATCCTAGCATGGGGTTCTTCAGCCAGCATTTAAGATATATGGTACTACTAGTGTTTTCATGTCTCCTTCAGCAATAAATAATGGAATCTTCCAAACGAGATGAAGATTCTATTGTATTGTTTCCATTACACATCTTGACCATTTAGTCGAATCTGCATTGAAATGGATTGAGTTTGATATTGTTCATTCCAATTAGCCTACCTACCAAACATGGTTGATGCATCCAAGGATGATGTTAATCACGGCTCTCTGATTGGAGGACACAAGTAAACATGGAAATTATGCTATTTGTCGTTACATGATTTATGTCTATATAACCTCGACAAAAGCTATACCAAGAAACCTTGTGTTGGGTCTGTAGTCTTTACTATTCAAAAGCTATATGAATTCTTATGCCAGTATATTTTTTTATTTCTCACACCTTTCAAGTTTTGTCCTTCTGAGTGACAATAGGAATTTAATACTTTTTAGTTATGCTTTAACTCACGCCTTTGTTTTATAGAGTTCTTTGATGTTGAAGAGAAGCTTATTGATGTTTCATTTCACCTGTGACATTTCTAGGAAAATGGAGAAGAAACAAGGGTTATGTGCATTGAGTTAGTTGCTAATCGCTTTTTACGCAAGGTAAACATTGTATTTTTTTTATTTCCTTAGAGGAAACCATATTCACCGAAGGTTTTTGATTCTCTAATTTTGAACAATCACATCAATAAATTTTGTAGATGTAACTCAATATTATTATTAGAGTGTTAGCAACAGTCACTCTAATACTCTCTTTTTTGGTAGACTCTTAACACTCTCTGGATGAAATTCATGTATGTCCCACCATTTTGAGAACAGGTCCCACATAAAACGGTGAGATCTACATAAATTTCACTTGATAAGAGATTGAGTATTGAAAAGAGAATGTTAGAGTGAGTGTTGACAAGACCTTTATCATTCTAAAAGAGAGAGAGGGTGTTAGAATGCTTGAATAAGAGAGAGTGAGTGTTGAAAAGACTGTTATCATTCTAAATATTAACATGTTGATGCTTCAAAAACAAATGAATCAATTTAAAGTACACAAATATTATACATCATTATTTATATTTTATCCATTTGTAATGGAGGGTTATGCCTGTAGTTTTTTTTCGTCTTCTTCTGATTTCCTGATTGTGGAAATGCCATGGGTGTGCAGTCTGGTACATAGACCGTCTCTAATAATTGGCATGTGTATTTATTATTTATTTATTTTCACACATTGACTCGACTGAGGCTAATCAAATTTTTGCAGATGGTTAGAGTGCTTGTGGCAACCACAATTAGGGAAGCTGCTGCCGGTGCTGAAGATGATGCCTTGTTAAAACTTATGGATGCCACATGTAGGCGTGCCACTGCTCCTCCTGCACCCCCTGACGGCCTATGTCTAGTTGATGTCGGGTATGCAGAATTTGAACGGGAAAAATGTTTCATCATGAAAGATTAGAGCTTTGGTAAGTTGTAGAAAAGTGAATTTCTATGAAGAGATCATTTTTGTAAATGACTCTAAAGGGTCAATATTAAAAGCGAAAAACATTGAGGGAGCAAAGTGAAAATGGATGCATGCACGAAGGATTAAAATGAAAGCCATCACATCACATCACATATGTGAAAAACTAAAACTGTGCTTAAAAAGGGGGGAGTACTAAAACCACATTGCTCTTAAACTCACTGTAGTGCAGGGGAGAAAGTGGAAGGGGAGCAATTTGAATTCCCTCTAATCATGGAGGCACTGATCTAAACTTTTGGATAACACATTCTTGTATTTTGGACTCGGTTCACCCAAAATTGGGAGGAACATCATTGTAGAGCTTTTGATCAATATTGAACAATTTAGATTGTGTCTGCGTCAAACTCACGATTAATTTGTTGGAGGGATTTCAGATCTGAATTCTCTCTTTGAATTTGTGTACTGACTTAACTTTTTCTCATTCTCCTTCATTTATTTATCCAATCAAGCACAGGTTCACATCCTTATTGTTGGGGTTTGAGGAAAAAATTTAGTTGCAAATCTATACATATAGGTTGTATCATTTAAAATAAACGTTAGTCTTTTATTTATTTTTTTGAGACGAATAATAGACGTTGCAGTGTGAATGTTATCTACTACTACAATAAAATTTGTCTATTAAAGTTTTTGTTACTGTAATTACCTTTTTGATAATAATTGAGTTTTCATTTTCATCTTTAAAATTTGTATCCTAGTTTATAAGAAAAATATAGGCTTGAATATATATAATTTTTAAAATAGATGTTTATTTGAATTAGGTTTTCTTTAGTTGTAAAATAACTAGTCCTTTTAATATATATATATATATATATATATATATATATATATATATATATATAATTTTTGACATGAACTAAAAATACTTATTTTATTAAATATAAAGATTAAAATTAAATAGAAACTAATATTTGAAAGACATCATGTTTTAAGAATAGTGAGGAAAATGCTAACTAGTTCATGGGACACTAGTTAAGGGAAATGCTAATAACAATAATAGATTAATAGCTTTGGTACTTAGAGTGGGAATTGGTACAAGTTAGTGCAGAGAGATGTGATGATGAAGAAAGCATGAATGAGCATGGATTGATGATGCAGGGGCCTTTCCTTTTTTATTGTAAAAAAGGTTGAGTCAGCAGAACAGAAACCTTAAAAATAGGCATACAAAAAGTGGTGTCTTATTTAAATTTGAAGGCTGTCCGAATAGTTCTACACATTGTTATTGTTATGCAACCATGGAACAAAAGACTTGGTCAACCTCTGTTACCTCACTCTTTCAAATACATTATCCATCTCCTATTCTTAGCTCTTCTTTTTCTTTCTTCTCTCTCCTGTTTCAATTCCATCAAAACTTTTCCACCCTCCGTCACCAACCCCTTTGCTTCTTCACCCCTAGCAGCTCCTCTTTTCTTTTAATCTCCATTGAGAATCAAACCTTACCTGAGGGCACGCACGCGGCCCGTAGCGCGTGTGGGCCATCTACCCTTCTTCACTATGGCACTCATCACTCATATTATGAACAATAAAACCATATTCATCACATTAATTCTCTTGTTTTGTGTTGTTTCGTCATCTTATGGTGCTTCTGACTCTGAATTGCTCCTCAAGGTAAAGGACAATCTTGAAAAAAGCCCTGAGGTATTGTCAACATGGAATACATCCACCACACCTTGTAATGGTGATCATGCCAATTGGCGTGGCATTCTTTGTTATCAAGGAAAAGTTTGGGGATTGAAGCTTGAGAATATGGGGCTAAAAGGGTACATTGATGTGGGTTCTCTTAGGGAGTTACCATATCTTAGAACAATTAGTTTCATGAATAATGATTTTGAAGGTGGTTGGCCTGAGATTAATAAAATTTTTGGTCTTAAATCGGTTTATCTGTCAAATAACAAATTTTCTGGAGAGATTCCTTGGGAAGCTTTTGACGGTATGCAGTGGTTAAAGAAAATTCATTTGTCAAATAATCAGTTTTCAGGTTCTATTCCATCTTCTGTGAGTATGATGCCAAAGCTTATGGATTTGAGATTGAATGGAAACAAATTCACTGGACATATTCCTCCTCTTTCACAACCCCAATTGAAAACATTCAATGTAGCTAATAATCAGTTGCAGGGACCAATACCAGCCAATCTTAGTAAATTCGCCGCTTCTTCCTTTTCCGGTGAGTAACAAATATCCTATTAGCGCACACACATCACATGCATGTATGGTTTATGTATAAATGACTATTATAAATATAACTCAATGTGATTAGCCTAGTGGAAGCATATGTTACGTAAAGTTAGGATAACGCGTACACGAAAAAATTGAGATATTCTATTTTTGTTGGTCTTTTGCCTCAAACAGGATCAACTCCCCTAGAAGGATAGTTGTGGATTTGACAAAAGTTGGGAGCAGTGTTGTCAGAATTTGAACAAATCCACAAGAGTCATCGAGTTTTATATGGAAACAGTATATAGATGAAGGTGGCTGTTGCAAATTCAGAAATAAATTAAAGCTATAATATGCTTTGATTTTCTTTGTCTTATTGACACTGATTAAAGTATAAGGGTCTGTTTGGATTGACTTATTATAGCTTCTCTACCGACATAAACACTTGTGAGGCTATTTGGAAGAAATAACTAATACATAAACCCTTATAGCTTATATGAAAGTCAATTGACTTTATTTTATATTTTATTATAGAAATAGCTAATACATAAACCCTTATACTATGAATGTTTATGTTAGAAGCATTTAATTAAGCTGTTTACCCAAACATGACATAGGTATATATAGCAGCATCAATCTTAACTAGTATATATGTATCAAAATGATGAGCAGGTAATGAAAATTTATGTGGAGCACCATTGGCTGCATGTCCTTCAAAGAAGGCATCAATTGCAAGTATTTGTGTGGTTGTTGTGGTTGTTTGTGTAGCACTGGCTGTGATTGGAGTTACTGTGTTTTTCATCCTACACCGGCGGCGAAGACACCGAGAGCCATCGTCGACTCTAGAGAATCCACCTTCAGGCCACCACAACAACAAAAATGTTGGACGTGAAAGAGATATTGATGATGAAAGTAATAGATCATCAAGATCAATGAGTTCCAACCACAGTAGAAGAAGTGAGCACTTGAAGTTGTCTTTTATAAGAGATGACAGAGAGAGGTTTGATTTGCAAGAGTTGCTGAGAGCTTCTGCTGAGATTTTGGGAAGTGGTTTTTATAGTTCTTCTTACAAGGCTTCTTTGACGAATGGGCCAACAATAGTGGTGAAGAGGTTTAAGCAAATGAACAATGTAGGGAAGGAAGAGTTTCAAGAGCATATGAGAAGGATTGGAAGGTTGAACCATCCTAATTTGATTCCTCTTGTTGCTTACTATTATAGAAAAGAAGAGAAGCTCTTGGTTACTGACTTTGTTCAGAATGGTAGCCTAGCTGTTCGCCTTCATGGTACGTCTTATATATGTATGAACTCGTTTCTAAATTTTGTAAAGACAGAATCGATCAATGGTAATCTAGTTCAAATCATGGCTAAAATCCTCAGTCAAATTTTACTTAATTCACAGCCAAACTTCAGATAATTAAGGTCAATTTTTTTTCTAGAAATCGAATAGTTAACACAAAAAAGAAGAGGGCTTATCGGGGCCTCCTTTCTCCTGGACACCGACCTTCCCTTGATCATACACACCTCCTTTCTATTACGTAAAAGGATAGGGTTTGTTTATCATTTAAGTGAGGGGAGATGTCTGCGATTTCCACTTTTTTAACAAAGGCTTGATTTGAGTTAACTACGATGTTTTAAAAACTAGACCAAAAAATTAACCGGTATGACCTTCAGGTCATGGTTTAATTGGTTCAATCGATACAACCACGGTTTGACCAAATGATAAATAAATAAAAAATCAGTTGAACTAATTGCGGTTGAACAGTCTTTCAACCTTGGTTCAATTAAACTGTAATGTAATCGGGATCAAACCAACTGACAATTCCTGGTTCAACTAGTTAAACGTCTGATTTTTAAAACAATGGTTTACTAGCTGCATGTCTATTCGTTCACTAATATTGTTTGCTTATGAATATAGTTATGCATGGTTACTTTTTGTGTTTCAGGACACCAAGCCCTGGGGGAACCAAGCCTTGATTGGCCAATAAGGTTGAAAATTGTGAAAGGCATAGCAAGAGGTCTTGAAAATCTATACAAAGATATGCCAAGCCTAATTGCACCTCATGGAAATCTCAAATCTGCAAACGTACTTCTCACTGAAACATTTGAGCCACTTCTCACAGATTTTGGATTAGTCCCAGTAACAAACCAAGAAATGGCCAAGGAAATAATGGTAATATACAAATCACCTGAGTATTTGCATCATGGAAGAATCACAAAGAAAAGTGATGTTTGGTGTCTTGGAATATTAATACTGGAGATTTTAACTGGTAAACTTCCAGCAACATTTTTACAACAAGGTAAAGGAAGTGAGGTGAGTTTAGCAAATTGGGTGATTTCAGTAATACCTGAGGAGTGGAATAGTTCAGTGTTTGATAAAGAAATGGGTGCAACAGAGAATGGTGAGGGAGAGATGGGAAAGCTTTTGAAGATTGCATTGAGTTGTTGTGAAGTGGATGTTGATAAAAGATGTGATTTGAAAGAAGCTGTTGAGAAAATTCAACAAGTGAAAGAGAGGGATAATTCATGATGACGAGGAGGATTTTTTTACAGCTGACATGAAATGAAAATAAAAATCTTTTCATGTTGATGAATTGTTATTACCTTACTCATTCAGTACTTGGATTTTCTATCTATGTCCCTTAAAATTGAAAAACAATGTCACATTAATATGAGAGATGGATATATTAATTTACCCGGGACATTTTCTCAATAGACATAGACAACTTCGGCTGTAAGTCATAGTTTTAGTTTAACTTATAAAAATATAAAATTGTTAGGTCAAATGTCATGATTGGTGTTTAGATCCTGACTCCTCCACATATGTGTGTGAGTTTTAAATGGCTATTGTCATTTCATCTATCTATAAAAATTATAGATTGCTTCTATGTTTTATTGCAATTCCAAATATTGGAAAATGTTGATAATTTATAAATGATTGCCTGACAATGTCTTATATTTCCTTTTTATTTACAAAAAAATCTTATATAAAATCATTTTCTTACAAGACCGTCGATTGAATAGGAGTAGCGTGGACGTCTAATTCATCAAGATAGTGGAAAGATATTTCGAGGGATGAGCCCAACACGTTAGTCACCAATAGACCCTTTCAGATTAAGAGAATCATAGATACACCAATCTTGAATCTAAAAAACAACCCTTCTCAAGATTTTTAAAATTAGATAAAAGCGAAATGTGTAAACCAAGAACAAATGAACCCAAATTTCCACGGCAAAGCAACATATCAAAGAGCTCAATCACCAATACTGAACGCAGTATAAAAATTTGAATTTAATTAGGACAGTCTGAATTTTTTAAGAATAGTACACTATTTGGTCATTATTATAAACAAAAATTTAGATTTTAAATTCATTCAATTAATGATGTATATGATCTTTATTATAGACCATATACATCATTTAATGAATAAATCAAATATGTTAACTTTTGCTTATAATAGTGAAGGTGTATACAAATTCAGCGGTATTTGGTCAATTTTTTTTTCTCACTCTATCCTGCTTGACCTTTTTTCTTTCTCTTCTCTCAAAAAACCTTGACCTATTTTATTATTATAATTTAGTAATTAATATTATTTCTTAAAAATTTAAAATTCTGTATAAATAAATAATAACTACATATTTTCCTTTTATTTTTTTAAATATTTTATAATAATATTATTTTGCATACATATTTTTTTTTTTAAATATACAATTTCATTTCATTTCTCTCTCTACAAACTCTCATTTAAATTTAAATATTTAGATATTCATGATTTAATTTTTTCTTTAAATATGAAATAATTTACAAATTTTGAATGCTACAAAATTAGTAAAAAAAAAAGAAGAAAAAATGTATGAATTTAGAATTTGTGATATTATAATTCAAATAAGAAAATTGATTATTCTTTTACTTTATGTGACATTCAATATTTTGAATCTTGATTAACTAGTTTTTTTTTTTTGAATAAATCTTGATTGACAAGTTATGAATAAAATATAAATAATTGAATCAATTATAGTAAATAATTTGAATGAAAATATTTTTAATTTTTTTTACCAGAATGAAAATATTTTTAATTTTTTTTTTACCAAATTAAGCTTGTTTGAGCGGTTCCTTTTGCCTTAAGCTCTCATAGAAAAAAACACTTTTATGAAAACCTCAAAAAAGTGAAGAGAGAAGAAGCTGTAAAATTTCACCCTTTCATTGTGGCATCTCAACATACACCAAAACTCCATCATCCATGGAAGCTCTTGCTTCACTTCACCACCGTCACCAACCTCTTTGTTCTTCTCTCCACCCTTCTCTATCATCAACCACCGCTTCTTCTCTCTTTCTCTCACAACCTTCACCATCATCTTCCATTAGAGCTATATCTTCACCATCACCCCCTTCTTCCGAATCTCTTCAAAATCTTCAATACCCAGAAACCAAAATCCCTCAATTTTTCAACCCTCTTGTCAAAGTTCCAACCTTTGACCCTCCTCGTCAAAACCCAGAACCCAAATCTCCTCAATTTTTTAACCCTATTAGTAAATTTCCCTCTTTTGTTACTGTTACTGTTGCTGCATCAGCTTTTCTCTTTCTGGGTAGCTGTCAAAATGGGTTTAACAAATCAATAACATCACTTTCTTCGGTTGTTTCTGTTGAGGAAAAAGCATTGGATGAAAAAAGTGATTTTGAAGAATTTTTGGGAAACAAACCAGATCATGTTGAATCTGTTTTGTATTTGAAGATGAAAGAGAGAATTCGCGTTGTTCACAGTTTCAAGAAAATTAAAACTGATGATGATGAAGCATGGGAAGTTTTGAGAGCAGAGGTTGTTAGCTGCAGTGAGAATTTGGAGTTGATTAAGGTTGGTTTTGAAGAGATATTGGAGAAAGATATGGATTGTAACAAGGCGCATGAAGATCGTGTTCTCGAGTACCTTGAAATGGTTGATGAATGTAATGGCTTGTTGAAGGGTATTAAGGTTGCAATGGATAGGTGTGAGAGAGAGGATGCAGATATAAATCGTTATCTTAGATTCTTCGGCAAGGTTGTTGATCGTATTAGGGTCTTGGAAGGAGATATGGTTGGTGCTTTGAAGTATTTTAAGCAGCTTGAACAAGAGTGAGTAACATGAAATTTGATTTGAGAGTCTTCTTTTGGATGATTCATTTCTGATAATCACCGAAGAAGATATTTTCAGGCTTCTTTTCAAGTTTTGGTTTAGTTTCAATTGTTACTTTCATTACTTTTATTATATGATATGCTAATTTAAAGTAGTGGTTTATTAAGATGTGAAGCACCACATGTATATAATTAGGTATTGAACATTTAATTATTTAGTAGCATATCATCCTTTGTTGTTTTATTGTATGGTATGCACCGTTTCATGTCCTTTGAGATTGCTTACTGGTATGAGATGTTAATTTAAGCATAAATTTTTTACATCAAGTTTTCCCAAAGTTGATGAATTTTTCCAATCATCATTTGCTTTTTTGAAGCTTTTACAATCGGTTTGCTTTTATGCGTCTGAAATGTCGGAATTCTGTTTCTGATTTTGCGAAGTGCGAGAAACATTGTTTTTGAATTGGTGGCTTCTAGACAATAAAGTTTTATCATGAATTTTATCCTTGCACAAGATTCCGAAGACAGATTATCATGAACTGGTGCTTTCTGATTTTGTGAAGTGTGAGAAACAGATTATATGTTGGAAATTTCTGCAATAGCAATTGAAGTAAAAAGCTATGAATTTTTCTAGTTTTGAAAACAATAATCGTGAACCCAAGTTAGGAAATTTCAAGCCAGGATCAACTTTAGGGAAGGGAAATGCGCCTTTAAGGCGAGGGTAACAAAAACCTTACAAACTATACTATTTTCAACATTTGACATTGCAGCATTTAGAATTTGTACAACTTGGCATCTAATGATTTATACCTTGTTTGTTTAACATATTTTTAGGGTACAATACAATATTTGTTTACTTGTTGGCCATGTTTCTTTCATTGCCTTTTTGCCAGAAAATGCATAGATCTTATGCCGCTTTAAAATTTTCCAGTTGCAGTTGGAAGTAATAAATAAATTCATTCATGTGTCTTCCCCTATAGTTGGTTCATGGCGTTTAGCTATTATTATTGGCATACCTTTGTGGCGTTGCCACGATAGAACATGATGTTTAACTTGTTTCTTAAGCCTAGTAAGGTTTAAAAGGTAAGGTATGTGTTTACACATACATGCTTTATGCAAATGGAGCTAATGAAAAAAGTTTCTCAAGCCTTTATTGTTTTTCCAGACACCAAATATGTTAAGTAGATTCTTTAGATTGAATATTAGACTGTACTGGCCGGCAAGCTTGACTTGCAGGCGCTTAAGACCACCCCAATTGAGTTTAGTAGTCATCTTGGTGCCATTAAAAAGAAAACCAGGTATCTCTGTGATCCAAAATCATTCCCCCACCCAGCTGACAATATTCAAATCTATGCCCAAAACATTGAAAACTTCATGATCTTTTTTAGTTGAGAACAGTAGGAACAGTGTCTATAGTACTGTAACTGAGTTTCATCCAATTGAATAGCTCATAATCTCCGGAAAAACACTTCAGTTGTTAAGGTAAGTTTGATCTTTACAAGAGTTTTTCATCATTTATCTTGTCTTTGAAGCTCAGTCATTGGCACCGTCAACACATTGTGCCTATTTTTAAGACAATGATACTGATATTTACTCAAGATATCCAAAATTGGATCTTTCAAGTTGTTTAATCCCAAACTTCTTATTAACTATGTTTGTAATAGGAAGTTTGCAACAATGGTTGAAAAACAGATTATGGCCAAGGCTAAGTTTGAGGATGATAACTGGTTTAATTGAACATTGATAATCCACATCGAATGATAGTCTGAAATTGTTGACTCCATAATGTGTTGACAAATGACCACATTCGATTACATGTAGTATTACTATTACTAATTTACTACAGAGTACAAACCAGTCTTGATAATTTACTACCAACTATTGTCTGAATTGATGCAATTTCTAACCTCTTTAAAGTTTTGTTTGATATCGCATTCACGATGAAACACCAACTACCGTGTGTTTGAGCTATAAAGTTACGGGTTGTAAGTTTTCACATAAAGCTGCATTAGGACGTGAGAATGATTAAGCGGACACACAAGCAAACATACAAATAATTTTTTGACAATATTACTTACAGTTTGGAACTTCATACAAAGATTTGAAGTAAAATTATGTTATCTCTAAGATTCTCTATAGGTTTGATTTAAGATTCTGTAGTTGACTTTAACAATCCATTCAAATGAAAGGTACTGTGTGGAATGAGTGTACCACTGTAGCATAGATTTCAATCATACAAGCTGCTGTCATGTCAAAAGTCAAGACTACTTCTAAAACATGTTCCCAAGTTCTTAAACGGTAGTTAGAAGAACCTCATAATTATCGGAGGCACGTATTAAACAAGTATTTGATTTATCTCGTAACCACCATCCAAATGCCGAGCCTAACATTGTAAACATAAATAATCAGTTAATTACAAACTAACTATGATGGAAATTAGATTGTGCCATAGTTCAAAAATCATATTCATAGGAGACATATAGAGTATTAATACTCAAACTTCGTATTTCACAACATATTGAATTGATTGAAAACATTGAAAAGGATGAATGCATTGTGTTCAATATGTAGAGTTCATGAATGATTAACTATCTACCATCAAGCCATTGATTTTAAATTTTTGTTTACATCCCATAATGTGATAGTGATATAGTCACAATCAACTTCAACTATAAGAATCAAAACAAAGGAAAATACCAATTGCAAATTGCAATGTGTAAAGATGCAATCCGCGGTGTGCACAGAGGAGGTCATAGTTAGTTACAGAATGTTCAGAGAAGTAAAACAGGCGTTTAGAAATTATTGTAGCAGGTATATTAACTTATATTATGTTAGTATGATTGAAATCATTTTGAATAAAATAGTTATAAATAAACAAGATTATTTATGGCTATTTTAAATTCTTAAAGGAGGTTTGGAGATGTATGATCTTGGGGAGAAGAAAAGTAGTATATTTTTGTTAGCTAATTAAGGGTGGCTTCAATATTAACCTTCCTAGATTACAGCAATATATTTGGAGGGGATTGTCTCCCGTGAGTTTTTTTCTCAAGTGAATCAATACCAGCCCTCCATTTTTTTTTAATGAACAATCAAATGGATTTTGGTTTTTTCCTTTCCTATTTTCCTCACGAGATCCCCTTCACAGACCCATCTCTGCACAATCCCACCTTCTTCACAGATTGGAGAAGGTATGGTGATGATGCGATTATAGCTGCTGTAACCCCTTGCCCTGCCAGGTCACGATCGCGCACGGTGGAGCTGTGTGGCGGTGCAGCAGACTAGCGGTGGTGAAAAATTATCGGGAGACAATCTGTCGTCATTATTCACTAAATATAGAAACTATCAACAAACTGCTAACTTGGAGTTACAAAATACTTCTTAAAATAGTTACAACCACGTATTAGTTATATATTCCTTCTTCATTATATTCTGTCTCTAGCTTGTAGTTGATTTCACAAATTCATTCATTCAATTGAAGGTAATAATAAAACCAATAGGGCTTTCATCAATATTAACATAATGTCAAGGTCTATTCAAGAGAAAAAGTTAGGTGCAGGACGTGTTGTGGCAGTGGCAATTGAGAATAACAAAACAAGTCAATATGCAGCTAAATGGGCTGTTGATAATCTTCTTCCTAAAGATCAACATCTCTTATTAGTCCATGTTAGACAAAAAGCTTCTACCATTCCTACAACAAGTAATTATTATTCTTCATTCAAGCCCTAAATATTTTTCAGTGAATGATATATTATATCATTTAACAAACCATGCACACGTTAATTACTTCAATGATTCATGCAGCTGGAAGCCATGTATCTATCGATGCCAATGATGATGTGGGCCGAGCATATATGCGACAAATGGACAACGAATCTAAGGAGCTTTTCAGTTCGTTTCGTGTCTTTTGTAATAGAAAGAATGTAAGTTCTAACACATAATGTGCTCTTGACTTTTCTAGGGATTAGTATACAGGGCTTAACCACAAATATCCTAGATTCGCTCGAAAAAATCATAAAACTAAATTAAATGTCTCTCTTTTTTTTTTTTAAATATGATAGATACTATGCAAGGAGGTTTTATTGGAGGACTTGGATGTATCTAAGGCAATCATAGAAGGTATTAGAGAATATTCCGTTGAACTATTGGTTCTTGGGGCACCATCAAGAAGTGGTCTTGTCAGGTAATTATTCATTCTGCACTTCTTACCAAATATTAGTCCAACCAACTATGCAAAATAAAATAAAAAACATGCATATGATCATTACAAGAAAACATTTGTTTGAGTAAAAAATGAAGATATTTTTAGCCATATTTTATTGTGTCGGAACATAACATGATCCAGTTTTTGATGAATTCTAATTTTTGACAGAAGATTTAGGACAAGTGATGTTCCTAGCCTTGTGTCTAAAGGGGCACCTGAGTACTGCACCGTGTACATTATTTCCAAAGGAAAAATCCAATCTGTAAAAACTGCTACTGCTCCATTAACATTGAAAGCCATGCCGCGTAACAATGCTTTGCAGCAGCCACAACAAAGTCCTGATAGAATCGATGTACAACAACTAATGCGAAACCACCCACTACGACGTATGTTGATTTCTATTTTAATATTAATCTAATTTTGGTTATGTTATGTCATTTTTGTTTTTTGTAATGTTGCTCACAAAGTATTATTTGTGTGTATCTGTTACATGACAGCCTCAAATGAGAAACCAACATACCTTGGACGTCGTTCAGTCGACAAAGATGAAATCATGTAAGCAACTTATGAATTCTTAATTGGAATTATATAAATAAAGCTAATGCGAACATTGATAACATTCTTAGCATGTGTTAAGTAGACAAAAAAATATTTTAAGCTGTAGTATAATATGCATCATTGGTATGCATAATGTTATATGAATGTTAATCACAATATAAGTCTACATGAGAAATAGTTACTGAGAAGAGTAACTTTATTTTATGGACAGATCACCATTCACAAAAGGTGCAAGACCAACACACAGATCGTATGAGTCCTCAATCTCTGACTCGGACATCTCATTCGTCAGCAGTGGAAGGCCAAGCATTGATAGGATGTTTCCTTCATTGTATGAAGAAATGGACTCTGGATATGGCCCTCGACTTTCAGGAGGCTCAGATTATGATATCAGAAGCTTCGGTTCGTCGTTCTCAGCTGCTAAGTCAATTGATCACAACGATTATTCATTCACTTCACAAGACAGCGGTCATAGTGGGATGTCCATGTCATCACAATCAAGGATATCAAACTCGGTAAGCTTATTAGAACTCTATGTTAGATGTATATAATTAACAAGGTGACGATGAACTAATATGCCATGGACTTGTGATTTAAGTATGTAGTAGAAAGGTGTCTTAAAAAACCACGTATCGTATGTGTCTAGGATGAAAGATTTGATAAATGTTTGTTTTGAAATTATAGGACGAAGTGGAAGCTGAAATGCGGAGACTGAGGTTAGAGTTGAAGCAAACAATGGAAATGTATAGTACAGCTTGTAAGGAAGCACTAACAGCTAAAGAAAAGGTGTTTTGCAGATTTTAATTCAGTCCAAAATTATTACTCATATCATAAATAAACTAAAATGCCATCCGCAAAAATACAACAACTAACTACCTAAAATAATGGTTGTCATTAAACTAACAAAACATCATTGTCCTACAGGCATTAGAACTTCAGCGTTGGAAATCGGACGAACAAAGGAAATTCGAAAATACACGATTTTCTGAAGAAACAGCATTGGCAGGAGCTGAGAAAGAGAAAGCAAAATGCAAAGTTGCTATGGATGCAGCAGAAGCATCACGAAAAATTGCAGAGTTGGAAGCACAAAAAAGAATGAGTGCAGAAATGAAATCTAACTCTGATTCTGATCAGAGAAAGAGGACAGTAGAAAATAGTGTTTTACAAGGTCCTGCAAGGTACAGAAGATACACTATTGAAGACATAGAAGAAGCAACAAATTACTTTTCTAACTCATTAAAGATTGGTGAAGGAGGTTATGGACCAGTCTATAGGGCCGAACTAGATCACACCGCAGTTGCTATAAAAGTGTTAAAACCTGATGCGGCTCAAGGACGCTCACAGTTTCAACAGGAGGTAGAAGTGTTGAGTAGCATAAGGCATCCACACATGGTTCTCCTCCTTGGAGCATGTCCGGAGTTTGGTTGCCTAGTGTATGAGCACATGACTAATGGAAGCTTGGATGATTGCCTATTTAGGAGAAATAATAGTAAATTACCAGTTCTACCATGGCAGCTAAGATTTCGAATTGCTGCGGAGATTGCAACCGGTCTCCTTTTCCTTCACCAGACAAAACCTGAACCATTGGTGCACCGTGACTTAAAACCTGGAAACATTTTGCTCGACCGGAACTACGTGAGTAAAATCAGTGATGTAGGGTTGGCAAGGCTTGTCCCTCCCTCAGTTGCAGACTCTGTGACACAGTATCGAATGACAGCAACCGCTGGAACTTTCTGTTACATTGATCCAGAGTACCAGCAAACAGGTATGCTTGGAACCAAGTCTGACATTTACTCATTTGGGATCATGCTTCTACAGATTATAACAGCGAAGCCACCAATGGGTTTGAGTCACCATGTTGCAAGATCTATTGAGAGAGGTACTTTTGATGAGATGCTTGATCCTGCCGTTGAGGATTGGCCAGTGGAACAGGCTATGCATTTTGCTAAGCTTGCACTTCAGTGTGCTGAGATGAGAAGAAAAGACAGACCTGATCTTGGCAAAGTTATTTTGCCTGAGCTCAACAAACTCAGAGATTTTGCTGATGAAAACATGCCTATGATGATGATGATGTTTGGCGGTGGTGCAAGATTTGCTCAAAGAAACAACAACACCTACTCGCGATCAACACTTTCCTCATCAATTGAGGTATGCCTTTCACAAAACAAGTTTTTCGCTACATAAATTATATTGCTGAAGTATATTATCATAATCATGTTTTTTCTTTATTGTAGGACTCAATGAGTGAATCCCAGTCAATGTCATTGTCAGGATATGAAAGCCATTCAAGCTCATCATCAATGGGAAAAATGTAAATTCTGCACTGCATAGTAAATATTAGTGCTTCTTCTACCTTGTTTTTGACAATGTGATGCATAAGGAGTGTTTCAAGGTGATGAACCAAAGCGGCATAATATCATGACATTGCAACCAACATCCACCTCAAAGTCAAGTTCTAGGTTGATTTGTGAATGAGAATACAACAGACATGAATTTAAATGTAACTATATATGTAATAGTTCAATTGTATTTAGCAATTTTTTGTCATTCACGAATACAACAGAATTGAAACTTACACCGTGTTCTAGCATATTCTAATGGTCTAATCTTTTGGATAGAACTTGCTGGTTTAAGCGGAATGATCAGATAAAACATGTATATATTTCATTCTATAAATTGTACAACACAATTTCCAAATCCTATTACCGACGCATCTCTTCCAACTTTTCATGTCGATATAATAACATCCTCGTAATTTTTTCTTCTTTTCATTTTCTTTTGATCAAATATTTTAGGCTCAATTGCACTTTTGATCCTCTGTTTTGCCTTTCTCACAGAAATGGTCCCCCTATTTTTAAATTGAACATTTTTGCCCTCCACTTTTTACTTTTGTTGCAATTTTACCCTCATCCTCATTTTAGATCTCCAAAAACAATGACATGGCACATTTTAATGATTGGGCAGTTTTTTTTAAACTCTATTTTCTACATCATTACACCATTAAGATTAAGAAGGGCAAAGTAGTCAAAATAGAGAGAGGGGTAGGGGAAGAGATCAAGACAGGGATTATGGACGAGAGCGGGACCGAAGTAAACACCAATAAATAGCAATAGAAGAGCATTCTGATGACTTGACTACGGTTATGTGTAACCTTTTTTGCGAAGGATTTCAATTGCTTTGAATTAAATCCTTATATTGGGGATTGATATCATGCAATGCGATGAATGCATGGACCATTTGTATAACCTAAGAATTTATTTTTTTAGGGAATAACCTAAGATATTTGTGTTGTTACAGTATTTCCATGGGCAAATTTCTATTTGAGAATATGAATATGCACAATAGACTATACTTAGGTTAAAAAAGACTTAATAGCAGTTTTAGCTCACTAACTACGATTTTGGCCCCTTAAAAAAAAAAACTACAAAACCCTCTCTTATGTTTTGCATTTGCATTTGTGACAGTTTTGGCCCCCAAGACCAATTTTGGCTCGGTCTACGCTGACGTGGCACCTCACTTAGGGTGCCACGTGTTATTTTTTTTTGACCTCGGGGGACCAAAACTGCTACAGTTGCAGAACTTAGCGGACAATTTCGTAATTTTTTCTTAGGGGCCAAAATTACAACTTCATCAAAGTTAGGGGGCTAAAACTGCTACCTAAAAAAAATGATTAAGAAGGGAACCCTAACCCCATTTTCCACATCTGTTTTTGTAAATAATAAATTCAATTTTAATATTAGACTGTTTTTTGAATTATAATTTTAAATTGTATTGTTTGATAAATAATAATGGCTTAATGACGTGGAAAATGAGTTTTTTTTAATTTTTAAAATGTTACATCAACACATTGTTTGCCACATCATCGTTTTTGAAGAGCCAAAATGAAGAGGGGGCAAAATTGCACCAAAAGTAAAAATTGAGGGACGTAAACGTTCGATTTAAAAATAAGGGGACCATTTTCATGAGAAAGGCAAAACAGAGGGATCAAAATGCAATTAAGCCAATATTTTACCATCTCAATCTCTTAGGACGTCCAAAGAGAAGACAAATTACATATAATATCCGACTTAAGGTTAAAAATAAGAAATTAATATGGTGTATTAAAACAAGGGTTAAATATCCCATGAGGTTAACTCAGTTGGCAAGAATATTACATATTATATGCAGGGACCGGAGTTCGAAACCCGAACACCCCATTTCTCCATATTTGTTGATGTGTGATCTTGGTTAAATAAGTTTTTGGTCTTTATAAATATAGTGAATTTTGTTTTTAGTCCTTATTTTTGTGTGAACAAAAAAATTTCAGCACACAATTTTAGTTACTATTAAATTAAAATTTGGTTAATTATTCTTAAACTTCTATATTTTTGAATGGTTTTTTCTAGACGTATCAAAAACATTATAAGAAACTCTTTTGTTAAAAATTATATATTTTTAACCTTTAATAAATTAAATATGAATTTTTATAAACACCAATATCTCAAGATTAACGTTAAAAAAATTGGACCTAAAAATCAAATTTTGAGCTAATTATTTTGCAAAAAATTGTATAAGGTTCTAAATAAGTATGTAAAAAATAATTTAAAAGTTTAAAATTTAAATTATATTTAAACAAATTTTATAGGGTCGCAAACATGAAATTAATTAATAATTGTACAAAATAATGATTGGACATATAATTATAGGAGAATAATTATCAATGTCGTTTTGCAAGAACACACAAGCTAGAGTGCATATTCTTCATAGGGGGCTTCATCACATGGCCATATCCATCAGGCAGTCGATCCAACTGAGGAGAAGGGGGAGGAGGAGGAGGAAGAGAATGATGTTCATCAATGGAAGAAGAAGGAACGGTAACTACCGGCGAATCTGGAGATGATTCGGCAAGGGAACCCATCTATCTGAGAGAAGCAAGAAAGGCCAAGTGGAGGTGCAAATCTTCCGCATTAGATCATCATTGTTTATGATAACCTGATTAAGGTTTCACCATCCAAATGTGGTAGGATGTAAATGGAACGATGTCTTCATCTAACCTATTAAAATAACCAGTAATAGACCCGTGCGACGTAATATTATGGTAATCATATAAAAAAATAATTGCATTGTTAATATCATCAAATATTTAAAAATATTAAATAAAAGTTATCAACATTAATATAATGTTTTTTATTTAAAAAAAACATTAATATAATGTTTTTATTGAATTATTTTTTCTTAGATATCATAAAATATGTTAAATATTTGAATCACGTATGTTGTGGATTTTATTTTTTTATGTATACGAAAACAAATTTGAGAAAGTCAATAAACTAATTTTTTTTAAAACTCATAATTATTTTCAAAATATCAAAATTAATGTAATGTTTCTATTAAATAATTTTAATTTATATGCAAAACACCGTTCAATGTTTGCATCACACCCATTGTAAAATTTATGTGTTTTATCTGTAGAAATAAATTTTTATGTAAATATATGAGAAAGTTGATATGATAAAATTGCGGAAACTCATTAATATTTTCAAAATATAAACATTAATATAATATTTCTATTGAATAAGTTTTTATTTTATATGCAAAACACCGTTCAATGTTTGCACCGCACCCGTTGCAGATTTTATGTGCTTATATATGCATAAATAAATTTTTATGTACATATATGAGAAAATCGATACGATAAAATTTTAAAAACTCGCGACTATTTTCAAAATATCAACATCAATGTAGTGTTTCTAATAAATAAATATTTATTTTATATGCAAAACACCGTTCAATGTTTGCATCGCACTCGTTGCAAATTTTATGTGTTTTATCTGCAGAAATAAATTTTTATGTAAATATATGAAAAAGTTGATATGATAAAATTGCGGAAACTCATTAATATTGTCAAAATATAAACATTAATACAATGTTTCTATTTAATAAGTTTTTATTTTATATGCAAAACACCGTTCAATGTTTGCACCGCATCCGTTGCAGATTTTATGTGCTTATATATATATATATATATATAAAAATTTATGTACATATATGAGAAAATCGATACGATAAAATCTTAAAAACTCATGACTATTTTCAAAATATCAACATCAATGTAGTGTTTCTATTAGATAACTTTTTTATTTTATATGGAAAACAACGTTCGATGTTTGCACAGCACCCGTTGCATATTTTATGTGTTTTATCTGCAGAAACAAAAAAAAATTCTAATTATACGAGAAAGTTGATATGATAAAATCGCGAAAACTCATTAATATTGTAAAAATATAAACATTAATATAATGTTTTTATTAATTAACTTTTTATTTTATATGCAAAACACTTTTCAATGTTTGTACTGCACCTGTTACAGATTTTATGTGCTTATATACGCATAAATAAATTTTTATGTACATATATCATAAAATTGATATGATAAAATTTTAAAAACTCGTGACTATTTTCAAAATATTATCATCAATGTAGTGTTTCTATTAAATAACTTTTTATCTTATTTTTAAAACACCGATAAGTATTTGCACCGCACTCATTAAGGATTTTATAAACTAATATATGTATAAGAAATTTTTTATTTAACGATATGTGATAGTCGATATAATAAAATTTGGAAAACTCGTGTCTATTTTCAAAATATCAACATCACTATATTGTTTCTCCAAAATACCGTTAAACATTTACACATCACTCATTGTAGAATTTATGCGTTTATATATCCAAATCAAATTTTATGTATACCAATATGAGAAAGTTGATATGCCTGAAATTTGAAACTGGTGATTATTTTAAAATTATTAACATTAATGTATCGTTTCTTTTTTGAAGAAATTAATGTATCATTTCTATTAATTTTTTTTATATGCAAATTAGTAAGATTAAGAGATTAAAAGATATAAGAATAAACTATTTTCCTATACTTATAGCATAAAAGAGTAACATAGATTGTTTTCGTACATTTATGTTATAATACACTGTTTTTTCTTATTATTTTATAGAAAATTGACGATAAACCCCACTAGATTAATGATATTAGAAGTTCGACCGATGATTTTTTGTGCAATTTATTTAACAAATAAAGAGAATCATATAATAAGGAGAAGAAAGAAGAAACAAATTGACTTTTTTATTTGCAAAATATAGGGAATTAATTAATTTGTTAGAGTTGTGATGATATTATCCGTAATTTTTTTATAAAATTAATTAATTTCATAGTTATCCTTAGAAATTTGTTACGAGATTGTGATGACCATTATCCATTATTAATTTAAAAAAATTAAAAGGATTAAATTAAATTTTGCAAAATGACGATTATGCACATAAAATTAAGGAGATCATTAGTTATAAAGAGGACGATTATGAAATTTTGCTGTACTTCAACTGTTATATATTGTTGGTAGATTTCAACCACTGCTACTAGGTCTTCTGTTATGACACGCAAACACATAAGATAAGATTGGATCTAAGGTACATGACCTACGAAGTTGTTGTGTACTTTCCTGTTCTTATATACTCCCTCTGTTCCTTTTTAAGTGTCTTTTTAGAAAATTAACACAAAAATAGCGATGTGTATTTTTGCACATTTTCTTCTTATTATACCCTCTATTTTTTTGCATACAATTTATCTTTCCAATAAATTTAATATGACATCTTTCTCTTGTAACAAATAATTGCCAGTTATTATCTTTTTCTCCAACAAATTCCTATTTTTTTGTGAGTTCTCTTTCATATGACAAACAATTGTCAATTTTTTAAGTATTGTGCACATCTTTTTAATTATTTTAAGTCAATATAAAAATTATATCGATGAAACTACTTCTTTTTCATTGTCATCTTGTTTTTGTTCTTGTATCTTGTCAAATGAGTCTTCAACTATTGCTCTCTCTTCATCTCTCATCAGCAGTTCCAATGAGTCTTCCATTTTTTTTCTTTCTTTTGAAATTTTTAACAATGACTACTCATCTTATTTATAGAATTTTAATTATTCTTGGAACCATTGTTTATAACAAAATTTTGTTTAAATTTAAAGATAACAAGAAACAAACTTTGTTTAAAAAATCAAACTTTAGTTTACCAAATAGATATCATTAATTAGTTTTATTGAAGAAAAAAAATGAGAGTAATTGACAAAGGGTATAGTTGACAAATCCTACCCTTAAAATGCCAAAAAGACAATTAAATAGGAACGAAAAATTCATCCTAAAAAGACACTTAAAAAGGAACGGAGGTAGTATCTTAGTTGAAATATAGGAAATTTTGTCCTATATCCTTAGATACACTTCATCCCTTCAATTTTTTTTAAATGGTTAAATATGTTTTTTTATCCTTATAAACATATAAATTTTTCATTTTAGTCCGTCTGAAATTTTTGTTAGATTTTTCATGTTAACTAATACTCTTTTTGAACACTACCACTTTCATCCAATAAGTGTTGAAAATAAAAACAATGTCTCGTTGTAACAAAAAAATAACCATGGTCAAAAACAAAAACAATGTCTTGTTGTAACAAAAAAAACAAGATTATTTATGTCTATTTTTAATATTTGAAGAAGGTTCTGAGATGTTTCACTAGATAACAAAAATTAAATCTATGAGAAGAAACACAACAAGAGAAGTACTATATTTTTGTCAGCTTGTCAATATTAACCTTCCTTCTTTTTTTTGTTGAGCAAATTATTAACATTCCTAGATTATAGCAATATGTGTCATTATGTTATAGAATATTACAATATAGTACCCATGATTATTCACTAACTATAGGAAATATTAACAACATGCTAACTTGAAGTTACAAAGTACTTCTTAAAATAGTTACGACCACGTATTAGTTATATATTTCTACACTTACATTCGTTGTCAATTCCTTCTTCATAATAATCTGTCTCTAGATAGTACACTAAAAAAAACACAATAAAATAGAAATCGCTTCTAGTTGATTTCACAAATTCATTCATTCATTCAATTGAAGGTAATAATAAAATCAAAAGGGGTTTTATCAATATTGATAAAGTAAATTGATTAACATAATGTCAAGGTCTATGCAAGATAAGAAACTAGGTGCAGGACGTGTTGTGGCAGTGGCAATTGAGAATAACAAAACAAGTCAATATGCAGCTAAATGGGCTGTTGATAATCTTCTTCCTAAAGATCAACATCTTTTATTAGTCCATGTTAGACAAAAAGCTTCTACCATTCTTACAACAAGTAATTATTATTCTTCATTCAAGCCCTAAATATTTTTCATTGAATGATATAATATTTCATTTAACAAACCATGCACACGTTAATTACTTCAATGATTCATTAATGAAGCTGGAAGCCATATATCTGTTGATGCCAATGATGACGTGGGCCGAGCATATATGCGACAAATGGACAACGAATCTAAGGAGCTTTTTAGTTCGTTTCGTGTCTTCTGCAATAGAAAGAATGTAAGTTCTAACACACACTAAACACACACACCCACACACACACACACACACACACACACATATATATATATATAGTCACATAAAAGCCATCGCTAGGGTAGGAACTTATCTGATGTTGGCGATTGCACAACACAATTTCCAAATCCTATTACTGATGCATAACCGGATGTTTTGTTCGAACAAAAATATAGTCACATAAAAAATACTTGGAAAACATTAAAATGCCAAGTTTAACACCAAGAGTGATCGGATTTAATTGGTTCTCTCTTGCAATTTTTCATGTGGATATAATAACATCCTCTTAATTTTTTCTTCTCTTCACTTTCCTTTCATCAAATATTATACTCGATTTCTTAGGAAGTCCAAAGAGAAGACAGATTACATACAATATCCAATTTTAGGTTGAAAACAAGAAATAAATATGGTGTATTTAAACAGTCTTAAAAAAGTACACAAGACTTAAAAATATATTTCACAAAAAGCTAGATTTATAATAGTCTAGTGACACAAATTGAAACATGCCTTAAATTCAACTTGCTAGATATGATGCAGTTTATTATTCTATCTAAAAGTTTGTTCTTAATATAAGAATTACAAAACATGAAATGAGACAACAATCATCTAAAAACATTGTGAAATTCCATAACCTAGCACTAATATTTGGGGTAATAAATTAAACATGAAATTAATTAATCATTTTACAAAATAATTATTGAACGGGTAATTATGGGAGACTAATTATCAAAATTCCATTAGAACTTTCTCAAGCACACAAGGACTACATATTGATTACAACAATGCAAATTCTTTATAGGGGGTGTCATCACAGTCATAATATCCATCAGGCAGTCGAGCCAGCTGGTTCTGGTTCTGGTTCGGTCACCACCACCTTGTTAACTAATACCATCTTCTGTTGTGGGGGCTGCATTTGACACGAACAAAAAATAATTTACAAAATCAAACAAAACAAAAATAGAAGTGTTGCAAGTCTGCAACACTCACTCTAATACTCTTTTTTCAACAGTACCCCTTTCATTGGATGAAATTCAAGAGTGGATCCCACGGCTACATGAATTTCAAAACTTAACAACCATTAGCCTCATGATAGTATTGAAAGATCAGATATAATGGTTTTAAAGGCATGTTCGTGTGTGTTTTCCTATCAAAACATTTCCACAGCAGCACCAACGGGGAGTATAATTTTGAAAGCCATCACTAGGGTACATAAATATATTCAGCACTATATTAGTTCTTACCACAGCCAACTCCTCCTCGTGCTTTGGAATAAAAGCAGTATCAACCTTGCCATCTTTGAAATCCTGTAATACAAGGATATTGCATACATTAGTTGATTTAATTCTGAGTTCTGATTGACATAAAATACTATTAAAGGATACAAGTCACCAAAAAAGTACATAAAAGATGCACCAACCTCTATGTCAAGGATAAGTTTATGATAATCAATTGTTGTAGGAACTCCTGTAACAAAATTGAAAGTGTTAACAATATCATAGAAAGCTAAGAGTTTAAACCAAGGATCATCATCATTTGCAGTTCTTTTCAAAACATAAGGATTTAAAACTGTAGACCCTTAAAACGTATATTATAGTAAACAAAATGGCAAAGATCGACTGATTGAACCCTAAGATCAGAAAACTGCAACTCCTGCAATTTGCTTCAAACTGCAGAGAATTTAAGTCCTTAAACAAATTCCTCTGTTCTGTTTGCAAAGTGAATGAACAAGGTGCAAAGGAAAAGTATTTGACTTTCATCAGTTTCCTGGCTTCCAGCATGCAATTGACTTGCACCAAGTACAGATATCTACAGGATTATCGCAATAACAAAATTCAGATTGCTTTACCTGTGATAATAGTGTCATCGAGTGCCCTTTTCATGCGTTCAATTGCTTTTTCTCTAGTCGGAGCCCATACAATCAGCTGCAAAAGGTACGCAAAGTCAATAAATGAGGAAGAGTTTCAGATTAAAAAAACTATTTATTGCATCTGGGTTCTTCTCACCATATCATATCTCAAGACACAAGTATATATTAGATCTTGTTTTAAAATATAAGGTGAACTGTGAAACACATATGTGGAATATATTAGATCCTATTTATCAAATACTTTGAATTGAAGCCCTCAACTTTTTTCTCTTTTCATCCATCGATGATTTCCACTTGACTTGTGTAGGGCAACAAAGACATAAATTCAATGTTGTAATCTCTAAACGGGTAGTGACTCTTGCCTCATAGAAACGATTAATTGCAAAGTATATACCAAAAGGAAATACATCATTATCCTTTCTAACATTCAGAGTATTGATTTACTACCTGTATCTTTAAATAAGTATAGGTCCCATATAAAAATTGATTACCCGCTAATTTAAGTTTCCTCCAAATTACTAAATGCATTGCTTTTTCCCACAAATACCCCCTAATTAATTTACTTTTTTGTGATGAAAAACATTAATTGAACAGCAGTTTTAGAAAATCAATACACATTGATGACAAATTTATTGCACTGCCTAATTTTCTTGATTTGTATGAAATAGTCCAATGAAGCTTTTATATTTAGAGACGGGACGGGTGAGTGTTGTACATTCCAAGATTACAAAATTCAATCAAATTAAAAACAGCTACATACAAAGTAAATAAAACATTGCCTTGTACAATCAGCTAATGTTAAAGACATAAGTGAAAATAGTTATCACCTTATTGGTATCGATATTTATAACCTATCATTACGTAAATCCCAAAGCCCAGCCACAAAGAGGCTGTGCACACAAAAGTACACTATTTTTTTATAAATATATGTCTACGCGAGTTTTGTCTATTTGGCTCCGCAGGGTCAGGGAAACCTCAAGAATTAACCAAACCTTACAAAAGTACTTAACATATTACCCACCAATGAGGTACCCACATCAGTAGCGGGATTTTATCCCATGTTCTTGCAAGGAACAAGTCAAATTCTTAGCTTCGGTACTGAACCAACATTCGCTGACAAACTTAAAAACTAATTGAGTAACAAAAGGATTAGTATATATTCGCATTAGATGTTGGTTTCATTAAACGAATACATTCGGTAGATCTATCTATCTATCTATCTATATATCTATATATCTATCTATCTATCTATCTACTATCTATCTATCTATATATATATATATATATATATATATATATATATATATATATATATATATATATATATATATATATATATATATATATATATATATATAGACACACACACACACATACAGTTTAGATGTGTTTGCTTTTCATGTGAAATATAAAGAGATGCACTATGTAGTATAGCAACTATGCGGATGACAAGTAAATGTTACGAAGAGAACAGATTGGCACACCTTTCCAAGAAGAGAGTCATAGCTTGGAGGAACAACATAATCGGGATAAATATGGCTATCCATCCTGACAAATGGACCACCAGACGGCAAGTATGCTGTAATTCTACCTGTTGTTTGAAGGGAGAAAATTCCATAGATCAACAAAATTTCAACTTCAATTAAAACAAATGAAAACCATAAAATCCAAAACACTTGGCAAACCATTTCAAATGAGAAAGAAGCTAATTGATAAAAACTACCCAATGTGTATATGTAATATTTTTTTTTTGGTGAATTGTTTATTTGTAATCTATTGCGCTTTAGGTAAATGTTACAGCCGAGGAAGCTGGTGTTAGAATGAAATTATATTACAATTTATCTTTTAACACATTTATACAGAAATACGCCTCTGATACATCAAGATACCTGGCCCTGGTCTAAATCCCTTAAAAGCATCTTCTGCATTGATACGGCATTCAATGGAATGTCCTCTGAGCACAATATCCTCCTGTAGGAAAAACGATGATAAGAGAAAGATTCTAAAAAATTGCAAGTAAAACTCCTTTAGTACCTGTTTGTATCGAAGCTTTTCTCCCATAGCTACACGAATTTGCTCTTCTATCAAATCAACTGAGGAAATCATTTCTGTCACGGGATGTTCAACCTGATCTCGACCAATACCACCCACAAAAACAAAAGAATTAATTACCGAAACTAATCAGCAGACCTCACAAAAAATTGAACATGTGGCGTTTTCTATCAAAAATTCTTGTCTAGGGTATCTTATTAGACAAACATAAAGATGGCAATGGATGGATGAAGGTAAGATATTACTGTACTAGAATATCCATGCTCATAAATCAACAATTAAGAAAAAGACATGTCCCCAAACCCATACTTGCACAGATAGCAACTTTATGCTCAACATGATGAGCTCTTATTAACCCACCCCCATACCAATTACCTGCACATTAGTTGAAAGGCGCATGCTCTCTCTTTACTGTGTTTTTTTAAAACAAATATGTTACGTTACCACTAAATTTAATCAAATTCAATTAGAAAAATATCTAAATATCTTTTGAATCCTAATTACAGAATACATCAAAAATTGTTAGTAGGTATAGGGTAGGTCGGGTACTATAGTACTTAAATCTGCACTAACATCCACATAATTTTGTGATTTAACAAACTTGGGACCGAGCACAAATCCATTCCATAAGAAAAAATCACATGCACAGCAGAACCTATTAGGTTGAAGTACATTTATCATCCCTGGACAAGTATATTAGAAATCAGTTTCAACCTGGATACGAGTGTTCATCTCCATGAAGTAAAAAGAACCCCTTTCATCCAAAAGGAATTCAACCGTTCCAACACCTATGTAACCGATAGATGCGGCAGCCTGAACTGCTGCATCTCCCATTGCCTTCCGTAACTCTGGGGTCAGCGCAGGAGATGGTGCTTCTTCAAGCAGTTTCTGATTACGCCTCTGCATAAAAATCACAGTCAATATAACTAATTACTTCAGGTGGGATCTCTTAAAATATCATCACAAAATGGGAAAAAAAATCAGAACAGCTAACTTCTGATCTTCTCTAAACTTTTTTCATAAAATTGAAACCATAAGATAAACCAAGTTCAAGGTCTTTTAATTGTATTTTACATAATTTATCCTCTACTTTCCAGCAATATCAGCATTAGTTTACACTTGTGAAATTCCACAGGGAACAAAACAGAACAGAAACTTTAAAATAATCAGTATGATGACAATGTAATCATTTCATTTACGGCCAAAACATTACTTTAATCTTTTGCAATAAGAATTATTAAAAAATTTACACTCCAGTCAGAAAAGCATCTCATATATATTAAATAGTATGTTTAGTTTTTTTATCTTGAATTCACTAAAGTGGGAAATTTCATGTAACACAGTTTTCTTAAATGTCATATGTCCAAAATGAGTACTAGTAAGCATAATGCAAACTACTATTTAGAAACACTAAATACTGATACAGACAGATAAGAGATTGAGGATACTAGTTCAAAGTACCTGGATACTGCAATCACGTTCTCCAAAGTGAACAACATTACCATATTTATCTGCAAGAACCTGCATGCCATAAAAACATAAATCGATGAATTAAACACAATATTATTAAGACACAATATTATCATTTATAAATGCAAGCAACCATTAAAGCTCACAGAATTATAAAGTGGTCAGGAATTTTCGGTGTTTGAAGTTACTCCCTCCATTCCTTATTACATATCACTTTTATAGAAAACCTTTGCTCTTATTTACTTGCCGTTTCAAAGTTCAAGCAACATTGATTATTGTTTTGTCAACAACACCCTTAAGTATTTATTACAGTAGAGAAATAAGTGAAATGAGATGATAAATAATTAACGGTATTATAGGAAAAAACAAATAATTCAATCAAAAGTAACAACACTTGTTAGTTTTCTTGGTATGTGTAGATAACTCTAAAAGGACAACTAAGAACAAACAGAGGGAGTATATCTTTTTTGTTTAGATTTAGTTAACAAAATTAAATGATGAAACCAATGAGCAAAGTTGAAATTCTATTTCAGAGCTTCCAAGGTAGACAGGACATTCACATTTGATGCAAGCAACCAATTATTGCATTAATGAGAAGTTTGAGGTCGTCTTTTTGAACAATCCTACCTGGAATGTTTCTTTCGGATCCACAATCTCTATAGATATAATTCCCTCGAGGATTCATGTAATCCCCAGGCTACAGTGAAATTGCAGATTTCAGAAGGGAATGGGGCTACAGTCAAATATTACCTGGAATTCAATGTGCCTTGGGTTTTGAATGTACTTCTCCAAATAAACCCCATCATTTCCAAATGCAGCAGCTGCCTCATTCTTAGCTTGCTGTAAAGAAATCAAATTGAAAACATTTACCAAAAAAGCGCACACACGCACATATATTCCTCATCAATGGGATAAACTCTAGAACTATTTACAATCACAATAACACCATCCCTTCAATCAGAATATATTGTGAAGGTATGGCCCTAAAATATCTTCTGCTACAGATATGTATTCATCGCATAGCAATTATTGTTGCATTGAAACCGCAAGAAACCTTCTTCTACCTGTTGGCCCCAAGTAAATCAATAAAAAAAAACTCGGGGCATAAGCATTTCTTGCTTCCTTAAGATTTTTGCTTAAATCTGATTATAGGTAGATTTGATAGCTATGGCTTCTATATTAATATTAATTGGAGTTCAGGTTACCCTTTTTATCGTTTGCATATGGCTATTCCATTTGATTTTAAACAGATAAATAAAAAACTGCAATATAATACAGACTATGGAACAAAATCTACCACACAGCAACAAATACCTGTAATAACTTCACAAACTCTTCAGGTTCTTTAGCAAGTCGCATGCCACGTCCTCCACCACCTGCGGTTGCCTGAGAAACACATGTTTGTCAGTCCACATAAATTGGCAAAGGGAAACTTTGCACATGAACATTACATGGCCCATTCAACTAGTTTAAGTAAGCAGCCAAACAAATCGTAAAAGACTGTATTATAAACTAATGCATATTCCCCAACCCTGATAAAAATAAAAAAATAACGACTGACTCAAGAATTAATCCCATAATTGGCCTAAGCCGTGGGGATACCTTTGGGCACCTACTGGTGTCAAAGAACCTATTAAGGTGGTTAGCATAAAAAATAAAATTCAAAATTAAAAAACGAATGCATATATGAATCATAAGACTATAATAGAAACTAATACATATTCTTTTAAATGTATCACAAACATAAATATAATTATGATAGTAAGTTGAGTAGCCTGCAATAGAACAAAAACTTTTCCAGTTCCAAACGATAAAAACATTTCAAGGGTCATACATCACTTATATGTCCACAAGAAATTTAAAATTTTCAATATAAAAATTTATTTTCAAATAAGATTCATCATCATATTTCTACCGATTAAGGGACAGAAAAATAAAAATGTAGTAGGTTGTGCTTTGGAGGAAGCACGCAGACACGAGTATATACATTATTGGATTTAAGAGTACATAATGTAAGCGTGATCAAATGTCAACCAGAAAAATTGGAACTCAATTCAAATAGGCACAAGGGAAACCAATTAACCAAAAATGTAGTAAGCTGTGCAGATACAGAACTATAAGCCAATCTACCTTGATCATCACAGGGAAACCAATCTCGTGTGCCAGTCTGATAGCTTCTTCAGTGGTCTGTCAAATAATGAATTCTTATAAGTAAACTGATGTCATGGAATCTGAAATATACTTCCGAATTTTTATTGATTATCTGATGTTATCAATACTACCAGTGTCTAATGTTATACCTGCAAAAGCCCCTCACTTCCTGGAACAGTAGGAACATTTGCTTTCTTCATTGTTTCTCTAGCAGTTGATTTGTCACCCATAACCCTAATACTGTCAGCCTGAAAGGTTTGGCTAAATTTTCAGTTTTACCAAATAATTTGAAGGGGAAATATTTGAGAACATTACGAACAAAAGCATAACAGCAGCAAATCAAACATAACTTTGCAAGTTCGCTTTCTGCATACAGGTTAACAATACTATAATTTTAGTCATGCCACACTCCAACAAAACTTTCTTACCAGCTAGTAGCTAGAAATTTTTGTTTTCTGCAATCATCGAGGATAAACAGAAATTCCCATCACACAATAACACTATGTTTATAAACTAATATCATTTTGATGCATTAATGGCTTACCGACTGGAAGTCGAATTCATATGGTTGAAGCTAGTTTTAAGATTTAATAGAGAATAGTTCGAATAAGTCTCGTTCAATAAAATTTTTGAAAGTAAATGTCATATTATAAACTCACAATGTAAATCCCTTAAACTAAGGTAGTCGCAAGAAATAAACCAAACAAGGCATCCACTTACGTTAGGTCCAATAAAATTGATTCCATGGTCTCTACACATGTCAACAAACACAGCATTCTCTGCAAGAAAACCATATCCAGGATGCAACATTGTGCAACCATGGCTGGTAGCAGCAGCCAGAACATTTGGAATCACTAAATACCTGCACAGAGAAAAAAAAAATTATTACAAAAATGCGCTTGATTTTTCCAAACAATGTTTATATAATAACAAAAAATAACATTTTTGCAGTTTAATATTAAGTATGACTAGTAATAATAACCTATAAAGCACGGACACAGACACAGACACATGGATTAGAAAGTGAATAAGCTAGTACGTACGATTGGCTGCTGGGAGCTTCACCAATACAAACAGATTCATCAGCCAATTTAACATGAAGAGCATCTTTATCAATGGTGGAATAAACAGCAACACAGGGAATCCCCAATTCATGAGCGGTACGAATAACACGAACAGCAATTTCGCCTCGATTAGCAACCAAAATCTTCTCAAGACGACAAGTAGCACGAAGAGCACCGCAATGACGTGTTTGGCGTTGTTTACAAGGTTGAGTAGTTTGCCTCGGAAACCTGACCTTGTTTGTTCCGGTGAAGAAAGTGCACTGAGAATGTGAATTCTTGTTCAATCCTCCTGCTCTCGCCGCAAATAAACCCTTGGATCAATCAGATTCAGAAATGAAATTAATTAAGTGGATTAATTAATGGAATAATAATAATAATGAGATGAAGTAATTATGAGTTACTGCGACGATGGATGGTGAGGTGAGAGAGTTGCAGGCTGCAGACATTGTTGCCTCCATAATTGTTTCTGTAATTTAACAGAGATAATGAATGCGATGTAAAATAAAGAAAGAGTGATGAATTTGATGATGATGATGATGATGATGAAAAAGTGAGTAGTTGAAGATTTATACCTACCAATAGTGAATGAAAATGAAAATGTGTTGGAATGGGGTTTTTGATGATGATATAGTAAGTGTGTATCGATGGAAACTATGACTATGCTCACTCGAGACCTCCGCCCAAATCTAAATCTAACAATAACACTGTTGTTGTTGTGCTGTGCTGTAATAATAATGGACGGAACCTCAGCAACCTAGCCCTTATTTTCTTTTAATCTCAGCCCTTCATCCAATTGAAAAAAAAATACCTTCTTTGCATCCTATGTAAATTTATTTCTTGATTTATACAATCTAACTTATTTTTCATTAAAATATCAAATCTAAGGTTAAATATTTTTATAAATAAAGGGGTTGAAGGCTTGAGCCCATAAAAAAGGCTATTAAATGAGTAGTAGAGAAGAGACTCTCTTAAGTCTTAAGATCATAAATGAAAAAGATAATATGAAATAAGTAAATCAATTAAAACAAGTATTATTTGATGGTTAAAAGTAACAATTTATATTTATATTTTTTAAATAAAATTTGTATTTATGAATTTCTTAATCAGTGTCTCTGGAGCACTGACGAGACATTCTTCCATAGCCACAAATATAAATGATTAGTGTTTGGTCATACATACATAAAAATGTTTTTTTTTATCAAAATACTACTAAAACATTATATTATCAATTTTATTTTTATTATTAAAAAAAACTTTAATGTGTGTGTCCAAACACTATTCATTGATGCTAGAATTTCTCCTTTAACTAGTATTCTAAAGGCACCGATTAACATATTTCTAAATAATCCACCATTACTTTACGGTTCATGTGAAGCTGCTAATATAAACTCTTTGTACGCACTCTGAAACTCAACTATATAGGGCATATGTGAAATCTACTTATGTGTAGAAACCATAAATAAAATGACCATCAGTAACATGAAGGATGCCACAACAGCCAACAACACAATCAATGTTAACTCTAACTCATCTTAGAGAGAGAGAAAGAGAAGAAGACCATTTTATCTCTTGCCACTCTTTCAACTGCACATGAAGAAGTTGAAGGAAACTACGTTATTGTGATAATCTCACACATAAGTCAAAAGCTACGATAACTAATGGAAAGAGACTTCACACGTTGATTCTTCCATTTCCAAATCAAATGACACATTTGAAGCTAAGTAAATTAAAGAAGCTTTCTTCCACGATTATCGACAAGATCATTCTTAGTCGTAGGGACCAAAGGACAATCTCTCAAGCAACGGAGACAGAAAAATTATACAACCCATAAGATTTTAGTCCTTTTATTTTTAGCCCCTTTTTTTTTTCTCCCAAGTTCCTAAAATATTATCTTCAACATTACTTTGTACATGCCATAAAATCTCAACCTACGTGGTTAATGGAAGTCCCCGTGTCACAAGCCATGTAGTTTTGTTTTTTTAATAACATGGAATGTTTCTGAATTATTAGTGTAATTATTATATAAAATTTCCAATTTCTTCAAAATCATTGCATGAACGTGATCTTATGGAGAACACCTAACGAATACAATTTGGATGGAATTTGGGGACCGAATCTATTGGCAAAAAATATTCTAATGACTAAAGTTGATGAATTTTTTTGATAGAAATTAAAACTAAAAATCGATTAATTTATGAGATTAAAAAGATATTTAATATTATTTATCATATAGTAACCGATTTTATATTTATATATATTCACCTATTTGGACTAATTAAAGAATAGTTTCTTTATTAAATTTTGATTATGGCCTATTGGCCAACACATATTCACACGGGTGAGAAAACATGGTGACCTAGTTTCAAACCTTGGCATCTCATAAAATATACACAAATTCAAACTAGATTAAATATCAAGTCAAAAGAAAAAAATAGTTTCTTTTTTTTTCAATGAAAAGAGTTTATTAAAGATGTTTTCTTAAGGGAGTTTATTAAAGATGTTATTAATGTATTCTGCACGAAGGAAAAATTTAAAATTAAACAACTAATGAAGTAAATAAATAAAGCAATCAGATTATTATTCAAATTAATATGTTATACATTATATAAAATACACAATTTAAGTGATCTTTGAGCATTTAGATCTTCCATGCCTTGATTGAGAGGCACCATTCTCTCAACCTACTTTTTTATTTAAGTAAGTTACATTAATTTCAAAAATTTATTTCAATAAAAATAGTAATCAAAATAATTTAGGATTGAATATGAAATTGACTAATAGATATAAAAAAATAGATAACTTCTAAAAAAAAAATATAACCAATTATTTACGGTGCCTCTTAAAATTTGAAGTCTTCGACACCTGGATGGCTCTACCTAATAATCCGTCTACCGAATAACACACCACAATCATCTATCTTTTAAACCTAACTATAAGACTAAGCTTATAAATTCTTAGATCGGAACGTAAAACTCTTCGACACGCCAAGTGATTTGAAGCTATAATAAGAACAATTTTAAGTTAAATCAATTAAATATTTGATTGTGGTATTCAAAAGTAATTATAACCAATCACGATAAAACAATCATACAATCAAGCTTCTTCTTTTTTTGTTGAAGAAATCATACAATCAAGCTAGCATGCATAATATAGATAAAATAATAAATAATGAAATATGTATTATACTTCTGAAGGAAAATAATGAAATATGTATTACTATGCAGGTGCAGAGTGGATATTGAAGTACATTTATCAACACACTTTTGCAGACAAGTACATGTACACATATTATCATATCATATACTCATAACTCAAGTCATAATACTAAATTTTACCATGCCTCTGATTCCCATTGGCATCACTATTCTAAGTTCAAAAAACCAATCATTCAAATGATAACTAAAATAAATAACAGTTGAACAAAATTTGCTTTGGAAATGTTCAAGGCAGAATGACTCATCTGCAAGTTAACGACTACCTTTTACAGTAATTTCATTGCTACCCCACTCCTTAAGCCCCAATGCAGACAAAGGATTCTGAAGGTAGACGTACAGGAGAAATATGCTACCGGTCTGAATTCATTAACGGACCTAATATGATTATACCACACTAGGTCATCTATCATTCTACAGTCTACAACAACTCCCATACTGCGAGCATATAAATTGTACAAAAATATTTAGAGGTGATTTGGATCAGCGGTGGCCAACCTTTTTTCACATTCCAATGTAGTTTTCACCGTGAAAACTAGAAGCTTCAATTTATAGATGGAGTAGTATGCAACAACGATTTTGTCCATTGCACATACCATTACAAGAGAAAACCCGAAAAGGAAATGAGCGCACCAGATTGGGATGTGAAGGTAGAAGCCGCCACACCAGCCAGAGTAACCAAGAATATTCTGAATGGTCTGCAGGAGAACAAGTCACAGATACAGCGAATTTGCAAAAATAATACCCCGTCGAAGGCTTTCACTCGCTGCTGCAAATTTCTTCTCCAAGTCCGCTTCTCCAACTGCATCAGCAGCAGCACGCAACTGGAAAGAGGCAAAGATGATCATCACAGATCACAACTCTAAACACTCATGTAAACTGAATTGAGAAATGATATTTGTACAACCACTTTTGACAACTTTTGTGACAACTTTCTCTCTCATACTCACATTATGTTTTTACTTTCTCTCTCTATTGTTTTGCTTTTTGTGCCAATACCTCTTTTTCTTTGTAAAATTATGGTTGTCCCAAAAGTTGTCAATCAAATGGTTGTTCAAATAAAACAACTCGAGGAAAAACGAAGAATTTTCCAATGGTAAACATATTTACTGAAACAAAAACAACGGCTACTTTAATCCATACACTTTCTAATTTAGATAAAACACCTCTAACTTCAAGCTTAAATCAAACATTACATAAGTAAAGTTATAAAATCTAACATAATGTTCAGAATACCACTTTTAATGAGTCATGTTTAACCAATATCTTCCATTTTTTCTTATGTCCTTTGGCTTATTCAGGTCAAACAGCTATAACTAATTATAATAGGTAACTTACTTCAGTTACAGCTGTCAGCTATAATCAGTAATGTAACCGCAATGCTAAAAAATGATCATATACAGCAATACGTGTAGAGCTCAGATTATCAAGGGTGTATTTGATAGCTCTTTTCTAATTTATATTCAGATCTATGGTTTCTATTCAGCTTTTCTCTGAATCCCTAAACAGTAGTACAAATCAACAACATTTACTAGCTCTTTTCTAATTTATATTCATAGCAGGGTGTATTTGCATTTTGCAACGTGAAATTACAAGGAAAATCAACCATCGAAAATAAAACCATGTGGTTACCTGATTCAAAAACTCATCAAGCCTTCTAGCTGCCCTAATGATACTCCCCTCGAAGATGTCAGTCATTTGAGTAACATCAGCAAAACTTGATCCCTAGGAGAAAAATAAGAAACAAAAGACAAGAGGTTAATATAAACTTACAAACCAGTACAAATAACCGCTCATTTTCAGCCACTCATGAACCAAGGTTTGCATAAATCTTGCGTCTAGGATGTCTACATGTGTCTATGAAATCTAAAATGAGATTTAGTATCACAATCAACACAGAGGAGTCTATTTTGAAGACTTCTTGGTAATGAATCAAGAGTAACAGACCGTGTGTGTGTGTGTTTAGGCGCATAAAGTGTATATGACTATATGATATTTCAGCGGCAGGCCAGTGTGCATGCACACTTTAAGTAGTTCTTTATCTTCTAAGCATGAGCTTTGATTCCGTACATTACGAAGCAAAAGAATCCCCATAATTGGTTAAAGGTTCTGGCACATGTTGCCATGTGTCTGCCACATGTAACAACCATGGCAACCAACACAAATGACTACATTTCACAAATTTTGATAATTCATTTTTTCTATTTATTATATATAAGAGCATGCTCAAGGGATGATTTTAGTATGACAATTGAATATTACAAGAAAATATCTAATTGCCCTCAATCCTTTAATCTTCTTCTACCTGGAATGTCAAAGGCTAGATTTCTTTAAGCTGACTCTTCTCAAACTTGTATTCAAACTTAAAGGAAATGCTAAGTTTGCCTTCTATTCTTTACTTTGCTTCGACTAAAGCAGCAAGATGACCAACTACAATCCCCAACTTCCAATCCAAACGACTAACAATCAAACCGTGTACTACTAAATTATTCCAGAGGTTTCTCATAATTCAAATAGCAATCTATGTAATTTCTAGTTTTGAACTAGTCAACCCAGACATGTGGTATAGAAGAAGCTCTACTCTAGAGACTGATTCAAGAATATGAATGACAACTCATCCAGGAATAGAAACTTCACCCAAGAAATCAAGCAAACAACTTAAAAGTGGACAAGGCATTCAAGTCAAAAATATGATATTACGAACCTTTGACCAAGAGTATATTACATCCATCAAGAATGGCCTTACTGTTGATTCGACATACTCATTCACATTTACCTCCAATTTGCATTCGTGCTCTATCTGTAACCATAGAGTAATCCCATTTATAATTTAATTCACAAATTCACAAGAAATATTAAGTTAAGTGATAGAACACCTCTGCTATCCTTCTTGCACTGTCCTGAAGCTGTTGTAGAGGTCTCGCAAGCTCTGATCTCAGTTGTATCTGCTCAGATGATTTCTCTATTGGTATAAAACAACTTGCAAGGGCAGCAACTTGATGATGGTCAAGATCATTAAAAGTGCCTAATGGGGAAGGGAAAATGAATAAAAGAAAAAAAATCAGATTATGTAACACACTGCAAACCGTACAGAAAAAACATCAAACAAACGCATATTGATTCACCATTAAACATTAATTCGGTGACAAGGAGTTCATCGCCTGTGTCAATCAAGCAGGCTGCCCTTCCTTTCAATTGAACTACACTATCAGCATCAATATGACCAAGCTTCTTTAAGACTCGCGAGCGATTTTTAAGTTCTTCCCGAAATTTTTGCAGCTGAAACATTGACAATTTTCCCCAATAACTAGTAAGTTCATCAAAACAATCATGGAATCATACAATAGTTTAGAAATATAAATTAAGGAGTACAGATATCGATTGTCAACATTCAAGTATGGTGCACTCAAACATTTGTCATGGATAAAATTATCATATTAGCCTCCCATCAAATGTTAAGTAGTTAATTATTCACCTTTGGTCACATAGGAATATATATAATGCATAGCACAACACATACTGTCTTGGCTCCCATTCAGTTCCGAACTCCAACTCCTAGTTAGCTTAATAGTAAAACCTAGTAAATAATGAGGCCTAGGCAAAGTCAATACCTGGGAGTCCCGCATTTTTGCCTTCAGTTGTTGAATTTCATGATTCACTTCAGCTTTCCTCTCAAAGCACTTAATTTGATCCACATCTTGAATCTAACTTACAGCAAAGTGTTGTGGAAACATTCAAACCAAAGACCAATAACATCACATTTATATATAGAGAATATGGACCAGATTCATTTTAACAAACCTTATGCATAGGATGATCAAACAACTTTTTCTCAAGTTCCTCTATTTGATTGACAAGTTCAACTATCTCTGAATCTCGTACATCCATGTCCTGGAAATTTATAGTTATGGAATAATACATAAATAATGGTGAAATATTATAAGATTAACATTGACGGAGAGGGAAAAATATGATGCATAAAGGCAGTTCAAGGCTTTGACTATGCAATGCAAACTTTAAAACATGCCGAAATATTGGGAAGATACAATGTCGGAGACCAATAAATTTGATACAACTTTTGCCATACAGTTTACATAAAAATCGTGTCTCCATTATCATGTGAAACATTAAAGAGCCTAGAACAGCCACAATTTATGATAGCTGAGTATGGAAAATTTTACCTTTACAGGGTTAAGCTTTGGAAGACCTTGAGGAAAACGATTGCCCAGCTCCTGAACAGCAAGGAGTATGCTTTGCCGAGCTTCCAAGGGCCGGAGATCAGGAGGTACATATATCCTTAGTTTACTAAGGGCAGAGATTAATGGTAATTGAACAGGGACCTATTGCAAAAGGAAGCAGTCAAGAGAATGCAACAGTTTTTTGGATAAGTAAAGTGAAGTGAGTGACAAAACAAAGCCCTGAAGAAGTAGCATGACCATCAAAATGGCAGCTTACCACATGCATTTCACCTTTCTCTCCAGGGCGGGGTGGACATGGTTTTGGTCGTATACTGTTTTCGTTTGAACCAGGTGAACAATGAAGTAAAGTGTCAACTATATAACCACCAACAGGTTTCTTAACAACATTGACTACAACACCCCAGCCCCAATCTGTCCCACCTTCTCTTACTTTAATCTGCAAGATTAAGAAGACAATATATTTCAGTGATGTTTGATGTAATAAAAAAACACAGAAGACAAATTAAACACAGTAGAACCTAAAAATAGATATGAAAAATTGTGCACATCAGTATAAAAAATAATTAACGCTTTATGCATGCAGAGCTTGTTTTTGACAATTAATACCTACACACGCACACACAAACACATACATATGGATGAATTTATGATAACTTACATAAACTCATTTGCATGCTGATGCTCATGATTAACTAGAAACGCAAAAAAAAAAAAAATCCAAACTTAATTCCACACCAATAATAATTGATAACTATCACTTACCAGTCGACCAGGGACAAGAAAATAAAGAATCATTTCAGGTCTAATTATTTGTGACATCATCTTCTTCTCAAGCTGAGCCAAGTCCAATTTCAGCTTATGATATTCTGATACTTCAGCCTACACAATAATGAATAATAACAAATAGTAAATCAAATATCAATATATAAAAAACCACAGAAAATATAATTAACAAAACAGATGGCCCAGGAATAAAGACTACCTCCCCAGCAGCATCAAGCAAGGCTACTTCCTGCTCCAGCATAGACACCCTCTTTCCCACATCAGGTAAGGTCTGAGTTGGGTAACGAGTACACAAGTTAAACATCACAGTGCACCAAATACAAATCAGGTTTTGAAGGAAATGGTTGGGTACAAACCTTTTCATATTGAAATTGATGAAATGAATTTCTTATCACGTGTTCGGCAGTGAACTGGCCTTCTGCACGGCTCATCAAATTTAAAATTGAATAGTAGCTAAGCCTGAATGTACTAACTAAAGGAGCAGGTTTACCCAGAACCATGTCTTTGAGGTTATTCATTTCCATCTGTGAAAAATAATCAGATAATAATAATTGAGCTTATTATTGCAAAATCAATTAGTTTTAGTTTCCCATCCAAAGTCAAACAGGGGACTTTTTTTTTATCAAGAGTCAAACAAGAGACTTTGACGTACCAATGTAACTAAGAATAGAATGTCTACACAATATAAAGCAGCTAACTTTTACAGCCATACCGCGTGAAAAAAGGAACTGCCAAGAAAGCCAACAAGATTTATATATAAAGTATAACAACAACAACAACAAAGCCTTATCCCACTATTGATATAAAAAGTATAAACTACGGAATTTTCAAGCACACAAATAAATGTACAATATTTTATTAAAAAATGCTTTTGAAAGCCTAATTTACAGATTCTGTTCATAAGCATATGAAGGGAAAACAGAACGACAAAAAACAAATAATTACATGCTATAGCTAACCGAGCAGGAAATCTCCTTGTTCTTAGGGTCTATCATAATCTTGAAAGGGTTAAAATACCTTACACAAAACTAACTATTATCATGCTCCATCTCATTTCAATAGAATGACATTAAAACAAAAAATAAGCTATTTAACTTGTCTCTAGTCAGAGATTTTAACTTCAAAATGAAAAGAAATCAAGTTGAACACTTACAAATTCACCACCTTAATCTTAAATTTTGTTTCGAACACTTTTTGCAAGTTGATTCTGAAATAAACTAAATCTTAAATGTATTGAATCATCACCTGATCAACAGTATTCAAAAAGTTAACATTTCCCCATTTGCGTATTCATTCATCAAAGCAAAATGGTATAGCTAATTTTTAAAGGAAATACACTAAATCACATATCAAATCCATTCGTCAAAACAAATATCAAATCGATATTTCTAAATTATCTTGGTAAACTTAAGGAGGGTGACTATTAAAATATACTATTTGGAAAAGGGTCGACAGAAGAAGCATGGATGTGTTATATTTCATTATGCTGCATCGGAGGTACAGAAAACAAAAATGACTAGCAATACACTCACCTGCTCATCAATCATTATGATACAGATCCCACGCTCATCTTTGCCACGACGCCCAGCCCTTCCACTCATCTAAAGGTACATATCATTGATTGTGAGTAAGAATAGTGATACCTCGATAGAATGAATAAGACTTCAATCACCATGACCAAAAAAATAAAGCATCGCTCACCTGTATATATTCACCAGATCCAATATAACGGTGACTATCACCATCCCACTTCTTAACAGCAGTGAATACGACAGTCTTTGCCGGCATATTTAAACCCATTGCAAACTGTAGAAAAGCGCATCTAAGAATCCTTTCAAAAATATATTATCAAGAATTTAAAAAATTTAAAAAAACCAGAAGCTTGATAAAATCTTACTGTCTCAGTAGCAAAGAGGGCTTTTACAAGACCTTCCTGAAAAAGAAGCTCAACCAATTCTTTGATGACAGGAAGAAGGCCTGAATGATGGACAGCAATTCCTCGCTGAAGAAGTGGCAACATCGACTCGATAGCAGGTAAGCTTCGGTCTTCTTCATTCAAACAGAGCATTGCATTCTGAAAAATGTGTTCCACTGTATCCTTTTCCTCTTGGGTATTGAAGTCAAGTTTAGACATAGACATTGCATGCTGCTCACACTCTCTCCTACTGAAGCTAAAGATGATAACAGGTTGGAATTTCCTTTCCATGATCATCTGAAAATTAAGAAATATACCAACTAAAATAAAGAGCAATAAAATAGTGTGGATAAGAAAATCTTCAAAAAGTAGAGAGTAAAAGTGTACACGCACGAACAATAAACATCATCAGTGTAATAAAACTATCCAATTCGTCAACATATGTGCAAAGAACACTCTTTTAAAAATGCCATGAGCTTTACACATTCCTAGACATATGCCTGGTGCCTAATCATATCCAAATGCAACTTCTTATCTGTAGATACTAGATATCCTCAAAAGATCAAGAATTAAACCTCTCTCTAAATCAAATGCACCAAAGTATATCAAACATTGCACATTGCCTAATGCTTTGGCTTTACTTCTACCAAAACAAGATCAAACTGGTTCAAGGACTTGCAACACATTTTTCAATAAGTTATGCATATAAATTCAAGTGTATGCATAGAAATTAAATTGTATAAGTGGAAAAACACTTCAAAAAACCAAGATTACTTAATCAATCAACAAACAAATTTATACTTATAAATTAAAAAATAATATAGCATTATATGTTTTCTTTTATTATTATTATTATTGTTATCGTGTTTATATGTCTGACTTTTTCAAATCAGATTAACAATTATTACTTATTAAAAAAACAAAAAACAAAGCAAATTGTAAAACAGGGTAGAGAGCAAAACAGCATGGTACCAAATATAAATAAGAAAGAAAACAAAACGAAAAAATTGATACGGAAATTTGTAATAAGTTTTGAGGGTTAGAAACTGACAATCGCAGCCGATCATGCGTTCTAAATGTGATATTTGAGGGTTTTTAATGTCAGCATCGTTTTTAAGTAACCGGAACATGGACCCGACCTGTCAACCACAACTCTGCACAACATCAAAAGAATGGGCCGACGTGCACGATTCTACCATTTTTACAACCTTACACGGCAGACCCAGCCGCTCAAACCAATTTGTGAATCTTCCCATGCTGGAACTCAGCAAGACCTACCAAAATAGCAGAATCACACGATCTCACGCGTTCACTCGCTATTTTGACTACCATGGTCTATACCCACCCATTCCTCTCTCCCTTCCAATAATATTTAGTCCTTTACCAAATATGAATGAATCAAGAACTCAATTAACCACCTAAGGTCCATGTACTAAACTAATATTATACTGCTAATTAACTCGTCCAAGGAAAATCTTCTATTTTCATGAATCCTGAATGCAAAGTTTTCAGCTTGAAGAACTGGTGGCAGCTCTCTACCAACACATGTTTGTCTTCTCCGAACAGAGAAGTGGAAAAATTTAGAAATTACCGTATTTTGTACCAGGAAAAAGTTTATCTAATTTTCCTAACACTAATTGATTCCTTACATTCAATATATGCATATGATATTAACAGGTTCAACAAAAGCCAGAGCATATATGCATATGATATTAATGATGGTTTTCAACAAAAGCCAGGGCATGTGAAAGATATATTGACCGAAATACCCAAGTAAAATTCAACCAACAAGCTCTATGAGGACACTACACCATTTATGATATCATTATTTAAGAATCTGCCAATATGTCGCAACAATCTAATATTCAATAAGCTGGTTTTCCATCAAAATAAACAAGATCCTCGACAAAGTAAACCAATAAATAATAAACAAAATTAACGAAAACACAACCACAACCAGTTTCACAAAAAACAATTCTAATTTGATCGATTACTAAGGACATATAGAAGGGCAAAAGTAACAGACCTTAACAATCTTGTATATATCAGAACCACCAGAAGCAGAACCACCTTTTCCAAATCTTCCATTAGATTTACCACCCTTCCCTTCACCGAGTTTCTGCTTAATAAAAGTATCTTCCACCTTAAGAAAATTATCCTCCCTAAACTGTTCATTTTCATCAACAACCAAATACAATCCACTCCCACCAATAGGAAAAACATAATGCTGCAAAGGCGTTGGTCTAAAATCAGTGTATACCACATGACAAGGTTGTTTATGTATATTACAAATCCACTCCGCAAACTCTGTAGCATTTGACATGGTTGCCGAAAGAAAAACCATTTTAATAGCAGGTGGTAAAAAAATAATACTCTCCTCCCAAACAACACCTCTTTCACGATCCTTCATATAATGAATTTCATCAAATATAACCCAAGCAACTTCCTTCAAAATTTCAGAACCACGATACAACATTCCACGAAGAATCTCTGTCGTCATAACAAGACACGTCGCGTTGGGAGAAAGCGTAACATCACCAGTCATCAACCCTACATCTGTAAATTCCTGACTCAATTCTCTATATTTCTGATTACTCAAAGCTTTCAATGGTGAAGTATAAATTACTCTCTGTTTATCTCTAAATGACATTGCAATTGCATATTCTGCAATTGCGGTTTTTCCGGCGGAGGTGTGAGCAGAAACTAAAACAGATTCTTTTCGTTCGAGACACGATATTGATACTTGTTGAAATGGATCAAGTGTGAAAGGATAGGTTTTTGCCATGGTACCATTGTGGAGAGGGTTGGAGAGTGTTCCGTGAAGTGATTCGTCTTTCGTTGAGGTGTAGTTGATTGGAACTGCTACTTCGTGAACGCAGGTGCGTTCTGAACTACGGCTTCTTTTTTGTTGTGATGAAGTGTCGCCGCTGTCGCCGTCGGCGGTGGTTACCGGTTCCGGTTCACTTCGTTTTCCGAGTGTTGCTGATTCCTGCTCCATTGCTGGTTCTTGCTCCATTTTCGTCTGAGATGAAAATTTGAGCGGAAAATGGAGTTCGATTTTGATTGTGAGAGATAAACCCTAGCTTCGTTTCTCTGTGGTTTTGCGGCACGACTTTTTTTTTTTTTGTTGACGGCGTTTGTGTTGAAACTTCTTTGTGTGGGCTTGATAGGCCCAAAAAAAATTGAATGAATGGAAATGGGTCATTTCTAAAGAGACTCCCTGTATTACTTCAAATTCAATCTAAACACTTATGGAAGCTAAACGTCAATAGGCTTGGTAACAGAATGGTTTTTAGTCAAAAAAACGATTGAATCGATGAAGTCTACATTGGTTCGGTTTTTAGTGTTCTTCAACAGTGGGGTTGAACTAAATTAAATGTTTTAGTTTGATTGATTGATTTGTTGAAAATACAATTAATATAAATAAATCAATATCTTGATTCTGCTCCGATTATAGGTTTGCTATGTTTCAATCAATTTCATATGCAATTTTCAAAACTGCATACTCAAACAAATCATTACATGCTCTCTGTTTTATAAACAACTGCGCAATACTGCCATCAAATAAATTACTCTTTGCTCTTTGTTTTTTAACAAACCTCGCGATGTATTGATACTACATTTAAATGAAATAAGTTCACACTGCATCAAATACAAATACATTCATCCCGAAATTAAATAAATTCATACAACATACTCAAACTAAGAATAATAAACTTAAAACAAAGGTTAATAAATGTCTCGTGTACCATAAAACAAACTAAACTAAAAATTAACCGAGATTTGAACATGAATGTTGCTTTTAGTTTAAAACACAATTAGAGAGAAATAATTAGGTTTAGATGTAGCTAAATCTAATAAGTTTTAAGAATAAGTGGTCCGTTATTGAAAATATTGAATGTGCAGCTATTAACACATATTTTATATTGAATTCTTTAACTCGGATCTTTTGCATACGATGATAGTTTTTTTTTTGAAGGAAGCATATAATAATAAATGAATCAAAGTTAACAACGTTTATTAATTGTATTGGTACGGATAAAAAACGAAAATGAGAGTAACTAACAAATCAAACCTCAAAACTAATATCATCGAGCTGTTTTAGTTCATCGCCAATCATTTTTGTAAGTTGCAAGTAGTCAACGAGGAATCCAGATGGCGTGAGGAGCGTGTGGAGGTTTGACTTTGTGGTCCCAACTAAAAAACCTTAAACTTTTTAACCTAAGAAAAAACAAAAACAAAACCCTTAAACTTTGTCCCTGCCTCACTATATATTCTTGTCTCTTTTCAACCAGCACTCAACCTCTGAAGATAAAAAACCAAACTTTCATCATGCCGTCATGTTTCTCCCACTCAGTTTGCGGCGTTGATTTTTATCATACATTGCATGTGACTATTTGAAACTTCACACAACTCATCGATTTAGTTCTAAAATTTCTCTTAAACCACATTCCTTTGAGATGTCACCGCCGCAATCTGCTACATCGATGAACAACCAACACTTTGAACCACATTCCTTCAAGAGGCCAAGAGATTCTCAAAACAATAATTTCAATGTGATGATTCAGAGCCACATTTTCTTTAAGACTCGTATTTGTAGTAAGTTTAGGTTTGGTACTTGTAGGAACGCTCAAAATTGCAACTTTGCTCATGGGCTACATGAGTTAAGACAGCCACCACCAAATTGGCAGGATGATTCTTTGAAAACAAGGGGAACTTATTGGAATTGGAAGACTAAACTCTGTTTCAAGTGGCAGCATGCAGGAAGCTGTCCCTTTCGAGAAGGTTGTCTCTTTGCTCATGGAGAAGCAGGTAATAATAAGAAATGTTTATTGATTTTCTTGATTATGTGTACAAGGTCATTTTTTGTTATATGATGATGTACAAATTTCAGTGTTTGAATGTGTGTTATTTTTGTTGCTGTGTATGATATTTTGTTCATAAATAGTGTTGTCAAATATCGGTCATGATGGCCACTGTGGCCAATTTGTGCAAGAGGGAAATATCATGGCATCTTTTGGTTCGGTTGGGTTGTGCAGTTCTGTTCGGTTTTTTGGTTTTTTTTACCCACCCCTACTTGTCTGTATTATTAATGATTAGTTTATTTGTGTTGCCAAATTTCCGCCATAGCAGTGCCATGACACAGGGATTTTGTGACATGCTGCTATGTTTATATGGAGGATTTTGGCTGGGTACCGTATTCCGCCATCTGCTATTGATAACATTGCTTTATCTAAGATTTACATATAACTTGAACACAGTGTTATCAATCGCAGATGGCAGAAAGTAGTGGATTGTTAAATAGCTTATAGCGTCAGTGTGGTCGGTTGTATTTGACAACATTTTGTACTAAATAGTGTATCACATAACGATAGCATTTTATCCCAATTCCACTCCACTACACTATAGCGTTATATCGCTACTATAGCTGTCGTTGTTTAACAACACTGCTTGAATGAAATTCTGCATTTGCCCATCTACCCTATTGATATGAATTTTTAATTGATAGAAATGTCAAGATTTCCATAAAATTAAAACAGCTAATCAACTCCATTTTCTAATGGATGGTCACTATTGTATGTGTTAAAACTTAAAACTACTTTCCACTTGGACACTTGTTGCTTGACTAGAATCTTTGGTAGTTTGGACTTTGGAGTAATTGGCGAAAAAATTACTTTCTGTAATTGACTACTAAGTTGTACCTGATATTCCTACCCGGTAGGTGATCGGTAATTCCTGCACCAAAGCGACTGGACGGTAGGACTGCGAGGCCATGAACTACTTGGAAGCTTTTATCTTTCAATTGTATCATATGATTGATGATTGATACATTGCCTTGCATTCGATCCCGAATAATCAACTACTATAATATGTTCTTTTCGAAGTTCCCCTTTCATTTTGGTTTATGCTGATGGTTGCTTAATGCTTATAAATTTGATGTCTAACTCGTCAATAATTTGGAGGTTCATTACTCATTTGCAAGGTTGCCATGTTGCTATCCTTAATATCGAGGTCAAATATGGTTAATGCTGGCAGCATTTGCTATGACAGAGACATCAAAAACCTTAACAAATGAAACTTATATTTCCATATTGTGAAGAAAAATTACATGATTATAACAATTGAAACTGATTGATTCCATGTAACTTCTTCTGACTAATGAAGTATTGCTTGTCTTGCAAATCAGAGTTACAAGTTCCTGGTGGAGGCATTGAAGCTGAAGCTGCAGTTGCCATAGCAAATTCAACAAAAACTATCGTTCGAACTTTACCAAATTCCTTATCAGTTTTTGCCAATGATGCACCTACCACCTTCCCTGCAAGTCAACTTGTGGCAAAGGAAGAGGAGCAGGCTAAGAAGAAGCGTTTACTTAAGTTGAAATTCAGCAAGAAGACCAATGGTATTTATGGTGATTGGATTGATGATTTACCTCTTGTTCCTCCCAACTTGCCAAGTCCAGTGTGAGACATGAGTTGAATTGTGTGCTCTTAGAAACACCCCTCGTCTCAATAAGGATTCTTCTCGACAGACAGAATTGTGTCCTTTTTTATTGCTAATGTCTTATTGGCTGTTAGTTTTTCTTAGTATTTAGTTTTTTGCTAATTCTTGATGGCTGTTAGTTTTTCTGTAAGTATTTAGTTTTAGTTTCATGGGACTTATCCTCTTTTATTTAACAAAAAGAGATAGGTACTAGACATGTTATCTTACCATGTGACACAAGGTGGATAACACTGTTTTATTAGATTAAATGACTAAGACCTTCTGAATTGAGTATTAGACTCTAGACTCTTATAAATTTATAAGAACTTAAGTTTCAAAATTTAATCTAGGTAAATTAAAATTTTATTTTTCTATATTTTGAAGTTGAAGACCAAAAATCAAAGCGTCACTAATTATATTATGATAAAGTTTGGGACTGGACCCGTACTTCTCCTTGCTGATATTTGTGATAAAATTGAAGCAGTAAAGCTCCTCTCTAATGGGTTTCATGTTTTCCCATGCTGGAAGCTTACTCCAGATAAATCATTTACCCTTAAATCAGCTTACAATTGGATGCACTCTCAAGCTAGGGAGGTTGTGGTGCTTTTCATAACCGCTAATTAATTGATATAGAGAGAGTGAATAAGAAAGCGTGATTTTTTTTGTAAGTTATATAGTAATATTAGATATAGAGAGACTGAATAAGTGAGGATGAAAATCATTTTTGGATGTGTCACATCACAATCCTATCTTAAGAAAAGCTCAAGCTTAATATAGTGAAAATGTATTTCTTCATTGACCTCATAAACATACTTGCTTAAGAGAGAGAAAATCCTTTCATCTCATTCAAATGCACTCTTATTTAAGGGTTCTAAGATGTCTATAATATTAATATATTAAAGACTACATTGACATTTGCATTTACATTTAAGAACTTAATTGAAGTTCATATTTCATGATTAAACCACTCATACAACAACCACACCAACCATTTGCGCTTGATTTTTTTTAGGGTGCAACACATTTGTTCTTGATCTTAGTAACTATGCTCTATTTTACTATGACTTGTAAAAAAATATAAAAAAAAAATGTCTAATATTTTAGATATTATTTTTTAGAAATGCTAGGATCACACCTTTTAGCACTCTCTTTTAACACACTCAATGAAAATTGGCCATTTGTTCAACCTTTTAAATTCATTTTACTGGAAACCGATTCATCCTTTTACTGTTATACATATTTTATTTCAACCTAATTCACTTGAAGGTCCTTGCTCTCTCTCTAGAATTTTCTCTCTAACTTCTCTCTTCAACACTTAAACTGCCATATCTTCTCCCCCAAAATCCAAGGCTATTTCTCTCCGATGTAGCCTGTTTTGTATGGTGGTGCGACGAGATCCTTTCTCCGCACCACTGATCCTCCCCTTTCTCTTCGTCTGAACCCTTTCTATCTCCGGCTTTGTCGTATTTCCTTGGCATTCGTCGTCGTTTCGCCGCCGTTCACAAGGAAGTGGTTGATCTGGTGTTGGTTCGTGGTTTCTGTCGCGGGGATTGGGTTATTTTGCTCCGGCGCCGGTCCTCTCTTTGGATGGGTTTTTGCTTGTTCGTGGATCTGAGCTAGCTGGTTGTTGTTGTTGTTCGTATGAGCTCTTCTCCTTTGTTGCAAGTTGTAGTGGGTTTGGTTCTCTATGAAATATTCGTTGTTGGTGTGTTTTCTGTTTTTTCCGTTGACGCCGTTGTTGTTGTTTGTGTGTTGTTTCGTTGTGGTGGTGGTTGTTTTTTGTGTTGCTGTTGTTTCTTTGTTTTGTTTACAGGAAGTGGAAGGTGGTGGTGGTTTGATCTGATTGATGGTTCGTAAATCTTGAACTGGGTTTTTCCGGATTTGAGATGGGTTCTGGTTCTGTCCTGATATGCTCGAAAGGGTTAGGTGCGTAGACGCTTCGTGTTGACGGTGGTTGTTGTTTATCGTACCTACAGGATATTATCTGTCGCGGTTGTTTGCATCGTTGGTGGACTATGATAACAAGAAGGGAGTTGTTGGATCTTGGGTCGGTCTGTGTTGGCAGTCGATCCATACGCCTTTTAGAAGCTCTGAATGCTCACTCCATATTTTTTTGCAATTCGGTTTCTATCCCACACGTGGGTTCGCTGGGTTGTCTGTGTAGTGATTATTTAGAGTTGTGTCTTTTTTATACCACTTATGTGTTGAATTGTTGTATCCCTGTTACGGGTTGTTGTGTGGTTTTCTGGGTTAGGTTTATGTCCCCCAGTCTTGTACTTCCTGTTCTCTTTTTTATTATATTTTTTATTTTGACTTAAAAAAAAGGTTATACATATTTTATTTGTTATTAAATTAAGTTAACTTTTCATATCCTGTGTTTTAGTTTTTCACGTTGTCTTCCATTTCTCTGCCATGAAGCCAAAGGTTGTTTCTTGCAACCACTAGCTTCTACAAACACGTGATTTCCAACAATCCAAAACCATTTTACCCTCAAAGCAATTTTACTCCCAATTAGTGAGGTAGCAGTAGCAGAACCAGCAAAAACAGGCGAAATTGAAAAATCAAAATCCTCAAAATTTTCACCTCCTCCTACAATCACTTCACAGCTTCTAAATATCCAAACTGAAAATACATCATTTTAATTGTGTCATTCAATTTTATTTCTTAACAATGAAAACAATGACATCAATTTTTAACCATATTCTATGAAAGCAACAATGAAAATGTCCCATTAGTTTTTAAAACAACAACACCAACAAAGGTTGGGTCTTAATTCCGCAAATAGCTCCATATTTCAAGAACACGAGTGCTTGTCGGCGTTGGTGATGGAAGTTGTGCGTAAGATGGCACAATTGAAGAGGACGGCGAAGAGAGAGAGAGGCTGTAAAAGAATGAGAAAGGGAAGAAGATGAAAGAGTGAATGCAGATTTTGATTTTGATTTTGAAGGGTGATTCAAAAGGGAAATGGGAAAAGAGAATTTGATTGTCCTTGACAGTGAAATGAACAGATTCATAGAGATTTAGAGGCGGATAGTATGAGCAGTTGCACTTAAATTATAAAATAAATAAAATAAAATGTTGTTTAGGAACCGGCACTGCATGTTACAAGTTAAATGAACTAAAAAAGTGGAACAAATGGCTAACTATGACCCTATCATTTCTCTTATTTTTAAAAGATCCTTAACAAAATGGAAATGTTAACGAGTGCTCCCGGGCAATGGTTAAGAAATTATAAAAAGAAATATTGTATTGGAAATTGTGTATTCTACTTTTTTAAAGTTAAAAAAATGTTCTCATCAATGCAAAATTTGAATTTTCTTTCTACTTTTAGTTTCTTAACTAGTGCCTCGGAGGCACTGGTTAACAAGACCCTTAAGAAAAATATGTCATAAGAGAAGTAAAAGTAAATTTTTTAGAAGTAGACTTTAGATCGTATAGCCTTCCATACCTTAGACTGAGAGCCATAAATTTATTATTTTTCTTAGTTTATTACTCCCTCCGTCCCTTAATATAACCCCCTTTTTGTTTTTCTTTTTGTCCCTAAATATAACCTCCTTTTCAAATTACAACACACATTAATTATTATTTTTCATATATACCCTTATTTAATACTACTACTAATTCTAAAATTACAATAAATTGACTTTTCACATTATCTCTTTAACGAGGGTAATTTTGTAAAATTGTACTATAAAACAGACACATTAACTACACCAACAACATTTCTTAAGAAATGTGAAAAAAGCAATAGGTGGTTATATTAAGGGACGGAGGGAGTATTTCATAATTTTGTTGACGATTTCTGATTGCAAGTATTAGTAGAAGTTTGTTGGGTTAAATATGTTTTTAATTTCTATAAATATATCAATTTTTTATTTTAGTCCATCTAATTTTTTTTTCGATTGTTAGTCCCAAAAAAATTTCATCTTCACTTGGTCGCTCTTTTTACTGAACTCATGTAGAATTCATGTTTTTGAATAAATTTTTGTAAAAAAGTTTAGAATATTATCAGAATATCTCCCAAAAATATTATAATTTTTAAGAAAATATGATTTTTTATATATTTTTTGCAGTTAAAAATTCATATTTAATTTATATCTGTTGAAAAAAATTAAAATTTTCTTAGGATTTTTCAAAAATTCCTTAAAAAATAATGCTACACATTAATCCACTTAAAAATAAGAATAAAAAGTGACGATTGAGATTGAAACTCAAAGAATAATAAACATAATATTTATTGCTTATTTCATGTAAAACCATAACAAAAAAATTTACAACTAGCATTGGTGGGATGCGACAGCCCATGCAATAGTACAAGACATTGGTGACACTCGAGAAACGTATTGGTGGGTGCAACAGCCCATGCAATAGTTCAAGACATTTCTCATAATTAAATATAAAAAATTATAACTTGTATTGGTGGGGTGCGCAAGCCCATGCAATAGTGCAACGCATAGGCAACACTCGAAAAACCCAGTAGCAAGCTACTGAAATGGCTTCTCCCCCTCAAAAAAGTAATTTAATATCGTGTGACTCATTGAACCACATATCAGATATTAAACTGATAAGAACAGATACTACACTTGATCTTAGCCAAAAGGCCGAGAAAGGTATGAGTTGAAAGATGAGTTCGCTTCTGCTTTTATATCTCACATCCACTTACTTGCTTTCTTGAACTAGCGATGTGGGACTATTTTGCAACCGCTTGGTATAACGCATGTATTTGGGAGGCCAGTAGAGAGTAATTACCTGGCAGAGGATATGTGGTTGGAGCACCCACCCACCAAGGAGAATCTCATGTCAATAAAACATCTTACACATTTGGAGAAGCTCTCCATACTAAATTGTTAGTCAATCGCTTGTTGAATGAAAAGGGAGGAATTAAGAAGGACTCATTCTATTCAACTTGAGTTGATTCCATTATTAATCAGTGAACACTGAACCAACATTTAGATGCAGGAAGTCATGTTTTCATTTCAATCTTCTACTACTCAGTTCATTTTCCTTAAATCATTATTGTTTTAGTGTAAAAGATTTGTTGAGGCCACTATAGAAACAAACTAAGGCCCCATGAAGAGTAATATCAGCCCTCAAACTAAAATAGCTTAATTGGAAGAATCATAACTTTCTTAAACCAGCCACAAATATTGTTCCAAAAATTCAATATTGTTATGTTCACAATCATGGCATTAATGTCTTATATATACAGACCACATATATCTTTAATCCAAAACATAATCATCAGAACAAATATTACTTTCTACTTTCTTAGATATGAACATGTCTAGAAGTGAAATTGACTTCCCATAGCTTTACATAAATAAATTGATTGATATATGTGTACAAAAAATAGAGGGATAATCCAACGTTAAGGACACAGTAGAACAACATGTTAATATAATAACAGTCATATTGCAAATTACTATGGACATCTTATTAGGAGAGTGAGATAATGAGAGACTATTTTTTTATGGAAAAGTCTTGAAGATCTTAAAATACTACATAAGAATGCATTGATAATCTTGTCAAAAAAATGATAATCTATATTATATGTGATGTGAGCATCCCCCGTGGAGATTACCATGTCGACACAATATTTTACAGATTTGGAGAAGCTCCCCTATGAAAATTGTAAATCGCTTGATGAAGGAAAATGAATGAAAAGGGTGCATGAATCATGATATATATCTAAGAGAGTGAATGAAATGCTGGCATAGTCCCTTGAATTGAATTCAGTCTTTCTTCTCCCTCCTTTGTCTGAGTTCCCTTTCTTCCAATTCCAAAACCACTGCACTCCACTTGAGTTCATGACCTTATATTCATTTTAGGAGTTAACAAATATTCAGGAACCTGTAGCAAGTCCTATTTTCATTTCAAACATTGTTGAGGCCACTAGAAACAATGCCTTATGAAGTGTAACATCTCTATTAATATTATTTGAATTAAATACCAGCTGTCCAGCTCTCAAACTAAACTACCTTAACTGGAGCCATCATACTTCTTTTAAGTCAGCCACAAATATTGCTACAATTTTATCTTTGTTTATTTGATAATGCTCAAAAAATTGGTTAATGCTCTGATTAATCATGGTGTCATGTGTCCACCTTTTTGATTTCCTACCTATTTACTGGCTTTTACAAGAGAGAATACAAATAATCACCAATTTAATTTAAAGAGTGATATAATAGAAAAGTAAACAACCATCAAAATAGAATAATAACAATAAAAGAAAATAATAAATATAAATAGATCGAGTAACAAAATATTTCATATTGCTCCTTAAAAATAAAAAATAAAAATTGTGGTTCAAAATATTTCAACAAGACTTAGGGATTAAGAAATCACTAAGGAGTGATATGATAGAAATGTAAACAATAATTAAATATGTTTTTAGTCCCTTTAAAAATATTCTTCAACTTTCAGTCCTCCAAAAAAAAATTATCTTCATTTTTGGTCTCTCTTTTTAATTTCTTACATGTGTTATCGGCTTTTATAAGAGAGAATACAAATAAAAACAATTTAATTTAAGGAGTGATATAATAGAAAAATAAACAACCATTAAAATATAGTAATAACAATAAAAGCAAATAATATATATAAATAGATCGAGTGTCAAAATATTCAAGCAAAACTTGAAGATTAAGAAATCACTTGCGAAAATATTTTGGTACGCAATTTAAAATAGTTTGGTACTCAATCTAAGATATTTTGGTACTTGATTAATATGTGAGTTACTTGTTCCCAAAGTTATGATTTTTTTTCTATAAATATAGCGTTTACATAGTTATTCCACACACCTAAAAGACTTTTGAGTCATCATCAATCCTTCTTCTTCTATTCTCCCTTTGGCTTGTGTTAACAAGTTGTTCTTCTATTCATCTCCTTTTTATGTCCCTCAAGAATTATGAGTGTCCTTTTTATGTCCCTCGAAAATTATAAGTAATAGATAGATAGATAGATGTGCCACATCATCAAAACTTTTAAGAAAGACTCAAGTTTCTTTTACAAAGATATATAGATAGATAGATAGATGATTTGGTGATTTGGTAAGATCCAAGGGTGATGTTTACATATTTATTATATTTTCAAAATTGTCCTTATCGAAATTAATATTTCAACTTTTAGTCCCTATAAAATTTTCGATCACTACTTTCGGTCCCTATTTTTAAAACAACTTTTGTATTTTCTAATGAAATTGTACATAAATGTGTAAAATACTATAAAATTCTCTCCCAAGAAAAATATATTTTTTTATCAAAATATAAATTAAATATGAATTTTTAACCTTTAAAAATATAAAAGTTCATATTTAATTCATGTTAAAAAAAATAGAAGAGATTTTTATAAGATTATAAATTTAAATTTTATTCAAAAATATGAATTCTACAAATAAGTTTACTTTAAAGAGTGACAAAAAGTGAAGATGAAAAACTTTTGGAGACTAGAGTCTAAGAAAAGTTTAGAGGAACTAAAACGAAAAGTAACAAATTTATAGGGACCAAAAAGCATATATATTTTTTTTGGGTCAAGTAACCTAGCGGTTAGAATTCACCTTTTTCAAGGTGAATAAGTGGGGTGTCCGAGGTTCGAATTCCGGCCCCTGCATATAACAATACATGTCCCTGCCAACTGAGCTATGCTCACGGGGACCGACCAAAAAGCATATTTAACCTTAAAAATAAAAATGTACAGTTTATTTTTATTTATTTTTAAGGAAAAAATATACAGTTTATGTGTAGTTGATGTTTCAAGATATATTTAACCATACGTTAGTTGTAACATAGGACTAATAGATTTTTCAACAACATAAAACAAAAACAAAAAAGAAGCATTATTTAGAGCAAGTGGAAGAGTGGAAATTTTTTCAATGGTCACAATGTAGCTGTCTGGTGATGTTTACAAAAGGCCCAACCAAAAGGCCCCACCTTTCAATTCAAATGTCAAGAGACAAGAATTCCTCTCAAAGGCAGATACATTGAACTATGTTCTGATATTTCAACTACACCAACAGAAATTTTGTTTCAACTTTACAACATCATATGCATGGCTTAAAAACATCTAGCTAAGGATATGAATGAGCGAGCTCCACCGAAAATTTGATTCATTAGCAGGTTATATTACCTTCATGGAAGTTCTAGACAGCAAATTTGTTCTGGCTCTTCAAATTTGCCAGTGTAGAAGCAGGATAGAAATGTCCACAGAACCCCCACAAATGCATCATAAATACCTTTTTGAACAACAATAATAATCTATGTGCCCTAAGAATAAACTACGCTACCAACACTGAAGAATAGTTAGCGAATTCCTGGACCCCATTTAAGCAATCCCACCATCGGAGCTGCTACTGGCCTGTCTTGGAAGGCCACCATTGCCAAAATCTCCATCTAAGCTCATCTGTTGAACTTCTTGGGGAGAAAGTATTTTAATACAGCGGACACAATTGACAAACTCCCTGACATATCCATAAGAAACAAATAAGATATCAAATCGGCTAATCGAAAAAATAAGGTTTTTAAAATTAGGAGTATGCACATGAACATAGGCAAATCTGGTGAGAGAAAAAGCGGAGGACTTACTCCCAAGGGTCATCTCCCACTAGCAGAACATCATTTTCATGATCTACATAAACAAGTTTCCAACCTACTCGTTGTCTATCCTCTAGTTGTCCCTCAATACCAAACCTACGAGCCAGATCATGTTTAAGCTCATCGTAACCTGAATATCCTGTTATGTCTATGGACCTTCCCACAGCTCCGCGTTTATATACCTAAAAAGGAAAAAAAGCTAATGTAAAACAACAAAATAACTAAACAGACATACTAATCAAGAAAATACTAGTCAAGAATCACACGTCCGTCGCTGACATGTGTTTGTTGTTAAAACAGCAGCAAGAGTAATAATACTAAACCTTGGTATATGTTCTAATCCGTTGAAATTGATGTGGCGGCGGCGGCGGAGCCCATGGACCACTATCCAAGAAACCGCTATCATTTATGGCGGAATCAATCGAATTAAAGGTCATATCAGGGACTCCCCATGCTTGTGAAACCATGGAAGATGAAAGTTCTGGCTGAGCATCACCATTATTTTCATAGCCCCCAATCAAGCCTCCCGAAGAGAAATTATTTGACAAATCCTTGCCCAGCCTTGTTGTACCTTTGGTTACCGTAGAATCTAGATTCAGTGGCATTCTCATTTGCCCATTCATGCTGTTGCCATATGCAACATTGCACCTAGCATCAGCCTGAACTTCCACGTTTTGAATGTTGTCTCTACAAAACATCGACTGAGGATAGTAAGACAACGGTTTGTCATTCTGATGAAAGCGTGAATCGCTCTGAGAAAGGCAAACTGAAGTTGAAGATGACGTATCCAAACAATCTGTCTGGATAGCACAACTATTCAAGCAAGTCTGAGGGTAAAAATTCACTGGGTTGTGATTTTCGGAAATGTTTAAACAAGGCTTAACTTCATAATTTGGCTGTGCATATTTTACCACATTTGCATTAGAACTTTGACTCAAGATGGTCACAGCAGACTGAGCCACGTCATCCCCTATTGTGCTCATAAGGATCTGGGATGTTGTCACTTGAGGAAGCGCGCCAACACGGTTATTTGTGGAAGGTGAAGTGGAACAAGATGGAGCATCATCAGTATTTACAGATGGCGCTGTCCCAGTTGCTACAGTCCGTATACTGCAACCGGAAGCAGATAACTGATTAGGTGTAGTTGCAGAAGGAAGTCCAACATGACTAGACATTTTAGACAGTGAGCCGGGTTGTGTTTGCTGTTGTTGATGTTGAAGCTTTTGTTGTTTGGCTGGATGGGAGAACTGAACATTGTTCTGGCTACTATGATCTGTCATCTGATGGTTCGTAGAATTAGCCTCAAGCAGTGAGTTTTGAAGCGTATTAGGAATTTCAAACACTTGACGGGGAGTTATTGCCCTAGAGTTGTGTGTGACATCAAATTCTTGCCTCTGCTGGTCATGGTTTTGAATAATCTGAGCAGGCTGCTGCAATGCAGATTGCTGAGACAAGAGTGTTTGTTGTTGCTGTTGAAGCTTCTGTAACAACTGAAGCCGAACCTGATTATCAGACATACATAACTGTTGATTAATATGATCTGGCATAGTGGGCCTAATCGTATTTTGCGGTTGGTTTTGCCCAATTATAGTCTGTTGAAACTGTTGCAGTGGGTTCTGAGAGAGACTTCTATGGAGTTGATGGTTTTGAATGGACGGTTGCTGTGATTGAAGAATATTGTTCGTTTGGACGATCTGAGGATTAAGAAGTTGGGTCTGAACTTGACTCTGTGGTAGAGTTTGATATGCCAAGTTCTGTCTAGAATGTTGTTGTTCTGGCTGCATGACTGCTCCCAATCCACTAGAACTGGATGGTAGCATCTGAGGTATCCCCGGAGCATTGAAGGCTACATTGTTTGATTGAGAGATTTGTTGAGTGGAAAATCCCAATTGATGGGCAATATCGGATCCAGGAAGATTTTGTACAACAGATGCAGGCATGGAAGGCACATGATTTGGTTGCAATGAGCTAGCCATAGCAGGATTTTGCTGTATGTTCATCCATTGAGCTAAGCTCATGCCAGGGAAAGCCTGGGGATCCTTCATACACATATCATCACCGAGCCAAGGCATTGTATTCTTGAAAAGGTTACTGAAATCAAATAACTCATCGTCTGCAAAAATTAAAAAGAAAATACAGAAACATAATAAATGAATAGATAACAGACGTATAAATAAAACAAGTGCAATGATCAAGAGTGTAACGATTCAACATACTTTCATTTTGCAACTAAAAGGTGTGTATTGAAGAATTATTTACCAGGCATTCCGGGTTGTCTTGGTCTCTTGGATCTGAAGAATGGAGGTGGACAGATGAAAAATGGAGCAGTAACAGGTTCGATTTCCCAGATTGAGACCCTACTTCGCCTTTCCCCAGCGGTGGCTTCATCCCAACCAACCTGAACATTTTTACGTGTAACTTACAAAAACTGTTTGATGTTGTACAAAGTTCTTTTTTAAAGTATAAGTGATGATTCAAGGTTCATTTACTTATGGATGATAAATTTTACCTCATTGAATTGTTAAAAGATGACACAAACTGTACCTGCAAATTACGCCACTGCGAGTTTTTCCATCTCACGGAATCCAGATCACTAACACCAATAACTGTACCCATATATCTGTAATAAAATGAATTAATATTCCTAATCAAAGAATTTCCAAGTTAAATGTAAATTCTCAGACCATCATCTCCTATCACAATAATACTACTATATAAAATATTAATTCTAAGTTAACTAAATTGAGAAATGAAGTATTGTTTCAGTCAACAACTAACTTTCAAGCTAAGCTATTTACATCCTCAAGTTATAATATTCAACCTCCCAAGTTCTCTTCATAAAGGATTATTATCAAACTTAGCATTTTTAACAAAACTACTCATATGATGCATGGTCACAAAGTGAAGCACCTTCTTGTTCCTGAGTCTTCTGTTTCAAACATCATTCGAAAGCGCATGCCAGGTGATATTTGGTGGCTGTATACTGCCCTGTAGTACTTGGCCAATGGAATAACAAATTCTGAGGGACTGGCCCTGCACGTAAAGAAAGCATGTAAGCTTAAAAACTTTAGAGTTGAGGATACAGGTCCACATGGCAATTGCAATCAAATAAGTTATGCACTAATACTAGCAGAATAAAGTCAATGAAAGATATTGACCTAGGATTATAAAACACGGTGAAGGGACTATTGTTTGCACTAGCATGAGCTGCTGCAGCCAGAATTCCAATGTGCATACTATCACTTGACAGTACTGAGGAAGATAAATTAGTTGGTTGCCTGTTTGCTCGTCTGATACCCAAAAGCAACTGCTGCTTTTCATCTCTGCCAAGAAGCAACCAAAATCAGGAAATATAGTAAACTTATGAGTTACTAGCTTAAATGAGTTGAGCCAAAATGATAAAGATTGATAGCAGAGTATCAACATATTGAAATATAACTTTGTAAACTACAAACATCAACAGAATAAAAGGTATGAAGTATACTCTTACCGTATAAATAAAACAGAGTCTCCAGCTAAAAGCCTCTTTCCGCTGATAAATAGACTCCATCCGGTCGTAAGCAAGTGGCGTTTTGGTTGTCCTGGTTTGGAACATCATGGATAGGCAAAAGATTTACAAAAGGGTGCTTAACAAAACATCAACAGATTACAAACGCGATAAGTTTCTAATAGTACAGCAATTCAAACTCATAGCTAGATGTATGCAAACATACCCCGGTATATATGGCGGAACTTCCAAACATTGCCATGCAAATCCTTTGCCACAAGTTCTTGAGCAGGAGGTTGTGCTGAGAAATCCTATATAGAAATGGTAACGAGATTAAACTTTAAGTTCTAGTTGAGGTCTTGAGAAATTGGAAGGAAAAAAACTAGCATACAAGAGGGGGGAAAATCTTCTCTGCAGCACGGCGGGGTACAGAGAAACCTCCATGAGTACTCGTATCACTCGCAGTCAGTTGCTTGCAGAAAAACTCAGGTTGTGGCTTGTTCGACTTGAGAGAAATATCTGATCTTAATATGGCATCCATGTCAAACTACACACATAAAGTCGGCAAATCAGGTGAGCCAGGAGACTTTGAATATTTCTAGGAACTAATAAGATTTGATCGTAAACGTCTAATAACATATGATATGGTGCTTACAGAAGACACTGGCTGAAGTGTCATCCGGGCATATACTTCGTCTGTGTCTGGATCTGCCTGGAAAGACAAATACAACAAGCAAAGAAAATTACAATACAGAAAACTCTTGTATAAGATGAAAAATTAAAAAGAAAAATTCAGCATACATGTAAGGTGAGACTGTGAAGAGTACAAGGCAACTTGGAGGGAAGATTGGAATAGTTTGGTACTTGGACATCCCCTTCTTTCTTCAAAGATGCTGCAACCTGGAACAAAATGAATGCAAGCAGCAAATTATTAGAATCATAATACGGCCATGTTTGGATAAACAACTTAATTAAACACTTATCATACAAGTACTTATGTATAAGCTATTTCAACAACAGAAGAGAAGATAAAATAAAGTAAAATTGTTGTTTTGAAATAAGAGGTGAGTTTACTTGTTCGGAGTGGCCTTGAGGGAAGTAAACAACATGAGTTCCAGGTAAAGGAAGATTGACAAGAGGACCAGCACAAGCTTGCCATAGCTCACTATTTACACCGCCGTCATTTTTCTCTTCTCCTGCTAAACCAAGACATCTCATTCAACCTTCCTTGTTTCTCATATGCATGAGAGAAAAACAAAGCAATAATAATAGAAACAATAAAAAAATGGATTATGAAGAAGAAACCAAAGTGATGGAAAGGTGACCTTCGGGAGCTACGGCGGCGATGGAGGCGGAGGGAGCTTCTTCCTGCGTGGTGGTCATTGCTTTGATAGTCAGTGATTCATCTGCTGGTGATTGATGATTAGATGGAAGAAAGGACGGCGGCGAGTTCTAGTTCCGGTGAACGACGACGGCGAAGAGGGAAGAGAGCGAAATCCTGTGTTTGAAAAGTTTCTCTGTCTATAACATAAGTTTGTAAGTTTGTCTTTTTACATATTCAATCAAAGATCGTGTTCCAGTTCAGACACGGTTCCTTCCTTCCTTCCTTCCTTCTTGTTAATTGTGTTCTGTTCCTTTACATTGTTGGAACTTGCAACACCGTTGACTAATTTTCTTTCTTTTCTACTCCGCTTTTTTATTTTTTAACCAAATATTATCTTCTACTTTAATTATAGTTACCGCACTAACAAACACCCTTTTCCATCATGGCTCTCCTTATATTTTAAGAATTCTATTATAGACTCGGGAAAATAGATAATAAGTGATTGATAAAGTACAAATATTATCGTCATTCATTAAACTATGAAAGAATTTTTTTATAAAAAATGTCAGCGTAGACTATCAAAAATTCCAAAATATATTTTCTATTTTTCAATACAAAAAAATATTAACCTTAAAAAGATTACAAAAAATATTATCTCTTCAATATAGTTTTGTTTTGTCCTATGTACCACTAAACTGGTGTCTTTATTTTTTTTAGTAGTCGAGTGCTCGAATGATAATAATCGTGAGAGAAACTCTTACCTTTGGATTTAATTTACGATCATACGAAGAGCTTTATCATGTAAGTAAGAGGACCTTTTCAACAATCCTCATGACTAAATACCATATTGTTATGATGTAGCTAAATTGATCGCATCCAAACCAACTAAAATGAATGAAGGCATTCATTCACTCTTCTACCATCAGAAATCAAACCTATGAATAAAAGCACATGACAAAACCAAAATTTCCGAGACTAATGAGAAATCAAAGAACTAAATTTTTGAATGTCTCATGCATATTATATCTTACAAAACACAAAGGAAATGTTAAGTTTTGTATCCCCATGAATCAAATTATTTTTTTAGTTGAAACGCTATTATTTAACAATCTCCAAGCAAATTCCCTCAAAAAAAAATCTCCAAGCAAATGAAGGTAATTTTTATAAAACCAAATTGTACCAAATAGCATTATACAAAGACGAATATGCTATTGATTTAAAATTAGATATCAACATATAAGTTTTTTTAGATTGAATACATTCCATTGGAATTAAGATCCCATTTTCATACATCCTCCAAATTATCCAACAAAAAAATTTTAGTTGACAAAGTACCACACTCTTGTGCAAGATCTACCTCCTAAACAAACAAACAAACATCTTCTCCAACTTAATCACAACGGGGCGGATCGAGGGCGGGTTTAAGTATCCCCGCCCTCGTTTCCATGCACCTGCACCCGTCCCCCGTCCCCGAATCTTATCGAGGATAAAAATTGAACACTCAGCCCCCCGCACCCAATGGAGACGGGTCTCCCAGACCCACCCCGCACCCACCCACGAAAAATCTATATTTTATAAAGTATTTTAAAAATACATATTTTTTTATTTTTTCATAGCAACAAAAAACAATAATTATATTAATAATTAAATATCTAATAAAAAGAATTCAAATGAGTAAAATAATTATAATAAATATGTTTCTAACAAGTAATAATATATTAAAATAGGTTGGTGCTTATGGAAATAAAATTATAAAAGATAATAAAGTAAATTTCAAAAAGCGGGTGTAAGCATCCCTCGCCCCCGGACCCGCCCCTGTACTAAAAATCCAAATTCCCCCTACACCCGCATCCAATTAAATCGGCTTTTCTCCATTAAATAAGGGACGGAGGCGACCAGATCTGACGGAGGCGGGTTTTGTTGCCATGTCTATTAATCACATCCCTCTAGTCTACTACTCACCATATCCTTCACAATTTTATTTTATTTTAAATAATATCCTTCACGATTTTGTTAACCGCTAAAATGACTAAACTACTAAAACAATCCTTGAAAATGTTTTTGTCAACCGTTAAAATTACTCGGGTCTTTAAATCTAAACTCGAGTGACATAACTAATGGAACAAAATAATTAAATCCATATTTTTTAGGTGAATTTAATCCATGTTTATTTATAAGTAATTTGAGTTGTTCACGTTTCCTTCAAGATACTTGAGCAAACTAACCGCTTATTTTGTTTCTTAAAAAAAAATTATACAACAAAAAATGACAAAGTCAGTTCAGTTCAACTATGATTTATAGAGAAAAAATACGATTATTTTGTTAACAAAATTCATTTATTTTTAGACAATCCTTGTCCGTTCTTCGGTCCCATTTGTTCCCATGTTCCATCATTGTTTTCCCTTTTCTGTTTCTCCTTTTAAAGCCAACAATAACTAACTCAATTGTATCCGTTAAAAAAACTCAATTGTAAATGATTTTTAGCTTTTTTTTGGCATAACAAATAATTTTTGGATTATAAATCAATTCACTTTACGATCGAAATAAAACTTTAATATTTGAGAGTTTTCCTTTCGAAATAAATTTATAAATAACAACACTTACTATGAAACTATTCAATCCAAAATACTAATACTTTATTTTTAGCTAAACATGTAAACCATCTTTAAAAAAAAAAACTAGACATCTAACCAATAATTTAACTCAATTTCAAAGCATTATAGATTTTGAATCTATGTGTTAAGAAATTGACACAAAATTCAACATACAACTAAGACCCATAAAAAGTGATTATAGTAATAAAACATGTGTTATTTGAACATCAAATTCATATATCGTTTATCTCTATCTTTCTCTTACTTTTTATTTTCTACAATTTATATATATTTTTAAAGTACACACAAAAGCTAAATATCATTTTATTCGACATCAAAACTATTCTTTATTTTCTACAATTTATACACATATTTTTAAAATACACACAAAAGCTAAAAATCATTTTATTTGACATCAAAACTATAATTTCAAAATTATATTCAGAAGAAGAAAAATAGTGTCAAGCAAAAAGTAACAGCAAGATGATAAATAATTTTTAAAACAGGATGATATCTATATTTACTTGCTTTTAAAATAAAGTTTAAAAACAAGTGTTATAGTAGGCATGTGGGGACAAGTTTGTAGTGACTGCATGAGACGGACAAAAACAAGAAAAGCCATGGAATTTACAACATGCAACATAGAACTAGAATAGAAGTGTTGGTTTGGTTCGATAATATAGGAATAGAGAGGACGAAATGCATTTAAGACAAAGCACATCACATGGGGTATTCCATCACAAATATAGGCAATTGTATTTGTTATATTATGGATATCTTCCACAGAGACAGACTAGGCCAGCTCCTTGAAGTAGAACCATTGACCCATCAAATTATTGTCACAGAAAGTGACCCCAAAATGACGCTTATTACTACAAATATAATATATGATGTTCCTGGCAATGGCATGTGCATCAGGGTCACAAAACTCGTCAGCAATGTTAATTGCTTTTTTTTTTTAGTCAAGCAATGTTAATTGCTATGCTCATTTTGTAATTTGAGGTGTGTAATTTGAAAAACTATTTTAGGATAACTTATAAGTTATAAGACAACTTCATCATCTTTTATGTCTTTGATTATCTGTATGTTATAAAAAATGGGTTTTCAAATAAGATTTCTCTAAGAGTTTGTTTGGATGAAGTAATTTAAAAAATTTAAAGAATTTACAATTGTGGATAATTTAAACGATTCATTTAAATTATTTTTATTTTTTAATATTTTTGTTTGGATTGAGTAATAAAAATTTCATTGTCATAATTTTTAGACAACTTTTATAAATTTAATTTTTTTTGGCCAAATTTGAAAATTGAAAATATGGCCAATTTTTAAATATCAAAAATGTTGAGGGGTCAAACTACAAAATTTTGAAAGATCGAGGGGTCAATTTGAAAATTTTGGAAAGTTTGATGACCAACATGCAAAAATTGAAAAATTATAACAATGAAGAAATTTGAAATTTTTAGGTTTTAGGTGTAGTTTGAAATTCTCTAAATAACAAAATACTTCATATATTTTCATCATTTTGAAAATTATTCAAATTATTATCCAAACAACATAATTCACCTCAAAATATTTGAATTTCCTCGAAACATTCCCTCGTAAGTGTGTTTGGACAGAGAATTTGAAATTCTACTAATTAAAATGTTTCAATTGAATTCTTTCATTTTCAAAATTCATTGTTTGGATAAAGTGAATGAATTCCTTCATTTCCAAAAATCATTGTTTGGATGACTAAGTAATTGAATTCCTTTCTTTAATTCAATTTCATTTCTTATAATTTCTTTCATTTTTAAACTAATTAACTAAAGAAAAAAATCCTAAAATTCTAATTACTTTATATTTATTTCGGTAATAATTCATTAAATTTCTTAACTCGATTTTGTTCATTTTTTTTTTAATAATTGAAACAAAATAACTAATTTTTCTTCCCTAATAATCCTTTATATTAAACACTTGGTATATTATACATGAATTATTAGCAAAATCACGTGAAATAGAAATGAATTTGGATTATTCTTTAAAGAGTACTGTTATTTGAACATCTATTTTTTTGACAATCAAATAGACAACCATATTTTTACAAAGAAAATTATGTATTGGCACAACAACCAAAATAATAGAGAGAGAAAGTATTGTCACAAAAATTGATACAAAATGGTTGTACAAATATCGTTTATCTTCTTTAAAACATGACTTGTAAGTATAGAAAAATATTGAAACAAGACACTTTTTAGCAAAACTAATATTTGTATTATAAGAGTTGTAAATACACATATAATCCATGTGTCTAATATTTTTTGCCACTTCGAAAATGAGATTTAAAAAGATAACCAATGTATTTAGATGTTATTTTACTCATCGTAAACGATGTCTATAGAAGAGTATAGACTAGAAATGACTATTAAATGTAATAATCCTCGCAACAAATGTGGTATAAGTATAGTAATTAAGTCCAATTGTAGTTGACATCCTTCGATTGTCACAAGTCCGCTTATAGTCGTCATCATTCAATCATCAACTGCACAAATCAAAGTAAAAAATTTGGATAAATTCATATAGTTGTATTATGCTATAATCAAGAACCAAAAGAGAAAAAAAAGTGCCTTGATCTTGGATTTTCATGTTTAACAACTTCATTTATTAGGGAATGTTTTATGCTATAATCCAACATCAACTTGCCTAACAACATGGCTAGAGTTAGGGAATCATGTTTCAAACTGATGCAGATATGTGTTAATATTCATATCTTTACCCTTATTAACACGAGTGAATTGTACATTTTTCTTTGTTGCAGAGTTTGGTGTCTCTAAATCAACGTACACATCATAACCTTTTTCATCAACATTTTCTTAGTTGCTCATGACATCATCCACATCAAATGCATGTTCTACTTGAACTCCATTTGCTGTATCTTTAACACATATATCTACAATGTCATCCTAGTTTAGAATGACCTTAAATCGGAATCGTTTGACTTTTCCATAAGACTACAAAAGAAAAGAAAACAATAGTAATCGAAACAATGATCATAAAAATTATAACTCATGTTGTAATACAATATGTCCTACATTATATCTTACCTTTGCCCTGATTATGAACATGCTAGTTATTTGTATTAAAACTCATGGAATAATAAAGCTCATGCACAGTAAAAAATATATCATATCAGACACAACCAAACACACTCATAACAACGTATGTATTATATTTCAAGTCCAACAATTTCGACAAATTGTGTATAAATTTTAACAGTAATCACTGCCATAATGTTATTAACATTGAGACTATGCTACAATAGGATAAGATAATTAAGAAATTTAAAACAAAAGCAAGACAATTTGAAAACAAACCGAAGTATAATATAGAGAGAAACAAAAATATGACAAAGAAATTGAAGTATGAAATACCTCGACATAAAAAACAGTGAAATAAATCATTTCTAACAACTTAAAATACAAAAACTCCAAAATCAACAATTTATAACATACTATACACTAAAATCCATCAATTCGAATGACTTAAAATAGAAAAACAATTAAATAAGTCAATTCTAACAACTTAAACAACGAAATAAGTCAATATATTAACCTAATTGAAAAGAAAAAAAATTCTTTCTTTTTATATATTGGTATATATGTCATTAATTTAATAAAAGATTTGTGTGTACTCTAATTTGTCTTTCTTTTATTTCTTACAATAGTATTTGTTTGTTTGTTAAAATAGGATACGACAATGTCAAAACGAGTATGTGTAAGAAATAGAAGTGTACAAAATTACTTTTTTAATTATCCTAAATTATTATTATTTTTTAAAAATCTCTTTTGTCAAAAAAGAAAACCCAACTTTATTTGGTAATGTAGGTTTAAAAAACGATAAATAAAAATTTTCTTAAATAATTAGAAATTATTTGATAATATAACTATATTTGTGGATGGTGTAGCTATGGGTTCAACCATTGAATATACGTGTCGTGATCTACTTGTCGATGGAAACAATTACATGAATAAAAGAGGGCGAAATCAAAATCATATTTCAAATTAACCCAATAAGATATGTTATGATTATTTTATTTTGTTTAAATTCAATTTTATCCATATGTTTTAAATTCAAAACTTATTGTTTTTTTAAAAACCTTTAAAATGTTTATAAGTCAAATATGTGTATTTCGTCTGGACGCAAGTTTTATCTTAAAGGATAACATTATCTAATTTTTGCTGATGTGTTAGGAACATCAAAAAAGAGTTCACTAATTTCAAAAATAATTTCGATGGGAAAAGTAATCAGATCCAGGACCAATTATTTGTAATATTTGCTAATGTGTTAGATACATCAAAAGAATAGTTTGCTGATTTAAAAAACAATCCCGATGGGAAAAGGTAATCAGATCCATAACCAATCATTTGTAATATTCATTGTTTTATCATATTAATATTGACTGTTTTTTATTGTATTTTCAACTTTCTCCATTTTTGCGGTTCAAACAAGCAATTGTTGCAAATGAAATAAAATGATTTCTTGGTTCTCTTAAGAAAACACTTGGAGAGAATGAATTTTTTCTACGATATAATATTGACAGACTCTACTTAGCTTTTTTAGTTTTGTAGACAGAATGTTAGAAAAGGTAAAAATATTTAAATACACACTTATTCCACTGCCAGAATTAAATATATGTGTCGTGACCTACTTGTGGATGAAACGATTACATGAATAAAGGAGGATAAATCATATTTAGCTACATCATTCCCATATTTCAACCCCTTTACCTGTAACCGAAAGAACATGTCTCTGATAAACTTTTTCTTTGTTTTGAGAAATGAAGGACAAAAAACGCAGCAAAACAAAACAAAAAACTCGATGCTCATTCTTCTTCATCTTTCTAGTTGGGTTATGTTGTTTTTTGTTGTAGAATTGTTTAGTTGGTTCGTCTTTTCTATAATGTTTTCTTTTCAAATTTTGTTCATGTTTGTATCCAAAGGGAAAAAATTGTATAGGAACATGGTTTCAATTGATTTTGTTTTGGTATACTTCTACCATGTTTCTAGCCATTCAATACAGTAAGCAAATTTAACACAGGAGGAACAAAATTGGGAGGACAATCAACACCAGTCATATTCAAATTGGCTCTCTTTTAAAGCTCCACTTATCATGTTGGTGCACACTTGGGTTTTATAAATACTTCTAAATTTTGGAGGACGGTTGATAAACAATTCGCTGCAATTGTTTTTACAGATGAGAATATGCGAGAAAACCTGAAGAATGCATGTGTGTGTGGAGGTTTAACAAAGAAGATAAAAAGTTAAAATTTGATTTATTAATATAAATGTTTAATTGCACTTTTGGACCCCTATCTTTCCAAAAGTTGCGGTTATAGACCCCTAACTAATTTAAATACAAAACAACCCTCTATGTTTTGATTCTTTGGCAGTTTTGGACCCCCAGTCCATTGTTGACTCGGTCAACGCTGACGTGGCACCCTAAGTGAGGTGCCACGTGTCAATTTTTTTTTGTTTTTTTTTTGTCTTGGGGGTCCAAAACTGTTAAAGAATCAAAACATAAGGGGTTGTTTTGTATTTAAATTAGTTAGGGATCCATAACCGCAACTTTTGAAAAGATAGAGGTCCAAAAGTGCAATTAAGCCTAATATAAATGGTAAAGCTATAAAGATCAAACCGGTTATTAGGTAATATGAATTTAAAAAGTGGATGGGATGACTAATTATGATTAGATGTGTTAATAGAATATGTTAGTAGGTGTGTCCCTATCATTTCTCTTTACTATATATTTAATTATATGGATCTGTCTCCCCCCTCTTTGATGCATAAACTATTTTGAAGTGTTCGGAGCAAAATGAAACATGAAGAATTATCATAATAATACACTTAGGATTTTGAAATCAAAATTTTATATTGTTGAAGTTGATGCCAAGATTGAAAATACGACCAACACTCTTCCACAAAGTGAAAGGTACATAAACCTAAGAATCAGTCATCAATATTAAACTTCAAAGTATCTCATTTATTAAGTTTACTCGATAGAATCCATGTTGCTTCCAACAAACTTCAAAGTGATGGCTATTAACATGACATTTTACGGTAAAAAGAAATCATGTTTACCAAATTGTAATAATTCCTTCCATTATGTCTTGAACAAACCTGATTATATATTAGTAATATGGCTTAATTGCAGTTTTAACCCTCTAACTTTTACAAAGTTGCGATTTTGGTCCATAAGAATAAAAATTACAAAACGATCCCCTTAAGTCTTGCATCTATAGCAATTTTGGCCCCCAAGACCAAAAAAAAAAAAAAACGTGGCACCTCACTTAGGGTGTCACGTCAGCGTAGACCGAGTCAAAATTGACATTGGGGGCCAAAACTGCCACATATGCAAAACATATGGGCCGTTTTGTAGTTTTTTTCTTAAGGGGCCAAAATTGCAACTTTATGAAAGTTAGATAGTTAAAACTGCAATTAAACCTATTAATATCTGCATTAAAAAAAATTGTTACTGTTTTTTTTTTTGACAATATTAACCAACCAATTATTTCGAAGACATCTTAATTATTTTGCTCACTCAATTATACTAGTTTAACCATACTATAGACCCGTCCACCATAGTTTGTAACTAGTTTAATTAAAATTCAAATTAATACATTTTAGTAAATTTTTAGTTTATAGACCAATTAATCATCTAAAAAAGAAGTTTTTTTTTTTTTTTTACAATCTAGAAGTTTATAGACTGATTAATTGATAGAGAAAATTTGAGGATTTATTCTTTTTAGAAATAACGGTGGTGTAAACAGCAATTCAAAACGACGAGGGGTAGGACCGTTTAGCAGTTGAGGGGGGAGGGAGGGTTATTATGGTAAAAGCAAAGGAGAGAGAAAGATATTTGTTCCCTGTTGTGTTTTCTGTAAAACCCAAAACCCTACTTCTGGTTCTGACTGTGAATTATCTGCTTCTTCTTCCTTCTTCAACTCACTTCATCACACTCTCATCTCATACACCATTTCTCGAACCGCGTTTCTCTCCAAGAAGCTTCCATCATGGTAGATTTCTCATTTCTCTTTTCACGTTTTCAATTTTTCTGATTCTCACAACCGCCACATCACTCAAATATCATCAATCATAACCGAATTCGAAAGAATCTCAGTGTTGAATCACCTTATCAATTCAATTTTCATCGCTCAGTTCCATTTCCGATTCATTTCAAAACTCTACTTAATTTCGTGTTTTCCAATTCTTACTATATATTTCTGTGATGCAGACGAGACGCGCATAACACTAAAGCTGATGAGAGGAAAGGGATTGATTGTGCCACCGTGTTATTCTCGCGGCGGAAAAGTACTTCAGAGAGAGAAGGTTGATGCTACTTCATCTTCGAGCTATGAAATGGTAGTTAACGGAAATGGTAAGAAAAATCGAAAACGTAAAAGTCTTCAGGAATTGTATACAACAGGCGACATTGTGAACACCGTGTTGCTGAATGATGATGCTCCTACTCTGGGAAGTGAATTTGATTCTCTTCCTTCAGGTGCGTCGTTCTCTTATAACGTTGATTACTAATACTACCGAATATTTCATCATTTTTGTTTTTATTTCTACTTCTGGATTAGATTTAAAATTATGTTACTGTTGGTAAGTTTTGATATGAATAAACGGTACTCGTGTTTGGTGGTGACGGCTGAGTGGAGATCGGAAGTGGACACTGTGATTTTTTATTTTATTAAATTTGTATACATTATTAAAACATATGTAGTGCATGTATATTTTGCTAAACTTATGAGTTTTTATTTTATTTAAATTTAAAAAACCAATATCAACGAAATAGGTTACTTCTGTTTAGTAATTTTTGAACCAGTTTTGTCAATTAGCTGCTAGTGGCACTTCAGCGCTATAATGTAGCGGAATTTCAACAAATCGCTATTGTTCTGCTATACGCTATAAAATATTGTCAAATAGCGGCTATAGCAGCACTATAGCATAGCGGATTTTGAATAAAATGATATTTTTTGCAATCCTGGACTGACAACACTGTTTTGAACTGCAGTATTTAGTTCGTAGTATTAAATTATTAATTTATTTGTATTTTAGACTAGATTATACTTGACCTTACTTGAGACATACGAAACCCATGCAAACAACTCATCCAGTCTCGACTTGACTCGCCTCTACTATAAACTTTTTGTTATTATTAATCTTTTTTGCCGAACAATGTATAGCCTATGGAAAGTCAGTTAAAACAAAATATTTGTATTAAAAATTTAGGGAGCTAGGATTTCTAAATCTTGGGAGTATTGTCTTAATTTCCACGTGGATTGTTTTACAAAATCTTATTATGTGTTGTTTTACTTATTGACAGTTCAAATAAAATGTAGGAAACAATCTGTGTAAGAACGATTTGGTGTAGATAGACTGTATCTCTTTCTTGTCCAAATTTTGTATTAGATGAACTAACTACCTCCTATTTTGCAATAAAGTTCATCCCCATTTTTTGAATGGAGCGAAGATGGAGTGGGGTAGAATTATTTTATTAATCATTATTCCTGCATCGCGCGCATAATGCTTATAGAAAAAATATATAGTTAAGCTATGTATTTATCATTATGTTTTAAATTTCAAATGTCATCTAACATTTTGAAAATTGTGTGCTAAAAGTGGGATTTTCATTTCATTTCTTCTCCATCCATTCTGATCTTTGTACTATACCCAGCCCCAGCAAATGTACATTAATTTTAATTTTTTTCTGTTTAGTATACCTTTAATTTTCTTTTGCTGCTCTCTGCTTTCTTTTTTATAACTTGCCTTACTTTGTCAATTTTGTTTATGGTTAGGACCCAAAAATTACAATTCTGCTTGTCAACAGGACCAAGAGCCTGTCAAAAGGAGAAAGGTAACTTTTGTATCCCGAGAATATTTTTTTGTGTTTCCTTTTATACTCCATTACATATGTATCTGGTATTTTTTTTCCAGGCTTCCAAGAGTGCAATTCAAAGTCACTTTAATTGTAACATGAAAGCACCTGTGGAGAGACATGGTATGGGTAAAGGTCTGGCAACAAATCCTAATTGTAAGATGAAAGCACCTGTGAAGAGACATGGTTTGGGCAAAGGTCTGGCAACAAATCCTAATTGTAATATGAAAGCACCTGTGAAGAGACATGGTATGGGGAAAGGGCTGGCAGCAAATCCTAATTGTAATATGAAAGCACCTGTGAAGAGACATGGTATGGGCAAAGGTCTAATGACAATTTGGAGGGCAACAAATCATGATGCTAGAGACCTTCCAATCAGTTTTGGTTCTGTTGACAAGGAAGTTCATCTAACTTCTAATACTAAAACACCGATATCAGTCAACAGGTCACAGAAAGCAGTAACCACGAATGTAAGTTATCTAAACCCGTGATACTGTGTTTACTTTGTTTCCTCCTATAATACATTTATGTGTGTAAATTTTGTTTAATAATAATGGATCCTGATGTTTTCCCCTGAACAGGGAAAGCCAAGAAATAAAAGGCCGAATAAGAAAGCTACATTACAGGAGAAAAGGAAACATTTCGTGAAAAAAATAGTGGTAATTAAAAAGTCAAATATGCATTTTTGTGGTTACATTGGATGGTTTAGCATGTTCACAACTTGCTCTTATTTGACAGGGTGAATCAAACCAGTATGCAACTCAGAACCAGCCTCCCATAGAAAAATGTGAACTTGCTTTAGATAGCTCAATATCTGAGGCGGGAGTTGATCAAATTTCAATGTTAATTGATGATGAAGAGTTAGAGCTGAGAGAGTTACAAGAAGGAAACAATCTGCTTATCTATTCAGATCAACTTGCTGCCAATGGAATGCTTGGTGGCTCACTTTGTCCAGGTAATTTTGGAGAAAACTAGTATTGCCTATTATTATTATTGTTGTTGTTGTGTGTTGGAATGTTCTGAGTATTACTAGCTACTGATTGCTTGTGGCTTTGATAGATGTGCTAGTCAAGTTCCCCCCAGGTGCTGTCAAGATGAAGAAACCTATACATTTGCAACCTTGGGACTCCTCCCCAGAACTGGTGAAGAAATTATTTAAGGTGCATATTATCAATCAGTCTGACTTGAAAGATCTGTTTTTTTTGGATGCATGTATCTTTGTTGAATTAGAACATAGAATGGTTATAATTAGTTTATAGTATAAAGGAAATTCTTCTTGATTCTAGCTTATTGTTGGACAAACTCTAGTCAGTTTTTGTTTTGACAATTCAACTTGCATCTCATGGTTGGATTTTAATAGTACCCTGCATGATTTATTTGTTATGACAGAGCTTTCTGAAGAATATAAAAGACTCAATTTAAGCTTTATTTTACTGAAGAATATTTGATTTGTTAAGAGTCCCACATTGTAGAGGCTTAGGTGGTTTGGGCATGTAAAGAGAAAACCTGTAGATGTTGTAGTACGAAGAGTAGATCAGATGGAGGTTTGTGAGATCAAAAGAGGTAGATGAAGACCTAGAAAAACTATAAGAGAAACTATTAGGAAAGATTTAGAGGTTAATGAGTTGGATCCAAATATGGTTTATGATAGAACATTATGACGTAATTTATCCATGTAGCCGACCCCACTTAGTGGGATAAGGCTTGGTTGTTGTTGTTGTAGAGTCCCACATTGGATGAGGTATAACCCGACAATGTGTTTATAAGTGGGGGCAGTACTTACTTTACCAGCCGATTTTGTGGGGTTGTGTTAGGCCTAACCACAAATTCTAAGATGGTATCAGAGCCTATCCAAGATCTGTTCGGCTACCTGCTGTTAGGTTTCCTCTATTGAGCCACTCGGCTCACGCTCTAGATGTTCTGTCTTGGGCGTGAGGGGTGTGTGTCAAAGAGTCTACATTGGATTAGATATGACCTGACAATGTGATATAAGAGTATCTCCAACAATGATATCTAAGCAGTTTTCATAGGCTATGATACCGTTCCATAGATATTTTCTCCATTAGAGCAAGTCTACATGGCAAATTGGATTTCAAAGAATAATGAAGCACACCTTATTTAAGCTACCAGTCAGTGTCATAGAAATGTTATTAGTTTTATGACTTGAATAATTTTTAAAAAATACTAATCAATATAAATAAATTAATATTATACTCTTGAGATAAACTTGAGTGTAAAACAAAATATAAAAACGCGGGTTGCTTATTTTCTTTTACCATTGGAGCAAAATGTGTATAAGTTGTTTAAGTATGATGTGGCATTGTGGGGATTACTTAACAACAGTATCTGAAACTCAAAATGAGTTCCTTCAAAATAATCATTGGAGATGTTATAAGTGGGGGCAGTCCTCACCCTACAAGCTGCTTTTGTGGGGCTGTGTTAGGCCCAACCACAAGTTCTAAGAAGACTAAATTTAACTTGCATCCCTTTATATTCTTTTAAAACATTTTTCAATGGAAAAAGATTTAAATGACATAGTCTACTCTACTTTGGCAGGTGTTCCATTTCATTTATACATATGCTGTAGTTGTTGATGTTTGTCCCTTCACCCTTGATGAGTTTGTTCAGGCTTTTCATGATAAGGTAATATGTCATCTTTGACTCAGGTTTACATTTTGGAAGCATAGTTTTTTATTTAGTTCTTACTAGAGTTACATCAAATTATAACTAACATCCAAAATTCCTTTCAGGACTCTATGTTACTTGGACAAATTCACGTGGCCCTTCTCACACTGCTTCTATCTGACATTGAAGTGGAGCTTTCTAACGGGTTTTGTCCTCATTTAAACAAGTCATGCAACTTTCTTGCATTACTTCACTCCGTGAGTAACCTCTTATTAGCAGATATTTAGTTTTTTCGTGTTTTTGTCTATTATATTTATACAAAATGATTAACAATCTAATATATTTTAAAGGTCGAAAATCAAGAATACTCTCTTGACGCTTGGAGAAGATCTCTAAATCCTCTTACCTGGATTGAAATACTCCGTCAAGTGCTGGTAGCTGCTGGATTCGGTTCCAAGCAAGGTGCCTTTCAAAGAGAGGGCCTTGGCAAGGTACTTCAAACAAGCCCATTTTATATATTACTAGAGTTGAATATGTTTATATATTTTTGTGCGGATAGCTGTATTTACGTAAGATCGAACACTCTAGAGGTTATTATTATTACCTTTTTGTAAAAGCTTTCCGGTGTCATGCTCTAGATGGAACACAACTGTTATCTTGTGTGTCATGTACTTCAGCAGATTTCTTTGTAAAATATTATTTTGAATCTTATATTTCATGATACAGAATGCTATAAGAAACATATGCTTAGTCATAAAAAAATCAGAACATTTCGCCAGAAAGGGGATATTTTTCCCTCTGCAAGAATCAGAACATTTGTCCCTCTGCTATCAATATTTTTCCATTTCAAAGAAGGGGGATATGTGTATTTAGTTTAGAAGAAGGTTTCCTTTTGCCATAAGTATTTTCTTCTGTGATTTAATATCCACTCCATAGTAGTACCTTCAATAAACTGTCATGGTGTTGTCAAGTTCAATAGATTCTGGTCTTGAACTACAAAACTGTTGAAAAAAAGTTGTTTAGCATTTACCCATTTTTCTATATTGGAATATAGGGTGCGCTTGTTTTAGCTTTAAAAAAATAGATTCTGTGTTAGAAAAATCTAGAGATTTTTTTTGAGATTTTGAATTTTTTTTGAAGCTATTGTGTTTGATTACTATCCAAAAAAATCACTTTTAAAAAAAAAAAGATTTTTAACTAGTTCATGTCTTACCCCCTTATGTCTGAAAAAAAATAGATTTTGAGAAAAGCTATCCTAATAGCTTTTCATTTTAGAGTCGGAATAGATTTTTTTCTAAAAATCCTAAACAAACACTTGAAAATGACAAAAGTGATTTTTTTTTACTAAAAAAATAGTTTTTTTCCTAAAAAAATCTAAAACAAATGGGGCCATAACCAGCTCAATTATTGAAAACACGGTTAATAAACATTTAGTGCTGCTTGAACATTCTCAATGTTCAAGCACCTTTGAACATTGAGAATGAGCGCCTTTGAACATTCTCAATGATCAAAACATGGTTATGAAACATTTAGTGCCGCTTGTTTAATAAAACTGTTAATAATATTTGCGATTTGGTGGTCTACTGTAATGTAAGCTAGTTTGAGTAGGAAATAAAAAAAGCCGTCACATATCTATACATTAACTGATTAAATAAATTTACAGCCATGTATTCTGCTGTGGTTTATTGGTCGAATGAGAATGACCGGTCATCACTTTCTAGTTTGTGGAATTTAATATTAAATGTCTAAAGATGCTTGGAGTTCAGTGAGGATTGTTTGTTATACTTGTTTTCTTTCGTTTCCACTTTCAAATTCAATTGGCTTTGGATTTTGAGGCATACTTGTGTTTTTTTTTTTTTTTTTTAAATTAGGAATTGGATATTCTTGTAAACTATGGCCTATGCCCTGGCACCTTGAAGTGCGAGTTGTTTAAAATCTTGTCAGAACGAGGTAACAATGGATGCAAAGTTTCTGAGCTGGCAAAGTCAATGCAGGTACTAACTACTTTGTTTGGACAATAATGTTTGTCTTTATATTGATGAATTTAAAATTTATTTTGATTCTTTGTAGATTGCGGAATTAAACCTTTCCAGCACAACAGAAGAACTAGAGTCTTTAATATATTCCACACTTTCAAGTGATATTACTTTATTTGAAAAAATTTCCTCCTCTGCATATCGACTGCGTATGAGCACTGTTGCAAAGGACGATGATGATTCTCAGTCAGATACAGAGGACTCCGGTAGTGTTGATGATGAGCTTAACGACTCGGATACATGTAGCAGCGGAGATGATTTTGGAAGCGGTTCGATACACTCTAATATTAGAAAATTGCGGTGTCATAACAGTCGTAAAGCTAAACATAATAAGCTGAAAGTTTACACTGAAATTGATGAGAGCCATGCAGGAGAAGTGTGGTTGTTAGGACTTATGGACAGTGAATACTCCGATTTGAAAATTGACGAAAAATTGAATGCATTGGCAGCGTTAACTGGTCTTCTTTCATCTGGATCCAGCATCAGGATGAAGGTAAGCCACTAACAATTCAGCAATGCCATGTCATGGCCTTGGATTATCTCCCCTTCCTATCCTCTCCCTTCCCCTCCCAACTCCTAAACATTACATAACTGAATACACAATTTTGTAAACTTGTCTTAGCCTATTAACCTCTGAATGACTTGTTTTACAGGATCCAGTAAAAGTTACTGCTGATTGTAGCTCTAGCATCCAATTACGTGGTTCTGGAGCAAAAATTAAGAGATCAGTAAACCCAATTGAACAAATGCAATGTATTAAAGAGGTGCACATGAATTCTCACGCCTGTCCAGTAGATTCCTCATTGTTAGTCTCAAAGTTCCATGTTCAGGAGGCATCCTTGGAGAAAAGAAAAGTTTCAGCTTATTCACACCCTATACAATCAGTGTTTTTGGGATCTGATCGTCGGTACAATAGATATTGGCTCTTCTTGGGCCCTTGTAATATAGATGATCCTGGCCACAGGAGGGTTTACTTTGAATCATCTGAAGATGGTCACTGGGAGGTGATTGATACAGAAGAGGTGATTTTCTTAGATTTCCTTATCACTGTGCAGATTTAAATTATTTTCTGGTATATTAGATATTTCTATTACTTACATGGGAAAAACGGAACAATAAACAATTATACACACACATATTTATAGCTATCGTATGACTGTTGTATGGCCTGTTCTTTTAGTACTGATAGCTCATTGAATATGGTTAACCTGCGTGCAGGCGTTGTGTGCTTTGTTGTCAGTTCTGGATGATAGAGGGAAGCGCGAGGCTCTTCTTATTGAATCTTTGGAGAGACGACAAACATCTCTATGCAGATCTATGTCCAGTATTAAGGTTAGCAATATTGGAATGGGGTGTATGTCACATTCTGACCAGTCTGAGCTGGATAGGGTTACAGAAGACAGCTGTTCTCCAGTATCTGATGTAGACAACCTGAATCTGACTGAGATTACAGACTATTTGCCGTCACCTGGGGCCGTGGTAATTGAAGCTGGGAAGAAGGAAGAGGAACAACTGCATAAATGGATCCGTGTTCAAGAATATGATTCTTGGATTTGGAATTCCTTTTATTTAGATCTCAATGTTGTAAAATATGGCAGAAGGTCATATCTTGATTCTCTCGTCAGATGTAGGAGTTGCCATGATCTATACTGGAGAGATGAGAGACACTGTAAAATTTGCCATATGACATTTGAGCTTGATTTTGACCTTGAAGAAAAATATGCAATCCACATAGCCATGTGCAGGGAGAAAGAAGACAGCAATACATTTCCAGATCATAAAGTCTTGCCATCACAGATTCAATCATTGAAAGCTGCAATTTATGCAATCGAGGTGTGTTGCTATTCATTTGCATCCATTTTCATCATTTACTCATGCTAACATTGATGTCTTATTTTGTAATATCAAGATCAATTTAATTTAGGGTGTGTTTGGATGGAGGGTTTAGGAGGGGAAGGGAGGGGAGGGTTTGATTTTCATTTTTAAATTACGGACACTATGAAATATTTTTTAAGAGTTAACATATTAACATGATAAATGATCATATAATACTTCAATCACATTTAATTTATTTTAGAAAAACATGTTATGTAGTCCGTAATTTAAAAATGAAAATTAAACCCTCCCCTCCCTTCCCCTCCTAAACCCTCAATCCAAACACACCCTTAGGGTCTATGGGAGGGGGATTTTGGAGGGGAGGGGAGGGGAGGGCTTTGGGGGGTGGGAAATATAGGGAAAAATGAAGAAATCTTTCACATTTTTCGAAAGTATTTTTTTAGAGAATGATAAATTAATGCTTATGATTAATATATTTTTAATTTTAAGAATATTATTAGAACATAAATTGAATTTGAAGAATTCATATAAATCCTCCAATACAGATTTTGAGTTCCCCCAAGTGAGGGGGATTTTGAAGAAAAATGAACCCTCGAAGCCCTCCCCTAGTCCTATATTTCTTCCACTCGCTCCTTCTTTTTTTCGAAAGCCCTCCCTTCCCCTCCAAACAAAGTCTCAGGGTACAAATACGAGGTCTGCTAGTGTTTTATCCATGAAGAAAGAATGGTATACCTAAATTGATAGTTGTTTTGCTTAATTCTTCTTGCTACCTGGTTTTATCTGGATAAGGTAGTCAGTCCTATTTTGGGAAATATGACAGATAGTTTGTTACTTAATAGTTATATTTCTATTGTCTAGTTGGTGCCTAAAATGTTACCCTGTATCCCTGTCTTTTGATTTGCTTCTTCAATTTTTTTAAATTGTATGTTGAGAAGTGTTGCGGTTTACATTTGTTTTAAAGCATACACCTACACTGTGCAGTCTGTTATGCCTGAAGATGCCCTGGTTGGTGCTTGGAGGAAGTCTGCTCATAATCTATGGATCAAAAGGCTTAGACGCACCTCTACTTTAGTGGAGCTTTTGCAGGTTTATTGTTTAACTATATGTGTGATCGAATTCCCTATAGCACCTGATTTTTTATTTTTCTTTTAACGTCATCTATTTTGTGTTGAATTTTTTATTTTTATAGGTTCTTGCTGATTTTGTTGGTGCCATCAATGACAGCTGGTTATTTCAGTGCAAATTTCCAGACGGTGTAGTTGAAGAAACCATTGCATCTTTTGCATCAATGCCCCATACTTCATCTGCCCTTGCTCTATGGTTGGTGAAGTTAGATGCCATAATTGCTCCTTATCTGGACAGAGTCCAAACTCAGAAGTCACAAGGAATCGGTAAGAGCTAAAGACTTTCTACATTATATGAAATCACAAGTCACGTGGCACGGGATATGCTTATTCATGCTGTTATAGTTGGGTTTTGGACTTTTTGTTGCAGTCTTCACTCGGTTTAGATTTTCAGCCACCTACTTGAAAATTAAGGATGAATGCCCTATAGTCTTCTAGTTATTTGTTTTATGATTCTCTGCCCACTATCCTTCTTCCTTTTTTGCTTTCTGTAACGATTGATGTCTGTTCTGTTCAAGACAAGTCAAACTATAAAAGCTGAAACCTCCTCTAATAGACCACAGCTACAAATGTGACATCACATGTTCACCAAAACTTTAAGGTCCGTTTGGTTGGAGGTAGGTGGAGGGGAGCAAAATTCCTCCTAGACCACTTTTTGCTTTCCCTCCAAATTAGCGGGATTTTGATGGGAGAGAAGATGAGTTATGAGCTATTATAATTTCAATTACACTGATTTTGCTTCCCCTCCTAGACCCTTAGTTTTATGTTAAAATCCAAATCATCCTTGTGAGAATTTTAGATTAGTTTTTTCTGTTATTTTTACTTGCGAGTCTCCCTATTTTTTGCCTCGTCACTATCCTTTTCCTATTTTTCTCTCTTCGTTGTTGTTATACTTTGCCGACCTCACTCAGGGTGATAAAGCTTGGTTGTTGTTGACTGTTGTTATACTTTGACATCATTCTTTATTTTGGTTAGACTTTAGACTTTCTTGTTAGGTACGTTGCCTCGTCCTTTATTTCCTATATAGCTTATTTGTATTATTATTTTTTATTTTTTTTATCAAATAGCTTCTTGTGTTCTCTTACTACGCCATTGTTTTTTTTGTTTTGAATTTTTTTTCACTTTAAGTTGTTGTATTTTGTTTGCGTGAGTCTATATATATGTGTGTGTGTTATATTCCTTTAAAAAAAAATGTTGTATCTTATATATTTAAATTATTTTCATACTATCAATAAATTATTTTATATATTTATATAAATGATGGATCATCAAAATTGGAAAATTGCTGTCAGTGGATGGTTTGATTTGTGTTTAGAGCATAAACCATAAACTTCATGAGACTTGTTGTAAGATTATCAAGATAAAAAGGTCAATTAGTTTCCTTGTGAACCAAACATATATGTAAAGTCTCCCCCCTCCCCTCATATTCATAATAAAAAAATTCCCTTTCTCTCCATTAAAATCCTTTCCCTTTCTCTCCATTAAAATCCTTTCCCTTTCATCCGTTGAACCACGTGGAATCCAAGGCATTATGTATATTAGTTTGTTCTCCTATACTATCTTTTAATGTTCTCTTGTATTATTCAGCTCATTTTTAGTTAATATTGGACTTCAAACTCATTTGAATTTCTAACATCCTCTACCCCAAGTGAGTCGCCATGTTTGTATGATTCCTCGCAAGTAGAAGCCATTACAAACAGATAGATGGAGTTCTCAACAAAGAGCCAATGTGAACCATAACACGGCTCCACATGCATAGGCCAAGACCCAAACTCACTAACTACAGCCTCTAAATACCTGGCAGGCAAACTATTGTACTGCTTATGACCTTTTGACTTTTATACCAACTAAAAAGATGTGCGTATTTAGGTTTGGTTTGTTAATGTGGACAAAAGAAATGAGTCTTGCTTACGGATTGTGGAAATGAGAATTGTATATATTATGTGCTAATTGTTCACGTATTAATTGGTCCATTTTTTTGACTTACTGCTGATTTATTCACAAGGGTTCTATGAAATTCCAAGGCAAGCATTTTTGGTTTTGTAACTAGGAATAGGGGTCAATTGATAGGGTACAGATTTGGAAGTAATATACTGAACACATTATGTTGTTAGAAGGAATATGCCAAAAATGGAATGAGGATAAATTTTTTCAATTATGTTATTTTTTTCTTTTTTCATAGCAGAAAATTTAAATCATACTAAACAATGTTAGCTTCTTTTTTTCAGGTAAGCATGGTTCTCGGTGACAGGCCTACCTTTTATACAAATACGTTCATATTATTGGAATTGAAGTGTGAAGGAACCACCTGTTCCGCTCCTTGATGCCCCAATAGTTTAATCTTACTCGGTCAAAGATATGTGTTTCGGCTTCAATTGGTTATCTGTATTTCCAATGACCACAATTTGATAAAGGCAAAACTGTGCACGGCAAATCATAGTTATATTTTTTGAACTTCGGTTTCCCCTTTCTTTATGTATATAGGCTTCCGGTTGATCCGATGTATAGTTTTAGGTTAGAACAATATTGCTGCATAACCCCCACTTTGTTTGTACACAAGGCCACCCGTGGCTCTTATGGTTGTTTGTGGTCTTCTCATTTGAGAAATCAATTTTGCCTGCGTATCTTGCAGAATAATGTAGACTGGTTGAATAATAATTCGAATTATGAGTATTATCGAGTTTCAGGCCATTTGTTAAAGAAATATGACAGTGACATATACATTTAACATTGCTTCAAAAAGACCATAAACAAGCAAGTTTTTATCCCTTTTCCATTGTTGGAATGTGATGTTTTTATTTTATTTTTATATATGATGTTCCATGCACCCTAAAAAACAAATTAGACATAAAATGAAAGAGTAATAAATGTAATAAAAAAGACAAATAGAAAGGTTGTCAAATGTTGGGAAAAAATGAAAAATTATAATGGTCCTCTGTTTGGGAGTGACTTTTGTCCATTCTAGTTTATGCTTCAGAATCCGGAGGAAACTCATGCACCCTATCACCTTTGCTGCTCCAACCAGCCATTGGCCCATTGACGTTGCAGATCAACCTCAACCAATCTGTGTACTCAAGTTTTGAATTGCAACAATCTTGACTTTGTAATGGAGCTGGAAATTTTGTGCAAAATATGCATCACTTTACTATGGTTAACTCGTTGGGTTATTGTGCATAAAGGAGGTTGCTTGTCTAAGAGTATATGTCTCATGAGACACTTTGAGATCACGTTCAAGTTAGCAACGCAAAGGGTCTTGTGTATCTTCAAAACTATTTTTGTAACAAAAAAAAACTTAAAAACTACCTTGTTATGATCATATAACTTCAAGGAATTTAAAGGTGCAACCCTATTTTGTTTTTCTTTTTTTGTTGACAAAAACAAAGGGGCATCGTGGAGGAGTGGAGTTGGAACTTCGGCAACAGCGTCACAGTGGTGCAGCATCAACGGCAACAGAGGGGGAGGAGGTATTCCAATTTGCATGTTCGTTCCAATATTGAAGTTTGTTTCAAGCTTTATTTATTTATTTTTAAAAAAGTAAACCATGTAGCTATTTCTGGAGCGTTTGATTCATCGAAAGTACTTAGACAACAGAAGGCACCCTAACTTTTTCGCCTCAACGTTAAACAATATTTGTCCGCTTTTCCCCATTGAGCTGAGTGGCTAGCACAAAGTTCTTTTTACCCATGTAAAATTATATTCTATCGATTTTCATTTCTTATTTCCTTTCCTGATAAAGTTCTTTTTCTTTAGCTTGATGAAATTAATCAATTTGTGAGTAAATAAACAAGTGAAAACACTAAAAACATGTAGTAAAATAGTGTTTCCTTAGGACCCACTTACATTATGAAAATATTTTCTATTTTTATTTTCTAAAATTTATGTTAATTTATTTGATGATGAAGAGATAACAGAATCTAGAAGTGAACGACTGTCGACATTACAAAAAGGGTTTCTGGCAAGTGAATATAATATTATAGACCGTGGCGATGATAATGTTGAGTTTTGACTACTAATGAGATTAATGTTGATATACTCAAATCAGTTTAATGGTTTTTCTTTCCTAAAAATAATAGTCCAGCAACATATTACTACAGAGAAGGGGATCTGTAGGCAATGATCTGTAGGCGTACTGGAACAGAAGAATTGGATGATTTATGCTGAAACATTCGATGGACACCAAACATGACTTCATTAATAGGTGATTAACACCACAACCACGTTATATGCCTAGTGTCATTAACCAGCTAAGTGCTAGTATTTTTTATATAGAAAAAGTACAAAATGTTGAGTGCACAGAAACATGGCAAGCTAAGCTGTAGTTAATTAAATAATTGAACTGCACTTGTACTCAGTTTACACAATTATACTATTCAAGTAGGCTTCCGGTAATGAGGCAATAAATTTCCCAAACTCATCCTTGCAGAAGAATATTCCATAAGATACAACTACTGAACATCAACCCAGCACAGTACTGTCGTCTGGGTTTTGAGCAAAAATCCAATATCAAAAAAGCAGAATGATTAAAGGTTTCAAATCGAAATGAAAAATATAACTATAATTCCTCCACCCCAAATGCAAAAGTACCTCTGAAGGAATTTTTGACCTTCATCTCATCTAATTATGTACTGCCTATTCCCAATTATGATCTTGAAGGGGATACTCATTCGCACCAACTTGTGCAACTTGACAGCATGAAAATGAACCGAAACCAGCCACACCATTTCACAACAAAGTCGGAAAGGGTGTTGATACTAGCTGTATTAAGTTAAAACAGAGACCGGTTCATATCCATCTGCCTCAATTGCATCTACCATAGATAGGTCGCCTGTCCTTGCAATTTTTCCGTTGTCCTGATAATTTAGAGAGAAAAAAGGTTCATTCATGTCATTTAACAGCACAGACTTTGCATTCAATTTTTCATACACTGTCTATAACGGGAATGGGAACAGGATTCTGTTTCGTGTCATTTCAACATGATAAAATCGCGTGAATGCATCTCAACCATGTACTTTTTAAAATGAAATCAATGGCGTGGAACTAAAATTGCAAGTTAATGGTAGCTTTCTATCTCAAATCATGCTATGGTTGTGTTAGAAAATACATGTTGAGATGTATTCACATAATGTGGTCACGTTAAAATAACATGTGAGAGGATCCTAATACCTACATCCATTTTCTAAGAAAAACAATCTTCTACCAAAAGGCCAATAAATGAGCATATAATGTATACACATGATCTAATTCAGGAAATTAACAGCAGTGATAAAAACATCAAATGTGTCAATCTAATCACAAAGATATATGTTTATCTCCAAAGCAGCCTTTATTCTTAAAAAAAAAAAAAACGTCGCCAATACTAAATGATAATATATGGGTACCCTGCTAAAGTTGCCAAATCAGCACCTAAACCATTAAACAAAACATTCAGAACAGACAAATATTAAATGATCATGAAGTGTGTGTTATGCGATACGGGACAGCCAATACTATGAATGAACACGGAGTAAATTGAAAATCATACACAGTAATCTATATTCTTGACAGCATCAAATATCTGATGCTATAACATTATCCTTTGAGGGATGGGAAACTAACATATCTAAGAAAAGACCTACTTTCTTTAGGAAATGGAAATCTACTTCAGCTGATAATCCTCTAGGTGGGTTCATCTACATTGATGGGCCGGTGCCATAAAGGCCACACATATACTGGGAGTAGAGAAAGACTGTTTACCTCTAAATCTCTCTAAATAGTGCCAATGGTTTTCCTTGATCTACCTCTAACTATTAGACTATCATACATCTGATCTTCTCTCCCTATCGATGCTTCCACATGTCCTGTCCTGTCATAGATGTCTAAACAAAGGGATTCTATTATCTTCTCAACTATAGGGGTTCTCCATTTTTTTTTTTTTTGTGGTAATGGTTATTCAATTTTCTAATATGCCCAAATCATTCATCAATTTCAAACACCCTACTTGAATCCTATAGTTGACATCTCTTTTTATCGCGACATCACTTGGTACAATGGATCTTAGATACTTAAAAATGTTGATTACAACTAGAATATCAAAATAAAATTAGTAAAAAAGGCAGTTTTTGTAATAAGATCCTTCCCATAAGATGCAAGTACATACCTCTAATAGCTATCCAACAAGCTATAGAAGCTTCATGTAAAAATATTACTTTTCAATTTAATCACAAATATCTGCTCAAACCTTTGCTAAAACCGAGTACATTCACACAAATGGAAAGCAGCCGCAGGGTTAACTCCTAAAATTAAGCACCTAAACCCCATTTTCCTCAATAACTTAAGGAGAGGAAAACTATCTGCTCTCTATTCACCTCATTTAAAAGTCTGAGACTGAACAATTTCCTTCAAGTTGAAAACTTAGAATAAAATTAAAGATCAGTTTTAAGTTTGTAACTTACCATAACATGGACATGAGAAGGTTTCAAGAGATCAAGAATTCGCCGATAGTGAGTAATCATCAACAGAGAATTCTCCGGGGTAAGAATTTTATTAACTGCACTAGCCACATCCCTGAGCGCATCAACATCCAATCCTGAATCAATTTCATCCAAAATAGCTAAATCTGCCCCCAAAACCGCAAGCTGCAAGATTTCATTGCGTTTTCGTTCACCTCCACTAAACCCTTCATTGACATTTCTATTGAGAAAGTCAGGCTTCATGTTAACAAGTTGTAGCTTCTCCATTAAATAAGAAAAACACTGCAAAACAAAACCAAAAATTCAGCAAGTCAGAAACCATAAAAAAAGGGCTATGCTCAGGTGTTTGGAAAAAGTCCCAAATCCAACTCAGTCGCAAAATCAAGTCTTTTTATGCATGCCCGACTGAAATTAAGGCCGCATCAACTGCATTTAGTCCCTATCAGGATAACCAGTTTAATCAAGTGCTTATGTATAAGCTATTTCTATAACAAAAGATAAAATAAAGTAAAATTGTTTTCATACAAGCTATAAGTTATTTCATAAGCTCCATTTAAAAAAAAAAGTTGTTTTGATAAGCTCTCTTGGATAACTTACAGAAAAAAGCTGAAAACAGCTTCCAGACATGTTATAAGCAATTTTCAAAAACTCTCCAAAACAATCCCAAAAAGGGTTACGTCCATAAATAAGTCAATCCAAACAAGCCTTTAACAGTGATTCTCCAAAATATCAAGGATTGTGAAGCAAATAAGTCAATCTTAAGGTTGTATAGTATAAACCACATTTTACGACAATTATCCACAATCTTAAGGATTATGATTGAAAACAATGACAAGAAGTAAATGAATAATGAACCTCAAGGGGTCCAAGTTCAGGAAGACCGAGTTTCTTTCTCCGAGCATTATAAGCCATAACAAGAAATTGATCGTTGGAAACACCAGGAATTGCAACAGGTGATTGAAAACTCATGAAAAGACCTTCAAGGGCTCTTTCTTCAGGTTCCATTTCAAGCAAATTTTCCCCTTTGAAAACAACAGTACCACTAGTAACTTCATAATCTGGATGACCCACAAGAACCTTAGCGAAAGTGCTTTTACCAGAACCGTTTTTACCCATGATAGCGTGAATTTCACCTCTGTTGATAGTGAGATTAACGCCACGGAGAATTTCGGCATTGGATTCAACGATTTTGGCTCGAAGATCGTTGACTTGGAGGAGGGGAACCTCGCTGCTCGCCGCTGCAAAGCAAGCGAATTTGCGGCGAGTGTGTGATTTGGGAGAAGAACGGAATTGAAATGGAAGAGAAAGTGATGAAACAGCCATCACTACTACGATACGATATTCTGTATTGTGCTGAACAGATAGATAGTGTGCCTTTTTTTTACTTCTCCACTTTTTCCTCTCTTCAAAATGGTTTTCTTCTTAAAAAAACCAATCATTTATTATTTTATGTATTTAAAAATTCTTATAAACTACTATTATGAATATTTAAAAAAGATGTAAAATTCTTATAAACTACTATTATCAAATTGGTCATATATTTAAGAATTTGTTACTTCTCATAAAATCCGACTCATTTCATTTTTCAATACAACATTATTTACTTTTTTTCCCTTCAAATATAACTATAATTAATACTCCCTTCGTCCCATAATATGACACAGTTGATTATATTATACATATCAATGCATAATTTTGAGCTTAAATATCTTGAATAATATATTAAAAAAAATGAAAATTTGATATTTTGAGAATACTCATCGAGACGAATCTAACAACATCTTATATAATATTACTTATCTTTGTATATTAGTAAAAAAATATGGTCAAATCAAGTTAGGTCAAAATTGCACATTTTCAAATAGGTCATCTATTATAGTACGGAAATAATACTACTTTTATTATTTTCAATTCAATATATTCCACTTGACATTTATGATAATAAAGAATGCACCAATACTTAACAAAAACACTAAATAATTGAAAAATAATTGAGTAGTCAAAGATATTTTAAAGTGTTCACAACTCCAAAGATCGAGTTAAAAAACTTTCTACAAACACATGAATTCATGCTTTGTTTATTTTCCACGGTAGAGGTGACAGTAGACGCCTACTAGAAGCCAAGACTTACAGCTTCATGAAATCAAGTCAAAATGAGACCATAACCATAGTCGTAAGTCGGTCGATGTAAAAGTCAAGCTAAACACATATTAAAAGTGAATTTGAGTAAAATAACAACAAAAAAACAGAACATTATAACATAAAATGGAACAACATGATAAACTTTTATAGTATTAAACAATTCTTTATCTTATAAGATGTTTGATGAAAAAAAAAACATTTTTATATTTAAGTAACTTGTACTTGAGAAAAAAAGTTACATTGTAATTTATTGAATACAATAATTTCAAGTTTTATCATGTCTCTTGTCTTCCATATTTTTTGTTTCTCAAACAATTTTACAATCAAACAAACTACAACAAAAATTGTCTTGTTGAGTTTCTTATTTTTTAATAGATCAAGCACAGATAAATAAATAAAATATTAGATTTCTTTTTGGAGAAATGCTATCAATGTTTGTCACTAAAGATAAAAAATTGATATAGGAAAATATGCATTCCATTTCTCCAAAGGTTAAATATCTATTAGACATAATTTGTTTGTTTGTAGATTGCTTAACATCTGCCAGATCGTAGCAAGGATCCAATCCACCTCACCTGCACATCATAAGTTTTGCAGCCAATTGGGAAGAAACATTTTGAGATCATGCAATGCAATACCTAGAATGGACGGCGTCATGTAATGGAAATGAATGACGCATGAATAAAAATGGATCAAATCAAACCTTACGCCGAAATCCTATCCTCCAGGCCACCGAAAAGTCAGTTTTTATGACTACCAGGTCCACTTTGTTGCTAGCAATTTCTTCAAAGAATACAAAAATTCATAATAAATCCTCTTTGTTCTTACACGTAGTATAAATCCTCTTTGTTCTTACACGTAGTATATTTTTTCTTTAAAAACAAATAAATTCGACTTTAGTTTCTTGCGGAAAGACAAATGGAACCATCGTAATTTGATGACTAATTTGTTATATATATATTTTTTTAAAGATAATTTGTTATATATTGGCAACTACAAAATATCCCTTCAAAAAAGACACTACGTGTTTTTTTTGTATTTGACTTGTTGGCTTGGGATCTTAGAGTTTGTTACTCTTAGATTTGATTTTCTCTTGTGTCAATTTTGATGGGCAAGTCTATACAGAGCTTTGTTCTGGCTTAGAATGGGGCTCCCGCAAGTGGGCGATGGGATTGATCCCTTCAGATTAGTCGGTCTTTGGATCTGATATCGAATTTAAAAAAAAGAAGATGTTTTTGTATTTGAACATACCGATAAATTATAATGAGACATGTTATTTGAACAATCGTTTGCGTGGCAACTTTTGTAACAACCATAAATTTACAAAGAGAAAAGACATTGACCGAGAAACCAAAACAATTGAGAGAGAAAGTAATAATATAGTATGAGTGTGAAAGAGAAGATTATTACAAAAATTATCACAAATTGTAAAATTACTTTAGACGTCCTTTATATTATTATTTTTAATAGATTTGTAAAGTATTTTTTTTCCAACTATGATGAAGTTTTGAATTTAAAACCGAAAATTTTGAATGAAGTTGAAGAATTCTAATTTATTTAAATTTTAAGTATTTATAATTTTATTTTTTGAATTAAAATACTAATAATAAAATATTGTTGGAGTAATTTTGGTATTTTTTTTGTATGGAAGAAGAGTGTATTGAAAGGTAGAATGAGGACCACAAATACAACCGAACGCATATGCCACGTAAAGCCAATGAAAGGCAGCTTTCATTTCGTGTGCAGAACAACAAATACTATTAAACATAAACCACTCGAAGCAAAAATCAAAAGATATTTCATTTTCATTCTGGAAGCATAATTATAATTATTTAATTAAATTAAATTAATAATATAAGAAATGAGATATTTTAGTTTGACAAATGAAATGAGTGATTAAGACTTGTTCATTTAAGTTAATCTCGTTGATTATATTGAAAAAGTGACGTAGTATATATACATAGCTTTTATATTCAGACACGAGAGATTCCTTGCAAATAAACAACGAGGTAGTTTTCTGCGTTAGAATCAATCAATCAATCAATCAAATCCGAGAGAAAGAACAAAGAGGAGTCACAGACACAAATTAATCAACCCGTAATTACCCCATTAATTCAGGTTTATTTCCTTTTTAATTACATACATATATTTCGCACTTTCTTTGCTTACTCTTCAATCTTCAATTCTCCTTTTCGTTTCTTCTTCGCGATCTCATCTAGGTTTTCAACCTTTCTCTCGTTTCTTTCATCAAATTCGAATCCTTGTATTTGATTCATTCATCTCATCTCATTATTTTAATTCCAACAATTATGCATTCATCATCACTATTATATAATTCTTATTCTTACCTAGATCCACGATTTCAGGATACCTCAATTATTCCATTTTACATGCAAATGCAATTCTATTATTCAATTATGCATTCATCAATTTCATTGTTTGAATTGATTTTGATTCTATATGTTTTCAGGTCTGTGCCTCCTCTTGATATAATAGTTAGGTTCTAGTGTCCGGGACCCAAAATTAAAGAGGAAAAGATGGATTATGAAAGCAATAGTTGGATTTGGGAAGGGGTGTACTACTATCCACATCTGTTTGGTGGTTTAATGGTTACTGCAGCTTTGTTGGGTTTGTCAACCAGTTACTTTGGTGTTATTGGGGTTCCTTCTTTGCCATTGCCGTGCTCGTGGTATAATTTGGGGAAGAAGAAGAAGACTGGGAAGAGACGTGTTCGTGTTTACATGGATGGATGTTTTGATCTGATGCATTATGGTCATGCTAATGCACTCAGACAAGCAAAGGCGTTAGGTGATGAATTGGTTGTTGGGCTTGTTGGTGATGAGGAGATCGTCGCCAATAAAGGGCCTCCCGTTTTGTCCATGGATGAGAGGTATTTTGTTTGTCTAGAACGTAAATTCAGTATGTTTAGGAATCTTATAACATGTTAGATGACCCTTTTTATTTTCAATCGACGAAAGTATGAAACCACTACTCGTTAACTGTAACAATAGTAGTTGCATGTCAGAAATAAGGAAACTTGGGTTTGCTTGAATGGCTAATGTGCCAACAGGGCTTGTACAATAGTTAACATGCTAGAGGAAGATGCTGATATGGCAGAAATGATAGAAACATCATGTAATCAACTCCAGAAATTAGATGATGTATAATGTATAGCTTAGTTGTTGTTATTAATGATGAAGCTAACTTATTATGATGGCCTTCTGTCAAAAAAATAATCATGGTCTCTTTATTGTATTAGTGATTTTGAAAACGAAATCTTGGAAGCCAACTTATTATTTGAAAATGTGTTTGTCTTCCAGGTTGGCCCTTGTCAGTGGGTTGAAGTGGGTGGATGAGGTCATCACTGATGCTCCTTATGCAATTACTGAGACATTCTTGAACCGTCTCTTTCATGAATACAACATTGACTATGTCATACACGGCGATGATCCTTGCCTGCTTCCTGATGGAACAGATGCTTATGCTGCGGCAAAGAAAGCTGGTCGATACAAGCAAATTAAACGTACTGAAGGAGTTTCCAGTACAGATATCGTAGGTACTGAATTTCTATATAAATCCAGGAGTTCTGCGAATTGTGGCCACATTTTTTGTTTGATAGATATTTTTTGTTTGGGGGTGTGGGTCCAAGTGTTTTGCTGGGAGAAAAATGGTCCTGCAGGAAAAATACTTTACGTGTGTGCAGTTAGTCTTCATATGATGAAATATATACCTGGACTTCTTTAACACGTGGTGTGGGGCAGGGCATCATAATCAATGCCTTCCTGATTCTCCTCAATTAATTTCAATAGTCATTATTAAGATAATCATATGCATTTGATCTAACCATGTTTCAATACAGGAAGAATAATGTCTTCTTTAAAAGAGCAAAAAAATTGTGAAGATCGCAATGGCACTGATGTAAAGCCCCAAGAAGAATGCCAGTCAAAGGTTTCCCACATGTCCCAGTTCCTACCAACTTCCCGACGTATTGTGCAGTTTTCAAATGGCAAGGTATTTGGTTACTTGTATAATCTACTCTTTCAAATAAATTATCATATTTGGTTCATAATTCTACAAACCAATTTGTGCAAGGTATTTGGTTACTTGTATAATCTACTCTGTAATTTTTTTTTACATATTTGGTTCATAATTCTACAAACCAATTTGTGTTTCACTAGGTGAACTTTCAGACTTTCAGTTGAATATGTTTCTTTCGTTTCTTTAAGAGCTATACTAAATCGTATCAATTCAAAATTACGTGATTTTGGTGGTTTTAAGGGTAAAATGGGTAGTAGGGGAAATTTGTTTTCTTCAATATACTTTTCCGAACTTATTGTTTGATATCCATTGTTTATGTTATTGTAGGGTCCCGGACCAAATGCTCGTATTGTATACATTGATGGAGCATTTGATCTCTTCCATGCAGGCCATGTTCAGGTAAAGATAGGTTTCATGTAGGGTGTGGTTTATTATCCTCAATTAAATGCTTAAGTTCATGGATCACCTTGATCCAACAGACAGGAACCATTTGATCCAATTATCCTAATATGATTGTGTTTGATTCATTATTTTGTGTTCTATCAGATGCTCAAGAGGGCTAGGGAACTTGGAGATTTTCTTTTAGTTGGCATTCACTCTGATGAGACTGTGAGGTATTCATGTTGACTTTACGTGTATTCTAGAGTATTCATGTCAACCATTGATGAGAAACTAACAGATTCCCTGCAGTGAAAATCGAGGAAATCACTATCCAATTATGCATCTGCATGAGCGGAGCCTTAGTGTGCTAGCTTGCCGTTATGTTGATGAAGTCATTATTGGTGCACCTTTGGAAATCACAAAGGATATGGTATGTCCCCGATTCTGCATTATCTGTATCTCATTCAAGTTACTTGCAATAGTAATTGGTGTATTGACTTGCACTCACTACTCATTTTTTTCTCTGTTTACTCTCTTTTTTATAACAACAAATTTTCTGGTGTACTCAAGTGAAGGATTTAATTCTTTTATGCATGATAGTTTCATAAAGAGAAATATTAGCACACCACTCCTTAATGCTCACAGCTCTGGTCTGGATTATATAGTGGAGCCAGCATGATATATTGTAATGAAAGTAGTGTCCATGAATGTGTTGATAGCTTTTCTCGTCTCATGTAAAATCACCCGGTTCATTTGTCTTCTTGAAATGATTGAATTGCAACTTCTTGTTCACATACATTTCATCCGCTTGCTAGAGGGCATCTGAAATATTCATGAACATAATTTGAACCCATTTTTCACAAGGTTTATTTTTTTTTGGAATCAAACAGATCACAACTTTCAATATCTCACTAGTTGTTCACGGCACTGTTGCTGAGAAGTCATTACCCGTAAGTTTTCCTTATTTTTTTCCTTCCATGTATAATACAATATCACTTTATTGGTTGGTTGGCCTATTACTAAACAAGTTGGTATTGTGCAGAGTGAAAAAGATCCATATGAAGTTCCAAAAAGCATTGGTATATTCCGCTTGCTTGAAAGCCCAAAAGATATTACTACCACCTCAGTAGCTCAAAGAATAATGGCCAATCATGATGCTTATGTGGTAATTTCTTTTTGCCCTCTTTTTGGTTTTCGTTATGGAAGTCTTATCAGTTCCTATGTTAAGTTATTTGAAACTTTACACAATTAACGCTTTTTCTGTCAAAATTCTAATCAATATTTTAGTTTAAATAATGACATGATTTTGTGCTTTTGCCTTTTGTTGTCTGATGCAGAAACGCAATGCTAAGAAAGCCAAGAGTGAGAAGAGATACTATGAAGAGAGAAAATACGTATCTGGAGACTAGCATGTATAGACTTAGTTTGTTATTGCTCTACAAACTCAACCCTGTGATGGTGATCCTTTATAGTAGCAGAAAATCTATACATTTGTGAAGGACGACTAGTACAGAGTATGACACATAGAATGAGATTATTGTAGATTACTTGGGAATAACATTGTACTATAGTGTCCTGACATTTTTTTCTTGTCATCTGAAAGGCTCCTATGTGGTTAGCCCCACAAGTTTGATGTCATTTGTATTTTTGCTCTGGTTTTGCTCTGTTATTTGATGTATGTATTTCAGTTACACGCATCACCGATGGCTCTTTGCTAATATTTATTTATTTCAATTTAATGGAAGCACTTTTTTTGGAACGTGGAGAACATGTCATGCCGATTGCTTCTTATGACAAGTGATAAAAAAATTATTTTTTTAGTGACAAGTGTTATATTATAAACCATCAGATCTTGCACACTTGATGTTATATTTGTTCTATACATATAATTTATGCCCTGATATGTAGTTTCTTTAATAAAAAAAAACTAGTCCCATAAAAAATTTGGACAACTTTCTCTCTCATTCTCTTATTGTTCTCTTATTGTGTTTTTACTCTGTTTTCTTTCTCTTTTTTTCTTTTACCAATAAGAAGTGAGAAAAAAGTTGTCTTAAAAAATGTCACGAAATAGTTGTATAAATTGTCATTCTTAGGTGTTTTGGGTCGTTGCTTAAAACATTGTTTGACGAACATGTTTACCAGTCCTTCCAGATCGCTTTCTCCTTCCTTATGCTCTAAATGGACACTGAACATTGAAGGCATGTCTATGGAAAATTTGAGTGGTGGCGTTTGAGAATACAAATAATAGAAAATAAAAGATAAAAACAGAGTATTAAACTTGGCAAGCCAATAACCGAGGCATAACAAAGGTGTGCCATGCTCCCGTAGACGAGTGAGTATCTTAACGGAGAGTGTTCAAACGGCTGATGGTAGCATTCCTCTTACTCAATTTTATTACATATATTGCAGTCTAATAATTTTGACAAATAAGATAAGAATAAACTCACTTTACTGTAAATAGTCCAATGTTCCTAACTTAATCAAACTGAAAATGTAACAAAACAAAAATCAAAAACGAAACGAGAAAAAAATGAAGAGACAAAATTGAAATGAAACAGATTTACGGAACCTAAGCGAAATCTAAAAGTAATCTTAGCATAAAATAAACCATAAGCGTTTTCGTCGCTATGTATATATTTTGTGTAGTAACAAAAATCAACGTTTTCCAGCCAAGACTCGAGGCATAGAACATCAAATCAGAATGAAGATTAACATCATTAGGATCAAACAAAAATTAATATATTTATGTTAATATTTGAAAAAAACTCCGTTACGGTGTCTCTTATTGTTCAAGTTTTTTTTAGATAAAAGTGTGAAACATTCCGATCGATCACAAAAATCATGGTAGCAGTTTGTCTAACAAAAATGTAGCCTTTAATATCAATGAACACAATGTGTTTTTTTAAGAACACAAACAGTCTTTTCTAACTATCCGGTGTGTAGAAAAATTGGGCAATAATAATTTAAAATTTAACCTAAAGCTAAGTAAAATATGACTAAATATTTTTTACCTAAAATCTGAGAGCTCTTTCTAATGATATATCCATAATTAAATCTCATAACAACTTAATTTCAATCACTATGTATGTCAAATACAACGTCTTTTATATCAAGTTTTCGAAAAAATAATTGTATATAATTTGTACTCTTACACACTAATGATGCGTCATTATGCATGTTATTGACCAAGTGGTCACGTTGAAAGAAGTATGGGGACAAATTGGTCCCTATACGAGTGACCGCTTTTACTCCTTATAACAAATTTTAAAATTTTTATAACTCATTTCATCATCATATTCTTCCTTTCTCACTTCCCCTCTCTTCTTATATTGAAAGAAGATATTTATATGATAAGTTCAAATGTAATCAATGGTTCTAGGTCATATAATTTTTCATCTCCTCTCCACGATATTTTTCCATCTCTGAGCTGAAGGTTTGTTAAGATCACACAATGTTATCTCTAATATATAATCGTAAATGTGAGGTTACGATTGCCTATCAGTGAAGTCTAAGGCTATCATGATGAAGAGCACAAAGTATGCAGAACAATCGAAAGAAAACCATTGCGTGAATTAACACCAAGAAAATTAAGGCCGTTTAGTTTAGAGTGGCTCTGATCTTTAATTTTTAAAAGTTAAATTTAAAGACAACACAAGTTCGGATAAAATAAAATTTACTAGTATAATTGGTTTTCAATTAAAATCACATTAACAAATCACCACAAGTGGTCTGTTACCACCATCTACTACTATTACAACCAACATTGACCACCTCCTCAATCACTGCCTACCACCACTCATGCCACTTCTAATCATCACTCTAATTACCTCATATCATCATTCAAACAACCACTCTAACACAACCTCCGACCATTGGAACCAACTGTTTGTACGACCACAGTTGAACACCACTAGAACCACCTCCAAACACCTCCAGCCACCACTCAAACCACCGTCAACCACCACTCCGACCACAATTATGATCACTCAAAACACCACTCCAGCCATCTAACCACCTCCGGAGACACCACCACTTTGGCTGCCGCCAGCTTTAATAACCACCACTTTGTACAACTATTATTAAATTTTATCAAATAAATTATTAACTTACTAACTTATTATATTAGATAAATTCATAGTGAAACTAGATAGTGAACTGAAAAAGTAAAACTCAACTCAGACCGAAACTCAACAGAAATAAGATTTAATTTGAACTACGAGTGAATCATAATGTCTCACCACGAATGAATGAATGAATGAAGCACAAGACAACAGATAAAACAGAACATTGAGCTACTTGAAAGGTCTTTTGGAACAAATACAAGGAACTCCATGATCCCATTTTGGTCACCATTATTGACATTGACCAACTTCTCCAAAACAAAAACCATATTTTACTCAAGCAAAAGTAAAAAACTAAGGTCGAGTCTAGTGTAATCTAACATTCTAAAGTGAACAACTAGACAGTGATACTACAAAGATAGTACAGTAACTAGTTAAAAGATTTTCAACGGGTCCAAGTGATGGGTGTTGAAGTGTTTTGAGGAATCTGAGGTAAGAAACAGTGTTGCTGGAACCCCTCAGCTTGATGGTGTAAGTTTAGCATTGTTGGATAGTTATAATTTGAAGAGTTGTTGTCTTGTTGTTCTACATCCATCATTGCTCCTTCGTCTTCTTGTTCTTCTCCCATTTCATCAGCTTCCATCAACTCTATTGTATTTGAGTTATTGTTATCGGAAGAAGAAGATGTTGAAGGTTTGGGAACCCAAGGCACAATAGCCAAACGACGGTCGTTTTGGTCCTGATTGACAGAAGAATCACATTGTTTTGTCCACGATAGTTGATCTGCAATTAATTAAAATTAAATTAATATAAAAATCTACTCAATTAATGAATAATGATAAGATTTAAGGCATGTTGGGATAAACAAGTGCTTATCATTATTATGAGCGCTATTTCTATAGCAAATAAAAAAAAGATGAAGGAAAAGACATACTAGTATTTTTGATGTGAGAGATAAGATCAGAACTGAGAGTGAGAGAGAAATCGGAAGGGGAATGAAGATTCATAGGCTTGAAGAGCACAAGAGCCCTCTCGTCGTTGGGAAGTTGTTCTTCTTCTTCTTCAACAATCGGAGGCAATTCAGGATCCTAATCAGAATAAGCGAAAAGTTAATAACCAAATTGAAACAATCTAAGAATAAACGTAGAGAGAGAGAGAGATACGTACGAGGCGACGAATTTTGGTAGCGGGAGAAGAAAGAGAGAAATCGGAGAAATCTTGATCGACGGTGCCATCGAGTTTCCTCTTCAACAACTTGTAGTGTCCAGAAGAAGCCATTGTTAACAAGTTATAATTCGGAATTAGGGTTTAGATATGCGAAAGAGAAAGAAAGAATGATAGTTAAAAAGCGGGTAATGTATTGCAATGTCTAGACTTTTCTCGAGTTTCTTCTCCTTTTCCTTCCAAAACCTTCTAGTTCTCACGTGTCACTTTCCACTCTTATGTTTCTTTCTATTCAAAATATTCCATTTTTGCCTAAAATATATCTACTCTTTTTTTAAAAGCAAAAATGTTCTTTATCTTATTTATTTATTATTTTTTCTTCTATATAGGTATTTTAGTTTTTGAAAATACACAAGTTTATTCTTATTTTCATTTCCATGATTATATTAATTATTATTTTTATTTTAAAACAAATTAAATAACATGAAAACAACAAAGCAAAAAACAAATAATTTCACCATCTTCCTCCTCTTTGCTTGTTAGGGTTCTTCAAATCCAAAAAAATCCACCATTTCCATTGTTTCCTTCCAAATACACATAACACAACAAAACAAAACAACATTCAAACTCATAACTCATTGATACTTTTGATTTGATTCAACAACAATTTTTTTTTTTTTTTAAGAAACCCAAACCACCTTCGTCCAACTAAAAATCATAATCATAAAGACACAAATTCAAATCAAAATGCTAACAAAAATCAATTTAGGTTTTTTATCGAAGAGTGAAGATAAATATTGTTAGGTTATTTCATTTTTTTTGTTTGTTAATGAAAGTGCGAAGAAGATGAAGAAAAAGGCAAAAATCAATTAAGGTTTTTTATTGTTGAAGAAATATGAGTTTTTGGTTGATGAACGAGGGAAGAGGGTGAAAAAAATTTGGGGTTTTGATTGAAGAAGGAAGGAAGAAGATGAAGAAATCATGATTTTTTTTATTTTTTTACCTTTTATTAAACTAGTAATTTATTTTAAAGTAATTATGTATCAAATAAATAAAGGGCAACCTGGTGCACTAAAGCTCCCGCATACGCAGGGTTTCAGGAAGGGGTCCCACCATTTGGTGTATTGTACGCAACCTTACCCTGTTTGTACACAAGAGGCTGTTTCCAGGACTTGAACTCGTGACCTTCCGGTCACAAGACAACAACTTTACCAGTTGCGCCAAGGTTACCCTCAATTACGTATCAAATAAATAAGAGTAAATTACACTCCCCTCCCCTCAAAGATGCTTGAAATACACTCCCCTCCCCTCTTATGTTAAAATATACAATTTCCTCCCTTGAAAAATAAAATTTACATTCTCCTCCCTTATAAGATGCTTGAATTACAACCCCTCCCTTGATAATTAAATATACATTACACTTTAATCTATTTTAACATAAATAAATATTTTTATGATATATATTAATTTTAAACCACCCTTTAAGAAAAATTAATTCATTTCTTTATAATTTAAATGTTAATGATAATTAAATTTAAATATTTTGCTATTGATTTTATAATTTAGAGTTTAAAATTAACTTTTAAATAACCATGGTTTATTGTCGTTAGTAATTTTTCACATATTTTAATTTTATTTTGGCTTGTTTCATATTTTATAATAGGGTTTAAAACTACATGTTAATGAAATTGTGAATAAAAAATAGCAAAAAAATATGTATTCAATTTTTTATTATGTTAAAATAGACCTGCAATACTGTTATTTTCGAAGTGTATTAGATTATTATTTTTTTGCTAGATTATTAAAAATAAAAAAATATATATTGAGGGAGTAAAGTGTAGATTTTAAAATAAGAGGGGAGGAGAATGTAATTCAAGCTTTTTTTAGGGGAGGGAAATGTATTTTTCTCTAATATGTTTTGAATAAGAGGGGAGGGGAATGTATATTTTAACATAAGAGGGGAAGGGAGTGTAATTCAAGCATCTTTGAGGGGAGGGGAGTGTAATTTACTCAATAAATAAATGATTAAAAATTAAATTATTGACATGTCACTGCTACATCAACATTTTTGAACAAAAAATGGAAAAAAGGATAACTTTGTGCACTTTTTAGAAGATAAAGGATCTAAACGAGAGAGAAAAAAAATAAAAGATTTAAATAAGATGAAAAAAAAAAAAAAAGACGTGTAAAGTAAAATAACTGAGACATAAACTAAACTTCCTTTGTAAGCCAAATAATAATCCATTACATTACAGTACATCTTAACAATTCCTTCAACTAAGGTAAAATTGAAGTCACCTCCCATTCTTAGGGAAAGGGCAGAGAGAGATTCGAAATTCATTCCACTCAGCCATCTCAATGAATAAAATAAGAACAATTTGCACAGTTTTTTCTAAACATTGTTCTGAAGAAAAATTAATCAAATTTTAAATATTTAAATAGCTTTTGACAGAAAGTAAAAAGTCATTTTTCTAAATGAAAAAATAAATACCTTAATTTGTCCTTCTGTTACAAATGTAATGCACCACTTCTCTATCATACACGATTCCATCACTAATACAACATTTTTCTTTATAATGTTTCCATTCCTACATAAACGTATTCTCTATGCTTTGTTTACTGATCCAATTATTGTGTTATGGTTCCAGCATACTGAGAATAGTGTATCTACGAGGCACCAGGATTCTGCAAGCTAGGCATTTACATCGGGAGTGCGTAAAAGGATGATGGAAGAGTAACTAAGCATGGGATACATATTGGCGTCAAGAAACTGAGCATACTGCTGTATAGCAACATCTCTTCCAGGAAGATCAGGTGTGAGAAAATCATACGGTGCTTTCTTGCTGGTGTCTATGAGAGGTTCCCATCTGTATCCAGGACGCTCTGGCAAGGTAATTGTGAAAGGTAAATGACTCGTATTGAAAGCAACATAAATTTCTCCCTTCACCGAGTCCATCTGAGTTGATTTTCATGCCAAATAAGGGGGGAAATTAGTCATTTATGGAGTATCCAAGCAAAGCTTACGCAAAAGACAAATAAAGTTCAAAGCATAGATGTTCAGTATACACTAAAAGAGCTTAGGGATTGAACCTTTTTAAGTAAAAAGGGTTAACGGTTAATGAAGCTATTGAGAGATCAAAAGTTCTACTGATGCTAATCTGGGCAGGACATGTTTGCATGAATGGTATTAGTTTATGTCTAGGATCAGGTTAAAAATTTGGCACTTCAAAACAATGGCTGAGAATGGAATATTTCGTTTTACATCTTTACAAATTGGAACTAGGGATGTGGCAAACAGTCACAATAGGAGATCTAACTTTTGTCATGTCAACATACATCTGTCAAGTGGAATTCTGTTCTAATCATATATACGCTGTCCTTAGAACAGCAGCACCAAGCAGATTATTCGTAAACCTAGCTGGGCATACAGATACTATATTACTATCTCAAAAAAGTTTTTCTACTGTTGCCAGATGTAAAATTGCTTTAGCTCAATTTGTATTATCTGTCAGCTTGTTGAAGCTTTTTAACTGAGATAGGTTTCTAACTTCTGTAAAAGTCCTTATAAGTTTATAAGTGTTGATAGAGAAGGTAGACAAGGGAGCTTCGGGAAAAGTTGAGGTTCACAAACTAATTTCAACTCATGCAGGAAGACTCGTTATCATTGCAAGACTATTTCAACTTTCTTTTCTTGCTAGAGATTGTTGTCCGTTGTCAAGCACGGACAACATTTTAGTGCAGAGTGGAAACATGTCCTAATTCTACATTTTAGGTAAAGATTGTAAGAGTGGATCCAAGATGTGATTCTCTTATATCCATGTGTCATGGCAATAAAGTTTCATACCAGAGTAAAAGCCACGAAACGGCTAGTTTCAGACCAGTCTGGTGTTACAGGAAAATGGCCATGCCACTGCAGCCTCTCTGAAGTCGGAAAGTCATCTAGGCCAAGAGACCCACATTCCCTACAGGATTACAGCATTAAAACATGTGAAAAATGCTAGAGCCCTAGAAAAATGCAAAAAAGTACTTACTGGCGGAACTTAGTCAAAAGGCGGCAAAATCTGAAGAAGTCTGATGAAGATTCTTCCTTTTTGTCCCATCGAAAATAATTAAGCTGCAAAAAGGATGAGGATAAGTTAATGGAATTGACGATATGGTGAAATGTGCATTGAAAAATTCTAGTGGATAAGGGGATCACATAATTATCATGACAGTAGGTATTGTTGTTTCCTCCTTTTGTGTGTCCATATTCATCGCCCATATATATCATCGGTACTCCCTGATAAGATAAACTAAAAGCCGGTAAACAAACCTGTGTTGTCAACAATATCATCTACATTTAAATCGGAATAATTTTAACTTACTGATTTTAACAAAAAAATCGATACAACACTACATTAAACTAAGGGTCTTGCAACCGAGTGCCCTCTCCGGGACTAGTTAAAAAATTAAGAAATGGAATATATGTAGCAAAAATGCAACATCTAATGCACTGATAACTTTACATGCTATACTTTCCAATAAATTTCTCAAATTTGATTCTTTAACCAGGGCCCATAGAGCATGGTTGGCATTTGCGTTAAACTAAAAGTCACTTTAGATTTTTATTGCCCCTCCATCTGCCGTGTAAAAGTCAGAAGAAACTGGTGCAAAACTTGTGATTAGCTAATATGTAACAGAAATCCCAAGTGGTCTAATCAAATTTCTTAATAAAAAAAAAAAATAATAATAATAATTGTGCTGTTGAGTTGACTGGGCCTTACCTGGGAAACCATAAGAGTGAGAAAGAAATTACGCATTTGTCGTTTCCTCAATTTCTTTACTGAGGCACTGACAAACTCCCCCTCCTACATTAGTTTGAGAAATGAAATCAACATTTAATAGCAACTCATTTAACTTTAATGTAAATAGATTAAGATTATAATAGGGCCTAATTTGAAGGATTCATAGAGTGAGATGTGGTTTGTCATAGATTAAGATTCTAATAGGGCCCTATTTGAAGGAATCATAGGGTGAGGTGCGGTGTGTCCATTTAATCAGTAATTAACTATGCCCAAAAATGTCGGTCCTTGGGCCGGATACCGAGTTTTCAAAACAAAAACAAAAAATTGTGCCCAGAAATGCATAATGTTATAGTATGCGCTAGTGTAAACACACATGGGAGAAAGTAGATACAATGTTCAATTTAATTTAATAAATATGACAAGATATGAGGTGGGAATAGAGGTAAGTGCCTATATGTTAGAGTAATCCCTGGTGTACAATCTAAAATGATACTTTTCTTCAAAGCAGAGATTAATCACATCAGACTCTTCATAATAGCAAACTAACACACCCTAATTCCTATAAAGACATGATGATTGATAGGTAGTTAGAAGTCTTGTTCTAAAGTCTAAACACAGTTTAAAAGCCTGATTTGTATGTTACATGCAGCTGAGGGAGAAAATGGAGAAGAAACGTGCAACAATCTGGAGAAGTATTATAAAGGCTATGTTTTATGATGACGGTAGTACGCAAGACATGTTTGCATTGACGAGTATGAATCTCTGTGACTAACAATAAAAGAAGTTATATAAGCCCCACAATTGTTTTTTATTCATTTCTTATGAACAATTTGACTTGCGCACTGCCAGGTACATGAACCTAGTATATCTGACAAATAACAGTAAACATATTGGGTTTTAGATATTACTCCCTTAGTTTAATATAAATGAACCTAGTATACATGAACCTAGTATATCACGAATATTGTAATATAAATGGTATTCAGGTTGGTAGAATAAACTTGTGATGATGTACCACCATGCAGTAGAAACAAAATGAGAAGGAAAAAATTACTCTAAATGCAACTCTGAAGCAGGTTTCTAAACATCTACCTCTCCACAGTTCCAGCTACTATTGTGATTTTCTCCATCATTGTTGTCTTCTCCATTGGGCAAGTTATGCTTGTTGTTGTAAGTCACCAAATCAGCTAGAGTGAAGCCATCATGAACACATACAAGGTTAATACTATTCCATGGTTTTCTTCCTCCCTGTGCCAAAAATATAGAGTAAGGTCCCACACAAAAGAACAAGGTAGAAGAATAGACAATAGCAACAGAAAACACAGCTTTCAAATTTAGCTGAAATAAACACTAATCCCCTCAGTGTAAAATATAATGATCACCTGTATAAATTTGAAATCAATAAAAGAAACCATCCAATAACAAGAGAGACGAATAGAAGTGGTTCCAAAAGGAACTACTACTGGAGTGTGACATGAGACAACAGACAAACCTGATACAAATTAGGACTCCCACAAACACATTCAGCAAATGCTCCAGCAAAGCCATCTGTGCCCTTGATAAACTGGCGTACAGTGTCTCTATACTGAAAAATTCAAGAACGGCGTGTTAAATAGTTCACAGCTTCACCAAAAGTACATGTTATATAACATACAATTTGTAGATCATGTATTCTTTAGAAAATTTGGGAGTATGCAATAGCCACTCAATAGGTTACAGAGATTTGCTTCCACGAAAAGAAATGAACTAACATCGTGAGCATGTAGAGGAAAATAACACTAATCAAAGGTAAATATCCCACAGACATTGGTTAAATTTCAGCATTTTAATTCGCATAAATGGAATCAAGAAGATTCTGGTTAAATGTATACATATCACCACTCCTCTGGTTGTCCTCGTAAAACTGGTATAGGAATGGTGAAAAATCTTTCTACTTTAATCATACAAATTAACTGGTTGCTTTTATGCAACGTCTACAATTCAACAATTTTGTTTAAGATTGAACATTTGAAAAAGGCATGACATTGCTAAATTGCTATGCAGTTTGTATCCAGCTCCTCTAAAGCATCAAGTATAGGAATGGTGAAAAATCTTTCTACTTTAATCATACAAATTAAGTGAGTAATCTCGCCATTCAGAAATACAATATGCATAACATATCATAAGTGGAAATTCTAGAAAGAAATAATGAAGTTCATCTAATTTAGCACTGGGTTATTTTCAATAAAAACAAAACCTCGTGCAGTCATTCTTGTAATTTCACATAAACAGGCTAGGAGGTTAGTCAGGTTATATGTTATATGATGAAGTGATGCAACTGTGATTGTTCACTGATGTGCTGTGAAGTTTTCTTTTTCTAACATGCGCATTTGTGAGTTCCATTCAAGCTGTGCTACCACATCCTTCCACTTTCCAGTCACATCATAATAATAAATGGGTTTATGAATCGAACAGTTGTATGTCTGAACTGACCTTCCCATTCCATTCCGACCAAATACTCCAGTGAGGGAAAGTGCCAACTTGGTACAGGCCTCCAGCATCCCAGGCTTCAGCTATAAGCTATAAATGAGAAATCAAGAAACCGAGCATATTTAGCTTACTGCTTCCATACAAGTGCAAACTAATATATATGATAAATAATGATTACAATCACCAATCAGTTCCTATTGCAAAGATAAGTTCTACTGCCCAGTAACTTCTGTGACTATCGAAATCCCAAAGGAAAGGTAAAAGTAAAACAATAGTCACCAACAGTGAATGTCCATTGCAAATATCAGCTCTATCACCTAAATAATTAATTACCTAGTTTCCCCCATTTTCTTAAATTGTTTAATCAGGCACATACATTTATTTAAATTAATGTAGTATTTAAGAAACTACTGAAATTATCTTGTCTTAATTCTTAAAATATCCTGACCAAATTTGAGTTTTTTTATAAAAAAGATATTCAGAAACATATGATTCTGTTGTTTCCCAAATTCCTTTTAAGTCACCCTTATTCCTTGTGTTATACACTTCCTTCCCCCTAACAATCCCAACTCTTTTCATTGCTTCCCTGAAATATATTCATCACACAATTAACTGTAAAAACCAAACAATTTAGCCACTTGCAAGGCCAAGATCAACCACAAAATCTAGCTTCATTTATATATCGGCAGAAAATTTTATTCACAGTATGCTTTAAACCCCTTTATCTTCCTGGTGAACAGAAAAACCATGTAAATAGATTGTATTACATAAAACTTTGGCTAGCTTCTAGAAAATCCAATAAAGTTTGCATCATTACTTTCGTATATCTGATTGTTTCAGGAAAATTACCACAAAAAGATTTGTTAATTTCAAAAGTTCAATATACCTCAAACAATTTAAAAGTGTGGAAAGTATATAAGTATAAATGCCTGTTGTCAAACTTACAAAAAAAAATTTCACCCCAAAAAAAAAAACTTAAACAAATAAACCTTTGTAATTGCTTTAAGAGAACTATGTAAGTTGAAAAACCTTCACTCCACGAAGTATTGGATCATTACTGATCATATCAATCAATGGTGGACTGCTTAAAGGGGTTCCAGTTGTCAGAAAGTCACCTTCTATTGGAGCACCAAATACATTAACTCCGTTCCAGAGACTGGTAACAAACAAGGAAAGGAAAATAAGTACACTAAGATGCATCAGTCTCCAGTAAATTTCAGTACCAATGCATTATATAGTATATAACCTGCTACTCCTGGTCATAATAGAAGCAAGATCAAAGCGAAAACCATCCACATGCATTTCTGTTGCCCAATATCTGTTGCACGAGAGAAAATTAGTAAGGCCTTCAGTCTAATATAGTAGCAATTTCTAACCCCTTGTAAATAATAAATAAAACAAATTTGAGTATCTGACCAGAGTGGAGTGCAATAAAGTGAAAGAATATACAATTATGCATTAAAAATATAATGAGCAAAAGACATAGAATTGTTAAGATAAATTATGTTAGAAGTGATATGCTACAAATTACGAAATCGTTAATCTGGGATCTAGATTGTATATATTCTCTGATGGCTTCAAGGAATTGTCCCACATGCACCCCTACATCTGAAATTTGTGGTACACTAAATATATACGTTTATGGAGTGCCTATGTATAACTGCACGTCAATACCAATAGATACAGAAGTCAACAATCTTTTGATATCTGGCAAAATGTTTTTTTATTAAGAATTAAGAGATAATGGACATTAAAAGGTTTAAATTTTTTTTATTTTAAAAAACCTATAATAATAAACTTCATAAAAGAATATCATCGATAATCATTGTAAACATACCTTAAGCAGTCCACTATAAATTTCCGTACAACGGGATGGTTGCAATTAAATGTGTTTCCACATCCTGAATAGTTGTAGAATTCCCCCTAAAGACACGAAAGTGGGTCTAGTTGACATTACCCATGGTTTAAAAGAATAAAAAAATGCAAGTATAAATAAATTTGAAAACAGCCAAAGAGCCATAAGAACTTGATCTGCATACTAACTCCTTTAGAAGTAAAGATGCATATTTAAATTTTCAATAATGTTGGTTAACAAAGATTTCTGGTTTGCTGGATGGTACTTAATCCTGATCCTTGGCTGTTATCATGATGGAAAGTAGAATTTCAAGGAAACTAAATATTGGATTTAAACATTCACTCTAATAACTTTCTTTTCTCGTTGGAGATTGATATCCTGCAATGTCTTGTTACTTCTGTATGCTTAATGCAATGACCTACTTTTTAGCTGGAAGAGGCGTGTCTAGTGTCAATAAATAAGAACTAATTCCAGATCAGGAATACAAAAAAATCATGCTAAATATATTTTTATATATTATGTGTAAACAATTTTGGATAAATGATAATTAAAAATTTGTTTGGAAAATTACAAAAAATATTTTGTTGGTTCTGGTTTATGAATAGATAATCACTCATGCAATTAATTTAGATAATAAGTGTTCACGGACGGGCCATTGATCACTATTAACTGGTTAAGTAATTAATTTTGCTTAAATATTCCAAATCTGATATATTTTCACTAAAAAACTATTTTTTTTTATCTTACCAACCTACTTCTTTGAGATTTGGGTTCCTTCAAGGCTTAAATATTACCAACCAAATAGCTGAAAGAGAGAATAAGAATGTTTAGGAATACCTTGGGTGCTACCATGTAATACACGCTATTGTCAACTCCTCTAAAAGAAATAATGGGACCCTTCTCATTCCCTTCAGCTGTATGATTGAAAACAACATCCATGATAACCTGCTCCAGTAATATAGCAATGAAAACATAATTTAATCTAAAGAACAAGAAACAATAGACAACTAGTAAAATGAAATCAAATGCAATATTGATCACCTCTATTCCTCGCTTGTGTGCCTCTTTGATGAGGAGCTTCATTTCATTAATCCCATCACGGCCACAGTTTTGTATGCCAGCTGATGAATATCTTATCATTGGTGAAAAGTAATTGATGGTTGAATAGCCCCAAAAATTGACCCTAAAAGGAAAATGAAACAGGTTTATCATATACTTGAAATAGAATTAAAAAGAAGTCAAAATAAGAATCGCACAAAGCCACACATGTAGAATAACATCAAAAAAAAAAATCAGAGAAGGCCAAAGTTATATAAACAACAGTGTAAACCTGATATGCCTGATAAAAAAACAGTCAGCATAAAAGCCAAGTACTAGGCGCCATTACACAATAGTTCCCTTGCTAAATCACCTAAAGTCAACTAACCAAATATTGTAAACTCACCAAATCATAATATACACTAAAAACCGGTCCATAAAAAATTGCTATATGACTTTGACAGAGCCAGAATTGCAGCTACTTATGCTGAATAAAATTTGAGACTTCTAACATCCAATTAGTTCATGATTTGATACAAAGCATCAAGTGTTAAAAATGACAATGATACTAATAAATGGCTAGCTGTGATTAACCTGAGTTGAAGATAATACAACCTCAGCCAAGGATAAGAATTACAATGATTTCATCCCCAAATGACTCTCTTACCTATAGTCCCCCTGAACAGCATTGTAACTGTAGTATTCCAGCTCATTGAACTCATGACATGGCATTAATTCTATACAATTTACTCCAAGTTCCTGCAAAATGAATAATGCCAAATGAAAACAGTTTCATTAAGAATTTCATATCTGCTTTATGTAATAATGTAATACAGTAGAAAAATAATAATGCAATCCCATGTTCATGAAAAACAAATTTTGTGGATCCAGCAGCATGGGAGAATTGTATGGACGATGAACATTTCTGTAGACTTTAAGATTATGGTTTGGGAGAATTGTGGTCCAACAACAACACAAGGCACCAAGGCTAGGAGACTCAGTTGTCCAAACATATTGATGACAGTATGAGTCAGCTCACAGTATCCTTCCAACTCCTTAATCAAGTTCAGTTACAATCATGCATTGTGATCATGTCATGTATCACTGAAAAATCATATACACCTTTTCCTTTCCCTAAATAAAGATGCAGTATGAGTCTTTCCATCTGCCACTGAGGATTTTAACACAGTTAGATTATGAAGTGTACAATCGATTTGATAAAATATTATCATCAGAGAGATAGTAGAAGCTTTTTTATTCCAATTTTCCCTGCATTTGCCATCTAGTTCATCATATTATCAAAATTACTTCCTTTTAGATGACACATTATCTTCATCTATGGAAAGTAAGTTTCCTCTTATGATAAATTACATTTTTCAATCCACTCAATAAAACATATAGAAATCAAAATAACTAGATAAGTGATCATAAACTTCACCTTTAAGTGATCAAGCTTCTCCACTACACCAAGATATGTACCAGGGAACTCGGCCTTACTTGACTCATGCTTTGTAAACCCTCTCACATGCATTTCATATATAATAAGATCCTTTTGTGGATATTTCAAAGGCAAGTCACCTTCCCAGTCAAACTAAACACATTGCATGACAAGAAAATCAAAAAGTGAATCACAGTCTTCAAATTAATAATATAATTAAACAAAGCAACCATAAATAAATAAATAAATATATAAAGTACCTCCTCATGATCAAAAGGTACCATACCAGCCATTTGAGGCCAGCAATTACCATCAGGTCCTAGTTCTCCAAACTCTCCTCTGCTTATAACTGCCTAAACAAATGAGTACTATATCATAAGGGTCCACATACCATACAATATAATAGTAGTGCTGATTTATTTTTTTGTTTTGTTTAAAAGAGCCTGATGGCGAAACTAACACACTAAATGTTCAAAAGTGAGGAATTGCACGTTCAAACCCGCACCTCAACATATCAAATGTCACTGCAATGTTTTACCATCTGAACTATAATGTACTTAAAAAGAAATTAATTAAGAGAACAGACTAACTTTTGCATAAGGGTCGATTAAAATACGAGAAGAATCATAGTAGTGACCGTGTTGAGGAGAAAATTTGCCATCAAATTTATAAGCATAGAGCATATCTTTAAAATCTCCTTTTAGAAATACATGCCAAACACATCCCGTTTTATTCACCAATGGATCAAGAGTAATGTACTCTGTCACTTTATTCTGCAAAAAAATTAAATTAAATTAAAAACCTAAACTCTGAGAAATATTGAGAAATTTGAAATTGAATTGAATTGGAATATACGTTTTTGAAGTCGGAAAGAGTGAAGAAGCAGAGAGTAGCTGAGATTGAATTGAGTGAGTAAATGGCGAAATTGACCCCGTCTTCTTGAGGAGTGGCACCGTAGGGTGAGGGGTATCCTTTGGAAACTTGCAATTGGCGCTTCTCAATTTCGATTACTGAAGTTTCAGTTTGAACACTGACACGATTCCCAATAGCGAAGATCTTCTTGTTCTTTGGCCTTGAATGTGAGGAAATGGTGATGAAGGTTCTGTTGTGAATCTCGAAATTGGTTTTGTTGATGAGATTAGCAAGTGTTGTAGAGTGAGAAAGAGGAGAGAGAATGTAAGCCATTGCCATTGTTGATCAAAGAAAACTGGGAATGCAACGAGAGTGTGTGTGGAGTCTAGTCATACTCATTTCTGTTGAAATTGATTTCATTCTCTCGAAGAAGCATTTTGTTACTATTTTTCAATTCAGACAGACAGAGACAAATACGCTTCTTGTTCTTTCGCGCTTTCTTTTGGCCCACTCACTTCCTCTTTTCCTTTCTTTCCAACCGTTTATTTCTTAAGGAGTATTTCCCATTTTATCATTACAAAAAAAAATAGCCAATAGGTGCTTACAATTTTTTTCAAAAGAAAAAAAAAATCTAAGATGTGATTACCATTTTGCACTGCGGTTTGAATCGGTTTTAAAACAAAATGTAGAAGGAAAGATGATTCATACTATTGTAATGTGTGTGGTCCAATTAATCATTGGAAAAATATCTAGTAATTGACACTGTTTTTAAATTATATAATTCGAATCATGTTGGTGTCGAGAAGAAAATGCAAATTAAACACTAGATGTTTGAAGAAAAATAAGAACTAACATTTGGTTTAGTGGTGAAAATGGTCTCAAATATGATGTATTTGAGTAACTTGACTTTAAGAACGGCACAATGTAATAAGGTTCAAATTTTGGGGTTTGGATGGTTTTTAGGTCTAAATTCAAAAATGAGCAAATGAGGAATGAGTTCTGAGATGAGTTATATATGGGTACCTTTTGGATTATAAAATGTATTTTTTAAATTTTAGATTATATAATCCAAGCACTTAGAATTGGAAATACAGAGGGTGAATGAGAGATTTGTAGAGTGGGAAAAGAGATATTCATTTATTTGAAGCTAATGGGCCGCAGGCCGATGTACAAATTCTCATTGAAGAATAGTAAGCGGATTACATTTAACACCACCCCGTTCTATTTTTTGTGCAAAAAGTACCCTCCATATTAAGAGGATCACTAGTATCCCCTTGTATTGAACATTTGGACCTACTACACAATTCCATTTCAAAAACACCGCTCAAAATTCACCATCCAACAATAATTTATCATTATATAGTAATTTTTTTATGGTCAGGATTCGAACCCCAAACCTTACATATTTTACTGTTTCTACCAACTAAACTAAATTTTATGCATTGTTCCTACAAACTGAACTAAGTTCGTGTGAACATATAGTACGGTTCTTGTCTCTTTAATCTTTGGTTTTTCTAAATAAAATATGTCATCAGAGAATAGAAGATGTACTTTTTTTTTAATAAGAATAAAAATGGTACTTCAACTCAATAATTACATTTTACAACCTTATGAAAAACATTTTTTGGATAAAGTTATTGATCTTTTCATGAGACATCCTTGATATCTCGTATTTTGGTGCCAATTTCATTTATCAGTAATTAATGAATAGTTAAGATACAATTAACAAAATAACTAATGCAACCTTAACATTAATAAATAAATAACTGATACCGTAATAACAAAAATATTTCAAAATAGATTTCTAAAAAATAATCGAGTATTTTGGATATACAATTTTTTTTTCATTTATTGTGATATATGTATGAAGTTTCTAATACAGTTTAATGATTAATCTCCAACAAAGAACTTATTAGACATACACGGTGGGTGCTATCCTCCCGAACAATTTTTTTTCATGCACACAAATTAGAAATCGAACTTTGACTATCATCGTAAAAGATTCAAGTCTCTTAATATTTATACCAATCCAACGTTGATTTTTGGATATACAAAATAGTAAGATATGAATATTTATGTGCGTATGTGTGCTAAGAGCACTTCAATAGTGTTAGGTTGTTTCCCTAAAATAAAAAATAATGCTAGGTTGGAAACTTGAGGTAGATGCAATACTTCATCCGTCTTAAAATATAAGCAAAAATTGATCAACGAAAGTGAATGTATTTGGTACAAATTTTTAACCAAATACATTAATTTTTGTTGACCAATTTTTGCTTATATTTTGGGACGAAATGAGTATATATGTAGCCGATTTTAAAGATCTTTCATTCTCTGCCCCTAATTTTTATATTAAAAAAAAATTGTAAATGTTTTTTTTTTAAGAAGTTAAACTAGTCCAACCAAATTAATATTGGAGAGAATCGAATTTGAGACATCGAGAAGTAACACACTTTCAGATCCTGAGCTAATACCATTAAACTAATTCAAATGAGTTTAATTGTGATGGTTCTATAACTACTTCGTATTGATATTTCATTTACATTTTATTTTATTTTATTTTATTTCATTTAACAAGTAATAAAGAATTAACAAGAGTTTAATTGTGATGGTTCTATAAGTACTTCATATTGATATTTCATTTACATTTTATTTTATTTCATTTAACAAGTAATAAAGAATTAACAAGAGAAAAAGTGAAGGGCATGGTTGCTTCACCAAGCAAACTTTTATAAACTAGTAAGGGCAAAGGATCATTTGAAAGAAACCCCACTACTACTAGAAGGTAAGCTAATAAGTGCAAGTGTGGCACAAACTAACACATTAAATAATACGGAGTAGTACGTCACAATATAATGTTGCATCATGCATGCATGAATACTACGGTTGTTGCAGGGGTCGTGGTCATGACGAATGCATGTCATCAGTCATCACAGGCAGTGGCGGAGCCAGGAATTTTATAGAGCCTGGGCAAAAAAAATATCGCAAAATGTTATTTCCTTCCTGCGAATAATTTCACATTTCCTGCAGATAATTTCACGTTTCCTGCGGATATATCTTTCCTACGGATCCTAAAATCCTAGTATTGCCTCACTTGGGAACCTAAATCTATGGCAAAATCTACAGGAAATGTGTTTCCTACGGAATTTGCCCAAAAATTCGCAGGTAAATCCGCAGGAAAAACTAAAAATTCTAGTAATGACTGGGCTTACTACAAGGAAAGTTGGAGCTGAGCCTGGGCACTAGCCCAGGCTAGCTGGGGGGTGGCTCCGCCCCTGATCACAGCTTGATAGTGAAGTAATGTTATTTACAAACTAGTACTACTACACTAATTTAGTAGATTAGAAGACGACGCACGTAAATTAAATTCCACATCCATAACCCAAGACTTTCTCATCCATTATTTTTAATTACACATAAAATATTATTAAGCACACGCAGTAAGTCAACTCCAAGGGTTTGATGGTGTTTATATATAGGTTAAATTATTATTTTTTCCATTAACTAGTATCGGTTTGGTTCTCTAACTAAAATTTGATTTATTTTGGTCCTTTAACTTCTCTTCATTATATATTTTGGTCCTTTCCGTTAGTTTTAATTAAAAAACGTTAGGTTTTCTTCATTTTCTTCTGAAATTTTTCTGGGATTCTTGTTGTTGAATGTTGATGGAGATGATATGAAGATGAAAAAGAGGAGAAGAAGATGAAGAAAACTTAACGTTTTTGAATTAAAATTATCGAAAAGGATCAAAATGTGTAACAGAGAGAAGTTAAGGGACCAAAATAAAAAAAAAATAGTTATGGGACCAAACTGATACTACCTAAATAGTTAAGGGACCAAAAATGCAATTTAGCCTTAAATATATTTGACGAAATTATATAATTTATCTTTTAACTTAATTTCAGATAATATTTTTATCTTTTATTTTGTTTTTATATCGATTTGGTCTTTATATTGTAAAATATCAACATAATTTCAAAAACTCCAAAAAATATTCATCAAAAACTCACCAAACTCATAAACAAATTGAAATATTCATTATGTAAACCTAAAAACTCATATTTCATTAAAAAAATCTTTAAAAAAATGATAAGATATTGTTATTTTATAATATAAAAGACTAAATCAGAATAAAAAAAGATAAATTATAAAAGTATTTTTTAAAATTAAATTAAGGAACGATCGTATAATTTTATTCGTATATTTTGCTTGAAAACACTATGTTTATACATACACGCTTCAAAAAATAATGTTTATGCATAAATAATGTGCGAGATCAAAGCATATGATTCATGTGGTTTAGAGGTCTATGATGGAGACTTTTTTCATTCTCAACCAAGTTCGATCCCACAACATATTGCATCACAACATGTTTTTTTTGGATGGATCGTATCCCACTTGGGTGAGAAGCTTCCCCTAAAGATATATAAATAGTTCTGGCCTTTGAAACCAAAAGTATAAAAATAGTTCAGGTCAGATTAGATTTTGATAGGTTTGAATTTGATCTACGAAAAAAATTGTAAGCCTGAGCTTGATATATGGTCTTTTATAGGGCTATTTTTTTTTTTTGGTATGCCCTATTCAAAAGTATGACATGAGCCTATCAGACTTCTTAGACTTTTTTTAATAGCCTAAGCTTGCTATATTTACTTAGATATGCTTTTTAAAAAGCGGAAGTTTAACCTTTTTAATAAACAAGCCAAGATGTAGGCTCTTGTAGGTCAGTCTGACCTATTCTCGACCCTAACCATAAGTTACAAGTTTGAGTTCGTTAATGTTTTTAAAGTGAGATTTTTTTTAATCAGGATAATATGGACCACATACATCATCAAATAAATGAACATAAAAAATAATTTTTGTTTATATTTTGAAATAGAGAGAGTAACATTTATTGAGTGTCTTAGTTTGTGTAAAATATTAAAAAATGACATTTTAAAAGAAACTAACTGCTCCTCCTCTCTCTCAACCATTATTTACGGTTAGTATTCACCACCATCAATCATGATTAAAAAAGAAATGATGTATCATGTTTTAATTTGTTGTTTGTAAAAATTATAATTAGGTTGGTTCCCACAAGAATTTCTCATATAAAAAAATAACTTTATCCCACCGTTTGAACAAGGATTCCTGTGGTTGGTTTAACTGTAAAAACGGCCAAAGTTACGTTTCGCCGTTCTATGCAGCTATCCTAGCATCACGCGCGTAGCAGCGTGTTATGGTAACATTCCACAAGTACCGTGTACGTACAACACACGCGTTTATACTAGAGTAGGTCAACGATTTCACTTACTGACACGTTTGATCTACGGAACAGAACGAATCTGTACTTGGTACGCGTGTTCCATGTTTTACCCGACACAAACCTCTGCTTCCTGCATGCTCCGTGCCTATTTATTCAGTTGAGAAATATTTTGTCCCTTCTGCGCGATGCTATGAGATGAACCTTTCAATTTTTATTTTTACTTTATGAAGGTCCTTCAAGAGAACACTGTAGCTCTGTAACATGTGTTAATCACTTTCTCATTCTTTTTAAACAAGCAAAAAGGATAGATTCATTAATAAAGGTATAATATATGCCAAAGAACAAAATTACAACGAGAGTTCTTTTTGTTCAATAAAAAAAGAGAATTTTTTATAAAAAAAAGAAGAAAAAAAGTTTTTGAATTTTCTTTTATGCAATCATTTTCTTTTTATAAATTGTATAATTTTTTTAGCAAAGTAATGACGGTGAAAGGGTGCTTGTAGCAGAGTAATCAGCGGCCTCTGACTCGTAACTTGCGAAGAAAGAGGAAGGTTTAATGGAAAGCTACTTTTCAACAAGAGAGAAGGGGATCAATAAATCACGGATCTACCGTCCAAATTCTCAATCTCCGTACGTATGAGTGGTTATTTAGTTAGTGACTAATCTGCACCAAAGCCATGTGCTGGAGTGACTCACAAGACTTTACTGCTATGCTAAACAGAGATTATTTTTTTTACTTTAAAATTTAAATTGCTTTTGACTAGGACTACCTAGGTTAACCCATGGATGATTCTTTCCAACAAAGAAAAAAAGATAACCGATGATGCTTTGCTTAAAATTTAAATCAATTACTAAAAATGATGTTTTACCAATAATGTACATTTTATCAAAAAGAAGTAAAATTACTCCTATCATAATTTTCTTTCATTTTTTTATTATCACTATTTTTGAACTTTCCAAAAATATAAAAAAGGGCATTAGATTAAGTTAGTTATTCAGAATGTTTTCCTTTTTTTAAATATATAGAATGGTCCCATTCCAATTCATTATGAATCCATGTGATGACTGAGGGAAGAGGACAGAGGAGAGAGTGGCCACCTTTTTCAGTATCCGCATGCATACGGAAAAGTACTACGGCTGTCCCATAACTTCTGCCTTGCACAAACTTTATTAATGTTTTTAGGGTCTAGTTAACAACTATCTTTAGATTATTAATTAAGATAACTAAAATTAGTAGCTTTATATTGGAAATAACGATTTGTTAACCTTTTACAAGTCGATTTGACTATTTTTTATAACTTTTCAACACAAAATTTTTATTTCTATTCTCTTATCCAATGGCCTAAGGGCATTATTTAACATTTCACATGTTTTTATAATTTTTAATTAAATTTTACTCCCTTCGTCCCATAATACGTGACACAATTGACCATATTACACATACTAATGCATAATTTTGAGTTTAAATATCTTGAATAATATATTAAAAAAAAATTAGAAAATTTGATATTTTGAAAATACTCATCGAGATGAATTTAACGACAACTTATATGATATTATTTATATTTATATATCTGTAGAAAAATATAATCAAAGTAAGTTAGGTCAAAATTGTACATTTTCAAATGAATCATCTATTGTGGGACGAAAGAAGTAGTATTTATCTACAGTGTTGCTTACTGATACGTTATGCATGTCTTTTGCTAGGCATTAGCTTTTTTAGTTTTTTCTTTCCTTTTTTTTTTCTTTTGTAACCATAAAACAAGTTTCAGAATTTTTTAAACTATTTTTAAATGAAGAAAGTTATAATTTGATCCCAAAACTGATTACCTTATATCTAATTATCTCTAAAGAAAATACATCATCTTAATGCATTGTTTTTCTTCAAATTATATTAAATATTTAGAATATCACCACCATGGATGTTCTTATATTGTACAATATTTTCTTTTGAGAACATATTTTACAATTTTCTTTTTTGGATGATTTTAAATTTTGGTGATATTGATATTTCTTTCAACCAATGAATCTTTGTCATCAAAATAATTTATTTTTTAAAATATGTTCTCAAAAAAAAAAATATTGTAAAATTTTATATTTTGGTGATATTGATATTTCTTTCAACCAATGAATCTTTGTCATCAAAATAATTTATTTTAATTATTTATTCATCACTCTCTCAACAAAATATACTAAAGTCACAAAAATCATTAAAATTCAATTTCACTCGAATATTTTTGTGTCATATGTAAATCGCTTTTTATTTATAGTAATAGAGGCCATCTCCTAAAGTAAACTAGGACCACTATCCACTCTTCTTGATCATCTTGAAACAAGTCATACGAAATGTGGCAGGTCCATAAATGTACCGAGTACTTCTAACTCAATGGCTAAGCCAATTTTACAAGCGATTTTTGAAACCAAAGCAATTTCTCTTCTCCATATGAAGAATTTGTTCACGTTCAAACTGAATTATATTAGACCATCTCCAATGGGTCTCTTCAATGACCTAGTATCTATGAAGTAGCTTATTGGAGAGCAATAATTTTAAGTATTTAGTAAGACTAAGGTCTATATTGAGCATTCACTCTTAAGTGAGAGTGGCAAATATTTATCATTAAAATAAATGTTTTAGAAATACATGTGGAACCAATATATGTGATCAAGAAGAGTAATAGTATTTGAACATTAAAATTTTGACAATTAATACGACAACTTATAAAATCACACTTAGAATATATCATGAGAGTTTTATAATAATTTTTTTTTCTCGCTCTTAACCAAATAAACACTTGGTTTCATATAGGTTGCCACATAAGTTTTGAAAGTTTTGATGTTCAAATATCATTGTTTGATGAAGAGTTATTAGTGAGATTTGTTTAAAACTTTTTTTAGAGGCGCTGAATTGGAGAGATTAAATGCTTATTAAACACTGTTATTTAAAAATTAGAAATGAATGATAGGTACAAGTAAGACTCATTTAAATACTACAAATGTAGATGCTTCATTGTAGATGCTCTTATATTCCTTACTAAAATATTAAAAATAAGGAAAATACTATCAAGTGTTAAAGACATTATTTATTTTGTAAAAAAAGAGACATTATTTATGAAAACTATCAAAAGAAATATTTTTTTAAAACACAATTTAAAGATGTGTAAAAGTAATAATTGTCTTTCAACCATTAATCCTTTTTGTATTTTAGATCATTTTACTCGGTTTATGTAGTCTGATGGCTGTTTAAAAGCTAAACGGTATGTTATGCAAATAATTTGATACGCGTGTGTTTGGATAATTTAAAAAGAAAAAAATGATAGAATTTTTAATAATAAAGAAACTCATCTTCATCGGTTACTTGACAAAGTTAAGCTTCTTCTTTTTTTTGGTTGAAAACAAACAATGTTATTTTAGCTTTTGATTACCGCTCATGTTGTCTTAACCTCTTATTGTGTTTTTGTTAGACCTTGTTTTTTATGTTTCAGATGTCAGTGTAATTATTGTTAAACCGTAGTTTTCGTTTTCTAACACACCTCATGTTAGGAGAATGTTTTGCTTTTACTACTTAATATACTTCAGTTTGACTTCTGAAAAAAAATACATACTATCTTTCTATTCTAACATTTTACTTATTTTTCTTATTTTATTATTATGTCACCGTTATTTCATCTATACTTATGTGTATTCCCTGATTAATTGTCACCATGATGACAACGACTTGCATGAGGTGGTGCCATCAAGTGTTAATCTGGCGTGCATGTATCGCATTCAAGATCATTATCAACCATAAAATAGTGTCCTCTCAGCTGAGCTTATGTAAACCTAACTTAGAATATCAAAGTGCAACGACTGACTCGGAGAGTATACATCATAGATATTCTAAGGTTATATATTTTCTTCGAGGGAAAGTTGCAACTTATCTAATTTTTATTTGCTACACATCAAATTGGGAGATATATTATAATGCTAAAAAATATATTAGGCGACTTAAAGTCAACCAATTTTTATATGATCGAAATTGTTAAACTCAACATTCATTTCTTTGATTATATTTCATGCTTATCTATTAAGCTTGTCTTTATCATGGTGATTAAATCCCATACAACGCATGTCCAGCATGAAACAACAAGTCATAATATATGCTGTTTATGCAGTAAAACTATTTTGGCGTGCGAGAAAGAAAAAAAAAAACAATGCAAAACCAAATATATGCTTGATTGAACTATTCATGTTTACGTTTATGTCCCTGAAAAAGATAAATAATAATAATAAAATCTGCGCATTTAGGTAAAAAAAAAAAAAAGGTTATATCAATACTTCTAAGTCGATTATATACTATATCTACTCTATCCTATCCAGTGGCGAAACTTGATACCATTGTGTGGAAGCACTAAAGTCTAAAACAATTAAAATACTTTTAAGGGTATTGAAATTTCCCGTAAAAAAGCGGTATTAAAATTGATCAAGTGGTTAATATCCTTGTTTTGTAGAAAGAAAAACAAAGGTATATTTGACATTTATTTATTAATCAATATTTTTTTTATATTGATAGTGGTGTATCCGTTTAATTTTTTAATTTAAAAATTATTATCTTCCACAAAAAACTTCTATTTTTTTTGTTTCTTTATATAAGTGTCTTGAGAAAGAATATGTTTTTTTGGCAATAAAGAAAGACCCATTTTCATATTTATACAAAACAATTTTATAAATATCCTATCTCCATGATTTTTTAGTTGTCAATATTATACAAAAGCTTGCTACTATTTTTTTTTTTTTTTGAACAAAGCTTGCTACTATTTACATGTTTTTATTATACAAAAGCTTGCTACTATTTACATGTTTTTAAGATTAAAATTCAATGCAATATTATTATTTTATCAACGATACTCTAAACTATTCATTGTAGAGGAAAAATATACGTAGACTTAGAGTAAAATTAACTAATTTTTTACAAAAAGTAGTATAGAAAAAAGACAAATGATTTCCTAAAAAGTAACAAGATTGACCGATAATTCTATAAGTAGTAGAAAGTAACTTCAAATTACGACTAAAAGTAACGCAAAGGGGTATGTATATGGAGTACTAGAAAAGGACGGAGAATTGTACATGGACGGTGTTGAAGTGGATAAGTCATATTCCCAAGACGGGATTTCACGATTTCTGCTAAAAGATAGCGTTTCTTTTCTTGTTAGAGAGAGTTAGGCATTTATCCTGTTCATTGTCCATCACAGCATTATTATTATTATTCATGTAAAGAGAAAAATGTTCATATATTTATTTATTATTTTTAATTATAATTGTTATTGCACCATTTATATAAAATATATATATATATATATATATATATATATATATATATATATATATATATATATATATGAATATAATGAAAGTCATTTGAATTATAGTAGTGATGATGCTGGTTTTAAACTTTAAAATTTACTTATCCAAGTGGCTTAGTTCCATTCTATTAATTTTGATGATCTAATTTGACTTATTCAACAGAAAAATATATGGATATAATGTTTTCAGTGATTATTAAAAAAGTTATAAATATAATTTGTTGCAAAAGAAAAAAAAATTGTTAATAACATGTTTTATTAAGTTCATATTATGATACCATAAGTCATAACCAAAATTAGACTGGATGTCAGATTTAAAAAATAATAATTCAATATCATCTCATCTCATTCTAATTAATTACTAACTATTAACCAACAGATAACTATTTTTAATAAAAGTGAGCAATTTGCATGATTGATCAAAGCCACGTTCGGATTTGTATAAGGCATACCCGTACGTTATTCTTCTTTCCCAAACAGTATATACTCGCAATAGCAACTTGTTCATAATAGTAATCAGTAATCGTAAATTATAGTATAATTTATACAAGCAATAATTACAGGTCCCACAACGATCACATTAATAATGTCATGGACGTAATTCCGAATCAAATTTGTGTCACAATCCATGCCACTATTTTGCAACAAAATTATCAAGAGCCAAACAAAAGAACGAGAATCTGATCACAAATTCATCACCCGCACTCATGTAGGAAAATTTCATTTTAAGTTGGAGAGTAAAGCATATCACTTTTTTTTTTTTTAAACAATAAATATCAATGGAATCTCTCAAGCCAAATTGACACATGCCCAACAATTTTCTTTCATAACAAAACAAAAAGGACAAAATAATAGCGGTGATTTTGTTAACATCTGTGGAATCTAAGGTTTGAGAGTAAAGTTAAATAGGCCAGGGAAATATGCAACTAGAATATTAGAAAAATAACATAAAGGCGAGATTCCTTTTACTAGAATTCTACCTGAAAATATACATAGATTATTATATTTATTTATGTGACTATATAGAGTACAAGAATAAATATTGACAATGAGCCCAGTTGTGTAACTTTAAAAAATTAAGTAACCACTGGTTGCTCAAAGATTATATGTTAGCCTCGTGAGTTCGTTTCGGTTCAAAAACACAATTTTGGTAGAGAATGAAAAACCTTGAATTATATTTTAACCATTAACTTGTATATAAGCAATCTAAAACATTGAATAAAAGACGATTGATCAACACTACGAGTTCAACAATTTTTTTAATAACAATTTTTAATATTAGACCTCTTTATCAATGCTTTTTTTTTTATTGACAATAAGTTTGAGTCTCGATTGGAACATTCAAAATATGAAGCTCCTCAAGAGTCATGACTCATTTCTATTGGATTGTGTACTAAAATAAGTCTCTTTGGCACGTCTTCTAGTTCAAAAACCATGTTAGGTTAGGTGAGAATGGTTAGATTAGATTAAGCTAGGTCATGCTTGAAAGGGAAAAAAGAAAGAAAAAAAAAACTCGAGTTTGCACTATAACACAGTTTATAGACTTTTTCAGGTCAGCCGTGACCTTTCACGGTACAACTCGTTAGCATGTTTAAGAAGCATTTTCTTTTTTGAGGGATTTATTGCTTAGAAACATGCTTCGTATTAATAGACCAAAAATTACATGCTTCGCATTTTCAGCCGTGACTCTTTCAGGAGTATTTTTTAATATATTATTTAATAAATCATCTTCGTATTAATAGACCAAAATTTTGTATAAGTTTATATGTTTTTCCAAACAAAAAATATAACATCAATGCCATTAATAATGAAAGATACGAGATACAAAGGAGTGATCAACTACATAAACTTCAATCGTAATAAACTCTACAACATATTTCTATAAAAAAAAAAAAAAAATGACTCTTATAAACTGAATTCATCTCAAATATCATCGTGGCCAACCAAAGTATAACTGTCATATGAAGAAGAGCATATATCGGCTTGATTTGTTATCACATCACATCTAATAATAAATTAAATCTTATTGATACTCTCTCCTATCATCAATTAATTGGAATTAATGATCCCTACACTCAATGTAGCTAAAGCCATTGGATACAGATCAATTGGTTCACATGGTGACTTTGACAAGTTGAGAATTTAAAATTTCCAACCATCAAATTTTCATCAATGGCCAAGATGATTTACTGCGGCCACTATTCCAACAGCATCTACTATTCTATTCTATTCTAGCAGTAGCTTGTTACTCTAAGAAACAAAAACTATGAAAGCAAATGGCAGATAATAATAATGAATTAATTAATAATATTAAAAAATGCCTATTAATCAATACAGTACTATTACTATTAATTAAAAAACAGGAGTAAATAAATTTTTCATCCAATCAAAACTACTATTAATCAATCAATAATATTTAACTTTATACGAGGATGAAAAAAAAATTGTTAGTGTTATAAGAAGAAAAAACATGATGAATGCTAAATAAAACATTAAGGAAAAAAAAAAAAACAGATCTAGAGTATGAGTAGTAGCAACAATAATAAAATTTGTCATTGATCATTAAAATTCGATCATCCTTAATTAGCAGAAAAATATTGGGTATCAATCATAACAAATAGCAAAAGATAACCCAAACTACAAACCCAAACCTTAAAGGAGAAGTTCAACAACATCTCATTTGAAACCCATAAGAAATTTTGGATTCAAGGACGTTTAGAACCAAAAACCCATACTAAAAAATAAAAACTTTTCCCTGTTCCCCATCTTCATATACAAATCACAAGTTTCTAAACAAAAGCTCTCTCCAACAAAGGAGCTAAAACGACGACGTTTTCCTTTTCCTTACAAGTCTCGAACAGAGCCACCTCAGATAGCATCTTCACAAACTGCTCCAAAGACATCTTCCCGTATTTATGTTCATTCTTATGAAGATGTTTGACGATTTCCGTGAAAAAATCCACGTGGCAAGGAAGAACCAAACCGCCGTTACCTCGTAGACCGAATTCTTCTTCGGTTACATCAAGAAGACCAGCGAAGACAGGGAAGTTAAGAAAGCGAGCGGGGATAGCAAAACGGCGTCGTTCCGATCCAACGTAAACGAAGACAAAACCTGAAGGTGGTTGTCTTCGAGGAGTGACACATGGTTCGGTGGTTGTTTCGTCAGGTTCGGAACGGAGAGAACGACGGCGGAGGCTGATTTGTTTCCACCGTGTCATGAGTTGTTTCAACCGCACGATTTGACGAATCTTGTCGACTTTTTTCATCGTACCAGCCATTGAAACTTGAAAGAGAAGAGAATAAGGGTTTGTGATTTTGAGCGTTATGATATGAGAAATGAGAAAGATGGTTTTGGTTTTGGTTTTGGTTTTGGTTTTTTGAGTTAAATAAATAGTGAATTTATTGGGTTTGGGCTTTGGAGAATGATGTGTTTCTGTTCGTTCTTTCTTTTCTACCGATTCTTTTGGTGGGGGTATAATAGGAAATTACAAAGTAAAGGAGCGTGGAAAAATTAAAATCCTAATCAAATCACTTCCCTGTCCTTCAATTGTCCCATTCATTACTCTTTCTTTATTCAATTTTATGTCTCTACTTTATTTAAAAATCACTTCAATTACATTTACTAGGGAGTACTAGGAAGTTTGTTATCACAATTTTCTCTTTTTTGTTACTTCCCTGATTTTGAGTAAACTTAACAAATTGCCAATTATATGTTTAAATCCTATAATAACTATGATTTGATTTGGTCAAAAAATAAAAAAATAATTCAAATATTAAGATTAATAGTTAGTTTGTTATTACATATAGTAAGCGTACTCAAGTTAAAACCCAACTGAGAACTGACTATGGAATATGTTCAACTTAATTATTTGTATATGAACAAGTGTGGTGTACCTCTGAAAAGCATATGCGGTATTCACATCATTAGCAAAAGTAGGTGTTTGGAAAAGACGTTCTAATGGCAAAGTAATAAAGTGATATGCTAAGCAAAATCAAGGCTAATTGAGCGAAGTGGTCAAACATGTGGAGTGAGACCCCTGTTCATAGTGAAGTATCCAACCCTCCTTATTGTTCATATTTTTTGGTTATTTGAATTGGTTTAGTTTGTTTTTGATGTAATTCGGTTTGTTTGGAGTGACTCACTTCGACATTATTCGATGATCTGTTAGCGTCTAAGGTGGTGGAACACATTGGTGCTTGTTCGTTCTTGAGGTAGGAATGAGGTGATTCCTAAGAAATACATAAAAAGTACAACAAAGATTTTATTTATTTATTTATTATTGTTTTTAAACGACATAAAATTAAGAGTAATAGTTAATTTAGTCTCTGAATATATAATTAGTAGTCATAAATAATAGTCCCTCAGTGTATATATTTTTTTAAATAGTCTCTGATTGTACAATTCGTTAGTCAAAATAGTCACTGATATTAAAATATTTCTTTAATATTGTCATATTAGTCCTTTAATATATTTACTTATTGTCACATCAATGTATTTACTGATTGTGATTTTAGTCCAAAAAAGTTATTGTGAGCATTTACAAATTATTTTAACATCAAAGACTATTTTGATTAACATAATGCACAATCAGAAATTATTTTAAAATTTTGATACATTGAGAGACTATTATGACCACTCATTATACATTCAGGAACTAAAGTGACTATTATTCCTAAAATAAAGTAAGGGATCAAAGTGAACCAAATAAAAGAGAAACAAATTGAATCTTTTTAGTTTTTTCAAAGGGATATGAATCATTTTAGTATTTTGGGAAAATCTAATTGAAAAATAAAACAAAATAAAAAGTAAAACTTTTTGGATTTTTTTTATTTGATAACAAATATAAAATAGAAACAAATCTTTTTAGAAATTTTTTTGAATAGAAACAAAACCAATAAAAAACAAAGATATGACTAAAAAGCAAATGTAAGATAGAAACAAATCTTTTTAGAACAGAAACAAAACCATAAAAAACAAAGATAGGACTAAAAAGTAAAGCTAATTTTTTTTTAAGTGTGTAAAAAAATTAAATTAAATAACAATAAAATTTCTAGAGTTTAATGGTGGTGAGTCGACATTTTAAAACAACTTTATATATATAATCAATTAAAACATCATAATTGACACATAAATTAAAAACATTAATAAAAAGGACACAAACTCGGTTCGAGCCGCGACACCCAAAGAAGGGGACACAAATACGAGTAAAAACATCAAATAAAAAATAACTCTATCCGGTCACATTTATAAACAAAAAAAAAAAAATTTAAAATTTATTGATACATTGATTATTTAATGAATAAAAAAAATTGTTTTTTCTTATAATTATGACCAGAGAAAGTATTTCAATAACCAACAATATATTGATTAAAGTGGTAAGAAATTTGAAGCCCTTAAATAAGTAGTGATCAATTTGATCTCTAACTTTTGTGTACGAGAGTTTCGTAAAAAAAAATGATAATAAAAAGGAAGATATTATTTTGATATAATAAATACATCAAATATTTTTTTTTAAAAAAAGAACAGAAGAGCACTCAGTTCGTCAAAAAAACAATGAGACTTAAAAATAGTACACATAATTATATCACATTGAAATTTTAACATAATGAATTTAAATAACTAATACAATTTATACATGATTATTTATTTAACACTTAGATAAAACTATATACATAACATTAAAGAGCAATGATTTATTTTTTTATACAACTACCAACACCATGTTGCTTTCTGCAAGAGAGGAGTGAAGAGAATGTTGTTGTTTTGCTCGTAAGAATTGTAAACCATGTTTGCAAACTCTTCCAAAGAAAATTTGCCGTACTTATGCTCATCTTTCTTGACATGCTTCACAATTTCTCTAAAAAAAGCTATTTCACAAGGGAGAACCAAACAACCCTTAACACCAAGGCCATACTCCTCCGCAGCTTCTCTAAGTAGACACTTAAAAATATTAAGGTTAAGGAACCTTAGAGGAATTGTAAAACGCATACGTTCATGCCCTACAAAAACAAAAATATAACCGGACGGAGAATATCGAACTTTGTTAGTACGTGTTTTATTAGAATCATGAAAAACAACGTTGTTTTTGCAGCGAAAGAAATGCTGATGAAGAGTCTTGTGCTTCCATTTCATCATGAGTTGTTTGAAACCTGCCATTGGAGGATTGCCTCACAATAATATTGTTATTTTTATATTATAATTCTATAAACTAAATGAGTTTAATTGAAAGCCAGTATTTATAGCATAAGAAAGGTATCATACATATGCACCACTTCTGTAAAAAATAAAATATGGACGGATTGTGATTATGTACTTACCTTGTAAAACTTGTTCTTTTATTTGTCTAAACCAACTAATTCTCAAGAAAGGAGCACTTGTATATCTAAATTACTGCCATAAGGGTAAGTAATTAAAGTCTAACAAAATTGTTTTAGACAAAATTTAAAATTAAATTCTTTTAAACGATTTGTAAAACTGAAGTTTTTTATCTTGTTTTTTATTTAAAAATCAGGGAAGGAGAAATACTCATTAACTACAAGACACTAATGACGACATAATTTGAAATTTGTTGATTAAGATTACAAAATCAAACTTTTACATATCAATCGGTCTTGTCAATAAATATGGAGGAGTAAGAGTTCGAATTCAGGTTATCACAACCAACTTAACAATTTCAGTATTTTTATCAGTTGAATTAAGAATTGTAGACTTAATATACGATCTTTGTGTGTAACTTAAACGCAACATATGCCCATTTGTAAAAAAAAAAGCATATGACCTCATTTGATATAGTTTTATTTATTTATTTTAAAAATTTTGACAACCTTTTTAATTTTTTTGACCAATTTTATTTTATTTTTTTATAATTTTTTTACAACCTGATTTAATATAGACGTGTTTGTGGTAGGATGCAAATCAATACCCTTGTTGGCAAATAATTGATCGTTTTGTATTTAGAAAAGAATATCTCATTGAGTTAAAAAAAGAAAAAAGAATATCTCATAATTTAAACAAAAAAGAAAAATAATATATCTTTTTTAGGCACATCATAGATAGGAAAGTCAGTTTTTTTTTTTTTTAATTAAATCCAATAGTATTGATGTTTTTCTAACATTTATAAAGTAAGGATAAAAAAGTTAATGATTTATTTATTTATTTACTTATTACGTTTTTTTGGGAGATTTATTATTAAGTTTATTTTACAAAAGGATTTATATTATGTTGTTTCTAAGAAATTTCAAATATACAGAAATTAGTGGTATAAAGAAATTAGTTGATGGTAAGATTTTCTATATGATAAATAATTTCGAAAGGAATATTATATATAGCTGGTTATGATTGTTTTATAATATTTTATATACATTAATTATTACCATTTTCACCATTTTCATAATTGTTTGATGATTTTTTTTTTGATGACCGGGATTTGAGAGGACGATTTAATGAATCTACTTAATAGAAAATAATGGATTCAAGTACTTACCAAATTATAAAACGATAAAAAAATATTGATTTTTAAGGAGGGATCAAGTTTCTTATAAAAAAAGGAGGGATCATGTTACTTCAAAAGTAATTTCGAGTTGTGTGTTACTCCGCTTAATAAATCATTATAAACATTCCGTTTAATCAACCTAACCATTGATTACTATCATTTTATCTTAATGATGAAACACACAGAGTCTTGAATAAATACAAAATGTGTAACTATATACTAGTTCAATAGTCGATTAAGTTGATTAAACACATACCAAGATTTGCTAAAAAAAAAAAAAACACATATCAAGATATGGGTTCAGAGCTACTCGGCTCACATAGTGCATTCTTTTTTCAGTTTGAATTCTCCTACGTAAGTTGATCCGCTGAATTGTGCAAACGGTGTGAGATTGTTTGTTTTAGACTAGGAATTGTGCTCTTGACCCTTTATGGTTACTTTGTATTACCCAACTGAATTTGTTTTTTTTTGTCACTAGGTCTTGTTTTTTGCCCTCCAAATTATTTATACTCTTCACTTTTATTTTATTCTACTCAGAACGTTGTAGATATGTCTACATCCATTCGCCTAAAAAAAAATCCAAATAATGATGAATATATTTTTAGTCACCGATAAAATTCACATCTTTAAACTGTAAATTAAAACCTTTTATAATCGTTCGAGCAAATTTGATGGAAAAAAATCTCACAATATTTATCTTTTACATTTTATTTCAATCGCGAAGGTCAAGTTCATTTTGCTTCATTTAGTACTATTTACTTTTAATATACTATTTTAAAAAAGTGGGATGAATTGTTTTTTTTATCAATTAAAGTAAAACTAATTATCATTTTACAATCGTCTTCAAGTGATTTTAAACTTTTTACATTAAGATTATTTATTATAGTAAAGATGTGAATAGTTTTCATATTATGCACAACAAAGATAATCATTTACTCCACACAACCTAAGGGTATGGCCGCTAAAACAACCACTTTAGGCCCAACAAAATATTATTTTAATTAGATTTTATAAACAAAGAGATCACACCTGCACACAAAAAAAAAACGTATGTTAAAACTTGCTTTGGGCCTCACATACTATCGATTATTATCTAGGTGCTCTCATTCACTCATTCATTCAATTAAACCATGGTTTAAATTTTTATGTACATCGATGATGTAATTGTTTTAAACAATGTACCAATATGGATTTTGGACTGTCACTCGACCCTTAATTAATACGAACACTAAGGCCTATATTCGAGTATCATAACCCATGGCCGAACATATGCACTTATCAAGAAATCTTAGTTAACTTCTTGAGTCAAGAACAACTCTTATCTAGGTCACCGTTGACTCAGTCACAGTAATCAAGACTTAGTGATTGCGAGATTAGTAGCGTGGACAACTATCTGAGCAAGAGATTCAACCCACCATTTTAACCATAACACGAAGTTAATTGTGCCTATGTATATGAATAGGAGAAGACTCCCAAAATATGACATAATTTCATCTACCACTACACTTGAGAGAGACTAAACCTAAGTACACAACCCCTACAAATTCAATCAAGAACACTTGGCGCCGTCTATGGGAAAAAAGGAAAACTTTCTAAGAAATACCATTTGAGAAAAGATCCACAACTACTACCGAACTATAAGAAAGGAGGACAATAATTTGAGAAGGTGAACAACAAATCCAAGTCAGAAAAACTCCAATCAAACATGCTCTAAACACCATCGCCAATGGTTCCCACGAGGAGGAGTATAGTTTGTCCATAAGGAGATATGGGCACTAGTTAATAAGGTACATACATCTTTTTGGTGTTTTCCTTTAATCCATGGTATTACCTTTTCGATCAAAGATCACAAGGGACTTGTCTCGCATGATAATGATCACATGGTGGTGGAGGTTTAAATCTTTAATTGGAATGTAATGAAATCCTTGATCAACCCCAAGATCGACATACATCCTATATTGGGATGTGTTCGTAGGTTTGAAAATAACCTTTGATCAACTTTCGCCCTTGAGAGGAACCTTAATTGGATTCTTCGAGAAATAAGCAAAGTTAAATTGGCACATGACCTTAAACATGATCTTCGGGGCAGGAGCGAGTGCGAGAATAATCAAAATCAGGTTCTTAGTTGTAAAAACTTCATTCACCTCGGGCGTCGTGCTCTCTATGCTATGCCTCACAATAAGGTACCCACTCGTAAAGGAATAAGTGGTAGGATAAAAACTGGAGAGCGATGAGGCCCATGACAAGAGCGCCAGGACCACGTGCATGGGAGCATAACCTCCACCAACTTGAGGTGGTCTTGAGGGACAAGGAAGCGACCAATTATCCAATCCTAGTTGTAAGGCGATGCTTGAGGAACAAGTAGCCTCCCATAATTAGGCGAGGTGCTTACTAAAGCATCAGAGAAAAACCTTGATCCTCCTCTATAAAAGGATGCCTCTAGATAAATCCTAGGGCATTCACTTTCTACCCCTCACACACCTAAATACTGGCGGCCTAGTAGCTTCCACCCTGCCTACTAGGTTCAACCTCTAGTTCTCAGGCGAGAACAACTTACATTTGAGTATTGTAGAAATAGCGCAATGAGATGTTTTTTAAGGGTAAAGATGGCTTGGAATATGAATGGTTATAACATACAAAAATTATGTTATGGAATAGGTTAAAAACTAAGGTGAAAGGCTTTACATATTCTTTGGACAACGGATTGTACATACGATAGAATGCTTGAATGGTGGAGGTTGAAGGTTTTCCGGCGAGGGTGGGGCCAGCGGCGAAGCTAGCGAAAATTCTATGCAGGGCCAAATATAAACAATTTTTTTTTTAAAAACCAACATAAGAAAATTAAGGATAAAATATATTTTTAGTCCTATAAATTATAATTTTATAGGTTTAGTCCTTACAAAAATTAATTTAATCTTTGTCTCATCTTTTAAAATTTTATAAAAAAAAGTGTTTTTAGCCTTGTATTAATCACCATAAAAATAAATTAATGGCTAAAATTAAACAAAATGATAGGAACTTAACATAAAAATTGCAAGTGATATAGATACTAAAAACAAATTTAATTCGAAACTTAACCAATTTGTACAAAAAATCGCACTAATTCTTGCTTATATGAAATGTAAATTCAAGCAACAACAAATAAAATAGAAATTGACAACAAATATTTAAAAAAGTTAGGCAAAACGTGTTGTAAGAAGTCAATGTTATTCATAATTGACTATTTAATAAAAAGATTATTATTGTCTTTTAAATGTAAACAAATAGGTTATTTACAAGAACTTATCATCCATTTTATTTGTTTCTGACATTGTTGTTGAGTTTTTTCTCTATGGTTGTTATTGAGACTAAAAGAATCAAACCAATACAAATATCTATCAAGGATGTAGTAATTTTTTCACTTTCTTAATTATGCTAATTTTCAATAACCAAACTTATTTGGGGTAGCTCAGTATTTCTTATTTGGGATAACTAAATATAATAAATACCAACCAATTTAACAATATTTTTTTTTTTGGGTAGTAAGGCTACCCTATCTTTGTGAAGGGATCCGCCCCTGGGTAGGGCTACAACTGAAAGTTCTGTAGTTATTTGTAGTTGGTAGAAGTGCTTGGCGTGTCTCTACTAGTGTTGGTTCGTTATTTGGATTGAAAAAATATACTATTAGAAAAAAAATAGAAATGGATAGAAAAAAAATACTCGATTTTTTCTTTTTACTAAAATATTTAAATGATGTATATATCTTATGTGTGTATTTAAGTGATCAATAGATGTTGTTGTGACTAACGTAACTAACAATTATCCTATTAGATGATTGTATCTTTGTAACTCTCAACTTTGTATTTTTTCACTTGTTTCTTGCACCCGTTATGTTTGAAATTAGTCGTTTATTAATATATCTTGACGTTAAAGAAAAAAAAAACTCTCTTGGCTATACATTTTGTTGAGTGGCTCATCCATTGCGGTTGCCTTCTACGTCTCCAATTGGCCAGATATAGAGGAGTATAAGGGAACCATACCCTTGAAAACTCTTGTTTATATATGGAAAATTGGTTCGTGAGCTCAAATTAGCGTATGGAAGGACCAATGGATTCGTATTGATGATGATCAGGTTAATCCTATAATTCAACCTTCTCCTAACTGGCAGCATCTCACATTAGCACACCTCATTGCCAATATGGATTGTGCTATAATATGGAAGTCGTCTGCATTGCATACTTAAATGTAGCATGGATTGTGCAAACATTGCCAACATGCACAAAATTGGTTTTGGATACTACGTTCGTGGATCTTTTGGTGAGTTTATTATAGCTCAAACATCTTGGACTCATTCCCAATGCTCATTTCCAGAATGTGAAGCTTATGCTGTACTCATTTCCCCTAATTTGTATCTTAAAGAGAAAATTAATAATGGAAATAGTTTGATCACAATAAAGTTAAATATTTCAATTTCTAATCCATTAAACATTGATTAAATAAATTTTAACAAAAAAAAGTTACTATTTAAAGGTCTTAAAAAAATATCTTGCAGACCCTTGATAACCTTTTTTTTCTAATAAAATAAGATATTAGTATTAATTTATAATTTCTTTAAACTTAGGATTTAGGGTTTTTAAGTGATTTTTTATTTCAATTTATTAAAATCAACAATGAAATTGCCACATTATTAAAAAAAATCACGCGACACTTTTTTTTGAAAGAAAATAGCTTATAGCTTTTCATTAGATATCAAAGTCGAAATACAAAGAGTTTTCACATTTGCTTGTCTCCGATTAAACTTTACCTTAGAGTGTGTTTGGATGAGGTAATTGGAAAATTTTAAAGAATTTAAAATTCTAGGCAATTTAAATGATTCAATTAAATTCCTTTCATTTCTCAATACTTTTGTTTGGGTGGAGTAATAAAAAATTTCAATGTCAACATTTTTGGAAAACTTTTATAAATTTTAATTTTGTTGGACCAAATTTGAAAATTGAATTTAAGGGTCAATTTGTAAATTTCAAAAAATTTGAGGGGTAAAATTATAATTTTTGTAAATTTTGAGGGGTCAATTTATATTTTTTTGGAAATTTATTGGGGTCAAATTGAAAATTTTGAAAAAATTGAGGACCAAAATGCAAAATTTGAAAGATTATAACAATGAAGAATTTTGAAATTCTTACCTTTTAGGTGTCATTTGAAATTCTCTAAATTTAACTTGAACAAAATAATTCATAAATTTCTATCATTTTGAAAATTCTTCAAATTATTATCCAAACAATGAAATTCACCTTAAAGTATTTGAATTTACTCGTAACATTACATTCCCTCAAAACATTCCCCCATCCAAACACACTCTTAGAGTTTTCAAAGTACACATTACATCTTCTCTTACATTCATCAACAATTGCTCCAAACTCGAAAATGTCATTTCTTCCTCTATTAAGTCACATGCTGTTAGCTATAAATTCACGTGACATTTGTCACATGCACTTCCTTAGCTATATATATATATATATATATATATATATATATATATATATATGCAGAAAGTTAACATGAGAGAAATTCTCTTGACAAAGATTATATGGAACTAAATATTGAATAGTAATGCTTGATATAGAAACAAAAAATAAAAGTTAATAATTTTGATGATAAAAAATAAAGTTGATAATTGATTTACCTATTAAAATCATATTTAAGCCAATAAATTAAACATTGGCCACAACAAAATAAATTGTCCGTATGGGTCACCGACAATATAAAAAATAGTGAGTGTTTGGTGGCAATGACATGCATATGATATCTTATCATACTCTAATGTAATAAAGAAGCGCGAATCATTGGATACCTTACCTTGTAATTGAAACCGATTTTGGCGCTTCACCAACCATTCACCAACTGCTATTTTATGTAATGTAATCATATTCACATTAATCACTTGTATGCTTCGCTTGTTTGGTGAATTTTCCGATCGAAGAAGAAGAAGATGGCAGGGTCGTGTTGGCCTTCTGATACAGAGGTACGTACGTTATTCTTTGATTTGATTTGATTCGATTCACCGCATTGCTGTTTTCTACGCTCTAAAGCTGTTTGTTAATATGATTCAATAGATTCATAGATCTTGCAATTACCTATTTATTTATTTGGAAACTGAGACGTGAACAAAATTGTCTTGTTGCATTTCCGGAAATAATTAAAATCTAGGAGTTGCATTTTCATACGGATCGGATCGCCTTGCTTTGTGATGGTAGAAATGCTAAGTTTATATTGATTTTAATTGGTTTGTGGCATTTCGCCAACTTCAATGCTCGTTCTCGTTCTTCAGATTTTCTAGATCTTTGAAAATTGAGGATAGAATATTTCAATGGAAGTGGAAATAACTGAAAAATATGGACAGAACCTGAATTAGAAGCATTTCATTTTGATCAAATCAAGCTTTACTCATTTAATACTCCTTCATGCTCGGTGATTAATGTGTATGTGAATTTGTAATCTGCAGCTAAATGAAATGAGAGAGAAAGTTTCTCAAATGGCAAAGGTGAAGAAAGAGGATGTTCGAGTTGTTGTATCGCCCTATAGAATTTGTCCTTTGGGGGCACATATTGATCATCAGGTACTTTTATATATACATTTCTCTGTTTTGTTATTGCTAATTAAACTCCATGATTGACTTTAGGCATGTCTTATAGGGAAATTTTTGTTTGATTGAGCAATATTAGGTATTAGAGCATTGGGACTGGGAAGATTAATTTCTCCTGTTCAATGATTAGCTAATATATTCTTGAATTTTTTAACTGAAATTTGAACGAGTTACCTTGTGCTTTGTTGTCTTGTAGGGTGGGACTGTTTTAGCTATGACAATCAATAAGGGAATACTACTGGGGTTTACTCCTTCTGGAAGTGATGAGGTAAAATTCGATCTTGTTCTCAATTATCGATCTTGAAAAACACAAGAAAATATCTCGTTTCTTTCAATTAGCAGCTACGCATATAACTGAACAGTTCTAGTGCTATTTAGACTGGTCTCTCTCTCTCTCTCTCTCTCTCTCTCACACAAACATACACACACATGTACTTATTTCACATTGCCTTTGGTTGTTTGATGAGTGACCTGAGGGACTTTTTTCTTTTCTTTTTTGTAGTTTGTAATTCGTTCGGGACAGTTTCAAGGAGAAGTAAAGTTCAGGTATGTGGTTAGTGAATATAAGGCTTGCTGTTTCCTAATGTTTTATTTTAGAATTTCAAAAATTCTCTTCATTGCTCATAAGATCATGCCAGAAATCTAACAACAAACTTTTTTAACAAACTTCTATTGGGTGAAATTTATGGTTTACCATGAAACCATGTGGATGCCAATTCTTATTTTGCACAACCCACTCCTTATTCGGTGGGATCCTCATCATTTTCCTCCCATAATAAAATGCTGTTAACATTTCTCAATATTATCTTGGGTGAATGAAAGTACCAAACTGCCAATCTAGCTACTAGCCTGTTGTCATTTCAACTACCATTCTTATAACAGGCTACTTCCTTTCTCATTGCATAATTTTGTCATTTTGGACTTCCTAAATAACACTATAATTTGCCCAATGTTGAGTGAAGTGTTTGGTGTTTGATAGAGTTGATGATATTCAGCAGCCAGTGCAAACTACTAAGACAAAAAATGATAACATGGCAGAGAACTCTTCCGAGCCACAGGAACAATGTAATTGGGGGCGTTATGCTAGAGGAGCCGTATATGCACTACAGAATAGGGGACACAATATTTCGAAGGTAAGAGATAATACCACAATGATTCACCTTTCTGTTTATCCCCTAGGTAGCAGCTTTCGATGATAGTTTAATCTGTACTTTTCTATTACAGTATTTTCAAATGTGGTTTTGTTTGACATTATGTTTTTATTTTGTGAATGATGACACATGAATATACCAGCACACTAAAAAGTTGGCGCAACTGAAATATACGTAAGAAGTAAAAATAGCTTGATATAACCAAACAATTACCAAGATTTGTTGTAATCAGAAAGCACTTGGTTCAAGAGGCTGCTTTATTTTTTCATGCAATCATACATAAGAAAATGCGCTAAAAATGACACTCAGAAATCAAATCAGCATAAGTGTATCAGAAGAACGATGGAGACAAATTGTAAATGCTGAGCATTGATTAAGTGAGGGTAAAGGAAGTTTTATGTAATGGTTGTGTTCTGTTTCTAAGTTGCTTTCTGTTCATGGCTTTATGGAAGCCATACTGTTTGTGGTATTTTGATGGTGTGTTTTTTCAACGGCCTTTAGATTTTAAGCGTCGAACAAGTGGTCATGTTCTGCAACTCATTAGATCCTATTTTTAAGGGTCTTGTTATGAAACACTTTTCAGCACATTTTTTTTACATCTTTTTAATTATATTAAAGTTTTTGTTCTTCAAATAAGGTTACAAACAATGGCATTTGATATGGTACTATAAAATAAACTTGGAACTTATCTGTCAGCTTGATCCTACTTAGCACTGGTTGTTCTTGAGTACAACTTGACAGGTGCAGGTGTAACTCTAAATCTAAATATCTTTTCTCAAACCTTGTGACCATAAAGTAAGAAGCTAGTTGTAATTTATTTCTGGTTTTCTTGGAACGAAGATCACTGCGTGCAAGTGATTTCCATTGTTTTGAAATGTATACTCATCCCTACTTGTCACAATGTTTACAGGGTATCATTGGATACATACGTGGTTCTGATGGTCTGGACAGTTCGGGCTTAAGTTCTTCTGCCGCAGTAAGTAGAAGTTCTCCCTTCCTATTTTCTCATGTTTTTTGATTTTATGATGGGGGATTACAACTTTCAATTTTTCACAGGTTGGAGTAGCTTACCTCTTGGCTTTGGAACATGCAAATGATTTAGTAATATCTCCTACCGAAAATATTGAATATGATAGGTAAGTTTATCCAATCTTTGGAGACATCACTATTTATTCTTCTTCAACCATGGGTACATTAGCACATGTATGAATCAATATAGTCAAAGGCATCAAAAGGCAAGCCAAATGGACCAAAGTGAGGCATTAGAAGGGGACATCACATTTTGGCATTTAGAAGAACCTTTCTGGATAAGAGTTAAATACTAAATGACCAGTCATCTAACTTGCTAAATAGTCAGAATAGTAAAAGGATATGTTATTTGTTGGACTCTGGTGGCAAGCAACTTATGGCTTTGTAAAACTAATCGAATAAATCAAGTAATCTGAATGCCTTCATTAAGTCAGTGTTTATGTGTCTTCTTTAGCAAGGCTTTGGTGGCTTTCAGCTCAAGGCATTGGAAACCCTCAAATGCCTTTTGCCTTTAATTACCTTGATATTTGTTTGTTAAAAAAGGGCAATATTATTTACAGACCTCTCCTCCTTACAGTTGTATGCCATCAAAGCTCGAAATTAACGCTGTCTCCATCATTTCAGTCACCGCGGTTACAAATAAGATACAGAGTGATTTTTTAATTGTCTTGTAATATCAACCCTCTAAGTATTACATTTCTCATTATAGGTTGATTGAGAATGAATATTTGGGTCTGAAAAATGGCATAATGGACCAATCAGCTATACTACTTTCGAGCCATGGTTGTTTGATGTGCATGAATTGCAAGGTAATATCTGTACTCGCGTGCTCTCGTTGCAAGTTCTAATCATACTTTAATTTTTTAAACAAATACCCATCAGTTGTATAGTCAGATTTGATGTCTGGCATCATATTGTTCATGCACCCCTTTGTTTCCCAAACTATCTATTGTTTCTGTCATTTTCTATTATGCATGTATCGTTTTCACCTTTATAGAGGAGGCTGTACTGAGGGAACAGGTGTTTGAGAAGAATTTGGATGGGAAGGTCATTTTAAACTAGATTTGCACCTGATATTACTCATCTGAATCCCCAGGGAAAATGTTTTGATATATTCCTCTATGTTTTTCAATGCCAAAGTCTTTCATTTTCTGGGAGAGCAGTTAATTTTCCCATTGCCAGGGATAGCAATACTGTTAATCAACCGTAAAACTTAAATTTCTGCTCCTAACTTGTAGTGGTAGCATAGTTTTTAAATCAGAAATGTAAAGATCGTTTAACAATCTTATGCTCACAGCTGTTTTTATTTATTTTTTATTTATTTTTATATTCTTTTTAATACGTGGTTAGTTAATATATTAATATACCATGAAAATTCAAAAGTATTTTGTTTGCACTTTGGACAAGGATGGGTTAGATATCCATTACAGTATAAATAACTAATAAATTGTCAGTATTATTTTTATTAGTTTCATTTATAGCTCTTCTCAAGGTATTTTTTTAGCAAAATAATCAATTAAAAAAAAAACCACTATTTAATGTCCCACTCATAACATTGTCTAGTTGTTGACCTGTCTGCATCATGGGCTTGATTCTTCTAGTATTCTTAGTTCTTAATTATATATTTGGGTTCCTTGGTCGGATCTCTTTCTTTGAATTGGAATATCTGATGTATAAACCGTTTTCATGTATAAAAAACACTGTCACTCTTCTGACCGTGTCGTAGTTTAGCTTATGCAGACGAAAGAATATAAGCTTATTCACCGCCCAACGGTGCAAGAGTACAAAAAGAGTGAACAACCGAAAGCTGTCAAAATGTTGCTGGCTCTTTCTGGTTTGAAGCAAGCTTTGACTACCAACCCTGGATATAATAGGCGAGTTGCAGAATGTAAAGAGGCTGCACGAATTCTTCTTGAGTAAGTTTTTCTATTTTTTTCCTCTCACAATATATACTGTTTTCATTCATGTGTTCACAATGACATGGGTTTGCTTTACATATGGTCCATGCAAAATGTTTGACATTTCTGAATTTTAAGCTCTCAAGAGCAGTGCCATCAAAATCTGTCAACATTACACTTTAAATCCTGAAGGTCACAATTTGCTTCCCAAAGAGTAGTGGTTTTAAGATTAAAATCCTAAAAACTATTTTCAGAACCAAAATTCAAATTGTGAAAACTGTCGAAACACTTTCAATTTTAGACTTCCACGCTCATCAACGAGAAACACCAGAAGCACATGCACCCTAGCACCTTTAATTTTTTTCAGGAGAACTTGGTGCAATAGTTCCAGGAGTTTTATGTTATTTTTAATTCATTCTGCAGAGCATCTGGAGATTATGAAGCGGAGCACATCCTATCAAATGGTCAGTACGTTTAACTCCTCACTTTTGAACTATATATTTTTTTGTTGATGAGACCATCATAACTTTTGAACTTTCTTTTGTCAAATGCTAACTAGAAGTTATTTTTTGCATTTTCTACTAAGCAGTTGCACCAGAAGTGTACGAGGCTCACAAGGTACAAAGCATTTACATGCTGAACTCAGTCGCATAAGAATTTACCCAATCATTGTTAATATGTATGACATAATGTGCAATTGATGTCTTAACTGATGTTAATTTTTACAAGCTTAATTGAATGGACATGAACAATATTTTATTGTGTAAGTTCGGAAAAGTACTGAACAAAATTCACTAGTACTTTTTTTTATGCACTATGATATCAAAATTCATCAATCACTGCTCATGCGATGTTATAGAGAGATACAGAAGTTCTGAAAACCTTCGATGACGTTGGAAACTGAGATGCATTATGCATAAACAGGTTAAACAAACTGGTTTGGTATTTGGCACATATCATTTTCATGAAAAAAAGAGCTCTTTTGGTATTCTGAACTATTGACATGTAAATCATTTTCAGTATAAATAATAATAATTACTCGGTTCCTGAAGCTCCTCACAACGGAGACTGAGTGAAATTGAGAAAAAGTTTTGAGAGATAATGGAAGAGCATATATGGTTTTCTTTCTGATAGTGAAATCAAAGGGTGTATTATGATTGGATTTATTTCTGCTTTATGTAGTTCTCGTCGGATCTGTAAAAAATGTGATGATTTGCTATTTGCAATTCACACTATACTGGAGTTCTCTTAGAGCACAAACAGCATAATGAAAAATTCACATGGGAAGTAGTATATGTTTGAATATTTGCATCCAGCTTCAGCAAGCTCTCATACATTCATGTTGAGACTCTCCAAGGTAGAAATGGGGGATTCCATATGCCAAAGTTTAACGGCACTTGTGGTTTCCAATATTGCCAATTTGAGTGTTCAAATGCCGAAAATTGTTACACTGACATTTGCGTAAATAGATTGCGCTATCCCCAACATAGTTTCTTTCCATGTTAGTTAATTTAATGTGTTATGTATTACTTGTTCTAGGCATTTCTTATTGTTTAATGCTTTCTTCATACATGTTATATGTCTAACTGAATTCCATTTATGAATTTAGCATAATCAAGTAGTCCTGCATTTTGTTTGTGCAGTGCAAATTAGAACCCGATCTGGCCAAAAGAGCAGAGCATTATTTCTCAGAGAATATGCGTGTTAAGAAAGGTAGAATCTCTCTTATTGCTTCAGTAAATCTCAGCTTCATAGGTGAGTTTGTATTATAGCCGCTTATATGATTTAATGTAGTTAATGTAAATGTTTAATCCAGGAATTGAGGCTTGGGAAACGGGAAGTTTAGAAGATTTTGGAATTCTCATTGCTGCTTCTGGTCGGAGTTCCATTGAAAATTATGAATGTGGTATGACCTTAACCCCCAAAGTTCTAAATTGATATATTCTGAAATTCCATCTTCTTGTCCCTCTAATATGAAAATGAGTTGAATACATGAAACCTATATGGGTGGAAAAACATTTTTCTTATATAGATTTCAACTTTCCAATATCTAGTTGCATTTCTTTCTAGAAGTATTGAATCCTGCAAAGTTCTGCAAAAATTAAAATGCATCTAGAAGCCATTAAAATTATACGCAAAAGAAGTGTTGGATTTAAACTTATTGTTCCGTTTACCACTTTGCAGCACATTATTTCTGTTTTTTTGCTTTTCTACTGTTGTATATATTTTGCTCTAATCTTTCTTTCTCTTTGTTGCTTCCTAAATCTTTCTTCCAATCCCTGGTAAATGATGTTCTGTTCTGCACTAAAGTCCAGATTCTCAGTAAAGCAATCTGTTTTATTTTCTATTTTGGTTCTCCCAATTCGATTTTACCCGATCTCAGTAATAATAGATTGAGGGGCTTTCGGGAGTTTATTGATAAACAGAAGACAAAGTAAAGCTTCTTAGATGAATTGTCAGTGACATTTTAATTATTTAAGCAGACACATCATGAATGGTTTTTCACATGCTTTAATTTGAACAGCTGGACATTTTTAATGTGAAATGTTGGTTGGGTAACAGTGACACATAAAGCGGTCAAACTTCCAGGGTGGGATCAGATGTCACTGGTATAGCTGATGATGTGTTGTATCTGTGTTTAACAAATTTTAGTTGCTTCACAAGTCTAATTCATCTTGTTAGAAACTCTTCAACCACTGCTAGTCATTAAGATAGGGAGCTTTACTGATGGTTGTGCACAATAGCATTCCTATTTTACAGCTTTCAGACTTGATGTTTAGCTCTTAACTAGCCCCGTTTGAGTTAGCATATATAATTTTTTTTATTGACTTTAATAACTTCCTCCGAGAAAATGTAAAAGTCTCCACCCATTATCTATTCGTCTAGTTTAAGCTTAAATAATTCAAACATTTGAATTTATGAAATTCATTTGGAGCATGTGCATGGAGGAAGCTTTACACTGGAAGTTCATTATGTTTAACTACACCAAATTTGGTTTCAGATGACAAGTGTTTAATTTGGTTTCTTTTTATTTTGCTGTATATGAGCTTTAAAAGTAAAGTTTCCTCATGTTTACAAGACACAAACTAGCATACATTTTGACCTTTGATAATTTGAATGTGTACGAGTAAGTATTGAATACTGATGATCATGAATTTATGTGTCTACCAAGGTTCTGAACCACTGATTCAACTGTATGAGATCCTATTGAGAGCTCCTGGTGTATTGGGAGCACGTTTCAGTGGTGCTGGGTTTAGAGGATGCTGTATTGCCCTTGTGGAGGAGCACCTTGCTACGGAAGCTGCATCATTTGTCAGGAGAGAATATCTCAAAGCCCAGCCCGAGTTAGCTAGTCAGATAAGCAAAGATACTGCAGTTTTAGTATGTGATTCTGGTGACTGTGCACGTGTAATTTGAGCAGTATTTTTATTGTCATTTCTTGTCAATAGCAGCTGTTAATCTCATTATAGTCAATCAGATCTTCTGCATTTTTTTTTTCATTTTTTGTGTGCCTTTGAGCTAGAAAAATGATATTATGACACAATTTTGACATCAAATTCGACAACATATTAAATAGTTAATGCAGTTCAATATATAGTTAATGAATATAACAAGTTGTCGCAACCCATCAATCCCCCCGAGATTGGCCTGGTGGCGAAGACTTGTGACTTAAGAATGTGCTCTTCTCTAGGTCTCAAGTTTGAATATCCGAGGTGCCAACAATTCCTATGCTGGGACAATCCATTACAAAGTTTTGCTCTGAGTTAAATAGAGCCCCCACTAGTGGACGGTGGGATTAGTTCTCTGGATTAGTCGATCCTTGGGTTGGGTACCGAATTTTAAAAAAATGATTTTGAATGTCACGAACCGCAATTTAAGTGTATTTTTAACACAAGGAAATCATGTATATTTGAACATAATTTGATGATTAATATATATTAGAACACTTGAAATTGTGATTAAGTCATAATCGCATAACTCTATTAACATAATTAACCACGTAATTGAACTCTGTTAGCTATTTGATTTGTTTTCAAAATTTGATGTCAAAATAACATAACTCGTGTTTAAATATCCAATAAGTTCTTAAAAAAATATAATAATTAAAAAATGGAAGTTACTATAATAAATTGAAATGAAGATAAAAATGTGTTTTATAAATGACGGTAGCCGAGGGCTCTTGAACTGATGTTAAATTTCTGTGATGCTAATTAGCACAAATGCTACCGCAGTTCGTTGTATTATGAGCTCAATCCTTATACTTTGAAAAAAAAATGTTTTTTTTAATAAATGAAATGACAAATAAACCATTAAAACTTACATAAGTGAAGGGGTTGAGATTTGAACTTCAGTCACGACATTTGATCTAACAATTTCAACATTTTATTAGTTGAATTAAGACTTGTGGAAGAAAGAAGAAAAAAAACCGTCACTCCCTCCCTATGCTATATATCAATTTGTAACTTTCACACATATTAAGAAATGTAGTTAATTATGATTGAAAATAAATAAATTATAAGTATTTTTACAAAATTATCCTTCATTCATAATATGAGAAATATAAATTAAAAATAGAGTAATAATTATTAAATGGTATGATAGGAAATATATCATTAATGTTTAATTAATATTATAAAGTGACATATAATTTTTGTGTTGGACCAATCCATAAGTCGTTGTGGGGAAAAATTGTCCCAAATTATAATTTGTTTTGCAATGCAAATGGAGTATTAATGTGAGTTTTTCTACAGTATCTTTAATAATTTATTACTCTTTCATTTTTCAATCCTTTAAATTTTTTTATTTAATATAATTTTGTTAAACAACTCATGATAATTTCTCCCTAAAAAAAAACATAATTTTTCTTTCTTATATAAAATTAATTACATTTTTTATACAAACTAATTACATGTCCTAATGTGTAAAATTGTCAAAATGTTTTATAGTTTAGGATGGAGGGAATATAAAAACACATTGAAAGTGAAAGTGAAATAAAATAATTAATATTTCTCTAAAAAAATATAAGATTATTTGGTGTGTAAATTAGGTTTCTAAAATATGTAATTGATTATCCCATCTTTTATAAATGATTTCCCACGTGTGAGTGTAGCTAACAAAGGAAATAGTAAGTTTATGGGTGAGTAAAAAACTAAAAAATTGAACTGAACTGATGAACTAAATCGAACTAAAAAAAACTGAATCATTACTAACAATTTTGAAACTAAACTGAAACAGTTTGGTTCGGTTGAAAACAGTTCAGTTCGTTTCAAAACAGTTCGGTTCAATTCGGTAACTAAAATTCAATTTTGTTTGTTTTTATTTTATATTTTTTTCCAACGGTATCAATAATAACAGCTCAGTTCAGTTTGGAACAATTCGGTCCAGTTTAAAACAGTTCGGTTCAGTTCAAAATACAAACAGTTCAGTTCAGTTATTTTAAATTTAGTAAACAGTTCAATTTGATTTTATTCGGTATTCATTCTGAACCGAACCATATCCACCCTAAGTAAGTTAAATTAGTTTTCCACTACAAAAAAAAAAAGAAGGTTAAATTAGTTTGCACACTTTGTATCAGCTCGTGAGCCTACTCAATTTCTTAGTAATATATACCACCTCAGTCCCTAAATATAGGATCCTTTTACAAAAATTACGGAGATTAAGAAAGTTGGTTGTAGTATTAAATTTGTATATAATTACTATTGTTTTTACAATTTTATCCTTAAGAGAAAGAGTTAATTTATGTTTTCAACATAATATTTATTGTTGATTGAAGAAAAAGATGCAAAATAAATAAGGGTATGTTAGTAAAGAAATAATTAATGTACTTAGAAATATCAAAAGGGTCTTATAAAAAGAGACAATTTTTTTCTTCAAAAGGATCGTATAATTAGGGACGGAAGTAGTAGTAAGTTCCATTGCTGACTTTTAATGGAGTCCGCCAAACAATCACTTTAATTATGGGATTAGTACCCAAGTTCACAATAATTTTCTAAAATCTGGTTTCTTATTAATCGTTGAAGTATGAAATATATTCAGAAATAAATAGTGAAGTATTATAATCTGAGAGTAATTAATATTTAGGAGTAAGTGAAATAAAATATCATTTGATTTGTCATAAAAAGCTCTAATGAGATATTATAGAGCAATCAACTGGTACATAGTAATACATATTGAAGTACAATTCAAACTTTTTTTTTGTTTTTGAAGGAAGTACAATTCAAACATAGCAGTTAGAGTTTAGTTAGTAGTTAGTTGGTTAGATAAGTAACTTTGTTAGTTTGTTAACTTGTGTGGCAAGTTTCTGCCTTAGTTTGTTGTAGATATAAATAACATTGTACGTGTAAATGGATATTCACTTCTTATCCTTCGAATAAAGTTTTCAACTTTATCCTCTCAGTTTTCAAATTACTATGTATCACTTTCTTACAGCACAAGTCACCACTTAGCACTAACAATACAACCATTTGACCTTTCATAACGAGGGAGAGATAACGTGGAGTGTTAAGTGTAATTAAACAAAGTTGCATTAAATTAGTTATAAACACTTTCTTCTGACATTAATTTCCACAAAAATGCTTCCAGCCCATGCTTTTCTCTTCTTTTGCTGCACCTTTTTCCTAGCCTCATTATCCATTCCCGTCTCTTCCCTAAATATTGGAGTTCATCAAACCACCGGAATCACCATCTCTATTGTTTGCCTCTTCTCTTGTTTTATACTAAATATCTATCTACAATTTCATTTTAAACGCTCTATTAAAAAACATTGTATTCCTAATTCTTTTTCTAATCTTTTTGCTTAACTATTATATTTGCAGAACGAAACGTGCAGCAGGAAATGTGAATCAAACTTCTGTTCAGGTACAATTTTATACAGAGTTTATTGGATTAAGTTTTTTTTATGATGTATCTATGTTGTTGATGAACAAAAATGTACTTAACTAAAGTATATGTATTATAATTTTGGATTGATATATATAGTGCCTCCATTATTGAGTTATGGCAAGTACTGTGGGATTAATTATAGTGGTTGCCCTGGGGAGACACCTTGTGATGACCTTGATACTTGTTGCATGAATCATGACCTTTGTGTGGATGCCAAAAACTGTGAGTTCTCAACTTTTCTCTACATCATTCATTCCACAGTAAGAATAAGTTATGAAATTATGAAAATAATTACAACATAGATGATGATGATGATGTTAAGCAGATGACTACCTAAGCCAAGAGTGCAGTCAAACATTCATAAAATGTTTGAATAAGTTTAAGAAGAGTGGAGGTCCTACGTTCGATGGAAACACATGTGAAATGGATTATATTATTGAAATCCTCAGTGTTGTCATGGAAGGTGCTATGCTCGCTGGAAGTCTTAAACAAGTATTAGAGTATTGGTTGCATTGACGGATCCAGAAATTTTAATAAGTGGGGTCAAGTTATATTATAAAAATTTATATGAAACTTTATAAACGCGTAAGCGTGCGAAAATTATAAAAGTTACATTTATAATTGTCCTAAAATGTTGATTTTTTTTCAAAATATTTGTCTATTTTTAGGAGAGTATAAAAAATATAACCATAATTAATTATTTTTTTACCACCAACACAACGTCAATCACAACCTTTTTCAACAAATGTAAGAATAGTTTATATTATAAGCGTTATTTGTATCAATATAATAATTATAACAACATTTTATAAAAAAAAAACTACTTCTTTTGATTTATTAACTAGTGCTCTTAGAACACTCATTAAGATACTTCTTAGTTTTGTAATTTTTTAATGTAATAAATAGACTATGTGAAGACAATAATACTATATCAAGATGGTCAAACTAAATATATATTAAATTTTAGGTTAAAAATACAATACACATGTGGAGGCAAGTGGGTTCGCTTGACCCCATTGCCCCCACACTAGATCCGTGCCTGATTGGTTGGTATTTTCAAGAAATTAACAAGGGCCTAGGATGTAGAATTTCATTGTTTTTTTATTAGGGAATTCTACTAAGTGATCAGATTTTATTTGTGTCTGTTTTCCAGTGCTCTATTTATACAATTGTTTTGCTTCAAAGTTTGTTCAATATTCCCATCATCCTCACCTCATCAAATATACAATATGTTGGAATGTTCTTTTAATGTGATGATATAATGAGATAATTTAATTAATTAATCTTTATTAATTTATCCATAACCCCATATTACAGATTATTTTATTAAAATTAAAATATTAAATTAATGATATTTTGATGGTTTTAAAATAAGGGGGTGTGAACCCAATTATATCATATGTTGTTGGTTTGAGACATTTTAGTGTGATTCTTTCAACGTCTCATATTCCATTTCTCCGTTACGAATTTCGACCTTTAAGTAGACGGTGGAATTGAATCTTTTGTATTAATTACTATGAAGCACGGATACGCATATGGACACCGGACACAACACGGACACTGACACGCCGACACAGCTAATAATTTGAAAAAAATGATATAATCAAGTGTAATTACAAGTGTCGGTGTCGTGTTAGTAGCATTTAGCATGGAAAAGGGAAGTTGTTTTCCACCATGAAAAAGCTATTTTTTACCATTTGATTAAATAGGAACACTGATTTAATCATGAACTACCCACACCATATCCTGTTTACATTTGTTTTCAACCTGATGGGATTTAAACTAACCAACGTCCACCATTTCCTTTACTGCTCAGCCATAGAAACAACATAAATTCATGCTAGATTTTTTTTCCTCTCCCAATTGTTTTTAAAACAAGACTTATTCAAACTAATTATTTATTTATTTCTCAACGTCTAATTTAAAAGAAAACAAGCATCAAAATCAAAATTACTCAAAGCATGTCTAGGTATAAAAAATAAATAGTTTGAAGAAAAACAAATTATTTATTTATTTATTTATTAACATCTAGTTAGAACCTTCGCCGGAGAGCCACGGCACACCACCACGGGAGAGTTTCCAGTCACTTCCGGTAGTAAAGTTCTGGTTGCCAGATCTAATTTTTGAATATGTGATGTTGAAGGAAAAGTTGAACCGGATCAAGTTTTTGTATACGTGATGGTGCCAAATTTACATATTAAAATGATAAAAAATAAAAATTGGTTTCTTGATTACATACGATTACATATGACTTTTGTAGATGTGTTTTCTATATTTGGGGAGATTTATTGGAGTTTGATTCATCTTATTGGTACAGAAGCTTATAAGTTTGTGGATGGTGACAACATAGTCCTCTTTGTTTTCAAAACTCAACTCAGTTTGTCCAAATTTGAGTAGTAAATTTGTGTGATGGTGGAATGGAGGAGAGAGAATGATGGTGGATTATATAGTGTAGAGAGACCATTATAAAATTTGTATTCCTGTTTAATCTAATTGTCCAAAAAAACTTTCTCATAATGGGAAACAACTTTGCTTTCTCATACTAAACCCCACCCCGCGACACGCCTAATCTGAGAAGTGTCCGTGCTTCATAGATTAGTTATCGATATTGAGTTTTCAAAAATAAAATAAGGAGGTGTGATTGGGTGAAAAAAATAAAGATGAAATTTTTAAAGATTTTTTCTAATTGCACCCTGTATATTCCTGGTTACACTCCAAAATGACAAAATTACCCTTTCATAAAATTTGATTTTCAAAAAGCTTCTACCTTCTTTCTTGGTTACACCCCAAAACCCCTCTCCCTTAAACTCAATTTAAGTAGGTCATGTAAATTTAGTTTAAGTAGTTCATGTAAACTGAGTTTAAGTGTCAGATTAAGTAGGTCATGTAAACTGAGTTTAAGTGTACATACTTAGACTCAGTTTAAGTAGGTCATGTAAACTTAATTTAAGTACGTCATGTAAATTGAGTTTAAGTGTACATACTTAAACTCAGTTTAAGCAGGTTCATGTTACATGAACCTGCTTAAACTGAATTTAAGTTAACCTCAATAATGTAAATTGAAATCATCGTACGGTGCAAATGAACAAGAAGAAAAAGTTGAAACTAACATTATTGAAAAAGAAGGAAAAATTCATTAGATGTTTTGATTCACTCTTTAATCGTTTACATAAATTGATTGAACATCAGATTGTTTGATAGTTTGTGGGTGAAACTCAGTGACAAACTGACAATGAATAAAATCAAGGTTTCAAGAAAATTTATATAAAATGATAATTTTGGTATTATCAAAAACTTTTAAGATAATTTTGGTGTAACCAGAAATACATGCGATGTGAATTGAAAAACTATTTTGTTAAATTTGTTTTCTTATAGAGTAGTTTCCAAGTCAAACATGGTTCTTACTGTGTTCTTCCGTCATCTTCCATCCAATAGAGTCCACCAACCATTAAGCTTCGAAAAAGATTCACTCTGACAGCACAGCAAACTAAACTACCCAACTCAAATCCTTCAATTTCACTCAACCTTCTCTCTCTTTCCCTTTCCCAAACAAAACCACAACCTCGTAAAAAACAAGAAACAGCAACAAAAGAAACTAACCTTTCCTTAACATGGGTTCAGATCCTTTGTCACTGAATTCAACAAAACCAACACAAATTCCAACACAAGATCAAGAAGAACATGACTCACCATCATCATCATCATCACTAGCCCTTCTTTCTTTCAACACCGAAACTTCTTCATCTTCATCTTCTTCAAACTCTTCTTCATCTTTCAACAAAACCCTCTTCATCTCTCTCATCATCATCACCTCCATTTCACTCTCAGCAGCATTTGCCTTTGCCTTTCTCTTCCTCTCTTCATCATCTTCTTCATCACAAACAATCACTCACAACAACGCTTCTTCTTTGAAAACTGTAGCTCGTCCTCTTACAAAACTCAAACGCCCTGTTGTACTGTTAATTTCCTCAGATGGGTTTCGATTTGGTTATCAATTCAAAACCTTTACTCCTTCTATCACTCGTTTGATTTCAAATGGAACAGAAGCTGAAACAGGGTTGATTCCTGTTTTTCCATCCTTAACTTTTCCAAACCATTACTCTATTGCTACTGGTCTTTACCCTGCTTATCATGGTATAATCAATAATCATTTTTTAGATCCAATTTCTGGTGATCAATTTTTTATGGGTAGCCATGATCCAAAATGGTGGTTAGGTGAACCCATATGGGAAACTGTGGTGAAAAATGGGTTGAAAGCTTCTACATATTTTTGGCCTGGTTCTGAAGTAAATAAAGGTATTTGGGATTGTCCTTTGAAGTATTGTTTACATTATAATGGGTCTGTTCCTTTTGAGAAAAGGGTTGATTTTGTTTTGAAGTATTTTGATTTGCCTAGTGATGAAATTCCTGATTTTATGACACTTTATTTTGAGGACCCTGATCATCAAGGTCATAAAGTTGGATCTGATGATCCTGAGATTACTAAAGCTGTTTCTAGGATTGATAACATGATAGGTAGGTTGATTAGTGGTTTAGAACAAAGAGGGGTTTTTGAGGATGTTAGTATTATTATGGTAGGTGATCATGGAATGGTTGGTACTTGTGATAAAAAATTGATTTTTCTTGATGATTTAGCTCCTTGGATTGAAATACCAGAGAGTTGGGTCATTACACATACTCCGGTACTTACGATTCGTCCGTCTTCTGGTAATGTACCGTCTGATGTTGTTGCTAAGATGAATGAAGGATTAAGTTCGGGGAAAGTTGTAAATGGAGAGAATCTGAGGATGTATCTTAAAGAAGATTTACCTAGTAGGCTTCATTATGCATCGAGTGATCGGATTCCACCGATAGTTGGTTTGATTGGAGAAGGTTTTAAGGTTGAAAAGAAGAAAACGAAGCATCAAGAATGTGGCGGCTCGCATGGTTATGACAATTCATTTTTCTCCATGAGGAGTATTTTTATTGGACATGGTCCTCAATTTGCAAGAGGGAGGAAGATACCTTCATTTGAGAATGTTGAGATTTATAATTTGATTTCATCAGTTCTGAAGATAAAGGGTGCACCTAATAATGGCTCTACCTCATTTGCAGAATCTGTTCTTCTGCCTGCTGCATAGAAAGGACTATGTCAATTTTTGTACGTAAATTTTTTTATTGTTGAGATGAATCATAGTTTGCTCTGTGTGGAAGAAATGTTTATAACAGAATCAGTCATTGTAACTTCAAGTACATAATAAAGGTACTTCCATTTCCATATATTTGGTTCTTATTTTATTTGTTATGAAGCTGAGGGCAAGCTTAGCTTTAAAGATGTTTTATTTTTGGATATGTAAACAATATACAATCACTGAATTTTTTATGATCATATAGAATGACATCCCATTACCATTTATATCTTTGATGTTTCCTCATAATAAGCTCTAATAAAATTTAGATTAGGATTCTGTTAGAACTGAGATATCTTCATCTTCTTTTAACAAATTAAGCAAGCATTTATTTTGGTTTTTAATTGTGTGAGGTGTTGTCACAGTAATCCTCGTATGTGTCTTCCGTTGGTCAACTTTGTCCATCAAATTATTAACAAAAGAGACACTTGGGATGTGTTTGTAATTTGATACATTCATGGACTATATACGACGGAACCTTACACATTTATGGTCCAAAATAACTAGTTACCCACAACAAAATGTCTAGGGTAAGGGGAAGTTTTCCCATTCCAAGGCTAGTACTTAAAATGTTTGTTGGTTGGTCTTCTTGTGTTACACATCACTTCAACTGCCTTAATTTTTAACTCGGTAACTCTGATGGCTATTATAGAATGTGTAAATGAGTGAACAATATAAGACTTAAACCCATGCGATATTGGAAATTTCTGTTATAAGTTGATGGATGAAATAGAAGTATATAGAGTCACCGTAAATAGAAGTATTATGAAGAAAAGTTAACCCAAAACCCTTCCCTCCCATTTTCCTCTATTTCTTCCATTTGCTCATTCCTTCTTTCAAAACCCTCCCTCCCTTCCCCTCCAAACTTGCAAACGAAGTCTTAATCTCGTATATAACCCTTTTAGTTATGCGCAGAGGGTATAGAGCAAAGTTGATTATAAAAATGGCTATATATGAATCTATGTATGCTTATATACATTAACTAATTTGCAACATAAAAAAGAATGAAACAGTAGCTTCAGTCCAAAAAATATTGTTTCTTTTCTCTCTGACATGCAATCACACTTTTCCATAATTTCTCTATTATCAATCCTCTCGCAGTCAATTGAAACAAATGGTTTGTTTGACTACGGCGAATACGGTGAGAGTTAACAATTGAGAAGTGTTTTGAAAACAAAAATTGCTCCTTTTCCTGTCCATACCCCGGCGGATGATGGAGTGAGACTAGCTTGCCTAATCAAAAAGGGTGTCATCCTTTTTGAAAAAACTTGTCTTATAACATTTGGTTACAAAACTTTTTGTGATATTGAATTTAAAGTGTGGAATAGGAAATTTATATTTTAAATAGTAAAATCTTGTAAAGGTATGTTAATATTGTATCTAAACAATTATTTAGACCATCAAACAAGACCCAATTTGGTTGGGGGCAGTGGTATTTAAAAAATTCAAAACAAAGCGAACACAAAATAGCAAAAACCCTAAATTCATTCTTGATTGAAAAGAATCTCTTTTTCGCTCACCAACTTCTTCCCTTTCGCTCACCAGCTTTAATCATGTGTCATAAAGTATTGAACTGTTTTTTAGTTGCAGTGTGCTGCGGAAAGAGAATTAGGCCGAGGTAGTGGGCACGATGCGCTTGCCGATGACGTAATACATAATTTATGTCGTGAAAATTCATTTTTCCAATCATTTAACAACTAATCCATAAATATTGAGAAATGTGACTTCTTAGTCTCCGAAGTTTGAGAAGCATTCAATATCCATTGTCTTTATGTTTTAATTGAGCTTTTTATATATAGAACTGTGTGGATGAATTTTTATTAAAAAATAAAGAATAAAACGTAAATGAAAAAGAATGACATTTTTCCCTAAAAAAAATGACATTTTTGAAATTGAAATAAAGTTTAGTACTCTAACATTTTGTTTTTATAATAATTTCGGTACTATAAAATAAAACACATAAGTTAAGGTACTAAAGTTTTTTTAAAGTAGTTTAGTGGTTAACAACCACGTATCTTAAAGAACAAGAGAGCTATTTTGCCCAAAAAATTAAGTTTCAAATTTAAAGGATTAAAAGAGGTATTTTACCAAAGTTTTGTTAAAGATTTTACAATTATAAAAAAAATTGAAAATATTTTAATTATTATTTTATTAAATTGGGGAAGAGATACTTTTTTATTAATTGAAGTAACACTTATAATCATTTTACATCCATCTTCCAAAAAAAATTAAACTCACAACCTCGAGGTTACAAGATTAGATTCTAATTAAATGGTTTATAAGAAAAAGTAGAGAAATAAAGATGTTTTAATGGATCCTTCAAAAAAAAAAAAGATGTTTTAATGGAAAAAATTTAGAGGTTAACGGAAAATGTAATTTTTAGGAAAGTTTCGTTTGGCGAACTTCTTCCCCTTATAGCTTCACTATAAAACTCATACACTCATGATAAAAATGTTTCTATGACCACACGATTCTTATCAATTCGATAATCGTTACAACACACAAATAATCAATTGTATCATATTCATGCATGATCACTCAACCACGCACAACATGCACCTTTGGTGTTGACAACTCTAGAAACATGAAGAAAAAAAAGCCGTCAAACATCCCATATGAATAATCGACAGGCAAAAAAAATATGTAGTCAATTCTTTAAAAAAACCAAAAATTAAAACTTTTTATTTTAATTTCTTATCAGTGTCCCGACCGATGCCCCTAGACCGGTTAGCATAACCCTTCCTTTATTTATACCAGTAAGTTTCAAAATGTGCATATCATGGTTCTAGTATGAAATTTCTATTTACTCTTAAAAAAACGAATGTGGTAGTCAAAACGAGGTTGCCGCGGATTACAATGTTGAGATGGTAAATCTAAAACAATAAATTATATTGTTTTAACAAATTTGTATTACAATAAAAATTGTAGGGTTATTGAAACCCATAGAGAAAAACCCAACTATTAACCAAGTCACATCTTCCTTTTTGAATGGAGATAACTGATATTTTTTCTTAAAAACATACCACAACGTTCATATTTTGGATTTTTTTTTTTAAATAGTAGCTAGCAAAGAGTTAGGCTACCAAAATGTATTGAACAAAAAGAAAGGAAAATAAACAAAAAAGAAAGGGATTACACCAAAATCTCCTTAGTAATTTACAAATTTAAAGTTAGGCATTCCTAACTTGTTTTGAGCAAAAAAGAAACTTATGCAAGAGGGCATCTGCAACCAAATTGTAAGCATATTAAAATTGAGCCCTAAGTTTCCCTCCTTGAAGATGTGAGGAACAATGAATTGCATGGTATGTGTGATAGACAGTTAACTCAACAGTTTCTTACCAAAGCATGGTTTTTGAGAGCATTCACCACCATTATGGATTTTAAAACCAATATATAAGATAAAATTTGAAATGATAAATTTAAAACCAATAAGAGAAAATAGTAGGACCATATACATAATTTTGTCTTTACAATGTCAACAAGTATTAATTTTGATTTTCCTATTAAACTCCTAACTACTTACTACTTAGTATCTTACACCTTAAAAGGTTACTATTTTCATGAAAATAATTGTAAGAAACAGATTCTCAATCGTTAACTTAATTTATTGTGTTTAATCAATTGAAGTAAGAACTCTTAAATTTTTATTACAAGAACCACTCCCTAGAACAAGAGAAGTAGCGAACAGAACAGGGGATTAACACAAGAAAAATATACATAAACATAAATAATTTCAATATCAATGATTAGCAAACGTGAAAGACATAACAAGATATAATGATGATCATGCTTAATTATACATCATCCATTGCTCATTCATAAAAGGAACATAAAAAAGTCTGCAATTGACATTTAGGAGAAATAGCTTCAAGCAACAATCTAACAGTACCCTCTTGTTTCACCTTAGCTCCATCCTTCTCTACCAACACAGCACCCACAATCTCATCATATTTACCGCCGCCGGCGACAATAAACGCCACCACCGCAGCCTGAAGAGGACCCAAACTCGGATTAAACGCCGCCGATTCAACATAAGATCCTTTAAAGATTTTTCCATTACAATCCACAATCGCCACCCCAGATGGTGAACCACTATAAGGAGCATGCGATTTATTCGCAGCCTCCAAAGCCGCGATCTTTAGCTTCTCATGAAGCGCATCACCGTTGCAAACGCCATTGGGTAGTTTCTGTGTTGACGGAAGAAGCTTTAATCCGTTGCTGCGTTGTTCCAAAAACAGAGGAGCGTGTTGAGGGAGAAGATCGTGTGGTCCAAATCTGTAAGGAAGAAAATGAGACAGAGAAGTGAAAGTCGGGTCGGATTCGGAGGTAATGATGATCTGAATATCGGGTGCACCGCGGATTTCTTGGAAGAATTGCCGGCAGTGGCCACAGGGAGCGGCGGAGACGGCGAATGAATGGAGATTGGGTTCGTCATGGAGGGAGAGATTTGTGAGGAGAAACTGTTCGGCGTGGATGGAGTGATGAAGAGGGAGGCCTGGGAATTCGACGTTGACTCCGATTAAGATCCGACCCGATGCGGATAATCCGACAGCTCCGACGTGGAAATTGGAGATGGGTGGGCGGGCGAGGGATTGGGCGGAGGTGACAAGTGATGGGAGGAGTTGGGTGAGAGTGAGGGAAGAGGATTTGGCCATGGATTTGGCTTCGGTGGCTTCGATAACAAAAACGGGTCGATCCATTTTGGGATTTTTGTGGATCGATGGAAGAGAATGTTAGAGTTTTGTTTTTATAGAGTTTGATTGGAAAATAGGTGGATGTTGCTGTGCTGCTTCCTAGTTCGATCTCACCGTCGCCTATAACAACAATTTTATGAAACTGCAGAGGCAATTTACCTTGTTAATAAATTATTAAAGATAACTTTATAACCAACTAGAACACCCACCCATGCGTCGGTCTTTTAGTATTAAAAACTGTAGTATATTTTAAACAATTGATATTTAGTATTTTTAAGGAGAAAAGATTTTTTTTAACGATGAAACTATATCATTTTTTTGTAATAACCCTCTGATTTATAAAGGAAAGGGAATATGGTAATCTATCGGAAAGTAAGTAAAATTTAACCAAAATTGTCCTCTTAAAATCGAACAATTCATTATTTATGAAACTTATTAACCATTTGAACTCAATTGTTTGATTTATGAAACACTATCATGTCATTTGCGTTTGCAATGAGAATAGAAAATAGAGGTGGAAGACAATACATTAGAACAATCGTAATTAAAAAAAATGGAGAGTTTTAAGACTCATTCACTATGCTCATTTACAACACAATCTTAGACATCTTTGTGCTCGACCATCATCAATTGTGTGACTTATATTCCCTTTTCTATTCTCTTTCCACTTGACTTGGTTGATGGAGTATTCACATCTTTCAAACAATCCTATACAAAACGATAAAATTAAAATTAAAACAAACTTTGAATTTCCTTTGTGTGTGTGATGGACACAAACTTACATCATAGCCTAAAAGCAAAGTTGGTTTATTGTAGAACAATAAAATATTCAATTAAACACCTAATATAACATTGATTTCAAATAAGAAAAGAATGACAGCAACTTAATACAACTAAATTGACCACATGGTTCTTATTGAAAAAGAATCTCCACATAGCACAACCAATATTTAGAAAGCACAACTTACGTCGGGCATTGAGGAGAGGTTGAGGATATAGGACGCCGAAGTTTGGCTCACAAAAGACTCATCACCACATTGTACACACCAAACAAAAAACATACTGATTTTTATTTTTATATTCAGTCTTTGAATAGAATGTGTGTAGTAGGGGTTTCAGACACTCAAACACGCATTCAATCTGAAGTGTTGGCATCAAATAAGTCATTGATGTTGAAAATTGGTAGACTAATACCACAGACAAATAAAAAAAACATAGAGCTATCAAGTTTTTAATTTTATAAACAATAATATAAATCTAGTAATCTGGTTATTTTGCCTAGCTTAGATCTCACAGAAACAAAAACTATAAGGAGTTTAAAATAACATATCAATTTTCAACTTATCAATCAAGCAAATTATGACTGAAAGAAAAACAGAATTGGAAAAGTAAATTACCTGGCCAAAATTCCCATTAACAAACACATCACTACGATCTCTATGAATGATGCAAGGCTCATGAGTGAACAAATAATTCAACCCCTTCAAAATCTGCCTTGACCATTTCTTCAATGCCTTCATAGAAACATGTCTATGTTTCTTCCTATACTCTCTCAAATTCTCACTTGTACAAACCTCAGTGATGAAATTAAACGTGTTGTTTCGATCATCGCTCTAAACACTATAAAGTTCAATGATGTTTTTATTTGTCAAGCTTCTCAATAACCTCACTTCAGAATAAAGCCTCTCTATCATAGCAGGTTCATCACATAAGTTCCTTCTTGATCGAATGCACGGTACACTTTCTTCACAACACCACATCCTAATAGTTCGGGATATCTACCATACCTACCAGTTGGATCAGTTTCCGCAAATGCCTCAGAGTCTTTGTCGGATGAACCGGAGTTAACACTCGGCATCTATTACCACAATGATCATATAAAGTTAGTTATGAACATCCTAATATATTGTTTCTTATAAACAAACTAATTTGATCTGAATGTACAAATCACCGACAACAATAAAAATTAAACAACAAAATCAAACCAATTATGGTCTTGGTCACAGGGCTAAAGTATAGGATCAAAGTAAATTACTTTTAAGTTAAATCAATATGCATATATATAACATTGATGTCCTAACATGGTAGCGGGTTGGGTGCAAATTAGTAAGTTATTTCTATGTCAAATCAAATGCATTTTAGTGGACCAAATCATAACCTATACGAAAATCCAAAGGAAATATAGTACAATCATCACCTAAAAATATCAGTTGTCGCCACTCACCGCCATCCTATTAGTTCTGGTGTTGCCTGAGCTCCCACAATTTCACTACCAAGGTTATATCATCGTAGGAAGCAAAATTTCTTCAAAAAAATCAAAGCAATTATAATAGTCCGATTTTAGGTACTCACATGCCGATTCTTTTTCCTCTGCCTCTTCTAGCGATTGAGCACACAAATAATAAACTCAAATGCAAATTCTCAACAGCCAGCCACTATGACACTTTCTGCTAAAAAAAAGTATCAGTTATTGGATCAATCCTACGAAGCTACTTCTCCCCTTGGATGTCAGAGCACCAACAAAAAACAATACATATTTGGATTGATCTGCATCCAATAATAAAGTATCAGTTATATAGATCAATCTTACAAACCTATTCTTTCAAAAGATAATCCAGAATAGTGTATATGTAAAAAACGTTACCTAGATAAAGAAAATAAAATCATGGTCCCTATTTTATCTCTTCTCAATCTCTCGCATGGCAGTGCTGAAAGTTGAATTCAAAACCTAAATAAAATAAAAGAATTCTTTGAATAATGTAACCGAAGTGGAGACAATTTCAAAGCCTAAATAGTGGAGACAATTTCAAAGCCTAAAACTAGAACACACATTTGTAACCCAAAAAGAAATGAGTTGTAAAAGTAAAATCCAATGAGACATTCAATCTAACATGTAAAAGAAGAAGTAACTAAAGCTGGAAATCTGCAATTGATTTCTAACTACGTAAAATGTTGGATAACATACAAATTCAACAGTTTCTGAAAATGGCTGAAATAGATGGTTTTCAAATAAAAGAACAATTGCATATTTAGTTTTAGTTTCGCATAGTGCAGAAAATAAGTGGAAAATAAGAAGGGAAACGATAAAATAGAAAATCATAAATTATATATTGTGCAATTAGGGGCTCGATGAAAAGAATTAGAGTATAAAGATGCAAAATACACCAAAAAACAAATCTCATCATATCTACTTGCTTGCATCTCCGAAGGTCATGATCAATTACCTTAACTCATACCATGTTATTTATCCACATTTTGACTTAACCTAGAAAGATAATAATCACTACATACTCCTACGTATCATACTATTGTTAGAGAATAGACACCATTACAAAAGTTACTTTGATTCACCAAATGACAGTGATTATCACCAAGTGCAATTTATTCAACTTGAAAGATGCTAATGAGAAAATCTATTACACTAATGTTTCCTGTGTAATAAAATGTCTTAGAAAATTCAAGAGAGTTGAAGGCCAAAGGAAATTTACCAAAATAAGAGTGGCATAGTACGATAAACAATATACATGGACAAATGAAAAATGCATGAATGTCAATTGCACAAATCTGTCACTTTAAAAACGATATATTTGGATGTTATTTGCAGTCAACAAACAGAGGCATGTCAATGGAAGAAAGAAATCAGATATAGTATATACCTTGTTTTAGCAATGACTGCACCTTATCTTCTTATCTTCTTATTATATCAAGCACTTTGCTGTGCTACACGCCTACACCATAGCAGTAAGATAAAAACATCGACCAACAGGGCATAGCTACATAACGTGTTTTAAAAACTCATGTTACACCAACTCAATTAATTAAATTTGCAAAACAAAAACAAAAAGGCCTTGAAATTGCTACACAAAGCCTTTATGCAAGAAGTTTCAAACATTGCAGTTTTATTTCATGATAAGATACCGACTAAAAATCATCTTATATTTGCATACATATCATGTGTTTCAAGAACCTTTGAAATGGACTAAAATCAAAATCCATAAAAAGACATAAAAATAAAAACGATTTGAATGTGATTAATTTTTTTCTCCTTGATTGTCAAACAGAGAAAAAGAGAGATGGAAATAAGAATAACAACATATTAAAAAAGCTTATATGAAATTGAATCAAAAGAGTGATTGACATGAACAGAGAAATGCACACGAAAAATCTGAGAATTAATTTTAAGAGAATGAACACAAAAGAGATTAATAGAGATTAAAAAAACTCACTGCATTAACTTTCAACCTTGATCCTCCCATCAATTGCAACTAAAACCTATAGTAGAAACAAATCAAAAGCTGAAATCCTCACCAGAATCATTCAACCGAAAACAAAATTGAATTGGAATAGTATAACTAACACTGGAATTGTAAGTGAAATCGTAAATCAAAATCGATATCAAATCAAGAAAGAACAAATTAGATATCAAATTGATAAAGAACAAATTGAGAAAGAACAAATTGCATACCTCCATCGACGGTGGTCTTCAGATGACGGTGCCGAAAGTGGAGGCGATGAGGGTTCTAAAAACTTGGGTGAATGAAATTGTTGTGCTTACTTGTGAAAGAAATTAGGATTCCCGTTTCCAGTCATGACCTCTTTCACCAGTTTGAACAAAACCATAGAAGAAGGATAATTATTTCAATTTCATCAAAATCAGAACTTATGAAAAACAATGAAACCAATTTCATGAAAACCGAATGAAGTATAATGTTTGGTTTATTGCAGTCCAAGAAGAAGATGGAATGGCGGCAGGAAAAGAGAAGAACGATGATAGGAGAACAGTATAGTGGAGGACGACACTGTGTGATGGCCATACGGTGTGACGAATCGGCGAAAACGCAGGGCAGAAGGGTTTGATTAGGGTAGAAAAAGAAGAAAAAAATGAAAGAGGAAACAGAAGAAGGGTTTACCCATCATTTTTCTTCTTTTTCAACGCAGGAAAGAAAAAGGGAGTGAAGATATTTGTGTATTGGATTGTGTTGCACTATTTTCAAACGCGGGCTAACTCTTTGGAAACATACAAAATTGTGGGAGAAAAATTTGAATTACAAAGTGGAATGCTGATTAGGATTACCACTTAGAATGATTAATGCTTATATAATAGAGGGAAAAATTAGGTTAAGATTAGGGTGAACAATAGTTTGACCAGACAAGCTTTAGTAACTAAGAAGATTCTTCCCTAAAAACCAATTCTATATGTATAATGTACTAAAATCACTTTGTTAAAAAAGTTCAAAAAGTGATACAAATCACATGATTTAAAACAGTGATGAAAAACTTTTGAGGATTAATAGTTGAATTTTTTATAAAGACTAAAATGAAAAATTGAAATATTTATTAGGATAAAAAAATATACATATAATAATGTTTCTATTTTGTCGGTAGTACTAACGGAATGAATGACATTGATATGATTGTATATCCTTGTTTTCGTTTGACATCAAAACTAACGTCAATGTGTCTGTCTCTCTGCTTTTATTAGTAAGGGAAGATATAACAGTAAAATAATAATTAAGTAAATGGTAAAATTAGAAGAAAAATGTTGCATAAATATTTTTCGTAAATAACGTTAGGTATTTGAATTTTTTAATTAAATATTAATTTTATTTGAGCGTGGTTGTATATATTGTCATGAGATTTCATTTTTTAAATTAAGATTTTAAATAATATTATATAAAAAGGATAAAATGATAAAGATTATAGTTTAAATCATTAATATAATAGAAAAACAATATTACACCAAAATTATGCATCATGTTTTTATTAGGTATGTTGTTTAAACAATCATTTTAAGCACAACTTAGACCATCTTCTATAGTAGTATTTATCGCTATAAGATTTGGCACCTAATAGGTACATCATTGGGGAGAAAAAAATTTGGGTACATAATGAGTTGAACCTCCATTATGGATGCTATTAGGGAACAACAAAAAAAATAATTAAATAAATTGTAGGTTTTGACATGAAAATCAAAACAATAAATATAACAACAACTCAATGAGAGTATCATTTCAAAAATTGTCACAAAATAGCCGTACGAATATTTTTTTTTTTGCATTTTTTGTCAAGTAGCTAGAAAATCATCTAAAAAAATGAACAAGTAAGGCGTTTGAAGTTCGAATTCAAACCGCTGTATATATTTTACAACGTTACCAACTGATGTAAGCTCACAAAAACTCATTTTTGTATGTTTATAGAGGCATAAATGTAAAATGTTTTTTTTTAAAGATGTTTTTTTAAAGAATGTAAAAATTTTTTTCCAGGGATGATCTATAATATTTTAATTTATAATTTAAGTATTTGTTGCATACTTCCTTCGGTCCTATTTATAAGAAAAAGTTGATTTTTGATATTCATTGTATAATTAATATATTCTGTCTAGAATATAGACCAAATATATCATTTGTACAATATATCAAGAAAATCAGACGTCTCTTATAAATATGACAGGAGGGAGTATTTAATCAGATATTTGAAAAGAGAAACGTTAACTAGTGTCCCGAAGCACTAGTTAAGGAGATTAATAGAGAAACTTTGCATTGAAAAATAATGAAAAATGAAATATTCCATTTTAAAAAAAGTTAAAAAATTGTTATCTTTAATAAAAAAATTATTTCTAGCTTTATTAAAGAGCACTAATTAACGCAACCCATTTAAAAAAGCTCTTGATCAAAAAGAGATTACGCAGTAAGTGAAGAAGGAAAAAAAAAGGGGGTTATAAGTATAACCTTGAGAAAAAGAGGGTTTCAGTTCTGCTGTAGAATAAGAAACGGCGACGGTGACAAGATGGGCGACGACTTTAAGATTCTGAAACCCAAACCCACTAGCCCTTCAAAAACGCCTCTCCATCACTCTGAAAACGACACCGTTTCGACTGAACCCGACGACGAGAATCCATTGCCGGAATTGCCAGAAGAACTCATCATCAACGAAATCCTCGTTAGACTTCCAGTGCGATCTCTCCTTCAATTCAAGTGTGTATGTAAATCATGGAAAACCCGAATCTCCGATCCTCAATTCGCAAAGACCCATCGAAAAGCCTCAACCGCCGATCCACTATTGGTCACTTCCGTTATTCATTCTAGAAAATGCGAAATCATATCTTACCCCGTGAATCCACCGCTGGAAAATCCATCAACCCCTGTTGAATCTGTTAATATCTTCGGAACAAGACACCAGTACCATATTATTGATTCATTCAATGGGTTGCTTTGTTTGTATGATGTCAGCCAATTTAATTTCACATTGTGGAATCCTTCCATCAATCTGAAATCTGAAACATCTCCGACCAATGCTTTGTCTGATTATAAGTTTATGACATACCATGGTTTTGGCTATGATCATGTTAATGACAAGTACAAGGTGCTGGTAGTTATGCGCAATGCTGCAGCTGTTGATTATAGGGAAATTGTGACCAGAATTTATACATTTGGTGAAAATTCTTGGAGAACTGTTCCAAATTTCCCAGGAAAGTCTCATATGTGGTTAGGGAAATTTGTGAGTGGCACTTTGAATTGGTTAGTTAATAAAAGAGGTAGTGATAATTCTAATCAAAGGGGGATTCTTTCCTTTGATCTTGGGAAGGAGACTTTTGGAGAAGTATTGCTTCCTCAACATGATGGTTACAATGTCCTCAATTCTGGGCTGTATGTTTTGAGTAACTGCCTTTGTGTTTGTTTTGATCACTCTAATAAAAATCACTGGGGTTTATGGATGATGAAACAATATGGAGTTACTGAGTCATGGACTAAATTGAGGAACATCCCTCGTAAGAAGTTAATGCAGCATCTTGTTGATCCCTTGTTCATTTCAGAAACTGGTGTTCTGATTCTGACGAATTATGTGTATTCCAAGTTTGTTCGGTATAACTTAAATAATGGCAGAATTGCTTATCCTAAGATTTTGGGCAAACTTGGGCAAGAGATGCATATTTACCATGAGAGTCTGGTGTCACCCCAATGGTAAATCATATCTGTGGGGTCTTCCAAGTTTTATTTTCATGGCTTTTGATTAAAGCAACTCTATCTTTTGCCCAAGATTGTTTTTGGGCTTAACTCCTGTGGCATGGAATATGTAGTGTGAGTTGTTTTGGCGAAAATCTGTCATCTTTCATCCCTAATATTGTTATTTATCAGTAATATTCATGTTTGAAATGCTCTGTAGGAATTAAACTAATGCTGTGATCTACTTTTTATTCATTCAGAAATATGTTTATGTCATGTCGTAAGAGACACGAATACTATATTATTTATGCTTTTACCTGCAAAAACAGAGGACTCACAATTTTCATCTACACTTGCAAGAGTAATTTGTCTGTCTATGACTCTGTAAGCTTCAAAGTCTATGTACGTCTTTCTCGTTACAATTACAAATTATCAACATCACAATGAATTTGTTAGAAAAACTAAGTCTTTATGAGTTGCTTTGTACCTGTAATCACATTGACAAAGGATGATGGTTTTGACAAAACTATCATATAATTCTTTTCTCTTTTATCAGATTGATATTATTTATTTATTGTATAAATGTTATTTAGTTCAAGAATGAGTATTTGGTATGTTACCTTAGGAGAAGGTTCATTGGTCTCAAATTGAATGAGTATATGAGCTCCCAGACCATGCTCGTTGAAATTTTGGAGGAAATATTTACTATGATTAATGAGATGTTAGGTAGTTATTAAAAATTCTATACTATTGAAATCTAGGAGAGATAGTTTGAGAGAGTTTTTGTGAACTCAACTTGAGATTCCTTCTTCAAAAAAAACTCAACTTGAGATTCACTTTCTGTTTTTCTATTCAATGTGATTGTTAGTTACCAAGTCTTAGAGGGTGATACTTATGTAGTGTTCTTAGCCTTTATACAAGTCACAACTAACTTTCAGTTTGTTGAATTTACTCTAATGCTATCCTCTATCAGTAGTAGATTTGCTTTGATCCTGCTACTTCTTGTGTAATAGACTGCTGCATAATTATTTGCTGGTAGTTGGCTATGAAACTTGAGGAATGGGGGTGTCTGAGATTGTAATAGAATAAAGGGTGTATGCTGAAATTGGGTGATGGATATATAAAGTGATGTTACGGACATTTCCTAGACTTTATTCGGTGTCTGCAAAAAAGTGAATCGGTTTCTAAAATGGGATATTGGGAGGGAAAAAACTAGAAGTGGAATTTAATACGGAGAAGACGCTTATTTGAGTTGGAATTGATACAAGTGCAAGAGCTAACAGCAGTACTGCATGATGTGAAACTATCTTGCCATGTTGAGGATAGTATTTGGTGGAAGTTTAGAAGGAGCATTCTCGGCCAAGTCTTTCTCAAATGCCTGCTGGGATTTAATACTGCATAATTTTGCTGCACCTTGTGTGTGGATTGGTGTGGCTACACCAAGAGCAGGGCCATAGTCAAATAATTTCCAATTCGCCTTGGTCCATGGTATGGATTCGCGGTACATGATGTGAGAAGAATTTGATACGTATAGGGTATAGAGTTTCGGTATGTGTCATTTCGCAGTACTAGTGTAAGCTATCCATAAATTATTAAGAAAAGTTTTTTTAGTAGAATTTTTAAGCAAAAGTTAAAATTTATTTACTAATCATTTTACCATCGCTATGTAGCGCTCTTTCACGCCGCTACATGTTACCTCCAGTACTAAAAAGCTCTTGATAATAAGTCTTTTATGTTTCTTGGTTATTCTCATTGTATGAAGTTCATGGTTTTGTATTTTCTTGCTTAACCCATGATTTGGAGAAATTGTTAACCGGTGAGGAAGGCGAAGATACAAATGTTACGTCAAATGTAGTTTTAAAAAAGAGTTCTGGAATATTCGTTAGTTAATATTATTATTACCCATATGATGTTGGAATGAAGTTTCACTTATAATATAGGTCACATTTTTAATTTCCTTTCTTTCATGTGATGTTGTAGTCCTAAATTGGTAATATATTGTGTCTATCATTGACCCATCTTGGTTCATAGGCTCCCTTCCTTTCCACAAATTAGAGGGGAATTTCGTAAGTATTGTGAATTGCTATACACCTAAAACTCGCGGTTCACATCATGTCAAACAAATCATGTGACTTTGACCATTGATGTTGTTTATCTTACATGAGAAACTAAATATGAGGTGTAGATTAATAAAGTATTACATCATCCGAGGAGATGGAAGTAGCACTTGTTGTCTCTTTTGTAATGTAAGATGAAGAAACTATTAATCATGTTTTATTACAATTCACTTACAACTGGAAAGTATGGATGGGGATTTTAGAAAGGTGGAGGATGCAAATGACTAACTCTCACAACTAGGCAGTGGTTTGATTGTTGGCCCAGGGTTTGGTGGAGGTGGTTTTCAGAGAAGGTTGTGGGTGTCTATAGTTAAGCTGTTTTTTGTTGTCATTGTGGGACCAACATAATAAATATGTTTTTGAAAAGAAAACTATGGAGTGGGAACAACTGCTGCTTTTGATCAAGATGTGAGTTGGGTTTTGGATGCAAGATTGGAGCCTTGAGTGTCCATGTTTAGCAAGAAACTTAGCGCATAATATTGAGGGAATTCAGAGTTGGAGCTTGCAAAATAGGATAGAAAAAATGCAACATGGCTCCCATCAGCACCAGGTGTTCGAAAATGGAATGTTGATGTTTCATCGAAAGGTAATCCGGGCCCTGCCGGTATAGGTGGAGTTCTTCGTAATGAGCAAGGCATTGTGTTGGCTAGATTGTAGCGTCTGTAGGAATTCGAGGTTCAAGCGAGGCAAAATTTCTAGTCATCATATTTGCATCGGATTTAATATTTTGGATAAGGGGATGCAGGTGGTAAGTTAATAGTTGAATCAGACTCAAAAAATGCCATCCCATGGGTTGATGATTGGGAATTCGCCCCTGGAGTTTGTGGTTTTATTTTAAAAACTAAAATATTTTATGTGTTAAATGTTTCCTTCAATCATGTCATTAGAGAGGATAGCCAATTGGCATATTCTCTAGCAAAGGAAGACGCAGACTACTCTACATTGATGTTGCACCCGACATGTTATTTATTTAATAAAATACTTAAATTTATTTAAAGGAAAAAAAAAACTATAGCAAATTGGTAATAAAGGATCAAACAATGATGGCAAGGGTGTTGTTGTCAAGTCTTTGAAGGAGTTACTCATATTGTGCTAGGATGATGGTTTTTATTGATTAAGTAGAGAAGTTAACAAGCTACTGCACACACTAAACCTCGCTTCCGATTTTCGCTGTTTTCACAATTATTAGCAGCTCATGTCGTGCACTGCTTGTACTCAAGTGAAACTTTCTTCCAAATAATATTTTCATTTGGCTTGTTGAAAACAAAATTCTTAATCAATTGCCAATGATGAGAATGATATTTACTAATTGCTTTCCTCCATTCTTTTCTTAGGTTCCCAAGTAGACCAGCCTTACAAGCATTAGGATTGTAGCATAGCTGGTTCTTGATGTTGTAAATTTTAAGTATATTTCAAAAGTTTTAAATATTTTGTGTACCATATTTTTAATTGAGAAATATAGAAAATTATTTTAATAGAAAATTATTATCTTATTATTATATTATTAATTATATTGTTTGACTTGGTCTTGTACCCATGTTTTAATTCCAAGTTTTTGTAACCATTTTTCCTTTATACCTCTTGAATGTGGCAATAATATAGCTTTTTCTAAAGATAACGGTCACTTAACTAGCTTGTTCCTATTTATATGAAATTAGTGGCCATGCTATTATAATTTTTGATCACACCAATCCTTTCAGAAAAATAGAATGTCATTTTCTTTTCTCATGGTTTTTTTTGACTGAACATTCACGTACATAAGAAAAAGAAAGAATAGTTTCACCTCTCTTAGAAATCATTTTTCTCTCCTCCACTATCGAGTTTTTGGGTTACATCTCATGTTATCTTTGAGATAAATTTGAGTTGTTCTGTCACTTCCGGTTATGATTCATACCGGGGAAGTACCTGTTGTATCCTGGGAGGATATGCGCTTTTGAGGCGGATAAATCCTTAAGGACAGTGACTTCGTCACGCCTCAGGTTATCTATCGGTTTACTCTTGTGTAGGTGTCCTATGAAGTATTGGTGGAGGATGTTGATAGAACTATGTCAGCAGCCAAATTATACAACAATATTAAGCAAAGATAAGTTTACTTGTTATCGCTCTTGTTTATACTCTTTAATATTTAATTGATATTTTTATTTATATGATGATTATTATTTATTGAGAGAATTTATTCCTAATTCTACAACACTTGATTCATAGGGTTTGTCCACATTATGGGACTCGCATAATTGTATCCACAAACAGTTGGAGGATTGCAACACCCTGACTATGAAATAAATTCAATCAAACAAATTCTTTAGCTGGAGTAAACTAACAGACTTAAAATTGAAAACTGTTAGGGTTTAGCACAAGTGGATGGTGCGTAAAGTATTTGTTGTAAAAAACCTCAGGATATCGAGTTAGATTCTCAATGGTAAAAAAACACATAACTTATGAGGTGGCATCATAACATTCGTGAGTTTTCTTAATAGAGACAAAACAATGAATTTAACAATAGTTGCCTGATTAATTTAATGTCACAATTTTTTCATAATTTCTATGTATAGGTCAATAGCTATCTTGCATGTAACTTTCAAGGGACTCAATCATTGTCCCCATAGAATACAGTAAAGGTTCCACGTAATATAAGTGTGTGGTTAGGCAAGTTAGTAACAAGGGATATGTCTAATGTCTTCTACTAATGATGCATTCTCAAGTCATTGTTGATACAAGGCATGTTGAGTGTAAACATCACGTTTCAAACAAATAATTATTGCAAGGTCTAACACGCACTTTCTTCTTTACTCCATAAAAAGAATCACACAATCAAGACATTAAAACTCTTTTTTCTCTCTCTTCTATTAGCGTCAACTTTTTTTTTTTAGAAACGGCAAATATTATTGACGACGAGATAATGCAAGAAGCATACAACTTATGGAAAAATAGAATACAATAAGGTGCCGCATATAGACGAAATACCACCAACCCCCAATAACCGTCAACTCCCAAAAATGATGTCGAACTATACATGCACACAAACCTCATGCATACCCCTGCATCATCAGAGAAAGCAAACTAGCCCAGCTAAAACCCTAAACCCTATTTTTTTTCTCTTTCATCCACTAAAAAAAGGTGGTTTATGATCAATTTGTAACCTTAAATTAGTTTTTTTCCTGATATTTTAGTGCAACGTTGTTTTGTTTGTCGTATTTATGTAGCGTTATTTGTCTTTCTCGTCTTTTTCAGGTGTTTGTTCGGTTCAATATGTCAGACCAGCTTCTCGATCAAGTGTAGATCCAATCAACGACTTTGGAGTCATCAACGTTGCTGGTCCATAAACGTGGATATTCTGAAGACATGAATATAATCATATTTGTTCACATATTCATCCTTTTAATTTATAGCGAATTTGTATTGTATCAATGCGCTATATCAATATGTATTATATCCTTTCATCCTCTCCTTATTGTATTATCTTATAAATCTTCGTGATTTTATTTTATTTTGTCAATTAGCCAATAGACTAGAAATATACTTTTTAAAGTGAATAATTGGTGTATTTGAGGTTCGAACTTCTATCCTTACACATATAATGTGATGTTTCTACCATCAATCGAGTTAAACTCACAATAACATTGATTTTAAATATTTAGTATGAATTCCTTAAAAAAAAAATATTTAGTATGAACTAAGTATTATATTTATTACTTTTTAATAAACAAATATATGCATCTTTCAAAATATATATACGGAATAATATTTGTTGGGTCTTAAATAAGAAGTGTTTAACCCAATTTAACTTTTTTACTCGTGGTTAACCCAAATAAACATTGCCGTATTCTAGCAGTAGTAAAATTTTTAGGGTTGGTAGCTCAATTGGTTAATGATAACCGATATGAAGTTGATGATCATAGATTCAATTCGGATGTAGTATATATTTGATGACTTAACTTGACATTATACGATGTATGTTAATTTATACTTCATTTGATTATAGTGAGTTACGCCAAAATTGATTTGTATTAAGATAAATTAACGTCAAAGTGATCATTAGTTTAAATAGTTTCGATCAAAATTGATTTAGAAGTATAATCACTAAATTAAATTTAAATATGTATATTTAAAATTAGATTTAATTTCTATTATATGTAAATAGACGAAATAACAATAGCCACTTAAAAACTCGCAAACGTGAAAAAGTTTGAGTTCGAACATTGATCATGAGTTCTAACCTAGAAATTTAACATTTTTTTTTCTTTTCATTTGAGTTAGGATTTGTAGACTTTTCTATTTTATATCATAATTTTAAATTTTTGTTGCATATTTGATTTTTTTTTTGTACAAGATAAAATGCTTATTTTAATTGGAAACTTATTTTTATCTTAATATTAATATAGAGATTTAAAAAAGGCTTAATTGAACTTTTGGACCCCTATCTTTGTAAAAGTTACGGTTATAGACCCCTAACTAATTTAAATACAAAACAGCCCCCTATGTTTTGATTCTTTAGCAGTTTTGGACCCCCAAGACAAAAAAATAAAAAAAAATTGACACGTGGCACCTCACTTAGGGTGCCACGTCAGCGTTGACCGTGTCAACAATGGACTGGGGGTCCAAAACTGCCAAAGAATCAAAACATAGGGGGCTGTTTTGTATTTAAATTAGTTAGGGGTCTATAACCGCAACTTTTGAAAAAATAGGGGTCCAAAAGTACAATTAAGCCTTTAAAAAAGGATTAACCTCACATAATTTTGATACTGCGGCAGTGAAAAGATGGGTGGCGACTTCAAGATGCTGAAACTCAACCTCACTAACCGGTCAACGATGCCTCTCCATCACTCTGAAAACGACACCGTTTCGACTGAACCCGACGACGAGAATCCATTGCTGGAATTGCCAGAAGAACTCATCATCAGTATCATGTTATTGATTCATTCAATGGGTTGCTTTGCTTGTATGATGTCCTTCAATTTAATTTCACATTGTGGAATCCTTATATCAATTTGAAATCCGAAACATCTCCTACCAATGTTTTGTCTGATTATAAGTTTATGACATATCATGGTTTTGGCTACGATCATGTTAATGACAAGCATAAGGTGTTGGTTATTGATTATAGGGAAATTGTGACCAAAATTTATACCTTTGGCGAAAATTCTTGGAGAACTGTTCCAAATTTTCCACGAAAGTCTCATGTATGGCAAGGGAAATTTGTGAGTGGCACTTTGAATTGGATAGTTCGCAAAAGAGGTGGTGATAATTCTAGTCGAAGGGTGATTCTTTCCTTTGATCTTGGGAAGGAGTCTTATGGAGATGTGTTGCTTCCTCAACATGATGGTTACAAAGTCCGCAATTGTGGGCTGTCTGTTTTGAGTAACTGTCTCTGTGTTTGTTTTGTTCACTCTAATAAAAATCACTGGGGTGTATGGATGATGAAACAATATGGAGTTACCGATCATCCCTCGTAAGAAGTTAACGCGGCCACTTGTTGACCCCTTGTTCATTTCAGAAAATGGTGTTCTGATTCTGATGAATTCTATGTATTCCAAATTTGTTCGCTGTGACTTAAATAATGGAAGATTTGATTGCCCTGAGATTTTGGGCAAACTTGGGCGGGAGATGCATATTTACCATGAGAGTTTGGTATCACCGTGATGGTAAATCATATTTGTGGGGTCTTCCAAGTGTTATTTACATGGCTTTTGATTAAAGCAACTCTATATTATGCTTTAGAATTTTTTTGGGCTTAGCTCCAATAGCACATAATATGTGGTATGAGTTGTTTTGGTGAAAGTCTGATCTCTGTCATCCCTTATATTGTTATTTATCAGTAATATTTATGATTGAATTAAAGTCACTGCTTTGTTGGAATTAAACTAATGTTTGTTGTTATCTACTTTTTATTCGTTCATAAAGTATATTTATGTCATGTCGTAAAAGACATGAATGATACTCCATCCGGTCCTATTATAAGACACATTTGAGTCAGCAAAAGTTGATGTATCTAGTTCAAAAGATACATCAATTATTCTTGACCCAAATGCCTCTTATAAATAGGATTAGACGGAGAGGAGTTGCAATTTTCATCTACATTTGCAAGAATAAATTGTTTGGCTATGACTCTCTGTAGGCTTCAATGTCTATGTATGACTTTCTCATTACAATTACAAATTATCAATATCACAATCAGTTTGTTAGAAAAACCAAGTCTTTATGAGATTCTTTGTACATGTAAACACATTGACAAAGAATATTGGTTTTGACAAAACTAGCATATAATTCTTTTCTCTTTTAATAGATTGATATTATTTATTTATTGTATAAATGATATATAGTTCAAGAATGAGTATTTGGTATGTTACCTAGGATAATAAGGTTTCTTTGGTCTCAAATTGAAGGACTATATGAGCTCCCAGACCATGCTCACTGAAATTCTACACTATTAGCTTAAATAATAATGAGATGCTAGGCGGTGAAATTCTACGCTATTGAAATCTAAGAGAGATAGTTTGAGAGAATTCTTGTGAACTCAACTTGAGTTCACTTTCTGTTTTTCTATTCAATCTGATTGCTAGTTACAAACCCGTGTTATTAACCTTTAGACTTTTAGCTGTCAACTGTTATCTTTTAGTTAGGCAGTTACAAGTCTCAACTAACTTTCAGTTTGTTGAGTTTACTCTAATGCTATCCTCTATTGGTAGTAGATTTGCTTTGATCCTGCTGCATAATTACTTACTAGTACTCAACTATAAAATTAAGGGTTTGTTTGGATTGAGGGTTTAGGAGGGGAAGGGAGGGGAGGTTTCACTTTTAATTTTTAAATTACGAACAACGTAAAATGTTTTTTTAAAATAAATTAAGTATTTTTGAAGTATTATATAATCATTTATCATGTTGTTAATTCAATTTTCTAAAAATCATTTTATAATGTCCGTAATTTTAAAAAAAAAAGTAAGCATTTCCCTCCCTTCCTATCCTAAATATGTTTAGGTTTCGAAGTCTATGTATGCCTTTGTTTTTACAATTGCAAATTATCATCAACATCACAGTGAATTTGTTAGAGACACCAGTCTTTCGGAGTTGCTTTGTACATACAGTCACGTTGACAAAACTATCATATAATTCTTTTAGTTTTTAATAAGTTCATATTATTTATTGGATAAATGATATTTGAGAATTTGGTATGTAAGCTTGGGATAAGGTTTTATTGCTCTCAAATTGAATATGACTATATGTGCTCCCATAAAATGCTCATTGAAATTCTGGAGGAAATATCTGCTATGATTAAAAAATGCAATTATCTATTTTCCCATAGCAACATTCAAGTATTATTATTATTTTTTGTCAAAAAAAAAAGTATTAACTCGTTTTTCACGCGAAGAAGTCCATAGCAGCCACATGTAACTTAATAATACACACACACAAAAAATAGACAGAAAAGGAATATATATGTATAATGTACATTAAAGACAATGACTCTTAGACAGTTAACACGAGCATGGAAAAAGTATTGAGAACCAAAAGACAGACAGACTAACGTTAAAAAATTTGAAACTTGTGACTCGTGAGCTATGAGACATGGCAGCAGCAAAACACTGATACTGGCACATAAACATTAGTAGTGATTTGAAAAGGTGATAAATTATAACCAGCAAGTGTTTGTGTCGTATGTGTATCAGGCAGCGAAGAGTGTCCGACATGTCTTTAACCTAAATTCTCAATGCTACATAGATTGTGAGTAAAGATGATATAATTCAAACCCAGCCCTGTTTGTAACGGGTGAAGAGGTCTTCTGTTTGAGCATTCTTAAAGGCACTACAAGCAATGACATAAACCCATATAAGAACAACTACAGCAACGATGAGAATAATATTTGCTTTCCTCCATTCTTTTCTTAGGTTGCCAAGTAGACCAGCCTTACAAGCATTACAATTGTAGCATAGCTGGTTTTGATCATTGTTCCACAAGTTGCAATCTGAATCAGCCATGGGATTCCCAGGGTTTGTCCACATTATGGGACTCACATAATTGTATCCACAAACTGTTGGAGGTTTGCAACATCCTGACTGTAAAAAAACCAATCAAACAAATTCCTTAGCGGGAGTAGTAGAAATTTTTCATTTTCTTATTTGCTTTTCAAATAAGCAAATAAGATTGAACAAACAACAAACATAAAATATAGGCAAAACATAAGAACGTCGAGGTCTAACTCAAGTGGTTGATACGCAACGTGTGTGAGTATTTAAAATTCTAAATACCGAGTTAGATTTTTGATGATAAAGAAACAAATAACAAAAGGGTAGACAACTAGCAAACCATGTCACGAGGTGGCAACCATAACATTTTTATCTTGTGCAATAGAGACAAAACAATGAAGTTAACAATACTAGGCCGACTAATTTAATGTCTAAATTTTTTCCATAATTTCTCTGTATAGGTCAGTAGCAATCTCGTATGGAACTTTCGGGTGCCTCAATCATTGTCCCCATAGAATATAAGAAAGGTCCTACGCAACATTAGTGTGTGGTTAATTAGTAGCCAAGCTGGTAACATGGGATGTGTCTAATGTCTTGTACTATTGATGAATTCTGAAGCCATGCTAATTCAAACAATAATTAATCCAAGGTCTAAATGGTAGGTCAAGTTAGGAATATAATGCTAAGCTATAAGTTGAAATTGACATTATAGGACAAGTAGTTTATCATTGTCACCAGCAATGAAAAGTACTGGTAATTTTGGATCCAACAAACAGATTTTATTTAACCAATGCATTATGCATATTATACTATATGAATGAATGGGACGGTGCACAGTTCATTGGTCCCAGTTAAAAAGTCACGGGCACTATCTTTACCTACTTGCTACCACCAACACAATCCAGTAACTTCTCAACTACCCCTTGGGAACCTAATGCAGTGCCGACCTCCCAAATTGATCTAAGGAGTCTTATTCTTATCAAATATTGACTTTATTTTCGGTGATACGCCCCTAAAGTCTGTCACAAATGATTATGATACAGTGTATGAATATAAAAAAGTAATTCTTGAATTCAGTAATTGTTAGTAACATGGTACCATGTGATGGTGGGTCTGAGATTTGAGCTACAGACAAAGTTATCAATAAGTGGCTCCAATCCAAAACTGATTTTGTTCTATGGAAACAATAATTTAATTTTCTGTTTCCAAGAAGCAACAACACTGACAAATGGATCTGGTAATAATTCACTTGGCAGTGCAAGTACACGGCCAAAAACCACCACAAAAACTACTAAAAATAGAAACACCAGCAAAATAAAAAAGACAAATTTTACTTCATTCTCTAAATCATTACTAATAAACTTATTCATGGTAAGGGATTATGCTATAAGCTTTTAATTAAGGTTACCTGTAAGGGAGAGATATGAGAGTTAAAGAACTGATCAGCAGTGATATAATTCTGGGTGAGTTTAATACAAACATCAGAAGCAGCCAAACACGGCATAATCTTCCGCCAACTACCAGAACCAGTAACTCTATGCCTCAACCAAGAAGAAAACTCATCTAACCTATACTCTTTGTACCCTCTATCAGGAACAACATAGCTTCCATCAGGTCTAGTAACAACGAAGGCAAAGACAAGGATGATGAGTAGAAGAGCTATTAAAAGTGCCATAGTGAAAAGGTAAAGTGCTAAGAGACCTTGTTTGTTATAATAAGCACCTATAAAACCAGTTAAAGCAACGAGGAAGACGAGGATGCCGATGATGACAATTGGCCATCGGAAATTGGCTATGCATTCGTTGTCTGGTTTTGATGCTAGCCAAATTCCGGAAGCTATGATTGGTATTGAGGCTAATATTGCTATGATGTTTAGAACTGCGGTTATGTTGTTGCTTACACCCATCACAGGTACCAGTTACCACTGCCTTTGTTTTGCTATATTTGTGTTTTGGTGAAAGTGCTGAATTTGAGTAGAGTGTAGATGGATTGAGAGGAAAGGGACCATGGGCACATTGGGCATGGACTCCCTCGTTTATTTATGTTTCTTTGCTTTTGGGGGGCTTAATCGTAATCCGGTTCATATAGTTTTATTTTTGTATCTCTTATAACCGTTGATTGAAAATCACTATAAAAACGAAAATGCTAACAAATGTCGGTAGAAACTTTTGTTAAGAGTTTTAAAATGGAAACTATATCTATAAAATTATGCATTCATTCAATACATTAAAATAATAAAAAATAAAATTTTCATTTCTCAAAAAAAAAATCGGCATAAAATTCATCAATCCTTTTTAATTTTGAATCTTTAGCATGACTTATAAAAAATTAACTAAGGAGATGTCACCAATTTTAAGGAACATAAATATCATGGTTGACTTGTCTCCTAAAAATTATAAAGTTTTTTTTTTTAAGGACGAAATTTTTTTATAAAGTTGATGTGTTTGTTTCAAATTTTAGATGGTTTAATTGCGTTTTAACCCCTAACTTTCATAAAGTTGTGATTTTGACTCCCTAAAAAAAAACTACAAAACGGCCCTCTAAGTTTTTTGGCCCCCCAAGACCAAAAAAATAAAAAATAAAAATAACACGTGGCACCTCACTTAGGGTGTCATGTCAGCGTAGACCGAGTATAAATTGACATTGGGGGCCAAAACTGCCACAAATACAAAACTTAGAGGGTTGTTTTGTAGTTTTCTTTTTTATGAGGCTAAAATCACAACTTTGTAAAAGTTAGAGGGTTAAAACTGCAATTAAGTCATTTTAAACTAAATACATCAAATTTCTTTGACTAATTTTTACTTATATTTGCTATTAGAGTAATATCACCAAATACATAGATGTTATTAAAAAAATATATGTTTATCTTTTTGATTTTCAAGCTGCCTACTACGTTCTTAGAATCAAGTTAGAAATTCACGTAAAGCAGCTATAAATCTAGAATCCGTCTTAAGGTAAGAGAATAAAATTTTGAGTTCATCTTAGTGTGTTTGGATAAAGCATTTTAATGAGGGAAGTAATTTTTTAGAGTATTTAAATTGATTTGTACCAAATTTCATTGTTTGGGAAAATATTTAAGTCATTTTTAAAATTCAAGGCATTTAGAAAAGAATATCTCTCTTACAAAATTTGATGGATTTAAAATAACACCTAAAATACAAAAATTTCACAATCCTCTCATTTTCACATCACACGCGTTTCTCTCTTCTCATGCGTTTCACACTCTTTTCTCAGTTTTCTCTCTCGCCGCCGTGCCTCTCTCTCCTTCTGCGGTGGTGCTTCCCTCTCCTCGCTGTTGCCGCCGCCGTTTGCTTCTCTCTCCTCTCCGTGACAGTTTTCTCTCTCCTCGCCGCCGTTTTCATCACACGCGACTCTCACTAGCTCAGGTATGTACATTTTTTTTGCTTATATTTGATCGATCTCAGTGCTTATTGATTTTAAGCTATTAGAATTGATACATCTCAGTACTTATTGTTAGAATTTGTTAGAATTTTTGAATTTATTAGAACTTGTTAGAATTTTTGAATTTATTAGAATTTTTGTTGAATATACATCTCAGTGCTTATTGTTAGAATTTGTTGAAATTGTTAGAATTTTTGAATTTGTTAGAATTTGTTGAATTTGTTGAATTCACTGTGTAAGCTTGTGGTTTGTGTTTGATTGAATTTTTGTTAATGAGTAGATACTGCTCTTGTTTTTTGATAGGCTAGTACTATATTGAAAGCTTTTTCTATCAAATTTCAAGTCATACTTTCTTGTGTCTAGATTTCAAGCAGAAATGGACACTAGTATAGTCAAAGATTCGATAGCTTCAAGAAAACGTAAAAGAGATGAAGAAGAGACGAGAGAGCTTGAGGAAACAACATTCATTGTTGTTAGTGTTGCTACTATGCTGTTAGGTGCAATGACTTGGTATTATGACACATATTTTGTTAAGGAACCGGCTCGAAATTTAGAATTGGAAAGGCGCAATTTTCTAAATCGTTTATATAGAGGAACAGAAGCTGATTGTATTGAACAGTTAAGAGTTAGTAAGGGGGCATCTTTTAAGCTTTGTAAGATTTTAAAAGAGAAAGGGCAATTGGTAAGGACAAGAAACGTTCCTACAACTGAAGCTGTCGCAATGTTTTTGCATATCCTTGCTCACAACCTAAAATATAGAGTAGTGCACTTTAGTTACTGTAGATCCAAAGAAACAATAAGTAGGCAATTCAATAATGTCCTTCGAGCTGTTATGAAAGTGAGCCGAGAATATTTGAAGTTTCATGACTATAATCTAGAGGGTCCAGAGGCAAATAAATGGAAATGGTTTGAGGTAAGTTTGAAATTTGTTTAACAACTTATAAGTCATTTTAAGTAGTTATTGTTGCTTTAATTTTTTTGATGTTTTTAGAATTCAATTGGAGCACTTGATGAGACACATATTCCAGTGACAGTTGCTGCAGAAGATAGGCCTAGATATCGTAATAGAAAGGGTGACATATCAACAAATGTCTTAGGAGTTTGTGGTCCAGATTTAAGGTTCATTTATGCGTTACCAGGGTGGGAAGGGTCTGCTGGAGATTCTCGAGTATTGCGAGATGCTTTACGCCGTCAAAACTGTCTTCGAATTCCAAATGGTAACATTATGAATATGGTGATACTTTATTTACTTAATGGATCAAATGCAGCTATTTGAATTTTTTTTTTTTTTTTGGGAAAATCATTGTAGGAAAATATTTTCTTGTGGATGCGGGATATACAAATGGCCCTGGTTTTTTAGCACCGTATAGAGGGACTAGATATCACCTCAAAGAGTGGAATGGAAACACCCCTCAAAATTACAAGGAGTTGTTTAATCTCCGTCATTCACGTGCAAGGAATGTAATTGAAAGGTCATTTGGGGTATTGAAGAAAAGATGGAGTATACTAAGAACTCCTTCTTTTTTTGATATCAAAACACAAATTAGAATTATTAATGCTTGTTTCGTGTTGCACAATTTTATAATAGAAGAAAAACAAAGTGATGAAATTTTAGAGGATCAAGACTTGGAGCTTTTATCTGTTGTTGATGAAGAGTTAACCAACCAACAAACTCAAAGAGTTGCGACTAATGGTGTAGATGAAGTTGAAAGCGTTCAAGTGACTGAAGAATGGACAACATTTCGTGACGCTTATGCGATGAAAATGTTTGCTGAATATCAAGCGAAAAGAAATATTTCTTAGGTTTAGTTGATTATAGGTTCAATGACTTGTTTCTGCTGCTACTGGTTTGTGGTCTACTATCTTTTACTATTTTTCAAGTTTAGCTAGGTATTGTTTTCTAAATTGGTCGTGTTTGGCTAGTTTCTGTTTGTTTTGGTGTGGCAGGGAATCAGTTTGTGAATCCTTGATAGTTTTACCTGCTAATTGCAGTGTTTGTAATTTTTTTGTTATCTTAAAAAATTGTGTTTTTACCTTATTGATATCTAATTTGAGTAAGAAGAAGAGATATCTCTTGTCTTCGATGTCTTGAGCCCAAGGTAATTTCTCTTTAGTCAGTAGCTGTAATTTTTTACCCCTTTTTAGTCATGATGTTAGGAAAGTTGATGTTAGATTATAGCATAAAATTTGTCCTGCTGTGTGCGATGGAGGTTCTGCTGTCTGCAGGTTTTTTGTTTTGTTTGCATGTTGCCAGTTTGGTGTGTGCCTGGGTGTTTTTTTTGGTGCTACTGTTTGTGTTTTCAGCAACTGCAACGTTGCAGCATGGCTGATCAGCGCCTATTTTTTCAGTAGTGGTTGCGGTTTTGCGGTTGTGCAAGTTTCTAGCCTTCTGGTGTGTCTAGGCAAGCTTGTAGTTTGTTAGCCTTCTGGTGTGTCTAGGCAAGTTTCTAGCCTTCGGTTGTGACAACATTGTATACTAAATTGCGTATCGCAAAACATTAGCGGTGTGTCCAAATTCCGCTACGCTATAGCGGTATAGCGCCACTATAGCTGCTATTTAGGAACACTGACAGCAATGAACAAGCATGTTTTAAAAGAGGCAAATGGTATGACAGAGTGCAATTGGGAGAATAATAGCACAAATATCTACTTTCAGCTGTGTATTTCTTGATGTTTCCTTTTATTGGATGGAATTTTGTGGTAGTAGTATCTGCTATGACAGTGTAGGACATCCTCTTTACATGTTTCTGATTTTGAAAGTGGCAAGTAGTATAGGCCTCACAACTTTAGCATACAATCCATACACACATGGAAAGTGTGTTTGTCTATCTATCTATTCAAGACTTTGCTTTGATTTTGTGCAGTTGATGATTGAAGGATGGCGACTATAGGCGGACTTAGGACAATGGAGGGATGACAACTACAATTGGACTTAATTACTATACTTGTGTATACCACATTTGTTGTGGGGATTATTACATTTAGTAGTTAATTCTAGCCTATACTTGTCTATGACAAGTAAAATAACATCTAGATACATTGGTTATCTTTTTAAATGTCATTTTCGAAGTGGCGAAGAATATTAGACACATGGATTATATGTGTACTTACAACTCTTATAATACAAATATTAGTTTTATTAAAAAAGTTTTTTGTTTCAATATTTTTCTATTCTCACAAGTCACGTTTTAAAGAATAATCCAAATTCATTTCCATTTCACGTGATTTTGCTAATAATTGATGTATAATATACCAAATGTTTAATGGAAGGAATTATTAGGGAAGGAAAAAATAGTAATTTTGTTTCAATTATTAAAAAAAATTAACGATTGTAAAAAAAATAGAAATTTAATAAATTATGATAGAAAAAAATTTAAATTAATTATTTTTTTAGGATTTTTTTCAGTTAATTAGTTGAAAAATGGAAGAAATTATAAGAAATAAAATTTAGTCAAAGAAAGGAATTCAATTACTTTGTCATCCAAACAATGGATTTTGAAAATGAAGTAATTCATTCACTTTACCCAAACAATGAATTTTGAAAATGAAAGGAATTCAATTGAAGCATTTGAATTCCTTAGAATTTCAAATTCCTTTGAATTTTTAAATCCTCTATCCAAACACACTCTTATTTATATTCGCTCAATTTACTAATTTTCAATGTATAGATGTGTGACACGTGGAATAAACAAATCCAAGGGCTATGATTAAAAGATTAGAAATAAGTATTTGTTACAAAAACTGTACGTAAGGCGTTTATTTTTCCTTCTTCTTCTTTCTGATACGCTTAACTTTCATCTTCTTCATCTCCCTCTCCCTCTTTGCTTCGCCCTCTTCCTCTCACTGACGGCGCCGCCTCCTGCGCCACCCATCTTCGTCGTTTGCGGCGAATTTGATTGTTGAAACTTGAAACCTCCGGCGTCACTGTTGGTGGAGGATCCGAAAACAGAATCTGATATAGAAGTGGATCTGGATCCGAAATCGAAGTTGAGAGAAGGGAAATTAAGGTGATTGAAAGATGATTTTGAGGTTTGAGACTGAAATTGGAAGCCATTGAAATCTTTCATGGTGGGTACGATGAATTTGGGGGAATAGAGAAAGGTGAAGGAGAAAAGAATCAGTGTGTTCTAGTGGAGAGAGCATATGGTGAGGCATTTTAATCTCAGCCCTTGGATTTGTTTATTCCACGTGTCACACATATATTCATTGAAAAGGACTAAATGGAGCAAAACATAAATGGAGCAAAGATGAACTCGAAAATTTTGCGACGAGAAGAAATTCTTTAATTGATTGATTTAGATATTCCCACCTAAAGCATCGTCACTGACAACCTATAATAACGAGGGAAATTTATTCGGTTTTAGTTGGCACAACATGCCCCATATCATCTCGAATATACATTCCAATGCTCGTAATTTTATTGAAAATCATGAAAAAAGGAAATGTTAATGTTATATTATATCACTCTCTTTAAGGATTGGACCAACTTGAGTTACTTGACTGCCCTGAAACTCGAGGGAGTTGGATTGTCACCGGCACACAATCTACGCCTGCTGCCTACCCACAAGCATTTGGACCAGCAGACACATACCAACGGAGAGGTTTTGGCGATGCTATTCCAAATTTTACTTTTTTTTTGCTTTCTTAAACTCCACAAATTGAGAGCGAAAAATGTGCCCTGATCTTATTAAAACTGTCCAAAATATAAAGCAAAAAAATTGCTTATGTCATAGGCTTTTGTTGGGTGCCATTTAGAATGGACAAATTGTTAAATTTGTGCACCATACACAGATTATGAAGAGTTATTTCTGACCCTTAGATTAAAGTGGAACAATGATTTTATTATGGTCAACCCACACTACATCTTTCTCACTTTATCTCCAGTCTTCCTATCTACCCTCTTTCATCGCCGCCCACCACCACAAGCAAACTCGACAGCTTCCTCCACTTGCGCCGCAACTGTTATTGAAATTTGACCATTTGTTTTCGGCATGATACCGGAGATCCACTTTTCGTCCATAAATCAACCACCACTTCACCACCGACGACAACATATTGCCGCAGCACCACCAGACTACCACTTTGCGCTCGTCAACAAAATAAATCTTAGATCTAGAAGATGTTAGGGAGGTTGCCGGAATTGTAGCCGGAGGTTAAGTTTACCGGAAAGTTTTTCCGGAGGTCAAATTAAGAGAAAAAAACATGTTGCATCTTTCCCTTTGTATTGTGTTGCATACATGTCGTGGCATGGAATTCACCACACACATCAATGTTACAGTTTAAAAATATTTCAAGAATTAATTGAAAAACAAAGTGGGAGAGAATTTTTAATTGAAAATCAATGATGCATGTTTCCTTTTGTTTTTGTTTTGGATTCAGTTTTTATCTGTGTGTGCCTTGGTGGTTGCAGTTTGTGTCAGCTTTGTTTAGGCCATTGTTCATGTTGGTGTCGTGTGCGGAAGAGGATTTTTAAGGGTTGTTGACTTGTTTCTTTGTCTGGTTGTTGCTTTTATTCTGGACAAAAAAAAGATATAGGAAGGTTGAAGACAAAGTGAGGAGTATATGATGTGGGTTGACCATAATAAGATCATTGTTCCACTTTAATCTAAGGGTCAAAAATAACTTTTCATAACTTGTGTTTGGGGCACAAATTTAACAATTTGTGCACCCTAAATGCCACCTGGGTAAGTTAAATTGTTGTATCGTATTCTAAAGTCCGGCACTTTGCAACAATTTACACTATTTTGGCAACTCATTAGAAGATGCAAATTGTTTTCTTCATGGTTCTCACAAAATAAAAATGCAGTTACTTAGACAACTAACACCATAGTCACGAAGACGAACTCTAGTGGATATCTAAGTCATGTAAATTCGTCAAAACAAAGTCTTGACTTTTGATGAAATTTTTGCTCGCCAAATAATGCCACCAACCACTGACTAAGAGATGCCACAACAATTACTTTGTTATATATACTCCCTCCGTTTTACAATGAGTGTCGTGCTTTTGCCACATAGATTGAGAAATGGAATGAAATAATTAATAGGCATTACACTTGTTCTAACTACCCTTACTTTATTAAAAATGAAAAATTTAAAGTTGCATTGGAAATTATGAGAAAGAGAAAAGTTAGAGTATTTATAAGAGTAAAGCTGGAAAAAAAATAGTTGCATTGACAATGTAAAGTGACGTTTATTTTGATTTTTTTTCCTAAAACGACACACTCATTATGGACACAAAGAATAGACGATATTCCCTTTACACCGAAAGTGGCCATCCTTCTTTAAGATCAAACTCGTCCATCTTAAAGCATTGAGTCCAAGAGAAGAGTATGCATAATTTTTCATGCAACCACTAGTTTGAAAACTCTTGTAGTGTTGCTTCGTTCCAAATGTTGAACGATTTTTAAGCATACTCATTCACTCCAACCCAATAGCTCTTAAAATATCGCTTTATTTTCAACATTGAATTCGTTTATTAATTTTGTATTTGAAATATGGTGAAGAACTTGAATAATGGGTGCAATTAAACCATACTTATGAGAAAAAGAGAGTGTGTGTCTGTAGAAGTTTTGGATCTCTTATTTCTTCTTTGATAGAAGTACCTATTAATCTCTACGCATGCCATTGAGTAAAACATCTTTCATTAAAATAGCTATTAACATATTGTTCGATTAGAAAAACACGTAGCCTCCATTTATTCATCCATACTCAACCTCTCCCGCGAAGGGAGGCAAAATCTACCTCAGTTGGGCCGGTTGCCATACCTAATTTCTCATTGTTATTATAATTAAATAAGTTTTTATTTAAAATAAATATATCAAATTTCGTCTTTAATCCCTTTAATTTTGTTTTCTCCTACAATAGTCCTTAAAATATTTTATGTCAACATTTTTATCCCAGTCAACTAGGGATACTTTACATAGGTACTTTATAATTATAAATATTTACCACTTCAATATATTTTCCCGGATAATCACTTTATTGTTTTGTAAAGTACAAAATAGTCATATAAATCCTTTAAGCAAAAAATCTCAACCTTCTATAATAAAAAAATACCATGATTTTTCTTTATAGCAAAAACATAACGGGGTAGCAAAAGTAATTTGCTTGAGTGATGCATACTTTTTTTTCGAAGGACGTATACTTTTTTTTCAAAAGGTAATGTACACTCAAAATTTCCCTTTTTTAGAAAATGTGAGTAATGTATACTCAAAATTTTCTTTTTGATATAGAAGTATTGGTTACTCATGTCATGTTGATGTATAGAAATTGTTGGACGTGTCTGCATATTATTTGCAACATTATGGAATAGGTGTATCAATTAATGTAATGCTTTAACATAAGTTACGAATACAAGTAATGAAGCATCTTGGCTGAATGTGCTTTTCCCACTACCACAGGAAATTTTTACGTTCAAACTACCTTTTTCGATTTTTCATTCACCGAACACCAAGGACTTTTTCGTACTTTCCCACACTCCATCCTCTTCCATTTCTCTCTGCGCAACCTCTCTCTCCTCATCTCTCTGCATTGCAACGGTGAGAGAGATTTCGCGCGCCATTACTCCAGCGGTGTCGCTGTAACGCTCTTCCATTACTCTCTCTCTCTAAACCAGAGAGATGAGGTTATTATCACATGCGATTCTCAAAGTTTTCATTCTCTGCGATCTACTTCTTTGTTATCCTTCATTCTCTTTATCTCTCCTCGCCGCTAACTCCACGGTGGAGACGGAACTTCTTCTACCGGAAACTAACGTGACCGCCGTTGGCAATGCTTCGCTTGCGGGATCCAATGAAGATAGTCTCGCTAACATGATTGATCGTGCTCTTGAAAGAGAGTTTCCCGAAAATGAACAGAACGAAGGTTTCTAGATCTAGCTTCTTTACTTGCATTTTTCAATTTCTCTTGTTTAATTTCGTTTCTGAAACTCTATTCCAAAATGCCTATTCATTTGAATTTCTTTCCAATTTTGGATACCTTTGCAATTTTCTCTGATTTGTATGTGAGATTGATGTGCTTGTGGATAGTGGACAAAATTTGAGCAATGAATTTCGCTCAATGTTATTGGCTTTTGTGATAGAAACAAATAAATGCTATTGAGTTCGAAATGCTTTTTGTGGATACTTTATTACGGCATTGTTGAGTTTTTACCAATTATTTAGCATTTGGAAAGTTTTATTCAAATTAATGCATTTCGTGAGTTACCGCCATTCTTTTGCAGGCGCCGATGATGCTGGTAGTTTCAACAACAGTGTTGCCGGACAGCAGGTTTGCAATCGATTCCTTGTTATGCTAATATTTGATTGCGTCTGGAAGTTATGGATTTCGCTAGATGTGAAGTAGTTTATGAGGCGATGGGGTGTAGTCCACCGGCCTAATTTGGTAATATAGGTATTTAGCTTTAGGTTAGAGTTCAGGAATTTTTAACGTAGTTGATGATTCTTCATTGGAGGAGGACTAAGCTAATCTTAGGACAGAGGTCATGATTGATGATATCATATATTCATATTTCACTTATGATGTGTCAAAAATATGTTTTAGAATTTATTTGAGATTGTGGATTTTATGGTGGGCAGTGGGAACCTATGGCTTGGTTGCTTTGCCCTCATTTTTTTTTTTGTTAAATACGCAGGAGGCTTTTATATGTGTGACTTATTGATAGCTCTTGAATAGACTTGTGATCTAATGTTCTTCCTTCTCATGTCATGTTTATTGTACCAGGCTGTTTTAGAAACTGTTGCTAGAGTTAAGCCCAAGAAAAATGAGACCAAAGAGGAAAAGTATGCATCTCTTTCTTGTAGAATAATTGGATTGTTGCTTTTTCTTCAACAGAGAATTGTTTTTTAATAATTTAATGCAATGCTAATTACAATTTTTTACTTTTGGTAAAAAAATTATCAGGTCATTTCAGTTCCATGATGTCTTCAATCTGGACAGTGAGAACCGGGTTGAGGATACACCAACTTTAATTGATCGAAAGGTATGTCTCAGTGAAACTCTTGAAGTTTCGATCTTTCAAAGTTACAGAATGCTACCATATCATCATGATATGCATGAAAAATACACTTGTACATGTACTACTCTTCTTAAAATTACACTTAATTTTTATATTTTGCTAATTTTTCATCTTCAGGACAATGTCTTTATCATATCCAATCCCAAGTCAAAGTATCCTGTTCTGCAACTAGATTTGAGGTATACTTACAGTTCCTGTCTTTTTTTATTTCTTTTTCTTTTTCAAGTGGGTTACATGTGTGAGTGACTACAAACTCAGACTGCTTACTCTTTTTGGTTTTCTGTATTTGCAGATTGATATCAGATCTTGTGGTTGTCATTGTCTCTGCAACCTGTGGCGGCATTGCCTTTGCTTGTGCTGGACAACCGGTTTGATCACAAACTTAGTTTTTGAGGATTTATATTTCTACCATAAACCTATTCAAGTTGTGTCATCCATACAATCAAATTTGCAGGTTATGACTGGATATCTGTTAGCAGGATCCCTCATTGGACCAGGAGGTTTGAGTTTTATTAGTGAAATGGTTCAAGTATGTTGCCTTTATAGTTCTTTTGTTACGCACTCTACTGGTCGTTTCTCTTTCTTCGAATCGGTCACATTATTTATCGATATGAAGTCACCTCATGTGAACGAGAAGTCTTATAAAGTCACATACTGCTTCCGTTCATTGCAGGTAGAGACAGTTGCTCAATTTGGTGTCATCTTTTTGCTCTTCGCATTGGGCTTAGAGTTTTCCACAACAAAGGTTGCCCTGTACACTCATTTATTCATTTTTGCTTAAACTTGTATATTTTCAGCTCATCCATATACGGTGTAAATCTGACTCTTCATGTTTGCAGCTTCGAGTTGTTCGAGCAGTGGCCATTCTTGGAGGTCTGCTGCAAATTCTCTTATTTATGTGCCTGTGTGGAATAATAGCTTCGGTATGTCTGAGAATTCTATAAATACTTTGAAACGATAACTTAAGTCATGATAAATAATCACCGCCAGTTTGCAACCCGTATTGTTCAACATATTTGTTTATTTAATATACTATGAGTATGAGTCCATGATACCCAATTTGGTTGAGATTATTTCCAGTTCTGAAAAAATTACTGATTTATGTGTGGAGTAGGATCGACTAACATAGCTTTCTCATAATAGGAGACGGTCCTGAACTTTAAGCTAAATTGAAATCTCAGAGACTGAGGGAACATTGAGAGAATTGGCGAGAAATTTCGCTTGTCATGCTAAAAAATGTGTATGGAGCCTTTAAATTTGTTTCTTTTATGAGATCAAACTAGACTTGAGATTTGTTGGTAAGGCATGTAAAATTTCCTAGGTTGATACACTAATCTTTCTGTTCAACAGTTTTTTCTCAAAAACTTCTTTCTCCTTTTCCTTTTTAATTGCATTTTAGTTTTAGCAACACATTGGAGTGATATCATGCTGAGACTTTGATTTTAAAATGTTTAATTTTTTTATTCTTCATAATTAATAATTATGCATGTAAATTTTTTTATGTCCACAATATATATGTAGATTGTTTTGTTGGCTTTTGTTTATTCTTGCCAAGTTTGATAAGGCTTAGTTGTTGTGGTAATTCTGCTTTGCCAACATGATTGTTATAAGGCCCTAATTTGTTGAAAGTGTATTATTCATACACACTACTTAACAGATACATTCCTTCATTTCTCAAATAATAAGTCACATTGGCAAGGAGAAAAACCTGTAAAAGTTATATCTCTTTTTATTCTGTTGTGTTATTTATACATTTCCACCTTAGCGTCTATACCATTGTATTTTTTTAATCTTATCCAAAGTATTATTGGTGAATGACCCTGTTACCAAGCCCAGCTCAATACAGGCCTGTACGATGGAGCTTATACTTTTCTAGACATGTTAAAACTCTTAAAATAGTTCTGTAAGATCATGTATTGATTTTGAGCCTTCAAGTTGAGTGAAACAATCGGTGATGTTTTGTACTATTATTCAATACAAATATTCCCCACTTAATGGCAATGAAAGTCTAACAAATGCGCCTAAACCCTACCTGCAGTTATGTGGTGGTAAATCATCTGAAGGAATATTTGTTGGTGCTTTTCTATCCATGTCTTCAACAGCAGTGGTAATTTCCCAATCACAATTTCTGATAACCTTTTTTTAAAGTACATGTGAAGTACACGTGTTCAATTTTTTCAGACTATGACGAGCACTTCGAGTTTGTTGTTGTTTTACTACAGGCTTTATACATATTTCAAGTAATCTATGCCCGCTCATTAATAATTGTAAAATGCTATTTCAGTCATTGATTGGGTGCACTTGGATTAGATTTTACGGTGATTCATAGTAATATTTTTATGTTCTATAGAGACATCACAGTGTTTCAAATTCCAACCAAGTAAAGGAAGAGTTAATCAAAATACTCAACCAGAGAAAATATGAAGAAGTTATTTTTGTTTGAAGGTGGTGGTCTGATTTTAGGGTCCAAGTATTAGTTGCAAATTTGCAATATGCTTAGTAACTAGACAAAATAAGTAGAAATCGAGGGAGGAAATAGACAACTTCAGTGTAAGAGATTATAAGATTATTTGATCATATGACAATAATATCTCATTGATAGGGGCATAAGATTGAAAGGAAAAATCAACACTTCAAGAATTGATAAAAATATTTAACTGATAAAAATTGTGTTGAATGTGAGGTGTATATGTTCCTTTTTGGGGTTATTGGTTGGAACTTACATATGTTGGTATGTGATAATATTTATGGCTTCTCTATTGTGCTTTGGTCATAGTTTAAAGCAATGCTGACTGGTGGTATGTGAATGGATAATACGTTGATACGTTTTGTAGACTTAGTTCCTTTTTTTTTTTTTTTGATTTTCTATTTAGACTTCTTCATGTGATAGTAGTTGGCCTTGGTGTGGTTGAGTGAAACTTGTTTTTGAAAATTTTATTTCCTTGTCAAATTCTTTGAATTTGCTTTTATTCTTCTTTGGCCCATAGGTCTTGAAATTCTTAATGGAGAGGAACAGCGTCAATGCCCTTCATGGTCAGGTTATAATTGGAACTCTGATTCTGCAGGTATGTACTATCACTTTTATATTTATAGATAGATTCACATGTATGAATGGCTGAAACATTACTGATGCAGTTGTATAAAAAGAGTGGAGATTAGTGCTATCAATGACACTGATATATTTGTTAAAATTTTCTCTCAGATATACTTTGAAATTCATTATTCAATGTTATTGGTTTTTTTCAGGACTGTGCTGTCGGTTTACTCTTTGCACTGCTTCCTGTCTTGGGTGGAACATCAGGTGTTCTTCAGGGAGTAATATCCATGAGTAAATCGTAAGTTAATCATGGGTGGACTGTCATTTACTTATTGCTATAATTCTATTTTAGCATGGTTATGAAGATAATAATAGGTGTCATTAAAACCCTAATAGTGTGTTTGGATGGGGTAATGTTTTGAGGGAATGTAATGTTTTAAGGGAATTTAAATACTTTGAGGTGAATTTCATTGTTTGGATAATAATTTAAAGAATTTTCAAAATGATGGAAATTTATGAAGTATTTTGTTCAAGTGAAATTTAGAGAATTTCAAATGATACATAAAAGTTAAGAATTTCAAAATTCTTCATTGTTATAAATTTTCAAAATTTGCATTTTGGTCCTCAAATTTTCCAAAATTTTCAATTTGACCCCAATAAATTTATAAAAATTGCAAATTGACCCCTCAAGTTTTTCAAAACTTATAATTTGACCCCTCAATTTTTTGAAAATTTCAAATTGACCCCTAATTTCATTTTTCAAATTTGGCCCAAATTTATTTATTTATAAAAGTTGCCCAAAAATGATGACAATAACTTTTTTTTATTACTACGTCCAAACAATAACATTTAACAATGAAAGCAATTGAATTGAATCATTTGAATTCCTTAAAATTCTAAATTCTTCAAAATTTCTCAATCACCCCATCCAAACACACACTAAGGCTCTCCATTGTTGTTTCTCTATATTTTGATCCTATCTTTCTCTTGTGACTACTGTCGAGTTGACCTAATATTTTCTAGATGTTAAAAAAGGTAATCTGTTCATAGTTTTAATTCTTGGTTTGTTAAGAGATTTTAAAAATATGTAGACGCAAGTTTAGACATATTAGTGAGGTGTAGATAACATATCTGGCTAAAGATTGTTTTGAGGTCCACAGATCTTCAACAGATTATGCTTTGCACTATGTTAATTGTTAACCAATGTATGTAGTCTAAACAGAGTCACTTCAATTCTTATTTTTCTTTCAAAAAATACTTGTATGTTCTATTATAGAAATATGATTTTAAACTTCATCTACATGGTTAAGAATGATTGTATTCAATGTATTTATTTCTTTTTGTGTTACATTTGTTAATCGAACTTTATTTTGAACCTTCACAACTGAATGTGTTCTTAAGGGTTTGCAATGACCAGTTAAAATATATCAAAGCAGTAAAAAATGGAAAAAGTTTCTGGCTGTTTTATTTGGAAGTAAGAAAGGCATGGCAAAAATGTCAAGGTTTACTGGTAATATCATTCCTAGATGAGTAATGCTAGCAACACTCTCTTTTGAACACTTTCTCTAATACTCACTCTCTTATTGGCTTAAATCATTGTGGGTCTACACTTTGAAAATTGAACCCCCACAAAGTGGTGGGACATACATTGATTTTATCCAATAAATGAGTGAATGCTAAAGAGAGTGTTGAAAAATGAGTGTTGCTAGCATTCCTCTGCCTAGATATTATTTTATGATTTAGTTTGGTATGCCTGGCACTGGCAGAGTGGCAGTACTAACTTCCCATAGCCTGGTTGAATTTCATGAGGCAGTCTGCTTGATTTGATATGTTGATGACATCAACTTTATTCCTGCTTGAGAATATGCTTGTTTCGGTCATTTATTCTTTCTGATATACTTAATTTTATTGTTTCAGATTGTTGACCTTAATTACATTTCTTGTCGTTTTGTCAATATTATCTCGTACTTGCGTACCGTGGTTTCTTAAGCTTATGATAAGCTTGTCATCTCAGGTGAACATAGACCTTTGCTCTGTTGTTGAATTTTTGTTTTATGTTACTTTTTAACTGTCTTTTTCTTGTGCAGACTAATGAACTTTATCAATTGGCATCAGTGGCATTCTGTCTAATAGTTGCTTGGGTCTGTTTTCTATCCATTTTTTTCATTCATTTTTTTGTTACTTGGCAAGAGTGTTATCTTCTTAATATATTAAAGTCTGTTTTCTTATCTACACTAGTTAAGTGCCCTTAATCATGGTAACGTCTCTGGTTGTTTCCTCTCAATGTGTAATGACTTATGTCAATGGACCCAACTTTACTTCCCTGCATCTATGCGATGCTTAAATACATGCAATCCCTGATACATTATACTTACATGTATGAATTCCATATCCAAACAACTTGTGCCTTTGACAAATTGTTTTGATCATTTGTTATTTCATTTCAGTGTAGTGATAAGCTGGGTTTAAGCCTGGAACTAGGTTCATTTGCTGCGGGAGTGATGATATCAACAACAGATCTTGGTCAACATACGCTTGAACAGGTAACACATTTTCCTTAGGATATACATCCTCTGGTCACTATTACTCTCTCCGTTTCAAAATACATGTCCAATTTTTGCAATGTGCACTATTCACTTGACTTACTTTGACCATACTTTTTAACTAATGTATAAATACAAATATTAGCATGTAAGATGTTTGATTTCTGTCGACAAATATTTTTTAAATATTAAATTTTTATAATTTTTTACTTTAGATAATTGAAGATATTAGTGGTCAAAATTGTGCATTGGCATATGTGAAGTGGTTGACTTGGACATGTATTTTGAAACGGAGGGAGTATATGCAAAAATCCACATCTCAGGTTCATTTTATAAATGGTCACTATTATAAGCAAAAACCCACATTTTAGGCTCATTTAATAAATTATGTATGTGGTCTATAATATAGACCACATATCATTTATTGAATGAATAAAAAAAGTACATTTTTACTTATAATAGTGACCTGAGGGTGTATATTATTTGTAGTTGCTAGTTTTATTTTATACGAACAAGCATATTATAAGGGGAAGGGAATATTTGAATATTGTAGGTATTACTTCATATTTTTATCATGGATGCCTGTAAAGTGGGGTGGCCAACCGAAATGAATTTCAGGGATCCTTCTTGAAGGAAATACATTTTGAGATGAATCCATGTTTTGCCAATACTTATTTGAGCTTTACTCAAACTTTATGATTTTAGGTCGAGCCAATTCGCAACTTATTTGCTGCTCTGTTCTTGGCCAGTATTGGGATGCTTATACATGTCCATTTCCTTTGGAATCATGTTGACATTTTACTGGCAGCTGTTATATTGGTGATCATTGTAAAAACAATCGTAGCTGCATCTGTTGTTAAGGGGTTTGGATACAACAACAAGACTTCCATTCTTGTAAGATTTGACAACAGTCAATACTGTTACATCTGCTTTTTTATTATATCATACATTTCATTGACAGAGGAGCCTTAGGTTATTCCACATGCGTAGGTTGGGATGTCCTTGGCACAAATTGGGGAATTTGCCTTTGTTCTTCTCAGTCGTGCTTCGAATGTTCATTTAGTTGAGGTACACATTTCATTTTCAGAAGCTCCTTTTAGCTAATTTCTCTTGATGCTGAGGATGACAGTGAATTTTATCTTCCTATATTTCTGGAAATAGTTTCAATTCAAGAAGATTGGAAATAGTTTTACATTGTTTTTGCGGTTACCTTTAAAATAGATACAGTTAAACTGAAGGTCTATTCCTTACTGCAGGGAAAGTTGTATTTATTGCTCCTTGGAACAACAGCTCTCAGTCTGGTATGTGGACAATGCTTTACAGAATTATAGTTTACATAGCAATCATAAACATTGTCTTTCCCTTTTAAGTACTCCTAGGGCACATTTGTCATGAATTCAAATTAGCAATCACTTGTTACTGTGTTGGTGTTGTGTGATTTGTATCACTTGAACCATTTAACCCCCGTATAATATTGAAGACATTATCCATTTCTCTGTCTGTCTGCCAAGTGAGATCCTCCTGTAACAAATTAATTTTGTGATTTGCATACACAATCTTTATGCATTTTGGATTTCTTGTGTCTACTCAATGGTAAACTATTGCTTCAAGCCTTGCAGACCATGGTCATTTTACTCCCATATACTTCAACTTTTGTGTTGAGAGGCTTTTGAAACATGTAACAAATTTAATGGAAAAATGGGATAAATAAAATGAAAAGCGTGGTAAATCTGCAAAGCATGTTGATGGGGGAAACACCGTTGGCATGCTTGCAGTTGCAGTGCATTCAGCTTGCCAGCATAAGTGAACCTTTTCAAGTTTTTTTTATGCTATATGGTATTATGTTTTTGTTTGTTGGCCGTCTTTATCTTTTTCATACAAGTGTACAAGCAGGTTATCACTAGTAAACACTGGGCCTTGCTGTTGTGAATTCTTGTGCATAGATTTGAATGTTATAGCCTGTTACAAGCAGGTGTTTTGAATATTAAATTCTGAAATGTATTTAACTAGTTGATTTGTAGTGACATTGAAGTTTTCACTGACAAATTTGTGCAGGTGACTACCCCCTTGCTTTTCAAGCTGATTCCTGCTGTTCTACATCTCGGTGCATTGCTCCGATGGTTCCCTCCTGATAGTCCTGCTGAGGTATTACCCAGCAAGGTATTTAATAGTGTGTTTATTTCAAAATTACTAATGTTAGTCCTGGGAATGTAACATTCTCATGTTTGTTGCAAGTTCTAAAAATTTATTATTCTCATGATAAAGGATGGGAATCCAACATTCTCCCGGGATTAAAACTCTACTACCTATAACTGCCCACTACCACTCACATATATTTGTATTTTTAGTTTTTAAATTAAATAAATTTTAAAAACATTTCTATACTTTACATGAGTAGGAATATTATATCTAGTAAAGTATTCCCATGATCCCATCATTCCATGGAATGTGATCTGATTCCTTGAAACAAACACGCCTAAAAAATCATTATAGCTTTTTGTTATTTCAATTGTCCTAAGGATATTGAATGTGATTGTACTTTCAGGTTTCCTTTAAAGGGGACAGCTTTCGTACAGACAGTGCTAAGCGTATTACTTTGATGGTTCAAGGCTCCCATGATTCATGATAGCCAAATATATTATGACGCAGAAAATGGTTTGCGGGATTGATCTGATGGCTTCTGTTATTCTGGTGGACAGGTGCCAAATAGTGCAGATAATGTTTGACTAATTGAATACATTTTCTATTGCAAAGAACTGTATATGCCGCCTGATTTCAGAGCACACACCGGAAATAGTGAATGCAATGGCAAACACACAACGCCAGAGGAAGGATTTCAAGCCGGATCCATCAACTAACCTTGTAACATGGGCCACTTTGTTATCAACTTGAATGGCCTACTTTGTGTATAAAGTAATGTCTAGTTGCTGTTAGTAGTGTAATTCATTTTAGATGAGTCCCCTTTTATTGTATCCAAATTTTTGTGTTGATTGGTTTTTGAATGTGTAAGTTGTCTCTGTAGGCAGTCATCAATGTCAAATGTATCATGCTCATAAACTATTGAAATTATTAATGATTAATGATAGCAGAAGAAAAATCAATATATGGTTCATTACCTCTTAATTGGTTACCAAAGATGTGGTGTTATGTTTTGTATCGTAGGTTGGTTACTAACTACTAAATCTTCATCAGCTACTGAGCAGCATTCCCTTTTTTTTTCTTCTTTCTTTTCTTCTTTTCATCACTAACCGTTTTTAGAATTTACCATCTGTCAATATATATGCTCAGCTCAGAATAGAGTTACTGTTCCACTCTAGTTTAATACTACTATTATTTGTCTGGTATTTCAATTGAAGTTAGTATTTATTTATTGCACCAACATTATGTTGCTTTGGAACGTTGTAGTTTGAAAAATGTTAACCTGGTTTCAAAGTTACATATCAATTTTGATTTTTTTTTAAAACAATCTAAATTGCCATTGTCATTATTACTTAATTGAGAGTAACGAATACATGAAAACAGAATCAATTGAGGTCTTTTTTTTCTTCAAAAGTTTCCAACGACGATTCTCATACACACTTGATGTAGAACTCACGCACACCAAGTGAGGAGAAGTGTGGTATCCTGGCTTCGAACCCATACACCTGCACATAAAATATTTCCACAACTCTTTTACCGTATGAGCCGTGCTTATGGATATGTTGCAGTCTATACTTTGCATTTAGGATTGGATATTTTCTGTTTTGTTTGCTATCTCCCTTGCTTTTTTGTTTTCTGTCCTTTTAATGTTAGCCTGCTGCTACAGTTGTGCACCTATTATGCATGCAGGTGCAGATAAACAAACACACGGGTGACAGGAGAGCATGGTAATCAGATATTATATGTGGCAGAAACAAATTTACGAATATGACAAAACATAGCTGGAAGGGGTTTGGTTTAATCAAATGTTCTTGTGGCATATGTTGCATTTAGACCCTCTTCCATTATCATAGCACAAACGCGTGTTGTCGTAACATGATATATCAGTACAATAACGAATGGTGGTGAGTCTAGTGACGTTGGTTTTTGCCAAATTCAATTATTGTTCACTGTTACTGATATATCAACGTCGGCCAAAAGGGGAATCGTGAATATCCCTACTTCAATGGTCCCCTTCTTTTATTTCTAAATTTGAAATGAAGCAAGAGTCAGGAAGATAATGTAACATGTTTTCCAAAACTTCGACCAATTAATCAAATCAAATTAGGCTTAGCTATTGGAAGGTACAACGTCAATTATACATTGATATTATTAATTATTGTGTAATGATCACATCTATCAAATATTGATATACAATCAGGAAGTTTGAGGGTAACTTTTTCCAATCTTTTTGCTCAAAATTCTGCATACAATTTCATTTCTTTTAATAATATATAATAGCTAACATTATTTCAGAATCAAAGTTAAGACACGAGGGTAAACAACATGTGGTTGGTCTGAGTAGTATTTCATAATGATTATTAAGACACGAAGTTAAGACACGAATGATTATTTCAAAATCATTTGAAATCCTTTAAAATCTTATGATGTAAATCCATTGAAATCCAAATTGTAAATTCTGATAGTCTTTTAAAATCCTGAGAGTCATTAAAATCTTACAAAGTCTTTTAAAATTCTCGAGACTTTTTTAAGCAAAAATTGTCCTTCAAAATCCTAATCCGATACACCCCCTTAGACACTTTAAACAAATGGTTAAAGGTTTAAACTTTGACTTGGAGTATGAAGAAAATCTGGTTAGGAGGAAGAATCCATCTTGTGTGTTACACTTACACATGTTTTCGAACAATATTAATTAACTGTTAAACCGCGGTAGATGGTTCGTACCTACATTATTATTGGAAGAAAAACACACATTGAGAAACATATTTGCATGCAAGGAAATTAAACAAAGTCTGCTATTCTCTCATCATCAACTGAATGGTGTGATAGGAACTTTCTGACAAAAAGTCCCAGCCAGGCTCGATTGGCATATTATCTATAGAATCTTGTGGACGCGCTTCATTTTCGTCCTATTTCTTTATCTTCATATATGTTATCAACATGGGAAGATAATTGTTCAGTTTCTATAGTCACACAAATAAATACTATTATGGCATGAAGAATACTTCACATTTCACAGTTAGTACGGGTCCTTTAATTTCCAGTTTAAGGTTTTAGATTATTACTAAATAAAATTAATTAAATTTGTCCCTCCACTAATTAACAACTAACTAGTTAACTACAAATTAACGAAGACCAACCAAGTGGTAGCATATGTAGCAACACCTTTGAACTAGCTGGTATAATTCCTTTTATACCTTTTAAATTAATCAAGAACGTAAAATAGAAAAAATAGTCAAACTCGAAGGGATTGGAGAAGTCAGAATTCCATGTGAAGAAAATAATTTCTCCTAAAATAAGCAGAATCCAAAGTTTGGTCTATTTAAGATTTTGTTCCATATGTTTTTGTTTTGTTTTTGGCCAGCAGGAGTGGTTACTATTCAAAAGCCAATCGCTTAAAGGTCACGACAAAAATGTCTATATATTAATTTTGACATTTTTTTTATATGTCTATATGTTCACACTATGTTGTTGGGGGCAACAAATATGCTTATTTTCCGAGAGCTTCAGTCTCTTTTGGCACATATTCACTATCTTATTGAATTGGCAAGGTGTGGACCCAATGTACATATAGATTGAATCAAAGTGGGGTATGGAGCGTTTGAATATACCGTCTTGTTTGTTTTATGAGTGGTGTTGGAACCCTCGCTTTTGCCTTGGTGGTTGATTGGGAGTCACTTGTTTGGGAGGGTTTTTGGCAGTTTGGGGTTTTGGTTTGGCTGGACTGCTCCCAGTTTTGTTCCTGGCCGCTGGCAGCTTTGTTTTGGCTGCTGTTGACAGCATTAGTAAGGCTAGATTGTTGGTGTTTTTGTGTTAATTTTTGATTCTTTTCTGCCTTTTTTCCCTGCTGTGTTCAGGTAGCAGGGCCTTTGTTTCTGTTGAGCCCGAGTCCTTCTCTTCTTGAGAAGGCTTGCTTGGCTTGATTAATAAATTTTGGCTGTTAAAAAAAAAAAAAACATGCATGATGCATGAGGAACTGTTCTTGACTAAATTATTACAAATAGAAAGTTGTAAATTAGTTTATTTTCTGGATAAGACTAATTGATGTCGTTGAAGGAGAAAACAATTTCCAAAATTGCTTTGTTAATGGAAAATTGGGTGTGTGTACGCTTTCAAAAATTTTTTTAAAAAAATTGTGTTTATTTGGTCGAAAGGGTGTGTAAGAGATCTGCATATCCTTCATGAGCTGACTTAATGGAAATATATAGCGATTATTAATGGGAGAAATTCCCAATGTATGACTAACTTTTGGATTGAATTATAAAATCCAAATTATGATTCCTTCAAAAAAAATCCAAATTATGATAGAGATCAGATATATACATTTTTTTTTGTTGACAGATATATACATTTATATGTTGCATACTACTCCCTCTATATAGAACTTTTTGGAGAAAAAGTTGTTTATTTCTTTTTATAAGATCCTCTTCAATTTGCCTCTTGCATTATTTTTGTTTTCTTTTATCAAAATTTGCTTCATTACTTCATCATTTATTTTTATTTTTTTTGTGAGAATCTGGGGAAAAAATGAGTTGATAATGATTCTCAATATAAATTAATTAAGTGGGTAATTAATTTGGAAAAAAGAGGGAGACTAATATAACTTTCTTAACTCTTGTATAAATTACTAAGTTATAAGAGTCCTATACAACCTATTAAGGAATGGAGGAAATAATGGATAGTCATTAACTCATTATCAATAATGCTTTATATGATGCTGAATGTTGTGTATTTATCTTCAAATTAAAAGGGATTGATGATTGCATATAGTCTATAGACCTGACCAGGGTAGAATTAATGGCTAATAATGCCAAGAAAAACGTGTTCCATTGATCATATCTTCTTGTACATGAGGTTAGGTTACACTTCACAAATGTTTTGCAATTCAAACGATAAATTGCTAACATAGAATGTGAAAAATTCCAGAGTACTTAATTAACTAAGTGACGCTAATTGGGCCAAGAAGGAATGAGCCAGCAGGAGAGGGTTGATTTTGTTCAAGCTTGGTCTTCTTAGCCTTAGGGGATGCAACTGAAAGTGTGAGGTCCAAATTAGGCACCGCTACACAATTTGAAGATTCATGTAGCCAGTTAACTGTAGAGTAATTATTTTCTTGCTTTTCTGATTTGGCTGCTTCTTCTTGTTCAAAGTAGGACAAAATGGTGCCATCATTAATCTCAACTTCACATTTACAATTATCCTCAAATTTATGACCCAAATTTACTACTGAATTTGCATGCCCTTGGTCTTTTGTGTTGGTGTTCTTGCTCCCAACCTGCAGCCAAATATATCATAATAATTTAATGACAAGGATCCATAAAAATAAAAATAATAAAACATTCATTTAGGAGAAATACTAAGTTCAACACACACAAATCAAAAAAGTTAAAAGAGGAAAAGATTAAATAATGTAACTAAATTATTTATTTGTGTGTGCATTCAAGTAATTTTTATTTGACACTGTAACATGTAAGATTTACTTTATATTCAAAGGTGTATGCCAAGAACTAGTTAAATAATTAAGCAATTGATGATCATGATTGAATTGAATTTGTCTAACATAGTAAAGTATATACCAAGTCAAAGAGACTTGAACGTCGCTTCTTGTTGATAGTAGCCAATCTGAGAAAGTATTTTTGAGCATGGCTAGCGACTTGTGTAGGGGTTCTTGAAGTGACAAAGTTTTTAGAGATGCCTCTCCAGTCTCCTTTTCCTAGCTTCTCTAATCCAACAAGAAATATTCTGTGTTCTTCTTCTGTCCATGGAACTCCTGATCAATCAGTATATAATATATGTTAGATTATGAGATCCCAAGAGATAAATTTTAGTATGTTAGTTATATTATCATAGTATTTTCTCATTCATCATGATTCAAACACTTATCCATTAACTCCCTTAGCTCAAATTAGAAGTATATAATATATGTATAAATGACTACTTAATATTATGACACCATACCAATATATAAAGGAATATAAGATTTTGGTGTACCATTTTTCTTTCAATTCTATTCTTATTAGTAGTTACATATTAGTATATTACAAATAAGAAACAAATGAAGGAAGCTGTTGGAAATTTGAACATGATAAATTAGTTTTGAGAGAAGTTTCATTTCAACTACAAACAATAAAATTTGTAAAAAAAATATATTTGATTTTTCATTGAAATTTTGAATTGATGAAATATACCGCAAATACTATAAAATATACACATTAAATTAATAGAAAACAAAAACAACATTAATTAGTGACCATCTTTCCACTAATATATGTATAAATATACCTTTCTTTCTCTCTTGGGGTGGACCTATAAAACAATCTGATAGATATGCAATATTAGAAGTGGATTTGTGATAATGATTTTCATCAATATTGGTTAATGATGCTGATGAAGAGAATGAGGAAGATGGAGAAGATGGTGAGGGAAACGTATCCATGCTAAAGCTTTTCTTGATCATGGTACTAGATGATGAGGAGGAGGAAGATGATAGTTGGACCCCAAAGAGACGAAGTCCTCCAAGGGTGAAGGATGTGCATGTCCTACAATTATGTCCTATCTTACCACAATGTGAACACTTTCTTCTCCCCATTACAAACCACCAATTAAAGTTTGTGTGTATGTTTCTTTTATGAGAATGAGAATGAGAGACAGAGAGAGAGCAGAATAAATGAATTAGTTTGGTGGTATATATGATATGAGGATGGAGTAAGATGTGGGGTGGGGTTAATTGATAATAGAAAATGGAAAGAAAAATATGGTCGCACACCCACGCTACTTAATTGGACGGACATAGTTTATTATTCTTGGATATTTTTGTTATATAAAAAAAAATATCATAGAGAGACGAATTCCTTATCTTATTAATTTTCAGCATCTATGACCTCTGGGCTTATTCACCGTACATCTGGATCTGCCTGCAAATTATTTAACTTGATAATATGATACTTTAGGCAAATATAATATACTCTCGTACCACAAAAATCTACTCATACGTTATACGTTTAGTCATGAGTTTAAGCTAGATCTAGACCATGGGGCGGGTGAATATCTCTTGATATTAACATTTGATGTAAAACCACAACTTCTAAAAAAGTCAAAAATTCAACTCTCTAATGAATTTCTAAGAAGATTTTCATAGCTATAATGACTTGAGTCTTAATAGAGTTTTTATCCATGTTGAGTTTGATCATATTATTAGGTAAGTGTTTTCAAGAAACTAGTATACAAATCTTGTTGAGACTTGAGACTAGAGTCACAACATCTTTTGCGATGGATGTAAATTGATTTGAGCGGTTGCATGTTTTTAAGAGTGTATATTTTTAATTTAAGAGTGATTTGCAAATATAAAGTTAGTTAGATGTTCTTTTATTGAAATTCTTAATTTAGTCAACATCAATGATTAAATTTAAAAAATATGTATATAACATTATTTAATAAACTAACATAAAAAAGTTATACATTCAAAAGAAACTTATCGAAGGTTATCCGAACAAAATAAATCGATAAATATGCATATATTGTATGAAGTTTATTTAGGTTATTTACACACTCAAAAGCAATTTTAACGCAATATTCAAACAACTTATTTTAGACAAATCATTTATGTTTTGAAGTTATCCATACATAAATCACTTTTATAACTAATTTGTATCCAAAATCAATTCAATCAAAATTGATTTTCGCCACCGCACAATCAAACACACGCTAGATTAATTTGTAAAAGAAAAAAAAAATCAACTGATGAATTTACCCAGCTCTAACACTCATAATAATCTAATCTTAATCCAAAATTTAATCGATAAATAGCAGGGAACAGGGTAGGAACAAGAAAATAAATACAAAACCTTACAAGTATATCACATAAAAAAGGAGGGGTTATTATGATTAGAAGTGCACCTTGTGGGCCGATCAAACTATGTTTTAAGAGCATCGTGCAAATGACTTTTGAAATTAATATACCCTTTGCAATTAATTATTAGAATCTGAGATTCAATAAAGAAAGGGTGATAAGGATGTTGTTGTTCAATTCAATAATGTAATTAGAGCTAGTCAAGTTGTATATGAGAACAGAAATTTCGGATAATTATCTTAGTCCTAATTACATAGCCAATGAATTTAGTAGTATTAATTATTATAGCTAGGCCAAGTTGTCAAGAATTTCAGTCCATATCACAAGTTGATTAATTAGTACAATTTGAACGGAAGGCAAGTTGGGGGTGTTTGTTTAGTCTTCCAAATCCTACAAGTATATCACATATCCTGTAGTAAGAGGATATGCATACACTGCTTCCTTTGTCATCTAATTGAGACTCACTTTGCAATATCATACAAAGGAATCTTCTTAATTATTTTGGTGAATTTTAAACAAATCTAACTTGTTGAGTCTATTTTAAAATTTGATGCCTCGTTAATTTTAGTTACTACTCCTAATTGATTCTATTTTGAATATGCCAATGGGGATATTCAAACTTGGGAGCAATATAATAACTCATTGAACATTTATTGTAAATGTTTTTCTCAATCTTTCTTATATTTTATATTTCACTTCTTACACTCAAACAAAAATTACACAATAATACATGGCCATAGGCGCACTACTAGAATGATCATTGATCAGTTGCATCTAGTAAGCAAGTGCTTAATCAAATTTTAGTTAACAATTTTTTAAATACGAATCACTATTTTTCAATCCACTTGTTGAGTACAAAATAGTATATATAACTCAAGTGAAAAAACAATACCACCGATAGACATATATTGGATAACCACGTGATTGGTCTCAAAAGAATAATAAATTTTATCAAATGGTGAATCGCTACATAGAATTTAAGTTAAATTTTTAAATGTAACAATTTTTTTTTATCAAACTTTACTTATATTTCGTTTAAACTAGACTACTGCACACTTTTTCTTCTGAAAATGTTAACTAGTATCTCAGTTAAAAAATAAATATAATATATAAATCTTAGAATTTGTATAGTCAAAAGTTTAAAACATATAAAAAAAATGGTGTTTTTAAAAGTTTTTCTTTCTCAAGAGACATAACCCTTATAATATTACACCACTATCAAATTCATTATCATATGCATATACTCCTTAATTTGGATACATCCACTCCTCCACATCTTACCAAATTGGGCTATGTACACTTGGTAACAAGTCTTTATTAAGTCACATCAAACATTCATAATTAGTCTATGGGTAAGCACACTAATCTTAATCTTATCATAAATAGGATATGCAAAAGGTAACCAAAGACCGGGGTAAGTTAGTTCACGGGTCATAATCAATCAAGGATATAAAAAATAATTGAAGATGAATAAACTTAATATTAATTAAAATGATATAAAAAATAAACTCTTTGAAATTACAAAATTGAACTGATCGTAATACTAAGCTGGCATTTTATAGATCACAATATGCTTTTTGGTCATGATCGATGTCACATTATATCAGATAAAATTAAAGCAGCGCACTGTGCCACTAATTGCTAAGCTCAAAAGATAGATTGCATCACTATAATTAGTAGTAGCTCGAATGAAATATTTTACTGAATGTCCAATGTGTAAGCACTTTCCCATATATCTATCCAAAAATAATTTGAATTTGTTGCAACAGATACACAAGATACTATGTTATGTACCCTACAACTTTTCTCAAAACGGAGACACCACTTGGTGGAGCCAAAGGATCGCAATAAATAAATGTATTACTTTAGTATGTTAATATTTTTTTTTTCTTACAATGTTAATTTGTTATATTGACAATTATGCAATTTTCTAATGTACACTTCCTTAACCAACTAGTGGCTTTTTTTCTCAAAAGAAAAAAGAAAAAAAATTAACCAGTGGCTTTCTAATTTCGCAAAGAGGTACTAGTATTGTTTTCTCTAATTAAGTCAAAAACAACATGGGAAAATTAAGTAATGATAATGATTGTGCAGATGTAGAAACTGGTTATTGTATTGGGCAGTCCATTCCAGTCATACAATATGAAATGTTCTTTAACTTGTTGCAATCATTTCAATAGTTTTATATTTGTTGATAGAGAAATGATATTTGTATAATCATATTTTGACAATTTTTACAACAACCTTCTTTTTTATATTCACATGTATTTTTATTCTCTATCTTCTTCTTTCTCTTTCTATTATTTTTATCCAATAAAAAGAAAGAAAAGATGATTATCACAAAAATTATTTGCATTTAGGTGTACAAATATCACTCTTCTTATTGATATATATGCCGCCTATTATAACTGGTCTACCACAAACTAGTACTTAAAATGTCTACAACTCCAATAACAGATACTTCGTCTCTTGGCAATAAATGTTTATGGTCCTTCTCATTTTTTTTATAAAAAAAGTGGCTTAATTGGTATGAGTTTAGTGAAAACAACAAAAAATATGTAGTTTCTATTAACTAACATCAATCAAGTCAGAGTGTTTACCATAGAAATAAGAAAGGTCATGAGTTTTTATTTATGCGATCTTCGTTTGAATTTCTAACGGTTTTAATATTGGTCCACGATAGACCATTTATAAAAGTGGTACACCTTAGAACTCTTCTATGCTGAGATTCATACATTCTTGCATATATTAAAATAAATTCGGAGAAATATTTATATACTATGATTGGCCAGTAATGAGGGATTTTGATTGTATCTATGAGGCACTATGTTAGATTTCATTGTCGATACCAAAAAAAGCTCGGAAGTACACACAAAAATGATAATATAATACAGGTTTCTTAAAATTAAAGTAAGAGATCCCTAAAGAAAATTAACATAAAAGAAGAATATAGAAAACATCTTAATCAATTAGATCAAGAAATAAAAAATAGACAATTGCAAATGACAGATTGAATAACACTGTTGATAGTTAACAAGTTCACCGCATATTCCTTGTCAATGTCATACACAGATTCAAGACTTCTACTAATTACAGCTCATTATAAATTGACAATTTATCTGCTAATTGATCATGATAATTAATATAGTCTAGAAAGAAAGATGAAAAGCTCTGTGCAGAATTGACTAGTAGTGAAATTAACACAAATTATAGAATAATGTACATAATATCTTTCCAGTGATTATTGTTTTCCTAAGATTCCATGTGTTTTAAGGATTAATCTCAAAATCGGTTATTTTCTTACTTAATTTGACGCTTTCTTGGGTCGGGTTGAATAGAACACACTACACATAAATTACATTCTTAATTATAAATATAAATGAGTCAAAAAAAGTTGGTGTATTTAGTCAAAATGTTGAACCTCTTTTGACATCCTCATTGTCCAAAAACTCTTGTTAGGGCTACCCTGCTAAAAAACTTTTGCACAAACTAATTTTCCAGATGCAACCACTAAATTAACAGCTCTAAGTAGATCAAATCTGCAAATTTCATAAAACTTAAAATTACTTGATACTCTATCAAGTACTAAGGTTAACGGACATTATAAAATCTTATAGCTACAAATATCCCGCTTTTATAATTTTACGTATGCATGATCGTTAAGATGGTATAAACATCTTCAGTAGTTGGATCAATGAAATATAATTTGTGCACATAGTTATAAAGTGAAGTAACTCTAACAAGAATTACTCCTAAAGTAAACTGATCTCTCTCTCCATATACATCAAATTACACTGGTGTATTATTTGATAATATATATTAAAGTGTAGTTAAACAAGTTTAAAATTTACGGGGATAACCTATAGGATGCTATGATATATAAATTATATCATGCAATCAATTTTATAAAATATGTATTTGAGAATAAGTTATTCAACGGTATAATATTTTTCAAATGTTACACCGGTATATTTTGATCCTTTGTATATAATATATCGGAGTTTAAGAGGGTCGGAGACAAAAATAAAAACGATAAAACAAATAGACGAGTAACCATAACTCCCAATAAATTGGTGAGAAATAAACTACACCAATATGAGTAAGACATCGCTCATATAAAATGAAGATACATTAGATGGTAAAGCATCCGCACACATTGATCCAACATATGGTAACAATGGCAAACCTTCACTTCTCAATCCATCTGAAGTAATATCTTCATTCTTCAAATATGTTGTATTAGACAGCCTTTAACTTGACAACACTCTCATCTTTATAACCCTAGAGCAGGGTGGCAATCACTAATGAATAAACACACAAATCCACCTTCAACCTATTTATGTGTCCTGGACCGCATCATCGAGCCCGGACCACCCCATTAGACAACTCTTGTCAATGGTACTGGAGCTTTGATTTCATGTTGTGATTTTCTCATAAAATAATAACAATATCTCTATTATAAATTCATAATTAATTTGTAGAATGAACAAATCGACCTTGCGATACACTCTGCAGACATTTTTCATTAACCTTCTTTTATATCACCATCTTTGTTGTTTAAGTATTGAAGAGCTAGTGATTTCTTTCCTCATATTTCCATTATCTTAGTTTATAAAAATACATATAAATCACAAGTTAGGTTTCTTGTTGATACAGTTTAATTGCTTGGGATTAAGAAATAAGAAAATTCTATATTTCTCTAATTGGTAACTGCTGGAAAGACAACGATATATCATCTTTATATTTTTGGTGAGACGGAAACTGTTAAGGTGAGAAGTGTATGTAAATAGCAACAATTTGCTATTATACGTTAACTCTATCCTCCCTACTTCCCTCATTCCGAATGTTTGGTTACACATATGTGATGAAATTATATAATAGGTCTATTGCACTAAAATATACAGTATTTTATTTGGCTTAAATGGATTTTTGATCCCTATTTTTTAAGAGCGGCTCTGTTTTTTAACTTAATTTACAACTTTTCTGTTTTGGTTTGTTTTAATGTCTTTTATTTGTTTGTTAACTTTGTACTCCTAAAAAAAATTGTTAACTTTAACTTTTCTATTCCAGCACTTCTTGTGCTTTTGATTGTTTTGTTCTAATATACCATTTCTTTGGCTTTAAAAAAAAAACTAAAAGCCTCGTTTGCAACAACTTTTTTCCTTTCTATCAAAAAAAAAAAACAACTTTTTTCCTTAAAAAATCACATTTTTAACACAAAATAAACATTTTTTGAAATTTTTATCTATTTGTTAACAAATTTTCAAAAAAAAAGAAGATAATTTCAAAGGAAAAAAACTCAAAAAATAATTTCAAATGAGAAGTTGTTTTTAGTAGTTTCTCCATAAAATTGAATTCTATTTTTTAGTTCAACTTCATCTTGCTATCCCTTAACTTGGGATAAAAGCATGAGTGTTTTAAGATTTCAATAGTAAAAAGGTAAATTAGTTTTTAAATTCATCTCCTTGTCTCGTAAACGAAACATATATTTGATTAAAAAAATCCTCCTCTACTTTTTTCGTTTGAACTAAACATATATTAAATTAAAATATTTTTCTTTTTCTATCGTCCCATCCGCTAAACCAAAAAGACCTTAGGAATATTTTCTCCATAATTTATTGCTCTTTCATTTTCCCCCACACCAATTTTCTTTGTAAGACGCACAATAAGCTAATAGAGTGGGATAAAAAAATTGTCATTATATTTAGAGTCATGTTAACTTGTGCCCTTAAGACACATGTTAACCAACCCAAAAGTAGAAATTGTTTCTTAAATTTTGTGCATTCAAATAGTTAAAAATCAAAAAGTTAAATTCAAATGTATTAATTATAACAAAATATTTCTATTTTTACTTCTTAACTTATGTCATGAGGGCACAAGTTAACATTAACCTTACATTTAAAATGACAATGAGATGTCTTCCATCGAAGCCACCACTAGAATCTAGTTGTAAATTCATTACACCTCTGCCTTCAAACTTCATGGTGGCTCGAACTACTTTAGATCTAGGGGTTTATCATCTATCAAATCCACTTATACATAATTTTAATGAATTTGTATGGGGTTATTAAGACTGGCGTTTCCTTTGAATAGAAAGATCCAATCCATATTTGAATAGTTTTTTTTTTTTGGTTACATATTTGAATAGTTTTACTAAAACTAAAGTTGACAGAACATTATGAAGTTGTTAATGCTTGATTGTTGTTGTAGTATATAGTTGTTGTCCTTTTAGCATGAATGACTACATTCATTACTAGATTTTAAGTTTATATGTAATTGCCGCCGTTTATATTGTTCAGCTCTTATTTTCATTGGTACGGTTATTCTATCACGAGGACTATCCTTGTGAATAACTAAGTACAAAACCTACTCTTGCAACCGTTGGTTCCACAACCATGTTGATTTTAACATGATAGAATGTAATGTAATTGCTTGAGGAATTTTCATTACACTGGGCAGGATAAACCAAAACTGGAATATTGTTCTGTACAAAGCTAAATAATAATATATCGGAGTTCCAATTTGGTTAGCTTTACTATACTATGTTCCTCTCCCCTCCACAAAATCACAGACAGATAGGTAGATACTATTATTTACATGATCACTAAACCAAAAACTTAGTAAAAAATATAATATGCAAGAAGCTTTAAACTTGCACACTCTCCACCTATAAAAAGAAGAGCCTTAAACTTGCACATGCCTCTGAATTTGATTGTCCTTTATTTTCTGTACTGGTCTGATATACTTGGGAAATGGAGGAGTGATCAGCAATCACATGACAATGTCACCTTCCAGCATCTTGAGCACCTGTGACAAAACACAAAAAATGAGGGATGGAGATGGAGGCATTACTAATTAATTAAACACCAATGTTTGAAAGATTAGTTTGTATGGAATGGTCTGCATGAGTTATGGTTCTTCATAGACAAACTCCTAATAATCCTTGGAATAAATTGTCAGAATCTGTTTGGAGATCGAATCGGCATATGACTTTCGGGACATAGTTCAATTGACAACTATGCTTGAAGTTAATGAGTAATAAATAAATAATTTATAAACATGTAAATGAATTAAGTCTCCAACCTGAGACACTCGGGGCCTTAAATGAGGATCCCGTCGAATACACATAGAAGAACATTGCATCATGCGATAAACCTCTTGATGAATATAGCAATTTCTTATACTTGGATCTACTAGTTTATCAATGGCATTTTCTTCAAGCAATGGCCGTGCCTACACAAATATTTGAACCACCAACAATGATGAATAAATAGTTTTAAATGGATTAATGCTTGTTTCGTGAGAAAAGGCATCATAGCACACTCTTATTGTCAAAGAGGTGATTATAAGTCAATACATTCAAACATGATACTAACAACTCTCTTTCCAACACTCTATCCATGATTGGATGAAATTCACATGGGCCAAGAACTTTGGAAATGGGACCCACATGATTTAGTCAGATCCACACGACCACACGGACTTATAGAAAGAATATTGAAAAGGACGTCTTTTTAAGATATACAACAATTTGGTAGCAATTAAACTCATTGTATAAATCATACCCATTCACTAAGGCATTGTTGGCCCCTCGGCCGGCTAATATCCACAGCTTTCCGACCTGTCACAAGCTCTAGTAATACAATCCCAAATGAGTACACATCAGCTTTTTCAGTAATTTGACCACTTTGAGCATATTCTGGTGCCAAATACCTAAAGGAACAAGATTTCTACTATCACATTTTAAAACTAACAATGAAAAAAATGAGATGAAAAAGAAATTGGCTTTCATCTAGCACTACCCAAATGTTCCTATCACCCTGGTTTCCACACCCATATCTCCATCTGGCTGCCACCTAGCAAGTCCAAAATCTCCCACCTAATATCCATAATTGAAAGTTAGTTGAGACATCTATCTTAATAAAACATAGCTAAAAGCATAATATGCATATCTGGCTTCATAGATAAACAATCATTTATCACCAAGGGCCGCAAAAAGAATATGAAGGCAATAATGTACTTAAGTAAATAAGACTTACTAATGCTTCAAAATCATGAGTGAGGAGGATATTGTTAGGCCGCAGATCACGGTGTACAATGCAACCAACTCTACATTCTTCATGAAGATATCTCAAACCACGAGCTGCTCCAACCGCGATTTTTTGGCGTGCAGACCAATCCAGCACATTCTGCATTCGTCCTGCAAATCCAAATGACCTCTTTAAAAAAATTATCCTGCAAATTGCCATTAGCTTATATAAATGTAGTTTTAACTTATTTAGGATTCAAGGGGGTTTACCATAGAGATGAGAATCAAGCGATCCGTTGCAGATATACTCATAAACTAGCAATCTTCTTCCATCTTCAACACAGAACCCAATTAGCATCACAACATTGCGGTGTTGTGCGCAGCTTAAGACCTCTACTTCTGAGCAAAATTCTTTGTCTCCTTGAGTACTGGCTAATTTATATTGCTTGACAGCAACAACTTGCCCATCCTGTAGAACACCACGGTGTACCGAACCAAAGCCACCTTCAGCTAAGAAGTTTGCTTGAGAAAACCCGCCCGTGGCGAGTTGTAGTTCTGCAAATGTAAACCACCTTGGAGGATTCCCAAATGCAGGTCCTTTGTGTTGACAAATAGAGCACAATGGAGGAGGTCCATGAGGTGAATTTCTGGCTAGTGAAATTGCTTCTCTAACACTTTTGCTCAAGTTAACATCAATTTTACCAGTAGACACTCCAAAGATAGGATCTTGATCCAAGAATGTCAATTTCTGAAGCAAAGCTTCATAGGTAGAAACCAAAGACTTATCACTAGATCTTTGCATATTGTCCTCGTGTTTTGAGAACTCACCATCTACACAAATTACATTTGAAATCCATGGCTGAAAAGACGAACTTTTCGATGATGAACTTAGCTTTTCACTCTCCGAGTCAGATTCAATATCCTCAAGGTTTGACAGTCCCTCGTGAACAACAAAGGGAAAACATCTCCTTCGTCTTTCATAGTTGTCAGAGTGGAAAAATGGCGATGTTCCAGGATCTGAGCTCGATATTGAAGCTGTTCCAATATCAGTTACAGTCAATGGTGGTGACCCTTGCTCTGGACTACTAGCAGGAGTGACTGCTGGACCTCTAATTATATCTGAATGTTCAAAATTGTCTTTTAAGTTACTTGTGTATGCATTTGGTTCCAACGACAATGCACAACCTCTTCCTTCCTTCTTAGGTGAACTATTCAAATTCAATCGTAGAATCTTCGGATGAGAATGCTTCATAATTACAATATTGCAATGCAGCTCGTCCATGCAGTATTTCTTTTCACCTTTCAATTTTCTGCAATTGTGGACGAACGAATGATTGTTTTCCAACTCATAAATAATTTGGAAAATTATATAGTAGAAACAACCTATTACATTGTATTGCATGTAAAGGACAAAGTTCAAATCCCCCCTCAGGCAGTTGTAAAATGGTCATTAGTGCCTTAAACAATAACACAACCTCTAAGAAAGAATGTGAAAAACACAAAGTAATCTTATTACCTGTCCAATATAACCCAACTTGACTGCACTCTCTTGGCTTCAGCAGCCACTGCACCGCACGAAGAACCAGAAAGAATCTTCACTCTAATCTTTATCTGTTCAAATATTTGAAAGGTTACATACAAAAGCTGAATAGCAGAGACACAAAGCAAAAGGCAAAGAAATACAGATGTGGAAATTATTAATGAGTTATGTTAGTTCCAACCTTCTCAGGATCATAAAAATCATGAAGTTGAAGCACTAATTGAGAACATGAATTTGTAATAACTTCTTTCTGATCTGAAACAGTTCCCAATCGCGATGTCCAGTGACTCGTTGCACAATCAGTAGTAAATCTTGAAATACCCCATACCTTCTTCCCTGTAAAATACACAGATTATAATCAATCTTAAACCATGTTACCACAATGAATTTGAAAAAGATTTCAAGATTGTTCAGATCTCAAGAAACTCTAGTCTAGTGTCTCATTTCCTTAACTTCTTAATTCAAATTTTCTTTTTCCTCAAAGTAATCAATATTAAAGCATGACACATAAAAGATACAAAAGCATAAGCATATGAAATTGTAGACAAAAATTGAAATGAAAGAAAGAGCAAAGACAATACTTGAAGAAAGTTGAGGAATGATAACCAAAAGCTTAATGCAATCCCCTGGTAGAACAACATGAGTCAAAGCCCAAACCAAAGCAGTTCTTGAAATATCTTTTGAAGCTTTCACTGCAACTATAACAACCTTAGAGGAAGAACTCGTTTCTTCTTCATAATGATGACCCTTTTGTTTATTCATCTCAAGTGACAATTTTTACAAAAAAAATCAATTGCTAGAACCCATCTGAATTGTTAAATCAACTACCCAGAAGAAAAGAAATGTTTGAAAGAAAAAAAAAGTACAAAAAGTGAGAGAAAAAAACAAATAGAAATGGACAGTGGACACAAACTTCAAGGTACTTTAATCAAACAATGTTGCCGTTAAAGCAAACAAAAAAAAATGTATCAGTGTGACAGGAACATTAGAAGAAGAAAAGAAAGTGACATTAGAAAGAAACAACAACGTTGAATGTGTGATGAGGCAGGTCATGGAATGGAAGAAGAAACAGAATTTTGATTCAGGTAAGCCACGCTGTCTGTTGCTATTTTCTTCTAACACTTTTTGTTCAATCATTGCAAAACAGATATATAACCTTCTTTAATAATTATAAGTTAATTAAAACAAATTATGAAACAAGTTATATGTGAGTGTGTACAGACAAATCCGTTTGCTAATCCCAAAATTAAATGAAAAGGGTCACATTATTCATTATTATAAGCTCTCAACATCTTAGGAACAAACAAAAGTTGTACTAAGCTTCTTTTTTCCCTTTAATAAAGTATTATTCTCATATAACATCGGTCAATTTTTTAAAGTTTTCGAAATTCATTTAAAATATTGACATATTTTAACATATATAATAAAAAAATTTACATACAAGGATCCGAGATCGAATCTTGAACTAAATGGTTTATAAAACTAAACATATCATTTACGCAACACAATACAATGTTGGTAGTTTTAAGTCTTTTTTAAACACAATTTTAAGTTAAATATTTTGAGATATGTAATATATATACACACACTCCATCCATATCCTATTAAATTATGTGTCACATTTGTAATTTCTTACTAAAAATACATCTTTGTGTAAATTTTGATGTTGATCCGACTATATCTCTGTGTAAATGTTTTTTAAATCTTAAAATCTGCTCTAAAACACATGTGAGTCTCGGAATCTAAGTCAACCAAACTTGATTCTATATATAAAAAAAGGGAAATGCTAATCAGTGCCCCGAGGACACTGGTTAAGGATATGAAAAAAGAATTTATGTAATAGTTAATGCATTAAAATTGTGTAATTAATTGATAATAATGTCAAAAGCAGCTACCTTTTATGATAATAAATCCCTGTCATGGTATGCTTAACCAGTGCCCCAAAGGCACCTGTTAGCAAATATTAACAGGAGATTGAAGGAGTATCAAATGCATCGCTTCAACATAGGGAAATGGATATTGAAAGTACTCATAGCAAGTATTATAAGCAAGTGACAACTTTGGTTTAACTTGAAAATCACTCTCACAACCCTCAAATACCGTGGCATTGATGACATGACATGTGAATTTTATAACTAGTGGGCTGGTACCTTTCTATTGCAAGTAACTAAGGACTAAGCCTCTTAGAAAGCTCCAACTATTAAAATTAAGATTGTTTAATTTGAATGTACTATATACTTCTATATAGAAGTTCCAACAACTATTAAGATAGTTTATTTAATTTGAATGTACTATACTACTATATAGTATGTGTAATTATATTCGGCACGAAATTGCAGCTCACATCAATCCCCATTCAACATTTGGCATAAGAAAGTGAAATGCATAATGGAGAGACCGATTAAAAATGTTGCTTTCATTAATGTCTAGAAAGAAGGTACCAAAATTGGATTAATTATCAAACGGTGGAAACCTTTCCGTAGTGCATACAAATAGAATGGCCAAAAAAACTCAATTGAATTGACTACGTGCTAACCAACCAATTCTAGTTGTTTTGGTTGATGTAAATGAGCCAACACAAGAATATGAATTTGGTGGCTGAAAGTGAAAGTTTTGAAGTCATATTTTATATGGCTTGAACAGTTACATGTGCACATTTAATGAACCATTGCATTACTACTTACTACTACTGTTACTCCTGTCAAGCCAACACAAACCCACTAGTGAGACCAGATCGGCACAAACTTTCTTTCAAACGAGTTTATGTTTTCTCAGTTCTCACGTGTCAGGCTTTATGATGAGTTCATTAAATTATTGAGTTCATTAATGCCACAGAATTTGTCAAACAATTCTTCCAATTAAAACATCTAAAATATGATTATTATTTTTCATAACTCTGTAATTTTAAGAGAAAAAAACATTACCAATCGAGAGTTCAAAACGAATGTATGTTTGTATTAAATATTGTTTCAATTAAAATTAGAATTTCAACCAATAATAGATTGGTTCAAGTGGTATGAGACTTGAGTCCCTTAAACATGTGGTTAGACGTTTCGAGAACCTATCTTAAGTTTCCACAAATTCTCCGATGGATGAAAACTTCGTACCAATATAATAATAAAAAAATTAGAATTTCAAATTCAATCATTTGATTATTTAAAATATGTTTTGTTTTTTAAATGTTTAGATTATACTAGTGGTAGTTAGAAGAAAAAAAAATGTTATACTGATAGTTGTCAATGTCTTAGGAACTGTTATTCAAAAGAAAAAATGGATAAGTGATTGAGCCATTAATTAGTTGAACTTATTAACTAATAATTTATTATATTAATTATGAACAAATTATAAATTATCTACCGAATGTATGCATCTATTTTTTTCTCTATGGTTGAAATTTCAATGCACGATGTAGATAGGCAATGTTTGTAACGTTTTTTTTCCGTTTAATGAAGGGGTCTACGGTTGTTAATATGTAAAAAATGTGCTTGGCATAAAATGCGAGTTAAAATTAATTTGAAGTGCCATTTTATATCAAGCGTTTTAATTTGTGCTAAAAAGAAATATCAATCGTTTCAGAATTGTTTTTTTGGGTAACAAAAGGGAAAATCGTAAATCGTTACAGATTAGGGATAGAGAGAAAAAAAAATGTCAACGCATTATGAGGAATGTTGAAAAGTAAGAAGCCACAAACTTACAAAAGCAAAAAAAGAAACAGTGGTCATGTGGATCAAGATTCAAGAGAATCCATGAAAACATAGGAATATTAGAAAAGAATGTTGTAGTTTAATTAGTTAATCTCTTACTAGGCAATGAAAGTATGTAATCAGGTTAGATGTGTCTGTCTGGATCCAAACTTATATATATATATATATATATATATATATATATATATATATATATATATATATATTACACATCTTTGTTGAAGAAGCTAACACATACTTTGCAAAACACTTTCAATATATATAGTGATGAATGACTTGGATAGCAAGTAAACAAGAAAACGAATCATCTTGTCAAGTGCTTCTATAAGCATATATAATTATAAAAGTAGCATAGAATTTGGTTCTTATACAGTATAAACAACTTTCTCAAATTGTGTTGATGACAACAAAGAAGAATGTATAGGTAACTCTTAGCATCTCACTTTTGTGTAAGAAGTGAATGCAGCAAAGGAAAAGTCAAAACAGTTCAATGGTTAATTCAGATAAAGATTGCATTGTTACCCTTTCTTTACTCAAGATTCTCCATCAGTCTAGTGTGATAGCAAGAAGAAGGGGAAATGTGGTTTCAAGGGACAAAGTTGAATTTTCCTGACTGAAGTTGTTTGTCTTGACACTTTCAATTTAGTCCCTATTGATATTGCACCTAAGTACTTAATTAACGTGCCAAATCATCATAGTAAGTGATGTTGATTGACGCGTTGGACTAATGTGATAGACAACATCCACTTTCATAGATTCTTTTTTATTTTCAATATTACAGACAAAGGTAATAGTGTGTGCAACTTAAATATACAATCAATCAGGAGGAGATTTGTAGAAATGCAATTTCGCTAAAGTAAAACATAAAACACATTGATAACTTTTTTGGACTAATGTAGCTTTATCGTTTTACCAAAATATGGTCCAAAAGCTCGCAGTGGTACTTTTTTTGGGCGGTGATAACAAAATAAAAAATATATACTTGTTTTTGGGATAAATATGTTTTTTTTTCTCTATAAATATACCAATTTTTCGTTTTAGTCCCTCTAAAAAATTTCTTCAATTTTTAGTCCTCAAAAATTTTCCATCTTTACTTTTGGTCCATCCTTTAAAGTAAACTCATATATAAAATTCATATTTTTGAATAAAATTTTGCAGAAAAATTCATAATATTATAAGAATCTCTCCCAAAAAAATTTAGAATTTTTTTAACAAAACATGAATTTAATATGAATTTTTATATTTTTTATGGTTAAAAATTCATATTAAATTTATGTTTTGTTAAAAAATTCTTTTTTTTTTGGAAATATTTTTACAATATTCTACACATTTCTTCACTAAAAAAATACTAAAATTAACTTTAAAATAGGGACCAAAAGTAGTGATTGAAAATTTTATAGGACTAAAAGTTGAAGGAAAATTTTAGAAGGACTAAAACGAAAAGTTGGTATATTTATAGGGACCAAAAACATATTTAACCCTTTTTTTTACGTTAATAACAAAATCAAAAATTCTCTCAAAAAAAACTAAATAAAAAATATATACTTAAATGAATCAAAATAAAATAAAACATAATGATTTGTAATAACTACCATTTACATAAATTATTTGTCAAAAAAAATTGTTTACATAAATTAATTAAAGGGTTAAATATGTTTTTGGTCCCTGTAAATATACTAACTTTTCATTTTAGTCCTTCTAAAAAATTTCTTCAACTTTTAGTCCCTATAAAATTTTCCATCTTCACTTTTGGTCCCTCTTTTAAAATAAACTTCTATGTAGAATTCATATTTTTGAATAAAATTTTACAGAAAAATTCATAATGTTATAACAATCTCTCCCAAAAAAAATTAGATTTTTTTAACAAAACATGAATTTAATATAAATTTTTATATATTTTATGTTTAAAAATTCATATTTAATTTATGTTTTGTTGAAAAATTCTATTTTTTTTTATAAATATTTTTACAATATTTTACACATTTGTGCATAATTTCATTTAAAAAAAATACTAAAATTAACTTAAAAATAGGGACCAAAAGTAATGATTGAAAATTTTATAGGGACTAAAAGTTGAAGGAAAATTTTAGAGGGACTAAAAACATATTTAACCCTTAATTAAAATACCTATTTTACGTAAAAACAAAATCAATATTCCTGCTTCAAGCATTTCCCTCCATCCTACATTAAATATTCTTGTCAAAAATATCCTACAATATTAAATATTATTTATTCATTAAATTTTTATATACCTATTTAAGAAAAACTACTGTTTTTAAAATATCCTAGTCCTTCCCTAAAAAAAAAATATATCCTAGTCCTTGTAACCAAAAAAGAAAATATCCTAGTCCTAGGGTAATAAGTGCAACATATAATTAGCCTAGGGTTTGACAAAAACCAGGCAACTGACGCCGCCAGTTGTTTCTCCTTTGTTCTCTCAAATTTTAACTACTGTGTGTGTTCTTGTGTTTTCTGTCTGTATTGTTTTTGTGTGTTGTTCATATGGCTCATAATATCTCACTTGCTAAGTTGTCTTCAAGGTGTGACATAAAATATTTATCAGATGATTTGTTGCACCAAATTTTCATTCGCGTGCCATTGAGATCCATCGTTGCATGCAAATGTGTTTCAAATGGTTGGTTGGCTTTAATTTCAAGCCCTAATTTCATAAAACAATTCACATCTCATCAATACTCTCTTCTCAAATCAATCTTGATATTTGTCACACCTCATGAACTTATTTTAGCTTTTTCTCAACAAAATCAGCCTCTAGAGATTCCTATTCCTTCCCCTCTGGATATGATCATCAAAGGTACTGGTAGCATATGCGGTTGTTCCAACGGTTTATTCTTGTGTTCTAAGAATCGGGACACATGTGCTACCGGCTGTTACGTTTATGATCCACTCGTTAAAGAGTGTATCCATATACCTGATCTCTGGGCGCGGAGGGAAAATAGATACGCCGTAGGGTTTGTTTGCAAACCGAAGCAGATGGTGTCCAATCGTTATTGGGATCAACGCGACTTTCATGTTGTGATCATCGAGACCACCTGTGTAGAAAGGATGTTCGATATCAAAGTTGATATTTTCTCCTCAAAGAAAGGGCAATGGGAACACATTTTTATGTACTTTCTGGACAGCTTCACTTTTTGTCCTCACAGGCTTCTAAGTTGTTCCTATTCTGGAGGGTTGTATTTCATGGGCAAGACAAATATTTTTGTGTTTAATCCTTATACAACAGGACGATATACCATTGATTATCCATTAGAAGTTGATTCAACGAATATAACGAGTTTTGGGTTTCTTGGGATCTCTTGTGGTAGTTTGAGGATAGCTGATATCCGTCAAAATGATTTGAGAGTTTGGAAACTTGTTGGAAAGAATCATTGGGATTTGGTGCATAGGATTGATCTATCCACAAAATTACCACAGAAGTTTTGTGCTAATTATCAGAAGAGTGTTGGAGGGTTTCATCCCTATGATGGGGATATTGTCTATTTACATTCTTATGCTGATGGAGTTTTTGTTTGCAACTTAAGGGATGAGAAATTTGAGGTTGTTCCTGGTTATGAGAAAACTAATTTAAGTCCTTTTCAATTAGAGATATCAGATTTGGTGCTGCCTCAAGAGTCCAGAGTTATCACCATCAACTGAATAAGATTATTTACTAGATGTATGCTTCATCTGTTTTTAATTTCTTAGATTATTAGTTGATTAGTTTTTTAGTAGGAAAAACACATGTTTTATGTCTTGAATAATACAATTGTTCTTTATTGTTGAGTTTTATTTAATTTATGATGATGTTTGTCACTCAAAGTAGCTAGATTTGATAGGGGAATCGTCCTTTTGAAACAAACCTGTGGAGATCAAATCAACAGAGATTGTTCGAGTGATAAAAAAGTCATAACCATTTTATGAATATCAATGAAAATCAAACACTTTCAAGAAAGTGTTCGTTCAATGAAACCTCTATGTTTTGAATAAAATGTTAAAAGTTAGCATCATACAAATAATCTTTCTTAATATAAGCTTTCTCTAATTGTGTTGATAGCAACAAAGTAGAATGTATAGGTAATTCCAAGCATCTCATTTTTGTGTAAGATTTGAAGGATGCAAAGGAAAACTCAGAGCAGTTGAATGGTTAATTCAGATAAAAAGTGGCACTGTTACCCTTTACTCATTCTCAACTGTACTAGAAACTATTGCCCCCCTTAACTTGAAACATGACAGACATGAGATTCTTCCTCAGTCTGGTGGGCTGGTAGTCAAGCCAAAACAAAGCAAGAGTTGGGGAATAAGAAGGATAAATGTGGTTTCAAGGTTCAACGGCAGAAATTAACTTTTACCAACTTAAGTTGTTTGTTTTGACATTGTCAATTTGGTTCATATTCATATTGGGCACATATGTGAGAATAGTTGACATGCTACGTGACACTTAACATGGCAAATCGTCATAATCAGAGACTTGAGTTGCGGACCTCACTTTTTGGACAAGCGCGATAGCGGACACAACATCCACTTTCAAAGATTTAATTTAAATTTCAATATAATCACGGACCAAAATGATAGTGTGTGCCAATTTTAGAGGTTAAGGTGAGGATTTGCTCTTAATATAGTGGAGTATCAACTAGGAAAATATTCGTACAGATGCAATTTTACATAAGTATAAACCACATGGATAGTTAGAATATAGGAAATAATAGAATTCTTCGAACCAAGTTTCTAGGATCAATATCATTTGATAAATGTAGTTTTATGGATGGCTTTTCTTGAAAAATAAATCAACAATCTTTTTTAACCAGTATTCTTATGCTTGCTATTTTCTAACTTTCTAATGCGACCAAATATAGAAAAAATTATTTTCTAACTGAAAATAATTAGGATAAATAATAGTTATGATTTCGGTTATTCTCTTGAAAAATGAAAACTAATGGGAGAAAAAATCATCTTCCCACTATGAAACAATTAGTAAAGAAAAACGTTCCTACTTATCAACATTTTCCTTTCTAGAAACCACAACAGAGAAATGTTTTGAAACCAAAATAGTGTTTTTCATTCTCTATTAGAACTGGAGCATTTAGGTATTAAAGTTCTGCCTTCTGATGTTTATAAATCACACCAACCAGTTATAAAGGAGAAACAATACATGTTAGATGGATTTCTACTAACATTGATACATCCAATTATTGCTATATGTTGGGGAGGAAATAGAAACAGTGATTGTCTTTGATAATGCTACCTATCAGAGCAACCATTCAAATTTAAGGTGCTAGTATTGCTACCTATTGAATGAAGTGGAATGTAACTCATGCAGCCGTGTACCTTTTGAGCTATGTGGCCAATTTGTTGACAAGGTTGAGTAGTATGCTCTCCAACTCCTCTCCATTGCTCCAATCATGAACTTTTGCATGAACTAGTTTTGGATCACTGCAGATCCTGTTCCAGAGGGGATAATTCTTCCTAGGCATCACAAAATCACCTCCCTCAAGCTTCAAAGTAGGGCAATAATCACCTGCTCCATCTCCAACGTAGATGAATCTTGTTTCGTTTTCAGGTAAAGAACCTCGGATTCGGTCTATTACTAAACCCTAAGATAGAATAGAAGAATAAGTCAATGAAATTGAAGCTGGAAGGATGGATCACATGACACAAGATTTCAATTTGCAAGTGGTATATTGTATACATAAGCAGGAATTTCACCAACTGTATGAGGGGGTGGAAATTTTGCTACTTCCTGGACCATTTTATCAACTAACTTAGTACAAATGCTTCAGCTTGAATACTCAAATATGATATATGCAAGATTATTATCTTTTTGGAAACAAATATGCAAGATTAATTGAGTGCTCGGATTCACACAACATAATGTTAAAACTAATTTTGTCTCGCCTCAAAGATAATCTATAGTAAAAATCTAGAATTTTGGTTATTTTCCATCAAAATTGATTTCGACTCTAAAAACTCGGTTTGATTAGAAGCTATAATCAGGTTTTTAAATAAAGGTTTATAACTGCGATCTGGGCCGAGGCATAACAGTTTTATGTTGTTGAAACTGCAAGGAAACTGCAATCAAGGCCGCATTTGATCGCGATTTGAGGCAGTATCTAGAATCGCGACCCGGTTGCAACTGCAACTGTTAATGCAATTGCTATTTAAAATCCTGGTTATCACACAAACAGTTTTACATAAAATAAAAAAATAAAAAACAGTTGTTTCGGTTCAAGCGGCTCAAACATAACAAATCAGTTATACAAAACTAAGTTCATTTCACACTAAAGAGAAATAGTTGAATTGAAGAAGAGAGTGTACCTTGCACATATTGGAAGGGCAGAGTTGACAATGATGAGGAGGCAATGTAGTTGAATCATGAAATGGAGTGATGCAAAGGCGACCCTTTTCATCAACAAATGTTGGGTTTGTATTAATTTGGGAAAAACACCCTAAAATATTATGGTGTTCAAGAATAGTCTGAATATAAAACAAATTGGCATCGCTAATTATCCTTAAATCACATCTGCAAAATGAAGAAGAAAACAAAAAATCAAGTTTAAAATATCAAGTTTTAATTAATAGTCCACAAGTCCTAGCTTAACCGACAAATACCAAAATTGTTAAGTTAAACTTCGTGGACCCAGACACAGAGTTTTCAAATAGTTACTGTCATTGCCTCTAAAAAAGACTTTAAATATTCGCAAACGTTACAAAGTCAAACTCTTATCGCAACAAAGATTAAAATTAAATGTTTGTATCGCAGCGAAAGTTGAGAAAGAGTAATGGTACCCAAGAGAGTGTGCGGATTTGATGGCGGAGACGATGTTTGGACTGAGGAAAGCAGTTTTAAGGCAGTTTGCAATTTTGTCGGTGGTGATCCCTTTGGAGTGGAGCTCTTCCATCATCCTGTCCATGAGAGAGGTCCATGATGGCATGGTGGCGCGGAGTTGGTTGAAAAGATCGGTGAGACCCAATTCGTTGATCACCCATCTGTCACTGTCGTCGTCGATAATGGTCCGATCAAAGTCCAAAACCACTACCACCATCGCCACCATTTTTGCAAAGTGCCAACAATCTACAACTCACCCAAACACTGTATTGAATGAACTATGAAGATGAATTTTTTTTTTTTTTGTACTGGTAATAGTTTTAAAATTTTAGAAAATGTCATCTAAACATCTAAAAGTAGTCATTTTTGCATACAAAATTATGCAGTCGTGACTTTAATATGTGTTTACTTGTATTTTCGAGACAAAATTTCTTCTTGTAAGTTCCTTAAACAATGTCCTTACAACAGTTGTTAGCAAGACCCAATTTTAAAAATAAGTTGAAGTTTATTTAAGCCTTAAATGTACTTTTGTCCTTAACTTTTAAAAATATGAATTTTGATCATTTAACTTTTCAAAATGTATTAAAATTGTTGACAAGATGCAACGTGTCAAAAAAATAATGTGAAAATCGCATATTTTTAAAGATAGAGTGCCAAAATTATTTTTAAAAAAATTGCATTTTGCAACATCTAAGTTAGGAGGTCAAAATTGTTATTTTTACGTTCGGGGCCAAATTTGCAAGTTTTCAAAAGTTAAGGGGTCAAAAATGTATTTAAGTCTAATTATAATTTGGGTTAAATATGTTTTTGGTCCCTATAAATGTCAACTTTTCGTTTTAGGCCCTCTAAAATTTTCCTTCAACTTTTAATCTCTATAAAATTTTCAATCTTCATTTTTGGTTCCTGTTTTAAAGTAAACTTATATGTAAAATTCATATTTTTTAATAAAATTTTCCAAAAAAAATTCAAAATATTATAAGAATCACTCTAAAAAAATTTAGAATTTTTTAACAAAACATTAATTTAATATGAATTTTTATATTTTTTACGGTTAAAAATTCATATTTAATTTGTATTTTGTTAAAAAATTCTAATTTTTTTAGAATATTTTACACATTTCTGCATAATTTCATTAAAAAATTAAATTAAAAATAGGGACCAAAAGTAGTGATAGAAAATTTTATAGGGATTAAAATTTGAAGGAAAATTTTAGAGGGACTAAAACGAAAAGTCGACATATTTATAGAGACCAAAAACATATTTAACCCTTATAATTTTGATCTCTTATTTTCAATCATTTGCATAATGTATCCCCATTTTAAAATCACTTAATTTTAGCCCATTTATCATATTTTTTACTAAAAACTTGTTAAGGTGCATATATTAAATAACTAACCGTAGAGTTTGATGATGTAGAATGATCAACATTGTTCATCTGGTTTGATATCTTGATTAAAGGAGTTGGGAAGTTAAAAATACATGGTTCAAATTATGACAAGGAGAAAAATACGAACATACTAACATTTGTCATTAAAACAAAAATCAAAAAATTATTAAAAAAAAAAGTCTTCTAAAAACTGAAATTTAAATATGATTTATCATTGTTTTTAAGTTCAAAAATCTAAGAGATGAACCAAAGCCAAGTGACTTTAAAATGGTGAGAGTTAAGGAGCGGAGGATATCAAGATTGTGGGTTCAACCCCACTCATAACAAAAACCCAACATACCAATAGGGTTTCAGACTTCAAAAAACTCGTTGAGAATACTACAAAGCTTTTTACTTAGTCCAAACCTACCTTGTCTTATCTTCTTAGAGAGAGAGATATATTTCAGATTAACTCTCTTCCTGAGAGGATATCGCATTTAATCATATATCAATGCAGGTGTGCCAAGACAGCTTGATTGATGTCCATGTGATCTAATAGCTATATTAAGAAATGATATATAATCGCTGCTTAAATTAATGTTCATGTTTTTTCCAATGATTTATCTTTTATTAACATCCTTTTACAATCTTTGTTATATAAGTTGGATGTCATAAGATGTTCTTCGTTTGACATTGATTTTCTGATATATCAAGGTTGTGAATAAATTTTACATACTTGTATTCATATTTTTTTCTCCCTTTATCAGACAACGGAGGTTCAACATAACCACACCAACTTAACCTATTTCTCCCTTTATGCAAATATAACATTTATATTTCGACAAAGAAAAACTATCACCAACGGTACATTTGCCTCTCCGCAAGACTAAAAGTGACTGCACCCTGCAAGAATTTATATTCTATCATTGGAACGAGCATGTGTAAAAGTATCCTCGACCAGAACTTGCACCTCTTCGCGAGGTCATGAAAAGTGTCTTCTACACAACAAACACTTAGAAAAATTTCCAAAACTAAAATTTGTGACATCCTTATATTGACATACCGGTCATGAATTAAAAAATGCTCAAAGTCAACACTCTTACACTAAACGGCTGATAACTGAGAGCAATTGTTATGATTGTCCGGAAAACATATCCTCGACGACCTCACATCAAACATAGGGAAATTTTACCCTCTTTGATGTTTAACCTTTTTTACACATAATTTTTCACCCTCTATTTCAACATTTCCCATTCAAGTTCACTCCCACGTGCTATTTTTTCGGATATGTATTTTCGAGTTATTCATCTTATAATACTTGTCCGGAATTTTCCCATAACATTCATCTTTAGTTTTTCAAAAGGCATACTAAAAAACTCCACACATATCCTTTCCAAAAAATTATCATAAAATATATAATAATGTTCCAGCTTATGAAATCATCAAGTCATGTGTGATGTAGCGCTTACACAACCACTTCCAATTTGTGATCACAAAAAAAGTGATAGAGCAATCCATGATGTTTACCTTATTCACTAGGTTCTTTCTCATGTCTCCCACGTCGACTATAGCGGACAAAATAACTACAAAAACTTTTTAATTTATAAAAACAATTCTCAAACCTACAATTATGAATCCAATAGTATACTGTATAATTAGATAACGATTCCGATTTCGGTAAACTAAAACACGACGTGAATTCAACACAACTACAGAGCTAAACAATTCCGTAACCTAAAAAACCTCAATAAAAAATTCCGGTAAACGATTGAGAGAACAAACACAACCATACGAAGAAACAATTGACAATAACATTCGTGTTGATGCCTGTAAAGTAAAAATCAAATCAAATGTTTCGGGCAAAAAAGGGCAAACATTTTCTAGAAGAAGGTGGGGGTGAACGTTTGTTGTGAGTTTTCCGGAAAAAAAAAAAAGGGTGGGGTGAACAAGTGAAAGAGTGAATGTGTTTTTTTTTTTTTATATAAATGGTAAAATTGGAACTTTGCTTTAAATGTTGGGGTGAAGGTATAAATGTAGGGGTGTGGGGTATAACTTCCCGAATATAGGCTCAACATCGAAGAAAGGCCCAAAACACGACTCTGGGCCTCATCAAGAGTGCATGTTGTCACGACACATCAGTAGTAGTTAACTGCCGACGCTTTATCTATCAGTAGTTAACTGCCGCTGAGGGCATTTTAGTATTTTACTTGTGTCAATAAGAAGTTTTCATTGTCAGAAAAGCAATTTTCGAATATTATCTAAACAGCCATTAGAGACTATGTAAGTCTCAAATCTATCTTTAACAAATAGATACAAAGATTATTTTTAACGAAAAAACAATTAATTTCTCACAAATTTAGTTCTTAAACTATTAAAATTAACTAAAAGATCCACAAAATGTTTTTTCATCAATCAATCTAGATATGGATCAAATTGATGGATAAAAATATGGCTTAAATATTTTTTTAGTTGTTTTTAATTGTTCAATGACTAAATTGATGAGACGGTGATAATAGACTAAATTGTTTAAAGAAATTTTTAATAGATAAAGATTTGTAAGACCACGCATGTCTTGTGCGATGCTCTCGTGTGTTCCATGTCGATTTCAATCACTTTAAAGTGCATAAGGCGCAAAAAGGTAAGGTGCTTAAATCCATGACATCAATTTTACCCAAGAATAAGAAGAATTCGATAGTACTAAACTGTCATATGACCATATACTTACTTATATTAATTTTGGGCAGATAATATAAAATAGTGTTGGGGAGGATGTCACTGCCAAATGTCCACCTTTAAAAGCAATTGACTCGTTTTTTATCAGTCACGCACTGATTGTCAAAAACCATCAAACTGAAAATTGACTAGAAGACTTTTTTGTTACATTATTTTAGAATAAATTATATCGAAACGGGTTAGTAATTTTCTTTAGTTAGAACTTAGATGTCAATTTTGATTCTTTTTTGGTACTGTTAATTCTTAATTTTATACTTTGAAGAAAGTCTTTGCATAAACTAGCCAACATAATGTCAGTATATGTAAATTTTAATCAATGGAAAAAAAATATACGTACACCAAATATTATACACAATCTTTGTAACAAAACTTCCCTTAAAAAATCTTTGTTGTAACAAAACTATGTCAGTCTGATTTGTTAACAAAAATAATTTTCATTTTTTAAATAATTTTTTTTTAGAATTATATGTAACGACAAATCGGCTCTTGTGATAAGCTATATACATAATTAAAATAATAAATATTAATACTATCAATTAGACTTAAATTTTTCATAATTTTTTTGATATTTAATGAAGTAATTATCAAAACATTATTTTCTCTTGATTTCTAACCCAACCATCACCACATGATAAAATTTTAACTAGAAAAAAAAAAGTGATTATCACATAATGTTTCTTCATCAAACAGTAGATCGAGAAATAACAATATAAGTATTATTTTTTTATGGTAACCACCAAAAGAGGCATATATGATTTTTAGTTTGGACTAAATATGCTTAATGTGGTCATATATGCTTGAGCATTTCATCACCAATTCATGGAACGAGTATAAGTTACAACGAAGCTGTTCTCAAAAAGATGCCAACACAAGGAATATATTATACACACAAACAACACATTCTGTAAAGCCAAAAATTCCAAATATTTCGTCACGTCTTCTTTGAAACCATATAGTAAGAGTATTAAGGTTTGGTGAGACCGGAAGAGAATATTGACAGATGAATAATGCATAAAATGGAAAAGCCAAAAGTAATGTCAAGTAATGTGTTGTAACATGATTAGGAAAACATGATTAATGATTGGAGTCAAATGAAAGGCAAGCAACCTACCATTTTTTAACTTCTAAGCCCCTTCTAAGTTACACACGTCCAATGTATAAAACATGAGGGAATTCCTTACAAAAACTACAAAACAAATTACTCTCTCCGTCCTGTAATAGATGACTTATTTGAAAATGTAACATTTTGATCTAGCTTATTTTGACAATATTTTTTTACTAATATACAAAGATAAATAATAATATAAGATGTCTATAGATTTGTCTCGATGAGTATTTTCAAAATATCAAATTTTCGTAATTTTTTCTAAAATATTATTCAAGATATTTAAGCTCAAAACTATGCATTGGTATACGTAATAAGGTCAATTGTGTCAAATATTATAAGACGGAGGAAGTAATAGAAAAATATTATATTTAAAAAAGAAAAGGCAAAAGAAAAAAAAGAAGAAGGGACCAAAGACAGGTGTACACGCACAATAGAGTGACTAGTCAAAGTGAAAAATGATGGGGCCAGTCAAATTTTCGTTGGAGTCAGAGGGAAAAAAACAGACGCACTCCGCAAATTTCGATCCCTTTTATTTATCCGTGTTCTATTTATTTTAAGTAATAATCTATATCTATCTATATCTATATTATTTACAAATGCAAATCTATCTATATTATTTACAAATGCAAATATTTTACATTGGCAAGTATTAAATGCTTTTTTTATCTAGCCTATCCACCTATGCATCTTGCCACGTGGCACTCAATCAAAAACTTATTTCAATTATACTTACATCACACATTTTCATTAGACCTTAAAGCATCATTCCTCATTCTAATTTTGACAAAACTAATTATAAAAGACAAAAATCATAAAAGACATTAAGTATTAAATGGTATATAACAAATTTTTAATTTTCATTCTTTATTAGAACAATTATTTACAATCATTTGGTTCTTTATTTGAACATATAAAAAATACTAATTGTAACAATCCATGATAATCATTCGAAAAGAATGAATTAAAAATGCTATCAACTAATGTCTAATGCTATGAAATTCCTCTTTCTATCTACAAATACGTGTATCTATAAATTTCTCTTTTTTTTTAATATAATATTATTCTTATACCTACTTTTTAATCCATAAGATGCTTAATGTCCTAATCACTCGTGTGGACTACTTACATAATTTTTTCAAACGTATGCATTGATCAAAATTAATACTCTGATTTTCAAAATTAGTGCAAATTAATATATACATAAGTAGTGTTTAAAAGGGTCCGTACAATAATACATGAAGAAAGGTATTGTACAAAAAGTGACTAATTTAAATTATATGTTTACATTTTTACAAACCTCAAACAGTCAACTGTCATAAAGGACTGGTTTTAATTCGAGTTCATTTTCATTTAAATGTAATTACAACAATTTATATAATTAACAAAACTACATTCTCAATTATCCTATAAATGGGTTGATCCTTCAATCACTCGTCACTACATTGTTTCTTATGTCTCTTTTTCTTTTTCAAAAGAACAAACTTTGAAAACTTATTTTTTAATTCGGTTGCATTTTTTTGTTTTCAAAATGGTTGTATGTTCTAAAAATGTCTTGATTTTTTATGTTACCGAATATGTCCACAGTTTGTTGATGACAGTTAGGGTTTTGAGAATGTGGCTTGTGTCCAAGTTCTCGGACCCATTTAAATTCTGATTCACTCAAGTTGGTTTTGAAGGATGATGAGGTTGATCAATATATTATATCTTTGCTTTTTGTGTTTTTCTTTTATATTATTCAATGTACTAAAATCATTTTAATTCAATGTATACATATAGGATATAAGACCCTGATTTACAGATTTTAGTACATCATCAACTTTAACAAATAACAATTTTCAATTAACCTTCATATCATGGCAACTATATTTTTTCCTTTAAATGTATCATGTAATTGTCCTTATATGATTGGTTCACACTTTAAGTACTCGCAAAACTAATATGAAATTTGTTAATCCTTTAAAAAAAATGGAATTTGTTAAAATAACATTAAAACAATATTAAATTCTCATTACTTATGATGTATAATAATTTTAGTATTTTTAGTGTCAATCTATTATATACAATTGCAAATATTTTACTATGACCTATATTAAATGCTTCTTTTCTATTAGGCTTTCCACATATGCATTGTGCCACTTGGCAAATGATGATTAAAATTCTCAATTTTCATGACACTAATTATATAAGCAATGTTAATTAGCAAGATTAAATTTCTCATTTGACTTTTCTCCGTCGTCATTTAAATTTGTTAATTTTTTTTATTTGATCAATCAAAAAATAATAATTCTAAGATTGCTTGATAATCCTTTGAAAAATAGTTATCAATCCATGAGGGTCAATTGAACAAAAAAATTACCCTATAAATAAACGTGTAGAAGAATAGTGTCCAACGAAAAATTAAGGAGAGAATATTAGTGAAATATTAATTAGAATGAATCCAATTATTAGTGAAAATGACTTACAAAAAACATGTAAAAAAAATTAGTAAAAATTATTAGAAAAACACGTAGTAAAATATTGGTGAAAATTAATCTAAAGAAAAAAAGTGCAGCAAAATATAAGTAAAAATTATTATAAAATTGTGTAGCAGAATATTATTGAGAGAGAATTGTGTTGACTTGAAATTGTCACATGATGTGATTTTAAAGCATATTCATTTTCATTAAAATCTAATTACTACAAAAAAATTGACTTAACAAATCTACATCTCTGATTGTCCTATAAATAGGCTAATTTTGCAGGCACTTTCCACCATATCGTTTCTTCCGTCTCTTTTTCAGAAGTATACTAATATCCTTGATTTGATGCAAGCTTTTAAAAGTATCAAAATATACTCAGCAATGTATAGAGATTTTTATTTATTTATGGGATTTTGAAGCTAAGGGTTTCTCTCCTTTTACTATGCATAAGGGTGAAACTAGCTATCATATTCTTATACTTTGATATGCCATAAGTTTTTTATGTGTTATGGAACTCAATATTAGATGTATTGGTTTTTTACTAACCTCATGTACATGGGTATACCATTATATATTTGTGGATACGTTACTATTCATTTATGTATCGTGAGTTTAATTTTGTATGAAATCCTTATATGTATAGAATCAAAGAAAAAGTTAATTGATATAAAAATTACTTATCAATTCACTTTTAAAAGCTATTTTGTGTGTTTCCATAGGATTTGCCACATGTATCAATTTTTTTCTTCATATTCTATTTCACATTGATGCATATATAGGAACTTTGGTTGGAGTTGACACATGTATTTTTTTCCTTCAATATTCTATCTACAAATAGGAACTTTGGTTGCAATCGTTTGAATTAAAAGTTACAGTTGTTTGTAATTAATCAATAATTTTTTTGACAAATGTAAATAATCAGTAATAAATAATATAAACATACTATTAAAAATTAAAAAATGTCATTACATATCACACTATTCTCATTATAAGTTTAAGTATGAGATATCCGTTGAAATATAATGTGCAAACCAACAAACAAATAAAATGTTATTTGAGCTTGAAATATATTAATAGTACATGCAGTCAACAAAAAAAGTTTTTAATTGTTTTGAATTACCATTTCTCATTATAAGTTTTTAATGGTTTTCATGTTATAGGTAGAAAGTTTCTCATGTCATTTAACAGTGACTAATCTTCGTCGAAGAATCTATAAATCAGTATAAGTTGTCCCTGAGATGATATTTTTTCTTATACAAATCTCATAGCACTCGGATCAATTCATCGGTGATTTTTTCAATATTAATATTTTATCAAAAAAATTATGGAGATATTCACAAATAAAACAGATCATATATCATCAAATAATATTAATAATTTAGAAACTTTGAAATAAGGTGTATATAGACATAATAATATACAAGCATAATTTCATATGTTACTTAAAAAAAATCATATGTTAATGCAATTTAAAATATATATTAATGCAAGAATTGACCGATGATCGTCATTTATTAGTAAATTAAATGCTTTTTATTTTTGAAATTGATGCTATTTTGAAAAATCAAATGGGGGCACTGATGAGAGTGGTCCATTTTTCCTATAAATATGTAAAATTCTAATGTGAAAAAGCACACAATGCCTTTTTTTTTTTTTTTTTTTTATCCTTTGTTTGCTATCATGGTGTGTTTTTTGCTTTTTTATTTTGGCTCCTTTATTTATCAATTAGTCTCTTTTTAAGATTTAGTGTTTTTGTTGTCAAAAATATATTTAATTATTTATTCGGTGTTTTGTTTAGGGAAATGATAATTCTTACAAATCAATGTGATAACAAAATGTAAGAATAACATTTTCTTTGTTTTCCTCTCAACAAGAAAAAAGAATTGTTTCTTACTTTCCTAACCACAGTTTCATCGGTCTCGATCTTTTTTAAATGGTGATAAAACTTGGTTGACCACTTTTTCTTCAAAATGTTTTCATATTCTCTTTTTATTCTGCAATAATTGTTATATTATTATTTTTATCAGAAAAAACTTATTTATTTATTAAAAACAAATCATAAAGGGTTAATTATTGTTTTTGTGATTAATAATGGATTTTTTTTTAATATTTGTAGTATTTCACATGTCAAAGCAATGAAAAGTAACAACTTTTTATTGAAAAATAAGAATTTTTTGCTAAATAATTATATATTTAATATAGAATGTATAAGTTCAAATACAAACATATGATTTTGAACTTCTGACATGACTAAATTTGTATATGATAGAAAAACTCAATAATAATATATTTATCTTCAAAAAAAAAAATCTGTCAAAAAAGAAAAACAAAAAAATTAATACAATGTATATCACTCAGAAGCTATTATACTTCACTTTATTAACAAAATAAGTTATTTCTATGTTCCATAAAAAATCATAAGGAGCTTATTTGTTTTATTCATTTTCCTAATATCTCATCATATATTGGTAGATCACACTAAGTCTTATTTGTAAATTTTTATACTAAATAGTTTTCATTCTTTCCTATTTTTTCTTGGAAAAAATAGGGCTCCAAGATCAAAGAAATCTTTTTACACCGGAATCCCAAAGACATTCCCTAACAACAACAGGTTCTATTTTGATTGGAAAAAAAATGATAATACATGTTTTTAAAATAAAAGACAAGATATGCTTGCATTTTTAAAATAAACTATATAAATAATCAACTAAAACTGATAAGTTTGTGGTAGGAGAAAACTTGCATTTTCTACTTTAAAATTGAAGTTTGAAAATGAAAAAAAAAAAAAAAAAGGGATAAATCTTTAGACTCTCAAGACAATCTCCATAATCTCAAATTTTCACTTTTTCATGTCAAAACACTATTTTCACGATTTCTTAACTTTTTTTGTTGAAACAAGGCATCTGTTATGTATTTTTTTTGCAAAGGGAGGAAGCATCACTTTTTATTATTTATAATATATAATTGGAGTAAAAACTGTTCATTTGACATCTACGCAATTGTGTTGCTTCAATATTACACTATATGGAGCATCTTATTACCTTTTTTTTAGAAAAAATTATTACTTATTTATCGCTTAATAAAAATCTAACTTATTCTACATTTAATTTTCAACCTTATTCAAGTAGTTGATGATATACTATATGGACTCTTTTTATGTTGATGATCGGTTCATTTTTCAGTTTTAGACACGGTTTGATGCTTTAATGGGCCACACATAAACTTTTCTGCTATATAGTTTAATATTTGTAGACGGGATCATTTAATTGTTCCCATGATTAATGATTTTTCATTTATTTGTTAGGACTTATTAGGGTTGAACTAACTAGGTTGTTATGTTATGCATGCATGTATTATGTAGAGTCGATCTACATTGTTTGAATTTAATGGTGCATATTCTCTTCTCTAAAACAAAATATTTTCAACAAGAGACATGAACCAAACTTACCATCGAACCAATTTATTACTGGGATAATTGATTGTTTGTATTTTTTTTTCTACTAACGTTAATTTCTTACTATTTGAAATAATTCATGTTTGATTTTTTTTTTTATAACAAAATTCATGGTTTATCATTTTCCATTTTTAGACCTGGGTTGGTACTTTAATCAATCACACGTAACCTTTCTTGCTATATGGTTTTATTTTCGTACACGGGTTCGTTGGTTTGCTCCCGCGATTAATGTACGCGGGTTCGCTAGACTACAATCATAGTCCTCCTTTTTATCAATTGTAACACAAAGAAGAAGGGGACAAAATGTCTAAACCTTCTAGGTGAACATAAAATGACAAAATAAAAATAAGACTTCTTTAATTGTAATGTTTCCTTTTTTTCTAGAATTTTAAGGTATTATTTATGTATCTCCTTCAGTCCTTAATATAAGAAAGAAAAGCGAAAATCATCAAAACCAATATAATCTTAATCAATGTAACTTTTTAGATATTTTTACTAATATACCCTCATAAAAAATACACCCACTAAGATTAAAAAGAGAATCATTAAATAAAGGATAAAAATATCTTTTAAGCAATAACTATATCTTAAAAGATGTGACATTTTTGTACAAATAAGATCACAATTTTTTTTGAAAATTTTCTTATTACCACATGAAATATTTTTTAAAAAAATATTATTTAATATACACAAAATAATTTATGAAAAAACATTTCCCGTGCAGGGCACGGGTCTCAAACTAGTTAGTAGTATGTACTCACCCCGTTTTCTAATATAAGAAAAAAAAACATATTTTTTCAGTCCTAAAATATAAGCAAATAAGATAAACTTTTATTTTATTTAATCTTGTTTTAAAAAAAATCTTTTTTTTAAGAAAAACTTTTGTTTATTCTCATAAAATTAAATACAATTTACATTCAATCTTCTCTATTCCATTTTTTTCATACCAATGAAGATTGTTTTTGCATCTTCCTATAAAACTTTTTTCAAAGAAAACACAAACAACTATACTCAAATTTCTTATGTTTTAGTTTTCTTAATAAATATGGTTTTTTTTGCTTATAATTTGGGACGAATGGAGTAATTATTAATTAACTAATTAATAAATCAATGTGTCAAAAAAAAAACTAATTAATAAATCTAATTAATTACTACAATTTACTAATCTTTCGGGCAATCGGAACTCACATTGAGCCATGCTATTTTCGCAAAAGAAAAATGACGAAAACCCTACACTAAATATTCATCGGTCAAAACTTTGGATTATTTGGGAAAAAATAAAAAAGACTAAATTGTATTTTTGGTCCCTTAACTATTTAGATAGTATCTAACTAAAATTTGATTTATTTTGGTCCCTTAACTTCTCTCCGTTACACATTTTGGTCCTTTCTGTTAGTTTTAATTAAAAAACGTTTGGTTTTCTTTATCTTCTTCTTTTCTTCTTCATCTTCATACCATTTCCATCAACATTCAACAACAAGAATCCCAGAAAAATTCTTGAAGAAAATGAAGAAAACCTAACGTTTTTGAATTAAAACTAACGGAAATGACCAAAATATATAATCGATAGAAGTTAAGGGACTAAAATAAATCAAATTTTAGTTAAGAGACCAAACCAATACTAATTGAATAGTTAGGGACCAAAAAGATAATTTAGTCAATAAAAAAATAAAACTAGCTTGCCCTAGTTCTTTTTATTGGAAAACTTCATTTCTAAGTTTTTTTTTTCCTCCTAGGTTATCAAAGACGAGTGATTTTAGATATTTTGTGGTCTTGAATTATCCATCTATATATTTTTTTCCATTCATTTTATCTAAATAAGTGCCTTCTAAATAGATTAAGTTTTTTTGTTGTTGCGTTTTTTTTATTTCTCCATCTAAATGCTACATTTTTTTTTGTTTCTTGTGTTGTTACGATTGTTTGATTTCTATTAAAAACATCAACTTTCAGTCAATTATGGATTAAATCAACGATTTAAGTGTCAACATTGAAGATTTAGACACATACATTTATGCACTTTAATTTTATCATATTATTTGTAGATATTTTGCCGTTGCATACTATTAAATTTATTGTTGCGGGTTTGTTTGCAAATTTATCATTTATGTTTTTAACGATATCGAATATGTAACTGTATTTAATATATTTTATCAATTTTAATGAATGAATATTATTTTTGTAAAAAAAAAGTTTTAATTAGTCATGGGAGTTAAAAGAGGAATGAGAAAGAAAGAAAAAACTAAACATAACTAATATTCTAACATTTGTTTATTCAAAAAAAAAATGAAAAATAGAATAGTATACTTGGTGATACAGATTAAATGTTTTAAACTCGACATAGTCACGTAATGCAACCTTTAGCTCATTTTTCAATTGATTCATATCTAAAGTAAAAGCTACAATTTAGTCTAAAAATTGATCGAGAGCAATGACAAACTTTTTGTATTTATATTTGTAGAAACGTATAAGATATATATATGAAGAAGTTTCATTATAAACTTTTACTCATTATTTTATATATAAAATAAATAGTAATAAAAAATATATTTTTAGACGATAGTTTTAAATAAGGAATAAATATTAAAAATATTTACTCATTACTTTTTATATAAAATTAAATTGTAATACAAGATACATTTTGAGATGATAATTTTAAATAAGGAAAAAATCTTCTCTAAAAAAAAGAGGAATAAATATTAAAAATATTCTAAATATAATTTCATGTATCAATTACTTCCTCTTTCAAAATTTTTTTATCAATTATTTCATAGTATATCTTAATCTTATCTTAATATATTTAAAATCTCAATCTTTTCAAAAAGTTATCGATTAACCGATTAAACGGTACGGTCCGGCCCAATTCCAGAAACATATTATAGATTTAGAGAAAAACGATGTCGTTTACAACAACTAGGTTACGGTAAAAAAAAAACCTAAATAAAAGGATCGAGGTCGCATGAAAAGAAAAATTCAGTCGATACGTACGTTGTCGGTGGTTGTTAACCGTAGGTTAAAAAAACGAAGTTTCAAAAAATTACGACAAAAGAGAGAGAAAGAAAGGAAGAATCGAATTGTGACATTGGCTTCGTATATAAGCCATTAAAACCATACAAGAAAGAAGAAGGGAAAAGAGGTTTATATTTTTCTTCAAGAACCTGACACATAAACAACATTAACAACACACACGCACGCACATAAAAGAAGAGAGAGAAAATTGCTGGGTGGGTGGAGCCTTCTTTCTTTGAAGTTCTTCAGAAAGGGGCTTCATCATCAAGAGCTTACAACCATGGCAGAATCAAATGATTCCGTTTCAGTTGATATGGAAAAGATCTTTCTTGGTGGAAAGGTATAATTTTTTTGATGGGTTTTGGTTTTTGTTTTTGAAGAATAATGGGTTTTTTTGGGTTTAAAGGTTGAAATTTTATGTTTTTTGAAGGGGGTTTATTTTTCTTCTTCTTTCAGTTAGTTTTTTTTAGTGATTAATGGATTGGATTTTTCTTGTTTTTTGTCATAATTGTGTTAAGATGTTTGTTTTTTGTGTGCTGCATTTTATGTTTTTTTGGATTATCTTATTTATGAATGTGGTGTTATCAATTGCTTAAAGTCAATGGGTTAGTTAGAGAATAGAAGAGAACAAGAAACGTTTTTTACTTGGCTGTGTTGACTCTTGTAAAAAATTAATGAGGTTAATTAACCTTTTTCTGTAATCCTTTTTGTTTTCTTTCTTTGAATGTTTTTGTTTTATTTTCTCATGTTATGGATTTGGGATATAGTGGATCTTCTTGATCCTTATTTGTCACATATTTCTGCATTTGTGAATTTTACATTCGGTAGTTCTTTTTCTCATAGAAATTGTCAGATTTGGATTTGGTCTTTTTGCTTTTGTTATGTGGTATCTGATGCAATTTGGGTGATGTAGGAAGTTTTATTTGTTTTTCTTTTACTTTATGTTTATTTGCTTTTGTTGGTTTCATTGAATGAGTTCAAAGTCATTCTTTTCCCTTAAAAAGCCTAAGATACTGTCCTCTTTGTAGCTGTCTTCAACTTGTCTTCAATTATTAGAATCTGGAATAACTTGTTTCACTGTATTGTTTGATAGTGATACATTAATGTGCTTTTGCTTGTTAGTTTGGGTTGTCCAATAAAAGGGCAAGGGCACATTTAGAAAACAAGTAGCTTGGAAAAGTTCCACTTAGGAATTTTAACCTTATCCAAATGGAGTACATTCATAATGAAGAATATTCTTTGCTTTTTTGATGGAAGGTTTTTTTTCCGTGCTTTTATTTTGTGTAGTTTTTCCTTGCTTATGCTATGCTGATTATGATTATGGATTTACCATTTCAGGAGCATCACATTCGAACTGGCTGTGGTTCCGTATCTGTCATAGTCTACGGGGATCAGGACAAACCAGCTCTGATCACTTATCCAGATTTAGCGCTAAATTGTAAGTGCATTATGACCCTGTTTGGAAAAATAGCCCATTTAAGCACTTATGTACAATCTATTTATAATATAAGTACTTATGTATAAGCTATTTTTATAACAAAAGATATAAGTGAAATTAAACTGTTCTCATACAAGTTACAAGCTATTTTCATAAGTTATGCTGAAGAGCTTAATAAAATCAGCCGAAAGCAACTTATGAACATGTTAAAAGCTGTTTCCATAAGCTCTACCAAATAGTCTCATGATAGTTTATGTTAGTGGATAAGCTCAAGTGAGTCAATGAATTCATATTTTCATCTACTTATTCTTGCTGAAAATGTCGACATTTTGATTCTGGTTAATATTTTACTTGCATGGATTATGGCAGATATGTCATGTTTCCAAGGATTATTTTTCTGTCCAGAGGCTGCTTCTTTGCTGCTTCATAACTTTTGCATATACCATATCAGTCCTCCTGGACACGAGGTTTGTAAGTCAACTGATTTGAATGTATCAGTTATTGTATTTAGAACCGAATATTATTATTTACATAGTTTCTCCTCTGGAACTTCAACAAGAGTTCTTGCAGTTAGGAGCTGCTGCGATTTGTTCTGATAATCCTGCCCCTTCCGTTGAAGACTTGGCAGATCAAATAGTGGAGGTTCTCAACTATTTTAGGTAATTAATTGAAATATAATTATTTTCCTTATAATTTTGAGAGCAGATTAAAAAATGCTATATTTATTAATGGCATGAATTATATCATCTCCAGGCTTGGTGCTGTGATGTGTATGGGAGTAACGGCTGGTGCTTATATCCTTACTCTTTTTGCAGTATGTACCCTTTTAACTTGATGGAAAAAAAATATAGGAAATAAGTGCATTAGTCAACTTTTTGTTGATTTGTTCTTTTCTGGTATGTTTTTACAGATGAAATATAGGAATCGCGTTGTTGGATTAATACTTGTATCTCCCTTATGCAAAGCACCTTCTTGGACTGAATGGTTTTATAACAAGGTTCCTTTCAAATCCTTGCAGACTGTCCTTTTATGAATTCTTTGATACGATGACATTACCTGAAACAACTAATAATTTGTAGGTGATGTCAAATTTATTACATTTCTACGGCATGTGTGGCTTGCTAAAGGAGTGTTTACTTCAGCGGTACTTCAGCAAGGTATTGTAATGTGAGGATTGTAGATCTGTCGTATTCACTCGTTTATTTCATAAGTTGAATTTCCTTGCTCAACTTTATCAGGAAGTTCGCGGTAATGTTGAAGTTCCAGAGTCAGAGATAGTTCAAGCTTGCCGAAAAGTTAGTGCTAAGCTAGTTTAATTTTTTTTCCCTGTAGTACTCTATCACTTGAACATTATTTTTTTTTTCTCTTTCATCCTTCCCTTGTTTGGTGTACTTACATTGCTTTGCATTGTTTCTTTATTGTGTTTCTTTTTCAGCTGCTGGATGAGAGAAAGAAAACAAATATCTTGCGGTTTCTTCAAGCAATTGATCAGTAAATCTTCTACATATTTGCCTGACCAAATTTTAATCAGTAAATCAAGTTAGTGCTAAGCTAATTTATTGTCTTGCTAACTTGCAGGAGGCCTGATATTACAGAAGGATTAGAAAAATTAAATTGCCGTACACTTATTTTTGTTGGGGACAGTTCCCCATTCCATTCTGAGGCTATCCACATGACTTCGAAACTTGATAGGAGATTTAGTGCCTTGGTTGAGGTATGTAGCATGAGTGTACGTGTTTAAGAATGCAGAATATATGTATCTACAAAACACAAAAGCATGTCTAGAAAACTTGTGACGTTCAATTAAATAGTTGCATTGCCCACAGTTTTCTATCTCTAAATCAATGATAGCAATTATTTACGACTAATTTTATTATTGTGTAATTTGAGCCGTCCGATCTCAAATTAGCGACGGATACTGATTATTGTGTAAATGAATGTTTATCTTATAGCAGGGAATTCGGATCCACATGATTTCTATAGTTAGTCGACTGGACGATGATGAACATATAATAACTCGGTAATGTTGTTTGCAGGTCCAGGCTTGTGGATCAATGGTGACAGAGGAACAACCGCATGCGATGCTGATACCTATGGAGTATTTTCTGATGGGGTATGGGTTGTTTAGGCCATGCAAGTTCAGTCACAGCCCAAGGAGCCCACTTAGCCCATCTTGCATCTCCCCGGAGCTTCTTTCTCCGGAAAGCATGGGGTTGAAGCTAAAGCCCATAAAGACGCGTGTTTCGCTGGAAGTTTGATATCTTATCAGAAGATAAAATACTTTTGACTTTTGTAATTGAAACCCCTTTTTTTTATTTTTTTTCTTCAAATTTTTTAATTGTTTTTAAGACAGAGAGATAGAGAAAAAAAGGAGGTATGGTAGAGTTTGGAGGGGGTGTAGATAAAAGGGAATGTGAAGAGAATACGTGAGATATATTAATAATCTAGGAAGGAGTTGAGTTGAGTTGAGCTGAGTTGCTTTGATTCATTTTTAGTGCGGTCTTGAATAAAGGAATCATTGAGCTGTATTTATCTGTAAATCCAATTGGACTCTAGCTATATTCATAATATTTATGGTGACCAGCAATCATTGGCCCCTTAATAAGAAATTTTTTAGGATGCACATGTTTCCCCCCATAACTTATGGGAATCTATTTACTTATAACACGTGGGTGTTGCTTCTATCTAAAATGATTATATATTTGGTTTGGTTTAATCCAGCAGGATCATGCATTTCACACTTCAGTTACTGCTGATTGAAGCAAACGCAGATTTGATTTGATAGGAAATCATACTCAACAGATTTAATATTTTCTTTTATGCCAATGTTTAACACAAGTCTAGGCATAAAGATTGCCAAACCAACAATGAAAACTTATTTCTGTCAAATCTCACTAAATTTCTTGTTGATATTTCTCTTTCAACCTCTGCTACTATTTTCAGGGGAATTCCAAGTCACAATTGTGTTCATCTCACGCTCCAAAATCTTCACCCTTGGTCTTAAAGTAAATTACTATCACCAAAATGGTACTAGGTAGTGTTGTACCGAGTTATTTTGCCTTTCTTCAGATACAAAAAGAAACCGATGAGGCAACGGTTTACACTTCCTCTCACTAGTCTTATAAATCATTCCTGTTTATAAGTCTTGGATTATGCATAAATCTGTTTTCATAATCTGCTTCAACCAAATCTTAAATAAAGAAATTTTTGATCAAATTTTACTTACCTAACAACCATACTACATATTATTGTTAGGGGTTCTTCCCATGATTGTCCTTGTACTGTACTAAAGACAGGATTGACAGGAGGCAATCAAACGTTACTTTTGCATGATTCCTATTCCGGTCAAGGGAAAAGTTTGGGTGAAAAACATTTGGACTCTGAGCATTTACAAAAGAATCAGAATCTCTCATGCTCCACGATTAACTCATTGGAGTTAGGGACAATGCAATGCACAATGGCCAAACATCTTTATATCCGCATCATCAATCTATAATGACGTATACATAGTACTCTCTCCGTACCAGTCATTTGTAAAAAAAAAAAAACTTGAAATGAATGACTATTTCAATTAGTAAAACTTGTGTCACTTCAAACTTAATATCTTTCACGTTTTATTTATAATAATAGTAAATATATCAATACTTGATAAAAGTAATTTAATAAACATACTACTATTCTATCTTTTTCATTAATACATTTTACTTAATCGGAGTGCAATGCTCAAATGAACCACTTGAATTTCTGTGTAATCATATCACATTCTCCTTTTATTACATTAAGCTTTTTCTTTATTGAAGCTACAAAGGAAACATTGAAAAGTGAGGGATACAAGGGGGATTTATTTTCTCACATAACTAAAAAAAACATGAAAATGACAGATGTTCACGTCTTCATGCTTGAAGTCAGGCTTTGCTTACCAATCCATTTTCAACACTAGTAGAGGTCTTCTTGACCGGCCATGGTCCCCCTGCCATCACTGCCTCAATCTCATGTATTTCCCTGGGACACTTGGTCATATTGTAGCAACCAGCGGCAGTAACAAGCTGAGTACATCATAAAGAAATAAGTAAATAAGCAGAAAAACTCATACTACATAAAGGAACAAGTAAACAAGTATGCTCATATGCAGAATAGCAAATCATAATTTATGTTGTTCAAAGGAAATATATATATATATATATATATATATGGGTTTTTCTAACATGTGCAAATTTGCACATGTTAAGAAGTTTAAAGTGGTAAGTGTATATTGGAACTTGTGTATTTTATATTAAATATATAATTTTTTTAAAAACAATTGTGGTTTTCAATAAAAAGTTGCTTGTTTTAGTATCCTTAATATGTGCAATATTGCAAAGGATAGACAAACCCTATATATATATATATATATATATATATATATATATATATATATATATATATATTCAAAGGAAATAATATACTTTTCTTCAACAAATTAATAGGGACTATATAATATGTATGCTATGGCAAATGTTATATGACAGAAAAAACATTAATTTCAACTTTAGTGACACAATGAGAAGATAGAAATGATAAACTACAAACTAGTTTATCCTCAATAAGGTTCAGCAAGTGGAATACCACATCACTCTCAATCCGCACTCCACCAAAACCAGTAAATCTGCTAATCACTTCCTGGTTAAAGAACTTGGAAATTTCTGGATTATTCATGGCTGGAAGTAATAAAGCATCGATAAAGTAGCATCCAGGCTCCACAGTGATAACCTATATGCATAAAAAACAAGTTACACTGTCATCAAGTTCATACTTCTGCTTCCATATCACAGAAGAATAGTTGAGATTGAAGGAAAGACAAACTCAACAAAGGAAACAAGGGCTCAAAGATTATAATAGTCAATATGTTGATTTTAACTTTCAGTGATACCGTGCATAAAGTATCAATAAATATCACTCCATAGAAGATTTCGTGAACAAAAATTCTTTGCAATAGATGGTTCAATTTCAATATCAGGAAAAATTTATTAAACAATAAATCAAGTTTTAGGTGCATCAAATTGTGCCATTTTTTATATATCACCGACCAAAATAAAAACTAGTAACAAGTTGACTCGCTTCATTCAAGTTACCACCTAGAAAACGTTTTTGTTAATGGAAAAAAGCGTAACTAACCATTCCTTCCTGGAGCACTCGGGCCGTACGTAAGGCTTTTAATCCAGGTTCCTTTCTTCGTTCCAGGCCCTACAAGCCAAACCAACATTTCCAAGACATCATATGAAAAAGAATTTGAACATTACGGAGTTTTGAAATGTATGGAGAAAATTCGCACTAGCACCAGAAATTTTAATCTTAAACATACATGGAGGGAGTAGTTTAAAACATTTGCACCAAAAATTCAGAAATACCTTTGGGTAGCCTCCAGGGTCATGTGTGTCTATACCAAGTAAATGCCCCAGACCATGCGGCATAAAAATAGGACCCAAGTTTGAAGTCATCATGTCATCAACATCGCTACACAACCAACAAACATGCAATTTACCAAAAGATCGTACAATTTCTATCAACAGGCAAGTTGGTCACTGGAAGTGATAAAATTAAACAAAAATATATAACTTAAGTTACCCCGCAACAATGTGTCCCTTCTTTAGTGACTCCAGAATCACTTTATGTGATAGTCTGCAATGTTGGAGAGGAAATGAGTAGAAACAATGCCAAATATCTAGACACAAGAGTAAAGTAGAAGCTTCAACATTTTTTTTTGGCTAAATCACAGTTTTGGTCCCCTTATTTTCACTCGTTCACGGAATTGGTCCCCCATTTTCAAATCCAGTTTTTTGGTCCTCGTTAAATTTTTTGGATCCAAAAGTGGTGATGTGGCAAGTTTTTGTATTGATGTGGCATAAGTACAATATCAAAAATAACAAATGCACACATTTCTATGAAAAAATTATTCAACTAGAATATTAGCGACGTTATTCTAGTTTACTGCCTTGATGGCTATATTTACTCTTAGGTTCCCCCTTTCAAGGCAGTAAACTCTCAATCAAGCTGTGACAGCTAAAACAAGACCTGTGACTGGACAAGGCCAAATCACTAAGGCGACAATTCTGTTATTTTCTGGTCCAACTACTAAGTTATATAGTCTTTTTTTGAAGAAGCTAAATGAGCCCACCCAAATTGGCACCGGAGGGAATCGAACCTGAGACCTTGAGGAAGAGCACACTCACAGGTCCCAAGCAAATACCACCAGGCCAACCTAAGTGGGTTTACTAAGTTATATATAGTCAGGATTCGGAAAACTTCTTTGGAGTAAAGTACTGACGTAGTTAGAAATTATATTTGTTCCCCGCTGTTATAATTTCAAACAAGCATGAAAGATAACATTTTAGCAACCTAAAAGAAATAATGGTACTCAATCATACATGTGCATATCAACCCAGCTTACTCCAGGTTTCATTGAAGAGATAACAGCATCATGAGCATCAAGGACAGCCTGTATAACATGGAAGGTAAAAAAGAAAGAAATACTATAAAAACAAGAAATTGAGCTATAAGAAAGGTACATTGACTGGGCCATCCTAATAAGCAAACAAATTCTAAAATTGGTTGAGCCTCCACAGGAAATTATTATGTGTGTTTGTGAGGATTTGCACTGCAGTTGTTTATACTGATGCAGCTTGCATATAAGTAAAGAGCTTACAAATTGTTTTCCTTTGACGAAAGAGGTGTTAAATATAAAGCACTTACATTATATATAAGGGATTGGTCACTAGTAAACTTTCCATTTATCTGCACCAACAAAAATAAAGTTAAAGTCGAGCCTAAAAAGATTATTCCAGTTAAAGTGACAAGTTGTATACTACTAATACCCCCACGAGTGACGCACAACATATGGATACGCATACAGGTAATAATTATTAGAGTGATATGATAAATAAATGAACAAAAAAAGGAACCATGTAGATGCCTGATGATTTGGTCACATAGCTCAAAAGGGTAACAGGTGTGCAACAGGTAAATCATGTATAAAAGCCAAAATTAATTTTTTAATGTAAATGGAAAGACTCACGGGGTAAGAACATGTTATGTCAGACCCATAGAAGTGGTGTTCAGCTCCCATATCAAGCAATGCCATGTCTCCATCTTCCAACGTCTACAATAGAATGATGTTTTAAAATTGTATATATCTCTAAAGGCAGATAAACACTGATCATCCAATTTAGACTACAATTTCATCTTTTTTGTCTCTTTATAAAGGTAATAAAGTCCTATTTCAACGCTGAATACGTCGATTGGCCATATCCAAAGTCACCAAATAGCATAGTTTTTTTTTTTTTTTCTGTTTTCAGGAGTTTTTTTTTTCCTTTCCATATTCCTAAACATATTTTCTTCCCACTGATGAGAAAATTACTAAGGACTAGGCTTGGGATTGGATTCCACAACATTATGATAGTCAATCAACCATATGGCATTGGTTTCAATGACAGTGACCTTCAAATTCAGAGGGTGAAAAAAAACTTTGTTCCATACCTTGTCATTGGGAGCTCCTGCATGCCCGTAATGTAGAACGGCACTGCATTAATACATGTGTGTTAGCCAGTCCATTTTGTGATGGAGATTGCTTCCATTTAAAATTAAAAGACTATAAAACCTTTTACATCATATAGCGGTTGTATAAAATTCCAAACAGCACTCTGGGGTGAAAGTTGCTACTATTTAAAAAGAAAGATACTAACTAACTAACTAACTATATATAAATATATCAAGTGGTGGCAGAATAAATTTAGCTTTAAACATTTTAACAATGTTAATAATAAGTTACTAGTGCCAAAACAAGTCTGAATGGGAAGAAAAGTATCAGATTTTTTTTAGCTATTCACTTTTTAGCATAGATAGAGCCAAGAAGCCATACTCAATTCATACAAAAGGCCATTGAGCAAAGTTTTTGTCAACCATAAGTATCTAAAAATCACAATAACTGAAAAATATGGTGACATTGTTAGGAATGTAAATGTATACCTATTGTCACCAGTAGCACAAATACATGTATAGGAGCAATGCCGACATCCACCATACATGTAGGTGTGGTGAAGAAAAATGCTTTCAAGCTGATACTCCTTCATGCCCACTTTAGCTTTTCTCATAACCTGTTTCATCGTAGCGCATAATATACAGTCACTATCATGAAAGCATTTTCACAAAACTTATGGATAAGGTCATTCACAGTTTCACACTTCGTCATTGATATCATAGATCTTTCTAAATTACCAACAGACAGTGTACCTGTGATAACTCCGCCATCCTTGGATGTTCTTAATTTGACTAATTAAATCCTATAAATTTCTGTGGAAAATGGAAGGTAACAAACTAAAGGAAAATCATACTTATTTTGGTATACGTCCTCTTCCCCTAAATATAAGACCCTCCAGATATATAAGGCCCTCTCCAAATATCAAGGTGCATTAATTAACTTTTCACAAAAATACCCCTATTTAAATGAAGAGAATTAAAAGATCAATCATTTCTCTCTCTTAATAATTGAAGGATGATTTCCGAAAGAGAATGTATATTATTGTCAAATTTAACTTAATTCTTGTGCTTTTAACAAGGGGGTCTTATATATAGGGTCGGGGATGGTATTTATTACAAGAACCATTAAAAACGAATGCTCTTCCATATCCCTATCAGAACTCTGAGTTTTGTCTATTATGTTTTATATTTTTACGTCTACGTATATTTAACAATTTTCCATAGTCTCATTATCAGAGGAAAATTAAACTATTTTGTTTAGTTTTATACATTAGCCTCATATTATAAAGATAAACAAGCATGACTAGAGATAATAAAAATTAAACTATCAGTAATGCAAGATCAAAATACATAAAGTTGATTTCCTTTAGTACCATTCCGGCATCCCCTATATACCTCCAAAGAAAATTTCACATAAATGTTCGTAAAGAAAAAGAAACACTCAAAAATCTGGCATGTTAATAAGACTAGTTACCTCAATATGAGCTTCAGAGCTTATATCATTGGCAAACTGAATAAGATCAATTTCCAGCTCTGACTTGATGACACGACATTCAGTCAATATAGGATGCAAAGTCGTCAGATCCTTATCAAACTTGTCGATGCCCTATTAAATTATTCAAATCATAAGCATGCACCGCTAATTTCCTAAGAAAGATGCTAGTAAGTAATCCCATTTTATCACAAATAAGTAACACAATAGGATTGGCATTGGTGAGATTTCATGCAATAGCAGTTTTGGGTCAAAATCGTGGAAAATAGTTGTTTGTTCAAACTCCGCTACGCAATAGCGTAATAGTGCTGCCATAGTCACTATTTGACAACAATTTGTACTAAATTGCGTATAGGAAAAATAGTGGTTTGTTAAAAAAACACTGTGCTATAGTACTGTTATAGTTGATATTTGATAACATTGCCCAAAGTAATACACAGCTGATAATTCACAATGGCAACCTAATGCTTTAATGAATAGAAAAATAGCAATTATAGAAATGGTAAGAATTAAGAACCTGAAACTCTGCAGGCTTAGCGAAATTATTGCTATCTGTGTTAAGGCCGTGCAAAAGAAAGAGTAGGGGTTTCCCTGAACCCTGGTAATTTTGTTGCAAAACAGTTGCAATCTCATCCGTAAAACAGGCAGTGGTAACCTTGTAGTGTTCCTGCAAAAAGTGGATGCATTTGCATACATGTGAATGCACCATCAAACATACAATATATAGCAAGCACCAACACTTCACGTTGAACACTCGATCGGACATGTATCAGTATCCGACACCGACACATATGTATACATTCAATCATTTCATTTTCTCAAAGTATTACAGTGTCGAGCCAAGTGTGCTTAATTCATGATATGTAAATGCATAAAAAAGAATGATCATTGAGTGAATTACCTTAAAATGGAAAAGTGATTTGATTTTTCCCATCCAAACAGCATACTCATCAGGCAACCTAGGAGCAAATAGAATAGAATCCCCACTTCCAACATCCTTAACAAACAACAAAAATAATAACAAATACATAAAGCAATTTTCCTAATTTCAACAACTTAAGATGATTGTATTAATATGCATCATAAAATCGAAAGTATAAGAAGAATAAGATTACGAACAATAGCTCCATAAAAACCAGGTTCTTGAACTCCAAACAAATAAGCGAAGTAACTCTCTTGCCTGAAATTAGCGTTGGTATTAATAAAATTGAAAAGAGAAAAATTATTGATGATTGAGATTTGAAGGAAACCTGAAGAGTTCAAGGTGATCGGTGTCGTAACGAGTTTGTTCATCGCCACCTTGAAGGAGGACGAAGCCGTGAAGAGGAAGAGAATTCTGGGAGAGGTGTTGGCGAATGGATTTGAGAAGCTTGTCACGGTTTTTGACATGAACTTCAAAATTCACTTTGGGAGGTGATAGTGATGAAGCCATTGCGATTGCTTCAACTCATAACAAAGGTTAGATGTAAATGAAGTACTATTTTATTTTTTTACTTAACTTAACACCACTTAATCACGAGTTGCTTAGTTTAACGATACAGAAATGATATTTCTATAATCATTTTTAATAATTTTGTAGGCTTAATACATTATTTGGTCCTTTAACTTATTTTTGGATTTCAATTTTGTCCTTTAACTTTAAACTGTTTCAATTTGGTCCCCTAAGTATATTTCTGTTACCTATTTTGGTCCTCTTAGTTAGTTTTTAACTCTAAATATCTATGGTAGATCAATATGGTCTATCATAGACCTTATTAGTTTTTAATTTTAACCCTTTGACTTTTCTTTTAAAAAGTGAAAAGTTGGATGATAGAGCTTTATTATATCTTACCATGAATCAACCATACCTAATTATTTTCCCATTTTCTTCATCTTCTTCCCTTTTTTTCTCTTCATCATCTTCAACATCATATCATATATCCATATAAACCTAAAAAATCATCAATATCATGTTCGACATCTTTTCTGTCTAAACTCAAATCGAACTTTACAAACACACACATTCCATTTTCACCTTCAACTAACACTTAAAGCTTCAATTTTTTCTTTCTAAAACAAAATCCTAATTTTCCAAAGCTCAAAAAAATTGTTCCCTTTGTCCAAATCGTTCAACCCACACCCAAAAACATAAATCGTTCACTTTTTATTCTTCTTCTTTGCAATCAATGACACAAAGCAAGCATCTTTTCTATTTCTCCATCAATTTTCCTTGTAATGGATTCTAGAATTAGGATTTTCGCCTATTCTCCAAAGTAACAATATAGGGTTTGTATCTTTAACTTTTTAACTATTGATTTGCTTCGTATTAGTACAATCTCATCAATTTCTTAAATTAGGTTCTTATCTGGTGTAGGAGAATTGTAATTTTGATGATTTTACATGTTCTTTTCAAAAGAGGGGTTAGGTTATCAATTAATCTATGGTTAAAATTAAATTGAATCCTCGTTGATATTCTTTGATGAAGTGAGTAAATTCCTTGTTAAGAAATTGAATCTTGGTACTTTTCTTGAACAAAGAAGATGTGGTTATATAAACTGAAGCGAACTAAAAATTTGGTTTCAGTTTGGTTTGGTTCTTAAACTTGCACACCCTTAGAGATGATGATGATGATAGTTTTGTTAATGATTGTTGTTAATGATTTCAGGAAATTGTTGGGTTTTGTATAAAGATCGATGAAGCCGATGTTGAAGATGATGAAAAAGAGGAATGAAAAAGATGAAGATATGAGGAAGGAGAAGAGAAAAGATGATGAAAAGTGAAAAAAATTAGGTGTCGACCGTTCATTGTTAAATACAATAGACATGCAATCAAATGGTTAAAATCTTATCAAAAAATTTAGACATTAAAAAACTAACGGAGATGACTACAATAGTAAACGTAGGAAAACTTATGGGGCCAGATTGAAACACTTTATAGTTAATGGACCAAAATTAAAACAAAAAATAAGTTAAGGGACCATACGATGTATTAAGCCTAATTTTGTATCAATTTTCTCTTTCATATTCACATTTATGTTTTTACTTTTTTTTTATTGATTTAATTTTTGTATCGATATATCTTTTTCCTTATAAATATATGGTTGTTCAAATAATACAACTCTTAACAATATTGACATTATCTATTGTTAAGCTACGTACGATTTTTATTTTGGAAAAATACTATTTGTCACGAACGAGAGATTTATTTCACTAATATCATGAATGCCAATAAAAATACTTTAGAGGAGTGTATTTGAAACTTTGATGCATTTAAAGATGGCAACACAACACCTCAAACATTCAAGGATTAAAACAACTGTATATACATTACTAAACTCTATGCAAGACATTCACATGAAAAAACATGAAAATTGTGAAGTATGATTAAGATGGATGTACATTAGCTTTGAATCTTGTGATACTTAATTCATCCAAAGAGACTCCGATAAGAGGCATGTGAGGTTAAGTACAAACTATGAAACTCCACTCAGAAACAAGAGGAATATGTGTTGATACTTTCTGTTATCTGCTAAGAGTGTGTTTGGATGAGGGAATGTAATGTTTTGAGGGAATTCAAATACTTTGAGACGAATTTCATTGTTTGGATAATAATCTGAAGAATTTTCAAAATGATGGAAATTTATGAAGTATTTTGTTCAAGTTAAATTTAGAGAATTTCAAATGACACCTAAAATCCAATAATTTCAAATTTCTTCATTGTTATAATTTTCCAAGATTTGCATTTTGGTCCTCATATTTTCCAAAAATTTCAATTTGACCCCAATAAATTTCCAAAAAAATGCAAATTGATCCCTCAGAATTTTCAAAAATTATAATTTGACCACTCAATTTTTTTGAAATTTACAAATTAACCCCAAATTTAATTTTCAAATTTGGCCCCAAAAAATTAAAATTTATAAAAGTTGCCCAAAAATAATGACTATGAAATTTTTTATTACTCCATCCAAACAAAAGTATTGAGAAATGAAAGTAATTTAATTGTATCATTTAAATTGCATAGAATTCTAAATTCATTAAAATTTCACAATTACCTCGTCCAAACACACTCTAAAGGTATCACACACAACCCTCGAGCGTCGAGGCCAACATGGCAAAGGCAGTCTAGGAACCAATGTACTGACTGATGCATAACATTTCTTTCGGAATGTCTATAATGGAGATGGATAGCCTAGCATGTGTTATGCTCTTAGTCCTATTTATTTTTCAGCTAACAGTTTTTCTTATTAATGTAGATGTTTAATAGTTTAACATTGGATCAACTCCGCCTCATCACCACACCAACGACTATCTTGAGATCCTTTTTTCCGTAAGGCCTCACCAACATGTAACAGACGCAATCTCGACATTGATGGCACACCACTTGTAACGATCTAACATCAACATTTCAACGACTCTATTATTTACCTATAAAAGACACAGTTCATTGCAAATGCAAGTTACACAACTTCGATACCTTTCACTTTTTGCTCTCATATTGTCTTGAGTGCTTGCGAGTATCCCAAACTCATATACTTTGTTAAAAAGGTTTATCATATTTTAGCCTGGAATGAACAATTATTTACGATCTACGACAAACCCCATCAAGTTCAAGAGTTCAACCACCGTCGGAGGCTAATGCAATAACAATGGCAGGAAATTTCGCTTATTATATTGGGACACATCAGACCCCCCGTTCCAGCACCTCCTCTTAAGCATAGATGATTTTTTCATTTTCTCTAACTCATGTTGAAATTTTAAGAAAACCTTTTTTGTTTTGATAGTAATTTTAAGACAGTCTTGATACTAATATCATCACAAGGATAATATGAGATAAAAGCATGAAGGACCCAATTTAATTACTTGATAGATAGATAGTTCCATTCAAACTCAAAGAGCTCCATACATATTTCAATCATTATCGTACACAAAATAGTTTGGAATTGTTATACTCTATTGCATAATATAATAGTTTGGAGTATTAAAAATTACGAATTAATCAAAATTCTACCATAATATAATAGGACGTACATCCATTGCAATATACGAATGCCACTTTTTTTCTTTTTTTTTGTCTTCGATTCTCAGAAGAAAAGAGTCATGATAGTCTAAAATCAAACGAAATGTGAGAAAAGTTTAGCAAAAAATTATTCACCTAAAAATTAAACTTGATGTTCACATTACCAATTCGTAAATTTAGTAAAACTCGTTAATTATTTAAACTCAATTTCTTGATTATTAAAGGCCATGTAATAATCGATCTCCATTCTCCACTATTAATTATTTAAACTCTAATAAATTATTGTAACAAAAAATATTATTAAATAATCTTTATTGTTGGATTGAGATTATACGACGAAATCAAACTATACTTTGCCACGTTTTTTTAGAGGTACTTTGCCTCACCGTTATTGCGTAATATTTCAAGTTCAAAATAATATTGAAATACATCTATCATATACTGTATTTTTTTTAATTAATTGTATTTGTAAAATACTTATTATTCAATAAAAATATGAAACAACAAGTAAAAATATCTAAGATTTAGCATCTTCCTCGAAAACCTAAATACTTTAGGAATGGGCCCATGTTAGCCCACCAAAGGAGGAAGAGGGGAGGTGTTAATCAGGTACGGTCACCTGTACCTCATCCCTGGAACAAATTTATTCTTCGCAGAATAGACCCTCCAACTAAAAAATTTCGGTGCCAATTTTTACTATCAGATTGGTTCGGTATTTTTCTAAAAAAAAAAAATCTTACTGTCTCCTCCTACACCATTGCAATACTCTTTCATCAGTTCATGTATAAATGAATATTTTGTGCAACTAATCAGTTTATTTTTTAAGTATAATTTTTCTTTATGTGGTAAATTTAGGATGGGTGGTGGAGGGTGTCCGGATCAAGCTAGAAAATATATTCGGATTTATAGAACGTTTACCAAAAGTATTTATATTATCTTGATTCAAAGATATTAGTGTAGCTCAAATTTGTAGTTTTTGGGTCTAAGATCTATCGTTTTATCATTAAACCAAATATTTAGAGCTATTTTAAAGTAAAATTTAATTAAATACGTTGTCATTGTAAAATTATTTTGCACATGCATTCTTTATTAAACACTTTATTTAGAGCATATTTGTTACAATACTTAGGTTAAAAATGATTTGTTTTAGTAATATTTTTTGACCAAAATAATTTTTTTGGTTTTTTTTTTGCAAAAATTGGAATAAAATAATAATAATTTTTTTGAAATATTCTTTCACGCTCGAGTTTTATTGTGCAGAGGCATCTTACAGGTAAAATGAATTTAAAATTTAAATTCACTTCAAAGTAATTAAATATTAAAAAAAAAGATACATGAACTTAAATAATTGGATGATGAATTTCGTATGCAATAAAACTTCAGAGTACTAAAGTTTTCCTCTAATTTCCTTTTTCTTGCTAAAATGAAATGCTACTCCTACAGCCACTTCTAAAACATCAATGCAATAGAAGAAAGGTAGTATGAAAACATAGTTAGAAATATGGCTCTGAGATAAAAACAAATAAAAATAAAAAGGTACTCGAACAATTTTTAATCTTATAAATCTTCGTTTTCAGTTTTCGTTGCCCTTTGATCAATGTCCATTCACAATTATACTCATTGAACAGGTAACATATTATAAAATAAATTTGTAAAACATTTTACACCTTCAATAATGCATATAAACTCCTTTAAAACCAAATAATGTATGCAAACTACACACTTCTCACCTTCCATAAAACTATAAGACATCCTTAAAAAAAAAAAAACTATAAGACATTTCAGTTTTCACTGCCCTTTGATAAACATTCACTTATTAAAAAATATAGGGCCCGTTTTTTGGATTTTTTTTTTGAAAAAAAATCTATTTTTTTAACTAAAAAATCATTTTTTTTGTTTTTGTAGTGTTTGTTTTAGATTTTAAAAAAATTCATTTTGTTAAAAAAATCATTTTTAGCCTCAAATTGAAAATCTATTTCAAATAGCTTTTTCAAAATCTATTTTTTCTAAATACAAGGAGCTCAAGTGTAAGAGTTTCAAATCTTCAAAAAATAATTTTTAAGATAGTAAACAAACAGAAATAGCTTTAGATTTTTTTAAAAGTCTCTAAAAAAATCTCTAAATTCTTTTACCTCAATATCTATTTTTTTAAAAGCTGAAACAAACGCATCCATAATCTTTAAGAAAAATCATTTCACCGACAATATATAAACAACTCGTTCTTCTTACTTTATTTATTTCTTCCATAATTTTTTTCTTCTCAATTTCCTTCATAAAACTAAGACGGCAGCGCTGCATGTAATGTCATATATTATACTAATATAATTGGTCAGCGTTAACTTAAAGTTTGGTGTTGAGATTATTATATAATCATCCATCTGTGCAAGTCAATTGTAGGGGACCATAACTCACTTATTTTAATTTGAACACCACGCGCAACATTAAGAAATCAAAGTATTATAATCATCTTATAAAATGAATTATTCTTAATCTAGTCAAAGTTATTATTATTATTATTATTATCCATATAATAGGAAGTCTGAGAGTGACACATCCACTTTCAAATCAAAGTTGAATAAGAAGAGTTTCTATTTTTATAAAATGATTCCAACCTTAACATGAAGCTAGAAGACATCTAGGTTTGGTTAACGCTAGCTGTTGCGCGCAACCCGCACACGTGTGTGTACAAACCTCTTTGACTTTCCATAAGAGCTAGTAGTACCATAAAAGTACCATCACTATAAATTTATATAGAAGGTGGTGTTCACTTAAGTATCCAAATATCCAAATAGATGGTGTTATATTGTATGTATATACATGCTCTTACTATGCATTATAAAATACAATAATATATTATTATGTTGACACTCTTTTTTCCCTACCTCATTATACATCCCACATGAAAGAATATTTTAGTAGAGAGTTTTAGACGGGATGGTGAGAACCACATGATTACCTGTCATATTTGTATGTGATGATAGAAGATGTGTGTCACATATGGTAGTCAACATATCACCACTCAATTTAAAAGATATGCTCCTTACAGCGTTAATTACAACTCAATTTTATTGAAATTTACATTATAATTATGTAATCAATCAAAAAATTTAAACTAGAACTTAATCATCCGAATATCCAATCATGAGTGACAACCTCAAGTTAATCAATTTTAAATATCGGGGACATTAAAAATATGTTTAAGCATGAGATTGAATCTACAATACCTCTCCTCTACACAACTTAATGTGCAAGATTTGCCACTAGCTAGATTTTTTAACAAAACAAAATTGAAAAACAGTTTCAGAATAATTTACCTCTAGTTCAAATAAGTTAAAAACGGTACATACAATTCATAGAGTTAAGCAACTTAATTTCTTTAATGAATGATACAAAAGGAGTTTCCAAGGAACTTGCTTTAATTAAAGCAAGCAAACAAGAGCTAAGACACACACACTTGAATCTGTTTTTTACATATTTTCCGATAATAACAAATTAAACAATGAATATATCAAAATGGCCATAACCATTTAAAAGAATACCAATATATGAATAGTAAGAAAATTTGTCAAATAGTATGCCACTATTCTTTCCTTATATCTTCTTTGTCATTATTCTTGTAGCCATAAAGTTACGTATTCTTTCCAATGCAACTTCCAAAGTATGTTCACTCATATTTGCAAAGCAGACCCTAAACCAACCAGGTTGATCACAATGGCAAGAACACCCCGGAGATATATTCAATTTCAATTCATTCAAAACAACATTCCAAAGTTCCAATTCACCTTCCTTAGTTGACTCCTTCAAAAGTGGACTCAAATTCATCCAACAAAACAATCCTGCATTCCCTTTCAAACACTCAATTCCAACACTTTTCAAACCTTCAATTATCATTTCATATCTCTTCTTCAATCTCTCTCTATTAATCTTGATATACTTCTCTGTAAACTTTTTGTCTGATAGCATATTAGCCAAAAATTGTTGTGTTTGTGAAGATATCAAGGTGAAACTCGACATTCTTCGCGCTGTCGTTACAACCTTATCATTGTATGAATAAATTGTTCCAACTCTGAAACCTGGTAAACCAAGATCTTTTGAGAGACTATAAACAATGTGAACTCTCTCTGTATCTTTGTATCGACGAGCTTCGAGAATCTCTGCTATGCTTACAAACTCAGAGGAATTAAACACTGAGCCTGAGTAGATTTCGTCTGAGATAAGGTGGATGTTCTTTTTGGTCACAAAGTCGAGAATATGTTCTAGAACTGCGCGTTGAACTGTTACACCTAAAGGATTTGAAGGGTTTGTGATCAGTACTCCACTCACTTTCATGTTCATTGATTCTGCTTCTTTGTAAGCTGCTTCTAAAGCTTGTGGTGTAATTTGAAAATTGTTTGACCTGTTGCAGTGAATTGGAACTATGTTTACACCAGTTCTCCACCTTAAGTCTCTATCAAACCTACAAAAGTACAAGAAAAAGATACATGAGATTATTTCATCATATATAGTCTACGAAAGCATGGCTACATGCTATAGCTTCTAATGATAAATTAAAGCAAATAAGGCTAGCTAGCTAGCTAAAAGGTTTTTAATAATAGCACTTCATCATAAAGAAAAAAAGTGCATGAAATAAATGTGTGAAATTTTGTCGTGTGTTATTAAGACATAGGCACTCTTTTTGAATTGATTTATTTGAATTTATCTAATATTATTTGAGAATGTTTATGGAAACAACTTATGACTTCTTCTTTAACTATTTTTCATAACTCTCGAGAAAGACTAATGAAAACAATTGATAACTTTTATAAAAATAGTTTAATTGTATTTTATCTTGTATTATAGACATAGTTTATCAATTAAATTGTTTATCCAAACATAGCCGGATTGTATGGTGCTTGATTCTTACCCTGGATAGTACGGGGTAGGAACAAGCAAGGCATCGCCGGGGTTTGCAAGAATGAAGGTTAAAAGCTCATTAGCCGCAGTTGCTCCGGCAGTGATGACTATTCTTTCCGGATCAAATTTAGCTCTACCACCCCTTATTTGTTCCATGAAGCTTGCCATTGCAGTTCTGAATGATTTAAGTCCATGATAGTCTTGAAATAATGCATTCTCTCTGAAACCATTATAATCCTCAGGGTGCTCTTTCAAGTACTTTTCTACCAAATCAAATGAAACCTGTACAAATACACATAAATAGTTAGTTCCCTGTGATTAATTAGGAGCTATATGTGTATACATAATATGACTATAGTATATATTTTGAATTAAAGATATATATAAACATACTTGATTTTCTGCTAATCCCATTTGTATAACTCCAGAAGAGTTAGTTAATTCATCATAAGGGTTTTCATCATAGGCTTTCCATCCAGCAAAGTAGGGTGAGTTTTCTCCATGAGTGTCAGAAATTGCAATGTTTGAAAGCTGCACACATGGTTGTTCTATCTCAATACCCATATTAATTAATTAGGCCTTTAGTTAATTGTAAAAGAAGCACAAACTAAGTTTTTGTTAGTAAGAGAATAAAGGAATGTGGAAAAGAGAAAGTAGAGAATGAAGAAATGAAAGTAAGAGAAAGAAGATAGCTAGAGAGCCGTTGATTGAATGAGTTTGTGAAAGAAAACCAAAACCCCGCTCTATATATAGACTTTGAGGCATGTACATAAAAATACCATAGTATAGCAAAAAAATATCATTCTTATCAGTTAATCACGTATGAAAAATATGAGTTTCACACTTTTACCATGTACGTACCGGTTTTTACAGATAAAGATTTATCTGATGACAACTGTACATGGCCAGATCACGCGGAATGCCCCTTAAAATGTCGGTTTAATGGATTCATTTTCCCTATAATAATATACAAAATTGATATAATTGTTAAGTGTTATTATTTTATATGGTTACTACATTTTGGTCATATACATAATGTTGTTTACTAAAAGTGGTTGAGAGTAGTCCAATTAAGGAATTTTCATGTATTGATCCTATATAACTAGCCAAATGTCTATTTTATTTTTTTTAAGTAAACACAATGGGTGTTCGCGGTCCGGTTTGGATCGGTTTTGAGGCAAAATATCATCCGATCCAAAATAAAAATCACATGCGGTTCGGTTCGGTTTGGATGATTATTTAAAAAAAATACGAACCGATCCGATCCAAATATATGCGGTTTGATTTGGATCGGTTTTTGGATATCCAAAATGTAAAAAAAATAAAATTATTTGCATATTTTTTATTAATACTAATATTACCTAAACACGGTAAAATAAATGTTTGATGCAAACTATATTAAAAAAATTAAATTACAATATGAAAATCATCGATCATTTTTGAACACATGAAATAATAATAATAATATAGATTAAATTAGTGAAATATATAAGATTAAAAACCAACAAGCAACATAATAATGTAGCATATAATACTATTAAAAAAAATAAGTATTAATATTTACTTTTGCGGTTTGGTTTGGTTTGGTTTGGTTTTGAAAAAGTGATCCGAAAATCGATCCGATCCTAGCGGTTTTTACAAAACAACGTCCAAACGCATCCAAAAATATTCGGTTTTTTGCGGTTTTCGATTTTTTTGGATCAGTTTGCGGTTTTATTTTGGATCGGTTTGGATTTGAACACCCCTAGACAATAGTGTAAGAGTACAGTTTTGAATCCAATCACGATATTTGATACAACAATTTTGAGATTTTATCAGTTGTGCTAAAACTTATGAATAATGTACAAATCTCTTTAAAAACTTCAAAAATTCCTTTGCAATCGATAAGAACCATATGATTGGTACATTTAATATGTGAATGCGTGTGGGGATTTAAAGAGAGAGTATAGTTAAGTTTTATTTTTAATGAGGTGGCCAGTGACAAAGATATATCGAAAAGATTGAACAAGATTTTTGATGTGCAATCAGCTATTATAAGTTCTTCACTGATCTTCTGACGTCGTACCCTACATTAGAACCACTCACCTTTGACTGAGAGAATCAGAGAAATATAGGATGAAGCCATTAACAAAACAACACAAATTAATGACTTTTGAAATTAACATCCACTCTTATTTCATTTCAAGTTCATTTCCTTCAATCATCACCATTCTTGAGGACAAAACTCCCACAACAACGAGACTTGCATTGCTGATTAGAGTGTTTGTGAACTGAATTGAATTGGTAATTGGTAATTTTGAGGGAGAAATATTTAGTTATTGGTATTGCACTGATATGGGGCTAGATATTCCTCGACCACAAACATTCGAATATAAGAGAACAAAATGTATCACATTACAAGGAAGTTTTATGTAATATGTACAAATCCAGTAGTCTTGTACCATGGACAAATGTGTTTTTAATCATTCGATGAATACGTTAGATCAAATCTCGTTTAATCTAATGATGTCATTTATTGGTCAAATGGTGTAAACTAATTTTTTTTGTTAACCCTCTAATTATCAAAGAAATATCCGGAGTTCGATCGAGAGAGAATTAAAAAAATGTTGTATAAAATAAAGTATTAGCGTAAAAAAATGTTGTATTGTGTTTTTTGGAAAAAATTGTCTACCCCACGGAGCACAACATTTCAGGTTATATATTTACTTTATCCAAACAAGACCAGGCAATAATATATAGAGCAAATTAAATTAAACAACATATGGAACATAAATTCATTTTAAATACATTTCCCTTTATATGGTTGATGTTGTTCAATCAAATAAGGTCACCATCAAGCTTCAAGATACTGGCCCTTCACTTTTAACTAAGTTGACACTCTTAGCTGTTAACAATTATTGTTATGAAAAGATCCCATATTGCACGTACTCGTTGATTTTCTATAGTTTCAACATAGATAACGAACGTACTGTGTGTCGGAGAAGAGCCCAAATGAAGCAGTCTCGTAAACTTCCTTCATCTACAATAGACCACTAGTCATTTTCACATCTTATTAAAATCTCAAACCAATATAATATATTGAGATGAAGACAGACACAAGTTCCCAATTGCTATCTACATCTTCTTCTCAATTTCTTCTCTAGAGATAACGCTTAATCTTGTCAACTATGTACATATAGTTTTTTTTATTTTATTTTATTATAATTGCAATAAGTATAATTCTATTGATAAAGATAATGCATTACAATACCTAGAAATGAAGTTTAAACCTCAAATTTTTTCACTTATTCATTTTAAATACGTATAAAATTCTAACGACTAACTTATTTGACAAAAAAAAAAGCGAAGTATTTACCATCACAACTATAATCATTTGATTAGATGTCCAAATATCTTACACTATTACCCAACTAGAAATGGATCCACTCAATTGAATTATTTGTTTGAGAGAATGATGTGAAGATCTTCGTATTATCAATTATCAAGATTAATTATAGATCTTAATCGTTGATAATACGGAGACCAAAGGTCAAAATCTTCACATCATTCCCAAAATTGAAGATAAAAAACACGAGAGAAAGATTTCAACAATTATGTTGTGGACTTGTGGTGGTTGTTGGAGGGAGGTGGTGGTGGTGCCGTGGGGGAATTGGGAGAGGGGTGGGGGAGATTGGAGAAGAAGAGGAAGCTCGTGTGCTTCACTCTTTCATTATTTTTTAATTTTACAACTACACGCGTGACATTTATATTTACTTTTTAAATATTAATTGTACATGTGGCATTCTACTCACTTAAGTGAGGTGCAACGTGTTTGTTGACTGGGTCAAAATTGAATAGGGGGCCAAAAATGCAAAATAGGATAAACTTAGGGGGCTGATTTGTTATTTTTTTTATAAGGGGCCAAAATTGCAAATTCGTGATATTTAAAGGGTCAAAACTGCATCTAAACCTTTATTTTATCTAGAAGAGAAGGGGATCTATCAAGAAATATATGTGCACTTGTCCACAACTATAACTCCATTTGAAAATCAACAAAATTTAGTTTAACTAGTAAAAATATCAAAATTATAGATCGAAGTTCGTGACTAGGGTTTGATCTCTGGCCCCGCCATTTGTTGGCGTGTGTGTGTGTTTCAATCGTTGTTTGTTTGTTATTTCTTCTGTCTACAAAACATCAACAATTTAAATTAAAAAAATGTTAATTTTTGTCACTAAGATCTAGTTATGAAAATAAATATAGTAAAAATACTGGAACTTGCGTAAATAAACTTTTAAAAGTGTAAAACACAATATTTTTAATACAAAATTTATATAAAAAAATTAAAAATTAACTAGTGTCATAAGAACATTAATCAACATGGTCCATTAAATAAATATAAAGTGTGTGCTCTTTGTAATTATATCTTAGGCCTACAAGCTCAAGTCGTGTTAACTTATAGAGTTACCGATGATTTGAGTCCTGCAAAACTTAAGAGATTAATCTCTGTAAATTACGCATAGAAAGATATCTGATTTATGAAGAAGAAAAAACATGATATTAAATGTGAATAACTGTAATTTTTTTTGACAATTATTAAGTGCATATCTAATAGAGTTGATTTTTACTATTACACTTGTTAATCAAAATTGTTCAGTACATTTAGTATATCAATTAAGATCAGAAAATTACTTGATAATTACTTGATAATGTGGCATTCTTTCCTAAATTAAGAACAATCTTGTTTGCTTGTCTTTATTTTCTTTGCTACATTAAGAACACTTGTATTGATCTTATTTGTTTGTCTTTGCACAAACTACGTACTAGAGTTTATATATAAATGTGAGAAAATGGATTCAAAATCGACTGGTCCAAATTTAATTACCCTTGCACCTAATTAAGATTCGAGAGGTGACCAATCACCAAGTGCTTCTCAAATATACACCTTACGTTTTGGTTTGAACCACTATATTTTAACTAAGACAAAAACGTATATCTCATCCCGGATACAAATATCAATCCTGGCTTTGGTATCTAAAGCAGATAGCATCTCTATAGCACATTCATGGTGTTGAGACTTGAGCACCACAATCTCTCGTCTTAAGCATATTCTTCTCATCATTGCCCATCATGTATATTATTATTTTCCCTTCTAAATATATAGAACGATCCTCTCCAAAAAGAAAAATATATAGAACGCCATGGTCATTCATATTTAAAGTTGAAATACGTTTGTAGAAAAAGCGATTGAAATCCACACACAAAAAAAAAAACAAGATCTTGACAAATACTTTTTAAATTACAATTTTACAAACTTACCCCTCTAATTTTTCAAATTTACAAATTGACCCCTAAACAATTTCAAAATTTGTAAATTCACCCCTAATTTTATTTTTTTTAATTTGGCTAAAAAAACTAAAATTTATAAAATTTGTCCAAAATGATGACAATAATTTTTTTTATTACTCCATCCAAACAAAAATATTTAGAAAAGAAGGTAATTTAATTAAATCATTTGAATTTCATATAATTCTAATTTTTTTACAATTTTACAATTAACTCATATTGAGGGAATGTTTGAAGGTAATGTAATGTTTTAAGGGGATCTAAATATTTTAAGATGAATTTCATTGTTTGGAAGACAATTTGGAGAATTTTTAAAATGATAGAAATTTATGAAGTATTTGGTACAAGTTAAATTAGAGAATTTGAAATGACAACTAAAAACTAAGAATTTAAAAAAAAAAATCTTTTTTATATTTTTTCAAATTTTATATTTTGGTCCTCAAATTTTCCAAAATTTTCAAATTGACCACAATAAATTGAAAAAACCGCAAATTAACCCCCATTTTTTGAAATTACAAATTACCCCTCAAAAATTTTCAAAATTATAAACTGACTATACAATTTTTTTGAAATTTTCAAATTGACCCATAATTTCAATTTTTATATTTGGCCTAAAAAAAATAAATTTATAAAAGTTACCTAAAAATGATGACATTAAAATTATTTATTACTCTATCCAAATAAAAATATTTAAAATTTTCAAACGCAAGGTTTCACAATTCCCTTAACAAGGGAAAATCACACACTAATTGCGAAATAAGTCGAGCAGAGAGGGATGACGTTGTAGGTCACGACGTTTTACTAATATGTATAGTTTTGCATATAAACACTTAGTTTGTCCTTGTAATTAGTGATATATAATCAAACACAACTTATTCCGTTACTTTTATCTTTTCATCAATTTGCCTTTGTTTATTATTTTTTTTTTGCCTTTGTTTATTGTTTTTTTTTGTTTTGCATTTCTTAATCTAGTAGCTCAAAACCCAAAAACATTTATATGTAACACTCTATTAGAGAAATTAATGAACCCATAGTTGAATGGAAAAGCTTCTTCCTCGACGTTGTTTGAAGAAAGAGAGTCATGTTTAAAAATATGATTATTGTTTTCATGAATTAAATGCAACTAACCGACTTTCTTAAGGGATACATGTGCATTTTGTATTGCTTAAATATATGACTGGAGAGTATAATATGTTGGAAAAAATTGTTGATGTAGCAGCTTTAATCTCAAAAAAGGTAGATATAACAACAAATGATTTTTTTTTTCTTTTTCTTTCCCTTAAGCCACAAATGATTTTTTTTTTCTTTTTCTTTCCACCCTTAAAAAAATGACTTTTTTTTCCTCGCTGAGATAAAACCCTTACACAACAACTTTATGCATTTGCCAACGATTTTTTTGAGAAAAATTATTTTGTAGTGTAAATGTGAGAAAATTATTTCAATTTGAGGTGATCGATTTTGTGGTGTTGTATGCAATAAAAACAGCTTTGAGAATAACTCGCTACTAATTCCTATATAAAAAACGTTACATAGAATTCAAAGAATTAATCAACTTAATTTCACTTTAATTAACAAATTAACAATGATACAAAAGGAGTTTCCAAGGAACTTGCTTAATTAAACCAAGCAAACAAGAACTAAGACATGCATACACTTCAGGTGAATCTGCTTCTTACAGTATATACTTTCCTGATAAAACCGACAAAGAATTTATCAAAATGGCCATAATTAACCATTAAAAAAAATAGCAATAATATATGAATAGTAAAGAAATTTGTCAAATAGCATGCCACTATTCTTTCTTTGTCATTATTCTTGTAGCCATGAAGTTACGTATTCTTTCCAATGCAACTTCCAAAGTATGTTCACTCATATTTGCAAAGCAGACCCTAAACCAACCAGGTTGATCACAATGGCAAGAACACCCCGGAGATATATTCAATTTCAATTCATTCAAAACAACATTCCAAAGTTCCAATTCACCTTCCTTAGTTGACTCCTTCAAAAGTGGACTCAAATTCATCCAACAAAACAATCCTGCATTCCCTTTCAAACACTCAATTCCAACACTTTTCAAACCTTCAATTATCATTTCATATCTCTTCTTCAATCTCTCTCTATTAATCTTGATATACTTCTCTGTAAACTTTTTGTCTGATAGCATATTAGCCAAAAATTGTTGTGTTTGTGAAGATATCAAGGTGAAACTCGACATTCTTCGCGCTGTCGTTACAACCTTATCATTGTATGAATAAATTGTTCCAACTCTGAAACCTGGTAAACCAAGATCTTTTGAGAGACTATAAACAATGTGAACTCTCTCTGCATCTTTGTATCGACGAGCTTCGAGAATCTCTGCTATGCTTACAAACTCAGAGGAATTAAACACTGAGCCTGAGTAGATTTCGTCTGAGATAAGGTGGATGTTCTTTTTGGTCACAAAGTCGAGAATATGTTCTAGAACTGCGCGTTGAACTGTTACACCTAAAGGATTTGAAGGGTTTGTGATCAGTACTCCACTCACTTTCATGTTCATTGATTCTGCTTCTTTGTAAGCTGCTTCTAAAGCTTGTGGTGTAATTTGAAAATTGTTTGACCTGTTGCAGTGAATTGGAACTATGTTTACACCAGTTCTCCACCTTAAGTCTCTATCAAACCTACAAAAGTACAAGAAAAAGATACATGAGATTATTCATCATATATAGTTTAGGCAAGCATGTTACATGTTATAGCTTCAAATGATAAATTAAAACAAATGAAGCTAGCTAGCTAGGTAACAGGTTTTTCTTAAAATATATACATAGCACTCTTTTTGGATTGACTTATTTAAATTTATCTACGAATATTATTTGAGAGTATTTATAGAAACAATTTATTAGTTATATAAAAATAGGTTTAATTGTATTTTATCTTGTATTATAAAAATAGTTTATCAATTAAGTTGTTTATCCAAACATGGCCGGATTGTATGGTGCTTGATTCTTACCCTGGATAGTATGGGGTAGGAACAAGCAAGGCATCGCCGGGGTTTGCAAGAATGAAGGTTAAAAGCTCATTAGCCGCAGTTGCTCCGGCAGTGATGACTATTCTTTCCGGATCAAATTTAGCTCTACCACCTCTTATTTGTTCCATGAAGCTTGCCATTGCAGTTCTAAATGATTTAAGTCCATGATAGTCTTGAAATAATGCATTCTCTCTAAAACCATGATAATCTTCTGGGTGCTCTTCCAAGTACTTTTCTACCAAATCAAATGAGACCTGCACAATACACATTAGTAGTTAGTTCCAAAACCAATAATGAACTATTTAGGAGCTAATTACATATATAGACATAATAAGACTTAATTAAAGATATATATAAACATACTTGATTTTCTGCTAATCCCATTTGTATAACTCCAGAAGAGTTAGTTAATTCATCATAAGGGTTTTCATCATAGGCTTTCCATCCAGCAAAGTAGGGTGAGTTTTCTCCATGAGTGTCAGAAATTGCAATGTTTGAAAGCTGCACACATGGTTGTTCTATCTCAATACCCATATTAATTAATTAATTAATTAGGCCTTTAGTTAATTGTACAAGCTAGAAGCACAAACTAAGTTTTTGTTAGTAAGAGAATAAAGGAATGTGGAAAAGAGAAAGTAGAGAATGAAGAAATGAAAGTAAGAGAAAGAAGATAGCTAGAGAGCCGTTGATTGAATGAGTTTATGAAAGAAAACCCCGCTCTATATATAGACTTTGAGGCATGTACATAAAAATACCATGACAAATAATAAAAAGTATCAAATACTATATACTATACTCTTAAATTAATCAATTCCTTTAGTTAATTATCTTGTGCCGGTTTTTACAATATAGATTTATCTGATCGTGACTGCATGTGACAACTGTGCATTGCCAGATCACGCGGAAAATATATGGTTGTTGTTAGGGGGGTGGATTTTTCTTGCAATATAGTTGCTACTTAAAATGTCGGTTTAATGGATTCTTGTTTATAATATACAAATTTGTTATAAATGTGATTATTGTCTATAATGTTGTTTATTAAAGTGGTTGAGTATGAGTACTACTCACAATTAAAGGAATTTTCATATTATGAACCTATGACTAATCAAATCTCTTTAATTAGAGAAGAAACTTCAAAAATTCCTTTGCGATGATAAGAACCATATGATTACCACATTTAAGATGTGAATACGTGTGGGGATTTTGGGAGAGTAGTTAAGTATTTTTAATGAGGTGACAAAGATATGTCAAAAAGATTTTTGATGTGTAAGCAAAGCAGCTTAAGTTCTTCATTGATGATATTCTGACGTAGGTACCCTACATTAGAGCCACACGCTTTTGACTTAGAGAAATATTGGATGAAGCCATTAACAAAACAACATAACTCAAGTTTTGGAACATCCTTTCAATTGAATTCATTCCATTCAAAAAGTATAATTATCATATTAGATGAAGCCATTAACAAAACAACACGGCTCAAGTTTTGAAATGATTTGTGTTTATGTGATTGACTGATTTATGAGCAATCACCAATTGGGCACGTACTATACTACTATATGAGATAACAAAAGTATTTCATTTTCACATCAATCACCACCATTCGTGTGGAGAAAGCTCGCACAACAATGATTGTGGGATGATTAGAATGTTCGTGTACTGAAGTAATTAAATTGGTAATTTTGAGGGGATTCGAAATATTGATATATTGCAGTATTGCACTAAGAACAGGGAACTAGATCCAAGATAACAACAACATTCGAATACAAGAGATTAAGAAAACAAATTGTATCACATTATAGGAATTATCTATATAATTTGCTAGTCTAAAAAATAAGTGCATTTTTTTTATGTATAACATTGTATAAAAAAAAATATATATACATTGTTTTATTTATAGTCTTTGGTCTGCGCCTATTCCTTTGCCGAGTCGTATATTTGAATTTGAATTATTGGACTTTTTTCCCCTCGTTTGGATATATCCTCTGATTTGTGAGTGAACATGGTGGATATTCTTTGAGTTGGCCAGAATCTTTAGTCTTATTTGTGTGTGAAATGTTGTCGTCATCGCGAGCGTTAACAAGAACTCGGTGTGGTGGAGATGGCGTTGTATTCTTCCCCAATCTTTAACTTGTTTAAGTCAAAATGGAGTATGGATCTTAGCATTGGCAAGTTGCAAAATCATATTCAATTATAATTGTGAGCAGGACTAAATTTGAATTAGAAGGTAATCAATGGTTAGACTTTTAAAACTATGTAAAAAATGAACACTAAAAAAATTATTTCCAAATTCTTCTAACAACAAATGCATATGTATAAAAAATAAAACATCCCCAACTATAAGCCAAGTGACATCGAACATAAAAGACCTATACTCTACGAAAAAGCATGATTCACAAACCATTCATAAAAGAGACAACAATTTTTTTTTTGAAGGGAACATGAATTCTTAATTAGATCTACTCTAAAATAATTTACTACTAATGGCAAATTAATCCATATATACATGTCCCAAAACCAATGTTAATAATTAGGTGCACGAGGCCTTGAATAAATAATTGTCATTAGAGTCCAAGATTAATTAGTTAAGTATGATTTGACTTACGCTAAATTAAACGGTTAGGTATAGAAGCTGCTTAGGATAAATACGCACACCATATAAACAGGAGTGCACCTATTGCTCTATAAGAAAATATTATTATTTTTCTTAAAAAAAAAAAAACATAATATTTTTTAGAAGTAAATTTTGCCATGTATTATATATGCATGCACACAACAATCAACAACATTCCTTCAAAAAAAACAATCAACAACATTATAAGGAGTTAGGAACTTAAGATATTTGTCGAGATCGTGTTGTTTTTTTGTGGATTTCATTCACCTTTTTGTTTTACAAATTATAGATTTCAATGTTGAAATACTAATAAGAATCGTTCTATTTTAGAATAAAATATGAAATATATGATATACGCAATGATGAGAAGAATATGCTTCATAAGAAGATTATGGAGCTCAACACCATGAAAATCTATGTACTAGATCAACTCTAGATATGCAGTTTTTTTAGGTGGTAAGAAATGCAATTAATTAATATGGTGAATCTTAATGCAAGAAAAAGATAACGGGGAGGGATCATATATGACGATTATGAGGTGACTTAGGCCTGTAGAGTTATAAGACAAGTATCATACAAAGAGGTCACAAGATATGTTTATATTATTTAATTTGTTGGTTTTATAATGGAGTTATAGTCGTGGACAAGTGCACGTATATATCTTGCTAGATTCCCTTCTCATCCAGATAAAATAATTTTTCTTCCATTATTGACTGGAAAGCATTGAAAGTGATTTCTTACGGCCTGTTTGATATATATGCTTTTCATGATAAACTATTTTCTTCTGTATTTTAAAATTTGAACAAATTTGTTTGATGAATTTATTTCTAAAATTTGTTTTGAAAATTATTTCAATTTTACTGCTTTTATTGATGTAAGAGTGTCACCCTAATTTTTTTAGACAAAGAAACTCTACATTATATCTAAGTTTATCTATTTTGTTCATCTTCATTAAAAGGATGTGATTTTATGGTTTTTTTTATCTTTTTTTTTTGTGGTGAATTTTTATTTTATTTTATATAAAATTACACTCATCTTTACATTTTTTTCTCTTTTTATCAAAATAAATGATTTCACATTGATGAGGTTTTTCTTACATAAAATAATTTCAAGTCTAATTAGTCTGATATTGATTTGTTCGTCGTGTTTGTACAACCCTGTCTGATTTTTCATCTTAGTGTGATGATCATTCAAATCATTTTAGTTTTGTCACATTATTTATAGATATTGTTCCTTTTTTTATGCTATTAACTTGAATGTTACAAGTTGAGTGATGTTATATAATGTGAAACCAACTTTGAATATTTCTGCCTCCGGAATTAATCTCGCACCAATAAAAATGGGGGGAGGGGGTGTGCAAGTCCGTAATTGACCGTGAAATGCTCACAAGACATATCATTCGCTTAAAATAAGTAGCATTTTTCTAATGAGTTTATTCACATCTTACTCTAAACAATTTTGAAAAGAGAAGTATTTAAAAACAAACCCGATCAAACAGCGCTTGATTTTCTTAATGACTGTAGTATTTAAAATAAGAGAACTGCTATTTATCGCGAGCAATTTGATCGTGAATGCTTCCCGAAGTGCCGCTGTCCAATAAAAATTTGCTTTGGCCTGAAATCAAGGAGTGGTGGGTTTATCTTTTAGTCAAACATGGAATTAAATAGCACTAGAATTGCATTCGAGAAACCATCGGGTTAATATTTGTCGTTGAATTAAACATTTTCCTTAAAATAACCCATTAACCTTTAATTATTATTACAACTTAATTACCGACATTTGGTTAATTTAAGTGGTAAGTGATTTAAACACGTTCAACAAATGATATTCATAGTATGATCTATAGTTCTTGTATAGGGTGAAGAAAAAAAAAACTTGATTAGGATGGAAAATTTACATTATTCTTCCAACAATTTTTTCAACGAAAAATAGATTGCCATGGTGATAGATACTTCATGCCTATATATGAATGATTATAAAAAAATATATAAACAGATAACAAAATATAGCTTTATTTAAAATATAAAAAAATATAGCTTTATTTATAGAGAAGGAGTTTTATTTTTATACGTCGTCAATGAAGTTATTTTAAACATACATGCAATTATGTATTATCATATCATTTAGTAAATATGAAAAGTAATGTGCTGTTAAATAAAAATAAAACTAAAACCTACTATCTGGCACCACATGGTCAGATACATGTGTAAAATGCATTTACTCGATACAAATTAATTTATAAAAGAAATTTAGAAAGAAAATATAGATAGGGATCGGGAACTTGTGTCTGTCTTCATCTCATGATATTATATATCAGTTTGAAAATTTAATGAGATGTGAAAATGACACTGGTCTATTCCTCTATTGTAGATGAAGGAAGATCACATGACTGCTTCATTTGGGGCCTTCTCCGACACCAAGTACGTTCGTTTTCTATGTTGGAAGTCTAGAAAATCAATGAGTACGTGCAATATGCCATTTTTTTTCTCTTCATAATTGTTAGTAACAGCTAAGAGTGTCAGCTTAAAAGTGAAGGGCCAAGATCATGACACTTGATGGCGACTTTATTTGATTGAACAACACTAACTAACTATAAAAAGGAAATGTATTTAAAATAAATTTATGTTCCATATGTTGTTTGATTTAATTTGCTGTATATTGCCTGGCCTTGTTTGGATAGTAAAGTACTAAACTGAAATGTACGTTGTGTACGTTGTTTCGTACACAAATTTTTTCCATTAAGACTTTTTAATTGAGACTTTATACAAGTACAACTTAATAATCATAAATCATAACTATCCGATTTCTCTTGTCTACCTTATTTTCATATATTCAAGTTATATATATATATATATATATATATATATATATATATATATATATATATATATATATATATATATATATATATATATATATATACCAGCATAAATTTGTGAGACTTTGTACGTAGAAATTAAAGAAATAACATATTATATGAATATGAATGTTAATAAGGAAATATCGGAATGAAAAAAGAAAAGAAAATGAAAGTAAATTAGATGTCCCTCTCTTGATTAATTATTTGATAAAGAAATGACAATAACTTATGTCCAAAAGTTAAGGCATTCCTCCGTGACCCCAATACTTGAAGGGACAAATTTTTGAGTCCTGGATGGTAAGCATAAATCTATGATTATATATGGCTGACAATTTTCTCTTGGATTTGGTGAACTTTTATTCTTAGAGCAAGGCTCAACCCTCCTTCTTCCATGGTCCCAATATAATAAAAATCACAGTTCTTTTTTTCTCCGCTGCCAATTTTTTCATAATAAATTAAAAAAAAAAACAAAAATATCTTTCGTGCACAGCTGTAAACACTAATTTTCAAAGTAACTAAGATTTATTCGAATGTATTCATTTTTTATCATTTCCTTAAATAATTACGAGATTATCATATAAGAATTTTAAAAAGAAACAAGTTCAAACTCATACGAGAGTTTTGCCAATAGAAGCCTTCATATACCATGTCCATAAAATGTGTGTCTGCATTTCGAGACTTTTTACAATAAAAAAATTACATAAGTTTTATAAAAATAAATTATAAAAAGTTCATATATTTATATATAAATTAAAATATTTTGAGGATTTTTCCAACCCAATATTTTGAGGTCTAAAATCTTTGTTTGGGTCACGTGGCCCTTAGGTTGGTCCTGCGATCATCCACCTGATTGGCTTCTTTGAGGCTATGATTTCAAACGACCAAACCTAAGTTGTGATGGATTTGATGAATATTTTCCACTAACGTGTGATGGGGATGAGTCGGCGGGCAACCTTCTTCGAGCAAAATAATACACTTAATGAATCAGACAAACCTTTAATTCTATGGAATCCACGACTCAACAGAGTCTTGAGACCATAATAAATACCCCAAAGCTCCACTTTAATCACTAAGCAAGGATGACTACGCACGGCATAAGTTACAAGAAAAATTTCATTACAATCTCGCATAAACCCTAGACACTCCGTTTTTGTGCCGTGTTTAACCACGAAACTATCAGTGTTAAGAGCTAACTGTCATCTTAAGGTTATCATCTAATTGCTACATCAAAATTGTATTGCTGTTTATCATCAATAATGTTATTATTAAAAACAAAATCATTTCTCCTTCACCAAATCAAAGCTAGCATAACACCAAAAATAAATCTCCATTGACACTTCACTGAAATCAAATTAACATACAACTATTCCAACCAATCCGAAGCATTGAAAAAAGAGGCATGATTCAATTGGTTGAAACTTAACCACATATCCTTCACGTCCTACATATTGGGCTCTAAAAAATTGCAACAATAGTAAATATGAAGTCCTTTAAATCAATAAAAAAGTTAAGTCAATTAGTCATTTTTCTAATTTTCATTAATGTCGTAATTTTAAATTATATATGTCTATTTCAATACATATATAATTTCCAATAGGTAAATAATAAGTTAGTAAATATGTTACAGTATCCTCATGTAAAAACTCTTTTTTAGTACTATAAGTACAAAGTATCTTCAACACACCACTTAGTTTTTTCTTTTTTACTAGACTAGTCTCGTTAATATTTTTTAAAGAGCTTATTTTTAATTTTAGATTATATACCAATGACTTTATATTATTTATTTATCAATAACTTTATATTATTATATTTTAATACTAAAAATATGCGAAATTCGTAGTGGACAAAATAAAGTTTGATATATAGAACACATCTACTCTAGAGGTATGGAGGAGGATACTTTAATTTTCTATCCAATGAGTTGAATACCGATTTGATATCGAGTCTTACGAGGTCCACGAATCTTAGTTTATAGAGTTTGAAAGAACACGTAATTTTCTATTTGACATAAGTTTTTTTATGGACTTTTATGGCGAGTGTTTTTTTATTTTTTTAACGAAAGGGAAAAAGAAAAAAGGAAAGAAAACAAAAGGAAAAAGATAACGTAACTAGAGTTGAAAGAACTCAACGGCCATGATATCTGTCAAGGGAATGGAAGCCATGTTTGAGGGGGCTTCATGGAAAACAACAAAATCATCGTCACTTAGAGCACTCATCTTAGGTAGAACGTCAACTACAACATTATCCGCACGCAAAGCATAAAATAAATTTTTTTAGACGCGCACACAAATAAAAAGATATTGCAAAGAAAATAATAAATTTATTATTAATAATAATAATATTATTATTATTATTATTATTATTATTATTATTATTATTATTATTATCATCATCATCATCATCATTATTATTATTAAAATAATTAAAAAGAAAATTGAATGATAAATGTTGTAATAGTTAGTTCTTAGATTAAATATTTACTTTACTCTTTGTGTAGGTTTGAACCTATAACCTCCGACTATCTTACCTTTAACCTCAAACCAGTTTGAACGCACAAAAATTATCCTCTAGATTAGATACACTTTGATGGAGAGATTAAGTTGATTAATATTTTTTAATTATAATAATTAAATTATCATTTTATAAAATTTAAGTGATTAAACGTAAAAAAAAACGACTTTGATTAAATTATCAAAACTTTAACAAAAAACTTTATTTTCTCCGTTAAAGAAGTGAACCAAAGTTTGAAGTGAAACCTCGTAAAAGTTAAAAAATGTTATAATATTTCTCTTCAAAATGACAAATATTAATATCTTAATTGTTATGTTAAATTTTTCTTCATCATAGTTTAAATTTTAGATCTCCAACTTCTTATTCCGAAGTGACCCTATATTGATGCAACACCAACCAACCAACAAATGCTATTTCAAAATCATCAGCCAGCTAGCTTTAACATCGACGTGGCTCTCCTTCGAGAGGGTATGTAATTGCATACATCCTGTTCAGTTGGGTATACCATCAAGGTCCACATATCTATACCCATCGCAAAATTAGAACTTGAAAATATTATAAGCTCCTTTAAACGTGGAATTACAAGTCCGATCTATCCAATCCATGATGCAATGATGACGTCAAAAACAAAATCACTGTGCAATGAGTTTTTTTTTTTTTTTATTATAAATAGGGCCGAAACCCGAACCATGTAATGAGTTCTTAGCCGCAATAAAATACATTTTTTTAATTTTTTTTTTTTGTGATTCTGTATATATATTTTTATACATTTTTTCAAATCAAGCATCCCTAAACATCTAGTAAAAATAAAAGTAATTCTAATAGCATCTTTAATGTCTCTTTTTAAGGGAAAGCGTCTACAATGTGTTGTTGTGTTATTTTTTTATGTGAACTATAAGGATTTTAATCATATCACTTATTTATACATTGAGTAAACTGCACATTTTTAAAAAAAAAAGTTTAAATTACATTTTCCTCTTCTCATTATGTAAAAATATATACCATTGTTGTTGATTATTAAATATGTATCACACTTTAATATTATTTATGTTAGTTTAATTTTTACTGAACTTGTGTTCATGATAACAAAAGAACAACCAAAAACAATAAATCAAATGCAAGAAATATAAATCATAATTTACCTCCGACCATTGTTACATTGTTGTAAGTGCAATGCACTGCCTTTTTTTTTTTTTTTTCAAACTCTTAATCACTCCTATGTAGATGTTTTATATATCATGAAGAATAAAATGAGAGTGGACTTTGATCATCTTCGAATAAGGATCTCGTCATTTTGAGACTTGGTATCTATTAGGTATTTTTATTAGAGAAAAAATATTTCAAGCACTTAATGGAACAAAAGTCTCACTTAAACAGTTTAATCATAAGTGAGTTCCATCTTTTTTAATATTAAAATATCGAAATATAATGATATAAGATTATTGATAGACAATTAACATGTCTCATCTAAGAAATTTGTATGAGATGTTGGGTTCAAGAGATTGAATGTTATGTACTGTTATTAAAAAACTATATATGAACACAGGGCCGGCCCTAGGCTTAGGACGGGGTGCGACGACTTAGGGTCTATGCCGTTAGGGGCCCTAAATTTTTGTTATGAAGGGTGTGTATATAAAAATGTTTGGTTTATTGGGGGTTTATATAGCAGAGTTCACTTAAAGTCCCATAATATTTACATGATGGAAGGCTGAGCTCAAGTCTGTTAATGATTTAGGCCCTTTTGGAGAAATTTTTATATATACCCTCGTATAACACGTTTTTATATACATCCTCCTTATAAAAAAATTGGTTTCTCTTAATAATGTGTCAAAAAAGTTATTATGGGAGAAATTGGCGATATTTTTTTGGGTCCTTTGTTCCTAATAATGTGCCTCACTAATATTAAAAATATTAGTGATATTATTATCCATGAAATTTGGATAATTTTATTAAAAAAAATATTTTAGTTGAAAATGAGCCTACGAAATTAATCTTAATTTGTCTTTCTAAGGTTTAAAAAAAATGTCAATGTTGTAATGTCAACTTTCTTGAATTGATTGAATGGATTGCAAAATCGAATACGATATTGCAAGATCATGTGAGATGCCTTAAAAATCATTAAAACCGATGTGAGACACATTCTTGATGATTTCACATGTGCTATTGTTCTTTTCTATGGTATTTTATTTTGTTTTGGTGTCTATAAAGTATTTGATTTATTTTCAGATGTTGCCTAAAAAAATATTTGGTAGTGAAAAGCGGGAAAACAAAAAAACAAAATGAAGAACTAATAAAATCACAACAATGAGCTAAAAAAACTCCATATCAGTCATGAATGAACAATTTGTACATGTGAATCCCTTTTAAATACCTAAAAAGGCATGTGTTTCTTGTGGATGTTCTTACCGAACCAAAAACTATTTATATACTTATTATATCATAAAGAATTAAAACCCATTACCATCCATAATAGCCAGATATTTTTATTTCTTTAGGGACTAAAATTGCATTTAAGCCTATATATAAATATGAGATATTATGTTCCATGTGCTTTGTTCCATGCGTCAATATGAGATATTAGAATACTATGGCATTGTGTGGAAGAAAGGTGTTCCTCTAAAGGCATCGTTGTTGGCTTGGAGGTTATTATTAAATCGGCTTTCTATAAGAGATAATCTGATACACCGTGGAATCATTCTGCAAACATCATGTTAGTGTGTACGTGGATACGATCAATCTGAAAGTGCAAATCATTTATTTATGGAGTGTGCTTTATATGGTAGCATTTGAATGCATATTCCCGAGTGGCTTGGTATAGGTTAGATGTTACACGTTTTAGATCATTTTCAACATTTTACTGATTTAGTGGGTGTTTTTAAAAAAAATAACGTGCAACACTTCATGGGACTTGGTTAGCGACAATCTAAATCATTTTTAAGGACAAAAATAATCATATCTTCCGTACTCAGATCAACCTTTACATCTGTTGGTAAAGAGTGTGAAATCTGCTACATTAAGATGACTTCAAGCAAGTAATAATAACTTATTTTTTGATTTTCATCACTGATGGACCAATCCTACTGAGTGTTTTCACTTGTTGCCTAGCTAGTGTTTTCTCATTATGTTTTGTTGTTTGTTGGTCTTGTAACCTTTGTTGAGTCTTAGCCTAGCATATCTTGTGCGGACGTTAAGCTCCGGTGATTAACATGTTCCATTTTTTTCTTCTACAAAAAATCGCGGATTTATAAATAAGTCAGTAGTAAAACTTATGAATATAAATAAAAAAAACAGATATTTTTCCTAAAATTGATTTACTAATATTTTATTAAGAAAATAGAGCATACTTGGAAGGAAAAAACAAAACATATTTGAGCTGTGTATTAGAAATAATATGGGTGTTAATAGTACCTCGTTGTGGCCACCTACTCTGGGTTTATATGGCCCAAACAATCTAGTCTAAACCAAACTGAAAAAGATAAAAAAAAAAAAAGATGTCGTAGAAAGAAAGAAAATAAAATAAAAGTCGATAAAACACACATCACACAAGGTTAGAGCGTCGGAGAGACTCGTATCCTTGGTGCTTGCAGCGTCGAGAGGTAGCGGCGACGAACAATTTCCGATTACTTCGTTTATTCATTCAACAAGGTAACGTTCCTCCTTCTTCCGTTATTAATTTCGTCGATGAATTATCACTCCTTCCGAGATATTATCTCTAGTAACTATCGCTTTTTGGATTCCTCTTTAGATCTGATTTTTCTCGCTTTTCGATTTCTTTTTCTGAGTTGAGTTTTTGTTCCGACCAATTTTATCTCTTCAAAGTTTTGTTAATGTTGTTATGAAAATTGATAGAATATTTAGGGTTTTGACTTTGCATATAGAACCCAAATTTAGGTGTGAAGCATGTTGAGATTAGCTAAATTTAGGTATTATTGTTTGTAGGCTGCGAGATAAATTGTCAGAGACCAATTTAAGTCTTCACTCTTAAACAATTACTCCCTCCGTCCCAAATTATAATTAGTTTTGGTCATTTCACATAAAATTAAGAAATGGAAGGTAATAAATAGTTAAGCCTATAATTGAAAAAGTAACATTAATGCTTAATGGCATCGTAAAACGACTTATAATTTGAGGCAATTATTTTATTTTATTTTTTCTTTCTAAAACTGAATTATAAGTTAGGACGGAAGGAGTAACATGGATGAGGAGTAGTGTAATAGATTGTTTACTTGTACTTTATTGTACATTTGTCTTTTGCAGATGTCAAAACTGCAGCAGTTGACATCAAAAGCGTGTCAAGCATCTCAATTCCTTACCAAGCATGGAACTTCTTACCACAAGCAGCTGTTGGAGAAGAACAAGGAATACATTCAGGATCCTGCTACAGTAGAGAAATGCCAACTGCTAGCCAAGCAACTATTTTACACTCGCCTTGCTAGGTTTTATTTTATCCCTTTCCTTCTTAATATATCTTGCTGGATTTAGCGTTTAATATTCACTAATACATGTACTTGTTGGCCATAATTTTTGTTTTTTTGTTTGCAAATGATTTTATTGACATTCTTTCTTGCATTTTGATGTCGGTACATTAGTAACTGTCTACCCTTCCCTTTATTGACAAGGGAGAAAGCGCCGGAGGGTGAGGCAGTGGCGGATCTTAGTATAGACCCATGGGAGCCATGGCATCCGCTAGGTTTTCAATATATACTAAATTAGGCATACTATGTCTATTAGTTTTCGGCTGTCGCAGTGGAGAGGCAGTCTAAAAATCTCCCAATGGTCGCGAGTTCAACACTCACGCCATCTTCTTTTTACATATTTCTCGTTTATTTTTACATATTTTATTCAAAAAAACATGTTTGTGGGGATTCGAACGTTTAATATATACTTCTTTTTACATATTTCCCTTTGCTGCTTTCAAATAATTTAAACCACTTGGCCAGGTAATGATTTTTTCTACTTCCTGAAACCGTTTAATATATACTTCATAGTGGTTTGGCACCCCTAACAAATTTACTCAAGATCCGCCACTGGGAGGTTTCAAGTTTTGAACCTAATATGTTCATTGTTCAATCGTATTAGTTGAAACTTACCCTTGAACTTCAAAGTTAATTGTCAAATACTCAGTGTTATTGCGAAACATATTTTGTATTAGATTAACATCAATATTTTAGTATTTGCTAGCTATGTTGTCAATGGCGTGCTATATCGGAATAGTGTATCTATGGTAGGGTTTGGCATCGTGCTTTTGGCCCGCAAACCACAGTCAGCAATAGTGGTGGTTGCAGCAGTGAATTTGCGGCCCCAAACTGCTATCCTATCTGCTAGTAGGATTTTAGATCAAAAAGGGTAATGTGGTTTTTTGTAATGTTATGTTCTTCATTTTGTTGTGTTATGCGCACAAACAATCGATATGTTCTTCTACCTACTTTTAGTTTGTTTCTCTTATGTTTTTCTTCTCTTTTTTAAGTTTTGTTGTTTTGTAGTTTAGTTTCTTTAATTATCAAGTATGATTTTCTCTATAATTTCGTGTATTTTTCTGTTTTTGAATATTTATGCTTTCTTTGTACACTGATTGCAATAGCGGCTATCCCGCTATTTGATATACCACTATAGCATTTTAGGGGGTTGGTGCGATGCTATCTAGGATTAACAACACAGTTTGCTAGTTATTATTATACAGTATAAAAGATGATCAGTTGATCATGTGGTCTACATGAATCCTTTCTTAGCAATGAAGTGTTAGTAATGTAGTGTGATGCAGCCCTTAGTTAGTTTAGAGTTCACAGTGTTGTTAATGCATAGTGAAGTAGCAATGAAGTGTTAGAAATGTAGTGTGATGCAGCGCTTCCTTAGTTAGTTTAGAGTTCACAGTGTATTTGACAAATCGCTACTGTTTCCGCAATACGCTATTTAGTACAAAATACTGTGAAATAGTGGCACTATGGCACTGTTGCATAGTGGAATTTGAACAAACTGCTATTTTTCACTATCCACAGTTGACTACACCTGAGTTCAGTGTTGGATATCAGAGTTCAGGCCATGAATTAAGGTTCATGTGATCTGATATATGATCAAAATTCTGATCCTATGATGAATTGAAACATCATTGAAACATCAGAAGGTATATTCTGAATGTTGATCAGAATTCCCATGTGGTGCTTTCCTTAGTTTCTTCTTTTAGCTATATGTATAGCAAATCTACTTTATTCTGTGCTAATTCAGTTCACGTGCTTTCATATAAGTTATAACTCATCAATCTTTTGCAGTATTCCAAATCGTTGCGAGTCCTTTCATAAGGAACTTGATTATGTCAAGCAGATCTGGAAGAATAAGCAAGATTTAAAGATTGAAGATGCAGGTATTGCTGTTTTGTTTGGCCTGGAATGCTATGCATGGTTTTGTGCTGGTCAGATTGTTGGAAGGGGATTTACTTTCACAGGATACTATGTCTGATAGTAACCACTCTATAATGTTCGATTTAGCGGGCTCTATACTCCTAAAGCCAGGAGTACTGTCATTTATAACATTATGTTGATTTTGGGCATTCTACAAGCAATTTGTCATTCTTTTCTGTGAGGAAAAAAAGGTTGAGAAACTAGTGGTTAATAAGCCTCAGTAACCTCTTGTATTTGAAGCGGGATATACACTGCATTCTTCTTTTATCATGTTAGAAAGCTAGCGGATAATTATTTTCCTGTAATTTTTTTAATCATTTTAGCCATTTTTAATAAATATTGAAGTTTTTAGCTTTGCATGAAATATTACAATGAGAATAAAAACTGTTGAATTTTGCTAGCGATTTTTTGTTGTCATTATGATGAATTAAGGCTCCTTTAAAAAAAAAAACGATGAATTAAGGCTCGCTTAGTTAGATACTGAATATGTAGTGGTAGGGGGTTTAAACAAGCTGAGTTATTTGTGAAGATGTGAACTATTCAAATTTTACTCCTTAATATTTGGTCCCAACATTTTTGGTCTCAAAAGTGATGATTCGCTTCCATAATTTTGAATCTGAAAAGAAAATATCAATCTTGAGGGTCAAAATTCATCTTCTTCGGGACTATAATAATCATTTTTTGAAGTAAAATATTTTGGAATGAGAAAATTGTAACTAAGATTGTCAATGAATTGAGTCAAATCAAACATAGTGTAAAATTAGAACCTACAATTAATTCATTGAGTTTGTTAATGAATCAAATGAGTTGAAATTGAGTTCGTTAACTTTTTTTTGACAGAAAATTGAGTTCTCTAACTTAAACTACATATAATTTGACTTGTTCAACTTATGAGCTAGCTTGATTATATAAATTTAATTGAGTTGAGACTAGAATTAATTTTTGACCCTTTCAACTAATAATTTAACTCCAAAAAAAAAACTGATAATTTAAACATACTTTTTTAAATAGTTTTTTAAGATAATTTTTGGTGTCTAATTGAAATATATAAATGGAAATTAGGTTTATGAAAAAAAGTCCACCAGGGGTATTTTGAGAAAAAGGAAGAGTGGGGGTGCGAATAGTAAACTCGAGAAACTTGGTGAAGAGAGTTAAGAGATTGAAAAAAGAGAAGGTTTTAGGGAAGACGCAAGCAAAGAGAGGCGCATCCTTGCAATTTCCGGTCGATTCACTCCACTCCACAACAACACAACCAGGTAACCTTCTTTCATCAATCAATCAATCATTACTCCTCATTTTATATTAATCTTAATTTAGATTTAGATCTGGACACACACACTCTCGTTTAATTCGATCTCATTATCCTTCATAAAATTGCCGAATAATTTATCATCAATTAGTTAAAAATAATAATTATGGATTAGGAGTATTATACTATGTTGTTAACTGATTAGAATGTTGCAGATTCGATGGCGTCGAAGTTGAAGGCATTGCAGTCGAAAGCATGTGAAGCATCCCAGCTTATATCAAAGCATGGAAGTGGTTACTACAAGCAATTGTTGGAGCAGAACAAGCAATACATTCAAGAGCCTGCTACTATTGAGAAATGCAACCTTCTCGCTAAGCAATTACTTTACACACGCCTTGCTAGGTTATATAATTTATCCAACTTTCTTCTTAAATAATGCTATAATATATTCTGTGCTAAAATTCTTTGTTCATGTATGATATGTTGATTTCTAGTGATGTTAGACAACCAGATCCGACTGATTGGTACCATCAGTCCGCAGTTTAATATGTTTAATGTGAAAAAATATATATAACTTAGTATGATTGTCACCGAATCACATAACCGGTATAGAATAAGTCAAGCTTGTCCCAAAGCTGTCATTTATTTATTTTTTTGAAAAATGTATTCTTTGGCTGAATTGAAGTCCAATAACAAGTTATAAAACCCATATGTATAATTGCTTAGCGAGAATTAGAGATCAGTCAATGAAAATCTATTTTTTTGTTTCTTTGTATCAGAGATCAGTCAATGAAAATAGAATGAACAATAACAGTTTACAGCCTCTGTTTTTTTGTTTCTTTCCCTTTAACTGTAAATCACTGCTTTTAGCAGTTCAATGAGCAGTTTGGTTTCAAAGTATTACCAGAAACCCTGAATACAAAGTTGGACTCTTCTCTTTGCTAAAAAAAAAAAAAAGTTGGACTCTTCTAGGCTTATAAACTTGTCCAATACACCAAACCATAACCCTTTATCTGTTGTTGACTTACGTACAATACAATGAATAAATAAAATCTCTATTTTGTTTTAATGGTTATTTTTTTTAGGAATTATTTTTCTACATTGCAGTAGCAAGGCATGCATATTTTGTAAATGCCAGTACTTCAATTAAACATGTTTTTTGCATCAAATAATTGCTTTGGATGAGCACGTTGATTTATGTTTGGTGGTTTAATGCCTTTTAGCAGCCTTTCGTTGACATGTCTTCTACTCGCCTGCCATAGTGAACCAACTTAACTGAATGTAGAACAATATATTATGTGTGTGCAACTACATAGAATACTTGCAAGTGCAGACCGCCACTTACGTTAGATTATTCTTTGTGCATAGTTTTATTATTAAAATAAAAAATAGGCTGGTCCACCAGATACAATGATGGAGAGATAGAGGCCTAGCGTAGGATCCAAAGAAGAGTAAGACAATTTTACTGTGCATCTGGGAGTCCTGCAATGTTGTGTGGGACGAAATGCTGGGCAGTAAATTCAGTGTTGCAACAATGAGAATGTTATGATGTACACATGATTACACAAGACAAGGTAGGAATAGGAATTCATCATTAGAAAGAAAGTTGGGTGGTTTCCCTCATAGAAAGGATGGTAGAGCTACGTCTTAGGTGATTAGGGCATGTATGGAGAAGAACGACAGTAGCATTACTAAGGAGTGTAAATAAAATAAAGGATAATTCTATAGTCAAAGGTAGAATGGGATCAAGGAAAAGTATAGGTGTAAGACCATTAAGAGAGATCTAGAGTTACTGGTCTGTGGTTGGATTTAATTCATACAGGGCATGAGGACGTCTCGTTTGAGCCATGGTTTTTACCCCACCTAGTTGTCAGGGAAAAACTTTGGTTGCTGTATTGCTAACTTCTAATATAGGTCTAGCATCCTTTGCTTTTTCAACTTGTGCATGTTTGGGTGAATGAATTTGAAAGAAACTGATTTGGTTAAACTGAGCTTGATTTGAAGTGATTTATGTTTGATTATATTCTAAATCAAACTTGATGAAAGACTAGGTGTAAATTTTTCAACACAATGCAAAATCTACTTTTCATCACTTATAGTTAAACCAAGGTTTGGAAGCAAAATCAATGATCCAAAGTAACCTAACATAATATATTTATTTTTACCAAAGTCACGTTTTTAGGATTAAATGGGATTTTACCTCCTTCAAATGGGGGATAAAACAAAAAGTGCCTTGGGAAGTGCCGTTTTTTCTGTTTTCTGTGGTTGGTGTAAAGCAAAAGGACTTTAAGTGGTATGGAGTGTAGAAATGCATGTGATTTTCTTGATCACCACAAAATAAACACTCAACTTGACTTGCGAATTTTAAATAAAATGGAATGGTGGTTGCTTTTGGAAAACTTTTTTTATCTTGACATATGGCAACCACTTAAGTTTTTTTGGAAAACATTTTTTATCTTGACATATGGCAACCACTTTACTTTTTGGAAAACATTTTTTATCTTGACAAATGGCAACCACTTTAGTTTTTTGATGTTTGAAGTTTTTTTTCTTCATTATCTATCATTGTATGGTTTGATTATATTCCTTGAATATGATCAGCTCATAATTTGCTTGTGAGGCTTTACAGTAATGTGGATAATCATGACAATAATGCTGATATCCATAGATTGTTTCTGCCCGAAATATTGTTGTCCAACAACTTGCTGCCGTGCTGAAGCCCGGTTCTGTTTGATGTTTGAACTTGAATTTTGCTTATGCGCTACATTCCAACATCATTTTCAAACTAGTTATGCGTAGCAAATTGTGCAACATATCCTCACAACCTTCTTTAGTGAATTAGCTAAACAATCATGGGGAAATGTGGAAACTTATTCTGCCTGATCAAATGTCACACACATCTATCAAGTCTGTTCTAGGCCAATTTAGTTTTCAGTGCTTCTGCTTCTCTATATATAACTCACTCTAATTAAATTTTGCAGCATTCCGGTTCGTTGTGAGGCCTTCTGGAAGGAACTTGATTATGTCAAGCATTTATGGAGGAACAGGCAAGACTTAAAGGTTGAAGATGCAGGCATTGCTGCTTTGTTTGGCTTGGAATGCTATGCATGGTATTGTGCTGGTGAGATTGTTGGAAGGGGATTTACTTTCACCGGTTACTCTGTCTGAAAATAGTCACTTCCAAGTGTAGATTTTTGCAGTCCCATATAGGCGCAATGTCGTTTTATATACTCAAATATGGGCATTCCGCATGGCAATATGTTATTCTGATTTTTATTTTTACTTTGAGAAAACTTGGTTGAGTAACTAGTGTCTAGTGGTTAACTTTGATAAGCCTCAATAACCCCTTGTACTTGAAGCGGGAAGGACCTTGCGTTTTGCTCTTATATCATGTTGGAAAGCTTGTGGTGCTACTTGTCAACAATGGTGATCCTGCAATTTTCAAAATAAATGTCACAAATTTTGGAAATAATATTATTTGTCTTTTTATTGCTTCGTACAAAACATTAAATAAGTTTTCTCTCGTTATACAAGTTGCTCTAAAAAAAAACAGATTTCTGAATTTCTTACAACCTGTTCAGCTTTGCCTCCCTATGATATAAGCTTTGAAAGTGGCCATCATTTGAGTGCCATTAGAATAACATTTTCCGTTGTAAAGACTCTCGATTACGACCAAGGTTTTAAATATATCTAAATTTTTCTCAATTAGACATGAATTATCCTCAAATCCATATTATAATTTTGTTGCTAAAAATATATCTTTTGTTAGTCTCCGAATACTACTAATAAAGGGAGATGCATGATTTATGAATTTTTGTGTGTGGCCTATTTTCAATATACCTAAATTACTCTCACATTTATTATGATTCGCCTGTTAAAATTATGTCTTCCTTAACTCTCTTTTGTTAATACCTAAATTTAAATAGCAACGGTTATTGAATGAATCAAATCAAATGGATAAAAGTGGAAAGATAGACACGGTGTCCCTGACTCAGTCTTTTTAATAGCAACGGTTATTAAATAGCAACGGTTAATACCTAAATTTCTACCCATGACTTTCTCAGTCTTTTTAGCCCCCAAAATATTAAATTGTCTTTATAGCCATGAAAAGATTGTGGCGCATTCTTAAAATGAAATAAATGGCCTAACTCCAAAAAATTAATTTAGTTATGGGAAATGTTAACCGGTGCCCCTGGACACTGGTTAAAGAATCAAATATAGTAGTTTTTTTATTGAAAATTGTGTAATCAATGCTTCAAAAGTTAAAAATGTGTCATTTTTAATTTAAATTTTTTTTTAGATACCTTAACTATTGTCCCGGGGCACCGGTTAACACAACCTATTAGTTATTTATTATGGACGTGTTTGTAATTTCTAACCATGACTTTATCAGTCTTTTTAGCCCCAAAATATTAAATTGTCTTTAAAGCCATGAAAAGATTGTGGTGACTGAAAAAGAAAACAAGGAAATCATGAACTATTAAGCATTCTTCGCGTGAAAGATCCTGTATCAATAAACTCATATTCATTGAAAAATTTATCCTTATTCATACCTTGGCTTTGTATGCAGAGAAAAATAATGGACAAAATATCAGCTTCCACCAATCCAGTTATTTTGCAGAGTGAGGACTTACTCAAGGTTTATATACACATCTCTTGCCATATTTGTTTTAACCGTTTAGATTGATTTTTCCTGCTTAATTAACCTAAAATTTTGTGGCAGTATATACTAGAAACTAGCGTTTACCCACGAGAAGCAGAGACTCTCAAAGAGCTGAGAAATGCAACAGCAAATCATCCTCAGTAATTATTCTTAATACTACTATACTATACATCCAACCTATAAATTATTTAAGTTATTTAACATAACAAAATTTGATATGCATACAAGGATTTTTCAAACAAAAATAGTATGATACTATTATTATTTTATTCTTGTTGAACTTGACTTCTTCAGCCAGCATTAGGAAACTTTTTCTTATGTAATGTTAATATGTTATTGTAATTCTTCAGTGGCTTCATGGGCACTTCACCTGATGCGGGTCAGCTAATGGCCTTGCTCTTGAAACTTCTAAATGCTAAAAAGACAATTGAAATAGGAGTTTTCACTGGATACTCTCTTCTACTCACAGCACTTAACATTCCATATGATGGAAAGGTTTGTATCTGCTTTCCTCCTATACATACTGTGGATTCTACGGTGCAAAAGTATCACATATAGTTTATGGTAGATCGAGTAAAAGTCTTTTGAAGTAGAACAACGATGGATGTCGCTCTTCGTAAGTAAAAGCTCATGATATTACAAATTCTCAAGAGTCAAGAATGAGACAATGAATCCAATCACCGTCAATTTGGTAGAAAGAAAAGAAAAAAAACTATTTGAACAATGTTAAATGAATACGTTGGTCATCGCAAGAGTTTTGAACAATTTCAATGCATAAGATGCTTAATTCTCACGCTAGCAATCACCCTCTCTTTTTGCATACATTGATATAATAACGTCGCAAATATGTGTCTATTATTTTTATGTTACTATCCCCATTTGTCTGCCTGCTGCAGATTACAGCCGTAGATCCAGACAGAAAAGCTTATGAGATAGGACTTCCATTCATAAAAAAGGCTGGTGTCTTACACAAAATTGACTACATAGAGTCTCCAGCTTTGCCGGTTCTTGATAAACTTTTAGATGATGTAAGTAACTCACTTAAACATCTCTACATATAACTGTCCAGGTCAAGTCTGACCCTTGATGGCTTTTCTTTTCCTCTGTCTTGATGCAGCCTGCAAATGAAGGTACTTGTTTTGACTTTGCCTTTGTTGATGCCGACAAAAATAACTATTGGAATTACCATGAGAGGCTTATTAAATTGGTTAAGATCGGTGGGATTGTTGCCTACGATAACACGCTTTGGGGAGGAACTGTTGCCTTGCCAGAAACGGTAGTTTCAGAAACAAAGAGGGAATGGAGAAGATGTACACTTGATTTCAATGAAGCAATTTCAAAGGATCCTCGTATGGAACTTGCTTTTGTTTCAGTAGGCGACGGACTCACTATCTGCAGGCGCATTTGCTGATATAAATCGACTTCCAAGAGTTGTGATCAATAATAGTCCAAGTCATGGCACGGTTTAAATAAATTTGTAATTTAATCTTATTGATAACTGTTCTCAATCTATCAATAAATTTCTAGCCACTAGGCTACTTAGACCAACAAAAAAACAAAAACTACACTAAAGGAATTTAGCAGTAACACCAGTGTGCCATATTTAAATTGCTTATTACTAATTCAAGTTGTATTGCCAGCGACGACACTGAAGAGTACACAAAATGGGTTTGGTATTGAACTATTGAAACTCCAAATAGTTTATGGTTCGATGCATAATCAATTGCCTTGGCATCATAATAAGATTGCCTACAAACTACAGTGTCTAATAATACAGTAATGATCAGCAAAACACTTGATGACTTCAGACATTCTACTAACCTCATATGAAAAAATAGAAATGCATAGTCCCAGTTAGCTACATCAAACTAGACTACATATCTTTGTTCAATAGCTCAACACACGTGTCAATTATGCTATCCCAAATCACTAGTTAGCCAGCTACTACCATCCAATTGCATCGTATCGTTTTTTAAATCACCACATATTAAAGCAGTCATCATTCTTACAATTGAATAATGAAAACGGACTCCTGCCCAAAGCCGAACCCAAATATAAAAGTGTGGCACAGCCCCACCTTGATTAAGAGTTGAGACACACTCATCAGTCGTAATACTCCTAATCCTTTCTACTTGGCAATTGGAACCACACCTTTTTTTTGTTTGTTTTTGCAACAATGGACTAATGGAGATACTTCTTATTTTCACCGTAAATTGGGTGGCAAATTGTTGATTGAGGCCATCTATTTTTAACATGTAAAGTGAGAGAGATGAAAAATCTAGTAAAATTAATTGGGTTTCACTTGGTTAGGCATTAAAATATCCACCAGGTGACAGGGTTGGAAAATAAATTTCAACATTGATTATCCTCTAGGATGATATGTTATTCTTCTAGTCGAAAACTGCATCATCGGAAAAACAAATAAGAAAACTAGTGTTGCAGAATGGTTGAACTTGAATCAATTACGAATTGCACAAGAGCCGTTGTATTTAAAGTAGATTACAACTAAGATGATATGGTTTCCGTTCAAGTCTAGTCTATTATTTAACATAAATAAGACTAATTTCCACAAAGATTGTGATCCAACGCATCACGCTCATCATGCATGAACTGCCACATAATTCATACAGGACAAAGCAATAATAGAAAACAAAACCTCCTTTGCTGAAAACATTCTTTCATAAAATTCATTGAAAGCTTATCAGGAAACTTAGCTGAAGACAGTTGCTGGCCTAAATAACAAGATAGGCGACAGTTTTAGTGAAAGTAACCAAGAACCTGACCACCTACATTCCTTTTAGCGGCCTCTTCATGATCCAAAACACCTTCAGGAGTTGTAATCACAACATAACCCCACTGCATCGAGATAAATAAAACGAAATGAATATCCTTTCTTTACTCCTTTCTATTTAAAAAAAGAACTTAAAAGCATAAAAGCTGGTAGCTAATACAAACAGCATTCGCTAAATTCAAATAGAAATAGGTGTGAAACTGCTATAACACTAAATAAAAACAAAACTGTAAGCATTAACCAACCTGATGTGTTGGAAGAGTGTTCAATCTGTAAGCTTCAATATCCTTTGCCTTGAGGTCTTGTCGGTATGTAAGGGCCTTGCAATCATTAAGTCTACCTTGTAGTTCAACTGTGATCCTCCCCACTCTATGGGGATCATACACCTGAAAGTCCTTGATATATCCTGCCATCATGAATGACACCAAATTAGTTGTAGCGATTATCTAAATAACAAATTTTCGTCTAAATAGCATATACATGTAGACATACATAAAGCAAGACCATGCTTATCCAGCTGATAATTGTTGGAAAATAACCATGGAGACCATTTCTTTTCATGAGCTATGAAGCACTGACGAAAACACAACAACCGATACCAAATTGAGAAAATGCAAGTAATCAAATATAATAACATGTGTAAGTGTCTAGACACCAAACATGCCTTCAATCTAGATGAATGAAACATCATGTTATTAACTTAGTCATAGAACAACTATAAATATGTCTTAATGGAATTTGGGTATTTACTAAAACAATAACAATATCCAAAACAAATACATGAATTTCATACTCATAAGATGAAGATAATGAAAGATTGAAAAGAAATATTACCGCGGTGTTTCATGATTTGGAGAAAAGAAGAGATAACATTGGAAATAGGTTTAAGCTCCACCATAGCTTTGCCTCTCTTCTCAGCATTCACCATACTCCTCAACGCATCGTTCAATATCCTTCTCCCCATTCCTCTTTCTCACTCAGATCTCGTTACGCAGACCGATAAATTTCACCAAGCGAGAACGGTTTTGTTCGTTAATCGTGAATTAGTGGTGTTAACAGTGGTCGGAAAATGTTCGCCGCCGCTACCTCGCGACGCTGCAAGCACTCTCTATCTCCGTCTCTCAACCCTCTTCCAACTTTTTTTCTTCGGAACTTTTGGATTTGGACCGTTTAGGCCATATGAACAGAGTTTGTGATAATAAGAAATTGCTTTTCACACTCCACTATTTTACTATTTGCTTATACATACACACCCTCCTTCCTTTTTTAAAAAAAAAAAAAATTTGCTAAATTAAAAACAAAACTTTTTAAAAAAAAAAAAAAAACTTTACCCACATGTCCAATAAAAAATTCATCATTCTGACGTGTCAATCCACTCTTTTAACTTAATCGTAAAATAATTTCTATGAAGTGGCATAACAAGGAGCTCTTATTGGAATGTAAATGTAAATTGTGTATTTCTCATAATCTCATTATTAAACTTTTTTTTTTTTTAATAAGGTAATAACTGTACATCTTACTTTGCTATAGAAGCCAAAATATAAAAGGGAGGACAATGTAAATGTTCCTATACAAAAGCCAAAATTAACTAAATAAAGAGTGTGAAGCTCGAATTTAGACATTATGTATTACAATGTCCATCGTGAATTAATTTTTGAGTAATGATATTTGTACAATTATTTTATCATAACTTTTGAAACAATCTTTTTTTTTTATTGGTCAACAAGAGTATAAAGAGAAAGATGAAGAGAGAAATTAAGAACACAATAAAAACATGAAACAAAAATTACCTTAAATAGTCGTTCAAGTATTACTTCAATTTTTTTACCCAATGTAATGATGTCAACGAATGATTTATCAAAAGTAGTTGTTACAAAATAGTGGTACCCAAGTTGATCTTTATGTCTAACATGGTGCAATGCACATGTTAAAACAATTAAAAGTAATAAATTTTAATTAAAAAACATTGATTATTTATTATTTCCTCCGTTCCTATATATAAACTCATTTTGTCTCACTACCAAAAAAAGTAGACACTACCAAACAAAAAACTCATTTGGTCTTTTTCACATTTTTTAAGAAAAGTTACCGGTGTAATTAAAGTGTTTATTTTGTGTGTAAATATTATCAAATTGTCTTTTGTTTGTATGCGTATTAAATTTGATTTTTCATATTTCAAAACAAATTAGTAGTATTAATTAAGTTTATGTTTAGGAGAAAAAACAAATGTATCTAATAATATATATATATATATATATATTTAATGACAATTTTTTTATCAAACAAGGATGGAGGGAGTAAAGAATTATGAGTAATTAGTCAAATACACTCCGAAATTGTAGGTTTCGTCAATTACCCCCAAAATTCACAAAACGTCAATTACCCTCTCAAAATTTTACACCGTCAGTCAATTTGGTCCTTCTGTTAAGTGGTTTAGTTTAAGGTGATGATGTGGCTATTTGATGCTGACGTGTCAATGGTTGCTGACAGGGGGTAAATGACTGAATTATAAAAGTCACTTTTAATATTATTTTTTTATTACTTTCCCTCCAAATATATCCCTAATTTCACCCACAACATTCCAAAACCCTTTTTGTTTCTCTCCCTTTCAACACTGATAAAATGCATGTGTTTATTTGATTATAAGTTAACTACTAAAAAACTATAGGGGGTTTCTGACCATTACTGATAAGCTGCAGGGGGCTTTTGATTATTACTGATAAAATATAGGGGGGTTTTGACAGAAAGTTTTAAATTTCATGATGTTTTTTTAATAACCAACAATAACAACACAAAAAAATTGTTCTTCTTCCTCAACAATCCAGTCTTCCATACATCTTGATCAAGGGTTCCATTAATCAACCCCAAAGCATCAGCCTCAACAACCCATACAAAAAAATTACAACTGTCCTTATGATACTGGAAATCAAAATCAAAGTTATCCAACAAGATCAAAGTTACCCAACAACTTAACAAACCACAAAATTGGGTATATAATGGGGTAAATCCCTAAAAATACATAAAGGGGTAAGCGAATTTGGAAAAAAAAATGGAAAAACTAAAATTAGGGTTCAATTACCTTTGAAAATGGGCATGAGAAGAATTCTCTACCAAAATTCGAATCAGTTCCAGCAATTCTCACAACATAAATTCGTTCACAGGGGCATTTGAGAGTAACAATGTTCGTGCTTTCACCCATGGAAGAAGAACTTTTTGTTTCTTTCATTTTCCTTTGATATGTATATCCAAAACCACCACCCATCATTTTCAATGATTTATAAAGAACTGGATTTAGATGGAGAAGATCGAGGAAGAATTAGGAAGAAGACGAAGTCTGGGTTATATAGAAGGAGGAAGAAGATTGCATAAAAGACAACATTCTAAAAAAAAAAAGGCAAAAAACCCCCCATGACGTGTCTTAATGATTGTTCTACGTGGAGGTGCCATTTGGCCGGTTAACGGACACGTCACACCTAAATGGGCGGAGGGACGAAATTGACTAACATTATGCAATTTTAGAAGGGGGGTAATTGACGTTTTGTGAATTTCGGGAGGGGGGTATTTGACAAAACCTGCAATTTCAAGGGGGTATTTGACTAATTACTCAAAAAATTATATATAGGTAAGTTTCTTTTTAGTTACATAAAATACACCAGTTTCGATATAAACTAACCATTTTAAGGGGGATGCATTGGATTATGATTTTAAGGGATTTTAAAAGACTTTTTTATCATGAAAAAGTCTTGTGATATTTAATTAAGACTCTTTCCAACTTAAAAAAAGTATGGTGGTATTCAAAAGACTCTTTGTCATTTAAAAAAAGTTTTGTTGTATTTAATCAAGACCACTTAAAAAAATGTCTTGTAGTATTCAAAGTCATTCAAATTTCGAAGGATTGTTTAATAAATGACATTTTGATGGATTTTGTGAGATTTTTTAGTGAAATTTTAACATGAAAAAGTCTTTCATGAAAAGAAGAGATTTCTTAAGATTGATTTTTCTTTTAAGATTTTACTATCTCTCCCCCTTTCTCTCTTACTCTCTCCCTCTTTCTTCCCTCCCCCTCTCTCTCACTCTCTCTCTTCCTCTCCCTCTCTCGTTTCCCTCGTCTCTCTCCTCCCTTATCTCTCTCTCCCCCTCTCTCTCTTAAAAAAAATAAAGTAAAATAAATAAGAGTTTGCATGAAGACTTTGTGAAATAAAGTGTGTTATGATTTTTTTTTTCAATAAGTCTTTAAAATTCATAAAATCTGTTAAAATCTTTTGAAATACATAAAATCATTTTAAATCCTCTAAAATCTTATTAGTTAAATCCTGCAAAGTCTTTTAAAATCATCAAAGTCATTAAAATCCTACAAAATCTTTCAAAATCCGTAAGACTTTATTAAACAAAAATTATTCTTTAAAATCTTAATCTAATGCACCATCCTAAATTTTGTAAAAATAAAATCTTAACACGTGATTCAAAAAATAATCAATGAGTAATTTGTGGAAGATTGTATAAATTCAAAATCTATTAGAAACAGGCACGCATCGTGATCGTGGTGGTGTTAGAAATTCCTTGAATGGATAATTTACCCTCTCCGCTGGTGGTAGAAATTCTAAACCGCCTCAAAGACTCAACCGATTTAGCAAGATGCAGACTCGTTTCAAACACCTTCAACGCCGCTTCCTCCGAAGTTCGTTCGTTGACCCTCATTTGTTCCATGTCTCGTTACCTCAAATCACGTTCACCAGAAACCAGACACCTCATCACCCCTTTCAAAACCGTTCTCAAAAACCTCGTTCTCCAATCCCCCAATCTCGAATCCGTCACCCTCGGCGTTGATCGTTCTCTTGTTGAAATGCCCTTTGACGATTTTGAAGATGAATCTGATGATCTTCACCTTACGGATTTCAATTTCATCCAAGACTGGCTTCCTTCGCTTTCGAATTCTATTAAGTCGCTGTCTGTTTCTGATTTCTGGGTTCAATCTTGTTGGAGACGTTCACAAGCTTTATCCATCATCTCTTCCACTTGTTAGTCACCTTCTTAATTCTCAACTCCTTTAATTATTATTTATTGTTTATGGTTCTAAATTGTTATTGTAGTTGCAATTATGCTATGAAACTTGAAATTGTGGAAATTGCAGTCAGAATTATAGTTGAAATATTGTTGCAAAGACTTCTGAAACATTTGAATTATCACCGCAATGGCAGATGCAGAAAGCAATTTAGAATTGAATTTAATTACACTGCACCGTCAGTGTAAAAAGTCAACAATTCACGATAATTGACTCGTGCTTGTAGTTTAGTACTTTAGTTATGTTTAAAGTTTAATACTTATTTTCTTGAATAAATGTTTAAAGTCTAAAATTGTAAAAAGTTGATATTTTTAAAGATATTTGAGGAAGTTACCCAAAAATGTGATATTAAAGAGTCGGTTGATCGGATGCATGTCTAAAAAGGTTTTACACTGTTGTTTCTACAAATTAAATCCTATTTTAAATCATCTAGCAGCTATAATAGATAATTGACGGTGTAAAAAGGTTTTACACGTTCGGTGTATATAAATCAAATCCTATTTTTAATCATCTAATAGTTATAATAGATTGATGCTGTAAAAAGACTTTACGTTGGCAAATCTTGTTGAAAACCTTGCTAATAGTTTCATGTCGTTTGTGCTGCAGGCTATGGTTTGGTGCAACTGGTGGTTAGGAATGCTTGGTTAGCTGTGGATGGTTTGTGTTTGATGCCAACATTGACCAATTTGACTCTTGAGTTTGTAAGATTGGATGATGAGGATTTGAACATGATCAATACTTGTTTCCCTAACCTTAAGGAACTTAATCTTATTGGTGTTGGAGGACTTGAAGAGCCTAAGATTAATCTCTCACACCTTCAAACTTGTCAATGGTCGGTTTCAAATGCTCCTCTTTCTTTGGTTATATCTGCTCCAAGTCTTGTTGATTTCCATCTCAAGTGTGTCAGGCCTAGGTTGCTTTTCATTGAAGCACCTTCCTTGTCAAACTTCAATCTTTCTCTTGAGAACACTGATGAGCTAGTGTTGAAAAACTGTGGTAACATACAATGCCTTCAGCTTGAAGCGGAATGCTTCTCTCTTGCTTACATTTTAAGCATGTTTCGCCGCTGTGTGGTTGTAGAGAGACTAAGCTTAGATTTTGTGAGAAGAACAGAGAGAGTTGTAGAGGTTGGAGTTGATCAAGTAGGAGAGTTTGGTCTTGATACGGTGTTGAATTATTTTCCCAACATAAGGTATCTAAGTTTAGGTTCTGAGGCTTGGTATGTAATGGAGAGTTCTTTCCGCAGGGTAAGTTTGGAAAATGGGACTGGGATGAAGACATTGAAAGAGCTTGTTGCACATATCGTGGTCCTCAAAATTGAGTTTACTCTTGCATTTATTTTCTCTGTTTTGGATAAATGCACCCTCCTGGGAGACGTTTCTCTGCTCATCCACGGTGATGCTGATCCTTGTGTTGCTGGAAATCTCATCTCTGCATGTAGAAGCAAATTCCCTGGAGTTAGATGGAGATGGGGAATATGGAAAGAAGGAGTCAAGGATACTTTGGTTTCAGACGGCATCTAGTTTGTAAGGAAAAGGGAGAGTCGATCTTTGATTTGTTGTAGGTCTACATTACAGATTGTGTTACGGTTAGGAGTAGGGACACTGAAAGATTTCGAATAAATTGTGTTGGAGCAGCTTCATAGAGTAAGAGCAAGCTTCAAACGTTAAAAACATCACAAAATATCTATACAAACCTTTTCCTAAGTGTATTGCAAACTAGGAAACCAGATTAACTAGAAGTGGCGTTGGTTCGGTTTTCGACTTTATGTATATTTGTATATAGATCTTTGCTCTGTTGGTGATCACCGCTCACTTGTTTTGAACATATGTATATTCTTGGATTATTCATCCTTGTTGTTCACTTGTTCTTTGACGTGATGTTTATTTATAGATATATTATAATAAAAATCTTAATTTTTGAAGCAGGTTTTTCTTTTTCAATTTGTTCATTTCAGCTATTTCTCAATTCGTTTAACTGAACAATTTTATAGATGGCATGAGGCCGAGCCTATTACGAAATGGTCTTGATACCATGATGGTATCATTAGTGGGGTGAGCTCTAATATTCGTGTTGAACCGCTTATTTGTTACATCGATTCCGTAAGAGCTTTGAAGCTGGTTAAGGAGTCTATTCATCCTCTGCATGTTTATGATGCAGTGGAGCTGCATCATATCCTCCAAGAAATGAATCAGTGTGTTGATTATTTTGTCAAGCTGAATTCTTCTAATCCTGATTATGTACTAAAAATATTTGCCTTTTTTGCTTGGTTGCTAAAACAAAACCATGAATTAGATTTTTTTTTTACAACATATTGATGAACTGCTTTGATCATCTTTTTTTCAGACATATATGGACAGTTAGTGATAAAAAAAAAAACACACACACACGCATGGACTATTGCTTGGGCAATTAGATAAAATAACTACCATATTTTTGGTTATTTAATTTTTTATCGCAAAACCAAATTAATTTCTTAATAGTAAATATGAAATAATTCAAAAACCAAATTTCATTCACTATCTCATAAACTAAAATATGAATTCTACATTATTTATAAAGTGATTCAATATCTTTGAAAAAATAAAAATAAAGTGACTCAATAAAAAGAAAAATATGACACAATAAAAGTTTGTCAGGATCATTACATGAAAATGAAATTAACTATCTAGACGATTCGGCGTGATAATGTTGCTTGATCAACTCCACGAATATGATTTGACTAAGAAGAGCTTGCATCTCAATTGATGGTTCTAAATCTACCACCTGAAAACAAATGATAAATTATATAAGAACCATATACTTTTTTATTTTTCGCAAAGATATATAAGAACCACAAATTAACAAATGTAGACAAAGAAAGATCCATTAAATGTACTTAAATTTAATCTGTACTCAAAGCTGAATGTAGAATACAGTATACAAATATGCAAAGTGGCAACAATGACAAACAATAGATTGACTTATTCTCAACTTTTGAGATTCTCAAGAGCAAATAGCGTGGAGGTCTTAACTTCAATGTCAACCTTAACAAGGCGAGAAGTCGGGTCCATCTGCAGGGATCATTGGCTTATTAGTCATATATAAACAAAGGATTTGAATGGTGCCCAAGATACAGTTTAAGATACAAATTATCCTCAAAACAAAAAAATCACACTTAAATATGTTTCACATGTATGCTTATGTATCCTTTCACTTCATCAGATGCATGATAACTTTTTTTTTGTTGCTATAATTAAAGTTATTAAAAAAAGATAATTAAGATTTAAGATGCCGATGTGTTCTTTCACTTTGTTCTTTTCCAACAAACCTATCTCACACAAGATGTATCATATGTATGCTGAGTACAAAACTCACACTAACACACGCAGAAGCAAAAAGATACAAAATAATTTAGACTCATAATGTACATATCTCATCACTTTGCACAATGATGATTTGAGAATATTAACGAAGAAATCCATTGAAGTTGTTTTAGATGATCAAACAACTTCATAAAAATACCATTCATATCTCATCACTTCAGCACTAATACATTCATTTCTCTCTAACCGTCGATTACTATTGCATTAGACAGCAAAGAACTCATTTCAAAATACAGGAGGGAAAATACATTCAAGACGATGAAGTAAATGGTGAACTTGAGAAGATGTTGTATGATATTTTTAACCATTAACTATTTATTCATGAAAGAACGGTGCATAATTTAAACAATGGAAGTTTGTAGCAACTTAATCTGTTCACTGGAACTGACTAACCCTATGTTTCAATCACGTGATTAGCCGACACAGAACAAAGGGAAATGTGTAAAATTTCAAAATTACTACAAGTAGTACTAAGTAAAGGATTGAAAATCCTAAGACAGACGTTAAAGCCCGCCTACTAAGACAGTTATTGTAAGAATTTAACAAACTACAAGCAAAATAGAGATATGGAAGCCGGTGTTGTCAAATAGCGGCTATAGCAGAGAAGCACCAACAAAATTTAAACAAATTGCTATTGTTTCGTGATAAGCTATTTAGTATAAATTGTTGTCAAATAGTGACACTATGGCACTAAGGCATGGCAGACTTCGAACAAGCCGCCGTTTTCCGCAATCCCCAATTGACGACAATGATGGAAGCGCATGTAAACAGATTTACAGGCAGTACTAAGAAAAAGATTGAAAATCATGTTAGGAGATGCAACAAAGTCCAAAACATATATCACGGAGATGTTTTTCTCAATAAATGTGATTGAATAAAACCAAAACTGTTTTTCTCAATAAATGTGATTGACTAAAACCAAAACAAATTGCAACAAAAGAAATTTAGGAAACAGAATGTTGAACTACTACGTTGCTAGAAAATTGCCTTCACCAAAATTAAACTGAACTTTTTAGGAAATAAACCACCAAGTGCTGAACCTTAGAATAAGCATGTAAATGAAGACAAATCCATCCAAATCATTGAAGCCAAACATCCAACAATGGTCAATAGATACTCATCCAACAATATAGACAAGCTATGCGGCATCACACAATCTACTATTATGAATTTACAAGGATTTTAAAGCAACATACATGAAGAAACATAAATTCAAACAAGTAATATGTGGAAGAGAAACTCACTTTCAATGAGTCGGAACTAAACTTTCAACATAATCCGTAGCATGCGACCAAATAATTTTATTAGTAATTCCAATTTCTTCTACTCTATTGTCTATGCAGTTATAGATAAATGCCTTATTGTCTCCATGATTTGCCAATACCAGCGTATCACCATTCTTAGAAAGATACAATGGCAACGATCCCAACTGTTTAAACCCCGTTCCATACCTGTAGTAGCATCAAGGTAACTTGTTAGAATTAATTTTAAATAATTGAATCCAAGACTCCTGAACTCCAAAATCCTTCATTTGCCAAATAACAAAATGGGTTTCCTCAAAATCATGAAAAAAACAAAGAGTGTCCCTCAAAACCACAAGTCCTGACTCATAACGCGAAACCTTATCAAAACCTCGAGGAAGCAGCAGTTGAGTGTATGACTCGGTTGAGAGATCCAATGAAAGAATCACAAGTTGCTCAATAGTAATACTACTATCATTCCAAACAACAAAATCGCCTGAAGAAGAAATGTAATCACGAATGACCAACCAGTTAAAAGTACCACTCAAATACACACCAATGCCGTTTCTACTATTATACTTGGAAAGTGGGAGGAAACATGGAATATTTCTCCATGAATAATCCTGAAAGCTGAAAACTTGCGACATGGCTCTTGCACTACCATGCTCCCCCTCTATATGCAACTCCACCGCCTTATAAGTTTGAGTCGAAACATCGTAACCAAAAGAAAAATTCGATTTAATGTATCTCATAGGGACGTAAAAAATTTGAGATTTTGTCCTAGTAGCTGGGTTCCAAAGACAGAGGCCTGGAATACCCCTATCAATCAAACAAAGTAATCCATTGCATGATCCAGCAACCCACCAAAGACGGTCATTCTTCTCCAATCGATGGTAAGGATCGTATTGAATGGTGGTTGATGAATTCTCCTGTTCAAGTAAAAGAGAAATATTTGGGAAGGTTACTACCCTAGTCGTGGAATAAGGTAGTGACATTGCCGCGAGGTGTGGATTTCTTTTCGATCTCTTGAGATGCATTTGAATGAAGTAAGGATCAGATACGAGAGTTTTGAAAAACTTGTTAACACATCCGAATCGCATATAAGAGGTTTTACGGAGAGCAAGGAGAATATTTCTACAATCAGTTCGTTGGGAAGGATCACCGCCGCCGCCAACTGAGGCCGCTTCTTCATTGAGCCGTCAAATTGAACCCTAACGAATAACCAGGGAAACCAAAACGATGAAGCTGTATCAATTTCTGCATGCATCTATATACAGTAGTAATTTTTTATATCGATTTTTTCATCAAATATTTTTTTACATAATATTTGTAATTATTTTATGATTTTTTTAATATCAGTTATACAAATTTTAATTGAGTAAACCACCTGATTGGTCGTAAGTTATTCTCAAATTAATCTCCGACTCTATTAATATTTTAAACTAATCTTTGTTTTTATCAAAATTCTCTCGATTAAGTTTTTATATTTATGTTTTGTCATATGATTAGGAGTCCTAATTGAGAATCTTTTGACAAAAACAATAACTGACATTAATAGAGTCAATGACTTATTCGAGAATAACTTACAAAGAAAGTGATCAATTTGGTAGATTACTCAATTTTAATTAGAGGCATTGGATTGCAAGATTCGAGTAGAACTCACAAGCGGATCCTTTATCTTCATAGTTTTTCAAAATTTGTGCGGAGGGACTCTCACTTTTTTTTAAAAAGGCAATATCGTATCAAAGTGTGTTAGGGACCACTGTCGATGATTGTTTTCTTGGTTGTAAGGCAAATAAGAGTGAAGTTAGGTCTTTATTTGATAATCTCGTGTCATGTGAGGAAGTATTGTGTCAAGCCGTCAACATGCAAAAACCATAAGAAAAGAAAAAAAATCCATATATTTTTCGGGTGATGAAAAATGTGGGTTCGGATAAATATAAGGGTCTTCCATCGATCAAATTAAATTGCCGTTATTTTTTTTGTGGTGACTGAGGTTTGAACCCTGAACTTTATATATGTTATATATGTTATGTACCGTCCTTTTCTACCCAATAAATTAATCTCATGTTTTACATAAACTAAACAATATGCTCATTATTTTTTATTTTTTTAGAAAACATGACATTTTTTTGTTAGAAAACAATACGTTAGTTCGTTAATAAAATAAAGAGTTCAAGTAACCGGTGCCTCTAGAGCACTGGTTAAACATACCATAAAAAAGAATTATTACTATTAAAGGAAGCTGTTTTTGACATTATTATAAATTAATTACATAATTTCAATTTCAATGCATTAACTACTATATAATTTTTTTATTTGACATCCTTAACTCGTGCTCGGAAACAGATTTAACATTTAGGGACTCAATTGTTTTAAGCTCATATTAACTTCCGATAATTTCACGGTAAAATCAATGTGCATTTCTTAAACACATACACTTCCACACGATACATAGTACGCCCGGTACAAAACAGTACAAAATCCACAAGTCTACATACAAAGTGGTTTTCAAAAGGAAGACACGAGAGAAAGAAAAAAAAAAATCTGAGACACAGAGTGGGAAGTGTTGGACTCTGGTGAGAGTGAGAGTGAAGAAGAATGGAATTACTTCCATCAGAAGCAGCAGCTCCGATCTCTCGGAAACAAGGCTTCCGATCATTGAAACTTGTTTCCACCGACATGAACCAACTCCTCTCTGACCAACCCGTCGGCGTCGACTTCGGCACTCTTGATAACGGCCTTCGCTACTATGTTCGCTGCAATTCCAAACCACGCATGAGAGCCGCTCTTGCACTCGCCGTCAGAGTCGGGTTTGTAATTCTCAACATAACTCCTCACCGACACTTCTGATTAAAGACGTATCAATTATGTAATTTTCAATTGTTTATCTATTTCAATTCCTCAATCGAAATTCTTGACTGCTGTGCGATAAATTGCAGATCAGTTCTTGAAGAAGAAGATGAACGTGGAGTTGCTCACATTGTTGAGCATCTTGCTTTTAGTGCTACAAAGAGATATAATAATCATGATATTGTTAAGTTTCTTGAAAGTATTGGAGCTGAATTTGGCGCTTGTCAGAATGCGGTTACGTCTTCCGATGATACCGTTTACGAGCTGTTGGTTCCCGTTGATAAGCCGGAATTGTTGTCTCAGGCCATTTCCGTTTTAGCAGAATTCAGTTCGGAGGTATTAGAGTCTATTTGGATTAACTTATTTAAGCTTATTTACTCACATAAGCACTTTTGAGATTGTTTCAAAGAGCTTATGAATACCGGTTATGACATATCTATAAGTTGGTTTAAACTTATTTTTAAAAGCTTTCTGTAATAGCTTGCGAAAACAGTTTACAGCCTATATGAATATACTTTAACTTTAGATTTTGTTGCAGAAATAACTTATGCATAAGTTCATAATCGAGTTGATTATCAAAACAAGACATAACAACAACTTTGCCAAATTATGTTATGTTCTTTTTTGGATTTTTGAATGCTTTATTTATTTCTAGTTTTTATTTGTTGTGATGAGATTGATATGTGCAGATTCGAGTATCGAAAGATGACTTGGAGAAAGAAAGAGGAGCTGTCATGGAAGAGTATAGGGGAAGCAGAAATGCCATGGGGAGGCTGCAGGATGCTCATTGGATTCTTTTGATGGAAGGTTCAAAGGTACCTTAAACCAATTCTTTCTCCTAGTAGTCATGTTAAGATAAGATGGTTTTGTATTGGAGGTTACACATAGGTGATTTTTGGTAATTATATGGGTTGATGCATAAAGTGTTTAATTGATTGCAGTATGCTGAAAGGTTACCAATTGGACTCGAGAAAGTGATTCGGACCGTTTCTCCTGAGACCGTGAGACATTTTTACAAGAAATGGTACCATTTATGCAATATGGCTGTCATAGCAGTTGGAGATTTTTCTGACACACAGGTTCTTTTTGTTACTTATCTTCTTTTTATGCTATGGTTGTGTTGTTTGGTTAGTTGTTTCTACTAACTTTTTTGTCCCTTGTACAATTTCAGAGTGTAGTTGAGTTGATAAAGGTTCATTTTGGCCAGAAAATTCCAGCACCTGATCCTCCACCTATACCAACATTCCAGGTTCCATCACATGATGACCCACGGTTTTCTTGTTTTGTTGAATCTGAAGCTGCTGGGGTAAGTAAGTAACGAATCATTAACTTCTGGCAATTTTCTGGGGTTTTTCACTAGTAACGTTGTCTTGCTTGGAAACTAACATCTTACTTTGGGTTTGACCAATAACAGTCTGCAGTTATGATTAGTTATAAGATGCCAGCGAATGAGCTTAAAACAGTAAAAGACTACAGAGATTTACTTGCAGAGTCCATGTTCCTCTATGCATTAAACCAGAGATTCTTTAAAATATCCCGTAGGAAAGATCCACCTTATTTCTCATGTTCAGCTTCTGCTGATGTTCTAGTCCGTCCAGTAAAGACCAATATTATAACTTCATCATGTAGAGGAAAAGGAACTCTTGAAGCCCTGGAATCAATGTTAACAGAGGTGCTTTTACCATTGATCTGAGATGCCTAATTTTTTTTTCTTTTCTTTTTTTATCTTTCATTTTCCTTCTTTTCTCCCTTTTTCTTTCAAAATTTATGACAGTTATATTTTAGGTTGCAAGGGTGCGGCTTCATGGCTTTTCAGAGCGTGAAGTATCTATAGTCCGTGCGCTGCTGATGTCAGAGATTGAATCTGCCTATTTGGAGCGAGATCAAGTTCAATCCACGAGCTTGAGAGATGAATATCTACAAGTATATTATGTTTCTTTGTTTACATTAAAATGGATAATAACAAACTGTGCATTATTTTGGATATAATATTGTTTTGTTCATGCAGCATTTTCTCCACAATGAACCTGTTGTTGGGATTGAGTTTGAAGCTCAACTCCAAAAGACTCTTCTACCACGTGAGTTGATATATCATGGGCTTTTTTATGCCTTCTTAGTTCTGATATCAAATTTCTGGATGTATTTAGATATAATTTTAGTTATTTATATATATTTATACTCCTCAGATATATCAGCATTAGAGGTCTCTAAATATTCTGAGAAATTACGGACGTCTTGTAGCTGTGTCATAAAGACCATGGAACCCCGAGCATTTGCCGTGTTTGATGATCTAAAAAATGTTGTTAAGAAAGTCAATCTTCTTGAGGAAGAGGGTAGAATTACTTTGTGGGATGATGACCATATTCCTGAAGAAATTGTGACTACAAAACCAAATATGGGGTGAGTTCAAAGGGAAACACCTTTCTCTATCTTGTACATTACACTTTCATTTGCCTATACAGTTCTTTACTCTCTGATTCTGATATGGGGTGAGTTCAAAGGGGAACACCTTTCTCTATCTTGTACATTACACTTTGCCTACATAGTTCTTTGCTCTCTGATTTCTAGCGCACCTCATATAAAATCATCCATAGCGTAATTCCCACATGCTTATATTCATGTAATCATTGTTGGTGATTCATATAATCAGTCGGTTATTCAACCCGAGATTTTCATCCTGTTTTTCCTATGAGCTAACATTCACAGTTTTAGTGATTATCATGACCCATGAGGTCATTTTAATAGCGATAAGCATAAAACTTTAGCGGTTCTTCTGTAACTCTTATTTGAAGTTGAATTCATGTAGTGAAAATAAAGGAAATTTCCTTACTTGGCTTTCCCTATAGGAACCAATTGTTTATGCTTTTAGCTATTTTCATTTACTTCGCCATTAGGCTGTGTTTCGTTAAAATCTTGATTATTCTCAGCAGTAAGATGCCAGTGTTTATATGTTTAAGCAGCTTGGATTTTATATGTAATGAATGGTTTCATATATCAGTTATTAAACTATGGGCTAAGTGTCCCAAATAGATAATTTTCTTCCAGTAAAACCTATGTTTAGGAATTAACATTCTAATCTTATTTTTCCTAAATAAGGCATGTTGTGAAGGAATTGGAATACTCAAACATTGGAGCTACTGAACTAATTCTGTCAAATGGGATGCGGATCTGCTATAAGCGTACAGACTTCCTTGATGATCAGGTTTTGATTCTTCCAGGCATTGCTTATCATTAATCATACATATTTTCTTAACCAAACATTGACCAATTTCTGTATCAATCTGGTTACAGTTTAGTATTACATTATTAATTGACAACTTACTTAGATTTTGTTAATTATATGATATGACCCCTAATAGAGGTTAGTCAAGTCAAATTAGAACTTAAACCCAGGGGTGTTCATAAACCAATCCAACTTGGGTCAAATTGCACATACCAAACTGAAAAAAACACTTAACTTTTTTTTTATTTGATTGGATTGGCATATATATATATATATATATATATATATATATATATATATATATGCATGTCTGTATATATTATTTTGTGGGTTAAATATGTTTTTGTACCTACAAAATTCAACATTTTTTGTTTTAGTCCGTAATTTTTTATTGGGTTAAATAAGTTTTTCGTCCCTATAAATATATCAAATTTTGATTTTAGTCCCTATAAAATTAAACTGAATGTTTTCATACTCGCAAAATTTTTTGTTTTATTTTTGGTCCCTAATGGATATAATTTTGACATGTTTTTGAACATAATATAAATATATAAGGGCTGAACATAATAAACGAACATAATATGGATATAATTTGAACAAAAAAGAGTTATAATGACCATTAAGGACGAAAAACAAAATATTTTTTTTTGTGAGGATGAAAACATTCAGTTTAATTTTTTAGGGACTAAAATCAAAATTTGATATATTTATAGGGACAAAAAACTTATTTAACCCTTTTTTATTTTATTTTGGATGCTTTTTGTCCCAGATTAGTTTTCCATTGCAATTTTCGTCCATACTGTTAAGTTCTGGCTTGTACCTATGTGGATGACATATCATTTTACACATGGAATTAAAAAGTGACACTAAGTTATAAACTTATAATAAAACAATTAATACTTAAGATAGCACCTTGATTCAAAAGTCAAAACTTACATTATAAAAAATATCAAATCCGTTTTCCTCACCTCTGCTTCAGCTTCTTCAGAAGTGCATAACTAAGCGCACAACCGAGGTGCTCACATATGGAGTTAAAAGAACAACCGTTGAATGACATCATGTCAAGGTCAAATAACACCAAAACTAATAGAAGATAGGTTACAGGATAGCTTGTCTAGTCCCTAGTGTAGTGTAGCATATAGAAACCCTTGTAACTGATGCAACTGAATCAGTCACTACTGTAACTAACTGACTGACAATTGTCAGTCTCCTACTCATCCTAAACCGGCTATAGCTGGTCATGAACAGATCTTGTAAATAGATTGTTCTCTACTGTGAATTCATTCAATCAAAAACAGTTCAATACTCTCTGAAAGATCTCAAATCTGAATTTCAACAGTTCTATCATGCTATCAGAAATTTGAGTCGATTTGTGACTTCCTCGGAGACTTCACCATTGCCGGCGACAGTTACGCCCTCACCGCCTCCTCTCAGCCTTGTATCGTCTTCCTCGACGAGCAAGAATTCCTTTTCCACCATTTCTGAAAAGCTTGATTTGGAGAACTATCTCCTTTGGTGTCAACAGGTTGAACATGTTATCAAAGCGCATAAGCTACATCATTTTCTCATCAATCCTTCGAGTCCTACCAAATTCAACTCTCTTGAAGATGCAAATCACATATCTGGATCAAATCCTTTTGGCTTTGCTTCAATCTACAACGTCGCGTAATTAGCTGCAAAATCTCGTGGATTCTGCGGGACAAAATTCACGTGTGTTTTGAGCAGCATATGCAGGCGAAGTAAGAGCGAAACCATACAGTAGGCTCTCGAGACACTGTGACGGCAGCATCTTGGTTGCATTGGTAGAGGCGTTGTTAAAAAACCCTAACCCCCGATCTTTGTTCCCGTTCTTCCTCCCCCATTCCCCTAAGTTTTCTTTAAAACCCTAGAACTCCCTTTTTGCCCTAGTCAATCCCCAACTTTTGTATGATGAAGTATGTGTTGTGTCATCTCCCCGATTTCGGCCCCCTCCCTCTCCACCCTTTCCACCAATCCCACCATCCCCTATCCCCCTTTAGTGCATTTGGATATCAGCTTGGGTTTCAGTTTTGAGAAAAGGGGAAAAGGGCTCTGCATCCGAACAATAAAGTGTCCCAGAGGCAATTTGTTGGTTTGCAAAGGTGATGAGTCCGGTTTAGAGGTTTAGGGCTTGGTAGTGGAAGAGAAGGAAGAGTTCATTGAATCAAACGAAAATTGTGTGCTTTAGGTCCCTGGTTAATTTTCCATCTGCACGCTGCAGTTTTACCTCCTGACATTAATCCATCTCCAATATCTGCTGAAGTGACATAAAATTGTGGACATGTCATAACTTACGTGGCCTCGGTATCAATTGTCCACATGTGCAATCTAAGAAATTAATCTATTTTTTTAACCAGAAAATTAATCTATTGTGTTACCTAAGTTACTGAAATATATTGAATAAACTTAATCTCTCTTCTTCTCTGTCATTGTTGTATAATAAACTGGAGCTTCTTCTTTATACCCAATCATACACACATAAGCCACTTGTAGTGCCATAAATTAAGTTTTCTGTTTCGTAGTAAATTTAAATAGAAAATAGCATAGTTTTAAAAACCGGACTGGTCATTGACTCGGTAAGGGTAGCGGGTCACTGGGTCATTGGTCGAACCATTGGGTCACTGGTCGAACCACATGAAAGTATCGGATGACTCGGTTGTATCACCCGGTCCCCATAAATTTTTTATCTTTGTATGAAACACGACTCATACAAAAAACATAACACTAATAAATGTTAAAAATTCATCTGATAAATTAAGATATGATTTCTCAAAATTGTTCTTTTAATTTAAGTCCATAAACTATGATATAATTATCTGATCAAATACATAAATTAATTCTAATATATATTAATTATGACTATATTAAATTAAAAACACTTACTTTTACAATATCAAGATAAAATTAGAAAGAAAAAAATACACGCTTTTATTTTATTTTTTGAGGGATGAAAAAATACAAGTTAAACTGTGAATTGAAGTGCATATAGTTTTAGTTTAGCATTTGGTATTCTATATATATATATATATATATATATATATAATTGATAACAGCCAACAAATTATCACAACAAAATGCTTGGTCTAGTGGGCAGTTTTAATTTTTTTTAATAATTAAAAAGCTGTTCATTAAAAAAAAAGCACTATAACCCGGTCCGCCCACAAAACCGCTGGTTTACCGGTTTTAAATGGGTTTGTCCAATTCGCACCGGTCCGGTTTTTAAAACTATGGAAAATAGCATACACAAACATTTATTATTGGGCATCAGCTAATACATTATCCCGATGAGCGGTGTTCCATTATTTTTGTAGTGTTAAAATCATGGCAGAAAATTATCAGTTCTAATCTACAGATGTGTCACAAACAGGTTATCTTCACCGGTTATTCATATGGGGGCTTATCTGAACTACCAGAAAGCGAGTATTTCTCTTGCTCAATGGGACCAACCATTGCTGGGGAAATTGGTGTGTTTGGTTATAGACCATCTGTCCTAATGGATATGCTTGCCGGCAAGAGAGCTGAAGTCGGCACCAAGATTGGTGCATATATGAGAACTTTTTATGGTGACTGTTCACCTTCAGACCTGGAAACTGGCTTGCAGGTATATTTGATTTAATTAGCAAAATTATGTCGCTCTTTTCATTATATGATCACAATTTAAAGTAGTGTGTAGTTGTTCACGACCAAGAAAACACATTAAAAAACCATTGTTAAATTATACAACTAATTGTTTATGTTTTGAAGTAGGAAGCAAGTATTTTTCATCTTTAAGTTTTGATCGACTACCAAGCAAGTATGTATTAGTAAATCATTTTCTGAATGCCTTATAATATTTCTCCTTTTTCTTCATGAATATTTTATAGACATAACATAACTTGAATATGTAAATTCCATCTATATTTATTTAAGTTATAAGGTAATTTTGTTGTTACTGTAATTGTTAGCTATACCCCAGTGCTTTGCTTTGCAATCGATCAAAACTTTTAATTGTATTTTTTGCTTTTTCTGCTTTTTGTTCTGTTGATAGCTATGATTCTTTAAAAAGATGATACATACAGGAGCTTGCAAGCAGTGTCTTAAAATCTTCCGATCCTTCAATCGGCTTCATTTTAAAATTGTTCCAAATTCAACCGCTTCTATCTTCTGTATTTTTTCCCTTTCATCCTTAAACACTTGAAAGAGAATGCATCTTAATATAGTCAACAGTAGGTGTTAAATTATAAAACTATATGTTTATGTTTTAAAGTAGGAAGCAAGTATTTTTTATCTTTAAGTTTTGATTGATTACAACGCAAGTATGTATTAGTAAATCTTTTTCTGAATGCCGTATATTTCTCCTTTTTCTTCGTGACAGTTTTCTAGACATAACATAACTTGAATATGTAAATTTCATCTATCTATACTGTAATTCTAAGCTATACCCAAGTGCGTTGCTTTGTAATCGCTCAAAACTTTTAATTGTATTTTTCGCTTTTCTGCTTTTTGTTCGGTTGGTAGCGATATGATTCTCCAAGACTATGTGACATACAGGTGCTTGTCTCAGTGCCGTAAAATCTTCTGATCCTTGCATCGGCTTCATTTTGAAATTGTTCCAAATTCAACCACTTATATTGTCTTTATTTTCTCCCTTTCATCGTTAAACATTTGAAAGTGCGTGCATCTTAATATAGTCAAACAGCAGGTGTGTGTTTAGGTTTGTTAGCGTGCTCGTATGATATTCATTTTTTCTCTCCAAGTGCGTTCAGCCTCCGTTTCTGAGCAGCATTCAAATTTGTTTGGTCCCAGCTTTTCTGAAGAAGTATATTTAGATTACCTCATATCTGAGTCCATTATGATTCTGATGCATAACACAGTTTATTGTGTAATTTGAATTGTTTAACACAGCGTAGGTCCGTTACACTTTTGGCCTGCATTAGTTACATATTAATCAAGAATGCATGCTTTCTAAAGTTAGATCCATGGGAATTTGATGTGTCTGGTATCATATTGGTCACATTTGAAACTGTTATATCTTGTTGGATTTTTCACAAAGATTCGTGTGGTTATGACTTCCACACTTGTGCACAGACATCAGTTCTATTTTTCAATGTGTGCCATCTCTTTCTTCTTATTCTGACAGTATTGTTTATTTTACAGCTTGTCTATCAGCTGTTCACAACAAATTTAACCCCAGATGAGGAAAATGTCAAAATAGTGATGCAGATGGCTGAAGAAGCAGTCTGTGCTCAAGATAGGGATCCCTATACTGCTTTTACAAACCGTGTAAAGGAGCTTAATTATGGAAACTCCTATTTTTTTAGGGTATAACATTTTTCTGGTGTCAATTTAATCATAAACTGAATAAACTACTTTTGACTTTCAACGTATATTTGTTATGCAGCCGATTAAAAAAAGTGACCTGCAAAAGGTTGATCCTCTGGAAGCTTGTGAATACTTCAGCAAATGTTTCAGAGATCCTTCAGCTTTTACTGTTGTGATTGTTGGGAATATTGATCCGACTATTGCACTTCCCTTAATATTGCAGTACCTAGTGAGTATACATCCACTTGCCAAAAGACAGCAGACCTTGAACAATTCTATACCAATTGATATATTTCCATGCAGGGTGGAATACCAAAGCCTCCTGAACCTATTATGCATTTTAACCGTGATGATCTGAAAGGACTGCCTTTCACTTTTCCAACAGCCATCCATAGGTACATCAGTGCATTGCATTCACAAACAGAAGGTGTTGGTGTTAATATAATTTGTGTAGTTTTGTACCTTCAGGAAAAGATGTGAAAATTTTGTTAGGTTCTCAAATACACTATTTACAATGAATTTGGGATATTGAATAATTTTGGTAGTTCAGAAGCCAGAAGTTTAGTGCAACTTTGACCGAGTTTTAAGGATTATACTGAACATTAGAGTAGGGCTTAATCAGATAAAAAATTTAGGTTTTCAGTGAAATTTGTTGTTTCGGTGAAGGAAGTTTTCAAATGTAACTGATTCAATTTATGAATATCTTAAGTAAAACAATACAAATTTGAGTTCTAAGTAGGAGAAAAGTGATAAATGGACTTCTTTGTTTATGTCAAAAGGAAAAAATAAATGACCATGCTTTAACATCATCTCGAAAAGGCTGTATACTTTTTTCTATTGCATCTTCCAAATAAACAATATTCTTTGATTGTAGAGAAGTGGTCCGAAGTCCCATGGTGGAAGCACAATGTTTGGTACAGATATGCTTTCCTGTGGAGCTGAAGAATGGGACCATGGTCCGTGCTCCTTTCTTCCGTAGTTGTTGAATCCATGGAATTATATAAAAACTTGTATTGACTGCATCTTACAAATAACTCGTATAATCTGTGTTTGGTCATGTTTGGGGCATGATTTTCAGGTAGAAGAGATTCACTTTGTTGGGTTCTTAAGCAAGCTTCTGGAAACAAAAATAATGCAGGTTCTCCGTTTCAAGCATGGGCAGGTGAGTACTATGTGTTATCTCTAGTTGCCTTCAGCCTTCTATATGGTACATTAATTCTGAGGTTTCACCTCTATGCACCAGATATACTCTGTAGGTGTTTCGGTATTCCTTGGCGGTAATAAACCCTCAAGAACGGGTATTGTTCGTGGAGACATTAGCATAAATTTCTCATGTGATCCAGAGATATCTTCCAAGCTGGCAAGTCTCGTCCATATGTAATATAAGCAAACTTTTTATGCTGTTATATGGTGAAAAATTACTGTCTTGTAAATCATTTACAGGTTGATATTGCTTTGGATGAAATGTTGCGTCTTCAAGATGAAGGACCTACAGAACAGGATGTTTCAACTGTACTGGAAATTGAGCAAAGAGCGCATGAGAATGGATTGCAGGTTGATTTAGCCTTAAAGTTTGTTTCATTAGCATCATAGCCTTTTCTACGCTATCAATGTAATAGATATATACATCGGACAAACCCCATCTCAACTTTAAACAATGATAAAATTCAAAAGCTCCTTCTTCCCACATCTCTTTATCTACAAGGGCATCTTGAATTTTGGATGAAAGGGATGGGTCATGGAAGTAACATTAACGTAAAATTTCTTTTTCTTATTTTTACGTGCTCTTTCAGGAAAATTATTACTGGCTGGACCGGATTTTACATAGCTACCAATCAAGAGTCTATTCTGGTGATGTTGGCACTTCTTTTGAGGTTAGTGTCAATTACTGTCTTTTTGTTTGTATTTTCCGTTTCAGTAAACTTAGATGCTGTCTGTTGCGAGGATGAATACTTGCATTTTGGTTTTCCCCGTTGGAAAGGAATGGATTTCAACTTCTAATTCCAGTACCATTGCTTTAGTTTTGAAATGAAGAAAATGCATAATATCTCTCGATTTCAGTTGATGTTGAAGTTTTAGGATTAGTCTTTTGAATGTTGCTTTAGTTTTCCGTTTGCACAAATTTGAAAATTAATTCTAAGAGATAACTTAACTTTAAATTACTCCTAAGTTGTAATGAAGATATGATAAGATATTTTCCTTATATCCTAGTAGTCTGTTTTGCTTTGACAATTGAATGTGTTATTCTTTTGCAAGTTATGATCTAATGCAATTACAAATAAACATTCAGTTTTTCTTTTCATTAGAAATTCAAAATAATATATGTTCGTCCAGACATAAACTTCTTTTAATATAACGAAATTATTAAATTATCTATTTATGTGTTGCAATTGCATATTGTAATGGCAGCATAGGTTATATAATCATATTTATTCCTTTTCGTATAAATGAGAAGTTATTTATTTTTGCAACTATCCTGTTGCAGATTCAAGGTGAAGGGCGGTCAAAAGTCAAATCATCCCTTACCCCATCAACTGCACAGTTGGCACTACAAAGAATATTGCCTTATCCTTGCAAAAAACAGTATACCGCAGTGATACTTATGCCCAAGTCTTCTCCTTTTAAATTTCTGAAATCAGTATTCCAATCTACTCGAACAAATGGTGGCAGAGAAGCAAAGGTCTGTTCTTCTAGGCCTCTTGTGGAAAGATTTATGCCTGGGTTATATATTCTAAACAAGCATAATCACTTGTCGATTTTTTTTCCCTATTGCAGATTTTAGCTGGAATTGCTGGCCTGGCAGTTTTGGCTCTTAGTTTGTGGAGACATTCGCGCGGTGGCCATATTAATAGCAGACGTTTACTTGGCAGTGCCACAAAGTAGAAGTCTTCCGGCAGTGTGATTCTTTTTTTCGCTAAAAGACAGAGCGTATATATCAACATTGTAAGAGTAGATTATGTAAAACACAAGTCAGTTATGACTTAGAAGGCAAGTTAGTTGTTAGTTGTATGTGGCCCCACTAAGAGCTCGAAATGAAACATCTATAGACTGATTTGCGCTGCATTGAACCGCTTCACTTGCATCTTTACAAAATCAACTGGAAAATGGATGCCGGTACAATATTGTATTTGAGAATGGCTATTTGCTAGTCTTTCACCAATTAATAGTTTTGGTAGACACAGTTCCTGGACACATCTCTGCCATTTATTAGTATTCTTCTATTTATTTCATGGATTGTGCACTTCGAAGAATCTAAGAAGGGGTTATGTGGGAAGAGATTTTATAGTGATGAGAAGTTTCTTCCTAAAAAAACATTCTGTTTTTATTTAGTTATAAGTAGAAAATTTAATTAACTTTCACTTTGTTTTCTGTTTTGAAAAATTTGTATAAGAAACCGTAAAAACAGTATTTATAAAATTTTAGAAACGAAATCAAAGCAAAATTTTAATTTTTTTTATTTACAGCTGAAAACATAATGAGCCAGAAGAGAGAAGCGAAACAATAGCATGTCCTGTAATAACCTTATTAAACACTATTGTATACTATAAGAAGGTGGAAGAAAAAAGAAGCATTTGACTAATAAAAACTTAACTCGAAGTTATAAACAGAGTTTGTTCCTTTTCTTCCAGGATTTCCCTCACCGTGCTATGATGTTAAGTTTGTTTTGTTGTTGTTGTTAATTTTACTATTATTTGATAAATGAATTTCTTTATGGGTTTCATGCACTAAAAGATAATCGTATTTGAGATATTTTAAATACTAATACTAAATATGGATACATTTTCAATTGAAATTCAAACATTTACTACATTGTGGGAGTCTAATCTCTTATCCACATTGATAAATAAGAGTTGTTTACAAATTTTAATGACAATTCATGACCAATTTTATTTTTACACTCCCTCAAGAGGCTCAAATCCAACTATAAGCAAACGTAATATAAAATTACACATAGATTATCATTAGTTTTTTATCACAAAAAAATCAATAGTTTACCACCAAAAAATTAATAGTTTTCTACAAGTACATATTAACGATAAAAATTGTTAATCTCCATTAATTTTCTTGATCTAATGAAATAATTACATTTTGAAAACTACACTTTATTTTCTTTTTCTTTTTTTTATATAGAAACTTGTTTTTTTTTACAAGTAATTTAGTGGCTTGAAATTCACACTTAAATAATAAGTGTAAAATCTAGGATTCAAACTCACACCCGAACATATATAATGTGATGTTCTTTATCAATTAAAATATGTTGATGAGAATTTATAGAAATTTGTTTTATTGAAAATGATATTTTGATAACAATTCTTTGTAATTACTAATGTATTTTCCTCTAGGAACTGGAGTGTATACGAACAAAAAACAAATCAACCAGTAAATAAAATTATTATTACCTTAAAATTTTGAGAAATAAGAATGAATAATTAAAATAATTAATAATGGTTTTTTGTTTTTACAAAAAAAAAAAAAAAAAAGTTTGATTGAGTGGAACCCTATGAGGCCCATTAGACATTATTAGGGTTTTATATTTAAGCTGATGCCGCCGTCTGTATATTCCAGATCGTAAGTTCGGTTCACCTCTTTCCTCTTTGTTTATCCCGAATCACAAACAATTTATGATTTATGGTGAAATCGTTTCATGTATTTGTTTAATATAGGTGACAAGTGAAAATGGTTGAGAAGACCGGCGCCGGTAGGAAGGAAGAAGTTGTCACCAGAGAGTACACCATCAACCTCCACAAACGCCTCCATGGCTGGTAATTGTTCATTTTTGTTTTATTTCGTTTGTATAAACCCTATTTAGCTAAATAGTTATGTATATTTTCGATCAGATATGAAGGAAAATTTATTTATGATTTTTTTAAATCTCTTTTGAATGGCAGTAATATTGTAATTAAGCTGTATGAATGTTAAATGTTCTGTGGCTGTGATATTAACGTTGTCAATCGTAGCTGCTATTTCCGCACTCTGCACCATAGATGTTATGTAACAATACTCTGTGATTTACACAACATACTGATAACTGTGAGTAGGAAATATAGATTTGTGGGACAGTACTTTGAATTAACATTGTAATGATGGTTGCAAAGATGTCTACGCCGCTTTTACTCATGACATTTAGATACATATCCCCCTTTTGCAAGTACATATAATGTATATTTGTTTCTTTACTTGGATGGATTATTTAATATGTTTACTACTACATTTGCATTTGTCTCGGTTATTGTGGTTTATCGGTGTGAATGACATTTTTATGGAGAAAGTTTAGGCTGATATCTGGTTTGCATTGTTTGTTTGTTTTAACTGAAATTTCTAATAGTCATTCTTTCCCGTGTCATTATGCAAAACAGCACATTTAAGAAGAAAGCTCCTAAAGCAATAAAGGAGATCAGGAAATTTGCCCAAAAAGCCATGGGAACTAATGATGTCAGGGTCGATGTCAAGTTGAACAAGGCTATTTGGAGCCAGGGGATCAGAAGTGTCCCAAGGAGGGTTAGGGTACGCATTGCCCGCAAGAGAAACGATGATGAGGATGCTAAGGAAGAGCTCTACTCACTTGTTACTGTTGTTGAGATCCCCAAGGAAGAGCTCAAAGGATTGGGCACAAAGGTTATTGATGATGAGGATTGATGTCTTTTAGCTTTGTTAATCCGGTTTTTATTTTTAATTTTGTCGAGACATTGAGGATATTTTGTATGACAATTTTAAATTCCTTTCTTTGTTCTGTTTGCCTGTCTTTGAAAGATTAAACATCAGCAATGATTTTTACTCTCTTTTATCTTCTGCGCTTTTGGATGTTTTGAGAAAATGAAAGCAGTTCATTACAAGTAGTATACGAGTAAAATCTTGGTAAAAAGATTGGAATGAGACCTGCTCTGGACAAATATAAAAGTAGGGTTCAGGATTTGTATTATGATCATCAATATGATCATGAATTCTAATACTTCTTACAAAAACAATACACAAAGTTGCTACATCCGGGCCTTGATAATCTACTTGCTGAATATTTTAAATATCTCAAGTCTTGTTAAATCCGGATTGATACACAAAGTTTGCAGTATATAGATACTTGTCTCACATTATAAGCTTATCAATAAACTTAACACGGTGCTTTTAAAAAATTAATCATTTGATTCTAGCTGAGGCTTATTATTCCAACCAGACACGAAACCTGTTGATATGCATAAGCTTCTAAATCTTCATAGTTGTGGTTGTCCTTCAATCGTCAATTGGGGGCCAAGTTACAAGACTAGTGTTAGTTCTGGTACAATATTGTGAACAAAAATTCAGAAAATGTGTCTGTTTTCATTACTAGTACTATACTCAACCATCCCGTTTTCTTAACTTATTTTTGAAGTTTTTGACTTATGTTTTCATTACATTACTATACTTCACTTTTTAAATAAATTAAATAATTAATGTATTCATTTTATCATAAAGACTAGATACACACTACCAACATAGTAATAAAGTCTATGTACATTTAACGAGTATTACATAATAAAACAAAGGCAAACAACTCAAATGAGTAATACAATCAACCCCGATGATACCCACTTTTAAAGTATAAATTAAAAGTGATGATGTAAAAGTGGAAGAAAATTTGTATGGAATTGAAACATTTTTTTTAGTAAACCATAAAATTGGTCTTTGTTTTTGTACCAAATTCTTAATTTGGTGGTCTTTGACTCTATTGATAACTCAAAATGGTCTTTGTTTTTGTCAAACGTTTTTCATTTAGGTCCCTTTGTTAGTTCCTTCAACACCGAATTGGCTGGGCATGCATCCTCTAACTTCAAATCAGCCTTAATTGCAGCTAAAAATGACAATTTTATTCTTATTTTTATAAGAAAAACATTGAACCCTTTTGAGTTATTAATAGAGTCGAACCAAATTGAAAATTTGGTAAAAAGACAACATTTGATGGGTTACACCATTTTTTTTTTTTGGTACGAAACCAAAAACATACTAACGGGTTATTAAAATGTAAGAACTAAAGATAGTGGAATCCTTAAAAAAAATGTAAAAATAGTGGAACCCTTGAACAAGAAGAATTTCCAAAATTGTGGAAGTGGTGAGGGAAAGTAAAGAAGTTCGAAAATGAAAAAGCTTGCGAGAAAGTTTCGGGGAAATTCAGAAGATCACAAATACTCTCTTCCTATTCACGACGATGACTCTCGCCCCCTCGATTCCAAAGGTCTTTTTCTTCTTCTTATTTTTTTCTTCTGTTCTAAATTGTAATTCTTTTTTTAACGCTGATTTTGATTTTGATGTGCAGAGCAAGAAGAGTTGGTTCGCTCTTTAGAAACAAATCAAGCTCACCAAGGTCGCTTATGGAGGGTACATTTACAAATTTCAATTTCGATGCAATATTACTTTTTTTTTCCTTTCCTTTTCACACAAATTGATTGAAATCTATAAAGAGTGAATGAGCAAATCGGTGCTTGAAATTGTAAGTATCCGTCAAAATAGTTGTTATTTTGGCGAATCGGCAAATAGTACCTTCCTTAAATTGTAAGGCGTCACATCATAGCCTTTTCAGGTAGAAGTTAATGAAGGGGTCATTTTGAATGATATTCTACATTTTCCAGGGATTTTTCTGCCAATTTTCATAAAAGATAGGCTATTTCGACCGGTGCTTACGAGTTTGAGGATCAATTTATGCATTCACTCATCAATAAAATATTGAGCTCATGCTAACCTAATTTTTGTTTTTGATTTGTTAGAATGTATTTGCGGCTCTAGTCTCCTGTTACATCCTGTTTCTCTTGTACTCCATCTTCCACCAAGTTTCATCTCCATGGGAACTGGTATGCTTCAAGTACTCTAGTTTCTTTTGTAACTAAGAAACCTCTTCTCTCGACAACGAAACAATAATTCATATGTAAAATAAGTTCTTTTGGTAGTTCTTATGTGATCATGTTCCTCTAGAAGTGGAAACATGTGGAAATGCTATGCATTCATACTCTTTTTTACTCTAGAAGTGGACAGAAATTTTGTTTTATTGTTTTCCGAATTGAATGGTTATTTCTTGACCCAATTTTGTTGCTGCCTTTCTTTGTTTTTTGATGCACAGCGGTATCATGCTTACTTCATGGAGGAGATCGACTCATGGATGATTATATCTGCAGGTTCACTTTTTTTTTTATTGAGGATCTTATACATATGCTTCAGCTTCCTATGTTATATCATGGCCTGTTTCTTTGATTCTTATTGTATTGTCCTTTAACTATATAACTGTGGATTTTAGACCCTTTATATTGAGTTTGCACCCTTTGACTTCCTTCTATGGATGAAATATGATATTCTATTCACTTTTCAAATTTTCAGGACCATTACTGTAAACTTTTTTAACTGCATGACTTTTACAGATTTCGTGGCTATTTTAGCATTTTCATTTGCCATCAAAGGACTTCTTCATGAGTCAATGCATCACAGGAGATGGATCTGGTACTCATGGTATACTGACATTGTTCTGGCAATCTTCTGGTTATATTACATGTCCAGGTAAAATTCTTAGATAAGCATCAACAAAGGCAATTTATATACTCCTTATGAATTCAATATATTGGTAAACCAGTTATAAACTTATGATATGAGTTGTATTAATTTCATATTTGTTCTAGATGTTCTTATTGAATATATTGAACATGTGCCATGATATATGCTTTTTGTGGATTATATAGCCTTAGTTGGAGAATGGGGAGAAAAATAAATGGAAAGTTGTGGAGGTAGAGACAAACTTTGGACGCACTTGGCTTTTGCCAAAGTAGAAGTAAAATAGAGCATATAAAATGCAAGTTTAACAAGAGTGACCTTTTCGCGAGGATAGTGTAACTCCATATAGATGCAAGTGAAAAGTATTTATCAAATTAGTAGAAATCATAGGGGGGAATTTTGACCGCTATCCAGTATAACTTATATGCAGGAAGGAAAATTAGAATGCGAGTTGTATGTGGTACATGTTACACCAAAAACTATAAGTATTTGCTAGGCATGATCTGCTCTTCAATTTTTCTTCTTGCTCACTAATCACCTATTGGATACTCATAGAATACAACTTTTTAATTTTAATCCATCTTTTTAACCTTGGATAGAAGTCATATTTCCCATATATGACTTAAATCATTTTAATAAATACCTTTTCTCTTGCATCAATGTGGGAGTTTTTGAATGTATGTACCCCATCTTGGCAGCAAATATCAACTTAGAGGTGAAACTTGAAGAGCATACAACATCACAAGTTTGATGTTTTAAGTAACATGGGTTAATCGTACTAACTACAAGGAGATCAATGGGTGTGTTATTAACCATAGGATTAAAGCAAGATGGTTGAAATAGAACAATACTTCTGATAGAAAAGTATTACTCAATAACATGGGTTAATCGTACTAACTACAAGGAGATCAATGGGTGTATTGTTAACCATAGGATTAAAGCAAGATGGTTGAAATAGAACAATACTTCTCATAGAAAAGTATTACTCAATAAATTTTGCTTTAGTTATAGTATCTTATATACATGCAAGTCATATCTTGATATGGATCCCTAGTGTATGTCTAGTTTTGACATATATCTCATATTAAATCTCCATTCACTAATCACCATGATGAATGCCAATTCATTCTAATGAATCATTACTGAAACTCTGTTTACTCGAGCACACTTTTTTGTCAATTTAATATAGTTTGCCATTTTTCTTTTATCATTTCATTTATGACTTTAAACTTCAATTATATTGATCAAGTTATAGTTGAACTTAATTCACAGCAGGACATTATTGCACCGTTTGGCTATTAGTTGCATTCAGTTTGGATTTTCTAGCTGCATGAATGAAAAGGGTCTGCAATTTTATTTTTTTTGAACAGCAAATAGGGGTCTGCAATTGGGCACAAATAAAATTGAAATGTATATAAAAGAAGTGTACCAATTCTACTCTAGTAACAATGGAATAAAGGACAAAATGATTGTTTTCCCTATTGTAGTGCTCTTTCAGCACCCTCTTCAATTGTGTTTTCTGCTGGTATGCTCTGTTTCAGGTGCTTCTCATCTTTCACTGTGCGATAGTAACAATCTTTTTTGGTAGGTTGCCGAAGTTCCGTTGGGATGTCATCTGGCTGCCATTTGGTCCTCTTAGGTAAGCCACAATTCTATTTCCGTGTCTGTCTGTTTTTCGTTTCGAAAGCAGTAACTAAATAATAGGTGCGTTGCTCGGTTATCCTGATTCAGTGCATCTACAATCTGTCTCTACGTGGATCACTTACTAACTGAGTCATCAGAAGAGGTAAAAAAGCTTCATGGATACATGTATGCCTACAAAGCAAGCTAGAATTGGGGTGATTAAGAATAAATATGAGCAGCAGTTTGGAGCAGAATGATAAGATAAACTGAAATGTATATTCCATTTATTTATCAGCCACCAGCACAGAACAGAGATGACATGAGTCATAACATACTTGTGTTGATTCAATCCAATGGAAATGGCATTGTTTTTGGGAGAACGAACCAGTAACAATTTTGGATCCTGTATAAGGAAATAGTTTAGTTTTTTTTTTTTTTGAATAAATAGTATTGGTTCTTTAGGTGGTAATAAATAGGATTTGATTCTTATTTTATTTTTCCTTTGATTTATTTTAAAAATATAAAAAGTTTTTGTCCAAAAAAAAAAGGTAGTACTGGTGTATCGTATCACTTGAAATAGAAATAGAATTATTAGTCTACAAATCCTAGTTAGCAAATGTCGAAATTGTTAGGTTGAACGTTGTGATCCAGATTCAAACTCAGCATTTCTCATTTGTGTATAAGTTTTCAATTGGTAATTGTCACTTTATATATTTACAAAATAAATAGAATTATTATATTTTCTTTTTCTTTTCTATTTCATAATTTGTACGAGTCTTCAAAAATATGTTGTATTTATATTCCTTTTATATTCAAAGTACAACTGCAGTTATTTGAAGAAGCTAGCATTTGTTTGCTCAAAAAAAAAAGAAGCTAGCCTTTGAAACTTTTGTGTTAACATGATGACTTGCCGTGGTTTTAAGGAAAACAGAAAGATAGGAAGAAAATAAAAACGCCAAAGCAAACGGGTATATTTTAATTTTGTGAAAAATATAGCAAAAGTTGAATAAATATTATTATATTTATTGGTTTAAATTTCCCTATTACACGCCTACTCCTACAAAACCCAACTATGCCCTTAAACAAATCTGACTATAAATGAGAATTTGTTATATATTTTTTGTGAAACATGTTATTTTATATTGTTGAATATAGTTTATGAAGGCAAAATATTTAAACTTGGTAATTCATAATTTATGCAACACAACAGATTATACAGACAAGCATAAAATGGCCATCTAAACACTAGCAAAAAAAATTAAACTTATTGGTGGGGTGCGCCTGCCAATGCAATAGTGCAACGCATAGGCGACACTTGAGAAACCCAATAGCAAGCTATTGAGGTGGCTTCTCCCCCTCAAAAAAGTAATTTAATATCGTGTGACCCATTGGATCACATATCAGATATTAAACTGATAAGAACAGATACTACACTTGATCTTAGCCAAAAGGCCGAGAAAGGTATGAGTTGAAACTTAGGCTCGCTGCTGCTTTTATATCTCATATTGGCTCCCTTGATTTCTTTACTTATCGATGTGGGACTACACTTGAACAATAGTTTCGACTCACTGTATAGAGTATTCGGCCATTCTTCTGCTGCCTCCTTTATCTATATACGTTTTCTCTCAAAGTTGTTGTACTCATATTTAAACACCGTATCCACTACTAAAAAGTGTATGAACATTTAGAAGTTTTTTTTGAAGTAATGAACATTCAGAAGTTGGGAACCTTTTCATATTTCTATCTTATGCTAAGTCATTCTGTAAATTAATGTCGCGGGAGGAGCACTGCAGCTCTTTTTATTTTTTTTGTGGAGTTTTTAATACTGATATTTGAGAGGAAAAAAGCCTTATACAGTTTGGTTGATCAATTCCAGGCAGGAATTGATTAGCACCGTCAAGTTTCGTTGATCAGAAAAAAGCTTTACAAAAGTTTGTTTCTTCTGTATGTAGCATTTGTATGCATAAGTGATTTATGCAAATTGTCGATTAATATTACTGTCTGAACATTGTAAAGTGCATGTCAAAATAGTTGTTCTACTAGTTTTTATTGTTAGAGACTATGATGTGATACGTCAATCAAATTCATAGTTTAAATTTCATAGGCAAATTAGTCACTAATGATCAAATATTGATGTTAGATCAACGTAAAACAATGTGACATGTCTGGTTAAGGTGTTACGTCATAGAAGTTGATGAATGGGTTATTTCGAATGATATTTTACATTTTCCATGTCTTTTATGCTTACAACTTCGAGTACCTCCTTTATCTATATAGGTTTTCTCTCAAAGAATACTGTATTTGCGGTTATATTCTTCTGTTTCTTTTGTACTCCATCTTCCACCAGGCTCCATCTGCATGGGAACTAGTATGCTTCGAGTATTCTAGTTTCTGTTGTAACTAGAAGTCTAGAACCTCTCATCATGACAAAGGAAACAATAATTCATGAGTAAAATAAGTTGTAAGGTACTAGGTAGTTATTCTAGAAGTACACACGTGGAAATGCAATGCATTCATACTCTTCTTTTTGTTCCTCCAAAGAGGGTATATGAGTTAAAAACTAATTTATTTGAATTCGGTAAGAGTTAAACTAGAGCATGTCACAAGCCCTCGTCACATGTACAGCCTAAAATTTCCCACACATGAGATGTTCTTATTTAAGAGTTTGCATTATTCCTGCTGTTATGTTTCCAAATAGTGGAATGTTTGGTTCTCTCGAGTCTTGACATTTACCTAGTTTGAATGAAAGGTTAAAACCTTTGACAGACAAAGAGATCGATGTCATTAATATAAAATTACGTTAGTTTGGAGTTTGCCCTCTTTATCTTTCAAAATAATACTTGAAACTCAATACTAAATTTTGACTATATTTTGAAAGACTCGTTACTATAATTCTTAATTGCGAGATCACCACAAACTTTTAACTTTAATCATATATCATGTTCGCATAAAGTTGATTGTCATTTGTATTTTGTTGACAATATATCAAAAGTAAGTTCATAGACCACTCACAAATACTTAGTTGAGTCCACCCTTACGTGGTACTCCTCCATGTATGATGAGCCAACTTTTTGATTTATTTTTTTTCCAGTTCTTCTATAAATTTCAATATTGTATTGAAAACCTTAATTTGAGAATGAATGAACACCTTTTTAAAATATTTGATTTTCATTGAAAATCGTACATGATTATCTATGAAGCACTGACACAGACACATCAGACAAGACATTAATACAGACACGTCCACACCATTAAAATTGAGAAAATGACATAATTCAATGAAATCACAAGTGTTGGTGTTAGACATAACACGTGTCGGACATTGAGACACGCCTTCAATCAGAAGTGTGTGAGCAACGGAGATATGATTACGATTATTTTTAACCCTCAAACAACTATGAGTGACAACCAACAACACAACTCAAACATATTGTATCTGAATAATGTCTATAACATGAAAACTACATCATCATATATCATATTTAATAAATAAAACTCAACAATAAAGAACAATTGTATCATTCAAAACTTGAAACATGTTTTTTCCCTCCTAAAAAGCTAAGCAACTAATAAACTATGAAATTAGAAAACAGATGCAGCATTCATCCAATAATAATCTTATTCAGTTGATGGTGATGGCTCTGGACTCTTGAGGCAGCAACAAATCTGTTATCTCTAGTTGAAAAGGACTTATATCAGCTTTCTCATAACCAGGAACAGCCTCAAATTTCCCGGTCCCTAAGTAGCAAACAAAAATTCCTTCAGCATAAGAATGTAAATACACAATGTCCCCATCAAAAGGATGAAACCCTGCCACCCTCTTGTAGTAATTAACACAAAACTTTTGTGGCAATTTTGTAGATATATCAATACAATGCAACAAATCCCACTTATTCTTTTCAACATGTTCCCAAACTCTCAAATCATGTTGTCTAATATCAGCTATCCTCAAACGACTACAAGAGATACCAAGAAACCCACAACTCACTATATTCATTGCATCAGCTTCCAATGGATAATTAATAGTATACCTTTTTCTTGAATAAGGATCAAACACAAAAATGTTAGTCCTCCCCATGAAATACAGCTTTCCACAGTAGGAAAAACTTAGAAGCCAATGAGGAGCAAAAGCGAAGCCCTTCGGAATTTTCATAACAATGTGATTCCATCGTCCTGTCTTTGAGGAGAAAACATCAACTTCGATCTCGAACAACCTTGCTAAAAAGGACCTGATGATCACAACTCGAAAATTGCGTTTATTTGAACTACGAGCGGTCGCCTTCGCCTTCGGTTTGCAAACAAATCCCACGGCGTATAAATTTTCTATGCGCGTCAAAGGAGGATCAGGTATATCGATACGCCCTTTCGCGAGTGGATCATAAACATAATAGCCACTACCATATGTGTACCGGTTGTTACAACACAAGAATAAGCCGTTGGAACAACCGCATATGCTGCTACCTTTCCCCTTGATGAGCATATCCTGAGGGAAAGAGATAGGAATCTCTAGAGACTGATTTTGTTGAGATTGTTCCCTAAAAGCTAGCATAAGTTCACGAGGTGTAACAAACATCAACATTGATTTGAAAAGAGAGTGTTGATGAGATGTGAATTGTTTAATGAAATCAGTATTTGAAATCAAACTCAACCAACGTTTTGAAACACATTTGCATGCAACGGTTGATCTGGATGGCACACGGGTGAAAATCTGGGCTAATAAATCATCTGATAAGTGGTCTATGTGACACATTGAAGACAACTTTTTTTTAGACTCAAACCTTGAAGACAACTTAGGAGATGAGATATAATGAGCCATGTGAACAATACGCAAAAAAAAAAAAAAAATACACATAGAATTCACAAGAACACAGACAGTGCTTTGATTGATTTGCAAATATATAACAAAAAATGGAGATAGCAAAGGAGAAACAACTGGCGTTTTTTTTAACATGTTTAACATGGGATATTTTAAAAATGGCAATTTTCTCAAATAGTTATAGTTATATAGAAATTTAATGAAAACAGATATATTTAGGATGGAAATATAAATTTGACCAAAAAATGGAAATATGTTAACGCAATTCATTGTCTTTGAAAATATTTTCATTCATTTAAGGATATACTATTACTATTTTACTACCATATTTTGTTATTGGTTCATTGATACCATTATCGTAAAACAGTTGTCGTAAAACAATAAAGCCATTTCCACCAAAACAAAAACATTAAAGCCACCATTGCGAACTTATTGGAAATATATCATGTAAGTTATTGCAATTTTATTTCCTCTTAAATTAATATTCCATATTCTTCCAAAATTTCAGTTTATATACTGAAATAACATTTATTGGCACTCTCATATTAACATAAAAAAAAAAAATGAATAATGTTAACGGGTGTTCTCGGGACCCTGGTTAAGAAAATTGAAAAAGAAAATTTTAAGCCAAAAGAAGAAGCATTTAAATGCATTGATTACACAACTTTGAATGCAATTATTACTTTTTTTAATCATTATTTAAGTATTTAATGCAATGTTACTATACTTGACCTCTTAAACAGTGCCCCAGAGACACCGGTTAACATGACCCTAAAAAAATTTATTGGCACCCAACGCATAATGAGATGTTAGAGATTTGTCGTATTCTAAACCGGAAAGTCAGCATTGATTTGAAATTTTAGAGTGTGTTCTTTTTATGATATCGAATTCGATTCTCTTTAGTATTAATTTAGATGGATTAGTTTAGTTTCTTAAAAAAATAAGGGATTGAGAAATTACTCGGTTGTGCCTCCGATTTACACCCAAAAAATAACATGTATTGAAACAGGTTGATAACCAAAATAAATGGGACAAATGTATACCTTTTGTGCCATTGACGATGGAATTAAAAGACATAAAATTATGCACCTCGTCGTTCCCAAGATGTCAACAATAATAATTGTGATAACATAATTAAACATAATTTACAATATCTATAAAACATCAATACATTTCTCTCTTCTTTCCATTATTTCAAATACAATTGAAACAATAATGATCAAATAACTCGCTCAGCACTTAACGCAACTCATAAATCATAACCATCTTCCTTGTAAATTATACTCCCTCCGTTTTAAAATAGATGTCCATTTTGAAGATTAATTTTGTTTCACAATACTTGTCCATTTCAAATTTCAATGCAACATTAATTATTGTCTTGTCAATAATACTCTTATATATTTATTATAGAGAGAGAGAAAAAATAGAATAAAATAATAAATGGTTAAGGGTATTATAGAAAACACACATAATTTCATCAAAAGTAACAAAATTTGTTTGGCTTCTTGGTTACAACAATTTCTCCAAAATGGACATGTAGTTTGAAACGGATGGAGTAATTTTCTAAAGTTGTGATGATCGGTTAGAAGAGATGATGAATTTAATATAAAGTTTTCAAGTTTTTAGTTATTTAAAATTATTTTGTAATAATAAAAAATACAAGTGAATTAAAAATAATTGTTTTAGTTATTTAAAATTATTCTTTAATAATAGAAAATACAACGTGACTAAAAATAATTGAAAAAGAATAAAAAAAGTCAAATTAGTGTGCGCCAACTCATTGTTTTTGCACAGTCAAATTATTGAATGTCTAAAATCAAATAATCTTTAAATGATAAGGAGGAATCATAAAACAAAATAAAATTACAGGGGTAAACCCAAACTCGATGAAATGATAGGGGGTAAACATTATTTAACCTTAATATTTATTTCTCATACAAAGTTAATTTCATTTCTTAATACTTGTGAAATGTGAAAAATGACTTATAATTTGGCAAAAAACGAAATAATAGATAAGAGAGACTAAGTTATTTGTTGGGTCTTTCCATGCAAATTTGTAATATATTTGTAGTACTAGACCTAATCAATTTTTTCTGAAAATATCTCTCCAAGAAAGCGCCTAACTTGATCAGCCTTTTCAAATTATACTGACTAGATATAGAGAACATTGTTATCACGTCGTCGGCATTTTAGAGCTTCATTTAGGTGAACTGAACGCGCCCATTTGAGTAGATTGATGGACGACGATACTCAAGAGTGTCCACCTATCTTGTGTCTTTGTGGTTGAGACATAATTTGGTTTGGTCAATCCTTCAAGCCAAACATTTTAACATAATGCGAACCTTCAACAAATGGAGTTTTCCCCTTTTATATAGTACACTACAACTAGCATAGTATTCATATACAAGTGTTCATTGTTATGTGGTGTAGTTTGCAAATTAATCAAACACACCAATTTATTATAACTCATCTCGTTTTATTTTCGTTCTTATTTTCTTTTTTGGGTGGTTATAATGGCATTGTCGAAATAGAGAGCGTTAGAGGATAATGTGGAAAAAAAAACTCATTAATCTTATTTGGGTAATTGGGTTAAATATGTTTCAACTTCATATAAAATTACAAGTTTTTAAGTTTAGTCCCTATAAAAAATTGTTCACTTTTATTCCTTCTTTGCATTTAATAGAACTATTTTGAAGGAATAAAATAAAAGTGTCATTTTTTATAAAAAGTTTTCAAAATAGAGACTATTTTAAAAAGAGGAGTGCTAGCAACACTTTCTTTCGAATACTCTCTCTAATACTCACCTCTCATTGATTTGGTTAAATCAACGTGGGTCGTACACTTTAGAAATGAAACAGAGTGTCCAAAAGAAATTGTTGTTAGCATTCCTCTTTTAACAAATGAAGGACTAAACTTAAAAATTTATGATTTTGTAGGGATTAAAAATATAATTAACTCATGGGTTTGAAAAAGGGATTCACTTAAAACGGAACAAAACCACAATCACGAACCAATATATCTCTCTGAAAACCTCAATCCCCAAACCCTAAATAATCGATAGATTTACCTTTTGCGATTTTGATTGATTCTCGTAACAATGTCGAAAACCATGCTTAGCCGACTTCTTGGTAAACCTAAACCAAAAGTTAGTGCTCTTGAAACTATAGCCAAATTAAATGAGGTAACACCGATTTCTGAATTTTGTGTAATTTATTTATTAATTCATCTTTTCACTCTTCAATGTATACCTGTATCCTATTTAGCACAAGAATTTTATTTGTATAACTTTTTTAACGTTGCTTGTTTGATCGTGTAATGATGAATGAATGTGTGTAAAAGTTTTAGGATCAAAACCATAGGCATTATACAATTTTACACAGATGAAATAGTTTAGGGCTTTAAGCAGTTACTATTATGATTTTCAAGTGTAAAACTGTAGGAAGAGTATCCAGAGTAATGCACCTTAGTTTTATAGGTTGTTTCTAGTAGTAGTTTACTTGTTTGAGGGGAAAAATTCTCATTTTGAATGTTTTGTTCATTGGATGATGTAGACGCTTGAAATGCTTGAGAAAAAGGAGACAGTGCTACTTAAAAAGGCTGAATCGGAAGTTGAAAAAGCCAAAGAATTCACGAGAGCTAAGAATAAAAGGGGTACGTGACAATGTTCATGCTATAAAGAATACTATTGTGGCATACAATACATTTCCTCCTTTAGGAATCTCATTATTACTGGAGTTGGCTCATGGGTCAATGATATATTGTATTTGAATTTTTTCCTCTTGCAGCGGCAATACAATGTTTGAAGAAGAAGAGGCTATATGAGCAGCAAGTAGAGCAGCTTGGAAACTTCCAATTGCGTATTCATGATCAGGTGTGTGAACACAACTTTGTTGTAGTTAGTAGTTGCAGCTTATAACTATTATTTTCAAAACCGAACTAGCTATTTAACTGTTAAAAAGAAAGACTTAGGCTATTTTTGGATATCTAATGGAGAGTGGAATGAAATAGGTACCATTTTCCATACTTGTTTGTTCATTTTAATGAAAGAGTGGAGAAAAAACTTGTTTTACTCCAGTCTCCCCTGTTTGATGGGCAAGGAAAAGTGGGGTTTTGGATGAAATGGGATTGAATTCATTCTGTGCAACGCTTTTTCATTCCATCTCATCTTTATTTTAAACAATCCAAAGTATTTAACCTATTTGATTCCACTACTTTCCATCATTTCCCATCAATCCAAACATAGCCTTAAGGCTGCGAATTTCAATCTGATTTGAAGCGGGTGGTGACTGTTAGAACTTAGAAGTGTCTTTATTGCTTTATTAATATTGACAATTTATGGTTAATGTCATGATTTAATCTTCATATTTTCATACAAATTGACCCGCATACTTGAGACACTCGTGTTTGTTTTCTATCTGTGCTAAGTATCTAAGTAAAATACAGCATCAATCACGAAAGCCTTCTCCTACTAAGTAAGATCAACTACATGAATCAAACAATCCCGTAGTGTCCTAACGTAAATCATTTCTATTGATAAATCACCAAATTTCTCTAAATGGTTCTCTCAAAACAAAACACAAAAATTTCTAAATGGTTTTCACTATAGCTTGTTTCGGTTTCTCACTGTCCATAGGTGTTGGACCGTCCTGCATTTGATTTTTGCACCCCTTTCGGTGCTTCTATGGTTCTTCTCATATACAATAAAATTTTCAATCACTTAAGATGAGACTTTACTATTTTCTCTATTATGGATGCTTCTCCAACTTTATCTTTAATGCTCTTATTCCTAAGCTTATATTGTCTTATGTTTGCACTCATTCACCGTAATGTTTTTAGCGCTGTAACGGTTAGCTTACATTAGTGCAAGCTCTTTATCTCCCACCATGCATTCTCACACAACATTGTAGTTCATATAGTTGTGCAGTAAAAAATTTCATCAGGCTTGACAGGGATTTTCATATCACAAATTACACCAGAAACATTCCTCTTTTTATCTAGATGTGCATGCTAGTACTGTTATTGATTGAGAAAATCATTAAGATTAAGTATTAAAATAGAAATGTTCTAATTTTGCTGTTCAGTATGAGTTGGATATCACAAATGTGTGAGAAAGAAAAAATGTCAGAAAAAAGTGAAAAATCCCCTTGCAACTAAATATTCACTCAGATGTTATAAATTATATTTGCATGATTTTTTAACATGCATTAGTTTTATTTTGAATTTGAATCACTAGATGTAGAAGAAAGAAGTGAAACTTATCATCCATTGAATCATAATTGATCCGCACAGGTTGGCAAACAACTATTTAGACAAATTAAAAGAGATGGATAGTTTTGGTTATCATTTGGGAACCAAACAACTATTGTTACATGATTCTGGAAAAATTACAAAAGACGGAGCAGTTTGATCATTTGAATCATGATTGATCCGCACAGGTTGACTGGTTTATGGGTCGTGATTAGTTCACCCATTATATTACCTGTTTTTAAGGATTGATTGGACCAGTTAGAGGACTAGTTAACTGGCAGATCGAGTTTAGTTTCTACTTATATTTTTTACTGCTAGTGGTAGTGGGGCAACATGATTAATTTTTTTGTAAGTATTATTTTTATCATATACTTGTAATATGTGTTGCAGATGATAATGTTGGAAGGAGCCCAGGCGACTACAGAAACAGTTGATGCGTTGAGAACTGGAGCATTTGCTATGAAGCGCATGCAAACAGAATTGTACGTAGCAATGTTTATAAATTTTCCTTTCTTTCATTGTTGATGTACACTTGTATGTTTTACCTCTTTCATGCTTGTTCTAAAACTTGAGAAATACTGTATGAACAAACATCTTCATGTTTTTAGCTAATATTGTTTCATGCTCTTGCTCTTAATCGGTTGCTATATTTTTTTCAGCAATCTTGATGATGTTGACAATATCATGGATGAGATCACTGAACAGACAGAAAAGATGAGACAGGTTCAGGAAGCATTGTCAGCTCCAATTGGCGCAGCCGAATATGATGAGGTTGTCTTCTCAACTGTTAATTTTGTTTTTATTTATTTACTCTATCCTGAAGAGGATTTTTTTATTACAAGATTGATTCAATTTTTTTATTATTTCAGATTGAATCATTATTGAACATTGACATATGTATTATATATTTATATACCCAGGCAACATACTGAATTTATTTTTTATTTCAGGATGAATTGGAAGCAGAACTTGAAGAGCTAGAGGGTGCTGAGTTGGAAGAACAGCTTCTTCAGCCTACAATTACAACTCCAGCAGCCCCGGTGCATGTCCCAGCTGGGCAGCAACATACCCACCCTGTGTCTGTGAAACCAACAGCTGAGGAAGATGAATTGGCAAAGTTGCAGGCTGAGATGGCACTTTGAGCAGGTTCCATAACTCATCCACCACACCATTTATTCAATGAATGCCTTATGGCCCGTTTGTTTGGGGGATTTTCTTGAAAGAAAATCTATTTTTTTAACTAAAAAATAATTTATTTTTTTTGTAGTGTGTTTCAGATTTTTAAAAAATCCATTTTGTTAAAAAAAATCATTTTTAGCCTCAAAATGAAAAGCTACTTCTAGTAGCTTTTTCAAAATCTATTTTTTCTAAAAACAAGGAACTCAAATGTAAAAGTTTCAAATCTTAAAAAAATGATTTTAATGAGAGTAAGCAAACAGAAATAGCTTCAGATTATTTTTAAAATCTCTAAAAAAAAATCTCGAGATTCTTTTAGCCCAAAATCTATTAATTTTAAAGTTGAAACAAACGCACCCTTAATCTGTTTTGGTTGGATTAGTATTTCAATTAATGCAGAAGTTGAGTGGATTATGTGTGCACTAATTTCATGTTTTTTTTATTGGTTACACACTAATTTCATGTTTGATATCACCTTTTCATAATTGATTTCATTTATACTATTTTGAATTGAGTTGCTTTAAGTTGCTTGTCAGAATAAAGTTCTGAATATCTTATTTATGCATTTGTTAACAGCTTTGCTATTGTGTTTCATTAAAACCAGAATTTTGCAGGCATTGATGTGCATGATATGTGTTACCTATAAAGATTTGGAACCGGTGACTGGATAATTCTGCCTAACCTTACATTCACTTAAATTTTTTGGGAAATTATTTAACAGACATGATGTATATATAGCTGATAATTTTGAAACAACCCTTTGGAAACTTATTTCACATCTATCAGAAAGTTGAAAACCGTACTTTACACATTAAACATGTACTGTTGCAAAGTATATTGATGCATTTGGTTATATTTTTTTTCTTCCGGAAACCTTGTCATCTATAAACGTTATTCATTACATTAACGAAGAACAACAAACGAGATTTAGATAAAACAGGAGCTATCTGTTTTTTCTGCCTCTCTTCATACTGTCGAGAACTTGCATCACAGATTTGGTAATGTGTTTGAGTGTGCAAACGGATTGTGTGTTTGAGTTGAATTTGGATAAGGAAGATTCTGCGTTATTGACTAGTGTTATATTTTACGACAGAATTTTCCCAAGAAAGGCAAGAAATACGTGAGTGTCATGCTTTAGATAATCCAAAATATAAATATAATCTCCGTTATTGACGAAAATCATGCGGTGCCTATTAATGTATGGCCCAGATTTGTTCGTGTGTTTCGATGGTTCGTAATATTAAGCATTATGTCATTAACGATCGGTTTATTTATAAAAAATTAGGGTAACCTTCCTAAGTTTTTTTTTTTTTTTTAAATATCAGACAATGTAGTTTTTGACTAAATACTAACTTCCCTTATTTTGTTAATAAATCGACAAACACCTCCCTTCCAATTTTACAACTTTTAAACTTTGTTGAGTCTTCCGTTTGCGCATGGGTTATATGAGAAAAAAGAAAAAATCAAAAGGCTACTTACCGCAATGGTAAGCAACATCATAATATCCATCATAAACAACAAATGAAGCGCAGCCAAAAGATTAAGCACAATCAATAGATTAGATCACTTGTATTAAGTTAATTCCATCATGAATCACAATTTCAAATTTATATCAATATGCAATTAGATAAAAAAAAAAATATTAATCTACCACTCCATTATGGGTTTCAATTTGTATTAGTGGAAGTTAAAAGCTAAATAATCAATCACATAAAATTATTTCAATTCCATTACGCTTGAAGATTACACAGCATTCAATATTGTGCCTGTGGGTAAAAAATTCAAGAATAGAAAAAGGCACAATCTAACTACTCCAGGTTTTGGGTATATTTTAATCCATTGTGTTCAAATATCTTACTTTTGAAGTGGAATTTGATGTTCTCTACCTTTTGAAATTCCCATCAGCCATGAAATTAAATTTTGGCCAGACCTGAGCATGAGGATCGGTCAAGGGAGAGATGGATTTACAACCTTTTTTATTTGTTCGACTGTCTTAACATTGCGGTGGTTGTTTGTGCTTGAGATAACCTCAGGAGGTCAAAGTAATTTGGCCAATAAATTTTAAAAGTGAAAATCATACATTAACTATTAAGAAGTGAGATAACATCCTTCAAAAATAAGTGAGATAACATGTTTGAACTTGTGCGTCAAGTCAACTATCAAATTTGAGTTAAGCTTTATTAAAATTTGGTACTTGTTGTTATTTTGTTTGAACTTTTGATGTAACTTTGGCCTCTCCTCTCTGGCACACCTTGTGCTGGTGGGATAGCATGTTGGTATATTTCATTTTGATTCCTTAAAAGTTTATGCCTTTAAATAAATTTTTCTATAAGAATATTGAACTGTTGTCATTCAAAAAGATAATCATTTAATCATATTTGTTATATTATTGATGTCATTGAAAAGATAAGTATAGTTTGTTAAAATATATAAATGAAAAATATTTATATCTATAATTCTAATCAAAATCAAAATCAAAATAATAAAAATCTATTGTTCATAATTTATACGCATTAGCGCGATAAAAAAAAACAGAGACAAAACGCTAGTTATACATAAAGGAGATACACGTTTTAGTGTAGCCTATTTTTCTTTCATTTATACTCTTTCATTTAAATTATTGTATTTACAATTGTATCGTTTTTATAATATTTAAATTTCTTATTGAAAAAACTGAATCCCTTTATCCATCTATATTTATTCTAGCTGTACAAAGAAGATACATCATTTTAGTGTAGCCTATTTTCCTTTCAACTATATTGCGTTATATTTACAATTTTATGTTTTTTTTTTATAGTATTTATTTAGGAAAAAAAATCTCATGATGGGAACAACCTAACATGATAGACAAAATATCAATGTAGACCCTTCGGGAACATCCGATAAAATTGGAACGATACAGAGAAAAAATATCAATGTAGGAGCTTATACTATCTTGATGAATGGCAGAATGAGGACGTTGTTGGACTTGTTGGTCGTGGTAGAGGTCTTAAACAAGGATGCCACATCTCTTTATTCATTGTGTTGATGGCCTAAGTGCACTGCTTCATCTTGCCAAGATTAGTGGAAATATTCATGGAGTTAAGGTTTCCTGAAGCTCCCGCCGTTAGCCACATTTTGTTTGACGAGGATGAGTTAAGGGACCAAAAAGTAAATAGTTAAGGGATATTAATTATGGGACCAATATGAAACTTCATAATAATTAAGGGATTGAATATCTAATTTGACCTTTATTATAAGAAAATATGATATAAAAATAAGGATAGCAAAACATAAAACTTTTTTAACTTTTTATGAATTGATTACACAATTTTCAATGCAATAATTGATTACACAATTTTAAGGATAGCAAAATATGAGCTTATTAGAGAAGAAACAAAGAAGCTTCCTCTAATTTGTTGCCAATTCATTCACTTCCTCTTTCTATTTCTCTGTAATTTTTTTTCCGTTGTTGAGATCCGTAACCGATCCAACCCTCCCGGACAAACTGACCAGCACTTCCGAAACCTGCTAAAACCGAGTCAATCAACGGTCGAATATGGGTCTCGATTTGGTACCTTCGGTTTCATCTACTATGGCATTTTCGGGCCCAAATCCACCCGGTGTTCAGCCTTAATATCAAAATACGGGTCTATTATCTCTAATTGTAGGACCCTTTTGCGTTTATTCATCATTGTATTTGGAACATTTTATTGAATGAATTGTCTTGATTTCGTTTGCGTAAAAAAAAAATCTAGCAAGGTGACATCAAAGGCAAAATTAATTTTCAATATCTATAATCTACATGTACATCCACTGTTCAATAGTTTCACAAAGATAAAAGCAACTGAGAGAGGCAGAATTCCCCATGTCACTGGTTCCAACTCTTTATGTATGCCCCGTATCATTCTCATCATCAATGCCTGCAAAATTCTGGCCTAACCAATGCGAGAAGCAATTTATCAATAACAATTAAAACAGGACAGGCATGTTTTTCTGCCAAGCAGCTTCAAGCAATTCATTTCAAAATATTATCATACAGCAGAATTCAACTGTGCAAACGTTGATATGAAACATGAATCCACAAACCATTCAACTGCTACATTAATTGCCATACCAATCGGACAAACATATTAATGCATAGATAAGAATAGATCAATAGTGTCGTAGCCGAGAAAAGGGACCTGCTCAAAGTGCCATCTCAGCTTGCAAAGCTGCCAATTCTTCCTCAGGAGTGGGCTTTGCATGCACCGGATGAGTAGGCCGCCCAGCTGGGATATGCACCGGGGCTGCTGGAGTTGTAATTGCGGGCTGAAGAAGCTGATCTTCCAACTCAGCACCCTCTAGCTCTTCAAGTTCTGCTTCCAGTTCATCCTGAATGGCATACAAATTCAGAATGCTGACCAAATATTTCACATAATACATATAAATAGACGCTTAATTACAAATCTATCAAATGATAAATTTCCATAGCAGAGTGAAAATAAAAATTATTATTAGAGATAACCTCGTCAAAATCAGCAGCTGCACCAATTGGAGCTGACAATAATTCCTGAATCTGTTTCATGTTCTCAGTCTGTTCATTAATCTCATCCATGGTCGCGTCAACATCATTAATATTCCTGAAAAAATATAATATTGCAACTCAACAATGTCACAAATCAGTAACCTAAAGATAAGCAAGAGCGTTAAACAAAAAAGGCTACATACATGAAGAATATTTTCCACATCAGAAAAATATTTAAAAAAAATTCAGGTTTGAAAACAAGTAGATATACCAACAACAACAACAACCAAGCCTTATCACACCAAGTATATACTTTTTTTGAAGAAGAACACCAAGTATATACTAACATGCAAATAAAATATATATAGATCAGAATATCAAGAACAAATTCACAAATTTTTTTAAATATAAGTAGTGCTACATACGTATCTTTTTGCATAGCCTGCATAGCAGCCGCTCCAGTTCTCAACGCGGCTACTGTTTCTGTGGTTGCCTTGGCACCTTCCAGCATTATCATCTGTAACACATATCACCAGCATAAGATATAAAAGACGTTTAAAAACTGAATCATGTTGCACTCATGGTTATCAGAACAAGACTGAACTGGTTTCTCAGATCGAGAAAACTTAAGAACTGATCCTCCAATCGGTCAACTCAACCCTGAAAAACCAGTGCAAAAAATGGAAGTACTGGTAATCAACCAGTCAATCCGAATTAACAAGTCACAGTTCATTGTTCAAATGATTGAACTGGTCCTTTAAATAATATAATCAATATGAGAAAAACAACAATTTGTAATGCAACAAGATTTTGCTACTAATCTCATGTCTTCCTCTTCTACTCTCATTCTATATGATACCAGTATGTATGTTAGAAATAATATCAGTATATCACTTCAATTTCATACTAGTAATGTAATAAATCAATTGAATTATGGTAGATATTTTTATATTTTTCTTTAATTTATTTATACATGTTTCACACACAGTCCCGTAAATATAATATTTGATTACTTTCATATGATTATATATTATTACCAGGTGCAGCAGCAACGCAAAAGCTCAAAGGGAAAAATATCCATTTAAGGGAAATGCCCATGTTTTTGCATGAAAATCGCATAAAAGCCATCAGGAGGAAATTGTCAAATGCCTAAGTTTTGCAAGAAAAGTAGAAAACTATAAAAATGCCTTTGTGCAAATTTTTTTGTAGAAAATTGACAGGTGGCTAGGCTACTGATCGGGTTTAATAGAGTGTATGTGTTGAGTATATATCTATGTTAATATACAAAAAGGTGGTTGAACTAAGCAGACTTGAACCTTTCTTTTTTAGCGATTTAATGGTCAGTCCAGTTTTGAATCTTGGTAGCGATTTAATGGTCGGTCCGGTTTTGAAAATAATGAATGTAACTGCTGATATGAAATTATAGTTACTGAATAAGAAGTTGCGCTGTCACCTGATCATGAATACGCAACTGGAAGTTTCCAAGCTGCTCTACTTGCTGTTCATATAGCCTCTTCCTTTTCAAACATTGTATCGCCGCTGCAATAGATAGAAATTCAAAAAGAAAACTTTACTAGAGATTAATATATTATTGATTCGTGAAACTGCTCCACTAATAATGGATTTCTAAAGAGGGGTGCGTCTGTGTGTGTTAAGATATTTTTAGCATAAAATGTCCAGGTAAAACTTATCTATAAAAATTTGGTAAAACATACACCATAGAATGATCAGGTAAAGTTTGTCTATGCTCACCCAGTTACTCCCACTTTCACTCTAGTCTTTCCTTTTTTATGTGATGGCAGAAATTATCAGTTTTATAGACTCAACTGCAAATTGATATTCTTAACCATGAAACCTGGTATGCATAGTCAAAAATGTTTTCTATGAGGTCACATTTATAAAGTGGTGTGTCGTAGTAGGCACCCTGAACCTCTAACTACCGAACTATCCTACATCTGATCTGCTGTCCTTAACTGCTTCTATAGGTCATCTCTAAACATTGCCAAACCAATCACCTACGAAGAAACTTTACCCTCTATTCTACGGTTGGTACTTGGTACTACCCAAGTTTCTCTTCAATGAAGGCTCAATTGATTTTGAGCAAAGTACACATTCATATTCTCCACATTAACACAAGTGCAAGTCATTAGGAGGGATACACTATAGGTCTGTTTGGATTGATTTATTTGAGTTTATCTACTGGCATAATTTCTGTGGTATTGTTTGGGAGAACGTATAAAAACAGCTCATGACACTTTTACTAAGTTTTTTTCAGCTTATTTTCATAAGTTCTCCAAAATAATTTATGGAAACAACTTATAGCACATACCAAAAACAATTTAATTTAATTTAATTTCATCTTTTGCTATATAAATGCGAAACAGGGTCTATGTGTTTTGGTACGCACCCCTTTTATTCTTGGCCCTTGTGAATTCTTTAGCCCTTTCAACTTCAGCCGCAGCCTTTTTAAGAAGAACGTTCTCTTTTTTCTCTAGCATTCCAAGTGTCTACATAATTCAATCAACAAAAGAGTTCAAGTTATAAACAATTCAGAAAGCAATATAATGAACGAAGAAAATAGGAGCTTTTATTTATTTACCTCATTTAATTTTTCTAAAGTTGATAGAGTATTGGCTTGTTGATCCTGTTTAGTTTTACCAAAAAGCTTTGAAAACATTGATGATTTCATCCTGTGAGAATTATGAAATTGAATTGAAACCGGTCTCCCTGTAACAGAAAAAACAGAATCCAATATGAGAATTATGAAATTGTAATATAAATGATGATGATGATGATGATGGGACGAACCCTGTTAGGGTTTGGAATTTAGAGGAGAGAAACGGAGAAGCTTATGATCGAGAAAAAAAGAATTGAGATGAAAACGCGTGCGAATGCGATGGGTGCTTCAACAAGAGAAGAAAAACGAAATAGAAATAGAGAAAGAGAAGGATACTTGCTTAGCTCCCTTCTACTAAGCGCGGCCCACACGGATTAGTTTGTTTCGTTAGTATTTATACTCTGGCTCCCTTTATTGGGAGCTCAAGGTCAAACCACTTATCTTTATTGTAACAAAAAAACAAAACCAGTTACAACCTCAATTTCAAAATATAAATAAAATTGATTTTTTTTTCATTTATTTAATGATGTATGTCATCCATAAACCACATACATCGTTAAATGAATGAACCTAAAAATTCAATTTTGTTTATATTTAAAACGGAAAAAGTATCATTTTGCTATTTACTCTCAACAAATTTACCTTTAACAAATTCAATTCTTTTTTTTTTTACAAACAATTCAATTCTTTTATGCATCATAATTTTAGAAAATTAAAACCAACTATTCATATAAGGACCCATTTATTATGAATTAAAATAAAAGTGATTTTGTTATAAAATAATAATTTATAGATTATTTTATAGATACTATCGGAAAGACAGGCACGTGTTGTGCTAACATTTAAAAATTATGAACGATGTTTTTTATGAACTTTTTATTTTGATTAAAACTAGACATTTAAATGTTTGTTATTTTAAAGTTATAACAAACTATGATTATTTATTTCAATGACACCAACAATATAACAAAAAAATATAATCTAATTCTTTTTTCATACAAAAAATTTTATCATAAAAAAAGTTATTTAACGGTATAATTGGTATGATGAAAAATTAAATACAAATATACTCATCTAGTTTGTTACACTTTTTAAATGATAAAGGAAAATATATATATATATATATATATATATATATATATATATATTCATTTTCTTACACAACATATATATATATATATATATATATATATTCATATCGTGTTTGTTATATATATTTTTTAATATTTAAATTTATTTTTATCTACTTGTTACATGTGTTATTTATATTGAAAATTGAGAGCATTTTTGAAACAGAAAAAGTTAACCCCAAAAGAGTTTAAAGGGTTATTTTCTTTATATGTTGGGAAAAAAAATCGAACCAAAAAGGGATGCTTTATTATTTGATGTACCAATTCATGTATTTACAATACAATGCGGGTTTTTTTTGATAAATCTAAAAGGTTTATTCCATCTTCTTTCAAAAGTCAAAAGCAAGGTGGATTTTAAGGTGAAGGTACAATTAAGTCCCTTAACGATGTACCACTTTATTTAACAGTTAGATTCAATCAGGCCATATGATGTCATTATTTCTGACCTTATTGTATCTAACTCCTCTTCTATGCAACCAATTCTTTCATGCCTAACAAATCTCCTTTCATCGAAGCACGACCACGATGTCGGAGATCTGTTTGCTCCTCCGCTACATCTAAATATTTACTCCTGAGTTCATACAATAAACCCCACAAGTGCCTATCGTTTTGTATGATTCAACATTAAAAGTCATCAAAAAGACTTCATTGATTATTCAACAACGATTCTCCTTGGTCATTGGTAACCATGCTCTGGTAGTGTATGGGGGGAGAAGATATCAATTTCACGTGATAAACAACAACAATTCATACAGTACTAATACTCAAAAACTACAATTGAATTATTTTCTGTTATCGCTAATTCTTATAAACACTCATTTGAAATTAAATTCCTACTTGAATTTGTGTTATGTCAAAATCCTTTTCATTCATCAAATTTTTTCTTTTCTTAAAATTTCCCTGAACTTGTTTTAATTTTATTTTCGATTCAGTGTGCGGCTGTTAAATAAGATCTGCCATGAGAGATAATTGGTTGCAGAGAGGAGTTATTAAATTTAGATCCAGTGTAGTCAAGTACTATAACGAAACAATATGATCTAATTAAATCCAAGGTTAAATAAAGTGGTGCACAGTGAGGGATTTAACTGAACCCTCACCCTAGAATCTACCCAAAAGCAAACAACATATATATTTTTTTATATAAATTGTTGTTAACACTTTAAACAAGGTTGAAATACACTAGAAAAAATATAAATGTCAACTAACATTTAACAGTCGTTGGTTAAAATCCATCAACAGTTACCTACCGATAAAGTTATACTCCCTGTGTCCCTTATTAGATGACCTAGTTGACTTCGACACACGCATCAATGCATATCTTTTATCTTTGATATCTTCAATTTTCAACTAAAAAAAATTATAAAGATTTAATATTTTAAAAATATTCATCGAGACAAATCCAACATCTTACATGATATTATTTATCTTTGTGAATTAGTAGAAAAATATAGTCAAAGTATGCTAAGTAGGGCTGACAATGAACCGAACCAACTCGACAATAGTTTGAAACTCGATACGACAATTAACTCCTTGAACTTTCTTCAAAATAAAAACTCGTTGAACTTGGTTCATGAACCAAATGAGCTGAACTTAAGCTTGTTAAATAAAGGAGCTGAACTTGAGCTGTATATAATTCGACTCGGTTGGTTCATGAGTTAACTCGATAATATATATATATATATATATATATATATATATATATATATATATACACACACACGTATATTTAATTTATTACAAGCTACCTCTGATACTAAAATTTATGTACACTAATTATAAGAAAAGAGATCCTTAAAAAACAAAATAAGAAAAGGAAAAAAAAAAAGAAGCTAATGATAAACTAATGCAAGCTTAGGCTTTAAACCACACATATTTATACAATAATTTGTCCCACATCGGTAAGTTTACACACACTAGTGAGGATGAGTAGTTATAAATAGAAGCACAATAGTAAGGTCAGCACATCAGTCGTAACAAGAAGGTGTGCATGCTCATTAGCTTTGTGGTCGTTTAATATTATTTTGTGTTTTTTAAAAACTAAATCAAAAAAGATCAAAATATTATTTTTTGGCAAATTTTTTTAATTATATTATTTGAACAAACGAGTTGAATTGAGATGTTTGTAAACTTTAACGAGCCGAACTTGAGTTAAAAAAAATGATTTGTATCGAAATAGAACCGAGTTTTGAGTTGATTCAATTCTTATCGAGTCAAGTTTGTGTTTGATTTGACTCGACTGATTTTCGACCTATGTTAATTGTTAAGTCAGTTATGTATATTGTCAAGGTATCTATTGAGGGAGGGAGTATTGATAAATTACTTATTCTTCCTTGAGTGGGAAGTGTGAAAAATTACTTTATTAGCTGTTCCATCTTCAAAATGCAAACCACAAAAAATAATTTCTTCTGCTTCTTCTTCCTATTCTTTCTCTCTCTCTATTTTCTCATACTCCTCTATCTCTCCCATCCCTCACCTATCTCTCAACCACCTCTCTCTCACTCTTTATCTCATACTCACTCCTATCTCTTTTAGCTTTGTATCCCTCTCATAAATCCTCTCTCTTCCCTTTTGTCCCTTGAAGTAAAGCGAATAGCAGAGCGGTGGCGCTGCAACATCATTCGGCGAGTTCTCTTTCTTTTTTTCTTTTTTTTTCGAATCTCGATCCTTTCAGCGTTCAATTCAACCCAATCTTCTTGCACAATTTCTGCGGTTAGTGAGTTGTTATCTCTCAAAATTCTCTAATTTCAATTTTCTTATTATTATTGATTGGTGAGGGTTTCACATAATTTTACTTTATGATTAAATCTTTACTTAGTTTGTAATGTTAGTTTTGATTCAATATATAATAATATGATATGTTGAATCCAATCGGTTTCTAGAAAACCAGTCTCCAACACCAAATTTTAGTCTGTTGATTCATAATTCATAATACCAATGTATATATAGACACGCACAGTGGCGGAGCCAGAAATGTTGAATAGTGGGGGCAATGTATATACTCCCTCCGTCCCTTAATATAACCACCTATTGTTTTTTTAACATTTCTTAAGAAATGTTGTTGGAGTAGTTAATGTGTCTGTTTTATAGTACAATTTTACAAAATTACCCTCATTAAAGAGATAAAGTGAAAAGTCAATTTATTGTACTTTTAGAATTAGTAGTAGTATTAAATAAGGGTATCTATGGAAAAAAATAATTAATGTATGTTGTAATTTGAAAAGAGGGTTATATTTAGGGACAAAAAAAAAACAAAAGGGGGTTATATTAAGGGACGGAGGGAGTATAAATTTGTAACATGGTCACCCTATTCTAATTTTTAGCAGGGTCATCTTGAACAATTTAAACGCCCATGTACAATACTAATTATTGATACCGATTTAGAATAGTCATTTTGATCTCTAAATTTATGATATGTTTTCATTAAAATATTTGAAATTTATCAACACTATGAACACTTCTTCAAATTGTTTTTTTATTATTCATTGTATAGACCAAATTGATTAGCGAAAAATATATTTAAGGTTTAAATTAACTAACTAAAGACACATTTAAAAATTAATATGACTAATAAAAAACAAAGTTTGTTTTTGTAATTTTAATAGAAAGATTGATAACCCATTTTGATTCAAAACCTCGTAAGTTTTTCATAATATATAATTACATTATTATCATATATTAATTATTAAGGAAAACGAAACCAACATAAAAGAAGATGTTGAAATATACAGCCAAACGTTTTTGTTTAATAGGTTCCATAACATCTGTATGGAAGGTTGATAAAACCTTTTTTTTAGTAAATATAATAAGTAAATAATATTTATATTAGTGTATATATGTAACGTAATTGGACATGGTATATATTAGTGTATATATTATTAGTCTATATATTAGTGTATATATGCATGAAATTAGGATGCTATGGAAAACTTTGTGGGGGCACAAGCCCACATAGTGTTATATGTGGCTCCGCCACTGGATACGCAAGTTATATAGTTTTAGTCTAGACTAGGATTACTGAGTGTTTCCAACTTTACAGGGTACTGAGCTGATTGTTGTTTATGGCTCGATCCACCAAAATCTTTTACCGGTTCGACCACATTAGGAATTTCGTCAATGCCAAGGTTAAATGGGTCCGAGACGACTATCTTGATACTGCAGTCCTCAAAGAGAAAAATCTCAAACATGTAATTTCTCTTAAGAATCATATCGTTTCGTCTCCGTCTAAATCCTTATCCATTTACAATGCTTCCATGCTGAAATCTTCACTCGACCTCCCCACTACAACTATCAAATTCGTTGAGAAATATCGTCATGTTTTTGTGCAGTTCCAACCGAGTCCTGGTCTTCCTCCGCGTGTTAAGCTCACTACTCAAGCTTCAGCGCTACATAAAGAAGAAATGGAAGTTCATAATTCGAGAACTAACCGTGAGGATGCTGCTCAGAGGCTTTCGAGGCTTCTAATGCTTGCTGGCATGGCGAGATTGCCGATTTATGTAATTGAGAAGCTGAAATGGGATATGGGTCTTCCTCATGATTATGTTACTACCCTTTTAGCTCATTACCCGGATTATTTTGATGTTTGTGTTGTGGAAGATCCATTGTCTGGAAAAGAAGTGCTTGCTTTGGAACTTGTTTTGTGGAGAAAAGAACTTTCTGTGTCTGAGTTGGAGAAGAGGGTAATGGGCTTTAACTATGGTGCAGATAAAAGAAGACATGATATTCAATTTCCCATGTTTTTGCTTAAAAGTTTTGCTTTAGAGAAGAGGGTGAAGACTTGGGTTGAGGGTTGGCAAACATTGCCGTACATTTCTCCATATGAAAATGCATTTCATCTTGACTCGAATAGCGACCAGGCGGAGAAGTGGACAGTTGCAATTTTGCATGAGTTGCTATCTCTTTTGGTGTCAAAGAAAACAGAAAGAGAGAATTTGCTTTGTTATGGAGAGTGTTTGGGGTTGGGCTTGAGATTTAAGAAGGCTTTGGTTCATCATCCCGGTATATTTTACCTTTCTAATAAAATAAGGACTCAGACTGTTGTGCTTAGGGAGGCTTACAGAAATGAATTTCTTGTTAAGAATCATCCAGTGATGGGCATGAGATATTGGTACATTCACCTCATGACAAAGGTGTAGAAGCACCGTAAACAAGTTGATTTGGAGGATGATGATGAAATTAAAGTTTTGCTACTGAACCTGTAGATTCTAGTTCAAACTATCTAACATAGAAATGAAACCAGATTTCCATGTTACTGATTGTCGCAACTGACAAAATTTATTATGTTGCGTGTTGGAAATTTATGCCAGTTGCCAAGATTTTAAAATGTGGACAAATGCAATTGTGATTACCGACTCCAATTTAAAACCTCATTAGTTGGTAGTAAATCATGGAGGAATGGATGTATGCTATGCCTAAACAGCAATTTGTCTAGAGTTTTTAGTGTTGAATTAATTGTGGCCGCAATAGTGGTTGATCGTTGACTAAACTGTGGATGTGAATAACATCCTCGTCTTTGATTTTTGTCATGGACAAAATACCTGTTTTTCCCACTTTAAACATCACCTTGTACAGATTGAGGGGCTTATATCTTTCCCCCATCACATACTGAAGCATTTTATCGTTAGTTCTTCTTGTTTGGTTACATAATCATATAAAGAAGGGCTGTTCTCTATATCTCTCTGCAACCCACCTATTATTTGTCATTTGGCAAAATTTACATCCTATGCGAAAGGGAAATTAGATACATGATCTGCTTGAGGAAAAAAGTGTTCCATCACCCAAGGGGAATAATATTGTGATAATTATGCTAACTCAGTTAGATACTGTTATCCTTTTCTGATATCCGTCATAATTCTTTTTACTAATATCTAGAAGTTTCTCAGTCTGTAGTGACTATGAGATGGTGTCAGAACTGTTGGTATAAATACCTTGTAATCTATCTCTATTATTCAGATCATAAATATATGACTTCAGATTCAATTACAAGTTCCATCTGCACTTTTCTTTCTATCTCAGATTCTATCATTGTTGAATGTCTATAACATGGATTAAAATCTCTAAAGACATTTAACACTAGTCAAGTGCACCCTTTTCGCAACTCTATTGGAATCCGAATTTAGCAAAAAATAGGTAAGTATAATTTACATTTACGCGGAGATTATAAGATCGCTACTTCCTACTTCCTTAGTGCATGCATGATATTCCTAGGTACATGGTTAACTATGTACACAAATACACTCCCCCTCAAGTTTGAAAATACAAATTAAATGCTCTAAGCTTGGAACAAATAAATTGAATATTTGCCCCCCTTAGAGATTTTGTGACGATATCTACCGGTCGATAATAAGAGCTAACAACATTAGTGGCAACTTCTTTGGAAAGAACTTTCTCAGCTGTTCTTCTATTTATACACCCTAAGCAATAAATATAAATATAATTTACATTTACAAGGAGATTAATAATATTTTGACTTAACTGCATGTATGGTATTCCGTGAGCACATGGCTAACTATACACACGGTTCTAAATATAACTGCTGCAACTTCCAATACTAACATCAGTGTCTTTTGGCACCTGAGTTGGATTTGGGATGGGGTAATCGCCCACTAGCCTATTCCTGTCTACTTAAGTATGGTGATGGGCTGGCCTTTGCCAGCAAATTTTTCCATATTTTATTCACTTTTTTCTGTCATCTTTTTGTAATTTTAGCATTAAAGCATCATCCTAAGTTACCGTCCTAAGTTCATTTTCTAATTTTTGTGCAGCTATAGTGCCATTGGTTGCAGGACATTAGTTTCTTCCTCTTCTTTGTACATGGTATTGGACATCAAGTGAGCATTTATGAAGCATGAAATTGTTCAGTGGTTGGCGTCGTTTTGCTTTTGGTGTTCTATTAATTTTCCTCCTTACTCATCTGTTTTCTGGTAGGCAATCTCTTTCACTTTTTCCTGTAAGTACAAATCATTCCGTGTCATGTATAATTGAGCTTTACAAGTGAACTTGGTTGTATTCTCATCAGTCAGAGAGTTGAACAGCTCAAAAATGCTGGAACCCCGTAAAAAACTTAACGAGAAATTTGATCATCTGGTACTTGGTCCTGCTGCTGGTCAAGGCTTGTCAAATCGTTTGCAATGCCAAGGTTCGTTTTGTCTTTATATAGTAGTTATTTAAATTATGGTCTAATTCTTGAATTTTTTGCTCAGAATGATGTGATTCCAGATAGGTTGTCTTAGAATGTATCATTGTATCTTATAATGTTACTGACGACCCACCTTGCATTTTGAGTGAGTTAATACTACTATTTTGAAAATTGTCTCTGGGATTTTGATAATATAGCATTCACAAATGTTGAATTGGTATTAGTTTTTCTCAAATGCCCCATATTAGATACCGTCTTAAATGTAATTTAAGGTGTTAACCCTTTTTTTTTCTTTTATTTTAAGAATGTCATTACGGAAAAGAACCTAATGAACCGATGAAGAATGTGGAAAGCAGAAAGATCTAAAAACCAGTGTGTGCGTGTGTGTGTGCCCGCGCGCGCTCTGAGACCTTATTAACTTTGAAATGTTGTTGCTTCTAATATATTACTATGTTTGATGTTGTTAATAGTAAACTTAGTGCTATAATCCTGACATGGCATTGCCTAGGAATGTTTGCACTCATTGGGAATTTGGGAGTCCATTATAGGCATTGGGCAGTTTTATAACAAAATCTTAAAATTGGAAATGTGTTATTATTGGTGTTCAGTTTTTAATTTTTAAAATTGATTCGCAGGTCTCATGGATTACTTGCAGATTGTATGTTTTCTCTGTTTGGGTTATTTTCTTTTTATCTTTTGATACCAACTCTCTCCAATGTGACGTACCATGAATTGAGTGTATTGATGTGTTAATTTTTTTTTTTTTTTTTTATATCATAGGACTAGTAATTTGAACCATATGCCAATTTTTTTACAACAAGTTTATGGCTCAGCTTAATTTGTCACAAATCTTATTCTGAAGATATTTATTTCTCAGCATGTTCTTCATTACCTTTATTTGTCTCATGTATATTTATTCGCATAGTGATTGTGTAAGTAAGGAATTTTTTTACATACATGAGTTTCATATTCTAGAAAAACTTGTAACTATTATTACATATTTACATCCAATAAGTATGGTATTTTTTGTGGATTGTAAATGTTATAAAATTTTCATTTTTTAGGTTTTGCACTTCAGTCATAATTAGCTTGTCCGCATTATTTTGGTTTCGATTTGTTTTTATAATGCATTTTACATCTCTGCAATTCACAGGATCAAAAGCTCTCAATAGGACCCATTCTTCAAATGGCGGATTAGGTGTAGATGGAAGTATTACATTTGTCACTGTCTTTACCATTTATAATTCTTCTCTCGATGGAGTAGATGATAAATCATCAAACACATTTGTTGGCAACGCTTCATATAATAAGGTGGAAAGGTCAATGGCTGTGCTGAATGTCTTCATTAACTTCATTCAGGTAATTACCGAATAAACTTTGTGGGTATGTTAGATTGCAAAGAGCTTATTGCCTTTGATTATTGTGTCTAATGTTAGTTTATCAAGGGTAGTGTGGTTAAGTGCGTTGTCATTATCAATGTTGATATAAATTTTTTGAAGTGTGTCAATTGGAAATAGTAGAACGTCCTTGTCTTGACTTTTATTTTACCTAACTTGACACTATTTGTTTTATCACATTCCTCAATAAATTTTTTGAAGTGTGTCAATTGGAAATAGTAGAACGTCCTTGTCTTGACTTTTATTTTACCTAACTTGACACTATTTGTTTTATCACATTCCTCAAATATGTACTTGTCAACCTTTGCCTGCTGATAAATATTGATCAATGGGCAAACAAAGGTGGCTTGATTGATTTAATAGTAAGTATCTTTGGTATTGAATATTGTACAATTAGAAATTATATTGAAATTGTATTATTAGGCCGTAGAATAAGTTTATCTTACCAATTAAAAAAAGAGAACATACCATAAGGAATTAGCATGAGGTCTATCTTATTTTATTTTTAAAGGCCATATAAGGAATTGTATGTTTGAAAGAAATGAATGCACAATTGCTACTCAAATCAGAGACGAATACTTTATTCACTATATTCATGAAAATTATAGTGGTGACTTTTTCCAGATAACAACACATCATTATGTTTTCCTTCAAAAAAAAAAAAAACACATCATTAAGTTCAGATTTTTTTTCCTTCTGAATATAAAAGAATCTATATTATGCGAGGATTAGAAAGGTGTAGATTTTTTCAGATATTATTTGTATAATGAAGTTGCCTGAATTGCATGCTTACAGTTCTTAACCAACTGGTAGCACCGAAATTGAATCCAATCAATCCATTGGCAAATAAAACTACACTCAGATGTCTTATATTTCTTCTCTCTAACAATCAAATCATTGTTTGTTATTGTTGTAAATAGTTTGTAATTATTAGTAATAGTTGTATTCGGCCCATTAACCAGGTCCATTTAGAATAGCTATTTAAATGTATTAGTGCTTGTACTCTTTTTACATTACAACATTGAAATATCAGTTATTATTTTCTGCAGTTATATTTGTTTTGCTCTGTTTCACATACTCAAACCCAAGCTTAACTTTGTGTGTAAATGGTCCAAATATTGGATAACTGATATTGTCATTCAGCCTTAAGCTCATTTTCTGACAATTATACCAGACAGACATCATTTAATATTTGGTATGGATTACATATGCAGGTAGCAATGCCCCGGAGCAAGGTGATTATTCTCACGGATCCAGTTTCTGACCTTTCAGTGCACAGAAATAGGGTCTCTCTGTATCCCATACAAGGTGAATATTCAAGAGACAAGTTAATGCTCCAAAGGATCAGGTCTTACATTGTAAGATCACAGTCCATCTACAGTATATATATAGATTTTTTTTGGTTAAAAATAGTTGCTTGTTTTTTCCCTTCTCATTATTTTTCTGTCTACTAATTGCAACACCAAATACTATAGCTGTCTTTTCCCCGAATCAGGTGCACCAAAATAGATCATAAGTGCTTGCTATCTTCGTCATTCTTTCTCTTAGACGTTATGTCATCATATAGTGCTAGTAGTCTTGTTTTATCATTATCTGTGATGATAAGAATGTCAAAATTTATATAAATAACCTTTTGTTTGGTTCTTTACAGACCTTTTTAGAAACAAGACTTCATAAGCTTTCTCACAATCCAATGGATATCATTCATTACATCTTCACTGATTCTGACATAGCAGTGGTTGATGATTTAGGGCAGATTTTTCGTGATCATCCTAATTTTCATATGGCTCTGACCTTCAGGAACAACAAGGCTCAACCTTTGAATTCAGGATTCATTGCAGTAAAGGGTACCCCTGATGGAATTTTAAGGTAGATAAACTGCACTATCTGTAGTTTTAGTTTAATTGCAGTTACATGAAACTGTGAAGAAAAAATTAAAATTACAGATTAATTATGTAATTGGCTAGTATTTATGCAATTTTCACTGTTTAACAAAGTTTCAACCATCTGATTTGGACATGACCTTTTTCTGGATCACATACATGACGTGCCACTAATTGCTTGACAATTGACATGCTCTCGTTTCAGGTTTCTGAGGATAAGAAAACAATGTATTTTTTATATTTAATTATGATCTGTTTTTAGTGCAAAAAGTTTAACAATATAGAATTTAGGGAAAGGCTAACGAATGCTCCCGGGGCATTGTTTAAGGACTTTAAAATTTAAATGGTAAATTTTTATGAAAATATGGGTATGCAATGCATTGAAATTTGTAGTGTTTGACTTTTTTAATGAATAATTTCTAAATCTATGATCCTTAAACATCCCCTAGGGGCCCTCGTTTGCAAGACCCTAGAATATACTATCCATGAGCCATTTTAATTTTTGAAGGCATTTTTCCCTATTTGCTTCTCCTAGAATCTATAATAAACTGGTTGACTGTACTATACCTTAATATTGTATTTACAAGTTAAAGGGATAATACGTCTTAAACTTCTTGATCTCTCTCCCTCATTATACTGGTATCTAATGCTAAATTCCTGATTTATTTCTTCATTTTTCTGGTATCTAATTGTTAAATTCAATTTGAGAATCAATGCAGGGTGAAGCTTTTCCTACAAGAGGTTTTGAAAGTTTATGTCTCAAAATACATGAGTGCTTCCCGCATGCTGGGTGATCAGTTAGCTCTTGCTTGGGTTGTGAAGTCAAAACCTCATTTTGATGCCAGCAGGTTTGCGAAAACACTACCTTTCTCTGATGACATTGGTGGTACTTCAATATTGTTCTTACCGTGTGCCCTATACAATTGGACTCCGCCTGAGGGTGCTGGTCAATTTCATGGTATGCCACTGGATGTTAAGGTATAATGCTCACTAGCTGACTGCTTGGAGTTAAATTGGATTGGGTTCTGATTTTTTTGTTTAATGATATATCATTCGTTCCTGGTTTATTTCTGGGTTGCAGGTTGTTCATTTTAAAGGATCAAGAAAACGTCTAATGCTCGAATCATGGAATTTTTATTCCTCAACTCCTGACATTGCTGATATGTTATGCCTTATTTTGGGAAGTGGAAGAACAAAATATGATTTTTGAGAATGATTTCTCCTAAAATGTATCATATCATATATTTCAGCAACTTGCGCCATCAACAACTCCCAATTGTAAGACAGAAAAATTCAGCTATTGCTCCTTTGTCGATAGTCATTACCCTTTTGATTGGTACTGCTAACTGCAAACCAGAAGGCCGGAGCTGGACCGTGAAATAGGTTGAACTGCTCTACTCAGGATAGTTCTTTTTAGAAAGCACATTTTTTAGATTCCAACATATCAAGAGTATGTAGAATGTGATATTATATTTTGAAACGATGAAGGTTTATACATTCTTGCGCAATTGGAAAAGATATTCTTGTTCAAAAAATTGGAAAAGATATTTATTGAATTTAAATTTGCTTGGTTAAATGCCATAGATGAACTCCGCTATGAAAATTGGTATTCAACAGTCGATATTATTGACTATTAATGGATCATCAATTTTCATTATACAATCATTTACACTGTCTTTGGAATCAATGAAAGTGAGAGGAAAAGAAAGGAAGGGAAGAAAGTGACAAGAAAAGTAAGCTTTCCATTGTTTTGTTGTACAATGAAAACGAGGTTACACTTGCAACTAGCCTTTAGACAGCATCACTTTACACTCTTTAATTACTGCGTCTTACATATGTCTAATCCAAATTTTGTGTTGTTTGGATAAAATCTTGAATACAAAAATGTCACATGTCTGTTGGAGAAAACATGATAAAGACAAAATTGTTGGAGAAAAAAAGTAGGCAAATGAATTTCTGCATCAGTGAATAAAGTATAGGGAGCCCCTAAAAGAAGGTCCACTGGTGGACCTATACAGATGACTTCTACAATGGGTTGCTCTCAATTTAGTTTACAATTTTTAATGTTTATTGTATAAATATTAAATACTAATCTTATCCCTGTTCTTTCTCAACGCAAGCATCCACAAGAACAACATAAACAACAACTCCAAATCCATTGTCTCTTTGTTATCTTCAAGGCTGAAGATCTTCAATTTACATCTTTCTAATTTATTAGAGAGAGGAAATAACCATTTTATATCCAGATCTATTGAGCTTGGATTGAATTAGCACTCTCATCATCAATATAATTTTTATATAAATTTTGCTATGGACATTGAGAATTTTGGAACTTCTTTGTATATTATTGCTACAACATATGCCAGGCCTGATTTTTTTATCTTTCAGTTTTGTGTAATCTTTTGGCTACATCACAGCAACAAAAAGCCAAACAATGATTTGTTATTTTAATTCAAATATCATTCATGTTAAAATATTTTCGAGAGGAGAATTGAAAAAGAATTGCAATCCAAAATTACTGAACTCGAATTCTCAATGTTGGCTAATGGAATTGCATTGTCATTGCATCATGAAGTTCCTTTTATTGTTTTATTAATAGCATCTCAAGTGATTATGCTGCTCTCTTGAAAGCTTTAAATACAGTCTCACTGAAGCATGGCAACTGCAGAATAAAACAACCACCTTGACCATATCATTGTACTAACGACTGCAAGTGTTTGGAAAAGATTCAGGTGGGGTTGGATGAGGTTTCGTGATAGAGGTGAAAATGTGAAGCGGTGAAGAACCAAGAGGGTACTACTTTTTAGACCTATTAATTTGAGTCTAATAATAAAATTAAAAATATTGATTAAATTGAGATAACCAATTATAGTAGGTGATTTGCATAGGTTCATTGGTAGACCTTTATTTTTAGGGTCCATATTAGGGATTCCTTAAAGTATAATATAAATAAAAGATTAGGACTCTTAGTTTCAGGTGTTTTTTAGTCAAATTGAAAAACCTATAAACACTAGCAAAAAGACGGGTGCTCAAGTGTCAAGTCTTTCCGTTCTTTTTACTGCACTAAAATTTAAAAATTATAAATTATATTTTTTAATGAAATTTTGATTAAAACTAAAAATATAAATATATGTTGCTTTCTAGTTATAATAACAAATCAAATTAAACATGGTTATCTATTTCAATAACATCAACAACAATCTTTATTATTAAAAAAGTTGTTTAAGGGTATAATTGAGATAATAAAAAGGTAACTATAAATATACTCATTTAGTTTGTTACATTGTTTTTAACTAGCGAAAAGACATAGCTACAAAAATAGCTACGTTTTTCCGCTCTTTTTATTGCGATAATGTTTGAAAATTATTAACAGTATTTTTTAATAAAATTTTGATTTTGATTAAAACAAAAAATATAAATGTTTGTTGCTTTCAAATTTTAACAAATCAAATTAACCATGATTATGAAAAAGTTGTTGTTTAAGGGTATAATTGAGATAATAAAAAAGTAAGTATATATACACTCATTTAGTTTGTTACACTTCTTAAACGATAAATGAATAGTTTGTTACATTTCTTAAATGATAAAGGAAAAAACTGAACATTTGTGTTTGTTACACTTTTATTTTAACATTTAAATTCATTCATATATTTTTGTTATATGTGATATTTATATTGAAAATTAAGGGCATTGTTTTGAAGAAAAAAAATCATACCAAAGGAGTTGTTTTCTTTAGGATGTGTTTGTTTCAAGTGTACCAAATTTATTCCTAAAAATAACATTCTATAGAATATAATAGGATATTTATTCCAAAGTATTTAGAAAAAAAATGTTTGGTTAACATTATAATAACCTTAAAAATAGGAAATATAATAGGTAAATTACACATAATTTTATTCACATCTTCATGGGAACTTTATTCCCACCATTTTCTTTGGGAAAACTTTTCTATTCCCAAAAATACTTTATACTCGAAAATAAAATTTAGTAAACTTGTAACAAACATAAACATATGCATTTTTATGATTTCATTCCCAGGAATTTACAAATATAACTTGAAACAAACTCACCCTTGGTAGATATCGTGTTCGTTACTACTTACTATCAACCAGTTGCTTGGAGAGCAAGCAGATGACAACTATTTTAATTAATTAACAATGCCAAAAATATACTGACATGTCACGAGCGTATATATACGTCAATAGTTAGGATGATAATTGGACCCAGGTCCTATGGATATCCGCAAAAAATACCCACAATGGGTAGGGTAAAATCCCACTTTCATGGGTTTAGACACGGGTCCGGGTAATACTCACACATATTAATGGGCATGGGCACGGGTAAGGGTACTATAGTGCCCAGACCCGCAACCCCGCATATTACATATTTATATAATATCATAAATAATTTATTTATTTTTAGTGCATAATTAATTAATAAATTTGGATATTTAAGCCAAAACTTAAATCTAAACTAAAAAAAAACTGCTTAATACAATATCAGCTCCATTTTGTCGGTGTACAATTTTTTAAGAATATTTTAGATGTTTTTTATTTAAGTAAATACTGCAATTTGTATTATTTTATAACTTAATTTTAAAAAAATTGGACTATAGTTTTATTTCAATAGTGATTCTTTTATTGTCTTTTCATAGTTAAAATGTGAGTAATGAATACGAGTATGAGCAATTAGGTACCCATACCATAGGGTATGAGAAATAACACTAAATTGTTGCCCACAAAGGTATAAACACAAATACGGGTATAGGGATGGGTGTAGTAGCCTACCCATTGGGTCCCATTGCCATCCCTATTCATACTCTTCACTCAGTAACAGAAGTGTTTGGAAACACAATTTCGTATTAGGGTTTTGTTTTCTCTCATCACACTCTGAGTATACATCGCCGCCGCATAACAACAATGTCAGGCCTCTCATCACCACCGTCCGACCAATTATCCACCGTAACCCTCTCTTCCGACGAGGTTCCCAAAGCCGAATTCTCCGACTGTGTCCTGATTATATCCATAATCCGCCGTGAAGACGGTGGATCAGGTTTAGCAGGCAAGAAAGCAAGAATCGGCGGATGGGTGAAAACCGGAAGAAAAGCCGATAAGGACGCGTTCGCCTTTTTGGAATTGAACGACGGAACCTGTGCCGGTAACCTTCAAGTTATCGTTGATGCTTCGCTTGCTGATCTTGGACAACTTGTTCAGACTGGAACTTGTGTTGTTGTTGATGGACATTTCAAACTTCCTCCTTCTGGGGCAAAACAGAAGATCGAACTTCGCGCTGATAAGGTTATTCATGTTGGTCCTGTTGATCCTTCTAAATATCCTTTACCTAAAACGAGACTCACTCTTGAATTCTTGCGTGATTTCGTTCATCTTCGTTCCAGAACCAACACGGTGCGTTTCTCTCTCAAATTTACAGTGCCAATTGTGTATAGTAATGCAGGATTGTTTTAGTTACTTATTGGGATTTTGAGTTTTGGTCTCTAAACGGTAATTACCGTAGTCCTAAATAAATGTATTGAAATTACAAAATCATACAGGGGCATGATTTTTGTTAGTAATTTCATGGACTGAACATATTCGACATTTGATTATGTGAAAACTGAATGTCACTATTTTCCACGAACCCTGAGTGTTACTCTAGCATTTTAATTTGAATATGCTGATAGAACAACAGAATTAAGATACGTCTCTATTGGAAATTAGCAAATACTGTATAAACCATCGATAAACACATCCAGCGACATTCTTATTCCTAACATTATTGGGATGAGTGAACCATCAATTTCGTTTTTGAAATTGTAGAGTTAAACAATTCCATCCTTAAACTAACAAAATTTTGAAATGATCTCTAACTTCCCTGTCTCATATGTCCCTTCAAGACAATTTCAAAAATTAAATTGGTCAATCCAAATAGATTAATGTGTTTCAAGATTTTCAATTTTATGGATCATTTTAGAATTTTGTTAATTTTAGGGACCAAATTGTCCCGTGTCTACAATTTTAAGGATTGAATAGGCGATTCATTCATTCTTCCAGGGACACATCAATAAAACAATGGATATATAACAAGTTAAATTGGGAACAAACCTTTGTTAATTACATTAATTCATGTTCGATGGCAGGTTTCTGATTCACAAATTTTAGTTTAGTAGTTTATATCGTGTGAATTGGGAACCATATTTATTTGCACCAGCATGAAGTAGTGCATATACAAATAAACAAAAAGTTGTCGGCTTTTTATTCAATGTAACTCTTTATTCAATAATAAACTAGTTACTTTTACTTTTTGTTTTCGTTTTTGTTGATGCAAAGTTGAAATTGATTTATGCTTCTGAAGCTAGTTCATTTTATGCATGTTATTATTGGGTGATGTGAACGTAGATATCTGCTGTTGCTCGGATTCGGAATGCTCTTGCTTATGCTACACATACATTTTTCAACAAGCGTGGGTTTCTTTATGTGCACACGCCAATTGTCACAACTAGTGATTGTGAGGGTGCTGGGGAAATGTTTCAAGTGACAACTTTGTTCAGTGAAGCAGAGAGGTTGGAGAAAGAACTGATACAGAATCCTCCTCCAACTGAATCTGATATTGAAGCTGCTAAGCTTGTTGTTCAGGAGAAGGGCGAGGCTGTTTCACAATTGAAATCTTCCAAAGCAAATAAGAAGGAGATTAGTGCTGCTGTGGATGAACTTAAAAAAGCAAAAGAAAATGTATCCAAGCTGGAGGAAAGATCTAAACTTCAGCCCGGTATTCCTCGAAAGGACGGAAAGGTGGATTATACTAAAGATTTCTTTGCCCGTCAAGCATTTTTGACTGTTTCTGGTCAGCTTCAAGTTGAGTCTTATGCGTGTGCTCTTAGTCGTGTGTATACATTTGGCCCGACATTTCGTGCAGAGAATTCTCACACTTCCAGGCATTTGGCTGAATTTTGGATGGTAGAACCTGAAATTGCGTTTGCAGACTTGGAGGTACATAAAAATAAGACTCTCAATCTTGTCATGATTATTCTCATCGACGGCTGTTTGAAGTTTATTGAAATGCAATGCTTTCTTACACCTTTCTCCCAATTAAATTATTTGCCATTAACCACATTATTGGCTGAATGTCTATTCAAATACGTTGATTTTTAGGGTTATAAACTTAATTTTCTAGTGCAATCTTGAACTGCCAACATCACTCCTACTCCTATGGTCGGTCCTTTTGCTTTTGTTGTGGCAGAAACGATAACTTATTATTTGCATTATTGTGTAGGATGATATGCAGTGCGCTGAGGCATATGTGAGATTTTTGTGTCAGTGGTTACTTGACAACTGCCTTGAGGATATGGAGTTTATGGCTGACAAGTTTGATAAAGGTTGCATTGATCGTTTGAAAATGGTTGCCTCCACCCCCTTCATTCGACTTACATATACAGAAGCCGTGGAAATACTGGAAGAATCTGTGAAGAAGGGTAAGAAATTTGAGAATGAAGTAAAATGGGGAATCGATTTAGCTTCTGAGCATGAAAGGTACTTCTACAGTTGTTTTTTCAAGTTCTTGTTCTTATTGAATTGTGTTGTTTCTTTAATGATTAATATTGGTTGTTAGTTGTTGCTTTCGTGAATATGTGGAGTTGAACCCATGTCCTTGCTGCTCTGCCCTATGTTACCACCAAACCACCTTATCATTCCTCTTATTAAATCGTGTTTTTTGATGCCTTTGGGTTATGGTATGCAGATACCTAACAGAGGTGAAGTATCAGAAGCCTGTCATAGTCTATAATTATCCAAAAAAAATCAAAGCATTCTACATGCGCCTCAATGATGACTTAGAGACAGTGGCTGCTATGGATGTTCTTGTGCCAAAGGTATGTATCCTGTATATTTTATTTTAACATGTCTATGGTGCTTGGGAAAAGAACTATAGAAGGCCTACCATCATAGTAAGCAGTGTAGACAAGAATTAGAAATAAAGAGAGATCGAAAAACTACATATCAGACTATTAAGAAGGATTTAGATTCTTATGCGTTATTAGAAAATGTGATTTACTTATTATGACACTGAGCGGGGTACAGTGTTATATATGTTTTACCCAGTAGCTTTTGTGGTTGGCGTAATAGGAATTTGTAACTGTAATTTCAGGTTGGAGAGTTGATTGGTGGAAGCCAAAGGGAGGAGCGTTATGATGTCATTCAACAAAGGTAAGTTATAATTTCCGCTTACCCTAATTCATAAATAAATGTGTGCTCCTTTTACTGTGTTTCCTTTTGTAAAGGATTTTTCTGTTCATGGAAGATTTTTTTACTTTATTTTCCTTGTTTCTACTGTTATAATGTTACAGACTAGAGGAGATGGATCTGCCTGTTGAGCCATATGAATGGTACATTGACCTGAGGCGGTATGGAACAGTGCAACATGCTGGATTCGGTCTTGGCTTTGAAAGGATGATTCTTTTTGCTACCGGCCTGGAAAATATTAGAGATGTGATTCCCTTCCCACGATATCCTGGCAGAGCAGATTTATGATCTTCATAACTGATTACTAAAATAGCTACTACAATTCCCTTGCTGAAGTAGTTGAGCTGAAAACAGAAAAATTCGTTTCCAAGTAGAGCATAAATTTCAGTCTTATGTCCTGGGTTACACTCTTCTACCAACTAATTTACTTTCAAGAGAGAATGCCAGGTTTTTGGATGTTAAATCTATTTTTATTTCCGCATTTCTTTTATTTCATTATATAGAATTGAAACAACTTGTTAGGCACAGATTGATTCAACGAATTATATTTGGTTTTATGCTTTATGCTTGATAATCATATACAAGTCTCCTTAGAAGCTCCTCGAATTGCAATATAAACGTGCAATAGCTTATTTCCTTCCTTTCAGCAAGCTACAAAATTTCAGAAACTATGAAAATCCCTAGGTTAATAGGAGAAAATAAATCGCAGCAATCATCAATTCACAGAGCTGTCTGGTTGAAGTATGTACATGTGGGCACTGTTACTGATACCGTTACCAAGTGTTTCGATGTAACTGTAAAACTTTGTTTGGGTATCAGGTTCCGAACGGATGGATATATTCATCGTATTACAGTTGCGGAATGAACATTATTTGGCGTACAAGATTGATAAAATCCGGTTTCATTGTAACTCTGCCTTATCTTTTCACTTTGGGCAATGTTTGCAAGTTTGGAGGGGAGATAAGGGCTTTTAGAGAGGAGAGTAGGGGGGAAAATAGAGAAATCCTTTGCATTTTTTCAGTGTTCTCGTAGAAAATAATAAATAAGTGTTTATCATCAGTTAGTATAGTTCAATTTTTTTTAGAGTATTATAACTATATAATCTGAAGAATTTATCTATACCTTCTTTTTAATACTCCCTCTGTCTCATAATACTTGATACGGTTGACCTTATTACGCATGCTTGAGCTTAAATATTCTGAATAATATATTAAAAAAATTATGAAAATTTGATATTTTGAAAATACTCGTCGAAACGAATCTAACGACATCTTATATGATATTATTTATCTTTGTATATTAATAGAAAAATATGGTCAAAGTAAATTAGGTCAAAACTGTACATTTTTAAATGGGTCATCTATTGCGGGACGGAGGGAGTACAATTTTCGTACCTCCATTTTAAGAGGATTTTGTGTTATGAAGAAAAACTCCCTATTCAAGTTGATTTACTATCCTTTCTCCGGTTTCCTTTCCTTCTCCCTTTTACCCAAAGTACTCACTCTCCTCTAAACTCGCAAACAAAGCATGTTTGAAAGAGCTTTTTTGAATGGTTTTGGAGGGGAGAACTTTGAAAGGTCAAGTCCATATCTCGAAATGTATTTGATATTTTAAAATAGGGTATCAATGATTATGTAGCAATAAGTAACAGTGCCCATAAACATCTTTTATGGTTATCCACTTTTTCATACATCTGCAACACCTTATTAATCACGTGCAAAAATATGATTAACTCAATGTCTTAGGTGGTCAGTTCAATTTATGGTAAAAATAGGTTAGACTTAGAGTTACACATGTTCTACTACGGAGCGACCAGTGGCAGATTGGCTGGCAGCATTTTCTTCTCCTGGCTTATATTTGTTGTATCATGTGGGATGTGGCAACTCTAATTTCTCGTGTTTTTTGGTTTAACATTTTAATTTAGTTTTGGTTCTGAGTGTGTGTAATTTGTCTCAGAGATTGATTTATCCATATCTTAGTCGTTGTTTGATAAAACATCATTCCCCAACTACTTGGTAGGAAGACAACTTTGTCAATTTGCTTGAAAAAAGAACACAACTACGACAAACTGGTAGAATACGTTGTATTATTCCTATTTATTGTAAGAAAGCAACCTTAGAAATGCTTTTCTGGGAGGACACTTGTATTAGTTGTATACATAAATAAGTTTACATATATAAACCGAATTTGTCCCCTTTACCACTAAAACATGTATAGGGGAAGTATAAGCTAACTAAATTCCTTTTTAAGTGAGTGAGAAGAATTAATCTTATAGGTGAACATGGTTATGGCTTAGTTTCGTTCTTATTCTTGTCTTCAAATCTAGAATTATAGATTCTTTTTGGTCGCGATACATCAAGTCTTGGGCCAAAAAAGACTAATAATTTGAAGTTGGAATAAGAGATTTGTATCTAACATATGACCGTTTCAAGTAGAGATTGAACTCGACATACTTATAGTTCTCAACTTAATATATAATTATAGATTATGATAAAGTCAATAAAGACCATTCTCTATGAAAAACAATATTGTAATATATGCATAACAAGTCAAATGACACTTTACAAAGCATTACCAAAGTTGACAATTTCCATATAGTGATGTTTAGGAAGTGGAACAATTTCCATATTTAAAAATTCACATCCTTAATTAAAAGAAGGAAAAAGAGGTAGTGGAACTTATTACGTTTCTTTATATTTTAAGGAAAATTATAAAAAATGGCGTCTAGAACAAATCTTTGAGACCAAAGTGAAGAGATCAATCCAAACCAAAACACAAGAAAGTGGTTTATCTTGGTAAGATTCTGTAAAGGAAATTAATATTCTTTTTAAGTTTCAACAAGTTATCTGTGTGACGGACTTTGGTTAATATAGACTTTAATGTATCTTATTTTATTAGTCAATTCCATCAGCATCATCTTATCTCCAATACACAACAACCCCTATGATCTTGTCTGTTGTTGAAGTGGTATTAATAATTCATTTTAAACAAAATATTTTCTTTTCAAAGCCAAAACCTGTTGGCACGGAACCAACAGTCTTCCCTCAACCCGGGGGATGCCACCAAGTTGTTCCTTTGAGTTTACCTCCTTTGATGGTGACTGCTTACTGTTAAGACCATACCCAATGGTTTTTTTCTTTCAACACACTTCAACATCTACTTTTTCAATTTCCAACACTTTACATCATTTTCTCTCTCTTATTCAACACTCATTTAACTTTTATCCTCTTCAATGATTTTTTTCCTTCAACAGCCTACCCCACCACATTTTATTTCTTATTCTTATTTAATTTTATATTTTTGTTTTTTATTACATAAAATTACAATTATCGATTATAATTAAATTAAAAAACACTTAACAAGTTTTATTTTTTATTTTTTGTAAAAAAAATATTATTTAAATAATTTATTGGGTAATCAAAAGAATTTTGGGTGTTGAATTGATTATTATTGTGATCCATTTCACTTAAATAAAGACTAAAACTTCACAAGAAAATCTAATATAAGATTAAGAGAGTGAAACGCGTTTCTCTCTCCGCGTCCCCTGCCACCACACGCGCCCTGTCGGCGCGTGCATCTCATGCGCTCGTTTGGACCAACAGAAACCCGACGCGTGGCATCTCGGTCAGAGTTTCAACTTGTTGAATGCCTTCATCACCTCTTTCCTCCACATCATCTTCAATAACCCCTCTCCAATGGTTCAATATGTTGAAAATTGCTTTCAATAGCGTCATTGGACATGGTCTAAGAGTTAAGACCGCATGTTTCCATATACTAAAAGAGGTGGGGTTTAGCATGGAAAATGATACTTCTTTCTCACTATTGAAAAGTTTTTTTTGACCATCAAATTAAATAAGAAACATACTTTTATCATAGAAACTCAACACAAGATTATTTTCACTCTCCTCTATCTCTCTCACCCACCTTTGCAGCAATCTCACATTCCTTGTTTCTTTACAACACTCCTCACCCTCACTCAACCTCCATGAGTAGGGACTCTCAACACTAAATATTATTTTCCACCACCCGCACCGCACCAAATAATTCAGATTAACAAACTCAATTTATGACCCAAACGAGTTGTGTGTGCATCATACACACATATAGCAAGGCAACAAAACTTCATTGTTTTGGATTGAGAATTTCATTTAGATCTAGAAACACACAAGTAATATAGTTTAGATTTTGTTTGCTTTTCAATTTATAAAATTTTATTTGAGAGTTGGTACCGTACCTTTCATACCGAGATTATTGAACAAAGAGGTAGTGGTTATGAGTATTTCCATGATTTGTGTTATAAATTTGTTAAACACTTAAATCTTTTTAAGTTTAAAAACCATCGTATATGTGACAATAAGATTCCAGATCTGAAAACTCCATTGTTTGTTGTATTAGTTTTTTTGTCAGCAAAAGAAATCTATAAAATCTATGCTTTCTCACTAAATTAGCTTCCAATGATGGCAAATTTAAGTAAATACAATGAAGCGTGTTGCAGTGGTTTTTCATATCCGAATATGTTCTTGTTGTTGTGATGTTTCAGATCTCAAATTTTAGGAAGAAAATATTGATAAAGATGAATGATTTGTTTGAAGAACGACATAAATGAATGAATGAAAATGAATAGTTGAGTTTCATATTGGATTTTTTTCTCTCCATTTCTCTCTATCTTGTTTCAAGAATATTTTTAAAGGGAAAAATAAATTCAGATGTAATTTTTATAGGTGAAGATAATAAACTGAGTTGTCAAGGTTAGAGATGGTGTGAAAAATTATAAAGTGTGGATAGATTGTAATAACAATAGTGGTACTAGTCAATTAAATGGCTAAAAAAAGGTTTTTTCATGGTAGGAAAGAAGTATCATTTCCCATGCTAAACGCCACCACTAAAAGAAGAAGAAAAATCCTTACAAAGTTCGTTAGAAATTGACTTTTTATTTTTATATTAGTAAGAAATGTTTATAAATGTCTATGTATATTGTCTATAGGAGGCTCTTGTCTATATAGGATAGGAATAGGATGAATAGTAAGGTTTGTGAGACCTAAAAGTTTATTTATGAGACAGGATCTCATTATAGATCATGCCTGTTCCTAAGGCAGAAGTATTTATGAACATTAACTTATACTTTGAATAGTTTAATACATATATGGTTTTAATATCTTAACAACCATTTTTATATTTTTATTGTGTTTTGTTAGAAGATACATTTTATGATGGTGTCTTTCAGTAAGTTATTTTATGAGCATTTATTAAAAGACATTAACTAATTTTTATAAAAGTGTTTTTTAACAAAGTTATAACTAAAAAGTGAAAATCACACCTTGAGGTGTGAGTTGCTAAAAAACACCTTCATAGGTGGCTTATAACAAGACTTATTTTTATTTATTTAAATTTTACAAACATGTTATGTCTTAATGCATGTTTTTGGATGGATTGAAAACATGATCCTGAGGCTCTGTTTGGAAACACGGGGAGGAGAAAAGATTAAAATAGAGGGAGAAAAACTCGAATCTTATTTAAAAGAGCATTTTCTTTTTAGAGAATAAAAGTAATATTTATAATTAATATACTTTTGACTTTGAGAGTATTATATGACAACATAAAAAGAATTTGAAGAATTTATTTAAGTATTTAAAATCCTCCTAAAATATATTTCTTTTAGTACCTCCATATTAAGTAAACTTTCTTCCTCATTCAACTTGGAGGGCTATCCTTGCTTTAATTTTTCTTTCTTTTTTCTTTTTTACAAAGTCTTCACTTCCTCTTCTAAAACCTTCAAACTAAAAAAACGTGTTTAACTTAAGTATAATTTTTTTAATTTTACATTTTGGTCTTCGAATTGTCCAAAAATTTCAATTTGATCCCAATTTTTTTTAAAATATTGCAAATTAACCCCTAAAATTTATCAAAAATTATAATTTGACCCTTCAAAATTTTTGAAATTTTGAAATTAACCTCATCAAATTTCAATTTTCAAATTTGACCCTAAAAAATTAAAATTTCTAAAAGTTGTCCAAAAATATGACAATGAAATTTTTTATTACTCTATCCAAATAAAAGTAGCTTAATTGAATCATTTAAATTGTTTAGAATTCTAAATTTTTAAAAATTTCTCAATTACCTCATCTAAACACACTCTAAGTCTATTAGGTGAAAAGCAATTTAATCTTTGTTTAATTAACATAAGTCTTCCAATAAGTGCTTAACCTAATTACAACGTGAGTGCATGGCTAACAAAAGCAAGTGTTTGGTTATATATTCTAAGTCATTGTTTCACTGTTGTGTAATTTCAATCTCCTTTTATTTCAATTTGGGGAATTAAAGAGCTTATCAAGGAAGAAGTTTGCTGAACTTATCCGTCCCTACTGCCAAAATGAATAAGCTGGGTCAACAGGAAGTCTTATTCCCAGGACAATTTTCCTATGGATAAGACCGAGTAGATAAAAATGACATATCATTTGTTCATTGTTGTTTATTAAAGCCTCATGTTGGTTAAATATATATAATATATTGCTTATCAAGAAATGTGGTAGTAATCATAAAAAAAATATGGTAGTATTTCTTTATTAATTTATTACACGCTGTTTCTAGACTAAGAATAGTTTTTTCTTTAGTGTTGCTTTTCCCCCAAAACGAGCAGTTTAAAGGTAGCATACTTCCAAGATTACCTGAAAAATGGGGCCATAATGTACTTTGGTTAACAACAAAAAGGTTAGTTCAAGTAATAAGAATTGAACTTATATCCATAAAGACATAGTTGCAAGGATTTTGAAAACACTATAGCATTAAGTGTGAAATATCAATGTCACATGCACTCGTTAACAAAATTCATAAAACCTGTTTTGTGATATATACACCCTCTAGTCGTTAATATAAGCAAAAATTAACATTTTAGATTCATTTATTAAATGACGTATGTAGTTTATAATAAAGATTATATAAATCATTATATTAGTGACAAGAAGATCTAGCACTTGTGAACATCTGGATTCTGCCTCGAGACTTGCATTCCACCACACCCCATTTCAGTTTCCATCTCTATCCACCGTTTCAGATGGAGAAAGATTCTTTGCATCATATTTTAGTTTTGATTGCATCCCATATAGACAAGAAAACAACATTGTTAATTACATTTTGTCAAATACAATAAAATATTAACAACATGGATTATAATAGCATCAAAAAACAAATCAACAGTTCCATCAAAATAAGAATTGCTTTTTGAAGATTATAGTACAATCAAAACATACAACATGGCTTAAACCCCAAGAGTTAGTAGAAAGAGTAGAGCAGAAGCAAATCAATAACTTTAATAAATATATACACATACATTGCATATATAATTTACATAATTGATTTTGGATCCAACAATTACAGAACATAAGAAACTTTAAATATCTACATCACCAAGATGGAATTAGCAAGGAGACAATATTAATTAACACAATAGTTAAATAAAATACGAAAATAATAGTTCATCATATGCTAACCTATATACAAAAAAAAAGCTAAGCTTAGGATAATTTTTCATTCAATCATATCATCATCATCTTCAAATCAATTACGGGTCGTCTGGATCTTCCAAGAAAACCTTCCAAAAAAGAGCTATATACACATTCTTCCCTTCAACGCATCATAACCTTCAAAATAAGATATATTTACATAAAATGCAATCTTATGACCCCAAAATGAAATCATCAACATTCAATCGCCCAAGACAGGGCTCACCAGCTCCGAAACCCACCCAACATCCGGATCCTCAACAACCTCGCCCGAACCTGAACCCAAACCCGATCCATCAAAAGAGTTCTCTTTGCTCAGTTTCTCAAACATCTTCACCCTTATATCTCTCCCAGATTCCACCCTCTCCATCACAGGCTCCTCCTCACAACACTGATCCCAAAGATCAAAATGATTAACCCTACCACGACTCGGCACCTGTGTAGGCGTCGATGGCAGGCTACAGAATCCGGGTCGGATCATGGGTCCTCTCGGAGATCCGAATCTAGGAGAACCCATTGATAATGACTTCATGGTACCAAGTTGCAAGTTTCTCAGAGAAGCCACCATTTCATTCACATTCACAGAGCTTGAACCCACAGATCTTCCCAAAGACCGAGTCATCGGAGTAATCGGAGACATCGGAGGAGACTCCACCGGTGGAGAAACAGAACCGGGAGAAGACATGAACGGAAGAGTTTTCACACAGGAAGACTCAAAAGCAAGCCTGAGAGGAGAACCGTCGTATGAATCAACGGAGTGTGCACTCCGGGGACTCTGTTGAGTCGGAGCCCTAAGTTGCTCCGTGGTGTGAGCGAAAAAACAAACTGGCCGGCGACAACTGGTTCCGTCTTTACACGGCTGAGTACGGTAACGCGAAGGATGAAGCCAGCACTCGAAAACACCATGCGCAAACTCACACGAATCACCTTTCTTGCAACTTCCTTTGCGAAAATCAGGACACGAAGTGCCGGAGTAGTTATACTTTCTCGGGTCACGGCGGCGAGCTTTCTCGCCGGGATGAGAAAATGGACACTCCGTCCAGTCATGTGACCTGCCACGTGCGCATCGTCGAATCTTGAACTCGAACATGCGGAAATGATCGTTAGAATACGAATCAACCGATTCATGACTCGGAAAAATCTCCGACTCGGAATCGGTGTCGTCGTTTTCGTTAACATAGTGTTGAAAAGCGCTTAAGGCTTCTTGCATGTAGAACTGAGAATAATCATCGTTTGAGGTTAAAGGAGAAAAAATCTCCGCCGTGGGATTGTTCATCGTTGGCCATGGTGGAATGTGTACGGTTGGATTTGTACGATGAGGTTGTTCCCCTAACATCATGGTTGTTGATGGTTTTGGATATGGATAAATATTTACTTTGCAACTACTCAGTCATGGTTAGTGTCACTATATAAACAGCAAATTTAACCGTGGTTTGGTTTTAGTAACTGTGGTTCGGTTAAAAATCTCTGTGAGGTTAAAGAAAGTTAGTGGGGGGGTTATTTCTACGTTACCGTGCTATTTTATTGGGAAGTATGGTCACAGACTCATGGGTTGTGTTTAGTGTTGCCACGTAATTAACAGATGTTGAGGTGGTGAAACTGTAAAAGGATGATTGGTTTGTCACGGTACATAAAATGACCCAGATTTTTTATTTTTTAACGCCCCTGGTCTTCCCAAAGCGGTGGAGTGGAGTGGAGCATATTAGACGCCACAGGTAATAAAACTGGCATAAACATGATATCTCCCACTAAAAGATAATAATAATTGTAATAATTATAATTATTAGTGTGATAGAGATGGATAAATTATTCACTAAAATAAAACACAATAAACGGACATAGTTTTGATTTTTTTACTATTGGAGAGATTCATTGTATTAAAGCAATCGCGGTAGGCTAGTGCAGGTTCATACCTGATTATGTTTTAAATGTTTCATTTTTTGTGTGTGGCGTAACATGTTGTCTGTCAAAGATAATATGGTTAGACGTGGCCTTATTACTAATAAGGCACCACTTTGTGTAATTGGATAGTGTGAAGTCGAAACAACATCTCAATTGTTCCTAAATTGTGATATTATTGATTCTATTTGGTATATGGCTCGTGCTTGGTTGAGTTTTTTAACGGCTGATCCCTGTGTTATTTCATATCATTTTTTCAATATGCTCGTTTGACAAGGGGCCTTAAATTATGTATTTAATTTGGTTTACTTGTGTTTAGGTCATTTGTAATGAAAGAAATAACTGAGTTTTTAATAATAAGGAAAAATCAAAGACTCACTTGTTTGGCAAAGTTAAACTTATTTCTTTTGGTGGCTGAGGACAGTTGCTGCAAACTTATTTATATTTATAGTTACCAAAGTTAGTGGTAGCGCCCTTTTGATTGTTTGGGAGTTTGTTGATTTTGCTTTTATTGTTTGTGGTGAACGTTAAAACTTCGTTTTAGCACATCTTGTGTTGAGGAGAAGGCTAGTTTGGTATTTTAATATAATTTCATTTTATTCTGTTAAAATTTTTTACAAAAAATGTCATACTAACTAATGCTCAAGACTAGTCAAGAGAGTCAATAAAATAAACATGCTAAGAATTTTGACCCCTTCCTTCAGAAAAAATTAAAAAGAATTTTAGACCCCATTGAGCCAAAACTATTGATGTCGATTGTTGTGGAAAACAAACATAGAAAAAATAAAATAAAAACGCATGAAAACTTTAAAATTAAAAAAATAGTTAGAATTGTTGTCTAGGGACAACCAAAAAATAATACTATGTGAAAATTGTTACAACACATATATTACGCTTAGCCGCACAACGACCCCAATACATTCATACTCTCCAAAACAAATATATTATTCACCTCTCACAACACACTAAAAGAAGAGTATAAGAGAAAGACAAATGGTGAGAAATAAACTACATTTTTTATTTGTGCATTTTGTAACGAAGAACTATAGTTCATATATATAATCTCGATGCGGTTATTTTTTTACAACTCTAAGCAATGCAAAATAACCTTTACAATGATTTTTTATTTTTATAAATTCAATCTAAATTTGCAAAATAGACAACATGATTACATGAGTTAAAATTGAAATTTAGGTTAGTCATGATAGTATAAAAATTATTAAACTACAATAAGAAAATTAAATTAAAATGTATAAAACTAATATCTTACGAGAAAAAAAACGTCAATTGTTTTTTTAAGTCATTTTGTAATAGTATTTTCTATTATTTTTTTAAATAAGTTTGAATCTTATTTCAAAAGTTAGCTCAAACGGTGTTAGAATCCAAATACATTTATACATCTAACAATTCGATAACTCGAGCAATACGAGATTTAAATAAACTTGAATATCCATCTTCATACTCATGAATCTTGAGTTCAATTCTCATAGTAGAATTACAATCCTTAACCCAACACAACATTAAATGAGCTTAAATCTCATAAAAAACTATCTCAAATTAAAGTATGAGGATGTTGAAACATTTTTATTTCATATATCCAACTGTCCACAAATTCAAACCAACTTCAATAATTATGTCTTATTTTTTTAAAAGTAATAATTTGTTTTTTTATAATACATTTAAATAATCGATACACTTTAATTTCAATTCTTAGTTTAGTTTTTTTATAAAATATAATTTGAAAATTACTCTTTTTTGCATATTTTTTGAAGAAAAAAATGTCGCATTTCTTATTTTGGTGTTATTTTAATATTTCATTTTCTGGCCTGGTATTATGTTAAGTGGACCCTTGTTACCCAATAAATTCAATATTCATGATTCATCCATTACCAAATAAAGGTTGAGGAGTTAAACACGGTGGTGCAGAGGGAACAGGGACGCAAACAGAATTAGACAAATAGTTCAACTGATTACGGGAAACCGGCGGCCAAAGAAAAGAAAAGTGTGAATTTTCATTTATTTGTTGTCCCACAAAGTCATACATGTTTAATGTTGGGTAGGCGTAGTATTGAATCTCATTTCCTTCGTTGAAGAGTTGGAAAGTAAAGTACATGCCATCATGATATTTATCGCTATCATGCATTGTGGATGAAGTTTTTTTTTTTTAAGAGTCCTGTTTATGCATATGATATCATATAATAAGAAGTTAGATAAATAGATAGATATGATATTTGTAAAAAAAAATAGATGATACGATAGTAATACGATAGAGATTTATCTTTTCATGATTTTAGTGTACCCATAATAAAAAGATAATATCATTATTTTATAATATCATGTGTTTGGTGATTACAAATTTTTCAAGATACAAACTATTGAAAATCATATATTTTTTTCAACCAAGAGATTAATCATTGATTAGGAAGTAGATATAAGAATAGAAAAATTAGGAACCCAATAATTGTGCACTCTGTTTTGTGAAACTTCAATACAAAAAGAGAGACACGACATTATTGGGATCAAACAAGATCTTTGCAACTGGAAACTGAACACCTGTCTCTAGTTGATCGTATTACCATTGCAAAATCAATAATTCAAGCACTCTCCTTCCATGTAATGCAGATTGTTCACCTTCCAAAAGCTTTGTGTGACCGCAAATGTAGTAAATTTGTTTATGGGATTAACCACAGATACGTCCACCGTCCATCCAACATCATGGAAATCAATGTTACTCCTAAAAAGACAGATGGTCCGGGATTGAGATCATCACGTCATATTAACAAGTCCTTTATGATGAAAGGGGGTTGGAATCTATATCACAAAAGTCAAGATTCATGGATTTGAAACTTCGAAAAATTTGTCTCAAATACTACTTATATTTATTTCCCAAAATCCAACTCAATTTTTATTTGGAGAGTGTGTGTGTTAATTGAAAAAATAACGTTTAAGTGTATTTTGGTTAATCAAAATTGATTTCGAGTAAGCTGATCATGCAAATTAATCGTGATTAGTGAATTGAAAATAAAGTAATTTATGTATAAAATCAAATCAAACAGGTTAAAATTAATTCAAGTAAAAATCAGTTCTGAAGTTAAATTAATTTGATTCAAAAGCAATAAAAATTATGAAAATCAATTATTCACTTTTAAAATTAATTTTAGTTTATTCAAAACTAAAACCCTACCGAATAAATCACATGTCTTCTTATCATGAAAATTAAAAAGTTACTATTCGTAATATTTCAAAACCTCTTCCACCCACCGCGCATCCAAACACTCGTTGAATATCACTTTAAATATCATTGTTCATAAAAAAACATCGAAAATATTTATAGAAAAAATAAACGTTCAATTTGACAAAGTTTCAAAGTCTAGTGAGTGTAGTGTGTTTGCTAAAAAAATGAACGTGGGAATAGGCTAGGAGTGATGAGTGGCAGAGAGGAATGGATAATCTTTTGCGAAGGACATTTGAGGGCCTCCACTCCACTATCCGACAAAAACAGAGAGAGAGTATCCGTACCTGTGAAACTAAAAATTGGATTGCGACAGATGTACGGACGAATCCATCCACGCGTCCTGTTTTGACCATAATCATGTGCCCTATCCTTTTCTTTTCCTCAACTTATTACCACGCGGCATCTTCTTCTTCTTTTCTTCAGATTCGCGTGATCCACCATGTGAACTCAATGTCTCCTCATTTGGTAAACCAGCCAAACTCTTTTAAAAATCTTTCCTTTTTTTCCTATTCCCATTTTGGGTTATTTTAATGACAATTATTTTCTTCCAAAAAGAATATGAAATAATTGTCATTGTAATTCATGAGTGTATACGGGTAGTTACAATAGTCTCTATGAAAATTAGAGAAAAAACGAGGATATAGTTCTTTTTAATGCATTAATGTTTGAAAATTATAAACGGTATTTTTTTTTTATGAAATTTTAGTTTTGATTAAAAATAAAAATATAAATGTTTGTTGCTTTTTTTAATAACACTGACAACAATATTTATTGTAGAAAAATAAGTATAAATATACTCATTTAGTTTGTTATATTTTTTTAATTGATAAAGAAAAATAAACAAATATACATATATTCATATCGTGTTTATTACAATTGTTATAACATTTAAATTTATTTTTATCTATTTGTTACATGTATTATTTGTATTAAAAATTAAGGGTATTTTTTGAAAGAAAAATCAAACCCAAAAGTGCTGAAAAGGTAGTTTTCTTTGTATATAATATAAATTACACCAAAAGAATTAATGTCATCATTTAAAACTAATTTTAACGTCACAAGACCATTTTGACTAATAAATACATAATCATCGACTATTTCGAAATTTCAATATATTGAAGGATTATTGTGACTCGTTGTACATCTAGAAACTAAAATGATCATTCGTCAAAGAATACCTTTCCTATATTATTTTAATTGTCGTATTTGATGTGTGCGTAAAAGATCAAACTGGCTTACATAGGTTTAAGACCTAATCTATATCATAATTGATTTTGATCTCATCAATCTATTAGTTCTATAATTTATTCAAACATATTTTAAATTACTTGTTTAAATAAGTTTATATAAATTAGACTTTTAAACAAGCTGACAAATCAAAATAAACTTTTAAAAATCAAGCTCAACATCTATAAAAGATAAATATATGATAGGCCACACATTAAGTTTAGGCTTTAAAAATTTCAACGAATTAGACTCAAAGCTTTGTAAAATCTAACTCAACCTAACATATTTTCATTCTTATTCTTATGCGTGATTCTTACAAAACAAAAGAGACTAATTGTATTGATTTCAATTCTAAAATTAATATATTTTTCAAAAGACTTTGTTAATTATAGGTAGTGAAATAGTTATATCTCAATTCACTTATACCATTTATTGAGAGGCAATGGAACAAGCCTCCATCAAACCCATGAATCGAAAATATATAATGCAACTGTCAATCGGAGATTTAGATATTACAAGAAATTGTTCCATACCACTCCCGAAATCCCAATTTATGGTTTGAAGCTTTTAGTTTTAATGATTTGGAGTTTCTTTCTCTGAAACCCGAATTTATGGTTTTAATTCCGATTCTCATGTTCAGTCTCAGTTTTTCTTTTCCATCACCATGCTTTGAATAAAATAATGATAACAGCAGTGATCGAGATTTGCATTTGTGGGAAAAGGGAGGAAGCCATTGTAATTGATCAAAATTTAAAAAGGGCTAAAACATCATAGGGTGTAACTAAAATTTATCAATTATATCAACAGGAATGAGCATGTTGTTATGTATTATTAACCTTTATTAAGAAAAAAAATGTATTATTAACCTTATTCATTTTTCAGAAGTTAATCTACGGGCTTCATTTCTTAATAAACTCTGATGTAATTTGATTTTAGTTCTTATATAATTAATTATACTCTAATAAGTTGTTCAATTTCCAACAGAATGGAGAAGTTAGGCTGCACTAACTTACTCATGCGAATAATTTTTATTGAATGATAGAATAAGTTATCCTCGGTTCCTAAAAACAGCTTACATTTCACCAATAATCTTGTGGTATTAAGTGTAGCTCGGATCACATGTGTTAATTTTCAGTGAAGACAAAAGCTAAGCCATGAACCTCTACTACTAATTTGGACACTGTTTGCTTGCCTACCATGGAGGATACAAAAGGTGCAAGAAAAAGGCTAAAAAGTTCTCGTAACGTGTTAGTTAGAGAAACTAATATAAAATATCATATTGAAAAATGGCGAAAAGTTATATTAAAAAGTGTTGAAAAGTTGTGTGCCGATATATATATATATATATATATATATATATATATATATATATATATATATGGCAATTGCCCCCATAAACCATTTTGAAACGATTTCGAACAACTTATTATTGTAACTAGATAACATAAAGGCAGAAAAGATATGTACAGACTATTTCGGATTTGAGCTAATAAAGTAGATATACAGTTGGTATTATGCAACTAACCATCTACATGTGGTTGCAACAAAATCTAGGATTACTATTTCCTAGAGGAAAATACCGATGAAAAGCAAAGTTCGAAGCCTCTTTAGATGCATATTGAAGTGGAGACAAGATTGAAAGGAATAACACTCAAGACTGACTATTTTAAGTTTTTAGGAGCACCGGTCTCTTAAGAAACAAACAGTGGTGGCCCTTTCTTCTCCTGAAACTGAATATTTGGCTGCATTTCATGCAAGATGTCAAGCTTTATGGCTTGAGTTATTACTTGAAGAATCGCCAATACAATTGAATGTTGACAACAAATCATCAATAAACCTTGAAAAGAATCCAGTATATATCAAATGATAGGAGCAAATATATTGAAACAAAGTTTTATTTTTTAAAGGATTAATATGTCTTTACCCTGTAATTTAGGCGAGTTTCGATTTACCTCATGTAAAAAAAGTTTAGATTGCAACTCTATAAAATAAGATTCTTTGATTTTAGCCCCTGGCCCATGTGACTGTGTAGAATTGCTAACGTGGCATGCTGAATGTGCATATCTGATTATGTGGCGTGCTGACTGTATAATTAAAAAAAAATTCATTCTTTTAAAGGTACACATGGCATTTGTGCCTTTTTTATAAAAAAAAAATCAGGATTTTTTTTATTACGAAAAATATTTTCAAAAATTTCAAAATTTGTAATTTACGAAAAATACATATTTCAAATTTTTTATTGCGAAATTTTTTTTCAAATGATTTTCGAAAATTTGGAAATATATATTTTTCGAAATTTAAAGCAGATTTTTTTTTCAAAAAAGAAGTTTTTTAAATTTTCTCAGCAAAAAAAAATCTAAAAAAAATTTTTATTTTTAAAAATCTGGATAAAAATTTAGGAAAATTCAGATTTTTTTTTGAAAATTTTATTCAAGAATTTTTTTTTACGATGTGTTACAAGTTTGAGAATATTTTTTAATATTTAAAAATTGAGGATAAAAAAAAACTAGAAATTTTTGTAATATTTAAATTTATTCTTATATATCTGTTACATGTGTTATTTGTATTTAAAGTCAAGGTCATTTTTGAAAAGAAACAGTCAGTCCAAAAGAGCTGAAAGGGGTTGTGTATGTATGTATATATATATATATATATATATATATATATATATATATATATATATATATCCCAAAAAATTAAAAAAAAATTCCTAAACTTACTATATTTTGAAACTTTTGAAAAATTTTAAAAAAAAATCCAAATTAAATTTCAATTTTAAAAAATAATATAAGCTAATTTTTGAATGTTTTGGCAAAAAGATATTAATTTTTTTTCTGAATTTTTTTATTTTTTTAAGAAAATCCATTTTTTTTGTTTTTTTTTAAATAGATTTTTTTTCTTATTTTAAAATTTTTGAAAATAAATTTTCAGTTTTTATTTTTATTTTTTATCTTGTTAAAAAAATTTTTTTAAACCATTACACACATGTCAGGTTTTAAAAAATTAAAATAATTACACAATGATGTGTCACGTCAGTGTCCATTACACACGTGTTTGGTTTTAAAAAAAATTAAAATTAAAATAATTATACAGCGTCGTGCCACGTCAGCGTCTGGATGGGATCATGAGTGTTTTGTGGAGAATCTTCATATTACAGGTGTGTTTTGTGAAGAATTTTCATATTATAAGATTGGAATATAAACTTACTGGAGTAAACCGAAACTCGCCAAATTACAGAGTAAAAACATGTTAACCTTTTTTAAAATATCACTCACTGCAAGACTAAGATTTAGAGAGATGAGAAGTCTTCCTTTAAATGCAGTGGCTGTAAATCAATGAATTAAGCGAGCATCTTGTGATGTATATCTGAGCAGTTACTAATGAGTTATCATGTGACCACTTGTATAAATACAATTTACATTGACAATGAACAACAAATTTTTCATCTCAAAATAACTCTCTTCTATACTTTCTGATTCATATTGTGTTGTATGTGAGTGTGGTTTCTTACCTTCAAACCCAGCACCGAAGTCTCTCATATACAAAGAGTGTTCTCGTACAATTTCTCAATGAATGAATTCATATTTCAATTTCGTATTTCACTATTATGATAAGGGTCTATCGATCTAATCGTCCATTATTTATATCTAAGAATCAAGTTCAATAACGTTAGACATGAGATACTGCATTGGAAGAAAAAAAATACCCCAATACTGCGCTGAATTTACTAGTGTAACAACTTTTTTTATAAACTTGCATCTCGGTACATCAAATGTCTCCATAATTCTTTGAAAGGACCTACGTCTTAAGGTGTTATAATAAGGAAAGAAAGAGTATCGTTTAGATATTATTTAATTATTTTCTCTTCTTATATGTGATATGCTTATTTCCTTTAGAATAATAGTTGAACTCGGAAATTTAAACCAAAAAATTGAGAAGATTGAAGAAATTAATTAAGATGGAATATTAAAAGTAAATAATTATTTAGCTAGATAGAATAGTTAATAGTTGGTTAGTTTGTTAGTCTCCTCTAACGAGTAAACTCGAAAAAAATAAAATCCTAAAAAGACAACTTTTGTAGCAATACTAGTGAAGTGAGTTTAATTCTTAAATAAATTGCTCTTCTTACTTTTCAAATTGCTCTCAAACATACCTGACAATTTGAGAAGCGACAAGAGTAATTTCCATCCTGGTTTACATATAGGCCCATAACACAGACACAAGCCCCTCGACATACATGTGGTTACTCTTGCACCACCGTCTTTTATGCATGGTTTAATATCATATCGTGGTGGTGTGAAACTAAAAAGGCAATCTTTTTATTCGCATTGGAATGATATATCTAAATTTCATGCTTTTGTTGGTGATGACGTGTTCTGATTGAATCATCCTGCATGCTGATAATTAGATGATTTTATGAGAGTCTTTTGAACACGGGAAAAGAAATAGAGTCAAATTTGTTTAAGTTCGATTTGGTAAGAATTAATTTAAAACTTAATTTAAATTTGATACAGGCTTTTTTTTAATTCAAGTTCGACTTATTTAAAAGTCACGAACAGCTCATTTTGAGTTATTAAGTTCACCTCATTCATACAAATCACATGATTCAAAAGTCATTTTTATTTGAAAACTCTCTAAATACTATTCCATTTTCAAAATCGCACACATGCAATCCAACTCATCATGAACCAAATTAATCAAATTCTAAACTATGTTCAAATTGGCCCGATTCATTGCCACCTTTAAATCCTAGCAAAAGCTTACAGTCACATTTTGCAACAAATGTCCATAAATGATTATCATGCATCCGAGTTTCTTGATTAAAAATATCTATTATTATTGTTCTTGCAAAGATACTTTGTCCTCTCACTGCTTCCGCCTCCTCCACTTAGAATTCTATCATTGAGGTCAAAAATATTGAATCCTAAAAAAGTTCAATCTCTAAATTTAATCTCTAAGCTTCATCAACCAAAATTGTTTATGATAAATGTATCAACTCTAGTTCTCAAATGTATTCATAGATGTTTCCTATTCAATAAATCTCAACACACACAAAAACAATAAGCACGAGGGGGGAGGTTAAGGAATTATGAATCTGGGGTGAAGATTGTTAGATTAAAGTTAGAAAGAAAAGAATAAGCTTAACAATAGGTCTCATGGTTTTGCATTGATTTTCCTTTCTATGCACTTCTATTCTTTTCGCCTTTCATCACATACGGTGATTAAATTTGGGATATGGGTTTTGAACTTAAATCTGGGATATCACTATCATTAATAGTTGTTAGGTGAAGCTCTTGACAATGATGATTGTTAAGTTATATTGAGAAGTAGAAGATGAATTTTCGTTTTTAAGATTAATTAAACGATAATTAAACAAATAAATAAATATCGTGTATGACATAAAATAATAATAATAATAATAATAATAATAATAATAATAATAATAATAATAATAATAATAATAATAATAATAATAATGATGATGATGATGATGATGATGATAACTAGAAACTGGACTCGTGCCCGCACAGATTTATTGCTAAAGAAATGACATACGGATAATAAAATGCAATATATAATTGGTAACGATGAAAAAATAACAGATGATAATCCAGAGTAAACAAAATAAAACGCTCCATAAAATGTATAAAATCTAAAAAATATTATAAAAGAAAATTCGGTAATCCTATCAATAATTCGGTAAGAGAATATGAAATTTTTAGTAAATTGGCATGTTGTTTCATCGCAGATTGCGAAATACTTCATCATATACGACGCTAGAAGTCACATTGGTATCTTCACCATCTTCATCCGTGATCAATATCTTTAGTCCTTCTCTGGATGTAACTCTTGAAACAGCAACATACAACTGTCTCTGAAAAATTACAGGTGTTGGTAGATATACACCAACATGTTTAAGCAACTGTCCTTGACTTTTGTTAATTGTCATTGCAAATGATACAGACAAAGGGAATTGTCTTCGTTGAAACTTAAAGGGAATCCTGACATCTGAAGGCGATATAGATAACCTGGATACAAAAACTTGTTCACCAACATTACTTCCGGAAATGACCCTCCCCTCAATGACGTATCTTCCCATCCTAGTGATAACCAATCTGGTTCCATTGCATAATCCATATCGTGTATCTATATTTCTCAACAACATAACTGGCACACCAACCTTTAACCTTAATTTGTAATTAGGAAGTCCATAAGCAGTGATGGTGTTGAGGAATTCAGGTGTATGAACATTGTCAATATGATCATTGTTTAAGTTACGATGAATAGGTGAATCATAACTCAAATAAACCTTCTCCTCATCTGGAACCATGTCCAACATATAGTCGTTGATCTTCTCGACTATGAAATTTTTTGTTGTCAATATAGCTCTATTTTGAAAGTAACCTATGTCACTCATGCTCTCCAAGATGTTAGGATACGTGCTTTCAACAATAGCAGCAAGAGGATCTCCTGCGCTTTCTATGAGCAAATCTGACGGAATAGCAATGGTCTTGTCCACTTCATTGTCTTCCCCTATTCGTCCATCGCCTATACTTAAAACTCATTCTGAAAATTGTTTTTTTTCCTCCATGTCTACTACTGATGCACCAGACAAAAGCCTCATGTTCTTAGTCAAGGTAAGAACCTCACAATAATTCCATAGTTTTGAAGAATTGATAATAGCATGAACGATTTATGGTCTTGTGCTTTTAGGAATTACAGGTACAAAGGGATGTATTTGTTTCTCTTGTCCACCTCCTTCATAACGTCTCTAAAAGAACGATCAAGTGCTTCAAAGTAAAATTTGTGCATCATAAGAGCCTCGTCCCATATTACTAATCTTGCTTGGACTACCAACTGAGCCAACGGGGTATTAGGTTTGACATTACACGTGGAGCATTCATCGATAATAAAGGGAAGGCCAAATCTCGAATGTGCGGTTCTACCTCCTGGTATTAATAATGCAGCTATACCACTCGAAGCAACTGTTAAAACTATTTCCCCTCTTGACCGTATCGCTGCCGACAATTCAGGTGTATGATCAAAAAGTTACCAATTAAGCAGTGGTATGAGAGGAAAGTTGTAAGGTCACGTCGTTCCATTTGCAAACCTCTAAATATCAATCGATATGATTCTTTTGATGTGCGTGAAATTTACCACGGGTTAAGGTTTTTTTTAGAGAAACATGGTCTAGGGTTTGGTATATATAGCCAAGTTATGATGGAAATTAGGGTATTATATAAGTCTACAAAATATTGTCAAAAAAAAAGATGCATTTTTTTAGTATCAAAGAAGTGTATAAAAAAAAAAGGAAGAGGATAGGAACGATGCATTTTTTTAGTATTAAATAATTGCACAAAATACTTTGTCAAAAAAAAGTGTAGAACACAAAATAAGAAAATTATTTAAAAAAACTAAGATTAATAAGAAGAAAAGAAAAGAAAAATATATGTAGAAGTCTATCGATATGTTTAGCTTTTTTTAAAAAAAAATTTTGCTATTTATGAATGGATTTGTTTAGGCTTTTTTTTTTTTTTTGCTATTAATAAAAACATATTTGATGCATTTTGAGAGGCAAAATTTTAAGATAGATTTGTTGCAAACCTAAAAAGCATTATGGAGGGGAAAAATTAAGGGTTAAGGTTTTTTTTAGAGAAACAGTTTAGGTTTTGGTATATTTAGCCAAGTTATCATGGAAATTAGGGTATTATATAAGTCTACAAAATATTGTAAAAAAAAAAAGATACATTTTTTTAGTATCAAAGAAGTGTACAAAAAAAAGGCAAGAGGATAGGAACAATGCATTTTTTTTAGTATTAAATAATTGTACAAAATATTTTGTCAAAAAAAATGTAGAACACAAAATAAGAAAATTAGTTGAAAAAAAAACTAAGATTAATAAGAAGAAAAGAAAAAAATATATATGTAGAAGTCGATATGTTTAGCTTTTTTTTATTTATTTTTGCTATTTATGAATGGATTTGTTTAGGTTTTTTTTTTGCTATTAATAAAAACATATTTGATTCATTTTGAGAGGCAAAATTTTAGGATAGATTTGTTGCAAACCTAAAAAGCATTATGGAGGGAAAAAATTAGGGGTTAAGGTTTTTTTTAGAGAAACACGGTTTAGGGTTTAGTATATATAGCCAAGTTATGATGGAAATTAGGGTATTATATAAGTCTACAAAATATTGTCACAAAAAAAAGATGCATTTTTTTGGTATCAAAGAAGTGTATAAAAAAAAAGAAGAGGATAGGAACGATACATTTTTTTAGTATTAAATAATTGTACAAAGTATTTTGTCAAAAAAAAGTGTAGAACACAAAATAAGAAAATTAGTTGAAAAAAAACTAAAATTAATAAGAAGAAAAGAAAAAAAATATATGTAGAAGTCTATCGATATCGTTAGCCTTTTTTTATTTTTAATTTTTGCTATTTATGAATAAATTTGTTTAGGTTTTTTTTTATTTTTGCTATTAATAAAAACATATTTGATGCATTTTGAGAGGCAAAATTTTAGAATAGATTTGTTACAAACCTAAAAAGCATTATGGAGGAAAAAAAAAATTAGAGTTAGACTTAACAAAATTAATAAATAAGGATAAAGATACCTTCAAAATAATAATTCTGGATGATTGCGAGGAACACCGACTAGTGTATGACACAACCAAAATGTTAAATATCATGTACGTTTCGATACACGCAGTCTTTGAGCTTAATGAAGACACGGTAGAAACGAGCAATATGTATGCTCTAAGGATCAATATGAATTTTTGTTTTTGTTGTTATGGGACCAATATAATAATATACTCCAAAATTTTGATATACTAAAATTATAGTTAATTCAAAATAATAATAGGATATTCAAATTCTATCGGTTTAGGTTACCCGTTAAACTTATATACTTTTGGGCGTGAGAAGATTTATTGAGGAAAAAAATCCAAATTTCACGTAGAATAAATATAATGTTTGCAATCTATATATATATATATATATATATATATATATATATATATATATATATATCTTTGTAAAAGAAACTTGAGTTAACTATATGGAAGTATTAAGCCTATGTGGCACTTTTAAAAAAGCTCATTCTCACTCTCTCTTCTTATTCTAACATTCATTATTTACCTCCACTATATCAATTTAATGTGTGTTGTTAATGATAAATTTTCTCAAGTATCTTTCTTAATTCTTCACTTAAGTTGAACATAAATTAGCATTTGCAATCCAAAAAAGTTACAATATAGCATTTTTTTACTCAAAAAAATTTACACAATTTTTTTTTATAAAATTTATTGCCATAGCCATATCTTTATTCTTGATTGGTAATATCTTAGCTTCATGTTTACGCCTAAGCTCAAGAACCATAATTCAGTATACCTGCGATTAAACCCAGAAAATGGCATTAATATGGTATATACAATATTGAAGAAAAAAAATGTTTTGCAAAATAAATTTATTGTTAGAGAATACTCTATATAAGTTTGCAAAATCCCATACACTTCTATCTTTTTTAAAAATCAATTCACGGGTAATAAATTTTAAGTAATGTCTATTGTCATATTATTTTTTTATTAAAGATATTGTTATATAATTTTTAAAAAATAACTTTAGCACATCAATTACCTTTAAACTACAATTTGATTCATATTCTTTAACTTCCATTCCTTAAATATGACTATTCATTTACTCATTGTATTAATACAAAATTTTAATAATGAGTTAGTTAGTTATAATTTCATATTCATAGTCATGATCATTGTGTGTATAAATATGTGATAAGACTTTAAGATCTTTTCATCTTACCATCCATCCCAACAAAATTAGTGTCCAAAGAAAATTAGAAGAAACAAATGGAGTAGGAAGAAATGGTTCAATGGTGAAGGTTTGGATCATCATCATCACTTTTTTCAAAGGATTTTTGGATGATACTCTTAAATTTTGCATGCTAGCTTTTGTTTCTCTTTCTTACTCTTCACATATTTCTTGACTGTTTATTAGTTTTTGTGGTAGACAATAGTGACTCAAGTTACTCTATTATATAGATATAGATTTACCAAATATTTCACTTTCTTTTTTTCTTATTGACGATATAACATTTATTAGTATACATTTCTATCTTTTTTAAATTTATTTTATCTTTTAATATGAATAATTGTTTCGTGTAGATGAGGAAAAGAGGATAAAAGAAACTTTTATTTATGTTTTTGGTGCATCAATAGTATTCACATCAATTTAATATGAATAATTTTTTCGTGTAGATGAGGAGAAAATGATAAAAGAGATTTATATTCGAGAAGCCTATGAAATTACAACTCATGTAAGTATATATCTTTAAATTTAATATTTGCACCAATTAAAGATCAAATTTAACTTTTTATTTATTTTAAAGTTTGTTTATATTCGTGCCGTGTTAATTGTCATAAATTGTTATACATTTACTTTCACATTTGCATTTTCAATATTTTCTATCTATTTATCCCTTTTATATTTCTCTGATTTAAATTGATTTATTCAATTATTGAGTTTACTCATTTTAAATTATAGGCAGAGCCTTGAAGTTTCACTATGAATCAAAAGAAAATCGTTGTTGGAGACATTCAATCAAAACAGAACAATTTGATGAGTTTATGAATATAGAAATGTCTCTTATTTTTACTGATATGTTGTCTAAAGATGTTAATGACCTACTTAGGTTTCATGAGAATGATAGAAACAAAATCAAAGTCAGACATTAATATTTTGAAGTTGTCATATAAAATGAATATTGATGCAACTCAACTTTGTTCAAATAGATTAAATTTGTACATGTATTATGGGCCTAAACACGGTTGGTTTAGTAAAGTTTATATACCGGCATCGAATGATTGTAGAACAATTTTATCTGATATAAAATACTACTTACACGTGACAAAGTTGATTCGAAAAGCTCTTTGAACATTTAATCTAATTTACTTATTGTAAAAGTTTGGATGTTGATGGCATATATTTACTTTTTCATTTTAGTTATTTGGCCTAGATAAAAAGAATTTTATTTTTTAAAAGAAGTTAAGATTCAACATGTCATCTTATTCTTACAAATATCTCACTCTTGCATTTTAAATTGTCTATCAAACATCAAGAAAACGACACATAATTTATGTCAAAAGAATCTTTTAACTAACTCTCTTACTTGACAATGACAAAATTTTAAAAATATTTCAAAGGTTTTTTTTTTAATAAAAAATGATTCACTAGAGCTACCAAAATCGTTATTTCCAATAAATTTTAAAAAAATTCTAATGAAACTCGTGCAACGCACGGGTTATCTATATATTATCTTTGTAAAGGAAACTTAAGTTAACTATATACAAGCATTATGTCTATGTGGCACTTCTAAAAGAGCTTATTTTGAACCTTGAGTTATTCATAGGCCTCCATTATGCTTATGTGTTATGGTTAAATTTTACAAATTCTACATTGAAACAAGTTTAAAGCCCATTATAAAAACTACTGAATTGCCCATTAAAATAACAAATATATGTATTATATACATTGATGGACGCTTTGGCTTCTTCCATGAATTAAAGAAATAATAACAAGTTGGCTTATAAATGTTATCTTTGTAAAGGAAACTTAAGTTAACTATATGCAAGCATTATGTCTATGTGACACTTCTAAAAGAGCTTATTTTGAACCTTGAGTTATTCATACGCCTCCATTATGCTTATGTGTTATGGTTAAATTTTACAAATTCTACATTGAAACAAGTTTAAAACCCCTTATAAAAACTACTGAATTGCCCATTAAAATAACATAAATATATGTATTATATACATTGATGGACACTTTGGCTTCTTCCATGAATTAAAGAAATAATAACAAGTTGGCTTATAAATGTTCAAAGCTTTTCTAAATACCTCCTGTTGCCATCTTTGTGTTATGTATGCATGAATGGATGGATATATTAACTTGGTTTCATCTTAAATTCTTAATATTTGCGTCTATTGTAATTTCGTGAATCGATCGGTAAAAAATTCTTTAATTAATTGGCTTCATCATTTCATTCACCTTATTTAATTAACCATTGTAAATTTATACTATAAGAACATTTGAAGAACATGGAAGAATACATGGTTGTTCATCTAATGAGGGTGAGGAAGATTTATAGGAGAATTGATACTATGTTATTGTCTTGGTTTAGGTTCATTGTGTATAAATATTTGATTTAGGGTTGTATTCTCTTTCTCCAAGCAATTTAGGGTTGATTTTTCAACCGAGCATGATAATTTTTGTTTCACTTTGTTACTCTTCACATATGTCTTGATCTTTTTTGTTTTTTTTTGGCAGAATGGAATCGACTTACTCTATTGTTTAGATTGGCCAAATGTCGTAGCTTGGTTTTTTTATTTATGTAATGTTTGTAACTATTCCTTACTCTATTATTGTTTCATTTATGATCATTGTGTGTGTAATATGTGATTTTGGATCATCTTCACTTTCTCTAAGCAATTTTTGGGTGATTTTCTTCAATTGTGTATGATAATTTTTCTCTCTCTTTTTTATTCTTCACACATGTCTTAATCTTTTTTGTTGTTTTATTTGGCAAGATATGGACTCAACTTACTTTATTGTTTAGTTCAACCAAATGTTGTAGCTCGATTTTTTATTTATGTAATGTTTGTTAGTCTATTTTTTAACTTTATTTTTTATTGTATTGTCTTACGTGTATATGACTTACTATTTTTTTCATGGGAATGATAAGAAGGTGATAAAGCATGCTTTCATTTTCTCTGTTGTTGCATCCTTGATGCTAGAGAAACATATGAAAATAAAGATAAAATCAAATAATATCTTTTACATACCCTTGATTTTTTTTATTTGAAACTTATTTATGTATATTGATGAAGTTGCCGAATCAATGAAAATATTTAAGTGATTGTTATTAGAAAAAGCTATGACAATCTTTCTTTTTCTTCTTCTTTACCTTTCTTATTATTTTCCTTTCCCTCATTCTTAGATGGAAAGAAAAAAAAGAAGAACAATATTATTATTTTTATTAATATTTTTTTGTTTTTGCTTTTCTGGGTGAAACAAAAAAACACCCAAAAAAAACTATGACAATCATTTTTTTGTTTCACTAATTTTTAAACTACTTTTTTCTTTTTTCATATTTCATATTATTTACCACTCTCTCGCTCAACACTATATTAACACAAAATTTAAATTAATAAATTGATGAATAACAAGTTTTCTAATTTCTCATTATCCTAATTCACTTAAATAAGCCAAAATAAAAAAATAATATCAAGTTAATCAAAAAAATGGTACCCTAAACAATAGAGTAAAAAATAGGACAATAAAAGTCGGTATAAAATTCCACTAAGTAAAATTTTGAGAGGAAAATCCAAAAGAAGTCGTTATATCAGCACTTGAATTGCATTTTCAATTAATATAAGAGGAAAATTTTGTTCAAAAAAAATATGAGAGAAAAAGAGATAAAACCACCAAATATGAATCACATTCGAACATCATATTTTAATCCATTTTATAAGCAATATTGATCGAAAAACATGAATGCCTCTAATTCTGGTTGAAAAGAATAAGTGATACCAAGATAAAAGGCAAAACATCTTCCAATTCCACAACTGCAATCTATAAAAAGAAAAGTTCTTATAGTATTACAATATTAGGATAAAATATGAATTGTGATATACCTCTTCCAAACTTATGAAATATTAATAAGTCCCACCAAAAATTATATTAATTATCCTTAAATTATTTAAACAACTATGAATTCAACATCCCTCCTATATTTAATATTAAATTTATATTAAACATAGAAATTATCAATCATTTAACACTATATGATTACGCTTATGACAATTATTATTTTATCATTTGTTTAAGTGCGCATTTTAATCAAACCCGTGCAACGCACGGGTTAAATACCTAGTTATCTTTGTAAAGGAGATTTGAGCTATCCATGAACTAGAATTGTGATGATGTGGCATGTCTAAAAAAGCTCTATACCTTCTCTTATTTTTTAGCTAAGTTTGAGTTTAAAAAAAAAAAAAACTTAACATTTATTCTCATTCTATTAGTGTTTTTTTTAGCTGCATAGCCATTATAAAACACTACTCTATTTTACTCTTTTAATTAATTGATTGGTTATTATGCTGTTATGGCTCATTTACAATGCAGAGGCTTTAAGAATTCCAACTCAAACCGTTCCGACATGCTGCATATGAATTTCATTATCTATATATGTTATGTTGTCTATAAAGAAAATCACATGTTAGGTCTATTTTTTTCAGTTTTGTTTAGTGTATTTGAAAATTGGAAATATGTTTGAGTTTACTTTCTCCACATATTGAGTTTACTTTCTCTTTCTAGATTAAGAGGAATAAAATGTATGAATTTTGAGAATTTTAATTTTTAGTCTTTCTTTCCGTTCCTCATTTTAATTATATCACATAAGTAATTTGAATAATCATAAATTTCTTATTTCTAAACTTTTCAAATTTGAATCACGTATTTTATCAATGAAAGGTTGAATCACATTTGATTATAAGTTTTTGAATCAACAAAGTTTCACATTGAATTATGTGTGTAAGAATATCTTGGTGGTTATGAAATTATCGTCTATCGAACAAGTACTCATTATATAAATCTTCCTACTTTTTTTTTTTTTTTGAGCAATAGCTTCTTGCATTGTATACCCTTTTATTTATTTATTTTGCACTATTGATTTTATATGTGTAAATAATTGTTGAAACTTATGTTTTAGTACTCACAAGTGGATGTATACGTAATAAGGAACCAATACCAATTAATGTAGCATGTGCTTTTTGTTGTGTTTTGTCATTGGTAAAACTTTTCTCACAACAATCATGGCCAAACTCAAATTAAGATAGAGAATTTTCTTTTGCAGTTTTTTTTATTGGTTTTTTATCACAAGATAATTAATAAGTTAATTATTTTCTACTTTACATTGCAATTTACAAAGTCTGTTATATCTTTAATTATAGTTCATTTTGTTCACTGTCTATATCTATCTATCTATATTTAAATTCTAAACTTAAACTATTCTTACGTAAGAGTTATGACGATGTGGTATTTAAAAATGCTTCTCATTCTCCAAAACTAAATTGTCATTCTAAAAAAATCTTTTCACCTCAGTTATAACTTTGCACCCTCTGATATATCTCATCAATCCTCCACTAAATCATAATGTAATGTGAATTAAAACTATTAACTATTTCTTATTCTATTAATATTACTTCCATAGAAAGTTGCCATGCATTAATGTAATATTTGTTTGTTGCTGAAAAAAGCATTTTAACGAAAGGTTGTTCATGTAACTAACACTAATCTTGCACCATTTTTTGGCAAACTTCTCTAATAAACTTATACCATAGATGTAAAGTTCAAGACCAAGAGGTGCATACTTTAATTTAAGTTTTACTATAAAAGATAGTTTTCTAAAACAATATTAAGAATACTATAATTAAACCCCATGAAATTCTATTTTCTTATTAAAAAAAAAAACAGTTATATTTTCTTTGTTTCTATGCACTAATCAAGAGAACATGAATAGTCTTAGCAAAGAAAAATATGAAAATTCAATCCTAACATTATAATAAAAACATTAAAAATAATATTATGCTACAGTAATCAATTTCATTCATAAGATTGGAATAAATTTCATTCATAAGATTGAAAACTAAAACAAGGAACGTTTTATTTCTTTAATAAATTTTTAACATTATATATGCATAATTGCTTGCCTCTACCTTCATGGGGATTATCTAGGGCGAGGTAATTCTCCATTTTCCTTACTTTTATTTTATTTTTGTGCCTGGATATATATTTACAGTCCATAATTTCATTTTTTTTAAGGAAGGAATAATTTTGTTGATAAATTTCTTAAAAAGAGGTTGATAAGTGAAGATCTTATCTATATATCACAATATTTCCATAGACTGATACCATTTTTTTTAGAATTTTATTTTTCATGGGTTGTATTTTTCAGGTTGTATGCGTAGCAATTGGAAAAAAAAAATGTGTAATTAATAATAGTCTAATTTTCTTTTTATGTGAGAGACATTTCTCTAGACTATATGTCTTGTGCATTCTTGAGGTGTAATTTTACTATCTATATTAATTTTCTTTAATAGTTAATTTTCTTCCTTTTCACAACTATTTTATATTCTTTCTCTATATAGAGTTTGTTTTAAGCCTTAATATTGGTTGAGACGATCCTAAATATGATTAATTTGAAACTTTTTTATTCTATTTTTCTGACTATATGACAACAAATAAATATAGCAAACATTTTAAAAGAAGCTAAACTATAGAACTACTACTATGGATCCACAACACGATTATTTTCAGTACTTTCTCTTTCAATTATGAAAACTATTAACAACACATAAAAGCATGACCATAAAAAAAATAAAAATTAATTGAACTCTCATTGAAAAGCAACGAACCTTAAAGATTATCAAAATACTTCACAAATGTATTTATTACACCATCATAAGTACCACTTATATAAAGTTTAAAAATTTAGTGCAATCTTTTTCATATTCAATCTCACCGTTTATAAGTATTACTTATACCCCACACTCATTTTCTACTCATTCCCACACAATTGACACCGCTCATTCTTTTAGTATTTTTATCATAATGCAATTGATACTATCATATTCATGTGTATAAAAATTGTTTGTATATTTGCGCTATTACTTGGGACGATGACAAAAGTTTAAAAATATTTGAATGGTCATCTTTTAAAATAAAAATGATTCAATAGAGCTACCAAAATTTTTATTTCCGATAAATTTATAAAAAAATTATGATGAAACCCGTGCAACGCACGAGTTATATATCTAACATCTAATGAGTATATAAAAGTTGTAAACCTCATCATATAAGTCACTCCAAAAAAAAATTAGAATTTTTTAATTCTTATTTATTAATTTTGTTAAGTCTTAACCTAATTTTTTTTCTCCACTAATCCCTTATTAGATTTCCAACAACTCTATCCTAAAATCTGATAACCATGAATATTTTTCAAAGCAAAAATTTAATAAATATCTTAATCCTTATCTTTATCTTTATTATTTATTAATTTTATTAGGTCTGCAGCAACTTAACCTATTGTTTTTTTAGATTTTTTTTGACAAGTTGTTGTACACTTATTTAATACGTTTACAAACAAAATACCATAATTTTCATGCAAACTCGGCTACCCTAAATAATTGTTTGTTAAGAACCATGAACTGCATTAATTTTTGATGTTTAACTATAAAAGTAATAAATAAAATTGACCCATACAACAATATAATTTTGTATTCTTTTTATCTTTTTTCTTTATAATTTTTTTATTATCATTTGATTGTAATATTTGTATCTCCAATAATCTAATTTGTGTTTATTGTTAAAGATTATTTATTGGTCTCTATTATAGTCGAGAATACATGTGCGTCGCACGGGTTAAAAGTCTAGTAAAACATAAATTCAATATGAATTTCTAACGGCCAAAAATATAAAAAATCATATTAAATTTTTGTTTTGTTAAAAAATTCTAATTTTTTTTTTAGAGATTCTTATATTATTATAAATTTTTCTGCAAATATTTATTAAAAAATATGAATTCTACATATCATGAGTTTACTTCAAAGGAGGGACCAAAAGTGAAAATGAAAAACTTTTTAGAGACTAAAAACCAAAGAATTTTTTTAGAGGGACTAAAACGAAAAGTCGATATATGTATAGGGACCAAAATCATATTTAACCTGATTTCATATTTGTTCCGGACCAGCTAGAACGCCCAATCCCATAAAGTCACGTGGATTAACCCCTGAAAATAAGGCACAACTTCTTGAGTCAGTACGCTAGTTCTGGTGCGTACATGTGGGCTCCAACGGCTCATTGATGAGGTGCCGCATTTCACAAAAGTCGTCAGCGCCTCCTTCTCATGTATAAAAGTGACTTAGCGTCACCTTCAAGATATAATTCATTTTTTTCACACACTTCTGCATATTTAATCTCATTTTCTACATTGACTTGAGCGTTGATGTATTAACGTGACTGTAGACATCTTTCACTCTAACGTGAAGACTACACCACCACCATGTCAGAACACTGCACGCCATTGTTATCTTCATCCATTCATTACCGGACATATCAATCTTATTGCGAAAGCATAAATTATTTTAAGTTAAACTCAACTCCATCGGCGGTAACCAGTAAAGATCCATTTGATGTGATGTGATACAATCCTTTTTTCTGATGGAGATGTGAAGTAACTCCATCTTGTTGATTTTTTATTAATATTTTGCTAAGATATCAAGTTGGTCCAATCATTAATCATGACATGATTGAGCTGAGTTTTTCTTCCACAAAAATGAATGCAACTCAAAATATTGGGTTAGATATCCGAAATGAACCAAGGCAACTTGCATGAGCATATGCATAAATACATGAGTACGACCTCTAGCTTGTGGTAGGTTTTGTAATTACACCTTCTTTCTTTGATAGCTTGTCATGTTTCAGTGATACTGTACTGTATGATAGCGTATCTATTGCAAGATTTCGCAATCTCATCTGTTATTGAATCAAGCCTAGCTATTTGTGTTTGCATGAGATGCTAGCTATGTGGTATTACTGGCATTTGGCCCCATGTTTGATCGTGGTTTATTCCAGTTTTATACTTTCGAGCTGCAGATTAGAAAGGGGACCAACAATGTGTGATATATATTGTTTATAAACGTGGATACATGTGATATTTGTGTGGAGTATAAGTACGTTCATAGTACTGGTCGGCGTATAGTTTGACAAATTTGTGGACTGATTTGAGAGTGGCTGAGTTGGGATGGGAAAAGGCCAAAAGGCTGTTGCGTCTTACAAAAACTGATTAATTAAGAGCTTCAATGAGCTCAAAACTCATTTAACATGTGAGTGTAAGGTTAATAATTAGATATTGCTCTTAAGGTACGTAATAACGGTTCACATTTACTATAAACATGTTGAATTGTAGTTAATAATCGTTTGATAATATTTAATTTTAAGTCATTTAAAAAGTGTCGAGCGACAATTATCCACCGTTCGACGCCAAACAATAATCAACTACCTTTGGGTTTTTATTTAGGGTGCTAAAGAGCAATTACCTTGATAATTTGACAACTATATGATGATGTCTACTGATTTGGCCCATAAAATGGAGTCCACACATACTACAGTCGACGTAGATGAAAGCTAGCTCACATCAAATTACATAGGAGGAGGCTGGCTCTGGAGTCTGGACAAACAAAAGAAAATATGAATTGTACTCTAGCACACTTCACTAACATAAATATTTTCAGTTAAGTTTAAAAAAAATATATTGAATTATATATAGATTACTCTATCCATCCCAAAATAAATGATCTAGTTTGAACACATGTATTATTCACATGGTATGATTTGATCAATTTTTTCTACTATTATATAAAGATAAATTTGTAACATATGAGATATTGAATTTGTCTCGATGAATATTTTTAAATATCAAATTTTTATAATTTTTTCTAATACATAGTTAAATATATTTAAGATCAAAGATATGTAAATGACACATATAAAACGGTCAAATATGTCATTTATTTTGTGACGGAGGAAGTATAACAAATTATGAGACTTTTTTTTTTTAAATCGATTTCCTTTATTGAAAAGTTGATTTATGTCGGTCGAATTTTAAATTAAATAAAAATACAGAGTTTGATACAATTTTTTTTTACAAATTTTGAATCCTAATTTGAATTTAAAAACCTTATCTTCCGAAATAAAAACTCAATCTATATCAATGGATTCTAATTTAAATTTTTGTTTACCTGAAATCATCATAATTCAAACAGAGAAATTGAACCAAAAAATTACAAACATTCATCCACAAGGGTCTTTTTAGTTCGAGTTTTTTGGTGGGGAGTGGGAGACAATATTTTATAATTTGTTCGGTTCAAATTTTAAAAAAGGATCTCATAGACCCATTTATTACTTCTCCTAAAATTAGAGTTTTTTAGAAGCTGACAAGCCACCTCAACATTTTTTTTAATAAAAGAAATGAAGAAATGACTGATTTGTACATGTTTTAAGAGATAAATGATTTGAACGGAAAAAAAAAGATAAAAGATGCAAGTGTTAAAAATAAATAATATAGAAGATTTAAACAAGACAAAAATAAAATAAAAGACTAAATTGTTTTTTTGATAAAAAAGACTCAACTATAACAAATAAATAAGATAAACTACTCATGTAATTTTGCCAATTATATTTTACCAAAAAATCATACAAGCATGCCTTGAAATCGAGAAGTTATGGGCTCAAGCCCCGCTCAGGGTCCGTTTGATGGTAAAGATAAGATAAATGTAAGATATGATATAAAGTCGGATAGAGATAAGATATCATATAAGATTTTTTTTTTGAGGAAAATGATAGAGATAAGATATGATAAGAACATTATAACAAATATGGTATCATTACAATTAAATGAAAAATTGCTCTCATAATTAATTAAACATTTTAAAAATGGCATGTTATTAATTATAATAGAAAATACATGCTATCATTATTTTAAAAATGACAATATTTTAAAAATGGCAGAATATCAAGATAATACATAAGGAATGATCTTCTAATCCTATCAGGATAATTTCTAACTCAACCTTATATTCAAGATAGAAATTACAAAGGAAAGTCAATATAAGATATGAAAATGGTTTATTTTATCATATCCATTTGGTGCATTAAACATGAGATTTAAACAGAACATCAAACGGACCATAAATATCTTTACAAGTGTCTTTTGAATCCGTAGGTCTACACAACCTTGTATTAGGACATCTTCCTCTAACCTTAAATTTTTGTAACAAAAAAAAAACTTTAACGTATAAGTCTTAATTTTTTGTTTTGACTGTTAAAAAAAAGTCTTAATTTTTTGTTTATTTTTATTTTGATTGTTAAAGCTATATATAAATCTTAGTTCAATTGATAAATATATATAAATCGTTAAGTCAGACGTATTGTTATGACAACCGTTTAAACTTCAACTTTTTCACTTAATTATATAAGTTTGTAATATCTATTGTTATTTTATGTGTCTAGAAAAAGCTATCTGCGACGTAAAAAAGAATATCATGACATTATTACATTACATAAATAGAAATATTTTCTTGAAAATATAAGTCAAACATATGAAAAAGTAATAATTGCACAAGTTTTTACGCAAAAGTTACTATTATTGGTTAATATTTTCCTAATAATTTTTGACTGAACAATAACTTGTTGACCGAAAAAATAAATTAAAAATGGAAAATTTATATATTAAATTGAAGATGAAGATTAGTCTGTGATGAGTAGATGCATCGTCAGGACGCGTCTCTTCTTGAATCCGCAATAACCAAGTCAAATTCCACGTATTGCTGACTCATGCTTATCATTTTTCATAATTATTAGTTATTACTGTTATTAATTACATTTATATCGTAAATTGATTTGTCGAAACTTAAAATAAAAATACCTTATCACGTTTGGAATGAAAAAGGTAACAGCCCGTACTATATTTGGAAGAACTTTTGTACCTCGATATTTTGTCTCTCCATAGGACTATATATACCCCTTGCTATCAACACTCATATTCCATAGTCATTTCACTCATTTTATTCTCCTAATAATCTCATCTTTTGATTTTATTTCGAGGAGAAAATGACCATACTTGTTGAGCATGTGGACTTTGGTAATCATTCATTTTTGTTTTTGTTTTTGTTTTTATTTATTTTATTGCTTCTAGTATAGCATAGCATAAAATAAAAGTCCCATCATATAACAAGCCACATTATTACAGGGTCCCAATTTGATGATAAAAATGTGCATTCTGAGGACATCAATGAACTTGTTCTTGATGGTGGATTTCCTCAACCAAAAAATCCTTCTCAGAATGCATTCTTCGCTCCAGAAATCAATTCATTTGGCCATTCCTTCAGGTTGATTCCAATTCCATTTCATTGTTTTATTTCTTTTTTTGGGTCTATAACCCTAATTTATTTTTTTTGAATATTAAAAAGAAATTAACAGACATGGGTGATTGAATTATTTGGCAGGAATTATGATGAAGAAAGTGAAAGGCAAAAAGGGGTTGAGGAATTCTATAGGCTGCAACACATCAACCAAACATATGATTTTGTAAGCAAAGTTTATGATTATTTACGTCAATTTTGTGTCTATTTCACATGAAGGAAATGTAATTGTGACCATGACCAAAATTCCAATTTGCAAAATGTTAATTAATGTAGGTGAAGAAAATGAGGGAGGAATACAAGAAACTAGACAAAGCAGAAATGAGCATTTGGGAATGTTGTGAATTGCTGAATGAGGTTGTGGATGAAAGTGATCCTGATTTGGATGAACCACAAATCCAACATTTGCTGCAATCTGCTGAAGCTATTAGGAAAGATTATCCTAATGAAGATTGGTTACATTTGACTGCTCTCATTCATGGTACATAATCATCTTTTCAATATTTATATTATTTTTTTAATTCAACATTCCTATCCTGACAAAAAAAATCATTTACAATTTCAAGGCATAATAATCATGCATATCTTAATTTGACCAAGTCTGACATCCCTTTCTAATTGGATATTATTGTTTTGTTTCAGATCTTGGAAAGATTCTTCTGCTTCCAAAATTTGGTGAACTACCTCAATGGGCTGTTGTTGGTTAGAAACTTTTCCTTACACTTATTTTCATATGATTTTTGTTTTGAACATTAGTTATTTTTATTGAACATTGAATTCAACATTTTAACTGAATGGTTAATGACATATTTGCAGGAGACACATTTCCCTTAGGCTGTGCCTTTGATGAATCAAATGTTCACCACAAGGTAATTATAAATTTCTTGTAAAATTATGACAATCAATGAGACAATTGTTTAATATTAAGTAATCAATCAATTTACCTAAATCTTGTTCTTGCTGCAGTATTTCAAGGAGAACCCTGATATCAAATCCTCTGCTTATAACACTAAGAATGGGATCTACAATGAAGGCTGTGGACTAGACAATGTGATGATGTCATGGGGACATGATGATTATATGTGTATGGTGAGTCCATAAATAATTCATCACATGATAGTATTAAATTTTCATATTTTTTATTGAATCGTTGGTATTGGTTCGATCTTGATCTAATAATCTAAATTGTGAAAAATGTGTGATGCGCTAGCTTCCGAGGAAATCCGAATCAATTTTTCTATGATTCTACGACACTTTTTTACGATCTAATACACTGTGTATCCAATGTGCAGGTTGCTAAGGAAAATGGCTCCACTTTGCCAAATGCTGGATTGTTCATTATCAGATATCACTCCTTTTACCGTAAGAATTTTCATTATTATGTGAAAACTTGCCCCATTCTCTTTACAGAAATTTAATTACTGAAAACCTTGGTGACCTTGCAGCTTTGCATAAGGAAGGTGCATACACTCACTTGATGAATGAAGAAGATTTTGAAAATCTGAAGTGGCTTCACATATTTAAGTATGTTTGTATTTTAGTTTCAACAATTTTTGTATGGGTCTTGTTAGAGCTCTTGTTAAGGATTCAAAAAATAGAAATTTTTATGTAGTAAATGTTACTTTTTGATGTTTTAATGTGTTGAATACACAAATTCTAAGACAAGTTTTCCATTTTAAACCTCTTATGAAGTCCCCTGTTAAAATTTTTCTTTTTTTATTCATTTGCACACACCTTTTGCTTTTCCTAATTACATAATAATCACTAATGATTTAATTTTTTTTACAGCAAATATGATCTCTACAGCAAAAGCAAAGTTCTAGTTGATGTTGAAGAAGTGAAGCCATATTATCTATCACTTATTGAGAAGGTAACGCCAATCATTACGAATTGTTCATGTTATTTTTCCCCCTCATTGTTTTTCTATGTGTGATACTTATTTTCTTTTGGTCATTGTTTTGCAGTACTTCCCTGCAAAGCTAAGATGGTGATACTAGACAGTAGAGATTGTCAAGGATTTGAAGGAAACTGGAAACATATATAACCCTATGTGTGATACTGAATTATTCTGGGGGGTGATTTACATAATTATTTGGAGATCAAAGAGTTAATTTATTTTTTTGGCAAGGTTTCGAAATGCAGTTCTTTATGTTTGGTGTAATCCATATGTACTCTCTTGCAGTCCGAATGCAGTCAAATAAATAAACTATTTACTATTATCTATATGATTCTCTTGTACTTGCAGTACTTTATTATTGCAGTGATCAATAAATAATTTATGGAGTTCGTACAAAAATGATAAGAATCTGAAGCCTGTGATTAAATTATTATAGCAGCTTACAGAGCTGAGAATTAATGTCTAGATATAATTGAGTAACCGACCACTATCACTATCAAAACAACTACACCCTTAAATTACATAAAAAGTTTTGGGTATCTCTTGTAGTACCAGTTTTAGTGTTTTAAGTATCAAATCAAATTGCATGAAAAGTTGTATGTTGTAACAACAAGAGTATACTATTACACAGTCTCTTATTAAAATCTCTAATAATTCGAAATACGATAGGAGGATGATAAAATCTGAACAAGAATTAGGAACAAGAATTATTCCCATCAAGAATCAAACTCGGTTTAACTATTAATAATACATCTAGTAAACTAAACACAAGTCTATTTAAAAAAAATATATCATAAGAATTAGGACATGTTGGTAAACATATGATAATTCGCAGTTGGATTAATGCTGCAACGTTCAGTAACGTAATATGGGGGAAGAATGAAAAGATTGATCAGAACACATGATTTATCGAGGTTCATAGCAATACCTTCTGCTTCCTCACTTTCTAGTTATTTGATTAAAAGAATGCAGAGATACAACAATTTCTCAGTTCAAAGATTCACTCACTTTATTTTCTCTCTTTCAATCTAAAAAACACCATATGATTTCATGTTTTCAACAAGCATCAAACCATGACATATATAACCCTCTGATTCCTTTCACAAAGTTAGTTATCAAACAACTTAATAACCGATATAGAATAGTTATAACTGAAATGAGCAAAGAAGCTATCACAATAGCTTTTATATAAAACATTGGCACAAACTAACTTGGTAAATTGTAAACACGATGAACAAGATAGTGATAGCCTAAAGTATTCACAACTTTTGAGAATTCAACTCTCGCAGGTATCTAGATTTACCGGTCAAGCAATGCAAAAATTTGGATCTAGAAACCACCTTGGTTAAGATGTTAGCTCGATTTTCCTCGCCCGCAACTTTGTTCACTTCAACTAACCGTCATACAAATATGTCTCTGATAAAATGCAGTCTTGCATCAATGTGTTTTTCGGAGACATCATTGTTACTCATGTACTACTATCCTTAGTAATTCAAAAATCATGAAAATGCTAGTTGCTTTAACCAAACTTATAGGTGAATAACATATAGTATTCGTGTGTGATTTTTTTTCCTTTCATAATTAAAGAGATTATGTGTGTGATTTTTTACTGATGTTAATCACTGATTCGTTTGAAAGCAACAACACAAGAAAAGTGCACTCTATACATCCTACTTTTTTAGCAAAGGCAAAACTAGTTCATTTCATTCATAATTAAATAGTACAAATTAAATGGTACATCAGAAAAAATATGGGGCTGGGTTAGATAAAGAGGCTCTAGCAATGCTACAATGCTACCTTATTTGCTTGCTTCCTTACAAACGACACCTCATAATCTCAAATAATAATCAAGTGGCGTTTACATTGGGACATAATGTCCCCTAATTCGCTATGGGTCATATCGGGCATCTGCCACAACCTTGCAATCAGTTTCAAACTCCACAGGTTGCAGCCCCCTATAGCTACTTTGATGGCTTCAAGGAGACCAATAGTTCAGCTTCCATGATGGTAACTTGGTTATGCATCCAGCTTTATTTCCCAAATAAGAACAGACTCGTGGAGTATCTAAAGCACATACCATAAGCCATGATTGAATTGTTGTTGTTAAACAAAAGACAGTCAACGTTATATTTAACTACTGTGTCAGGGTTGGGTCCATCCGCAAGACTGAGATGTACCGTGAATTTGTAGTTTTGTTCGTTCTTTGCATATACAACTCGATTCATTTAGAGCATCCAATCTCATGTGACATTGATTGCTAAAGAGGTGTCGATACGCTCCAAAAACCATTGCTGCTAAATGCTAATGGTTGTTGAGTGAATGGCAATCTGCATAAAAGATAAAAAAAAACATAGCAATAAAATCATTTCCACTGATGATGTGCACAATCACATCTAATAAATTTTTTATGAACAAGTGGATTTCAATTAAATGAATTCAATTAAGGACCTTCAATATAAATTTTTTATGAACAAGTGAACTTAATTAAAATACAAGTGGATTCAATTATTCAAATAAAATAATACTCCACTTTATACATTGAAGTAGGGAGATGTCAGAGTTTATGAACAAGTCCGACAATGTCCTAGTACACAGTACATTAATCCAAAAAGCAAAGGTGCACTACTTATATTTGGACCTTTTTTTGACATTATATTGGGACTTACAAGACTTGCATTACAAGTTTTAATCTGTAGATTTGATAGATACTCTTATTTATTAAGATTGGTATATGCTTAACATTAATATATACGAGAAAATAAATCATATATGATTTTACGAAACATCTAATAGTAAGTAGTTTCTGTGAAAAAAATAATTTTTTTTATTATTTATGATCAAGCTAATTATATAAATGTTTATTTGTATATGTAACCATCCTTGCTTATTTTTTAAGAAAAATAAAGGACATGGGCCGAACTAATGCGGGTTTCTTAGGGTCTTACTCTTAGCTGGAAAAGGAAAGCCCAGAACCCTAGATAATAACCAGTGACGTAAGAAACAAGTTAGAGTCAACACTAAAAGTTTTTTTTAGTAGTATAAAATCTCAAAATATCTTTTATGGTAGTATTTTTTAATTTTATTCTACACGTTATTTTTGTTCAGCAATTTTAATCTCTGAAGTTAAGTCAACTTGTGTATCATTCCACCACCAAAATAAAAACTTGTGTATCATTTAGACATATAAAAGTTTTTTTTTTCATACACGTTCAAGACTTTATATACATCTCACTCACAAAAATCTAAAGTTTTTTTTTTTAGCAAGATACAAATCAAATTTGTATTTTTTAATTGCCAAAAGCTAGGTAGAAAAACATTGTTAAAAAGAAAGTAGAAAAAAACCAAAATAAAGAAAATTTAGATTTAAAAGTCAAAGTTTAAGCCAATTCTGTATATTTTTACCATTACACGCACGGAGTATTTACAAAGTTTGGTAACATTCTCGTTATCCTCCGTTTATTTTGTTTGTTAGTATATTGTAACATCAATAGTTTGGTTTAATGGTAAAAAATAGTACATACTTGTGAGTGCTCTTTCAAATCTCAACATTTTTGCTTCCTCTTGAATTTAGACACCATTGTCTTACCTTAAAATTCTTTTTAAAACAAAGAAAACTAAATTGTAGACAAAAATATTAAAATTTAAAATTAAACAAATTTCAATATTAAATTGTGGAGTAAATACATTTTTTTATATAAAATAGGTTTTTTTTTTATGGATCCCTTCACTTGAAATAATTTTAATCGAGGTTTGTCATACACAATATATAAGACTTTTTTCGGTAATAAAAAACAACTCCGAAGATACGCTAATATTGCTAGGCATGCAAGTGTTGAATATGTAATTGAAGGAGATACTCTTAAGCTTACTATAAGGGGTCTCTCGAACATGAGTATATAAATCACTAAAAGAGAAATTAAAATTAACGAGTCAATTCACACTCATATTGCCCTCTCCCCAAGTATGGTTGAAGATCACTGACGGACTCAAATATAATAGTTCACACATCTGGCGCACTAAAATAAACAACTACCATTTATTTTAACACTCCATGTTGTCATGTTAATAAGAGTTTTAGAATCATACGAGGCTTGAACTCCTCTTTCCAAATCAACTATGTATTCAAGTACATCTCTTACATTACATCCCAATTTGCGCAAAAATCCCGTAAACCACATGCCATCAAAATTAATAATTCTATCAACCGAGATTCAAACATTAATTTGATGTGAAACTTTAGTCATTAAATCCGGACCCCAATAGTTAAATAAACACAAATTTTATTATAAGACCAAAAAAACATTATTAAAAAATGCAAAAGAAACAAAAGAAAGGAAGAATAGAAGTGCACACGTGCCATGCGTGCTGTTCCACCACGCAAGCCACCTGTTTGTTCTTCTTTTGTTGTTTTGTTTTGTTCAGTCTCTCTTTCTCTTTGCCTCTTCTCATCTCTCTTTTTCTGTCACTTCTTCCGACATTGCTTTTTTCTGCGCTATTTTCCTTTTTCATACAATTCCATTCCATTTTCACTTTCTTTTTCTTCTTCACTATTCTTCCTCTTCTTACGCGTTAAGTTTTCTTTTTCTCCCAAAAACAAAACCCCTTTTTCCCAACACAACCAAAACCAAAACCAAAACCAATTTTCATAGCAAAAAACCCTTTTTTCTTCTATCATCTTCATCATCCTTTGTGATTGTGTTATGGGTTTTGCCTCTTTTTTAATGGCTTTTCCTCTTCACAATCACAAAACCCTTTCTTTCACTCTATACTTTACTTTTTCTCTTTTTCTTCTTCTTGCTTTTGCTTCAACCTCACACCATGATTTCTCTATCATGGATTCTGAATTCAACTCTTTCTACAGCGACTACACACCACCATCTCCACCTCCACCACCACCAGAGCCACACCCACCTTCTCTTTCGTGTCAACAAGGTTTATCTGGAATTGGGTCATTAAGTACTTTTTGTGATCTCAATTCTAGTATAATCTTCGATGGTGATGTTTATATTGAAGGAAATGGAAGTTTAAATATTCTTCCTGGTGTTAATTTGACTTGCCCAATTTTTGGTTGTGTGATCAAAATCAACATGAGTGAAGAGTTTACTTTGCAAAATGGTTCTGTGATTATTGCTGGTACAGTTTCTGTTGCGGCCAAAAATGCAAACTTGTTTGTTGGGTCAGTGGTAAATGTTACCGGGCTGGCGGGTTCACCACCGGCTCAGACCAGCGGCGAGCCGTCCGGGACGCAGGGTGCCGGTGGAGGGTATGGTGGGAGAGGTGCTACGTGTGTCTCTGATAATACTAAGCTTCCTGATGATGTTTGGGGTGGTGATGCTTATTCTTGGTCATCGCTTCATGAGCCTTGGAGTTATGGGAGTAAGGGTGGGACTACTGTTAAGAATGAGAGTTATGGTGGTGGAGGAGGTGGAAGAATAAGGTTTGAAATGGTTGATACTGTAGAAGTTTCTGGGGATCTTCTGGCTAATGGTGGTGATGGTGGGATTAAAGGTGGGGGTGGTTCTGGTGGCAGCATTTTTGTCAAAGCTCATAGAATGTAAATCTCTTCCTTTTCCTTTCAATCTTATTATTGCATTTGTATTACCTAGGGTTGATTATATATTTTTTTTCAATCGATTAGTGAGTATGTAATTTACATGGATTGCTTTGTGTAGTGTGATTGGCGATGTATGCAGAATTTTACCTTTTTAGTTTTTGTGGAATGTTTAATTAATATGTCCACAGAGCGGTAATTAGTGGCGCGGTATGGTGGGGACATATATATTTGAGGGGGCCCTATGTTGTTAATAGCGCCGTTATAGCGGAATAGCAAGTAGTGGTAGGGTTCAGCGTGACGCCATCTCCCTGCAAGCCGCTATATCGGAATAGCATAGTAGTGGTAGGGTTCTGCGCCTTGCCGTCTCCCTGCAAGCCGTTATACCTTTATAACATTTTCGCGGTTTGGCGCCACGTGCCACTATCTGGGATTAACAACATAGGGACAAAATACCGTAGCTAATTATATTAAATGATTTCACTATAATCGCATAAAAGTTTCTGTGGTGAAGTTGTTAGTAATGTTAGTTTTTTTCCGATATATGTAGTCCAATTTACCAATCACATCTAGTCCAAAATTACAAGTGTATACTCCTTGCACCTACTAGGAAGGGTCGAAGAGAACACTCAGTCACGTGCTAGGGTTACATGAGAATAAAATAGCGTACCAAGTTCAAAAAACGTGATTATGCTATCTGCAATAACTCCCTACTAATATTAGATTTTAACTCGATGTATTGAGTTCGAGTCTTACCTCTTACATTTTTACGCAAAATCATACACAAAATGGATGCAGAAGGAATCAGTCCCATTACCTCGAGGATGTAATGTAACGTATTGTATCATGCCACCGAACTACCACAACAGTTTTGTTGCAAATACACGGAAGCATAATAATATATACATAATTACATATAAAATTTATATTACATATGTATCCAAGAAGAAAGTTTTGGGGGCACCACGGCTCCTCCCTGTCCTAACTAAGATCCTCCCCTGGAGTGGTTGCACTTGCATCATTGCATTCAATCAACTAGCCTCCAATGTGGGAATATATTAAGTACTATTGAGTTCCATTTTCTATCTTTCTGTGTAATTTCAGATTTTGCTTGAGCTAATAATATAGGTCGCGGTGCAACTAATCTTGTTGTCTGCTAAGTGCAGGACTGGTACTGGCACGATTAGTGCTACTGGAGGTGGTGGGTTTGCTGGTGGTGGAGGAGGAAGAATTTCTATACACGTATTCAGCCGACATGACAATACAGATTTCTTCATTCATGGTGTGATACCGTCATTATAATTATTTTAAGCATTCAATGTTCTTGTCTTTATTTCACTTCCAATTTAATTTTATAGATTTTTTTCATCTAATAGATGACTAATTATTATAGAAAATCACTACATACAAGCTATAAAAAAAATGCTTTTTCTGTTGCTTGCAGGTGGAGTGAGTCTTGGATGTGCTGGCAACGCTGGTGCTGCAGGGACATATTATGACGCTGTTCCTCGCAGTCTTACCATTTGCAATCATAACTTGTCTACAGAAACTGATACACTTATATTAGAGTTTCCTAAGGTGCCTCTTTGGACAAATATTTATGTCCAGAATCAGGCGAAGGCATTGTTTCCTTTATACTGGAGCCGTGTTCAGGTGATTTAAAATTTGAGCTTATTGCGCTAGTTGAATTGCAATAATGCATTAGTTATTGGAAAAAGAAGGAAGTGTTTGAAGAGAAGAGAAAAGTTAGAAGTGTAATATAAGTGTAACCCGTGTAAGACAAAAGTAAACTCTTCATAACCATTCAGTTGCGAACAGTTAGTTATTATTGGTAGTGGCGGAGCTTGAATAATTTTAGTTGAAAAAATTAGTTTGTGAACCCTGTAGTTTATTTGAGCTATAGTTTTAGTTAAAATAAAATAAAGAAATAGAATAGATATGCGAAAAATAAACTATACAGAAGTGGAATCGAACCCAGGTGCAAGTAGATATATAAGGCCAACTTAGCCACCGAACTACCGTAAACGTTTTGTATTTTGTCGTAAATAAATTATATATACACCTATCTTCCATTATATATTTAAATGCATCAAGAAAAAAATTGGGGGAGCCACGACTCTTCTATGTCATTCAAAAGATCCACAATTAATTCTTGGAATTTCAAGAACTTTTAAGACACTGGATTTGGAGGACTACATGTCTCCTTTTCATTTGGAGGAAATAATTATCATGAATTGATAGGCAATAATATAGACTAATCAACTTAGATATATTTTTTTTACTATTAGAACTTTTAGAGGAAGTTTAGGTTACTTCGTTTGGAGCGTTATAAACTATGGCTTTTTATGTCCTCTCTTTAATCATAATAATTGAGTTTGAATCATTGCTGAAATTTTTACTTTTCATCAACTTGCAGGTCGGTGGACTAATTCGTTTGACCTCTGGAGCTGTTTTAAGCTTTGGGCTTGCTCATTACGGTTCATCAGAGTTTGAGTTGATGGCAGAAGAGCTTCTGATGAGCGACTCTGTGATCAAAGTAAGCAAGCAGAGCTATAATACTTATTTTTCATGGAATACTTCTTTACTTCTATACAAATTAACGATATTTTTATTTTTTTTATTTTTTCTTCCATTTTTGTCAGAAACCATTTCCTCTAAGCCGAGACAATCTAAAATTTCTCATATCGCCTAATCAAGAGAGGCATTAACATTATTTCATGGTTTAGCTTGTTAAAAAAAAACATTATTTCATGGTTTAATATTTACACGTGTTGGTTATTTGAAGAAACAAATCTTCCCTTTCATGTTATTTTACGGTTACTCTTTTTAATTAGATATTTGGAGCTCTTCGTATGTCTGTCAAGATTCACCTGATGCAGAATTCCAAGATACTTATTGATGCTAACAATGATTTACTTGTTGCAACATCATTACTTGAAGCTAGCAACTTGGTAGTTCTCAAGGTAGTTATCCTATCCGTTACATTCTTCTCATTTAAAGCAGAACCTTAAAATTTTATTGCTTACACTATAACACATTTAACCATGTGGTGGTGACCAGGATTCATCTATTATTCATTCTAATGCAAATTTGGGAGTTCACGGGCAAGGTTATTTGAACTTGTCTGGACCTGGAAATTTGATTGAAGCACAGCATCTGGTTTTGTCGCTATTTTATAGCATCAATGTAAGTCAAAGACTGCAATTCTCATGTTGCCATTTCTTTATAAAATATATAATTGACTATTGAAGAATGTTCACTTTCTCCGAGTTAAAATAATATTTATGCACACCTGATATGAAACACAAGACAGTCAAAAGGGTCAACTTTGATGGAAGTTGTTGTAGAAAAGCTTTGTTAATATTAAAAAGTTCCATTTGTTGTGGTATTTGGTATTATTTTTAGGTTGGCATTTGAAGACTTGTGAACTTTTGAACATTTTAAAAGGTTTGGTAATGTTAGGAACTGTCATACTAGGTAGATTGAAAATTTGAGATGGGGTATTTTTTATTCAAAATTGGTCTTATGCATATAGGCGTAAGAGTAAGAAATTTCTAAGCTATTGGTTAGGGTTTAGTGATATAAGGGGGGTTTAAAATGTGGCACGTTAATTGCCGGATCTTCTCTAGGACAGTTAGGTGTCATACCCGAAAATTATTATTCTTTTTAGTATGTGTGTGTGTATAAATTGTAGCTAGAGTGTTTTATCTATATATTACAAGTTTACCCCACAAACGTCAATTGTATCAAGTGGCGCAGTGGCAAGAGTCCGTTTTGCAAGTAGATGGTTCGGCGATTGATCCTGACAGTCGTCCTTTTTTTTTTTTGTTTCCAGTCAGTGTATCATTAAAGTGGAAATTTTATCTTGGGATTTGTGTATTCAACACATTGAAACATCAAAACACGACTTTTTCTACATGAAAGTTATCAATTATTTCCATTTTTGAGTCCTTAGGCACTTGTTAGCAAGACCCATTAATTTATTTTATAAAAAAATGTGATGAGAAGGTTCGAACCTGGCACATGAGGTAAAAAGAAGCAATTATACCACTAAACCAACATGCGAAGTTTGTTCTGTACATTAAACGTTAATACATATTAGAAATGTGCCCCCCTAAAAATATCAGTCCAGCTCCACGACAGGAGCTGTGAAGCTTTATTGTTGGGTATTTTGTATGCAAGTGTATCGCCAATAAAATTGATAAAGGCCACACTAGGGCTACTTAGGTGCTCCGAAAATTGACAGGTAAAAGTCGAGTTAGTATTGAATAGATTAGTGGCACATTAATAGATAATAGGTTAACATTCTGATGAGTAGGTTAATTGAATCAAGCCTTATATTTTTTTTCCCCTACTATCTAAACCTTTCATGTCGAGGTTAGTTTTACGTTGTTTCAAAAATTAATATTGATACGCCATAGTCTCCATATTTTTTTTTTTTTTGTTGTAGTCTATTTCTAAGCATTTTAATTCTAATTTTGTATGCGTGAAAACTACCCGTTATAATTAACTTATAAATATATGGAAGTAAGGGTGCCACACATGCTCACATGAAGAATCAGCATAGATAACTTATAGATTGTCTTTCTTTTCGATGTAATTTGTTCTTACTATATAATTATTATTTTTAGTTCTTACTATATAATTATTATTTTTGTACTTACTAAATAATTGTCATCTTTGAAATGTTAAAGGTTGGACCTGGATCTGTTTTGAGAGGTCCTTTGGAGGCTAATGGTGATGATAATATGTAAGTTTATGTAAAGCTTAATCAGAAAGCTGTATCATGCAGTTCTCTTTTTGGTTTAATACCTTGTTTTCATTTTTTGTTCAAAATGGTAGAACAAGGACACCACAACTCTACTGCAAACAAGAAAGTTGCCCTGTTGAATTGCTTCATCCTCCAGAAGATTGTAATGTGAATTCTTCACTAGCTTTCACGCTTCAGGTTTTTCAATATCCCCCTAATATTTAATCTTTGTACCGTTCAGATATCTTTCTATCGAGGATAGTAATTATCTTGTGTTGCTGCTGCAGATATGTAGGGTTGAAGATGTTAGTGTTGAAGGCACCATAACTGGCTCCGTTCTGCACTTTCACTGGATTAGAAGTGTAGAGGTCGAATACTCTGGAGTAATCAGTGCATCTGGGCTAGGTATTTTGTCATTGCCCTCTAAATACAACACCCGTAAAGAATTTCATATATCACTTGAGGGTTTGTGCAATTACAATGCTTTAACGATTCTATATTAAAATTGTTATTTGGACCGATTGCAGGTTGTACTGGAGGGTTGGGTAAAGGAAGGTATTTCGAAAATGGTATTGGTGGTGGAGGTGGGCATGGAGGATATGGCGGGGATGGCTATTACAATGGCAATTTCATTGAGGGGGGTACCACATATGGAGATGCCGATTTACCATGCGAACTTGGTAGTGGCAGTGGAAATGATAGCATAGCGGGTGCAACTGCAGGTGGCGGCATTATTGGTAAGATCTGAATTAAAATTTGGTTGTGGCAGAACAAAATATTGTTTCGTAACATAACATTATCAGTTAAAAAAGTGATTCTATATAATTATTAGTATCTTGACTTTGACAGTGATGGGTTCATTGGAGCACTCATTGTCAAGTTTGATTTTGAATGGTTCACTGAGATCTGATGGAGAATCCTTTGGAGATGACATAAGAAGGCAGGATGGCAAGACTTCAAGCATTGGCCCTGGTGGAGGCTCCGGTGGAACTGTTCTTTTGTTTGTTCAGACATTGGCGCTTGGTGACTCTTCCATGATATCAACAGTTGGAGGACAAGGAAGCCCTAGCGGTGGTGGGGGTGGAGGTGGTGGAAGGGTTCACTTTCATTGGTCTCATATTCCAGTTGGAGATGAATACGTCAATTTAGCGAGTGTTGAAGGAAGCATTATTACTGGGTTGGTATACAAAAAACTATGCTTTAGTCCAAGTCTACTATATTTGTTTTATGCATCTACCAGTAAAGAATTGTTTGATTGACCCAGTTCATGGATTGTCTGATTTTGAGTTAGAAGCTAATTCATGACAGTTAAATTAATATTTGGAACCACATTGTAAAAGTACTGGATATGATTTGGTTCGGTATATGGCTTCTTGGTTTAAGCCAACAAGTCTCTCGAACTGCAGACCAATTAATGTCACGCATTGATAAAATGATGTACCCTTGAGTATGTTATAGAGTAGGTGAATCCTGGAAATAAAGTAGAGCCCTTGAACTTGTTTGCCATTGGTAGATTGATAGTGTAACAACCAAACTTATTTTAAGGTTTTTTTATTGGTCAGGGGGTTGTGTTGGAAATTTTGTAATCATATAATTATACAGTTATGTGCAATTTGCTTTAATTTAATTACAGGTTTGTGATTTTAGTTTTGTAAACCAAAAGTTATGTTCTGGTTTTATTTTTGGGTCATCTAGCCGATCACTTTTTTTTAAGAAATTCAATGTGAGTAGTTTTTTACAAGAACTTGACGGTTTATAACTAACATATCTCATTCAGGAGGTTCTGACCATACTTTTCAACTCTTTTTTGGTTGCTTTTAGCTAATGTAAACGTGCATGAATCTACATGTGTGCATAAATTTTCATGTATCTAGACCAATTTGGTTGAAATTTTACTTCTTATTTCGTTTTCATCTATCTAGACCAATTTGGTTGAGATTTTACTTCTTATTCCAGAGGTGGTTTTGGTGGAGGTCAGGGTCTTCCTGGAAAAAATGGATCTATCAGTGGAAAGGCGTGTCCCAAAGGGCTTTATGGTATCTTCTGTGAGGTAGATGAACTGTAATTCTTCACAATCCACAATAATTATTTATGTAGTTGGAATTGGTTTTAGAAAATTAGGTGGTTGGACATCACAAACTTTAGTTCTTGGTGATCTTTTGCTGTTAGTCATATTTTTCTTTTACTAATATTATTAAATAAGGAGATTGCATTTATTTATAGTTGAGATGAAGTTTTGAAGATAAACTTCTTACTTAGACTTGCATTTTAATTTCATGTTACAGGAATGCCCTGTTGGCACATACAAAAATGTCAGTGGGTCTGATAAAGCCCTTTGTCAGAAATGCCCGCTTCATGAGCTTCCACGTCGTGCTGTATATGTTGCCGTTCGAGGTAATTTTACTAATGAAATTTGCTTTCATCCCACCGAAATAACGAATAAAAACAGTTATTTTTGTGTACACGTTTAGCATGATAAAATTTATTTCATAATTTGTAAATTGATTAGATTTCCCATTTCCTTCTCAAAAGGTGGTGTGGCAGAGACTCCTTGTCCATACAAGTGCACATCTGATAGATATCACATGCCAAATTGTTATACTGCTTTTGAAGAGTTGGTATACACTTTCGGTGGGCCATGGTTTTTTGGTCTTATTCTCTTAGGCCTCCTTATTGTGCTTGCTCTAGTTCTCAGTGTTGCACGGATGAAATATGTAGCTGTAGATGATTTACCAGCCCTTGCGCCTGCTCGAAATGACACTCGACTGAACCACTCTTTCCCCTTTCTGGAATCACTGAATGAGGTCCATAACCAACTTTTTCCATATGAATTTCATTCATACATGCTACCATTGGGACTTGGTTCAACATTAAAGTTGATTTTAATATTGTATTGGTGTGATCTTTCAGATTATTGAAACAAATAGAAGTGAGGAATCTCCAAGTCATGTGCATAGGTTATATTTCCAGGGCCCAAATACTTTCAGTGAACCTTGGCATCTCCCTCATTGTCCTCCAGAGCAAGTAAAAGACATTGTGTATGTCTCCGTAAAATATATTGAATCCTTGTTTAGTGTCAACAAATACAATATTTAGTTGTGTAATGTGCAAGATGTTTTAGTTCATGTTATGCATTAAAATTGATCTTTTAACTATTATGTTTATCACTTCATGTTGCAGATATGAAGATGCCTTCAATAGATTTGTGGATGAGATTAATAGTTTAGCTACTTATCAATGGTGGGAAGGGTCTATATATAGTATCCTTTGTGTCACTGCATACCCCCTTGCTTGGTCGTGGCTGCAAAGGTGTCGGAGAAAGAAATTACAGAAACTTCGAGAATTTGTTCGATCAGAGTATGATCATGCTTGCTTGCGCTCTTGCCGTTCACGGGCCCTTTATGAAGGGTTGAAGGTACTTCAGATTTAATTTAATGAATTTGTTCCTTTACCCTAATTGAGGATCCTGGCTTACTAAATGCCCTGTTGATGTTTGTTCCCTTACCCTAACCAACTGCTGCTAGTAATTGGGGCATCAGGCGCCTAGTTTCTCGAATAAACTTTTTTAAATGTCTGGTTTAACGTTGAGCTTTTTGGTTTTTTTTGTTGTTTTTTCTTTACTCTCTCTCTCTCTCTCTGTGTGTGTGTGTGTCTGTCTGTCTCTCTCTACCACATTAAGTGATTATGACTTGCTTGAATAGTTTGATGGTATTCACTATTATAATTACTTTATCTATCATGTCACAGGTAGCTGCAACATCTGATCTGATGCTGGCATATATGGACTTCTTTCTTGGTGGAGATGAGAAAAGATCTGATCTGCCTCCTCGTCTTCATCAAAGATTTCCCATGTCAATAATTTTTGGGGGAGATGGAAGTTACACAAGTCCTTTCTCTCTTCATAGTGATAATATTCTTACCAGCATCATGAGTCAGGTTTGCTCTGACTCAAAATTTTGCTTTTATCTTAAATGTTGACAAAGACTCCTAGATGTTTATTTTGCTCACTGATTATTTTTGTTTGTTTCTTAGTCCGTTCCACCAACTATATGGTATCGATTAGTGGCTGGTCTTAATGCTCAATTACGCTTAGTTCGCCGTGGACATCTTAAAATAACTTTCGGACCTGTTATTAGCTGGCTTGATGTATATGCAAATCCTAAATTGGCTACATATGGGGTACGTGTTGATCTTGCATGGTGTCAGCCCACAGCTTCTGGATATTGCCAATTTGGACTTGTGGTACATGCTACTGAGAATCAAAACATGTCATCCTCAGGAGAAAGTTATGATGATTCAAGAGTAACCGAAAAACATTCGGGGTAATAGATACTTGCTTTTTGAGAAATAAATATGGAAAAGAAAATGAATACTTGCTTTTTGAGATATAATTATGGTGCAGTAAATAAGGAAATTGGGAAACAAATCATGATACTGACTAAGAAATATGAAAATAATCTTAAAAGAGATAATCCAAGACAAGAAATTAATCCTACAAGATACTCATAATATCAAGATATTGATAATACTATATGATATATTCTATTTCTAGCATTTTGTTATGTTAAATATTTTACGAATTCATGATTAATAATTTTTTTATATTCTTGTGTGCAGTTTTCTGAGAAGTCCCAGAAATCCAGTGCATCACTTGACAAACAATGAACAGCTACTGATGCCTAGAAGGATGTCTGGTGCATTATTGAACAGCAAGATCCTAAGAACACTTAAAGAGAAGAAAACTATATATTACCCTCTCGCTTTAATTATGTACAATACAAAACCTGTTGGTCATCAGGTATGTCAATGTTTTCTTCCCTAGTTAACTTCACTACGTCTAGTATTTTGATTCAAAAAAAAAAAAACTACGTCTAGTATTTAGAAAATCTGGTGCGCTTCATTGATCGTTTTTCACACACCCTTTTGTATCGTTGCAGGATCTAGTTGGTCTGGTTATCTCTATATTACTCCTGGGAGATTTTATCCTAGTGTTGCTTACCTTGCTTCAAATGTATTCACTGTCGCTGGTGAACTTCTTCTTAGTTTTATTCATCCTCCCTCTTGGTGTGTTATTTCCATTTCCATCCGGAATCAGTGCTTTGTTTAGTCAAGGACCTAGGAGATCAGCTGGCCTTGCTCGTCTATATGCTTTGTGGAATATGACGTCCCTAGTCAATGTTGTAAGTTGTTAACTTGAGCTTGCTACCAATTAAATTTTAATACTAACCAATGTTACCAATTACTGATCGATGTATTCACCTGCGTGCTTCGAGTTTTCTCTTCATGTCATATTAACTGTCCTCTTTGAAATATTTGTTTGTCTCAGATTATGTTACTTCAGAATATTAAGTATTAATTACTTTTTATCAATAATACCCATATTTAAAATTTCTGTCTCAAGTGATGTCAATAAGCTCCAAGCATTTGTTTCGACATTAACAGTGAAACGGGTCTCTTTTGAAACAGGTAGTTGCGTTCATTTGTGGATTTATTCATTACACAGTTCATTCACATGACAAGCATTCCAACGTTCAATCCTGGAGTTTTAGCATGTAAGTAGCAAATTATTGACTGTATCATATAATGAAAATTGATACCTGTTTGATGTGACTATTTAACAACTTTCTCTAATTCTTTGTGCTATGCTTTTTATCCAACGCAGGGATGAAAGTGAATGGTGGATGCTTCCTTCTGGTCTATTCCTTTGCAAAATTATTCAAGCGCGTCTTATTGATTTTCATGTGGCTAACCAGGAAATACAAGATCCTTCATTGTATAGCAGTGACACTAATGTCTTTTGGAATTCTTGAAACTTTATAAAACTTTTCTCTACATTTTCCTTTCCCTTCTGTAAAGTGGGTAGAGCTTAACTAGGTAGGAGCAGTAACACTGAGTTATATATAGGGTTGTATAAATTGTACAATTTTAGGAAAGAAAGGTTGGTTAAATTTATGTGATGTGTGAAATGGGTTGGTTACATGATTTTTTATTGATACCTGTTACTATAGTTTACTTTTGAAATAAGATTTTTCTGGGTTTTGACCCCTTTGTAATGGTGGCCGGATATATCAAGCATATACTGTTAAAATTTCTTGGTCTTTTTATTGACTTCTATGCACATTTAAAAAACCAATATTTAGAATTATAATTGTATATATTTCAAAAAAAAAAAGAATTATAATTTTATATACATATTATATATTTAACCCACTTTTCTTCTTTGAATTGAACGAAGATAATTTATTCATTTGAACCCACGATTATATTCCAATCTAGGAGTATGTTTCATGTTAAATCCAAAGTATGACTACATTTTCAATCAAAAGCAAAGTTCGCTATCTTAAGTGGAAGAATGTTTTGACAGAAGAAGAGTGTTTGTTTAAATATTCTTTTATTTGAGAAATCTATTTAAAGCCCTAAAAAACTATTTAAAGTCTTTACCTAATTCATTCTTTTTGCACTTAAAATTTGGGGGTTTTAGTGGTCTTTATAAAATTTCATTTTCATACAAAGTGGGGTTTTATACTCCCGCAAGATGGTCTTTATAAAATTATATATAGTCTTTTATAAGACTAATTTACTTTTTTCTCCTTATAATCTTACAAATGTCTATCGATTTCAAACATCAAATAATATATGTGATTTTATTAAGTCATTCTGTTTTTGAGTCTATTAAGTCATTCTCGAGGAGTTTTATATATGTTAATATTCGCTTGAGGAATATTTTGTATTGTTTTCAATTGAGTCGTGTAATTATGTTTCTTCCCTATAACAAACAATTTCATGTCGACTAGAGCAGGAAAATGGCCATGACCAGCCCTACTAGCTCTAGGATGATACATTGGAAAAAAGTATGGTTGGGAGTATAAACTATTTTCTCTAAGTGTGTTCCACATGTATGGATGTGATAAATTGGTCAAGGTTGGAAGTGGAACGGACAATGATATGAGCACCGTATCCGAAAAGGTATGTTCTCTTAAAATTTATGCAAATTTTAATCTTAGTTATTTTACGACAACCAAATATGTATGCACTCTCGAGTTATTTTACTTTAAGTTTGTTACTTAACGACAACCAAAAATTTTAAGTTTGCGGTTGTGATGACATAGAGGAGTTTAGAGAAGTTGTTCAAGGTTTAAGGTACATTTTGTATTGTTTTCAATTGCATCATGTAAATATGTTTCTGCTCTACACCAGACAATATCATAGGTGTTTTAAGTCTTTTATTGACAAGTCATATAATTCAGCAAGCAAGACAACTCATAAAAGTTTTGGAAGACATGAAATGAAGATTATCAATGTTCACAAAGGCATTGAAGACATTACAAGATGAGGAAATTATGTCCCAAATCTCAAGAACAAGTTGGAGAAGGAAAACACTTAAAGAACAACGAAAAAGAAAAAAATTCAAATCTAAGGCCGAGACCACGCGCCTCAGGAACATGGGACATACAAAATTTGCTCTCTGTCACTGCCATGCGCCCCGCGCACAGCCTCACACGTCCGGCACGTGATGTTTCGTAAAACATCAGCATTTTGATATTTTTCCCTGTGGGTTTGAGGAAAAAGCCCAAAATTTCAACCCAACCCCAGTTAAAAACTACAGTATGTGTTTATGTTCTAAAATTTGGGTGTAGTGTGGTTCTTTATATGACAATTTAGAAATTTTAACATCTGCCTCATTTCAATTATTTATGAGAGTGTAAATCCCCACTTTAATAACGAGATCAATGTGTATGGAATCCTAGATGAATGATGACCTTTTACCGTAGTGTAAATATGACCTTTAGGGTGACGAGGAGTAACATGACATCTGAAGAGATTCTGTCCCACAAAGTTAACCACTTTTATATAATCCTTAGTTCATAATTGATAGACATATTTGCATTAAGTCCAACAAAGAGGTAGATGAGATTCGAAGAATACTAATCGCCGCTAATAATCTGAATAAAACTCTTTTATTATTTCTTTAGATCAATTCACTTTGCGCAATCAAACAAACTTGTAAACTCCCTCCATTTAATGCTTTAATTAAAAAGTTTAAAAAATTGCGTAGTTAAAAAAAATAAAAATAGATTTATCCTACTTATTTGATTTGCTTTCGATTTATTAATTTTTTTTTTTTTTAGTTTTGTGTGTTTTAGTTTCCAGTCATATATTTGTTTTTGATTTGTTTTGTTTCTACTTTAAAAATTTAAAATTATTTTTTTGTTATTTTGTTTATTTTTATTTCTAAGTCATATATTCGTTTGTGATCTGTGTTGGTTATATTCTAAACAAAATTAAAAAAAAATTGTTTTTGTTTTATTTTGCTTAGCACTAATTTTAAATCAAATATTTTTAAAATACGTTTTTAGTTTATGTTGTTATCTTTGAGTCAAATATTATAAAAATTCTCAAAATTTTGTTGTAATTTTTATTTTTATTTCTCAGTCAAATATTCTCAAAATCTCAAAAAAGGATTTAACTCTATTATATTCTAGCCCAAAAAAAAAAAACTTTATGTCAATTTTTTATAGTACAATGCTACTTGAACATTTTGTTTATGGTTGTTTCAATTAACAATTCATGGATTACTTTGCTACAAAACCAATTGAGTCCTTACAACAATACATACCATACAGGATGGCTTGAGTACTACCCTTCTTGTTAGAAAGACCATAATGAAAGTGAAGACAATATTTGGAGGAAATATTAGCACAGTTGATCGAAGTGTCTAAAAAGCATTGGGAAGACATTTTAGGCAATTTGATAGAGTTTAGTTTCATTATATTACTTTTTTTTTGAACAAGAGTTTCATTATATTACTACTAGTAATTAGTAACAGATATAATAGAATAGTAATACAACAGATGTACTCCTATATTTTAAGACTAATGCGTTTTTTTTTTTTTTTATCATAAAAACTAATGCGTTTTTTAACTGGGAGAAATCTTTTTTTTTTAATTGAGAAATAATTGGGAGAAATATTGAAAGATACAAGTTGTTATTATTGGGTGAAATCTTATTATATTTCTTTATTTTTAAAACCTTTCAAGTTTCTGCCTATAAAAGCATTGCACACCCAACACACTAAACCAAGTCATAAACCCTAAACCAATCTGATTCATCTTGCAAGACTTTCCTTCTATGAATGAGAATGACTACTTCTCCATTCATTTGAGTTACACCAACTCAACTTTTTCTTCCATGCCCAATGTCACAAACCCTTCTATAACTTTTGTCGATGACTACTTCTTGATCCCTTCCGATATCTTATGCAATTGTGATGCACACACAGTCATGGATGATGATGATCACACCACTCTCTTCTTGCACAACACTTTCTGCTTTGTGCCTACTTACGTGTTAGACACCGCTCTATATCATATGGGACATTGTGAGAGAAACATGGTTGCACTCAACACGGAAGAACGTGGAATTTTGGAGATGAATGTGTTGCTTAATGTTACCTCATATGTGGTAGAAGAAGATCAATATCCTAATAGTAATGGTCAACAAATTGTATATAATTCAGAGAAATTGGAAGCTGATCCTCCAACATTAGATTCTATAGATAAATGTTCGATTTGTTTGGAGGAGTTTTGCAAAGGATCACATTTAGAACTCTATTTTACAAAATGTTCACATGTTTTACATAAAGAGTGTATTGACAAATGGATCTATCGATGCATCAGTAGTTCATCTTCATGTTCTTGCCTATTGTGCCGATGCGAGATAATATAAACAAAGGCAATAAGAATTAGTTTTTTATTTTATTTTATAGTAGTGGCTTTTAGTGTATAAATATGAAAAATTGTATTTGTACCAAGAATATTATTCGCGTGCATTTATGGATGGAAAAAGTTCTTGATATTGAATTACCAAACAAAATATATTTTCATGCATGTTATCAAAACTGATGAGTGTTGATTTATGTTACTTTTTCGTGTGGATAGATGTGTTATATTGTTCAATTATACGAAAGAAATCACCGGCATATAAAAATTACAATGACGATAAAAAAAGTTCTTGAGTTTCTTTTGAAGGAAAAAAAGTTCTCGATTTTGAACCAAATTAAGTCATACAACTATTTTTATTTTTATTTTTACAAACAAAAAACCATACAATTCAGTTATGTTTATAAGTAACTTTTTATTTTACAAAAAAAAAATCATACAATTCAGTCATAATAATTCAAATACATTAGTTATACTAATTTAGTGAATTTAAAAAAAGCAAAAATTGCTTAAAAGAACCGTGATATAATTCGATTAAACCAAGTGCGGTTCATTTTATATTTTTTTTCACAAGAAGTGCGGTTCATTTTGTTCCCCACTTATAATTTTGGGTTAATGGTAATATTCGTAAAGTCTAAAAATAAAAACACATATTTTAATTTTGTAATTTCTGATTCTCTAATACTGTCAAGTTCATAACAAGAACGACGGTTGCAGAAAGAGAAAGAGGAATAAAAATGGGGATCCGATTCGTGTTAATGGTAAATAAACAAGGTCAGACCCGTCTTGCTCAGTATTACGAATACCTCACTGTTGAAGAACGACGAACCCTTGAAGGCGAAATTGTTCGCAAATGTCTCGCCCGTAATGAAAACCAGGTATTCTTCAGATCTTCAAATCTTACCTTCAATTTTACCTAATTCACCTTGGATCATTCAAGGTAGCAATTTATTAGATTAAAAGTACGCAAATCATGTTGATCTGTGAGTGAATTGAAATTAAAATGGACCTCAACCCTAGTCTTAGGGCATCTTTGGATTCAAGTATGCAACCCTCCCTTTACTTCAATAAATACTATGTTTTATATTGACGTCTTAATTTATACCAAAAACATATGGGATTCAGTTGTCTTATTGTTGTTTCTGCTCACCATGATGCATTTTTGTCATGGACAGTGTTCATTTGTTGAGCATCGCAACTACAAAATTGTATATAGGCGCTATGCATCTTTGTTTTTCCTCGTTGGAGTTGATGACGGCGAGGTAATTCATTGTTTCTATATTTCTCATTCTAGTTCATGTATACAAAGGCGGTGATTAATTTCAAATGAGCAGATTGTGTTAAATAGTCTAGTTTTGATCTTACTGACAAGCGGTCTTGGCTTCAAATGTGATCGGCTTAGCCTTGCTTGTCTAAAGAAACCGAAAGAATTTTCTGTTGTAAACTCAGAAACCTGAAGTTCTTAGTCTTGTTAAACATTGCAGCTTCAGCGAAATTTCCCATGTACCACTTTCATTGTATATAAATATGATATCATTTCAATTCTGCTTCTACATGATTGTTCATTCTACCTTCTGTGGACAATTTTGCAGAATGAACTTGCTATTTTGGAATTCATCCATCTCTTAGTCGAAACCATGGATCGACATTTTGGCAACGTGGTAAGTCCTGTGGTGACTAGAGTCTTTGAGTTGTGTTTGTTGAAATTGAAAGTAACATGTCTCCTCACATTACTTCCATAATGTCTATTTTTTCTTCCTTCCATCTTCTGAACTTAGCTTTAATCAAACACTGATTTTTTGTTTCTCAAATTTCTTGTCTGCTTAAATTTGCAGTGTGAGCTAGATATCATGTTTCATTTAGAAAAGGTACATTTTATGTTGGAGGAAATGGTCATGAATGGCTGTATTGTGGAGACGAGCAAATCAAATATTCTGACTCCTATTCAGCTGATGGATAAAACATCGTAAGAGATACAAAGGAAACAAAAGAAGAATTCATGTATTTCTATGTTACAATTTCATGTCACTGCTGCTTTATGTGTACAATCAAGTGAATATAAACTGCATCAGTCTATCTCCAATTTTCTTTATGAATAAAACAAAAGTTCGTATTTCATTTTTTATAATTTTCTTCCTGCTTGATTGTGTTGACTATGACTATTAATTATTTGCCTTTTTTTTTTGTTGGTATGGCCACAAATACAACATTATATGCTTTTATATAAAAAAAAAACATTTATATGTGATACATACAAGCATTATGATCACCGACAGTAAGTGCATAACTGCTTGGAAAAAAAAGTAAGTGTAAATTTGATTTTGAAAAACTGATTTAGTTTAAATTTGAGTTTTAAAAAAGAAGTTTTTTATGTCTTGAGTTTTTTACTTAAAAATAAGTTTAATGAATGAGTCTAAGTAGAATTTTCAATTGAATGAAATAACTATTTTTATTGCTTTCAGTCTAACCTGAGTTTTGAAAATAAAATTAATTCTGATACAAAATAGTCAAGTATAGCATGCACCAGAGAAAATTTGGTAATTTAGCTTAAAAATGAAGAATAGAAATAGAAAATATGTTTGAAACCAAACATATACTAAATATGAAAAAAAAGTAGGAAACAAGCTCTAAGATTGACTGAGTTGTACGCGTTTTCTAATTTCTAGAAGTAGTTTAATTTCCACACAAGGGTCCTTAACCATGAAAACTGAAACCATCAACGCAAATAAAAACAAGCTGGAAACATAACTTTGACTTGTGGGAGTCTATGTTCACTTAACAATGTAATACTCTCTATAGACGTGTCTACCTGCTGGAGTAATTTTCAAGTTCAAACAATTCCATCTTTGTACACATAAGTGTGTTTCATTTGTCTAACATCCACATTGAGCAAGTTATATATACTTGAAGTTAAATCTGCCACTAGGCCAGTCATGGATACGAAATTGAAACTAAAAGTCGTTTGTAGATGAATCGGAATTCTTTCAAATTCAAATGATTAGCAAATGAGACAACATAACAAAAGAATACATCTTGCTCATGTAGAGCTGAGCTCTCCACGGACATCTTATGGATGTGGAAAGGCAAAAAAATTAACTAATCATATATAATAATTTACAAGTTACCGCTACAACACAAGGTCGAGGCCAAAATGATGGTAATGACATGTACAGGTGTAACGATAAATACCCGCCGACTGTTTTGTTAACAAAATGGTTGTATGAACAATTCCGGTCCTACAGATTAAATGAATCTTCGTCTTCTTCTTCCTTCTTCTTCTCTTCAACGGCGGTCTTAGCAATCAAAAAACTGGGCTGATTTGTTGAAGATAAAAGCCTAGCCCACATTCGATCGGTTATCACTACTGTGTTCTGTCCTTCGGTGATTCTCTGCACCGCAAAGCAACCAACATCCGAGAGAGTTAAGCAAGACTACAAGACCTTGCAGACAAAATGTAAGGCTATATAATATCCTAATCCTACTTAGAATGACTTGTTATCTCATCATAACTTAAAAAACTAATTTTATAACAAAAAGTCAAGTTTTAACAAACTCACATTAAAGGGTATATAAGCTTGTCTTCCATGCACAAGCCCACTAGTAAAACCAGTGTAGCCTGCCATTGCTCCATGAACGGCACTTTGAGCAAGAAGCGTACAGTACACATTGTCAGAAGCATTGCTTGGAACAGCTCTAATCATATAGGTAGGATCTGTCGATTTGAAAAAAAAAGGGCAATAGTTGATATTTCAGATATTGTCTCTTCCAGTACACACGTTATAATTCTTTAGTTTGCATTTTACCAACCTATATATTTGAGAGTTATACCCATTGTCTTCTGTTTAGCAAAATAATCCTGCTACATCAAATGTTAAAAATGCTTAATACAAGCAGTAGAAATTACATTCATAAACATTCTTCAATTACAAAAGAGTAGCGCGTGAGAAAAAAAAGCACATTTTGTGATGATCTTATTTGTAAGAATTTCTAACATTATGGGAAACCTGTCAACATCAACCGTGATCATGTTTCCACCACAAGCTACTTATAAAGTGATATGAGATTCTCATAAACCATGTGCAGATAGAAATGCTTCCTTAGTGCAACTTTTTGTAAGGTTTCACATTGAAATCTTCACTTGAAAATCAGAAACAAAGAACATAAAACATTTTAAAACTCATCAAAATGAACGCTGAAATTTCTTTCAAATATGCAGACTAGCATAGGCAGGGAAAATAGGCGATGTACTAAACACATTAGCCGGTAATCATAGCCTAAATGGAAATGAATGTAATGTAAGGATGCAAACATGTCAAATTTCAATCTGTATTAAAGAAACGAAGTATGATAATAATACATTTTAAAGATCACATTGAGGTAACCAGCACAAACAAAATAAAAAAAATCAACACCTTCAACTTATGGGATATCCATAGCCCAACATCTTGGAGAAGTTTGTTTCCAGAAGCATCCTGCTGCTTGTGCATGGATATGCTCTCAGTAACAAGTTCCTGTCCTGCTCCTTCAGCAATCACAATAACCATGTGGCCATTTTCTTTTAGCCTTCTCTCCGTATATTCGAAAAGACCACCTGGACCTTCAAGGAAAAAGGGTGTCTCCGGAATTAAGCAACAGTCCACATCCCGATTCGCAAGGGTAGCATACATTGCAATAAATCCTGCACCATGCGCCCAAAACTTAGGCTCTGTTTATTTTGTGAGACCATATTCTATATTATTTCTTTAAACGAGGTGTTCCTTTTAATTTACTAGGGGATTGAAGCACACAAAACTGGTAAGTGGAGGCATTACAAGCAATCAGAAAACTTACCACTGTACCGGCCCATCAACTTGACAACACCTATTCCGTTTTCAACACTTTCAGCTTCAACATGTGCTGCATTTATAGCTCTTTGAGCCTCCTCAACAGCTGTGTCAAAGCCGAAGGACTTGTCAATAACCTATTAAGCCAAAGACAACAGAAAACCATCTACAAGTCAACCATGCTAACTGGTAGTAAGAAACAGGTTTAAACAGTTTGAGTTGGAATCCACAAATAGGAAGAGGAGAGGTAAAAAAAATTACCGGAATGTCGTTATCTATCGTTTTTGGGATTCCTACAACTGCGACCTTGAGACCACGGTTTCTAATTTCCTATGAGGATAATCAGGAAAGTGTTGTTAATAAATTGCTTTTTTTATGAAATTAATTTCATAGATAGCAAATGAATGTTGATGAAAAATTCATTTATATTCCTAAGCCTAAAAGTTTAATACCTCAAAAATTCTATAAGCGCCCCTCTGAGTTCCATCTCCTCCTATTATATAAACCTGAAATTGACCCAATTTATAAGTCTGGTGTCCTGCATAGTATACAATGTGATATTATCTGTTCTTATAAATAGAAGGAAATATAGACCTGATTGATTCCCCTATCTTGAATACTGTCAACTATCTTAGTGGTGTCATGTCCACCTCGCGATGAACCAAGGATAGTTCCCCCACGCTTATGTATATCGTTTACGGTTTTAGGAGTTAGGGAGATTGTATTGTGAGCATAGAAACCCTTGTATCCTCCCTTCACATCACAACACAACATCTTTATTAGTCTATGAGACTAATAAACTTACAAACACACAAAATTGTGAGCATTTACATTAATAATTGCATTATATTTTACATTGATTCCTATGTCCTTGATTGTATGAAAGCCAAACAAGAGGAGAAAATGAATTTCTTTAAAGATCACTTACACTGATTCCTAATACTTTCTTGACGCCATACATATGGTATAAACCACATACTAACTCCCTAATAACGGTGTTGAGACCAGGACATAAACCTCCACATGTCACAATGGCAGCCTGAACTTCATCTGATTTAAAATACACCTGAATATACAATTTTATACTGTTGTAAAATAAGCACAAGAAGGAACCTAAACAGATAAACACACACATGGAAACACACCTTTTGACGAGGTCCAGCTCGCCGAAAATGTATCCCTCTTGGACTATCTTTGTTAGCAATAATCTGTTAAACAAAGAGGGAAATAAATTACATAAATTGAAGTAATTGTGTCTATAATTCCAGCAACGTTAACAGAACCTTTTCATCAGAAAACTGTGGACCAGTGTTTCAAATTGCATTGCCCTAAAGAAAAATGTTTTAAGATCTTTTGAGGTGCGTAATTTCAATTGAACTTAAACCACGCCAAGTTGATATCTGTTGTCTGTCATAATAACATTTCATTAATACATTTTTTTCCCAATAGGTTCCTTTTATGGAAGGTAGTCATGCTCAAAGTACGGTCAAACACAAAATACGGACAAGTTCATTAATACATTTTAAACAAATGAGTTTTATTATATGATTTTAACGGCGTGATTGGTTTTGACAACATATGTTTTGTTTTAATTGGATTAATACACTTTGATAATGTCATATACATGATACATCACTTCACAATTTCTGCATAAACATGGCATTGAAGATGCATCTTTTGAGGTCGTAAATTCAATTGAACTTAAACCACACCAAGTTGATATCTGTTGTCTGTCATAATATGGAGTACCATGTTATGATGAAGGACGTAATTTTGTTAGAGATTGATTCAGATAACTGAAAATTTACCCCAAAATAAAAGAAAATATAACCTTTTGAGGAACACTGTCATCGATATGCACGAAATATTGCCTGGCAAGAGGAAATTAAACGTAAATTACTACGAATAAAAATAAATTAGAAAAGGCAAATTGTAAGAAGAAGAAGAAGAAAAAAAATAAAAAAACTTACTTGACAACTGAATAAGCAGGATTGTCTTGCAATGGATTAGAATATGTCTGCGAAACAGAAAATAAGAAGAATGATCAAATATGCAATATTTCATTTCTTTAATTTAATACATATATAGAATGAATGATACATAAGCTAAAAGCTAGGTAGAGAAGAAACAGGTTTTAACAGGGCGTAATAGAAAAGCATAAAGAGAAGAATTATTCGAACGACGACGAGGAGGACATACTGGTAAATCGGGAATGTAATCTGTTAAATGAGGAACATCTTCGAGGATATAACCAGCGGAGCCTCTAACAATTTTAGGCTTTGAATTTGGAGAAGAACCCATATCACTACTCAGTAGAGATAACAGAGTTTGTTTTGTTTATGTATTATTATTGGTAATTAAATTGAAATTGTGTGTTTTGGAAGAGGGTGCGTGAATGTATCGCATTCAAAGGTATAACGAATGGAAGAGAAGAGAAGATAATGATCGTATTTATGGTAAACGTGGTTGACCATTGCTACTCAACCCAAATCAAGGTCCCCAAAGTAATTCTTTATTTTTTACGGTTCAAAACAAATAAATCAAACTCAAACAGGTGGCGCCAAATTGTTTGTCTGTTGAAGAAGTGAGACGTTGCAGTGGATAGATAGGAATTTTCATCATCAAATAAAAAAATTATTTGAGCATAACTTCAGATAAAAAATATGTGAACCAAAAAAAAACATTTAGAGTCCGATTAAAACACTCTCCAAAAACTCTTTTTTACTTTTTAAAAGCTTGAAAATTAAAAACTTTTTTGATAAATTCTTTTTAACATTACATTATGAGAATTTTTGGGATAACATTTTTTTTCCATTACTTTTAAGACAAATAATAAAGAGAGAAAGAGGATAAAAACACGATTTAAGTATGAAAGATAATATTCTCAAAAGTTGTCATAAAATGATCATATATTATTTCTCTTGGTTAAATTAATGTGGGTTCTACATTGAAAAATGAAACATAGATAAAGTGGTGAAACTTATTGAGTTCATCTAATAAGAAAATGTATTTTAAATAGTGTTGAAAATATAGTGATTTTTTTTATCACTCATCATAAAAAAAATTATATAGAAATCGACAAGATGATATTAAATAATGTGATTTAATTATTTATCTTATTTTTTATTTCTATATGTGACAAGATATTTTGTTTTGTCAAGTAATCTACTGACTTAAAATTCACCTCTTAAATAAATACATGAAAAATTCGATGTTCAAACCAATCGTAATATTTACATTGTCTCTACCTAAAACTCACAGAATATTACAAGACAGTTTTTATTGATGTTGTATAGATGCAAACGTTACTCGTAGAATAAAGTGTAGCTCATCGGTGAAAATGAAAAACCATGGAAAACTCCTTGATATTCATATTCAATGTCAATGTTTTTTTTTTCTTTGGACAAATTCAATGTTCTATCAAGAGTTACGAAGCTAGCATACATTTTTTGAGGTGGTAAAATATAAAAATAGATAAAATATATTTTATGAACTAATATATATAAATCATAAGTTAAAGAATTTGACAATAATTTTAAGTACAAAGGAACAAAAACGACAGTATCTATATGTAAGAAAGTTAATCTTGACCCTGTTTTTAAAGGAGTCATATCCATTCATAATTGATCGTACAACATAAATGAGAGGTTCAAATATTATAGATGGTGATTTTTTTTGACAAAAAAATATTATAGATGGTGATAAAATGACAATTAGTGCCGGTGTAGTTGATGATGCTTCCCTTAATTAGATTCTTTTTATAAAATTAAGTAACTAAGTTATCTAGAAACTCATCATTAATTTTGTATTTTGATATTGTCTTGAAATATTTTATTTTTGTTATAAAAAAAAAATGTTGCTATCAAAACTTTACCTATAGTTGCTATAGTGACCAAAAGTATCGAAATAAGATGAATATACTTATCAATCGAGAATCACATTCTAACTTTTACTGTTTCTACTAATCCTTGAGATATAAACGCTTTTAAGGTAGTTAAATAAATATTATTAGGATAGTTAAATATAAAATACACTTTTTTTGAAGGGAAATCTAAAATATATTTAATTATTAAAAAAAATCATATTCCTTTGTCTCCGTTATAATAGTAATGCTGATATTGATGCAAGGCCAAATGTAAAATAAAAAGTTGGATTTATAGGAGCATGGTTATTGAAAAGTTCTGCTGCATATGGATGGATTTTTGGCTACTATCTACCAATTTATGCACACCTCGTGCTTCAACTGTATTTCTTTTAGCAATTAATAAAAACTTGCCTATTAAAATAAGGGTCATGGTATGGAACACATCTTAACATTTCCTTTAAAATAATTGTCATGCATTGAAGTAAAAGTGTAAAGGCATGAACAACCCACTCAATCTATTACTATTAGTTAGATAGATAAATTCACGAAAAGAGATATAAGGTCACGTTCAATATCGACGGCGCAAAAACGTTGAATCACACGGACTTGATGAAGCATCCAGAAAATGTAGACAAAGAAGCTTTTACAATATAAAACAATGTTTCAAAACTTAAATAAACAGGACTGTTCAATTGGTACTGTCTACGATTTTGTTATTTGAACATTTTGATTATAGTTTCATTTGATTCAAACTGCACAAGACTGAGAGAAGAGAGCAATATAGCATGAAGACAATGATGATGGCAACTAAATTGTCGTATTTCTTCATCTGTTTTTATGTATCAATATTCTCTAATTTGTAAGTACTTGTGCATGTATATTAAGTGCAACCCACGTAGAAAAAGGAGAGTAAGGAAGGAAAAAGCCACGAAAGTCACATGGACATCGACATAGCACCAGAAACAAAGTTCAGTTCGCGGAAAGAAGGTGCTACTTGGATTTGTCAAACCTTCGATGGCCCACTAAAGAAAACTAGTTCAAAGATTGATCATGACAATAATCATATTTTAATTAAGGAGGGAGAATCAACGGTTGTAGGGAGTAATGTTCATATTTACATTGATCTACATAAAAACAGTAAATCGATAAAAAAAAAAAATTAAAAACCGCATGAAACTGAATATTTATTACTGTTTTGGGATCTTGTATAAAATTCACTTGAATCATATCAGATTTAGTATTATTTTTCAAAAAACTAGACCAAAACTGCATGTATAGATGTTAATACTTATTTATTATATCATTATATATTATTTGCTAGTTATTAGTTTTTTGTTAGTGATACTTAATTTAATGTAATCTATTTTTATTTTTTTTAATATTTCATATGTTTTTATCGGTTGATACTTACTTCTAGTGCTTGGTTACTGAATAGTTATGTAACTGAGATAGTCGGATTTAGATTTACGGCTGTCGAAAAAACACTGCTGTCACTTAATCTTATCCGTTTAATAAATCTAACGTCTCACATTATTTCCCCTAAACAAATGAAACAATCAAATCCCTAACTACTGAATGCAAAGCGCAAAACACATAGTGATTGAGAAGCAAAGCTTAACGATTGTGATGGAGGTGGTGATGGCGGCGGCCCCGATCATCACCAGTCTTAACCATGACGGCGTCGGCCATCACTGATTGTAATCACGGCGGTGTCGTATTCATGTCAGTGTTGTTTTTAACAGAAATCGTTGTCAAAGGTTTACTGTGCTTGTTCCGAATCTGCGACTTGTCGCCGTATAAGTCCTACCGGCACGGTTTTTGTTATTGTTCAGATCATTTCAATATCAGTAAAATATTTTTTGGATGACTCATCTCTTTCACGTCTTGACAATCTTACGCAGTAGAAATTAATATCAAGAAATTCTCCAATTGATTCATTATCTTGGTTATGTATCAAGTGATTTGGTTTCCTGTGTGCATGAATTATCAGGTGATTTGATTTTTTAAAGCTTTTGTTTTGGGGGAAATAATATAGGACATTGGATTAATCTACCGGTGAAGATTAGATGAGTGCAGTGACAGCAGTGTGTTTGCGACAGCTGTGAATCTGAATCCGAGATAGTCATACTTATTAAATATGAATACAGTTGATATAGTTTTTCTTACAAGGATATAATCATGCTTGTTAATTTGTCTCTTACCATGGCATGAATTATGAATTTGTAATTTCAACCAAATTTTTATATATAAAGCCTGCTGTGAACATCCACCGTAGAGGGAAAAAAAATTATGAGTATTTTTGTCTACTTAATTGAAGGAAAAAAAAAAGTGGTGTGGCCCGTGGGGTGTGACTATGCAAGAAGAGCTAGGTAGGTAATAGAAAATGAGTTTGGCGCCATTCTCAATTTAAAAGAAGAGAATGTACTACACAAACATCATCAATAGGTCGTGTCCATATCAATACTTCATAGGTGATTGTGATTATTAGTAAAAATAATTTGTGAATCTATTCTTTGCATGGATTGATTAACTGTTACTTGTTGATTGCCATCGTCAAATACTAATTAATACATTGATGACATGAAATCAATGAATATTATTAGTACCTACAATTTGAGGATCTATTTTTTGCATGCATTAACTAGCCTTTACTCGTTATAATAAAATGTTGCTATAAAGTGAATGAAGAGTTTGATGAACTGTTTCTGTTTCTGTGTGTTAAGCTTCACTGCTTATGTGTTCTTCTGAATTGTGAGAAGGTGGATGATCTCCATGTTCACATCAAAGATATATATAGTCTCATTTCAGTTCTTGTTACGGGTTTTCAATTGCCAACGTGAGAAAATGGATTGAATGTTGTCATCTTGCTGTGATTTTTCAGTTTTTGATTTGTTTTACCTTTTCTAAGTCTTTTACATCGCGGTGCAGTGAGGAGATTCGTGGAGAAGTCTTTTTTGTGCTTTACAAAATATCTGTTCTTCAGAGTACATCGGATGAGGGTGATGGAAGTGATATGTTGATTCCCTTTTGTCCAAATTTTGTACCTATTGGGAGATGTTCTCTTGAAGACTCGAAATGATGAAGTTCGCTTGAATTGTATTGGTTCGTTGTCAATTTTTAATTTTAATATTTTTATTCGTTGAAAAAAATGCCTTTAATTTTGATTTTTATTTGGTGTCCTTTTGTTTTTTCCCTTTTGTGTACTCATCTAGGAATAATTCTTGAGTGGACACAACAATTTAGACCCTCTATTTAATCACACGACTAAATATAGAAAGTTCAAATACTTATGTTCACCTAACGCTCCTCTCATCTATATATATAAAAAAGACGATGTTGTTATTAAGAAGCCCATGTTCCATGTCATGCATCACTTTTGATGACCAAGTTATACCATGAAATCAATGGTAAAATAACTAAAGAAAATGACAAGACATAAAAGAAAACTAATAACTATGGTCTAATGAAAGATACCACATAATATCGCCTAAATAAATACTTTTTTCGGTTACTAAGTAAAACTTAACTTTTTAGATACATTAAATAATTAATGTAATATATATAAAAAGTGAAGTTTTACTTATAATAGTGACCAGAGAGAATATTATATATTTTTTGTGTGAGTATATCCAAATGATTGTGATCATTAAGATATAATTATTTCTTCAAATCAATAGATCGGTTCCTTCATTACATTTACATCCGGTTGTCATCAACCACCTAATTTTTGCTCCAAGATATATTACACGGGACCTACAGATATGTTTGATAATTAGGACGCTGTGATCATTATTGATTAGTTCAAAATTCATAACATTAGTTCTGTGCTTAGACCCAAACCATGAGTACATAGACATAATTATTGGTTTAAAAAAAAGGAAGGTATAAGCATAATTGAAAAAACAAAGACCAAACAAAAGGTTCCAGCTTGCAAAGTTGGCACCAGCTTTTAGGAGTACTCTATTCACGCGTCTCACCACCCTACATTACATATTCCCCAACGTACTCTATCTCACACACATGTATATAGACCCTCTTTTCTAATTCCAAATACATCAATATTTCTCCCTCACACACATTTCTGTGTTCAATTAATTATTAATGGCTTTTTCTATTCGCATGAACAATATGTTGATTGGAGTTATGATAGTTAGCTCCTTGATAGCTACATGTTATGCAAATTTCTACCAAGATTTTGATCTAACATGGGGTGATCACCACGCCAAGATATTCAACGGTGGTCAGCTTCTTTCACTTTCTCTCGACAAAGTCTCCGGCTCTGGCTTCCAGTCCAAGAAAGAGTACTTATTTGGTAGAATTGATATGCAACTCAAATTGGTTGCTGGAAACTCTGCTGGAACCGTCACTGCTTACTACGTACGTAGTACTTTTTTCCATATAATTCATTCAAACTCATACAGTTTGATTCTTGTCTTGTCTTCTTCGCATTATATATTATATTCTTTGTTTCTTTTTTCAAAAGCAACTTTAATTACATACATAGCTTCTTCATGGAATCAAAAACTTTTACGTGCATTTTGCTTATGGTTTCCTTATGGTGCAGTTGTCATCACAAGGGCCAACTCACGATGAAATTGATTTTGAGTTCTTGGGAAATGTTAGCGGTGATCCTTACATTCTCCACACGAACGTGTTTTCTCAAGGCAAAGGAAATAGAGAACAACAATTCTATCTCTGGTTCGACCCAACCAAGAACTTCCACACTTACTCTATCGTTTGGAAGCCCGAACATATTATGTAAGTAATCAAATCAAAACTAATATATTCATGTTTGAATAAACAGCTCAATTAAGTGCTTATAACACAAACACTTATCTTATAACTAAACTAACATGTTCATATATAAATGCAGATTCTTGGTTGACAACATTCCAATAAGGATCTTCAAGAATGCTGAATCTATTGGTATTCCTTTCCCAAAGAACCAACCAATGAGAATATATTCAAGTCTCTGGAACGCTGATGATTGGGCTACAAGAGGTGGTTTAGTGAAAACTGATTGGTCCAAAGCACCATTTACAGCTTACTACCGCAATTTCAAAGCTACTGAATTCTCCTCTGTCTCTTCCACTTCCTTCTCTGATTCTGCATTGCAGAGCAACGAGCTTGATGCTTATGGTAGAAGAAGATTGAGATGGGTTCAGAAGTATTTCATGATATATAATTACTGCAACGATCTTAAGCGATTTCCACAAGGTATTCCTGCTGAATGTAGGCGTTCAAGGTTCTGAGAGATGATGAAGAACATATAATAGCCATCTTATTTTACAACAGTTCTGTCAAATGTATTTGTTTGTCTGTTTTAATTTATTATGATTCTTTGGTTTACTATCTTCCTCTATATTTTTCTGGCGTCTATTTTATGTAATACATGATGAAATAAATCAAATTCTTTGTATCACTTCCTTACTAGTTCTCAATCTATTCAGAACACTATATATACTTTGTTTGTATCCAATGTGACTAAACTGAAATATCCGATGCATATAGAACTCAACCTTCACTAATGATGAAGAGGTAATCATGAACCATGAGGATCATGAACCAATATTGGAGGCAAACCCTGAGTTTATGTGAGCAACACCCTGCATTGAAACTGCAAGAACAAAGCATGCAACAATAAATGAAAATCGTGAGACAATTGAAAAAATGTTGGTAAAGAAAAACACATAAGAAAATTGCAAATCTCAACAATCCATAAGTCTAATCACAAAGAAACCCTATAGCAAGTTGAAGAAGGAACATAGAAGAAGGAGTGGTATAAATGTTAAAATTGTAAAAAAACTATGACCTCAATTAGGGGTTAGGGATGGCTAAAGCAACACCATTAGGAAGCGGTAGTCGTTTTGCCTAGAGAAAACTGATGAGGAAGAGATTCAAATGGAGGAGTAACATAGAGACGCTGGCGAAGATGCACATTGGTAAAAATACACCAAAGTAAAACCCAATTGAACAATAATGTTAACGAGTTTTACACTAATGCATATAAATTAATCTAATATTAATGTCGAGCTTTAGGTTATATCTCACGGTGTCAATCTAGCCTGATTTCATGATTACAAAGATATAATTTGTAAATTTGATTATCTCTCTGTGCTAAAATTCATCAAATAGGGAGTTCCGCATACTCACCCATATATTGCGATTGTAGATTACACTATGTCTCTGTTGACTAGAGACTGGAACATTGTTCTTGTTCACACCTTACAAAAAGGAAACCTTTGCACCGACTGGTTGACTAAATTTGGAGATGCTCTTGATAATGAGATTAGAGTATATGATATTTGCCCCCTTTTATTGACTAGTATTTGTTTACCTAATGCTATGGGGTATCTTTCATTAGACCATAGTTCCTCGTTTTCTTTTTCCCATTGATAAAAAAAAAATTCTATTTTTAAAATGTGAGCTATTGATTAATGGAGAATGCTAACCAGTGCCTTAAGGGTATTGATTAAGCATCAAAAACAAGTAAATTTTTATGAAAAATTGTGTAATTATTACTTGATAAAAAATAACATCTTATATTTTCAAGACAAAATTTCTATTTGTAGATTCTTTAAACATTGTTCTCAGGACAATGGTTAACAAAACCCTTGATTAATTCATGTTAGTTAAAATGTAAGTAACATGTACAATACTTAGGTACCCATCAAATACAAACACGATTATTGAAGTTGCTACTCAGATCAAGGTCCAAATAAATGTATCTTTCATTCATTAGGAATGCTTAAAGAGTGCCCGGGGCAATAGTTAACAAGACACAATTTTAAAATATGGGGGGTGTTTTTGTAACATTGAGGAGGTGTATAAATCAAATCATTTTAATGCGTGTGTGTGCTAGTCCATATTTGTTTTAAAACAAAAGAAAGGTTAACAGTCCAATAGGTAGAAGAGTGCGATTCTTCTTACTTCTTCTCCGCCCTAAAACGAATCAAACTCTGCTTGCTCTATTCTCTCTTTCGATTCATTGATTCACCATGTACAGGAACGTTTCTTCACGCCTTAGAGCTTTCAGGGTTAGTATTTTTCAATTTCATACCCTAGATCTCATCCTCCCCAAATATTTTATATATTTTTTTTAATTCATTTATCCCTATATACAAATTCATTCAAAAATCGTTTTTGCTGATTACTGCTATATAGGATTCGAATTAGCTCGTCTATTGCATTTGATATGATTTAATTAGCCTGGAATACTAATTTAATTTCGTTTTTAAATTTAATTTAAAATTCGTCATAAGATTAATTATCTAATAGTTTTATTTTATTTTATTGTATCATGGTTAACCAATGAGTTTAGGCTCGTTCCTGCAATAGAGTACCTGCCACCACCCGATTTGCAAGTTCAAGTTCTGTTTCCCCGAAACAATCCTCGTCTGCTTTAGGTGGTCTGTTTGGATGGCTTACCGGATCATCCACTTCTTCGGTGCCACCTTTAGATTTCCCACTTCCTGGTGTTACACTTCCCGCTCCATTGCCTGATCATGTTGCGCCCGGGAAAACCATTATTACTACACTCCCAAATGGAGTTAAAGTCGCCTCTGAAACATCACCGGTATGAATTAACTGTTGGTCGTTGTTATGTATTACTCTTTCTGTTCCACGATAACTGTCGCATTTGTCAAATATATTTGTCCAAAACAGTTTGTCGTATTTAGTTTCTAATTGGTTTAAAAGTATTGACACACACTATTCTTGCTATTCAGTCTCCTGCTGCTTCAATAGGTCTATATGTAGACTGTGGTTCAATCTACGAGACCCCATTAACTTTTGGGGCTACACATTTGCTCGAACGGATGGCCTTCAAGACCACTGTAAACAGGAGTCATTTTCGTGTGGTTCGTGAGGTGGAGGCAATTGGTGGCAATGTGCAGGCCTCAGCTTCTAGAGAGCAAATGGGTTACACTTTTGATGCTTTGAAGACTTATGTTCCTGAGATGGTGGAGTTACTTGTTGATATTGTGAGGAACCCTGCGTTTCTTGATTGGGAGGTCAATGAGCAGGTACCTTTCATGAATCTTTATGAGGACATCTAGAATGTTTTTACTGATTGTTTAGTGCACAACTCAGAGCATTTCTGTTGGAACTGGAAAGTGTAAGTCATCTTGAGGTGTCGACCCCGAAATGCCGAAAGACATTAGGCAAATCCACTGCTTTAAGGAAAAATTGTATAATTAGTAATCATCACACAGATAAGAGTTGAATGCAAAGTTGGAAGTTTGTTATGAGAAAGTATCAAAAGCAGAAAGTAGTCTTCCATGATTCTAAGAGATATATTAGAAAATTGATATAGACTTTAGTTTTAGTTAGCGTGAACATGAATGAAAAGTAGCTATAGCAGTAGTGAGCCATAGGAGGCCCCAAAAGAATCTATATGAATGCATGTGTGATAGTAAAACCTAATGGGAGCGATAAAATAATTATAACTGAAAAACTAGTGAGCTTCTATGCTATCTTTTTTTAATAAATAAGTTATGTTTAGCAGTGTGTTTCAGTCGAGATGAAACTGCCTCTGTCAGCCATATTTTGTCCCCGTGTTTTCTTGCTTAATTGGTCCAGCTGTTTTTTATAGCCTACTGACTACTGTTATACTACATCAAAAGTTCACAATTCCTATTTGTGTGTGTTTATGTGATGGTGTTGTTGGGTTTTATTTGGTCTTCAAATATGTGTACCCCATGTGATAGTAAGACAATCAGCTTAGATACTCCACCCTTATCGGATTTATATATTTAATTTTAATTGCTTTATAGAATGATGAAAAGCTGCTGTCAATATTAGTTTATTAGAATATGTTTAAGAGCAAGCAAGCATGGTTCATATGGATAGTGTTGTATAAAGGTTGACAGATTTATAGTGACTCTGCACCTTCCTGATGCTTAACATTTGTCACGACCTTTTGATTTTTCTGCTGTTATTAACACCACAATTTTATGTAGCTTCTGAAAGTGAAGGCTGAGATTGGCGAAGCTTCCAAAAACCCTCAAGACTTGCTATTGGAAGCAATTCATTCTGCTGGTTTTTCTGGTGCCTTAGCTAATCCTCTTTTAGCCTCAGAGTCAGCAGTAAATAGACTAAATGGCACACTTCTCGAAGAATTTGTTGCTGTAAGTCGTCAATGACACAAAGTTGATGTTTATGTATAATATAGTTTTAGTTGTCTCAAAAATCTATTTTTTAACTGTTCTTTAATAACTTTATAATGAGACATCTAATTTTGTAAAATATCAGGAAAATTATACTGCACCTCGAATAGTACTTGCAGCTTCTGGTGTTGAGCATGAGGAATTGTTATCCATTGCCGAACCTCTTTTGTCCGATTTACCCAGTGTTCCACGTCCTGAAGAGCCAAAATCAGTATACACAGGTGGTGATTATCGTTGTCAAAGTGAAACAGGGGTATGCATTAGAAAAATAGATTTTTCTTTGTATTTCTGTTTATATCTCTATTTTTTAGTTAGGGCTCAAGCATCTGTCAAGTCTAACATTCCTTTAATTGCCAGAGGACCCATTTTGCTCTTGCATTTGAACTTCCTGGCGGCTGGCATAACTTGAAGGATGCTATGGTTTTGACTGTTCTTCAGGTCTTGATTATCTTTTATTTGTCTTCTTTTCCATTTTGTAAGGTGGCTTGAAACATGTTCAAGAATGGACTGTTTCAGTTAGCTCCTTAAAATATGTTTATATTTAGGTTAAATACCACTTTTGGTCCTTTTAGTTTGACAGAATTCCCAAGTTAGTCCTTTAAGTTTCGAAAGTTTCAATTTGGTCCTTTTAGTTTGACAGAATTCCCAAGTTAGTCCTTTAAGTTTCAAATAGGTCCTTTTAGTTTGACAGAATTCCCAAATTAGTCCTTTAAGTTTCAAACTAAAAGGACCTATTTGGGTCCCAAGTTAGTCCTTTAAAGGACTAACTTGAGAATTTTGTCAAACTAAAAGGACCTATTTGAAACTTTTGAAACTTAAAGGACTAACTTGGGAATTCTGTCAAGCTAAAAGTACCTAATTGAAACTTTCGAAACTTAAAGGACTAACTTGAGAATTCTATCAAATTATAGTTTCTATTAAGTCAGCATTTAACTTTATTATCTTACATAATTCAGATGCTACTGGGAGGCGGTGGATCATTCTCAGCTGGTGGGCCTGGTAAAGGGATGTATTCGCGGCTGTGTAAGTTATCTTGATGTATTCAGTCTTTTCTGGCTCTTTGGCTGAAGCTTGGAACATAGATTTAAACTACTAATGCCATTTAAAAAGAAAGTTAAGCTACTTGTGCCTAGTTAGTCAGTTACATATAAAAGTCCCGTATATGACTCCATATTATTTGTGACGGTCTGGATTTTACATAGAACTTTTGCAACTAAGAATCATATTGCCCCCTAAGAAATATAAAATATGTATTATTTTGTAAATATTGTCACCTTAACATCCTTGTTTTTATCACTTGCAGATCTTCGTGTTCTGAACGAGTATCCACAAGTTCATTCGATATCGGCATTCAACAATATTTACAATAATACCGGCATTTTTGGTATCCAAGTCACAACAGTAAGTCCTTCTGAATCTTACCCATATCGAAATCATATTTTTTGGAAATATTGGAATTTTTATGTTGGCCAATGTTTATAGGTAATGTGACTAAGGAATAAGGAAACTTTAAGTAAACCCTTAAAGCAGACCATAACCCTGACTTCAATGTGTTTAGGAGTCCTGAGATAATTCAACAATCGCTTAAAATTCAAGTTCCCTCAATCACAAGTATTGAGGATTAACAAATATTGACGCCTTAGTGTGTATGTTGGCTTTGGTAGGTTTATGGGAATGCTTGGACATATTTGTGTTGTCTTCAGCTTATTATACGTGGTTCATTTATTTAGTCTAAATGAGATTTTGTGCAATTTATGTCAAGACATACTGTAAATCACTAAGATAAATATATACAATTATTCATATTTTTGTTACAATTATATAGTGTATAGGAGCTGGATCCAAGCTGTTCAGGTTATCCGCACCCATATGAAACTTGAGGGAATTTTTTTTTCGTAGAAGTAAATCGTCATCTGTTTTGCCTAAAAAAGTAAATAGGGACATCTGTTCTGGTATTACTTTATCAGGGATATTACTGAAATATTTATAATAAAGTATGCTAGAAATGGTTATTTGTCTGCTTTTAATTGATATTTAATTAGTTTTGTGTTTTAAGTGCCGTTCAATTGATCACAACAGATTGTGATCCTTCTATGAATACTGTCACAAATCTTTGTTTATTCACTGTTACAATTATTCTATTGACATCTGTCGCATGTAATGCTGCTTTCTTTGCCTTGGTTGGAATTATTTTACCTTTGCATGTATTACTAATATTTCAAGGAAAATGATAATTAAGAAATACTGGCAAATAAATCAAAATTGGAATTTTTCATTGAAAAGTGTAGCATCTAAGGTTACAATTACATTCAATGACATACCTTTCAATAAAAAATGATGTTTTTATACTTCTAAATCGGTGCTCCTAGAGCACTTGTTAACATGACAAAAAATATAACGGCTTATTTTTTACTCTTTTGGTCCCTTTGAGTTTGATTATGTGTGATTTTGGCCACTTCGGTTTGGATTATGTGTGATTTTGGTCACTCAAGTTTTTGTTTTTTCTTGGAATGAATCAAGTCCCCAAGAGCACTACTGACTGAAAACTAAGCCTTGATTTTTCTTTCACGTCTTATCTTATTTTTCATTAAAACATCTGGGTCTTGGTAATAGATTTGAGATATGAAATAGTTTTAAAAGATTAAAAGTACAAAAGATTATTTGCAAATTTGATAAAACTTGAAAAAAAATTAGGATGTGAGTTTAGGGTTTAAAGAAATTTTAATTGGTGGGTTTTGAGTAAAATGTTCAAAACAATTTAATCAATCCAATTTGTGAAACTATGAGTAATTATGAGAATTTGAGAGATGAATAAATGGAAAATGATGAAGGGATTGTTGTAACAGTTGAAAATTTGAGGGACTAAAAATACAATTAAGTTAAGCCAAATATAAAATAGAAACCATGCACACAAGTTATATGCATAAATCTTCGCATAGCCTGGTATGGCCAATTGAAAAAAAAGTGTGCACTTTTTTTAGTAGGTAAAATGTGGGAAGGTGGTCACCCGTGAGTTTATCTCAATTGGTAGGGACAATGCATTGTAATATGCAAGTGCCTGGGTTTGAACCCTGGACACTATTTATTCACCTTTAAGAGGTGAATTTCTAGACACTAAGCTACTTGATAAAAAAAAAATGGGAAGGTGAAAAGTCTCCGTTGGAATGTGAGGGACCTTTTTTGTACATGAACGAGAACCTTTTCAACTTAAGTTATTAACTATGTGAAAATTAACACTATTTATTTTTGACCTTATATTTTTATCCTGTCACCGAAGTTTTTTCTAGTCCAAAATTTGATCCTTTCGGTATGTAGTAAACTGAACATATTAGAGAATATATTTCTAATATTCTTTTAATGGAAACCCTCCATCATGTCTGTAACTAACAAACTAACTGCTATGTTTAGTTAGGGCAATTAAGGGACTCTTCCCTCCAATCAGTGTGACAAACATATTTGTTTCTTTATTTCATGGTGAAATTGTCTGGAACCATTGAGCTTGTATATCCATCTGATGTCTGCGATCTATTCTCTAGATAATCACCGTCTGCAGAGTCTTTTATTAGTATTCATTAACTTTTTATCATCAATGACCTTATTTTCATTTACATATTAGGGTTCAGATTTTGTGTCAAAAGCCATTGATATTGCAGCTAATGAGATTCTGACAGTTGCTACTTCTGGACAAGGTACACTGTTATAGTCTTTGACTAGTATTTTTCGTCTTGATTATCACGTTTAAATTGGTAGCCTTCCAGTCACATCAATTCTTTTGGCTTTCGTTTGCAGTCGATCAGGTACAACTAGATCGTGCCAAACAAGCTACGAAATCTGCCATTTTGATGAATTTGGAATCCAGAGTATGTAAATCCATCTTAAATGAATATTTACTTGGAAACTATTACTGCGAAAAATTTGTTTTTTGTTAAACTCTGTTTTCTTTTCTTATCGAGCTTTCATTATTATTGTTGTTGTTGTTGTTTTGATGCTTCTTTTTCTTTATTACTATCTGATCCGTACGGTACTTGATGTGTTTTCAGATGGTTGTTTCAGAAGATATAGGAAGACAAGTTTTGACATATGGTGAAAGGTATTGCTTCTAAATGTCATTCCAAAAAGTACTTGGAAGCTATTAATTTTAGTATAAATTGCAATTGTTGCTCGCATTTGTTGCATGCTTGAAAAGTTTTATTGTTTGTAACCAAAGCTCGAATTTGTTGCATGCTTGAAAAGTTTTGTTGTTTATAACCAAAAACTGTCCTTACTCAGGAAACCTGTGGAAGATTTTTTGAAAGCAGTGGACGAAGTAACTTTGAAGGACATTGCTTCAATTTCTCAAAAACTCATTTCGTCGCCTCTCACAATGGCATCATATGGAGATGGTAATTTGATTTATTTATTTTTAAAGAAAAACTATGATTTTTTATGTCTTGTGTTGTAACATTGTCTCTTTATTCTTTGCAGTTTTATACGTTCCAAGCTACGAATCAGTGAGCAGTAAGTTCCGTTCAAAATGAGACCGTAGACTGTTTTTTTATGCATCATATCAATTCTTCTTGTACGACTAAAAAATGTATAATTAAGTCAAAATCTTATATATCCTTGTTGTTGTCAATAAATTTGTGAATGTGCGCAGACAACATCTGCGTATATATTGTTATTTTTTGGTACACAATCATTAAATTTCATTTGGATGTTTTCTAAGCTGAGCAATGCTGCATTATATTCGGACTGAAAATTCCATGTACGACCATGTCATATTTATTGATGAATATGTTTTGAGTTAAATAAATATATATGTGGATGTGTTGAGTTAAATAAATATATACATGTATGAATGCATTTTGCCTACTTTTTTAGGCCTTTATGATTCTTGTTTTAAAAGAGTAGTGATATTTGTTCTGCTATCCTGCCACAACTTTTTCCTCTTCTTTTGAGACAAAAACAATAGAGGGAGAGAGTAAGAACACAATTAGAGTATGAGATAGTTGTCTTAAAATAGTTCTATAAATATTATTTTAAAAATAAAAGTATCAAAAGTATTTAAGGTAATTAAAGTTGTAGAAATTGTGAAAACCATTCAAAATAAAGAATATTAAAATAGGAAATTAAAATAAGTTTTGTATGGGTTTCACCCTTGAAATGATTTTAAAAATTTATTAACATTTGATTCTAAATAGAAAACGCTTTTTTTTTTCAAACCTATACTTGTTAGAAAAGGTTTGCTATTTTTACAAACCTATACTTGTGACTGCAACTGGCAAATATTCTCATTTCTTACACATTCTGCATTAGATAACCCTCTAAATTTTGTTTTCGTGTGAGGAATAATAACCTAGTTCAAGATAGAGTTTGTGCAAAAAGAAAGAATAAAAAAGGATAGGAAAAGAGAGGAATACAAAAGAATAGATGAAGACAACTAAAATATCAAATATATTGGTTTCATGGATGTAGTTGGTGTTATTTTGGTGATTGACATGCATGATTATAAAAGTTATATTTAAAACACGTGACGGAAAAATCAATTATGCATGATTTATTAAATATTTAAAATTAATTTTTTAATTTAACCTTAATGTTATATTAATTATGAACACTTAGATGAGATGACGTGAGTCTCTTCTAGTCTAACAAAGGTCATGAGTTCGAATTCCGCTTTAAGCATGAAGCAACATTAAAACTCTCAGGGAGAGTATGCTGCCCATTTTAGTTCTACAAAGTTCGAGGAATTAGTCTCTACAAGTACGCGCGGAGGATATTGGTTTACGTAAAAAAAATTGTAACACTTAAATTTTAAAATTTAAAGTAAGTTTCTCGATTTTATATTAAATTTTAAATTAAATAGTTGATCAGAGTATTCGTGTTTGATCTCTAATCCAAACAATATTTGTTTTATTTTACTTGTCTCTTGACCGAATTTCAGATCTCGAAGCTTCTTTACTTTGAAAATTGGATACTTATCTAATTTTAAATTTTCAAAGTTTCTTTACTTTAAAACATTCAAACGAAGTAAAAAAAAGAGAGTATCAAATGCTAAGAAAGAATTGGAAGTAAGAGTATTTGAACTAAACTATAACCGTACAATCGCTTGGTCTCTTTAATATTTTAACTTGTAATTTTTTCTCTCTCTCTAGTATGTTGGATCATCAAACAAAAACAGTTTCATTGAAATCAACCGATTAACTTACTTATTTAACGTGGGCTCTGCATCTTTTTGTACCAAAAAAAAAACTTATTTAAACTTTTTTTGTCATTTTTTTTGCGTAATCTATATTGATTGAACTATGCTCACGGAATTAAGTCACTCGTGCTAATATAGAAGAAAAACATAGTTATTGCATTAAAAAAGTTAGACAAAAAACAATCAATGTACTTATATATTTATTTTTTTGTTTGGGTAGTGGCTAGAATTCATCTTTTTTCGGCAAATAAATGAGGTGTTTGAGATTAGAACACCGATCCCTGCATATAACAATACATGTGTATGTCAATTGAGATATGCTTTAAGAATAGTATTGAATGCATTAAAAAAACTAGACAAAAAAAATCAATATACTTATATTTAAATACAAGGAGTAGAATTAATTTGCTTTCAACATTGATTTATGTTACGAAAATCAATGGAAATATAAACACCATTTATGTGTGTAAGTAAAAGCATCATTATTGTTGCTGGAAATATATTCTACCATTTTCTCACCCAATATATATAAGGGACTACATCTTAATAACAAAATAAATTGTGTAAGGGACCAAGAATTCTTCTTGCTTTTCCTAAAACTTATTCTCAAGCTGTCCAAATGGTCAAAACAACATTTTGACGAGTAAAATTGAAGAAAGCTATCAATAATCAATTAATAAACACATCAACATCATTCTTTTCCATCTTAAAAAAAAAAAACACAATTCTTTATCATATTTTCAACGGGCATACCCACTAACGTACTTGCCAATTATTTTCATTCTTTTGGAGTCATCGATAGATAGTTCTTTACCATTAATTGCCCAGTCACATATTCGTGGATGAGAAACCCAAATCAAATCATTATACTATCTCATTAAAAGAAGAAAGAAATTACTAAGTTGAGTGCTCGATCACAATGTGGTAGTAAAATTTTCAAGACCTTTCACCCAATAAAGAATTACACTTCACAAGGAACGTTGAAAAGATGGACAGACCAAAATAAGTGGATAATTTTTCACATGACCATGTCTTTTCTATATCAAAGTTGAAAGTAAGTCATGTCCTTTTCAAAAATTTCTTACCCATTTTCAACATTTGCGCTCACTAATAACCATAGACTTAATCATATGATATGGGAAATGAGATCATGCTGTTTCCTTGACAAAATTATTAGAAGTTTTTGTCAAAAAAAAAAAAAATTATTAGAAGTTCTCAACCAAAGCTAGAGAAGTATACATGATTTCTTTCCCTAAAAAAAAGTATGATTTTTTAGTTATAATGAAAACCGAAAACAACTTGAGAGTTTTGTAAGATTTTGTTTTATTTCATAGTTAGATGTGGCATTTTGGGTGCACACTATCAAACTTTGAGTCTAGCAAGAAGTCTTTTAAGACTTTTTTTAATCACTACCACAAAAAGTTGAAATAACAACAAAAATTACAAACGAAAAAATGTAAAATTAATTATTAAATTTTGCGTTTCTAACACTTAGCTACGGAATTGGAGAATGAATTTTGCATTTTCAGTTTCTAATTTTTGTTTTTTTTATCATTATAGCAAACTTTTTTTTGTTACTTTGTAAATCAAAATTGGTTGAGTTTTGAAAGGTTTGGGTAAGCATATTAAAATGATATAAAGCATAATAATTCTTATTCTTACTAATGATTTTTTAAGGGTGTTAATATTATCTTATAAATGATGTTGAAAGTTTTATTTGAAGTTTATACTGTTGGAATCAAAATCAAATTTTATGATATTAAGTTCTTTGAAAATATTACCTAATGGTTTCTTTTCATAGATACATCGCTGATCAACTTGTTACTGTTGCATGATTATCATTGTTTTTTTCCTGAGGGAAATGATTATCAATTTATCATTGTTATTGCTGCATTGTATACGTTTTTTTAAAAGAAAAAAGTGAGTTGTCATATATTATGTTACAATATAAATTAAATCCTAATCAAATATGAACTAATTCCCAATCAAATATAAATTAAATACCCCTCTCAAAAAAGGATAAATAAAATACTCTTATTTTAATTTCTATCAAAAATATTTTTAAAGAATTTTGATTATGATAATATAATTAATTATTTATAATAAAAAAAATACAGGGATGGTTTTTTTTAGGTACAAGAATGATTTTTGAAAAGTACAAGGAAGTTCATATTTGAATAATTATTTTTATAAAATAAAATATGCATTTCATAAATCATTGTGTGTCGTTTTTTCAATTAGATAAGGATACTCAATATTTGTTGTGAATTTTGACAAAACTCATATCAATACTATAATGCTTAGAACAAAATTAGTAGCAACCAATAACCAAAGTATCCAAACAAACCATAAACAATAAAATAAAGATAAAGCAGAACGAATACCACACTTGTTTATCTAGTTCGTCACAAACTGATATGTTTTTTTTTTCTTTCTAATCTCTTATCTTGAACAAGAGAGCTGACACTTGTTTACTACTCAAAGTGTTTTACAACCTAAGAATCTATTCCAGACGAAACTAACCCTAGTTTGCCGTCCCACCTCATACTCTAAAATAAAAGAAATACTTTGTATATAGTCTTGGTCTCCCTTTTTTGTTTATTTTACTAGGCTTCTTCAACATATATATTTTCAACCAACATTAATAATATCTTGACTAGAGATTACTTTGAATCTTATACCTTTAACTCATCAAGAACAAGGTCCTAAAACTCAACGGAGTTAGCTGAGTCGAACCATGCCAGGTCATCAAGTAGAAAATATATGTGCTGTAGTTATTGAAGATGTATTAGAGTCTCACACTATCCATATTCTTTACAGGATAAATTTGTTTGAACACTCTTATTCTTTGAACTAATTTTTGGGATGAGATTCAAACCAATTTATCGTGGTATCAAATAGAGTCAAAACATCATATTACATATTACAATGTAGGAATATAACACATGACTCACACTTGACGTGAGGGTCGATATTGAAATTGTATTAGAGTTTCACATTTTTTTAGGTTTTTAAACTGTTTGATATATATATGTGATTGGATACCCTCATCCACCGCCTTTTAATCTATGGTTGTGACCTTTGTTGCATAATCAGCCTCCAAGTGCCCCCTCAAAATCCACCATAACATATTTGTGTTTTGGTTATTCCATCACTGTCCGGTTTGAGATGCAAGTCTTTGTTGGTGTTTTTAGTTTGTTTGGAATTAATACTTCATGTAATGCTGAAAAATCAGAAAATGACTTGTTTTGTGTGTATTTTGAGTAAAAGACTTATAATGATCATCACCGAATTCTAACAATAATAACTCTTACTGTGAGTTATTTAGTTTGATATTTTGTAAAAAAAAAAATTCAAATATTTTCTATTATTATGAAACTAGTAATCTATGTCATCCTATGACCCAAATTTTAAGGAAAGTGAAGTGCGATGTGGCCAGTGGCCTCTCTTTGGATGGTCGATAATTTTATCTTAAATTGGATTACCAAAATTGAATTTATAATGATTCTTGTTAGTTTGTCTACCGACAAAAAAAAGATAATATAAAAATATATATGTCCCAAAACAAGTGCTAGAAGAATTGTTGCCAAATAAACTAAGTTGTAATTCTGATAAAAAATACTAAGATGTAATAGCCAAATCTTCAAAATTTGTTATCTCGAATATACATATCCACCGTACCAAGAATTGTACTATTTAAGCAATATCCTTAAACTTGTCAAGAAAAAGAAAGAAATATCCTTAAAGATGAATTATGCGGAAAGAAGAGTATGTTGGAAATTTTTTTGGCTGTGTATTTAGAATATTTGGATGTGTATAAAATTAAATCTATGCTTTTCTAGTATAATCACTAAAATTAGTATACCGGATTATATTCCTTGGATCACTGTGTCAACCAAACCATATACTAATATAATAGGGACAAATACCATAAACAAAGGAATATGTATGCAATGCAATTGCAAACAAAGATGAGGGAAAGAATAATGAGTAGATATATAGAGCTCTATTAAGATATGTGGGCTCCATTGATTTTGGTTAGTATAATGGATCAATTTAAATGGATAATTTAAAAGCAATTTGACTCTCTTATTTTCATTCTTTTTTCTTTGTACTTCAAAATTTATTTAAGAGATGTATATCAAATGAAATATACAAGCCGAATTCATTTTGGTGCCTTTGCTAATTTGCTAGGTCCAAGTTTCTCTCAAATATACGATCCCCTTAAGATAAGATAATATGTATTCCTTAGGACTCTGATATTTTTAGGTGAAAATTAAGATCTTGGAAGGGGCAATTTGCAAAGAGAAAGAGGCAATCATATCCATCTATTTATTATACTGCAAATAACATCATAAGGGTCCCTCCATGATTTTTCTCTTGACTGCACACCATAGAATTAGTTATAAACGTGAAGCCTAACCATCATCTGATTAAGATACTTTATGAGGGCCAAAGATTTTTCATGCTGATGCAGGACCCACATGATGCTGAGGCCCTTTTCTTTATTCTTTCTTACATATATTATGTGAAACTACATTATAAGATGTGTACCAATACTTTATACTACCCTCGAATAGAAATAACACAAGGGGCAATGTTGATGGAAAGAGAGAAATTAAAAAGTATGAATTTAATTAACATACACTCTTGGTGGTAATTAGTTTTACACTAACATTATTACCAACCCCTTTACTTTTTCATATCATATTATCATTTTAAAAATAAATCTATATAGTCTCAAAAACACGACTCGATTTATAACTGCGATGAAATTTGATATACGAGAACGAGTTCTTACATGCATGCAATATCCCTCTTCTTTATACTAAATATGTGTAAATTTTACCATTAAACTCTATCATAAGAAAAAAGTCGTATAGAATTAAGATGATACAACACAATAGTAATTTTTTATACTGTATTTCATTATAAAAATGAATTGTGCATAGAATTTGTACCCGGTAAATCCGATTTAATATTACTATATCCCTCATCCCCTGCCCCACAAAAATAGTAAACTAGTTTGCTTAAACAAAGCAACATATATTTGTTTTTAGAGGGTCTTTATTTAATATATATTAATGTTTTAAAAATGTAATTTGTGTATCATACATAATTAAGGCTCTATTAATTAATAAATAAGAAGAGGAGGAGGTGGTGGTCCATCAAGTACGTATGCTCATTTTCCTTGATTACCAAGCAACCTCCTAATAGTAATAGTATTGCCCCCTGGCCTCATATCTCTCTCTCTGCACAAAACATTCATGCCAAAAGCATCATGATCAGCACTCCAGCTCAAAACCCATGTGAGTTTTTATCATCCTTTTCCCTCTCTCTCTCTACATCTGACATTAATCGGTCATGTGAAAATAATTAGAATGTAAATAAGCTCATTTTGTAAATTTATTATTACTTTCTGTTCCAAGCTTTTGCCTCACTGACACGTATTAACCGAAAGTGAGTTTTTACATGGAATGCAATAATAAACTGTGAAATGAGAAATCGGTAAATTTTTGTTGAGACAGAAAATTAATTAAACTGCTTCTACTGATGATAGAAACCATTAAACCATGACAATATATATAAAATTGTTCATTTCCGATATTGACTTGGCAATTACGTTTGTCCTCTCTTTGATGTTTAGATTTTTTTGCCTCTTGACTTGTTTGCAAATACATTACACTCTCTTTCTGATCCCTTTTAATTATCCTTTTTTAGAAGGAAAAAATTCAGGTTTATTTGTTTCAAAATTCAATGTTATATTAACAATTATTTTGTTAAAATTTCTCTTAACTATTCATTTCAAATTGGTGGAGTTTAAGTGGTTTTCAAGCAGTTAGAGTCTTTTAAATATGTGATCATGAATTCAACATTTGGTCATGCATGTGAAAATTTTAGCAAAAGTAAACTATTAAACATGCTTCAAACACTTTAAGGGATTTTTTGCAACTGCGCCTAGAGCATACTTTAAGAAGAAAAAAAATTGATTCATAGTTTCATTTTTATTTTTTTTGTGTGAAAGATTATAGGTTCATAAATAACTTACTTTCCTCTAAAAAAAATACCCCTTCTTTTTTGAAAAATACTTGGAAAGAAACTACAAGGCACATAGAGATATGAATCATATGAATCATAAAGCACATGTGAATATATACAGATGAATCAGGTTTCATTAATTACTCCACTTACCATTAAGATAATTGCTCCACGTTTTCTCTATACTTTGAGCATCAATTAATTAATTTTAATCCCCCTATTGTTTTCTAATATATTGTTAGTTAAATCAATTTAATATCAAAAAATAATAAGTAGTTTATAAAATATTTGAAGTCCGTCACTTCAGTCCTAAACGCAATAAAAATGGATTGTTTAGCGTCCAATTCATTTTCTTTTTTAGCATAGCATCCAAAATTAGTATGAGGCTGTAAGCCATTCTAACAAAATGATGGAATTGAAAAACCAAATTTAAAATTATCCATCTTTTTTTTAGTTTGGTTCACAAACCGAACTAAATGAAACCAAACAAGATTGATTTGGTTATTAGTTATCAATTTTAAAATTTTATGAACCGATGAATCGAACTAATTGGTCTAAAAAGCCCACTTTAACTTTACTCTTACTAGCACCTTGACTTCAAAACAATATTTTTACATCCTCTAGTCACTAATATAAACAAAAATTCACTTTTTAGATACATTTAATTAATAATGTATGTGACATATAATAAAAACCACATACATTCATTAATTAAATATATCTAAAATGTGGTTTTTTGTTTATATTAATGACGGAGGGTGTACAAATTTACAAAATCCACTTAGTAAGATTATGATTCACATTTCTCAATTGTTATCACTTCAACGGTGAATGTATACATTTTAAACTTTTCATTTATACTCTAACTCTTACAATAGTTAACTTGTTTTGTTTTTAATGATTTATATATTTGGACAATTAATTCTTTTATAACTTTTTTCGTAATTCTATGTAAGTTGGAAATTTAAAGTTATTCTAATGTAAGTATTTATGAATATGTTTAATCCATAAAAATAAAAATATGTTGGTAATACCGAGAAAAAGTTATTATTTTTAATTGTATGTTAGACAAATCGATTAACCAAATATCAAGTTAAATTTAACTCGATTTCACTTCTGAAAAATATTGAAAACCAAATAAAAGCAAACTTATAAAGATTTGGTCGATTTGACCCTTTTTTCCTTTATACCGAAGGATTTTGTTAACGAGTGTTCTAAGGGTAATGATTAATGAATTCATTACCGGAAATTTTATCGTAGAAATACAAATTGTTACTTATGTCAATGCAATAATTACACCACTTATTGATAAAAAAACTTACTATGTTAAGTACTTTTAACCAATGTCCTAAAGACATTTGTTAACATTCTCCTATATTAAAAACTGAATCAAACTGAAATGTTACACCTCTTACAAACACTAAAACTTTAAAATTTAACTAGCATCCAACTATGTAACCTATAGTCTGCATTTGATTTGCTAAAAAATTGAAGACTAGACTGACAACTATTTTGTACCTTGTTTGATTTAAAAACTGATCATAGGACTGGACAAAACATGCAGCAAGGGGCTAGACAAGAACAATTTTTGTCTTTCACTAAACCATGTGACAATTTTTTGTCAAGAGTACAAGACTATAAAAAAAATACCACAATAGCTGTTTTTATTTTCCAACATAAAAAATATCATATATCTATCTCTCTTCATTATACTTTAGTCTTGTCTTGTACTGTCATGTCATGCCATGTATTATACTGTCTAGTATTTACTGTTTTATAAGTCAAACGCACACAATGTTCATCTACGCAATTTTCCAACATAATAGAGTAAAAAAATGAATTTAGTGTCGGTATTTTGGACGCCAAAATGGACACTATAAACGTCGATGATTGGGTTGACGCTAATTTTTGAAGCTGAATTTTTGTTTTCTTGTAGTTGAAAGTAATTTGAAATTTGTCACGTTAGCTTCTTATATACTTTAAAAATATTTACCTATTAGTGAAAAAAAAAGTAATTTACTTTGGAGACTATACTAGAGATAGTGATATTTAAAACACTAAATTGACTTAGTTTTCTTAATTAGTAATATCTTTGTAGCTATTGTGGTTTAATTATGATGTAGTTTCAACTTTTTTTTTTTTAAACAAATATATAGTTTCAACTTTCAAATAATAATCTTTACATTTTCTAATACTTTTTTTTTGTCTTGCGGTCTTTGTTACACATCCCCTTTTATTTCTCTACTTCATATAAATTAGAGATTTTATAACTTTTTCCTGCTAATTTTGTTAAATATGGATCTCCAAAAGAGGTTTAAACATAGACACTAACCATTTTTAATAAATAAATGAATTTTATAATAGTTAAAAAAGAAATGAAGAGAGTTAATAATCTAATCACATCATAATAATCTATCATAAATCATATTTCGATCCAACTCATCGATCTTAATATCTTATTAAAATTTATTAAAAATAGTAAGGATATATATTTAGATAGAGTCCATATTAGATGCACCCCCTTTATCTTCAAATAAAGATGCAAGGGTGGCTGGCTGGCAAGAGTGCTACTATTGGAGAGCATAGAAGAGTGAAGAAAAAACCAACCGGGTTTTATTTGTTTGATAGCATCTCTCTCTTTCTTTTTCTCACATAAACCGGCTTTATATACGCGGTTCACAAAATTATATATCATATTCATAGGATTTAAATAAAGGTATGGTATGGTATGGTATGTGTGAGTATAGAAAACAAACAGACAACTTTTCCTTTATTTTTCTTCTCTCACTGCCTTGCCTTCAGTCAGTTAAAGTAGAGAGCAAATTCTGGTGTTTTATTCCTTCTTTAAAGCACCTTAGTTTATATCTATCTATCTACCACCTCAACCTTATTCTAACAGTTTCTTCCTTAGTTTATATCTTTCTATCACTTTCCTTGTAAGTAACTGCATACTAGTTATCATCCTTATCCTGCATAGTTCATTGTATGGATCCATTTCTTTTATATTCTCAGTCACATCAATATATGTATGCTTCAGAATTATTTTTTCCAAATTTTAATTTCTACATGATCATATATAGTTTGTACTGTCTTTCTTGTATATATAATCCAATTTTCTTAATTTTTTTTATTGATTTTGTAGGAGTATTTGAGCTTTGAAGTCTGATCTAATATATCAAGCTCTTGAGGGTGATTATGCTAAGTGGTGTTGGAGTACTATTTCATAGTAAAAGAATTTCAATTCAACAAAAAGAGCTTCTTAGTATTATATTAATAAAGTTTCATCAAAAGAGATGATGAATAATAAGATGAGCAACGTTAGTAGCTCTGATCTCATAGATTCTAAGCTGGAAGAGCACCAGTTATGTGGATCCAAACACTGCCCTCGCTGTGGACACAAATTTGATCAAGGCAAGCCGGTACGTATCATCAAATATATATTCTTCTCTCTAATACTCGCCGCAGCCGCGGTTGCGGTTACGCTGCAAACCTTTAAAAACTATGGTCACATAATTTAATGGTGTTTATAATCCCTTTTCTCATTTAGGTAGCTATTACTAAAGTTAGTTTTCTTCTTTTTTTTCTTTTAATTATATTCTCTCTGTCTTTCTCTAATATTCTCCTTATTGATTTCTCTCCCTTTAATTGCTTTTTATTTTTAATTTGAATTTCAATGGAACTAACAGGATTGGCTAGGTCTACCAGCAGGAGTGAAATTTGATCCAACAGATCAAGAATTGATTGAACATCTTGAAGCTAAAGTTGAGTCAAAGAACATGCAGAAATCACACCCTTTGATTGATGAATTCATTCTCACTATTGAAGGCGAAGATGGAATTTGTTACACCCATCCTGAAAAACTTCCAGGTTAATTAATTAATTAATTCTCATTATTTCAATTACTTTACTACAAACAAATAATGAAATATATATTTAATTATAATATAAATTTAAATTCTCAGTTAGGTTTTTTTTTTATGTGTGTGTATGTCGACACAAGCTAAGAAAATAGCTTCTTAGATATTTATTTATTATTATATATATAAGAAATAAACTTGAGCAAGAGGGTTTAATTTGTCTTATATATAGTTCACCTAATTAAGTCACCTAACTTTGATTTTAGCAATGAATTTTCAGGAGTGACAAGAGATGGATTAAGCAGACACTTTTTCCATAGACCATCAAAGGCATATACAACAGGAACACGAAAGAGGAGAAAGATTCAAACCGAAGAGTGCGACTTACAAGGAAGTACAGGAGGAGAAACAAGATGGCACAAAACTGGTAAGACCAGACCTGTTATGGTTAATGGTAAACAAAAAGGTTGCAAGAAAATTCTTGTTCTTTACACCAACTTCGGCAAGAATCGAAAACCCGAGAAGACGAATTGGGTGATGCATCAATACCATCTTGGACAACATGAAGAAGAGAAAGAAGGAGAGCTTGTTGTTTCAAAGATATTTTATCAGACACAGCCAAGACAGTGTAATTGGTCTGATAATAATCAAAGAATAATTAGTGCAACAACAACTGGTGAAGGAAGTGGTGGAGAACCTAATTATAATATCAATGGAAGAAGAGATAGTGGAAGTGGAAGTTCTTCTTCTAAGGAAATTGTTACTCATAATCACAGTCAGATTCATAGAGATGAAATGTCTGCTGTTGTTGGTGTCCCTAGTCCTTTAACAAGCTTCACAAATGCTTTGGATATTCAACACCTTAAATCTGATCATTTCGGCTTCATCCCATTTCGAAAAGGCTATGATGAGGTAAGTTACATATATTATGTGGCAGACACTCTTCGGATTGAAGACATGTTTAGTATCTGACACATGTACATATCTGACACCGACATATATAGTTACATTCAACCACTTTCATTTTTTCAAATTACCGCTTGCATCAATGTCTTAGTTTTGTGTCTGGAGTATGTGTAAGTATTTCATATAAATCATCCTTCATTAAACTCACTTCATGTCAACATCATCATATCACAAAGTGTTACAAACGCCAAAACTAGAGATAATTTTTTTCCTCTAATTTTTATTGGTAACTTAAATTTTAATAAAGTATACCATTTGATTGGAACATGGATATATAGGCACGTTAATTTCTAAAGAAATGAACGTGATGTTTCACTAGCAGCTATACATTATTAACTTTATAATTATATGAAATTTCAACATTCGGTTGGTAAGTATATGCTTTTGCACAAAAAGATGAAAGAACATGCATGAAATTAAGGGTTAAGGAATGTGTAGATCGTGTTGACATGATTAATAAACATTGCTTGCATACACCGCAAAATTAAATTTGTATGGACCTGACCGGATGATAAATCAGTGTCACTAGCTAGCTAACCAACGTTGGTTTACCCACCTAGCTAAGATAAGAAAATGTAACATTATAAATAAATAAATATATAAATATTAATGAATATATATATAGTTTTGATGATGATTGATACAACCATTGTAGGTTGGCATAGGAGAAGGTTCTACAACAAGAGAAATGCAAGCATCAGGAGGCTCATGTGATCAAGAAGTGCATGAAAGACAGCATCATGTATTAGCACATCATCATCAACAACAACAACATCATCAACAACAGCAACAGCAACATGAGCATCATGTGCACCAACAGATTAGTGCAAACGCAGCTTTCCATATAAGTAGGCCTTCCAATCCCATCTCCACTATCATCTCTCCACCTCCCCTCCACCACACATCCACCATCATTCTTGATGACAATTCTTACCATGTTTCAACAATCATGCTCCAACAAAATGAAAATTTTCAGGTATGTATTATTCATCATCCAAATCAGTCTTCTTAAATATGCTTATTGTAGTTCTTTCCTTTAATTATCTAAACAATTGAGACATAATTCAAATCACGGTAGAGCTCAGCACACAATCACGAAATCGCTAGGGATAGATAAAAAAAACTATAGTGGGGGTGAAAAATTAGTCTATAGTATTTTTATAAAACTAAAGGTTCAAAGTGACACTTAAAAAAATACCAAGACAAAATTGAAAATTACTGGTTTCTTCCTCAAAAAGTTTAACCGTGAATCAAATTATTATAGTTTTATTAGTACTAAAATATCTTGAAAAATGATTAATTTAAGCATTTTTATTAGATTTTTAAAAGATAATGAGGTAACGCCTATTTATCGTGGAAAAATTAAAAGTTTATTTGATGTCTTTTTTTTTTTTATAAATAAAATCTGGAGAAATTGTCCCATTTTGTTTAACATACTCGTTTTTACATCGTCATTGTTGATATTGTGGTTGTAGAATCCTGAATATACTTGATGTGAGACCTAAATCGTTGTGATAGATGTTTTAAAACCTTTATTAACTTAAGAGGACTGTTTTTACTTCATGATTTTTTTTTTAAACCTTTATTAACTTAAAAGAGTTGCTTTTACTCCATAACTTCTTAAAATTCACAACCCGTTCTTTTCAATAAAAATAAATAATACTTGTTCGGTTTTGTTCATTCATTTACAAGACAAAAGATGGTGTCTTTTTAGAATTTACTCATCCAAGTACATGTGGAAAGTGAGAAAAGAGGTCTCTTAACTTGGTGCAAATTAATGGGCCACTCAATATGTTGAACCAAAATGGGTTGATTGTGCATGGTATCATGCACAAGCTAAATTCATTGATTTATACTAGGAAAGGTTTTATATTTGTGGTTGCCAAATAACAAGCATGAAACTGTCTAATCACTTTTTGATTGTCAATTGTCATCGATGGATCAAACACAATGATTACTTTGAATTTGATTGATATGTTGAAAATTGATGTATAATATGTATCCACATGGCAGCAACAGCAGCAGCAACAGCATCATAAACTAGGTGGTGGAAGGTCTGCGTCTGGTTTGGAGGAAGTCATTATGGGGTGCACTTCAACGTCGTCTGATATCAAAGAGGTCAGAAACAAACTTTTTGACTCGGAAATATATATATCAACTTTGTTTATTTCTCATAATAATGCCCACTAGGGAAAGAGAAAAGAGGGTCAAGAAAGATACTATTAATAGAAATTAAAACAACATATTTTTTTTTATAATTAAAGACTAGAAGCCATTTTCATCTTCATCTTTATTATCTTTATATCTTTAAAATGGTTTCACATTTGAACAATCAAGTTGTATTTAAATTAAAGACTAGAAGCCATATTCATCTTTTTTTTTCTTTTTTTTTCTTTAGATCTTTAAAATGTTATCATAATTGTATATCTCAACACACTACTATTTAATTTCTTTGCATGAGATAGAAAATAATGAAATACAATGATCATATATATTTGCATTTTTGTAAAGTAGAAGCTAGTTTTTATTAGCTATTTCACACAAGAAAGGAAGATTGCAAAAAGATGATACAGTACTACTAGTGACATTGACATAATCATGTATTTTTGCATTCCTTGGTCTTGTTTGTAAAAAATGCTGAATATTAGCTTTTGACTATGATGACGTGGAAAAAAGGACCAGTCAATTTCCATTGCATTGTTTTCTGTGTACAATATTCCTCAGAGTTTGAAATTTTCATTTGAAAAAGCTAACCCTAATTAATCTTGTTTTCATGATGATCTTCATTACACTTCTCTCACAGGAGTCATCTATTAGAAACCAACAAGAAGCTGAGTGGTTGAAATACTCTTCTTACTGGCCAGTCGACCCTCATGACAACAACCATCATCATCATGATTAGAATGAAGGAGACAACAAAAATAGACCCAAATAAACAAAAGACAACATCATTGTCATCATCATTCATGCTTGAACCATACCTCAACTCACTTTCCAACAAAAGCCAAAGTAATCATCATATCCATCCTTAGTTATATTTGCTCTTTTTTCTTTCTTTTCCGGTTTATGAACATCGGTGGCTCTCATTTTTTTCATCGGAACACTAACTGTGTGCAACGGAACAAGTTTTGGAAAGAAAGTGACAAAGAACAAAGGGGAAAAGAAAGAAAAATCAAAGAAGAAAAAAGAAAAGAAAAAAAAAAGGAAAGAAAAGAAAACAAGCAAAGCTGCTCTCCCTCGTGACACCACATTGAGGGAGAACGACCTAAGACTCAAAGTTTCTACTGCATTAAAATCATCCCTACATTAATATCATTATTATAATATTATTATTATATCATCATCCATCATATTATTTATATTTATTTTATTATCATTTTAAGATGTTTGTATAAGTTTTGTCAAAAAGAGTTGTCTGTATAAGTTCATTTTTTTTTGTTTTTCACATCAAAAAAATATATACCATTGAGTTTGTGCATATTGTAAACAATATATGTGTTATCATGAGTTTATTATGTATTATCATGAAATTTTGTAGTGTTATTTACAGCATAAGAGAAGATGATAAGATTTTTGCATCAAAACAAGTTCATGATTGTACAAATATTGGGCCAAGCGATATTGAGATATTTTTCTTGCAATATAAGAATTTTATGAAATTTAAGTAAAAAACATTAGGTTGTGCCAAACTCTAGCTTTATATGTGTTTTAAGTAATTTTTTGTCATGTTTTTAAAGGTTGAAGAGGAATCATTTAACTTTTACTTTATCTTTTAGAATTTATTATCAAGAACTTCACGTGAAACCTTAAGAACTAATGAAATTTCAAGAACCAACGTGACCTCCTTTAAACAGCAGAATTTTTCGTTATTTAAACTTTTTAAAATTTAAAAATTATTTTTATTTTAAATTTATGGTTAAAATATATTTTTATAAATTGTACATTATAAAATTAAGATAGTCTCAATTAAATTTTACATTAATTTGTCAACGCTAGAATAAAATATTCAGAGAGAAAACTTAGAGAAAAAAAAATGAAACATATCACTAATTTTGACACTAAATTTTGATGGAGAAAAAATTAGAGAGATCTTTTAATTTATTTCATTTCTTATTTTTACTGATAATTTAAATTTTTATGTAGCAATATTTTACATTTTATTTATATTTAAAATATTTTAAACAATTAATATATGCGCAAATATGAAATTCAACAATAAAAATAATTAGAATTGAAAAAAAATAATGAAATTTAACAAACAAAAAAAAAGTACTTATATATTTTAAAAATGGGCCTCTCGAATAATGTTTGTCTACTATAGTTTTCGTATGCATCAAACAATTCTCTAACATTTTAAAGACCAGCCAGACATAGTATATAAAAGATTTTAAATAAAATAAAAAATAAAGAAATTTTTCCATAAGAATTAAAACATAAAAAAATTATTGAACAAAATAGCTTTTATCCACAAATCATAACTCAACGGACATGGCGAAATTTTTAGGATAGATACCTTGACCGAGTTTCGAATGCTGACTACTCGTGTGTGAGTTTTTCAATGACAATTGTCATTTCATCTATACAAAAAAATATTTTCTTCCCACTTGGACCAACCAATAAGTGTGGATGCCCTCTCTTTTTTTTTTTAAGCAATTCGTGCCTCTGCATCTTAAACTTTGATACTTCGTCTATTTGAATTGAAAGATGCAAGGAATTAAGTATCGATATTTTGAGGGTTTTGTTTTTTTATTGGCAAAAATATCGACTTAGGTTTATCTCATATATGCATGCTTATGAAGTTATGATCAATACACTCAGCATTCTTTACGCTACGACCATGTACGTACTGGAACCAGGCCAGCAGTAAATTGCAACTTCCTTGGAGCTTTTACTGATGCTGAGATATTTTTCTGATAAAAAGAAATTTAACTTTAGGGGATGAGTTCCAAGAATATCTTTTAGTTTTTATGGGTCCATCATTCACTGACCAAAGGGCACAAACGACACACACAATCTTTTCTGTTTTGAATTTTAACTTCTTATCAATGTTTGAAGGCATCTACGTCTATGTCATCATGTATGTATACTCAGGGAAATAGAGGGAGCTAATTTCAAATTTTCTTTAATTTTGAATACAACATGTATAAGTTTACATATGCAAGGTTCTTTTAATTTTCTTAATTTGTTTTTCAGAAAAGAGAAGAGAGTGGTACTAACTAGGAGACAGACACATCTTTATTTGCTTTATTCTGCATTAGATTCGAACTTTTAATTTCCTGCTGTATTATTAGCTATTGTATAGTATTTTTGACGGACATGTAACATGTTATTAATGCTTTATTTTTCTTTCAAAGGACATGCATGCAATAAAGCAAAAAATCAAGATAAACGGGGGAGAGGGTAACTTCATAGGTAGTTTCTGAAGGGAATAATTATTAAAGACAATGGAATATTGAATAGAGAAATAGAAGACAAGAATAAACTTTTTAGGTTCTTTTATATATGTCAGTGTACTATCTCTTTTAAAATTACTGTATACGTCGAACTCCTATCTTCCCTGAGTGCATGAAAATGACATTTCACACTATTTTATATATCTAAATTAATTATATATTAGTAATTTGCACATATAGTTTGCATGATCATGTGAAACAAGATATGGCACCTACTACCTATAAACTTTGCTGGATCTCTTACAATCAAATGCTTGAAGAATCTTAAACTATTGTTAGTACTCTTAAGTCTTAAGAATTGATGTTATAATTAATTAAAATAAATAGCAATAGGATTACATGATTGGTTTAATTTGAAATTGAAAATATACCTTTTCACACTGTATTCAAAATTTAAAGAAGGCCTAAAAAAGGTGATATTCAGTTATTATACTTTTATGGAAGATTTTGGATACTTTTGAAGGGGGCATATATAGCCAGAGATAGCATTTGTACTAGCAGTTTTAAATGGCTTCTTGTTATGCCAGAGATTTGGTCCCATAAAGAAGTCGCAGGAGGAATGGTAGTAGTGCAGAAACGAATATAACATAACATAATATGGCTCCTATCCACCTTTTTTAGATTCTTCCACGAGGGCCCCAACTTTGTGTGTCTGCTTCTATTTTACAGACCCCACTTTGCATTTCATTTCTTTAATTTTTTTATTAATTAAATACACTTTAACTTGGATTTTGCAAGACATTATTGGCCCCCCAATAATTTTTAAGCCCTTGTCAAACATAAACAAATTGGGTACAAATTTATCCAATCGAGTTATGTCTGGTCATTAATTTCATTTATTTTTTAAACTCTTAAATCTTTATTCAAAATGTCATTGTACTGTACGGTTTCACCTAATATGGTGTAATATTTGGGAAATGCCTAAAGTTACAAATTTTAAGCAATGAATGTGTGTGTATCAATAAAAAAAAAAGCAAGTGAACAAAAATAAAAATAATAGGAGTTGTTTCAATGTCGTGTAGTGTTGTCTATTTAAAATTATTGATATTTCAATTTAATAGTGCAGGTTATTTTATTTTTTTTACGAAAATAGTGTTGGTTATGTTAACAATGTGAAAAGTTGAATTTAAATTCATAAAAAAAATATATAATTTTTTCAGCCTGAAAATATAAACCTGAGTACAAAACTCACAGGCTGGCCCATGGTCCATAACTGCCTACAAATCATGGCAATGCAGATGATGCATTGCTGTGCATGCAGGTTGTGGTGATTTTTCGTGGCTCTAATGATAAGCGACTACTGCGGAGCTTTGGGAGTGTATGAAGATTTTAACATGGTTCAAGAAAGAGGTTTCATTTCTATTGATCTGCAGGTGGATTCAGAGGTGGTGGCAAGGTATTAATCCAACAACTTGAGGATTGATAGTTTGGGTCTTCAATTGGTGCAGAAGATTCGAAGGCTTTAACAAATGGATTGTATTGATATGTATCCTATATTGGTTGTGATAGTAGATCCTACTTGATTTTCTATGAGCTTGATCCTAGTCTGATCGTCACTTGTTAGTTTCTAACAGGGCCGTCCCTAGAGTTTTACAGGCCTTAGGCAAAATATGAGAAAAGGGCCCCTTGTATAATACGTCATAAATTTTTTTAGCTCATTGTTGTAATTTTATTAGCTCTTCATTTTGTTTTTTTCCCGCTTTTAACTACCAAATTACTTTTTTTAGACAACATCTTAAAGTAAATCAAATACTTTATAGACACCAAAACAAAATAAAATACCGTAGAAGATAACAATAGTTCCTGCAAAATGATAATGAATGCATCACAAATCAGTTGCATGATCATGAATGCTCTTGCATGTTCATACACTATCAAATTCAATTTTGCAATCCTTTCAATCAATTCAAGAAATTTGACATTACAATATTGATATAATTTTTTTTTTGGAACCTTAGAAAGTAAAGATTAAGTAATTTTTTTTTGGAAACCTTAGAAAGTAAAGATTAAGATTAATTTTGTAGGTTCATTTTCAACTAAAATATAATGTTTTGTTATGAAAATTATCTCAATTTTTTGGATAATAAATATCACCTATACTTTTAATATTAGTGACACACATTATTAGGAACAAAGGGCCCAAAAAAATATTTTTAATTTCTTCGATAATATATTTTTTGGCAAATTATTAAGAAAAACCAATTTTTTTATAGGGAGGGTGTATAAAGAAATCTGTGTTATATGAGGGTATATATAGCAAATCTTGCCAAAAGGGCCTAAAACATTAACAGACTTGGGCTCAGCTCTTCATCTTGTTAATATTTCAGGCCTTTTAGTGAACTTTACTATATAAACCCCCCAGAAACTCAGTATTTCTATATACACCCTCGTCCATAAAAAACTTTTAGGGCCCCCTAACGGCATGGCCCTAGGCCGTCGCACTCCCGGCATATGCCTAGGGCCGGCCCTGGTTTCTAATAGTTTTGGAGTTTCTGCTCCTCAGGTTGATGTTTATTTGTCTTGGGACTTCTTTCTTTCCAAAAACACAAGTTAGTTATCCTTAGCTTTGATCGTTCAATGATTATTTTTAACTTTTTATAAGTTCTTTAGATTGCTCAATCTCTGAAATAAGCCAATTGAGTTGTATCTCTCGATGTATTTTGTGCGAGTGGGAGTTATGGTCTGATAAATGCTAATGGTTTTTTTAGCAACGTGAAGGGCGTATAAAGCAATCACCTTATCTTTCATAAATCTACCTCCAATCCAAGTGGAACGTGGTCTCCAATAGATTTAAATGATTGGCATTGAAACATTTGAACTATGGAGGTGCAGATAGCATGTCATCCATTCCACGTGATTGCATAAATACTGCCTAGCTGATAACTTACCAGAAGTTAGAAGGATGGGCATGCATCAGAAGCAACTTAAACAATTTCCAAATATTTTGGCGAATCACTTGTTACATTTAGACTGGTAAATCCAAGTAGAGACGAGGGAGTATCATGATTACTAGTTGAGTATTGAACAACAATTTGAACAAAATTTTATTTACTTGTGATTCCAGGCTCAACTGCACTTTGCTCGTCTCATTACTAAATTTAGAAGTGCAATTACCTCACGTAACAAAAAACTCTATCTTAGAGTGGGGCACTACCGTGCATTTGTGGGCTACCACCAGCCGCATAAAACAAACTAGCACCTACCAGATAGTAGTTCATCCGGTCACTCAATATCTTCGTAAGTTAGTATTCAAACAGTCATAAAATGTAGCTTACTTGTGACTACTTCACAGTAAGGAGTAATGTTAACACAGTTTAACTAGATTTATTGTAGTGAGGAGCACTTTATCTAAATTACACGCCCCCTTTGGCAGTGAGCTTTTTCCCCACTTATGAATCATAAAAGACACTGTTTTGTCCAAATGTACCATCCAGATTGGCAAATTCGGAGGGATATGGTTTTTAAGAAATCAGTGGGGGGGTAAAAAAAGCTCTATTCAGCTGTTTTTCCTGGTGCAACTGAAGCTAATGCAAAAGACAAGTGCAACAATCTGCAAAAGCCTGTTGAGCTTGGTACAAATTAGGAGGAAAGTGTAAAGAAATTGCATGAGTAAAGACAAGTAACCATTTAGCCACCACCTGACAAATCCTGTGGAGTTCACACCAATAATACTTTAAACTTGAACAAGGATTTCACTTGCATTAACAAACGTGCAAAAGCAAACATATGTACAAGATAAACTACATGATTTTTCCTCTTTAACATGTAAACATCATCTTCCCTCTATCTTCCTATGCACCCTCTCTTCATGTAACACAGTTGCACCGACTTCGTGGGAAATTATTCACTTATTTCCAGTATCGTCTTCTGTACAAGCCACCTGCTTGACGGACGAGGTGTCAAGCTGGCTTAGCAAGCACGTGACTCTGAAACTGGCAGTCGCCTTGTCATTGGTACACTACTACCAGATACTTTTAAGGATGCAAACAGGCAGGATAGTCTTGCTATCATGGGCTTGGTCTTTGGCACTTTAGGAACAATAGCCAGCTCCATACTAGTATCAGATGTGCTATGATAGCCTTCAAGATCGTCTTTGGTTATGACAACTGTGTCCCCAGAGGGAGAGTGTGGTAAAGGACAAGGTCTTTGCTTGTTGTAGTTTTGAACAGGGTCTTTGTTTGTGAGAACTGCATCCCCAGAGGGAGAGTATGGTAAAGGACAAGATCTTTGCTTGTAATAATTTTGAACAGCCTGCTTACAATACATGCAGAGATTATACAAAAACTGAATTCCTAAGAGAGAAATCATTACCATAAAAGTGTAACAGTGATTATATGGTGTCACTGGCCTCCTAGAAAGTAAAAGGGCAAACAAAAACAACAAAAGAAACTGGGTTATACCTTCCACTGTGAGGGTGCTAATAGCACTCTTGGTCTTCGAGATCGCACATACTCCAGGGCAGCAACAGGTGTCATATGCTTGTATTCAACCTGCAAAAAACACGGGTAGACCACATGGAAATCAATCAGCACCTCAAAGCTTCAGCAGATGCCCCAACTTTCGGTGCGAAATATCAAGAATTTACCAGATAACAAAGCACAATTGTTGTACTCCTCCCCCTCCCAGCTTTACAGTGAACATAAGTTGTTTTACCACAAGTTGCATTATCTGTACCAAAATACGAAATTAAGATAGACACCCAAAACTTCTTTTTAGGACACAAAAATAACAAAGAACTACATTGATTGATGCATTTACCCCCCTTCCCAAAATTAAATAAAAATAAAAAAACCCACGATGAATGAACTGCACAGCCCGGCTGATATCCACAAATGAAGGGGCAAAGAGATAATCCCTAGTGGGAATTACCAAATGATCGATTCCATGAGCCTGAAACAAATAAGCAAGTAAACCAACATATCAGAGAAAGTTTTAAACAAATACAAACATAGAAAAGACATCATGAAACTAGCATGCTGTTGTCAAAATTCATTATACCCTTACTAATTTAACACAAACCAACTATATATATATATATATATATATATATATATATATATATACTCTTTCCGCAAATTCCTAATAGCAATTTCCTTCGTAACGCACCATTAGCTTACAGAATGCAAAGACAAGACAGTCTAAAAGCAAAAACGGATACCACTTACATGATACAATGACGATGGTACCAAAGTTTCGTAAGGTTCATTCAAAGTAATTACACCACCAACACCAAGGTTCTTCAGGTGAGGAACATCTTTAGGAAACGGGACTGCGCCCAGCAACAAAAACTAGAAATAACAACAAACAAATTTTCAATAAAACAGCAAATCACACCACAGACACCAATCAGAAAACATCCATAACAAGGTCACCCTAAATAATAATTCATTTTCAAAATACCAATAATCCATTCTCACACTAAAATTGATTCTAAAGGTGTAGAATTGATTCTAACATGTTTGGTTGCGTTCGAGTAAAATTGATTTTGCCTGCAGAATTGACTGTACTTGAAGCTATTATTTGTAGCTTATTATTCTAAAATTGATTTTTTTATACGAATTCCACAAATCACTTTACTTTCAACTCACTATTAGTCCAAATCAATTCACTGAAAATAAACTATTGTCATGGCAAACCCAAACATACACTAATTCAGAATCAAAACAACGAAAAGTAAAAAAAAACAAAAAAAAATCATAAGAGAAGATGCAGATAGAGCAAAACCTCATCAATTTGATCCCACCACCGAAACTCAGTTTCAATTTTGTTACGAAGCACATTATATAGAAGTGTTGGATAAAACAAGATCCTTGCACCTGCACCTACCAACGCTCTCTTTGCATCAACCCTAACAATTTGTCTCTCGAAATTCTCTTCTTCATCCCTACTACACTCTGCATCCTCTAATTCCTCGATCTTCATCGCAAACGGAAAATTACAAAAACTTTTGAAACCCTAAAAACACAACCACGATTCAGATTCACATAATCATATGCATTAAATATAAATTAAAACCCTAAAAATTAAAAAGGAAAAGATAATGAAAGTAATCATAGTTACCTTATTGGTAAATTTGGAATCGATTAGACGCAAGATCGAAAATTAGCGATAAATAGAAAATTGATGTGAGAGGAGAAACAGGAAAATTTGAAGAGACGGTGTGGAAAGTGTTAGTAGAGTCGAAAGAGTAGAAACTTGAAAGGTCCCCGAATAGGAATGCCCTCGGAATATGGTTTTACTACCTAAAATAACCTCTCGTTTATAATGTAAAGCGACAAATGGAGGGTGTGCATTATTGGTAATTGACAATATATTATTAAAACATATCTAATAGTTTAAGATCATAGTTGTTATTAGTATTGCTTTTTTTTAATCTTCTTACTAGAGAAAATCACGTAGCATAGATGTGGAGGATTGTGAGTAAGCTTAAATATACTTTTTCTCTCGATTTATTTTAAAAGATTGTATCCCTTGATTTATGTAAGTTGACATAATTTGCACTATTAACATTAAAATTTATAATATTCCAAAAGAAGAAAAAAATATTAAAATTGATGAATTTGATCAATTAATTTTTTTTAGACAAATAAACGATATTAGTTCTTTCAAATTGATTGGATACATCAATACAATACAAATTCAAAATCGCTAAAAACAAAAATGATGTATTTGTGAACAAACTCACAGCATCCATGTTAATAGTATAATACGGCAAATTACATATGCCTACAAATATGACTATATTAAAGTCTCCGGATATGCAACGCTGACGACGAAAAAGTCATTGATCGGATCTTCACTTGCTCAAAGTTAATCCTTCAACCTCAATTAAATAAACACCACACTAAGACGGAAAAACAAAAACACACCACACAAATACGGGAAATCAAAACAGAGTCGTGCAGAGACGACGAAATCACAAAAATAAATCAAAGAAAACTGAAAATATGTGGAAATCACTTATTTAATTATAATAGAAGGAAAAACAACTCGAATGGGTGATTTTGGGTCAAAATTGACCATAAATCACCCCTCTTCGATAGACAAGAAAAATGAAAGGCCGACGACTAGGGTTTGAGAAGGAGAGAAGAGAGAGAAAGAGACCACATCTACTTGATCAATTAACTTGTTTGTAAGTTAATGTATTATAAGACCAAGTTGAGAGATAAAAATGTATTAATTTAAATTTTTTTTTTTAATGTTAATATGTTGATTGATATGTTATCATTTTCTTTCTTTGACAATATTTGAAATGTTTGATGCTCATCCCTCATTACATAAGGTGAGGGACTAAAATGATTGATTTCATTGTTAAAGGACTAAATTGTTAATCACCAAAAGAGACACTCATGTAACTAACTACTCATTGATAAGATTTTCAAGAGATATGAAATATTTCTCTCATCTTACATGTAAGTTGGGAGTGGATTTCCTCATGTGAAAATCTCTATAGTTTTCTTCTACGAGAGAATCTAAACCATTAAGCATTTCCTTTCTCTTAATTTCAACATGTAGATCCTCTCATGCGTTTTTTTGTTTTTATAGACCAAGAGATGGGAGAGGATCCAATCCCAAGTTGGTTTTATAGGTTGAATTATACTGGACCTATTTTCTAAAATGTATCGTCCTCAACGCGATTGGGGGAGGATGTGGTTGATGAGTAGCATCGCCATTATAAAACGTGCAACACGTTTGGTGGCTACCATTATCAAATTCAGCAGACATTCCATTTATGTAGGACAGGGGACAATTGGAAAGGGTAAAAGAGGGATATTTTTCCTCTTTTTCGACCACCTTGTTTTCTTTTTCTTTAGTGAAACAATAGCCATGCTTGGTCATGGAACTTAGCTGCTTTCCATTTGTAGACAAAATGGTGTGCGCTCTTCTTCACCATTGTTTTCACACCAAACTCATTCATTCTAATGATTGATTTCTTGACCATTCTCCCAACATATTAGGCAACGAAATTGAACAATGCATCCCAATATAACTTTTAACTATGGATGTTCCAACTCAACATAAAATTATCACCTCAAACACCAAATTATTTGAAAATGAAACACTCCTACATTTAATTAGGATAAGAGAGTTAGGCCAAAGTGCTAGGAAGTAATAATAGACACTGGCGCCGAATTATGTTACGTCCCTATTTTTTCTATGACGTTTTTTAATGAATGCCCACATGTTTTAATTTATTTTATTTTTCCTTTAACGACCCATGTTCTTATTAATGTTATACTATTAGGAGTGGAGATCCACCACTCGACCTCCTTAGCCCCACCCTAGCCACCAATCACCAAACCCAACTTTATATTACCCATTAAGGTGTACATGTTGGTCAAACTATTTCAATTATTTTAGAAGTTAGTAAATCTACTTGAAACTTTTCACAAGGTTTTATTTGTAGCTACCATCTGGCAAGCATTTATCTCAACTTGAATTATATTGATGATACTGCTGGGTGGAAATTTGAAGGATTCAGTTTTTCAGCTAACCCATGTGCATCCATTAAGTTATAGGCTCTTAAACAAATACTACTATTGTGCTGTACAAACTACAAATCAAGTAAGACTAGAAAATAATGTGCCCCCGTCGCTGCAGTCCTCGCACACAAATCTTGTGTCCCTTTCAATGGTAAACTCTGCACAAGAAACAGATTAATTGATTTGGTTGACAAAAATGCTTATTTTATTCAAACATCAATTAGAAGTAGCTCTAATCAAAATTATTAAACACACTTTAATTATTAGTCACTACTGATTACAATATCAAACGAGCATGACATAAAAAATTGGACACCATATACGTAACAGTATGGTGTCCAAATTTGTGTACAAGAAGAATGCTATTGACACCACTGCATGCATGTATACAGCCTCACCAGTGTGTCTATCTATGATATTCATATTGCTACAGCCACCCACTATCCATGATTTTTTTTCTGCCGACTTGAAAAGCAACACAGGCTAATAGGCTACTATATAAATATAAGAAAGTCTATGATTCTTCAGTCCCCTGCACTATTGTCTATGATCATATAGTATCCGCAGCCTTCACCATTGTCTTGTCTATACTATAGCATCCATTCCATTGTTTATTTCTGCCGACTTGAAAAGCAACAAATGTTATTAGTACTAGTAATAACGCCCGTGCAACGCACGGGATACTTCTAAATTATATGTTGATAGTTAAAATATTAATTGCAAAGTATTTTTAATAAATGTTTGAGAATATGTATCTACTATACCTCTTGATTATATATGTATATAAGATATGCAACTATTTTCAATGAATGTGTAACATGTCTATTAGATTCAAATGCAAACATAAGTGGGTATTGATATGTCTATCATTTCACAAAACTAACACTAACAACTGATTTCTAATAGTTGTGATAAAAAAAAACATAGGTTGGATAATTCAAATAATAAAAACATGAAGATAATCCAAATTTAAAATCAAATGACATGATTCATTTAGTTGTTCTTACATACCATACGAACTGCTTCAATTATATAGTTGAAGTGTTAGTCGCAAAACACATTCAGAATTTTACCAAATAAAAAAGTCACCATATTACAACAAAAAAAAAAGACACTTAATGTCGATATTGAAAAAATTCCAGTTCTTAAGTTGGGTGTGAGTCGTCGTTCCTGTAAAATGTAACAACAAAAAAAAAATGTCAGTTTAAATGTATCATAGCTAATTATAATTATAATTAAAGATCAATGATAAGTCTATATAAATATAAGGTGGGCATGAAAGTTACCTTTGGGTGACTAAGTTTGAAATGTCAAAGTTCTATAAATTTTCAAAGACTTCAGGATAAACAACATTGTTAGTAGTTGTGCAAGGCTGACCATTTTCATTCAAAATTAGGATTTTTAATCCCTTTGTAGTTGTAACTCTAGATATTGCAACATATAATTGGCCATGTGTAAATACCGGTCTTGGTAAATACAACCCAACTTTTGAAAGAGATTGTCCTTGACTCTTGTTGATAGTCATTGCAAAACACAAACATACAGGAAATTGTCTTCTACTAAATTTGAAAGGGAATCCTGAATCAGTGGGGACCAAATCCATTCTTGGAATAAAAATTGATTGACCAATATTTTTGCCACTGATCACAGTTGCAGTAATTAAATTCTTACCCAAATCCTTAACTTGCAGCCGTGTACCATTACAAAGACCTTTAGCTTGATCAATATTCCTTAGAAGCATAATAGGAACACCAACCTTTAAAGTCAAACGGTGATTTGGTATACCAGAACATTTAATATCATTTAGAAACTCACTGTTAAACCAATCACCTTGAACTTCATAGTCCTCATCCGACTTGCATGGTGTATCAGCACTTAAGTAATCCTTAGCTTCTCCAGGAATCAAAGATAAAACATAGTCGTTAACTTGTTCAACAACCTCTAAAGTAGGACACAGAATTGCTTGGTCTTGAAATAAATTAGCATTTTGAAAATTTTCAACTACTTTGGGATAGATAAAGTCAATTAACGAATGTAAAGGATTTGCACCTTCAAGAATGCACAACTCCTTTGGAATAGTAATCTCAGCAACACCATTCTCATCGGCTTCCATGATACCATCACCAATATTCAAAATCCAATCAGCAAATTTTTTGATCTCAGAATATGATTGACTCGTTGAATCACCACTTAACCGCATGTTCTTTGTCAACTTGAGTACTTTGCATGTCCTCCAAACTCTAGAGGAGCTAACTGTTGCCTTTATGACATCCCCTCTTGGTCCTCTTCTAACAACTGGTAAAATTTGCCTAAAGTCACCACCTAGAACAACAACTTTGCCACCGAAAGGTTTTTTCAAGTTACTCTCATTTTGAACCCTCATGACATCTCTCATAGTCCGATCAAAAGCTTGAAAGCAATATCGATGCATCATCGGAGCTTCATCCCATATGATAAGACTTGCCGCTCTAAGAAGTTTAGCTCTAGGACATTGTTGTGTGATGTTGCATGTGGATTTTTCATTTATGTCCAATGGAATAGAAAAGGTAGAATGAGCAGTTTTTCCATTTGGTAACAACAAAGAAGCAATGCCGCTTGAAGCAACATTCAAAACAATTTTTCCTTGAGATCTAAGAGCAGCGGACAATGTTTTCCACAAGAAGGTTTTTCCAGTTCCACCATATCCGTACACAAAATAAAATCTTCCATCACCTGATAAAACTGATTGCATAATTTGTTGATAGACATTGAATTGTTCAGCAGTCAACATACCAATTAATTTTTCATGCAATAGGGTTAGCTCAACTCGGTTATAGTTTAGTTCATCTGCTATCAGTTGGTTCTCAAAGGTTAACAAATCTTCATGTTCAACATGAGGCATAGATTTGTAATCTTTTAAAGCTCTTCCATTTGCCATCAACAATTTGTCCAACTCAATTAGACATAAATTTTGCAGCTCATCATCTCCAATTTGTAAACCTAAAATACATATACATAAATAATAACATAAATTTTTGAAATTTAATATGTATTATTGTAAACATAAGAGTGTGCTAATTTTCAAATACCTGGAATGTTAAGCGCCTTCCTTCTATGATAAACAATTCCATCAGCTATCAATTTCCATGTGGAAATCCATACTACATTTGGTTTGCTCATGGTATTCATAATCAACAATCTAACGAACAGGTCTCTCATCTGGAAACCAGATGCGGTGAGACTTGCTTCAATGATTGCATCGATAAACTCTTTATCATCTTTTAATAAACCTAGCTCAGAGCATGCATCTTGGAAAGTTGGCAGCACCTTGCCATTAACTGTTTTAACACTTTCATATGAAGTGCACCCCCTTTGCATAGTCAACAATATCCTTAGGTAATACAATTCTCCAGCACCAACCGGAACATATGAAAGCCTCCCAACACTAAAACCTTGCTTCCTTGGTTGCCATCTATGTTTATCAGTCAAATAAACAAATTTTGAAGGAAACTCTGCATATGTTAGATTGCGACCCTGTTCATATATTTGGTTTGCCTCAAACCAAGCAAGAAACATTGTATTAGTCATCTCATGGTAAGCAACAACATTATGCAAATCTTGGTTTTCTTTATAATTCACTGTTTGTTCATTTGGTAAGTGAACAGATAACCTAATGACAGCAGGAAACTTCTGATGAATATCAAATTTAAATATTCTCCAAGCTGCCTCAGATGGTGACAAATATCTACAGTCATAATACCTTTTGATTTCATCAACAGGTTCAGACTTGTGCGAAGTTGAAGAACCATTGGTAATCTCAATATTTGAACGATCAGGGCCTTTGTTCACATACTTAAACAAATATTTGATGGCATTTGACTTATTGCAATATTCAACATTGACATGTGCCTGATACCTCATAAGCAAATATGGATTGTATGGGACAACATTCCCACTATTCAACTTGACTCCACCTTTGTTAACAACAACACCGGAATTACGCCGTCTATAAGACGGATATCCATCATCGTCTATATAAGTAGATGACTGGTGTTTTTTTGGAAAATATTTGGTACATTTAGGACCCTTCATGCAGGGCGAGTTATAGTTGGCAGCCCCACAAGGTCCGTGCATCATGAAAGATGAAACCGAAGCATACAAATTTGGATAAAGCTGTGGATGGGGAATTTCAGCAGAGATCACCTTATCAATATCTCGTCCCGTATTCAATTTGTTATCACCATCCAACCACAATAATATGTGTGCATGTGGTAGTCCTCGCTTTTGAAACTCAACCGTATACATGCCTATTAAGTTAAAATAATCGTGGATTAATATTGTTAATATAATAAATATAAAATATTAACAATGTAAAATTCAAATGAATGATGGTTATTCTAATTTGTACTTGCCTGCAATGACCTTCCCAAAAATTTCTTTTTTTTTGAAATCTGACATCATTTCATCCAACTTCATTTTAAAGACTCTACAAACAATATCTGGCCGATCTGATGCTGTGAGACCCCTTGAAGTAACAAAGTCTCGTATTTCAGACCAATTTGAATTGCATGTCACAGTAATAAACAAATCAGGATAGCCAAACCTCTTGCAAATCCCCATTGCATCTTGACAATTATTGAACATATATCTTGGACCACCTGTGAATGAATCAGGAATGATCACACTCTTTCCAACTGATGACGGTAGTATGTCTCCAGTTTCAACTGCCTCTTGCAAACCACTCAAAAGATCGCTTCGAATTTTATCTTGATTTTCCCTGATGTAAGAAAGTCTCTGGGCCTCAATCATTGTGTAACAATCAACCAAAAATTGTTGGAACAACCTTTTAGCATTAACGATGGTACCAAATTCAATCAATCTTTCCATAATCCTAAACGCCATGAAATCTCTAATTGTAACTCTTGCTCTTTTTCTCTTAGGCTTATCTTCCTCCACTTCTCTTAATGGGATATCTGGTTCCCATCCATTTTCACCTCTAGGAAACATTAAAGGATACTGAAGCGGCAAGACTAATACATGTGTTTCATGCAGCCTGGTCAAACCTAAACATGTATCATTAACAACAACATCTCTGCCAATATCTGAATCGTCAAAATCACCAACTATCAAACCAGCTACCTCATCTACTGTAGGGATATTGTGCATTCTTGAATCGTTGGAGCGTTTTCTATACAATCTGAGAGCTAATGTGGGAGGATCTCCGGCCTCGACAACATCTCTGACTCTTCTAAAGCTTTTAGCAAGTGGATTACAATCATCGATCATCTTTGTAAGATCCCGAACTAAAGAAGCATCTAAGGGTTCTGAATCACTCCTTGAGCTGAAATCAATAAAAATAATAAAAATCATATGTACTTGTTATTATAAACTTCAAATGTTATGAAATTGAATAATATAACAATGTCTGGCTGTACCTAAAATGTCCGATTCGGTTTTGCAATTCATTTTGTGTGTCGTAAATGTACAACTGAGCAAACTTGGGAGTTGCTCCTGGTTCTGGAAGTAAAGATCCAATCCTGTGATAATTTTGGCCACCCAAAATAAATTGAGGAGGGCCACTTCCATTGTTGATGTGTGATTGAATCTTACCCCCCATTGATGTAAATGCAAACATGCTATTGTAAGTCCTAAAATTCTCTTTGAAATGCTTGCTTCTACGATCTCGGCCTTGTATTAATGATAACAATAACTCTGGTGGTCTTCCAATAAGTGGTAGTTCAACTTGTCCTTTCTGACAGCAAATTGAATAATCAACATCCTTTGAGTCCCTTGATTTGTCAGGTCTTTCTTCAAACCATAATTCAGCAGAACACCATCTGCAAGTTATTTCAGGTCCTCCAAAATTTAGGCAACCTACATGTAAAAGGGAAATAAATTTAATCCAATGTACATTAAACTATAACTTAGTTAATGTGTCCGAAATATTAATTACCTTCGTTCTCTGATTCTTGATACATTCTAGACTCAAATGAAACAATATCACCAGTCTCGTTGTCTAAAGTACATAAAATACAAAAAAAAAATCATTATAAAATAAAATTAAAAACTTCTAAGTTACTAACTTTTACTTGGCATTAGTTAATGAACATACCATTAGGAGATTCATCCTCTTCAAAGTCTAATCGTTTGACGCCAATATATACCCTTTTTTTTGTAGTTTTTGTTCTCTGCTTTCGATGAGTAGTATTGGATGTAGGATCTATAACTTCAGACAATGCCAAAGAAGATATTGTTCCTGACAAATTATTTTGACACATAGTTAATGTATTATACTAATATATAAGTTTAACTATATATTGAAATCAAAATTATACATGTAAAGACTACTTCAAACCTGAGTTTTGTTTAGATCCTGTCTGATAATTCTGCGATGATTCTCCGAAAGTGTGTTGTGTATTGTTCAATATATACGACTCAGGAGTGAAAGATTCAGAATTATGATTCCTTAGTCTTTTGGATGAGAATTTGCTATTCCATGATTGTGTTAGGTTTGGACTGATTGCTGAACCATCTAAAATTAATTTATATCGGTGTTAGTGATGTATGTGGTTTTAGGTAGCATGCAACATTTTATGAAAAATTATAAATCAATAAATAACAGCTACCTCTATTTAAAGGAGACAAAGGTATCCTAGTTGCCTTTCTCTTGGTTATAGAAGAATGAACATTGTTGTTAACAATGCCATTGTTGAAGCTAACATTTTTTCCATTTCTTGGCCAATTTGCGTTGTTGCAAGAAAGGTTGAATGTGACTTGGGATGTGTTTTCCACACTTATTGGACTAATGTTTTCTGCCATTAAATCAAATAAGTACTCAAAATTACAATACATTTTTGAGAATTAAAGAAAAAGTGGAAAAACTTGTATGAAGTAATCAATGTAAACAAACCTGAATTTGAAGTATGCTTGTTATCAGACCTTTGCTTCATGAGAGTTTTTCTTCTAAACCTTGCAATCTTTGTAGCATCATCTTCCATCTTCAATGTTTATGTTATTTGATGTAGTGGAATTTTTAGGGAGGTAAGATCATTTGGCTAACATTTTGTTGATGTAGGATGTGCAACTATGCAAATTCATATAATTTTTTTTAGGTCAATGTATTTGGCAAAAAATAATGGCTGCGCTCTGTGTTGCTTAAGTTGATGTGGTTAGTATCATTTTTTAATTATTTGGAAAGGAAAATGTATTGTTAATTTTTTAGGTCAACTATGTGTGATTGAGAAATGACAACAGTGGCTTTTAAGCTAACATACAAAATAATACTTTTAATGGTAAAATGAGACTTCCTATAAGCTATGGAAAAAGACACATGAGAAATGAAAAGAATCTATGTTATTTAAGTAGTAATATGCTACTTGTTTACCATGTCTCAGCAAAAAAGAACCTATATTTTTAGCTAGCAAAAAATAACCTTTTGAAAACTTCTTTTAAGCTAGTGAAAAAGACACATGACAAATAAAAAGAATCTATTTCATTGAAGCAGTAATAACATTTTCTATTGTTGTGTCCAATACGTACCTATCACGATGACACAGTGTATATTCATTGTAGAGGTCAATTTGTCTTTATATAAGGGAAGTGGAAGGGTTTTGAAATCTGAAAAAAAGAGTACATTTTTTAACTTCTATCATGATAAAGTCATAAACACAACTAAAGGAATTATTTGTTACAATTTCAATTTCAATTATATATATATCCACAGATTTATAGTACAACCCATTTATTTATAGTTACATTCTTTCTTACAAAAGATTCCTCTAACGCTTTACATATCGAATATTCATTGTTAGTTAGTTGGAAAGATGAGAAAAGTTAACAAACACAAACATGCAAAAGATAAGAGTCAATACCAGGTGTGTTTGAAGATTTCAAGGAACACATAGGACCAAAAGACAAACACTGCATCATAAGGGAAAGTGTTACCGAAGTTGGTATGAATTGATCCAGAGGAGTGAACAGTTCTCAGTTTTGAATGTGATGGACTTGGAGAAAAGATAAAACCCATAAGCAATATGTGATGAGTTAATGTAATCGAAAGCTAAATTAAGATAAAACCCATTGTTTAGAAACCAACACCTGTAACCTGACACATGATGTGGTGTCATAAAATAATGGTCATAGCTGATTTATAATTTTGTCGTCCCACAACAAACATGTGCACAACTAACTTGGCCCACAAACTTATTTTTTCACATGTCAATGACCCTTTTATTTTTAATTTTTTTTTCCAAACCATAGCTTAGTTTGTTAAGGTCCCATGTATGTTATTCTTGTAGTTACTAATTAATTTTTATCAAAACTTATCGTTGAGATTCTTTTCTTAAATATTGATAAAGTGCATCCTAACTAATGTATTTAGCAAATCCTGTAATAAAGTGATGTTATTGTTATTTAAAATAGTATTTAGAACTAACTAAAAAGTGTTAAAAACCTTTTTTGTAAAAGAAAAGTGTTAGAAAACTATAAAGCAAAACTGAACAAAACACATCAACAATGAGGAATAATTCAAAAAACCCGACTGCAGCTTTCACACTTGATTGTCTAAAAAGTTAACATTACAACAATAACATAGATGCCCACAACAAACTAATGAGTGTTAGATGGATCAATCATAACACAACCAAAATGCCCAATATAACTGGGTCTTACACTGATTCGAAATACTTAATGATAATAAACTAAAAGTCATCCAAATTTTCTATTTGGTGGGATGCCACACTTGACTCTAACAAAAGATCCTCCATATGTGGGAGTGATACTGATTAAGAAAACAATACTTGAAATAAAAGGAAAAACATAATGATTGAGCTGCAAGCCAATATCCCAAAATTAGAAGACATCAACTTCCTAGCTAGATCTTCTCAATTTTGATACTCCTCTTCAACAGTTTGATAGGAAGGTTCAGATCTTCATCTTCTTCAGCAGTGGGTGAAACCCTTTTACCTCCCTTGTTTTCAATCACAACATCAGAAGTACCACCAATGCCCAAAGGGGTAACAGACTCTTCTAGCTCAACAACAACAGATGAAAACTTGGGAAGCATATCCTGTAAATATATACACAATAGATAATTAAAGTCCAGCCATTTATTAATTTTGAATGTTATGTTAGTATGACAAAATGAGATAAGTAAGGTACATATGATGGGGTTCTTATAAATACCTGGCTAACAGCAAGGCTAGCAGAATCAATCACAAGTTCCTTCCCCTTGTTTTCAATCACAACATCAGAAGTACCACCAATGCCCAAAGGGGTAACAGACTCTTCTAGCTCAACAACAACAGATGAAAATTTGGGAAGCAGATCCTGTAAATATACACAGTAGATAATTAAAGTCCAGCAATTAATTAATTTTGAATGTTATGTTTGTTTGACAGAATGAGATATAAGTAAGGTACATCTGATGGGGTTCTTAAAAGTACCTGGCTAACAGCAAGGCTAGCAGAATCAATCACAAGTTCCTTCCCCTTGGAAGAAGATGCACTCAAAGTCTCAAGTCCCTTAAATTAATTATTAAGAATAATAAAATTAGATATAAGTTACACGATTTAGTTTGTTGTTACATTCCATTATAGTTGAAACATAGAGTAAAAAATTAACTTATACCTCGGACATCACAAGAGCTGAAGCACCAGCCTTAGATGAACCGCTATCTCCTACCAATTCACTCAGAGAACCCCACTCCTATCAAATTGAAATTGTAAAACTAACATTAATTAAATACAATTTCATACATTAATTAAAAAAAATGAAATGAATACTTATGATTATAGAAAAGCAAAAGAAATATTTACATTCCTATAGAAGATTGCCACCTCCTTCGCCCACTTGGTCTTAAATTGATTTATGATAACTCCATCGGTGCAAATCTTACGCACGCGAAAAGACTGTTCAAACCTAGAACTTGTATCCACTTTGCATTCGACCTTAAACAGGTAAGTGGAATTAACCAAAGCAGAAATCTCGGCTGGAAGAACTCCAGGAGCAGCATTCTATGTTATGAATGAAAAATTTGAACAAATTAATAAACATAAGTATAAAGCATTCTCAAATTCTCAACATTTAACATATAAAAATTACAGATTTTGAGCAAAGAGTGTAACAGACCACATCATGTGCCTCCAAGACCTCAGCACAAGTCTTGTTAAACAGCATAGTGGCATCACGATCAAATATAACAAAGGTAGCACTGTCGGTATCATCCATGACACGAACTTTTATCGAGAACCTAATAAAAAAAATTTGATTGTTTTTTTTATTAGCTTAAATGAATTCAAGAATTTTATCAAAGTATGAGGTTGGTGATAGTTATATATACCTTTGGGTAACATTTTTAACGTGCCTATTGCACTTCTCACAAAACCAAAGGCCTGAATCAGCATAAACTGACTTGTTACATACACAGGCAGTGTAGTACCAATTGTTACTACCCACAATATGCTTAACAGTCCCAAAAACAACAAATGTACCATCCTATGTAATATAAAATATGCAAAGCCAAGTTAGTAAAGTATGATGGAAAATATTTCATATATATCATAGTAATTTAATTTAATTTTATAAGCTAAATACATAAGCTGGCAGAACTGGGGTAACCTTTGTGCAGTCCTTAAGACCTCGAACAGTGCTCCTGGGAGTGTTGTACAAAAATTCCTGCAGTGGTTCAACTACAGGCTGAGCAGCAATTGGTGTCACATTCAAAGGGGAAGGTGCATCATCATTGCCAGTCATCCTAAAACAATAACTAATCAAAGTTAGTTAACATAATTTTACATAGATATTCATTGTATTCAAAGTGAAGGTTTAAAAAAATACCTATGTCTCAAGCTTATGGCTTCTTCATAAGTAGGGTTAAAAAAAACCTTCGTACATGACATACAATTCTGAATATGAATCTTATCTACAAAAACCATGTCAACAACTTCAGTCCACGGGTTGTTGAAGTAAAAAAAAAAAAAAAAAAAGAGCACATATTAAACAATTGTCATTTTAAGAACCTTGAAAAAGCATAAAAATAGAATGTTTTGAAGTTTACCTTGGAAAGTTTTGATCTTTCCAAATTGGATTGCTACAACAGCATTCTGGGTTTCTCCAGATGCTAAAAATGTGTTCAATTCATCAACATATGAACCAAAAAGGGTACATTGGATCTTATGGCTGCATCAAAGGTTAAGTTTTAAATATATTAGAATGGCCAGACATTAAGTGTTAAATATGATTAATATAGAATGTTGAATATATTTTGAAATGTTAACATAGACTATTAAATAAGGAAGTACCCATCTGCTTCAAGAGCGATCACATTAAGCTTTGTAGTCTTTCCATGACGATCATATTCACGTTCAGAGCCAACTCCAGTAAGCATTCCAACCACATCTGATGAAATTTAATAATATTAAGCAAGCATTCAAAAAGGAAAAAAATGATATAAAGTTAAGAATTGGCTGATGAAAGACTAACCAACTAAGACTTCATCATCACAAGTGCCTCCACATATTTCAGATATGGGAACAAACTTAAAGGGAGAGCCAGTTACAATGGCAGAAGACAGAGGCATAACTTTAGAAGCAATCTGGAAGTTCAGCTTAAATGGATGTGTTGTGGTTTTGAAGCTACCATTATTAGTGTCGACAGTCAAGTTCTCAAAAGCATACACTCTGCCTTCAACAATTTGGCTCTGGAACTTGTAAAGAAGAGTTCTCTTAATGGAGGCGTGAATCCTACCTCCCTGAAAACAGGACATCATAGACAGACTTAAAAGTTGAAAGCTTTAAACTTATGTAAATCTATTGTATCATTAGACAATCAGCACGAAATTTAAAACACATTTAAAATATGTTATTGGTGTAAAATCAAAGTTATAGAATCACTACAGAATTAAAATCAAAGTTAAAAAAAAAAAGTTTTTGACAATAACTGTTGGCCACTAAATATACTTTAAAGGTAAAACCTTAAAAATTATTACTTAAAACTACAATATCAATCAAAAATCAGTACTGAATTAAAAACACAGTTGTAAAAAATTGTTGTGATGATAAATATGATGCACTAAAACTACTACAAAACTACTTTGCAGAAAATAAGTAACATTATTAGCTAAATAAGAACAGTAAAAAAAAATGAAAGTAATTTTAACCTGAGCATCCATAAGAACCAATTCAACAGAGAAGGGCAATGCATTTTTGTTTAAATCGTTGACCAACCACAACCTAAGGATTCTGGCCTTAAGATTCCAACATGTTTCAGAAGTGTTAATTTCAGAAATTGAGTGAAAACTGTTAGCCATTTCAACTTTGAAAACAAAAGGGTTTTGAAAGAAAAAAGAGAGAGAAGAGTTTTTGAATACAATGTTGGAATTGTGGTGTGAGTAAACTTTCAATATTTCCCCCAATTTATAGAACCCCGAGTCTACCACATAATCTATTAAAAACCATAGAAAAAAGTGACAAAAATGAAAATTTAAACTTACATTGTTATCAAGGCAGAACGAATCTCTCCACAGCTGCCCTAATTTCCTGATAATGGGTAGATTATTTAGAGTCAACTTTGTGGAAAAATATTGAATTAGTGAAATCTGATTGAGAAAGGAAATGGCTTGGTTTTTGTGAATTGGGGATATGTGTATGGAGGTTTAAAATATGAGGAAATTAGGGTTAGATAATGACATAAGGTATAAAGTTTTACAATGAAACCTTGTTTAGATAAGATTCCTGTGCTACTCTTAGCCTGCATCATTGAGAGAGAAATAGACTTCTGAAAAACTTGCATGAAATAAGGGTTGTGGGAAGAAGATGACATTCTGGTATAGGGGAATCGCTTCCCTGTTGGTAATCAGTGTTGCGGTAGACCGTTTGTTTGTGAGTCAAAAGGCTACAAAATCAATGGGCCTGATTTGAAGCCCAGCTCAATTAAATTGAATCTTAAAGCTAGTTTGAAATTTGAAATCGAAAGCTAAATAAGGATAAAAACTTGTACTCTATAATATTGTGATTAATAAGTGGCATTGCTTAGAAACCAACACCTATAATTTGTTACTATAAAGGTGTGAGGTAAAGGTCTAATATTAAGATTTTCTTTTTTGTTAGTAAAAAGCTATTCTATCTACACTCTCTTGCAGAACTACCTGTAATATTGATTTATAGATTCCCTTCGTTCAAATTCTGTTACAGACAGTATTAAAATGTTGATATTTCTCCAAATTAAAATTCGATCTTTTGGTTATGTATTGAATATTTACCATCTCTATGAATTTACCTCCATCTGTATTTAGATAGGAAAAGCTTAGCAGTAACATTAAATGAAACTTTGATGGTTATTTATGCACAACAGCTTATCACAGCTATTCAGCAAAAAAACAGAAGAAAAAAAAGCTTATCACAGATGCTTTTTCTATAACAGAAAAAGACAAATGATTACTTGTATTTTATATTTTAAAATATATTAAAAAACATGAAAATTGACTTAATAGCTTTAATACTGACTCAAACTTTCAATTAATCATCTAATCTAATAAACACAGAACTCATTCAATAATTTAACTTTACAAATCTAAATTAACAGAAGTCAACATCTTGTGTGCTAAAAAAGTTAGCACAAAGCGTAGAATCAAAGGCATTAACATTACATAAACCAAAGAGAAAGTGACAAATGGGAAAACATGACACTTTTAAAAACCAATTGGCCCCATCAATCCATCACTCTGTGACTATGTGTCTGTCTTCCATCAAGTGAGTAAACAGTCTTTACCAACACCATTAAAAAAGAAACAAACTTTGCTAAAACTAAACAACCTTAGTAGCATTCCGTATCTACATATCCCAAAATGGAGAAGACCATGATTCTGTCTTTTATCCACCTCCTTCTTCTCCTCCTCCCAAATGCAGCAAAAGCTTCCATTGGTATAGGCATTAGTGTTGGCATTGGCATTGGCAATGGCAATGATGGTCCTAACATACCAGGATCTTCAGGATCATCTGTGTCAAATCTAAACAATGCTTACAAAGCTCTTCAAGCTTGGAAATCAGCAATCACTGAAGATCCTTTAAAGATTTTAGACACATGGGTTGGTCCTAACGTTTGTTCTTATAAAGGAATTTTTTGTGACACTACTAGTAATACTCCTTTTGTTGCAGGAATAGATCTCAACCATGCAAATCTCCAAGGAACACTTGTAAAAGAACTCTCTTTACTATCTGATATAACACTTCTCCACCTCAACACTAATAGATTTTCAGGTACAGTTCCTGAAACATTCAAAGACTTCACATTTCTTCAAGAACTAGACCTTAGCAACAACCAACTTTCTGGTTCTTTCCCTATAGTAACTTTAAACATGCCAAGTTTAATTTACTTGGACCTTAGATTCAACAACTTCAAAGGGTCACTTCCTGAAGAGCTTTTCAACAAGAAACTTGATGCAATATTTCTCAATAACAATCAATTTAGTGGTGAAATACCTCAAAGCTTTGGTAACTCACCTGCATCAGTGATCAACTTAGCTAACAACATGTTGAGCGGAAACATTCCCACAAGCTTTGGTTTCATGAGTCCAAAACTAAAAGAGATTCTTTTTCTTAATAATCAGCTAACAGGTTGTATACCTCAAGGTTTTGGTATATTCACAGAAATGCAAGTTCTTGATGTGAGTTTCAATTCACTTGTGGGTCATTTGCCAGATACAATATCATGTTTGCAAGATATTGAAGTTCTTAATTTGGCACATAACAATCTTTCTGGTGATATATCTGATGTGATATGTTCTTTGAAAAGCTTGTTGAATCTAACTGTTGCTTATAATTTCTTTTCCGGGTTTAGTCAAGAATGTTCAAGGCTTTTCAATGTTGGTTTTGATTTCTCAGGTAATTGCATTCCTGGTAGGAATATGCAGAAACCTCAACCTGAGTGTTCTGTGATCCCTGGTGGTAATTTGAATTGTCTTAGAATTCCTACCCCAAAACCTCTTGTTTGTGGTACTTTGGCTGCAATTGCAAGTACTTCTAAGTACACAAATATTCCTTCATCATCTCCATGATGATAGCTACAGTTTTATTTAATGGTAGTAGTGACATTTTTATGGATTACATTAGTCAATGCTACCAATTTAATCCATATAGCCTGCTAAGTTTACTTTATTTTTTTAATTTTTGTTACACATTATTAGACTTGGTTCACGGATAAGATCTGCCTTGATTTTGTGGGCAGTAGAGTTATGTATTTTTTATGATGTATAATATTTGTGCCACGTGACATGCTTATTTCATCTTGTTACTTTAATCTGTTCAAGTATGACAGGTTGTTTAGATTACACCTTCAGATTCATTCCCCCCATAGGATAAGTCTTTATTTGATTGCTTGTGACTTTTGACTGGTAATACTTGATAACAATGTAACCCTTTATGTTGCCAAGTGTGTGTTTGCATTTGCAATGACAAAAATTAATTTTAAGATTGTTGTTAAATGATTAAGAAGAGAAAGGGAACAGATAGACAACAAGAGAAAAAGAACAAGCTTTCTGATTCAGAACACAATATCTTACATACACTTGTTGTCTTGAAGGTAAACGATACAATAGCTTTTTGTTTTCCACAAACTAAGGTTTCTAATAATTAGTTAACTACCTCACAATTATAAACTGATCATCAATTACTAAAATAAAAATAACAAATCAATGCTGGAGTCGAAATATGTTGGAGAGTCCAGCATCAACTAGGGCCAATGTTTCAAGACCACAAGAGTGGGAGACGTAATATCTCCACCCAACATCTTATGAGACTAATCATACCAAGTCCCTAATGTTTGGATCAATTATAGGGGTCAAGACCCTCTTATTTTTAACCCTCCATTTATAGGGATCAATTAAGGTTTTGAGTGGAGATGTGACGTCTCATTCTCTTGTGGCCGACCTTTGGCTAGTTGTTGCTCTCGACGCTTTTTAGGTTTTCCCAACAAAATCATCTGTAGTCGAGACTAACTAATCATGTCAAAATCGATTTTATACCTCTAACATCATTTTCCACTCCTCTAAGAATGAAACCACACTTAAGTCACAATAATACCCAACACTGGGAATTGACTTGCCCTCGTGCCAATTGAATCATATAATTGAGGTTAGGTAACTATAGTTTGTGAATAACTATGGAAACTAATCTTTTTAAGAGTATGCAAACGAGAATAAGGATAGGTCTGCACTTCAAGGAAACACACAACCAAGGAAACAGAATAGATGAAATTGATCTTCCTAAATAAAAATGTTGTTTCCCTGTTGAGTATAATTATACATTGATAATGGTTTGTGAACAATGTGTTTGAAATACCTGGTGGCCACTTCATAATCATAGATGTTATTTCAGTTGCAGAGGTCACTATTTCATTAACAGTTAATAAGGAATTAAGTTATTACTCTCTATGAAGTGGTAGTATGAATAAAAAAATTCTCAGTTTTTATTTTACAAAAATTCTTAGTTATTGTACCCTGCCAGTAGAAGGATTGATTTTGTTGCATTCCTCCAATACTAACATCTCTCACTTAAGAAGATATATTCTAACCGGTTATTTGTTGTAGAATGAAATGGTGTCAAACCAATCTCTCACTTAACATAATCAGTTGCACCAACTATGGTTAGTAACTATGTAACAAATTTGTAACTGAATTAATACTCTCTTCAGATGCTGCAACACTTATGCTTGTACAATTCTGTGAGACACTTCAACATTCTTGAGAAGTGTGAAAATGAACTTAACCATGAAAGTTCACATACAATTGATTTGAAACTATTCTATGGATTCAGGGGAAGCAACATAAAAAGTCAGTCTAAACATTTGAAATAGGAGAAAAAAAAGATAATGAAATCATCAACATGATTTGCATTTAATCTTTCTGTACAGTTCAAATCTTCTATTCAAACTTTCACCGAACAACACCATGAATTGTAATCACTCCCCTAACTTTTAAGCTGTAGGCCAAACCCAACACCAAGGTAATAAAATACAAAACTAACAGTTTGTAAATATATGATATATGATCTTTTTTGTAACTGTGTGACTAAAAAACTTCAACAAACCATAGCAGCTAAAGCTTTAAGCACTCCAATCCCAAATTGAACCAAAAGAATGTTCACAATATGTACTTAGACAAAATCAGTGGTTAAAGAAAAACCTCCAAGAATTGAAAATCAATCAAATTCATTTCATGGAAGTTATGAAAAAGAATAATATTGTTGATCAGGGCAAAGTTCCTTTCTAAGTTTATGTGAGAAAAGTTTGCAAGCATCCATGCTAAGATCAATAGCAGCAGAGAGAGCAATGAAGAGAGCAGCGTCAGGCATGCAAGTCACGTGTCGTGCCCCCACTTGTACAACAGGTTTACTTACTTTTCCTTCACCACTCACAGTCGAACCCATCACAAACCCTTCACCCGGTAGCCACTTTGAACCCAATATTGCAGAATCAATGCAGAATTCACCACCTTTTTTCACACTCACTGTGCCTTCAGCAATTGGTATTGCATTAACAGGTCCATTGTCAGAGAAAAGCTCTACCTTGTAGCCCAAGCCATCGATAGGACCTCTCTCTCGCCATGCCTCAAGACGACCCCATGGTTTCCAGCTGCAGCTACTCACAGTGGAGCCTCCGATTGAGCGGAGAATAACCCACGCGCCTGCGTTTGATCGTGACACCCGGTCTGAGCCGGGGGATGGAACAAATGGTGTGATCATGGATGCTGCAGCAACAGGTGAGCCTGATAGATCGTGAATTACTATCGTCCAACCCTTTCTCTCATTCCCTTGTCCACTTTGTTCTCTTTCACCTCTCAATGATCTTCTCCATCTACTTGAATTATTGTTTGTAAAATCTGACAAAAGAGGCCTGAATTTTCAAGTTGGTTAATAAAATATAAAAAAAACATTTAATTGATTGAAGTAACAAGCATGATCTTCTATAGATAGCTTATTATAAGCTTTGGTTGTAGATACAACTTACACTTAGTGACTTAAGTATAGAAGTGTTTTATTAAGCTATGTAAACAAATGCCTCTCAAGTTTAACAACATAATGAAATTGTTAAACTGTGACAGGAGAATCAAACTCTTGTATTTTCGGTGTGCCAGAGTATCACCAAAGTTGAATAACAAATTTTCAACCAAGTGATTCTATGGCAATCTGCAGGATAATAAAACTCTATTGTGTGGCTACATGCTGTCACATGGAACGGAATCCCGGGTAAAAAGAGAAAGGCTTAGGCAAGGGACAGGTTTTAATTAGCAATAGTAAAAAGGAAAAAAACTGAAAAGGTAAATTTGAGTACTGGATTCTTGAATTGCAAGAAACAACTTAAGCAAGTAATTAAGAAAAAGAAAGGCAATTAAAAATGAGAGATATCAGTGTTCCAAATGAAGGAGGCAGTAAATCGTCTCACCTAAGATTGTCTTTTTCTTTAATCCATTAGTTAATAACGTTGTACTTACAACAACCAATACAATTATTAAACTTTTGAAAAGATTAAAAATAAAAAACTTAAAAGTTGAATTATGAAAACTTCGAAACAGCTAGTGGTGGTACAATATACATATACGTGTGAAAGGGTAGTAAAGCCTTTGTGATTTTGTTTATAAAAAACAACAAAAATAAGAAAATCTACCTTTTTTTTTTTTAATACATTTAGTTGTAGATATTTTTATTTGCAAAGTCTATTATTGGTACGTGATTTTCTCTAGTAAGAAGATTAAAAAAAAGTAATAATAACTACTTATTATAAGAAACAATTAACTTTTTTGCTTCATTTTACAAACGATGTATCTAGTCTCTATTTATAATAACATACATTAATTAATCTATGAACTTAAAAAGTCAAATTTTTTTTATAATAGTATTGGAAACAATAAAGTGTGACGTCAATCAAATTTTCCATTCCAAATATTGACAGAAGAAAAAGGAAAGAAAACAACAGAAAGTGATGATGAGTGCCGACGAGGAAAGAAACATGAAAATGAAATAACTTAGTTGATGGACCTCCCACACCTCACTTGTCCCACCAATAATTTTTCAAAATATCCAAACACAAATACAGTAGATACTTTTATTTCATGCAGTCGTCTATTTTAATCAGATGGTATAATCTTTATATTTTAATTTTCAAATACCAAACTTAATCATCCTGATTTAACGAACATGACCGATAAGACCAACAAAATAACGTGATATTTAATGCTAATCACTTCCAATTTTACCGTGTCAATGCATTGAAAAAAAGTAATAAATTCAGCATAGTAATTCAATGACAATAGCATTGTTTAGGAAAATTTAAGTGGAAGAGTGACTTACTGGGAATGTGATTTGTAATTGCGATCGACACTGAACTTGCAGCTAAAAACCGGTTGTTTGATATTCTCCTGAATCTGGAAAATAACAGGACTACATTCCGGTTCGCCACCAAAGTGAAACACAAACCGCGGATCCGGTTCAGACCGGACGATAACGTGAAGCAAATGCGAAGGTTTATCATCTGTTTCATGGTTCAGTTTGAACCAGCCGTCGTGGAAAATATTGGGAGAAGAGAGTGACGTAGATAATTGAATGGGAAGAAGGACACGACCAAGTAGCATGGCACTGCGGACGCCACAGTTGCGGCCCATTGGGCCGTTGTAAACGGAGATGGAGAGAGTGAGGGATTTGCCGGAGAGACGACGGATAGCTGCGGAGTCAAGGTGGAATGCGGGGGCAGAGGTTGTTGAATGAGGGGAAGGGGAGGAAGTGGAGGAGAGTGGAAGGAGGGCGGTGTGGGAAGGGAAGGAATGGATATGGATTTTGCAGAAGCAGGGAGTGGTGGAGGGGTGAACGTTGGAAAGTGGGAGGGGTTTTGTTTGAGAGGAAAGGAGTTTGAGAGTGAGGGATTCTACTATGAGACGAACAAAGGGGCATGGATCCATTGCAGTAGTGGACTAGAAGAACAACTAGTAGAGTAGGAATGTTCAATTCAATTTCAACTTAAGAAACACTTCTATTCTAAGTTCTCATTAATTACACATCTTCTTTATTTGGATGCTTTCCCGGGATAATTATTATGGAACTTTAACCGTAAATCCGCAAATTAAGGTGTATCGGCACTCTTATTTTAAAATTTTTTAAATTAACTATTAATTTTATGGAATACATAGTTATTTGTTGATATTTATATTTTAGAAAATGTCATTTCATAAAAAAAAAACATCATTTCATTATTTATAAAAATCATAATAATTGTTTTTACATTTTATTGTAAAAAATAATCAAAATTCTCTATTATGAGTACTAAAAGATCAGAAAAATTTAATTTTATTTCGTCGATGTTTTTGGTAAATAAAATTTAATTATTATAAGTATAGGTGATAGAAAATAATTTTTCTCTTCAAAAAATAACACATTTAACTACTAATTTATTGATTTGGTATATCAATACATTTAAATTTTTGAGTGTACCATAGAATTTGTCTGATTATTAATACGAGGATGCATTTTGCCGTTTTGTTTAGAGTGTTTATTAAGTACATAATGGCTGATCAAGTAAATTGTCCAAACAATTTTAGTCATAATGTTAAATGAGATTAATAGAGGGCGTAACAATGCTACGTGTATCATCATAAGCCACATGGCAATGATGTGTCAATGACGCGGCTAATTTCATGTTACCACCCTTTACTACCTCTTTGGCCATGTTCAAAGCACGATTATCCATAGTTTGAACCGCGGTTAATTTTCAGTTTTCTTCTTCAATATTTAGGCCTTTTATTTCGAAAATAAAATGATATTCATTTATTTAAATTGATAAAATAAATAAGAGACAATAACATGATCAATATCGCACATAAATGGTGAATCTGCGAACAAACTCACAGCACCAAGTTAATAGCATACAACGACAAAATGCCTATAAATAATATGATAAAATTTAAATCAGTGTTTCTGGATCTGCAACGTTGATGCCCAAATCATTGATTGAATTTGTGATTGTTTGAAACTGGTATTTCAATATGAACCAAACGAACACCACACAACAAAATATGCGAAATCAAACAGCGCTGCACAAGACGACGAACAATGCAACGTCACACTAAAACGACGAAATCACAAAAAAAACCCGAAAGAAAAAACTAGATGTATGTGGAAATCACTTATTTAGATTGAAAGAAAGGGAAAAAAAAAGATGCAGAAAGGTGACTCTAGGTCCAAAACTGACCTGAAATCACCTCTCCTCGATGAGTGAAAGTGGAAGAAAACTTAGAGAGAAGGTGAAGTTTCTCTCACTAAAAAACTAGGGCCGGCTAAAAAATATATATAATTTAGAGATTTTGACATAAAATAATTTAGAGATTTTATGAAAAATCAGAATCTATTTTGCGTTTATTTACCAAAGTAAAAATCACTTCTTTTAAACAAATAATTTAGTTTGTTTTGATACAGCTATATAAAAGCAATTTTTTGTTACAAAATTAGTTGAATCTTTTAAAAATACATATTATTTAATTATTTTCTCTTTCATACTTTTTGCATTCATGTAAGTGTGCCCAAAAGAGTTTTATTTATGCTTGTGTCTAAACAAGTCTACCTCCCTCTCCAACCTCATGCTTGCAACACGTTCAAGAGCAAGTCCTCCTTGAGCATAAACACAAATAAAAAATGATTAGGCACACTCACATAGATGGAAGAAAATAAATGATAAAAAATTTAGTCCTATCTTTCAATTATTTTTTCTTTTAATTTTTTTAAGGTATGTATATGTGCATAATCACTTTTTATTTGTGTTTGTGATATTTCTCCACATTCAAATTCTCAGCTTGTTAGTTCAACTCCCTCCGATCCTGTCTGTGTTGTTGTTCCTCTAATGGATTTGGAATATCCCTTTCATTCTCTTGAATAGAATCCTTCATGCTTATACATATGCTTTTTTACTGAGAAAATGTTGAATTATTATTATTTTATGATATTATATTATCTACATAGTTATTTTAATATTAAATAAACTTCTGCAAATTTACAAGTTAAATGTACTATTCGAGTTGACTAAGCTCTTGAGTTTGACAACATTGGTTTGCATGATTTTTTGTGTGTGACACTTTCATAAATTAAAATGAGTGTTAACTATTTTTTTAGTTCCTTAATAAAAAACTATTTTCTCAGTGTCACTCTACACTTTTTTATTTTGTATATGTCTCTGTCTTTTGTGAATATCAATTGAAGGTGGAGTTCAGCTTCCCTCCTAGGAGGTCTTCTTTTACAAACAAGTGGGACTCTCCAGTGCCTGCGTATATCATGGGTGCTTAGGTGCGCCATCCCTATATCTATGGATTGTTTCTGCGGTCCCATTTTTTTTATGTGCTTTAATGTTTGTTTCCTTTCTACGCCACCAAAAATATGAGTATGAATTTGCTCTTTATTACTGTCCTAGAGAGATAAATATAAGTGATTGATTGGTAGGATATATTTTAATAAGTTGACTCCATTAACGAGTCACACTAATCTTCGATTTATGTTTACCCTTCTTTCACAATAGACAATAAGCGAATGATAGTTAAATAGAGTAAAGTCGGACTCTAAAAATATAGTAACCTCATACCGCACATTCACTTGACCCAAAAACATAGTTAAAATCGTGAATGATGTTCATAATGGTATTGGTGGTGGTCATATTGGAAGTCATTGGTGGATGGAGTAGTGATAATAGGTGAACTGAGTGGTGGTTAAGAATGTTTGGAGTGGTAGGATGATTGATGGTGGTCAGTGATGATAGATGATCACTAGTGGTGACATGTTAGCTTTTAAACAAGGTGAAGGCTAGCGTGGGAGAGTAATTTAGGTCTCGCACGGTAGGCGAATAATCAGATCCGTTGATTACAATAGACCATCATGGACATTACACATTAATTTTTAATTAAGTTTATCTTCTTTTACTTTGATTTTATCTCTTTCTTCTTACTCTCTCTCCACCGGCAAGACCCACCAACACCAACACTTGTTATGTTCTCTTTTCATCCATACTCACGAGTTTTGTTATCAAATTCTTTTTTTTCTTTGTATGTTGTTCGAAATTTCATCCACGCCCAGAACCTTATCAGTCTGTTTGATTCTTCTTTCCTTCATGTTTATATTTTATACTCCTAGTTTTGTTGGATTTTTCTTTCAGGGTTTAAGTTGTTGGTAGTCACCTAGAGGACTCAAATGATGTTTCAATTAATATTTTAGGCGAAAAGATTGAAGAGGAAAAGAGGAATTGCAGTCTGAGTATCTCAAAAGATTTCAACCACTCTTTTTATGAAAATCATTAAATAATTAAAAATCAAACAAAACAAAATTATTGGCAAAATGCATAGAGAAAAAAATTTAAAAGAGCGTGAAAGTGAAAACTGAAATTTTATGGAAACAAATATAGAAACAGGAGGGGCCATGGCGAAGAAGGAGAAGAGATACCTAATTTAATACTCCCTCTGTCCCTTAATATAACCCCCTTTTGTTTATTTTTTTGTCCCTAAATATAACCCTCTTTTCAAATTACAACACACATTAATTATTTTTTTCTATATATACCCTTATTTAATACTACTACTAATTCTAAAATTACAATAAATTGACTTTTCACATTATCTCTTTAATGAGGGTAATTTTGTAAAATTGTACTATAAAAGAGACAGATTAACTACACCAACAACATTTCTTAAGAAATGTGAAAAAAGCAATAGGTGGCTATATTAAGGGACGGAGGGAGTATTTGATAGTAACTTTTTTGTTAAAACTTTAAGACTCACTACTGGCATGCAATCGGGGATTCTAAGAGAAATGTTGAAAGATGAAACTAATGATGAATAAAGGCGCAGCCCGAGGGAGAAGAGAATGATTAGAATAGAGATAGAATTAAGGTGTGTGTAGTGCATCATAATACTCGTGGATGGTTGTAATCCAACTGTTAAACCAACTTGCGCACCGTGTGAGACCTAATCCACTCTCTCACGCTAGCCTTCGCCTTTAAACAAATACAAGAATTAGAAAACATATTTATGTAGCATTGAGATTTAAGTGAAAACCATTTTCAAATCAAGTAAACAACCATCTTAATCAAACATGTTTTTCAAATTTAACTCTTAATAAAAAACTTGCAACCGTCCTAAACGACCCCGAGAAAAGAAAGATACAATTAATGATTAAGAAGATGCATTACACTTATTTTACTTATATTAAATGAATTAAAAGTAAGAGGATTTTAATTTATCAAACTTGATCCTTTTATAATACTTTTATTCATACTGTAAATTTGAAAGGGCCAACTTTGTCAACTTTACCATTGCATTAAGACTCTCCTTTTACATTTGAATCATAATATGATAATTTATTTCTTGCACATATAAATTCATAACGCCACAAATATATCTTAAAAATGATTTATAACAACACTTTGTTTAACACACTTTCTTTTAATTGAGTGAAATTCAAATGAAATTTGTTAAATTATGTATGACTCACATAAATTCAATGAAACTCATAAATTTTAACTAATAAAAAAGTGTGTTAAAAAATATATTGTCAGTGACTTAATGTAATTCATATTTTATTTTTTTTAGCAATGTAATTCATATCTTGAATTTAAGAACATCGACAAATAACATAAGAAAGTGAAACAATCACATAGATCAAGAAAGGCCTATATATTATTAAATGCAATCATCAAAGTTTAACAGTTGGGAGTGGTAAAGGAATGTAGTAGAAGACTCTTTTTTCTTTTTTTTCTTGAAAGGGCGGTAGAAGACTCTTTAAATGGTAGAATGGAGCAAAAAAAATGATAAATCAAATGGTGGAAGAATGTGTGAGAAGGGTACATTGATAATTTTAAAACAAAAATGCAAAAGAGGGTGCGCGAGTAAAAACGGGAAGTGTGAAAAGAAAGTTCGATAATCAGCAAGAAAATCCCAGCACTATAGCCCATTTAAGGGCTTTGGCAGGCACGTGCGAGGCAGAAGCTTCTGGGTCTTAGAGAGAGACGATTTCAGAAGGGAAAATCACAGAATTCAGAAGTCTCAACTACCAAATCAGGGTTTCGTTTCAGATATCTTCATCATCGTTCTACAATGTCTTCTCCCGGCGAGTAAGTCTCTAAATCACGCTCTTTTTTTACAAATTCATCGGTAATTTAAGTAGAAGATTATGAATCCATTGTATTATCACTATCTTGAATTACGTTTTCTCTCTCACATTGTATCCAATTTTGTGTATTAGTGCTTTTTTCTATTTTCTTAGCCTTATTTGCGATCCTTCCAACTTCTATGCTATGTTTGGATAATCAGCTTAATTTGCAGCTTACAGCATAAGCTCTTACGTATAACCTATTTCCATAACAAAATATGAAATAAAATAGAATAAATAGTTTTTCGTATAAGTTATAAGCTGTTTTCGTAAGATACCGTAGATAACTTATGTAAATAAGCTGAAAACAGCCTGTAAACATGACATAAGCTGTTTTAACAAGTTTTCCAGAAAGGCTCACAAGTACTCGATAAGCTCAAATAAGTCAATCCAAACAGGCTCCATGTTTACATGTTCAGTTATAATCCACCTCTATGATTGATTATCAATATCACGTATATATGTGTAATTATGTTAACGGCAAGTTTCATAGCTGTTTCAATAACGTTGTTAATGTATATAACAATTGTCTTGTTTCAGGTTTTATAAATCTCTTCCACCTATAAGCAAGGCTTATGGCACGGCTTGCCTGGTGGCTACCACAGTTTACCAACTTGGATTATATCATCCAGGTCACATTGCACTATCCTACGAACGAGTGTTCTTTCGTTTTCAGGTTAGAATTCCATGAGATCCTTGGTCTTAGTGACTAAGAAAGAGGAATGTGATGTCAATGCTTTTGTAAAGTGTTGAATTCATTCTAAAGCATCTATTTTTTGAATCCCTGTGTGCATGCCTTTGACGGTGCGATTTTTTTTTTATGTCTAGAACAGATAGAGGATATTTTTTGTATTCATTATTAGTCAAATGCTAGAAACATTGCATCGTTTTACTTGCTTTCACGTATGAATTGTTTGTAACATAACTGTATCTGCAGTTGCTAACCAGATTATTCTATATTTTTGTTATTCTTTGTAATTGTTTATCAATATCACGTGCTTCTACATAAACAAGTTCTTCTGATGTCACCAATTCATTTTATGCTGTTTACATTTTCTCTTCTGATGTCAGCAATTCATTTTATGCTGTTTACATTTGCTTTGTGCGTGTCTCTTAATTGTTTGGGGTCCGTAGGAATGCTATGTGCTTCTTTGTAGTCTGCCACTCTGCTGTAGAAAATTTATCTCTAATCTTTAGCATCCCCTAGCTCCTCACGGCTTTGTTAATTACCAATTTACTGGTAGATACTTTGTTGTTATTTATCATCCGATACATATGGAGAAAGAGGTGAGGTGTCAGGGATTTAGGGTTTACATTAGATTGCAGGAGGTTGATCCTTTGGCAGAACATAGATTATAAATATGGACATGGAAAATCTATTCATGTAAATTGTATGGGGATATATTTTGATTGATAAGTAGTCAACTGAAGTTTAACTTGCAGTTGACAATCTTGTGTGATGATTTAAGTATTTTTTCGTTTCCAGTCAAACTGTTTAATACATCTTCTGCAACATCACACCATCTGTAGGTTTGGAGGCTATTCACAAACTTCTTTTTCCTCGGACCATTCTCCATCAATTTTGGTATCCGTCTTTTAATGATGTAAGTTATTAATAGATCACGTGCAATTTCCACTTTTACTTAACTTGAACTAATTCCCAATCCATAATCGACAGAGTAAGGTATGGTGTCCAACTTGAGAAGGGACCATTCGACAGACGGACTGCTGATTTCTTGTGGATGATGATATTCGGAGCCTTTGCACTATTGGTATCTAAGATCATCTACATATCTTTTAATCTGATTATTTATGTGAAATTTTTTTTCCTTCAAAATGCTGGAAATTTAGTTCTATAGTGTCTATTCTCATGGCTCTAGTTTATGACAATTGACAAAGAAAAGACTGCACACCTCTTGTTAGATAAAAAAGAAGATGAAAAACCATGCTTGATCTACTTTTATATTTTTACATGTCTGCTTGTGGAAGATGCTCCATGTATATTTAAGAATACTATATATCATACTGACGTAGTTATGCGTTTTAAGTGATTGGTTTATGCAAGTTTGCAATTAGTAGGCAAATTTTCATTGAGGGGGGTTGACGGATGATGATGGCTGCGAGGATGATAAATAAACTATGCATGATGAGGTTTCATTAAGTGAGTGATGACTGTGATTGATTATAAGAAATGGCCAGTGGTAGGAGAAAGATGATTAACAATTGAGAATTTGACATGAGGTGATTGATGATTGGGGTCTATGAGAGAGGGAGACTAAGGAAGATAAAACCCGTTTAGGGCCTGTTTGGATTGGCTTATTTAAGCTTATCTTCTAGCATAAGATTTGTGAGACTGTGGGAGATCTTTTGAAAACAGCTTATGGCAATTTTCATAAGCTTTTTTCAACTTATTTTCATAAGTTTTCCAATATAGTTTATAATTTTTTTTTATAGCATATACAAAAGAAGATTAATATTATTTTATCTTTTGTCATAAAAATAGCTTATGCATAAGTGCTTGTGCTATCAGCTACAAGTAAGCTGTTTATCAAAACAGGCCCTAGGTGATGTCATCTTCTATTAACTTCTGATTAGAAAAAGGCAAGCACAATGTTTTAACCGAACGGGCAAGACCTTCGGGTCATGGTCAACTACTTCAAGCTACTCGAACCGAGACAAAACCTGGTCGAACTGGTCAAATAACCTAACCGTAACAGTGTTGGTTCACAACCGTTTAAACCATATTTGTTTGGTTTTTGAAACATCAATTAAGGAAGTTCAGAAAATACTGTCAAAAAAGTTAATTTAAGTGAAACAACCATTCCCACTCCTGGTTGATTTCTTGACGGACTCATTTTTTACTTGGGGCCCTAATGTCGTTTCTTTCTTTGCTATCTAGGTTTTGTCTGCAATCCCCTTTTTTTGGACCCCATTTTTGGCAATATCACTTGTTTTTATGCTCCTTTATGTGTGGAGTAGAGAATTTCCAAACGCTCAAATCAACTTATATGGACTTGTTGCACTGAAGGTATGTTTCAATATTGTTTTAAAGATATTGTCGTTTTTATGCATATGTTACAACTTATATGAGCTGGATGGAGCATATATTCATCAACTATAGGAAATTAGGAACTGATTGTTAATTTTTTTCTTCAGGCCTTCTATCTTCCGTGGGCAATGCTTGCTTTGGATGTCATTTTTGGTTCAGCTCTAATGCCTGATCTGTTAGGTATCATTGCAGGACATCTCTACTACTTCTTGACAGTGTTGCATCCACTAGCTGGTGGAAAAAACATTTTGAAGACTCCAATGTGGGTGTATCCTTTTTGTCGTTTGTTGCATAAGGCGTTAAGCATATGTTGCTGTCATTTAAAACCTTTTCTACTTTGTACAATTATGAAGCCTTAATTATTTTTTGGGGGAGTGAGATGGGGTGTTCTAATATTATAGACATGGTCATGAGGTTGAACTCAACCATAAAGTACCTTGTCCCCATTTCTAATTTTTTTAGTGAGAAATAGTGGAAATGTTAGATTAAAATTCCACTCTAAAATTCTTCCATCCAAATATGCCCATAGCTGTTTCTCACATTGTCTTTGCTGCATGTCTTTGGTGAATAATTTCTAACTTCCTACAGCACAAAATTTGACCAAAAGCTGGCAGCTAGTTTTGTTGTGTTCTTAACTGTTATTTTCCAGACATAAATTGGTTGCAAGATGGAGAATTGGAGCCCCACCAGTTACACGTGGCCAGCCTGTTAATAACGTTCAACAAGAGAGCAGTTCAGGAGTTTTCAGGGGAAGATCCTATCGACTTAATGGGTAGATGCAGTAATGAAAGGGGGTGAATTTTCCTAACCAGTTGTTTCATCTTCCCTTACATAGGTTAGTGACTTGACACCACAGACATATTGAGCCAAACATCTCTTGTGAATTTGAATGAGAACACTGTATGAACCTTGACAGTTACATGCAAACTTCTTTTGAAGAGCCTTATAAATTGAATAGTTTTCTTGGGAGATTTACCTGTAAGAAAGACTGGGATTAAACTTGTGAATTAAATTAGTTGTCAAATGTTAATCTTGGATTCATCTTGCCTTTGTTTTTTACAAGATTTGTACACTTCTGTATTTGCTCTGATGCTCGCTTTTTTCTCCATGGTTGCATTTGTTATCGAGACACTGGATACGTGTCTCTATCACCTTTTTAATTTAATCTTATACAATTTACACACATCTTGAAATACACATAAAAACCAAAATACATGTATTGGACATCAAAATTTTCATGTCAAAATATCATTTTTTTTTTTCTACTTGAAGAGGATTTGCATATGTAGTTGTTTAGCTACAATTACAATCCAATCTAATTTTTTTAGGCTCAAAAACTTAACTCTTTCTGTGGTTATGGATTAAATATTTAGAGGCGACTTTTTTTTTTACTTCATAAATATTGGGTTGAGTTTTTTTTTTTTTCCCAGTCTCTATGAATATGAATACAAGGTCCATGACTCAGAACTCGTTGAAAGGAAAATGTACATGTGATAGGTTGCAATGAATTTTATTTTACCTTAACCCTTTTTAAGTTATAATATTTTTAACCCTAATTGTTCTTCGCAATGTTCATTTTTCACATTTTTTGTAACTTGATTTCGCGCCCGTGATTGGTGAATCTTTGTTAAGATAGATTAAGGTTGATCCACTAGGTCTGTTTTATATTGTTGTATTCTCGTTTGGGTTGTACCTGAGTCAGGTCTAATGTTCCTCAGTTGTTGTATCATTTTTATTATTTATGTTAATATTCCTTTTGTTAAAAAAAAAAGTTATAATATTTCTTTATTCGGGTTCTATTTCTCATGGAAGCTTTTTCTACAGAATATATGATTTTTGTCTTTTAAATTTGTATTATTAAATAGTTTAAACCAACATTCTAAAAATAATAGTGACTTTTTATATAGAATACTGTTATTTTTCATTACAATTTACGATTTATTTTCAGAACCATTTCGTACTCAACTAGAGATTGCCGTAACTTGCAAGGTATGCATGCCATTGCGCAGTAGAGGGCTTGTCTCTGGCCCATGCAATCATATATTTCACTCAGCAATTTTTATTTATTTATTTTTTCTCGAAAATTTTACTCAGCAATCTATCTTCATACTATCATCTATTGAGTGTTGATCATTACTTTTAATTTAAAAAAACAAATAATGTAGATCGAATTTTAAGTTGAGGAACGAGAGAATGAAATCTCATACATTATATTAAATACATCAAGGTACAATTTACCTCAATGGCCTATAATCCCACCAACTTATTGGTCAAAATAATAATTGTTTGTCCATGCGGCATAGTCCAACTGACAAGCGGCACATTAAGTTAAACATATTCACTTGAGTTTGAGTCTAAAACCTCGAGAGTTCATCAACCAACAAAAAAAATTGTTTTGCTGCTTATTTTTTATATACATGTTCATTTTGATGATTTATCTATTAAAAGTTGATTTATTTCAGCCTTTCACGTTCTAAAATTATAAGAATGAGACCTTTTTTACATATCTATTAAAAATTGATTCATTTCTGCTTTTCACGTTCTACAATTGCAAGAATGAGTAATTTTTTATATGGAGATATATGATCAGGTGCACATAAAAAAGTTATACTGACGGTACATATAAATGATGTCCTTTCCCTTAAAAAAAAAATTGATCTCCTTCGTACACACATGACTAATTAGTACGAAAACTTTTTTTTAGGGGAATTAGTACTATAGCCTGATGTTGAATAATATTCAGATATATCTAGTATGACGAATGACCAAAAGATATATCTTAGCAAAAATAAACAATAGACCCTAAAAATTACTTTCAAGTATGCAAGAGTTAGAAAGAATGGTGAATGGTGCACATCATCCTTCATTTAGGTAACAAGCAAAATACATATATTTTTCCTTATTATTGAGTAATAGTCATGTTGATGATCTATAATCTATTTTGGGAGAGAGATAAGAATAGGAATAGTAAATAGAGAGATTAGTTAGTTGAGTCCTAAAATGAAGGAGAAGGTAAATAAGTGGCAACAATTGAATGGAGGTAAAGCGTGCATCATCACTCACCCATCATCCAATTCCATTCCAAACCTTATTTAAAAACTATACTTGAAGGGTCACAATCACATTACATTACAACAACACTACACAACAAGAAGAAAAAAGGAACAAATTTTGAAGGACAAAATGTCGTGGCAAACTTACGTTGATGAACATTTGATGTGTGATATTGATGGCACCGGACACCACCTATCTGCCTCTGCCATCATTGGCCATGATGGCTCTGTTTGGGCTCAGAGCTCTTCCTTCCCTCAGGTATATTCATCATTACATTCCCACATGAAACTATTCTTTGCATAGATCTCTATCATTCTTGCTCATTCATTTCATTTCAAGTCTTTTTTTTTTTTTCCCTTAGATATTTAATAGAAGTGTAGCTTTGATACAGTGTAAAACTTTTAAAACTGTCACCAGATCCTACTGTGATTTTGAAAGTAATTATACTTAAATTTAAAAGTATTAAGAATTGACGATTATAATTGATTGACACCGTAAATCTTTACAATGGTGATGAATTGAATACATTTAATAATACCATGTGAATTCATCTTTTCTCTTCGAAAAATGCATGTTAGTTTTGATTTCCATTTTACAACGTTGTCTTTGTGAATTTTTTCTGAATTAATACACATCTATATCAATTTGGTTTAATGGAATTTTAGTTTTTTTTTTTCTTTCTAAATCGAAGCATTATAGTCATTGCACATTTGAAGATTTGATTTGATTAGGAGGTGCAAATATTACTATTATGATTAAGTGACATTGCTCTAATCAATTTTTATTTATGATTATTTTTCAGATTAAGCCTCAAGAGATCACTGATATTATGAAAGATTTTGACGAACCTGGTCATCTTGCTCCTACGGGCTTGCACCTTGCAGGAGTCAAATACATGGTCATCCAAGGAGAGTCTGGAGCTGTCATCCGTGGAAAGAAGGTAAATTATTCAATTTCGCACCCAAATTTCTAGTATTCATATTATTGAAGTTGTATTTGAGTCTCATGTTGTCAATATTTTTGAGTTGTTGAGTGTATATATGTGTTTGAGTACCCTCGTCCAATGAACTAACTTTTGAGAGTGAGATTCAAGTCTATTTAACATGGTATCAAAACCGTGTTAACACGCTAAGCGTAGGGGTGTGTATTAAAGTTGTATTAGAGTCTCACATTGTCAAAGTTTCCGGTTTATTAGATGTATATATGTGATTGGATACCTTCATCTTCTGAACTATTTTTGTGAGATCCAATCCCAACTTTTTGGCATTTTATAAAACAAATTAATGCTTGTGTCTATTAAGTTTATAGTTGAACTCTATGTATCCACATGCATGAAACCTAACGTACATGTCTCTTTTTTTCTTAGTGTGACAAAAATGATATGTGTGCTTGTTATTTTGATAGGGGTCTGGAGGCATCACCATAAAGAAAACCGGCCAGGCTCTAGTTTTTGGTGTTTATGAGGAACCTGTGACTCCTGGACAATGCAACATGGTTGTTGAGAGGTTGGGAGATTACCTCGTTGATCAGGGCCTGTAGACACAGACTCTATGATGATTTCATCATCTATTTCTTAATTGGATACTATTCTTTGTTTTTTTATCTTTTCATTTTTATATGGTTTGTATTTATCACATTGCAACCCTGAATTGGGAGTTGTTGCAGATAATAACAATTTGAGGTTTTAAAAGTTGTCTATTGTTTGTAAGTTTAACTCTGTTGTCAATCATAATAAAATCTTATTGAATGGCTTGCAAACAAAAGCATCTTCTTGTTCCATGGATATTTATTAGGATAATAAAAGCAATGCGATGAGGGGTCCTATTGTTGCATATTTATAACTTTTGTCTGAATCAATGATAATGCAGATGTTAGGAATTTAATCATAATGATCAGCAGCACTAGCAATCCTCCAACCACGCTTAGAAATTCCTCTCTGAGATCTACATTTAGAAGAAATTAAGGATAAAGGACAATAGGTGTGTTCATAGATATTGTTTTTCATTGAAAATTTTATAATTATATACAGAAAAGGTCTTGAGAGAGTTATAGGCTTTCGAGGTGGGTATGGAATTTTTAGTGAATAACACTAACAACTAACAACTTGACAATGTCGGCCAGTCTTGTTATAACTTAAAATAAAGGATTATGAAAATAGTTTATTACATGTTTATAAGTTGTTTTTAGTTTATTTTTCATAAACTCTCTAAACTAGTTTATAACAACTGCTTGTAGTTTATACGAAAATAATTAAACTTTTTTGAAGAAGCTAAAAGATATATCATAAAATAACCCAATTAAGCATAAGATGCGTTTAAATGAGAAAAGCACAACAAAAGAGTCTCAAATGTAACAAACTAAAAACATCAGCATGCATGTCAAGTAATCATACTACTTAAACAAGACATGAGATTAGTCCACCAATGATTCAAATCAAAGGTGAATCCTTTTTTCTTAGCCTTCAACTATCACCAAACAAGAATTTTAACTTTATTAAACAAAAATACGATCGTCATCTCCTTCTGATTGAACACCCTATTGTTTCTTTCTTTCCATATAATTCCACAACAAGCCACCAAAATTGTTTGTAAAAAACGGCCAAACGCTTTACTAAACAAGTATTTGCTACAAAATTGGAATCCATGAGCATCGATAAACAAAATACTATGGCCACCTAGCCACTTTAAGATTTTTTTCCACGTATTACCAAAAAAATCACAGACAACGTATAAATAATTAGATATTTCATCCTTTCCACAACCGCTTAAGCAAAGTGAAGAACCCAAATGAGTCATGCCCCAACTAATTAAATTATCCTTTATCGACAACCTGTTAAGAATTGACCTCCAAACAAATAAAGACGTTTTCAAAGGAATCAATATATTCCTGATAGACTCTTTATTCTACAAAGAAACTGCTTCAACCACATGAGTTAATTAGTGATAAACTCCCTTAGTTGTATATCCTTCACCAAGTGTCTGAAACATCCACGTGTAAAAAATAGTTTTTTAACACGACACAACATTCCAAAACACGATCCTCCTCCCAAGCAAATATGTGTTGACGTTGAAAACAATTAAACTTTATTTTATCATTTATTATGGTAATAACTTATATAGTATCATGATACATGTTTATGCTATTAACCGTTACATAAAATACTTCTAAAAATTACTAAAACAAAAGTTCTTTCTTTCTTCTCTCCTTCTCAAACCCTAGCCGTCACCCCCTTTCTTCTTCTTCTTGTTAGAGGGGTGATTTAGGGTCAATTTTGACCCAAAAATCACCCCTCCGAGTTGTTTTTCATTATATCCTACTTGAATAAGTGATTTCACATATTTTCTGTTTTCTTTCGTTTGTTTTTGTAATTTCGTCGTCTCTGAACGACTTTGTTTGTTTTGATTTCCCGTCTTTGTGCGGTGTGTTTTTGATTTTCCGTCTTAGTGCGGTGTTTATTTGATTCAGGTTAAAAGATTAGCTTTGAGCAGGTGCAGATCCGATCAATGACAATGACTTTGGCGTCGTCAACGTTGCAGATCCGGAGACATGAATATTCCGGAGACTTTAATATAGTCATATTAGTTATATTTGTAGGCATAGATACTTTGTCGTTTTATGCTATTAACATGGATGTTGTGAGTTTGTTCACAGATTCATCATTTTTGTTTTTAGTGAATTTAGATTTATATTGTATCGATATAGTCTATCAATTTGAATGAATGAATATCGTTTATTTTTATTAAAAAAACTGTTACGTAAAATATTTGCTAAAAAAATTGAAAACCCATTGATGCCATCTTATTTGTTGTAGTAGTATTTAATTATTAAGTACTTTTATCACTACAAAATAGGGACTTTTAAAGAGGTCAATATCTCTTCCCATTTCAATTGATACAGTGTTAGAAACATGACCATTTTTTGTTGTGTTTGTTATTCATTTCTTAAAGATAGAAAATTCTAATAATTCAAAGTTTGGTCGAAGATAAACTTGACCAATAATTGTTCTACCAAAAAATCATATTAGATTTTCTAAAACAATTTTTATTAACCGCTTAAATTATTAAGTCAAACATGACCAATTTTTATATACCTTTAAATCTTTTGCATTTGTTAATAAAATATATATATATATATATATAAAAATTAAATTGACGGGTCTCATAAACAGAAAATTTAAATAAATTACATTAATCAAAATCAGAACCGCAACGCAACGTATGAATATTTTATTTGGTATCTTATACTTGCGTCTTAGACTTAACAAGATAAAAAGAAGACTCCCTAAAAAATAAAAGATAAAAAGAAGACGGTGCGGAAAGGGAAATGAAACGGAAAAAGAAAAAAGGTTTTTTAATGATAAAAGTGACCCTGAACCTTCAAGAAAAGAAAATAAAAACTTTATCTTTTTGAATTTTTTCTTCGTAAACGGTTGTCCTGATATTTATTTTGTTGAGAGGGAATCACGATGATCAATAAATAATAATATCTTATTTCCTTTTTCATTTTCCATTATGCGCCAGCCAGAAACAGCGAAAATAGGGTAACGAAAAGGGCATTCTCGTAACTTTGATTCAATACACCCTGATTTTTAAAGGATAGCTAGCTCCGTGATTTCAACGCAGCTCCTACTACTCCTTACCCAAACAAAACTTTCCCGAGAAAATCTTTCTTCATTTTCCTGAGAAAATCTCTCTCTGAAACCATGTCGTGGCAAGCTTATGTTGATGATCACCTTCTCTGTGACGTTGATGGCAATCATCTCACACATGCTGCTATCGTCGGTCAAGACGGTAGCGTTTGGGCTCAGAGTGCTAATTTCCCTCAGGTACCTTTCATCAATCCATCGATTCATTGGATCTGTTTCTTTCTCGATTCATCGCTTCATTTCTTAGTTTTATTTAAGAGTTTCATTCTTTGTTTATCGAATATTCTAGAATTTCCGATCTCTGTTACTGCGATTGTAAATTAAGGATCCGCATGCAAATGAATTTCTGTACTTAAGGATCCAATTCAGTTCAGCAGAGAATAGAATTTGACTTGAATTCAACTGTTACACTTTTTCTGATAATTAATTAACAAATTATTTAATTAATTAATTAAGTGCAAGCTATGTCGTTTTGATTATACATTGTGCCTAAACAGTATACAATTTTTGTGAAGTGTAATAGACGTAGATCTGTTTTGAAATTAGTCGATTTGTTCTTATTTTTGGTGTTTGTTTTGATTAGTTCAAGCCTGAGGAGATAAATGCTATCAATAAAGACTTTGAAGAGCCTGGATCGCTTGCTCCGACTGGATTACATATTGGTGGCACTAAGTATATGGTCATTCAAGGTGAAAATGGAGCTGTCATTCGAGGGAAGAAGGTAGAGACTGTTTTTCATCAATCATCTTTTGCTTCAATTTTGATTTATTATTAGTTTAATAATTTATGGTATGTTTTAGTATAGATGATTGTTTAATGTTTGATTGAATCTCAAAGTTGATCCAATTAATTGTAGTGTGTTTGCTTGTTGGCACCTGAAATTAAGAAATTTACATAGAACATTATGGAAATTGTTAATTTCAGACCATGATAGTTCAAATGTTATATATGGTATTAAAAAAATTTCTATAAAGGTTGAATGCTTCAAATCAAATTGCTACCGGTCAGCTAAAATTCAAAGTGCTACCATAAAATGTGTGACTAAAATGCCTGTCAATTTACTATTTTAGGGATGTTCTTGTCAATTTGGTAATTTCAGCAACTATTGTTAGAGCACCTTACAATTTCAGAAACCACAATGGGCTGCAACCTTATCATTGGCAGTGCTTGTGCTTCAATTAAATCAGAATTTTTAGTTTTTTTTTGTTTAATCTTTCAAATTAAGGTTGACACATTTGGTTGGCCAGATTATTGTATGATGCCTTTGAACAGTTAAATAGTATTTATTGGTATTGTCCTGCATAAAACATTACCTTCAATTTTGATCTGAATAAGTCTTATGGTCAATTTTTTTGATTCAATGGTAAAACATGAACATATATCTGCTGCGTTACCTGCACAATAACTTGCTTAGATACTTATTTTGGGAATTATTTTATTCCAGGGTCCTGGTGGTGTTACTGTTAAGAAGACCAATTTGGCCTTGGTCATTGGCATTTATGATGAACCAATGACTCCCGGTCAGTGCAACATGGTAGTTGAAAGGCTTGGTGATTATCTTGTTGAACAGAATCTTTAATCCTCTTCCTATGTCTTATTATAGTTCATATTTCATTGGCTTCTGTACAAGTTTTTGCGTCGACCTCGAATGGAATACTTGATTGCAGTGTAATAATATTTTGGATTTCATAAAGTTGTTGGATCTGCGTGTGGCGAAGAAGTGTTTGGTGCTTGAGAAATGATGACTATAATCTTTGTCCTTGTACTTTTTTAGTGGGTACCGTATACATTAAAGTGCTTTTAAATTTCTAATGCTATCGTATATTGGTTGGCATATTTTTGAATTCTTTGCAGATTTTTATCTATCTGGCAAAAAGCCTTCATATTTATATCTCCATGTTCCAGCTTTTTTTTCATTATGCAAATTATTCTCTTTCGGTTTTTAATGGAATTAAGTATTTCCATGCGTAGCAGAGTGTCTTGTAAGTCAGGTTGTTGCTAATCTTTCTCTTTATTATCCTCATAGGAGATGGCATCATGATAACTTATGCATGCCGACTTGTTCAAAGCATTACAATATTGAGGATTGTGGTCTGTAAATCCCAACTTGCTTTGTTCCTAAACTAAATCTGAGCGTTGCCGCGGTAGTTTTTTGGAGCTTCTTGATCTTGACAAGTTAACATATAGGAGCGAAATTCATTCACATAACATGGTTCTTTCAGATTAATAAAAATAAACTAAGTAGAATAGGTACAATAGGGATTGTGCCTGAGTGGAAACCCGGTTTTCGATTGTAGGTTTCAGCTTTAACAAAGAACATTTCAGAGAATCAAAAAGTACAAAATGTTGTCCTCATTCGTGTTCAAGTCAATGTAGAAAATGGAATACAAATATTTTTTACTACACCATCTATAATAATGTTAAAACAATTATATTTTTTAGAAAAGCAAAATTTAACACAGGTCATTGGCTTTAGAAGTCATATTGTTGCATCACTTGCATGGTTCAGTCCGGTTCAAGTGACAATGTTTTCCTGCTTCCTATTCTTCATTTCTAATCGTTAGCTTTATGACGGGGAAACATCATCAGTTAATGTGTACCACGAAGTTAACTAGTGTGTGGTTAAGGGCCATTCGTGCTCCTTTGAGTTTGAAGGAGTTGTCATTTGTGTAGGTTGTCCTTTACTTACTTTTTTTTGGGTACAAGTCCTTTACTTGCTTTAAATCTGAGGTGATGTTAGGACTGTTTCTTTATTTCGTTTGATTAGTTAACATTATTTTCTTCTCTCAATCACATAAACGAAATGACATGGTGGACCTATAAATAGCGGTGACATGGTGAACCTACAAACATAACATTAGTTCATTCTGTTCTGTTTTTTTTTTTTTTTTTTTTAATATTTTGACCTTTAGATTGAATTTGAACTGGGATTAATGGATTGGCTTTCTTCGATATTTTCCAAATTTTAATCGTTTTTATCGAACAAAATACAATCATATGTTGTTTATTTGTTTTAAAAAAAAATCTTAGGCTAACCGACAGTTTATGCACTAACTATAAACATCATCAATGGTAAATGAATGGGAGGAGAAGATTAGTCAACAAGCTTGGCAATGAGTGACCACCAGTTTGATGGCATGTCGTACCCTGAGTCGATGATATCATTCACAAATGCCTATACAATCAATTGTGTTTTTGACAGAATGCCTATACCATAATTGGGAAACAGAACGATATCCAAATATTGTGAAAGTATGTTCGGTTTGCAATTAGAAAACTGATTGGATCTTAACTAAATAATTGCCGCAGATACTCTTTAATCAAGGTTTTTTCTACATATGAATTTAAGGTAATTTTCCCCTATCAAGAAAAAAACTAATTTTCATCATTTTATTATTACAACGAGTTGTCATTTTAATTCTCCATCTCTTCCATTATCATAATTGAATCATAGTTATTATTAGGGGTAAATTACCTCCAACTCATTAACGGGTAATGGACTCATTGATGGCTTTTTTCTTACAATCAATTACCATTTTCATCTCAAAAACATCAAGTTTATTCATCTCTTTCAATTAACATGTGATATCCATCGTTTTCGTTCTACAATCGAATCATATTCATCGTTTCATTTAACGCAGGCCTCACCATTTATCAATTGTTAAAAGTCTAATATCCTTTGTCAAAAAAAGAGAGTCCAATATCCTATTGTTAAGTCCCATCATTATCACTCAATTCTATAATGAAGATTTAACAATAGTGAAAACTTACAATTTATACTTTATTTATTATTGAGAACAAAGTAATTGATACAACCAAAACAAAATATTAAAAGAAAATAGTGAACAATAATGATTACTTTTTTAGAATTGTAAATTATAAATACTGATGCAAGCAGTAGGATTTCAGGTTGATAATATAATCTGAACAACCTTGTAATGTCGTTTATTCAGTTACTCAGTAAGTATGCATGGCTAGCTATCCTGTTTCCAAATGGATGCTGCAGATTGAGGGATAGTGTTTCATTTATAAGTCTATTTACCCATTTCTGTGTCATTATTAGTATCACTCTGTTGAAAACTACTTGTATCTATCTAGGTGAAGCAAATCACAATCACAATGGACTAAAAATGTTAATTTTATCACTAGTTCCCCCCTTTTGAAACACCCATGCTCAATGGAGCAGCAACCAAACGGAAACTCCTTAAAGGCCAACTACAAAATTGGACCTAAACTTCCATATCTTGTTATCACTCGACACTTGCGATAATCTGGAAACACCAGGCGGTAACTAACAGCTGCCACATACCTATGAACAATCTTATAAAAGACTCAATAAAATGAATCACAGAGAAGTCACTTATCTTGCTTGCTGTTTTGGCTTACCTTGTTGGCACATAAAACTAGTAGCAAGAAGTTTAGACCTATCACTGCTCTAATTATTTTACAACAGCAAATTATTTTTTTACACTTATCTGATTTATGGCATAGTATGAAAAGCTTTACAACAAACTGCTACTTCTCCCGCACGCAAAGACGCAGCATACATCTAAACATAGCAAAATCATGCTGCACTTTCGACAATCAAGCTTGTCTTGTCAGGATTGTTCAATATTCAATAGAATGAAGAGACAGGTTACAAGAAGATAAATAGAAATTGAAGAGTAATAAATTCCTCTCTGTTGAGAGGATGAAGTTGACGACATCGCCCTTGTGTTACCTCCCGAAGTTTTATTATTGCTGCAAAAACACAGGAAGAAAAACCAAAATGTCATGTTTGGCCTTAATAGTAGTATTAATTACGTGTATAATTTAAGTTCATCCACAATAAAAGGTACAGACAACATAAAATGTTTTATGTTGAACTTACCCATCTCTCATGTAGATGCAGTTGTCATAGCCTGCAAAATGAAAACAACTGGTTTTTCAGTAACAAAAAAAACAATCTACACCAACAATCGTCAAATCATAAAAAATCTTTGACTTTAATCATAACTACTTCTAAAGTCACATATATGATTGGTTGTGATTTGTCGACAGTATGACACTTTTTACATCGACTCTGTATTGTAATTAAGCTCTAAAACATATCCATCAACAAACTCTAGTGCTTTTTTGTACTAAAACGGACGTCATTTTGACTAGCTTTTTCAAATCATATTTAACATATGCATGTGATAGTTTCTGAACAAAAAACAGCCTGTATAAAAGAGAACAAAACAGCTGAATTGGTAAAAGAGTTGTAATGAACATACTTGGATCCTTGTCAATTTTTACACCTGTACCCCCAAAACTACAAGCAACATCAGAGGCCCCATTTTGCTGGTAATAGCTATTAAAAACATAAGATGCATGCGAAGCTAGATTGTCCGGCTCGAAACAAGGCTGACTAGGCTGGACAGCAGTACAGTCCACATTACCAGGACCACAAGCCCAATCCAAAGCATTCTGCAAGTCAATTTCCGAGGCTTTGCTTGAAGCAATGCACCATGTTGTTCGATTTGACCGGGTTACATTTGCAGCTGTAGTCATATCAACCGCACCTCGTCCAGTGAAATCTAGATTATAGACACTTGTCTGATCAGGATAAAATAATCCCCAATTCCTCTCTGATTCTAAACCGGGCTTCCTATTTTCGTTAAACAACGAGAAAATATAAACATCTAGCTCCTGTCCCAGCTTCGCAGGAGTACCCGTATTATTAATAACATGCCTTATGAGATTAGTATTATATGTTTGTGCATTATCAGGAGTTGCAGCCTTCTCCTTTGGCGACCCTTTGGAAGGCCAACCTGTTTCCGTGACCATGACCCTAATTGTTCTGAAATTTAATGCCATGAGTGCATAGTAAATAGCATCAATCTGTGCATCAAACATGTTTGTGTACAACAAACCAGTGTTTGGATCAATAACTTCAGAGGATGCCTGAAAAAGGGCATAGTCTAAAGACACTTTATTCCGTGAATCTCGGTAAGCATAATAAGGATATATATCAATCATAAAAGGCGATTGATTTTCAGCAAGAAATTCTAGCATTGGCTTCAGGAAATGTGCATGGCTGCTATTGAAAGCCCCGGCTGATGGTGGGAACGATCGTGAAAGAACTCCAAGGGAATGAGTACTGGAAACTTTTATCTTTTTGTGCAGCCCGAGTTTCTTGAGTGCTGTAAGTACATTGCTCATTGCAGGTACAACCAATGAAGAAGTATTATAGGAACTTTCTGTGACTTCAGCACCAACAGTTATGTATGTGATCTTTGTGGCTGGATAGTAAGGAAGGACACTATTTTTTATCCAAGCATCAGCATTAGATTGGTATTGAGAGAATGAGAGCAAATCTGAGTTTGGAACACCAATCATAAGTTCAACTCCAGTTTTTGCAAAGGCCCTTAGGACCTGTACATTAGAATCATAAATCCTGACATATTTGATTTTATGAAGTTGAACCAATTGTGCCACCTTGTCGGGTGTCGGGAGGTCATCTGCATTTCTTCCATAGCAGATCCCAACGAAACTTCCTGAGCAACAATCTGACAAAGAATTTCAACATATTTAATAAAATTAAGAATTACAAAGAAAACTAATTCATTGGTTCTTTGAGTGTGGAAAAAAAAAAAAGAGCAAGACGTAAAATGCTAGCTCTACTAGTTTATATGATATCCGCATAGTAAAAAAATTGTTCCGATAAACAAAGTCTCACATTACTTGGAAATCAAGCTGAGTATAGTTTACAAACATTCACTTTGTCAACTCATTGAGGCGCCTTTTAACTTAAGGATAAAATTGTGATGACTCACATGACTGATGAGACCCAAAATGGACAATACCTCAAAAAAGTGGTGCATCTACTTGAGGTCAGAACAATTTTCAATCAATATTATCACACTAAGGTAGTAAGTCATGTTTAACAAAATTGAGCAATAACCACATGGTGGAGCTAGGCACAATTGTAGTAAAACCATTCTACTCTAATTTAAACCATTTTGTAATTCTGTTCTAATTTCTACAACCTGAAACATTTCATTTCATACTCACATTTCATTTCACCACAGTTTGTTTGAAATTGAATACAGGAACTCCCTGAATTACAATGCTTTATAAATATTCTTCCACTATAAATAAATCTAATTACAATTGAATAAACCTTCATAAATTATCAATTTTTTATTTTTATAAAAGGAGCACCGACATTCTCTCAAACAGTGTTAGAAAATTGAGGCAATAAAAAAAGAAAAGTGAGAGTGGTTTGAGGAAATGGCGATCTAATTGGGAAAAATATATATTTAATAGCATAGAAAAATGGGTCCTAATAAAAAAAGAGTGAACGTTAATCAACATAAGAGGAAAGAGTAAGGTTAAGTACAAACCAAGAAGAAGGAGGAACAGTGAAGCCGCAAAGATGAAGCTGAAACTGAACCTAGCAGCCATTGCTGTCTTCTAAACTGTGTTATATCAGAAAAAAAGAATAAAGAGACAGAATTTGTTCACGAGTATGCAATGCTTTTCACCTAACGTTATAATAATGCGAGAGCAACGGCTCTTGTTTCTTTTTTTCAGGTTTCTCTCTCTTCAGATTGGAGCATCAAAGTGGCAACCACAGTCTGAGTTTGTTTTTGTCCGGTTAAGGATGTTACTTACTCAACTCAAGTACACGCACACACAGCTTTTAACAAGCTGTTTAATCATAAGATTTCCTTTTGAGTTTTCTTTAATTTTTAAAATAATTTTCATTTTTTTATTGATAAAAGTTTACTCAAAATAAGTTTTAATAACTCAAGTGATTTGAATTAAAAGAAATGAATTTGAGGTTTTATGTTCAAATTCGGACGAATTAGAAAAATTAAATTCTTACTTTCAAACTTGATTTATGTAAGTAGGTTAATCTGATTAACCTTATGATCCAATCTAAGCCGATGTTTTTTTAGTAGTTTGAGTCAAATCAGAACCAATCTAACCAAACTTGAAGTGTTTTAATTTGGGGTAATGATTTTGTGATTCTCAACTCCCTACATAAACCATTAAAAAAAAATACCATCAACCGCAATTAACCATTGTCCATTGTTTTACAATAGTTAATTGTCGTTCACTCCATTATTTTTGGATCCAGAGTTTCTGAACTTGGTGATAATGAAGCAGATGCGGCATCTTACTTTTTCACCTAAAATAACTGGAAGGTTAGACGATATGATTGTTTGGGTTCGTTGATAAGCAACAAATGTGAAATTCACTTTAATTATAGATAAACCATATTCAAGTGGTGGAAGAAAGAAACCAATGTTAGTGTTGGCTCGTGAAAGGTGTGGTGAGTACAATGCACCTAAGAAGAAATTGAATCGAGAAAACACGAGGTCAAGAAAAACGTGGGTGTATATTTAGGTTGCATGGCTATTTAAAGAAGGAAGCAAATTAATGATGGTTGAGTATTTTTAATGGAGTTCACAATGATAAGAAGGAGCCACGGTTAGAATTAGGGTCGTTCATAGAGTTTTACGGGTCTTAGGCAAAATATAAAAAAAAAGCCCCTTACATAATAAATCACAATTTTTTTAGCTCATTGTTGTGTTTTTATTAACACTTCATTTTGTTGTTTTTTTTTTCTTTCCGCTTTTCACTACTAAAAAAATATTTGTTTAAGCAACATCTGAAAATCAATCAAATACTCCATGGACATCAAAACAAAACAAAATGCCATAGAAGTAGAAAACAATAGCACATGTGTAACCAAAAAAAAACAATAGCACATGCGACTTAATAACTTATACCAATAATTAGCACCTCATTGAAATTGATGAGACACACATTAATTTTGATGGTTGATACCTCAACTATGTTGTCGTATGTTAATTGCAGCTACTGATAAAAAAGAACAACAAAAAACCTGAGTGGGCCACATGATCTCAAATGGGTCTCCCGAAAAAATATCACCAATTTTTCGATAATAATTTTTTTGGCACATTATTAAGAACAACCAATTTTTTTAATATGGATATTTGTGCTATGCAGGGGTATATATAGCAAATCACGCCAAGAGGGCCATAAACATTAACAGATTTTATCCCAGCCCTTCATCATGTCAATATTTGGAGTCTTTCTGTGAACTTTGCTATATAAACCACCCGTAAAGCAAATATTTCTATTATTTTATTCTTTAGATATAATATCTTACTAGTTACTATCATAAATGTACTACTATCTAATTATTTTTTCATGGATTTTTTTTTTACTTCTCAAATTATTTATATATTAAGGATTAATTACACATGAACAGAAAGTAAACGGCCGAAATTATTTAATATAGTGGTATGAACATGATACTAAGGTAAACCCATGAATATACCTCTTATATCAACAAAAAATAGACACTATATAACCTTATTGTATTGTAAAACCTTCCCCTTTTAGTAAATTATCTCACATTAAAGAATCAGCGTTCTAGTTTTTTAGTAATAATGGAACATTCTATTTGTAGAAACAAAAAGAAGCAGATACCAATAAGTAACAATACGCAATGATGGCCAGGGTTACTTTTTTTTGTTTTGTTTATCAGTGTTTATATTGGATTCCTGAATCCCTTTTCTGGTTCAATTACAACAACTGAAAACATCATATTTAGTACTAAAGTTTTGGAAATAGTTGATTCCCCCTATCCTTAAGGGGGTTTTCATACTCAATGATGCTATTTGTCGCGAAGGCAAAATATGCTATACCATCACGGATAAATTACAATCTTTGGATATGTCATTTGACTAAATACCTGAATAGATGAAAGTAAATAGGATTTTTTTTTCCTTTGTGCAAGTAAATAGGATGTTTACTTTCTCACGGTGATTTTTTAATTTTTTTTTACGTGCCGGAAAACCAAAAATATGTTTATTTGTAGTTAAGTTTAGTAAAGAAATGTCAAGTGTCCTTTATTAGGGGGGTGGTTTTGGGAGGCAGTACTTTGACAATTCTTAATTTAGACCAACTATAAACTTCAATTCTTAATTAGGGAAACAAGAGTGAATGATGTCGAGAGAGAAAAGTGAGAATGGAATTTCTATTGAATAAATGGAAGTTCAGAGTTGAAAAGTCGAAACCATGGCGTATACTATATAGAATTAAAATGAAAAAAATGTCACAATCCAATGGGTGGTGAGCACAAAGAAGATTATGTGACATCATCATCATTTTAATTAAACACAACATTGGTGTCTACCCGGCAGTGTCAGTGCAATTGGAACATAATATTAACGTGTGGTGGCAATTTGATTGCCACTCAATTATCAACACGTCATCACCTACCCAACCCAAGTCCACCTTCTTATCTTCTCATGTCATATCCTTCTCGTACTAATCCACCTCATTTCTCAACAGAAAGATGCTTCTCAACGTTTACAATATTTTTTGACATTAAAATAAAGATAGCATTCCGTATTTACATGATAATAATACCTTTTTTTTTTGGTCAAGCGATAATAATACATTTATACCTTTGTGTATAATGAATTTACCACCTTTTTAATTTGCAATAAAATATCTAATTAAGTTCATAATGAAAAGGAGAGCAAAAAAAACTTCATAAAGAAATAACTATTTTTTACATCAAATAATAATAGAATGAAAAAAAGTCTATTGAATCATAATATAAAAGTGTAAAATCATGTCTATATAATTATGTGTAGGTCCCCTAAAAAAATTATGTATTCTTAAAAAAAAATATGTATAGGTAGCAATAAATAATAATGGATCTTGCAATTGCAATTAATAAAAATAGTATTCTTTTTTTTTAAGGAAACAAAAATAGTATTCTTGTGATGCATAAGTCATAACGTGGAGCATAACTTTTTTTTGGCAGAAATGCACAAATATTTTATTTGTTTATTAACAACTAAAAATAAACAGGATTCTCAAAAGAATAGTGAAATTCATTTGGTATTTATACGAAGAATATGCCATGTACGTACGTGGATGACCTGATTTAATACTTAGATAAAAGTGCATGAATATTGTTTTTTTGTTGTTGACAAAAGTGCATGATTAATGTTTGGATGAGTAGGGCAAACGTTCAACCAATTGGAATACGCCAACGTATAGACAATGAGTTTTCATTTTCAAACTCAAGTTCGTATAGCACGTGGGTTGAATACTTTTTCTTTTTGTTCACAAATGGCCGGTTGAATACAGTTTGTTACCTAATATATCTGAGTAAACGGTATTTTGGGAATCAAATAAGCATGCAGCGAATACTACAAGCTACGCAACTGGGAAAAAACTCAGAATTTGTCAACTCAACGGAGATTTATTCGAAACTAGCCACTATGATAATTACATAGCTCATTCAATATCAAACTCTTAACATCCTTATGATCTAAATAAACGGTTGAAAATGTTTAATTGTTTGATTTGATAGTGTAATATAGACCGTTCGATCTCAACTCAATACCAGATGATTTACTATATCAACATGCAACTATAGGAAATCTGGTTGCAACTTGCATATAACATGAAATATTCTAAAATTCTTTAAAGAAAAGGAAACATTCTATAAATACACTTTTTACCTTAAATAGATTAAACCTATCTTCTCAATTTTTGTTTATTATATTTTCTTTCACATTGAAATTTATGATGGATTAGGTTGTCGAATTGGAATACACTTATCTGATATGGCTTTATGAAGCATAGTTATTAGTTAGGAAAATAGGGGTCCACTATTTTCACAAGGCAAAAATAAAGAGAAGTTAATAATATTGAGAGGGTGACTCACGATATGGTTGTCATTATTTAGTCCTTATCCTCAATCTTAACAATGTGAGAGAAGCTATTTATTTTACACCATATATAACGTGATCTGACTGTGACAAAAATTTAATCAGGATAGAATATTATAATAATACACGTTATATTTATCTAAAGCCAACTCATATATATTTATGAAAACAAGTAACAACAACATTATCCAAATGTTCATTGATTTGTAAGGTTCTATATATAAGACCACACCCAATATTTTATGTTTTATCTGTTAAAGTTAATCATGGCCAATTCCATTTCATAATAGAGGAGACACTTTCTTCCATTTTCTTCTTCTTCTTTAAGCGAAAAAGGCAAAGCAAATATTTCTAGAAATGAATGTGAAGGGAATCAAAGATGGTAAAAGTAACAAAAATTGGATTGTTAAGCAAGATGTGGTTGATGAAGATGTAACTGATTCAATTTCGAATGGCTCTATTACAGAAGATTCAATGAATTCTATGTGTTCATCTTCTTCATCAGATTTAGATGATGATCAAGAAGCATCCTCTTCAACTTGTAGTTTGTCATCTTCATCATCAACACCTTCAAATGGTCCCTTATATGAATTATCAGAACTTATGAACCATCTCCCTTTGAAGTAAGCAATTTCTCATGCATGATAATTTTTTTTTACTATATACCTTCTATTCTATATCAATATTTTGTTGTACTTTTATTCAATTCTATTTATTGTGACATTTGCAGGAGAGGATTGTCTATGTTTTATCAAGGGAAGGCACAATCTTTTGGTTCTTTAGCTAGAGTGCAGAGTGTAGAAGATCTTCCTAAGAAATTAGAGAGACCACCAAATTACAGAAACAAAAAGAAATCATGCAAAAGCTTTGGGTTGTGTACTCCAAAGGCAACAATATCAAAGAAAGCTTCAAGAGGACCTTGTATAATTACTAGAAGAGGGAGTTTCCTTGGAGGGTCTAGATCTTCCTTTGCTATACACAAAAACTTTTGAAATTCAATCTTGTAAGAGCTTTTTGTTTCATTTCATGCACAAAATATTGAGGAAAATTTTGAATCGCTCATATTATAGCTTGATTTTAAATCATATTATTATTTATTTTTTGCTGAAATGAAATCTTCTTAATTATATGACTTATTCTACAAGTAGATGATTGATCATGAGTGTTGTTAGTAGCTAGCCCATGATTTCTAAATAGCATGTTGATGAGTGTAAGTATTATAATAGTAGTTTGTTAGGGAGAAGGAAGGCACACTGGTTGAATCCTACACCTCCGGCATAGAACTCGTAAGCTAGTTTATCCCATCACAAATTATAAAAATCAGCAAATATTTTAAGTTTAATAATTAGTTGTAGTCACATAAATCAGAGTCTATTAAGACCCAAATCCCTACATTGATACGGCCTCTCATCCCGATCTAAACGAGTATTCAGCTTCTATGGTGATCTACTCCATCAGTATCTAAATATAGGTCATTTTAGCTTAAAAAGAAAATTATTTTATAAGTTATTTTACAATATAAATAAAGTATATTAATATTGTTTTTTCTATTCTCATAATTTTTTTTGGTTTTTCTATTATACATCTAACTGTTACCACTAACATTTTATTTCATTTTTTAAACTCATGCTATTTATCTTTAAGAATATAAAGAGTGTTCACATTATATCAAGATTTTAGAGAGTTCATACCCTAATCAAAACAAACTAGCTATGTTACATCAACAACATACAACACAAATTAGTGTCCCAGACGCGCACGGGTTAAGGAAACAAAATCAGTAATTCTTTCATTAAAAAGAACATTGATTACACTAGTGTTTCGGAGATACTAGTTAGAATTTTCCAACAACAAATTAGATAGACACGGAGAAATAGACAAAAGATATATATGTACAAGAGACAAAAGGGCGTAATATTTCTTTTAAAATTAAGTATCAACCTATCACTCTTGTTGGTCAAGTTGAGAAGTCTCTCCTTAGGGATGCTTCTCAACTGCAAATTATGTTGAAAAGTTTCTCATAGAGGAAAAAGGTACGGTAGCTGAGAATCTTCAAAGCAAGTGACTTTGATGTGGAAGATTCCAAACAAGGAAATCTCAGTCCAACAATATTTGGAAAAAGTGTGTAAATAGTTTTATCACCTACAATAGTTGCAACAAAACAATCAACCACACCTTACGGATGGATAACCAAAATTTGAGTTAGGTCCTCTTGAACCTAAAATTTGATAACACAGAAGAACCGTTTTGTCGATGGTTAGAGAACATCATTCGTCATGCTGACGTAAAATATTATAGAAATAAGACATACAACTATTTATATTATCTAGTGTGCAAGAATTAAAAGTTGCTTTAAGTAGGAAGAAATATCTGTTAAAAAGAACATGTCAAAATCCGTTTAAAAGAAAAAAAAACATTTCAAAATCTTTGTATATTCTCCACAAAAATAAAAAAAGGAACCGTTATAGGAATAGCACAATTGAGTCAGTTATTATGACTCAATACATTAGTTGGAGTTAGTTACATTGATAGTTTAAGAGTTTGTTAGAGATTGAGATCTGTAAATAGTTCTTTGTACTATTTTCACCATTAGTTCAATAATAATTATATTTCTTCCCAAGTTAGTTCTTTCTTAGATTTCTGTTATGGAAGTAGAATTTTCTTCATCATCAATGCACCATGTCCAAGAGCTTTATAATAATATCGGAGTTCTTTTGACCTCTGTTGCTCACGTTGGCAGATCCACATAGAGTTGAAAATTGCACTTTTCTGAGTGTTGAAAATTTATATCGAACCCCCTCACTAAATTCTTTTTGCACCGAGTGGCCAGCCATTTGGACACTCCCTCCTTTTATAATCTTTTGTGTTCCTAACTCTAATCTAACCCATTTGTAATGTCAAAAAACATGACAATTTTTTTTTTTTTTTTTTTGGGTAACAACACTAATAATACCAATGATACATACAAGTAATATAAATTTAGATACAAAGGATAATTAAGTAATGCTATTATAAGGTATGTAAAATATTTCAAGTTTCAATTAAGTTTTAGTTCATTTAAATATATCATTTTCTTGTGTCTATGAAAAATAATTTGGCATTACAATATTTTATTTTCTTTTATTTTAGTCCGTGTAATATTTTTTGTGCTTGAATTGATCTCTCTATCTTAAGTAGAACATTTGATTTTAATACCTCAAATATAAACTATATAAGGACTAAAATAAATACAACACACAAATCAAATTATAGGTGTCAATTCCAATATGCATAAATTTTGTTGAGATTGAAATAAAACAATAATCAAAAGAAAAAATATTTAAAAGGACTAAAAACATTTCCTTTTCCGCCTTCCAACAACAGCGAACAATCTCACCTATTTAAAAGGACTTAAAAAATATAGGGTTAAATATATTTTTGATCCCTATAAATATACCAACTTTTCGGTTTAGTCTCTCTAAAATTTTCCTTCAAATTTTAGTCCATATAAAAATTTTCATCTTTACTTTTGATCCCTCTTTTAAAGTAAACTCATATGTAGAATACATATTTTTAAATAAAATTTTGCAGAAAAATTCATAATATTATAAGAATTTTTAACCCTAAAAAATATAAAAATTCATATTAAATTCTTGTTTTGTTAAAAAATTCTAATTTTTTTTGGGAGATGTTCTTATAATATTATGAATTTTTCTGCAAAATTTTAGTCAAAATTATGAATTCTACATGAGTTTACTTTAAAAGATGGACCAAAAGTGAAAATGGAAAAAATTTTGGGGACTAAAAGTTGAAGGAAAATTTTAGAAGGACTAAATCAAAAAGTTGGTATATTTATAGGGACCAAAAACATATTTAACCTTATATTTATTGTCCCCGTGAGCTTAACTCAGTTGGTAGGGATATTGCATAATTTATGCAGGGACAAGGGTTTGAACCCTGACACCTCACTTCTCCACATTTAAAATGTATGAGCTCGAGCCATTATATATATATATATATATATATATATATATATATATATATATATATATATATATATATATATATATATGAGATGTTTCAAATAAGAAGTAATTTTAAAATGAGAAGTAAGAAGGTTAAATAACATCCATTAGATTAAAATATACAATTTAGATTAAAAGCTCCATTTAATTAATAAAATATTGGATCTCCAACATCGTCACTTCTGCTTGTGCCTCCGGCGTGTCCGTTTCGCGATTATTTCCAGGAATTCACGTTTCCTCCTGTTCTCGTGTTTTCAACTCTCTGTTTCTATGTAACTACATTCTTGGTTTATTACCACTTGTGTTGTCCTTCGAATAATTAAGACTGAGACCCACTTTTTTGTGAAACAGTTTGCCAATATTGTAAAAAAAAAAAAAGATCTAATTTGAAACACCATGTCAACGTCAATGGCGGTCAGGTCTCGTAGATGTAAATGACAGATATGGGAGAAAGATGAATGCCAAGGTGTTTGGTGAAATAGAGATAGACTACAGGGAGACATATTTATTAATTAAACGACACTTTTAATCTAAACCGTGTATTTTAATCTAATGACTGTTATTTAGCCTTCTTACTTCTCATTTTAAAATCACTTCTTATTTGAAAATTATATATTATATTTTCCCTTAAAATGTTGTATCTTACAACAACTAGACCAAACCTAACATAGCCTATGTGACACAACAATTGAGTTAATCTGTCGCTTCACGGACAAATACTCATTACGAAACAATTAGCGAGGTTGTCAAATACCTCAAACGGTCACCTAAAAGGGGTTTATTATTTTATAAGGATTTCAGGCTGCAACTTCTTGGATTTGTAGATATTGATTGGGCGTGTTGCATTGATTTAAGAAGGTCCCTCTAAGGATATCGATTTTTTCTTGGATCATCCTTGATCTCCTTGAGTAACCAAAAAAATTCCTTGATCTCCTTGAGAGCCAAGAAACATTAAACAATGTCACAAAGCTCTTATGAGGCAGAGTATATGGTGTTATCCTTTGTTAGTTGCGTGTTATTGTGACTACCTTATTTGTTGGCTGATTTGGGAGTACATTGTAGCAAACTTCCAACACAATACTGTCTGTGACTACCAGAGCGCGATTAACATCGAAGCTAATCCTTTCATTCATGAAAGGACAAAACATCTAAAAATTTATTGTCATTTTGTTAGAGAAAAGGTGCATTAATGTGTCTTCAAGTTGCTCCATGTCAGCTCAAGAGCTTGGCTGTCATACTTCTTCACTAAACCACTGCTTCCTAAAGTTTTCACTCATTCATTTCCAAGCTCAACATGTTGAATATTTACCGTGTCAAGTTTGAGGGAGGGTGTTAAAGAGTAGGACTTAAGTGATTTAGAGTTTACTTACAAACCAAGTTACTGGTATTAGCTTAGTACTAGTCATTCAACCATAGGATCATTATGGTGAGTACAACACATAGCATAGATCAATTGAGTCGGTTATGATAACTCATCACATTATTTGGAATTAATTAGTTATGTCGATAATGATGAGTTTGTACGATTGAAAACTCTATATAGTTCTTTTTACCATTTTCAACATAAGTTCAATAATAATAATTCTTCCAAACATATTTCTTCATCCTTTTCACCATGGTCAACAACTTGATGACATAACAATAAACAAATCATAGCTTAAAATAGATGGAGCTATAAGATATACTTCATATATTTAAAGATTGTCTATTATTTTTTGAGAAATGCTAGCAACACACTTTCTAACACTCACTTTTCAACACACTCTCTTTGATTGGTTAAAATTCACATGAGTCTCGCCAAATTGATATAGGACCCACATGATTTGGTGGGACCCATGTGAATTTTAACCAATCAAAGAGAGTGTGTTGAAAAGTGTGTGTTAGAAGGTGTGTTGTTAACCTTTCTCTTATTTTTTATACACTTTAGAAACTAGATTAGAGAAAAAGTAACAGTTAGAGATCATATTGTTAGTTTATTTTTTAAATTACTTTTTGGATCAAATATTGGGTCCATACGTGGATCTCAAAAAACAATTTTCAAAATATTTACTTCAACAATGTGGGTCGATCTACAAAAGAAATAGAGAAAATTTACCTTATACTCCTACATAGGTACCTTCACCTCTAAAAACCATTGAAATGGTCCATTTTGTCCCTTTTCGTCATTTAACTTCTTACACCTTCATTTTTCATTAAAAGAGTTTAAGTGTAGATTTGGTTCACTTTTAATCTATAATTTTGAAAGTCTATAATTGATTTTGATAGGTTTAGCTACTACCGTGTAGAATCGATTTTTCCTTCACCTTGAGTTCTACGTGAAATTAGAACTTGTATATTTTGATTTTGGAATTGATTTTTATTCACAAAATTATAGTCCAGCTCACTTTTTTTTACATGAATCTATCTAAAAATATAAATTACTTTACGTTTAACTAATTTTTAGTCACAATCAATTCTTGTTAGCGTAAAACCAAACTGAAACTCAGAAGAAAAAAAACGATGGTCTGAAAAGTAATATTTCATTCTGTTAACAAAAAATAAAATAATCATTCACATAAATTTGAATGAGAAGCTTTGGTGACTGGATCAGGCACATAAAACCATCGGCGTGATAGTCTGGACTCTGGTAGGTACAGATGGTGCAATTGCATTAGTTGTTGGAATTAGTTGTTTGGACTCATGCATCATCCTTTCATTCACGGATCAATATGTTAGTTGTCTCTTAATCTCTTTAATTAATAGTTAGTGGACCCTTTAATTAACAATTTCATTACTTTCTCCTTTATTTGCACTCTAAGACTTCTTTTAGAAGTTGAAACTAGTTTTAAGTTTCTTACTCGTGGCATGAATTGAACTGATTAATGAAGGTAATATGCTAGTAGTAATTTGATTTTTAGAGAAAAAAGTCTTGACCAATTTAGAAAGAGGTGGCTCATGGACATCATTAAGTAAAATTTCATCAATAATTATTTTATCAAAAGATCAAACTTGAATACCCTCATAATGATTTGACCTTTGTTGCGGTACACTGTGCTCTAATAACGCTAATGGAACTAAAGATAAAGTAAATAAGATTATCCAAAAAAATTTAATGACAAATATTAATATTAATTGGTAGATGATGTTTTTTTTTTTTTCCTCGTCCTAGTTTGAACTCAGAATTTCCAAGTAATCATCTCATACCTCAAACCAACGTGAGATACCCAAAACCTACCAAAAAGAATTTGATAATAGAACTTTTTTACAAATTACAACAATAGAACAAAAGGAAATGACATTGATAGTTCCTTAGAATGCAAACAAATAGTGGTTACTAATGCTTTGTTGTGAGTTCTTACACATCATTGTAAGCTATAATTTTAGCCTCGGCTTTGTCTTTTGTCTAGTTACTTCTGGCAAGTCTTCCTTCTCAACCCACGGTGCTTCTCTGAATCACCAACCACTTGAAATTTAGAATTGGGAATTAATCTCTACCATTCGAAGTGTTCAAATAGAAAAACTATATCAACTAAACAACAACAACTTAATTATATATACAAGTATCCAACTATTGGATGGCCATGATTTCAAATTTGGTACTATAAGCATGCACCTCCGGAAAAGTTAGCACTTCGCATAATTATGCATACTAAACATTGCTAACAAGACTCATTTTAACACTATCTTTTCAACGTTATTTTTTTCACTAGTTATAAAGTGGTGAAATCTACATAAATTTTACATAGAAATATAGTTTCGTAAAGAGCTTGGAAAGTGAGTGTTATGTTATCCCATCAAGAATATTTTCACATTCACACACAAGAATAAAGGGGCTCACGGGAAGCACCAAAACAAACAAAAAATGACAACAACAAAAGAAAAGTGACATAAACCAAAACAAAACAAAAAATATTAAAAGAACAATTTTATGAACAAAAAGTGCAACATGTTCTGTGCCTGTGGTTTAGAATTTAGATTGTTCATCTCTCTTAATTTCTTTGAACATATATCAATAGATGCACGCACCCGTGACCTATCTATCTCTCTGTGAATGATTCTCTGATTCAGCTTCACTTAATATGGTCCCACCTTTAAACAAGTACTGAATAACATAACTAGTATATAAAACCATGACACAAGCCAATTTTTGTATAGTTCCAAATCACATTCTCCACCCACATTTTTCTTTTATTTGTTACATTCTTTCTTTCTAAGAATAATACGTCAAACATGAATTTCATTTTCTATGTTGTATTACTTCTTCTTGTTCTACAAAATCCCATTGTAACACAATGTCATACAAAGGGACTTCGACCAAAACCTTATACTGGATTTGGAATGTCTACCAATATGACCAAAGTCCAAGAATCAGAACAACAGTTCATGAAATGGGTGAAATTTGTTGGTGGTCTCAAACATACTGTCTTTAGAACAGCCAAAAATAAGCTTTTTCCTTCTTACACTTTGAACGTTTATAAACATTCAAGTAAAGGAGGATTTTCATCAATTCAAGCAGCCATTGATTCACTTCCCTTCATCAATTTAGTTAGAGTTGTCATTAAGGTTCATGCAGGTGTTTACACGTAAGTACTTGTGCTATTATACTTTTTGTTTTTGTTATTATTCCATTAAAATTTTGTCACATTCTGTTTTTTGGCCTTAGTTTTTTCATGTGAGGTGGGGTTTGGTGTTTTTCATGTCTATATTCATTAATTTTTTATTTTTGTAGTTAGAAAGTGATCACAAATTAATGTCTTTTTTTTATGTAATTTAAATGTTTGATAATTGGTATATGACTATAGAAGACTTTGCAGCTAATGAACTATTTTTTAACAATTTACAAAATTGTGTGTGTTTACTATTGTAACAAAATTTTAATTACATTTGACATATAAATGATAATCTCTTATTTGCTATTTACATTGTCTTATTTTTTCTTCTTAAAAATAAAAATGTGAATATACAGAGAGAAAGTTAGCATTCCTGCATTAAAATCATTCATAACCATACAAGGAGCAGGTGCAGATAAAACAATTGTTCAATGGGGTGACACTGCTCTAACTCCTAATCCAGGAGCAAAAGGACAGACATTAGGAACTTATGGTTCTGCAACTTTTGCAGTGAATTCACCTTATTTCATTGCTAAGAACATCACATTCAAAGTAAGTAACAAAACAAGCCTCATCCTTTTTATTAATCTTTCTATGTTTGTGTTGTTACAAAATAATTAAGACAGTGTGTGTATGTATACAGAATACTGCTCCAATTCCAGCACCAGGAGCAGTTGGAAAACAAGGAGTGGCATTGAGAATTTCAGCTGATACTGCCATGTTCCTTGGCTGCAAATTCTTAGGGGCACAGGACACATTGTATGATCATATTGGTAGGCACTATTACAAAGATTGTTATATTGAAGGCTCTGTTGATTTCATATTTGGCAATGCTCTCTCTCTTTTTGAGGTAATTAGCTTCATTTTCTCACCCATAATAATTTATTTACAGCTGTAATCTTCAATTATTGCTGTTAAATTAATCATCTCATGAGGTTTGGTTATGTACTATTATTACTATATCCTAATTCTGATATTTTAATTAAGACAGCCACATCACTATAACGTAACTACTTTTGTCCCACATTTTGTCATGCCCTTTTATCCATTCCATTAGTTCTTTTCAAATAAAAAAATAATTTAAAAATATTTTGAATTTGATAATCATTAATAATAATGCAGTTGGGATATAGTGCATTAGTAACAAATGAATCTTGAATTCTAATCCGATAGTTCACAAATTATGCAGATATTTTGAAATCCAAAATAACTTGAAATCGGAACCATTTCATCTTGTTCTAAAGATCGCTAGCATCTTCTTCATTACGTGAATTTAGGGTAACCCGACTTAGAAAATCTTGATCCTAACTAAACCTTTCAATTTCATTTCCTAAAAAATTATTGTCTGAGCAAATGCATATATGTTGAATCAAATCAAATGTAAAATTTCACAAATGAAGTTGGTAATAACACTTGTTACATTACATAGGGGTGTCACGTGCATGCAATAGCACAAAATATAGGAGCACTAACAGCACAAGGAAGGAACAGTTTATTAGAAGACACGGGATTCTCGTTTGTACACTGTAAGGTCACGGGATCAGGAGCACTATACCTTGGAAGGGCATGGGGTCCCTTTTCTAGGGTTGTCTTTGCTTACACTTACATGGACAATATCATCATTCCCAAAGGGTGGTACAATTGGGGTGATCCCAACCGTGAAATGTAAGTCCCTTTTTCATTCTCATTCTCATCTTCACAAGCTTACAGTACATTATATCCTCTTAAATTATTTGTGTAAATTATTTATATATGTTTGCTAAAAGTATAATGTTAGTCCATTTTAAATCAATAACCAAGTTCAATTAATGTGCTTGCAATTCAAGTACATTCTCAATCCTGGTTACTTTAGTACCAACTTTTCCAAGTGACATGCGCACACACTTAGAGTCAGCATCCATCATACTAGAAATGTGAGTAAAAAATTGTACCCAAAAATAAAAGGTGAGTAAGAATCTCTTCTATTGATGGACTAAAAGACTATATATTATATTATCAAGTATATAGTTAATTAGGGTAATGTACAACCAGGAAGAAAAGCGACCACTACCTTATTTGAATCCCCACTTTAGTAACTCTACATGTGTGTTTGGTGCAAATCCATGTGTTAACTTCCAATACACAAACTCACATAGTGCTAGAAAAATACACTGAAGAATAAGAAAATAAGTATAACTAAATAGAGAAAGAATCCTGCCATCAAACTAATTGTTTTTGTTTGCTTATAAAGTTATAGATAAGGAAGAGCATTATGCATGTATAGGGTCTAAAAAAAGGCCTTGGTCCTAAGTCACCTAATTCTAAATTTTGATAAATTCTATATCTTATTTAGCTATAGACACATTGGCATGCGCATGTGAGTGCGTTACTAGTTTGATGTTGTATATTTTGTTCTCATTCTATTGGGTCCACCACCATTATCAGGACTGTATTCTATGGACAATACAAATGCACAGGACCAGGAGCAAGCTATGCAGGGAGGGTAGCATGGTCAAGGGAGCTCACTGATGAGGAAGCTAAACCATTTATTTCACTCAGTTATGTTGATGGGTCTGAGTGGATTAATTCTTTCTTTTGATTTGAGAGGAAATGAGCTTCATTTTCTCATGTGACAAATTTTTTATGTAAAAATATAATAATACGTATATATCAATTTGAGTTTTGTTGGACAAAAAATCAATAGTGTTTTTAGATGCTGTTTTGTTATTTAACAACTAAAATGGGACCCTAAAAATAAAGAAAACTAAAATGGACAATTATGCAACAAATTTTTAAGTAGTTAAAACGTTTTTAATAAGCGGTTACACTTGCTTTCAAGAATTGTTGTGAAGATTATTTAAATGGTTAAAATACATATTTGATCCTTTAACTTTTAAAAACTAACGATTTTAGCATTCCAATAAAATAATATCATTTTGGTTCTCTAACTTTAAAAAAATGTAGTAAGGTTGCTCAAAAAATGCCACATATCTAAAAATTAGAGACCAAAATTGTTATTTTTTTAAAAGATAGGGAGCCAAACATGTTTTTTTAAAAGATAAAGGATCAAGATTATAATTTATTGTATGTTTTGCAGCATTTTGTAAAATAAGAGGGTCAATTATATTTTTTTAGTTTGGGACCAAAATCGAAAGTTTCTAAAAGTTAGGGGACAAATAATGCATTTAAGACTATTTATATTTTGTTATAGAAAAATCAATTCTCTTTCAATTCTCCATTCAAGAAGCCAAACGTCAAGCGATCTTTCTATGAGGATTTTATTAACAAACTCAGCTTCTCTAAAGTGAATAATTAGAGTATTTAATTAAAATTATTGAAAAATAAACATATAATAACTTAATAACTCATTGTAAAAAAAAAAAACTTAACTCATTCCTTAAAAAAACTTACTAACTGATGGTGCCCCTAAAAAACTCATTGTTGGTAAGATTTATCTCAACTAGCCATTCCAGACATCGTTAGGCGGCACACACCTTCAACCAAGTTCAAATCAGTGATCTAGAGAAAGAAAAAAAAAACTTAATAAGTCATGAACATGATACTAGAATATTAACACATGATATTTTTTTCATGGGCAATTAGGATTAATCCCAAAAAGAAATTTTCAGCTTTAGGATTTTTGGCTAAAGTTAGTTTAAGTTAACTTCCAGCTTATGGAAGTTTCTCAACAATATTTATTACTTTTTATTCCAAAAGAAATTACGAGCCTAAAATCTTTATAAAGAAGTTAAATAAGAGTTTTAGAAAAAATAAGTGTTGTTTGTAATAGATTAAATGAATAAGTTTCATCTGGGCTTTTGCACCAAAAAAAAAACAAGAATAAGTTTCATTAATGATGAATTATCCTAGAGAATCTGGATTTAAATTTTGAGCGGAACAATTCTTGACGAAACTGCTTACCCCCGACCAAATTATGGATTGCCATAACCCATTTTATCTAAGAATTGAAGGGTTAAACAAACAAAAAAATATAAATAAGTAATTGGTTATGTAAAAAAAGTTAGCTTATAATCATCTTTAACATAAACAAACTTCAAAATCTTTACAAAAATATAGCTTTTATAAAAATAAAAAATTATGACAAATTTACCAAAATGCAAAAATTTACTTATAAGTATAACATCAAACACCCATTAGTTTTTTCAAAAAAAAAAATTAAAAAATAACTTGTGGAGGGGCTATATTTTTACTACGGTAATGTTTGGGAGTTGTATTCTTTATGCCTCCTCAATATCTTCCAAATATGTTGAAACTAAAAAAAATGTTGTTCAAAAGTTATCTTCTGAAAGGTTGTAGGAAGCCTGCGAGATATTGAGATTTGATAAGGCAAAAAAACACAGCTAAATGTTTTGCATTCATTTTCCAATGGGTGTAAAATTGTTCTTCAAGTATGCTTGGGGCTTGGGAGGCAATGGAGAAAAACCAAACCTGTTTTTCACCGTTAGAGTCGGTCCAATACTATAGCCTTAAAATGTTTTTAATTTTCACCTGAAAAAATCATAAATATAGTAGTAAAATGCACGTAATAGCATTTTCTAGACAACTTGCGTTTTGCCGTTTTTTATAATGGAAAAAACTATTTGTCCTTAATTTTAACTGTTTTGAGCTATACATGTTGGGTCTCTCTGGTGGGATCAGGCTCAGTGAATAAGGGCTTGAGATCGATAAGTTTGGTCCACTAACGTGAGGAACCTAAACTCTCAATCAACAACATTTGTTTTTTCTTTTTACAAGAGGGAATAATATCATTTCACTAATAAAGTTCCGGATACATGTAAAAATATTGGTGAAAATATGAAGATTGAAGACTAGATAAAGATGTGGTCATTCTAATAAGATTGTGAACAATTTTATCGGTTTGTCTTCTAATAAATTCTTGTGAAATAAGAAGAGAATATATATTTACGATCTATAAAAAGTCAGATTCATTCAACGTTACAGTTTAAGCTATCCACCACCCGTTTAGTGTCCAACTCAAACGTAACATCTTTTTAGATGCAATTTTTGAAGAATTTTAGATGCAATTCTTGAACCCATTTCACGGAAAGTAGTAATCCTAAGGCCTCTCCAACATCAACATCAGTTACTGGTGAATACTTCTCAATTTGAGCTAGGACAATGTGACTTTGATCATCTCTAACGCAGACGCCAACATTTACTTTGTTACACCATCTCGAAAATGACACGTCCACATTGCATCTATAGACTATAGTACCTTGTAGTAGGTCTTTGCCATGAAACAATAATTCAGTTCCGGTCATGGTTGTTGTGACTGTTGCGAGCCTCTTGTCGCAAACAGGCAGCAACCCTTTGAGCAACTTCCATTTCTCCAAATCACATAAATCCTTTACTTCTAAATTGACCAAAGGATGCAAGCAAGAAAAGCTTTTTGGTTAGAACTTAATTTTAGTAGAATGTTTAAGATGTTATTGGCCATCGAATCTGATAATGCAGTTGAGAAGGAAAAACTCACCTTATGTGTAACAAGTTTTTTGATAGAGATTAATCATGTTAATCAATAATACAACTACGTATATACAATAAGGTAACAAAACAAGTTTTAAGGACTATTTGTTACCAATACAAAATATATATTTTTGGTTTTTGCAACTAGTGTTCTCAACACAGTTGTTATCATGATTCATATTTTTTTCCCAATTACAAAGAATTTAGCAACGAAACTATAAGTGTAGAAAAATGGACAATTGCGGGGTTGAATTCTTGTTCCAATATATAAAATATCTCTGTAGTCTTTTATCTTATGAGCTCAAACAATACAAAGATAAGTGATTGTTGAGGCACGTTCGTATATATAAACTTGGATGTATTGTGTGTGTTTTTGCCAAAATCATTTTAGAACAAAAAAATCTACACAATAAACCAAAACTAACCAAATAGTTGGAAAAGTATTAGGAGATCTCCACTCGATACAATTTGGAGAAATAGTTGCTCGTAGGAGATCTCCAAATAGTTGATGAGGCACGTTCGTATGTATAAATTTTAGAACAATAAAATTGCAAATCCTCTTATACAATTTTTGCATTGAAAAATTGTCCACTCTCTCAAAAACACACAAATATTAAAGCCTCCAATATACCCAAAAGATTCAAATTATTGTGGTGAAGAAAACTCAAACTAACCAAGTTTATAATTGCTCTCTTCTTTTTTCTTCCACTTTTCGATGTGAGTCTTTGACGAAGTATCACTTGAACACTAAGTATTTTGGTTTATTTAAAGCATGACATTTATTTATTTTGTTATCAACTTGATTCCCCTAAAGTAAAAGATCATCCTTATAACTAACTATGAAAAATAAACACTCTTCAACTTTTTCATCTTCTTCTTTAGGTTTCGCAAATTCTTCTTAAATTTTAGACATTTAACTTGTACACATGTGACCAAACTCTTCATATTACTAACATTTGAGAGTACTCATATCACTTGGTTGTAATCTTCTACCATAATAACCATTATACTTTTTCCCTTGCTCACCTTTAGTTATCAGTATTTTATTGTCTTCAAAATATTTATCAACATCGTGATTTGTTGACTTTCTCCTTCAAGAATTTCACCACTCATCGAGATGTTGAATGATATTTTCCTTCATTTTTTGGTCTAGATACCAATTCATTGAACTTTTTAATATGATCATACACTATTACTTAAATTTATGGAACAAGTGTCAATCAAATTGTATTCGCTACTTTTTAGTATTATAATCCACCTTGAATCTTTCACCATTTGTTTTTCTTCCAAAGCATAATAGAGACTCATTTGAACCTAATAATCTTGGATTGTGTATTATATATGGTGGAGTTAATTCGTTTTGACCTTAAATTCACGACTCTATGTTTTTGAGATTTTGTCTGTTTTTATCTTGTGTGAGCCTTCACGGTTTTATCCTTTGTAAAATTTACTGTGTTGGTTGAGGATTGTGAGACTTATATATAAACTATCATTGATCTCGATTCTCAAGTAATGTGTGAATTTTTGGTGTACCAGAATAGCAGAACGCAATCAAGACTAAGTGTTGAATAGTATATCATTCATTGAGTGTAACGTAGGTTGGACCCTTACTTAAGATGTCAATGTTCAAACCTCAAGTTTATAGCAGTGCGTTTCTAAGTATTGTCTATTTTTGGTCTTGTTTGAATCCTCACACTATAATCCTTTCTAAAAAATGCCTCTTTAAGTTGGGAGTTTGATTGTTGTATGTAAATTACTGTTAGCCTCAATTTCTAAGCATTGTTGGACAAAAACACCATCTTCCCGTTAAACAATGGAATAACCTCTTTTAAATGAATGACACCCGTAGTGCTCTCTTTTTCTATTAACTTGACTAAAACGTTTGTTGTGATGTCGGTTGTAGGAAAAACAAACAATAAAAAAAAATTATTGTTCCACTTACAATTTTTACAAAGATAAAATTATAAACTTTCTCTTACAATTTTTGTGATTATAAATAAATCTATCAATACTACTATTAGTTTTTGGAAAATACTAACCGATGTCAGAGCATTGGTTAAAGAATCAAACATAGTAGTATTTACATTAAAAATTGTGTAACCAATTCTTCAAAAATTAAAAAATTTTATTTTCAATTTAAAACTTTATTTTTTGACTTCTTAATCAATGTCTCATAATACTAGTTAACATGATCTTTACTTTTTTAAGTTAAAATCATCTTCATTTACTATCATTTTCATTTCTTTCATTTAAAAATAAAATAATTAACGATGATATGACTCATTTAATGTTAAGACTCACTATCTACTCTATACAATATTATAATAAATAATGTATGTAATGTATAATAAATATAACATAAATTATTAATTAAATTGAATGAATTTAAAATATAGACAACATATCCCACTTTTTGGTCATTACGTTGCCTTGATTATTTATCATTTTTCAAATGACAATTTTAATCGCATTAGACGTACCTTAATGCGTCCACTTTGAAAAGTAATTTTAAAATGGCAAAACGGACCCTTCACTTTCGAAGTTAAAAACAAGAGTAAATTACACTCCCCTCCCCTCAAAGATGCATGAATTACACTCCCCTCCCCTCTTAAGTTAAAATATACACGCCCCTCCCCTCTTATTCAAAACATATTAGAATAAATTTCACTCCCCTCCCCTAAGAGAAGCTTGAATTACATCCCCCTCCCCTCTTATGTTAAAATCTACACTTTACTCCCTCAATATTCTTTTTTATTATTTCTAATAATCTAACAAAAAATAATAATTTATCACACTTAAAAAAATAGTATTGTGGGTCTATTTTAATATAATAAAAAATTGAATACATATTTTTTTGCTATTTTTTATTCAAAATTTATTAACATGTAGTTTTAAACCCTATTATAAAATATGAAACAACCCAAAACAAAATTAAAATATATGAAAAATTACTAAAATCATTAAAGCATGATCATTTAAAAGTTAATTTTATACACTAATTTATAAAATCAATAGCAATATATTTAAATTTAATTATCATTGACATTTAAACTATAAAGAAATGAATTAATTTTTCTTAAATGGTGATTCAAAATTAATATATATTATAAGAATATTTATTTATGTTCAAATAGATTAAAGTGTAGTGCATATTTAATTATTAAGGGAGGGGTTTGTAATTCAAGCATTTTATAAGGGAGGGGAGCATAATTTTTAACATAAAAAAAATATTGAGGGAGTAAAGTGTATATTTCAACTTAAGAGGGGAGGGGAGTGTAATTCAAGCATCTTTGAGGAGAGGGGGTGTAATTTACTCTAAAAACAATTAAAAAGAGTGTGGACACCTATAGCAGTAAACGTCCAATCATAGTACGTGAAGTAGCAGGAAGGCATAATCTGCGATCCCTGACATTAAAGATTCCCCCCACAGTCATTCAATGAAAACCATATTCTCAATCATTCTTTCTTAGTTAATTGTAGATGACTAGATGAGATTCACTTATTGCGTGTGATCAAAATTGTTGCAAATCAATCATTGTGCCTTTGCTAATCGTCGAAATATAGAAAATTTCATTGGTAACAATCAATAAACCTTACATATAATAACACAAGGAAAATGCTAGTAACAAGTGCCTTAGAATAGTAGTACCTTACTACCTTAGAATAGTACCTCATATACACTATACACATCATTTATTAAATAAATTTAAAAAATATTTTTCTTTTGCAACAAAGATCAAAAGTAGGAGAAACACTTACTCAAAGACAAATTCAAATGTAAAAAACATGGATACACTGGCAGAAATGCTTGCTTTTTTTTTTTTTTAAGATAAATTGACTTAATCATGTGACTAATTTATTTATCATTTAATATTTTTTATTGTTGTCTATCTAAATAATTTTATTTGTGTTTATATTTATATAAAACTTTCTCTCAAAGTATTACCTCTTATGCAATTGTTAAGGAGTCAAATATACTAAACCAATATAAAAATTTACCTAGTTAACCTTTTTATGAAGGATGCACTTAACCTTTTAAAAATCTTTGTGTATTGATTAAAAAAATTCAAGAGATAACTTTAAATAAATCAAAGGTTAATTCAATTCATATTGAAAATTATGGTTAATTCAAGTAGTTTAATTAACCATAAAAAATGTGTACTTGTATCATTTTGATATAAGAAAATGTGTACGTGTCGTTATTATGATATAATAATGATAATAATGATGTTGTTGACTTGTTTCACTATCTAGAGGTACATAGTACCCATTTTCTTACCATGAAATAATAAAATTAAGCTTTAATTGACGGCTCTCAAGAAAAAGAAATTATATAAATAAATAGAATTAGTTTTAACTTTAAGCATGTGTTTGTTATTAGAAGGAAGAAAGAAGAAGAAAAAAAATGAGTTTGTTTGTGCCGTCACCCACCGTCAACGTTGAAATGAAGCTAACAGTTGAAGCTTTCAAGTTGATTGCAATTATGTTTTACAAAATCTCATTACAAATGTTAGTATCCTAATCCAATGTTAAACAAAACACGTACTTCTAAGTTCTTCTTCCATATTTTATGTTCATAAACTTTGTTATTAGATTATCAGCTCAAAGTCTGCAATTGAATTGAGGTTTTACGTTTAGCATGTTTTAAATCGCATCACCAAATTATTGAAGCCGTGTCAAATCAAAACTAGTATGTAGCTATAGCTTATACAACTATGTGCTTCAATTCAACTTGATGTGAAATTCATGGTAAATACTTGACCCCCATTTGTAAGGGTTTTCACTTAAAAAAAACATGTCATAAGAGGTCCAATTACAAAAATAAAAATTAGCTTATGCAATTGCACGCAAATGTATAATAAGGCTGATTAAAAGGTAGTGTACAATGGTAGCTCAACTACCGCGGAAACAAGCATTCAGGTAGTAAAGTAAATGCACAATAAAACAAATTTAACTAATTAACAAATGCCTAAAAAAAAAATCACTAACCAAATAAAAGAAGCAAACTGTTGTGAAAATAAATATAGAAAACGATTGAAGTTAACTACTCTTACATTTGACTATAATAATGAATGAAAATGTACGGAAACAAATTCCATCACCAAACTTGTAGTTTGTCTTTGTTATTATCCTTCAATTTTGTCCTGTTCCCTACCCACTATATGTCTTCAAATTACCAATCAATGTACTCGCGCTCTCATAAATGCTTCTTAAACTCACTAATCAATCACCACTTTGAAGCACCGACTCTGACACGGACACTGGACACACGGCACTGCTCCGCGGATCACCACCTCCTCTGCTTTGAAAAGTTTCTATCAAAATCAGTGGACTTATCAAGTTTACTCATCACAGCATTCTTAAAATTAATAGCATCCTGAATCTGTGAACAAGACCTCTGCATTCTAACTCCACTCAAACTGTTTCTAGATTCCATCAATTCATTCAATGAAAGCCTCTTCTTCGGACCCGGTTCTGGTCGTTGCTTCGGTGCACTATGAGACCTCAATTTAGCCTTAAAAGACTGTGTATTAGCCATGTAATTAGGATAATTACCATAATCACCAATGTAATAACTATCTCCACAAATTGTTTTAGGTGTGGAAGGTGCAACAAACCCACAAGTACATGAACTTGTGAAACGTGGAGTACTCTGTGCCGTCGAAAATCTGCATTCTTCCCCTGTTATTCCCCAATCTGATTCGTTATAATTTCTTTGATTTGGAATGAATAACTGAGATGGATTAACTTGAAGTGGAGAAGAAAGTGTTTGAAATGAAGGGTCATCTCCAAAATCTGAAATTGATGTATTGCTTCTTCTAGACCTTGATTTTGGTCTTCCAGTATCAACTTCTACTATTTTTGGACTTCCAATATCATAACTGTTTGTGTTGTTCATTGTAGCATCAAAAGATGATGATAATCTTCTACTGTGAATAGGAATTGAAGCTGTGTACTCATTCCTGTTACTCTCATTGGGATTGTACCTTTCCTGCAAAAAATCATAAGAATTGCAAATAAAAGACTATTCAAGAGATACTAGAATATGAGATCTGTTTATGTATTTTACCGTGGATCTTCTTGCTTGTGTTTGAAATCTGTTATTGGTTTCATTCTTTGTGTTTATGATTAGTCCACGAGATTTATGAGACCTTACTGTTGCTTGTGCTCTAATTAGAGCTTGCATACTGTGTAATGTTGCTGTTGCTTGCTTCCTCACTAAGTACCCTCTCACTAGTGCTTGTAACTTTACCAATCCCTTTAAGGCTCTTAATGCTTTTCTTGCCTATTATAGAAACCGATTTCAAATTGTCACATTCAACAATGCCATAATAAAAAAATGAAATATTATAGAAATCAATTTCTAATGTTTCTTTCAATAATTGTTCATTAACACTTTAGTTCTAATTGAAGCTAATACTTTAAAACTTAAAGAGCCTAGAATTTGAATCTGACTAGTTCTTAAAACTGCATATGTAAAATCACATAATTAATTAAAGAAAGGTGAATCAAACTTACCAAGTAACCCCTAAATGTGGTTTGAATCTTGACAGCAGCAAATTTCTGGGGTCCACCACCAAACATGGTGTCTCTGCCGTGGCTGGTTAGTCTAACCACAGCCACGGCAGCTTGAGCAGCTGCCACGGCAGCATCTGCTGCTGCTGCCGTTGCAGCGGCTACCGCAATAGCGTGCTTGTTTTGCTCCTTCTCAGTTTCTGAGTAGAAGGATTGAACCCAAGCAGCTTCTGCAGGTGAAATGTTAGGAGGTATGGTAGCTGGATTATGACACAAGCCTCTTGATTCTCTCTTTGAGAAATCTTCAGAAGGAGGATGAGGAAGAGGAGGATTCCATTTGGTACTTGAAGAATTTGAATTTGAATTATCTTTGTCTTTCTTTATCCCAAACAAACTCTTGAACCACCTTATGGTTCTACCCATTGGTTGTAGTGTTTGAGGTCTTGGATTGGAAGAATACTAGTGCAAGTTGAAGTGTGAAAACCTACAAAAACAAGAACAAGTCACAGTTTATTAAGACCAAAGAAAATGCCTCGTGAAAAACTACATTACATGACAAAAACACACCTCTGTAACATGGGGTGAAGCATGGAAAGCAAAATCAAACAACATTAAAATAATGAACTATATAATATATAGAGTGTGACATTACACACATTGAACAACTTACAAAGTAACAAACCATGTTATGTTACTATTAAACAAATAGAATTTTTTTGTAGTAAAAAAGAATCACCTTGGAAGAATCAAATTCTTGAAAGGTAAAGCAGTTCAAAAGTTGTAAAAGAAGAAGTGGTGGAAAGTGAAAGACCCAAAATTGTCCATGGAACTCAGAAAAAGAAGAGAAGTGAAACAGAACAGGCCCACAGTGAAATTATATATGTATGTTCAATGTTCATTCATCTGTCCCTATGAGCGACCTGTCCTTAAAAAAGATAGATACCTCAGTGTCCTAAATTATCTGACACACTCGTGAATGCATTCCTAGTTAATCTTTCCTTGTAACAAATATATCAACTTCTTCTGCTAAATTTCTTCAATGCTTGCTTATTTCTCTCTTCAGCTTTCAACTTCCTAAACCAAAGAAACGGGTTGTGATTTGAGTAGGTTCTTGTGTGATTCATAAAAAGAAACCGAATAATTCATCTTTCTTTCTTTCTTCTGAATATGGCTATATGTTACTTTTATGCATTAAAGCTGAACCAATAAAAGATAGCTTTTTAGATGAATCAACAACATTGTTCCTTTTTCTACCTCCAACACCCTACTACTCTCTATGACGCTCTCTAACTGTACCTACTCTTCATCGTTTTTCTTTCTATTTCATTGTTCTTTTTACTCAATTATTTGTGTACTTATTTTGGCTACCCTGTTTGTTTTTACTGTCCTTTTTTCTGAAACTTAGAAATCAATCATGGCTTCTAATGGGAAACATAGGGTCCTCATATATAGTACTAGCTAGCTTGGATATTATCATCATTAATAATATTTTTTTTATTTTTGATATTATTAGTGGGTGAATGATTGTTCAACATTTCAGGACGTTTGCTTTTTTTTTTTTTACAAAATTCAAGCATGTTTGTCTTTCTCGTGATCTTAACTCAGTTGGTTAAGATAATATATAATATATGTAAAGTCTGGGGTTCAAACCCTGACCACCACAAAAAAAAATAAAAATATTACCAAATAATTACATGCTTTTGTAAAACCTTGTTTGAGTGAGACTGTTTTGTTGTGTATGTTGAGAATTACTTTACTCTGCATGCTTTTGCACGGTAATTTAATTAGTTGAAATTTCAAGTATACTACAAGTAAATAGAATCAGTAACCAAGACTAAAAAGAAGTATACGATAAATTCAAATTTTCATTCACATTTTAGTACATTAAAGTCAAAAGACAATTTTCTCTATTTTACTTAAATTTAAATTGTAAGGAATCGAGATTCAAAACAAACTTGTTGAGTTGTTGTACTAGAGTAGAATTCGAGTACTTTGCTGACTGGAGCAATCAGATGAAAACAAAATTTCTCTGAACACGTCGCTATTAACAATTATCGTGCCAGTTTGTAGTCTAGTAAGCAGTTAAGCACGATATCAAACACTAAACAATGCGAGATCCAGTAGTAAATTCTATGTCTGAAAAGTACAGACATATTAAATTGTGTCTCTCATGCAATAAACCAGTATATATAAATTTTACATACAGTCAAAAAAAAATTAAGAGTTTTATCTCTTTTTTGAGTTATGCCCCTATGTTAAAGTAATTTGACCCGATCAAACCCAACCCATGGTGTTCAGGCAAGAACCGGTTGCAAGATCGGGTCGGGTTTTGAACACTCCTAATAATGGTTTGGGAAGTTCTAGTGATTAAAATCTAAGTAATTTGTTTTTGAATAACCTAAATTAACTCATCCAAATTAACATTAAGGAGAATCGAATCTAAGATCTTGAAGAGGGACACATTCACAGAGATTACAAGTCGATATCATCAGACCAAATGGGTTAAAATCAAAGTAATTTATTTTGTAAGACCTAAAATATAATTAAACAAAAAAAAGTTTTTAAAAAGTACATCAGTAAAACTCACAACACTAATGCATAAAAAAAAGGTATTAGGAAGTCAAAATAGCTGACAATATAAAATGTTCCTATAATCTTTTACTGTTTAAGTTAAACTTATCAATAAAATACTTATACTAAAAATAAGAACTTCGGGCCTTCAGCCGTCTTTGTAATAAAAATAAAATAAAATAAGAACTTCATTTACCACTTAATTAATAACAATTATTAACATCAGTACACCAAAAAAAAACTAACACCAGTAAAAAATTAACATTGGAATAGTTTTAGCTAACATAATACTCTCTATTTTTTCTAGGGCTAATACGCTGTGTATCTTTACAGCGATAGTTGCCAACATGCTCTATGTATGGCACTGCTCCAATTTCAACCTCAATGTGAATTGATGACAGTACTGCCAATTTGAATAGAGAATAGAGATGGTATAGCTGCATGCATGCTGTCCATTATAATCATAATAAATAGTAAAAACTCTCTTATAATTAAACAATATTCTCTGCGGCGGCAATTAGGACCCTATTCTTTGTTTAGGAATCACCCAGTCCTATCCTAAGACCAAGACCATTAACGCCATTGCAACCATTATTCTATAGCTCATTCCCCTTTTTGAAATTACTTCCATGCTATGCTATGGTGTCAATGCTTTGTCTTTTTGGATAACAATCACGACGGTGGAGGATGGTAAAATCCATATAGGGTAAAATTGTCGGCAAAGTGCAAACCTTGGATTTATCCTGCAGTATGAAACTACGAAAGCCGGAGTTATGGGCGTTTGTCAGATCATATAATAAGCAGGTCCGTTAGTTTTGTTGGACTGGTCCAAATTCCATCTACTGATAGTAGCACATTTTAGTGATCTAAATGGCGCCACATGATGGCGGATACAACTCCACAAACACAACAGATTTCACTTTAAGATCCTAGAATTTGTCTATAAAAAAATGTACGTCTAAGATACGGTTTCTCCATATCCGTAAAAACTTCATACCCTCAATCACAACTAACTTTATTGTCGGTGTGTTTGCAAGTACACCACCTTACAAAGGAGTTGCCTCCATTCTCCGTTGTGCTTCCACAACTACGTGCATAAATCTAGGTCCACTCCAAATCATCGGTGTCATCTGTCGAAAAGTACCCAACACAGTAGTTGACAGACCTGTTACACCTTTGATTGGCGCCCACTGTTCCAAAAAAAAAAATCCTACATTGATCAGAAATCGAGACTAAGAGCGGTTTATAAACAACATAAATCTTATATTGATTGAAAATTGAGGCGAATAGCAGATTATAAACAACATTCACACTTCTCAAGTCAATAATACAACTTTTACAAAATATAAAAACCATCGCATAATTCTCAAGATAGGCAATACCTCATAGACACAATAGAGGGACTTGAGCTTTGACAAAGTGCCAAGTAGGGTTTTCAGGTTGGTAATTATGATCAATACAAACAGTCAAATATAAAAACAAATGAACGAATCAACAACAAATACTAGTATTTACCAAAATTATTAAATTAACAATACAGTCACAAAAACAAATAGTGGCATGTATACTTTGTAAACAAAAATATATGGGTTAATAGTGTTTTTCACACCCCTTTAATATATGTCATTTCCGGTTTTCACTCCTGTAAAAATTTCGGTTTGATTTGCATCCTTGTAAAAGTTTTTTTTTCCGGTTTTCACCCCTCCTCCCTCCAACTCACCAAATCAGCTTATGTGGCGCTGACATGGATTTATTTTTATTTTTTTTCACTTGCCACGTGTATAATTCAATTTTTTAAAAAAAATTCAATTAAAATTTGAGAAATTTCATTTTTATTATTAAAATATCTGAAATTTAATTTTTAAAAATAATAAAAATTCAAAAAATATAAAAAAAAAATCATTTATATTATTTTAAAAATAAAAAAATGTTTTAAAAAAATTTGAAAAATTATTTTTAAAAGTAAAAAAATTGTAAAAATTCAGGAAATAATTTCTTTAAAGATTTTTTTCTTAAATTCAGGAAAAATATTTTATTCCCAAAATTTTGATTTTTTGTAAAAAAAAAACTATATTTTAAAAACTTAAATTTTTACTAGAATGGAAAAATTAAAAAAATTTCCAGAATTTTTTTATATTAAAAAACGAAAATTTTAAAAAAATAAAGTTTCTTCAAAATTAATATAAAAAAATTCTGGAAAAATTAAAAATTTATATTCAAACTTTTCCCTATATTTTTTCAAAAAAAGTATAGTTTTTTCCGAAATTTAAAAAATCAAGAAATATAATCAGTATTTTTTCGAAATTACAAAGATTTTAAAAAAATTTGAAAATAAAAAAAAAAGGGTCAGATTTTTTTATTTTAATTTTCAAAAGTTCTGGAATTTTCTAATTTTAATTAAGGAATTTTTAATTTTAAAAATTTCATTTTTTTAATACTAAAAAAATTCTGGAAAAACTTTTAATATACATTTTTTATTTTTCCAGATTTGTTTTTCTATTAATTTTTAATTTTAATATAAAACAAATTCTAGAAGAAATTAAAAAATTTAAAATATAATTATTTTTATGCAAAAAATAAAAAATTTGAGAATAATTTTTTTTCCAGAATATTTAAAAAACAAATTACTGAATTTTCCGAAATTTTTTAAAAAAAACATTAAGTAAAAAAATTATTTCCTGAATTTTTACAATTTCTTATTTAAAAAAATTAATTTTAATATTTTAAAAAAAAAAATTAAATTAATATAAAAGAATTTTTTGGATTTTTATTAATTTTTAAAAATTAAATTTCTGATAAAAAAATAAATAAAATAAATAAATCCATGTCAGCGTCACATAAGCTGGTTTGGTGAGTTGGATGGAGGAGGGGTGAAAACCGGAAAAAAAAAAAAAAAAAAAAAAAACTTTTACAAGGATGCAAATCAAACCAAAATTTTTACAGGGGTGAAAACCGAAAATGACATATATTACAGGGGTGAAAACCACTATTAACCCAAAATATTTTAACAAAAATATACAGTTGAAGATCATATTCAAACTATAAACACAACACTAACAAAAAAATATAGGAAATGTTAACGAATGCATTTAGGGCACTTTTTAAGAACTATTAATAGTAATTTTTTTAAGAAAAACTATGTAATTAATATATTTGAATTTGCAACATTTGAATTTTTTAAAGAATATTTTCTAAATTTAGGATCCTTAAAGAGTGTCCCGTGAGAACTCGTTAACAAGACCCAAAATATCTTCTATACATACATTTGAGAATAAACAAAATAAAACAATCCACATGACATATCAAAATTAAATACAAACGAAAAAATACATGTGTCTAATGGCAATACAAAGTTGACTAATAATCATTATCAAATTTCCATTTATTGACAAACTTTTTTTTAATGACATCATTTATAATAGAAGGAAAAGTTTAACACAATATTTTGATTTTTTTTTTTTTGAGGGAACACAATATTTTGATTGTTAGTCAAATTATATAAAATAACATAATTTCAAAATAAAAACTTAGAATTAGTTAAAACAAAATTAAATGATTTTTTTTAATGGTAAACAAACATAAATAGTATCATATATTTAAAAAAAAATCTCTAGATTTTTTTGACACAAAATTTATTTTTTTAAAGCTAAAACGAACACATCCTTATTGGTTCAATGGTAAAAAAACGTACATTTATATGTTGCAGGATTAATTCAGTTGTGCACATTAGACAAAGTCGATCTTTAATTCAAAGGAAGTTTCTTTCACATTTTCTTATCATTGTTGATATTTGGACTTCACTATGTCAAGGCCCAAGTGTAATATGAAACCATAGCCCATGGTCAGGCCTTAATTGTCGTTGGGCTTGCTTTCACCTACAAATGAGATATTTGCTCTTCTTCCATCTGCTTTCGCTCGTTCCCTTCAAAATAGTCGAGTGTGAGTTGACTCACGCAGATACTTTTTAACGTGAGTTAACTCACATAAGTGTATTCTTAAGCGTGATTTAATTCACGTTGGACGGGAATGAGCAAAAATTGATGAGAGAAGAGCAATTATCACAAATGAACTACATGTCTACATCACAAGTTATCCAACAAAAGAAATCTGTATCACCAACAAATATGTATGTTTGTAAGGGGTCGGGGGATACTTCTCTTTCCATAATTTAAATATATTCACCAAAAGGGGGGTTCAGGAGACTATGCATATTACGTCAAGAAAAACCACATAAGAGAGTTGGACAATACATCTTTGTCCAAAACTTGAAAACATTAAGTTTATGAGCTCCACACTTATTTGGTGCTCAACATTCACTCTTTCTTTCAATGTGATACTTTTATCTCACACTCGTTACACAAAAATCTCACGCATCAAATGCAAGTCATTAATTCATTATGATCCTCCGTCAACCGAATGCTTTTTTTATCCACGTACATTTACTTGCATTGGCGTTGACTGTAACACCCTGTTTCCCAAAACAACGTTTAATAAAGAATATATAATCAGAGTTCAACAAATACGGGCATGTCACACTACTTTTCAAAATTTGTTAAATAGAAAATAAAACTATTTAACTTCAACAACTTTAATCTCATAAATAATTGCAGCGGAAAAATTCTTTCAACATAATAAATCTTCTTCAACAAAATCTTGGCACAAAGGCCTCAACAATAAAATGATATCCAACATAATTAAGGTTCAACAACATTATTTAAAAATTCGATACATAAAGGAATGAAAGAATCAAGACAACGTTTCCCATCCTGTTACGTATCAGAGCCCTAGGACACTTGAGCCGACATCCTACAAGTCTCCATTACCTGCACTTGCCCACAAGGCGGCAATTCCAACAGAAGGGGTGAGAAACACATTCAATAATAATAATATATAATTCATCAAATCGATGAAACAACAACAACATTATACCACAAGTATCAACAAGTTCATATATGTATGTATACATATATATATAGCAACAGCAACGTTATCAACATCAACGACATTTAGCAAGATACAACAACAATAAACAATCAACAACAACAATATCAACAACATCAACAAATCATCACATATAACGAAAACATCTCAAACATTCACAAGTACATCATAACATCACAAATACTTCAACACGTCATAAATACATCAACAAGTCACAATTACACCATCACGAATACATCATCACTTTGCAAATTACATCATCACTTCACAATTACATCATCACTTCACAAACGACACGACACGACTATGCAACACTTAGACCTCATGCATGTGGTACCAACCAGGGCATCAAGCCCTCAACGTATAAGCGTAAATAGGCTCACAGGGCATCAAGCCCTCAACTTACAGGGCATCAAGCCCTCAACGTAATATGTATAAATATACATTACAGGGCATCAAGCCCTCAACTTAAATGAGTATGCATGGACTCAACGTCTTACAACTTAAACAACTTAGACATCTCATATGACTCCAATAATTTGGATCGACATCTTACAATTTAAACAACTTAGACCAACATTAACATCCTAATCATGACAGCAAGGCAGCACCATTAAATAATATGCAGCAAGTCAACATCAACAATAATCGCCCAGTATAACCATTACCACTTCATATGAACATCTTTCACAATATATAAATCTGTCACATAATTCCAACTCTAAATCATCAATCATTACATTATTTATAAATTACACTTAGTCAAATAATTCATCAATCACACTATCACATCAATTCAATTTATCATAACATTATACATGGCATATACATTCATTAAATTACCTTATTATTAAAATGACACATCTTTAAATGATACATATTTATATAACACATCTTTAAATCAATACATATTCAAATAACACATCTTTATATCACACATCTTCAAATGATACATCAATTACATCATTAAATAACACATCATCAATTATTTATCTTTGCTCATCAATTCATATCTAATCAAAACATTCTTAGAAAATAAAGCTAGTTGATCAGTAAAATATAAGCCAAATACTCATAAAACACTCCGACTAAATCCCTAATACTTAAGTTTGAAGTTGGGAAATCAACCATAAGTTTTGGACTAACTTGGGATAAGTTATGCTAAGTTTTCTTAAAGTTTTCTGAAGACCTACTTGGACTATTTTTATCATAACTCGAGATTTACAAAACATTTTCGAGTCAAACCAGTGCCATTAGAAAGCTAACTCAATTATCTACAACTTTCCTGTTTACACCTAAGACCAATTATGTACCAATCAATGCCAGTTTTCATTTCAAATTCGGACAAAGTTGTGCTGAAATTCATAAAAATTCACTGTGACCTACGTTCAGTAATTTGACCATAACTCAAGTTCTATAAATCATTTTGACGTCAGACCAACGTCATTAGAAAGCTAACATTCATACCTACAACTTTCGTGTTTACACCGAAAGCTAGTTCGAAACAGAAACTGATGCAAAAGACGCAACAACATGAAACAGGGTATGCTGTCAAAGGTAGCTCTCGGGAAAACTCTATTTTTCACTCAAAAACCCAAACTTCATCTACCCAAATCCCAAATTTGATAGAGAACAATGTTTACAAGTTCTATATACAACATAACAATCAAAACAACACAGAAACATGCATTAAACAACACAATTCATCACATCATATCAATTATCATAAACTTTCTAAACCCTAAACCTATAACACAATTTCATCAACAATCAAAATTATATATACATATTATTGAAGGAATCTCACCCTTACCTTAGATTATGACTCCTGAATTAAGCTGCGTTCTTCTCTTTTCTTCTAGCATCTTCTCTTGGTTCTAGGTTTTCTCCTCTTCTTCTCTCAAAAACTCACTTTCTCTCTTTTTTTTTCAATTGTACGTAAAACTCTTTCTGACTCTCCTTTTCTTTTTATTGTAAACTATAACCCCCTCTTATTTCCTTAACTCCCACTTATTCCTCGTAATTATACTTAATTCCCTTTAAACTAAATAATACTATTTTCTACCTTTTTATTAAATAAATAAAATAATCAAACAATATTTATTTAAATAAAACACAACACCATAAATCATATAGTAAATTATCATCACACCAAATATTACACAATTCATACCAAGTCATATATTTCACATAAAATCATATCTAAATCATATATGTCAAATATAGTCATATAAAATCATATAAAAATACTCAAACATCAACTAAAAATAATTAAATAAAATTGGGGCGTTACATTGACATCCACCACATCAACAAGACACATTGTCTGACCACCATTGTCGATAAGGCTTTCGACACAAGGATTTGATCGAACTCTTTGTCGAATCATCGGTAATGATACTAGTGTTGGATCAAGAGAGAAGTTTGGGAGATCATCTATATAGAAGCCAAAAACAATTATACACAACATCTTTATCCAAAATCTTAAAACAATAAGTTTATTGATCATCACATTTATATGTGAGATCATTGACTATTCAATTTTTCAAATAATATGAGACTTCTACCTTATATTTGCTATCTATCAAAATAGATATTTGATCTTAGTAAAAAAATTAACAAATATTTGATGGTGTATCGTGGGACCGAATACGTTTTAAATTTTTTTTAACTTTTTTGTTGTTAAGTAGTATAGTGTTTAGAAATTCACCTTTACAAGATAAATAAGTGAGAAATTTGAGGTTCAAACTTTAACTCCTGCTTATATAATATAATATCTCTACCAATTAAATTATGTTCACAACACAAGGACTAAATTTTCAAGCCATAACTTATTCCCTATACAAAATATTTTAAAAACTTATCCACACACATTCAAAATCTCAAACAGTGTATACAAAATCCACCTTGGAATTGAAAGCTATTATCATATAGATCATGTATACCAAATTTAACATTAAATATATACTATTTGATATGTTAATGACTTGTATCAAAATTAACATCTTATGAATTTTCATCAAACAGGTTAATTTTATGCATCTAATTAACATATCGAATAATATAAGTGATAATAGTTTTCAATCCAACGATAGTAAAGAGTTATTATATGTGTCACATTAATTATAGGAGAAATATATCACCAAAAAAAATAAAATTATAGGAGAAATGCTTATTATTACGAATTATGCGCGCAAGAATAGCACGAACGGATCTACACCCTTAATTAATGCCAACTGTCGATCTGATTTCCACCAAATAGACTCTTTACATTTTCCTTGATTTTAAAAAATACACTGCTTCTTGCATTTCTTCACTTTTTACATTTCTTCACTTTCTGACATCATGGGGTCAATTAATGATCTAACACACACATATATAGTATATTCAGAGAATTTGTTGACGCGAGATGTACGTCGCATGAATTATTCTCTTTAATTTGTTTCTACCAGCACATTTCATCGCCCTTAATGGATCACGGCCCCGCCGTCATTTTTTCACTCTATGAGACGACACTTTAATCATCGTTGAAATAAGTCAGGATCAAATGAAAGGGAGGTGTATTGGATTAGGATTTTGAAGGACAATTTTCGCTTAAAAAAGTCTCGAGGATTTTAAAAGATTTTGTGTGATTTTAATGACTTTCAGGATTTTAAAAGACTATCAGGATTTATAATTTGGATTTCAATGGATTTACATCATGAGATTCTTAAAGATTTTAAAAGATTTCAAATGATTTTATAGATTTATAAGATTTCAAAAGATTTTATCAATTTTAAAGATTCATTGAAATAAAATGATTACAACACATTCTTTATCATAATATTTTCAGTATATACTTTTTTTTTTAGATAGAGAGATGAAGAGAGAGAGAGAAAGAGAGAGAGAGGGGGGAGGGAGAAGAGAGGAGAGAGAGATAGAAGGGAGAAGGGGAAGAGAGGGGAGAGAGAGAAGGGGAAGGGAGAAGAGAGAGAGAGGAGAAGAAAGAGAGAGATGGTAAAATTTTAAAAGAAAAACAATCCCAAGAAATCTCATGTTTTTATGAAAGACTTTTTCATGCTAAAATTTCACTAGAATATCCCACAAAATCCATCAAAATCCAATTTATTAAACAATCCTTCAAAATTTGAATGATTTTGAATACCACAAGACTTTTTTTAAATGATGAAAAGTCTTGATTGAATACCTCAAGACTTTTTTAAAATGACAAAGAGTCTTGATTGAATACAACAAGATTTTTTTTAAGTTGCAAAGAGTCTTGATTGAATACCTCGAGATTTTTCCATCATTAAAAAGTATTTTAAAATCCTTTGAAATCCTAATTCAATACACCCCCCTAAGGTGTCGAATAAAGTTTAAGACCAAATTTTAACCATGTACTATAATTTATTATAAGTTAATCTAATGGCTAAAAAACATTTGGTCTTTAAATTGAATATTACCACTCTCTCTTTCCTTTTCTGGAAAAGTAAAAAGATTTCATATATTCTTGGTGTAACACAACATGAACATATTATTATTTTTGTGATTTGTCTCATGGGTTTCCATGGTATACTTGTTTTGCAAAGGAAAAGCTAAAAACATATATATCGCTTGAAATGAAAATGCTGATTCTAATATTCCTTGTTCACGGTATACAAATAATAATAAACAAGATGATAAAAATCAGATATCAAGATCATCAACTTCCACAAAGAAAATGGATCATTCAAAAATTAAAATAAATAAATGATCCGGGAACGAAGTGAAAACGGGAGTGGTCCCTTCAAGTGTCGACCTTAAAGGGAGTAGAGAATCATATTCATGGATGGCCAAATTGGTGGAACGCATCATGAATCGTACCCATATGTGGAGGAGAAGGATCATCCCCTTATGACTTGTGAGTTATTGGGGGAACAATTCAATCCAAATTGAGAAATAAAAGTGATCAGTTTCTTGAGCAAATTAATCATGAAAAAAATGTTCCCTCATATGGTCAATTAATACTATCATATTATATAGCTAGGTACGTCTAGCTACATTATATTATATAGATATAGATATTCCGTGTGTTATATGGCTTTGTTGCTTGCGGGGTTGACACTTGACATAGGGTCATTACTACATTAGTTAGCTACCTAAACTGATACTCCCTTTGTCTAATAGTGTCACATAGAAATATTTACTTGGTCACAATCACAAATAAAAAATGTTTAAACATACACATTAATTAAAACATTTAAAAGAAAATATAATTAAATGATGTGACAAAAAAAAATTATTTGTTTTTCTCCATCTATGTGAGTGTGTCCAAACACTTTTTATTTGTATTTATGTCCATGTAAGACTTGCTCTAGTATCACATTTATTTGTCTCAACATTATTTATCATTTTATATTATAAATGAAGTATTAATTATTTTTCTATCAATATATAATTATTTATTGTATCTCAGCGTACTTAGTTAAACTACGTGTAATATAAAATAGGAGTGTAATCGTCAAAAAAAATAAAAATAAAAATAGGAGTGTATATATTCTGTGTTTACTTCTTGGAATGGCTATTGGGTTTCTTTGAAATAGAGACAGCTATAAAGAGGAGTTTCCATGGTGATCATGATGGGTTGGTGATGAACTGATGGTCTATATAATAATAGATGGAAATCATAGGTTTTTATGGCATGATAATAAATTCAGCTGGATAATCTAAGAGCATAAATATCGGTTGAAAACAACTGTGTCTTCATCAAAATTTAAGACACCATGTCAGAGTATTATGTATAATTACAAAGTATGGTTAGTTTTTTTTTTGCAATCGTTCATCTGCAATACTACCGTGTCTTTTGTGCTTTTGTTGGATTAAAAAACAAATTGTAACATCTTTACAAAGCCAAGCAAAGACTATTTTAATATATTGTGGATTTTAATGAGACCCATTTTAGAAATTTAGATGAGTGTCAGGCCGTTCCTCTGAAATTAGAGGCTCGACTCTCTTGGTAAAAATAGGCCCGTAAAAAAATACAATACTTTTAAAAAAACAAACTATAATGTTTTATTTTATTTTTTAGAATAATTATAATGTCTGTTGTTAGAACTTTGCGATTTTATACGACAAGTATATGCCAAAAATTACAAGTGCTGTAAAAAAAAATAAGAAAAGAAAATTTAATATTGTATTTTATTTGTAAATTTAATTAGAAGGAGAAGAAGAAGTATTGATGACATCAAATCCATTAAAATTAGTCCCAAAAGAGACCCTATCATGCTGGAAAAAACTACAATTAAAAAAAAATGAAAACAGCCACCAGGAGTTGAACTGCAGCCTCCAAGCAAAGCACAAATAAGTACTACCACTGGGCCACGCCTTCTCCATTGTTACTATTACAATGCTGCTGCTATATATTAATATTTTAATGCATTATATATAAAAAAAATATTTTGGGCCCCAAATTTGGGGAGGCCCAGCTCTATAAAGTTGTTTGCACCTCCCTAGAGACGGCCCTGATGAGTGGTATGAATATTTAAAAAATATAGTTGAGTGGTTTAAATAATTAGAAAGTGTGAAGTAATATAATATATTAAGTGGGTTCCATTTACACTATCTATATAGGTAACATGGATGTCGATAGCATCCATAGACACAATGACATTGTGAAAACAAAATAAAAAATTGAGGGTGCTATAGAAGGTTCATGAGTAGGGGACAAAGAAAGTGGATTAAGAGATACTGAGAGGATTGGGTTGGTAGCCAAAAGGGAAGCCGTGTGAGAAGTATGACGGTACAGAATGATGTTGTCTATGGACTATGGCCAGTTCATCTATCTTCATTTTAATTTCATGCTCGATCGTTTGCATGTATCACATGTTTTTCACGCATCCCTTCTTGGAGTAGAGCCATTCACTTTATATCATTTGCATGTAATTTGTCCCTTCGAGGACATCCGATAAAATTGAAACGACATAGAGAAGATTAAAAAAAAAATCACTTACACGTAACTAATATATATAGTTATATACTTCAATTCTACTATAGTTATTCTAGGCATGGTTTATTTACATTATATTTCCTTCATTTGTTTAATTCGTTATTCTAGGACTTTTACATATATCATGATAACAAATATTTTCTCTTACTTTTCATATAATTATTTTATCTTTTCTCTGTAACTTTATACTCATTTATCACCTCATTTCATATTTTTCAATTTTTAATACAATAAATAACTAGAACTTCTTTCAAAAAAAAAAAAAAAAAACTAGAACTACTATGACAAAATAATAATTAATATTGCATTAAACTTTAAAACTACAAACAAAATAAAAACATAATTTTCTGCAAATAAGGCAATTAAAAAGGATAAAGGGAGTAATAAAGATTCAAATTGATAGTGTATGAAAGACTGAAATTTTATAGAATTTCTCAGAAATCGATAGTGTATGAAAGATAATTATACGCATTGATCATTGTATTATCTATTGTTGTGTGGTTTTTTAAAATAGGTTCGTGGGTCTGCATTTTTGCCCACAACACAGAAGATTGAATTGGATTAAGCTTGATTCAAAAATATGTTGGCTCTTTGTTAGCTGGGTCATGAGTTAATAAAACGAACTCATATTGAATTCTATATGTTTTTCCTAAAAAAAAATAAAAATAAAAAAAATTCAATCTACTAAGCTAGTCAACGGTCCCTATAGGAGATGAGCTTTGTGCAATTAAAAGTAAATAGAAAAAACACTATGAGATTTGATAGAACATACAATGATCTCACACTCCGTTTTGTAATTGAGAGAGAAACAAGAATAAGATCTGAAATGTACTTTGCTTATTTAAATGGAATTGGATTACATCACATATTGTAGAGAAGCTTATTTATACACGTAAGTCCCATATCATGTACATTGCATTAACCGAATGAAAATAATAGTTACAAATTGGTTTAACAACTTCTAACTAACTTGAATTAACTACTTTCAACAAGATTGAATTGCATTTTAAAAAACTTGTGGTGAACTTTTTTATAATAGTAACACTTTAATCAAAATAAGGACCGAACACAGACTGAAGGTCTTAATGTACATTTTAGGAAAATCAGATGTAGAAAGTTTGGGAAAGGTACATGTCTTGGTTTTATTTTTGTTGTTAAGATGTGTATCTTGTTGTTTTAAGAAACTATATTTATGTTTCAAAAATTGCTCATCTCTAACAAAAAACACTCACTCCCATACAATTTGACCAAAATACTTTCCGTGTGAGTTAACTCACACTCGTTAAGCTGAAGTATAACCTGCGTGAGTTAACTTACGCTAGGTTATAACCTACATGAGTTAACTCACGCTGAGGTTATAACATACATGCGTTAACTCACGCAGGGTTATAACCTACATGAGTTAACTCACGCTGACTTAAGTCAGATAGTGAGCGTGGCTTAAGTCACGCTGCGTGAGTTAGCTCACACGGAGGTATTTTGAATAATTCAATTGGGAATGAGTGAAACTTGATGGGAAAAGAGCAATTTTCTTATGTTTTGGCCTGGGCAGAAGCCCAAATCTACGGCCCAATACTAATAGCTACATTAACCCAAAATCATCGTCAAACAAGACATTGCAACATACTTCATGTACGCCACACCGCACAACAACACTCCTCGTTACATCGTAGCTGTCATATCAATATCTAACTGTTATCAACACATCCAGAGGACAGTTACAACGTATCCAGCTATAAAAACTTTGACTCTACAATTCACCACTTTTCGCACACTTTACATCTTCATTTCTCTTATTGACTTGAACGTTGAAATGTTAACTTGTTTTTTGCAAGTTTTTCCTGTCATCTACTGCACTGAAAACAATCTCCTATATACCACAATATTTTCTCTATTGCGTCTGGCTCTTTATGACATGAGCATTTTGACTAACACATCTCTACTCTAGTCTACTCCAGTTAAATTTCATTGTGCGCAAATGAACCAAAAAATTTCCCTAGTTCATTACTCAAATACTAAATGCATGTCATAAAAAAAAAAAAATATGCGTTAATATAATTGCATTATCCACCCTACAATTAAGTAATTAAGAAATTGTTTGTCCAAGCAATAAAAAGTCAAAAAACCATATCATATGCACGATATATGCTATACTTACTTGACCAAAAAAATATGTATAGTTATTTTATGATTATACGCGTGCCATAAGATATAGTAGTATAGTTATTAATTTTAAAAAACTTAGCTGACCTTTTTTTTCCACTAAAAACTTAGATGATTTTTTTTAGGGTCTTCTTAAAGATTTAAAAAATAGAAACAATTGATAACTTTTATGTAAAAAATGTTACTTTTTGGTGTTTTAATTTGTTGAATACACAAATTTCAAGATAAAATTTCTATTTTAAACATTTTAACAAGTGTCCCAGAAACGTTCGTTAACATTTCTTTTTTTTATTATATAGGAAAATACTTAGATGACTTTACTACAATGTCAAACACAATCCTTTTATATATAAAATCATTTTCTAAATTGATCATGCAATTGTTTTTAATCTAAATTTGGTGGTTTACGTCTCATGAAATGCGCAAGCCGGTGCAATGCGATGCGACATTTAACAATTCCCAAACTTATGTAAACTTACTATGGAATAGCACGCGCCTCTTGCAATAAGTGATGTCTTGCTTTCATATAAATTAAGGAGAAATTTTTATAAAAAAATAAAAAAATAATAACAATTTTACAAAATTAGCATGAACATTATGTCTAAATTAGAGAACATACCCCTCCAGCGTGAAATACTTTTTTTTTACCTTCGGAGTGAAATATAAGTAAAAATCAAATGTAAAAAATAAATGTAAAAAAGTTGATGTATTTGATTTAAAATTAAGAATTAATACATCACTTTTATTAATATTTTATTTGCTTATATTTCATTTTAGAAAGAGTAAATGATAAAAAGGCATTAAGCTCTGGAGGAGATGCACAAGGTTCATCGGAGGAGACTCGTGACGAAGAAACTCAACATTAGACGAGGCTTTAAGCTTGGCCAAAAAATCCGCAGATTGATTTCCTTCCCTAAAGGTGTGATAAACCATAACATTCCCCCTGCTCCAATAGCTCTCTTATGTCTTAAATTAACACATCATAAGCATGAAACCTCATAGAGGGACCATTGAAGATGTTGATACAATATTGTTAAGAATCAGAATTGCAAACAAAATCAGCAATACTCATGTCTTTGTGGCCATCAAGAGGCTATAGATGGCATAGAGCTCAAAATAAAGGATATCAAATGACTTTTCGATGTAATTAATTATCAATATGTATCCTCTTACATGTATCGTGTCATACTTGCACCCGTATCACGTATCCGAGCTTCATAGATTATTACTATATATTTGTTTTCTCAAGGGATCAAAATTGTGAGTTTCGGCATAAAGGTAAAATCGTTGGATTTTGAAACTTAGAAGGTCAAAAGTATATTTTAACATTATTGACATTTTTTAATAATAATAATAATATCTTTTAGTTTATCATTTTATTAATTTGTTTTCCTTAGGGAAATTACAAAATAATATTGGGTTTAGACATTACACCATCATCAGCAATAGCATGGGCGTTAAATCTCATCAACCGTCAAGTCTCAGCAACAATACCAGTCAACAACGGTTTCTGGCCGTTCATCATCCCATCATCACTGCCCATTCCATTCTCCACACAAGTAAGCAAGTGGGCCCGCATAGCTTCAAAATCCCAATCAGTGATCGCAATCACATACAACATAAACCCAGCACAACAAACCTGAGCCGAGAGCAAGCCCAACCAAAGCCCGCGAAACCCAACATCAAACCAAAACGCAAGCACAACCGCCATTGGCATCCCCACCATATAGAAAGCACCAAGGTTCACATTCGCCGCCACACCTGGCCTAGCTGTTCCCCTAACAACACCGCAACCCACCGTCTGAGTACAGTTACCAAGTTCACACAATCCAAGGATTGGAAGAGCCAAAGAAGTCAGCCGAAGAATATTTTCATCAGCTGTAAACATTCTTCCCCAACGAAACCTCATCCCTGTGGCAAAAACCGTCGCTGAGAAACCTATCATTAGAGCGACGAAAATTGCCACTAGGGATGATAACTTAGCTTGGAAAGGACGGTTAGCACCTAGCTCGTTTCCAACGCGTGTGGAAACAGCGAATCCAAGTGAAGATGGAAAGACATAAATGAATGAAGTAGTTTGAATTAGAATCCCCATAGAAGCAATTGTTACAGTGGGGTCCACAAGTAAACCACATAAAATGATCATTACTTCATACCACCACCATTCCAGACAAACGGAAACGCAGCTTGGTGTTGCCAGTCGAAGTAATGGCTTCCAGCCAGTGAGACACTCCTGGCTCGGCGCAGTCCATGTTGCACGGTGTAAGCCCGTTAACCAAATATACGTGATGAGGAACAATACAATGAAGAGGTTGGAGGCTGCAGAGGCAGCAGGGACTCCCGCGAAACCGAAGTGAAAGACAAAGAAGTAATTTAGTGGGAGATGGAGTAGAGTGCCAGCAAGTGAGGCTAATGTAACTGGGTGAGTGATTCCCTGTGCACGAAGGTAAATACGTATAGGGTGGATGAATGAATTTGTGATGAGATCAGGGAGAGAGAAGATTAGATATGTGTGAGCCATGGTTGTTATCTTTGGGTTCTGGTGCAACCAAATGAGTATTTGTGACATGTTAAGCCACATGAAGGAAATAGGAATGGAACATAGTAACAGGAAGAGAATGCAACGTTGAAGGGTTAAGGATAGTAGTTTAGGACGGTTTGCTCCGAATGCTTGTGAACAGAGAGGTTCCATTCCGAGAGAGAGACCGGAGAGAACGGAGTAGCCGGTGATGTTGGCGAAGGCGATGGCGAGTGAACCGGCTGCAAGTTCAAGTTCTCCTAGGTAGCCAAGGAACATCATGGACACCATGGAACGAGAATAGAAAATAAGAGCTGTTATGGCTATTGGGAAAGCAAGCATCATTAGGGATTTCATTTCTTCCATGATGGTTGAAAAGGAACATGTTGTTGGTTTGGTGTAGTCACTTATCAAGTGGACTTGCCCTGTTTTTTTTGCCATGATTATGTTTGTCTTGTTAGGGGAAGACAGTATGATTTAAATGGAGGTGGTGGATGGTGAATGGGTTTTTGGTTGTAGAAGGACTGTGAAACTGGCAGTACTAATGCAGAGAGAGATACTCTCTCTCTCGTAAGGTGACTAAAAACCAAACAAGTGAGGAGGAGAGGAGAAAGACACACGAAACTATGTGTATGTAAGTGAGAATGAGGAGGATGGCAGAAGGAGGTCAGTGTATAAATAGAGCAAATATTGTACCGTGGTCCAAACCTAAAGAAAAAAGTTTTGACAAGTAAACAAGCCCTAAACTTTTAAGGATCTGTCAATTTAATATCTCAAACTTTTTAAATAGTAAATTAGTTCCTTAAATTAAAGAATATGAAGGATTTAACCCAACCATCAAAATAATTGGTAGTAAGCATCAAAATGAACATAGAAATTTAAAAATTCTGGTGGAGTGGAAAGTTGGCTAAATTGATTGGTGTGTTCCAATTTATTAGATTGAATTGTTATTTTGTAAATTTAAGGGATTAAATTGATCGAGTCTCACAATTTCAATAATGAAAATGCATATTTTAGGATTTTGAAAATCAGATCACAAATCGAATAGTGTAAGACATGCATGTGGGTCATATTTAACTAATTCGGTTGAACCAGGTAAAAATAAATATATTTTTTTAAGGGAAACAATAATTACATCTTTTTTTTTAAGGAAACAATAAATACATTGTTAATTCATTTGTCAAAAAAAAAAACGTTAATTCCTTCAAAAATAAATATAGCGTTAATATTATAATTAATATGCAAGTAATAATTTATAAAATACAATTTACAAAATTTACAAACAAAAACATAAAATTCATAGGATAAATAAGTTGATAAAAATATAAGAAAAAATATGCAGGAGCATGAAAAAAAAATGAAATGGCCTATAATTTTTTTACCACAACTTTTGGCAAAGAAAAAAATAGGCCAATCAAACATGTAAACAATCATTTTGGTGATTGAATGCATGATCAGTTGGTATTACTTACTTTTACTAAAAAAAAAAAAATGTTATTACTTACCATTATTTTTGATATGTTTACAATCTCAATACATTTAAAAATTATAGTGACATTGTTTCACACATCCAAAACTAAAATGGACGTTTGCTCGATAAACAACCCTAATCTCATTCACATTCATTTTGCATATAAATGCTGTATATATGATGTCCAAAAAAATAAAAAGTTGTATATCATCTTCCCACTTGCAATGTCCACAGCTTCTTCCTACTCTCCCCACTTGCAATTCCCACGGAGCACTCCCCCTTGCACATTCTCTTCTTTTTCTCACAAATCCAACATTCTTTACATCTTCCTACTTGCAATTTCCACAACATCTCCTTTTATCTCCATCATCTTCTTTTGTATCTACACTATTTTATTTAGGGGTGGCATTTTCATTTGTTAATCCACTCAACTCATCAACTTATTAATCCATCTTGCAACCAACAAATAATTAGTTAATTAATTGACTGGATTTGGATTAAATTCACCTATTTCATAACACTAATGTATTACAATCCATTCAGTTACTGTTTAAATTTAATGGATCACCGATGGTATAAAATCTACTGGTTAAAACATAATTAACTTATTTATAAAGTTACTTTAAATTAGTATTTTTATAAATTAAAAAAATAAAAATAAAAAACTGAAAATTTTAGAGGTTCTTTATGACTTACGGCTCTTGAGCCCGGACTGAACGGGGTCAAACTATAATTCTCGATTCGATCAATTTAGCCGAACGATCAAATTTTTAAAACATTGACATATTTACTCGAAAGAAAAACTTAGGGTATTCTTTGTTCTTGTCTATGTGAGAGTTGATTTAATCAGAGTTTCTTCAATAAAATAAGAAAAAATGAATATATATTTTATAGTTTTTTGTTACTCGTATCGTTTTAGTACAAAGTCAGTTATTGATGAATTTAACTCATTAAAATGCAATCGAGTTCAACTATTTTAAATACCTAGTAAAGTCCAACGTTTTAGCCTTTTTTTTTTCTTGCAGTGAGGAGTAAGAAAGCTTAAATAATATTCATGAATAATTAGAGCCTACATATGAGTTATATATATATATATCTCTTAGTTGTGCCCTACAAAGATGGATGTATGTAAGCAGGCTTATATATAATCCAATCAGTATTCACGTAACGTGTTGGTTCACATGGGAGCGTGCGCAATTACCGGATGAGAGTGCACTACAATCCGATTCATCCGATCCCATTTTATGAAACAGATAGGTTGGAGGGAAACAACAATTGGCCATGTAGTAAGTGTTTTTACTAACCTTCTTTCTCTTTCTATCTGTCTTTGTCGTGTTGAGTTGTTATTACTCTTAACTGTTACTATAATTCTCCAAATTCTCATGTTACATATTCAAGTGAGAGTGAGAATGAGAGCAAAACTGGAAATACTTGAAGTGAAGAAAGAACTAATTAATTAACGTGGTAAATTGTATATTGTATGGTATTTGTACCGTGTAGGAATAGAATGTGACACACAAAAATGGTGTCCCCACTAACCCCATCTGACAACAATAACAGTCTCATATTTTGTAGGCAGTGGCACCACTTTTTCATTTTGTTTTCTGCTATTAAGGGAAGCAAACGTACTCTTGTGTTTGTGTGTGTACATAATGCAGTCTTGTGCCATACTCTCATTGTCCCACACCGCCCAAAAACCTTGCCTTTGGTCCCAACTCTCAATTAGGTTTTTTCTAAATTACCTTTAAAAAATAGTGGGTAATTTATCCACCAACCAATGAAAATGAGCAATTTATTGGTGGAGTCAAGATAGTTCATGAATATCACCTAAAAAGGTGAATGTTCATTGGATGAGATAAACTACCCACCATTTTTCATGGATATTCTAATTGTCACCCTCAAATTATGCCACGTAAAATATTCAACAATTTTTTCATAGAAACCCATTTTTCATACATATTCAAAATTTGATTAATCATATGCAAGAATATAGTTAATTCAATTCATTGGTAGTTAATTTAATTTACGTTGACATTTACACCTACCACCGACTGAAGTTGCCCATATTGTCCAATGTGGAGTCGCAACAAAATTATCCAACTGAAACATGGGTTCTTAACTTCTTATTCAGAGTAAAATGTAAAAAATAGTGTTAGGCTACCTACTTGATTAAGCTAAGAGAGGTGAAATATTATGGTCATACTAGTAATTAAGAAAATTTATGTTGCCAGTTAAAATTTGAAATGAAGAAATAAAAGTCTTCAATTTTATTGCTCGTATCACTTAATAGCTAGGGATGACACAATTGGAAACATATATGCATGGTGACTTTGAGTTTGACCAAGAGTTTTAAGAGTTTCAAATTGTTTTATGGAGTCAAAATTGCATGCAACATACAAGAGAATTGTGTTATAGAACATGTTAATACTATGTGATACTATCATTGTAATTCTTCACCTCTTTCCGCACCAATCATTGGTCTCTTTTATAGAGAATATTTTTTGTTAGCTCTTCTTATTTACTCCTCCTCATCTCCTGTATTTGTAAATCACACATGTCATGGTGTGGTGTCCCTTTGATTCCAATGTGTTTGCAATTGTGGCCACATTAATTGCATTTATATGCAATTTTTGACAATATCTGATATTGCACTTGCACACGTAAATATTGAATGTATTTTTGACGATACATTTATACGAAGTTGGTTTTATGATATTATGATTATGATGATATCAGAATATAAGTGCTACTTTTGCCTCCTAGGCACTAGGCAGTCATACTCTGTCTCTTCAAAAAAAACAATCAGAAGCAAATAAACTTGGATTCCATGTCATACCGATGTGTGCCATTTGTGGTGACTTTTTCCTAAAAGGGAATTTAGGTGCTTATAAAATTCACTGCCTTCTTTATTTACAAGGAATAAATAGGCAAATATCTTCGAAATTGTAAAATTTTGTAAATACTCTCGCAAAATTCTAAAAAAAGAAACCCTATAAATGTTTTACGGTTATAAATAGTTTTACATCCTTTTAACATTTTTATTTATTCTTCACTTCTCTCATTCTAAAATTTTCTATTATTTTTAGTTAGAAGTGGTTCATTATATCATGGTTATTGTTGATCATTCATACGATCCCTGAAATTGCTTTGCAGTTTTTACAGTTATCGTATGGTGGTCAGTAGAGACCTTTGATATCAATTACAACACTGTTTTTAAGTTTCAGTATATTTCGAATTGTATAATCTGAAAATTCCTATAAAAGGGTTTAGATTATATAATCCGAACGAAATGTGTTTTAAGAGAAAAAAATAAGACGCGTGATATTGAGGATGAGAAAAATAATAGTCAAATTTTAATCTTCTTGGATCTGGATATGCGTAACTTTTTTTTAAGATATATTTTTGAAATTTGCTCTTTAGACCCACCCCGTGTTGCTCATATCCCCCCTAAAAATAGAAAATACCTCTCGGAAGCTACTTTCTACTTGGTAGCCAGTGGAAGATACGTTATTTATTTTTTAAAGATTGGAAGATACGTTATGGTAGCTACCTATATACGTCATAAATTAGTTTATGTCATACTTCTTCTTCAACACTCAACCTCGAAAACCATTCAAAGTTTTTTTTTTTTCACAAAATTTGTGTCTCATTACATAATCCTTCCATTATACTCTACCTACACCATTTTGGTCGGAAAAAAAAGGTAATGTATCTCTTCAACCATCTATCTTTTCATTATTATTATTATTATTATTATTATCTTTTCAACCATGCATTGTCTTGAATATTGTACAATTGTTGACTTTTTTAAATTATTTTGTCTAAATACCGATTGAAACCGATTTTTTTTTTGTCAAGTAACATAGTGGAACTTGATTTCTAATGGGCCTAGAAACTGCAAAATTAATTAACGGATGATATCTCATGGTAGCCAACTGATAGTAAAAAACATAAATTTTTTAGTGATTCATATTATACCAACAATATTTTTAGCTAGTATTTCACTGACCCTTATATACATATATGTATTTATTTCAGATCCACAAAACACAATCTTTAATTTTTACAAATTCTCTCATCTCATTTCAGTTGTTCTCTCATCTCACTTCAGTTGTAAATACACATATCAAACCCTTGTTCTATATGAGCATGATCCAATGAAAAATGCATATAAGTTCCAAATTGGCAAGATCATAAGTTTATTAAGCATGCGGAAAAAACATATAGAAAATGCACGGAAAATGAACTTTGTTAATTTGGGATTCAAAACAAAAGACCGGTAAATTTTGACCGGTACTTAATGTTTAGATTAAACAAAAGACAAGTAAAAGACAATTGATACCTGTATAACCCCTTTGTTGTATTTTACTCTCTCTTTTTAATTTTTGTGTCGATGTATACGTTGTCATATATATCTTTAGTTGTTTCATAAATTATTCTAAAATAATTGTTTAAATAACATACTTAATTATTACAACTAAACATCAAACTCGTATAAAAAATTTCCTTGGCAAAAATATGTTTTGTTAAATCGTGAAAAATATTAATTGTATATGCTTCTTTAGTATTTTCATTTAGATCTTAAAATAATGGGAGAGGAACCTTAAGCACAAGACGATGGAAGCAATGCACGAATTCCAGTTGTGTCCCCGAATCAAAATTATTTGTCCATTACAATCAAAACCTGGTTGAACCTAACAAAGTAGTGGAGAATAGGCCTAATCAATCCTCTTAAAATAAAAAAACTAAGCCTAATCAACCATAACTAGAGCTGCCAAAAATGGGCCGGTTAACGGGCCGGTCCATTAGTCCACAATTTTGGGCTGCGTCGGGCCTCAAAAACTCGCCTAAAAAACGCTTGGGCTTTTTGGCCCATTAGTATATTTTTGAAAATAAATTATCAACTATTTTAAAATTTATTAATAAAAAAAATATTTAAATAAATAAAAATGAATGAATTTAGCTTAAAGTTTATAAATTATTAATTTGATTTAATTGAATGAATAATCTAGAGTTTCATTAATATTCTATGTTAATGTAAAAATTATATACACTTTTATGTTCATCCAATCATATTTTAGCAAAACAATAGTGTGATGAGTGACAAATATATTAAAAATACATAAAAAGAGTGAATAAATTTTAAAAGTAAAAAATAAAACGGATTGGGTCGGACTGACCCATGACCCACATAAACTGGGTCGGGTCCTATAATATGCGGCCCAATTATTAATAGGCTGGCCCATTTATGTAGTCGGGCCTCTCGGGCCCGATAACCTAACGATAGAATATTTACCTTTTCTATTATTATGAGTATATTTTAAATATGTTTGTCTTTTACTTGTTAGTATTTATTTACTTATTTCGTTTTTGGGCTATGTAGCACTTCTTGTGCTATAGCCTTTAAAAAAAAATTAAAGGAAAAATCAATCTTAGTTTTTTTTTTTTAAAATAATTTAGTCGCTAGAATTTACCTTTTAAGGTGAATAAGTAGAGTGTATGAGGTTCGTACTCCAATCTCTACATATAACGATACATTGTCACTATCAACTGAACCATGTTCACAGAGACAATTTTCTTTTAATTTATTAAATTAATAATCGATTAATCCATAAACATACATAGGGACAAATGAAGAGGGTGGCAAGCATGTGCCCTTACCCTCGTCTCATTATAAGGATAATAATGCTCGGGATATATTCTCTAACACGTATTACGATCTTCTCAAGTGTAAAAAAAACTTACCACGGTCTCCTAAAAGTTTTGCATCACCACTTTTAGGTCATACTATCTCTCTCTCTCTCTCTCTCTCTCTATATATATATATATATATATATATATATATATATATATATATATATATATATATTGACACACACATACATACATATATACTCTATATAAGATGATGATGAGTGTTAGGAACACTATCTATTCAACATCCTCTTATTAGATAAAATTTATGTAGATTTCACCATTTCATGTGGAATTTGTTTTCAAAGTTTTGATTTCATCCAATAAAAGAACGATGTTTAGAGATAGTATTGAAAAGAGAGTTCGTACTTCTCATATCATGATACATACTTCTTTTCGAAAGGCTAGATATATCTTCGGTAATTTATATGATGAGACATGTCATTTTAGTTTTGGTTTGACCATATATATATATATATATATATATATATATATATATATATATATATATATATATATATATATATATATATATATTATTGAAATTCAAACAGCTGGTAGGTTTGAATTTCATTGACGATATGTTATTATTTACAAGTTGGTCAATGTTACTTTCATCCATTTGTTTGGCTAATGTTTGAGACATTGATATTTTCAACCATTTAGATTACAAATAGCGGCCAATTGATTGACAATCATATTTATCATTTTGAGATTACAATCATTCATTTATTGTTTAAGAAATTGACGTTAATAATAGAATGATGATTAATATGATTTCATAAAAGCACATGCACTAAAGCATCATGACTAGTTACTATATTGTGTTATTGAATTCCAATGTCTCTTGTTAGAAAGGATCCTAGAAGTTATTTTCCCATAATGGGAGGAACCTATTCTAGTGGTAATCTATATAAATATATTATTGTATTTGTCCTTTGAATTGATGGATTTGCCACATAACCCGTTTCAATTTGACTAATGGCAAGATTTAAAGGTAATTCCCCTCGAGAAATTAGATCAACATTATGAGGCATGTTCACCTCTTGTTCATCCTCACTGGAAACTTTTTTTTATATGTTCCTCGAAATGAGCCATAGTATAATTTTCTTTTATGTCTCCAACAACTAGAAACATGGAACAAATTATCTCAAACTAATGTGTCATCGGGCGTGTCTATTTGTCGATTAAAAATATATTTCAATCTAACAAATGAACTCGACATATCAATCTAGAATTCGAGTTAGATTCTTAAGAGAGTTCTTAGTTGATAGGTTTGAAGTCGCAAGCGCACAATTATGTAACAATTAAGCGTATGGATTTGAACAATATGGTAAAAAGGAAACAACAACAGCAACAACAACTAAGCATTATCCCACTGAGTGGGTCAGCTAAATATGATAAAAAGGAAAACATAAAGAAAAATGTTTTAATTAGTTGTGTGTGCAAAGTTGTTTTAGACCGTCAACCCACCACCATTAAACTATATATATATATATATATATATATATATATATATATAGTTTAACCTAATATGGATCAATACTAGGATAGGGCCTTAACCTAGTATGAAACAAATACTATACATGCTTTTATAACATAGATATAGAAAAATAAAATAAAATAAAATTATAAAGTAAGCATTTATTACCATATAATTTAGAATTATTTAAAAAAACTTTTATTTATCGTTTTTTAAACCTACTTTTATTTATCGTACATCATTTATTGAATCAATCTAAAAAGTAAAAAGTTGAATGCATTTGAGACCGGAGAAAATAAGTATGAGTTTTTTTTCCCACTTATTTATTGTTCAACCTCGTGTATCTTATCTAATGTTTAACTTGAACTAACACAAGATACATCATAATATTCAATTCCTTAAGCATGATGAAATTCTAGAGTGTCCAAACTAGTTCAATGAATTTACTTAATTTTTTAAATAAAAATGATAAAATAGTTCAAATAAATATGTAAAATTGAAAAGGAAAAAATCGAAATTTCTCTTCTCTTTATATATTGGTATATATCATTAATTTAATAATATATTTTTTAACGTCATCATCTCCTAAAATGTTGTAATTATCCATTAAAAATTAATATTAAAATATTTAACAAGATATTGACTTGGATCTGTAAATCTTTTGAGGATAAACTCTGCCTCATACTACTTTTTTATCGGCTTGGTTAATATCGGTACATCATATGCTTGTCATTTTCTTTCTTAAAAAGAAGGAAAAGATTAAGCTAATTTAATTTTGGTTGTGTGATTAACTAAACGGAGTAACTAATTTCCCAATCCCACAGAATCAGATCTAAACATTTTTGTTTTTTTTATGTTAATGTTAATTGTTTCATATTCATTCATGTTCGTCTGTCATTTCACCTCTCTTTCTTTCTCCTAACTCCTAACTGCACTGTCATTTTCTTTACCATGCACAAAAAATAAGAAAGATGAATCTTTTATAAACAGAATCAATCCTCACTTTGTTTTTCTCATTCAACGTTTCCTACTTTGTTGGATTAAGATTGAAATTTGAGTTTGAGTGATGGGTAAGGTCGCGGTGGGAGCTGCGGTTGTTTGTGCCGCCGCCGTTTGTGCCGCGGCGGCTCTTGTGGTGCGCCACCGTATGATAAGTTCGAGAAAGTGGACACGTAGCGTGGCTATTTTGAAGGAGTTTGGGGAAAAGTGTGAGACACCAATTGGAAAGCTTAGACAGTTGGCTGATGCTATGGATGTTGAGATGCACGCTGGTCTTGCATCTGAAGGTGGTAGCAAGCTTAGTATGTTAATCAGCTATGTTGATAATCTTCCAACTGGGTCAGTAGATTCATTATTCATCTTCTTTTTCTCTTTCAAAGTTTTGTTTTTTGATCTTGGATTTGTGATTTATATGATTTTTTTTTTTTTTTGATAAAGTTTGGTATATTTTATGTTATGATATGATTCCTATGCTGCTTAATGACTAAAATCAGTTCAGAAGTAGCTGACTTTCTTTTCTTATGTTTTTTTGTTCAATTCTCAAACTGATTTCAGCATGTAATTCAATCCATGACTTGTGATTGTATTCTGGTATTTGGCATAGTTGATTGATATAAGGAAAAGTTGTTGATTAGAGGTTTCTGTTTATTTATCAACATTTTTTTATTCGACTTTTGGAGATGGCAAAGTGATTCTGAATTTGTAGAATTGATTTTGAAATATTTGGATAATTGGATGTTCTTGATAAGAATTTATTTTGCCTACAGAATTGATTATGATTTTTTTATGCTAGAATTTTGAATTTTTGCCTCTACAATTGTTTTTAGCCTCAAATTTACTGTTCAACCCACTTATTTATACATGATGTATCCAAACATAATTACATTGAACCCACTTTTCGTCAGAAATGTATCAATTATACGAATCAATTCACTTAAAATCAATTTTTATCACTGCGAAGCGAAACAGACTCAGATTATTAGAATGGTGCAGCACTTCAGAATTTACATGATTATAATGGGAGGAGTTTAGTAGCAAATCAGTCATAGTAATAAAACATCCACTTGTTGATGATTCAGTCACATTGGATGGTCATATCTTATTCCTAAATCATTTGATTTTGTGTTGTGAAAGTTTGGATTATGAAACATGTGATTTTTATAGCTTTTTTCCTTTGAGTAATTTTTCACCATGTCACATTATTTGCAGGGATGAGGAAGGACTCTATTATGCTCTAGATCTTGGTGGAACAAACTTCCGTGTCCTTCGTGTACATTTAGGTGGAAAAGAGAAAGGTGTCATTAGCCAAGAGTTTGATGAAGTTTCAATTCCTCCTCAATTGATGACCGGTTCTTCAGAGGTAAGCGTGTTATGGGAAAATCATTAAGAGTATTGAATCAGCTTACACTCTGTTGTATGTATATTGATTTTGTTGTTTGTTACAGGAATTATTTGATTTTATAGCAGCAGCTCTCGCAAAATTTGTTGAGTCAGAACCCGAAGGTTTTCATCCTCCACCTGGCAGACAAAGAGAACTCGGTTTTACGTTCTCGTTCCCTGTGAAGCAAACCTCAATTGCATCTGGGACTCTAATAAAGTGGACTAAGGGTTTTAGTATTGATGATACCGTAATTCCTTTTACATTGACTATGTTATATTCAATTTTATTTGTTTCTATTGTTTCGTGCTGTTATTTACTTGATTATTCAGTGATGCGTCCAGAAACTTAAATGAGTCTCTCTCTGTTTGAAAAACATGTTACCTTTCTCTTTTTGTTGTTGTGTTGAATATTGTGAGACCAGATAATGGTTCAAAATTGTATCCTAGACACTTTTTTGAAAGAGAGAAATCTCATTCACAAGTAAACATAATAGAATATATATCCAATATTTCTCTTCCTATTTCTTTTACAATTTTTATAAACAGATTTAGCATTTTCAGAAATTTTGATAAATACCATAACACTGTTTTGATTGTCTTCTGAAAATACATTCTTGCTAGCTTGTCTTCTATTTTCTCTCTTGTTTGCTACGCGAGTCTTTCATCTCATTGTTAGGAATTCAAAATGAACACAAATTTTAAAAACTGAAAATGTTTATAGAAGTAAACAGGCCCATTTTTATCTTTGTTTTCAGAAATTATCTGATTGAATGGTCATCTGACAGTTGGTCTCTATCACTTGCTTGTAGGTTGGCGAAGATGTGGTGGGAGAACTAACCAAGTCCTTGGAAAAAATTGGCCTGGACATGCGTGTTGCAGCTCTAGTCAGTCTCATTCTCCTCTTTTAGGATTTCTGTATTTTTTTCTAGTCAGAATTTGAGAATGATGATTTCAAATTTGTCTCTGACTGAATTTGGAGTTACAAGGTTTTATGGTGTCACTTTTTTTTTTAGTTTTAGCAATTCTTGGATAATTGATATCTTAACCTCTAAATAAAACTAACTTGTTGATGTTATGTAGGTTAATGATACAATTGGAACATTGGCTGGAGGCAGATTCTACAATCAGGATGTCATTGCTGCTGTGATTCTCGGTACTGGGACAAATGCAGCATATGTAGAACATGCGCAAGCCATTCCAAAATGGCATGGTCTTATGCCAAAATCAGGAGATATGGTAAGGTTATGAATAATTAGGAGAGTTTCTTGTGTGATGAAACTGTCTTAAGATGCTACTAAGAAGCAGGTCATGACTAACCCGGTGCCAAATTACTTCTAAATACTGTAGGTTATAAACATGGAATGGGGTAATTTCCGATCATCACATCTTCCTTTAACCGAATATGATATAGATCTTGATGCTGAAAGTTTAAACCCTGGAGAACAGGTAATTATGATTAATCAAATTATATTTATTGGTTTAGATAACCATGTGAATTTGTAGCATCCTTGATCCTTCCACCATCGTTCACAGATTTTTGAGAAATTGCTTTCTGGCATGTACTTGGGGGAAATTGTACGGAGAGCTTTGTTGAAGATAGCCGAAGAGGCTGAATTTTTCGGAGATACTGTTCCCCCTAAGTTGAAAATTCCTTTTATACTTAGGTATGCCACTAAACCATGTCAATAATGATTCCTTTTATACTTAGCATTGGTTATTAATTGCATGAATTTCGCAGAAGTTTGAGCAAATATTAAAGCGTTTTCTCTTCAGACTTCTTCATGTGGACCGTTTTAGTATCGGCCTTGGTTCCCTCTTATTTTCACCCTTCTTATTGATTCTAGATAAAAGCTTGGATGAATGAAAATGGTTTATACTGATAGTATTATTCTTTGTGAAAGTATACAGTAGAACCGGCAGTAACATACCTTTTTTGTTTTTATTTTCCTTTTTTTGGATCATTAGCATTATATTTTTATCCAAATTGGTAATGGAAATTTTGCGAAAATGGAACGCAAACTTAGGCCTAGATATTTTCAATTCTTTCTATTTCAATTCTTTCTATGTGTTCTCATTCTAATCAACCATACAAGCAGAACTCCTTATTTTCATTCCTTCGTTGCCCTATATCACCTGTTTTACCCTTTTGAGTTACATAAATCTTCATTGCAACAAATTATTTTATGTAGTATCAGAGCTTTCAGAGTTTTGACATCTTTTTATATTAGGACACCTGAGATGTCTTCCATGCACCACGACACAACACAAGATCTGAAAGAGGTTGGAAGCAAATTGAGGGATATATTGGAGGTATGCATGCTCTAACGACCATGTTGAAATACGACTTTCATGCCTCACATATCATCCTATATAGTGCTATTTTCTCTCAAATGGATACGTTTTCTTACCGAATTCCTTTTTGTCAGATCTCTAATACATCACTAAAACAGAGGAAGATTGTTGTGGAACTCTGTGACATTGTCGCCAGTCGCGGTGCACGCCTTGCTGCTGCTGGTATTTTGGGAATCCTTAAGAAACTAGGAAGAGACACAGTTAAGAGTGGAGAGAAGCAAAAGTCAGTGATAGCATTGGATGGAGGGTTGTTTGAACACTACACTAAATTCAGAGTTTGCTTGGAGGATACGCTGAAGGAATTGCTTGGAGATGAGGCAGCTGAAACCGTTGTCGTTGAGCATGCTAATGATGGTTCAGGCATTGGAGCAGCGCTTCTAGCAGCTTCTCACTCTCAGTATTTGGGAGTAGAAGAGTCCTAATGTTGCCAAGGTAATTAAAGGCATGTAATACATAATAGATAAACACATCGAAGAAGCTACTATGCCTTAGTTATTGGTCCTATAGACTTTTAACTAACGGGCAGACCATGTCCGCTGTGGGGGTGCTCCTTGGCCAGTAACAGGGGCACCCATTATTTTGATTGCAGGGTTTGCTTCTTCTATTTTATGGAATAATAATATGAATGTTATTATAACTTGACTTCGAGTGTATCCTGTTTTGCGGAATGTAGCCTGTTTTCAACTATAAATAAATCAGGACTAGAGATTGACAAACCCGTTTTTGATTCACAGCATTTCAGAAATATCTAATAAAGACTGAAGAGTTTCTGCTATTGTTGTTAGTACTGGAAATTATTCCAACCTCTTTTATATTTTTCCCTTTTTTAAATCAAAAGTTTCCTTTATTTTTAAAACATGCGCATAGTCTTTTATATTTTATATACAAAGATGCTTACTTGAATTCAATTAAATTGTTTTGGAGAAATGGATGAATGGATGAATGAAGAAATTGTGAAGCAGTGATCAGCCATCATTTTGTGTGTGAAGTTAATGCAAATATCCTTATGAAATGCATTTTTTTTTTCTTAAAATTGACGTTTTTATAATTATGTAGTTAAAATACTTTTGTGTCACAGTATAAATTTGTAAATATTTAATATTCAGATAATAAAAAAAAATTAGTATACTTTTCAGTGTAAGAATATGTTCTCTTGATTAACTAAATGAACTGAAATGCATGTGATTGGGAAAAGAGATTACCAAAAGTAAAGAATAAACAAACTGAACTGTCACAAAGAGGAAGGAGTGTAAGGGATGCGTAACTATAACTCGTAAGACAGGTCACAACGTAATAAAAGCGGCATTTTTGGAAAGACCTTTGACAAATCAATATCACTAACCTCAACCAGATTCCTTTCCCTCTTTTACAACTCAGGACCACCAACCATATCAACTCTTGTTAATGCTCTACTACAACAAACGCATAATATTTGTTGTGTTTCACGTGTGGTCCATAATTTATAAGGTTACATCAAGGTATATGAATGAATAAAGTAAATTTAGAAGCAAAAAAATTTCCATGAGTTTTTTAAGTCTTACTTTAACACAATTAATAGTGTAGATAAGGGTACCATTTTCCGGCTCAACCAACACCTGAAAACTAACTTTTCGTGCGGCAACCGCCAGTCCACCGGTAGCCCAAATTTGCCTTGGACAACTATTCATTTTCATAATGCTCCATTCCATTGCAAGTTGGGAAATTATACTATATACCCCTACACTTAATCTTTTACCCCTACAAATAATTTAAAATGACAATTTTATCCTTTTATCATTTATTTTTTTTACCTTTACCCCACAATATTTCAAGTACATAATTTTTGTCTGAAACTTAATATTTCCAGAAATCTTAAGTTTTATGTTTATAGAGTCCAAAAATGAATCCCTTATTACGAAAAATTGTGAAGAGAAATTGCAGGGACAATGTTAATTATTGCAAAAACATATTTAATCTCGAATGGATCCCTCTTGGCTGATGACGGGATTGCAACAATTTAAAGTTCATATTTGATTCATTAATCAAATACTAATTCATTTAATTGTTATCACAGCAATTGGAAAGAAAATGGCATAAAAAGGAAAATTAAAAGTACATAACATGTTCAGCAAAATTGTATAATTAAACAATTTCTGAGTATCACTTATGCAGTTATGCCCGATTCACATCCACAACGGAGGATGCCATGAACCAAAAAAAAAAAAAAATGTGCCCATCTAGTTCAAGACTCAATACCCACATCAAAATCAAACTTCCCAATTGAAATTAATCTCCAAAATTACTCAATTTCATTTCCAATTGCGGAGCAAAATTGTAAACTGAAACACATGCACAAGTTTTCCAGAATTTTAGTGGGGGTGAAGTCAATGACTAAAACTCCGGAAACATTTGTATAAAAAATTGTGGGGTGAAGTTAATTGATAAAAGGGGTAAAATTGGAACTTTTTATGGTTTGTAAGGGTGAAGGTATAAGTGTACGGGTAGAGGGTAAAATTTCCTGCAAGTTGGCTTTCAAGTTTCAACTGGCCCTCACACTTTATCAACTGCCATTGCTAATCAGCGGCATCACCACTCCTTACAAGTCGCACACTTTCAGACCTCGTCATGCCATGGCTAGCTATCTTGCAGAGACAAGCAATTTTGCTCCATCTTCCTCAACCTGCAGAACCTCTCTGCAATGAGCCTAAGCCACTTTTACAGCCTAAAAGTAACGAGTACCAACACTTTATTTGTGCTTTGCTATAAGCCTAAGCCACTTTTCAATGTATATATAATTTAGGTGTAAGAATACGTTTTCTTGATTGATTAATTAATTAATTGAAATGCATGGGGTTGGGAAAATTTGTTTACACATCTTTTTATGTTCCATGACTTCGGGGCTGAAAAGAGATCATCGAAAGTAAAGATTAAACAAACGAACAATCCCAAGGGAAAGGAGTGTGGGATACGTAACTATAACTCAGTGACTGCTGACTGTAAAACAGGTCACAACATAAAAACGGTAATTTTGGAAAAACCTTTACAAGACAATATCATCAACCTCAACCAAATTCTTTCATCTTCTTTATTGCTATTGTTAATGTTGAAAAAATTAGACACATAATTATCACATACAATAAATTGAAGAGAAAATATTAAGAACAAATAAATACAGCTCTAAATAAAATAGAACAAGGAGTAAGTAAACTTATCAATTTTGACCGAGGCGTGATATGTGGTGCAAGGCATACAAAAAACATTCGTGGACAATGCCAAAAAGGCAAGCTACAAGCAAGGTGTTGTATATAGCCGGATCACCGACAAAAGCAAAAAACCTCTCAACACCCCAAAAGAAAAAGTTGCCAAAAAATCCAAGCAAAACAGCAACCCAGCCAAAGCCAAATAACGTGATGCTGAGGTATACATGAGAACATAAAGCCAAACATGATAACATAACTAGTCACCAAAAAATAGCCTGCCCATGAATACTCCTGCATCACAGCCAGCACTAGTGCATATATCATATAGTTGCTATGTAATTTAGTGTACAACCTGCAGTCTCCAGTAACCCCTCGTACTTCACTTTTATATACGGACCCATTCATTATATAACCATGTTAAAGTTGCAAGTTTTTCTCTCTAGCAAAAACCGAAAAACCTATTAACTAGGATTGACAGCCGTACACTTCCAAGTAAATAGGACACATATGTTCTATTTTGACCGGGATATAGAAAACGTGCAACAAATCATTAATACTTTTCTTCAAAAAATAATATTAATTCTTTTAAAATGTATTTAAATAATATTATAACTTTCAAATAAATTATAACACAAAAAATTCAACAGTTTATTCCAATACAATACAACAGACACATTTTCTGTTTTACAACGTGCAGCACAAAACACGCTACTAGTCATGCCCCTCCCATATTTTAGAAGGTTACGTTACGTCAACTCGTCGAGGTATACGAGTAAAGTTAATTTAAAAGCAAGTAATTTGCTATGAGTTTGGGACTTTGGGTCTAACTATAAGGCAATGAATATTGTAGATCAAGGTCGCTCTAGCATGCAGAAAGCATAGCACTTAGGAAGAGGGTGTTATAGTGTCCCATTTTGTCAGCAGAACCCAAATTCTCCATGGACAGCCATTCATTTTCCCACTGATCCACTGATAACAACAATGAGGTTCAACCCCAGTTATGAAAATCCCCATAGTTGTCGTTGAACTTCCCTCACACTCTTCTACCAAGTGGCATTGCCAATCAGCAGCAGCGCCACTCCCCACAAGGCAAGGCCTAGTCATGCCATGGCTAGCTATCTGGCAGAGACAAGCAATTTTGCACCATCATTCTCAGCCAGCATAGCCTCCCTGGCCTCTGCAATATGTTCCCCAGTAGATCAGATTTATATCAGTGCCTGAATCGACTAACATGTCTTATAGAGGTTTTGGTTGTGCATAACACAATTAAAATAGAAGAAAAACTCTCAATAGTACAGACTCCTATTACAAACCCAACAATAACCGTAAAATCTATAGCATATTAATTTGGTCAATCTCGCCATCAATCCAAAGATACACTAAAACTATAGCATATTAACAAGCCCGTGTATTATAGGCTATGATCAAGATTGATTGACTAAAACTAGACTCAGCTGATATTATAATTCGTTATTTCTCTGCTTCATAAACTTAAAAGCAGTATATTGCCCACGTGTTCTTCTGAAAAACACTCTAGACTGCCATGTTCAGCACAAGAATGAGGATATAAAGGATTATTATCATTGTTTAAAACCTTACATCTCCTTGATTGTCCTCCATTACCGCGTCAACAGTATATATTTTCTCGAGCTAAAGAAAATGTAGGATACAGCATTTTAAACCCCTATCATTAAAATATTCAAAAGGAATGAACCCACCATAGCATAATGGCATGCACAAGAAATCAAATTTCAATAACCAAATTTTTATTATTCAACATCATATCACAGCACACTCTAAAACTGGCAACATAGCATATTTCTTATTATACAACAGTAACAGAATGATTTCATACCACAGAGGGTGGAAGAGAAACATTATTGAGTCGCTCAAGAACCAAAATAAGAGCCTGAGTACCCAAGTTACCTTCACCATGAGCCTTAAGAGATACATAAAGCTGTTGAGCAAGTGCCAAACCAGGCAGAGCAATACCCATTTTCTCACACTCTTTCAAACAAATCCCTAAATCCTTCACAAAATGGTTCACATAAAACCCTGCTTCAAAATCCCTCTTCAAAATTCTCTTCCCATACAACTCAAGAGATTTCGAACCAGCCGCACCTGTCGAAATTGCATCGAGATACAACCCTACATCAAGTCCCGCTTTGTGTGCATACACCATCCCTTCCACTAACCCTACCATTGTTGAAGCTATCGTTATCTGATTCGCTAGCTTCGCGAATTGACCTTTTCCGCTACTTCCCATGTAGTTCACTTTCCCCAATGATGAAAACAAAGGGGAAAGTTTTTTCACGATTGATTCATCTCCTCCGGCGAAGATTGCTAGGGTTCCATTCTTCGCGCCACGGTCTCCGCCGGAAACGGGAGCGTCGATTGAGTGACAGTTTTTAACAGATGCAGCGTCAGCGATTTCGACGGCTAGGGAAGGATCTGAGGTTGTCATGTCAACGAGGATGCCACCGGATTTGAGTCCGGCGAGTGCGCCGGTGTTTGGGTCGAGGAGGACGGAGCGAACGTCGGAGGGGTAACCGACGATGGAGAAAACGACGTCGGATTGAGATGCGACGGCGTGGGGGGAAGTGGCAAGGTTAGCGCCGATGTCGAGGAGTGGTTGGGCTTTGGAGGGGGTGCGGTTGAAGACGGTGAGGGTGTAACCGGAACGGATGAGATGGGCGCACATGGATTGGCCCATTACGCCGGTGCCGATCCAGCCCAGGCGGGTGTTTGATGGGCTTATGGGCTCGGAGGTGGCCATGAAGTGGCGGGTGAAGAGGTGAGTGTGAGAGTGGCTGATGCGGCGGTAGAGTGAACGGAAACGTAGGAATGGAAGTGGCATCTCTCTCTTCTTTTATTTGCCACATTATATATCTATTATTTTCGCCGCGAAATTAAAATTATCCTCCTTTTGTTGTGGGTGATGTTTGAGAACATAGTTTTAAAACTCGATTCGGTCCTCGTTGGTCGAACCATCAGGTCATTGGTTTGTACCGTATGACTGAATCGAATCAAACCGGATGACTCGATTAGATAACTCGGTGTTTAGATTAAATCTGTATAGGTATTTAATTAGATTAAATCATATTGAACCGGCGACTCAGTCACTCCAAACACTAAAATAATGACACATATAGAATATAATGAAAATAAATATCCAACAAACGTAATTTTATAGACTAATTATTATGAGTTTTAGATGAAATATTTGAGCTTGATAATTATATATGCTTATTTTATTTTTTGTTGAAATAATTATATATGCTTATGAGTTTGACAAAGGTTTTTTTTTAAAAAAATATGATTTTGGTAAAGATTATATATACGTTTATTTTATGAGCTATTTTTATCATAAAAAAATAAAAAGAAATTGAAAGGTATTTACTTTCTAATAAATATTTCGACAAAATAGTAACATAGTCGGTGATCTTTATCCAAACATGTGTTATTATAATCATAGTAAAAGCAAATTGAAAACAAAAATTGATAGTGTTTCAGTGGTTGGAAGAGTTTTCTTTAATAGTTGGGTCATGGGTTCAACTCCCACCAATGCTACTTTTTACAGCATAATTTAATTAAAATATGTTCTTGCTTCAAACCGGTCCAACCAAATACTCGGCCGAGTCACCGGTTTTGACCGGTTCTCGCCGAGCTAACTGCATAGCCAATCCAAAGACCTGCTCGAACCGGCCTACCCACCGGTTCTTGATTCAACCGGTTCGACCGGCCGATTTGAGCCGAGTTTTAAAACTATGTTTGAGAGCAAGAATTGATGGGATAAAAGTTATTTTTGGGTTAAATAATTCTTATAAATATTCTAACTTTTTGCTTAAATTATCAACAAAAGAAAAAAACTTTCCTTTAAAAAAAAAAACCTCAACTTTTATTCTTAAAATAAAAAGTTTTTCATCCATATTTTAAATGACTTTTTGAGTGGTAAAACTCCAATGAAGTCAAATCCACAAGTGCGTGATTGTCGGTACATAAAAATTTTGTAGGTAGATGTTCATCTTCTATATATTGGGCCTCAAAAAGTTTATGCGCGCCTCATTCTTTATTGTACTTTTGTCCGTCTATATCAAAAATTACATCTTTAACAAAGTCACGTCTGCACTTAAAATTGGGAAACTCCTTATAATGACCTGAATGTTTCCCAAAAGTTTCCAGGAAGCCTTACGACAAACAAGACCCACCTTGTTAATAGGAAATAGTGAAATCATAAGACGATATATAATGATAGTACGACACTTTATTGATGACATATGTTGATCTAACACATCAATAAAGATAGCTAGAAGAAAATCTTAAATATGTGTTGCTTGCAAACATCATAAATTGTCTTCTGTCTTGTGGTCGTGTCAAACAATACTTCCATATTTTTGTACACTTTTACTCAAAAGATCACTCGTTAAAAAATGTTATGCTTTAAGAGGGACGATGATCTCTTACATATTCTGGTTTATTAATGATTAATTTTTCAATGGAAGAGGGTGGAGAGAAAACCAAGATTATTCCTCTTGAAAATAACTATTGTTGAAATAATAATAATAATAATAATAATAATAATAAGAAAGATAATATATTTTTTTAAATAATAATAATAACAAGTTAAAAAACAAAAGGAGGAAACGAAACGATGTCGTTTAGCTTAGTTTCATTCTTTCTGAAATCGATAACTACTCGCCGTCTATGGAGTCTGTAAAATGCCCTAATTTCACTTGAATGGAACGAAGATAAGATATTTCCACTGAAACTCTCATTTCAACAATTCATACTTCTTCTATCTCAATGTATACCAATATCTCCAAAACCCAAGCATTTCCACTCGTATCCAAAATATCTTCGCAACCCAAATGCTTCAATTCACTCTCCACTTTAAAAATCCAATTTTCACCACTTTCTTCTCATAAAAATTCCATCTTTACAAACCCCAGATATGGATTGATGCTACAAATTGCTAGAAGGTACTGTGCCGCTAGAAATGCCGAAAAGCAGCTTCCTTGGCTAGAAACAAATGAAGTTAATGAAGATAAAAGGGTTGAGAAAACAAAAAGGAACAATGTTAGAAGCTCTATTCAAGAGGATTCAGTTAAGAAGGGGAGTGTTAAGTCCTCTTGGGAACAATCAGTTGATAGGTTAGAGATACCAACTGTTTCGGAAATTAAGCCTAGATCACGGGAATCAACGTTTTCTGCGAAAGGTGGTGTTTCTGGTAGGGAAAGGAAGAATGGGTTGGTTGAGAATGGCAGAGAGCGTAGAAACGATCGTGGCAGTAGATATGGGAAGTTTGATGATAAGAGGAGTGCTGGCAACACACTCTCTAATAGATATGTTAATTTTGGTGATAAGAGGAGCACTAGCAACACACACAGTGATAGATATAGTAAAGTTGACGATAATGTTGAAGAAAGAGTTGATGATGAAATGGAGGATGAGGTAGAGGAGGGTGTTGATGATCCAAGGTGGGATAGCATAAAGAATAGGTTTAAAGGGGTGGTTGGAGGTAGAGGTGGGTTGGAAAAACCGGAATTTCGAAGATGGGATGGGAATGAGAATTGGGGTAGAAAGACATGGAAAGAGGCAACTGAATCCACTGTGCCTAAGATTGTTGGTGAAGGAATATATGGAGTTGGTCCGGTTTTGGCTGCATTGTCGGCTGGAAGAAGGGAATTCTATGCATTGTATGTGCAACAAGGGTTGGATTTGAGTAGCAACAATAGGAAGAAGAAGGATAAGAAAGGGTTTGAGAGAGTTCTAAAGATGGCTGAAAAGCTCAATTTAAGTATAAAAGAAGAATCAAAGCATGATTTGAATATGGTAACCGATAATCGACCTCATCAAGGTTTGGTTTTAGATGCTTCGCCGCTTGAGATGGTGAGAATACAAGAATTGGAACCTGTTTCTGTTGAGGAAGGAAAGGGTTCTCTTTGGGTAGCTTTGGATGAGGTTACTGATCCTCAGAATTTGGGGGCAATTATTAGATCTTCATATTTTTTTGGAGCTACTGGTATAGTTTTATGTGCAAAGAATTCAGCTCCATTGAGTGGTGTTGTTAGCAAAGCAAGTGCAGGCTCACTTGAATTAATGGAACTTAGATATTGCAAAAACATGATGCAATTCTTGGTGTCTTCAGCCGAAAATGGTTGGCGAGTTCTTGGTGGTTCTGTCTCCTCTAAAGCGATTTCATTGAATGAGATTGAACCTGGTCCGCCGACTATTCTTGTTTTGGGCAGTGAGGGCACTGGTTTGAGGCCTTTGGTGGAGAGATCATGTACTCAGTTGGTTAAAATTGCTGGTAATATTCCTTCAGACTTAAGTACCGGTGATGAATTAGAAGGTGAAAATACCGGTTTAAATTGCGAGAGCCCTGGTAAAGAGTTCCTTTCATTTTTGGCTGTGGAGAGCTTAAATGTTAGTGTAGCAACAGGTGTGCTTCTTCATCATTTAATTGGTAAAAGGTCTGTAGATTCTTTGCCGGACGCGAATAGACAGATTTCTGAGTGAAACTACAAGGCCTCAATTTATTTAGTTTGTTTTCTTGGTGTCTCATGCACTGTAGTTTCTCCCTTTTTTTTATCATTTGATCAAGAAATAATCATATTAATTTGATGGTTCAGTATATTGGATTAGTTGGTTCAATAATTTGACCACATTTTAACTTGATGATTCAATATACTGGATACCAGTTTGCAAATCAAAGAGAAAGAATCACTTAATTTGTGAGTTGAGGTTGAGGCTTCTTTTGGCTATCAATTTGAAGTTCTATTGGTTCATGGATTTATACTGTGTTAAATTCTAGGTGTATTGGTTTAGTTTTAAGTTTCTGATGTGAATTTTTTAGATTTATAACATGAAAATGTATAGTCGTCATTTTATTTATTTGTTGTTATTTAGTTTTATTGTGGTTACAAGATGAATCTATGTGCTGAAGTTTATTAGCTGGTTCTTTCTTGTCCTGAATTTTGGCAATTGCCTCTATATAACATGACTTTAGCTGCCTACTTATTGTCCTAACTTTAGCTGAATCCCTTGACTCTATAACAACATCTAAGCATGATTTACTTGCATTTTTCCTGTTCAATCATCTCTATTGTTTCTACTTAAAGTTTGAAGTTCTGAAAGAGATTATTAAGTATTAACTCATGTTGATATTGTTACTTCCTGCATTGGCTACCTCATTTTGGTTCCACTTAGATTTATTAGTTTCTATAGTCAATAATTTGAAGGGTTGCCTTGGTGCAAGTGTTGGAGTTATTATTGTGTGATCAGCCTGCCCTTTTTATGATCAATAATTTATTTGTTGATTCATTGAATACTACATCGGTAGAATTCTGACCAGAAACCTATGTTGTCGATGACGGATAGCGTAGCGGACGACCACCAAAATGCTATTGCAGTAAGTCAGTTAAGCCAAAGTCTAGGGGAGAGAAAAATGGGGAAGAAGGAGAGTTCAGATTGCGGAGAAAACACAGGAGAGACTCTAAGAATTGAACTCATGTTCTTATACATGGTTGGTCTACACCTCAAATGAGCGACTGTAAGAATCAAACTCATGTTCCTTTTTTTGAGGGAGAGTCATGATACTAACTCTACTATGTTTCAAATGACTTGTTAACATATATAGGCATGATATCACAAGTGGTGTGTAGCCCATTTTCATTCCTGACCCTTAAAATAACTTTTAAAAACAACTTCTGCATGTATTGAACTACAGTACAAGCCACCCTTGGTACTGAATTTGTCTATATTTTTCCCGGATAGAAGATTCAGCACCTTCACTGTCCATCATCGTAATAGAATACGACCTTTATCATCATGAATTCATTATAGTAAGCCAACATTTTCTGATTTTGCTGTCTCTGATTCAATCTCATTCGTATTAAAATTACAATGTTGTGACAAAGACCATACATTTTTTAAATGTCAAACTCTCAATGAGAGTTTGCAACCCTACTTGTTTTATTTACTTCCGCATTTTACTTTTATACGTTAAAACCTCAAAATCTTATCTGTTATTTATCATTTTGGATATTGAATTAAACTTAGGATTAGAAATACTTAGAACTAATCCACATCAATCCTTGTGGGATCAATATTTTACCTACTCTTTATTACTTGTTGCGATGGTGTATACTTGTACTTTTGTGTTGAAAATAACATAGTATTTTCAAAGCATCATAACCATTTTTTTTTTAATTTAAAATTCAAATTAAAAAAGATTTGATAGAAGAAAGGAGGGAATATTGTTTTTAAAAAGACATGTTAACTCTCACATTTGATAAGTTATTTGATTGTGCTTTGTAGCCGAATAAATCGTGATGAGTTGAAACATTTGTTAATCACAATAAGAGGTTCGTGTCCTCGATCGTTTATATGTTCAAGTGTTATCTTATCGGCCGTGAAGCGTAAGGTGACAACCTAAACCAAAAATCTAAACAACAACGAAGATAGTTCATTACTCATTCTCACAAACTTTAATCCCCTCACGATCTATCAATTCTCATGGAACTTAAATGTACACGACTTTTTGATCCATTCTTTGTTATGTTATAATATAATATAATATAATTTGTATTTGCGATTATTGGCTTACATTCTTTTAAAATTCTAACATGTATGGCAAGGGGAAGGGAAACTCACCTCAAATTCCAATAGAAACTATAAAGGTTGAGATGCTCTTTGTGCTTCTTCAATGCTTTGAGTCAAGCTCCCTTATTATACCGTTCTCACTCATGAGCTCTCTAATTATTAAAGTCTTTTAAAAAAATTATAAGTCATCCAACTTTTAGGTTGTCTTTTAAAATGTACATGATTTTTTTTTATGAAAAAATTGTCTTTTAAGATCTCAATTAAAAGTAAGAACAAGAAGATATAATTTAAAGAGGACTATTATAACTCCAGATACGTGGAGTAAATGTTCTTAAGAAGTACATATGAAGCTAAAATTGCTATTTGTTAAAAGATTTACTGATTTTTTTTTTGGTGATAAAACCTTAGAATTTACTTTATTATGCTTTTTTATTCACTCTTATAACTTTTGATTTTTGAAAATTTTATAATTCTGTGAGCATTTTGAAGTTTTAAAAGTACGTGTGATAAATCCTTTTAGTTAAATCCAAATTTAGAATCTTAATTTAAGACAGGGGTAGTATAAAAAAAAAACGAGAAGACGAGTGAGTTGAAATTTTTTCCTCCTGACCATTATTATCATAGGTTACACATCATGTCATCGATATTGACAAGGAAAATGCTAATTAAACTTTCCGAAATCTAGTATTGTGCGACAGATTCACGACAATAGACGTGGCTTATAAAAAAAATGACACATATATTATCTTAGAAGAATGGTGGGTAATTTATCAACCCATAAATATAAATATTAACTAACTTATATCTATAAATTATTTTGATCCTACTAATAAATTGTTTATTTTATTTATTGATAGGTAAATTATTCACTATTTTTTAAAAGTAATCTATAAAAAATAGCACCACAACTTCCTCTATTCTACTTTAAATCAATTCACGCTAAACACAGTTATGAGTTATTTGTTTTTTTTTTTTTTAACCATTGATTTTCAAGGAAAATGTGTCATGATAATTCAGAATATAGTTAGAAGCCAATTAAAATTTATTCAATAATTATTCCACCAAAAAATTGAACTCGTATTTTTTTAAATAATTCGTCATTTGAAGGAGTTCATTAACGATTTAAACCTAATTGCTTAGTTTATAAGGTAAATGTTTATAGTATATAGCACTGCTGCACAATAATGATTTTTTTTGGTTGATGATAAGACACGACATAAATATGATGAGTATTCCATGCATTAGGATGTTTTTTTCTTCCAATATTGGCAATAAGGATAATAACAGCAATAGATGGCGCAGTTACACGTGAACGGCAAACTGCATTTCTTAATATATAAACCATGCTTCATCTTTTTATGTTTACAAATACAAAGACAGAGTTTTACAACGTTGGGGGATTCGGTAATGTCCCTTTCCCGTGGAGTATGTTTGGTTCAATTCAAGGGCGGAAAGGGGTGGGAAACAGAGAGATTTTAAATACATAAATATGTTTGGTTTAAATACATAAAAGCGGTGAGAATAGGGGAAAAGGAGATTTTAACTGCATTATATGTTCCCTCAAAAAAAAAAAAACTGCATTATATATTTTTTCCTTAAAAAAAACTACATTATATATTTTTCAGTCATAATATATGTTTAATTTGACTGTAAGAATTAAGATTTTGGTTTGTTGATGTCCCCTTGACTTTATATATTTTTATATATTGTATCGATAATGTGTATTTCACTCTTAAAATATGGACATAAAGTATCTCTTAATTCACGACTAATTTGAACGTACTCTTTATTTTTTGTCACAAAAGGGAGTACAAAAAAAAAAAAACTAGAATCGGACAAATTCAACGCCAATAATATCCGTTAAGAGGACATATGCCATGTTAGGGGAGTTCATGGAAGACAACGAGACCACTAAGTTACCGTCCCAAAACTCGAATTCAAAACCATCTTTTAGAAGCTCAATGGCACAAACGATGAAGTTCCAAGTAGGAGATCTCTTATGAATATTATGCTCCTCAGTTGGACTACTATTAACAAGTAGGAGATCTCTTATACATATATTGTTAAAAACTCAAACTTTGGGCCCTCAAAATTGTGAGGCCCTGGCTACCACGAATGCAACAATGTTAAATCTTTTGAGAGATAGCTTTGTCACCTATTGTGGTTTTAACCCGCTCAAGAGATTAGTCTATCCAGTTACATGCAAAAAATACACAGATCAAACAAAAAACAAAATATTCACTACAAGAAAAAGGTATTGTTGCATCTAAAATCTAGCGTTATCCTCGACACAGACGCTATTAACGTAACTTTTGTGTCAGCTCGATGGACTCTAGTGTTTTTCTCCCTTTAATTTTAATTTTAAAAGAATCAGTACATTTAACGGCCGCTTTGAAAAACGCTAAATTGACGCTATGCCCCTTATCGTTTGCTCTGTTAAGCCCAAATACTTTTCTATTTATTAATTTTAATAGATTTAGAAGTGTTTGCCGGACACTAAATCAACACTAAATTAAATTAAATAAAAATAAATATAAAACCTTAATTTTGATTTTTATGCGTGAAAATCTATTTTTTGTTTCCACCCTATCATTCTCCCGCTCTCTAATTATAAAAATCTTTAAGGTCTATTTGGTGGTCAAGATAAGATACACAATGACATAATTGTGTCATATTATTTTTCAATTAAGTGTTTAATTTCTCTCTCTCTTTCTTCCTAGCTTCGGTTTCTCTCACTCACTCGTGCCACTCTTTTCTATATGATTTCTCAACTCTCTACAACTCTATATACAATAAATAAATAACGGATAATTGATAAATTAGTTTATCAAAATTAAGAGTTTAATATAATTTATAAATACGAAATAACATAAAAAATGTATTTAAGCACCAAACTCAAAATTTGGCATTGCGAAACAAAGCCTATACATACACATAGGGGAACGTTTAGTATACTCATGAAGAACGAGTTAGACAAGAGAGAAAGAGATAGGTTTCACAAGAATGGCTTCAATGGATATGTTCCTTTTCTCCCTCAGCAGAATCTTTTGTAGTCCCCTCGCCGTTTGTATTCAGATTCAGGTTTGAACTTCTCTCTTTTCATTTCAGCCAATTCCCTCCCAATTCTTCAACAAAATTAGTATCATCAGTTCCTTTTTTTTGCTGAAATTCAACAGTACTACTCTTGTTTCACTTGCTCACTTCCATTCCCTCTTTATATTAAAAATTAATCTAATAACTGACTACTAATATTTGTCATTCATATAAGAATAACAATAATGAACGATTTGTTGAAATATATAACAATTGTTTAAGAAAAGAAGGATTAAACTTGAAGTGTGAAGATGTTGAAGAATGAGCCAAATGAAGTTAAACAAGATGGAGAAAGTGGATAATGAGTGCAACAAAGAGTAAGGCTCTAGTCCAGGACCTCAGGTTGTGAAGTTCTGACCAGATTGTTCCTCTATTTAAAGTTGAAATAACAATTGTTTGAACTTTGAACCCAAGTAGTTAATGAATCAATCAATCGGAAGAATTCGAGTTCGATTCTTAAATTGAACAGTATTTATGCTATTATGAGTCGTTAAAGCAGATTTTTTAAGAAAACTAACAAACTGAACAAAATCATTTGCATGTTACAATGTATAACTTTTTAGTTATAAAAAAGAGGTCGTAAATTAAGTTATGAAAATTAATATCATAATTTGATTAAAAAACACATGATAATTTTCTTTAATGTTTTTAACAATAAAATGATAATTTATTTTATAACTTTTGTTGTCAAGTAGTCTAGGGTCTACAAGCGCATGCCTTAGATGTGGAGAAGTGAAAAATTCTCGGATTTGAATCCAAACCTGTGCAAATTAACGTCTTTGTAGCTATCAAATGAATGTAAGCTAATATGTTTAAATGACTGAATTGTTTCAAAACATAATACACATTTTATTATAATAGTAGTAGTATTAAAAAAAATATATTGTTAAGTAGGTCTGCTTCATAGGCCAAAAAAAAGTTGTGGCCTAAAGCTTGACTCTCCTTTAGCTAAATAGACTTCTAAAAAAGTCTCAGTCTTATATAATTAATAAGAAAAAGTCTGTACTAGACCGAACATAGGCCCCCATCGGTCAGTCCGACCTATTTCCACCCGTTGCCACACAAATGAAACTCTTGGGTAGACAAATTACAATTGTGCTTTTGGTTTCGCAGATTTGACATCCATAATTCTTGTATGGAGATATCTTGTACGCTTTAATTGTACATACAGAATATACTTGCAACACAAGAAACATTGTAGGAATAAGGAGTTCTACATTGTGTTTCCTTAAATATTGCTTTGTATTTCTTGGCTTTTGTTGTTTTTAGAGAAATATCAATTCATGATAAATAATAATAAATCTGAATGTTATGTTTACTCTGCAGGGATATTTCATTTGCTTAACACTTGCCCTTTTGTGGGCTCTTGCTTCTTATGTTAGGTACTCATTACTCAATAGTGTCAGACTCCAGAAACACTTTCATTGTCACCCCTATGAGAAATGCTGAATTTTTCTCTTACAGGAACAGAGAGATAAAACAAATGAAGGAAGCTATGCAGAATGGCAATAGTCTTTCTTTCCTCTGTCATGACATTAATGAGCTTGAGCACTCCTATCAGGCCAATCTTCCAAGAGTAACAGTTGTTATGCCCCTGAAAGGGTTTGGAGAACACAATCTCCACAACTGGAGGAGTCAGGTAAGAACTCATAGGACACATTCCCCTGAAAAGGTTTGGTCTGTGCATCTCCTTTTAATCGGAAATTTTCATTACGATTCTTTTTCTTTTTTTCTTTTTCAATGCAGATAACAACTCTTTATGGCGGCCCTATAGAATTTCTTTTTGTGGTAGAAAGCACAGAGGATCCTGCTTACCAAGCTATATCAGGACTAATATCAGATTTTGAGGTATAATAAGTCCATATTTCCTCCCATTTCCGCATTCATGTTTTTAATCATTTGCTATTATGTTTTGCAACCTTAAACTCATTTTAAGTTTGCTTTTTTATACTCCGTTACCTTCTGAGCCTTTCATGAATTTATTCCTTTCTTTGGTTGTACATTGTAATCTTGTCGGCATCTCACTAAATTGGATGCATGCTTTGATATATGCAGGATGATGTTGATGTTCGGATTGTTGTAGCTGGTTTATTCACAATCAATTGGTATGTTATTTTACTGACGTATATTTTGATAGTCTTTTTACATATAAATTACTATTTTACTGACAATTCCTTACATTTACTTAACGTCAATTTAAATCTATGTTGAAAATGGTTATGATCTTGTTGTTTCATCGACTACGGGTCAGATATAATTTCATTTCCTCCCATAACACTTGCAAGTTAAATAGAAATTTGAAGCACCTATAACTTGATATCAAAATTGAGTCATTCATATTCTTGCCTTGGCAGGTTGGGGTGGAGAAAATGCACAAAGACACAAAGTATGTATTGTTTTTGGATGACGACGTTAGGATACATCCTGGATCAATTGGAGCGCTCACTCGTGAGATGGAGAAGAACCCTGAGGTATTACATTCATTTTGTTTCTTCTTGTTCTATTTTTAGGTGTTTAATGAGAATAACTGTAATTATTCTAACCTGAATTATTTTATGGTTTTAACTGTTTTGATGTTTCACAGATATTTGTTCAAACTGGATACCCTCTTGATTTGCCATCTGGAAGTTTATGGAGTTACTGCATCTATGAATATCATATGGTACACAACTACCTCTATCTTTTTATTCTCCATCTCCAATCTCCGTAGCAAACATCTGTGTTTGAGATAGTTTTCTTTTTATTTTCTAGTTGTTTTGAAACAAAGTGTGAGAATGGAGCTTAGTTAACTTTTTGAATTAAGTCACAATATTAATTAGAGAACTATGCATTTAGGCTTTTGATAATGTATCATTATTAAAAAGGGTTTTATTATACAGCCTTGTTCGATGGGCTTCGCCACTGGTGGAAGAACATTCTTTCTGTGGGGAGGCTGTATGATGGCAAGTAGCTTTTGCCTTTTCTTAGTTGTCACTTTAATGTAAAGCTTAGTTTTAACATGATAGTTTTTCTCCAGATGCATGCCGATGATTTTAGGCAAGATCGTTATGGTGTAGTCTCGGGACTTAAAGATGGTGGATATTCTGATGATATGACTCTTGCAGCCATAGCTGGTACATCTTTGGTTCTCTTATCAAATTTCTTTGATGCAATTAGCACATTGATCATATACATATGATGAACATTATGAAGGAGTCAAACAAACGAAACACGCGAAGGGGCACATAAAAGACTAATAATCCTAATAATCCCTTGTATTGAATTTTATTATATTCCCAGCCTTATTCAAGTCCCTCAAAAGAATATTAATCCTAATATTCTAAAAATTACTATAATGCTGTCTTTTGCAGGGGCCCATAAAAGACTTATTACTTCTCCCCCAGTTGCTGTCTTTCCTCACCCCCTTGCTACTGATCTTAATTTTGGAAGGTTTGTGACTTTTAATCATCTGAAAAATAACACTTCATTTCACATTGGATGATTTAGTTTTAAAAAACATGTAGATACTGGAATTACTTGAGGAAGCAAACATTCGCTCTCGAGTCATATACAACAAACGTTAACTGGATGATGAACCGTGCATTGTCTGGTGTTCACTGCTATTTGTCATGGGCATTGGTAGCACCATTCTTAATGGCAATGATTCATCTTGCAGCAGTATTTAGATTTTATAGTAAGGGATACTCACTTGAAGAAATGACCTATACTTCAGCTGGTGAGCACAATACTTTTCCTTTTTAGGTAGGTTGTTAGTGTTGATTCATATGAACATTTTGGCAGAATCCTGATGCTGAATTGGGTTATTTTTCAACTTAGCTGCAATGTTAGATTAGAAACTCTAATATTCTATTCATGATTATGATCTCAAGTTACATATACAAATTGGAAAGTGTTGAGGGTTTATTTGTGTTTGGATGGGGGAATGTTTTGAGGTAATGTAATGTTTTGTGGGAAATTCAAATATTTGAAGTGAATTTCATTGTTTAGATAATAATTTGAATAATTTTCAAAATGATGGAAATTTATGAAGTATTTTGTTCAAGTTAAATTTAGAAAATTTAAAATGAGATATAAAAGTTAAGAATTTCAAATATCTTCATTGTTATATTTTTTTCAAAATTTGCATTTTGGTCCTCAAATTTTCCAAAATATTCAATTTGACCCCAATAAATTTCCAAAAAATTGCAAATTGACCCCTTAAAAAATTTAAAAATTTTAATATGACCCCTAATTTCAATTTTAAAATTTGGCCCTAAAAAAATTAAAATTTATAAAAGTGGTCCAAAAATGATGACAATGAAATTTTTTGATTGCTCCATTCAAACAAAAGTATTGAGAAATAAAAGTAATTTAATTGAATAATTTAAATTACCTAAATTTTTTAATTCTTTAAAATTTTCAAATTACCTCATCCAAACACTAATGATATGATTGGGGAATATCATTAGTGCGAAATTTTTTGTGTCATATGAAATTTGTAAATAAGTACTTTGTATAATTTTAATCATGTTGTATTATGAAACACGGAAAAAAATCATTGGCTTATCAAACATCTTGACGGATGTTAAAATAAAATAGACAAAACAGGTTTGTTTGTAATGATCACAAGTGACAACATATAAATCCAAAATTAGATTATCTTCCCCATTGTTACAAGTTGCATATCCACCACTGACATATATGCGTCTAAGATGAATAGATATGATTTGTGAAAATGAAAGTGAAAATAAAAATGGGGTAAAATTAAAATACTGAGATGAACTTTTCAATTAAACTTACATTTTCATTTATCAGTTCTTTCATCTTGAAGTGTGCCTTTTCCCAGGGCTATCACAAGTGACCTTCCTAGCCATATGTACTCTTGTGGTACTTCGTTCAATGTGGAACTTGACAAGGATAGAAGTTCAACTATGCAACATGTTGTCTCCAGAAGGACCACAACTTTGTCTCGCTACCTTTAATTGGTGTCTTGTAAGTATTATTTTCTTGCTTGTTTTTTTATTTGTCTAGGTTTTAATAATGTTTATCTTATATGTCATCTTGTACATTTCTTCAATGGTATTGACATTTGTATTCTTCTGAGTAAATCTTAATCACCTTGTATACCTATGTCAGCGTAGGTATTAATGGTGACTCAAGGTGAAGAATGCAGTGCTTTATGATTCCACATATCATAAATATTCATAAAATAATTAAGGTTTAAATAAGATTTTAGTCTCAAAAATATAGGTTTTCCACTTTTATCCCTGCAAATTTTTCCGACATTTTAAAAAACAACTTTTTTTTTTTAAAAAAAAAATTTAAACAAGCCCACCGAAATTGGCATACAAGAATCGAAGCTGAGACATTAAGAAGATTACACTCAAAGGTTACAAACCAATAACACTAGACCAAACGCAAGTGTGCCCGTAACTTTTTTAAGTTATCTGGCGGTGATGTTGCTAAGAGAAATACATGTCACTATATAACGTAGAATAATAATGTCACGTGTACAGATGGACATCTACTTACCACCTATGAAGCACGAACACTTCTTGAATTAGGCGTGTCCTGTCCAACACCGACACGACACCGACACTTATAATTACATTGAATTATGTGATTTTTTCAGATTATTCATGGTGTTGGCATGTCAATGTCCGTGTCGTGTCCGTTGTCCGTATCTGTGTTTAACACCGTCAAAACTACTTCGAGTCTCCCCTCCCCTTTTACCTAATTCTCGTTATCCATACCTTTAACCCCCTTTTATGGCGTGGGTCAGAGAAAAAGAAGATGACAGTGAGTTGGAGTCCACATGACATTATTACCCTATGTGGCAACAATGATGTTATCTCAACAATTAGCCATATAAACGTAACATAAACAGAGATTGACAGTAGAGACTAAGACAGGCGATTTTGTAAACGTTGGGACCAATAAAGTACAAAATTATGCAGGGACTGAAAGTGGAAATTCCAATATTTGCAAGGACAGAAAGCGTATTTAAGGCAAAAATTAAATTGAACCAAACTGGCAAGCCTGAAGTGATACAGGCTGTACACAAGATGCCTACCACAACAAGGGTTGACATAAACATGTTGAACTCCTAGGTTAAGTGTAAATAATGCATGGACTTGAGTAAATATGTGTTCGTAGAAAAAAAAAATGTATTGAAAAAACATATATGGAAATATAAATAAAAATGTTATTATTCCACCAGGGACTTGAAATGTGCTTGACTTCTAGTTGATTTTTTTGAGCAGGTGTTCATTGCATTGCTGGTGGATAACTTTCTATACCCTCTGTCCGCGATTAAGTCTCATTTTTCTCAATCTATCAATTGGTCTGGTATTCGGTACTACTTAAAACATGGAAAAGTTGTCAAGGTAAGTTGGTCATGGCTTTATGTCGTTATCTCTGACTTTATTTCTTTATTGTTGTTTTCTCAACCAAAAAGTATTTGAATGTATACTTTGCAGATAGAAAGAACTGAAAGAAGCAAAGATATGAGTCCAATTTTCACAGATTTAGGAGGGAAACATTTATACGGAAATAAAGGGATGCCTGCCAGAGGTTCATTCCTCAGTTCTTTGTCCAGAAGTCTGGCAAAATGGCAACAACCCAAGAAACTTGATAACTAGGAGAAAGCTTCAAGCAGCTTTCAAATTCAACCTATTTGTTGGATTACAAACTTGATTCGGTCCATTGTCCTAATCAAATGTTGGACCCATTTCGGATAAAGCGATGTAGTCCAAATAAAGTTCTAAACAGGTGTAGAACTAGATTGGTGGTATAGAAAAATAGTACATGTATGCGGTACAAGGAAGTGTGTGATAGTATTACATGTATGCGGTACAAAGAAGTGTGTAAAACTCTCTTTTAAAGTGTGTAGAATATTATGTAATGATATGTCTAGAACTCTCTCTTAAAGTCTATAAAAAGAGGAGAGATTATCATTTGTAAATCAAATATGTAGAATGAAAAAAATAAGAATCAAAATATTCTCTCAAACAATAGAAATTGTATATCTTTCATATATTCTCTCCTCAATTCCTCACAAATCACAATATTCCCCTCACTTTGGAAGCATGGTGTTGGTAGATCAAATTGATCTAATTTATTATTCTTTGGTGCATTTTTGATCGAGTGTTTTAAATGGTGGGAGGAATCCTAGTTCCATTTTTTCATTGCCCATTCAATCCATTTTATTTTTCTGTGCAAGCCTTCCTATGGATTCATTGTAACAGTTGGGTTAAATATTCTAACTTTTTGTTTTAGTCCTGTTTAGAAACTTCGACTTTTAGTCTTCAAAATTTTCAATCATCAATTTTAGTTCATGTTTTTAACTTAACATATCTACACCATTCAAAATTATAACTTTTCTCCTATTTGCAATCTTTTTTTTTTTTTATCTCTTCTATTTGCAATCATGTTTAGAATATTATAAGAATATTCCATAAATAAGATTTCTTTTAACAAAACATAAATTAAAGATGATTTTTATGTTTTTGGTGTTTGATAATTAATGTTTTGTTGAAAAATTTTAATTTTTAGAGAGATTCTTATAATATTGTAAAAAAATTGCATCATTCAAATATTTGTCCGTACACATGAGTCAACTTAAAAGTTAGATCAAAAGTATTAATAACTTTTTTTTGGGGACGAAAAATTGAAGAAATTTTTTACGAGGGTTAAAACAAAAATCTAGTTTCATAAGTCCTAGCTCAACTAACAAAAATGTCGAAATTGTTAGGCTGGACGTTATGACCGGGGTTCGAACCCCGATACCTCCACTTTATGTGTGTAAAGCCATCCTATCTCTTCTATCAACCAAAAACAAAAAAACAAAAAAACAAATAAATATTTGTTGGTCAAAAAATAAATTGAATATTTATATGAAGCTAAAACATATTTAATCTTACAGTTTATGCAACAATGTACGCATAAAATGAAAAAAATAAACAAACTGTTTTTCGAGAAAAACCTCTCATATCAATTTCAGAGCTTCTTGACCCTTTCTTCCATCAATCATTATGACATGTTGCCTCCTTCCTCTTGAAAAGCATCAACAATTTTTAAGGTTGTTAATCACAACAAGTTCTTTCAACTACATAGCAGCCATTCATTTCCTTTCAGCTACATAGCAACCATCCCTTTTCAACCCTCTGTCTATGTTACATGTTTCTTTATTTTAAGATGTTTATTATTTATGTGCTGTCGACCTTTGGTTGGATGTGCCCATATGTTACTCCTTCTTGGGTTATTATTACGAATAAGCACGTGACACCTTGCATGCATGCTGCCATTTTTCTCTCCACCTAAGCAACCACCAATCCAACGTCTGACTTAATCATAAAGAAACAGTAATATTCAAATTCAAAATTTCATTATAATCATAAAAAAGCGACATAAACATATATAAAACAGAAGAAAAGAAAAAATAACATTAATTTTGTATGGAAAGAATACTTTATCATGCTTCTAAAAAAAAGTACTTTATTATGAAAGGGAAAGGAAGCGACTTTAATCGTTAACGTGCACATATATATGTCGTGGAGAATATTCCTATTAAATTCTTAAAAAAAAGATATATATATATATATATATATATATATATATATATATATATATAGACTCACTCTTTTTCTTGCTAAACAAGAGTTGGATGACAGGATAAGACTCACTCTCTACTTGTATTTATTTATTTTTTATCTGGTAGTTTAGTGGTCTCTCTCCTTGTATCTATTTGTCTTCAAATAGTTTCAACATTTCTAGTTTCAATCTAGACAGAAGAACAAAAATAAAAGAAAAGAAAAAAAAGGGTACCGTGAAAGAACCAAATGGGTGGGAGGGAGCTTTGCTTATTCATCGAGTTCTTGTATATTCATAAGAGCATCTACAATGCTAGAATCAAAATTTTGTTCTTCAATCAATTTTTGTGGACCCATAGATGACATATAGGATTTAAGAACAATCATTCATCTTTACTCCAATACAAGAACCATATTTGTGTTCTTAAGATTACTTTTTAGGGTGTCACAATAGACCCTACATATTTCTGTTTAGTTTCTTTTTAATTCATCGAGTTCTTGTATATTCATAAGAGCATCTACAATGCTAGAATCAAAATTTTGTTCTTCAATCAATTTTTGTGGACCCATAAATGACATATAGGATTTAAGAACAATCAGAACCATATTTGTGTTCTTAAGATTACTTTTTAGGGTGTCACAATAGACCCTACATATTTCTGTTTAGTTTCTTTTTAATATATATCTTCTATTTTTGTAATATATTTTCAATAAAAAAATCAGCTTTTTAATTTAATTTTGTTAAAAGGAATGAATATATAGTTAACTAGCAACAACCCAGCACATTTATATGCCATTAAACTCTCCAACTTCCTCCTTTCCACTTCTAATCCATCGTCGTCTCCTTTTTTGTTTTTTTTTTTTTTTTTTTTTTAATTCTTTCATAACTCATATTGAACTGAAATCAGAAGGGAAAAAACCCATCGAGATGACCCATAATTCAGAAGAGTAAAATCCTGATATTAAAATTTGAAGGGAAAAAACTGACATTGAAGAAGAAAAACCCAGAACTCAGATTCAAGATGTTGGAATCAGTTGTTTGATTTGTGATTTTGCAATTGAAATTATGATTTGGAGTAAAAGTAAATTATATTATTAGAGATACAATATCACGATCAAATGATAATAAAAAAATTATAAAGAAAAAAGATAAAAAGAATACAAAATTATATTGTTTCACGCGTCAATTTTATTTATTACTTTTATAGTTAAACATCAAAAATTAATGCAGTTCATGGTTCCTAACAAATTATTTAGGTAGCCGAGTTTGCATGGAAATTACAGTATTATGTTTGTAAACGTATTAAATAAGTGTACAACACCTTGTTAAAAAAAAATCTACAAAAACAATAGGTTAAGTCATTGCAGACCTAATAAAATTAATAAATAATAATGATAAGAATTAAGGCATCTATCAAATTTTTCTTTGAAAAATATTCACGGTTATTAGAAAGATAAATGAAAAATATATATGATGCAAATTTAGAGCCAAAACTTTATGATAGAGTTGTGACTTAACAAAATTAATAAATAAAGATAAAGGTAAATCTCTTTGAACCTTAAACTTTTCTCTATCTTGGTTTTTTTTTTGTCAAGTTATCTCTATCTTAGTTTTTAAAGAAGTTTTATAGACTATAACACAAAAATTCCTTCTTGCATTTCATGCTTCGCAAAGCAACAAACTATATACCTCACTATCTCTAAAATTGGGTCATACAAATTTTATTTTATGAGATAGTTTAGTGATTAAAAATTTATATTTAAGATGAATAAGTAAGAAATACGAGGTTCAAACACTAACCCAACCTCTACAAACCGACTGAAGTCCTATTAAACTTACAAAGTTATTCTCTAATATTATTCATTAGGCCAAATATCTCATCGGGTCCTTTAAGTTTCATGTTTGTTTCAGATAGATTCTTTAAGTTTCTAAGATTTCAGATATGTTCTTTAAGTTTCGAGTTTGTTTTGGATAGGTCCTTTAAGTTTCTAAGGTATCAGATAGGTCCTTTAAGTTTCGAGTTGTTTTGGATATGTCATTTCTATCAACCTCCGTTAAACCAAAGTTGATCTGTCCGTTAAGCCAAAGTTGATCTGATTGGGGAAAAAATTGATATCAAGTGTCAGAGAGAACCATCTCACCCACTTAACGAACATATCAACTTTGACTTGACGAACATAACAACTTTGGCTTAACGGAGGTTGACAAAAAGGACATATCCAAAACAAACTTGAAACTTAAAAGACTTATATAAAACCTTAGAAACTTAAATGACCTATCTGAAACAAACATGAAACTTAAAACTTATTTGGCCTATTCATAAAATAGAAGCTTGATTTTATATGATCTGTTTTTTGACGACTTGAATTTGCATGATTGTTTGCTTAAAGTTTAAACTATGTGACATCAATTACGCCCAAATCCTCCAATGATTTGATCCTCATAATTTAATTTAATTTTTGATCTACTTTGATCCTCATAATTTATTCCCTTAATTATAATATAATATAATATAATCTCATTAGTTTTTTTTAGCAATAGTTATGATAGTCAAAATTAAAATAAAGAATTTCCAGAAAAACGAAAGACCTACTATATTATTTGTCAAAAAAATAAAATTGGAGAATATTATTAGCATAAACGGTAAGTAAATGGTTGCCTTGATCTTTTTGTAGAACCAATAAAAAACGGTAAGTAAATAAATTGAAAAAAATAAAGGTTTCGTGAAGCGTTACAATACACTCTGTTCTGGTCTGTTGTGTTGTGTTCGGTTTCTCTCTCTTGTTTGCAAGCTTCTTCTGTTTTTCTCTCTCTCACTCACACACTGAATGCCGCTCTTGCCTATCTGAATTCATATTCAACTCTTTAGAGAGAGAGAGAGAAACAAACGTTTCTTATACGCACAGAATAGAACAGAACAACAACAACTACAGCATAGAGAAGAGGTTACAGAGCCGCACAATACAAAAATGTCTTCATTGGATATCTTCCTCTTCTCTCTCAGTAGAACTTTTTGTACTCCCTTCGCCGTTTACGTTCAGATCCAGGTTTTTTATTTCTCTCTTCTTCGTTCTATGCTCTCAATTCTTCAACTTAATTACTATCACTTCTGCTTAAACTCAAATATTATTCAATTCAATTCAATAATAATACTAATACTAATTCCCTTTTTATTATTATTTAACATTACTGTAAAGTTCATTTATAAATTAAGTTTTGTTTATAGTTAGATTCATTAGTACATTGTAAACTTCGTTCCTTTTCACAAATCTTTATGCCAACGGCAACTTTACTTGTATTGTTTGGTTATCATTGATTTTAGCTGGAGCTGCCAATTATACTTTTTTTTTTTTTTTGTTTAAGAATACTTTTTTGATGAGTAGTCAAACTGGTGGTGACTTCATTGGGATCTGATGTCTGAATCAAGTTCTAAAAGGGAGTACTTGGGGGTGCTGGATGGGAGTTGCGAATTCACGCACTTCAATGCGTTAATTTATCACGACTCTCGATTTGATATTGGACGGTCGGTATTACACGGTTGGTTTTATGCAGTTAAATGATCTTGGCCGTTGATTTAAAGCGGATGATTGCCAAATTTAACTGTGTCATGTAGTTGCAACACCAAATCCAAATCCAAAAATATGTTAGTCTGAGCTAGGTTTTGCAAGGGCCAAGTCTAATCCGATCAAGAAACTCGAGGGCCAAGCCTTGTTTAGTTGTCATAGGCTTATTTTTGGACGTGGGTCCGGTAAAATTGAAATCCTATTATTGCATGTTAGTTTACTTAAAGACCCATTTCATATTAACGATTTAAAATAAGTAATCAAACCTATCTTTAGTGGTCCTCATGAGCTTAGCTCAGTTGGTATGGACAATGCATAATATATGCAAGGTCCGGGGTTCAAACCTCTGCCACCACAAAAAAAAAACCTATCTTTAGTGAGACTTACGAGCTAATAGGCCAATGACCATAAGTTAGATTTAACATCACATTTTAGATAGTATGACTTTATATGACATCCTATTTCAATTATATTTTATAACAGTACACTTAAATGTGCTAAAAATTACTATAAGCTAATATGCTTAAATTAGTGAAGATGGTTTAACAAAAATCAAATTCTAATATAATAATGATAACGGTAATAATAAATATTATTCACAGCTGATATTGTATTTCTGCGGCCCGGAGCTTGGCCCCTTTAGCTAAATAGGCTTCTGTAAAAACCTCAACCTTGTCTATTTAGTAACAAAAAGTCTGGACTTTGTTGGATGTTGGCGAGGCTGTAGGTTCCTATCAGTCGGCTTGGCCTATTTCCATCCCTTGCCACACAAGTGAAGCTCTTGGGTGGACTATTTGCAATTGTGATTTTGGTTTAAAACCTTAGGCTTATTGGAGTACATTAATTATAGTTTCTTTCTGAATTCCCATTGATATGGTTGCCGCTTCCATGAAATTTTTTGAATGAATGATTTGGCTTTGTAGGATAGGAATATTTAACTATCCTTGAATGCATGAGATTTAACTGTTCAATCTCTACTTTCTCCCAGGGATCTTTTTGACTGATTTTATTCCCTAGTTTTATAGTTGAGGAGGTATCAGCTTGGGGTTGCTTTGCTTCCCATCTGTCATGTTCAGTGATTTGACATCCATAATCATTGCAGTAAGAAATCATGTAGGCTTTAATTCCACATATAGAATATACTTGCAACACAAGAAACACTGTAGGGATAGGGAGTTCTACAGTGTTGAAGGGGTTTTACAGATGAGTTGCATATAAAATTGAAATTGCAACCCACTTGGGTTGGCCTGGTGGTATTGACTTGAGACCTGGGAGTGTGCTCCTCCTCAAGGTCTCAGGTTCGATTCTCCTCGGTGTCAATTTGGGTGGGCAAATTTAGCTTCTTCTTCAGTTTCATTTTTTTTGAAATTGCATGATTATTGAATGAAATGGAATTCATGAAGAAGGTAATAAAATCTCAAGTATCGGAATACAAGCTCTGTATATTAGCATGATAGTTATTAACATGTTCCCTTGAAATTTTGTTTTGTATTCCTATACCTTTGTTGCTTAAGAGAAATATCATGGTAAATAATAATAAATCTGAATGTTATGTTTACTCTGCAGGGATGTTTCATTTGCTTAACACTCGCTCTTGGGTGGGCTCTTGCTTCTTATGTTAGGTACTCATTACTCATTAGTGTCAGAGTCCAGAAACATTTTCATTATCACCCCTATGAGAAATGCTGAATTTTTTTCCCTTGCAGGAACAGAGAGATAAAACAAATGAAGGAAGCTATGCGGAATGGCAATAGTCTTTCTTTCCTTTGTCATGACATAAATGAGCTCGAGCACTCCTATCAGGCCAATCTTCCAAGAGTAACAGTAGTTATGCCCCTGAAAGGGTTTGGAGAACACAATCTCCATAACTGGAGGAGTCAGGTAAGAACTCACAGGATAAATTCCTCTGGATATTATTTGATGTTTCCTTTTCTTTTTCTTTTTCTTTTGGTTTACCTGCCTGCCGTGCATGTCTTATTGGTTCTTCCACGAATGATGCATTAGACTTGGAATTTTTAAATTTAATTCAATTGTATGCATGTATATGTATTTCACATGCTTTCTCTTTTATTTTCCTAAATTTCAAATTCTAATTTGAATTGTATGATTTCTTGGTGTTGTGGGCGTACTGTTGATTATTATTCATTTTTGCTGCATAGTAAACAATAATTGCTTGTAATTTTGAACATCTATTTAAGCTAATACTTGAAGATTATTTTGTTATCTATTGTTCTACCATTTTTTCTTATTGGTCTGAGCATCTCCTTTTAATAGGAAATTTTTATTACAATTCTGTTTACTTCTGTTAATTTTTAAGTGCAGATAACATCTCTTTATGGCGGCCCTCTAGAATTTCTTTTTGTGGTAGAAAGCACAGAGGATCCTGCTTACCATGCTATATCACGACTAATATCAGAATTTGAGGTATAAATAAGTCCACATTTCCCCTCATCTCTAAATTAAGTTTTCTAATCATTTGCTATTAAATTTTGCAATCTTTAACTCGTTTAAGTTTTGCAACCAGCGAACTTTCTTTGTCAAAACTTGATTTTGTTCCTTCTGAGCCCTTGCATGAATTTATTCCTTTCTTAGGTTGTATATTCTAAATTCTAATCTTGTCGGCATTTCACTAAATTGGATGCATGCTTTGATATATGCAGGATGATGTTGATGTTAAGGTTGTTGTAGCTGGTTTGTCAACAACTTGTAGTCAAAAAATTCACAATCAATTGGTATGTTATTTTACTGACATATATTTTGACAGTCCTTTCAAATACAAAGTGCAACTTTATTGACAATTCCATACATTTGTTTAAAGTCTATTTAACTCAATGTCGAATATGTGGATGATCTTAGTTGTTTCATTGATTGGTGGTCACTGGTCAGGACATAATTTCATTTCCTAGCATAACACGTGCTAGTTAAATAGAAGTGTGAAAGTACCTGTATTGACTTGTTGATAATTTGACATAAATTTTTAGTCATTTATATTTTTGTTTATTTGTTAGGCTGGTAGACTGTCTTTGCTAGATATGTTTAAACTACACTGGTATTTATTACATAGTAATGGCATCTTGGCAGGTTGGGGTGGAGAAAATGCACAAAGACACAAAGTATGTATTGTTTTTGGATGACGATGTTAGGATACATCCTGGATCAATTGGAGCGCTCACTCGTGAGATGGAGAAGAACCCTGAGGTATTACTTTCAATTTGTTTCTTCTTGTTCTATTTTTAGGCGTTTAATGAGAATAATGGTAATTTTTACCCGAATTATTTTGTGGTTTTAACTGTTTTGATGTTTCACAGATATTTATTCAAACTGGATACCCTCTTGATCTGCCATCTGGAAGTTTAGGGAGTTACTGCATCTATGAATATCATATGGTACACAACTACCTCTATCTCCAATCTCTGCAGCACAAATCTTTGTATGAGATGGTTTCCATTTTATTTTCTAGTTGTTTCGAAACAAAGTGCAAGAATGAAGCTTAGTTAGCTAATTAAACTTTAATTAAGTCGCAATATTAATTAGATAACTTTTTATTTAGACTTTTGATAGTGTGTCATTATTTAAAAGGTTTGGACTCATCATGGTTCTGTTACGTGCCTTTCCTTGCATTTGCAAGAGGCTGATTTCACATCAACGTTCACCTGTGTCATCCAGTCCCACAATACGGCAGTATTTAATTTAAGAGAAATGATATTTGTACAACCACTTTATTACAACTTTTTGACAACTTTATCTCTCATACTCACATTATATTCTTATTCTCTCTCTTCCTTTTTCTCTCTCTATTGTTTTGGACCAATGAAAAGAGAGAAAATGAAAGTTGTCATCAAAGTTGTCAAATTTGGTTGTACATATATCACTACTCTTAATTTAACCATACAGCTTTTTTTCCCTAATCCTTTTCCTTTTGTTTTATTATACAGCCTTGTTCGATGGGCTTTGCTACTGGTGGAAGAACGTTCTTTCTGTGGGGAGGCTGCATGATGGCAAGTTACTTTTACCTTTTCTTAGTTGTCGCTTTAAAGAAAAGCTTAGTTTTAACATGATAGTTTTTCTCCAGATGCATGCCGATGACTTTAGGCAAGATCGTTATGGTGTAGTCTCGGGACTTAAAGATGGTGGATATTCTGATGATATGACTCTTGCAGCCATAGCTGGTACATCTTCGGTTCTTTTATCAAATTTATTGATGTAATTAACATTTTGATCCTATAAAGTTTAACCACATTGGTCATCCTATATAACTGCTCTAACTGTATCAATCACCGGAAAAATGATTACTCGATGATTGATCCATAAAAAGGTGATTCTTCATGGATATCCGACAATCGTAATTCGTACGAGCGCTTTCTTCTAGTTTTGTTTTAATACTTATTCATGTGCAATTTGCAGAACACTTGTGTTTTGTGGAAGTAATTTTCGTTTCAGTAATAAAAAATTGCGTCTTTGATATTTGTGATCTTTGTACCTAAAGGTACGAGGTTTTCCTGTAATTTAACAAGAATAGACCAAATTTTTTCTTGCTATATACTTCATGCCCATTTTTTTTAGTCTTTTGTTCCTATTTTGCATGTTGCTAATTATTGCTGAAATAATAAAGATAACATGGAATCCACTAATGGCCATATTTAATAATAATAATAATAATAATAATCTAGGTAAGCCACTATTGTAGTGAATTTTATTATATTCTCAGCCTTATTAGACTACAAAAACAAGTCTCTTAAAAGAATGATAATCCTAATATTCTAACAATCGCTATAATGCTGTCTTTTCAGGGGCTCATAAAAGACTTATTACTTCTCCCCCAGTTGCTGTCTTTCCTCATCCCCTTGCTACTGATCTTAATTTTGGAAGGTTTGTGACTATTAATCATCTGAAAAATAAAGTTTCCTTTCATATTTGATGATTTAGTTTTTAAAACTGCAGATATTGGAATTACTTGAGGAAACAAACATTTGTTTTGGAGTCATATACAACAAACATTAACTGGGTGATGAACCGTGCATTGTTTGGTGTTCACTGCTATTTGTCATGGGGATTCGTAGCACCATTTTTTCTTGCAACGATTCATCTTGCAGCAGCATTTAGATTTTATAGTAAGGGATACTCACTTGAAGAAACGACATATACTTCTGCTGGTGAGCACACTACTTTTCCTTTTTAGGTAGGTTGTTAGTGTTGATTCATGTGAACATTTTGGAAGGATTCTGATGCTGAATAAGGGTTATTTTTCAACTTAGTTGCAGTGTTAGAAACTCTAATGCTCTATTCATGATTATGCTCTCAAGCTACATATACAAATTGAAAATTGTTGTGGGTTTCTTTCATTCAGGAATATCACTAGTTTGGAATTTTTGTGTTATATGAAATTTGTAAATAAGCAATTTGTATAATTTTAACTATGTTACTATCTTATTACTTTCTGACCTCTTGTGGGTTAAAATAAAACAAACAAATCGGGTTTGTCTGTAATATATGGCATGGTTTGTTTGTTTCAATGATGCGATGATCACAAGTAAAATTTTAATCCAAAAATAACACTATCTTTCCCATTGTTACAAGTTGCATCTCCACTACTGATATTTATGCATCTACAATGAATAGATAGGGTTTGTGAAAATGAAAATGAAAGTGAAAATAAAAATGGGGTAAAATACTGAGATGAACTTTTCCATTAAACTTACATTTTCAGTTCTTTCTTCCTGACGTGTTTCTTTTTTCAGGGTTATCACTGGTGACCTTCCTAGCCATATGCACTCTTGTGGAACTTCTTTCAATGTGGAACTTGACAAGGATAGAAGTTCAACTATGCAACATGCTGTCTCCAGAGGCACCACAACTTTCTCTTGCTACCTATAATTGGTGTCTTGTAAGTACTCTTTTCTTTCTTGTTTTTTGTGACTAGAATTTAATAATATTTATCCTATATATGTCTTGTACATTTATTCTATGGTATTGACAATTGAATCCTTTTGAGTAAATCGTTATCACCTAGTATACCTATGTCGTGTCGGTAATTATGGTAAGTCAAGGTGAAGAATGTATTGCTTTATGATTCCGTATATTCTAAATATTCATAAAATGATTAGGGCTTAAATATGGTTTTAATCCCTGCAAAATTTTCTGACATTTTCAAAAACAACTTTCAGCCCCCTGTACCATTTTTAGATTATCTGGCAATGACTTTGCTAATAGAAATACACACCATTGTACTAAAAACGTTGAATTAATAATGCCATGTGTACAGAAACGACAGCAACTCACCACCAGAACTCTTTCAAGTCTCCCATCTCCTTAGCCTCCAACTCTCCATACGTTCGACTCCCTATTATGGTTTTGGTTCAGTATAAAATTGAGTTGGAGTCCATGTGACATTATTAATTCTGCGTGGTAACAATGTTGTGTATTTCCGTTAGCCATATAAGCATGAAATAAATGAAGGTTGACGGTAGAGACTAAAACAAATGATTTTGTAAATGTTTGGGACCAATGAATGGCCAAATTTTGCAGGGACTATAAGTGGAAATACCAGGATTTGCAGGGATATAAAAATATATTCATGGCAAAAACTAAATTGAACAAAACTTGGCAAGCATGAACTGACACAGATTGTACATGTGATACCTACTACAACAATGGCTGACATAAACATGTTGAACTCCTAGGTTAAGTGTAAATAATGCACGGACTTGCATAAATATTTAATGGAAAATCAATATGGAAATATAAATAAAAATGTATGCGAACAGGGAGGTGGAATGTGCTTGATTACTAGTTGCTAAACTTAGAAAGTAATTATTATTATTTTTTAACAGGTATTCATTGCATTGCTGGTGGATAACTTTCTATACCCTCTGTCCGCAATTAAGTCTCATTTTTCTCAATCTATCAATTGGTCTGGTATCCGGTACTATTTAAAACATGGAAAAATTATCAAGGTAAGCTGGTCAAGGCTTTATGTAGTCATCTGTGACTTGATTTCTTTTAAAATTATTTTCTCAACCAAAGTATTTGAATGTATACTCTGCAGATTGAAAGAACTGAAAGAAGCAAAGATATGAGTCCAGTTTTCACAGATTTGGGAGGGAAACATTTATACGGAAAGAAAGGGATGCCTGCCAGAGGTTCATTCCTAGGTTCTTTGTCCAGAAGTCTGGCTCAATGGCATCAACCCAAAAAATTTGATAACTAGGAGAAAGCTTCAAGCAGCCGTCAAACTCCGTCACTTTCCCTCACTTTGGAAGCATGGGTGTTGGTAGATCAAATTGATCTAATTTATTCTTTGGTGCATTCTTGATTGATTGATTGTTTTAGATGGTGGGAGGAATCTTAGTTCCATTTTTTTATTACCCATTCAATCCATATTATTTTTGGGTGCAAGCCTTCCCATGGCTTCATTTTGTAACTGTAACAGTTATGTGATATAATTTATGCAAATATTGTACACAAAATTGGCAAAGTTTATAACAGATAGTGATTCACATTATAACGCTTACTCATGGACCAAATGAGTCACTCAAGTCAGACCAGTTAAAAAAACGTGAAATTTGGACATGAATTCTTAGTACCATGCAAACAAGAATTTCAAACAAAATTCAAATGTAAAATTTTCAAAATTAAAGTCTTTGATTTCACACTGGGCTCAGTGCAAACTGTGATGCTATTAGCCTGTATGACAATTATTACACACTTTTCAATAAATTCTCGGTTATATTTTATTTTTCTTTATAACACATTCCACCGAAAGTGGTATCAACTTAACGCCATTCACTAGGAACAGAATAAAGCAAAGGACAAAGGAATCCATAGCAGCAAAAGCTTCCTTCTGGCCTTTACCTTTTTCTCCAATTCCACATCCACTCCGAAGAAAAAGAAAGCAACAGCACCAAAGCAGGGACATGAGTTGCTGTTTTCATGGTTCCACAGTTATACCACCAATGGAAACCTCCATACCCAGAAGTAGTACTATTGAAGACTTTGCAGGACCCAAGAACCTCAGACAAGAAGTTCTGATACAAATACCAGGATGCAAAGTTCATTTGATGGATGAAGGAGAGGCTTTTGAACTAGCTCAAGGCCATTTCATGGTAATCAAAACCTTGGAGGAAAATGTTTCTCTTGCTACAGTTATAAAAGTAGGAGATGATCTTCAATGGCCTTTAACTAAAGATGAGCCTGTGGTGAAGCTAGATGCTCTCCATTACCTGTTTTCGTTGCCCGTGAAAGATGGAGAGCCTCTTAGCTACGGCTTGACCTTTTCAGAAGATAGTTATGGAAGTTTGAGTTTGCTGGATTCGTTTTTGAAAGAGCACTCTTGCTTTTCTGGCTTGAAGTTGAGTAACAAGAATGATCTTGATTGGAAGGAGTTTGCTCCGAGGGTTGAAGATTACAATCATTTTCTGTCAAAGCTTATTGCTGGAGGGACTGGCCATATTGTGAAGGGTATCTTCATCTGCAGCAATGCTTACACCAACAAGGTTTTGTTTTACTGTCAAAATATTAACGGAGCAATTAGTTTTTTTTATTTGTTTAGCTTTAAGAAGCATGAATAACACTATAATTTCCTGAGGCTATGAAATGCATACAATGTGTGTGTAACACTGGTAAGAAAGACTGATAATGTTGAACATAAGTGAAAACAGAAAGACCATGAAAAAACTATCATTTAGTGACACAGTAAACTAAGAACTTTTTGGGATGAAAAAATCACCAGGTTCAAAAAGGAGGAGAAATGATCCTAAATAGTGATGCAGATGAGAAAAATGGTGTTGTGGCCAGGGAAAGTAAGAGAAACAAGAATGTCGGTGCCTCGAAGAAGAACAAGATCAATAAAAACCTCAAACGGTATACAAAAATGACACTGAAATACACAAATATATAACGCAATACTTTATGTAGTGTACAAGTGTATAATGGTTATGTGTTAGTGATAATTGTCTTTTGTATTTGCAATGTAGTGTGAGGAAGTTGTCGAAGATGACAGAAAAGCTAAGCAAATCTTTGCTTAGTGGCGTTGGCATAGTTAGCGGAACAGTGATAGGCCCTTTGGTTAAATCCCAACCAGGAAAGGCATTCCTAAGGATGTTGCCTGGAGAGGTGTTGTTGGCTTCCCTTGATGCAGTCAGTAAGTAAAATAAAACTAAGTAAAAACACTTTATGACAGTACCCTTTATGCTCAATGTCGTTGTTCTCGTTTCTTTCTTTCGAATAAGCAGTAACAACATCATCTTGACTTTTCAATTTATCTTCTGATACTGCAGACAAAGTTCTTGATGCAGCTGAAGCTGCTGAAAAACAAACTCTTTCTGCCACCTCCAAAGCTGCATCTAGAATGGTCTCTAACAGGTAAAGGCTGGACTTAATCCAAACAGCTGATTCTACTTTTCCCTTTGTACCCCCTTAAGCTTCTCCAATATACAATTTCTTTTCGTCCTCCGGTGTTATCAGTTCCCAAATATTGAGCTATCCCTTATTCGAAATCTCATATATATTAAGGCAACGATATTAAGGTTCCACTAATCTTATTTCAAGACAATAATTTAAGACACATAAATTCGACAACATTTTGCATCGTTAACGGAGTTCACGCACATGGCTAACACAATTCGTTGCGTGGTTAAACTGTTATCAAGATTGGATAGCTTATTGATCATCAACTAAATTTTATTATACACAAATTTAAAGGTTATTAACCATTACTCAGGTTCTCCATTTCCAACTACGTACACATAAGTTTGAACACCTGAAAACCGTAGTTTTTGACGTTTAAATTTGTGCGTAATGAACTTCAATAGATGGTTACAATACCTGATATATCTATTAACCAAATGTTCATTAACCACGTGTGTAAACTGCTATGTTAAGTCGTTAAGTATCAAAAAAATTCTTAACGTTTCTTATAACGTTCAGAAGAAATTCTTGAATGGAGCAGACACATTTGTTTGTTGCTAACAGATATGTCTTGCTTATCAATATGTTTATATTTACAGGTTTGGGGATAATGCTGGGGAAGCTACAGAGCATGTGTTTGCAACTGCAGGACATGCAGCTAACACTGCTTGGAATGTGTTTAAGATAAGAAAGGCCATCAATCCAGCTTCTTCAGCATCCAAGGGAGTACTGAAAAATGCTGTCAAAAATACCAAGTTTTAAATATTTAATTTCAACCAAGTTTCTTTGTACTTGGCTGCTAAAAGATGAAGTGGTGAAATTAATTAGTACTTGTTATATTCATTTCAGTTTCAAGCTTTCATCTTTTAAGAATCGGTAAGAACTAAGCTTTGAATTTAACAGAAGGTGACTTCAAATTAAAAAACATCAAATGGAAATGATTTCATTTCATGTTGGCACATGAAAATGGATCAATTTACCTTTGGCAGAAAAGTTACAACCTATAGTGCATTTCACGAGAGAGAAAACTAAAAGAAATATGATCATTGTAATCTAAGAGATTAAGATAACTAATTAAGTTAATTTTGATTTCATATGAGATGGAGGAACTAAAAAGAGATTTCTTAAATCAAAATAGAAAATAAAAGGGATACGAAGAAACAAGCAAATGAAGTAGATCGAGAAGATGAAAAATCAAGACACCACCATCTTAAGTCACTAACAATTGCCACAATGATAAAGAAGTCATCGATAAAATTTAAGCAAGTTCTAATCTAAAAACTTAGAGGAGACCTAGCTCACTCATGATCATTAATCATTGAAGAGAAAATTCTAATTTATCTCAAATCCCTGCATAAAGCAAATAAAACTTTTTTTTCTAAGGAAGCAAACAAAACTTATGATGTGTTTGTTAGAGCGTTTTCTTTTGTCCAGATGTGCGGCAGTCCAAAAGCTACAGCTTTTAAATTCTTGCGCTAAAAATGCAATGGGAACTGATTTTCCTAACTAAACGCCACTCCAAACATTGTATTAAATAGACCGCAAGGGACATTATTATTTTCGCCTACATTTGACTTGCATCATACTTTCCCTAAAATAAATTATCAGCAAAGAACCAAAATATAACAAAATCAAAAGTGGTAGTTGAAATGTTATGGGTGGTTAAAAATTTAATCCAAATATATCAATTTTTTAATATTCCTTGTTGTTTATATGTCATTTTGAATTTGAAGAGAGTACATGAAGGTATAACATCATAAACTTGAACGTACATCCTAATTTTTTTTTGTTGAAGAAAACACGCACCCTGATTGTAGATGTAAGACACCATGATGTGAGTCTTTAAACATAAATCTTACATTTCAAAGTTTAATATGACTTCTGTTTAAAAGTTTTTTTTTTTTTTTAAGAAGACGCACACCCTTTTTATTTGAATTTCCTTTTTTTTTTTTAACCTTTTGATACTATTTTTTTTTTAGTAAAAAACCTTTTGATATTTAACACGGCATTTAATGAATTTGAATATATATTTATATCACATTTCCTTTTTAGTTTATAGTAATACATTAAAATATGCAAAAAATTAATATAAACAAATAAACTTAAATTACAAGATAAAATAATAATAAATTTATAATTCAATCAAAGTACAAATTTAATTATAATAATAATATTAATAAAAAATATTATTCATGTTTATTTCAATAGGTTGGTATAATAGATTTAAAAATAATATTAAAATTAGGAATTTTACGCAAAGAATTAAAATGGTGAATGGATCAAAATAATATAAAGACCAAAGTTTTATACTATCTTAGATGGTAAGAGATTTTATAAACATTTGATATATTAAGACATGTATTCGGTCCTATAAATTTTCACTTACATGTATTTAACGTGTTTATTTTACTTTTAAATTTTTTAAAGTGATGTATTTCTTTTGATATAAAAAATAAATAAATTAGGAGAGAACAGTCCTGCAAAATTAGGAGAACCCCAACTTTATTGAAGATCTGTGCCCAAAAAAATGTACTAATGTTTTAACAATTAACTTAGCGAGAATAATTGAGAATTTTGTCTTTTTTAACATATAACACGCACTACTCTCTTCTTTGCTAGTTTTAACACATACACCGACGTACCATCCTGTAACCCTAGAAAATCTTCTGCGCCGTTTCCGTTCAGCCACCGTCTTCTCTCCCTCTAAGGTGCGTTCCCGTTCTCCCTTTCCCTTTCTATTGCTATTATTCGCTTTTCCTTTTTTTTTTTTTTTAATTTAGGACGATCTCTTTCTATCCATAAGCTTTTTTTAGCTTATTTGCATAAGCTCTTCATCATAATTTGATTTGAACATGACCTAGTAGTTTGACCTTAATAGAATGAATTGTGATGACAGTGAATAACAATGAGGAAGCTAAAGCATCATGAACAGAGGCTTTTGAGAAAGGTGAATTTTTTGGAATGGAAGAGAGAAGGGGGTCACAGAGAGAACATGGTTATGCAGCGCTACCATGTTACCGGACGTGACGATTACAAAAAGTATTTTCAAAATTCACATTGTTTTGTTGTTCTTGCATTTGGTAATTTTCTTTGTTTTAGTTTGGTTTCTAGCTTATTCATCTTGTTTGTGTAACTGGGATTTGTGTGGAAATATGAATAGGTATTCGAGTATATGCCGGATGGTTCAAAAGTTGGTAAACACAGTGAAACAGATGGATCCTAAGGATCCTTTTCGAGTTGATATGACTGATAAGCTTTTGGAAAAACTGTAAGTTCACTTTTTGAAGTTCAAAGTTTAAACATATTTGATTTAAGTAATTAATAGTGGTTACTACTATATATCATAATTATTTAGTGTTGTTCCATGACTCCCCAAATCTATTTGTGCTTCTGCTTTTTTCATTTGAACTGAATTGACGTAGATATGATACTATGAGTTTTGGTTAACTTAATTCAATTACAAATATAGTTGTAAATTATATACAAGTTGCAGGGTGGTTTTTGTAACCATTCATGACATAAATAGTCAATACGGGTCACCAAATGAAATGTAATGAAAATAGGTGAACTGACTGCAATGGTTCTTCGGTTCTCTCGTCATGATGACCATAGTTTTGTTATATAACTTACAAGTTTGTCGGATTTTTGAGAATGATAAATTGGACCTGCCATTTCAAAAAGGATGATTGTTCTCATTTAGTGCCTGCTTTCTTTTTGCTTCTTCTTGGTAGCTGATATTAGTTTGAAACAAAGAAGATAAAAGTAAATGTTGTGAGCTACTTGCACGTATCTGTTTCATTCATTCTTTTATTTTTATGACAGTTACAATATGGGTGTGATTCCAACCAGGCAAAGCATCACACTATGTGAACGCTTAACCGTGTCAGCCTTCTGCAGGTAAAAGGAACACATTGCTGCTTTTAATGCTTTAGATGAAAATTTAGTCATCCACTTTATCTGTTGGCTCATTAGAAAGAAAAAAAAAGGAATAACTTCAGACTTTACCAACATGCGTTGGACGTTGGTATGTGTATGTCTGAGTGCTAAGAGGCTTGGTCATCTTAAACAAATAGTCCTGGAGTTCCAAATGGGTTTGAAATAAAAAAACTTAACTGATTGAATTACTGCATAAACGGACCTATCTATTGAAATATTCAGTGGTCAAGTAAGTGAAGCCAGGCTAGTTAAATAGGACAGGCAATAAACTTAATCTAGAAAACAAGAGAGCGTTTATAGTTATGGATTTCGATGACGTATTAATGAACATTTTAGGCCTTCAAAGTTTAGGAACAATCTAGAAACAGAAGACGGAGTCTAGGAATTTTGGGAATATTATTATTCACTGTGGCCATCGTAATGTTAGATGTTTACTTCAGTCGTTTTAATACAGTTGAGGTTGCATGAACATTTTGCTAAGTTATCTAGTTTTAAAGACAAATAGTGACATAAAGGTCAACATATGGTTTATCATCTCTTTGAAACTAAGCAAGTTCACTATTCCGAGTCGTATGAAAAGTGGTATATATATTGTAGTAAGGCCAAGGGTGCCATTTTATGCGATTGTTATAAACTAAATTTAATACATGAGAAATAGGCTGACCACTGAAAAATGAAATTCTTCAGCAAGATCTTTTTTTCTTTTGCAGCATTAGTTGATTATAATTAAGTAATTACCTTTCTTCTAATGTGACTGTCAACTAAGTTTTGGCTAAAAGTGGACTGTTGTCAACTGTCAAGTTAATCATGTTAAAACATTGGTTATGGATTTTGTCCCCTACTCCCGTCTTGTTAGTTTTATGCAGCAATAAAAATTTATTGATTTTTGTACCACAACTTTGCATTACATCGTCCTGATTTGCTCCGAATTTTGTTCACTATCATGCAGACGTAGGCTCTCAACTGTTTTGGTGAAACTAAAATTTGCGGAGCATCTGAAAGAAGCTGTAACTTATATTGAACAAGGGCATGTTCGAGTTGGTCCAAATACAATTACAGACCCAGCTTACCTTGTAACTAGAAACATGGAAGACTTGATTACATGGGTGGATTCTTCCAAGATAAAGAGAAAGGTGCTTCAGTACAACGACAAGTTGGATGACTATGATTTAATGAATTAGCTGGCTATTTGTGCTTTGCTATTGAACTAATTTTTGTTGTAGACATGAATGAACTAAGACTGTTTGAATTTGTGGATGAATTTTTAACTTTGTATGGTTATCTCCTTTAATGGGAAATTCTTTTTTTAAAAGAAAAGAATCGTTCCATATTATGACGGGGTAATGAAATTTGGATGTAGGTTGTGTTTACACTTTCTTTTAGTTTTTTTTTAACCGGGGTGCGCATAAGCACAAACTAATTCTTCGAGCCGTATAGGGCTGCAATCGGTGGCAAAGACCTATAAGCAGTCACTTTAAATATAACAAACTGGTTTCATAAAACATGAGGCATGCAAGGGAAAGTCACCTTGTCTAGACATCGCTCCAATCAAACTCCAATGCGTTTTAAATGGTGGAAGTAGATTAGTAGAGCCTTCTCGTTGTTAATGGCATGGTGATGATAGGAAACGAGTGTGAATGAATGTAATACCAAGTTAGATAAATTTTCCAAAAAAATAGAACCGAACAAAACAAATCAAATTAAATTTTATTTTATTTATTCAACCCATTTGAATAAAATGTGAGCAAGTCAGAATTGTTGTTGGGGTTGAAGTAAGTTCGACCTAACAGAATTTTGCGTAAATCTGACCTTCTCTACAAATTTAAGACCATTTTTAATCTCTTACATGCGAAAGAGTGTTTTTTAGGCCTCGTTTTGTCTTTTTCAGTCTCATCGATGTCAAGGACTGCTTTTTTTTTTTTTTAGGTTTAAACAATTATTTTCTTGACAAAACAAAAGGGTTTAACTATTTATTTTTATAGTCTTGTTTGATATAATATGTAACGTTTTATCAACTAAGTTAATCTCAAGGAAACAAAGTATGGTTTGATATATTTAGCATATATGGAACATTATTCATCTGACCAATCTCAAAAAAACTTAAAGAACTAACGGGTTAACTGATAAAAGATAAACTTATACTTAATGACATGAGACATGTGTAAAAATAAATTGTTTATATGCACGTTCATACGTTTATTTTGCTTTCACATAAAAATCTTATTATAATTTTAACCTTTGTATTGAGCATGTCATATATACGATATATGTTTAAATAATTTCTGCAAAATGAAGTAAACTCTAGAATGCCAATATTTTTCATTTCTAAACCAAAATGAAGAATTTCAATACTATAATTTGAAGGTTAAGTTTATGGTACACAAATGAGACAAGTCTTGCATCACAAACAAATTTGTTTTTACTGTTGAATTCATAAGTCTCACTATTAGATCATATTAGATCAAATGAGATTAAATAATTCAACGGTGAAAAATAAATTTGTGTAATGCAAGATTAATTTACCTATGCAGATTATACAAAATCTTGTTTAATTTAGATATACAATGGCACACTTTTTTGGTCATAGTACACGTTTTGTATACACTAGAGAAATAAAAATACTCATAGAGTCATAGGATCTTTCCAAAAAAAACCTTGGAGCATGAGGATCTATGTTTAATTTTAGAGAGGATCTATGTTCCTAGTACTAACTGACCTATTTTGCGGTAAATAGTACTCTGACCTTTTTAACTGTGGTGTGGATCGGATCTATCTATCTATGCTTCTATGATGATGACGTGTGCATATCATGTCGTTTGTTACTAGTACTAGGTCATATATATATATATATTCTCGTGTGAGTCGAGTCACTCTGTTTGCGGCTCATTGTTTTTTTAGAGAGAGAAATTAGAGAGCTTTCCAGAGAGAGAGAGATTTGGATGGAGATTTCAGAAGGAGAATGGTCGAAGAAACTAAGCATATACAAAGCAGCAAGAAGCATTAAAAAAAGAGATAACAGTTTATACAACGCACTTAGATCTATCTATCAAGATTCTGTTTTCGTTGGTGAAATCTCTCAATTATGGCCTCAACTTCCTCTTCTTGCAAACCTTCGTTGTGGCTTATGGTACTCTTCCAATTTCCATTCCACTTGTTACTTCAAATCCACCGATGGTCACACCAACAACTGCTCTTTTTCCACCGCACGTCTCAATCTCCACGTCGCTCATCTTGCCGGTACTATTCATTATTCAACAACAATCCTATTCTATTATACTTTTAGTTTTTACGAGTAAACTATCAAATTTGTCCTTTGACTCTATAAGGCGTTCTGATATGGATAGTAATGCTTCAAATATGTAGATGACTTACTTTCGTCCTGCCATAATGAATATAGACTATAGACAACAGGGCGAAAGTAAGTCATAGACGTATCTAACATATTTATAGTTTCACTAGACATTTGAGAGTGTCTTATAAATTTGGTGGTTTACTCATTCATTTACATGTAAAGGGCAATTTTTTTATACTTTTGTTCGTATTGGTAGCACAGAAAGGTGGTTGTATGATTGTTGATTCTACTAGAAAAGGAAAGCGTTTCCCCGACAGCATGTCCAAAACCATACCCATATGGACTTGTGTTCTTAATCGTGCAATTGCCCAATTTAAAAGAGATTTTCATATTGATGATGCTTCAGCACCACAATTTAGTGTAAGAACATTTTATTTCACAATTCTTATTGGCTAAATTACATCAAGGTCCTTTAAGTTTTACGTTTGTAATAAATTGGTCTTTTAAGTTATTTTTGTCCCATATCAGTCCTTTAAGTGGACAAACGATTGCAACATTGCCCTTATCTTAAAAAAAGTTTAAAAAACTGATGAATTTATGTCCCATTCCCTTTAGTCCCATATCAGTCCTTTGGAAATGCTTATCTTCCTCTCTAAAATAAATTGTTTACTTAAGAATGATATGGCCAAGAATAATCTGATGCATAATGATATGGCAGGGAAGACTAGCATTTATTTTGCAAACAAGCAAACAGTCATCTACATGAAAACAACTATATAAAGTTAGACATACCTGATATGGAACAAAAGTTCATCAGTTTTTTAATGTTTGTTTAAAAGAAGGGCAGTGTTGAAAACATTTGTCAACTTAAAGACTAATATGAGACAAAAATAACTTAAAGGACCAATTTGTTACAAACGTAAAACTTAAAGGACCCCTGATGTAATTTAACCATTCTTATTTGTCTGTTTGTATGAAGGGTTAAATATGTTTTTTTTGTAAATATATAAGTACACTTTTGTTTTTAGTTGATGTAACAGTTCTTGTTTTGTAACAATTCTTTTTGTTTTGCTAGTCTTTATAAAATTAGTTCGTGTGAGTTTTTTTAACAAATTGTTCATGGGTGAATTGGTCATTGTAATATGCGTGTACTATATACGATAATTCTTATGTAGCACATATTACACAGATAAATTCCAATGTAAACAAATATTTTATGGACTAAAACAAAAGAACAAGAACCAAATTATAAAAGCAATCTATCTGCGATGACTAAAAACAAAGCAAAGCTTTTATAAGGACTAAATGTAGTATACTTGGAGGACATATTTAAAGCTTGTGTATATGAACCCTTTATAATAATTGTGCTGTTGCCTTCATAAAACAGGAGGACTCTGATTGGGATTGCTCTTTGCACCTACCACTTTGGGTTCCCCTAACAGAAAAGGCTTCAATTGAGGAGCACTTAGAGGAATGGACTGAACAACTGAAAGCAAGCGGAGCTGACATTGCTTCCCTCTCTGCTTCCTTGAAGAAACCGTTACGTCCTCTATGGATTTCTCAGAAAACTGTCATATGGTTAAATGAAGTACCTCACCATGATTCTTGGGATTTCACTCCAATCATACTTGTCTCTGCTTCTTCTTTGTCGAACGGTGTAAGCCAACACAACAAGACTAACTCCGAGTTTAGCTGGAATTATATACCAGGTGCAGGAGATGATGAAGAAAGTTGGTCTAGGGGTTTAACTCCGCCTCTCTTTTGGAATCATGTTTATGATCTTATAAATTCAGGTCCTGATGTGTGTAACCAGAAGGTTGCAGATATTGTTGAAAAGGGTAGGGTACGCCGTGCTTATAGAGGAGAGAGTGCTCCTCAGATTAGAGTTAAATCACTTTCACATGAAGAACCATCACTGGCTTCTGATGTTTCAAATATTGAAGTTGACACTAAGTCTTCTGAAGATTCTGAAATTTCTTGGTTGGGTTCAACTAATTTGGCAGTTGGTGCATCTCAATTTGGTATGCTGACTTAGTTAATGCTTTTTATTAATATTCTGATGTACTATAGTGGTACTATTTTTGAATTCTCTTTGCCACATGTTTGGTTGTTAAAACGCTAACATTTTGTGTACACCTACTTATGTAAGAAATCGCTCTTCATATATAGATGTGACTATCTTTTTTATTTCTTAAAGTATTAAATTAAGAACATATTTAAAAATACACGCGTGCACACACGCGCATATAGTGATTTACATTGGGCTTATGTTTAGAGAGAAAAAAAAAATTAAGCAGGCTTATAATTATTACTAGAGGCAGAGATAGTATTTCTTTTGAGGAAGCATGCCTAGTCCTATTGACTTAAATTATATTTTTTTGACACCAGAAGATCTATTGAATGTAGACTCTACATTAACATTACATAATTTACATTTATAATAAATTCTATTTATTATACAAATATTATTTTGTTGCTTTCTATCCAATCTACTTGTGATTAGCAACATGATTGAGCAGTAAAAAAATTATTTTACTATGTTTTATGTGGCTGAGCGTTCATGTTTGGTGCAGCTACAGATGCAGCCGATGTTGATTGCATATTGAATTGTGATTGTGAGGACATCACTGTCTGTCTTCCCAGTTCTGAAGCATATCTGCATCTTCCAGTTTTGGTTAGTATGAAGTGGAAACAATGCTTCTTGTTGTTGACTGGTTGTTGTTAGAATTTTCGCACTGATTTTAATTTTTCATGGACAGAGTTCAAAGTTTGATCGCTTTTCCTTATTAAACAATCTTCCTAAAGCTGTGGGCTTTGCCAAGTTCAACCTCAGCCAGGGAAAACGACTTCTGGTTTGTTGTAATGATGGTATACGCTCTGAATACTCTCGGTATTTATTTATTTTTCTACTAATAGTTGACTAGGATTTGTGTAATACCAAATTGCATGAATTCACTACTTGTGTTGTGTAATACCAAATTGCAAGAATACTCTCTGAATACTCTTGGTATACGCTCTTAAAAGTTTACTTTGTCATTGAATTTCACCAATTCAATTGTTAGTTTGTATCATATTAATGGTAAATTGCACAAAGTTCATTTAAATTTAAAATTAGTAGCCGAAATTTATATTTTTTTAAAAACCATATTTGACTCTTTGTTGTGCTTGTCCTTAATCCTTCTAAATCATTCCGCTGGACGACCTATTTAAAAGTGTTATGTGTTGTAAATGACATGTATATTTGTATCTAGAAAACTTATTTGAGTCTTTGATATATTATTTTTCTTTGCTTTTCAGGGGAAGATATTAGTATATGTGTTTGCTTAGCAATTTTGGTGTCACTATTTGATGATAAAGGTACATATTTATATAGCTTTCATATTGTTACAAATATATTAATTCTAAATCCAATTTCTCACATGTGGAATCAATGCATTTCACTATTGATCCATCAACCACCATTTCTACTTAAAAAATATATACCATGGTTATTTACAGGTACTTATGATGATGGGAAATCCTTCAACACAACACATGTCACTAAATGGGATATGAGAAGACGGCTTGTATTTGTCTGTAAGTTTGCGACAAATGCTCGACCATGCAGAGGAAATTTGAGGCAAGTTTTTAACTTTCTTATTGGCGGAAAATTCATTCTTCAACCTCAGGAGGACGGTGGAAGTGATGAATGATTGCTAGAACATGTGTATATCATTAGTCATTCCTTAAATGTCTAACTTATTATTACTAGTTATTACGCTTGATTTTTGTATACCTAAGTTTATGCAAATGTTCTGTCAGATAACATCAACTATGCCTCAACATGGAATTTTGTTGAGGAAGGTCGTGAGATATGTAAAGTAAGAAATTACCAGGTTCATTCAAAATTTAACCAATTAAATTTTGCTCAAAATCGAATTCATAATTATATTCCGATCTCTGGTTTATTCATCCATGTCGTCAAGGCACGATAGTCAAATTACTAATTTTATGCTGAACATTGGAAAGGCATGATATTTTTCCAGTTTGAATGAAATGTAAAAGCATTATTCAAGTGGAGAAAATAAAGTTATAACTTCGTTAGAAATGGTTATCCTATACCTCCCAAGTTAGAAAGAAGAAAACTGAGAATATCATATTTCATTCCATTAGTATTAGTTTTTAGAAGTTCAACAAACGAATTGGTAAATTCATTCTATTTGTCCTTGACAAGGTGGGGTGTCGATCAACACTTCACTGTAACAAACAAGGCCTAGCTAGTTGTTACTTGTCATGAAGCAACTTCTTTTTGCCAGTCGACTCTATATACAGGAGGTTAGGAGAAACACAATTGTTGAAGTGATAACTGAGAACCATCATGACAATGAATTTGTTCTGTTTATATTGTAAATCAACTCTAGGAGCTTCATTACTTTCTCAAGGTTGAAAACTATTGAAGAGAATCAGTTGTATTCTTAGGAAATTGAAGGAGGCCTTTGCACACGTTTTCTCTTTGATTTCAGATCAACAACTATGATTGAAATGTTATCTTTACTATTTCTACCAATCGCAATTTCAGTGAGGCTATCAGCAACAACTTGCGTTGGAGATATTACCTCTGTTGATGATAAGGATCTGCGGCGCCTTCTTAAAATGCTCCGTGCTACTTCTCCCACCTCCTCATTTGTCATCACATCCCAAAGTCCATCACTTGCCAAAATTAAACATTCATCCTCGTCAGTTCTTGCTGTAAAAGTTACCTCTGGCACTGGAATAATCCATGGTCTCAAGTACCGATCACCTGAAATAACACCATTGATAGGAATTTAAACACAAGATGAGGAGGTGCAAGAAAATTATCTTAGGAAGCAAGTGATTTTAGGTGCGAGAAGCTAGTGATGTTTTATGCAATCAGATAGCTTGTGGGACAAGTAAAGATGATAAGAATCATTGAAAAAAATTAACATCCATTTTTCGCAAAACCTTGCACACACAACTTCAAAATCAATCTTTCATGTCTAGCTTTAGAATCAAAATCGATACAACATTGAGGAACAGACAATATGTATGTTTTCTCGGTTATTATGGATTAATTTACAGATACATTCATACATTTCAAAATTAACATACACACAAATACGCTGTGAATGCTCCTAGTACCTAGGTAACTTGCAAAACCATCAACGAACTCCAAACATGAAAACATTAAGAATTTTCTAGTAAACCTAGGTATTCCCTGTGCGGAGACTATTCAATCGAGGTAAATGAAATTCATTTAAGGATTAAGCCCTTTTATAATCACAAAACCCTTTTGAGAAATTCCCCCACTTAGTTAAAGATTAAGCCATTTGCACTTTGCACGCCCTTACTAAATCATAAGGGCAACACGGTGCTCTAAAGCTCCTGCGGGGGTCCTACCATTTGGTATATTGTACGCAGTCTTACCCTGTTTTTACACAAGAGGTTGTTTCCAAGACTTGAATCCGTGACCTTTCAGTCACATGACAACAACTTTACTAGCTCATAGCATAAGACTATTTTGCATATAATATTAGGTCAAACAACATTACGTAAATTCTTAACCAAAGATTGGATATATGAAGATAAGTCAAGATACCTATGGCCCTGGACATGGCAAGAACACCAAACACCCTAGCTCCATTCCAGTTTATGACTTTTCCTCCTTCTCCTTCAATTCTCAAGAGTTCATCTTCTCTGTCAGGCTGTACAAGCAAGGACAATGGTATCTCAAAATCAACCCACTGAAGAGAAAGATATAATGTTTGAATATATGGTTGAATAATGGAGATGACCTCCTAATAATTTCTTTTTCTTTTTTGGTCGTCCTTTTCTCATGGGTTACAAGTAATTCAGAACTTCAAAAGCAGTATGTGTGAAAAATGTTTTATCTTTTCATATTACTTATATTATTATTGAGAATAGACTCGTCATCTCCCAAATACATATACATGATTTCTAAATTGAAGTCCACAGCCACAATTGCAGCCTCTGCAACCGTGTCACAACTGCGTTGGTGTATCGTATTTTGCTGCAATATTAAGATTGGCAGCATAACCGCAATTTGGAATACCAAAACTAAAGAATGCACAAAAAAAAAAAAAAGATAAATGGGTTATGACTAGACCTTCTGATCCACAGTCAATGGGACTGTTTGAGTCCTGCGGCAAAGAACCACCCTTGAGTCACCACAGTTGGATGTAATAATCTGGCAACCAGATAGAACAACCACAGAGGCAGTAGATCCAACCATTTCTGGGGCAACTTCGTCTGATTCAATTTCACTGTCAGTCCTCTCAAATCCATTAGCAAATACGGCCTCCCACCTTTTCTGCCATTCAGCGCCACCTGCTATTTCTCGCTCCCACTCCTCTGCTATAACATTGTGCATTCGCTTTGCACAAAATTTAGCAACCTAGGATTAAATTAACCACAAAAGTTAGAAGAATACACTCCTCACGATGATGCATTCTGAATTCGGACATTTTATGCTATAAAGGCCATGTTGAACAAATGCATTCGACTAGAATCAAAACTTAATTAGTTATGTACTATCTTTCAGAGCTCACTTTCCCTTCTTCGTCAAGCTTTGATCTATCATAATTCTGAAATAAACAGTTGTGGTAAAGGAATTATTCAAAAAAAAAAAATTTAATGTCCATGAAAAAATACTCAATTTAATATGTAAAATAACAAGTGTCATCATGTGGGTGGAAAAAAAGAAAAATGGACATGTAACATTATAATCTACCATAAGTTCAAATACAGTACTAAAGAACAGTTAAATCTAAAGGGTGTGTTAATCAATGAGAGAATTCAGGTAACCTAGTATTTAAAGCTAGAGAAATGATATTTTACACACAATTTTAACATCAAATTAGACAATGATCTAGATGGTTAACGCAGTTTAAATATGTGATTGATTGTGTTTAGTTGGTTGTTAATGAATTTAACATGGTGTAGCAATTCGTTAATCACTCACTCAACTCAATTAACCATATTTTTTAAGACAACTAATCACGATATTTTAGGTGTATATTTAAACACAAATGGTGAATGAATTCACATGTGCTTGAACACCCGATCATGGTTAATGATGTTAAAAGTCATGATTAACTGTCTATAGTTGATGGTTACAGTGTTGTGATACCTTGTTGTAATCATTAGCCATCGACTTAACATAATTACTCACATATTTATTTTTTTGACACATAATTACTCAAATATTTAAAATGTGTTTTTTTTAGGAATCATAATTAAAATGTGTTAACTATTTAAATTATTGTCAAATTTAATATCAAATTTGTGTGTGAAAATAATGCAACACTTAAAATCCTCACAACCCCTGCACCCTCTAATTGCCTCAGCCCTCATGTGAGAACATTATGCAATATGTTCTTGGACAGTTTCAGAAATGTAGATAATCAGTGCTCTTAAAAAGATAGGTGTTAGTTAGGAAGTTGAAATTTTCATATTTTTAAATTAAAATAATATAGTAAAATTTCACTTATATTGTAAAAAAGTATTGTATTACAGTAAAAGTTCTTAGCATGTCCATTGAAAACCTACAATCTCACTTAATTAATTTGAAATTTTAAGGGGTGGACTAATACAACTTGATTTTTTTTTGACAAATAATACAACTTGATTTGAAACGAAGGGAATTAAAATATTATATTTCTAACAAAAATTTTTTTTTTTTTATTTCTGAATTCTGTTTTCTAACTACTGGTATTCAAAATTATGCACACATATTAAGAAATATTTGATCTTTTTATATTTTTTTTTGTGGTGGTCGGGGTTTGAACCCCGGACCTTACATATATTATGCATTGTACATACCAACTGAGTTAAGCTCGCGATGACTGATCTTTTTAGATTTGATTGTTGGGTGAAGATTATTACATTTAAAATAAAATATTTCCATTCAATCATCTTCATAAAAAAAAAAAAATCATCTTCATAATCTCTAAAAAAAAACTTGTGCTTTTTAAAATCTTTAAAAAAATATATTATTGTATATCAAAATCATTTTTTTTATAATCCATAACAAATAGACCATAAATCCAATAAATAAAATGAGAAGTTGAGGGTTCATGGCCTATATTTTTTATAATCGTATGCATAAAAGAGAAATATTTATATAGTTAAAATAAAAAATAAAAATTATTTAGATACAAACTCTTAAATGGATATCATTTCATTATTTAAAAAATGCATATTATTTGATCATTTTCACCTTCATATTTCTCATTTATGTATGTGTACTTAAATGAATTTTATTTAGGCTTACAACCAAACAAATATATCTCTACATAAGAAACAAATCACCACTATTCGTGCAAAATTGAACAGTTTAAATTGTAAATTTCCTTATCATTTTTAATTTTACTATAAATACTCCAAATAGTACAAAAAAGTTTAAATGAAAATGTTTTAAGTTTTAAAAATCAGTTACAAAAATACTTACATATTACATACGAATAGTAAAATTGTCACTTTGAAAATTATAATAATAGATTTTGTCGGATCCTAATCACATCCTTATTAGCTTTTTTTTATTACCAACTTACATTTTGACTAGATACTTGACTTTTTCTTTTTTTTTATGATGACTAAATACTATTGTACAATCATTTTGAACAAAAGAAATAATGAAAAACAAAATATAGCTTTGGAGTAACAAAAGTGAAAATATATAGAAATAAAAGAAATTATATTTGGGTAACTTTTTCTTTAAAATAAATTGTTTTGAATAACTTTTGAAAAATTCACTCTCATATTATTTTTTGAAAGAAATTCACCTTATTGTTCATATTGTGCGTTTTATCTCTTTTTTTTTTCACTTTCTCTATTGTTTGTGTGCCTTAAAAAAGAGAAAAGAATATGGTTATCTCAAAAGTTATTTTTAAAGCCGTTGTATCTCCGTCTCATACTAAGTGACACAATTGATTATGTCTCACATACCAATACATATTTTGTATATTTAATATCTTCAATTCTCTATTAGAGAAAATTATGAAAATTTAATATTTTAAAAATATTTATCGAGACAAATTCAACATTTTATATGATATTATTTATCTTTGTATATTAGTAGAAAAATGAGGTCAAAATATGTTAAGTCAATAATGCACATTATCAAATAGATCATCTATTACGAGATGGAGGTAGTATATAAATATGTTTTTTTAATATAATATTGACTACCATTCATAAAAAAGTGTATATCATTGACCGGCGGAATTTTTTGGTACAAAATAAAAAATATATTTAAACCGTTGAAATTGAATAAACTTTCCCTAGAAAGGGCGGACTCAGCACAACAATCATCCCTCAGCCCTGTATAATATGCCAAAAATGGTGAAAAGGTACATAACGAAGGGAGCTTCTACGGTACACTCACAAAATGAGGTGTACCGGTACTCTTCCTTTATAATTTTATAAATAAATGATTCTTTTTTGGGTAATAAATAGCTATTTGTCAATATTTATATTTTATAGAACATCATTTTATAAGAAAAAACATCATTTCATTGTTTATAAAAATTATTGTAATTTTTTTTACATATTATCGTAAAAAATAATCAATGTTCTCAATTATGAGTGATAAAAATTCAAAAAAAAATTAATTTTATTTCGTTGACACTTTTGATGAATAAGATTTAGTTATTATAATTATAAGTGATAAAAAAAATATTTATCTTCAAAAAAACAACTAATTTAGTTATTAATTTAAAAAATGAGTGTACCAGTACACTCAAATATATTGAATGTACCATAGAATTTGCCCATAATGAAACGTAGGTCCCACTATGTACATAATGAAACATTGGTCCCACTTACCCGCACATGTCATGATATGAACAACGTGCCCTTTCTTTGGGAAAAAAAGCTCATCCTTCCAGCCACGTAGCTCAACCTTTTCCTCCAAAACTCATTCTCCCCCAACAAACAGGACCACACCCACCCAAACATTATTATACTCGTAATGATAATAATAATCACTAGCACATTCAATCAATCCTTTTTTTAACAAAAAATAATTAAATTTTATATTTTAATTATGTTTGTCTTCAAAGTTTTTTGCCAACTTGCCACTTTGCATGTATAAATTTGAGGTAACTTTTACACAATTATGATGAACTATTGTTATTCTAAAAAATAGTACTCCCTTCGTTTCAAAATAGATGTCCATTTTGAAGATTAATTTTGTTTCACAATACTTGTCCATTTTAAGTTTTAATACAACATTAATTATTGTCTTGTCAATAATACACTTATATATTTATTATAAAGAGAGAAAAAATAGAATGAAATAATAAATGGTTAAGGGTATTATAGAAAACACACACATAATTTCATCAAAAGTAACAATTTATTTGGCTTTTTGGTTACAACAATTTCTCCAAAATGGACATGTATTTTGAAACGGAGGAAGTATATCTTAAATTGTATATTCAACATTTTAAAAGTTGTAAAAACGTATTTAAATTAGTGTTTTAAAGATTAGAAAGAAAAAAAAAACATTTTAAAAATATATGTATATAAAACACTATAACCTTGTTTTATTCATATATTCGATCGATCTTATTTAATAGATTAAAATTTGATGTAAAACTCTCGTGATTTTAACAATTTTTTTTACAATATCAACAGTGGTAAAAAAATATGTTATCACTCCTTCCCAAGAAAAAACGGAAGATGAATAGGCAAGTGTGAACTTGTGATTGGTCTGTGAGTGAGGGAAACAACTTGAGATCTGGGTAGTTGTAACCAATCTCTATGACTATTCCTTCCTACTAGTAATACGTACTAGTACAGGTAGTAGTATCTGTTCTAAAAGAGAAAGAAAAGAAAAGGTCCCACAAACAGTAGAATTATACACAGTCGTATCTACAAACGTGTCACCACTGAACGAAACGGACCATTAATTTATCTCTTTTTGTGGACCACTCTACCTATAACACGTGGCCTTCCTCACAAACATACTCACCAACTACATTCCCGTTTCAGTTTAACCACCATCACAATTCCGATTCTCCATTTTTCTTCTATTTCCAGAAATAATATCAATAAATATTGAGATTAATTGAACACCATATAAATAAAATATATAAAAACAAAATAAAATTATAATCCAACAAAGTAAATGTATGCAGTTATTACAAACACAATATACGATAATAATAAATAAAATAGAGACTGTTGTTTTTTGAAATAATAATAAATAAATAAAAATGGAAAAAGGTGTGTACCTGAGCGCCACCGTGGCCGTCGTAAACGCCGAAGAAATGAATAGGACTGATCTCGCCGGAGGATCTAGAACCGGGAGCAGTACAACCGCCGACGTGATCGCAAGTGCGTGACATGAATCCCGGAATAACAGCGACGGCATCTTCCATCTCTTTCCGTCTCCCAATCACTGAAGTATGTCCCCAACTCAGTCCTTTGTTATTCATTCCTACGCACTTCTCCCTCACCACGGCCGTCACCACAACCTCCTCCGGCGCGGCAGGTTCGTTTTTGTAAGCTTCATTGGACATAGCTATCAACGGAGGTGCAAGAATCACTCGGTTCACCGTGCACGTTGGAATTTCGCCTGAACCGCTACTGATAGAGGAAATGTCGCCGGAACTGTTGAAGTTACGGAAATCGTCAGTGCTGAAAACGGAGGAAATGCCTGAAGCGGAGCTGGCTGAAGTCCGATCAGAGTCGACTCGTTCGAGCTTCGAATCTGAATCATCCAAAGGTTCCATAAGGGAGCAGTGATTGAGTGAGAGAGGGAGAGAGAGAGAAAGAGAGGGAAGAAGAAGAGACGATAAAAGGAGAAGAAAGAACAGGTAAGAAATTGACACGTGTGGGCAAAATTGTTGCGAGTTTTTTTGATGGCACACGCATCCATTGTGAATTTGTAATTGATTTGCTGGGTAGGGAATAGAAACGAGGCAAGTAATTGTCTGTACTCGCACTCACCTGCCTTATGCTGTGACTTCACCTTTTCACACGCATCTCTAGCGTATTATTGTATCACTTCCACGTTTTGATTATTTGCTTCGCACATGCTTTGATCTGTGAATTTTAAAAGCCACAGTTTGCTTATGATTGGACCGTCCCCACAGTGCGACATTGAATTACTCTGTAGTTAATAATTTCTCTGCTATGACGTGTGAGGAATTCATGTATATATGTACGTGAGCAAAGGTACTCTGTTTCTCATTACTAGAAGGCCATGTGGCACTTGTATTATTTTGGGGACCCACACGTTTGGTAAAATTTGATGTGGGAATTAGTTGAATTTAATGAGAAAATGATAACTTCTTCTTTTTTTATCAACTTTTCTTTTTTGGTAAAACAAGTGATTTTGTTTAATTCCACGTTCAAATCAGTAAAAGAGCAACCTGAGAAGGTTATGATGTTGAGAGAATGTACATCTTCTATTGTCGTGAAGGGAGGAGTTTATGGGGCCGAGGATGAGCTATTGAAGAGTAATCGAGGGAATGTTGTGGACGACACATTCAATGCAACGATTTCTTAATTGTTGAGGAGCATTTCAATCAGTCAAAAGTCGTAGCTCAGCTTGGGTAATTGATTAGGACAAAGAAACATGTTATGAAAATGAGTTGTATGATCGTTAAGATGGATCTTGGGACATCAATGTTCATTTAAGTTTGATCCATTTTAATGTTTGATTTTTTAAAATTAAACTTTAATTTCACAATTCGTTTGCATCATTGGCAACCATTTGATGAAGGTATGATGAAAAAAGAATCTTAAGAAAGATGATGAAGAAGATAGCACGTGTCGTTTTTTAACAGCATTGTAAAATGAACATCCAACAAATAATTTAGAAAATGAGGCAGCATAATTTTGTCATTTTTTCTTATCTAACTAGTCAAATGAAGTACGAGGAAAGAAAACGAAATTTTGATAGCAGTTGACCATGACAATTGCAAGGTGTGCACTCTCGATGGAAATTTTATCTATAGTGGTAACCAAAATACAGACAACACGTAGAGATTTCTTCGAGAAAATGGAGAGATCAAATGGACCAAATTGAACAAGGGTGGTTATTCAAGATAGAGGTTGTTACACGGCACAAACTAACCAAAAGGACGAAGCATGATAATAGAATATAAGTCACAAGGCTATATTATTTGACATGTGAGGTGCTGAATTTTCTTGTTGCCACGGATGTACTAGCCTTTTAAAATATGTTGCAGCAATAAGATATCTTTCAAAAATAATAATAATCGGTATTAAATTATACTAACAATAAAATAATGTATTCGTCAATATATAAGACCTTTGAATCATGGGAAAACCTTGATATATATGCATCCTTTGTCTATAGGACAGGTTGACAGTATCGGTTTTAGGTTGGATTCCAATTCCAGTGTGGTTGAGAGAGAAAAGTGTTTTAAGGAGGAAGGTGTCCTTTTACTTGTGAGCTTTTGATTTGTTAGGACGCCAGTATTTGTGGAGAATGGGTCAGACAATTGAATAGTGAAAGACTTAATAATTAAAAAATTATTATTTTATTTAAGCGTTGGTTATTTAATTCACCAAGTAAAAATATAATTATTTTGTCTTTAGCTCAGTTGGTTGGTAGAGGCATTGCATAATTTATGTAGGTCCGAGATTCGAACTCCGAATACCTCACTTCTCTACAATTAATTGTGTGAGCTCTAACCGCTAAGCCCGTTTAGTGCATAGGATAGGAAGACAGGATATGATAAAACTATCATATCTTTATTCAATTTGTTGTTTGGTGCATCAATAGGATATGATAACTTAAACTCATTTCTTATCCTATCCTACTCACTCTTTGTTAAATGTTTATTTTGCCCTCTCTCAATTCATCACTCATGCTCTCTTTGCTCTCCATCCATCGACCTCTACCTGTTCCTCCATAACTCTTCATCGCCATCTCTTCTATTTGATACAGATCCGACCCCAATTCCAACCTACAATCATTTTTTCCTCAATTTGCTTAATTTTTTGTTTTTTTTTTCTTGATTATCTATTTTGTACTCAAGTTAAATTTGAAAAGGGATGAAACAAAGAGTTTAAGAATTTCGTATTATTATCTTTAACAAAGACAACTGTTTTTTTTTAATTGAAGAAACCATGATTTTTTTTAATTGAACTTTAAGAATGAAGATGACGGCACCCCTAAAATAAAGAAGAAGACAATTGACAATGTTTTTTATAACTTTGTGTAATTAATAATAGCTTAATTACATTTAATTAGAATTAATTACAAGAGTAATTGTGACATATATGATATTATATTTGTTATCATGTGTGCATCAAACATGTGATAGGATAAATGTTATCATGTTTATATCATTTCCTATCCTTATCCAATTTCATATCATATCATATCTCTATCATATCATGTGCACCAAACGAGCCCTAAGCTACTAGGCAAAAAAAAATAGAATTATTTTATTGACAAAAAAATTGAATTATTTTCTTTTTCCTTTTACTTCTTTACACGGTTAAATATTTTATCAAATATTAATATGGTAAAAGTGTATTCTCTCTCCGTAAGACCATTTGTAATGGCAAAACCAATTAAACAACCTTCAACACCCACTTTTTCAATTCCCAACACTCCACATCATTTTCTCTCTCTTAATTCAACAACCATTCAATTTTTACCTCTCCAATAGTTTTTTCATTCAACAGCCTACCCCACCACCTTACTCTACCCCACCACCTTTTATTTCTTATTCTTATTTAATTTTATATTTTTGTTTTTATAATTACATAAAATTACAATTATCGATTATAATTAAATTAAAATAAAGAAACACTTAACAATTTTTTTTTTTGTAAAAACAAATTATATTTAAATAATTGATTTTTATTTTCTTAATTTAAAATACAATACAACAAACTAAGCACGCGACACACAAATAGCTTAAAATGCAAGACAACAAACAAGCACACAAAACACAAGTAATTTATGAAACTACGTTACAAATCATCTTCAACCACGAAACATTCCAAACTTTGTCCATATGTGCTTCACTAGATCTGCTTGCAATTGGTGATGAACATTTAAATCACGCAATTCGGATCTAGCACGCACATGAGATGCAAAAGTGGGTAACACCTCGGTTGAGTATGGTTGCGGTGTACTAGATCCACTTCCCTCAGATTGGTCAAAATCGGTCCAACGTTGAGCATATGTATCTCGTTCATCCTCAACAATCATATTATGTAATATGATGCATGTCCTCATGATGAGACCCAAATCGGCTATGTCCCACAAGCGAGCTGGTTCACGGATGATTTTAAATCGAGCTTGAAGCACTCCAAAAGCTCGTTCGATGTCCTTCCTACATCCCTCCTGATGTTTTGCAAATAACTTATCGGGTTCACTTTGAGGAAGCCTAATAGATTTGACGAAAGTTGGATAAGAAGGGTAGATACCATCAGCTAGATAGTATGTCATATTATATGGACGTTGATTCACAAAGTAATTCACCCTTGGAGCCTTTCCCTGTTCCACATCATCAAACACTGGTGACTGTAACGCCCTCTTTAGTTATTTAATTATTTTATTAGATGTTATGATATATGTTTATATATTATATGACTTGTGATGATTATGTGACGTATTTGTGACGTATTTGTGACGTGTGAAGCATTATTATTTTATTGTTTAATAAAATAATATAAGTGATGTTTATATGAATATTTAGTTGGTAATTAATTAGATGTGGTGGAAAAAGATAGAATTTTAAGAGATGGGGTTATATTTATAATTAAGAAGAGTTGTGTGGGTTAAGAAGGAATTAGTTAAGTTGTGAGGGAGTATATAAGAGAAGTAGGTTAAGAGGAAACTTTTTAGAAACGCGTACAGACATTTTTAGAGAAGAAGAAGAACGGTCAAGAGAGAAGAGAAAGCTAGGCTGCAAATTCTGCAATTTTTCCAGGTAAGGGTGAGCCTAACTTCAATAGTATTAATGTTAAATCATCTGTTCTTGATTAGCTTAGAGATTGGGAAGAATTGAGAGAGGTTTTGAGAATTAGGGTTATGGTGACTTTTGATGAATTTGATGTGAGAATGTGTTGCATTGCTGTATAATGTGTTACAGAACCTAGATTATCCCCTAGGATGCTATTGCTGATGTATTAGAAGCTTAATCGGAGAGAATTGGCAGGTTTTGGTGTGAATTGGACTGAACCCGTAGTGGTTCTGAGATCGCTCGCCTGTGGCGAGCAGATCACTCGCCGTGGCGAGTAACCCTTGGTTGCTCGCGAGGCGAGCAGTATAGCTCGCCGTGGCGAGCTTGACCCTTAAAGTTAGGATTTTTGCCAAACTTTAGATGGTTTTGAGTGCCCCTATATTTATAGAGATGACCTGTGAAGTTGGTTTGGTCAAATTGGATTTAGGGAGCTTAAAAATGAGGATTTTGTTGAAAAATGTCAAAAAGGCCGAAGCACCCAGTATTTCTCGCCTCCAGCTCGCCCCCAACTCGCCTTTCGCGAGTGAGCTGATGTGAGTACTCGCCTGTGGCGAGCAGATGTACTCGCCGTGGCGAGTTAGATGGATTTGGACTGTTGTTGTTTTTGCGATCTGTTTCGCATGGGACTTTGAGAGGAGCCCTTTGGGTAGTGCTAGTGAGGTTCTATACCCTTTAGTGTATGCTGTAAAGATGAATGATGATGGTTCTATTAGACCTTTGTTAAATGATGTGTTATTGAATATAAGTGATGTATGAGTATGATGTTAATTGAATAAGATGATGCTATGTGTTGCAATGTGCATGTATGATGAGGTGATGTTCTGCCATGTAAATATTATTAACTGCATGTGTCAGTCTTGAAAATGGAATGATGTTGAGACGGTGTATTTAAGTTGTAAACGACGAGTCCATGCATTTGCATAATTATGAGACGGTGGGGCTTTATGCTCAAAGCGACGGTGGAGCATTTGCTCAAAGCGACGGTGAAGCATATTAATGCTATAATCATATGGTACCACATGCATGATGTTGAGACGTTAGGTGTTGCATTTAGTCGAGTCAATTGTGACATATATGAGATGATGTTTGAGACGTTGATGTGTGATGTAATGTTGTTTATGATGATGTTTATGATGTTGCTATGATGATGCTTATGATGATGCCATGAAATGCTATAATGTATATGTGATGAGTTGGATGTATGATTTGTTAATCTTGACTTATGATTATATATTAATATTATTGTTGTGAATCTCACCCCTTCTGCTGGAATTGCCGCCTTGTGGGCAAGTGCAGATACCCAGTCTTAGTTGCGATGATGCGAGGATGTGTGAAGTTAGGGTTGCTCTGATATGTAACGGGATGGGGTCTTTTGTGGAGTCTATTCCTTTATGTATCGTGTTGAATAAATGATGTTGACTATTGTGATGTGGAACCTTAAATATTTTGAGACGTTTTTGCTGGCTTTTAAGCCAAGACATTTATGAGATGAAACCTTTTTGAATTCCGCTGCTTAACTGAATGTTTTGTAATTTGATAAATTATTATCTAAGCTATTTTTAAAGATGAAATGTGACACTCCTTTGTGATGATTACTCTGATATATGATTTATTTAAAGAAATTTTTAAGACGGGAAATTGGGGTGTTACAATTGGTATCAGAGCAGGTCGGTCCGTCCAGCCAAGTAGAGAGTCGAGTGACGTTGTCTTAGAGTAGAATAGTATTATTGTATTATTCTGACTCATGTTTGTTTCCAGAGAACTAGATGGCTGGTAGAAACGATGCTGCTCTTGCTGCTGCTTTGGAAGCAATGGCTAACGCTGTGGGTAACCAGAACAATGCTGGTGGAAATGACGGGACTAGAATGTTGGAGACTTTTCTGAGGAATCACCCGCCTACCTTCAAGGGGCGTTATGATCCTGATGGAGCTCAGATGTGGCTCAAGGAAGTAGAGAGGATTTTCAGGGTCATGCAATGTGACGATGTGCAGAAGGTGCGGTTTGGTACGCACATGCTTGCGGAGGAGGCTGATGATTGGTGGGTTAGTCTCCTACCTATTTTGGAGCAAGATGGAGCTGTGGTGACGTGGGCTATATTCACAAGGGAGTTCCTTAACAGATACTTCCCAGAAGATGTCCGTGGGAAGAAGGAGATAGAGTTCCTGGAGCTTAAGCAAGGGAACATGTCGGTGACCGAGTATGCGGCCAAATTTGTGGAGTTGGCTAAGTTCTATCCGCATTATGCACCCGAGACGGCTGAGTTTTCAAAATGCATCAAGTTTGAGAACGGGTTGCGCGCTGATATCAAGAGGGCTATCGGTTATCAGAAGATTCGTGACTTTTCTGAGTTGGTGAGTAGCTGTCGGATATATGAGGAGGATACTAAAGCTCACTACAAGGTAGTGAATGATCGGAAAGCAAAGGGCCAGCAGAGTCGCCCTAAACCTTATGATGCCCCTAGAGATAAAGGGAAGCAAAGAGTAAATGATGAGAGGAGACCCCAGAAGAAGGCTGCTCCTGCTGAGATTACTTGTTACACTTGTGGCGAGAAAGGCCATAAGAGCAATGCATGTACTGTTGAGGTGAAGAGGTGCTACCGTTGTGGTCAGAAAGGGCATATTACTAGTGACTGCAAGTTTGATGACGTGGTGTGTTTCAACTGCAATGAGCAAGGACACATTGGTTCGCAGTGTAAGCAACCCAAGAAGACTAAGACTACTGGGAGAGTGTTTGCATTGACCGGCACTCAGACTGAGAATGATGATCGCTTGATCAGAGGTACTTGCTATATTAATAATACTCCTTTAGTTGCTATTATTGATACTGGTGCTACGCACAGTTTTGTTGCTTTTGATTGTGTTTCTGCCTTGGGTCTTGATGTTTCTGATATGAATGGAGAAATGGTTGTCGAGACTCCAGCTAAGGGTTCGGTGACTACTTCTCTCGTATGTTTGAATTGTCTTTTATCTATGTTTGGTCGTGACTTTGTGATGGATTTAGTGTGCCTACCTTTAAGTGGTATGGATGTGATTCTGGGTATGAACTGGCTAGAATACAACCGGGTTCTTATCAACTGTTTTAGAAAGACGGTGCATTTTTCTTCCGTCGAAGAAGAGTGGGGCGCAGAATTTCTATCTACTAAGCAGCTGAAGCAACTAGAACGTGATGGGATGTTGATGTTTTCGCTGATGGCTTCGTTATCTTTAGAGAACCAAGCTGTAATTGATAGGTTGCCTGTTGTGAAGGAATTTCCTGAAGTTTTCCTTGATGAGATCCCAGATGTGCCACCAGAGAGGGAGGTTGAATTTTCGATAGACCTTGTGCCGGGTACGAAGCCGGTGTCGATGGCACCTTATCGTATGTCTGCTTCTGAGTTAGCAGAGTTGAAGAAGCAGTTGGAGGACTTGCTTGAGAAGAAGTTTGTGAGACCTAGTGTTTCACCGTGGGGAGCTCCAGTGTTACTTGTGAAGAAGAAAGACGGCAGTATGAGGCTATGTATTGATTACAGACAGCTGAACAAAGTGACGATCAAGAATAGGTATCCACTTCCGAGAATTGACGACTTGATGGACCAGTTAGTGGGTGCAAAGGTATTCAGCAAGATTGACTTGAGGTCAGGTTACCATCAGATTAAAGTGAAGAATGAAGATATGCAGAAGACGGCCTTTAGGACGCGGTATGGTCACTATGAATATAAGGTGATGCCTTTCGGTGTTACTAATGCGCCTGGTGTGTTTATGGAATATATGAACAGAATTTTTCATGAGTACTTGGATCAATTTGTTGTGGTTTTTATTGATGATATTCTGATCTATTCTAAGACTGAAGCTGAGCATGCAGAGCATTTGAAGATTGTATTGCAAGTGTTGAAAGAGAAGAAGTTGTATGCTAAACTGTCTAAGTGTGAGTTTTGGTTAAACGAAGTAAGTTTCCTTGGCCATGTTATTTCTGGTGAAGGCATTGCGGTTGACCCGTCTAAAGTTGAAGCGGTATCGCAATGGGAGACGCCTAAGTCGGTTACGGAAATCAGAAGCTTTTTGGGACTAGCTGGTTATTACAGGAGGTTTATAGAAGGATTCTCTAAGTTGGCTCTTCCGTTAACGCAGTTGACGTGTAAGAGTAGGTCGTTTGTTTGGGATGTGCATTGTGAGAATAGTTTCAATGAATTGAAGAAGCGCCTGACGACGGCTCCAGTTTTGATGTTGCCGAAGTCTGATGAACCTTTTGTGGTATATTGTGATGCGTCCAAGTTGGGTTTGGGAGGTGTGCTCATGCAAGAAGGTAAGGTGGTAGCATATGCTTCGAGACAATTGAGGATTCATGAGAAGAATTATCCGACGCATGACTTAGAGTTGGCAGCTGTGGTCTTTGTATTGAAAATATGGAGACATTATTTGTATGGTTCGAGGTTTGAAGTATTCAGTGATCATAAGAGTTTGAGATATTTATTTGATCAGAAAGAGTTGAATATGAGACAGAGAAGGTGGCTTGAGTTATTGAAGGATTATGATTTTGGTTTGAATTACCATCCTGGTAAAGCAAATGTAGTTGCAGATGCCTTGAGTAGGAAAACTGTGCATATGTCCGCGTTGATGGTGAAAGAATTTGAGTTGTTAGAACAATTTAGAGACTTGAGCTTGGTGTGTGAAAGAACACCTCAGAGCATAAAACTGGGAATGTTGAGAATTGATAATGATTTCCTGAAGCATATCAAAGAAGCCCAAAAAGAAGATGTCAAGTTTGTAGATTTGTTAATTGCTAATGATGAAACTGTGGATGGTGACTTTAAGGTCGATGATCAAGGAGTGTTGAGATTCCGAGGAAGGATTTGCATTCCTGACAATGAAGAAATTAAGAAGATGATTCTTGAAGAGAGTCATAGAAGTAGCTTGAGTATTCACCCGGGAGCTACGAAGATGTATCATGACTTAAAGAGGTTGTTTTGGTGGTCTGGTTTGAAACGCGATGTGGCTCAATTTGTGTATTCTTGCTTGGTTTGTCAAAAGTCGAAGATTGAGCATCAGAAGCCGACTGGTATGATGGTACCTTTAGATGTGCCGGAGTGGAAATGGGATAGTATATCCATGGATTTTGTGACGAGTTTGCCCAATACTCCTAGAGGGAACGATGCTATTTGGGTAATTGTTGATAGATTAACGAAGTCTGCTCACTTTCTGCCAATCAACATTACTTTTCCTGTGGCTCAGTTGGCGGAGGTTTATGTTAGAGAGATAGTTAAGCTGCATGGTGTTCCTTCGAGCATCGTATCTGATAGAGATCCAAGATTTACTTCTAGATTTTGGAAGAGTTTGCAAGAGGCGTTAGGTTCTCAGTTGAGGTTGAGTTCGGCTTATCATCCGCAAACAGATGGTCAGTCGGAGAGGACGATTCAGTCGTTGGAGGACTTGTTGAGGGTTTGTGTACTTGAACAGGGAGGAGCTTGGGATAGTCATCTTCCATTGATAGAGTTCACGTACAACAACAGTTACCATTCGAGTATTGGAATGGCGCCGTTTGAGGCCTTGTATGGTCGGAGATGCAGGACTCCGTTGTGCTGGTTTGAGTCAGGTGAAAGAGTGGTCTTAGGACCAGAGATCGTTCAACAGACTACTGAGAAGGTGAGAATGATCCAAGAAAAGATGAAAGCGTCGCAGAGTCGACAAAAGAGTTATCATGATAAGCGTAGAAAGGACCTTGAATTCCAAGAGGGGGATCATGTGTTCCTGAGAGTGACTCCTTTGACGGGTGTTGGACGTGCTTTGAAATCGAAGAAGTTGACTCCGAGGTTTATAGGACCATATCAGATTTCAGAGAGGATTGGACCGGTGGCGTATCGTGTTGGATTACCACCGCACTTGTCGAATTTGCATGATGTTTTTCATGTATCTCAGCTGAGGAAGTATGTTCCGGATCCGTCTCATGTGATCCAAAGCGATGATGTGCAAATTAGGGACAACCTTACGGTTGAGACCTTACCCGTGAGGATTGATGATCGGAAGACAAAGACGTTGAGAGGCAAGGAGATACCTCTTGTGAGAGTTGTTTGGGACAGAGCGACGGGTGAAAGCTTGACTTGGGAGCTAGAAAGTAAGATGCTGGAATCCTATCCAGAGTTGTTTGATCGAGGTAAATTTTCGAGAACGAAAATCCTTTAAGAGGGGGAGAGTTGTAACGCCCTCTTTAGTTATTTAATTATTTTATTAGATGTTATGATATATGTTTATATATTATATGACTTGTGATGATTATGTGACGTATTTGTGACGTATTTGTGACGTGTGAAGCATTATTATTTTATTGTTTAATAAAATAATATAAGTGATGTTTATATGAATATTTAGTTGGTAATTAATTAGATGTGGTGGAAAAAGATAGAATTTTAAGAGATGGGGTTATATTTATAATTAAGAAGAGTTGTGTGGGTTAAGAAGGAATTAGTTAAGTTGTGAGGGAGTATATAAGAGAAGTAGGTTAAGAGGAAACTTTTTAGAAACGCGTACAGACATTTTTAGAGAAGAAGAAGAACGGTCAAGAGAGAAGAGAAAGCTAGGCTGCAAATTCTGCAATTTTTCCAGGTAAGGGTGAGCCTAACTTCAATAGTATTAATGTTAAATCATCTGTTCTTGATTAGCTTAGAGATTGGGAAGAATTGAGAGAGGTTTTGAGAATTAGGGTTATGGTGACTTTTGATGAATTTGATGTGAGAATGTGTTGCATTGCTGTATAATGTGTTACAGAACCTAGATTATCCCCTAGGATGCTATTGCTGATGTATTAGAAGCTTAATCGGAGAGAATTGGCAGGTTTTGGTGTGAATTGGACTGAACCCGTAGTGGTTCTGAGATCGCTCGCCTGTGGCGAGCAGATCACTCGCCGTGGCGAGTAACCCTTGGTTGCTCGCGAGGCGAGCAGTATAGCTCGCCGTGGCGAGCTTGACCCTTAAAGTTAGGATTTTTGCCAAACTTTAGATGGTTTTGAGTGCCCCTATATTTATAGAGATGACCTGTGAAGTTGGTTTGGTCAAATTGGATTTAGGGAGCTTAAAAATGAGGATTTTGTTGAAAAATGTCAAAAAGGCCGAAGCACCCAGTATTTCTCGCCTCCAGCTCGCCCCCAACTCGCCTTTGGCGAGTGAGCTGATGTGAGTACTCGCCTGTGGCGAGCAGATGTACTCGCCGTGGCGAGTTAGATGGATTTGGACTGTTGTTGTTTTTGCGATCTGTTTCGCATGGGACTTTGAGAGGAGCCCTTTGGGTAGTGCTAGTGAGGTTCTATACCCTTTAGTGTATGCTGTAAAGATGAATGATGATGGTTCTATTAGACCTTTGTTAAATGATGTGTTATTGAATATAAGTGATGTATGAGTATGATGTTAATTGAATAAGATGATGCTATGTGTTGCAATGTGCATGTATGATGAGGTGATGTTCTGCCATGTAAATATTATTAACTGCATGTGTCAGTCTTGAAAATGGAATGATGTTGAGACGGTGTATTTAAGTTGTAAACGACGAGTCCATGCATTTGCATAATTATGAGACGGTGGGGCTTTATGCTCAAAGCGACGGTGGAGCATTTGCTCAAAGCGACGGTGAAGCATATTAATGCTATAATCATATGGTACCACATGCATGATGTTGAGACGTTAGGTGTTGCATTTAGTCGAGTCAATTGTGACATATATGAGATGATGTTTGAGACGTTGATGTGTGATGTAATGTTGTTTATGATGATGTTTATGATGTTGCTATGATGATGCTTATGATGATGCCATGAAATGCTATAATGTATATGTGATGAGTTGGATGTATGATTTGTTAATCTTGACTTATGATTATATATTAATATTATTGTTGTGAATCTCACCCCTTCTGCTGGAATTGCCGCCTTGTGGGCAAGTGCAGGTACCCAGTCTTAGTTGCGATGATGCGAGGATGTGTGAAGTTAGGGTTGCTCTGATATGTAACGGGATGGGGTCTTTTGTGGAGTCTATTCCTTTATGTATCGTGTTGAATAAATGATGTTGACTATTGTGATGTGGAACCTTAAATATTTTGAGACGTTTTTGCTGGCTTTTAAGCCAAGACATTTATGAGATGAAACCTTTTTGAATTCCGCTGCTTAACTGAATGTTTTGTAATTTGATAAATTATTATCTAAGCTATTTTTAAAGATGAAATGTGACACTCCTTTGTGATGATTACTCTGATATATGATTTATTTAAAGAAATTTTTAAGACGGGAAATTGGGGTGTTACAGTGACCGGTCCAGAACGTTTATATCGTTCAACGTTCCCGGACATCCAAAAAAGGCATGCCAGATCCATAGATCATGAGATGCAACTGCTTCAAGAATAAATGTGGTGGTTCCCTTATCCCCCCTGGTGAATTGACCTTCCCATGCTTTAGGACAATTTTTCCACTCCCAGTGCATGCAGTCAATACTCCCGATCATTCCTGGGAACCCCCGCATTTCACTAACATTTAGTATTCTTTGGAGGTCATCTTCGTTTGGTGCTCTCAAATACTCTTGCTCATACAGTCGTATGATTCCTTTGCAGAATCTACGTAAGCACTCCAACGCTGTACTACCTCCTATTTTTATGTATTCATCGACCGCATCTGCTGCCACACCATATGCTAACATTCGCATTGCTGTGGTACATTTTGCTAATGGTGATATACCTTCTTTGTTGGTGGCATCAACTCGTTAGGTGAAGTAGTTATCACTACTTGAAAGGTCTCCAACGATTCGAAGGAAAACGTGTTTTTGCATCCGATACCGACGACGAAACATTGCATCGTCATATGTAGGCTCATTGGCAAAGTAGTCGTCAATGAGTCTCTGGTTAGCTGCTGCATGATCTCTATTTAAATATTTTCTTGTACGAGATCCACTACCGGATCCACTACCTTCCTCTATTTTTTTTCGACGCTGAATAAATCGGTTGACGATATAAGTGTCTTCAGCATCACGCTTTTGGAAGTAGGCACCCATATCAAAAGAATCCATTGATAGTTTTTGGTGATATTGGAAGTAGATAGAAATGAGATTTGGTGATATTGAAAGTAGATATGAATGAGATTTGGTGATATTGAAAGTAGATAGAAATGATATTTGTGATATTAGAAGTAGATAGAAAAGAGATTTGTGATATTAGAAGTAGATATGAGTCCCTATATATAAGTACATTGTGTGGTGGACACTTACGGATTCCAAATAAGTTATTGTATTGTATTAAAGAAAACAGTGGGGATAATTATTAAAGTCACGGACATTAAACTGTGGGCACACAATACAACGAATGGAGGAAGACAGTGGGCATAATTATTAAAGCAAATAGTAGGTGAAATAAAAGTGGCACACAGTGGGCATAATTATTAAAGCAAATTGTTTCTGAAATAAGTCACGGGGGACTAGACAACACTGACAATTATTAAAGTAAACACTGGGGACTAGACAACACTGACAATTATTAAAGTAAACACTGGGGACTAGACAACACTGACAATTATTAAAGTAAACACTGGGGACTAGACAACACTATAGACTAACACCGAATACAAACAAATATTACAGTGAAATTAATTTCCAAACAGCTTACGCACCAAGTTTTCTAACATTTCTTTTTTCCTGTCATCGAGATGCTCTTCGGCCGTTAACTTTAGGTACAGTTTCATTTTCTTCAATCTGTTTTTCTCCTGTTGCGCTGCGGTGTACTCTTTCAATCGTTCAATCTCTTGCACCTTGATTTCTTTGAATTGAACCCACTCAGTTTCCAGCTCCTCCAAGGCAGCGTCCTTGCTTTTCTTTTTTCCTTTTTTTTTGGCTGCCTCCCTGCCCATTGGACGAGCACTAGATCCTGCAGAGTCCTCGTGAGATCTCTTAGACCCACTACTTCCTGAGCCAACACTTCCTCCCATTTGACTACCGTAACGTGGTTGATCACGGAGAGCGTGCCGTTCTTCCTTTAAAGTAAATTGAACATTCTTACCACATGCATATAATTCTTGGGCTTTTGCTAAAACATCATCTTTCGACCAACCGCTTGCTTGCAAACGCTTAGCGGCATCATAAGCACCAACCCATTTATTTATTAATTTGCTCATATAATTAAAACGGTTTCGGCATGCAATTACATCACGCGGAGGATCGAATTTGCAATGCTCATTACAATACTCAGCAATTTTACCCCAATATGCTTCACTTGTCTGGTTTCTCCCGACAACACTGCATGTTCCATATTTTATCCAGCCACTAATTAACACCAAATTTTGTTCAGTGTTCCATGCTGGTTGCTGGTTTTTCTTGCTCTTAGGAGTTGTATCCTCTGAAACTGGAGTGAGTTCATTACCTCTTGTCATTCCACTACGATCTATTTGTGATGAAAATTCAGGATATTCACCATTACTCTGAAAATTTTCATTCATCACTGGCATATATCCATTAAATGAGGGTGTTTGAGATGGATATCCCATCATAGATCTGGAATATGAATGAAAGTTATTTGGAACCGAGTATGGGTGATTGAAATTTGAGGCAAAACCAAAATTAGGCATGTTTTGAGGATTTTGGTTTGGAAATTGATTTGGGTTTTGAGGAGGTTGATTGATAAATTGATTTGGGTTTTGAGGATGTTGGTTGAGAAATTGATTTGGGTGTCGATAATTGTTGGGATTTTGGTAGCTAAATGGGTAATCAGAAGAATTTTGGGTGTTGAATTGATTGTTATTGGGATCCATTTCACTAATCAAGACTAAAACTTCAAAAGAAAGGCTAATAATAAGATTAAGAGAGTGCAAAAAACTTGATTTTTTTTCGGTGTCCAAATCAAATGATCCAAGTCTCTATTTGTAGAGAAAAAAAAATCATGAATTTTGGTAAAAAAAATAAAAATAAATTATTTGCAATGAAATAATTGAGTCCAAATTATTAAGAAGATAAAAATCCAGACAGCCAATTAAAACGCGCCACGTGTCCCTGCTTTTCTACTTTTTCATTTTCTCTCTCCCAGTTCTGACCACCACGCGCCCTGTCGGCGCGTGTGTTACACGCGCCCTGTTGCACAAATAAAAACGCGCCACGTGTGCTTCGGTACAGGCATTCAACAAGTTGAGTTGATTCATCAACTCTCTCTTCCACATCAGTTTCAATAGGCAAGCTTGCAATGGTTCAATAACTCTCAATAGCCTTTCAACAAGTCCATTGCAAATGGTCTAAGAGAAGATTTGAATCATCCAAGCATTTTCTCTCTCTCGTGTTAGGAGAGTCATAGAACAAAAGCATTTTTATTTTTGTATATACTTATTTAACAAAATTATTATTATGCATCGTATAATTGTGCATCTATATATATATATATATATATATATATATATATATATATATATATATATATATATATATATATATATATATATATATAAAAGGCATGTCTAGTGAGAATGTCTTCTTTATATGAGAATAGTGAGAATACTTCTTAACCATTAAATCTAAAATAAATGGTTAAGATTAAAAAAGTTCATTTAAGAAACGCATATATCTCTCCCTACTACATTATTTCTAATAAACCCATTTTTATCTTTTCATCTTCCTCAACCCACCATAAAATAATTGAATTTGTTCTTGGGAAAAACTTTCATCACAATGCTTGCTAGTATCGATCCACCATTAACCTGAGGCTGGTGTTTATTTTGATAAGCCGCAAATTGGTTTGTCAAGTTCAATCCTATATATCCATTTTTTTTATTTAATTGTTGTTAAGGTTACAACAACGATCCACCCATCACTCTTGTATGATAAAAATTGAAACTTGGTTTGATTTTAAGATTGGTTATTTTTAACACTTTTATACAAATCGAAACCTGCAAAAAAAATAAATGAAAGTACAACACATAAATCCAACCCCAAAATACATGAAATTGAATTTAATTCAACATAGGACAAAACAAAACATGGAGGATTCATGGAGAGAGAAAGAAGAACCGGGGAAATTAGCTTGGAAGATTGTGAAGAACAAAACATTAGCTTGAAATTAGATCTGAAATGGTTTATTTTATGGAATTTCCGACCGCGACCGTGTGCACGAAAGTGACGACGGTGTATTTCTGACAGTGAACCGGTGGTGGAAGGTGACGTCGGCGAGCTTTAGGGGGAAGGTCGGGTCGCCGGAAAAAATCAATTATGGTGGGGTGAAGAAAAAAGAGCGGCTTTTGAAGGAAGAATAAGAGCAATTAACGAGAGAGTGGGTTTATTGGAAATAATATAGTAGGGAGAGATACATATGTTTCTCAAATGAACTTTTTTAATCTTAACCATTTATTTTAGATCTAATGATTAAGAAGTATTCTCACCATTCTCATATAAAGAAGACATTCTCACTAGATATGCCCTATATATATATATATATATATATATATATATATATATATATATATATATATATATATATATATATATATATATATATATACTAACATGACACATGAGCGAGTAAAAGCGTATTAATACCCTACAATATAAGAACTTTTTACTTAAATTATTTTTATTAAGTGAATATTTGGTTTCACTTTTTCCTCAAACCAATGAATTCTCCTCTCTCCCCACACTCTGATTACGAACAATACCCCTCACTCTTTGTCATTTTTTCTTTTCGAAATAATGTTGAGAAATCAAATCCTCATAAAACACATAAAAATTGGATATGTGAAGTGTAAGGCTAAGCCAATTGTTGGCCGTGGAGATTCTCACCAGTGTTTTTATTTTTTCAAGTGGCCACCATAGTAGATATGGGGATAAATGATAATAAAATATCATTTTCTTTTTTATTATTTTTAAACAATACGACACATATTGCCCAATTGTACAAGGCTGAACATATTATAGTCATTAAAATTGTCTAGATGTCCATGGTCATGTCACACCAGATTTTGACAAGGAGGGTTAACAACAAAGACCGAAATCGGGGGTAAAGATCTTTCTAGGAATTATGGTCTGCCATAATTCTATTCCAACTTAATACGTCATGCAACGTTGAGGGGTGTAAGTTTATGCTACCTGCCCCTTTTGTAATGGGGAAGATAAATATATTTTGCATTGCCTTGTCCTTTGCCCGCGAGTTGTATTAGTGTAGCCAGGATGTGGGTTATCCAACGTGTCTATGTTGTGTGTTAATAATCTTTTGAGTGATATCATGTAAATTTTAATTAGTAAAATTAGGAGTGTCATCCTTGTCATGATGTGGAACCTATGTTACACCCATAACAAGTTGGTGTTTGATGGGTATCCAATTGATACTCCTAACTACGATTTAAGTTATTTGTGTGCAATTTGCAAGTTTTACATCGAGCATTTGACAATATTGTTTCAACCGCTTTAGTTAGGCCCGCTCAAGAAGCATCAACACGATGTTAACGATGCACTGGTTCTTAAGGGTGTTTTCCTCAAACTAGTAAATTCTCCTCTCTCCCCTCACTCCAATTACGAACAATACCCCTCACTCTTTGTCATTTTTCCTTTTTGAAATAATCTTGCATAATCAAATCCTGAGAAAACACATAAACATTGGATCTATGAAGTATAAGGCTAAAACAATTGTTGGCCGTGGAGATTCTCGCCATTTTTTCTTTCTTTCCTTTTTTAGATGGCCACCATAGTATATTTGGGGATAAATGATAAAAAAATATTATTTCCTTTTTTTATTATTTTTAAACAATACGCCACACATTGCCCAGTTGTACAAGGTTGATCAGATTATAGTCATTAAAATTGTCTAGATGTCCATGGTCATGTCACACCAAATTTTGATAGGGAGATTTAACAACGAAGACCAAAATAAGGGGTAAAAAGTTTAGGGAACTTGTCTTTGCCCAACCTAGGAATTGTGGTTTGCCATAACTCTATTCCAACTTAATACGTCATGCACTGTCAAAACAGTCGATGACTCGGGATTGAATACAATATAGTCCCTGGGTGTGTACATCTGTTATCAGTCTAGCCTCTTACGTTAAAAACTTATGTTAAGTGATGAGGTGACAAATGTTTTAGATTGACAAGATAAATGATGTGGATCAAGGACTAAATTGAAAGTAACTCAAAAGTCACTTTATCAGTTACTGTTGGATAACTCTCATTCTCCCGCAAAAGCAAACACTACCTTCTCCTTTCACATTGCATCGGAAAACCAAAACCACCACCATTGTTGCACACCCACCGTCGTGCCTCAGGATTGTCAAGGACCTAAGTGACAGTAAGTGTACAATGTTAGAGATCCAACTGACAGTAGATATCCACAATCAAGGACTAAGTGAACTATGCTAATGACCATATTAATGTTTTCTGTTTGATATACCTGTACCTACATATTAGAACACCATCGAATATGAGAGACTGCCATAATGTTGCTAAAAAATAAAGACCATGTTGCGTATTGTATCGTTTTTTAAATGTTTGGAATGCTGAATTAGAGCAACTATGATATGTTATTAGTTGGTACTGGTTGACTTTAGAGGCTTGTGTTGAAATGTGAATGATTGAGTTCCCATGCTATAATGCTACCATTATGAAATACTATGCGTACCAACAACGACTTTCACGACAATAAATTTAGGAGAAATGCCTTGATTTTTAGTATCTCTCAGTTTCTTTGTAGAATTCATTTGAATCGTGGAAATGAAACAAATTGCACAAGGTTGCACTACATACAGGTCACAAGACATAATATCTGTTGATTATTGTAGCATTAACAATATGGATGCAATGGGTTTACAGTGTTTTTGACACTTCAGAACAAAACAAAGGTTCTTTCCCATAGGTTTTTGTTTTAAAAAAGAGAAATTGGAAACAAATTCAAAAGACAGTGTCATTAAAAAGATATAAGAAACAACTCTTAAGCCAAAGAGAGTGAAACCTAGCTCTCAAAACTACAAATAAAATCAGAATTCAAAATGTGCTTATTTTTTAAGTAACTCTTTCATCTAGACATTAGCTATTGTTGACTTTACACAATTTATGGTACAGTAGTTTCCACATTCTTTCGTTCATTTAGGAGAAATGTCTTCAATTTTATTAATTTATATTGCGTAGTTTTTGCATAAATAGTTTCTGTACGTCTGAATGCAGTGACAATTACTGTTAGTTAGGCCCCTAACATCGTACATTTACTGTCACTTTGGTCATTGACAATATGGAGCTGCGACGATGGTGGTGGTTTTGGTTTTTCGATGGAATGTGAAAAGAGAAGGTCATAAAACAAAGTTTGATTTGGAGGAAGAATAAGAGATATCCGATTATTAACAAAGTGACTTTTGGTTACTTTTAATTTAATCCATAAGTCACATTATCATTTAACACAAAAGTTTTTAAAGTCAAAAGACTCAATTGATAATAAACTAGACTCTTGACCTGTGCTCCGCACGGGTCCTACTGAGTAGAAGTTAAACGAATAATTCGCAACAATTTAAAAATATATAGTTAGCAACATCAACCTATAATTTATATTATTTTCACGATTTTCTTTGCTTTATAACATCTGTTTTTTAATAACAATCTCAACCTATATTTCCTCTGAAAATTTTAATTTAACAATATCAACCTATAATAACTTCTATTAGTTTCACAATTTTGAGTGCTCACCAACATTTGTTTGTCTAATAACAAACTAAACCTATAATTCCTCTGGAAATTTTAATTTATAATTTCTATTAGTTTGACGATTTTGAATGTTGGAACTACATTTGTTTTTCTAATAACAATATAAACCTATAATTTTTCAATTGAAAGCTAACTTGCTCAAAAAATGGAGCGCCCTTAAGAAATAGCAACTTATCACTTAGAATATGTTATTGTTTAACGATATCAATTAACGTATTATGTGTTGTACAACATACCTAGTATGGGTGTGGTACTGGACATGATAGGTGTGCCATTTTAGTTTCAACAACATCATATATGTCGGGTCTTCAACGTGATATTCCCACAATGCAACATTTGCAGAAGAATGATTTAAATAAAATTGTGAATAATTGTTATCAACAAATTACAACACAAACACATATAAAAAATGCACTTACCTCTGCATGAGTAAAGAGCGAAATCAGTAAGATTTTTGACAGACTTAAGATCTAACATTCTTGATTGACGGTTTGACTATTGTATTTTTTGTTGATATGAAAATCTACCACTAAGGTAGAAGAAAAAGACATCAATATATAGAAACATCTTAAATAGTAATGATCATTTACTTCATGAAGCAATAAATCCTCTTCATTGCAGAGATAAATTGCATTACTGTTAATTACATAGATGAATGTTGTACCGTTAATATACATGGAAGGTTATGAGATCTACCGTATGATAGAGGAAATGAGAAGTTTGAAAATAGAGTTTGAATCAACGGCTGAGATTAGATTAGCAATGAATTTGAATTAACGACTGAGACTATATTAGCAATAAATACATGCTTAGAAGGAAAAAAACCCAGAGATTAGGGCAAACATGCTAGCTAATCAACTATAGATTTTATAACAAAGGATACACACTCGTAAAGATTATTTTGTATTTAATCTTAAATCAGATGCCATTCTAATCACGAAATATTGAGTCACAACGAAAGTACGATCTATTACAAAAAAAACAGGGAACATTCCCCAAAAAAACAGTGAACATCGAAAAGGAAGAGAAAGGGAGGGATAGATGAAAAATCAGCGAAAAAGAGTAACAATTCAAAATGAAACAATTCCCTCCCGATTGGAGATAGATCTTGAAAATATCCCTCCTTATAAAAAGGGGCACAGTCATTTCTCAATGAAGTCATAAAAAAAAAAATAATCAGAAGAAGAAAAGAGAGGAAAACGAAAACCTAACCAAACAATTACAAATCCAGCGAGTGACATTTTACCAACCCAAATGGCGAAGCAGCTACCTTGTGACGCCGATGGCATTTGCATGGCGTGCAAAACGAAGCCTCTAGAAACTGAAACCCTTCATTGTCGAACATGCACAACTCCATGGCATGTTCCTTGTTTACCTCTAATTCCAACCTCAATTCTCGATTGGGAATGCTCCGATTGTTCACAACCTGTCGCCGGCGATTCCGCTGCTCCGTCTGTCGCCGGAGATCTGGTTTCCGCCATTCGTGCCATCGAGAACGATGTTTCGCTTACCGATGAGGAAAAGGCGAAGAAACGACAAGAACTCGTTGGTGGGGCTTCTAATCCAACTTCTGAAACAAACAATAGACGCAGTAATGGCCTGCTTGATATCTTCGATGGTAGTCTTAACTGTTCCTTCTGCATAAAGTTGCCTGAGAGACCCGTTACTGTTAGTTTCTTTCATTTCTCTTTTACATTTTACTTTTATTATCATTATCATTTGTATCATTCATTCTCTGGTGATTTTTAGTGACATTGTTTTCTAAGATCGAATCGATCGGTTGGATAACCTAACTGATTTTCTTTTAGTTAGGTTATCCGAACGATTCGATCTTAACTGAAAGAGTTTATCTTGGTTAGGTTTTCCGAACGATTCGATCTTAACTGAAACTTGTTAAAACTTATTTTTGTTTTGTTAAAATTATTATGTTTTGCAATTGATAATGAAGTTGATTTGTTGTTGGTTTCAGACACCATGTGGGCATAATTTTTGTTTGAAGTGTTTTGAGAAATGGATTAAGCTAGGAAATCGAACTTGCTCGAATTGTAGGACTGCAATTCCAGCAAAGATGGCGAGTAATCCACGAATCAATGCGCAGTTGGCGATCGCGATTCGTATGGCCAAGGTGGCAAGATCGCAGGGTGGTGTTGGAGGAAGTAGTGTTCCAAAAGTTTATCACAGTGTTGACAATGATGAGCGCCCTGATACTGCTTATACAACCGAGAGAGCAAAGAAAACAGGAAAGGCTAATGCTTGCAGTGGGAAGATATTTGTGACCATTCCGAAAGATCATTTTGGACCGATTGTTGCTGCGAATGATCCAACAAGGAACCGTGGGGTTCTTGTTGGTGATACATGGGAGGATAGGATGGACTGTAGGCAATGGGGAGCTCACTTTCCTCATGTGGCTGGCATTGCCGGTCAGAGTACACACGGGGCTCAATCTGTTGCACTTTCGGGTGGTTATGTTGATGATGAGGACCATGGTGAGTGGTTCCTTTACACGGGAAGTGGCGGTAGAGATCTCAGCGGTAATAAACGTACAAACAAAAATCAGTCTTTTGATCAACAGTTTGAGAATATGAACGAGGCTCTCAGACTGAGTTGTCGAAAAGGTTATCCTGTTCGTGTTGTTAGGTCCGTTTTTATTGATTATGAATTCAATTCAATTGATTGATTCCTTATTTGTTTACTTTCAAATTCAATGTGATGCTCTGTCATGAATTTTGTTTATGGATTTGTTTATCTGGTTTAGGTCCCACAAGGAGAAACGTTCTGCTTATGCACCGGAAGCAGGAGTGAGATATGATGGGGTTTATAGAATTGAGAAATGCTGGCGCAAAATTGGAATACAAGTAAGTATCATTCTTGGTTCTAATTACCAATCACTGCATTTATTCAACCAAGTACATTGAGTTATGCCTAGTTGATTATCGATTGTTCAAAAGTTATTATTGATGGGCATCTTTCTGTGATAGGGTCATAAGGTTTGCAGGTATTTGTTTGTGAGGTGTGACAATGAGCCAGCTCCATGGACAAGGTTTGTTTTAGTTCCTCAATTTTTATTTTTCCTTTGTATGTGTGTGTTTGTACTAATATACAAGTAGAAGTGTAGAACTTGATCACTTGAATTCATTTTGTTGCTCTGCAGTGATTTATCCGGAGACCGTCCCCGTCCACTACCTATAATTAAGGAGTTTAAAGGTGCAATTGATATTACTGAAAGAAAGGGTGATCCATCATGGGACTTTGATGTAAGTGGTGTTGTATACTGATCTGCTTTTCTTAGATTTCTTGAAGTGTTTCTTTCACTTTTGTTTATTACATTTCTTCATTGTTTTCTAGACATTATTTTTGTACTCTGTAAGATATGATAATCACCATAGTCAAGTTAGATTTGAGGAAAATTATTTGCTAGGCAAATGTTATTCTTTTTTCCAACTTTGCTGTTCTATAGGTTTTGTATGGACTCTCAATACGTTCACCAACTTTGCTGTTCTTTAGGTTTTCTATGGACTCTCAATATGTTCATTTGTTTAAATTTCAGGAGGAAAAGGGCTGCTGGTTGTGGAAGAAGCCTCCACCTCTAAGTAAGAAGCCGGTGAACATGGTGGATCCTGTAGATGGGAGTAAAATAAAAGTTGTTAGGCCAAAGACAAAAAAGGTGTCCTTCAAAATCAAGGATAGGCTATTGAAAGGTATATGATCCTTGGTGATGAATATTAACCTTGTTTCCATTTTTTCAGTTCATTATTATTTGAAGCTGTTGTTATAAACACAATATATAGTAGCGGACTTGTTCAATTAATACAGTGTTGCCTCCGTGTCATTGTGTTTGCAGAGTTCGGTTGCAATATATGTCGCAAGGTGTTGGCTTCGCCTCTCACTACGCCTTGTGCTCACAACTTCTGCAAAGCTTGCCTTGAGGGTGCCTTTTCTGGCCAAAGTTATATTAGGAATAGGGCATCTCAAAGTGGCCGCGCTTTGCGGACACAAAAGAACATTATGAAATGCCCTACTTGTTCAACTGACATAGCTGATTATCTTCAGAATCCACAGGTACCACTTCACATTTTTTTAAGCAGATGTTTATGAAAATAACTGCTTGATTTCACTATGAAGCCAGTGTTATTAGCTTTGGGATTGCATTGCTTATTTCTGACGTGATCAATAATTATATTGTTATCAGGACTTATATTTGATCCAATCAAATAAGGAATGGATTATTAGGCCTTATATTCTCCAAATTGAACCCTCATTGAATTCCTTTTAATTGTATTTCCTAATATAATTATTATTATTCTCCAAATCAAATATTATGAAATGACTGGTATTCCTAATTTACCATTAAACTGTTCTTTTCGAAAATATGTAATTCACCATGGAGTTTAGTGTTTACTATGATGTCTATGGGTACTTAATATTGACAGTGTCTATGTATTTGATAATGTTTGAAGTTTGTTGCAAATCACCATGCTCTTAGTATTATTGACACTGTTTATGCATCTGATAATGTTTAAAGTTTTGTTTTAAGTATCTGGTGAAGTAAGCTATTAACTTTTGTAATTGCAATTTATTCAATGAAGCATTGTTTTGCTCTACATAAAAAGGTCTTATTTTGCTAATTTCTGTTTTGAATAGGTAAACAGGGAAATGATGGGTGTCATAGAATCACTCCAGCAACAGGCTGAACAGATGGAGGAGAGTTCTGAAGAATCAAGTGCAAAAAGTGATGAAAATCTCAAGCCAGATGAGGAGACAGAGGTTTCAAAGCCCTGTGATTCAAGTGAAAAAGTCTTGAAGGAAATTAACAAGAATGATCTGAATCCTCCACAGAAGCGGAGGAAAGGTGCTGGTGGCAAGGCTGTGGTGAACGCGGAGGAGCATATTGACGAATGACGAGGCAAGCGTAGAAAGCAAAGCAATGACTTTAAATTAGGGGTGGGTGATGGATCGTGCTGTTTTTTATTTGGATTTCCATTAAATTGTAATAGGATGATACCAATTAAAAAAAATCTTGTGGACTTCTCGTGGTTTGAGAAGATATTTACTAGATTTAGGGATTGGTTTTTAAACGGTATCATATTTTTTTTTTTAAGACGCTAATATGCATCATCTATCTATATCTATAGGTGTCATCTGTTAAACATGTGAAGGAGTTAAGGTATTTTGTATTTCATAAGTGCTGCCTATGTTTCCACCGTTAAGGATATCACCTAAATGTTTATATAGGTTATAGATGTTCTTTTAGGCTTTATTTAAAAACTGAATCCAAAGCAGATGACAATTATTTGAGAATTGAACTTTGTGAATTTGAGGCATGATAACTGTATGAACTTTTGTTTTTATCAAAACTAGATTGTGACCAATGCGATCGCGGTTTGCTTTTTGTTTTAAACTTACTTATAAGTTAATTTTCAGAAAATAACTGAGAATGTAGTAGCAGACATTTTATTTGAAAAAATGATAGGCAGCACAAAATATTTTCCAGAACTGTTGCAAACTATGAGCGAATTATAAATGGTATACAATGGTCAATGTTGATTTTGTTTCCATTTTGTTTGTATTTTTCCCCGTTGCACTCAACAGACATGTGTGTGTTTTTTTTACATACTTTGGACTTATCTATTGTGCTTCTTTTGAATATTTGCAACTAAATGATCTCGTAGGTACAGATAAGATCAACTCACCTAAAGTTTTCATTTATCCATAGACATTGTGCATAATAGATATTGAAGGACAATGGTTGATCTGTATTGAAAATGAAATGGTCGACAAAGAGATAATCACATCCACACACATAATCATCATTCATCAATAAACAACTTATATTTTGGTCAATGCAGTTAATAAAATGGCGGCAAATATGATAACAACAAAGTTAACACATACAAAGGGCACTAAATTGTGAAGAATTAAGGTAGTTGACTAACCAACAATTCAAATCATTCAATAATAGTCAAACATCATACGTTTTTCACCCTCAACCAATTTATTCAATATTTAAATACAAGCATAATGTTGAGTTGTATATTGGATAACTTTAGCAACTTATCTTTATAGTCATCATGCCCCTTAATTCGGTTTCAACAGCTTCCATAGATTTGGAAACATTTGATCTGGATGAGGCCCTTGCAGCGGCCGCCAAAGAACCACTCTGCAAGTTTGCTGCGTGGAAGAACTTTGTTTCAAGCTTACCGGTGGTTCTGGATGTTACTAAGGAGGATGTTTGCTCGGTTTGCATGGAAAGCTTTGAAGATTCACACAATTCAGAAGAAGGAGGAAATAAACAAGTTCCATGTGGTCATGTATACCACTCAAACTGTATCACCTTATGGCTCCATCGTTGCAACTCTTGCCCTCTTTGTCGCCGCCATATCTCCCTTTAGTACTCATGTATTCAACTTGTATTTTTATTAGCTCTAATTAGTTAATCTATATCACTATTTCTGTAAAATACCAGTATATAATAGCACGGAAGGAAATTGTTTGTTGGAGAAATTGAGTCAAACAACAAAATGATACTAAATTTGTTTGATACTCTCAATTTAGTCTCTAAGAATAGCATATTTTAATTTGATGATTGACTATGTAAAACATTTCTCAAATTCATCTTATGTCAATGTGAATTGCTAATTGTATCATTGATGGTTAAAATGATGCCTTTTTAAGTTGTTCCATATTTGGTCCCTTAGAATATGCACATCACACTCGATCTTCATACCTTAGCTATAATTTTCATGGAACAATTGGTTAGTAATTAACAAATCACATGACCATAAAATAATCGACTATTTAACTTTTAAATGAATGTATACAATTTGAGGGACCATGACCACCCGTCTATCCCCTCTAACTCTGCCTTGGTGATCATGTGTCCGTTTAATGTACTATCGACAGTTCTAGCCATAAGGATAAAGAGAAAATTTATGTAATCTTACTCTTACCGAGATGTGTGAGTTTCGTCAATAACTCCTTAGAAAAATAAACAAATTTAAATGCAATAAGACAAGGGGTAAAAAAAGAAAAGAATAGATAGGTTAAAAAGTTGAGTGGTAAAAATGTTCACGAATCTTTCCTATCCACACTCATATCACATATAACAGAAGCAGAGAGAACAGAGCACACAAAGTACTCCAAAATGGAAAAAGAGAGTACAGTAGCAGAGATTCCTCAATCACAAGCAGTTCTCAATTGTATCGACCTCTCCAATCCTAACACCGAACATAACGTTAATTTACTCAAACAGGTAAAACACTAAAACAAATTCATCCTCTCCTCTCCTATGTTCTCTCTGTTTGTTTTTTACTACCAGGAAGCTATGAAGCACAGATACGGATACGGATATTGACACGCCGACACAGCTAATAATTTGAAAAAATGAACCTGTGTAATTATTAGTGTCGGTGTCGTGTCATTGTCGGACACAACACTTGTCCGACACCGGGACACGCCTAATCCGATGAGTGTCTGTACTTCATAGCTAGAAGAAACTCTCATAAATTTCTTTCTAATTTTCAACTTGTTACATTTCATTGCGAATAATAAAAGTCTTGCACCGATTCTGGGTTTTTCTACCTTATCAATCATGGAATAAGCCAAGACTTTATGGACGAAGTTTTTGCCCAGAGCAAGAAATTTTTCACTCTTCCACTCAATGAAAAGATGAAACTTCTCCGCAACGATAGCCATAAGGGTTATACTCCTGTCCTTGATGAAATCCTTGATCCTCAAAACCAATTACATGGAGATTACAAAGAAGGGTACTATATCGGAGTTGAAGACAATGACTCACTTCATCATAAGCCTTTTTATGGCTGTAACCAATGGCCTGCATCAGGTACTTAATAATTCAGTCTAAGTTCTCAACAATAAATTTTGATTTCTCATCAATTTGACTCTGCCCTTTCAGATGTTCTGCCTGGATGGAGGGAGACTATGGAAGAATACCAACGCCGAGCATTGTAAGTTTTGCTCAACTTGTTTATCCGTAACACCTGACTCGTGTCGGTATCTAGACAACTGACACATACATGTGATTACATTCAATAGCTTCTATTATTTTTCAATTATTAGCAATACATACGTTTGTTAGGATCGTGTCTGTGAAGCGTCCATATTTGAATCAATGTCAACTAGATTATGTTTTGCTTCCTTAGTATTTTCTTTTATCAAACCTTGTAACTTGTTAATTAATTTTTGCAATTGAGATGTAAAATTTGTTTACGCTGATACTGATAGTGTGTAGTTATTAAGCTCCAAATGTATGCTTCCTTTGTTTATATAGAAAGTAAAACTACATCGGTTATTCATTTGGATTGAAATTATTTAGGACGACTGCTATTAGCATTGTAAAAGGGGGAAAATGGAAGTTAAAAAAAAGCTTTTTATCAAATATTTGTCCATTTATCGTTTGTTTATGATATATACAGAGAAGTGGGAAAAGCACTTGCAAGGATAATAGCCCTTGCACTTGGTTTGGATGCTAATTTTTTTGATAAACCAGAAACCCTAGGAGAGCCCATTGCCATTTTGCGCTTGCTACACTATCAAGGTATTGAATTAGTAGTCTCTTTTGGTCCTTACACTTTGGTACAATTGCAAACTACACAATTTCTACTACTGTGTTAATAAGTCATCGTTGTTGTCATGACATGAAGATAAAGTCTCAGATCCGTCACAAGGGTTATATGCAGCTGGAGCTCATACTGACTATGGTCTGATTACTCTGCTGGCAACAGATGATGTCCAGGGTCTTCAGGTAAGAATGCAACTGATTTTTCTGTCGATATATATCCCTAACATTTCATTAATTAATTATTAATTAAAGGCTAACATTTTTGTTTGTAGATATGCAAGAATAAGGATGCTAAACCTCAGATATGGGAGGATGTGACACCATTGAAGGGGTTAGTCCTTACGGCGCTGTTGCTTTTCTGATTTAAAAAGGGAGTCAAAGAAGTTGCTTCTTGCAATATATGCATTATTATTGAGATTTATCTTTTCTTCTTAACTCTGAACTACAAAACCAGTTTGCTCAAAATCTTTTTATGTTTCATTGTGGTTGTTTAATAGATCCCTAAACTATTTCATTGTTTATGTTTTTAGAGCATTTATAGTCAATCTTGGAGACATGCTGGAGCGCTGGAGCAACTGTACTTTCAAGTGAGAAACTTTTCCATCCAGCTATGCTGTTCATTTTCTTTAACATATATTTACCACTGCTTTTTTAAGTACTGTTATATGCACTTGGAGCAAATGTTAATGCTTTTGTCAGTGCATCCTTTTTAATTCAGATTGTGTTCTTTGCAAAATTGATAATTTACATCGCATTTAAACCCAGGTCTACATTGCACAGAGTTATAGGAAATGGTCAAGAGAGATATTCTGTAAGAAAGCCCCAACTCTTTTTTCTTCTTCTTTTACATTTGATTGCAAAAATTTGTTACATTGTTAAATATTTACCTACTTTAGGCTTTTCCTCAAAACCAGGTTCAATTTTCTAATAGCTGTCTCCATGCTTCTTTCTACAATTTTCAACATGCTAAACTTATAAAAATTTAATCGTGATTTTCTCATTCCTATATTGTTTCTATTTACAGATCGCGTATTTCTTGGAGCCTGGTCATGATTGTCTAGTGGAGTGTTTGCCAACTTGCAAATCAGATGAAAATCCTCCCAAGTAAGTGAACACCACTATGTTTTTTTGATGAGCAGTGAACACTACTATCTGATTTAACAACATATTGTATGCTAGTACTTTGTCAGTTTCACATTACTTCCATCCTAAGTTTTATTTATTTTGTCACGGAGGACTCAAACATGCAATTTTTATAAGGTTAAGTTGTATCTGGTATGGTTAATAATTGTATAGAGATCTTTCTTTCTAATTCCAGTATTCTTTATAAGTCTTGCATCCTTGCTTGTATCTGTTTTCAGATTTCCTCCAATATATTACCGGGACTACTTAAGTCAACGCTACAAGGAAACACATGCTGATCTGCTTGTATACAGCAAACAATAATCTTGGAGCTGTGCAGCTTGGAGGGCTCTTTTTTTAACTGTACTTTCTATAATTATGTAGTGTAAATACCAGGTTAATTGTACTATATTAGTTTTTATGTTAGTTAAAAAATAAGTCAATTCAAAGTACCCTTAATTGTACTATATTTGTTCTTTATGTTTTTTTCTTCTTCTTCAAGTATTTTACTGTTGATATATTTTTCTTTTTAATTTTCCTCCAATAATATGTGACTGTTTCGATGTTGATGTGAATGTTACATGTTATGTGGCCACTGAAATTATAACATAGCAACTCACTATTTTATTTTACTTTCTTGTATGTTAGAAAAAACATGTTAGATGCATCCTTTCAAAGAAACCAAGGTTTGTAATAAAAAAAAAACCACGAGTCATCTATCTCTTTGTATTTTCTTCTCCTTCCCTTCCCTAAATTATAAAATTTAAATTTTACGTACCCATTGAAGAAGCATCAAACTTTTATTTCAATTTCATATATTTCTTCACCTCCAATCTTTCGACCCAATTGCAATTGAAGTTTGAAGTTTAAGGAGGAAGAGTCAAATTCCCTCCTTTTTTCACCCAGTGCTTGGAGGAGCTTTGGGTGAGTTTTTGATTGCGTCTATCTATGCGTCAAAATAATGGTCTATCATTTGACAAAAGTTATTTTAAAAACCTAAAAGTTGTCTGACATATTATTTTTATAATGTCGCCAATTTAATAATTTTTTTTCTTCCACTTTAATCAAATTAACACTTATTTTTATGTGTATTTTTATACGGTGTCTTAAAAGTTGTTACATATTGGTTGTTCAAATAGCGGTTTGATGTGATACATGTCTAAAAAAATTACACCGTTGATGTATACAAATTAAATACATCATTTATGCGTCATAATATCATTCATACAGGTCTATCTATACATGGTGTAAGAGGCCATGTTAAACCAAACCAAAGTTGCCCAGCAAATAACTGTAGCTATAATACTTTCTCAAACCGTTAACACACATTTGCTATTAGAATGACATGAGATGAAATAAGGATATCATAACGGAAATAACATATTGGATCAGATAAAGCATAAAATCGTTTATTCTTCACAAGCATAAAAGGACACCATGCACCAAAAACATCCTTAATAGATCCAAAAGCTTCGGAGTCAATAGCAAATTGCTCCTGTTCACCTATAGTTGCGGTACAGAGGGGAATACATGCAACTCTCAGCATACTTGACAAGATTCTCAGGACGAGGAAGATGTGTAGCCAAGCCTACAATGAGAGTTAAAGCAATTTTGTTTAGTTTAAAGGGAAAAAAAAATACATGTCTAGGACTGAGATAGCTATCTATTATGAATGAATAAGTTAGAGTTCACACCTAGTTCATATGCCTTGGCAGCAACATTTGCAGCTATGTTGGCTGAAATTTTTCTGATATCAGAGAAAGGTGGATAAGTCAGGCCCTTTTTGTAGTTTTCCTCTGTCACTTGCTTCGCCAAGGCTTCCGCTGCAACCATATATGGGACAAATGTTCGTCATTCATTTGTCAACTATACAAGATCTAAAGTCATTGTTTATGAGTACGTAGTGTTGTATGTATCATGCAAAGTTTCTCATACTAATAACTTACAGGCTGCTAGAAGCATATCATCATGTACTCGGATTGCTCCCGACATCACTATACCCAAACCAAAGCCTGGGAAAATGTATGCATTGTTGGACTGCATTGACAAGGAAATAGTCAGATACATTGATTTGATTAACAGAGAGAAATAGCAATGAATGCGAAGAAAATTTTAGAACCTGGCCAGAATAATAAGTTTTGCCTTTGTATTCAACAGGATCAAATGGACTCCCGCTAGCGAAAATTGCACGACCCTTTTTTCGGAAACGAGCAAACAAATTGCAGAAGTTAATATTGAATCAAAGACCAATACTTAACCGGGTCTACAGAAAAGATGTGGTCATCTGTTACTTTACCTCACTCCATGTGTATGCCTCCTCAGCTGTACACTCAGACTGTGAGGTTGGATTGGAAAGGGCCAAAATGAGAGGAATCTGCAGGCCAAACATGATGGAGATATATTTTCTAACTGCCTATTTGAAATTATATATATAAATACTCGTTATGAGAGCGAGTGAGATAAGATTTTACTTTATTGATTTCTGTCATAGCCTCAATCACTTCCTTTGTAAATGTTTTTCCCACTCCTGATGATCCAATCAGAACCGTAGGCTTGATTATCTGAAATTTAAGATGGTTATAGATAAGAACATTTCTAAAGGAAACCTACTGCGAGTCATCGAAGGACATATTTTGATACCTTAACAGCATCTAGGAGAGTGCTAACAGGCTCGTGTTCATGAGCCCAAGGCTTCTTGAAGTGTTGAAGTGAATTCGCTCGTGAACTAACAATTAAACCCTGTAAGAGAATAAATTAGTTGAGAAAAAAAGAGTCAAATAGAAATTTTGAAAAATGAAATCTTCAACATAAAATTTTCCATCAAATTTTATCATGTTCTTACCTTTGAGTCTACAAGCCATATCTTCTTACGACTCTCTTCTATAGGTGCGTTAGTCTGCAACAGAAACAGTAGAAATAAATAGAAGAACATCACCATTTGTAATTAAAAAAGTGAACGAAAGAAACCAGTGTTACTAGTATATGAACAACAAATAGCTAATTCACCTGCTTTGACATCTCAAGAGCAATTAGCTCAGCTATACCAGTTCCTGCCTGAAATCATAACAAAAATGAGTTAGACAGACTAATGTAGGGAAAACAGATTATAGTCTTACTTCAGCTGTACGGAAAGAAGCATGAATATCACTTGTTACTTATCAAGTACAAATAAGACGGTAAACAGATTATATTCTTACTTCTCCAGCACCGAGGAAGAGGAATGTATGCTCAGGTAGGGTACCACCAATCAATTTCAAGGCTGCTACAACTCCAGCTAGAACAACAGATGCAGTCCCCTGAGAAAATGCATTGAATTAATAATTGAACATACTAAAAAAAAATTAAGAAATACATGCCGGTTTGTGTAAGATATAATACCTGTATATCGTCGTTGAAAACAAGATGAGTTGTACCGTATTTTGCAAGCAATTCAAAAGCATTGTGATTTGCAAAATCTTCAAACTGAACAAATCATTCAAAATAATAATCAGACGCCGAGGAGATAGGTTCAAGAGCCACATAAATATAATTTGAAATTTTTAACAACCTGTACAAGAACTTTTTCGCCATAGTTTTGCTTCACTGCAGTCATGAACTCGTGCAGAAGGTCATAGTATTCCTAAGAAGAAACCAACAAAAACGTAGCCTCAGATATAATATAAATACAAGTAGAATGATGCGGATAATATATGCTAAAATAATAAAATAATTTTGAGTAAGGTCATATACGTTATACAAACCTTCCCAGTTGCCCTCTTTTGTCTAAGGCCAATGTAAAACTCATCATTCAGCAATTTCTCATTATTTGTCCCCACATCGATTGTAACTGGTAAACACTAGCCACCAGAAAAAAATGGAAATATTAAACAAAGGAAAGTAAGAACAATGAACAACAAAAATCATGTAAGAACACAATCATAGAATGAGAAGAGACAATAAATGGAAAATGCTTACTGCTGAAGGGCGAACTCCTCCTAGTGCCGAATACAAAGCCAATTTACCAACAGGAATTCCCATACCCTGAATTACAGACAGCATAGTTAAATCTTGTGTTAGCATAATATCATGGTGAATTATAAGGTCTTAGGGTCTATTTGGATTGACTTATTTGAACTTATCTACTGACATACACACTACTGAGACTGTTTGGAAGAACTTATAATAACAGCTTACGACAAGTGGATAAGCTCTGTAATATAGCTTATGAAAACAATTTATAGTACTTTATATGAAAATAATTTGACTTTATAGTATCTTGTTATCGAAATAGCTTATACATAAACACTTATATGATGAACGTTTATACTATAAGCACTTAATTAAGTTGTTTATACATAGTACAAACAAGGCCTTAGGAGTTTGATTCTTTTTTAGAAATACCTGGCATCCAAGATCTCCGAGTCCCAAAATCCGCTCACCGTCAGTTACAACAATAACTTGAATACTTCTCTCAGGCCAGTTTTTTAAAACCTCAAGAATTCTTCCCCTGCAAAAGGTAAACAAAAGCTAAATATAAGCCTGCAATGAATGTAGTAATTGAAATTATATACAAACTAATGTAGGAAAAATAAATCCATACTTCTCTTTCAAACTAATATATAGACCCTGAGGACGCTTGTATATGCTCCCATATTTCTGGCAAGCCTCACCAACAACTGGAGTATAAACAATTGGGAGCAATTCCTCAACATTGTCAATAAGAAGTTTATAAAACAGCCTTTCATTCCTCTCCTGTTGATCGCAACAACAGAATTCTGTGTTACTTTTCAAATTTCATATCTTCATTTTATAAAAGTGGAACACATTAATTGTCACAAAATAGATGACATAATTTGATGTTGTTAATTTAATGGAAGTGTGATGAGTTGGAATGCATGCATACCTGAAGGTCCATCATAGCCACGTACTTTTGCAAAGGAACCTCATATTGGCGGATATTGTGCATAAGTTTCTTCTCCTGTAGAGAGTAAATAATACTGAGAACCAATGAAAGGAAAACAACATCTTCATAGATTGAATTGATTTGTGGATAAAATTCAAACAAACTATAACCTGAAGTTGCTGGCTGCTGACAGTCGGAGGTAAGAGGCCACGCAAATAATGTGCATCCCTCTCTTTCTCAGTGAAGGCAAGCCCTTTGTTGTATTGTGGATCCCTCAGCAAAGAGTACCCACTGTGTAAACAGACACAAACAACAAACTCAGAACAGAGAAGAGACAGATAGGTATATATACTAATTACACTAAGAAATAATTCACTCTCATAGAAGAAATAAAAACAAAGGTGCAATCAATAGTTAGAGCTAGAACAGACTAAGCTCTAAGGGCCTGTCTGGATTGATTGAGTGTTGTCAACTACGGATCGCGGAAAATAATGGTTTATTCAAATTTTGCCGTGACATAGCGCCGCTATTTGACAACAATACTTCGTAGTTTGTACTACATAGCGTATCGCGGAACATAGCATCTTACGGGACCGTTTGAGAGAGTTTATGGTTGTTATCACATGTCTAGAAGTTATTTTCAGCTTATTTTCACAAACTCTACCGAATAAAGTTTAACAGTTTGACTTAATTATTCTATAAATCCAAACATTTATTAAACGTTCATGATAACATATAAGCATGCATGATGATGAACACAACCAGTTGAAGTTAGTACCTGGCAACAGAGAAAGTCCAAGGGGTGACAAGTTGATCCTCAGTAGCACGATCTTCACCGTAGACATCCTCAACACCACCACTGACGGTGGATCTTGGACTGAGGTCCAGCACCGACTCACCATCTCTAAAGGACTTAAGTGTGCTCTCCATCTTCTTCCAAAATGATTGATGATATGAACACAGTGACACAACACAACACTAGTTTATTTGTTTGTTTCTTTCTTTGTCTGATATTTTCTTTGATCACAATAACATACAGCACACCAATTATGAAAGCTATATGCTACTAAAGTCAATATATATAGATAGAGATTCAAAGATATTATTGAAAATTATTATTAGTATGCAAGTGTGTGTCGTTTTCTATTAAAAGAAAAAGACCAATTAGTGCACTACTACTTTTCTTTATCTGCATTATTATTATTAGATTAGACATATCAACAGTATAATCTATAATATTAGTGATCAGGTCTTTTTTTACTCAATTAGTGATCAACTTGGAACTTTATACTTTAAAACAAGAAGGCACGTATTAATAAATATTATTCAGCAACAAAAAATATACCGTTAAAGAGCCTGTTCTTGTATTACCCAAAAAAAAAAAAAAAAGAGAGCCTGTTCTTGAACACAATGTTGGTTCATAGCGATATGAATAATTAAAGAAATTAACGAAAATATATGGATATATATAAAAGAAGAGGGAAAATAGATTGAAAAAGACATAAACTCTGTCTTTGTGTGGAAAGACAGGAATAGGTGGCTCACTCTCCTCTCATATGTCATTTCGATAGTGCGGTCCATGTTGTCACGTATATTCTGTCGAGTTCAAGGGATTCTTTTAATATGTTTTAGAGGAGAAATGATACCGTTCTGAGAATTGAGATAAACTATGGAGAGAACTTTCTCTCTTATATTTATGTAGTATTTTTACTCTACTGTTTTGACCAATAAAAATAAAATAAAAAAATTGTTATAAGATAGTTGTATAAATATTATTGTTTTACCTTTCGTTTCACTTTTATTGGTACTAAAATTGATTATAAATTTGGTCATAAAATTTAGCTTTATTGACAACGATATTGTTAGACCGAATATATATAGCCGAGTTAAAACTCAACTCCTTTAAGTTGTTTGCATGGGCATACACTCGAGTTCTGAGTTGTTTGTGCAGGTTTCTTGTGATGAGTTTAAAATTGATTATGTCAAGTTTGGTTGCTTTTAAGAATTGATTATATTCTTTTCATCACGAATTGATTCTATTTAAAAGTTGAAATTGGAGCTTTTGATTTTAGAATTAATTTTAAAACTTAAATTATTGTTTAATCCACTTTTACATAATATATCAAAAAATAAATTAACTAAAATAGGTCAAACAGAGTAACAATTATTATATTAACAAGAGACAAATTCTAATATAACAAGCAATAAACCATGAACAAATGCTGACAACCCTACTACAATCCTTCAACACATATTCAAAACTACATAACCATAAAACTTTTTTTTAATCGGCAAAGACTAATTTATTAAATACACTAAACCAAGCACAAGATGTACAAGGTTTAGGAACAAAGTTAAATGCTACAGCCACCAAATAATCACCCAAACAAATATACATTACTCACACTTATCATCAAAAAGCCCCTCAAGGTTATACCATCCTTGATACAATACAACATGATACTCCCAGCACAAACACAGCAGCCACATTGGTTCCTATGAAGACGTTGAACACTAAATGGAGAAATAATTTCTTGCAAATCCAGAATCAGACCCAAAATGGATATGAAAGTATACAACCACCACATTGAGGAAAAATAACATACATGATACAAATTGAATCTTATTTCAATTTTCAACATCAAACAACAATATATAGTACTCCCTCCAGTCTCGAATGTAAGAAACAAAACAAAAAAATTGTCGGTCTCAAATGTAAGCAAAAATATACAAAAGTCATCCTATTAAATGTTATCATTCCAATTTTAACCTCGTTGATTTTATCCAATTTGTTTCACATTCTCATGTTTAACGCATTCCAAAGATTTTTCATTGGTGGAGTTTAAAAGTCATGTTTCCAAGACAAGGACATAATTGAAAAAATAATATTTTTTACAATGACTTAAATGCAATTAATCAATTTTCTTAATATGTGTGATTTTTTGTTTTGTTTTTTACATTCAAGACCGAAGGGAGTAATAAGTTTTGATAAAAACCCAAAAAAATTGAGAGAGATTGAAATAGTTGAAAAGTTTGAGCGCATTCTACGATCGTAGAGTGAATGTCAATTATGGTTTCCACGCGTTATACAATTGCTTACAAATACCCTAAACCATTTTCCTTTTTACATTTTACCTAATATATGAGTTTTTTTTTTTTTTTTTTACCAAACCTAATGCATGAGTTATTTATTTGTTCGTGATAACTAATATATTTACTCCAACTAAGTAATTGATTTATAATTATTTTCAAATTAAACAACTCTTATTGTGTTTAATTTATTTTTACAATTAATTAATCAATTAAACAATTATGGATTTTAATACCATTTCTGGTTGGTTTAACACTTTTCCAAGCTATTTGTTTTTACTGGATCAAATTTACATCTTATGAGTTTTTGATTATTTTTTTCTTAATCTTAACCTATCTAATATAGAGTATTGCATAAGGGTTGTCATATGCCCTCAGAGCTCGTTCGAATTAAGTTTATTTTGAACTAATACAAATTAGTTTAAGCAAATAAATAAGTTTTTATGTATTATTCATAATTTTGTAAATTTAATTTATGAAAAACTAATTTATAAAAAAATATTTTCGTTAATAAAAACTTATAAATTAATATAAAAATTTATTTATTTGCATAATCAATTTTGCATAAACTCAAAATAAGTGTAATCCAAACAAACAATTAATTTGCGTAAAAAGCACCTAATAATTAAAGTATTTATTTATTTTTAATTATTGATATAAGAATATATTTTTTTCGAAGAAATAATAATAACAATTTTTGTTCCTATAAACCTTTCATTTTTTTTTGTTCCTATAAAAATAAATAAATTAGAAGAGAACTACGTTGGTTCACCATTCATCCATCACCGCATTCACAACCATGTCACTCCGCCGCCTCCTACTCCTCAGCTCACTCCGCCGTTCAACCATCGTCCCTCCCATTTCAATCACCACCCGCTCCTTCGCATTCTCTTCCGCCGAAGAAGCAGCGGCAGAGCGACGCCGTCGCAAACGCCGTCTTCGAATCGAGCCTCCATTGAACGCAAACCGTCCTCCTCCTCAACATCAGCCTCGCGACCCTAACGCCCCTCGCCTCCCAGATTTAACATCGAGGCTGACCGGACCTCGATTGACTCTTCACAACCGTGTCCAATCCCTAATTCGCGCCGATGACTTAGACGCCGCCTCCGTCATCGCACGTCACTCGGTGTTCTCATCAACTCGGCCTACGGTTTTCACTTGCAACGCCATCATCGATGCTATGCACCAAGCCAAGAGGTATAACGAAGCTATTGCTCATTTTCATTTCTTCTTCAACCAATCTAACATTGTTCCCAATATCGCTTCTTACAACAATTTAATCAATATTCACTGTGACGAAGGTCGTGTCGACGTGGCTCTTGAGGTTTATCGCCACATCATCGACAATGCTCCTTTTGATCCTTCGCCTTTTACTTATCGTCATCTCACCAAAGGTTTGATCAGTGTTGGTCGCATTGATGAAGCTGTTGATTTATTGCGTGAGATGTTGGCTAAAAATCATGGTGCTGATTCAATGGTATATAATAACCTGATATCAGGTTTTCTTGAACTTGGTAATTTGGATAGGGCTAACGAGTTTTTTGATGAGCTTAAGGGAAGGTGTAGTGTTTATGATGGTGTTGTGAATGCTACTTATATGGAATGGTTTTTTAAGCAGGGAAGAGATAAGGAAGCTATGGGTTCGTATAAGTCTTTGATGGATTGTGGGTTTAGGATGACGCCTGAGACTTGTAATGTTTTGTTGGAGGTTTTGTTTAAGCATGATAAACAAAAGCAGGCTTGGGAATTGTTTGATCAGATGTTGGATAATCACACTCCTCCTGCATTTCTAGCTGTTAATTCCGATACTTTTAATATCATGGTTAATGAGTGCTTTAAGTGTGGTAAGGTTGATGAAGCCCTTGATACTTTTAGGAAGGTTGGTACCAAGATAAATTCTCAGCCTTTTAAAATGGATGTTGCCGGGTATCATAATATTATCTCTAGGTTTTGTGAGATTGGGATGATGTCGGAAGCTGACACATTGTTTGAAGAATACTGCTCCAAGTCTTTAAGGGCGGATGTGCCTACTCACACTGCTATGATAGATGGATATTTGAAAGTGGGTAACATTGATGATGCTTTGAGGGTATTTAACAAGATGGTGGGTTATGGTTTGAGGGTGACTGCTAGCTTCGGCAATAGGGTTTTTGATGAATTGATTAAGAATGGTAAGGTTGTTGAGTGTGCACAGATTTTGAGCAAAATGGGAGGCCAAGATCCTACGCCTGATCCCATTTGCTACGAGGTTGTGATCAAGGGATTGTGTGCCGAAGGTTTGTTGGATAAGAGTCAGGAGTTGTTGGACGAGGTTACGAGGTATGGTGTAGGGGCCACTCCTGCCTTGCGTGAATCTGTGACTGAGGTTTTCAAAAATGCTGGGAAAGGTGATGAGATTGAGAGGCTGCTAGATACGAACCGAATTGGATACAATTCCCGTCCAAGACCTGCATACCATCCACCACCAGCAAGATCCCCTTCTCAATTGGATAGAACACATAACCCAATTTATGGGCATCTACAACAGCGCCCATCACTGCCTTCTGCTCAAATGGCTGGTGTGCACAACACACCTTCTGAGTTTCCATCTCAAATGGCAGCACCTCAGCGATACCAATACCAAACACGGCCTTCTCAAGTTGCAGGAACGCATAACCAACCTTCTGGGTTTCCGGCTCAAAAGGCAGCCCAAAATTCCCCACCACACTTTGATACTCGAATGGGTGGACCACACAACCCACCTTCTGAGTTTCCTTCTCAAACGGCAGCACATCAACGATACCAAACACCTCCTTTTCAAGTGCCAGAAGCACATAACCAACCTTCTGGATTTCCGGCTCAAATGGCAGCACAAAATTCCCCACCACACTTTCATACTCGAATGGGTGGAACACACAACCCGCCTTCTGAGTTTCCTTCTCAAACAGCAGCACATCAACGATACCAAACACCTCCCTCTCAAGTGCCAGGAGCACATAACCAACCTTCTGGATTACCGGCTCAAATGGCAGCACAAAATTCCCCACCACACTTTGATGCTCGAATGGCTGGAGCAGATAACAACCGCTTTCCCCCTGGATACCCACCTCCAATCTCAGGGCAACAACACCCACCACTGTCTCCTCAAATGACAGCAAATGGACCTTCTCACTCAACAGGGCAGCCTCACCACCCTCCATGGGCGTAGCCAGGATTTTGAATTTTGAGGACCAATTGTGTTCAATCTCAATCTCACTAGGTACGCCAAGCATAGATTTTGCAAAACAAAAAAAAAAAGTTTTGGAACATTCCAATGCCCTAGAGTTTTGTTGAATATAATACCTAGCATTCGATTATTTAATGTCATATCATATATTTATAGTTAATTGTTTTAAAATGAGTCTAAATTTGAATTAGTACGTCCCATGAGCATTGCTCAGTTGGTGGGGACAATGTATTGAAATATGGAGGGGCCGGGTTTCGAACCTCGGATTGCCTACTTATTCACCTTTAAATGTAGCCACTAGGCTATTTGTCGAAAAAAAAAAAAATTGAATTGGTTAGTACTCAGCATAACTCTAGAGTATCTAAGAATCTAAAAAAAAATATATTATTAAAACATCATTTATGGTTAGGATAGCAGCAGGGACATAACCAGAAAAAATAATGGAGGGTGGCAGAAGTATAACACATGATAAACTATATGAAGAGTGACTAACTTCTACAATTAATAATTGTATAAAATTTAAATTAATGAATAAAAAAACTGTGTATCCTACAAAAGCCATGAGATATGAGGAATTTGGCGGTGGAATTGCTGCCATTGCTATGAAAAATTTAGAAATGTGATTGTGCAATTGTGTTGTATTGAAGTGTTAAAGTTCCTCTAAAAAAAATGCTACAGTTAGCAAACTAATCAACATTTATGTTGCCGCACACCAAGTATGGCTAATTTGGACACCATCTCAAATTTAGAAGTTTCAGTAAACCAAAATAGGTATAGTCCCCTGATATTGTTAAGGCTAATCGTTCAAGATAATTCAGATCTATATGAAATGTTGACATTTTTCAAGAAAAGTTTTTTCCATACGCATCAGTAGTAGATTGAGACTTGAACCAAATAGTTTAAAGACTCAAACATTTACCACTTGTGCCACACCATGCTAGTGTAGCAAGCGATTTCTTTTCTCCATAAAAAAAGTTAGACTTGACTCTAACAAGTATTTTTGCAAATATTAAGAATAAACAACTGTGCATGTGAGAAAGTCAGTTACTACTGTGTTGAGGAATTCATATAACTATAATATCACTATTGTATATCTTAGTTCAATGTACTTTTACACAGTTGGGGTGGCGAACACTTCGCATACATATAGGGTTTCTATAATGCTACATGTTATAAGGGCACTGGCTGCCCCATTTTAACTATACCTTGGTCCGTCCTTGGGATAAAGAGTAGTATAATTTAAAATGTCAATATTTATCAATTTTTTTTTAATTCCCAATTTTTTTAATAACATTAGTTAGTTTTTATTCAGTTGTATATAATAATAATATTTATTAATACTTGATCAAGGGTTGATTCTAAAAAGCCTCCTTAGCTTGTTGCCTCTTTTACATTTTGTTTTATTTTTTCTCTGGATTGGGTTTTAGTCTGGTCCACCAACTTTGTATTTTTCTTTCTTTTTCTTGTTTTATTATAATATTTAGAAGAGTTTTAAGGATAATTGTTGTAGGTATGGGGTGACAGCATAGTTGGCATGTCAATTCCTCTTAATGCTGTCTCTCCACACTTCATGGTCTATAAAAAAATGAAATAATTAATAATAATTGGTGTATATAAAATGGAATAGTGTCACTTAAACAAGTTCTTTTTTTCTTTCTAAAAAAACTTAATACAAGTGATTTTTTGTTGTTTATAAATATAGGTCAAATTAAGGTCTGTCTCACATTCTCAAAAAACTTGAACCATTAAGTGTCTAGTTAAGGTATTATGGCCACATGTTATTGCTATGATTTATTGTGAGAGCCAAAAAAAAAAGAATGTAAGTCGAGGTGTTAACCGTCAAGTTTAGTGGAAAACAATAAAAGCAAATAAGTTGAGATGTTGAGTTTTTACGATGACAAGTTGCTTCAAATGTTACTATGCATTTTATTTAGGAACTCAATGTTACTACATGTAAGGCAAAAAAAAAACTACATATTTATGGCGGGACCACGGCCCCTATAGGTCTCCTTGTTGGCTCCGCCACTGCCAACATCCTCCCCATATGCAAAGGGTATCTCCTCAATCAACTGCAAAACCTTATGGACCATAATCTGGACCCCAACAAATGGCGGAACAACCTTATCCATCGTCAAGATCGACTACTCCAATGTCAAACACACTAAGTGTAATTGAAGTATTATATGATCATTTATCATGTCATTCTTTACTATATATATATATATATATATATATATATATTAAGTATCAATTATATTTCAAGATATAGACTTAGCCTTCCCCTCAGAAACCCCCCTCCCAAACGACCCTTAGTTTCTTGTTATATTGTCATTATTTGTTTTCCATCAGTATGCCTGTCTGTAATATTGTTGTGTTTTTCTTTTTCGGGGTTTAAATTTGTAGGAGAGTAAGTTTTTTTAGGGAGAGCAAGTGTTATATCGGTTTATGGAAAACTTTGTTATATACTTTTGAGGGTAATGTGTATTGGCTTTTGCAGACCTTTAGTTCCCCCTGTTTTGGGAGAATTTTGTATTATGAAGAAAAATAACTCCCCCGTTCAAGTTGAGCGACTATCTTTTCTTCCTTTTACCCAAAGCCTTTCCCTCTCCTAAACTCCCAAGATTCTAAGTCCCAGGACCAAGGTTTTAAATCACAGTCAGGGTTACATATTGATCTTTAATATTGCGGAAAATTGAGGATAATTGTGGCTGATGCAGTCTCAGTTGAGGTTGTAGAGACATAACAAATCTTGATTCATTGCCCATATTGCAGTTGCAAACCTTATGTTAATACCTTGTTTAGGACGACTACTTTCTTTGTGGAATATCTATGGAAGACAAGATTGCAGACATGAAATTTATTTTGCTTTTATGTGATTCACTGTTAAAGTTGTTTGTGACAGCAAATAATTCTAGCAATTTATTCTTCTTTCAGAATGCCAACTCTTGTTGTGTTCTTTTTACATAACCCTTGAATCTCGAACCTATATTTTTCATTTTCTATATTATGGTGTTACGATGAACGCATTTCGGTTTTAGCCTTCAATAGCATCAGTTTGATGAGTCGCCTTATGTATTATGGCATTCCTTGTAATTTTTGTTCTAGGTTGGTTGGCTCTCTTTAAAAACGAGTCGCCTTGTGTATTATGGCTTTCTTTAAAATGGTTGGCTCTCTTTAAAATTCTTCCCGATTCCAAAATGTTTTCTCCCTTTTATTTGGAGTTTTGACATGGCATCTTATTTCCACATTTTTCCATTTAATTATTATCTAGAAATTAAGAAAACATGGGTGTTCGTGTCTAAAACGTTGCTATTTTATGTATTATAACGACAGAAAGGAGGGGCCCAAAATGCTTTGGTTATTGGTCCAGCTATGCCATCCACTGCTACGTAAGAATTTTTTTTCTTTAACCTGTACACATTTTGGCTAGGGACAATCTTTTGCTCACGAATAATCTGATTTGGTCATAGTTATCAGATTTTTGCAATTTTTGCCTCTAACAGTTGTGATTTGAATCATACGTTCTGCTTGCAAAAGCTTAATAATGAATCCTGTTGTGTTCAGTATTATGAAATATTTTTTGACGAGTCTATTTGGCTTTCAATATTTTATAAAACTGTTTACGATGTAAACACGAGAAAAGATTGCCGAAGTTGATGAAAATTTGCTAAGGTGTGAAATTTTATTTTCAAAAGAAAAGTATAAAAGTATTCCATGCATAGGGAAGTATTCCGTTCCATTTATCTTTTGGTTTGTTTTTATATTTTTTGAAAATTGATAGATTTTAATACTATATTTTACACATTTTTTTTTAACACAATATCTTGAAATCACTTTTCATTACTATTCTGTTCTGTTGTAGAAAGGAAAACCATAATAGGTTCCAAATGAAACATAGATTGTGTCACATGCAGCATGCAAAGTTTTTGAAAAGCCGTTAAAGATGATTGGTTCTTATGTTATGTTTCTTTACAGGAATGGTCTTGGTTTTCAGGGCAAAAATACAGTAGTTGTTTCTACCTCTGGCTCATCTGAAAGGTTCTGGCTTTCTCTCGATGTCTCTATATTTAAGAGCTTATTTTCATGCTCATTTTATTGGTTCTGCACACTATCATCTTTTTTTTACTCAATATGAATATATCTTGGATTGACATTCTGTTGTTTTGACCTTTTTGACTAAACTGTTGTAGTTTCTAAATATGACAGGAATTTCTCAACATCCGCTTTGATGGAAAGAATCCACGACCTGTGTGGCATGCACCGTGGAAAAACTACAGGGTGAGAACTACTTGACCACTTTTTTAACTATTTAATGATAGATGAGTGGTTGGGGGGGTGTTGGGTAGCTCAACTGGTTTGAGCTAAGGGCTAAGGGAGTTGGACGTCCAGAGTTCAAGTCCTGGCAAGGAGGAAAAAACTAACATAATTATAACACTAACATTCTCCATTAAAAAAAATGATAGATGAGTAGTATTAGGTTTGTTTTCATTCTCAGATTCTGTGAACCAAAACCAATGTTAATTGGGGATGTTTGGTACACTAGCCAGTAGTTTAGGTGAAGGACCTGTTTAATTCCATCTTCCTATAGCCCCCATTTTCTTACCATAAGTGCAAGGATACTTTGGATTAATTACTTTCAGAATTTCCATCCGTCTGCTGGATTTGGATCAATATCTTATTGTTTGTAGGGGCTTAGCAAAATTTTGTGCTGTTATCTACGTTGGCATCCACTATATAGTAAAAAAGAATCAATTTTAAAATCCATTTAAAACATAGAACTAGTAATGCTTTGCAGCTGGTTCTACTCAACACCACAAATTTCAATTTAAAGCTTGGCTATTCATAGGCTGACATTATATCAAAATAATGGTTTGTGTGTTTGCTAATGGCTTAATTCTTTCATTCTAATCAGGTCTAGCACACATAATTTTTCTGATATCCTTTTAAATTGTAATACTTCTGATATATTTTTAGCTGAGAAATATAACCATGAGTTATTTTCTGTAGGTCACCATCCTCTATTAGGACCATCTCCTCCAATGTCAGAGCCATCTCTTCCCTCACACGGATGACTGATCATCACGAAATCATCAAAGCCATATTATACGGCCCCAGGATCATATTCTCAGATTACAGGACCATATCACCCATCATCAAGAATCCCTCCTCACTTTCAAGACTCACATCAACAACAGCTAGAAGTTCCCGAACATATTGCTGTCTGATCATTGAAGTTCAAGCTAATTCTTAGTGTTGCGGTTCTCTTTTAATTTAAGAGTTGTCTATAATTTTATTTTGTTAGCGTCTTACGATGCTTACTTTTGATGTTCAGAATAGTTTTTTATTTATTTGTTAGGGACATGTATTGCAATTGTTGATGACATGCTATTTTAATTTATTCCTGTAATTCAACTTTTAATCATTAATACAACACAAATATTGAATCTTCTAACAAACTGTTTAAAGAGTTTAGTATTACATTGGAATGTAATTGATGCTATTTCCCCCCTCTATGGTAGTTGATTTATTAAATTTTGTTCTTTTTCTCCCACTATTTTTTTTTCCTTACTTTCAGCAAGCTATAAATTTCCTTTTAATCAGTTTCTTGTCTTGTTCTCATGCTGAGATTTTGCTAATTTGATTGTGGTTCATCTGGACCAGATGGGTGGTAATGTTGTGTAAGGATGTTTCGCACATTTTTTACAATTGTTTGGGAATATGTCATGGTTTGAACTAGAGGAAGAACAACTGAAGCATATGGGAATAAAAATGTCATTTTTCTAGTATGGTATAGGAATTGGACAAATATCTTTGCTGGATGTATAACAGTATGTAGGGTGTGCTTGGATGGCTTACTATGCTGGAAAGGTAGCGAGGGCCATACAACTTTCCTTGGTTTTTATCACAAGGGAATATGGTGGATTCAAATATAGGACATGGTAAGCTGCTGAGTCTATTGGTTATTTTGTTATAAATAAACCGTTTTAGACCCTGCAACCATTTTATAATGTGCATTTTGTTTTGGTGTTTGCTTCACTCACCTTGTGATAGTCTAACTCTCGCAGGCACTGTGTATCAATTCTTAATCTTCACTTTCGCTTCTTGTTGTGTTTTCTATATGTCTCTTGCATTTGTTAGCATTTTAACTTTGGTGAGTATTATGTGTGATTTGTTTTTGTAGAGAAGTTTCAGTAGCTTTGAATGTATGGCAACCTAAGGTTGTTTGGGGTAGGCAAAAACAGATGGTGGAACAACGTACTTCTGAATCTTGGATACACATGCTTAAGATTAAACTGAGGCTTTGTAACTTGTAAGCAACAAAATTGTACAACGGTTGTGAGCATATGACATTAATTCCTTCAATATTGGTCAAAAAATGAAAATTATTTGATGCATATTGGAGAAGACATGATAAACATGAGATGAGAGAAATGTTAAGGCTGGTATGAAAGATTGTGGTTTGTGATGAAAAAAGGGTGGACATCTATTTTAAAAGAGTGTAAATTATAGGAGTACAGTTTTTTATCTATTTATTTTATTAGAATATATATTTGAAAACAAAAAAGGAAAAGGAAAAAAAAAGGTGTGGGCCAATGTCGTCACTTTTGGGTGACATCGCATTGTTGTGATTTCATATGCAAATATGAAAACTCAAACACTAAATTGACAATAGCAAATGCAAGTCTAAACTTTAGTCTTTGTTTCCGAGTTTAAAAGGGAATAAATGAGGATTTTGAAAAAAAGAAAAGAGCAAGTGGAAGGTTCAATTTGGTAAAAATAGCGGATAACTGATAAGATAGTTGATAGCGGATAGCTTATAGCTGATGACTGATAGCTGATAAACTAATTGAAGTGTTTGGTAAAATTAGTTGTTCGACTAGTGATAAATGTAAAATGACATAAAAAGACATTCTTAATTCATAATAAAATGTATATCAATTAATAATAAGTATTCAATAATTTATTTATTTTTTAAAGTAATTTAAATTTATTAATTCAATATATCACTTATGTTATTAATTTAATTTTTATTTACTAAAATTTTATTTTATATTCATTTTATTTAAATGTTTGTACTTTATAAAACAAATGTATGTCACAATAGACAATTATCAGAATGTATTATTATATGTATTTTTTTAGAAGAATTATTATTAAATATTTTATTAACAATAATAGATACTTACAACTCTTGTAAAAAAATATTATACATACAACGAATATCTCTTACAAAAAATCACTGAATGTTATTTATACTATATTATTAACTGAAGGTATATTTTGCAATGAAAAAACTTAAAATTATCGTGATGGAAAAAAAGAAGAATGAAATGTATATATTCTATGAAGAAAAACAACGGAAGGCACACAAATAGTGAATAAGGCTTTCTTAAAAAAAAAAAAAAAAACAGTGAAATAATGATGTGCATCTGACCATTATGGAAAGGCACTGAAATAAACAACGAAAGGGTAAAAATGGGTTTTGGTTAAAATAACAAGGGTAAAAATGGGAGAAATGTTGATAAGCTATAAGCTATAAGCTCAAACGCTACTTGGAATAGCATCTGAAAAATAGTTTATAAGCTCGTGAAATAAGTTATTACCTCGTGGTGAAAAGACATTATCAAACAGATCTTTTATAGTCAAACGAGCTTATAAGCTATCCGCTATAAGCTATAAGTTCATTTGATGGTCTTACCAAATAGACCCTAAGTAAATGCGTTTGAGAGGGAAGGACTTTGGAGAAGGGTATTAAAGCATTCTTGTGGGAAAGGTGTATATGAATTTTTTTAATTCAATTTACATTGTTATAATATTTTTAAAAACAAAATATTTAAAAAAATGTAAAAAAAATAAAAATTCATATATTTTCTACGAAAACACTCAAACAAAGCTTTACAAAAACACCAATAGACTCTAGGTCTATGGGATCATTTTCACATACGATGCACAAACAAATAAATTTAAAGATGAGGCTTTTTTTTCTTTTTTTTTTCTTCTCTCTTTTCTATCTTTATTGAGGCTTAGGAACGATTTCTCATAGGAGGTAGAAACGAAAAAAACTAAGAATCTATTTGGATTAATTTTTATTTATCTTTAGCAATGAAAAATAATTTATAGAAACAAATAAGTTTTTATGTTAATTAATAAATTGTTATCAACAAAATTGTCATTTTTTAAAGTTATTTTTCATAAATTACCTTAACAAACTTATATGAATAATTCATAAAAACTTTATATAGTTTTTTTTTTTACATAATAACGAAAATAAGTTAATACTAATGAGTATAATAATGACTTTAAAACAAGATGTTTGTCTATCTCTACAGATTTAAGTGACATTTTAACCTACATCATGTGATGTCAATGCAATTTGCCAGTTAAAAAATAATATCGATTGATTTATAAAAAAATAAAAATAACAATGATTTTGATCGCGTGTAATGTTAGGGCTTAAGTTGAAGGGTTTAGAAACCATAGAACAGAAGAAGCAAAAGAGAACTAAATTGGTTCTCATTTCATTTTCACAATCATGTCACTCTGCCGCCTTCTCCTCCGATCTCTTCGCCGTTCCACCACCGTCTCTCCCATCTCCATCACTGTCCGTTCCTTCGCATTCTCCTCCGCCGAAGAAGCAGCAGCAGAGCGACGCCGTCGCAAACGCCGTCTTCGCATCGAGCCTCCCTTGAACGCAATCCGTCCTCCTCCTCAACACCAGCCTCGCGACCCTAACGCTCCTCGCCTCCCAGACTCCACATCATCGCTGGTTGGACCTCGATTGAGTCTTCACAACCGTGTCCAATCCCTAATTCGCGCTGATGACCTAGACGCGGCCTCCGCCGCAGCTCGACACTCTGTGTTCTCATCAACTCGGCCTACGGTGTTCACGTGCAACGCCATCATCGCTGCTATGTATCGGGCCAAGAGGTATAGTGATGCTATTGCACTTTTTCACTTTTTCTTCAACCAATCTAACCTTGTTCCCAATATCGTTTCTTACAACAATGTTATCAATACTCACTGCGATGAAGGCCGTGTCGACGTGGCTCTCGAGATTTATCGACACATCATCGCGCATGCTCCTTTTGGTCCTTCATCAGTAACTTATCGTCATCTCACTAAAGGTTTGATCAGTGTTGGTCGCATTGATGAAGCTAATGATTTATTGATCGAGATGTTGGCTAAAAATCATGGTGCTGATTCAATGGTTTATAATAACCTGATATCAGGTTTTCTTGAACTTGGTAATTTGGATAAGGCTAATGAGCTTTTTGATGAGCTTAAGGGAAGGTGTAGTGTTTATGATGGTGTTGTGAATGCTACTTATATGGAATGGTTTTTTAAGCAAGGAAGAGATAAGGAGGCTATGGATTCGTACAAGTCTTTGATGGATCGTGAGTTTAGGATGACACCTGCGACTTGTAATGTTTTGTTGGAGGTTTTGCTTAAGCATGATAAACAAAAGGAGGCTTGTATATTGTTTGATCAGATGTTGGATAATCACACTCCTCCTAATTTTCAAGCTGTTAATTCCGATACTTTTAATATCATGGTTAATGAGTGCTTTAAGCATGGTAAGTTTGATGAAGCCCTTTATACTTTCAGGAAGGTTGGTACCAAGATAAATTCTAAGCCTTTTATAATGGATGTTGCCGGGTATCGTAATATTATCTCTAGGTTTTGTGAGATTGGGATGATGTCGGAAGCTGACACTTTGTTTGAAGAGTACTGCTCCAAGCATTTGAGTCCGGATGTGCCTACTCACACTGCTATGATAGATGGATATTTGAAAGTGGGTAACATTGATGATGCTTTGAGGATATTTAACAAGATGGTGGATTGTGGTTTGAGGGTGACTGCTAACTTCGGCAATAGGGTTTTTGATGAATTGATTAAGAATAGTAAAGTTATCGTGTGTGCTCAGATTTTGAGCAAAATGGGAGGACAAGATCCTAAGCCTGATCCCACTTGCTATGAGGTTGTGATCAAGGGACTGTGTGCTGAAGGTTTGTTGGATAAGAGTCAGGAGTTGTTGGATGAGGTTATGAGGTATGGTGTTGGGGTCACTCCTGCCTTGCGTGAATCTGTGACTGAGGTTTTCAAAAATGCAGGGAAAGGTGAGGAGATTGAGAGGCTGCTAGATACGAACCGAATTGGATACAATTCCCGTCCAAGACCTGCATACCGTCCACCACCGGCAAGGTCGCCTTCTCAATTGGATAGAACACATAACCCAACTTATGGGCATCCACAACAGCGCCCACCACTGCATTCTGCTCAGATGGCTGGTGTGCACAACCCACCTTCCGAGTTTCCATCTCAAATGGCAGCTCCTCAGAGATACCAAACACAGTCTTCTCAAGTTGCAGGAACGCAAAACCAACCTTCTGGGTTTCCGGCTCAAATGGCAGCACAAAATTCCCCACCACACTTTGATACTCGAATTGGTGGAACACACAACCCACTTTCTGAGTTTCCTTCTCAAAGGGCAGCACATCAACGATACCAAACACCACCTTCTCAAGTGGCAGGAACACATAACCAACTGGCCCAAATGGCAGCACAGAATTTCCCACCACACTTCGATACTCGAATGTCAGGAGCAGATAACAACCACTTTCCCTCAGGATATCCATCTCAAATTTCAGGGCAGCAACGCCCACCACTGTCTCCTCAAATGACAGGAATTCACTGTCAATCCTCATGGGGAGTTTCTCCTCCAATGAATAGGCCTCAAATGCCAGCAACTGGACCTTCTCATTTAACAGGGCAGCCCCACTACCCTCAATACCAACATACTCCTCGTATGCAAAGGGCATCTCCTCAATCAACCACAAAGCCTTATACACCATATGGGCCTTCACCTCAAATGGATGGACATCAACCTTATGGCCAACAATCTGGGCCCCAGCAAACGGCGGAGAAACCTTATCCACCATCAAGATTTACTACTACAATGTCAGCGCAACACCATCCACTGTCGGGACCATATCCTCCAACATCAGAGCCATCTCTTCCATCACACGGATCATCGGCCCCAGGATCATCTTCTCAGATTACAGGACCATATCACCCATCATCAGGAACCCCTCCTCACTTTGAAGAATCACATCAACAGCAACTAGAAGTCCCTGAACAAGTTGCAGTCTGATCATTGAAGTTTAGGCTAATTCTTAGTTTTGCTTGTTCTCTTCAAACTTGTATAAGAGTTTGCTCTATCATTTTATATTGTTAGTGTCTTACGATGCTTCTGATGTTCAGAATACTAGGTATTTATGTGTTTGTTTATACAGGAATAATTTTTTATTTATTGGTCAGGGACATGTATTGCATGTGTCGATGACATGCTATTTTAATTTATTCCTGTAATCAACCATTTAATTATTAATACAGCACAACATGTTATTGAATCTTCTGATAAGCTGTTTAAAGAGGTCTAATTTTGCATTGGAATGTAATTGATGCTATATTACCCCTTCTATGGTGGTTGAGTTATTAAATTTTGTTCTCTTTGTTCTGCTGTATATGTTTTTTTTACTTTCAGCAAACTATCAATTTCCTTTTAATCAATTTATTGTCTTGTTCCCGGACCCTGCGAATGCGGGAGCTTCAGTGCACCGAGTTGCCCAATTTATTGTCTTGTTCTCATGCTGAGATTTTACCACTCAATGAAAAGATGAAGCTTCTCCGCAACGATAGCCATAGGGGTTATACACCTCATCTTGATGAAATCCTTGATCCTCAAAACCTATTACATGGAGATTTCAAAGAAGGATATTATATTAGCATTGTAAAAGGGGGAAAATGTAAGAGAGAAAAAGCTGCTTATCAAATATTTGTCCATTTATTGTTTGTTTATGATTTATATACAGAGAAGTGGAAAAAGCACTTGCAAAGATAATAGCCCTCGCACTTGGTTTGGATGCTAATTTTTTTGATAAACCAGAAACCCTGGGAGAGCCCATTGCCATTTTGCGCTTGCTACACTATCAAGGCTGGTCCCTTACATCTGGTACAATTACAAACTACACAATTTCTACTACTGTGTTAATAATTCATCGTTGTTGTCATGACAATAAGATAAAGTCTCAGACCCCTGACAAGGGTTATACGCAGCTGGAGCTCATACTGACTATTGTCTGATTACTCTGTTGGCAACAGATGATGTCCAGGGTCTTCAGGTAAGAATGCAACCAATTTTTCTTTCGCTATATCCCAAACATTTATTAATTAATTAAAGGCTAACATTTTTGTTTGTAGATATGCAAGAATAAGGATTGCTAAAACTCAGATATGGGAGGATGTGACACCTTTGAAGGGGTTAGTAAGTCCTTATGGTGCTGTTGCTTTTTTGGTTTAAAAAGGGAGTTAAAAAAGTTGCTTCTTGCAATATATATGCATTATTATTGAGATTTATATTTTCTTCTTAACCCTGAACTACAAAATCAGTTTGCTACAAAACCTTTTTATGTTTAATTGTCGTTGTTAGGTTGATCCCTAAACTATTTCAGTATTTATCTTATTGTTTATGTTTGCAGAGCATTTATAGTTAATCTTGGAGATATGCTGGAGCGCTGGAGCAACTGTACTTTCAAGTGAGAAACTTTTCCATCCAGCTATGCTGTTCATCTTCTTTAACATCTATTTACCGCTGCTTTTTTCAGTATGCACTCAGAGCAAATGTTAGTTCTTTTGTCAGTGCATCCTTTTTAATTCAGGTTGTGTTCAGCATAAAGTTTACAACTTGCTTTGCATTAAACTCAGGTCTACATTGCACAGAGTTATAGGAAATGGTCAAGAGATATTCTGTAAGTCCCGCTCTCTCTCTCTTTTTTTTTTTTTTTTTTTTCTTTAATAGTTGATTGCAAAGCTGTGTTACATTTGTTAAGTGAGCTTGGCAGCTTCAATAACCTTTTTAAATATTTACTTTCGGCTATTCCTCAAAACCCGGTTCAATTTTCTAATCGCTGCCTCCATGCTTCTTTCTACAATTTTCAACATACTAAACTTGTTAAAACTCAATGGTGATGCACTCATTCCTACACTGTTTCTGTTTACAGATTGCGTATTTCTTGGAGCCTGGTCATGATTGTCTAGTGGAGTGTTTGCCAACTTGCAAATCAGATGAAAATCCTCCCAAGTAAGTGAACACTACTATCTGGTTTTAAAGCATCTTGTATACTAGTACTTTGTCAGTTTCATATTACTTCCACCCTAAGTATTATTTATGTTGTCACGGAGGACTCAAACATGCAATTTTTATAAGGTTAAGTTGTATGAATTTAATTGCACCTGGTATGGTTAATAATTCTAGTATTCTTTATAAATTATAAGTCTTGCATCCTTGCTTGTATCTGTTTTCAGATTTCCTCCAATATATTACCGGGACTACTTGAGTCAGCGATACAAGGAAACACATGTTGATCTGCTTGTATACAGCAAACGATAATCTTGGAGCTGTGCGGCTTGGAGGGCTATTTTTTTAACTCTACTTTCTATAATTAGTTATATTATTAGTGTAAATACCAGGTTAATTGTACTATATTTGTTCTTTATGTTTTTTTTTCCTTCTTCAAGTCTTTTACTGTTGATATATTTTTCTTTAATTTTACTCCAACAATATGTCACTGTTTCGATGTTGATGTGGATGTTACATGTTATGTGACCAATGAAATTACGATATAGTAACTCACTATTTTATTTTACTTTTTTCGTATGTTAGAAAAACCATGTTAGATGCATCCTTTCAAAGAAACCAAGGTTTGTAATAAAAAAAAATATCCACGAGTCATCTATCTATTTGTATCTTCTTCTCCTTCCCTTTGAAAAAGGTCTAAATTTTGAAATTTAAATTTTATGTACCCATTGAAGAAGCATCAAACTTTTATTTCAATTTCATATATCTCTTCACCTCCAATCTTTCATCCCAATTTCAATTGAAGTTTCAAGTTCAAGGTGAAAGAATCAAATTCCCTCCTTTTTCCACCAGGTGCTTCGAGGAGCTTTGGGTTAGTTTTTGATTGCATCTAGCTGTCTCAAAATAATGGTCTATCATTTGAGAAAAGTTAATTTAAAAACCTAAAAGTTGTCTAACACATTATTTTTATAGCGTTGTCAATTTAATAATAATATTCTCTCGTCAATCAAATTAACATTTTTATACGGTCTCAAAAATTGTCATATTGGTTGTTCAAATATCATCTCTCTTATCATTTATGTGACTAATTTTTACCAATGTTTATATATAAAATCACACATGTTTGGGAAGTACACGTCCCTAAGGTGTTTTTTTCTTTCTTCCAAGTATACTTCCAAAATGACTTTGAGTATTAAAATAGAAGCTTCCATAACTTTATTGTGCAAAGTTGAAGTAAGTGGAAAACTCTTTCTTGCGAGTTGAGAAATTCCTATTCCTAACCAAAGAGGAAGAAGAAGAGTGGCACGTACACGTTTTCTTATAATCTTTCTCCTTTTAAAAATTATTTAACTACTCCAATATTAATTTTCTTAACTGGTTAATTTTTTGCTGGACCAACAAGGAAACGCAGCTAACAATTATTCCTTCTTTGGCTAACCCCTGAAAAATCCAAAATACAGAAGGGTGAAAAACGTTGAACAACGCTATTACTAGTTATAGTGAACTGAAACAAAGTTAATATTTTGAGAGATACTACAAAGCAATACTCAAAACAAGAATCATAACAAGCATATCCACAATCCCTAGCTAGTAAACCAGTTCTGAAAGTTACTATAAGCTTAAAAGGTCACTGCCATATCAAATTCCAAACTTCAAACTAATTTAAGTTACATATCAACATGCTATCACTAAAAAGATATCAATTAATCTGAAACTGTAATTTTGACGACATAGCAAAGAAAAATATTACTCCTATGTACAAGGTGGAAATTAAGAAAATTAAGAAGCAATTGTTCTGTTTTGCCTTTTGAGTTCTTTATAGAAGTTGTTAATGAATTCTTCGGCTGCAATGTCCACTTGATGACAATTCCCTTCGTCTTCGAGCATGAAAGGCGAATCAGTGACCCTTAGTTGCCTTCCAACAGGGCTTTTCCCAAAACCAGGCAATGTCACCAAAGGAGAATTAGCCACAGCCTCTACCTTTTCATTGTTCAACATCATCTCAATAAACACCTTTTGAACAGCAATATTATTATTCATGATGGAAAAGTCGTTGTGTCGTTGGCGCCGTGACTTGGAGAAGCGGCGGCTAGAGTGGTGGAGAGGGTTGGCAGGAGTGTTTCTGCAGCTGAATTCGTATTCGCATGGAGAGATGAATGAGTTGTTGTCGGAGCGACATGTGAAGGAAGAATGATAAAGTTGGTGGTTGAGCATGAGAGTGTTGATTAAGGATTTCCCAGCAAGTTTCCCACGTTTGAGAATCAAATTGAGGTCTACCATTGTTTTGCTCTTGGCTATGCCTTTTCTTATAATGAACAATAATACACGTACCATGTTCCATAGCTTCTTTGCCACCACACCTTGCCTTGCTTCAATTTCCATTTTCTGAGACTACGATGATGAGTATGTTATGTTGTTTATTTCGTGTGTATAATTAAAATAGAAAAAAACCCTTGGAAAAGGGTCGTGAGGGAGATAATGGTTATAATGGTGTTTTGGTGTGTGATGAGGTTTGAGGGGGTTGGAAGCTATTTAAATGGGTGCTATGCTATGCAAGCAACACGGTTGTTTTTTAATTGAGTAATACTACATGGTTTTGAATTATAATCCAACAAATCCCCTAGAGTTCAAATTTCACATTGATGGCACTTTTATTTATTAATAATAATTTTTACTTTTTTAATATTATTTTTTTATATAAAAATATTTCCCAACTTTTTGGTTAGTGAAAAGAGTTACATAAACTTATTTTTAAGGAAGTTACATAACCTTCTTACCTCTCAAATTCTGTTATTTCTCTTCAAACCGCCTTATCAAAATAAACATAAATTGGAAGGTCACTCACGTCCTATATAATTAAGTGGTTGTGTATATAAGAGAGGAGGAATAAGTGGTTGAAGTTGTTTGTGCATTACAAGGAAGTTAAGTTGCAGTGTAGTAGAAGGTCTCCATGAAATTGATGGGTAGGAGCTGATATTTAATTTACTACTAAATCAATCAATTCAATTGTTAGCATAATTAATTGAAGAGATGATTTGGGTGGCGCTGTGTTCTTGCAGTCAAAGATTAGCATTTGCCGTAGAGACTAAGCTACAATCAAATGACGCATTTGATCTCAACCGCGTAATATTAATTTACCCACAATTTTCATTAGTATCATCGACCATTTTTTTTATAATTTATATCTAAAGAATTTCAGGTAAACGTGATACATTTACTAAAAAAAAAAAAGGTAAACGTGATGCATCAACACATTAAAAAATTTAAAACCCAGTGAAAATAAATATAAACATATAATACTTGGTGAGACATTGGTTTCTATTTTACTTTATGAAAAATAAATTGTATTATATGACTCATCAAAATAATATGAAGAAATATAAATTTTAGAATTCACTTTGGTGAGCCACGAGTCCTTGAAACAATCCTCATTGCAACTCATTGAATATACAACAATGATATTTCAACATAATTTTGACACTATATAAGATACAAATAGTTTTATTGTGTTTGAGTTCAGAAGAGAGGAGGGAAATTGATATAAAATTCAAAATATTACAAAATGTGCTTGGGGTAAGGTGTTGTGTCCGATGTCTATAAGAAATATTTTTTGATGAAAAAAAATATTTTTTTGAAAGAAAAAATAAAAATATTGAAGTGTCACATAATTCATAGGTGTATTTAAACATAAATGTTTTGGTCATGACCGGTCCCAAGAACAAAAAAAATTCAAATAATAAATAGAAAAATGCAAACAATTGTCTTTAGGATCGCATATTTTCCTTGAATGAGAATCAAACCTTGAACATGATCAAAAATTGCTTTTTTGGGCCATGCCAACCAACATTTTTACTTATCTTTTGGCTGAATTCCTGGTTATCACTACCACTCTCTTTGAGAGAACTAGAACCTTAAAAAAATTAAAAACTTTACATTGAAAACAATAATTTTTAATTTTTAATCATTCAAAAAAATTGTATATATATTTTTTCACCATTTCTCAAAATAATATTTCTATTTAGTTTTTTTAACGAGTGTTCTATGAACACTCTTTTCCAACATGTCTTTTTTCAAAACCCTACAATTTATCCGAATTTTAAAATCCAACGTGTAAAAAATGCATGTCCAGATTTTAAAATATGACAATCATAGAATTTTGAGAAAATAGAAGTCGGAAAAGAAAAGATATTACCATTCTAGAAAGCATCATTCTAGCGTTTGTTTATGTCTATAAACATGTTTGGTCCGGTCATGTGGCTATGGTCTGTACTGATCTCATTCCTCAAAGGACAAGAGATCCATAATCATCTTGCAATCCCTTTCACTACAATTGTAAGAGAGACATGATGGCTCCAACTAGAAGTTCTTGCTTGTCATGTGTTTGTTTGTTGTGCACCACTGCATATTTTATATAAACTTGATAAGTCTTAGAAATAACACAGTCACGCCAAAATCCTTCTTCATGGGTCGTATATGGTACCATGTGTCATTATCTCACGGTTGCAAGCATTCCAAATGGAAAACCTATAATAATTCCCAGCAATCATGATACATGAATCATAAATAGCAGCGACTAATTTTAAAACCTGGCATTCTCGTACGTTATCGTGCAGATGCCTGACTCATCAAACATGAACCTTATCCACGTATATAAATCCAAAATAATTTGATTAAAATAAATAAATTTTCGACAGAATATAGCCGCTAGAGTTGATATGTATTTGGATGGTCGTTTTGTGTCGGCTAAAACTAGGGATGGCAATGGGTACCCAATGGGTAAGGTACTATAGTGTCCATCCCCATACTCGTATTTGGAAAAAATACCCGTACCCGTGCCCATACCCTCGTGGGCAACAACTTTAGTGCCCTTCCCCATACCCTATGGGTACCTAAGTGCTCATATCCGTACCCATTACCCGCACTTTAACTATGAAAAGACGATAAAAACATCACTATTGAAATAAAACTATGGTCCAAATTTTTTAAAATTAACTTATAAAATAATACAAATCGTAGTATTTATTCGAATAAAAAACATCTAAAATATCCTTAAAAAATTGTACACCGGCAGGATGTAGCTGATATTGTATTAAGCAGTTTTTTTAGTTTAGGTTTAAGTTTTGGCTTAAATAACCAAATAAATTAATTAATTATGCACTAAAAATAAATAAATTATTTATGATATTATATAAATATGTATATGCAGGGTTGCGGGTTTGGGCACTATAGTACCCTTACCCGTGCCTATACCCATTAATATTTGTGGGTATTACCCGGACCCGTGCCCAAACCCATGAAAGCGGGGTTTTACCCTACCCATTGTGGGTATTTTTTGCGGGTACCTATAGGGTCTGGGTCCAATTGCCATCCCTAGCTAAAACGGAGTGGTTATCAGCGTTACTTGATGTTGGTTTGAGAGAGTCACTCAGATTGTTGTCTGCTCTTCAATGGATACATGATCTTTAGCTGGCCATTGTGGATTTTGAGATGGAATCAAAGGTTGTTGTAGACCGTATCTATGGTTGTACATTCGTTGTCTCAGATTTTGCTTCAATTATTATAATTGTCGGCACCTACTTTATTCTGATTTAACAATGTCTGATGTTAAGTATATTATGAGTCAAACTAATGAATTGTTCATAGTTTAATTATGATAGCTTTATGTCGTGCTAATTTCGATAATTCATTCGAATTTCATCTTGTATCATTACTTTTATTTTTAATCAAATGCATTAAGATTTCTGCTGTTAAAAAAAAAGTTTAATGACGAAATAAAGACAAACTCAGTGTTTTTATATCTAATTTTCTTCATTAATACCTTTTAAAAAATTTGTATTATCTTTTCTATGTCAAATCATCTAGTTTCCACTTATGTTGTTTTCAGAAATAATTGAAGACAAGTGGCATATATTGAAAGTCACAAATTTGAATCTCGAGTCATAGAACGGATGCTCCAAGTGTTTGACAATCAGTGTATTTTTTTTTACGGGACAATCAGCGTAATTGTTCAAAGTTATTAGATTTGATTGTTTAATTTTATCTAAGTATATTACTTGTATTTTTCTCAAAAAAAAAAAAGTATATTACTTGTATTATTATCAGGATGAGATTTGCACTTCTAGACTCATAACTTCTTTGCATTTTCTGTATTCGTGCAAAATTTTAGGGAAGTTTTGTCTTTGCAATATATACCACAAGTCCACAACGACATACATACACGCACCATTCTCTTGATAAATTTTTGTATATGCTGAAAATTTTAGGTTCAATTTACTTTGTTTTGTTTTTTTGAAATCTTTCATGTTTAACTTTTTCTTTCACGAGGCAACCACCTACGCGGGAGACCCTGGAGTACTTGTATGACCAATATTGTTGTAAATGTGTGTTTGAAAACACCGTTCAAGAATTAACCACAACCTCCACTTTTTCATTGTTCAACATCATTTCAATAAGCACATAATGAACAACAATATTATTATTTTTCATGATGGAAACATCATTGTGCCGTTGGCGTGACTTGAAGAAGTGGGAAAGAATCGTCGGGGTGTTGCTGCAGCTGAATTCATATTCACAATGAGTCAAATGGCTGAAAACTTGGGAAGAACATATCTCGGTTTTTCTTTTAAACACCAAAGCCCGACAAAATTCTTGCAGAACAAAGCAAGTGCAATGAAACAAAATAAAGAGAAAAAACACAATTTTTTCAATAGAACCAATAAGCAAATACATTTCCAAACTTTTTCGGATTCAACAACGGAAATGACATGTAGTTAATGGTGGATCAAACCATGCTCCGATACCATGTTTAATATAGAATCAACGACAACAAAATTAGAAAGGAGAGCAGGGCTTCATAGAATGAGGGAAATTTATTGAATACAAAATGTACTCTAAGAATATATAGTGAAATATAATTAGACTAAACTATTGTTAGCCTGATTACAACAAAAGGCCCCATTACATACCGTATAATTGACTACTTGTAAAAAATGTAAACTCGAATTTATGCAGACTCCACTTCAAATAAAAGCAACGGCCATTTCACAGCCATCAGTTGAGTAAACAACAAACAACACATGTGAGGGTTCTAATACACTTGGAAGATCAAAATGAATCCATTTTGACCTATCAAAACTAGACTCATGTGTCAATCTCAGGATGGAGAGTCCAACAATGAGAATCATCTTTCAAGCTTGTTGTCCTCCATCCAATATTTGGAAGTTTTCATGGAAAGCCTCCTATGCAGACGGTTTGGGAGTCCAAAGTGGACATTAGCATTCCGACAATAGACGATAAGTCAAAAGGGATCCATTTCGATCCTTTTGATTTTCCAACTGATCTTAGGACCCTCGCACGAGTTGTTTACTCAGCTCAAGGTGGTGAAATTGCCGTACCCCTCATAGCGTTAAAAGGATAAATCCTACAAATACATAGGAAAAATAGAGATGGATTTTTAGAGAAACGACACCGCTGGCTCAATGGAATTGTGAAGTGAGCACAACTCAACTTTTACAAGGTTTTATAGGGGAAAAGTCGATGTTAGGTTTAGTTTTTTAGATAAAAAAAAATCACAAAATTAATATTTAATTCATTTTACCAAAGAGAATTTCATATGTAAAAGTGAAATAAAATGACATCTAGAACATTTCTTTGACCAACCAAAACAAAAATATTAAAGAGTATTTATTATGTTAACAATTTAACTTGTTTACTCAGCTCAAGGTGGTGAAATTGCCGTACCCCTCATAGCGTTAAAAGGATAAATCCTACAAATACATAGGAAAAATAGAGATGGATTTTTAGAGAAACGACACCGCTGGCTCAATGGAATTGTGAAGTGAGCACAACTCAACTTTTACAAGGTTTTATAGGGGAAGAGTCGATGTTAGGTTTAGTTTTTTAGATAAAAAAAAATCACAAAATTAATATTTAATTCATTTTACCAAAGCGAATTTCATATGTAAAAGTGAAATAAAATGACATCTAGAACATTTCTTTGACCAACCAAAACAAAAATATTAAAGAGTATTTATTATGTTAACAATTTAACTTGTTTACTCAGCTCAAGGTGGTGAAATTGCCGTACCCCTCATAGCGTTAAAAGGATAAATCCTACAAATACATAGGAAAAATAGAGATGGATTTTTAGAGAAACGACACCGCTGGCTCAATGAAATTGTGAAGTGAGCACAACTCAACTTTTACAAGGTTTTATAGGGGAAGAGTGTAACGCCCGTTTTGAACTATTTTATTTATTTAATTATTTGATTGAGTTTAGAGTCTTTTTAAATAATTTATTTGATTTATGGTGATGTGTGTTATTTTTGTGTTATGTGTTGGTGTTTTAGTAGCATATTATATTATAATATATATGTTATTTGGTGTAAAAATATATATGTTATTTGGTGTAGAAATATTGTGTTATTTGTTATAGAAATATGTTTGTTATGTAGAGATATATTTGTTATAGAAATATATTTGTTATTTGGTTTGAAAATATATTTATTATTTTGTGTGGATATATATATGTTATCTAGTATAGAAATATATTTATTATTTGGTGTATTATTATTATTAAGTAGGGGAGAGATATATTTAATTTAGAAATGAATAAGATAGAGGAGAAGAGATATATAAATAGGAGAAGCTACGTTAGAATAGTTGGAACGTAAAAAAACAGTTTTTGTGAGAAAAGTAGCCACCAAAGAGAAGAGAGAAAGCAATTCCCGTTTTCTGAAATCTGCCTCAGTAAAACAGCGATTTCTCACTCGTTAACCGTTGGATCGTGACGAATTTTGGACACAAGGTTCACAACACCTGGGTCTACCTTTTCACCGTTCGGATCGTCGAAACAAGGTCGGAGTTAAGAGAAAACTGTCGCGCACTGCAGCAGTATATTTGGGTGTTTTCACCACTTTTGTTCTCTTTCGTAAGCTTTGTTCATCTGAATTAAGGTAAGGGTGAGACTAACTCTCATTAAAATTAAGTATATGATTTCTGAAATTGCAATTAGCATGATTAGGTGTAGTTTTGAGAGTTTTTTGAGAATTAGGGTTATGAGATAATTTAATGATTATATTTGTCGATGAAGTTGTTTAAATTCGATTCATGTGCTGTTTTGTTTGGCTTTGATTATGATTTGAGTTTTGTTATGATTATGTGATAATGTGAAATTGATGTGTTATTTAACGATGTGAAAATAATGTGTTATTTGACGATGATGTTATTTAAAAGGTGTGTTATATAAAGATGTGATATTTGAAGATTGTTGCATTTGAGTCGTGTCGAGTTGTCTAAGATGTTGAGACGTTAGATTTGTTTAAGTCATAAGATGTGAGTCCATGCATATTCATTTAAAAGCGACGATGGAGCTTTTGCTCAAAGCGACGATGGAGCTTTTGCTCACTAGCGACGAGGGCTTATGCCCTGGGAGTATATTTATGCTCAAAGCGACGAGGACTTATGCCCTGGATTGGTACCACATGCATATAAGATGTCTAAGATGTTTAAGATGTTAGAGTTGCATAGTCGAGTTGCATTGTCAAGTCGAGTTGTTTAAGATGTTTTGTGATGATGTTCTTTGATGAAGTTTAAGATGTTTTGTGATGTTCTTTGATGAAGTTTTTCTATATGATGAATTTTGATGATGGTTTCTATCTGATGAATTTGATGATGCTAAGACGTTTCTATACATGGTTATGATGAGTTATTTGAGATTATATCTGTTGATGAATATGATAAACTATGATGAGTTGCTTTATGATTGTACTTGTTGAAGATTATGTGATTAATTGATGTTTTAAGTTGTTAGTTGTAAATTGATGAATTATATGCTTAAGTTTAATGTTTGTGAAATCTAACCCCTTCTGTTGGAATTGCCGCCTTGTGGGCAAGTGCAGATTTCCAGGACTAGCTGTTGATGTGAGTGGACTCCTCATGTGTCTAGGTGCTCTGATACGTAACGGGATGGGGAACTTTGCTTATGTTTTCTATTCTTTACGTATTTAACTATGAGATTTTATGAACATGATATTAAAGAATTTGATGAGATTTTACGTAGAGGCCTTCGTGCCAAAGTTGTTTTTAAGATTTTTGAAATAGATTCCGCTGCGAAGTGATTTAAGATTTGATTGAAATATTTTGAAGGATAAATTATTATTTATTCCATTGTGATTTTTAAGAAATGTAGCATTCCGTTTAAGTTGTGAAACTCTGATTATTAATTTACGAAATTTTTATGCTGGGAAAACGGGGTGTTACAAAGAGTCAATGTTATGTTTAGTTTTTTAGATAAAAAAAAATCACAAAATTAATATTTAATTCATTTTACCAAAGCGAATTTCATATGTAAAAGTGAAATAAAATGACATCTAGAACATTTCTTTGACCAACCAAAACAAAAATATTAAAGAGTATTTATTATGTTAACAATTTAACTTGTTTACTCAGCTCAAGGTGGTGAAATTGCCGTACCCCTCATAGCGTTAAAAGGATAAATCCTACAAATACATAGGAAAAATAGAGATGGATTTTTAGAGAAACGACACCGCTGGCTCAATGGAATTGTGAAGTGAGCACAACTCAACTTTTACAAGGTTTTATAGGGGAAGAGTCGATGTTAGGTTTAGTTTTTTAGATAAAAAAAAATCACAAAATTAATATTTAATTCATTTTACCAAAGCGAATTTCATATGTAAAAGTGAAATAAAATGACATCTAGAACATTTCTTTGACCAACCAAAACAAAAATATTAAAGAGTATTTATTATGTTAACAATTTAACTAAATTCGTGATTTTAACTTAAATTGAACTATTGCTTTAATTTTTTTTTTTAAAAAGCTAAACTAATCTATTTAAATTTTTGACATCGAAGAGAATTGAACCAATTCGTGATTTTATAACTTAAATTGAACTATTGCTTTAATTGTTTTTGGCCAAATATCTTCCCAGGTCCTTTAAGTTTCATGTTTGTTTCAGATAGATCATTTAAGTTTCTAAGGTTTCTGATAGGTCTTTTAAGTTTCGAGTTTGTTTTGGATAGGACATTTAAGTTTCTAAGGTTTCAGATAAGTCCTTTAAGTTTCGAGTTTGTTTTAGATCGGTCATTTTTATCAACATCCGTTAAACCAGAATTGATCTGTCTGTTAAGCCAAAGTTGATTTGGTTGGGGAAAAAATTGATGTCAAGTCTCAGAGAGAACCACCTCACCCACTTAACGGACAAAACAACTTTGGTTTAACGGAGGTTGACAGAAAGGTCCTATCCAAAACAAACTAAAAACTTAAAGAACCTATCTGAAACCTTAGAAACTTAAATGACATATCTGAAACAAACGTGAAACTTAAAGGACCTAGGGAGATATTTGGCCATTGTTTTTTTAAAAAAGCTAAACCAATACACTTAAATTATTAGCAACGAAGAAAATTGAACCTGAAACTTTGAGAATAAGAACAATTCAAGATTCTAAGCTAACACCGCCAAACCAACCCATGAAAAATAAAAATTTACATAAAATATTAATTTTATTGAAAAAGGCCTCATTATTAGAATTCGTTTTCGGCTTAAATATTGATTGAGACGTAGGAGTGGCAAAACTGATCCAACCCGTCTGGTCGGCCCGTTTAGCATGCTATTTTTGGTAGGCTGAGTCGAAATTTTGAGCTCGTTTCATATAGTTGGTTTGCCCCCTTAACTCGTTGAAAAAACGGAGCAGGCACGGGACTGGGCAGGCCGACCCACTTAACTCGTTTTTCTTTCATTTTTTAATAATTATTTTATCCTTTCAGATTTATTTTGGTTGTAAGATTTATTTTAGGATTAGTTTTTTTTGTTGCGAATTTGTTTTATGTTGACGACTATTCCCTATTTTTCGATTAAGTATGGTGTTGAGTTCGACAATTTGTTAATTATCTTGTTTTTACCATAAATTTATTTGATGTCTATTCTTTTATTTTATTTTTTTATGATAAAAACAACTTAGTTTTTTTGTTACAATTAAGTTGTAAAAAAATGCATTAAAAAAATTGTTTTTTCTTTAAAAAAATAATGGCCGGCCCGCCAACTCGTTTCTCTACCAACAAACCGAACGGTGTAAGATTTTAGATTCATGACCTAATTTAACTCGACTCGTCCAATTTTAAACGGACTTATGCCGGACAGTGCCATCCCTATTTAGACGACCTTGTCCTGCAACATTAACAACAAAGATTAACGACTTTTTCGAGTTGCGTGTCAAACAAAAGGAATAAGTAGGATATCGGAGCTGTGTGAATTCAGTCTCTAACTAAACTTGAGACATATGAAACTGGAGAATGGAAAAACTTTCCCTCTCTTCGTATATCCTACTCACCGAAAAACTCAATTCAAAGCATAAGCTAAATTTCTCCGATAAATCCCCAAACGTAACCTATCCGTTTCCTAGGTCAGTATTTAATCTTGGTTCTACATTTTCAACTTTCACTTTCTTCACTATTGCAGAATTTAGCTACTACTAGTATTGCACCCAAGGTGTTTGAATAAAGTCCTGAATGGCTTTCCAATCGCTTTTCTCTAAGCATAAACTCTTACCCTCTTACTTGTTCCCTCTTGTTCAACACAAATTCATTCATTCTTTTCCAACCCAACAAATTTCTGCGCCATTATTACCTGAACTTGTCAATGAGATATCGCGTATAGTAAGTGATCACCGCCACCCTCGCCATGACTTAGAATTCACTCTAACTCCATTTTCAACACAAATAACAACAGATTTAGTTGAACAGGTTCTGAAAAGATGCAATAATCTTGGCTTTTCAGCTCACAGATTCTTTCTTTGGGCTAAATCAATTCCGGGTTTTCAGCATAGTGTTCAAAGCTTCCACATTTTGGTAGAAATCTTAGGAAGATCTAAGCAATTTGCCATACTTTGGGATTTTCTTATTGAAACGAGGGAGTCTGATTCTAGTTGTAAAATCACTAATGAAATTTTCTGGATCATTTTCACTGCATATAGCCGAGCTGATTTGCCAGACGGTGCAATTCGGTCTTTTGTTAGAATGGATGAATTTGGAATCAAGCCGAGTATTATTGATGTTGATTTGCTTTTGTATACTCTATGCAAAAAGAAACATGTCAAGCAGGCTCAACAATTTTTTGATCAAGTGAAGAGCCGTTTCTTGTTAACCGCAAAAACTTACAGCATTCTGATTAATGGATGGGGTAAGATTGGTGATTCAGAGAAGGCCCGTGAGCTGTTTGACACAATGCTTGAGCAAGGATGTCATGTGGATTTGCTTGCATATAATAATTTGTTAGAGGCTCTTTGCAAAGGAGGCCATGTGGATGAAGCTATGGATTTTCTTAATGATATGCTGTCAAAGAAAGTTGAGCCAGATGCTTTTACTTACTCAATATTCATTCGTTCTTACTGTGATGCAAATAATGTGCATTCAGCTTTCGGGGTTCTTGACAAAATGAGAAGATGTAACCTTTTGCCAAATGTGTTTACATACAACTGTATTATAAAGCGACTTTGTAAAATTAAAAAGGTCGAAGAAGCATATCAATTGTTGGATGAAATGATTTCTAGTGGATTAAAACCAGACACTTGGAGTTATAATGCAATACAAGCTTACCATTGTGATCACTGTGAGGTCAATAGGGCTTTGAAGTTAATATCTAGAATGGAAAAAGATGGCTGTCTTCCTGATCGCCATACATATAACATGGTGCTAAAATTACTGATTAGGATAGGAAGGTTTGACAAGGCAACTGATGTTTGGGAAAGCATGGGGGATAAGAAATTTTATCCTTCTGTCTCGACATATTCCGTCATGATTCATGGTCTTTGCAAGAAGAAGGGGAAGCTAGAGGAGGCATGTAAGTACTTTGAGAGGATGATTGATGAAGGAATACCACCTTATGACACTACGATCGAAATGCTAAGGAATCGGCTCTTGGGCTTAGGGCTTTTGGATAACATTGAAATACTTGCTGCTAAGATGAGGCAGAGTACATCATGTTCAATCCAAGAATTGGCAAATATTATGATCGGCGCTAGATCTGCTCGAAAGATTTCAAGACTTGACGAGTCGGACATAGAAAGTGATTGAATAAGTGGTTATTTGTTTCTCAAAATTGGTAGGTTGGAAGCATTTTTATTTATGAAAATTGCTTTATGCTAGTTTATGTGGAGTTGCGTCTCTTCTTACATCAGAGTTTGCAATGAAGATTACCGTTCTTAGTGCAATGATTAACTGATGTGATTATAGGTGCTGAACAAATGTAAGTTTCAAGTATCTTAGGACAACTAGTAATAGACTAATGATAAACAGAAATAATGTATTTGTTGTTGTGGCATTGCTTTTCTCATATCCTCTTTTTAAGGCTATGTTTGATTGATGCAATGGAAGAAGTTATATGGGATGATATTCTGTTTCATTATACAGGTTATTTATAATAATAATAAGGGTTATGCTAACAAGTGCCCTAACAAGTGCCCTAACAAATATTGGATTCAACAATATTTTAACTTTTAAAAAGTCAAATTCGTCACTTTTCACCATTTTCCAATGCAATATTTCTGTTTTGGTCCTCTTAACTAATACCCTAAGAGCACTCTTTAGCATATCCCTAATAATAATGATAATAAGATGGAATGATATAGAATATGGTAAAATGCATTCTAATTCATTCCATCTAATATCTTGCATTTTCCCCCTTCAAGTAAGGAACTTGGGATGATTTTTTTTCTTTTTGTTTTCCATTCTCATAAGAACATCCAAACAATATAATTATAATTTTGTTTCATTCCATTTGATAGGATTACATTTCATTCTAGTCAAAATTGCCGCATAATCTTCTTTAAAAAAAAAAATGTTCCTGCATAATGCATTAGCCTTTATATTCCCGATTAATAAATTTACATTTTCTATTATAGAAGTTACTTAAGCCTGCTCCCTAGGAGACAACTATATTTTCATTTCAGACTTGTGTTAACTTTATATTATAGCCAACACATTTTATTTATCACTATCAGCACTTGTTTAGATTTCCTAAATGGATTATAATTCATATATACTATTCAGTTTATTTCCATCGTGTCTCCTCATGCTATCAGTGTATGGCTCCAGTGAATTATTAGATTTTTGGTGTGCTTTTGTGTTATTCATTTGCACCAGTATCACAACCCTTACATTGACACGTTCCTTGAGAGCTTCTCTCCCACGGCTTCTCCAATTTGGGCTGAATTGTACCGACTAATCACAGAGACGCTTGCAAGACGAGACCGATGCTTCAGAACAGAACTGTCAACCGTTGCTCTTCTGGTTCCGGATGATTTTCTTACTTTCACGGAACAAATAGAATCGATGTCCATCATTGAGATGAATTCAATAGCCGACGCGGAACATATTGACCTCTGTCAACCGATTGCTACAGAGAATCACCAAGCCGATTAGAAGTATTGAAGCCGATTAGTGATTTCAACAGGGTTGCCTAAACAGCAAGACAAAGCTCTCGTCGTTCTTAATACCTTACCATCGCAAGAGGTACAGCTTGCAGACAGTGCTTTCACGAAGAGGGTGGGGCCTTCGATATAGAATACAACCAGCCTGCTTTTTCACCAGGTTGCTGTGCTTCAATGGACAGTCCCACCGGATTGGTGGTCAATTTCAGATTGGCAATATACAACATTCCCCGTTGATTGACTTGAGGTGAACGGGCTCGCGGAGCAGTTACCTTTCTCGTGTTCAACGTAACATCCCAACAAAGTCATCACCGCCAAAACCAACCGATTGGAACCATGACGAAGGGGCACTCCCTCCAACACCACCAGAGCCACCCAATATGTGTTGTTGCAGAGTTGCCGCCGTGAGGGTTTATCCCCCACCTGTTTATAATCCTTTGCATATTCATAGTTATGGGAACTCTAGAGCAAGTTCATACATATGATTGTAAGACAAGAGTTTTCCAGTTTAATTCAGCCTCGGAGACGTCGACAATGAAACAATATGGCCCCTGTTCTCCTAAATTTGCTTTTATTGTCACCGGGATTGATTATTATACACACAACTTTTCATGCATTTGTATACCAAGGAATTGCAGTGGTTGTTACTGAGCATAATGTTGGAAATACTAGTAGTAGACTGGATCCTTCTTCAGTCCTTGCTGTTTTCAAGGCTTTGTGTAAGGGATTTAGAAGATTCGTTGTTGTTATAGTTATTGGCCAAGTAGTTAATAACAGGGTGAACATAACATGTGTTTTTATCACTCTTAATACACGTCCTTATTGAATTTTTTGGGTGAAAGCTAGTGAACTTGATCTTGGTACCTTACACCATGCAATGCCTTGGTCTCTGACTGTAGTTGCAGGCTAATTAGTTCATACAATCGACCCTTTTTTATTTAACCTAGCCACACGTGTCCTAAAAGATCAGCAATGCCCTTAGCACACTATCTTTTGAGATAGCAAGAGAAAGTATACTTCCATGGTCTTTTTCCTTATTTTTCTGTTGATTTTTTATGGCACAGGACTGAATGCTGAACATTTTTTTTTTTTCATTCCCATAAATCATAACCACACTTCTCGCTTTTTATTCAGGATTATTGTTCTGATAGTTAAAAGTAGTTGGATATTAGATCTGGCCATTTGGGACAAGAAGAAACAGCCAATATATATGCATATTGACATTGACTTCATGATTTGTGTGATTTGTGATTCCAATATTGTCTTCCAAGAATGATAGACTTATCTTTCCCCAAGTGTGAATGAATTTAGTCTACACCATTTATTTCTTATTGAGAGGTGGTTGAGTTTGAATAGCGAAGCCAAGACCACAATTCAATGTGCAGGGTATTAAAAATCAATTTACATAGAGGATGCATTTTTCTCTAACCATGAACATGTGTGATATGTTTCTCCACATGGAATTTTAACTTCAAGATATTTTGGTCAAGAATCCCTAGTTGCAAAGTTTGAAGGAGGATTTCATTTAGATATGCAGCTTTCTTTGCCTTGGACCTGAAAAACTGTATACTCCTTTTAGTCTTAGATATGCTAATTATCAATGTGATTGTTATGCTATGCATGACATTTTTTTTCCTTAGCAATCCTTTCAGCTTTGTTGAAGTAGCTTAATGTTTGCGACAATCGATCCAGATGTACACATATATCCAATATTGGAAAAAATAATTAGAGATTAAATTTTATGCATACTACTGCAATACTTTTTCCACTATTGACCAATCACAAGTCATCGTTTGTATGTCTTTTAAGTAAGATTTGATTAAACCCACTTGGGTTGGTTTGGTGGTATTTGCTTCAGATCTGAGAATGTGTTCATCTTCAAGATATCATGTTCAATTCTTCCTGATGTAAAAAGTTTCACTGTGTGAGGTTAGGTTATTTAAAATTTGATCAACTATTTAAATGAATTTCATTTAACTTGAAGATTAGTCTATACAATATTGAGGAGACATTCGCTTTAATAAAATTTGATAAATTCACACACAGCCAAACATGTACATCTTAGTCAATTATAGAGTGTCATAATAAATGTTTAGTCGATAACTTGCATTTGCATGTTAAAATTTTGAAGAGTATGCCTAATCTTTGGAAATTAGGCCCATCGTTCGTGGGTCAGCACTGATGCAATCTTCATTCAAAATATCAAATTTGCCCTTGTTGACTTCATTTGCCACTCTTGTTTGCCTCGTTGTGTGACGGAAACTCTTAAGGGGTATTGTGGAAATGACAAACAAAAAAGTAACAGCTATATTGGGGAACCTCAACGACCCTCTTGTATTTTCATGATTTTTGGTCAAAGAATAATTTAAAACCACAAAAGAGTGAAAGACCAAACACAAACAAGAGAGAACACTGAACACCAAGAACAATAAGAGAAGAGACAAAAGGTAAACTTGCTCGCTAAGAATCCATTTCTTCCTCTTTATTTTTCCTTTGAATTTTCTTTGTAATAGTCTTGTTTTTTATTTTTTGGTATGATAGTTTGATATGTATCATTAGAATCAACATGTTAATTTGATCCTTGCAAGATGTTGAATCATATGCAGAGAAATGGTGTATCAATCTTTTGGAAGGTACCAAAAACCAAAAGGGTCTAACATAAAACAGGTAATGAAGTTGATAATAGTTTTGGCTATTTGTGTCTGGTTGCTATGTCAGATCAAGCACACAGAAACAAAAAACTATGGCAGTCAAACCAAGCTTGTTGTAGGAAGTGGAGCTAATTTTTTTGGACGAAAAGGGATAATGTCGCGATCAGATGAAAGAGCTTTTCCTGACTCAGGAAAGGTAGATTCTGTTGGAGAAGTAACAAATGAGTTTAAGAGTGATGATAGAGAAAAAGGAGTACAAGTCAAGGAGCTGCAAAATGGTATGCATGTTAGAATGAATGCTAAATTAAAATTCTCATTGAAGGAGAAGGACGAGGAGATTGAAGAAACCGGAATTAAAGAGAAGGGAAACAACAAGATGCAGAAAAATGTGGTGGAGAGTGGCGCAAATGACGACGAGGAAACAAATGCAATCCAAAGCTTTCATGATGAAAATGGTGTTCCACCTGACTTTACTGAAGAAAACATTTCAACTTTTAGCAAAGTAAATTGGCTTAAAAAGATCAATATTTATGAAAGCACATATAAAATGATCAATGTTTATAAAGTCACATATGGAGAAGATAATGAAGTTGATATGAATTTGGACGAATTGATGAATTCTGCAACAGCCGATGAAGAAATTAATACAGGAAGTACTACTCATGTTTATAATTCAGGTTTGCAATCAAGGAATAAGTGGAGATAATTTGGTTTTATGATATCTCATCATTCTAAAACAAAAGTAATTCTTAGGACCTAGAATTAGAGAATGTCTTTTTTTCTATAATGTATGAACATGTATGATGTAATTATCCACAAGAAATTTTAAGGTACATATCTTTTTCTCAAAAGATCACTAGCTGCACAATTTGCCTAAAAAATTGTATAGTCTAATAAAGTAATAATATCAATGAAATTGTTATGTTGAACATATTTCTTTTCCAATACTTTTCAGTTTTTTTTATTGATCAATATCAATGTACTAGTAATTGTTATGTTTGCCATTTTTCCTTTCCAATACTTTTCAGCTTTGATTTTTTTTTTTACTCATATAAATGTAATTGTTATGTTGACATTTTTCCTTTCCAATATTTTTCAGCATTGTTGCTAATACATGTGTTACCATAAGCAACACATGACATATTATTTTAGTCAATTATAGAGGCATTTGAGTCGATGACTTGCATTTGCATGTTGATATTTTTAAGATTATACCTAATCTTTGGAAACTTCCCTCCAGCGTCGTGGGTCAGCAGTGATGCAATGATCATTTGAAATATCCAATTTACCCTTATTGACTTCATTTGCATAAAGACCCTTAAAGGGTATTGTGGAGATGAAAAACAAAAAAGTAACCGCTATTTTTGGGAACTTCAACGACCTCTTGTACTTTTACAAATACTTTATTTTTTTTCATGATTTTGGTCAAAAAGAATAATTAAAACCACAAAAGAGTGAAAAACCAAACACAAACAAGAGAGAATACTGAACACTCAAGAATAAGAAAGAAACCACTTTCTCCATTGAGAAAACAAAACAAAACAAAACAAAAGGTAAACTTGCTCGTTAAGAATCCAGTTCTTGCTCCTTATTTTTCCGTTGAATATTCTATGTAACAAGATTGTATGTTAATTTATATGCTCAAAGAAAAGATTGTGTGTTAATTTTCTTTTCCAATTTCCCTTCAATCATCATGGCTACAATCGTTTCTTGAAATTTTGTATTTTTGTTATGACTCATGATAGATAGTTAAAAGTTGTCGGAAATCATACTTGGAAATCAATTTGCCAACATATTTGCCTATTGATTTGATTATTAGTTTTCTGTCAAAAAAATTCTAGGAATTTTTTTTTCTTTCTGCCATGAAAGAAAAATCTTTGTTTCCCTACGATTGGTTTGTTTGACTTTTTTGTTTTAATCTAATTATTAACTCATTAGTGTATATAGTTAGTTGGATTAGTTTAACCTCTCTTGTTGCAAATGCAAAATTTACTACTTGGTAGAATCAACATGTTAAATTACTAACTTGACTTCATAATCCTCTGAATGTTTATCTGATCCATGCATGATGTTGAATTAATGCAGAAGAATGGAGCATCAATCTATTGGAAGGTACCAAAAACCAAAAGGGTCTAACGTAAAACAGGTATTGAAGATGATGCTACTTTTGGCTGTTTGTGCCTGGTTGTTATATCAAATCAAGAAGACAGAAACAAAGAAATATGGCATTCAAATCAAGCTTGTTGTAGGATGTGGAGATAAATTGTTTGGACGGAAAGGGATGATATCGCGTCCTGATGAAATAGCTTTTCCTGACTCCGGAAAGGTAGATTCTGTAGCAGAACTCAGAGTTGAAGAGAAGGGAAACAAGATGCAGAAAAATGTGGAGAGTGCCGCACATACTGGTTTAATGGATGGGGTCCAAAGCTTTCATGATGAAAATGGTGTCCCCCCTGACGGTGGTGAAGAAAACATGTCAACTTTTAGCATAGTAAATTGGCTTAAAAAGATCAATATTTATGAAGTCGCGTATGGAGAAGATAATGATGTTGAGATGAATTTGGAAGGATCGATGAATGCTACAACAGCAGACGAAGAAATTAATACAGGAACTACTGCTCATGTTGATACTTCAGGTTTGCAATCAATAAATAGGTGGAGATAATGTGGTTTTAAGATATTATAAATTAGTTTATCAGCATTGTAAACAAAAGGTTGTAGCCATGATGATTGATGGGAAATTGGAGGTTAGGTCGTAATGAGGTTAGGTCTAGGATTAGGGGATCTCTTTTTTCTTTAATTCTTAACCATGTACGATGTAATCATCCACAGGGAATTTTAAGGTACAGATCTTTTTCTCAGAGATCACTAGCTGTACAATTTGATGGAGGCTTTCACTTATATATGCAGCTTTCTTTGTCTTGGACCTGAAAGATTCAATGCATTGTAACCGTTAAGTTTGACATTTCTCATTTCCAATACTTCTCAACTTTGTTGATGTAGTTTAACTTTCATTGTTAATCTAGCGTTTGCATACCATAGTATTAGATGATTGTCAATTATCAGATCTTATAACTTGCATATCATAGGATATGTCAGCAGCATGCTAATGCCGGCGTTACTAAAAGAAAAAAAAGTATATGTTGCATTTAAGCAAAAAGGTACAAATACATCCAATTTAGAAGTGCAATTATAATTGAGCAAAGAGTCAAAGACAGATATTGTTTCAAGTTTCAGCCACAAGTATCGAGCTCCATAACAAGAAAAAAAGAAAAGAAAAAAAAAAGAATTGAGCAAAACATGATATGGTGATGCAATGTCATTGAAGAGGGTGATGCACTTTCCTTTCCTTTCAGGTAACAGGAAATGTTCTTTTAACACTGGAATTGCGTTTTTGAGGCAAGACGTCATACTTTATAATGATAATCAGATAAGCACACAATTGGCTTGGCTAAAATATTATCGTTTATTCAGTAACAATTAAAAACTCTGAGAGAAAGATAAACCGGACAGGACCTGCTTTAGATTCATTCAGCTTTGAATTTTGACGCAGCTGCACGTCCCAGTGCCTGTGCAGCAGTACTTAATCCTTGAGTAAGCGGTAGGACTAACAAAATTGAAAGTTTTAATGAAATTAAAGTAACAAGATAAAGCCAAAATCCTCTATCTTGGCAGCTTTGAATTCCAGAAGAAGATTCAAATTTCCGTAAGCAAAAGATGCATATTTTGCTCTTTGTGCGCATTAAATCACTCACATGGAGATACAGTTGTGGGCTAAGGGAAATATTAATCGAGCTTAGTGTTTTGCACGGGTTCTGTTTTCAAACATCCCAGGAACCTGTCATGTGATTTCCTCATCTTATAGTGAGATACCTATTGTCCTATATCACTTCTCAGGTAATAGAAATTTGAGAACTCCAATTTTAACCCCCAAAAAATGACTTCAGTACAAGAATTTCAGACAGAATTAAATTTTAGCACCCCAAACAAGCATTTGAAAATTTAATAAGCCTGCGAAGTACCAAGTTTTGAGATAAAAAATCAGTACATGAGTGGCAAAGAAAAGAGAAATTGGCAAAAGGAAACATTCAATTACAACTATGATGAATTGTAATTGTTGTCGAGTAAAAGCATCATTTCCTTACATCATAAGCCTGAATGTTGTACACCTATAAATTAATCGTTGTGTGTGTACAGAACAAGCAAATCATGATGTGATTCTGAATTCTCAGTAACTAGATTTCCTTACAAAATCATAAAATTTAAAGGAGTGCTTATTCTTTAATTAGAGAAGCTAATTTACAAATCAAATTTCCCTACTTTCTTGTAAGCTACTCATACCTAACTTCAGTATTCACCCCATCTCCAAAAATACTGATTTTGGAAATATATTCTGTTTAAGGAGTGTATATATATAGCTGAATAGCAAAATTGTAAGTCAAGATCAATACATGCATAAAATACAATTGAGTGTGAAATACCTAATGCTAAAATAAATTATTATTGAATCTTATATCTTCATTCTGAATTTGTTGTAATGCTATAGGCAGGAACCTTAGCAAGTCTTCCTTCTTTCATGAAGGATCTTATTCTCTCCACCTCCTTCCACAAGCCTTTGTTGGCATAGATATTTGACAATACCACATAAACACCTTCATTCCAAGGTTCCAGTGCTTGCAAATGCTCAGCTACCCACTCTGCCATATCCACATTTCCATGTTTCTCACACGCACCCATCAAACACCCCCATACTACTGAATTTGGCTTCATAGGCATCTCCTCCACCATTCTCCTGGCATCGTCAAACAATCCCGCCCGACCGAGCAAATCCACCATGCATCCATAATGCTGCAGTTGAGGTGTTATGCCATAAACATTCTTCATCATATCAAAGTAAAACCTTCCTTCTTGAACAGTCCCTCCATGCACACAAGCACTAAGCACTCCAATAAAAGTCACATAATTAGGTTTAACACCCGACTCCCTCATACATTGAAAGCAATCAAGTGCCTCCTTTACATGTCCATGCGTTGCATAACCCACAATCATAGAAGTCCACGACGACACATTCCTATCCTCCATCGTCGCAAATACTTCGTAAGCCAAGTCCATCCTCCCACACTTTCCATACATGTCAATCAGCGAATTCGACATCAAAATGACAGTCCTTTCATTAGTTTTCGCCTGAAAAACATATTTATGCAATTGAAGCGCCAGGTACAAATCACCAATGCTTCCACAAGCAGACATGACACTGACCATGGTAATCCCATCCGGTTCAAATCCATGTCTCTTCATATCAACAAACACATCAATAGCATCCATAGCAAGTCCGCCTTGTGAAAGGCCACTTATTACAGCATTCCAAGAACCAAGCTTTGGTTCAGGATTTTCATCAAACACCTTACGTGCACTGTCAAAATCACCAGCTTTACAATACAAATTAATAAACCCAGTTTCACAATACTCGTTGGATTGTAGTCCAAGCTTTATACCAGACGAATGAACCTGTTTTCCAAGCTCAACGGCAAAAGATTGTGACACAGCTTTGAGAATGATGGGAAGAGTGTAATGGTCGGGTAAAACCCCGGCACGCAACATGGAAACATAAATACGAAGTGCATTTTGAGGTGATTGTAGTATAGTGTAAGATCTTATGATATTGTTCCAGTTGAAAGAAGCGGGATTGGATTCTAAAAAGCTTGTTTGGAGAATGTGGGCGTATATTTGGTTAAGCTCGCGTATACGAGTGGTGTTAGACAACAATGTAGCTATCACTGTAACTGGGTCATTTCCACTCGTAATTGAGTGTTGGGGAACGGAACAGAAACAACGACGACATGTGAGGAAGAAGCGGGACATGAGCTGAGCCAACGTTGGTTGCTTCAATCATTGATTTGACTCACCACCGATGGCATCGCATGTGACAATGACTACTCCCTTCTTAAGACACAATTGATCAATTATACGTTTTCTTAACTTCTCATTCTTACTTTTTTTTTTCTTCTTTCTTTTCTTTTCTTCCCAGGTAGTTTAGTTTAAATGTAAAGAAACACGGGTGTTGGATTCGAATTCCGACCCTTTGTATATAATATGAAGCATCTCTATCTATCGTTACTTTTACTATTTTTTAATAAATCTAATTAGAAAATTTAAATTTGTTTTATAACCAAATTTTGGTTTTTTAATCTGTGAATTTAAACCTTCTTGAAACAATATTTTGTTAACCCTAAAATAATGAATGGTTCAATGAAAAGTTGAAATTCTTTAAATAAAATGAGTAACGTTGTTAAAAATTTCAAGGGTAAAATAAAAGAAAAAATTTGATGGAAAAATAATAGATTTTATGAATGTTCGAAAAGAATAAACAGTGGAAGACTCGATGGTAAATACATACTTTATAGGAAAAAAAATAGAAATGTGAATTTGTTTGAGAGATGGACGGTAATTATCTTTTGTTATGAAAGAAAGATATCACATGTAACCAAAAAAAAAGAAAGATATCACATTAAATTTCTTGAAAAGAGAAAATGTGTGCAAAAAAGAAATTTTTTGGCATATTAAAATGATAGTATAATAAGAAAAAACATCAAAGATCCACTTCTTTAATTTGATTGTATTATTCAAAACGTCACTTAAAAAAACAAATGGAGTAATGAACGTTATAGTTACAATGTTACAATGTGCTTCTTATCAAATAGGTCATTGACCACCTTTGCAATTCCATAGGCCTAACCTTGAAGGCTCGCACACATAAAAACGTGATTGCTCTGTATGTTTATCATATTGTTCAATCTTTAAAATTATTTGATCAGAAGTTATACCCTTATCTAAAAAATAATAATCGACTCAGAACTTCCAATAAATCTAATGATGTGGGAAGTAAAATGATTAAAAAAAAATCACATGTCTCTCTCGCGTCCCTTGAAAAACCAAATACTAGGGACTCAAAGGAGGTATGGGGTGATGGGGGAAAAATTTGACAAAATG